>OY754338.1:59761424-62261424 GCA_963573305.1 Pyrrhosoma nymphula | reverse complement strand
TTATTGAGTTGTTGATTTGTATTGAATGAAAGACGTTAATAAAATCCTGGCGAAAAAAATTGGATAGCTGGCACTCAGTGGCGCGCAATGTACCCAATTTCTCGATCTAAATTATACGCCTTTTTTCTGAACGTTCACTCGAATAGATTTTTAGCTCATTTTTGACAATTTTCAGGTCCATCGGAGACTTTTTAGATAATTGTAATAGATGAATCTGTCTTCATCGATATACAAATATAATGCACCCAATAAATGCGTAAAGCTCATCCTCGACCTGTTCGAGGTCATTACTGGGTTATGTGAGTGTAACCTGATGGCTGAATGGCTTAGCAACTACTGCTCCCTGTGGAAAGAACTTTCATAACTCCAAACTTTAGTGGATGGATAGAGAAAAAATGAAACAAAATTGTAAATTTCAGGAGTGTCAGCAAGAGATTAGATTTCTAATATCTAACTCTCTACTCAATTTCTACTTCTAATATCTCGTTCGGTGTAAAAAAATGTCGATAATCCAAATTATTCATACTCTTCACCAACTCCGTTTACCCAGGAGTGATTCGTCATTCTTTAGCTATTGGATAACCGCGTCCGAGGCCTTCATCATCATTGGTCTTGCAATCCTAAGATTGGTTTACTGCAGCCTTCCATCCTTCCTTCTATCCAATGCTAGTTTCTTCACTCCCTGGTAGTTCTCCTGGTTTGCTTTCCTCTTAATTTGGTGTATGCATTCATCTCTTGACCTTCTTGGGACTTTTCCCTCTATTTCGCCTTTAGTAATATTTTTCACAAACTCAATGTGCCTCAGGGTGTACCAAATCCATCTGGTTCTTCTTTTCTGTATAGTGTACCATATGTTCTTTTCCTATTCTACTCTTTTGTAAACTTGTTCATTTCTTATTTTATCCGTCCATTTTGATCTTCAGCGTCCTCCTCCAACACCAGGTTTCGAATGCTTCTAATCTTTTGTGGTCTTCTTTTCCAATAGTCCCATGCTTTCGATACTTAGAGTGCCACACTCCACACGAATGTTTTTCAAACAATTTCCTTGTTTTTAGTCCTATCGTCTTTGGACTTAGTTGCTGTCTTTTCGTCATGAACGCTATTCTACGCTTGATGTCCGTTGCACTACGTCCGTCCCACGTGATGGTGCTTCCGAGGTAGGTGAAGAAATCCACTTGCTATGATTAATGCTTAACGTGACTTCTACTTTCAGCTTCTCTCTTCCGCATTCTGTGACTTTGGTCTTCTTGTTATTTCTTTTCATTTCATATCCTTGAATAATTTTGTCCATTGTGTTCAGTGATCATTGAAGATCATCACGATTTCCTGCTGTGACTGCAATGTCGTCTGCGAAGCGGATCATGTTCATTTCTTCTCCGTTATCATAATTCAGTTCAGTCCTATTTCTTGTGATTCTTGTATTGCCTCCTACTCGTTAATGTTGAACTGCCGGTGAGAGGTTGTATCCTTGCCTAACTCCTTTGTTAATGTTAGCATCTATTTGTCTTCCGTCTCTCATTCGCTTCGTGACGCCTTGCTCCTTTTATAGTTGGTAGATTATTCTTCTGTCGTGAAAGATCTAAGGCTTTCCCGGTGTGTAGCGATATTGGTGGTTCTTCTGTCATTGTAATCCATTCCGAGTTTTTCCAACAGTCCGAACATATTGTTCCGTTCAACGTTTTCGAAGGCTTTCTCCCAGTCTACGAATGCCACATTCAGTGAGTTGTTCACATTTATCGTTTTCTCTGCCACTCATCTCAAGCAGAGTATGGCCTCCCCTGGTTCCTCTGTTCTTCCCAAGTCCTAATTGGTTTTCCGAGAGGTTATCTTCAATTATCCTTTCCATCCTTCTATTTATTATTCGTGTTGGCAAGTATTTTTGACGCATGTGATACCAGACTCAAGGTTCTGTGCTCGCATTTCCCAGTCCTTGTCTTCTTCGGTATCGCAATCATTACACTCCTTTGAAAGTCCTCCGGTAGTCTTCCGCTTTCGTAGCTATCTTTGATTATTTTGTACAGGTTGTCCTTGGCTTTACTCCCAAGCGCCTTGATGATTTCTCCGTTGATGTTGTCTGCATCACGCGCTTTTTTGTTCTTTAGATCGCTCACTGCTCTGTCAAATTCGTTTCTCAGTATGTCTGGGCCCGGGTTATCCTTGTCCACATCGCTCTCGTCTTTTATTAGGCTCTCTTCCAGCGGCATCGGCCTTTGGTAGAGTTCTTCGATGCCTTCATTACATCTATTCCTAATGTCTTCACCCTCTATCAGTATATTCCCGTTCATATCTCTGATGTTGTTGCTTTTCGTTTTTCTCTCTCCGAAGTGTCTCTTCACTAGTTCGTATGCTGTTTCTGTGTTCCCTTTCTTTATGCTTTTGTTGATTAACTCGCAGCAGCTGTCTATTCAATCCTCCTTTTCCTACTTGCATTCTCGGGTGGCTTGGTTCCTAAGCTTATTACGAAATGTTGGAACGGAACATATATTATCTCACCTTCGTTTCTGGGGTTCTTTCAAGTTCCCTAATATTCGTCGTAATCCATGGCTTCTTTATCTCGGCTCTCCTATTCACCAGTTGCTCCTCTGCTATTTGTGCAATTGTCCTCTTCAATTCATCCCATCTTCCATCTATATCTATCTACAAAACACCCTGCAAGCCACCTCAAGGGTGTGTGGCAGGGGGTGTGAGTAGTCGCCAATATTCATCACACTATACCCTATTAAAGTTAGTGTAATTACGACTGATGCATTAGCATAAATCGCTAATGCTTCTCAGCAGGCGAAGCCTCACAAGCATGCACTACACTATCGGTATACTACCAATTTTAGAAGGACCGTTAGTATTTCCAGCTACATAAATGGACAGATATACAAGAATTATATTGAAAGCATGCACGGCGTGCTGTTAGTACTTAGTAGCAGATAATGATGCTGGTATCAGGGAGTAAATCAACTAACTAGCTTCACTACCTAGACTATCCAAGTTAAAAGTCTATTTGGCATCTGTTATGATCTCTTATCGTTCACGGAAAATATGAGATTTAAAATATGTCCGTTCTGCAGTCTAGATCGCTAATTTTATTCTAATGATCTGATCTACCGTATTATGTTGGATATCGTAAAATGTTATTGATATCGTGAGAAAACATTTCGTATTGCCTTATTTAAAGTTGGCCTATACATCTGGGTCTTTACGAATGTTTTCATTCACTGGTTCCTTATCCCGTTTTCTTTGAATACATCAGTTGTTTTTTCATCATGAATAATTTTTTGACTCGAGATATTCTTCGTTTCATGTCCGTTGAACTTTGTCCATCCCGTATCATGTAGGGGTGAAGAATTGCATTTGTTCTGGAAACTCTCCTTGTAGCGTCATGTCTGTCTGTTGCTTATCTTTCCCACGTGCTTGGATTTTCGTTTTCTTGCCGTTAATCTTCATATTTTGCCCTTGTATTAATCAATCTATTGTACCTAAGGGTGCTTGCAGGACTTCTGACTTATTTGAAATGACGCCAGTGTTATTGTGGACAAGAAACATGTTGATTTATTCTTAATTCTCCTTAATTCCTTTGATTCCCGTGTTGACATTGATTGGTATTGATTCCCATTTTCATTTACTGCTTCTTCCATGCCTATTTCGAAAAGTGCTACTAATAGGTTGAATCTTTGGATTACTCTTTTGTTAAATTTGGCCTCTATTTTTTCTCCGTCTTTCATTCTCACTGTGGTTTCGTGTTTTATTTTAGATTTGTTGTTTTTTGTCCTTATAATCAATTGCAACTTTTGCATGCAATTTGAAAAGCTGAAGGGGGAGAAGTGGAACATACGCAGGATACCTCCAAAAGCCGTGCAGCATCAAGTAGGTCCGTCCCCGCACGGCGGTAAGAGGGAAGGGAGAAGTTGTAGTAGGGATGAACAGTCCCGTTGCCATGGTGAATCCCGGTAGTTCTGTTCTGCCAGCAAGACGGGGTCACGGGGGGTGGGGGATGAGTGGGGGAGAAAGGGAGAGTGAGTGGGATGTGTTGGTTGGCTTGGATCGGTTGTCAAGGGGGAAAGGAAATCCTGGAGGAAGTATGAAAGAGGAGCTGATGTTTGGGATGTTTCCCCAGGGTGTGTGGGGCTTTGAAAACGCTGCGCGGAGGGTGGCGGTGGTGGTGGGTAAAAGGGGTAGCGCGGTGCTGTTGGCCCGGCTGGTTGTCGCTCCCTGGAAGTTTCGACTAGCGTAGGAGTGCCCGTATATCTCCGTAGTTACAGCGAACCAACCACATTAATTATTTAATAAGGTTGTCTTTATTTGTGCCCGCCAGGATTAGTACGTAAGACACCCTCTCGAAGAGCATTCTCAGAGTAACTCCTGTTTCCCACAACGATTTGTAGCCGAATTTGTAATGAAACATTTATAGCCGTGAAATAACTGCAGTTTTGTACCGTTCCGAAAAATAATGAAAACGTAGTTTTTCCTGGATTCGCTAGAAAAAGTTGAATGCTCTTTATCCGTGAGGTCGCTTTCGCTACGATCTCCGTGATGATTTTACCATTTATCGTGGTCAGCTCGATGATGGTTCGTTTTACTTATGTATTCTGGTGGAAGTTGTTATTTTTGCGTCTTCTGTATTTATTTGAGATAGCTGTTTTGAAGTGAAAAGGTGAAATCCTAAAATCTGTGGTCACCAGAATATTTGAAGGCCTGGATTGGAAATTACTAGAGGAAACCTGTTCGGCTGATGCTATCGGAGAAGCCGCTGTTCAATCAACTTTTCGTAGCCCAGCTTATGTTAACATGTCGAAACACCAGCTTAAAAAAGGGAAAAAGTTTATATCACTGGAGCTTGAATACTTTAAATGAAGATTGTATGCTTATACAAAATTTGACTTTACTCCAATCTCCCGGTCGTATTTTCTCATTCCCTTGCCCCTTGCCTTTTAAGATTGCACCCCTTACCATTATCATTTTGGGGAATTACGTCTTTTGGTGATGGTTAGAGAGCCAAAGGAAACCTTTTCCAGGGCTGACTCGATTGGTAATCGATATTAATCCCTTATGTATTTCAGGCTACCAAAGGGGCTGTGACCAGGGAGGTTCGAAGTGCAATAGGAGGCGGCATTGAAGCTAATTGCGCAATTACTGTCAGCACACTTTAGGTCATACTCTTACGCAACCGAGTGCCTCGTTTTATCTTCGTCAAATCTAAGTTGGAATCCACACGAAGTGCGATGGTTAGTTCCAGGTAGGCTACGCCTACTCGGCACAAAATCCTTCTTTCATGCTCCCCTATTCTTGCTTCTCCATCGCCCGTGAGCGTTCACGGCAATGTCTCCTCCATTCAACCTCCTTGGTTGTGACCGACTGTTTGGCCTGAAATTGACGGCCTTGCTCATGCCAGAGAGAATAGGAATGCAAACCCCTTTCTGATGCCGACGAACAAACCACGTGTGAATGCCCGGTTGCCTAATTTGCAAAATCTAAGGCTACTGTTTTATTGAAAACGCCCACTAGAATGTACTTATCAGAGTCTTATTATCTTGATTCGAGAGTTTTTTTTGGAGTACATACATGAAATATTTAAACGTAATATCAAAGGTCATGAGGAACTAGTCTGGTGTTGACATCGCTTTCACAGTAAAGCTAACCATCGTAACTTAAATGTTAGAACCGATGCCGTTTTGATGTGAGTTTATTAAACATTATATATGATGAAAATTAGATATTTTACTGTGCCGAACAACTACATATTGTGCTTTTTTCAATAACTCCTCATGAAAACCTATCTATTCTGCAGAATTTCCTGTTTGTCATCCGAATTCTACATCGTATATAAACTCGGAGGGAACGCTTGAGGAAAGCATTGTTGCAGTTGTATTACCATACGTGGTTGTCAGAATTAAAAAAGAAAAATCTGGTGTCGAATATAGAAAGCGGTGCATATTTGAGCGAGCCATATTTTAAGCCTGCGTTGAATACTGTAATTAGGGATGAGGAAAGAATGTAATTAAAATTTAGGCGATTTTAAAGGTGTTAGAACTTGTTGAGACATTAATCAGCAAGTGGCGCCGGAAATTGGAGTGAAGTGAAATACGGATATTAAATTAATAATTGACGGTGTGCAATAGTTTCGTTCTGTTATGGTCCACGAAACTGAATGCTTTACGATTAATTTGAAAAAAAACGAGTTTCATTATGGCCTTCATAATTATTTTTAATGAGAGATAAGTTTCGACTTGATCTTATTGTGCTAATCTTGAAATATCTTACTTATTTATTTTCTATGTGCTCGAAAACAGTCGTTAATGCCTTTTCCGCCGATCTCTGTAGCATTTAATGAAGAACGAGCGTACTCAACCGATCCCGCGACCCTGGGGAACTTAACTCTCAGGTCGGTTAACGAATTATTAGGAATTTTTGCACCTATATTTATTGTTTGGAGCCATTTTATTTTTTTCTATGTTTTCTCACAGCACCATCCACTCCTCGTATCATCCCTTGCCGAACTTAAGTTGTATTCCTACCATTCCTCGAATACTAATTATGCTGAGTTATTGATTTTCTATGGGTATATTATTGTGCCTAGGCACGTTATTCGACTGGATATTTGAATTTCTGTATTGATTCAATTGCCCCTTTCTCGTCGATGTTTCGATGATAATCGATCGGTTCCACCGTTTGGAAATAATATGGCGCAGTGAATTGGAATCTTCTCTCGTGACTCATGATAATGCGTTAAATATTTCATATTTTTATCACCGAGGTGATGGTCCGAGGTGGACTAACTAATAAATGAAAATGTCAAATCCCCAATAGCTGAAGAAAACGCGTGTATTTCGAGTTTTTTTTTGCGTTAATTCTTTGAAAAATTCTGCTTTTAACCTTTCTCGCGTTGGACCTTTCCAATTATTTTTACGCATTAAGTCTAATTTCAGGTTATGTTTGAGACGTGGGCTCTCTTTTAATATTCCTCTCCTCGGAAATCTTTTGCTCCCAGCGTGTTTTTTGTCCCTACGTCTCTCCTCACATAATATAGGTAGTCTTTAATATCTCTTAGATCATATTCACCCAAGAATTCTATATTTCCGTCCCCTTCACTCAAATATTTTTCTATTGTTTTAGATATTTTAAGTAATGCAATAGAAACTTGAAACCACGAAGTTTCGATTGTATGAAGCAAAACTGTCGGTCCAGGCCAAATTCCTATTCTAAACACATGGCGGTATTCTAAAATGCGAAATTTACGAACCTTGGGCCCGGTCCTTAGGTAAAATTGGAATTTGTTTTTACGAACCTTGGCGAAAAACTGCTTTAGCAAAACTCTCTTTTTGCAGACGTAGACACCTAACAAATAAGCGTTGCCGAATATGATGCGTCAAACGTGTGAAATGCGTGAATAATAGTGCATTCTTCTCTCACATATGTCCGAGTCACTTAAGTCATTTTTCACACATGTCCTCCTATCATTTAGACCTCGAGTGATGGGGAAAATGATCGCTTAAGCCATTATTATTTCTCCAATTGCGCGATTATTCTAGTTTTAATTGATAGCAGCATTTCTATAATGTTAAATATTCTCTTTTGGCTAAAATGTACGTGTGGCGCCACATAACATACACCCTGCCGCGTGCTCGGGTTTTTTGCTCTTCAAATTCTTATGCGTGGTCAGGAACGAAAAACTGACGTGATAAAATAATGGGAAATAGGGCAAGGATACCTGTCCTAGCCACTATCCATGAATAATAGTCGCGTTCATAATAGCCTAGGTACACCATGCATGAACCCGCGCGAATTTATGTTTGAATGTATGTATGACTGAACAACGGCGTTGGAACAAGGTCTACGTAGTTTCCGGGCTTGTATTTATACATTCGGAGATGTTAAATAATTCATTGTTTCGAATTAACTGATAATGAGGTGACAAGGCTTTCGAGTTACACTTCGGTTGGAGCATCTGTCAACAGATGCGAAAGCCTAAACTCATTTCGGGTTTACTCCCGCGATTATTCATATTTCAGGGGACGATATTTCGTCGGTATTACAGTCGGCTTCTTCAAGTCGAAGTGTTCTAAGCTGTTTCTTACTGGTCTCACATAATTAATGTCGAGTTGCCGCCCTGATTGGCTACGTAGTTTTAAAATTTGAAAACAAAGTATGCGTTTCCCAGAATTCTTGATGATATAGCCGTCTTCCCGATTGCTGTTATTTGGCCTTGGAAACGGATATTTCTGCTAATAAAAAAACGGAGCCATTCAGGGGGGTTATTTTGTAATCTCGCCTTTTTAATGACACATTTCCGGAAGGAGGGAGATCCGTTTCGCTCTCTTAATGATCGGCTCACTATCGGCCAAGGTCCGATGTTGGCTCCATTTCACGTTCCTTATGACAGGTGAGATGGAACTAATGAATTGCGGAGACAAATGAAACGGATCAAGAGTCGAAAGAGCGGGCGAGTAAAATAAAAGACCTGCAAATCATCACTTGAGAGCCGAAGATGGTCACACCGCCTGGGTAGCGGAGTGAAATTACGAAAAATGGCGCAAATTTCCGTATTTTATTATGCATTCTCACTTAAGTGAGATAACAAAATAACCCCCCAGGGCGGCGACTCAACAGTAGAACATTAGAATTTTTAAGACAGTAAAAAACCGCTGAGACGCTTCGATCTGAAGAAGCTGACTGTAACGCCCTCAATATCGTCCTATGAAATGTGGATAATCGCGGGAGTAAACCCGAAATATTGAAATCTTTAAAAGGAAAACCACCACGGAAGCCTTCACTCAAACATAATTGGAAGATGTTTTGGTAATGAGGAGTAGGAACCGCTGACGAGAAACTTTGCTCCGACCCCCGCCCCTTATCCCACCGTGGGAGATCTCTTCTTCCAAAACCTCTGTTAACTCATCTCCTATCGCCTTTCCCTTTCCACTCGGTATTCCCGGACAACCAACATACGTTTCCCTACCCTCCTAGCGTTGCCCATTGTCCCTCCTCTGGTGACGGCGCGTACACGAGTCACAAAAAAACACGGTCCCCCGACTCAGCTGTCGGCAAGACCCTCGGCCCCTGACCCACCTCTCATTCTCCTACCATTTCATGATCCAACTCCCCCGCCCGGGCAATCCCACCTGCGCCTCAATGTCACCACTTGAACCTTACTTCCCCTTCTGTGAGTGGAGAAACGCAATGGCTTGGAGTTATACCTGCAACAGGAGCAGATTTTCAGCCGGAGAAACGCTGGAGAAGTATCTTTCGTTTTCGTCGTAATGCAAAGAGAAACATAGATATACACATTATTTTAATTCGCTACGACCCGCGTTTTGTCGCGTCGCGATATCTTCAGGTGCAGTGTTGTATCCACTTAAGAGAATTCCACACCTCAAACCGTTAACCTTATTTCGTTTTCGTGTTTTATGCTTCACCGTGTTGACAAGTATACCAGGCCATATTGAGATCGAGAGAGATTTTCCTAGTTTTAGCAAAAAGTTCTCAAAATATGAAAATTGGTGCATCGGAAAATAAGCAGTAAGTCGGAGCTGGGAAATAAAATTACTAATATCTCCGCGATGCCCATTTGAGACGAAGTTTCTATTTTAGAAGAAATGATGTTCAACATATCTCCCGACATCCAAGACGTGAAATGACGGCGCAAAGATTACGTCATCCTCGACGTCCTCGTAGAATGATGAAAAGTAATAATTTTATTTCGTATTCGAGAATTTTTATTAAGGAACAGAACTAGAAGCGCAAATCATCAAAGTAAAAATAGATTTGGAAATGAGTGTATGATTCGCTCACGAACTTCAATGAGCGATTAAACATCGATAAGAACTGGACCGGCGAATTTCCGCCACTGAAATTGAAGGCATTTCCTGGGCGGCAGGTGAATCGTCGTCCTCATAAACTAAAAGGTTGATATATAAAACATAATTTATCTCAACCAACCGTTGACGGAGATAAGATTTTATTTGGTATCATTCTCCACGTCCTCATCATTATTGCACATTTCCAATAAATTACGCCATTTAGAAGCAAACTGAAGGCGATATGGAAAATATGCTGAATCACGCCCCATTCTTTGTCAAGCAATTAGTAATTGTAACGAAATAATATTTAAGTTACAGTTTCTGGCTTAGCTTTGCAGAAGCAATTAGTAATTGTAACGAAATAATATTTAAGTTACAGTTTCTGGCTTAGCTTTGCAGAAGCAATTAGTAATTGTAACGAAATAATATTTAAGTTACAGTTTCTGGCTTAACTTTATAGAACCAAGTAGTAATTGGAACGAAATTATATTTTAATCACAGTTCCAGGCTTAACTTTATAGAACCAAGTAGTAATTGGAACGAAATAATATTTAAGTTACAGTTTCTGGCTTAGCTTTGCAGAAGCAATTAGTAATTGTAACGAAATAATATTTAAGTTACAGTTTCTGGCTTAACTTTATAGAACCAAGTAGTAATTGGAACGAAATTATATTTAAGTTACAGTTTCTGGCTTAACTTTATAGAACCAAGTAGTAATTGGAACGAAATTATATTTTAATCACAGTTCCAGGCTTAACTTTATAGAACCAAGTAGTAATTGGAACGAAATAATATTTAAGTTACAGTTTCTGGCTTAGCTTTGCAGAAGCAATTAGTAATTGTAACGAAATAATATTTAAGTTACAGTTTCTGGCTTAACTTTATAGAACCAAGTAGTAATTGGAACGAAATTATATTTTAATCACAGTTCCAGGCTTAACTTTATAGAACCAAGTAGTAATTGGAACGAAATAATATTTAAGTTACAGTTTCTGGCTTAACTTTGCAGAAGCAATTAGTAATTGTAACGAAATAATATTTAAGTTACAGTTTCTGGCTTAGCTTTGCAGAAGCAATTAGTAATTGTAACGAAATAATATTTAAGTTACAGTTTCTGGCTTAACTTTATAGAACCAAGTAGTAATTGGAACGAAATTATATTTTAATCACAGTTCCAGGCTTAACTTTATAGAACCAAGTAGTAATTGGAACGAAATAATATTTAAGTTACAGTTTCTGGCTTAGCTTTGCAGAAGCAATTAGTAATTGTAACGAAATAATATTTAAGTTACAGTTACAGGCTTAACTTTGTGGAAACATGACACATGACATAGTTTCTCGCTTTGTAGTACATTCGACGCTTTTTTATTTTTACCGACCATGGTTTCGGCATATAACGTCATTTTCAAGGTATTTCATCTCTAATTGTAGTGTCCGTATATACTCAAACTGAGGGTGGGTGGGGGGAGGTGAGAGAGAGAGGGTAAGGGGAAAGAAGGGGGGGAGGAGAAGGTTGGATGGGAGGGAAGGGGAGGTCGCTCTACGCTTGGTTGCAACCTCCCCAAAGCATAGAATGTTAGCCCGACAAGAATTCTCATTCTCGGCATCCTCCGCATCCCACGAAGCATTAATGCCCTGTCCCCCTATAGCATCTGATTTTTGTAGAATTCCTAGTGTTTGACAAGCGGAGAAACCATAGGGTTATAATTGTCGGGTGAGCGAATGGTAATCCGCACGTAACGGGAGTATAATTGGAGTAAAAATGAGGCTTATTGGGAGTTTGATTGGCTTCGTGTCGACGGAGATCGTTTTGTGAGGTTATTGAGGTTTCACCGTAACAAGCGTTTCGCAGATGTTATGTGGACTCAGAAGGACGTTTTCATAAGTTGATTTTGTGTATTTTATTGGGACTACATTGAAGGGGCCAGTGTCGGTCATGTAAGATGTTTTGTATGTAATTGAAATTAAGATTATTTTTTATCAGCACTCGTTAATTGTATGTTTTTATTCTTGCGTCGTGTATTTTATAGAGTTGTGTGGCTTTCCGGGAAATCCTTGAAAATTGGGGAGACATTGAACTTGCTTCCTCCTTGGTTAAACGAATTAAATGTTTTTCTTCGTGATTTGGTAAGTTCTGCTTGATTTTCCTGGATTTTATTGTTGCACGGAATACTACCGGAGTAATTATGAAAAAATCACGAACTTGGTCGTGTATAACTTTTTAATCAACTCTCAGCATCATGTTATCGTCGAACTCTGTTGCGGTGAGTTCAAGGCCTTGCCTGCCAACCCCGGGGTCGCGAGTTCGAATCCCGACTGGTTAGGATTTTAGCCTCTTAGAGCATGGCTGTGTGTTATTGTCTATTGTTTCTAGTTACTATGCCTGATGTAAAAGGCCCTTGAGGCTATTTTAAGGATGATACAAAATAAAAAAGTTAAGCTTAACTCAACTTGCGACTTCATAAAACATGCCTTTCATGTCTTTTGTCAAGTGATAAGTACTTGACGTCTTGCAGGCGTGTATACAAAGGTGTGAGGAATGTAAGTGGTGTGTGTGATAGACGCATGTTATAATCACGACTGTCATAATAAACCTGAATGTCTCGTTGAATAATATGCTGAAATAAGTTATGAAATTTTGATTGTTTGAGATTACTGTCATGTTATACTAATATGCATTTTTCTTCTTTGTAGGTGAGTCCTTTTCCTGTTTTATCTTCAGTGACATAGTGAAAGGTGAGTGGTATTCGTGGGGTTTTTTTCTCTGACGGATTTGCTATATAACGTTTAGATCCGTGAAAGTGCTCTGACCATCGATGAGCATTATTGAAAACTGGCTTTGTCTAGTAGGAAGCCCGCTATCTAGCTTTCTGGTTTGGGAATGACGCCTCTAGTCGGGCAAGGAATGTGCATTATTCGGACTCCGATAAACGTCATTAAAAGCCAAGTTTGACTTCAACGTTCGAAATATTCCAGCAGTGTCGGTTGACCAAAATATTCTTCATTAAATCATTCTCTTTTCTCGATTTTCCTTATTCTTTACTTGTGTAGCTGGAGTGAAAATGAATTATTATCTCAATACTTTACGACGTTACTCGGTGGAACCACTGCATAATTAACAGTAACAATAACTTTGTAAGCTCCACACTAAAATTTGTATTGGTACAACCGGTTTCGCCAGTGACGGCATCTTCAGGTATACAGTCGGCGGTAGGAACAAGTGGTATATATGCGGAAATCTCAGTGGGGGGAGGGTTGGGGGAAAAGGTCTTCGGGATCGGGGAAGGGGAGCGATGAGTAAGTCTTTCTGGGTTAAGGCTGTGGGCGGGGTGTTAAGCGGGGTGGTATATATAGTAGGGGAGAATGGAAGGGGATTATGTTCTCATTGGCTAATTTGAAAACACCTTGGTGGAGAATGATCTCCAACCGCTCACACGCGTCCATTCTACTTTCTTTTTGTGTAAAACGGAGCGGAGTAGCCTGGAACTCGCTCCAATGTCCTGAGCATGAATATAGAAAACTGGATAGGAATCAATGGCCCGGATCTGTTGTCGAAAATTCCGCAGGCTAGGCTACCGCGACTGAGACGATAGCAGCGCTGTAAAAAAAACGGGCATTGGTAGAACTATTGGTGGCGGTTTAAACTGGCCACAGAGCGAGTACTAAGGGTTATGTTCATGATTAATCGGGTAAATGAATTAGTATCGCTTCAGGAAGTAAATACTGTCTAAATTTAAATTGAATAAAATGCCGATGTCTGGAACTAATAACGTTTATTCATTTAAGAAAGCCTTAAATTCATATATTCATTTTTATAAAAAACCGATGTAGAAATCCGGGAATTCTATTATGGTCAGGGTTGTTTCCTATGCAAAAAAGCAATTACAAATTACCTACCTATTTTCTTACTGATCCAGCAAGAAGAATGGTAAGGGTATTGAACTGCCGGCTGGACAAGTGGAAACCTATGTTCTTTATGCCTATGTTTGCCGTGTTACCTATCAATAATCGGAGTCTGAGGTAATTTAACAATTTTTCTGGAGTCGAACGCAAGACTTACGCCCGGTTGTCTAAACATATACCCAAGTAGCATGTGATTGCCTATTGTCCTCGCAAATATTATCGTTTCATCTTACGTATTAAGTGAGATATCCGTGGTTCTTTTAACCTATGTCAGCCATTCATTTACATGGAAAATTTGAATTTCCACTGCGATCTGGATTCAAGATGGCGGATTGCATTAGTTAAGTGCGTGTCATCACCGGAGGTATAGCGACCTTGCACAACCTTAGCGACGCTAACGCTACCTACCAACTACCCACAGTTAGAAAATGGAACTTCTTTAGGGTGTGGAATTTACCGACAACAACGCTTACGGGTGATTTACACGGGACAAGATGGCGGATTTCTATCCAGTATCTATATTCATGATCCTGAGACAATTAAATGTCTCGCGAAGTGAGACTTCTCTTTATGGTCGTGTATGAAGGTTCTCCGATGCTCCAGCGACCTCTCTTTAAAAGTAAATTATGTCTAAATCCAGACGGACCTAAAGAGCTTTCAATTTTAAGTCAAATAACCTTAGAAGCTGTAAGATAAATATATAAATTTTTTCGCGAGATCATACAAGACTGGCGACAATGGCAATGCGTACTGCTTTACGAAACTTAATGAAAGAAGTTCTAGGTGCATTATATGATGAAAACCCAAAATAATATTGGTCTTACGCAAGAAAACTTTTGGGTAAAGGTTCAACTGTAGTCTGTGATGGACAAAAATGGCAAATTAGTAACTAACAGTATTGCCATAGCCATTGGCCCTGCATTATAGAATACGTCATGAAACCGACCCCGGGCGCATCTGGCAGCGTAGCCACCACCCTACACGAAGGGGAATTATGGAAGCGATTTCAATTACCATTTCGGAGAAGAAGCTGGTCTTCCATTCTATAAGGCGCACTGCGGCTTCTCAATGAAGGGACATGTCATAATGCGAGTTCGAGACTTGCCTAATGCGAGAGAATGGAACTTTTGGCAACATCGCTATTCAAGTAGAACTGTATTTCTCGGAATTATTAACTGGTTTTCAGCGTCCCTTTAGGAGTTGTGCGTTTCCTGAAAACCCTTTCCCCTCATTTCTTGCTTCTAGGAACTTCACACTGTTGCTTGCTTACTTAGGGTAGTTTGAGCGAAACATCAATTCACCTAGAATTTGATGAATGTTACCTCATTTAAAAAAAAAAAACTCCTTCTTTCCAGTGATATCAAAATATAAACCCCTTGCCGAACCAATTTTCGACCAATTTTCCTGAAAATCCAAGTTGTTTTATATGGGATGGATTACGGTTGTGCGCTCCAGAGGGAGAATATTTAAAACGTTAGGAATTTTTAACACCTAGATTTCGACAAAAACTGTGTAGTTTGTATGTTTTCTCAACTATTGTAAAGAAATTAATCTATTACTCACCGCAGTAATTTTTACAGAATCGTAAAAAAAACCCTGCTCTTTAGAAGGCTTTTTAGCAGCACGGCATGAAAATATGAGTCAAGTTAGAGACTTAAGTCGATATATTAATTTAATTACTGAGAATGTTTGCCATATATAACTATATTTATGCACTATTAATGTTACAATATTTACTTCATACTCCTTAACAGACGCTTAAATTAAAAAATAAAATTTGAATATGGTCTCCATTATGACAAGGGAACTCTCGCTCAAACTACCTAAAATCGTACCGGACATAACGCTGAAGATGAAGCTACGGTACGCGCAATTTTAATATAAATATAAATCAATATTGATCGTATTGATAATGTTTAACCATTTTTGTCCAAGTATCCATAATTTTTAGAGCACATACGGACCCACATCATTTTTATATCGTACCATTTGCGTCGAAGTTAGCAGAATTTTACAAATTTCACAGTATTTTTTTTAATTAACAGCATACCAAGCGCTCAAACATGGGCTATTAGTTTTTACCGCGACTTTCTGCAAATAAAATGTAGTAAAAGTACAGCTAAGTCGACATAAATTTTTAATGAACATCAAGTGACGTAACAGCAAACAAGGTTTCAGGTGCATTTTACTACATTAAAATAGGTTTCCTCGTTTAGAAGATATAGCATCTCAAACTCGGGGATCTCGACTCATTTCACAGGCAGTAATAATAAATGAAGGATTTCAGGCTTTCCCGGCGAAGATTTATATCAGGGATCTTTCGGGGTTTGCACCGTGTAGCTAGGTCCGGGTAGTAATAATAAACTTAAACTAACTGTAACGAGGAGAACACCTATGATAAATCGAAGAGCACCCTCGACAATCACTACACTACACCACAAACCTTAAGCGAAAATGGCTACGCCAGGAGCTTAAACTCATCGTTAAACCAAATTGCCATAGGCTTAACTTTCTCCGGACTAAAGCTACCGGGACTAAGGTCCCTGAGCGCTAAACCAACACTATTGAATACGGATTAAAAGAAATCGTCGGTCGAACTTCCTTAAACTTGCCTTGGATGGAGTCTTAAGAAATTATGAATACGACCGTTTATGTCGGAATCCGGACATTTAATAGAGTTTGAGAAAGAAAATGTGTTGGCAAGAAAAGAATTATACCTGCCCAGTTTGTCTTTCAAGTCAATAGAGATTGCGAAACGGGCTAAGACACTCGGAGGCTACACGCTAGGCTTGGATACCTTGATAAATTCAGATCACGCGAGTGTCAGTACCGCACGATTTCCACTCACCATTCGGGATTATAACAAAAACAGCTCGAGAATATCATAATAAACATTTTTAAGTCACGATTAACTTCATCTATCCTACTCCTACCTCTTCTTCCGTGTTCCGTCCCATATGCATGGATGATGTCTTAGCACCCACTGCCACGCGCACTCTACGGCGGCGGCTCGCATGTTAGTGTGTAGATGTAGAAGATTTTCTTGAATGTCTTGTTTCAGAGGTTTTATGAAAATGTTCATCTTGAGTCATAAACTAGTTTTTTTCTGCTGCTCATTGTGCGTAATACACGTGACTTAATGGAAACACCGGTTTACGATCAGTCACCGAAGTTGAGCATCGTTGGGGTCGGCTCGAGGGGTGATCCTCCGATTCGTTCGAGTGCTGTTGCTCCTCTCTGCACGTGGCAGACAGTGTGTGCGAAATGGAATAGGTCGTCGAAGCACGTTAAACAAAATTACGAATTACACGTGAATTAATTGTTTCCACTATTGAGTCCTGCAGAGAAGAAATTAGCCCTCTTTTTTTGTATTTTTTCGTCGCATTATATTATGGAAGAAATTCTACAATCCCATTGATTATTTGATAAGTTTCTCTGGTAAGACTGATAGCTAGTGACACCTGTATAGTTTTTTATCAAAATCCAATACGTGTAACGGAATGAATTGCATAGGGAATCCTCTAATGTTTAACTTTTAGTTTACAATGAAAATCTAGAGTGTGTTTCCTTTAGGCTCACTCCTCTTTAACGGCAGTTTTTGAGTGAAGATGAAGCAAATATTTTGTAACTTACCAAAAAATCAAGATTTGGTTAAGATGGTAACAATATTCTATCTATAATGATCATAAGCATTCTAATCGTGGATTTTGCAGTGAAATAATTTTTTTGCTTATGTTCTGCCTGCAACCTCTTACAAGCCCTAGGCACACGAAAATCCAATAGGACCCTTTTCATATGTAGGAGATTAATGTTACAATATTTTATGGTTATTCGGCTGGCTGGCAAAATCGTTCCGTTTTAAATTTGAATACTTACTTAACTTTTTTGTGTAGTGGCCGCTAACAATTAAAGTAAACTCAATGTTACCAAATACTAAATTTGGTGTTTTAATAAACAGTCCCGACTCCAGAATGTAACTGAGAAATTTTGTTCGTTTCCCTAATACATATTGCTTTAAGTTAATGATTCATCATTCTTGGCTTGCTGCTGCACTATGTTACGAAACAGCAGAATGGCAACTATGACTTCTCATAACTCCCAGTTCCAAAGTGTCTTTCGTTCAGAATATTTTTTCCAGCCCGGAAAGTTCCTCCGCTTATCTCTTAAATGTTTTCGAGGCTTTTCAAAACTTAAAAATAGAATTATCAATCACGTAAGGCTTCTCTTACTGTAACTCACCCATAGTATTGTAGGAAAAGCTTCCATATTGACGTTAAAAAAATTCCTCTGTCGCAATGATCGCCAGGCATTGCGTGAGACAATCCCAGAATACCAGAGCAAGAAGTATTACTTGCTGCGGCTTGAAGGTCAAGCGCTACTTGATAATTGAGCGCAATTCAGTTAATCCCAACTTTCAAGAGAACCTACTTGAGTTTCATCATACCGTGGCATCAGTCCCACCCCTTTAAGCCTCTGTCATATATCATCAATCATCATGTAAATTTTAATCCTCCTTTTGGTTTGTGTTGTCGTAATAGCTATACGTAATTACGTGGTTTTAATGCGGTGATTGGCCATTAATGGGGAATCATTGTTCGTCACTTTTTTTATCTTATGCGTTTGAATTCAGTTAATAATTCTTAATGCGTGTACCGTAGATCTTGATTAAGGTCATGAATTTGGCCTTGAAAGCCTCCCCGATGAAGCTTTTGGAAATCACAATTGGACCTGTTCTCGGTCGAATTTATTTTTACGTAGTTTTTGTATTCGAAATGGGCCTGACTAGTTTCAGTTATCTGTTCAAATGTCATTTTATACTTCCCCGAACTGGCAATCTGTTTATGCTATTTATACGACTGTAAATGATCTCTTATCCTTTCCGAATTCATCCTCGGTTGTGTGTAGTCGCCTTACTCTGTGGTTGAGGATGATTATCAATGTATTAGCTTTGAAAAATTGGTGGCACCCGCCTGCGGAGAGTTTGCGGTCAGCGAGGTGAAATGAAGCGAAGCGTGGATGAATGGGCAGAGGTGCCGAAGGACTCAACGCCTTTTCTACCCCCGCTTGCCTTCTGTAATGCTGGCTGATATGATGCTTCTCTTGTTAATTGTTCTATTCTGCTCTGGAATTGACTTTTACGCCAAAAAGAATACCCGTTTTCTCAGTCATTGACAGCTTGAGCGGTACACTAATGTTCGGTTCGCTTCGTGCGTGAATGCGGCCGATTGCCTTTGTATCAGTTTGTTCTCGATGTTTGTTGCTGCCCAACCTTTCGCGATCGTTGCCCTCATCTTTTTTCGGCAGAAGTCAGTTTGAAGGACACCGGCAATTTCCATGGAGGTTTTATATCCGCAGGTAATAAATGTTGTTGACTGGAAACGAGTGCGCGATCCGCTACCCTGCCTCAGCGCGCCATTCACTGTATTGGTCTTATCCTTTCATTAATTTTCCATCTCGTCCTAATCAATGATAAAAATGGTCCAATCAAAGACGTGTTTTTCAGTACTGAAAATTCAAAAATGCCTTGATTGTGATGAAAGTGAGAGGGATGGAGACACTTTCGGTGATACAATTTTTTTCCTAAAAAATGTCTTCATTCAAGTCTTTTGCTTACCTATATAGGTCTCAGTAAATTATTGTAGCCAATTATTTGCACATTTAATCGGAGATACGCTCGAAGTCTCCTCTTAGTTGGCGTCAGCATGGCTTCTGGGTTTCCATCGGTGCGTTGGTTTCCACTTATCGACGCCGCAGAAACTTACGCACTAACATATCCGTTCTTATGTAATTTTGTTATGTAGTTAACATTAGTCCATTGGTGTCATTCTTGAAGTCAAGCGAATTATATAACTTTGAATGGACTGCAAAGAAATCATTTTGCTTGAATCACTTCGTGAATTCCTTTGCATGTTTTTCTATGGGAAGTCTGAGTAATATTGTTCTTTGTTTTTATGCTTGCTTTGTAAATCATTAAAATCTTAGCATTCGTTATTATTCATCTTGTTTCCCGCGTTTGTCCTGTGCATGATGGGGTTGCTCCTGATTTTCTGGAATGATCGGTTTCCAAGTGAAGTTCGACGTCGAAGATTTTCTGTTTGGTTGTCACAATTTCCGTTTACATTTATTTTTATCTCCGGAATGATAATATGCCCACTATTCCTTCCATCTAGTTTTTAAAAGCATATCTGCGGCTCAGTTTACTGATTGCATTGTGAAAATCCTATGCTCCCCTTGTGCTTTCATTTAAAAATTCTTATGCTGGGCATAGTAGTAATCGCTCGCCAGCTCTTGCAAAACACGCTTTGCGTCACTCCCTCTAATTCATTTCGCGGCCCTGCACTCCTTCGAGGAGGCACTGAGTCACCTTTGATGAGCGCCCCACTCGTCGCCTTAGTGCAGTAGTTACAGTATTTATTGCTCGCGCTTTGAGACTATGAGACTCTATTTATTACCTTCTTTATATCAAATACTTCGTTCGTAAATGAACTCTTTTGCCGAGCTATGCGTACTCAAAAATGTGTCGACTAAGAAGCATACCTTGCCTCAAATTGTATATTTAACTATACATTTGAATAAAAAACTTAGTACTTTTCCACACTTTATTTATAAACTGCGATCGGTTTCACCTTAATAAGGCATCTTCTGGCCAGAAGATGCTTTATTAAGGTGGTAGACATTGTATTCGCAACAAACACAGATGATATATCGCGCTATTACACATAAGTACACGAATCAAGGATAAGGAGGGTTACGAACTCCCGACCTTCAGTTGGTCCATCACGCTACGAATCGAACGGTTGAGGCCATTATATTTCAGCGTCTTGAATTTTCACGCACTAGATAATCCCCTAGAGGTCGTAGTAATTGAGAGAAGATGCTAAAAAACTCGGTACAGAAAATAGGGAGGAACACGCAGTAAAATCAGCTGTTGAGCTTCGAAAACTAACAGACAAAGCTACCAGAGAAAAATTCGAACAGGAATTCAAGAACAGATACCAAAGATTCCAAGAAAATTTGGGGGAGACAGACAATATTGAGAATCAATGGAAAGCCTTAAAAAAACGTCGTTGGGAAAGGGTACTTTTATTCCACAATCTAAGTTCTTTGCGGAATAATCCATCAACTTGGAATTGAAATTGATTCCTTAATCCTTGGACTTGAAATTTCTGGCAGCTACCTCCTAGGAGGAGTACTGAAAACTACTTATCTACCCCAATTAGTTGTCTGAATGATATTCTTAAAACGATGATTAACCCTACTCGCCTTGTAACGGGCTATTGAGCTATTTTTTTCGTTTTGGGGTTGTGAAAATTA
This sequence comes from Pyrrhosoma nymphula, assembly GCA_963573305.1. Taxonomy (NCBI): domain Eukaryota; kingdom Metazoa; phylum Arthropoda; class Insecta; order Odonata; family Coenagrionidae; genus Pyrrhosoma; species Pyrrhosoma nymphula. The sequence goes on along the minus strand of OY754338.1, from coordinate 62,240,419 downwards.
TTGGGACCTTATTCACAATCTCCTTATCTTGTAATGTGGATTTTAACGCATGCATAAAGGAAACGTCATAAACGACTAGCGAAGTACCAGTGTATATTAGACGGTAATAACGATTATAATAAGATCTGTTCACTTATATTTATTTTTTTTAAAATTAGCTGTCACTTAAAGAATACTTTGGTCGATATTTACTTGTTTTTACCCCTTTATCGCTACGGCTTTATTTAGTTCATCCCAGGCTTACCACCCGCGGCCTCATATCTCCTTCCCTCGACCGCGAATCCCAATGCTTCAATCCCTATAGTTTTTTACCAGTCAATCGTGAAGCAATCTGCCTCCTTCAAACGTCCTTTCGTGTTGGCGTTGGAAAACGTCCTCGAAATTTCGTAATGTCCGCAGGAATAATATCAGCCTTGGATTGTCATGGGTATAAGAAATGTTCTCAGCCTTGATGGCCTATTCATGGTGCAAATGGAAACAGAGTCATTCCGCATTGAACGGTTTGCTCCGATGACCAGGTTTCATCCCAAGTGATTAAGGGTAATTACGCCGCCCATAGTTGTGTAAGCAACCATTATGGGTGCTTTAGGTTCTGAAGATGGAGAATGGTTGGACTGGGCGAAATTTTCTGAGGACAATGGTAGGTCTCCACCTCTTCCCTCTATGTCCAATGTTGGTCTTACTTATTCGCGCCTTTCAACAATCCACTCTGAAGACGTCATTTACCGAAGATAACGGATCACGTCATTGATTACTTTATATCAAATAACGACGCTTCGTTTTTCATCCAGTCATAACCCATTTTATCATACCCAGCACCGTGATGGAATATTTAAATTGAGAATACGTTAGGAGCTTATTCCAGTCAGTACAATGTGTATGGTGTTTGTCGTAATTGACATTTTGTGCTGAATGGCGTGAGCGTGTGTACGTGCTTGCGGTAAAGTGAAGAATAGGTTTTATAATTATAATGACATTAGTTATTGTAGACCTTCCCGGCCCATTAGCATTGCATGTAGCAACAAACATTTGATATTGAAAAAAAAACTTCAAGGGGGAAAAGTATAAATTCGCTCAGAATTTTGTGAGAGCGTAATTCAGTGTCCTAGGATATTCTGAAGTTGTTTTCTTGCTCGCGTGTACTGACAGTATTTTTATTGAGCAATACTACGATCATGTGAGTTGAAGATTCATTAATATCATCGATAAATTTATACAAAAGTAATTTATATTCTCTTCCGAGCATGGCAATTCGCCATTTTATTGCCATTTGTGTACCCATTATATAAATGATTTTGATTGTTTGCCAATACCATGATAATTTTACCATTTTGCTCAGCTCACTCACTCGGCCATTCCTGCTGATCTCGAAGAGAAAAAATGCTGCGTAATTTTTCCAGTTTTCTTTTGCTGACCTATCCCAATGGTTTCTCATCATTGTGAAAAGTATGTTGTCCTACTGTTGGTAATGATGTGAAACCATAGAAACCAGCCAGTTAAACAATTATAAAAAAGTATTTTTATCTTCGTGATGAACGTATTACTCACAGTTACATCGGCGTCAATTAATTATTTTGATTGAATAATTGATATTTTCTCTTTAAAGTTTCCTTTACATGCCTACTTTATCGTCGCTTTTTAAAATTTATAGATTTAATATTGTTCAGCCTAAATTTATGGGTGATTCTCGCTTGGGTATCTAACTTAATAATTTTGCGATATTGACTTCATAATAAATTGGTAAAATAAATGTTTTTCCTGTCAAAATTGTACTATATTTTTTTGGTATATTTTTTAATTATGGCCCACTCGACTGAATGGCAATTAAGTTGACATCATGCATCTTTAGTTTGCATCACCTTGCAAAGTATTTTCTATTCCGTCTTTGGGTCGGTATTTTTATGTGCTCTATCCGATGGATCGAGTGTGTTCTTTGACGTCAATGCATTAAAAATGAGCGACCTAATTTCGCCTGATGGCTAGCTAAATGTTCTGTATTGACACCTGCTTAGAGTTAATCACAAAGAATGAAATCGTTTAATAAGGTGCACATTTATATTTGAAGGAGTTCCATTTTTCTCTCGTGTATTCTTAATTCCGTCAGCCAGCATTCCATGTTATAAATTCTAGTTCAGTACCAAGTTTACTTGTGAGCATAGTAACACCATCAAACTTAAAAAATCTATGAATCTCAAACTCAAAATCTATGAATTGTGTTGCCCTTGGGGTACAAATGAATTCATTATGTTGGAATCACGTGTTTATATTTCCTTCATATTGAATTCCTTATAGTGAAAAAAGGATTCAACATATTAAATATTGAACCCTTTTTATATTGCCGTTTCACATTTAAACGAAAGATTGTTTTTTTCTCGATAGCATTTATAGTCTTTTCCACTAATCCCAGTGTTTATTCTACGTCCATGATATACTTAAAAATATTCAAATGCCTAAAAATATATGTTACATGTATGTCCTACGAATTTTCTTCCAACATGGAGTCTTTTAATATCATATGTAGGTATGTGATTCTCACGCAAGTTACGCCGTAAATCTGGACCACTACCGTAATACCACACTAAGTTTAAATCTAGATCGCATTGAAAACCAGATTTTCTTTTTACTGTGTAGCTTTTTCTGTGGTTTAGGATGGCAGGAAACGTAAAAATACACTCGAGAGGGATCTTAATGGCCTCGGAGCAACTTCGAGTTTTTGTTGAGATCTTAATTTTGCTCGGTAAATAGTAGTACCTAAAAAGTGAAAGTAACGTTAATTTTTCAATTAAAATATAAGTCCATGGTGATCAAGCCATTTATTGAAAAAATAATGAAGTACGAAGGAATATAGCACCCTTTCTTTGTGATTATAGTTGTTAACGAAGCTCCGTATTCAAGGAGCCTGGAAAAATGAATACAAATGACAGGAGAGACTGATCGCAAGTTGTTCCCTTTCGTATATAATTTCAACCATCTTTTGAGACTTAAGTTAAATATGCTGAATGTTTTCTTACGCTGAATAATATTTTATTAGTAACAAGTTGATCGAATCTGCGCAGTTATTAATTTCTTTATTGCAAATGTACGCTATAATTTGTCCCTTCCTGAACTTTCATGTGCACCTCAATCTATGTTCCTCTCTACGATCCGTGATTAGCATGGGATGTTTGGGCACCATCCTTGAAATGAGGTAATGATGGAAAACATGATGGGAGAAGTATGGAACAAAAAGCTTTGGTAGTACCCTGCTATTTCTGTAGTACTTAAATATTGCGTGGGAAGTACAGACTTCGAATCCTCTCTGTTCCCCAGTGTCTATAGGCCTGTTTACATTGACGATGCATAAACCCGTACATTTCACTAATGTATCTCTTCAAAATTCATCGTGTCAACACAACTTGCGAGAATTCGTGAATGCATATTCAGAGAATAGCCTGTGCTCTGATTCATAATTCTTGAATGTATTCATGAATGAACCCGGTTCATGCATTGTGTAAACAGGACCTCTCCCATTTTTTGTGTTTTCGTTCAAATGGTGAGAGAAAAATTATTATGCAGCGTCATTGGGGCTACTTTTTTTGTATGTAGCCTCGTTTTCCACCCAAACACTCGTGAAAGGTGCATCCTTGTATAAAAATGCTATGGTCACTCTAAAAAAAAAATGTTATACAGTCAAAATATTTGCATGCATACAGATGTGTAAAATATTTAGTGTACGAAGAAAATGTGCACGTTTGAGAAAAAGGTAAGGATTACAGCATTTTTGGCCTGAAAACACACAGTGAGCGAAACAATTCACCCGTACAAGAAGGGGGGCTATGAAAAACCTGCAAAAACCAGAGTCAAAGCAAATGTTTTCATTATAATGAGCATAGAGTGACATGCGAACAGATGTCGTGAGGTGGTCAAACAATATCCTCCGTGTCAACCTGGAACTCGCGAGATCTGAATTTTTCTATTAATAACTCATCTACGCATTATCTCCAGGATTCTAGCGGCTCCGAAGTTCATTCCAATTCCTTAGTCGCACTTTCCGTTCGCAGTCTACTGTTTTTCAGTAATTAGCGGGTTCCCATGCGCGGCTTTGCTATGCATTTTATATTGGGAATCGAATCTTTCAGTTCCGAAAATGAAACCTGTGCTTGTAAGAAAGGGGACCTATGCAGTTGTAGTATTTGCCTTTCAGTTGAATCTTAGTTCGTAAATTCGGTGATAGTTTAAAAAAAAATAGTAGATCTCCCATTATAATATAATTATCCCGGGCGTAACTGTATGGAATGAAAGGAGACTTTATAACAGTGAAATGTTCACTAAGTTTTTATACACTACCCGTACGACTATGAAATATCCTGGTTATCCCTGTCTAATGGTCATAGTTGATTTATAATACGGAAGTCGAGACCTATAAAATGGTGCAATTAGCAATTTTCGCGGGGACGCGGCTCAGGAGATAATGCAGCTCCATAAATAGTTTAATAACAGCCAAACGTATTAAGTAAATGGTGTTCCATTTCATGAGAGTGCTTGCAAATACTTAAGCTGCAAAATTTTTGCAGGAGATTTTGTCCACTCCCCTAATTTCGTTGCATCAAAGCACCAAACACTCTGCTTTCTTTCAGGAGCTCGGGCCGTTTTCCCGCTCTTACAACATTAATGACTACCAGAATCAGCATTTGAAAGAATTGTTTACTATCAATCAAAGAAGAATTCTAAAGTTTTTTTTTATGTACAAATTATAGGAATAGCTTATATGATTTCCGAGATATTAGGCTTCAAACACGTTTTACACAATTTTGAAACTCACAATAGGTATGTTTTTCTCCCATTAAAATCCAGGGAATAATTTAACGTGTCATGGCTTCAACGGCGAACTACTTTTGAAGAAGATACTCATGAATGTAAGAAATTCAAAACTAAAAAAATCACTCATCTGTAAAGAGATTCAAACCCGGTGGATGCCCCGATATTCGCGCCGTGCGCATGCTTGAACGAATTGAACTTGAGTGCGAGAGTTGGTTCTCTTCGAGGGGTCTGGATTCGAACCCCAATCGAGGCGAATTGTTTATAGTCATTGTTAATTTCCCAGATTCGTGTAAAGCCTTGTCTTCGGCTACGTTGCTAGAAATGTCTTTCCAATTAATGCAATCGAGTTTTCAGAATGTCCGTACCCGGTGACAGTAGGTCGCGTCACTGCGCGAAATCTGATATCGATCGTTTTCGCGCATTAAAGCGATAGCTTGCGTGAGTCTATCCGACCGGGCCGATTTCATAACGTTGCGTGCGAGCGTAATGAGTCATTCCCGCTGGATTGTCGTTATAATATTTCGATAACAATTGCCAATCGCGATTTTTTAACTTCACATTCGAACGATCGAACGTATTTTGCCTTACGCACGAGGAGGTTGGAACATACGGGAGGTTCGTTAACGATTTTTCAGTGCGGTAAACATTCAACCATCTTGGATTGTCAATTTCTGAACAGTCTTTCTGTGCCAACTGATTGCCTGCCTCGTGTTGCCTTGTGCTATGAATTTTCGTGCTGCTTGCTGTTGAGCTATTTACGGTCATGTAGCCCTCGTTGAATTAGTCAGCATTTCGTCAGAATTAGTGGATTGATTTGTAGTTTCGTGATTTGAGTATTTTATTAAAATTACATGACTACTTTTGTGAACGGTCAATTTCCTTTGGCTATTCTTGTATTAAATATTAGTGGAGGAACATGATATTAGTTATCCTGGAACCATAAAATTACTCTTCTTGAGTTTGCATTTTCTTTTTAGCAGGGCATAATATTCAGCGTAATCACGGGGCTTTCTAGTTATTTTAGAGTAGAAAAATGTAATAATTTTGCGATGGCTGCCATTAAAGTGAGAAAAGAAGGTTTTATATTTCCGAGAGAAAGTGTATTGTGGTATATTTCCGAGTTTTAATCGGAAGATTCACGAAAAATTTAGTATTCATTCTTAAGCAAATGTCAATAATTTGGTCAAGGTAGGCGTGGCTTATCCTACTCGAGCATGCATGGCACGCATCTACTCCATGCTCGGCACTACCTGTAGCGCCCCATCGAGTAATTCCAATTCCTCCTTATTTACGCTCGTGTCCTCGGCTTCGGCATCAAAGTACCTGACGAAGAGGCCATTATCGATCGAAGAACGGTTTGTTTTGGTTTATAAATTGAATGGTAGTCTAATAATTATAGTAGTGTGGAATATTTTTTGTACTACAAGTCATTTAAAACACACAATTTTTGGACTTCAATTATAAATAGTGACGTAGAATGCTGGAATGACGCTGAATGCTAATTATCGTCGGCGTCAGTAACAATAAGTTTCAATATACTAGTAACAATGGTGTCGTATTTTGTGGTAATGTTAAAATGAAGGCTTATCGTGTATTAATGTGACTGTGTATTTTGTGGAATGTCAGTGATTACTATTGCTATTGATGTGTTTTGATGGATTACTTATCTAAAGTAGGAATATTTTAACATATAAAGGTTTATGTTAGCTAGACTTTATCTCTTAAAATTATGTACTATGACAGGCATTGTATTTTAAGTGTTACAAATACGTAGCAAGTATCGGAGAAGACATAACAGCAATCATTTCGTAGTTTCTACTATTTTCTAAATTTATATATTGAGTCTATGTATATTGAAATGAAGTTAGTGACTAAGTGAATTGCTCTTGAATAATAATTGTGGTTCATTCGTAGATTTTTGCAGTTCATTTTAATTAGAATAATTATCTTTTGGTTTTTTTGCGGTATAATTACTTTTTGAGCAACAGTTTCGCCATGTTATTCTTCCAGGCTTTCTGAATCAACAATCACAAATAAATAGTCTTCGGTGGTTTTGATGTAACAGAATTAATTTATACTTACATTTTGCAAAAGTCTTTACCACGTGAAAGGGAGTTTGTAGCCAACCTCTTTGTTTAAGTTATGAGGTATTTTTTCTATTTCAATGGCTTCCTTGTTGACCCGTGGATAGTAGCCGCTTTCTTTTTCGCCCTTTCGATGTCTATACTGTGACCTCCTAAAAGTGTGTGCTCAGCTACGGCAGAGTGATGACCATCTTACTTTCGAATAGCCTGTTCGTATTCCTTCAATCTGCATCCTATGGCTCTCTTTGTCTGGCCAACATATGATTTTCCGCAACTGCAGATAATTTCGTGTATGCCTTCGAACATCTTAAGCTCCTCGAAGATGATGATGAACGTTGGAGGTTGTGTGAAATCTTGTAATGATGTTATGATTCTTCATTATTCTTCTGACCTATGCGATCAGTTGTTCCCGCGATGTAAAGTAGCATAACATATCCAAAAGGTTTAGTTGCCTCTTTCTCTTAAGGTTTCTGGTTTCTAGCACTTTTAATTAATTGAGAGCTATATCCGTTATCCTTCAATGTCTCCCTTAAATATTTTATTTCTTCAGAGATGGAATCAACATCCGAAACTATGTGAGCGGATCTTGATAACGGATGCCTTTTGCTGTGGGTGGTGGTTGGAACGTGCATTGAGATATCGATCAGTATTGATCTTTTTTCGGTACACCCTATGTTCAAGTTTTCCATCTTTATATCTCTCAACCAGAACATCTAGGAATGGTGGGCGTCCGTCTTTTTCATTTTACATCGTAAATTGGAGCGATGGATGCTGACTGTTGAGATGTATTAAGAACTTCTCGAGTATCTCCTTTCCATGATGTCATATTATGAATGTATCGTCAATGTATCTTAACCAAACTGTTGGCTGATAGTTAAAGGTGTTTAACGCTTCTTTTTCAAAGTTTTACATGTAAAGGTTGACGATGACAGGGGAAAGAGCCCATGGCTGCACCTTCCGTTTGTTCATATGTATCCCCGTTCTACATGAAGTATACATTTTTTAAACAAAATTCTGCCAATTAAGGGTAGTCGCTCTGGAGACCTTGTTTTGTCAGATTCTTCAATAAATTGATGGAGTCCAAGACAGGCACTTTGGTGAAAAGTGAGACGACATCGAAACTCGCGAGAATATCTGCTAAAGTTAATTTCATTTCTTGAATAATTTCAATGAAATGTTCTGAATTTTTAACATAGGAAGAGGTTAAACCAACAAATCTTTGAATATCTCTTGCTAGATATTTTGCCAGTTTATAGGTTGGAGATCCTATAGAACTTACCTACAATATGTAGAAATGGGATACCAGGCTTGTGAATTTTCGGTAATCCATTAAGTCTCGGTGGTTTTTATGCTGATGGTATAAGGAATTTCTTCTCTTCGTTCGGAATACTAGAACTTTTGATAAGATCTATTGTAGTTTCTTTCTGTCTTCGCTGTTGGATCTTTTTTTGAATTTTCTGTATGTTGTTTCATATAGCAGTTGTGCAATTTTAGGATCATATTCTTCTCTTGTCATTACCACTGTAGCATTCCCTTTATCTGCTGCTAGAATTATTATATCGTCATTATTACGTCTAGAATACAAAGCTAGCCTTTCTTCTTTTGTTATATTTGATTTCGGAGGCTTTGATCTATTGAGGACATGGGCTACTTCTTGCCTGATGTCTTCAGAAATTCTGGCTGGCATTTTCCTTTAAATTGATTCAACACAGCTTATAATGTCTTCATTTGGTATCTCCTTGGAGGTAATAGCAAAATTCATTCCTTTTCTGAGGGCAGAGATGGCAGGCTCCTCTAAAACGACGTTAGATAATTAAACGACGGTTTTTGCAGTCTTGGTGTCTTCCACTGGATGTTGTCTACCGTGATTTTTTTTATATTTCTGTTTATGCGTCTCTCTAGTTTTTGTTATGTTACATAGGTATACCTAGAAATATATTTCTATTCGATGTGATGGGGCAAAGGTTGTGTTTAAATAGTATCTAATGAACGTTGATTAGTACGTCAATGCTGGGGACTAACTGGAGGAAAGTAATTAAGTATCAATGAATATCCTAATCAATATATGTCTGAAGTAATATGCCGTGGTATCATATACGTTTGAGGGTAGTTTTTGTAAATGATCTTTTAAGTGAACCGTAGAACATTAGTTTATGTAGATGACGAGAAGTATCAGGTGTGATAAGGTGTAATTTCATCATAATTAAGACAAATATCCATTTTACACGTACAAAAATCAATGGTTTTCCAGTGGAAAATTGCAATTGCTGTCTTCATTAATTATATGGATATAATGAATATTTCAGTCCGCGAATAGTTTCATTTCTTAGAGAAAGTGCTGTTTTGGAAGTGGATTACAAGTGGCTATTATATAAATGAGACTAATGTCCTTCAAATACATAATTTCCTTTGAATGATGTTGGTGAGAACCAGTGACGTTACATTAATCACTTGGACCTCGGAAATGTTGTTCGCTGATTTGAAATACTCTTTTAAGTGTTTTATTTTCCAGTCAAGAAGTTTCAGATACGATAACACAATGATGTTGTGTTTGGTGCCTGCTCTCATCTATAGCTAAGACGATTGGAGGGTTAATGGAATATTATGTGAGGCAGTTTAAGCGAAAATATCAGATATTTATCCGTAAAAGTCTTAGTATAACAAGTAATTAGGAATCAATTTCTACAATGAGAACGCATTCAGGGAACCGTATAATACTCGTAAGGGAGTAAACTGCAATTTCGCAGGCATTGTAATGCTTTTTAAAATTATTATTATTCTAAATTATTCAAAACATGGCAATCATTCGAAATTAAGCTCAGTGTGCATGCGTACAAGAAAGAAACAAGTGCGAAATATGCTGTCCATCTGACAACACCGTAACGTTCGATGGTCTGCTGTACGATCGGCCCTGTAAAATCGTTCGTTGGTCATCACTCGAATAAAGTGAGGTCGATCGAAGATAAGCGGATCCCTAGCATTAGAACGTTAGGCAAGTTATGAAATCGGCTCCCGACATCGAAGCAAAGGACCGGTTCTCTGATGCAGCCAATGAGTTCTGCCGCAGCTCATTTGTAATCGCTTGACCTTGTTATCTCAGAGACGGATACCTTGTCTCCGTCGTGAGTTACATCATAATTGCCTATGAAAGGTTCTTCTCTCCCGCCAAGGACGACGTGGCGTTTTTTTTGCATTTGGGATTTAGACTTGGATGGAGAGAAGTAGGAAGAGAGTGGGTTGGGTGGGCGGTGACCTCACATGAGAAGTAAGTAGTTCATCGTTCGTCTGTGGGTATGCATCTTCATTATTTTATCTGTACCTTTTAGTCGCTTACGGCATTATGCGTCTGTGCGGGAGAATCCAGCCGATAATACCCATGAGGGGTGTGGTTAAGTAGTTTTACTTTGTTTGAGGTGGTGATGGGCAACTGTAGTCATAAGGTCCATAAAGCTCAGGCGAGTTGGCCGGAGAGAGAAAAAATATATTCAGGGAAGGGAGGAGAGAAACCCGCTTTTGGCATGAACCTACTTTTGACGGGTGGATGTGAAATACATATCAGAATTGAAACATGCCGGGTTTGGCGCATGTTCTAGATGCTTATTTTTTAAATTGTTTTTTGATGCATCACTTTTTGAATGCCAACAGCTTAGAGTTCGTAGTGGGTAGCATGACGAACTCCAATATGACCCCGGCAGTCATAAACTGTATTGAAAGGTGTTTCAGTAAAAATAAATGTACTTAAATGCGGAAATATTCGTCGTATGTTTACGTGTATGTTGTAAAACCCCTTAGTCTTTTACATTTTTATACTCAAGGCTAGAAAAAGGTCATGGCGTCCATTATAAACCCTTCCCTCATATAAAGTTTTCGTTCTTCCGAACTTCGGGAAGTAATTCTTCTGTAAAATCATCTCTGGAAACCATTAAGTTCTTAATTGTTTGGCATCATGTGTCGGAGATAGTCACTTCTCTTTTGCTGCTTCTCGGGCGTTTCTTTGGAGGAAAAGTTTCAATGACGGTTTGACATCGAGTCGCCGAAGTTCTTCCACGTCAGTCTCAGTTCTCAGAAGCCATTCATTCACTTGAAATAATTTAATGGGAAGATTTTTTTAGTATTACTAACATTTCCAAGATTGGCTAGAGCATAGAATAAATGCCCCCTCCTCATTTACGTGTACGCTTTGCTCAACTTTCCTTTAGCCTTTGGGGTATGTGGCAGAGGGTGGATTCTCACTTGGCTAGGACTGCGCTAAGCTTCTACGTACTGGGGTTTACTAGGAGCAAATAATTGAAGAAAAAGGGTGTCGCTGTAACTATACATAGGTTAGACGGTTTTCGTCTTGAGAAGTTCTTCGTTTGCGCGTGACGTACTTTAAGAGTCAGTTAAGAGTGAGTTAAGAGTTTCAAGGCCAGGGGAACCCCAGGCTCTGTCGCGGGATGGAGGGTGGAGGACTTTTCTCTGACTTCCGTGCCTCCGGAGGAGGATTCTCCCTCAGTTGCTTCGGGATCATGGACACTGGCTTCCAGGCGTAGCTGTGGGTTCACCCTCCGAAAACGATGATTGGTAAGGGCGGAGGCTGAGTCAATCCCTATCAGAAATAGGTTCGATGTGCTGGCGGAGTAATAAGAACTCAGAAGATGCAATTTTCCATTGATGATGCAGTGCATCGAAAGCCGGGTCGAGTAAAAATTTTTTTCCGTGGAAAATTGCATCTTCTGAGTTATTATGTTCATATTCCACAACATCTCGCCTGATACCTCCCTTTCTGGCGGAGGCTGAGCCATCGGAACTACGTAGAGCTGGGAGGTGGGTCGCCGTTTGGGAGAGGAGAGAGAAGGGAATTGTTGTAGTAATAGGTAGCTCCTATATCCGGCGTATAATGTCCCCGCTGCATGGAAAGGCCCGCCGGGAAGGAGGCGATCCACGGGTCACCTCCTGACGTATTCCAGGCGGAAAGGAGCATCACATCCAGGAATGCCGAAAGAAATTTTATAATAGGTAGCGATTTCAATGCCCCCTCCATAGATTGGAGGACCTACAGTTACATACCTAGGGGTAGAGAAATGACATGTGCGAGTCCCTGCTGTACAAGTTCTCATCCAATGCCCTTCATCAGATAGCTACGAAGCTTAACAGAGGGAACAATATTCTTGATTTATTGGCAAAAAATATACCACAGCAAGTAATTAATGTTGACACTGTTAAGGGAATTGGTGACCATTGAGTAGTTTCCGCAAAGTTCTTTTTAAATATCATGAAAAGAGTTAAACATAGAAGAAAATTATACATTTTTAAAAAAGCCGATTTCAATGCGTTCAAGAGTCATCTAAAAAATTCTCTTCCCGACTTGAGTGCCCTCTCACCCCTCTGCCCTGAAGACGATACCTACTCGGCTCGAGTATCAAAACGTCGGCACCTTAGTGCCCGGTGTAAAACCCGAGAGATCCCTGTAATCCTAGTTTCTAGTTGTCTGCGCGTTGTTTTCGCGACTGTTTTTCGTGGGACGAGTATGGAATGCCTGGTGTGGAATCACGAGCCGAGCCACGCACCCTGGATGTGGCTTGCTCAGTAATTCGTAGATGTATTGTAAAAGTCCTTCTCACTTCTCCTTATCGTTATATAATCAATTCGTCATTTTGGGGCCACTCTTGCGGGGCTATTACGAACGGGAGGATCGTATCACACGGCCGGGCGGAGTTTTCGTACCGCCGACGTTGAAACTCCGACCCCTGCGAATATGAACTGCGGTTGGAGGGACACGGCCGGTCGGTGCAACACGTCTTTGGGGCGGTGAGACCCTACACGGCGGAAGATACGGTGGTATGAAAAATAACGCGTTCTTTGTGAACGGAAATGGCAGTAGTCAATGGTGAGCGTTTCTAGGGGACTAATTCTGCAAGATGTTCATTACTGACATTTTGCGCTAAGTCCTTAATTAAAGAAATCTTGTTTAATATTTAATAGGAACTATGATGAGTATCGTGGCGCATTCTTTTCATCTCTAAGGTCATATATCGAGAGTGGGACGAATAGTTAGCTCCAAAACATTTATCTTCGTTGAGTGACACAGGAAGTTAGCCTATATTGATGAAAAAGTGTAAAAAACATTAATTCAAATAGGAGTCTTGGAGGAGTAGGCAAATCCTGGAAATCTAAATAATAAATAATTAATAAATAAACTCAGGTTTTTGATAATATCATGATAGACCAGAAAAACTTATCTATCTTCAGGGCCGTTGGGAAAGGATGGTATCTCTACTCGAGTGCATGAAACAAAAACGTAAATCATTCTTTATGTCAACATTGCTTGATGTCAATCTTTTAAGTTTCCTTCGGTCTCCACATACATATATGTATATATATATATTATAACTTCACGAAGACTTGGGAATAGATGAAGACAGGTTTTTCCAGTTTCACAATGTATTCACGAAATAGCTGATTCTCAAACGCTCTACTCTAGTGAACAATCTGCGGTATTAAAGCAATGAGGCAGTCATGCCAATGTGCATTGCTTTTAAAGTGGTAAATTACGGTCAACCATAATTGTATAGGCCGAGCTATTCAAATATTTCTCGAAGAAACAAGGATTCAGCAGGAAATGCACTGTTATGCTGGGCTAGCCAGCCCTTTCCCCTAACCGCAAAGAGAAGGCCTTAAGATCTGAAGACAATGGTAAAATTAGGGAACTAGACTGCAGAACGGATAGATTTAAGATGTCATTTTTCCCACGAACGATGAGGGACCATGAGACTTTTATCTAGGTTTGTCGTTAGGTAGTGTAGCTCTTAGTAGTGGTAGTACTCCTAATACTTGAATCCTTATCTGTTACCTAGTACATACTAACAGCACGCCTAGCATGTTTTCTACATGGGTCTTGAGTCCCTGTCCATCTGTGTAGTTGTAGAATGCATGTATATTGAGGTCACTCTCCATTTTGATGACATCGGTAGTGTAGTGTTGCATGCTTGTGAGGCTTCGCCTCATGACAAGCATTAGCGATTTATGCTAATGCATAATTAGTCGTAGTTACACTAACTTTAGGGTATAGTGTAATGCATGTTGGTGATTACTCACCCCCTGCCACACACCCCTGAGGTGGTTTGCAGGGTATATTGTAGATGTAGATGATAGTAATATGAAACTCAGGAAAAGCACAGCTAATCTATATAAAAGAACGTTTATTGAACGATATATAAATACTTTCGAAGGTATGGTTTATGGTCACACTTTGTCACTATAATTCAATCAAATTAAAAACCATTTAAATCATTAAATTTTTGATCATCCTTGGAATTTGGAAGTGACTCCAATAAATAGTCTCACAGTCAAGAGTTACGAGCACCACAGATAATATGCGCTGCCCACCAAAATTATTTAGAAAATCACAAAGGAAACAAACTAGTACACATCAAAGAAATAAAAATCATGTTTAGCAATCTCACAGGAATAGAATACCCAAATCCTTAGCAACATAGGTAAATTTACGAAAAACACAGCTCAAAGGCCGATTACAGCCCATACAAATTACAATCAAAATGAGTTCAAGCATCAAATACCTCGGAGCATGTCAAGCAAAACAGCTGTTAGTCATAGCTACACAGGTACACTCTGAAGTGGGTAAGATCTTTATAAATTAAATCCAAAAGACTGACGAGCATCATACAGCTATGAGGAAACGTCCAAACAGCCCATTTGCTCCGAGATATATGAATATAATTATGACTCATCACTGAGTATCCCAAATAATTGGCACACAATGGGATTAATAACGATCAGTTGGCACACAAATTCACTCGGAAGGGCATACGTTTATCACATTATATTCCAATATATTGGCATAAACGTTGCTGATATCCAAGTAGTCCTTCACAGCTGTGGTAAAACGGGTAAAAATCACCAGGCAGTTCCAAGCGACGAAGTGGACTGAGCATATCGTTGCCGAGAACTGAGTTCGCGGAGGGAAAGAGTATTAATATCCATCGCAAACATCTTAAAATATCAATATTTTACCATATAAATTAATACAACTCGGTGACAAGCACGAACCTAAAATAGTTTCCATTATGACGCACAGGCTATTCGTATCGTCATTACGATGTAGGTATAAACGATATAAGTATTAACGTCGAATGATACAACTTTCACATTACGAGTGTTAACTCAGATATTCTAATAATAAATAATATATAATGAGAACACCGCTATTTCCCTGATGTCGGATTTAATGTTTTACAATCGTTAGTTTTAGCCAAATAATGTAAACAAAACTCCGTCATGTTGAAAATAAAGGCTGCGGTGAAACTCCGACCCCTTGGCGTCGTTGGATACCGTCCGAGACCCGTTCGTAATCGGTGAGAGCGATTTGCGACGGAGTAACTCCACCTGCAGTGTTTCACCGCATGCGGTGAGTGGTTCGTAATAGCCCCCTTGAAGGTAATCTGGTGTTTCTCTTTTTCTGGAACGGCGTATTTGCGAACAAGGAATCATACGCTGTCGCCCACTCAAATAATAGGGTTGCTACAGACCTGGAAAACCTGGGGTACCCGAAAGAGTCATGACAATTGAAAATAGAAGGGAGAAGACCAATCGGAAATCCGGGTACGACCCTAGAACCAAAAATTAAATGCAACCTAAGCTGAAAAATAGCGAAGAATTTTAGGGTTGAGATTAAATAATGGCTGGTTTGCAGAGATTTTAAAGATTACCTAACACTCTCCCCTATTACCCTACTCTTGCTGCAGGTCTATCATTTCACATGTAGAAGGTAGTATTGATTTTTCGTGGAAAATATTCTTGTCAAAAAAAATGTCAAAAAAGTGCTAAGTTCAATACTCTGGTCAAAGTGTAAGGCGTGTGTCCTTCAGTAGGTTAAGTTTTCACAGGATACGGTTTTGACGGTTTTGACCAATTGGGAATTGTAAGCAAAGTGCCTGACCTCTGGTGGCGATCATTAGAACTGAGGTAAAGGGGATCGGCAAGGTGAGTAGGAGGTAAGCAAGTACTTTCTAATTACCTTGGGGGATCGGACGTCTCACAGTATCCCTGTGTTATGTGCACGTGTGATATGTTGAGTTAATTGCTTCTTGGACGGCTGTTAACATGTATTTTAGTGAACTAGCTCAACCAGTCGCGTTGATGTAACGTTCAGCATAATTTTCCTTGTATAAGAAATTCTTGATTTCAACGAAGACCTCCGGAGGCCACTTGTAAAGGATTGTCACCTGGGAAAAGTAACCCCCTCGTTGGGAAGCAAGACAGTACCGTTGTGGCCGTAGTATTTTAATGGATGTAGATATATACCTGCTATGTCATTACGCACACGTGGATATCACGAAATAATGACGTTGGAGAGTATTTAGACTCTTTGGCGTTCTAAATTCTAAGTTCCACGTGTTTTATTGGCATTATGACGTTCGAACGTAATCAATTCCGGTATCAATACCGAGTGTATCAATTTCCGTCAAGCACAAACACGCTATGGTATTTCGGGAAACAGATAAACGATAAAGCATTTCACCTAGTAAGGTAAGGATTACACGCATTATTTGTAAAAATAGGTTTATTAGGGAGAAATGTAGGTTAAATGTTTTGCGCAAGTTCGCAGCAGACAATTTTTTGCCGGGCGTTCAACATATTTTGCTAGAGCCAACGTATTACGGTAGAAACGATCACAGGAATAAGATGAAAGAAATTGACTGCAGAACCTTTGGATTGGAAAAAATGGATTTAAAATTTCATTTTTTCGCGTAAAATAAGGGATTATAATAACGGCGATAAATCAATCATGTGAAACTCCCACCCTCATTAGGTAGAGTAGAATTTTCACTTCTGTTTAATAATATACCATCATTACCAACACTTTACCCCGCTTGAAATTTCCGGCATTACTCTATGTGAAGTATTATCTCGTAATATTCATAAATTAGCACTATTAACCAGTAGTTGTCTCTTTATCAGTGTACTGCATGTTTGCATGTTCATGTACGTAGAACTCTCCCAGTTTCTTGTTTCACTGCGCACTGTTCGCCTGACTGATTTTGGCCTGCGCCTAGTGGCCGGGGAACATTCGAGGTCCTGAAATGAACTGGGACGAGTGCTGTATCCCAGGCGTGGAATCACCCCGTGTCACACACCCTAGTGGAGGCTTGCACGGTGCTTCGTACATGTATATGTAAAGGGTGGTAAAAAATGAGGGTGGAAGCAATTCATTTTCCCGGAAAAGAAGTAGTATCAAAAAACAGTTTATTACTCGAATCCTAATCTTCCATGTCTACATTGCCATAAGTAAGTCGAACTGACTCATTTAAATAATCTTGAATTCTGAAGCACAACTTTTAGCACAATTCACACGAGTGTATTAGAATTATAGTTACGGTCTACATTTTAACTATGCTAACATTTTCAAGGTGCAGCAATCGGAACTCTAACATACCGTCCTCCAGCGAAATTGTAATCCGTCTCAGCAAGTTATTCTGATCATTGGGAGTAAACTTGGCTGTGGAAGGCTTCACCTCGTAGAAGTTTTTAAAATTAGTTTTACTTTATTATGAATACGATCATTGCGATTATTATAACAATCAATAGTTCATCCTTCGACTCTTATCTATTAAAGATTTCTGTTTTAATGCACGTCAGCATGAAGGCTATTCGTTTTGGCGAGCAGTATTGGATTAATGTCAAAGAACGAATCTCTTGGGATCTTAAGCGGACAGAATTTTTTTAGGATATTTAGGGGTAGGAGTAGAATTACACGCATTGAAAACTACCTTATGACTATTAGTCAATTCGCCTCAGAAAGATTGCTGCATTCGTAAATGCAACTTATGTTAATGTAAATAGGCTTCTTTTTACTATAGAAACACTATTCCTTTACTTTGTGCTTAAAAATCACATGGTGTCATCTATCCCTCACGGTTTATGCACAAAGATAAACAAAACTATGCACACTTCCCATCCCCCAAATTCGCCCATGACACCCACTCAAGTGCTGCCACCTGCATTTCCTTACAACTGCCAATAGGATGTCATCAATCTCCTTTTACCTTCTCCAGTATTAAAGCATCTCTCGGTCTTCTTTCCTTCAGCTTGGAGTGTTCGAACCGTGATAGGCATCGGCTGCAATCTGCATGCGATATATTATTGGAATTCCTTCCGCTTAGGAAGCTAATAAATTGCACTGTGATAGAAATTGCGATATTTTTGTGCTGGTAATTCGAGAGAAGTGAAGCTTCATTTGGACTTAAAGCAATAATGTCCATGGACCTAAAATTCGAGTGGCTGAATGCCTATGTTAATGATCTGTAGGCTGTTGTTTGAGTTAATGTAGTATACATTAAAATATTGATTTGGTATTTACGATGAAGGTGGAATCTTTCCGGATTAAACACAGATATGTTTCCCCGTTTCTGCCAAAGTGTCGAAGCGCGACTCGCTCATCGTCTTCAGGATCCCGTGAAGACATGGAAACTGGAGCGAAGATGAAGCACCTGACCCGATTAGTTATTCCGAAGAAAATTCCGGTGTTGTATCCCGGTGATATCGATCGCGCGATTGGATCATGCGATGCATCGCACTGCGATTGTATGCGAAATAAACAAACGTATGCGCCCTTCCCATCCCCCATATTCGGCCATGACTCCCAGTCAAGTGCTGCCACCTGCATTTCCTTACAACTGCCAATAGGATGATACGCTGAATGCGGTGCTATTCGATGTGTTATTCATGTCCTATTCTGTGATTATTGGAATTTTAATCTGTACAGCCCTGATTTCTCATCCGATATTCTATGTAATGTTAATAAATACTTAAAGAAAGAATAAACTTCAAATCGTATTTATCCACTCTTTTTTATTGACACTACCGACCCAGGTTTCAACGGATAACTGTAATGTTGAAGTTCCCTTTCCCCGTACCTTGAAATTGACGGTTATCCGTTGAAATCTGGGTCGGTTAGTGTCAATAAAACAGTGTGGATAAATACGATTTGAAGTTCTTCTTTCTTCAATTGAGAAAGAGCTCCACGAAGTGAAGCCTGAAACTATTTGCTTAGTTAATTAATACGATATAATGATACTTGTGGTGCAATAAGATGCATGCGAGGTAACCGTGGAATCGCAGTTTTTTATTCAAAGATTTCTTTACTCATGATGGAATTCCACATAGCTGCGGCCTCGACCGTGGTGCACGTGCGAGATATAGCGATGTAGTTGGTGGATGCGCGCTGCAATTTGAAGCATCATGTCATTTGCAGTGCACATTTCATATCGCGATTCGACATTGAAATTTGAGTGTCGCTCATAGCCCCCCCCACCCACCCACCCTCTCTAATCTTAGTTAGCGATTGCCCCCCCACCCCGCCCCCTTCAGCCCTCCCAATTGACGCGCGCAAGCGGAGGAGGGGGAATGTGTGGGTGGGTGCTGCCCTTCACGTGACCTTACGACGACTCGGCTGCACCGCTGGAGAGGTGGGGGAATCCGAGTTATCCTCCCCTCCTCCCCCTCCATTGTCCTCCTCTCCCCCCTCTCTCTTTCTCTCCACAGTCGCGCCACCTGGCCGAAGTTCGCTTGCGCCACGCCGCCGTGTGTGACGAAAGAATCGAGTCCTCTCCCTCCCCCCCCTCTTCCCCCTCCCCGTCTATCCCTCCCCCTCGTCGCCGGTACGCCCTCTCCGTTTATCTTTTGTTGCTCGAATCGGTGCGATATGTCTTCCCACTTTCTCGCCGATGCGCGTGAAAATTCCAAAACCTTTAAAGAATCCCTCAATTAGCACCACAACCCGTTATTCAACCAACTCTGGAACCTTAAAATTGACCCCCACTTTAATTCCCCCCCAAAAAATCCTCTCTTCCACAGCTCACTTTCCTTCAAAACGCAAAAATGTCAAAATCCACCCTTCAATCGTTCACAAAACTGAAGCCTGTAATCACGAAGACGTGGCACCCCAATCGGCTTCCCCCTCTTGGTGGTGTTATTTTTTAATCTTACCTTTTTAATGACTCTTTGTGGGAAGGCGGGATATCCGTTTCGCTCTCATAATGATCGGCTCACGATCGGCCAAGGTCAGATGGTGGCTTCATTTCACGTTCCGTTCCACAGGCGAGATGGAACTAATGAAATGCGGAGGCGAATGAAACGGGTCAAGAGTCGAAAGAGCGGGTGAATCAAATAAAGACCTGTAGGTCACCACTTGAGAGCCGAAGATGGTCACGCCCTCTGAGTGGCGGAGTGGAACTACAAAACATGACGTAATTTTCTGTATTTTATGACGTATTCTCTCTTAAGTGAGTTTACAAAATAACCCCCCTGTTCTCAAATTCGAAAGCTGCAAACGTCACTAAATAAAATACTCCGTATGATCACCAACGCCAGATAGTTTCACACTAACGCCTGCCTCCATGATGAATTAGGAATTCAATTTATAACCGACCACCTCAGTCAAAATTCAACACCATTCAAAGAATCTCTCATCAAATATCCTATCCGTTTATTCAACCAACTCTAGGATCTAAACGTTGACCCCCTCTTCAATCCCCCAAAAAATCCTCTCTTCCACAGCCCACTTTCCCTCTAAACGCAAAAAAAGGAAACATTCATCCTTCAATCATTCACTTAGCCCTCCCAATCCCCTCCTGACCATGACCACCTCCCCCTACTCTCCAACGAGCCAACCTGAATCTCATTATCCTTCAAGATATCTCGAACCCCCTGTACCTGATTAGCAGAAAAATAAAAATTGACATCCTCCCACAATTTCAAAACAATCACTACACTACAATCATGATTTGAGAAAAAATTACTGAAGTAACGAAAAAACTGAAAAGGGATTAATATATATAAATTATTATGTAATAAAAAAGAGTACTCCATGCATTAACATAACAAAAAGAATCCCGTGCATAAGGAAAAATAAAGAAAAGAAAAATAATTATAATAACAAACAAAATCAACTGTTTAAAAAATAAATTACACACACTTAACTCATTCCCTTAAAAGCTTTCCCAAGTCCGGGGAGTACATGCTGAAAAGGGAACATAAAGGCAACACAAAGAAGCCTGTAAAATAAAAGATCGATAGGCGCATCAATACCGCGAGCGCCTTTTTCTTCCTCGCTTTTTTTACTTTTCTCGAGTGGGAGACGGTCGGTCGGTCGCTGTGCAGTGGGACTCATCTCAAGGGCATTGCTCGAGCTTAAGTTCCTGGCGTTGCGCTGTGAATGATTTTGGGACATGGGCTGCTGAACTTCCTGAGTCCTGCGAAACGGAGGAGGAAAGTTGTTCAGTGTAGACTCTTTCTGATTGCTGCCAACACATGCTCTGCGAGAATTAGGATAACTCACAACTACCTGCCGTCCCGTTGTAACTGGTCTCACTATGAGACCTAAAGATTGGTTCCCTATTACAGTCACGGGTGATTTTTATCCACTTGCCTAATAGCCTTTTGTTCTATCTCATTTGGCGAAGTAGTTTGGTTACCCCTGCCTCACTCTCTCTCCTTCGTTAACTCCCTTCTTTTACCTCCTTTCCCTTCACCCCCTCCACTTCCACCTCCACCCTTGCCGCGTAGGTCTGTGCCAGAAATGTTTACGAGAGCTATACCGGTTGGAAGTTAGAGAAAAGTTGAAAGTGTTGAGAAGCCAAA
Organism: Pyrrhosoma nymphula; assembly: GCA_963573305.1. Classification (NCBI taxonomy): domain Eukaryota; kingdom Metazoa; phylum Arthropoda; class Insecta; order Odonata; family Coenagrionidae; genus Pyrrhosoma; species Pyrrhosoma nymphula. Next base: position 62,218,895 of record OY754338.1, on the reverse strand, counting down.
AATCTTAAAAAGTTATGCTATTGAAGATATACTCTGCAAGATAGACCATATTAAGAAGACAATATTAAAGGGAAAGTTTTACAGTTTGAAAAATTGTTGTCATGCCCTCGGTAGCTAATGCGCTGGATAATCTGAACGGGTATATATGATAATGGATGTATCATCTGGAATATTTTAGTCGATATTTTGGTAATATACCTACTTAGCGGAAACTGTAAAACAAGTCAAACGCTACTAGAGCCATACAAGTTGCAAATACTTTTTAGTCAAACATATTAATAAAACGAAAATACGCTATAAAAGAGCATAACGACAAGATTACGTACGATCTATACCTAAAAATCACGAGAAACTTAGATGACTCTGATTTTTTTTTAAATCAACCAAAGATTACGGGAAATAGACACAGAATGAACCAAGCTTAATAAAAACTCAAGAGACTGTAGGCCGAAAATTTAGAGCGATAAACAATATGCCGATGCAAAACCAGACGACCAGTGAGCTCAATTACACGTTAAACCTCTCATCTCACCATTTCATAAATGAATAAAACTTACTTAATAAAGGATTAAAACTATTAAAAAATAAAATAAATAATAAACTAAAAAATAAATGATTGAAAAAAAGAAAGGATTCCCAAAGAATGGAAATGAGTGGAATGAGTACGAAACAGAATAACTTAGTAACTATGCGAAACTTTTCTATTTCGGGTGGACAACTCATCTTGTTCCATAGCAAGGAACGATTTGTTCGCAAAATCGCCAATCAAAGAATATTGCATCGGACTCGTTCTTCAATAATGAACTATACTAACGCATATTAATGCAAGATATTATGCACGCGGTTATTAATAATTTTCATATATTTCCAAAAAATAAATTTTATTTTTAAAATTTCAATTATATAAATTGAAAGCGGCCCTGACTGTCATGGCACCGTTTACAATTCTGACGACCCTCTGACTGGATACCTTAAGATGCGGATGTTGAAGCTGCGATTTCCTCACATCCACCATATTGTGTGCTCCGTAATTGGAAATAATCATTAACAATTTTATCGAGAATCTGCTTCTAGATTAATGCTAGCTCCAAAGCAGCTTTATAAATAAAATTACCGCACAATTTCTCTGACCCCTTTGATTTGTAAAAGATTTAGAAAGGTGTTGGATAACGCAAGGTTATTGGAATAATCGCATCCTAAATGAAATTTATTTTTTTTCAGTCTAACACACTGTACTAACGAACGAGGAGATGCTTGGCATGATGGGTGAGGATGGGAGACTGCTGGAGGTGGAGGAAGACAGAAAGGGTTGTTGGGACAAGTGATGAGGGGCGAATGGTTTTTGAATGCCGTGATAAAAGAGAGGACTGAACTAGTGTTAGGTGCCAAGGCCATGCGGTTGTAAAAGATTGATGAAATATTCTCTCCTTTATCGTATCATCCATTGCATATTTCAATCCTCCCTCTTAAGCTTGATTTACAAGATCTCTGTCATGTCTTTGTCGTATCTTTTTGTCTTATTGTTAGCTCAAAGAGCAAGTGAACGCACGATCGTAAGCCTTCAAATGGGCTGATAAGCAGTGTGCCGGTTAACTCTTTGACAGTTACGTTTTTGATCGTACGTAGGTGATGACGGGTCGTCAGAATTGAAACCGGTGTCATGATAGTCAGGGCCGCTTTCAATGTATATAATAGGAGTTTTCAAGAACTAATTTATTTTTTAGAAATGTGTGAATTTTTTTTATAATCGCGTGCATAATATCTTGTATGATTATGCGTGAGTATAGTTCATTATTGAAGAACGAGTCCACTGCAATATTCTTTGATTGGTGGTTTTGCGAACGAAAAACCACCAATCAAAGAATATTGCACGGATGAACCGTGTTGAGCTTACTGCGGATGAGCTGTGTTGACATTGCTCGAGTACTTAAAAGTGCTCATGCTTAAACAATGTATGTGTTGACCACCCGAAATGGAAAAGTTTCGCATAGTTGCTGTGTTATTCTATTTCGTACTAATGGACTCGTATGTATATGGTAGAACACCGACCACAAAAAACAACGTTCGAGATCTTTTGGCGACTAAAATACCTGGAAGCATCCTTAACGTAGTAACATTGAACGAACGGAATTAGTGATCACAAAGAAGTAAACGCTAAATTGGCTTTGGCAAAAAATGTGAGCAACACCACACCCGCGTAACGCATACTTCGAAAATACTTCCATAATACTGAAGAGAGCCGAACCCAAAACTGATGTACGATCTAACGATCAGTTTAGATTTAGATGAGGGAGAGGGAACACGTCAAGCAATTCTCTCGCTCAGACTAATCCTGGAAAAGCAATTTTCTAGATTTGAAGCGAATTTTAAAGATCAATGTAGGCTCTTGTCCACATATTTGTAAACCTAAACACTACATTTTTTGCCTTTTTGCCGATTTATCTACTCATCCACAATTTGGAAAAGAGTTTAAGACTTATCATCTATTTCACAGAAGGATATAAAATAAACTTTGCTGCTGCAGTCTGTGTGCTCCGGGGCGTGGGTATACCCAGACGAATACACCTTGGCAACTACATACTTGAGTGCCGCGATGGAGACTCGAATACACCTGGGTACCATTGCCACTGAATTGAGTGGGAATTGAAAAAGTGACCAAATGGGACCTACCAACGCTCTAAAATGAAACATGCCTAAATGAGTTCAAATAAGAATCTGGTCAATGTATTACTGATTCACAGCAGATGAACGACGTAAATGGAGACTGGGGCGGAATGAAGAGTACACTGATAGTGGCAGAATAAAACATTTTAGGAAAAAGTAGACCAGAGGCCGAGAAGGAATGGATTACAGAAGATAATATTCCAGTCACGTAATTTATAATTGAACCATTTCCTTGTCATATTAATATATTGTATGTGTGAAAAAGTATTCATAACTTCTATTAGGAACAATTATTGTTCCAATTACAGCTTTCTAGAAAATATGAAGTTTTAGTAATGATGTAGTACTCCATAAGATTGAGATGTATGCGCGTGGCCTACGTGTTCCCAGAATTATCTATAGTAAACATTGTTTTTATAAAATAAATAAGTGAATTAATCATTTATACCGTCTGTTATTAATGAAGTAAACCTTTGGCATTTGTATCATGCTGGTAGTGCATGGCTGCCGTCTTTCCCTGCCACTTTCCTTTGGCACGGCATTTCGGGATGACGAGACGACGCGTCGCGACGTAGATGAGCCGGGAAATGTACGTCTGCATTTCTTTGCAGCGGGACCGCATTGTGAAATTTTCCACGAAAACGAACTTGGGCATCCAAAAGTCGGCTCAAGACGCCGGGTTAAATAGATATGAATGAATAAATTGTTCGTGTGCGATTTTTATGTTCCTATGTTTTTTATTATTGCAATGGAAAGGAGAAATCCATTAGTCAAAGTGTACGGCTGTTTGCATTCGTGCATTTCGCCCCGTGCTCCGGCGGGCGCGGCGCCCGGGCGTGGCGAGCCGGGGAACGGAACCCGGATTTCTGACCCGGAGGATGGAAGCGTTCCCGCCCACTTTCTTGTGTCGCGAATGATTAAAAATAAGTAACATTCGAGGAGAATTAGTGCTATGGATTTTTTTCTCTTTCAAGCCGACCCCACTTACTAGTGTCGCCCTCGTGATGCTCTCCTCTCCCACAAGCCTCTCGCGTCCTTTCTTCTCCACTCACTTCGTGCGCCAAGTCGGCAGTCTCTGGAGTCTCTTTATATTTGCTCATCCGGCATCCAGAGCAGAGCTGCTTTAGTCTGTGCGTTCGTGTGTATGTCAGTGTTGAGCGTATTTGTGTGCGCGCTCGTTGCTTCTAAAGCTACCTCAAGGTCATGTTCAAGTTCTCTCCACACTCCCCTCTTATCCCTCTCCAAATTATGTCCCTCACCATCGCGTTGAAATATCAAAGCATTCCCCCCTTCTCTCTCTTTCTCGTATGTCGGACGAACCTCGCGAGTTTCCCCTCCCCCCTCTCTGGCTCTCCCTTCATCTCCCCCTCTCTTCATCTCCCCCCCCCCTCCGGATCCTCTGGCGTTACCTTTTTCCTCATTGCTCTTTCGCGATGACGTAATCTCAGAGCATCACATGCAATACCCTTCCCCTTCCATCCATATCTCCCTTTTCATATCCTCGTACTCCCCTCGCCTGAATGTCGTTGCTCAAGAGTGCCCCTTCCAGGAACTGTGTCCCCTCGGCCTTCGCGGGACTGCCAACGGCGTGCATTCGTCGCCGCTCTCAACTGGTGACCTGCTCTCGTCTCCCATATCCATAGGGCTGGTCATTTATACATTCATACCGTAAAGTGGGAGTATTTTGCATATTGTTTCGTTTTTGTTTTAAGAAAACGACAACAAATGCCCAGGCTATCATTTTGATATAAAATGGATTCATAGGGTTAAGCTTACTACTTTAAGAGCGTATTAAGTACATAATATTTGGTTGAAAACCGTCGTAAATGTTGCCGAATTATTTTAACAGTGTGGCTAAGTACCGATCCCCTGCTGTGGGTTACTGTTCGTCACATATTTCCTTTGTTGCATCAATGGAAAAGTTTAAATGATGCGAATTAGTCGTTGCTATTCCCATAACAGGCAATGTACTGCTCCATGCATTGCAACGTAGCATATTTTTATGCACAAAATTCTTCTTAATCTTATCAACAGAGGGTAATGAAGCAAATTTTGATTTAATTCAAAGTATTCCTTCGATTTGCAAATTACGCATCCCCTCGTCTTATGTTTAATGCTGGTACATTTAAGTAGCTACTCGTGGATGAATAGATATCGGTATTGATAGTTCGTGTTGATTTTTTGCCGAAATTTAGCGCTCTTGAAAACAGAGTAATTTCTCCTTGAGATTCCTTAATTGATCTTATAATGGATTTTAATTTTACTCATTCCTTCGTAAATTGATGATCGGGAAGGAATAAATTCGCATAGGTTCTAATTTTCACTATAACCTCTTACAATACAATATTATATACAATATTACCTCCTAAACTACAATATTACCTCCTAAAAACTACATTATACAATATTACCTCCTATTTACGTATCACTCTCCCAGTTCCGGTTGGACTACGCAATGTTCTCCTGTCTGCTTTTGGCCTGCGCCTAGCGGCCGGGGGAGCGTGCGAGGTTCTGATTTGTGCTGGGACGAGTGCTGCATGCCTGGTGTGGAATCACCCCATGCCACACACCCTAGTGGTGGCTTGCACGGTACTTCATAGGTGTAGATGTACAATGCCACACCTAATGTCCAGAACAATCATTTTTTTTTCGTTAAGAACAGTGGCATCTTCTCGGCTCAATTCTTTTTTTTTTCAATACATATAGGGAAACACACGACGCGGAAATGGTTAGCGATTGGCGATCGTTGCTGCTTGCGTTCGGTGACTCAAGGGGTTTGGAGAAACATCACTTAAGAAATGCTTATTAGCATAAACTTACATTCTTAAAAGACTCTCTGTAAGTCCACGTGTGCATGTCGCCCGGTATCTCAATCGTGTATTTCAAATTTTCATTCGCGCGAAACTGTATTAAATTTTGCCTCCCTATAGATTCCACTTTCATCTTTGAAATAGTTTGAGAAAGGAAAAGTATTATATTAGTGGTCAACTGCTATGAAGGGGAACGGCCAAAGTTACTTTTAAATGTTACGTGATAATCTACGGAGTCAAGACTCAATTTTTACGCATTCGGAGTATGTGTCTCATTGTGATGTGAGATATTAATCCTTTTTTTATAATCTTCAGCGTCACGAAAATAAATTAATATTTCTTGTTAGGGGATTGCTATCGGTGGTAGTTTTAGATGGATGGATGGTCTCCTGGGGGGTTATTTTGTAATCTCACTTAAGTGAGAATACGTCATAAAATGTTGAAAATTACGTCATTTTTCGTCGTTCAACTCCGCCACCCAGGCGCGCGGCGTGACCATATTCGGCTTTCAAGCGGTGAGCTGCCGGTCTATTTATTTGATTCATCCGCTCTTTCGACTCTTGATCAGTTTCATTTGGCTCCGCATTTCATTAGTTCCATCTCACCTGTCGTAAGGAACGTGAAATGGAGCCACCATCGGACCTAGCCCGATCGTGAGCCGATCATTAAGAGAGCGAAACGGGTCTCCTGCCTTCCCGTAAAGAGTTATTGAAAAGGTGAGATTACAAAATAACCCCCCTGGACGCTAACAGGCGCAGGCCCTTTTCCCCTGATTTCATTCTTCACCTCGACCCATGCCCTACATCCTTTCAGTCCATCCATGCAGCCTAATCTCTTTCGTCTCTTTCCCCGCTTTCTCAGCTTACTCCCCTCTGTCATGGCAATAGAAGTACCTGCGATAGAAAAACGAGGAGTTTAAACATTTACATGAGAAGGGAGGGAATATTTCTTAGGTTTCTAAAAACCAGGAGCAGTCTCATCTCACCCTTCATCCCCATCTTACACTTCATCTCATTCTCATCCTTATTGAATCATTCCTGTAATCCATCATTACAGTATCATGTTTCAACCCATTCATATTAAACGAGAACTATATTAAATCAAAGGATATTGCAAGTTAACTCTGGTAATAAAAGAGGGAAAATCCCTTGTGTGTAAACCCTCTGTAAAGGATATAAAGGGACGTCCCAATTGCTCCCTTTGGGAGTCAGTGGGGTGCCATTTTTTTATTGCTCTGAAAAGGGATTCGGTACATGATGAAACATACTTTCTGTTAATAGCAGGATTCTAGAGGATGAAGATACTATGGATGAAGATTAAAAACAATACTCCATATTAAGATCAGAATTTGATGATGCAGTAAAGGACTTAAGAGAGAGGAAGACGCCTGGAATTCATGCAAGTCCCTCTAGAGTTCCTCCAGTGAACAGGAGTGAGGACCCTGGATACGTTAAACACCTTAATTTGTGGCTTCTCCTTACCTGGGCAAACGCCAGTGGATTTAAAAAAATGTAATCATCCCGATCCCAAAGAAGAAAAAAGGCTACATATGCGAAGATAACAGCATAATTAGCCTTACTGCATATGCATCGAAAACTCTGACTATAATCATCTACGGAAGGATGAAACAGAAGATGGAAGGGGTTCTTTGATGAAGACAATACGGTCTCGGGAAAAGTATGGGAATCAGAGAAGCTATTTTAGCTTCTCATATCTTAGGGACCTTATCATACATACATTGTCAAAATTGGGCAGTCAAAACTTGCGCAAGTGGATAAAATTTTCAATCAGGGAAGCAGAGTAGCCCGAGCAAGGAAGGCATTCTACCAGAAGAGGAGTCTGCTGGTAACACAAGTCTGGAAGTAAGGAAGCACTTGGTTAAAACCATGAAAACAGATGTTTGGAGCATGCTTTTATATAGCAGTGAAGCCTGGATAGTAACGGCTGGCGAAAGAGATTGGAAGCAATGCAGATGTGGTGCTATCGGAAAATGGCGAAGATTAAAGGGACGGAGCGGATCACCGAAGAAGAGCGGGGAGAACATTAATATAATGATAACTCAGAGGATAAGAAGAGGCTAACTTACTGAACATATTTTGCGAGAAAGTAGCTTATTGAAACAGTAATTGAAGGGAATTAGATAGGAAGAATTTCAGAGGAAGACCAAGAATGGAATACATCAGACAAATCACGAAGGACGTCAAAGTGAAAAATTATGTTGGAATGAAGCGGTTGGCTGATAGGAGAGCAGAGAGGAGAGCTTCAGCAAACCAATCTTTGGATAGATGACTGCTGATGATGACGAGGAAACGTTTTCCGCTTTTCACCTCTTGCATCCTGCCATTCGTCGGCATGCTTCTATCACATAATAGTTTCTTTTTGTTCATTCCGCGCAGAGACGCGACCAAAGACACGAACTATTTTAACCAACCTCCTCCAGTTAATACTCCACTTTCTTCCCCGTGTTAGCTAACTGCTAAATATTGATTAAACCGTAATCGAAAAAATCTACATTTCTCAGAGCCGGCTTGCCTGGTAACTTTGCTTGTAGTTTTGTAAATTAATTTATTTGTAAATGGCGCTGCGGAGACATGAGCTAAATAGAGCTGCGTGCTCCTAATGTCATCATGTTAATTGTGATAGACAGCTAAATTTTTCGCGGGATTATGAACATCGGGACTCAGTTTGAGAACGCTGCTTACCAAATAGTTACGTTTAACTTCATTTATAATGCAACTGCAATGACTACCGGTTACGAGAAGTAAAATAATGATAATAGCATTGTGATTTTGCATAAAGCTATTCCAAAATGCAGTTTTAGTTGCATATCTGAAAACATCCAATTCTTCACTCGCGAAGCATGAAATAAATACAACGTAGGTACCCATAAACACATTTCCAGTGCTATTTGACTATAACAAAATCCTTATTTATTTGCCCACACATTACACTCAATATAAATATACATAATTTTAACTCTTTCCATGCATCAGCCATTTTATTATCCTCCTTTTAAATACAGCCCCATTTTTATTGCTCTTTAATTTTGTGGACATTTGAGTTATATTTTGTTATCCCATATAAAAAAGTGACGTCTGTGATGAGAACTTCTTTCTCATCGGAAGCTGTAAGTTACTGTTGATTTTAGTTTCATAACTGTGAAATTTAATGTTTATCACTAGTATCTCATCGAATTATTTAGGCATCAAACCCTATTTATTGTATGCATAATTACTTAAACGCATTGCAAAGCTTTCCTGAAGTCCATCCATTACGTGTTACATTTTTACGATGATAGTGGGCGATGGTAATTTTTTAGCAAGTGGTGCGTGCATAAAAGTAACTTTATTGTTTTCCGCTGGTTTTACTGCTAACTATCGCACCTCTTCATTTTATCGAATGTAAATAGTCCATTTAGTGTGAGAAGTTTTATTTCGTGACTTTTTTGCCTTACATATTTTTGTGTGTGATCTAGTTGATATTTTGACAATATAATCTGAGGTTTCAGGCGTGATGGAGTGGAAACGGAACATAACTCAGGGTGTCCGGCGACCTGGAAAACCTTGAAAACCTGGAAAACTCAGGGAAATATTTTGTCCTGGAATACTCAGGGAAAACTCAGGGAATTTTTGCATTTTTCCGAAAAACCCTGGAAAATGGACGGCAGCCGGTTTCCATTGAGGCAGAGAGAGAGAGGTTTAAACTGTGTCTTTGATTGAATTATGCTTGGCTCATAATCAGCGTAGCCTTGCGCTCCCTGTTCATTTCATACTCTTTTTGCAGCTGTGCGGCCGCTCGCAGCTTGTGCTTCAAGTGTGTGCAATTGCATAACAAGGCAAATTCCACATCGAATAATTCACACGTAAAATGGCCACTACGAATGGAATCGGAATTAATGCCAAAATGTGATTGTATATCTCCTTCAGCGGAAACAGAATTCCGCACGGAAATCTTGATTCCGTTCGAAGAGCTGTATGAATTGAATTCTTGGTGTTACCAAATTTATGAGAAATCTAAACGTCTGGGCATGCGCAGTGGAATTTCCCGCTATGATACGAAAACCATTCGGCCGGCAACCTAAATTGATAATTGGGCATTGTTATATGATTGATAATCCTCACCCAATAATCTCAACCCCCCTCATTTTAGGAATGTTTTTGAAGGAGCGGAAATACATTTTGCGGTCACTGCGTGTTGAAATCACAGCCCTCGGGTTTGAAGTTGACAGGCCTTTTGTACAGGGTCAACCAAAGTTAATTATAATTCGTGTATTGTCCAACAAATACAATTATGTTCAAATTGAATTATTTTGGGTGGTAGATCCGTACCTATAGGTATACTTTGTGATATATCACAAAGCAATTAATTCACAGTTTCCGAAATGCTCATGCAAAGTGCAGTGAAGCCTTAGCGGAGAAGAAGAAAGGTACCAAAGCCTCACGGGAAAAATAATAATAAAGAGGTACTGAAAAAAGTTCAAGAGCTGCAAACCCAAAAAAAAAAACAATTTCTTGAAAATCCGAGAAATTTGTTGCAGAAGTTGAATCGCAAATGCACTTGTTGAGAAAAATCACACCAGTTTCTTATATTTACAAGTTCTTTATCAAACTATGCTGAAGCTAATTCATTGCGATCAAATTGCACCTGACTCAAATTTTGTTGTCAGTTAACCGTTTTTGTTTATTTGTTGGTTGAAATGAAACCCATATTACTCCACATTCCTTGTATATGTACTCTATTATTTAACTCAAAGTAGGTAGGTTCTTGACGGAATTAGCTCTGATGTAGTTAAAGTGACATCAGGTGTCCCACAAGGAAGCGTAATCGGTCCCCTTTTGTTCATTATATACATAAATGATCTATGCTCTCGAATTAGCAGTAAAATACGTTTATTTGCCGATGACGTTGTCATCTATCGTGGAATTAGTGATCACTCTGACTCTTTGAAACTCTATCATCGGATTTAAACAACGTTCATGTGTGGAGCCAAGAGTGGGGACTCAAACTTAATTAGAGCAAATGCACGGCGGTATATTTCTTGCGGAGGTCGTCCAACTATTCCCATGTATATGCTGTGGATGGTGTTCACATAAAGGCGACAGATGAAGTGAAGTATCTAGGAGTTACGATAACTTCGGACCTATCGCGGGGAACACATATAAGAAATATTTGTGGCAGAGCTCTGAAGAATATAGGATTCATCAAGTGTATTGTGGGAAGATTTTCAGATGAAAAAGTAAAAGAGAGGTGCTATTTCGCACTCGTCCGGCCACACCTTGAATATGCAGCGAGCATATGGGATCCGGTGCATAAAGACTTAATCCGGGAACTTAATAAAATACAAAGGAAAGCCGCGCGATTCGTCAAAAACTGCTACGGGCGTACAGACAGCGTTACACAGATGTTTAGTGAATTAGGCTGGGAGCCGCTAGAGACTCGGAGGCTGTGCGCTAGGCTTAGATTACTTGAACAATTGAGAATAGATATCTTTCAGAGCGATACGGAGAACATCATATTAGAACCCCACTATATTTCCAGGTCCGACAGAAACGATAAATTAAGAGAGATATTTTGCCGAACGGATAGGTACGGGGATTCGTTTTTCCCCCGAACAATTAGGGACTTTAATAAATGCTAGGCGTAATTTCATTAGAGCGTTTCCTTTTTATATGTAAACTGCTGGTGTCCTAACACCCCCCGCCACACGCCTACTGAGGCGGCTTGCGGGGTAGTATGTAGATGTAGACATTTCTCATATTTTTCAAATCATCAAAATATGCCAATTTTATTAGAAATTCATTAAAAATATGTTAGAAATGAAGTGCGACATGACCCTGGAAAATTCAAAAATATGCCTGGAAAACCTGGAAAACTCAGGGAAAAAAGAAATTGAGATTCACCGGACACCCTGTAACTGCACTTAATGAAATTGAGCAACTTCCACAGTGCTTTCCGGGCGTATAATAAATAAATGCTAATTACTAAAGTTGCTCAATTTCATTAAGTGCAGTTTTGACATTATATGAAACTTCTCCTCCTCAATCTCTCTCTGGACTACTCATCAATATAAAGAATTACTGTAGTTATATTATTGCCGTTTCTCAGTATTTTTTCATTTTGAATCAACTGGAAAAGTATGGCAGACGACTGTTGTCTTCCTGCGAGGGAGAAGAATCGAGGTCGGGACTCGCTCGTTTGGGGTTAGCTCTGGTCACTCTTCATTTCGCTGCTTCCCTGATATCCTCCAGTCGCATTGTTTTCGCTTGTCAAGAGTCATTAATCAACTTCTTTTTTAATTTAAAACTGTTCCTTCGCTTCATCACGTCACGTTCGCGGTGATAAATATTCTTTCCTGTCAGTATGACTTTTAGTAATCTCATTTCTAGCAATTAAAAGGAAATTTGTCCCTGGAGTAGGGTTACGATGACCGGTATCACGAGGTATCTGTTCTGAAATTGTACTTAAAGGCACTGCAAAGGAGACATTAAGTTCTTGAATTCATAAATATTAGAGAATAGGCTTTCAAGAGCAGCACTTAGTTAAGATTGTCACATGGTGTATTGGTGTTACCAATTAGCTGGGAATATGGTTATGGATGGCGTAACTAATCATAAAAGAAAGGTATTTATTGATGAGAGTCGACTTCCGTTTCATTTTGGGGAATTGATATTAAAATAGGTGTCCCATTTTCTTTCCCAACGGTATTTTTAACTTGATACCAAACGTGAAATTTCTTTTATCTGGCCTGGGGTCCTCGTTGACCTATCTGGTCAAAGTAGACCCTGAAGTAGAATGGCGTCACCACCGCAGGCGTTCACTATTAATTAGAGTTAAAGACAGATACCTTGTGTGATTATTTCAAGAAAAATCAAAATATAGGTGAATAGTCTATTAATAGCGTTTCATGGTGCATAAGCGTGTGAACTCTTTGGGTAACGGGATGAGAATAGGCTTCAGGAGTGTGAAATGTGGACGTGAAGGAGAATGTGGATAGTTCGATGGAAGGTTAACGAGGAAGTGTTCGGCATGGTGAGTGAGAAGAGGAAACTTTATGATGAGATTAGGAGGAAGCTGAGTTTATGGTTGGAACAGGTAATGAGGAGCGAGGGGATGGTGAAGGTGAAGCAATAGAGGGGAGAGCATGTTGGGTAAGTTGTTTATAAAATGGAAGATAAAGAATAGGCTTCATTTATGAGACAAAAAAAACGTAGGACGTATGCCGAGCTGAAGAATCAAATCATGCAATGAGACAAGAGCCTTGGGCCGTAAAAGACTACTAGAGGTACTCCTATTCCGATCTAAACATTTCGTAACCGGCGGATGAACTCTAAAAAATAATAGTAATTGATGAGGGAGACAGACATAAATTGGAATTACATGTTGTCCTAAAGGTATATTTTCAGCTGCACGTGTTTTATTCTGTTAAATGGGAAGTTGTGTTAAACTTAATTCTGCCCCTTTGAATTAGCACCATGAAAAAAACCATCTATGTATAAGTAATCATTGCGTTATCTTTCCTCTTCAGACCTGCCTCTATTATATGCTATCCCCTTTTATTTCTTTGAGCCCCCTAAAGGCGCCTGGCGTTCCCAAGTTGTTACAAAATGTGAGGACGAACGGATTATTGTTTGCGGAGGTGTTCTCCTCCATGAACTCATACACCAGGATAATTTAATGATAAATGTGAACCCCTGCCAAGTATCGATCTCGGGCGCTCGACTTCGAAAGCCAGCGCTTGATTCATCAACCTCGCTGAAACATTCACATAATAATGTCAGAGTCCGTCGTTGCTACCTAGTACTAACAGCACGCCGCGTATGTTTGCAGTGTAACTCTTGTATCTCTGTCCATTTATGTAGTTGCAAAATACATTATAACCAAGGTTTCCTTTAACATTGATCACAAAGCTATAGTGTAGTGCATGCTTGTGAGGTTTCGCCTCCTGACAAGATTTAGCGATTTATGCTAATGTTTCAATTGTCGTGGTTTCATAAACTTTAATAGGGTATAATGTAATGTATGTTGGTGACAGCTCACTCCCTGCCACACACCATTGAGGTGGCTTGCAGCGTATTATATAGATGTAAAGTGCACGGTGTACGTACCCCAAATCAGAGTAGCAAGTACGAAGTTCTGTCTCGATAGGAGTGATGGGATGTGCAATGTTGTCTTATTTTTACCTCGAGCAATGACCAGCTCCGTGAGCCGAAGGCGATGAGTTATGAAGTGTGGCAACAGTGTGTCTTCTGGCACTCGACTGCTTACGACCAAACATCACGTAACATGCATCCAGCCATCCTGCACCTTTCTCTCTGAAGGCCATATTTCACTATGCAATTGCAATCATTAATATTTTTATCCAATCCTACAGGCTCTCGAAGATTGCCACTACAGGATTTCAATCTCGAGAATTGAAGCTGCGTTTTTTTCGAGACCAAAAACAAAACAAGCTGTTTTGGCGTCGCTTACGGAGGCGAATCACAAATTGATGAAATCATTTGAACGCCATATATTGCCAGTTAAATACGAGATTACGAAAGTAAATAGGTAGCTTGAAAGAATGAGAATTTTTTAATAATAAATTTATTACTCCAAATTTCTTAAGTTTGCTTTTTAAGGCACTTTAGCCGTATTAGCTTGAGTTCCCGAGAGCAAGCGAGAAGTGGGGACGAAAAGCTAACAAAAAATTGACGTAATCAAGGACACTACGAAACTTTGTGTAAAGAACTGTCCCTGACGAATCTTCGTACTGACCGCAGGTACTGAATCTAGAGTTATTCTTCGAAGTGGCATTAATATCTTAGCGTATTCCGACGGAACATGCATGAATGAGATCAAGTTAACAGTGCAATATAGTGGTCAATTGAGTCAAAGAAATAATTGCCTTTTATTTTTTTCCCTCGGACGATCCTGATGGTCCGTATGCCCCTGCAATCCCGACAAGCCATTGGCTTGTCATCAGGTTTTTGCAGGGGCCGAACCACCAGAACTTGGCAGAAACACCCATGCCCTGGGCCTGCAATAAACCCACCCAGGCGGGACTAGAACCCGCGACCCTCGGATTAGCTGGCCCCGCCGCGCAGTGGGCTGAAATCGAAAAATGCTGGCCAACATTCAAAAAGTGATTTTTTTCAAGCCAGGAAGCTGAAACTTAGCATACATCTTCTCAAAAGACCTGTGCATGCGTTTGTGACAAGCATTTTCCTTAGAACTCTACAATTACCTTAATTAAGTGCATTTATGCCTGCATACCTTGGCGTTGTATGAGAATTGTTTACTTTTCATTGTTTGAATCGCTTGTTAGATAAATAGTATTGAAGTTTGGGGGTTCGCATCCTAATGCCATATGATGATAGTTAATGCAATACAAAAGAAGGTACTAAAAATGATAAATTATGGAAAGGTTTCAAATGATTTGCAGACATTGTACAAAAGTAGTTATGTTCTGTTACCTAAATACCTACTTTATTGTATTTTACTTTGTAAATACTATGGAAAGGAAGTGTACAGAACTAAACTAAATAATCTTTACACAAGAGGAAGCTTTTTCGTTGTTCCTAAAATAAATAATAAATATGGTGAACGTGATAAGCAGTATATCCTACCAAAATTACTAAATAAATATTCTGTGGAATTGGAGAAAGAAACGGAAAAAATGTATTTAGTTAAAAAATAACTGTTAAAAATGTACTAAAGAGACAGATTCTATTGGAATTGTAAAATCTTATGTTTTAAACTAAATGAAGGTGCATTTTTTGTTTTATGTATGGTAATGTAACGAGCCTGAGCTGCTGTAATGAGTTGTTTAAAGAAAAAAAATGGTAATATTTTTGACTTCTGTAGATATGTTCCGTTGATAGGCATTCGCCCGACGGAGTATTGATGTCAATTTTTTGAAAAAAATAAATAAACAGCGCTACTATTTTCTCTTCCCCCCTGATTTAGAAATTTCAAGCTTACGAGTCGATGATGCGTAGTGCTCTCTATTGAATTGTGTTTATCTGATGATCGTTTTATGGATGGTGATTGATAATTGGTTTCCTTTCTTTTCCTCTTCAGGTGACAAGTTCCGACTTGTGCTTGCGACCACCTTGCGTGAAGATGGCTACCCGGATGGAGGAGAGTGGAACCCAGCAGAGTCGGAGGGCTCCCGGGCTGACAGCTTCGAGTACGTCATGTACGGCAAGATATACCGCATTGAAGGCGACGACTCGTCCTCGGAATCCTCGTCCAGATTGTAAGTACCCTTACCGATTTTTTTAGAGCGCTAGATTAAGAAGTGTGCTCTTCTCTGTAATGGCGTCGTAAACGCTAGTGAAAAAAATCGATGTTATTCAATCGTCGTTTTTACCATAATCGTAAATTAAAACTCGTTTTGGATGTAAAATATTGTTCTTTAAAGAAAAGCGTTTAATTATTCTCGCTGGTGAGGAAATACTTTATATCTTACCCGCCGTTAACTTATTGATCTCCCACAGAGAAAAAAAAACATTTTTATTGATTCGACGATATTAAATGCCGTTTTCGTCCATTTCATTGTGATTCATATGAGATGATTGACCCCCTTGTGCATGAGAGCGCGTTTTAAACATTCATTGACGTTGTCGCAAAACTTAAGCCGTAAAGCTTTGAAAACCTTTCGTTTTCGCTCAATTGACTCGAATCCGATGTATTATAATTTATGCCATCGCTATGGTGAATAGTTATCCCTACCCATCAAATTTTACGTCTTATCATCCGGACCGAATTTGGCCCAATTTTGTTATCAAGCCACTTTAAATCTCTGGAACATTAAGTTATTGACGCGTAAATGTCGCATAATAGGATATATATATATATATATATATATATACATCGTGTTGTTAGTACTTGAATTGGTCTATGACTATTTCCCGAAAGGTGGATTAATACTTCAAGTTATTGCTCACTCTTACTGGAAGGGAAATTTAGGAGATATTCAAAAGGAAACACGATGTAAGTAATATCGAAATCTTATTTCTAATTATTATTTACCTGACGACGCCGCCTACAAGAAGAGAGGCGAAAAGTTGTAAAATAAGCAACCAAAAGCGATGGATACTGAAAATAATCAAAAGAAAATCGTATTTCTAATACTGAGAAATACACTCGTCATCGAGTATCGATTCTGCCTTCTTGATGCATAACACAGCGGATCCTTAGCGTGTAATGGGCTACCCACCCCGTTCCAATTCCCGCTCTCCGTGGATCGTCCATCGATTAGTGGCGTCGGCCGTTTACGAGAGCAGTGTTGGGACAATGGACTCCGCGGTAAAACGCAGTGATATCTGATCTTTCGAAGGATGCTTGTCTAGAAATTGCTTATACCCCGTAATGGCAGTCTTGCATGAACTCCAACAATTTTATTTTTATTGGAAGGGTGTCAAATATAGTATGTGCAGTAGAAACAATTTACGCGTTGAAAACGTAAAATTATGAATCTGCACCCACTTCAAAGATATCAATCTATGTGCAATTTTATTTGTTGAATTCGGTAGCCTTTATTCGAGTGTTACTGCTCTCGCGAAAGCTTATGGCGTTCGGGTGCGCGGAGTTCGTGTTGTCCGTGTCATACAAATTCCATTTTTTGAAATGCACTCATGCATGGCACAAATGGCATGTCTTCCCTTTCCCCTGCGTCCCTTTTCCTTACCCCTTCCACCAAAATTTACCCCTCCACGACGTTTTATTCTGCACATCCGAACGCCATAAGCTTTCGTGAGAGCTGTATTTGGTAAGCTTGATATTATCATAACGGGTATAAAACATACTTCATCTACATCGTATTTGGCTCGCCGGTGTTACTTTAAAAAAATCATTTTAATATCCTCTTAAACCTTTTCTTTTATCATGTGTTACTCTCATATAGGTTTTACCCTTGGTGATGTTTTTTGTGTGTAATAGGCATTCACTCATAGCCATGTAGTGTTGATTCACTTATTCAGGAAAGGAAGTGCGCGTTAAAAGACTTCGGCGTGTGGGTTATCCATTATATCCACTAGAAGTAATCTCTAACCACATCGTTATCTCAATCGCACGGTGAACGTTTGCAAATATCAATTAATCAAAGGGTTAAATGAACTCCTGTTAAAAAACAGTTGTTTTCTGCGGATGATTTTTTTAAAATACTGACCAGTTTACATTTAAGCCATAGAAAGGCGTTGACAATGACCGCAGTCATACGTGTAACCACAAAAAATGCACAAGTGGTTGAACCACATTAAAAAAATAAACTATCAGTTAAGAGCTTCTGTGTCGATAAATAATTTAGCACAAAGACGTTTGATTTTACATGCGTGAAAGCTGACTAAGTTCCAGATGCGCCTGAAACATCCGCTTACTGCACATATCTTCAGGGTTTAATACAGCATATTTAAGAAAAAAGTTCTTTGTCTGAGTACCACTTGAAGTTCGGAATTGATGGTGGATGAGGATTTTTTTAAAATATGCCAATCAATTGAACATATCGTGGAAAATGAAGGTTCACGTTAACGCAAGCAGAAATTTGAAGGTGGAATTTCCGCTAAACGCATTAAGAATTCGTGTGTTATTAAATTAATAATACTTTCTCTCGCACCTAATTCTCATGAAAACTATGAGAATTTATCCCAGCTCTGGTCTGCAATAAATATTACCAACTTTGAGGAATTACCGCAACCGATATTTAATTGAGCAACATTCTGGTTGGTATAATGTCGCATAGCAGATACTACTGTGTACCTATTGTTATGCAACCAAATTTAATTTGAATACTGCTATACGTACAGAACGAAAGGTTATGCGTTAGCAAATTACAATCAGTGGTATTCTGCAATAGCTAAGAAAACAGATGCAAAATTTTATAAAAACTGCGTCCACATTCATCTTTTCTCTACTCCTCAAAATAAACAATTTCTCGAAATCGTTTCTCCGCCAGAGTTGCATTTCGTGATAGTTATCGTGAACACTCTACGTAAGCAATTATTGAATGAATTTGAGCAAGCTGCTCTTCAGTGGGCTGGAACATGCTGTATGAGTCGCGATGTATAGTACGTCAAGGGAGTTTGAATTTCAACGGCCATTTGTGCAAATGTGGTTGGTAAAACTTGATTTACTGTGCTCAAGAAGTCATACTTATGGATGCTTGAAGTATGTAACTGTACTTGAAAATTTTAGAAATGTTGTTCATGCTCTGGTACTTTGGTAAAAATTTGGATCCCGACTTCACAAATAAGATTGCCGCATTCAAACAGAGCAACATTATGTTAAACATACCGACAACACCTATAGTCCACGCATTCTTTTTTCACATAACCGATTTTTACGACAAAATACAAGCAGACCTTGGTTTCTGCAGTGAACAGTCAAGGGAATCTGTCAACGCTATTTTCAAACATGTATGGGAAAAGCATGAAATCTCTTAAGAACCATCCGGAATTCACAGAAAGACTGCTTAGTGATCTTTGTGAATATAATGGTTTTCATTCATTTTAATGGCTATTTGTATTATTGATGTTTGAATAAATGACGAGTTAATTATTACTTAATTAAGTGCATTTTCTAAATTCATTATTTTAATATGTTCTAAAGCAATCATTTATTATACAGTAAGCTGTTTTATCTTGCATAAAATTGGTAGTATAGGTAAGATCCGAATTTCATGCTGTAAGCGACTGAAAATCATTGCTCAGGCAGGTTAAAGAAAATACAATCATTTTTATTTCGAATTTGTATTTCCAGTTAAATTTCATAGCGAATGCATAATAAATTACTCTAATTGAACAGATTTGACCATGTTTGGAACTTGGAATTTTTATTACAGACAAATTCTGATGGAAAAATGCCAAATAACCTACAAAAATCAATTTTTCTTGCGAAACCCTCTGCTTCCTATTATTTTCTTTCGGCACTTAAAATATTCGTTAGACATCGCAGGAATGCAATTTGAAAAGATCTCATCGGTGCAAGGACTTAAGATTTAAAGTTGTTCGAAGCCCACCGTGCTGGGGTATTCCTTTTTTTTTAATGATGGTATGTGTAATGATTGTATGTACCCCCTGCCATACACCCTTGAGGTGGATTGCAGGGTATTTTGTAGATTTAGATACCAATACGATCTTCCCAATCGATATATTGCTTTAAATTTGGATCATTCGTCAAGTTACGGGGAGGCTCTTCTTTCAGTCTTCCAATCAATCGATGCACATTCGACTCCTTTTCTTTTTACTAATAATATTTTGAGTTTTGTTACTCAACTTGGGTTTCTTTCAGTCGTCTTGTTATATTGTTCGTTAGAGATCCGAGACGCCTATCCCACGTCCACGAGTATCCGATAGCTCTTTTTCCTCCCTCCCCTCTCCCCCACCCCTTCTTATCCCCCCCCTTCCCCGTACGACCCGTTAGCGCGCACTCGTTTCACAATGGCGTTGAAAATCGTTCGACGCGGCCATCAAGCAGTGTTGGATATTATTTACCGTTTTCCTCGTTTGCTCGTGCTCTTCGGAATGTCCCTCTCCGAGGTGAGGAATCGTTCTCTCGTCCTCTTTGCGTCCTCGGTGGCAAGGAGCAGCCCTCCTCTTTGGTTTTGCCTATATCGGTAGCTCCCTCAAAGTCCTCCTTGCAGAATAAGCTATTAAATAGACAATAAAGCAGTTCGCGGTTCCCAACCTGTAGTATACGCACCAGAAGGGGCATGCGCCCGGTATTTTATGGGTGCGCGAGCAAAGTCCGATAATGGTGGAAGTGAGTTGAAAGCAACTTTAAGCATATAAACAGTGAGCATGTTTCCAATATAAGGTGTGTAATTATTGGAAATGGATGATCTAGGATTTTTCAAAGTGTCTATTCAATTCAAATTCACTGATGTACGCAATTCAAAGGAGATTAGGAAGTGCTGGGTACGCCCACGAAGGGGAAACAGATTTGACGATCCAGTTCTGCCTGATGGACCCTGGTGTCTCTTGCGGAAGTCTGCGATTATCATGTGTCGAGTTACATTAGGCCGGCTGTATTCACATTTCGCACCTACTAACTTAGATCCTAGGAAGTAGTCATCGTTAACAATACAAATATTCCAAGGTTGGGTGCCATTTATTTCTACATACCAATCAGTCGTACTGTTCTACCATTGCTGCCCTGGTTCCCTTTCCTGGGAGTGGGCCAAGTTGCTATGAATGATATCGTATGTGTAATATGGAGCCATGGGAAACATGTGAAACGTGTGAATTGAAAGATTTAATGCTTACCCGGCAGACAATTGACGTAAATTCTTCTCGGTCTTCCGACCGCGTTAGATTTTCCATCTCTGCAGACGTTTCGATGGAAGATTTTTCCATCAATACGTCGGCAGAGATGGAGAAGCTGACTCGGTCGGAAGCCCGAGAAGAATATAATTGTGATAGAATTTTCCATTTTATTTTGTTTTATTTGAAGAGTGGTGTAGCAAAGCCTATATTTATGCCTATAAAGAACTTCTTCTGTATAAACCCAAAGGCTTCAAATTTTAACTTTTCGAGGAATGGACTGTGCTTTGCATGCATTTCAACTGGGGTTAAGAAAGATTACATTGTTTCTATTTATTCTATATTTTACAGTTATTGTCGTTGATGTCCATAGTTTTTCCGCAGGAGTATAGGTATGTTCTTAGGTAGCTCTTGCTTCCAATATTCTTCAGATTCAGACGCAAACTCCTTATGGGTATTGTTTTTCTTTCTCCTCGGATTAGCTGACTTATGACCTTGTTGAAGACACCCAAAATGAGCCATTATTTCTCATAAATTTGTTGCAACAGTCCGTTACTTTCTTAAATATCCGACAATATTCGTCAAAGGTTAGCATGAGATGTTCATGAATAATCACTCTTCGTCCTCCGTATTCTTGCAAGTCATGCGATTTTATTAACTCTCTCAATTGTGAATTGACGATTCGCCAATGGCGTCGCAAAGTAGGAACGGAGTGGTTTGTCACCTGGAGACCCCCACCAATTCGCTTCGATGGGACGGCGACCAATTTTAGGGGTCAATCGATGACCCGTCGGGCTGCAGCACGCTTACTAGGTTCGAGGGTGAGACAGTCCATGAAATCTTGGATTTGAAATCTCGGACGGGAAGCGAATATTTCTCGCACGGCGATTGCGTTAGTATAGTGAGAGAGTTGCGGAGTCTTGCTTTGGCCGTTCTTCTGAAAGAAGGCGTTTTGCTATTCAAGGTCACGGTCATTCGCGGTCGTGCCTCTCTCGCTAAGTGGGTCACTGAACGACTGTTGGTCACGGAGCAGAGGTTTTTCGGAGGAGCGAGAGTTTGCCGCGCTTTCAATCGGAGCCTACGACTGCTCGCGATTGGCGTGGGGTTTTTGAAATGTTATCTTTTATACCAGTAAGGTCGCATGCATTATTTTGTCAGGTTTTAACTATTAATCGCTTGTAAACATTATGATGGAGGTAGTGGATGAGTAAGGATGGTCATATGCAATTGAGGTCTAAATCATTTTATAAAATTTATATGGTAAGGAATGATTCCGTACAGGAGTTCTCCCGTAACGGGTAAATTTTAAGTTAAAATGAAAATGGTTAAGGGGTGCAGATGGATTTCAGATGATCCTTAGGTTGTTTAATTCAATGCATAAAAATTCATCGCTGGAAACTAGATTTCTTGGTTTACATATGGAATGATACGCGTTTACTCATACTGTACAATTTGCTGTGTGCACTTGAGAATTCCCGTAGGCAGGTGTCTTGGTTATCCTATAGTGTTAGTGTAACGCAACTTATTGTTAAATCGATGGCATATAATTTAGAAATACATCTACTATTCCTGGTTCTGAAAAAAAACACATGATACCGTACCTCAAATGAAACTTTGTGATGCCCTTTAGAAAACAAATATTAATAAAAACTTAATAAAAACCATTAAAATTTTCTACAAAGAGAATAAAGTGTGAATAAGAGTTTTTATGAGATTTTAGGAGAAGATAATCAGGCTGTGAGATACTCAAGGTAATTGTGTCAGGGAGCAAGATTTTTGGAAATCTAGAGTTAGGCTATCGGCTATCGGCTTTTCGGATGAGATGAAGAGAGGTAGAAATTCACGGAACTTGTAAAGAAATATAATTAAGATGTAGGTGCTTTCAGCTGTGGATTGTGAGATAGAGAAGCTACCTTATTAATCTTAACCCTTCCTTCAATCGGCAGGCAGCCACCAGCCATATTTTAAGTAGATATTGTTGTATGTTTTGTGCTTTTAAAAGCTCTGTTGTGTATTCGAGCTTTGGCTAAATAATAGTCAAATGTCTATGTTTGAAATATCGGACAAGAGTTGAATAGCTTTTATATTTTTTGTTTTTTTTCTATGCGTTTTGAAATAGCTACCCATTTGTGCTACACCTAATTTGGGTTTACCCCTGGTGAGGTTGGTAACCCTGGACTTAAGTTTTCATTTAATGTTTAATCTGTTCTGTTTACACTTGCGAAAGTTTTTTTTGCTGTAAAGCTATGTAACGATTTTTCTTTATTTTATTTGATTGTTTTGGGGCTTGAAACGCACAAATAGCTGGATATGTCTCCACTGAAATGATACCAGATTGAGACCATTCATGTGGCCTAAGTTTTACTTTTATTGTTTCCACGACCGTCACCGACGTTGTGGTGGCGTTCGCGTTTCTGGCATTGTCGGCCTAGAGTTAAAGTCGGCCTAGTTTTTGCTGACCTTATTCCAGTGTACCATTTATATCCTCCTTTTTAAAATATCTATAATTTCATTTTATAATTTTTCAGTATTATTTCGAATAGTTCGTGCGTCTTTTTTTCCTTGTCGCCGTAATATCTGCCCTTATTTTGGTCAAATGACTATCTCCAATTGTTATAGCTTGCTACTTCTATTCTTTTTACGATTTGTAGCTACTCTTATTACGATTTGTAGTCATCAATGCAACTATTTTTAGAGATAGGTATCAGACGACACGTTATGGTTTTCTCTTATTGTTGGTTCTTTGGTATTATGGTTGGTTGTCTCTGCGTGGTTTCGATGCGTGGTCGAGGATAAAGTTTACAACCATCAGACCAATAGTATAAATCTCCCTATGTATCCCAGTTCGCCGTTACATTAACTTTTGTTCTTTGTTACTTCCTGATTCGATTTTCTCCGGGCGCCCTTATGTAGCCAAATGTTCGACGTGCAGGCTTGGTATTCGGTGAATATTTTTGACTGTTTTATATTATTAATTCTCTAGGATAAGGTTCCCGTTGAAATTCAACTGGAAGAAGAAAAAATTAATACAATTCCCTGGCATTAAAAGAATCCCCGTGTGTGACGTTTAAAATGTACATACCATTTAGGACCCACATACCTACCATTTCTTAACCACTCACGGAAAGGATGGGGTGAAAAAAACCCCACTGTAATTCTCCAGTTGATCATATAGCCAAATTCATAAAGGCATTTTGGCTTTAGTTCCCATTGAAAGCCCATGCTGCGATTGCCACTGACATCCTAAAATTTATTTTGTTTAAATGGTGAATAAATAGGCATTTTTGAACCAAAAACTAAAGTTTAAGACTATCGAAGCGTATAGGAAAATCAAATGCAGGAATTTTTTTTCTAACCATTCGACATTGAGAGTTTCAGCCATATAATTAGTGTGCAAGTCATTTTTAAAATCAAAAATAGAAATCCATGCATGTTGTATTTAGATGAAAGAAACACCGGTAAGTAAATTTAACTCATTTATCGGGCCCGTTGTTTGTGGAGTAAATCAGGTACCTATGGGTTAATTTATGTTACGTCATGGCATGCTTATCAAAGTTATTCTACCAGCATTTGAAATCTTCTCGAAAAAAGGTTTTTCTAGCCAACTACTGGAACTTACAGCCTGTCCCTCCACGCTAGCTCGCCTCGTATTATTATCCTTATTCAGTTTTGGACCATTGATTCAACCTTTATCCATTCCGGTGTAGGAACACAACTTGAAGGAATGCGTTCCAGAACTTGGCCATCGAAGGGAGAGAATGCGAGTTTACTGGAATTGTTTGAGATGTGTTACAGAAGACTGTCGTCGACCGACGTAAACCAGTTGTCCCGATTGAGAGAAATATTCAGCTGATCAGACGGCTTTGTTTGACAGGGAGTGGATCCAAATAGCTGCGACCGTGGTCGTTGGGAGGTGAACTACTCTGGTAGTGGTTCGAGCTTGCATTTAATAAACTGATAAGTCGTGGGTTCCGGCTACCAAGCTCTCTGGCGTCATTTCACTGGCCATTCCGGTCGTCTGGTTTAATCCAGTCAGCCAGTTTAGGCTCGTCGTTCGGGATGGGCGACACGTTCATTTGTTATGAGTCAGGTGGGGGCTTGCTGCTGCCCTCTGTGAGCGTTTCCCGGGGCTATCTTCTTCCTCCTCCGTCCGTGTTTCATGTTTTTCCGCCTTGATCGAGGTCGCAGCACACTCTCGTGCCGTCCTCGCGCACGGAATTGGGGAAATGGTGGAGAGAAACGCGTAATGCACGCGGCTCTTGCCGGGCTGGCTCGATCGCGGGGTGACCTACCGCACGTGCTCTCGCCATGTTTTTTGTCCGTCGACTTCTCTCTCTCCTTTCCCTAATGGCTCGTTCGATATGTCGATCCATTTCATCGATGTGGAATGCTCAGCAATATCGCTAACTCGTATCGTAACTCTCACATCATGCTTTTATTCTTTCGGCCTTTCTCTTCCCCGTACCGCGTCATGAATGTGTGATTTTTCTACGCATTGGGTCGATTAGGAACTGTCATAAACCATGTAGCATTAATTTGCGCTCACATTCTGATGTAGTAAGTAACCATACTATTGAAATTCAGAATATTTAATGCGCTGTGACAATGCTAGAGAATTGTTGTCTGCATGCGTGTCTATGTCGACTTTTCGTCACTTTTGCCTGCATTTTAATACGGTTAAAATGCTTTGGGGATAAATCTTCATCATTAAGCCATTAATCCATGGGGTTAATTAATAATTTACTTCAGCTCTTTTCTGCTAGTTGATTCACTCATTAGTAATTTCATTAGGTATTGGTGTGTCCTGTTTTCTTATTTAAAAACACGGATGCCACGAAATCTTTGCGATTCCCAAGGGCGAAAATATGTACGCGGGTGCGTTGTAATTCTAATTCGGGCTTGTTCACGTATTTTAGGGTACCATGCTGTAGCATATTTGGTGAAAAATCATTTAGGTCGACGCGACCATACGCTAGGTATTCAAATTTGCGGTATTGGAAATAAATAATTGAAATATCGTATCAGCGAGTCATCTGTTATCGATGTGATTTTTGGAGCTTTTACAGATAAATTTCGTAAATGTATTTTATTATAAAGTTAAGTATTCTTCAATCAAGGGCTTCCCAGTGTTATCATGGAGCTCGTAAATGGAGTCCGCGAGCCCCGCTGCTGCTTTCCTCCTCCACACTTGGTAACCGACCACTCCTCGCTTGCGTCAAACCGTGAACTCATCCCTTCTCCGCAGTTTGAAGACTTCCTCGTTCAACCTTCCCACCCACCCTTCCCCCAAAACCCCTCTCGCCGTTCCGCAGAGCTCACCCGAATTGAAAATTACGCGCACGGCGCCCGTTCCGGGAGAAGTGGCGGCCGTCAGAGGTCGCTCCTAGCAGCGGTTGGTCGCGCCTCCCCCCGGTAAGCTCTCGTTTATATTGTTCTCGGTTGCGTGGGGTGGCGTGGAGGAACACTTTTGAGTTCTTAGCCTGCGACGTGGTTCCCTCGATTTAAGTCTACCTTTTCTACCCAATAGTGTTAGTCGTTTACGAATACCATCGTGTATTGAAGAGGTAGAAAATTGTAACTCCTGCTCAAAGTCACGATCGGCCTTCGAATAATTACATTGTCATTATGCCATTCATAGCAACCTTTTCCAACCTGTCTTCCAAACCATTGCAATAACTGGTAGTCCAGTGATAAAATCTATGTGTTGATCTCACCTTGTTGATCATGGCTAAAAGCCCCATTGCTTATTATTTAAAACATACATCATTATCTCATAGAAACGGTTTAGGCCTAGCAAACTTTAAGCCACCAATTATGTCTGTATATTTTCCCTAATCTTTGCATATTTTCAACCTCAGTAATACATGATTGCCTACGAGTAAAATGTTGGCAATATTTTTGCCACGCTGGCCGTGACTTGAAAATCACGGTTCGTCTGCAATTGAATGACATATCTTTAATCAGTTTGCCTCAACCATGTGCCATTTATAATGCCTCTTCATTCCTCTTTCCTGCCCACTAATGCATATGCCCAACTCTTCCCATAATTGTGCCCAAATTAATTTCTCATTGCTGTGTAACGTTCCTCTATTCCTGTTTCTTCAATTCACATTATTCTCCTCATTTCTTTCATTCCTTGATCCCCACCTCTTTTGACACCGATTATCTAATTTGTTGCCCCCATAAATTTCAATGCCAATCCGAATTTACCGTAGAGAAATTCAGGTTCTGTCTCATGGCAGCGTAGAATGTACCCCGCTTTCTTTCCGGTGGTTCTAATCCAACAGTTTGTGAATATGGATGTACTGTTTTTCCCAAGGTCTTTTATTGTTTTGAGCCTAATTAAGTTATATGTTGGAAAGTTTTAGGAAAACAGTTTTAAGGAATTATCACCTGAATGAGTGTATCTCATACACTTTTGGGTTGACTATTAAAGTTTAATAATATAATACGTTTAGTAATATTTCGTCATACATCACACCAAATAAGATATAAATATGAAAAATGTTTGTTGCAATTCATATTTTAGTATGTGACCATGCTACTGTCCCGTTATAATTTAAGGGCTATAAGAGAAATGCTGTTGTAAACCTGACTAATATTATGATCAATAATTAAATTGTGTATACCTTAGATTTTTAAGGCTAAAAATTGGTTAAGGTTAACATGGTGCCTTGGTGTTGAACAAACATTTCCGCAGTTGCCGAATTTCTCTATGATTGTATTTCTAGTTGCACTTCCTACCTTTACATTTTGATCCTCTTAATTTTTTGTCACTTATAATTGCGAGCGATGTCGTAGTTATCTAAGCGGAGTTAGTTTCAGACAATATTTTCTCATTATTGCCAATATTTAATTTCCGTGCGAAAATGAATCATTCTGACACAAATTCCGTTTTTGCTGCAATCTCTATTTGGCCTAGCCGTAAACGAAAGAGTGTGTTTGTATTCGCGAGGTCCCAAAGGGTTGAGAGGGGGGGGCGTCCATGGGGAGGGAGGGGAGGGAGAGAGAGAGAAGAGGGTGCTGCCACCGATTCGGAGCGGCCACTAGCTGGAAGCAGCAGCGGCGACGAGAAGCGCACCATAGAGAACGGAGCGGCTGGTGGCACCATCTGTGGGCGCGGTCGTCAAACTCCAAGCTCGCCATCGTGGAACAGGGAGCCACACTGGGTTCACTTTGACTCATTAATATTTAGTGAACACAGCTGGTGGTATCTCAGTTGCACGACGGACTGGACCCACCGTGGCGCTAACTCGTGATGACCTCCGCAATCTCGTCATGGAAGAAACACTTTTTTGCTGCAGAAGAGACAGCTTTAGTGCTACCTTCATATTTACCCTCTTTTCCTGGGTGCCTAACTTTTTTTGAGTTAAATGTCGGTCTCTTAAGATTTCTCCGGAAGTTTTGGATTTTGTGTGTAACTACTCTCAGATTTCGTGTCATAGGTTCATATCGCGTGTGTAAAAATGTACTTTACCCCTTAACTAGACTGTAAATTAAGATTCTAGTATTTCTGATGAATTCGTGGTAATGATTAGCCTGTGTTACTTTCATGTTTTCGTTTTTCTTTAAGTGTCCTGCAAAAGAAAAACTTGCTTCAAAGTTTTCATTCACAGCTTTCTTAGTTGAAATGCGTTGTAGATATTAATTGCTTGAATTTTTCTGCGTTCAGCAGCTTGGATATCTGTATTGGATTTGGTTCATTTATGCTTGAATAGCTTGTAATTTCTGCCATCAACTTATTCTAAAGCTGACAAATGTTATCTTGCCGTAGAAAATTTCTACGGTATCATGTTTTTCATATGTACCAGGTTTATTGTATATGTGGATTTGTCTTTCTTTTCTGGAATAAGTTAAAAAGGTAAATGTCCATTTTATTCTACTTACAATGCTGCCAAATATATGCAGCTATTATTGTTCACCCTTACCGCATATTCGTTTCGATGTGCATACGCCTGTAATAATGTGTATCAATTGTGTGTGTTTTACATTATTTAGACAAAACTCTATTGTTGCAGGTTTTTACTCGGGTTGAAATTTTACTCATAGAATGCTTTAATTGATATATTTGATATATTTTAATTATATGTTTGCAAGGTTAAAATTTAATGCCTTATCAGTTTTATGAAAGCGGTCTGCAGTGTAATATTTATCTGAATTTGGGACTTCAGCTCAGACTATGTTAATAATATATAACTGGTAGTATAAAATAATCTTGCGACATTAAATGCAATCATTATTCCGAGTATCTCTTTTTCGTTTTTTTCTATTTGACTACACTATAAGTAAGACTTGTCACATCCTCAACCTTGCCTTCTCAAACCCGTATACTTCTCGGTTAAAACATTCGCACTAGAAGACGAAAATTGCGAAGCTCTTGGCGATCAGTTTCGTGATTAATTAATATATTAGCCTTTGCTATTACTGGTCTAAGAGATTTACAATCTATACGCAGTATTTTAATTGTGGAATTGAAAATAATTCATGCGATTGATGTGGTGGAAAACGCTTGTATCTCTTCGATCGTAAAACTAATTATTAGTGACAAAAATATTTATTTGATAAATCAATTCCATGGCAATCAAGTTAAAATTCAATGCGTAAGTATTCGTGTCCTTATTAAGGCCAATCCGTGCATCAGGGTTTGTCACCTTCCTATTAATTTTAGCGTGAACTGTAGAAAGAGTTAGGTACCAAAAATTTACTAGTGCTGATCATCTTCAATAATTTGTTGACATGTTTTGCTCTGACCTTTGATGCCCCAATGTTTTGAGGGACGGCCAAATGGGATTCGTGAAAGCAGTAACCCCTCAAATCTGACAATTTTTGGGCGTACCGGGACTGGCCACGGTATTGTCTTGACCGAATCACTCGCAAGTTCACATGACCATGTGATCTTCTTGCTTATTTAAATCCACCGGGAGGTATTACCTCTTGGTAGCTTAACTGGATTTGTTATCAGTAACTTTAATATTAATGTCACTTGTTGAACATATTATATTTCATGTTTCTTTTTTGTTAATATATTGTATACTAAACTGAAACAATATTAATTTAAATCAGCGATCGTAAAATAAGGAAGTGCTAAGCTATTTCAGACACTATGTTAGGATAAAAAAGTGCGGTGATCGTTCTCAACTTTTCTGATTTTATCAATAAATCCATCTGAAAGCTTTCAATTGCAATTACTCATGTGAAGTTACACCCCATAAACCTTATCCGTTCTGCTATTATTAAACAATTTACGGAACTGCATTATCTCCTTTACCGCGTCTTCGCGAAAATCGCCGATTGCACCATTTTCCAGGTCTTAACTTCATTATCAGTTATGGCTTTAAGACTGAGATAACCAGGATAATTTGAAATTATTAACATTTATTTCGGGAAAAATGCGTTCCGAGGACACTGAAATTAAGGAGAAATGTGCTTAGTTGCCTAGTGAGATGATCGTCCACTTTATTTCATAGATCCACTATGCCTACGTACGTACTTTTTTCCCGTAATTCTTCGAAAAGATTGGTCAGCCACTGAAACCGGGATAGAGGTTTTTTATTGGGCTAATGAAAGTGAACGATCAAGCGGCAACAAAGCTCAACTCTTTTTTTTTCATTTATTGTACTCTCTTCTACCCGAATTTATAATTGTAGACTTTTGCCCGGCTTTCTCGTCTATGTGGTAGGCCAGGTTAGTTCCTCAAAAGTTAAGGGTAAGAGAAAAGAGAACCACAACGGAATATTTTCTGTTTTAATCGTAAATGCGTTCAGCTTGGCCAGTTTCGCGGAACTGATAATGTGGAAAACCGGCTAGGAGCAATGACAAAATTTAGTAATACTTGTTATCATTACCATGAAAACTCTTCCGTCACAACTGAATCGAAATTGACAGTATAATTATTTTACTTAGCATTAATTATTTTAGATTATCCTCCACTAATATTAAGACCATTTTCTGGGTGTTCCCCTTGATGTATGTGACCCACAACATCTATCTGGGTTTTTTTCTGCATTTTAACTCTCTCTGTCATGTCTTATGACAAATGGATCTGGTCTCGCTTTATTTATGTGACAATTATATGTTGCCGTAAACTGTAATTAATAGCAAGGTCTTAGTTCATGTATGTGGGATATGATTGTAACGAGATCAAAAAATCTACAATATTTATATACTGATGTGGAAGAATGTTCGATCGACAATATCTGTTTACATTCATATGCTATCGACTTTGTTAAACAGACCTTAACCAAAGTTATAGAAAAATGTAGTGCATCAAATATAATTTATTTACTTATAAGCAAAAAGTTTCTTTTTCCTTTTTTAGAGTTCTATTTTTATTTTAGTTGTTTATAAAAATTTAAAAATTTACCTAAATTGTTCCGATTTCTAGCTGCTCAGAAGCAACTTTTTCGTGATGTTTCGGGTAGCTTAATTATGATTTAAAATTTTTCAACTTTTCCAAAATCGAAATTTTTAAAAGCTGTTATGTTTTACTCCTTGAAAACTATTTTGCTATAATTACCTCGTGTGTTTTCCTGTAATTTTTGTTTGCACCCACGAATGAATCTTCCTTAAAATTTGGGGTTTGTCTATTCGACATGGTTGTTGCTGAAGGAAATTTATTCTCATAATTTTCGACTGTCTCTGCTTTATGGCGAATGATTGACATTTTGTGCTACATTAGATGTAAAGAAATAAGTATTGTTCTGTGGTAGGTGTCGAGGAATGTCTCCACATTGAGACCTTTCTCTTATTCCTCTGTGTGGTCATTGTGTGTTGTGTGGCACATCTGCAGTTGCGTCGACTTGAGAAAGTCGACCGTAGATGGCATCACGACCTTCGGGGTTGGGGCTGGCTTAGCAATTGCTCGCGAAGCTGGTTGGGGTTCCTTTTGCTGAGAAATCGCAGTATGATGGAAAAAAAAATTCCGCTACGAAAACCAACGCCATTCCTACTCTGTGACTTCGGAGGGGGTTCAACTCTCATCCTCATCAACGAAATACAGCAGCACTGTCATTTTCCGCCGCAAGGGGGCAGAGGTAGGCCTGGGCGATATATCAATAAATCGTAAAATATCGCGTTATTTTAATATATCGGCAATCCGATTTTGAGTTTTTAAAATTGACGATATATCGTTGCTCGATAAATATCGTCTTATCGTGCCCCGATATTTTATCGGGGCACGATAAGATATCGGGGACGATAAATATCATGATATCGCCTCCCGATAAAATATCACGATATCGCGCCCCGATAAAATATCACGATAAATATCACGATAAAAGATCGTGATATTGCTCTCCTTGCTGAGTTTGTTTCGGTATATTTAGATCAGTGGACAATATATACACTAATGTACAAACAGTTGTTTCCAGTTCCTTCCAAAATTTGAACAAGACGTTACCTATAAACTATCGGACCACTGAAATTGAAAGAGAGAGTGAGAGAGAACTGCTGAGAATTTGAATTAGCAGAATAGTAAGTTTTCAAACGTGCTTGCTCCAGCTTAAGCGAAGGCCAACCCAACGGCTGTCTTTTTCCGACACGATTAACACGATCATTCATCGGGCGCGTTTACGCGATATTTGAACGAGCGCAATATCACCATCTTTCATTGTGATATTTATCGTGATAATATATCGTGATATTTTATCGGGACGCGATATCATGATATTTTATCGCACGATATTTATCGTGATATTTATCGCGATAATTATCGTGCCCCGATATTTTATCGGGGTACGATAATACGATATTCATCGTCCCGATATGAGTTATCGATATCGCCACCTGACGATATGCTAAAATTATCGTATCCCGATATTGAATTATCAATATCGCCCAGGCCTAGGCAGAGGGTGTTTGCTCGCCGGCCGCGAAAGAGTGGGTGAAGTGGAAGGCGTTTTCTGAGGAGAAGGGGATTATGTACCAATGCGATACACGCTCATTAATATTTCTGTTTGATTGCATCTTTTAACGTAGTATATTTGGGCGTGGAAAAAATCATTCAACCCAGTATACCTGATGATGACCGAGGGGGTCATCTTATTCGTAAGTGTCATGCCTCGGAAAAATCAACTGGAAATTTGGGGAAATTTAAAAAAATCCAAAAACCAAATATTTCACTGTTATAGCAGAAATTATACAGTTTTTATTATCGTTAATCAAATTTGTAGCTGCTACTAATAGGCAAAGCTACAGATGATCGTAACATCAATATTTTTAATGGGAATCTCCTTAATTTAATGTAAAGTTTGCTATCAGCTATCAAGATCAGTCAGAAGTAGTGACAAAAATCTATGATGGTCCATTCTCTTAAATAATATGTTTACTCTAGGCTGTCATGAATAAAGCGTTGGAATTTTAGTGATCAAAATTACGTATGTATGTTCTCAAGTTTAATATTGAAATAAAATGAAAGATGATAACACTTCTTAAAGGAAGGCTGAACTGCGATTTGTTTATGCTTAAGACATCCCGTTCTAATAGAGTGTATGCTTCTTCGCACAGTCTTTATTATCGATGCAACATGCTCTCAACTTCCTTGATAAATGGTAAAGAATGCGATAAACATTGAGGAGAAAAAAGTGGCCTCTACGGCTGCGAATCGAACCACGGGCATGCGGCGGCTGTCTTGCTGAGATCCCTGATAGCATAGTGGTCTAAATGTTGGCCAAGAAAATATAAGGCCCGGGTCTTGATTCTGTGCTCAGAAAACACTTATTCCTCTGGCAGATTTCAACATGCGTATTCATTGAATAGGCTTTCAGTTTTGTATCGTCTGAAAACTTCACTGACATGTAGGTATATGGCTTAGCAGCATAATTCTTGCAAGTGTGGTTTAAAACATTTTTATTTTTCTTCCGGCAAATTTAGAGGAGATTCTCAAAATGTATCCTTTAATGAACATTCTACTTACGTCAAAATCTGAGTAGCATATGAAATGAGAGCATTACCTACTTCAGCTTAAGTTACATCAGAATAAGTGGGTTCCAAAATTGGTCAGGGATCGTTTAAATTCACCCAAAAATTATTATTATTGGCAGTTAAGATGTGGCAGTTAATGCGAAGCCGTCCGTGGGATGAGACGAGTGACGATGATGTAAATATCCTTTCCTTGTTATTCCTCTGGTAATTTTCAACATGTGTAATCATTGAATGGGCATTCTGTTTTGTATCGTCTGACCTCACTTTCTCTCCCCACCCTTGACCAACTCCTCCCTCATCTGACCATCTCCCCAATAATTCTCACCTTCGCCGGCCGCGATATAGCGATCCCTGATGGTACGTACGAATGACCGGTCTGCTGTCGGTCGTCTGCCTCCTCCCCTCCTCCTACCGAACGGTTACGCGTTAACTTTTCTCATTTCCCATAATGCTCTCAATATTTTGTCCCGTATGGATACATTTTGTGTTTTATGGACTATTTTATGCTACTATTTTTGTGTTTCCTGAACTAATGTTATCGTGGCAAAAATGGAATCGCCCTGGCATCACAAGCTATGCTAGGATTTCCTTCCGTGTCAGTGAAGAAGAGGCAGGTCGCGATTTCCTTTAAAAGCAATAATCATGAAGCTAGGGGAGAAACGCGACGCCATATTTTATGTACTTTGTACCAGATTTTTTTCTACTTATAATATAGATCGTATTCACGTTATATCTAATCATTTAAGCTGTTCTAAGTTGACTCTAGGAGATACAGCAGTTTTAATGATGCAAAACCTTTTGCTCTTCCCTGGTGGTTAACTGTTCACTCGATGCTTTAATTTGACTTCTTTATTGCACTTTAGAAGCTAAATACGCCTTCACAGACGGAGTTTTTAAATTAAGAAGAAACATTACGGTGTGTAACTAATTTGGCATTAGAAATAATATAGAAAGCATACTATTTACGAGCTGTTACATTTCTGACACGTCTGTGTGCCATAAATGAGTCAATTTTTTTAATAATGTCTGTCCGGAGCCTCTTCCCACGGAAAACTTTTTCATCTTAATACAAACATCTAGGCATGTAGTGGGATGAGTGGCCGATATTTCGGTGTCCTCATAAAAATTCCGGTGAGCCCAACTTCGTGGCTGTGGAAGTGTGCATGGGTTCGAACAAGTGTGAGTGCTGAAGGGGAGGAAGATTGGTGGGGGATGGACTGGCGGCTCACCGTGGTTGAACATCCTGTGTGTGTGTCATTGCTCGTCTCTTTTTCGCGCGCGCGTAGTTGAGGAGCGCAACTCTGCCCTTCCTCCGATCGATGATGACGTCTGCTCGATTGCGGACCTCGACGGCACGTGCCATTCAGAGGAAGCCTTGTCTCTAGGGATAAAGGGGATACGAAATTTGAGGTGTTACGAAACAATTTTAACAACTAGATGTCGTCCTAATTACGTCTTTGTCGACAACATTTTTGCTGCAGTTTTATAGTTTTTTAGGATGGCTAAATAAAATATATACATTTATATATATATATATTTATTTATAAATGTTACTGTCTCCCTCCGAAATAAAATCTTGGGTTCGCCCCTGCTAGGGATGCCAACTTTGCACTCAGTAATTGAATACCTGTAATCGATTGTAATCGGAAGTTCGTTATTCGATCAGACCGTTTAATCGGAGACTAAATAATTTATTTGCGTACTATTTTGTATTTGTGCGAGTTTTCTACTGTCACTGTTTAATTTTAAACACTCTGTTAGTTTGTCGGGGCTGTTTTCGTGGAAACTGTTCATCCTATGTTGCCCATTGGAAGTGTATATTGCATGTGTCAGATTACTAAATATTGATAGAAAAAATAAATGAACAGCGTCTCTGTAAGCCAATTCCAACTACAAATCTTTCTTACGAAAACATTCAATCGAGATTGCTAACATCTATTTTTATAATTTTTTTGTAAGTGACTATCAGGAAATAGTTCAGTCATGGAATGCAGTGGCTAGCAACTACTCGCCTTTATATTAAGAGGGTAACAAATTGCCCTCGTAGCTAGCTATTGATGTGAACAAGACATAAGATATAGTTTATATAACTAATTTTGAGGATACCGGGACTAGCCACGGTAGTAACCTTTACGGAGTCACCCGCAAGTGCACATAAGTGCGATATTCCACAGAGGAAAAATCATTCGCCTTGACCGGGATTTTAACCCGGATCCCTCGGTCCAGGGATCCGGGTTCGAATCCCGGTCGAGGCGAATGATTTTTCCTCTGTGGAATATCGCACTTATAGTTTGTATAGTCTATTAAATAGGTCTCGAGAATATCGGCGGAATAGTATTATGATATTTATTTAAGAAGTAACACCTTACGGTCTGGAACTCAATCACTTAAAAAATCGTTTTCTTATTTCCCGCGAATAGTTGGTATTAATCGTTACCAAAAAATCTAATACCGATAATAATCTGACCTTTCATAATTAATTAATTTTGGTTGAATAATCGATTAATGTGCTCGATTACTTGCATCCCTACTTGTCGCCTCCTCATCCCCGCTCAGAGTGGTGAATACTGTCTTATTTCCCCGCGCGGAAATTCCTCTTTTCCCGTCCTTTGAAAATTGTCGCCTTTTTTGTGTGAATTCTCTCGCCTCCCCGAACTTTCCTTTTACTCTTTCTTCCTCCCCCCCCCCTCCACGCCTCATTTCCCCTCTTTTCCTTTTCGCGTCTTCTTCAACTTCTCTCCTCCGTCCCATTTGCATCGCCAGCTTAGGCGAGGGGAGTGGTAGGGGGTGACTTGTGACGTCGCGCGCGCAAAGTTACCCCCACCCTCTCCCCACCCCCTTTTTCTCCCATTCCCTCCCACCCTCCTCCTCCCTCAGCGCGCGTGGCGCAGTTCTATTTTCTCTCGGGATGCACCGCTGAAATGTCCTTCACGGAGACCTTCTCGCACCCACCCTAATGCCACTATCTTCCGCCTGAAGCAATCCCGGGAGTGCAATCCTCCCCATCTATCTCGCCTCCCCCTCCCCCTTACTTGCACCCCTGTTCAGCGCCCCCCTCCTCTCCCCTCACCTACCTCCCTCACCCTCCTCCCTCCCCGGGCCGTCTTGAGCAATGCTGTCTGTGAGTCTTAACAATTGGCTTCCGCCCTAATTCAGCTGGGCCCCGGAAGCGTTCGCTGGACCGTCCTGCCTCATCTAAATCTAGAAGGCTTGGTGCAGTAGTGAATTGATCGCGCCCGCCTCAACTCCGCCTCGTTCTCTCTTTCCTTTCAATCCATTGGTGGCCTCACCACGCACCCACCCCCTTTCCCCTCCCTTCTCCGAATCGCATTCCCACGTCACTCCTTTCGCCACCCGCTTCTTGCTCGACATTATTTCCCTTTCATATCCCTCCCGATTCTCTGCGGCAACCTCTCATTCCACTCTCCCTTTCCTCTTTACTGGCATTCTCCGTTTTATTGCCGATCAGCTTTTGGAGTGACCGTGCTCTTCCTAAGCACTTATCTGAGTGCAGCGATTAGCCTATGTACTGGATGTGGTGGATTGAGTACTGATCACCAAGCCTTCAAATTCGAGATAGTTAAAGCCGAACGGAATTGTTAGATCTGGAGTAAATCTTCCATTAGATCACTTTCGTTTGCTTTTGGTCGCAGTTAGTGAAAAATTGCGACGTTCTGCAATATATTTTGAAATAAAAATCATGGAACACTTTTCAGGATAAACTTAGCTGGCCAATAAAAGTTTCGTATAATCCTGACCAACTTTGAAGATGATTTGCTCACCTCGTTGCATTTGGCTAGATATTATTCATCGAGGAGATCACAATTCGTGATAATTCTCTCTGCAAACTTATCTCTTGTGCTTCTGTCGACGAGTTCTTCGACCAATCTGTAAACCTGTATGCTCCGTTCCCTTTGTATTTCAAGAAAGTTCATTGAGCGGGAGATAGGAATGAGAGATATATTCACGGGAGAAAATTAAATTTGACTGGCAAGGAAATTTTGAGGGGTGTAAAACAAGCATACCTACGAATAGAAATGCCATTAAGAGCATTTAACGTATTAATATACACGGGTGTAAGCTGATATTTAAATGAGTCAACAGTCGAAGTTAAAAAAGTTTGATTAAGAATGGAACCTGTTTCTTCCAAATTTCAGTTAAATGGTAGTTACCAATACGCTACCCTAGCTTGGTTAATGTAACGGGTTTTGCTCCTATATCCCAGCCGAGACTATTTTTTCAAAGTTTTACCTTTATCATTGTCATAGATGAGCAGAAAGTTTGCCTCAATTCAAATTACATTTTAAAAATTATGCTATCCTGCCATTCGGTCGGTGTATGGGGAATTTCGGAGCATAGAAGAGCATGACGAGTCGATATCGATATATGTACAGTCGCCGCATAAAGTCTGGCGACATCGACAAAACCGCTGTATATGCGAAAATACGATTTTTTGTGGCTCCACTGATTAAAAAGTGAGGCATGGGGAGGAGATATAGAGAGGAGGGGTGTGGGAGGGAGGTGAGAAAGTTTCCTGAGTATTCGTGAATAGGAACCTCGTCTTTGGGGCTAGTGAAGTAAGGGGATGAAGTTGCCGATGTCGCCAGACTTTATGCGGCGACTGTACCTCTGAATAAGCACCCGTTCTTGCCCCACTGCATTCCCAATCTTCCAATAAATAGAAGGCTATCTTTTCTCTTTTGGTCTTTCTACTGCTGACGTGCATGAGTTCGCCTCTCGCGTGTTCCATGCTCACCCGTGCGTAATGCCGTATTATTTTTAAAAGCGACCGCCAGAGGGAGCGTGCCAAATCCTTCCGGTGGTGGTTTCCGGAGCCAAAATGGCGCCAGGGAGGAGTGATTTCATTAGACGCCTTCCCGAAATAATGGATGAGTCCTCCTCTCTGTCACTCTCTCTCTGCGCTCCGCTCCTTTCCCTTCCTGTTTTCGCTCTTCGCGGGTCGCCATGCCCACCGGGAAGTATGTTTTGACAGCCCCAATGAATCATCTGTCTGCCGCATTGTTCTGCCCCTCCCTCCCCCCTTTTGAGGTTGCATCCCTGAGTAACCCGAGGAAGGTATCCATTCCTCTCTCGTGGCGCTTATGATGGTGAGACACGTGGATGCAAAATGGACCCTATCGGTGGGTTCTGAGTTCCACTGATGTATCGACATTTGTATGGATCCTGGCATTATGTTTTCCTTGTTCTGATTTTCAAGCATCTTTACGTTGCACCGTAATTACCCTCGATTCATTGCTTGGGATTTGGGTGGGGGTTATTCCGGGGTCGTAGGAATAATCGAAACTCTTTTTATTCGGAGAAAATAAGAAGCCCTATTTGGCTTACCTGGCTGTTTTTTTTGTTTGCAAAGATTTCTTGTTTGAGTCCCGCTTAGGAAATTATTGGAAATTGTTCGGTTGCTTTGGTTCCTGAGGAGAATAAATTTTGGTGTCCAACTGTTGAATTGGTGGTGGCTCATTGACCTTCTGTATCTTCATTCACCCACTGCCTGTGTTGTGGCGTGTCCCTTTGCTTGAACCAGAACCTTAGAAGAACCAGTGCCAGCGTTATCCTTACCAACTCCATCACTCTAATTCCTTAGGTCTTCTCGGATGATAAATAGGACGCTTTAAACGGTGAGGCAGTTATAGTCGCTTTCTTTGTGCTTCCTACATGATCATACTTTTTTCAGCTGCTCGTGGGTTGAAGTACCTCTTCAACGTCATACACGTGTATTTGCTGATACCGTCCCCTAATGTAATGGCTTTTCAATGATTATTTTCCGTTGTGTAAGATAAAACAACCTGTTGAACTAAAATTAATAGTATCCGTGAACGATGTTAGCAAATGATTTTTTTTATTCGATGTTGAAAAATGATTTTTGCAAAATTGAGTGAAATAGGTATCATGTTTGCATTCTAGGATCGAAGAAGATTATTACTTGAAAATTGTGTTATATTCAACCTTTTCCAATTTTCATGAGATTTGGAAGTTGCGTTTTCTTCGTTAGGCATTTTCATTAGTTTTGTCTTTCAAATGAAGTAGGTTCCCTTTACATTCCAGTCCTTTGATGTCGCATTGGCGTTAGCACGTGCGTCACGGACGCAGCAGTGCAATTATGCTTACATTGTGCAAATATTGGATGGGACCATGCTCTCAAAGCTTCAGCAGTCGTATGTGCCTATCGCTGAAGGAATTCATCCTTCGTATATCAAGTCACGTCCACGTTCGGCGAGAAGGTAATTGGTTCGCGAGACGCCGCCTCGGTGGGCCTGAGAAAGCCCTTCCGCTCCGCTTGTCAGAGCAGCACTGTGGGGCGTCACTTCAAATATTCTTATCTTATCCGCGTCACAGTGTCCCCGGCGTGTATGCCTCATCGTAAAACCATCGCCCCCTCCCCCCTCCCCTTCCCCCCGCGAGACAAAGGCAGGTTGCCCCCCTCCTGCTTACTGTCTCCCGCCTGCCTCCGCGGTCCATGTCGAGATGTGAATCTCGCCGCTGTAAATCAGGCCGCTCGGGATGAGAGATTCAACGACTGAGAGTGCGCCGTCTTCATGCTCCCGCTTCCCGTGATTCTCGCGAGCGCTGCTGGGAAGGAGCCGAATGTGGAGATCCTGTCACCCTGTTGAATTCTTTTCGACTGTATAACGCCTGCGGAAAAACTGTTGTCATAAACAAAGCAAATACGAAGGAAATTCCATTTTGGAAGCAGACTGGAGTCATCGACTCTTCCCGTTGATTGGCATTTTTCATTGTTTCCATTGGCGGCCCCAATTGCCCCCCCCCTAAACCCGCCGTATTTCTCTGTTAATTAAAAGCAACAATTATTTTGTTGTTTTTTTTGTTGTAGTTTTGGTTATTTTACTTTAAATCCAGTAAAATTTTATATAAACTAAAACTGTTTTTAAAACCACGAGCTAAATGCGAATGTAAATCAAAATAATTTTGGAATTAGTCGAGAATTGGTGGTAATCGAAAAGGGAAATATGCATTTTGGTAAATATGCAACTTGCTCTTTTTAAATGGCAAACCTTTGTTTACAAACCACTTAAAACGCGCCCTATTGCACATAGTTTGTTTAGAATTTCCGGTACGAGACCCTTGGACCCCCCTTTTCCTGGGGGGTATTCCACACCCCAAGAGCCGCTGGTGCCTTCCCCCCTCCTGTATCTAAGCAAATGCGTCACCGTTCTTCGGATGCACTGTCGCAACTTTTCGTGGAATGTCCTGTAAATCGTGCTTGCTTAGTAAAACTGTCATGGTCACTGTTATTTGTGAACTATCAATGCACAAAATCTCTTTGGTTAGGCATAAATGCACTTCGTTTTTCGCCTGAAACGTTGATATGTGTTTCTTCGAACGATTTCCCTCTTTAGTTCCACTCACTTCATTTATCATTTTTTCCCATCAAGAAAGTTAATTCTCTTCCCCGCCCTTTCCGGATAACCTTGCAGCCTTAAAAATATCAAAATCGTTCTTGCCATTAACAGAGCGAAATTATGTTTTCTGATATTGCTTGGTAATTTTACTTCTTTGATATACTCCTTTGTGTTTCTTAACAGCCTCAGCTGCTGAGCATTCCAACCGTTTCCCCTGGACTCCCATCTATTTCCATGCGCCTTCAACAACGTTATTCCTAAATGATTAGTTGTAGAAAGGTACATCATGCAGAAATTATAGTATCTGAGCTTAAAAATGAGTTAATACGACTCGAGTGTTGAAGTTTTATTTTATATTACTTTCCAGTACATCCCAGACAGACTTTCAGTGGCGGACTGTGACTCTGTTAGATGAATATCAGATCGATAAAATTTTTGCTAACTAGGCTACCTATCCTATTTACAGTGTCCCTTGAGCTATTAAATACTCTGGTAGACGTAAATGAAACTTAAGTTACTAAGGTATGTTTGTAATTTCGACTTCTAGAATTTTTCCATTTATGCTTGCAAAAAACTATTTTAGTCTATCCTCTGTGAGCATTTCATTTATGTCCAGACATGTGTGAAGTAATATTGTCCTCTATTGAGTAATTTGAATGCGATTTCTTACTTCATAAAATCTTTCAGAGCGGGCGGGGGGAAGAGAAATTGGCCATGTGCATAGTATAAGTGCTTTTATTGGCAAATCGGTGTGGTTGCGTAACTCAAACCGTGCTGGCACCGCTAATACGATAGGCTCCTACTCTGTTGGTCCAGGAAAGATTTCTCTGGGACATAATGACCTTGCTACACCCTTGGCAATGATTTTTTTTAGTTTTACGTTGGTGAATCAGTCCAATGCATTTCAGTGACTTCTCATGAGTAAGTGCTTTAATAGTTTAAAGACTTAATTGGGACCATTTCTGAAGATTCCAACCTAATTTTGGCAGGTCACTGAGGTTCTTTTACCATGATCATATCAGTAGTATTAATACTCATGGCTAAGCTGTTGTCTACGAAGCGGAGGGAATCTTTTGTGCTTAGGGCAAAGTGTTTTTTTTTTGCGAATTGTGCTTTTTTATTTTTGCTGATCTACTTCAGAATCGCATTTACATATCCATCTGCCGGCATTATGTTGTGTTGAGAAATATGATACTTAAAGGTGTATTCATTCTTCAGTCATTGAAGGCTATTGATTCCTTAAGTGTCATGCCCACGATTGTTTAGTGAGTGTGATAACATCGTCTTCCTCTCATCTCTTAATTATTAATTGGGTTTCGTCAACTTTTCACGTTTTTTATTCGCAACTGCTGCCATCGGCTTGCACTACGTACCTAGTTTATGAGTGACGAATATTTCTGGCACCGCAGCCAAATGAGGACGCAATATCTTGTTACCAGTCATAATTTCATGCAATGTAAGTGCTTTTTTCGAGTTTCGTAGCCGTATTTTCCTCCGTGTGTTCTATGAGAGGACTGATAACTCAAAGACTGTAAGTCAAGTCCTGGGTTGGCCATTGTTCGATCACATCCGTGTTAATGCAATAGTCAGATAATATTCTCCCTAGTCAATGTCAATATGTTTATCTCACTTATCGAATCCTTACATCTACTGCTGCTTGGAAGATACGAGGAAGGAAAAGTTTTTCTTCTATGGTGTGCAATCACTCGGGAAACTTTTCTTCCAGTCTATTATATTTAAGGTATTGCTGGAGTTCCCAAGAATTGTTCTTTCCTTAGCGTTGTTGTCTCGTATCGACTTAGATTTACAGAATTAAGTAGCTAGCAAAACTTTTTACGGTTTTTTTCAATAGTAACTAGGAACTTAAGTGAGTGCGTCAAGCTCTGAGGTGGACCGTTGTGGTATAGATATGATGCGGAAACGTGGACTCTGATGAGAGAGTATGACAGTAGATTGGTGGTGGATTAGGTATGGCTGATGAGGGTGGAGGGCAATGATGGGGAGAAAGATAAACTAAGTAGTGTTTGTCTAGATTAGGAAGGAAATTACTGAAGCAAATTTGGACGCAGAATTAGTTGATGTATCCGGTATATAGCGGAATGGGATGCTGGGGACCTCGATCAAAGTGAATCTGTTGGAATAGAGAATGAAATTTTTGGATGAGATGAAGAGAGGAATTATGTCCAGCAGAAGAAGATTGGGGTGGTGATTACAGTTGCAGAATATCATCTAAAGTAGATTTTTCCATGCAAACCTTTTTTAATGGGTAGGCCATCAGGCAGAAAAATAATTCGGAAAGGGAAAAACGGAAAAGCGTTTATTTTAACACTGAAGATCCAATAATATCAATTTTCGGCGAATTTTCCTGTGAGATTAAAAAATTAATGACAAAAACAGTACTTGTTAATATTTCTCATGATATTTCAGTGTCCATTAATGGTTTCGACGTCATAAACATGTCTTTTTCAGGAGGATTAGACGAACGTAGTCTCTAAAATAACCTGCGTGTAACGTCAAATCCGGTAGAGGTTGTTGGAATTAAGTTCGGAATAATACGAAGTATTATTTTCTCTTTAGAGTGTGGGTAATTTAAGCGAACATCACGCCGTGGTTAATATCCTAAACCCTTCTACGCGTTACCTTTCCGTCATCTCCGCTACACTGGTGCACCGCGGTGTACGGATCTGGCGGTGAGGGAATTTCGACCCGGGGCCAACTCTTTCTTTCTTCTTCCTTCTCTCCTTGCACGCCATCCACCCTCCCTCCCGCCAAAGGCCTTCGGTTGCATAATGAGGCAGCGTGTGTCGCTCCCTTCCCGGCGTTCCTTTACCCCCTCATCTCCCCACCCACTCTCAGCCGCCCCTCTGCTCTCCCCCTCCCCCCTTCACCCTACCCATTCCCGTTCTAAAACTGTGCG
The DNA here is from genome assembly GCA_963573305.1 of Pyrrhosoma nymphula. Classification (NCBI taxonomy): domain Eukaryota; kingdom Metazoa; phylum Arthropoda; class Insecta; order Odonata; family Coenagrionidae; genus Pyrrhosoma; species Pyrrhosoma nymphula. The sequence goes on along the minus strand of OY754338.1, from coordinate 62,174,965 downwards.
GATGAGGATTGCTCTGCTCCGCTAGCTCTCTCCTCCCCCATCGTCTCTTTCTACCCCTCCCTCCCTCCTCCCGTCCTCCTCCAACCCTACTCACCCCATTACCGCCCCAGTTCTGAAGAAACTCCCAAGAGTCCCACCCACCTCTCAACTCACGCCCCTCCCCCTCTACCGATTTCCCATGTCCATTCTTTTCCCAGACTATCCATCGAAACCGCGCTGTATCAATGCATTCGGACCGTTACCTTGCCATCGCAGCAGGGTATTGTTGGAGGAACGTCTGAAAATCGGTACATTTGGGGGTACACATGCTGGCGGCGATGCTGCATAATTGTGTGCACAAAGCAAGAGCACTATAGAAAAAGCTAAACGTACGTACGTATAATTCAGTTGGCGTAGTGTTTCAGATGTGTGCCGATAGATGGCATGCGAGCTCCTAATTACGTAAAGCCCTCAATTTAAACAGTAGCGACAGGTTACTTTCGGCCGCCATTTTTTATCTACCCCTGCTGCAGCTCGGAACTGACTGATATGCACGGTTGAAGTGTAGCTTGCGTTTAAGGTAGTTAGAGCAAAAAATCACTTCACCTAGAATTTCAAGAATTTGGCCTCATTTCAAAGAAAAAACTCTCATCTTTCCAATTATATCAAAATATCTACTCCTTGCCAAACTAATTTTCGAGCAATTTGCCTAAAAATATAAGGTGTTTTACATGGGATAGATTAGGGCTGTACGCTCCTGAGAGAGAATATTTAAAAAAATTAGGAACTGCTAGCACCTAGATTTCGTTAAAAAACTAACAGTGTGTAGATTGCATGTTTTCTCAACTATTTATAAAAAATAATGTATTACTTACCACAGTAATTTTTACAGAATCACAAAGAAAACCTGCCGTTTTGAAGGGTTTTCAGCCGTACGGCGGGAAAAAAATGAGTCAAGTTAGAGACCTATGTAGCTTTATTTATTTAATTACTGAGAATTTTTGTCTTATATAATATTTGCGCCATTGATATTACAATATTTATTTGATAATTCTTACAGACGCTAAATTTAAAAAATAAAATTTAAATATGGTCTCCATTATGACTAGGGAACTATCTCGCCCAAACCACTTAAAGAGATAATATGGATAGTTCTATGTCATACATGCATCTAAAATTAATATATTATGCAACCAGTACTATTGTAAATAGTTTAAGGGCTACTGATTTTCAACCTAGAAGGGGCTAAACATGTATTACGAACGGTAATTTTCATCAATGTTCTGTTTGAAGGACTTGTTTGCGGACACAGGTAACTCGAAAGTCTAACTCTTCCTTCGGAAAATTAAAAAAATAAAATAGAGAACTCATAGCTGACTCATAGCGCGGGCGTATGCATTTTCCAAGATACACGTCGTTTTTCAAATAAATGTATGTTTAGATATCAATATGTTGTTGACCGTAGTTACATGTATTGTTTCAATAAAAAATAAAAGGCCACTCTTAATTATTTCCTTTATTGGTTACTTTTTGGCTATTTCCCCAATATTTTAGCCTGTTTGAGCAGGCTTTTCAACTTGTTTCTGCATGACTGGGAAGGAATTGGAGATATTTTAACGGGTCATGTGCCTGTTAGGATCTCTCCTTTACCTTCCGACCGGGATTGATGACTTCTTCAATCAAAAGAAGAATGCCGCTAAGATATGGTAAGAAATCACACGTCGAGTCGCCGCCAGCGTGAAATTTGTGTATCCCAATTTAAAATCGTTGGAGAAGTTCACGAATCCGTTCATTTTAAAGCATTTAATGGTTCTTGGGAAGTAAACTACGAAACACTAAATTCGTAAACGTTAACACCATCCAGGTGATTTCTTCTCTCGAGTTCTATTTATTAAATATATCTTAAATTAAAGCTTAATCCAAATTGTCAATAGAAGCTGGGGAAATTGACTCAGAGTTTATTAGATAGAACTATATCTTCCCTGGAGATATGTCTAATTTATCACCGAGGAACAAAATTTAACTTTTTTTGGCACAAAGGAGAAAATATGTGATTCTATTAGAAATTGTCACTCTGAATTCAAAGATGTACGTAGATTTTCTCCATTGCCCACGGTTTTTTTTGTCATACGTAGTCGAACTTTAACTGAAATACAAGAATTTCCATGCAAGCAGGGCACTATTCAGCTTACCTAAAATGTGGTAGTGTTAGTGTAACTGTCTAACACTACCACATTTTGTTTATTGTGAGATCCGGCTTCGAATCCCGGTCAAGTCAAATGATTTTTTCATGGCGAATTTTACCGTCTTTGGTATATATCTTCGCACCCGTGCGCGAGACTGCGTACCATATCATTTGTGCAATCGCAATCATTGGAAAATCTCTCTTTAGCTTCCAACACTAACCTGCACGCATTTTTGGACTCCACTTTTGCTGGGACCTGTTTTGCATGACTGAGATTTGCTGGTGGAAGCGTTCCCCTTAGCTCGTCACTGACGGCGCCAAGATTGTCCAAAAAGAAACCCAGGTGTGAATGCAAGAAATGATTTTTTTTAAGACATAGTACAACCCATATGCTTGTATGGCTGTAATAATTCACCCACAATGTCACGGTAGTTGAGGGATTTTTGATTTCCTGAAACGTTTTGCTCAACATTTTAAATAGGACCTCCACGCTGACTTTTCGAGTTGGCTTAATAGTTCTTTGAATTGTTCATATTTTATCAAAGTTTTTATTTGGCGACTTAACACCAATTCCTTCCTTGATATTAGCGTCACTAATACGGGGAAAATTTTCTTCCAAATAATGAAATACAGCTCCAATTTTATCCATCGCCTTTGCAAAGTTTTTGAAAAACTTTAATTTGTTATGGAGCAGAGGTAAAAGAATTATTCCCGATTTAACTAGTGGAGGATGTACTATAATATTCTGCTCGGGCGTAAGTGCTTCTCGCTTTGGCCATTCCTTCTTGACGTAATAATTTGTCTTGTCCCTTCTGTTCCATTCCCATTAAAAGCAGCAAAATGTCGTGTAGCCAAGCTTCAAACCCATTAATAACGCAATAACTTTTAAATCGCAACATATTGCCCAAAAGTAATTGTTGTACAGATTTTTTAATTACGGGATTTTGATATTGTTATATGTTTCATTCATGTTAGTGGCATAAGCTACCGGCTCAGAAATCTGTTGCCATTGTGCAAATGTCAACCTTTATACTAGTTTTCGAAGAATCAATGAACAGTCTCCACTCTGTACTTGAACGTTCATGCATGGTGATAACGGTGATGAAGTTCATCCATGACAGCACAAATCTTATTACAGCACAGTAAATTATCTTCTTCGGAACATAAATCTTGAAACTCTTCCTAACGATTACGAAAGATACAACACGCTAGTTTCCGTATGGAGAAAATTCCAACCTTTCAGCCTAGATCCCAAAAGATCGGCTTGTTTCTTTGACAAGCTTAAATCCCGATCAAGGTCCTTAATTCATCGGATGAGGTTCACGGGCAGAGGATTCTGATTCAAAAGTAGGATCATATTGCTCCTCATATTCTGATTCATCTTCTAAAGTTAGATGAGTTGGAGGATCTGGTACAGGTAAGTCATCTCCATGAAGCACTGGCCTTATAGCAGACGGTAAATTTTGGTGCTGCACTGTGTGTTAGGATTTACTACTTACTTATTCCTTTTATCTTTGTAATGCAGAAATACAGTGGTCTTGTGGTTCACGTCATCGGTATGGCAAAGATCGTGTGCCGATTACCCTTAGCCCAGTCTGTGAGAAGTTTCACACAGGTCGAACAGCAGATGTCCAGCTCTTATCTTTATCCCCTACTTTGCAGCCAAAATATAATTCATAATGAATTAAATAAACTTTGTATATTCCACACATATTTTTAATGGTATAAACCCCGACCGGTTTCAACACTTTCGTGTTATAATCAAGGAATAATACCCGTGATAATGACAGTATTATCCTTTGGTAATGACACGAAAGTGTTGAAACAGGTCGGGGTTTATACCATTAAAAATATGTGGGGAATATACGAAGTTTATTTATTTCATTATGAACTCTAAGTTCCACAAAGTTCACTCGCGAACCATGGAGTATATGCAAAATATAATTCATAAAATATTTCAACTATAGTGGAGTCGAATTTCGTCGTTGTTCCTTAAACGTCTAATTCCCACACACGTAACGGAAGCAATCCGCATCATTTGCACACTTCCTTCGATCCTTTTCACGATTTCACTTACTAGTAGTCATAGCTACGTCCCTTAAGATAATGCAATTCTTCTTCATCATAAAAGATTTTGCACTCAAGTGCAATTATGTGTATTAATTACGGTGCCCTAACTAGGCTGAGACCTTATAAACAAATGCTTAAGAAGTCTGACGGCGTAAGTTGAACAGTACATACATACATTGATGCAATCACGGCGTGGTGAAAAATGAAGCGGCTAGTTGCCTTGAAAGAATCTCGAGGATAGTTACTAGCCCGCACGCGTATTTTCTCATTCATTATGGCCGAGTTAGCATCCTATGCCAAGTTGTGATTCGGCCGCATCACTTTCTGTGGTGACTTGCTGAGGTATTATCTATTTGCTGATAGGTATGAAGTTTTGTCTCGCTTCGAAACGAATGGAAATTAGTATTCTTCTATTGTTTACTTCTAGGGGTAAGGCTAGGGGCAATCCAATGAGAAAGTTAGATTGGATCAATATGAGTGTGTTAAATGCTGTGATTCGCACATGATCGCAATGGCCTTAAAAAAGATTTTGTGGCATTAGGTGTTGAACATTATGCCAATGCTCAAATTTCCCGTAGAATCGGTTCACGGTGGCTTGGCCGGCCGCTTCATGTCCTACACACTGATGAATTCAGTGTTTATTCCTAGTATTCATTGATTTTGTAGAAAACCTTGTAATACTCTATAGTTTTTATCTGATGATAGTATAGCATTGCTAACGGGGTTCTGACCTTAAAATGGCGTTATTATATAAAGCGTTATTTTTCTCATGCTGCTGACTTAGTTATTGGTAATGTTAACGTTAAACTAGGCCAAAATTTGTTATTACAAGGCGGGAGGCACCTTGTGTTTTTCCATCGACTTGATTATTAAGCTAATTCGTGAAAATTGACGTAGCGTAGGTATATTCATCTCCTACTTCTTCATGTTAAAGTGAAGGTGAGTGTTTCGCATCCATAGGTACCTCTTGGGGGAGGCTTCTCTTTCTCCGCTTGGATTTACTAGCAATATAATTAGCCTCCTCGCTGGTCTGTTCTTCACACCAGAAAATTCTCTAGCACAACCAGGTGTCTTAAGAGTGACTCCGTTGCCGCTTGGCCCAGCTCCGCACCGCCATCTTCGAATCGTGAGCTATTCTGGCACCCTGTTTCCTTCGGATCGACGACGCGACTTGCAAATTGGCAAAGATCCTCTTCGTTGGCACTCCGCTTGCAGTGCAATGTGGAGCCGAAACAGTGCGCCCCGTGCTCCCCCCCCCCCTCCACTCATTATGACCTCGCCATGCTCCCCTGTGGCCGGGACTCTCATTAATACCTTCCCGAAAACTCCCGATCCCTTGCGATCCCTACTATATTTCCCCTCGAGTCCTCACTAATGATCGTGACAACAATATAAAATTTGACATTTTATACACGTGTCCCTTTTTTGTGTGCCTACGGCTTGATCTTGGCCTACGGCTAGCGACGATGTCTGACGAAACTGATTGCTTCGTCGGCGCTGTGGGAGAGGGAGGGAGGTGGTTGAGATTTTCCCTCTCGGGACCCTTGAGAGAGGGAACGGGAGGGGAAAGGCCAGGGTAGAAAGGGTTGAGGAATGTTTTCCTTTCGAGAGCATGTTCTGCCGAGAATACGCTAGAGATAAGAGCTCTAGTTTAGAGTGAATGATATTGCTGGTATCGTATTATCTTTCTACGAGTTTTTGCTGCTATCGAAAATGCCTCGAAGAAGTCTTACATTCAAATCTGTTGGCAGTGTGTTTTTTATTTTGGAGATAGATTACAGATGCTGTGGTCAGGAGGCTCCTATTGACTCATTGTTTGGCCGCTTCTTGCTCTACGCGCATCATCAAACCTCTGGGAAAGCCTGAAAATCAGTTCTATTTGTATTGCTATCTTAATTACAAGTCTATGATACAGTTTGTTTTTTTTTGAGCATTCGTTGTTTGAAATATGCGTGCCTTTTCTGCGTCAATTATGAGGCTGTATCTGGATGATTTGGGATACTTGTTTCCCACCTAATATGCGCATTAAGTTTTTCTGTATGGAGCACCTGACCTCTTCAAAGATAGCCCGCGAGCTGATTTCACCATCGAGTTAATCCCTTGATTCAAATTTGGTGCCGCGGCGTGAAGAACTTCACGTCCTAGATCCAGTCAATATGGTGATGTTTTTAATTAGGAACAGGCTACATACGTCACGTCCGTGAGTCGAAGGGTGGCCGAGGGATGCATTATGTGGTACTGCAGGAAGAGGCCCACGTCGCTGTTATCCTTTTATCATATCTCAATTATCCTCGCAGCGCATCACTCCCTCCCCTCCTCATCCCTACCTTTCCTCCCACCACGACTTCCCCCCTCCCCCGCCTGCTCTCGGCTTCCCCTCCTACACCCCTTCCTCATTTTTCCCCCTTCTCCAGGTCCCGGGCCACGCTTCGCGGAGCACCCACCGGGTGGCACTGGCGTCGATTCGGCCGTCGTCGACTGCCAGTTCGCCGCCTCGTTCAGTCCGCATTGTCGACTGACTCGTTCCGTGCAGTTTATTCGGGGCGTCCCACAGGGTATGAGCGTGGGTCCTCAGCATTCCTTCCGCGGGCGCCATGCTCCCGTCGTCTCCTGGACCGAAGACTCGCGGTGTAGACGGGGGGCTCTGCTGATGACTCTTTACTGTGCGCGGGCTCGAGTTAAAGTTGTTCGCAAGATGCATGTCTCCATGCAGAATCTGCGTGCGATGTAGCTTGCACAACCCCCATGTGGTTGAGATGGGGAGTCCGCTATTTTAATCGAACAGATTTCACAATTATGTTATCCCAAAGGCTCGGTGCAAGTTTTAGTGGCTTCTCCGTCGTACCCTCTCCCGCGACCGAAAATCACGCAATGCCAAGAGGGTCCAGGTGTTTCAAGGGACTGTTGGAGATGCAGTGTCAGCCTTCACCGACGTGGTGTGGTTGTTCTGGACGTGGAAGGAGGATTCGCAGAGGCTGCTGGCAGCTCTAATGCCCCCCCTACCGAGCCTGCTGGGCACCATTGGGTGGAGCGTCGCTCTCAGACGAGGTGTAACCGACGGACGGTCATGTTTCCTCTTTGCTGGAGGTTTGGGGTCGCTCTACCCAGGATGGAGAACGGGCGCGGACGGATAACCCGCTTGTTTCGTCGATGATTTGAAATGTATCATTGTTTCGGCGGGAAGTGTTTAAGCCGTGAAATGGAGGGGTAATTGGCATTTCCTCCCCCTTCAATATGTCTTCGTCAGTACCATCAGAGGGAAGCATAACGCGTTCGTAAATTCGCATGTCGATTTTTCGTGTGCAGCGATGCACGGTTCCCATGCTTTCTGCCACGGTTTCAAATTGCACGAGGGGGAGGAAAGATTCAGCTCAGTGATGCTTCACCTTCGTTCATTCATTCTCTCTATCTGTTGTCTCACCGGAGGGCAATGAGTGAACTTTGCTTCGGAGAGATTAACGATGCTTCCCGTCAGAGTAATCTCTCCACTCAAGTTTTTAAAATCATAGAGTAATTATCGCTCTGAAATATCCTGGGAGTTGAAGGTTGATATTTACATTTGTCATTCGTAAGGTTTATTGATTGATTTCGGATTTATTTTTTCTGGTGAACGAGGCGAATGTAGTGCTGACGGGAATGCACTCGCCTTTCAGGGGTGGGAATAAGGGTGAGTCTGGGGTGCCATTCGCGGATGTTTTATCAATCAACTAATTATGTGCTCTATGGGTGATCAAGAAAGAGTGTGGAACGCAGACTTCGCTCTTTTGTCTATTCTTTAGTCGTTTGCTTTCGTAGGGGGCTAGAGCTGGCCGGGCGGTACCGTGGCCAAAGTATTTAATTTGCAATCTTCACCCTCACCGATTTCTCGGTTGGATGAAAACTGCATTTTGTCGCCTTTTTCCTTGTGTGTGCTGCTTGCGGTTTCCCTGGTTCATTTTTTCCACCTCAACTGCCCCCACTCCTTTCACTGCTAACTGCTGTCGCAGAGGTTTGCTCTTATACATTGTATGGCGTGTGAGTGTGCACGTGAGTTTTCTTAACTTGGATCTGTAGATCAGTGTTTGCGGTTGCGTGCTCATCGACCGCCGGCTGCAGACATTAAACTGGTGTTAATAGTCGGCGGGTAACCCACCACATAGCGCATGACTAACGTCCTTTTTTCTTCCAATTAGAAACCTCCCTCAAGTTCTGTTCATTCAAGTGTTACGCCTCCATGCCCATACCAAGGCCATACCCTCCATCTGATTCTCCTTCGGTGAACCATGGTTACCTGTGTGAGGTCTCAATTTTTTCCTGCAAATTTACATTCGCTAGGCACATCTCTTTAATTACTTCCGCAACACAGGTAGGTCTTTCTGTAGTGATATTCTTAACCGTGTGCGTAATCTCTTCCGTATGTCTAAGCGGATTCGATGCGTATTTTTCATTATTATTTTTTCGAAAGGTTATGAGCGATGAAGACTGTAGTTGTCTTTTCTGGGCTGTTTTCTTTTTCGTTTCGATATGACTTGAGGCACGTTGTCCGTAGTGCAATTCGCAAATTTAATGCTTGATAATACTTAGTTAGTGTTCGGAACTCCATTTAAGAGCTGAACCCGCCGTGAAGTGTTTCCAAGTGCATCGAAAATTTTCTTGTCCACTTCTGTAATTTTTGTGGGAGTAGAGTGCTAAATACGAGTTCTAGAACATTTTTATACCTTGGGTGATTTTTACGAGAAGTTGTTCCAGTTATTTAAATTACTCTTGTCTCGGTGACTGACCCTTTAAGTCTTCTCAGCAAGGCGATCTCAATTTCTCCTGCGTGAAGCCTCTCTCTGTCGTCACCTCATTGCTCTTGATTTTTCTTCTAGGTGCTCTTAGCAGTCAGTGTAAATGGATCCGGGAGAGCGCTGTCTGGGGATCGCCTCTGATTCGGGAGAACGCTTTTTCGATTGTAACTCGTCTACGTTAATTCCGCTTCTCTCGAGACACGGCGTCGAAATCGCCTGCCCCCCAGGCCAGGTCTCTTTTACAATGAGTTCTTTATTTCCACCTCACCCCCGCCCCGCTCGAAAAGCACTCGGGTTCGTCACTTGGCCTCAGCATTGCTGGGCTGCATCTAGCCGCGATATTTTCGTCTGCCGTCTCCCGCGTGTTATTTTAAGACCCGTGCGTTCGGTCGTGTGTATCCACATTCGTGTTAACTTTTTTAATAATGTGTGGAAAGTCGGTCCTTCACAATATTTCGACGTTTACTGAGCTGTACAATGTTTTTTTTAATGTATACGTGTCGTTTTTAGTGCCAGCCGATGGCCGGAATATTTTCCTTTCAGAAGTGAATTCCTCCGCATAAATTACCTTAGTTTGTTTGCTACTGCGAAAGGCGATCGACAGTTGAAGTCGTTTGCGCCCCTAAGGACAGGTGAATAGAGAAGGAAAATGTGTAGAATGAGGAATGGGTGAGAGGAACCCGTCGTTGGCATTCGCCTCTCAAATTACCTTCTCAACGAGAGAAGTACTTTATTGTGGTTTCCCCAGCGATCAGCGTGTGTATCGCTCCCGTATTTCTTCCTAACGGAGCGTTACGACGATCGTTTTAGGTTTGTCCTTTTTTTAGCACGAACAACGCTCTAGTGATGGGTAGATATATGTGTGTAGCGCTGGATTTCACAGTGAAGGCTGTTGGTGAAGTGTCTTCATTTCCCGTCGCTTCAGTCGGTTTTCGTTTCATCCCCTCTTCTTCTAAGTCGTCGGCTCATCGTCACGATGGCTAAACTAATATGAACACCTTCGTTATTTAAACTGCACCAGTGTACTTGATGAATCTGGTGTTTCGTTTCTGCCTTTGTGCTAGATACATCTGGAAACACTGTTAAATTAAGGGGATGTATCCCCGATTTTATTTGATTTGCCGCTGAAAGTAAAATATTGCAGCATTAATTTTTGTGGTTTCACTCTTAATCATTTTGCATTCGTTCTTGTGAGTCGTAGCCGTGGTTACACGTGTCGTATATTAACAAGCATTTGTTTTTCCCTTAAGTCCGTGCCGTTCTTCGTGTGTTTTCTAATTACGCGTAGACGCGAAGGGAAACCATAAAACTCTAGCTTAAGATTTACGCAACGAAATATAAAATCATACACCTTTAAAAACTTTGTGTTGGTAATGTATATCCTGTTTCAAATTACTTATTTTGCTGAATATCGGTGAGCATAATCCAAATTCATCGTTCTCATTCTGTAGAAAGGGAAAAAGTCCAAAAATGTATTTAAGACCACTTATTGAACTCCTGAGACTTCCTAAATAACGCCTACGAGTAGTACACTCGTGTCGCGTTTTGCATTATTCACCCTTGCTGGTAATTTTTGGAGCATCCATTCATAAGCCTCTTTTTCGCTCTTTTTGGGCTTCCGACTGGAAGGAGCTGCGGTCTGGCTTCGCCGGATTGCCATGGCGACACCTGGGATGCGGAAATCCTGCGTTCCATTGATCACAACTGCACTCAGCAGGAGAGGGCGGGGGTGGTCAGAGGGAGAAGCTCGCCGTCATGTCTCCTCGCCCAATTGACGAGAGCGAATCGGCACAAGCAAATATCGCTTCATTCCCTCCCCACGTCTTCTTCGTTCCTTAAGATTACCTCAAGGTGGCGCGCACTTCATTCGAAGGGAGATGGTCTGCCTTCTGAAGTTCCCTTGCAAACCGGAGTGAAAGTAATGACTGTCTTCCCGAAGCTAGTCTTCTCTAAGATCCCCTTTCCTCCTGGGTAACTTTGCACTGTATAATGTCACTTGCGCGGAGGTAAATCAGATAAAGTGAGATGATTAAGGTAATCAATATACTGTTCACTAGTAAATACCTGAACGTCTGTAAACATATCAAGAACTCACACATGCCTGTTGTCATTGTAATTTCAAGTGGCTTTGTAGCTTAGTAATTCGCTAGTGGCCTCTATCAAATAAGGCTAAAACACTGTCAATTATACGGTTTTTTCGTTGATGAAACATAGCTAACAAAGGACATAGCTCTGGTCCCTTGTGACGATTTTTGAAGTTCATTCTGATTTCTATACCGATATAATTTCTTCAGTATTAAAAACTGAACATGTTGGATCACCGCATGCAGATCGTGTGCAACCTCATTCAATTAAAAATGATCTCTTTTAGTATTTCCGTAAATCATACTGACTTTCACCGTTGAAATTATTAATAGCGTGTAGATTATTTAACCCAGTTCCAGGTATAATATATTAATTTTTGAGCTCTCCAATTGCCAATGTTGCTCGCAAATTATTTGATCCATTTGCATGCTTGATGTACTTATGGGGCAGTAATATTTTAATCAGTCGTTATATTTTTAAGATGTTCAGGGATATGTTGGTGACAGTCTTTGCCGCAGTGGCCTGCCCCTCTTGTCGATGAAATTTATTACATTTCTATGAAATCTGAATTTACGCCCGCTGGTGGCCTTTGTCGTAGGTCGTGCAATGATATGAACATCGTAATGTGGCATTAGTTGATTACATGGAACACCTTGATTCTACATATCGATGTCGTTCTGTGCGTGGATGGTATTGCATAGTAATGCTATACGTTGCGGTGGCACTTAGGCCTTGGGATTTGACAGCACTTCGCGGTATATGCATCATTAATGTAAACAGTATTTGAAACTTCCGTGGAGTGGCGTCGATGAGACAGGTCTTCCGGGTTCTCTTCCGTGTGGGTTCATCAATGTGGACGACACGTTTCGCAAACGTTCCAGTTTCCTTCTTCAGGTCTGAAGTCTGAAGCAGCTTTTGTCTTCTTAAACAGGTCGCCCTCAGTCCGGTGCCTAACATTTTGGTCGCTTTCTGCTTTTGGTTGTGGAAAATACACTTTCAAGTGCAGGAGAGCGTATACCGTCTACTCCGTTTAAGTTGCTTGTATCTTAGCGATCGCAATGTCCTCTCTGATGATTCTGTGGAAGTAGCGTTTTTCTTTGAAAATTAATTTGGCTTCCTCCAAATCGATGTTGTGTTTTGGTTCTCTCTAGGTATGTTCAGCGATTGCCGAAGCACGAAAGTGTCTTCTATTTACTGCCCTTCAGTGTTCCTGAAGGCAGCGTTTGAGTGCTCTCGAGGTTTGTCCGATGTAAGCCTTGCCACACTCACACTTCATCTCGTACACGCCCTCATTAATGTTTTCCGGCAGCTTGTCTTTGGCTCTGCAGAGTAGATTTGCTGTCTTGGCGACGCAGGAGTATCTACATCTACAAAATACCCTACAACCCACCTCAAGGGTGTGTGGCAGGGGGATATCAGTATCTTGTCACCTCGTTATGTTTTTCTAATACTCTGGCAATCTTGTCAGTGATATCTGCATGTGTTGTAAGTGATATCTACTGCTATGGTAGTGTAGCGTAGGCAGACGGCTTCGTACGGGCCTCAGTAATGTTGAAGGTCCTATTGAGGGTCGTGACTACTTTCTTTCTGGCCGTATTGAGGATTAGCTCTCGGAGAAACCCATTCCTCTGGAAGGTCTTGAGGAGGTGACGTTTTTCATTAGCAATTGGTGAAGCGTCTGATACAGAGATATGTCTTGGTAGAAGTACATTAGTGTCTTGAGCACTCCAGCTTTCTGTTGAGGGTGGCGGTGGGACTCGAAATGTAGACAACAATTCTTAAGGGTCTTTTTACGGAAGACCGAGTGAATTCTGTGTGTTCTTGGAATTCCCGAGTCTCGAAAGTGACGAAATTTTGACGTCACAGCCTCTAAAGTTTCAAATAGGGCCATTAAAAAGTTGAGATTTGTTGGGAGAAGTGACGTCACATTAACGGATGTTTCGAGGTTCGACCATGTGGAGTCCTTACTTAATAAGGCCCCAGGGCTGACCACCCCCGCCCGTGGGACTCGCGCCCGCAAATGCTCCCTCTATTCTCCGCCGTCTCGTCTTCCCTCTCGTCGGTGAATGGGCTTTGCGTTGATTTTCCCTCCTCAGCCTCTCGGAATTCGAAACCTCTTCGACCGTCACTCGTCCCCTCTTTGGGTGGGTCCGCGGCACCTCTCTAGTGCCCGCTCCCCAGTAATTCTGCGGTGATCGACTTGCATTCCGTGTGTTTGCGAAGCGAGATTCCCACGTGAGAATTCGTGACCAATTCCAGATCAAGTGTATTCCCTTCTTGGCGTGAATAGAGCCCTCCCACTCTTACAGTTTAATGATCTAAATTGAGGTCAATTTTATCGATATCCTAGTGCCTATCATGAATTGATTTTTGTAAGTGTTGATGGAGTTGACTTACGTTAAATTTCCCCATCACCTTATAGGTTACAGTGAATAAAAACGTTAAGAATTGTGTAGTTGAATTTCCTAGTAACTCTGCGTTCTGTTGAGCAGTCTCCGATACAGGAAATATGTGGTATTTGTGATTTAGTCAGCGTTTCATAATACGTATTTTTATTCTCAAAGACTCCTTCGACTTGATCATTCTCAGTAATCCTTAGTTTAAAATGAGATTGACATTTTGAAAAAGTAATACTACTTTTAAAATGGCCTCTGTTGATATCCTTTTGGTTCGCTACCAGCTTTCAACTCCTTCGTTTGGGTAGCTCATATGTAGTAAATGGGATCCTGACACTTTGTTACAACCGAGTGATACTTACTCATTTAACACATGGGAAGTTGTAACACGATACTGATTATTAATTGCGTGCGTTTGTCTGGCCGAGTTCTTGGCTGGGGGCTGTTTGTTTTGTGTTCAATCGTTTAGTCAATTTCTTTTGTCTGTGGTCCCATCAGTTTAAAAATTTATTTTCGAGAGGCCTTTCATTTTTTCTTCAAATCTAACAAATTTTCTGGATTTAATTTCCTTTTATTGAACAAATACGTCATGGATTAAGATCATTTCAATGCCGTATTCATGAATTGTTGAACCTTAGTGGAATTATAGCACAGGATGCTTGCTGGAACGTCCGAAATAATATTGACATTATGGTCAGTGAAATCGAAAGTAGTGGTATTACATCCTGGTTAGATTTTTTAATCCCTTAATAATTCAGTTATGGGTGGTCCGAGTCTTTGAAACCCCTACCTACTAATCCTGTGTATATGGGTATGCCGTTCAAATGATGGCACATGTTTTAATAAGCGATGCTGCTTCTTTTGCCCTATTTTTGCTCGGGTGAATTCGCGCGTAAGATACGACTTCCGCGGACGATTGCACCGGAGGTCATTGAGCCTCTCGGATGGCTTCTCCTTGCTTGCGCTCTTTCGGTCGCTTTTTGCAACCTGTGTCTTGCGCTCGCGCCATCACCAGCTACGATTTTGTCGCGACTAACGACCGACAGGCGTCTCCAGAAAGCTTCCACCTCTCTCCGACCCCTCGCCCACCAGGGTCAGCCAACTCACAGGATCGCAGAGTATCCCTACCTTGATTTCCTAACCTCTCCCTCCACTCCCTAGGCTACCCGGCGATGCTGAAGTAGCATTCCGTGCTCACCCTCATACCCCGTACCTTTTTGCCCGTGGGTGATACATTGGGTGGAAGGAGCACCCGTTACACCCTTTGGCCATCGCGTGTCTGGGAACATCTTTTACCCTTCCCCACCGCGCGCGGATTCCCTGGTGCCCGGAGTACCGTGACGTGGCGCGCGATCGAGGCTACGCCCCGCAGCTATGCGTGCACATAGCCCGCCCCTTTTCTCCTCCTCATCTCACGCCCTTCCATCTCCTTCCCTTCGTCTCCCGTCTCTCTCTCTTCGTGAGCCAAGACAAGGCGACGGAAGGATGCGTAAAATAGAGCACGAGGAGAGAGGGAGAGACCCTATCCGCGTCGTCCCCTCTGTGTCGTCACGCCCTCGGAAATAGAATGTTTGCATGTCACGTGGGAGCTTTCACGGGATCCCGTCTCGATCTCCACACCGCTCGCTCTCTTCCCCTCCTCGCCCTGTGCTCATTAGTGTCTCTCCTCTTCCTTCTTCTCGTCCCCTCCCCTCAATTACCCCTCTCGATCCATGCTATAGCAATCGTCTCTTAATCTGTCACATTTCTTCTCTATGTCTCTATATTTCTCTCGATTTCTATCTTCCTAACTATATATGACTTTCTGATGAAATTTTATCTATTTTCATTAACCTCTCATGTATTTTATTACCTTTCATATTTCTTACCTCTAGTTCTTATATTTTTCATTTTTTTATGTATCAGTCTCTGTATACATTTCTTTATCTCCATTTTAACTGCTATCCTTCTCTTTCTTTGGGATCCGGTTGACGTCAATGGTAGTATAATTCCTATGAAATGTTTCTCGCCGTTCTCCCTCCATTTCTTATTTCAATCATTCCCTCTGCAGCAAATAATTACCGACCTATTGTAGTAACTAGCGGCAATGACGTCAGTTGTCGGTCATCCCCAAATAATTAGCCAACCGACCTTCTTTTTCTTTCCTAATAGTATTATATGTACCAAAAAATCAAGACAGGTTTCGGGTGCTTTCATGTCGTCACCAGAGATACAGTAGGTTAAACTTTATAGTGGCTGGCTTCACGTCGTAAGGTTTTTTGTTTACTTTATATGAATACAGTAGGTTGTTTCTTCTGATTCCTGCCTCTTCTAAAATTCCTCAGACTCCTCAGTAAAATGATAATGATTTGAAGACGTAGTAACTAGGTGGGGGTTAATCCTGATTTCAGTGTGGAATATATTTGCTTCTTTCATATGTCACTCTCTCTTCCTTTCTCTACATCTACGGAGTACAGTGCAATCCACCACTAGGGTGATTCCACACCAGGGATTCAGCTCTCGTCCCAGTTTAAATCGGAAACTCATACGTTCTCCCGGCCGCTAGGCTAGAACCAAAAAGCAGTCAGGAGAACAGTGCGTAGTCAAATCAGAAACTGGGAGGGTGCTACATAAATGAACATGCAAACATGCAGTACACTGCTAACGAGACATCTAGTGGTTAATATTACTAATACTATTAATTTATGAATGCTACGAGATACTACTTCATGCAGAGAACAAAATAATGACGGCATTTCAAGCAATGTTATTTTACACAAGTAAAAGGTCTACTCCACCTTGTGAGGGTAGGAGTTTCACATGATTTATCCAGCACAACTATTATGATCCCTTATTGTACGTGGGAATAATGATATTTTTAATCCATCTTCCTTCATTCTATTCTATTTTCCTTTCTCTCCGTCAGCCTCTCACGGTCTGTCTGTCCGCTTGTCTCTCTCCTCCGCATGCGGCCATTTCTCTTCTCACTTTGAGAGAGCCAGCGAACACATTCTTTCGGTTCTCCCCCTCCCCGACCACCAACCCTTGAGGGTCGTCGTCCACCCGCGACCAAATCTTCCCTTACTCCCCTCCCGTCCCTGCCCCTCCCTCGGCTGCTGCCCTCTGGTGTCCTCGGCGAATGGGGGTGCGTGCGCCTGTCCCTCCCCGCTAAAAGGGTTGCTGAACTCCTCAAGAGTGAACTCGAGGAGAATTCCCTAGTGAGTGCGAGAGAGGTGATCAAGTGAAAATCTGGATTCCATGGACTGTTATGTTCTTAATATGTTAAGACGTCAAAATTGACGTTTAATCACAATCGATCTAGATCGATGAGGAGGGTTGCGCCTCACCCCGGAAGGAAAGAGACTTCTGAAATTGCCCTCCGACTCCGGAAGTCTTCCGGAGAATCCGGGAGAGTTGGCAACCGTAGGCGTGACTCTCCGTTCGTCAGTCGTGTCTCCGTCGCTTCCAGATCCTTGGCACCCCGAGGACCCAGGCAAAGGATGCGCGCGGAATCGTTTCGCCGGCAATCCAGGGCCGTGAAATTTGCCGCTGGAGGGAAATATTTTTCGCGAAGCTTTATTTAGTCTCCTCCAGTTGGACTTGAATTGTATTGGGCAATTCGTGCCCTGGGAAAATAAATTCGTCTCAAATCCAACGTTTTCTTCAATGGACGTGACTCGCATCCAAAAGGACTGCTGGACACGGACGTTATCCGCATTTGATTGTTCCTCTTCACCTTTATTTTTCATTGTGAAAATCTTTTGAAATTGATGACATCTGAACTAGCATCATAGGAAAAATGCCTAATGGGTACTTGTCATCCTTGTTGAGGAGCCTGCCATGAAATTGCTCCATAATTTTCAATTTCAATTTCCCTGAGGCTTCCCTGTTTACGTTTCTGATGACATAATATTCGTTGTGCATGACACAAAGAGTTCGAAATGCTTTATCTCAAATATATGTCTACCATTAGGATGCATAATCGATACTTATGTAAAAATGGTGTCTCGATAGTTCTATACCCTGCAGAGTCTTTCAGTCTACGGTCACTCGTCTCCATTTCTGTAGGAATTAGGATGCCAATAAGATAATTTTAATGGTAAATATGAAATTCACTGTCTGATAGTCTCATCATCGGAATACAATTGAAAGAAGAACGAATTACTCTCACTTTCGTTTGAAAAACCGTCGTTCACTCCCGGGATACATGAAAGAACCGAAAGTTCAGAACTGTTGTAACTTGCGCAATATCGAAGTGCGGAAGCTGACTCAAAATTCCGCTCAAATAAAGAAAAACGCTCAAAGATCGAAATGGAGTCTTGCCTTTCCCTCTCCGTGGCCTCTCTCGCTGGTCGTGGGCCGTCGCATAGTGTCCGAGATCTTTCTCTTAATTCCCTATCATGTATCCTTGGGGATCTTCAACCTCCCTCCGCCGCCCACTTGGTCCATTACGCTTCATTTGGTTCACTTTGTGAGACCTCCCCTCTCCTCTCAGTCCTCCCTTACCCTCGTCCCTGGCGGGTAGGGGAAGGAGGGAGGTCTGTCTCTCCACTGCCCCGGGATCAAGATCGTGTGATGCCGTCTCTCTCTCTCTCGGATTGGAGGAATCACTCTCGAGGACCCTGTGTCTGCCCAGCCAAGGCGTAGCGCGAGGCGCCGATCGAGCTAAGTTTTCGATACGGCGCTTATCGTTGTGATGTGGTGTCATACATGGCGTGTGTCGGTGAATATGGGTTAGCTCCCTCGGGAATTTTACGCCATCCAATGCTGTTGATTTATACCCAAGGTCTACACTGAATATAGCTAAGCCTGCGAAATTATATTTCAAAGTTTTACAGGTTTTAAGTTACGTCAGCTTATTGAGCGTATCGTATCTCGTCAGGTCAGTGTAGCGATATTGCGATTCAGATATTGCTCCATAAATTTTTCAGAGGCTTTGGAATATTTAACATGTTCTTCTTCTAATCACGTTACGCTGCCAAATCTTTCGTTGATGAAATTGCTTCAAGGTACAGCTAGTTTTGTGTTTCATGTTGGCAGCTATTTCTTCTAAAGATATTTGACCGCTGCTGAGTGTACTGCTTTTGCTGAAATGTTATTGGGAGAAAGAAGTTAAAGAATGTATTGGTCTCAGTTAGCTCTCCTCGTTATAATTGAGAGTTTGGTGAGAAATACCTTCGAACATCAGTGGTGTATGAGAACCATGATTTGTCTCGAATGCATCTACATTTAGTTGGGTTGCTGTCTTCCCAGTTTTCTCTAGGCCCTAGAGTTCGTTTGTGTTGATAATATACGAAGCTTTGTCATTAGTAATTCTTGGGAATGTTGTTTGTAGGTTAAACTTCTCTCTCATATTGTTTTTCCCGGACATCCGTTCGTTTTGTGATCGTTTTTACGTCGTGGTAGAAGTAATTTCGTCCTTCTTCAACCATATTTTTTCTTATCAGTTTCTCCTGTCGAATTTTACGTATTCATTGATTCTTAGCGTAGTATAACTTTCTATTTTCAGTGATCTTTATCGTCGGTTTGGTGCTTCTAGTGAATATTTGTGGTTGATTATATAATAATGAAGTGTTAATAGTAATTTAAGTGTCTTTTTGTAAACAAATTAATTTATTTGTACGTGGCTAGAGTTTAACCGAACCGATTTTTTTCATTTGAATTTAGTCCTATAAACTAGGTGTAACTCTTACAATTAGTCAAAAGCCGCTTCATTTGATAAATACCCTATTGAATTTAGTGTCGCCATAACATTCACCCCTTCGTGCTCCGACTATATTACCCATATTTTATTAGGAACTATTTTAATCATAAGGTTTAACTTAAGGTTATGCATCGGTATCCGTGAGCTTCTTTCTCGTTCCTATCCCGAGGACCGAATTTCACTTAGCGGAATGGAACTGTTTGCTCGCACCTTCCACTTAGCTTTTTAAAACGCTTAGTTTTCTCGACTCTCCTGGAGGCGGACGTCTTTGTTGGACGATCGGGCGTTCATCGCTGCAAGCCACTGTCTCTTCTCACGGCGAAATAGACCACCTCATAGCGGGGAAAAGACCCGAAGTTCAGTCACTTTTTTGAGGCAACTTACATCATCGAAGTGAAAACTCCCACTTCCATCGCTCAGAACCCTCTGTTTCCTCACGACCCCGATCATGCATGGCGTACTCCCTGGCTGGCGTGAAGCGTGCAGTATGAATACCCTTGCCGTGGATGAAAAACTCTTTAAAAAAAAAAGGAATGACCTCCTGTGAAATTGTTACCCGCAGTGGTGCTAAGTAGTCGTGTGTGGTTCTTCGTGGTCGTTCCGCAGTTCTGTTGATGGACTGTAATGGCATAGTGCTCCGTGCCACTCGATACTGTTCGAGTTCCTTTTATAGCTTAAGTGCTAAAGCTCTAGTGTTTGAAATTTGTTGTCCCATATAACATGGTGGCCACCAACCGTGACAAAATGAAATATTAACCGCGCATTCATAGCTTGAAGCGCTCTGGAAATCCCTTAAAGCGTGGCGGACAATTTTAATGGTAGCTACGATGCAAGTAGAAGTGTGTTCAAACCGGCAGTTCATTTATGTGGTTGTGAATATTCTATCTTCAGGTATTATATGGCGTAAAGCAAGTGCTTTAAATATTTTAGGACTCTGTTTAACTATCAGGAGGGATGCTAGAGTTCACAAACGCTACAATATTGGCTCATTTTATGAAGATTCATTTTGAGTTTGTTCGCCTTCCCATTTCAGCATTGCTTCGTACGTTTCGTTAGGCTAACCTATTCGATATTTTTTTGGAAACATCAAAAGCGTTTTAATGGTTGGGAATATGTTGGTTATTCTCGATCTAGCTGTTGTCATGTCATCAACGTGCACTAAATGTTTGCCCTTACGTTCGTTCATCTCCTATACTAAAGTATGACCAGCACAATCTACTTAGCGTCTCGTGTTATCTTAAGAGGAGCTTCTCAAGTTCTCTAGGGCTTCAAATCACTGGTACAATGAGAATAATTATCCTCGCGAGACCTGTGAACGTAGTAGCTCGACATCGGGTTCATTTAAAGGCTTATTTTTTAGGCGGCGTGGCGTGAGAGCATTTCGTTAAGGGATTGCGGCAAAAAAGATATTCTGAATTAGCACGAATTCCAGCTTGGATCGTCTTCCTGAAATTGTAAGGATTCCGTAACTCTGTTTCAAAAGCACCTCGTCAGTGGCGGAGTGCTTTCCGCTCGTTCCATAGCCTTCCCTTGCGCTCCCCTTCTCCCGCGTCCGTTGCCCATCGTGTGCTGACGCCCCTGTCAATGCACATATATCAAGTATCCCTCCCTCCGCCCCCCCCGCAAATACCGTGGCCGTAGCATCGACGACACTGTACCGCTCGAACTGGTGTGTATGCATAGTGACCCTCCCTTTAAGCTTCCCTTCAGAATACAATCTCCTGGCCTCTTCCTTTTGAGATGAGCGTCGATGTCCTATATCTTGGTAAACATCGGCAGTCAGAATCAATGGAAGGAATTTACTTTGTGGGATCCACATCTACGAAACACCGTGCAAGCCACCACCAGGGTGTGTGGCACCGGGTGAATCCATACCAGGCGTGCAGTGCTTGTTTTAGTTCAGATCAGAACCTCCCCCAGCCATAAGGCGAGGACCAGAATGTGCTCAACCAGGATAAATAATGCTTAGTAATTTTCTACAGTATTTTATTTTACCAGAACAGATCTACATCTACAAAATACCCTGCAAACCACCTCAAGGGTGTGAGGCAGGGGTGTGTAGTCACCAACATTCATTACACTTTTCTCTATTAAAGTTAGTAACTACGACTATTGATGCATTAGCATAAATCGCTAATGCTTGTCTGGAGGCGGAGCCTCAAAAGCATGCACTACACCATAGGTATACTATCAGTTAAAATCTCCATTAGCTGTAATTTATTTTTCAACTACTTAAAAGGACATACATGGATACAATAGTGATGCTGAAAACATGCACGGCGTGCTGTTTAGCAGATAAGGTACAAATATTAGGTAGTAAATCAATTTATCTAGTTACACTAACTATTGAAAAACCTAGTTAACAGTCTCATTGACAACTCTTATCGTTCGCGGGTAAAATTACTATTTGAATCTGTCCGTTCTGCAGTCTAGTTGCCTAATTTTATTCTTATGATCCGATCTACGGTAATATGCCGGATTTCGCAAAATTCTACCAACTTCGTCAGAAAACGAATTGGTTTGGAACTTACATAAAAAAATATTTCGTCTAAATTTTAATAGACGGTCTGAAAGCGATTCCCATTCCAGTTGCTGCAGAAGGCCAGTAACAATAATGAGATTACCATAACGGCCTTTAACGTACCTTGCCAATCTTCGCTGCACGCTTTCTAGCTCCGTTTTTATGCCTACCTCATTAAGGATCCCAAATATTGGCAGCGTATTCCAAGTGGGGTCTAACAAGGGAGAAATTGCTGATTTCTCTAACTTTATCGTCGCACTTGCCAAGTACTCTTTTAACAAATCCTAATTTACAATTAGCATGGCCGGTAATTTTCCGAATATGTTTACCTCACGAGAGATCATTGGACAGTATAACTCCGAGGTATTTAACCGATTCTATAGTCTCTAACTGGCTATGCTGTATGCAATATCTGTAAAGATGAGAGTATTTCCGTTTCCAAAAATTCATAATAACGCATTTTTTTCAAATTTAATTCTAGCTGCCATGCGTGGCACCACTCCTGTATTACCTCGAAGTCCTTCGTTATCTCTTGCTCATCATTAAGGCTATGGATTTGCTTATACACTACTGCGTCGTCTGCAAATAATCGAAGCTTCCTGTCAACTACTTTGCCGATATCGTTAGTACACAAAAGGAACAGAAGTGGGCATTTCACAGATAGGATGTTTGGCATCGCTATCAAAGGTAGTGCAAATCTACCTTGTGTGTTCTACCTTTGGTATGTTTAACTTTTGATAGTGAAATAAAACATCGAAACAGGTCAGGTATCAATAATGAAATACTGTTGAGATTACTGAGTATTATTTATCCTCGTAATCGATTATCGGTATCCAACGATACCTGCCTGCATTGCCTGGTTTCGTGTAATCGTCGTTTCCCATTAAATGATCCAATCCCTTTTTTTCAAATGGGATTTCAAAAGGTTTTCATTGCGTACCATTGACATTAGATTCCATTCGGAAAAAAGATTGAACTCTAAGGCATTCTTTGGCTTAAAATTATCAGTAACAGCCTGAATCATTGGTAATCTTTGTTCATGACGCGCGTGAAACGTTTCCAAAATAAAGAAAACATTAACGCTCAATTTATTTTGTGCAGGTTTCCACTACGCTGAGAGCTTTAGCGAGGGACTATTTTCGTATTTAGTTGAGATTTCGTCGTATGTTTGTAAGGTTTTGCAAATATTCGAGTCCATGGTGGTGCGCGTGTGTCCATGTGGTTGAGAAATTCTTTTGACGTTTAATTGCAAGTGAAATCGAAGATTCGCTCTTTTACGGATACAGAGTGGGTCCCTTAAATTCTTCCATTAAATCAGATCGTGAAATCATCTTATTTTCCAGTTAACGAAAGGGAGGAAGAGATAGTAATTTTGTAGTATTTTTTTCTGTGAATAAGTTTGACTTATGGGATAAATATAATAAGTTCTTAAATAATAATGGGTTCATATGGCAGTATTTTTAAACCACTGCAAGGCTGTATATCCGTCATCGGAATTTTGTTTTAAAACTTACTCTATGGGTCCGTATGTCGATAATTTTGAAGATGGGTGATGAATTAAATCGAAAGAATGACGTCAATGTTTTTCCCCAATGCCAGTAGTCGGTGGTTTTCAATCGTTGTTCATCTTCGACATTAGATGGCGTCTTATTCCCCGCGCAAACCGCCTCAAGCAGCGCTCTTGTTAGTCGCATCCCTCCCCTCCACACCACCCGAAGCCCCGTGCCCTTTGAAGCAAATGAACCGGTCCCCCTCGGCCTCTCCGACACGAAGTCCCCACTCTTAAGTGCCGGCATCTATGATTATTATGCCCTTGGCGATTTTTCGCGGGCCTGTGGGAAGCTTCCGGGTAGTATCTCTTTCGCTCTCCTTTCTCTATCTCTCAATTATTATAAATATAAATAAATAAATATATATTTATATATATCCTTTTTTTATTTATATCCACTAAGGCGTCACAGGCGAGACAAGCTAAAATATAGGCACACACAAAAAGAAACACACGTCTGTTTTGAATTTTCGTCGGTACAACCACCATCTGCCGAACTAGAGAGAGTTCTAGGGAAGATGGCGGTTGTGCCGCCAAAAATTCAAAACAGACGTGTGTTTCTTTTTGTGTGTGCCTATATTTTAGCTTGTCACGCCTGTGACGCCTTAGTGGATATATATTTTCACTATGCACGATTTTTCATCGATTGAAAATATATATTTATTTATGTATTTATAATTGATTTGATGTGTATTACAAGCTCTTTCTATTCTCTGTGTACAACACCCTTATCCACTCTCTCTCTATCTATCTATCTTTATCTCACTCTCCTTAATATGTATTCCACTAATACATGTGTGTATACGAATGTGAATGGAAAATGCATGTCCTCTTTCACGTCATGATCCCTTGTGTTAATTTTATTCCACTGATTTTATTCTCTCTTCTACAACAAGTTGATGTCTTTAATGTATTTCTGGCATGTGTTTCATATTTTTTGTTTCCTTGGTGGCTTTCTGATACCTTGCTTTCCGTTGTGATTGTATTAATGTGTGTGTTTGCTTTTTTAAAGTTTTACTTGTCAACATTCGTGTGGCTGTTTATTCAAACTGAACTGGTGTGTTACCATAAGGAAGTGAGAATATTGCATCTTTTTCTATTTATTTTTTCGGGTCTATCTGTGAAATGAAGCTATAAATTTTACTTGCATGATGAACTGCTTGTCTGTGTTTTGTCAAGTATATCTTTCTTACCTAATGGTTGTGTGTGTTGGTTTGAGGAAGATGAATGAATTAACCCACCTTAAGTTTCCTAAGATTGTTAAAATTTTCACCCGTTGTTATCTTTGTGTGAATGCAGGTGTTCAGCATTGTTTTATGTAAGTGGCATCGACCATGATGCTGGTGTTGTGGTTCTGTAGGTATTATCCTATTGTGGGAGTTTATTCAAAAATGTTCGTACGTGAGAAACAACCTTTGGTTTTATGCAGCAATATTTAACTCGGGGGTGCCCTTCCTTAAAAACATTAATCCAATCTGGTGTTGACTGGTATCGGTTGAAAACCAATATTTGTCAATAATTCTCTCCCGCCCTTGTTTTTTTTTCGATTTAATGAGGGAGTGCTTAGTTTCATACACCCTCACTCCATGTTAATTACTGTTCAAACTTAACGAAAATGCCATTCACTTTGGATTTTCCAAATTTACTTTTGTTTTCTTTCGGAATGTGTTCTCTCACATCCACTGTAAGTATTCTTGAGCACTTATTTGAGTTGAACAATTGTCATCGAATTTAATATTTGAAGATTGTGATGTACTTTTGCATAGCTGTAATGTGAACACTCTCGTCAAAATGTCTTCATGAGAGTGTTCTTTATAATTGTTGTTGTCTTGTGTGTGTTAATTCACTCTCTCGATGTACTTCAATAGCTTGAGCATGATGCAAATTTTATTGCGCATATTCCTCGCTTCTTTATGCTTTCTCTATCTCTCTGCCTTTTCATCATCAAGTAGTTATAACTTTTCTAAAGCATGTTTTTTTTATATTTTCCTGCTCTAAATTGTTGATATCTCTAAATTTTCTTTTACCAGATACATTCCTGAAAAGTTGTCTATCGGGCTAATTCATGTTTATTCTTTGAAAGTTGCACGTTTCCATTTTCGGTTCTCCTTTCAGGCGAATCAAAGTAATACGACTTAAACCACGGTAATTCCTTTCTCAAATATTGAATTACCTTTTGCTTCATGTTGGCTGGTTTAAGTGACTGTCCATCAATTGAAAGCCTTTTCAGAATTAATTCTGATTTTGCAATATGACTTTTAACTAAGGATGGCCTTGCATTTATCTGGCCTAAATTGAAAACTTCTATTATTTTGCATACATATGTTTTTCACTTTCTTTGGCTTGAACTCAGATGCTTTACATAATTTTACGAGGGATCTATCTGGTATTAATCAACATTTATCCTCTAATTTGTAATGCTATTTAACTTCCCAGAGCTAATTCTCTCCTACCCTTTTTGCCTACAATCATAGCTTCGTAGCTACCCTTCTCTACATCTGACGTAATTGTGGATCGGCCTTCATTCTCTTTTATCAATTTGAGAAAATATTTTTCTGCATGTAGTGCATGCTTGTTTCCCAATTTTTGACCCCGCTGATCATCGAAAGATTCAGTGATGACCATTTTTATGGGTGTTGTTCAAGTTACATGATAAATTAGAGAAACGGTTAATGGCGTTGATATAAGGTACAGTAATAATCTTATAACACGAACATTACCCTGAGTCAAATAATGTTTACGTTGTTTCCTTATTCTATCCTCATCTCAGAATCTTTCGAAACGCGAAGCTGATTTTCTCTGCTTCATGGCGCCCTTGCTTGCTTGTCGCTCGTTCTTCCTCTCGCTACCCTTACTTAAAAGATTGGCTTCCTACCCTCATAAAATTCGCGTGTCCCGTTTAACTAAAACAATTGGAACGATTTTATTAATCAGATGAAAAAAGATGAGTGTTGTTTGTTGTTGTTTTGGTGCCCGTAATAATCTCCACGCTCCACGGCGTCGAGAGTGAAGGCGACCTCATCGCCAGAGGCTACGATCTTCTTGTTTCCTGGACCCGCCGCAAGGATGCGCCACCGTCGCCCCTCAAAAGAAAGAAAAAAGAGATAGTGTGTGAGTGACATAGTGAGCGACTGCTTCCTCCCACAGTGTGTGACAAGTCGATTCTTCGAATCTGCCGTCGCATTCGAAATCGCAAATCGGTTCTGGAGTGCGTGCCAGAGGCGCGTTTACACGGCTGCTTTTAGAAATCTGTAAATGCACTATCTGGTACGACATTCCAGCACGGACGTTCCGCCTCCTCCTTCGAGCGAGAAAAAAAACAAAAGACTGTCAGTTCGGAAAATGTGGACGTATTAGAGAGAGAGAGAAAAGAGTACGTGAGTCTGAAAGATAACGAGAAAGAAAGCATGTCTTGTGAATAGCAGCCTGAGCCATTTCCGAATGGTGAGGAACTGTTTTGAGTGATTTTAGAAATAAATTAAAAGAGACTTTGTTTTGCTTTATTAATTATATTTCACTATGCTTTCTTTAATGGGAACGTCATTTTTGACAAGTGCTGTGTTGGCGATTGAAAAAGAAATATGGAAGAAATGATGGCAGTTACTTCTGAATGAATTGTTTATTTTTTATGCTGTGCTTTGGTTGTATTATCTGTGTATATGTGTGTGTGTGTGGAACCATGTGCGTGACGATTTTTTCTTTATAATTCCAGTTGATCTGGGAACTATAGCTATAAATATATAAACTTTGGCTAGGCCGTGAATGAGGTATTCGCCTACATCAGAGCAGCTTAGTGTAATTTCTTGAGTAAAATTTATTTTCTTACTGACTCAGTATTTGGGGTAGTTCCGTTTACTGAGGTGGAACTATCTAAGCCGGGTGGTGTTTCTTCCGGCTCCTTGCATTCACTCCCTTGAATTGCGGGTCCTTATTTCTAGTTTCTCGGTTTTACGAACTTCTATTTACACTTGTTCAGAAAAAAGTGGAGGAGAGCGAAACACGTAGGAGGCTCCTGAATAATATCGTAGGTAGCATAGTGTCGATTTGCGGACATAAGTACCCCTGGGAGGTCTGCCAGGCAACGGTTCTAATATCAACTGAAAATGGAGATAGGGGGTTCTGGATGACTGCATCAACTTTAGCCGCGCCTTCGAAACTATAGCTTCCGATGGTAGCCGGTTGAACCTGCTCTCGGTTTCCTCGAGTGTTACAGTCGGTGAAAGTTCACAGGGCAGTCGAAACGGTCCTTTTTTGAGGTGGTTGTAACCGATAAACACTATTGTGTTGATGCAAATGTCCGTGTGAGACTTTGGTGCCAATGAAATGCTTTCAATGCTACTGGGAGAACAATATAAGACTTCAATTGAGGGGCCTAGAAGCATAGAGGTTCAAGAGACAAAAAGCTAGTTTTGAGTTATTCATGTTTAAAGTTCAACTTGTTGTCGTTGTTCAATGTGTTTCTTGAAGTGATGAAATTTACTCCACTAGATCTCAGCGCCCATCAGTTATTCACTTATACCTCTTGGCCACAACAATTTCACATACTATAGGAACATATTTCTGGAATTTGCTCGAAAAAACTAAAAATGTCACTTGTATGTACCCCTTGGCTTCTTGGCTCCTCAATTGAAATTTTTCGTGCTGTACTGCAGTTGGTTGCGAAAGGGCGAATCATGAGTTTGTAATGGAGACGATGAGCGGAAATGCAGAAGAAAACTTTCAGTATAAATTTGAAGAAAAATTCCCCGTAAGACTATGCAATATTAGTTCATCGCATAATGTCCACTTTTGAGTTACTCAAAGTACTGTCGAATTACCTAACACTAACGAATCCAGGTTGAATGCAAAGGTATGAAGAAAATAGTACACTTCTGTAGTGAAACGAGCAACCAACCAACTTCGTAGACCGGCAACCGATCGGCATCGCCTGTGTTTTTCTCCACGATGTCGTTTTCGTGTTTTGTCGCACGAAACTCACTCCCAAGTTTCATCTCGATTTGAAGGGATCTTTTGTGCCGTCCCTATCCCTCGGCTTGCTCATCTAAGAAAGGCTCGCCACCCTGCCCACCCTTGGGTGTGCTCTCCTAAGCCCACCCATGGCAATGACAATAGGATGGGCATCTGTTGGACAACCTCCCTCCGATGTAATGCTCCGCTAAGCTTTGACATTATGGTTGTTTGTGCGAAGTACTTCCCTAGTCATAATGGAGACCATATTCGAATTTTATTGTTTAATTTCAGCGTCTGTAAGAAGTATGAAGTAAATAATATATTATAAATGGCGCAAGAATTTAGTTGTATTCGTCAAACATGCGTTATGACGTCCGGTGTTATCAATTTCGAGTTTCTACAATGTTGCTCGTGGTCCTGAACAAGGCTTGCGGTTGACATGCGGTAACGGTTTGACGCTATTTTAAGTACAAGTAACTTCTAATTCGGAAAGATAAATACAAGGCGTCCGAGGCGTGTTCGATTATTAGGGGGGGGGGGTTCTTTTCTGTTCCATGCTTTTTCATGCCCTTGTAGAATTTGGAATTTAGCACGAGATGTATTTTGCTGACAAAAAATCAAGTAAAATGGCTCTGGTAGCCGTGCGGTCTGTAACTTAATTTGTTCAAGAATAAAAAGTAAAACTCACGCCATTACAAGAGTACCGTCAATTGGAGCTTCAAATATATTAACATTATACGCACGACTTAACCAACCGGAAATGACCGTACATATCGAACAAGTGTGATGCTTCTTACGAGGGATTCATGAGTAGTTCGCATGAAATTATTCGGGGAGACTACATAGTGAAATTCATCTGTGGATATGATAAATCCTTTTCTCGATTCATTATTTGCGGTCAGAATTGGCGGAAAAGCGATAGTATCTTTTAAGTAACTCTGAAACTTAACTTAAACCTAATCGGATTTTTTGTTTTGGGATCATGCTTCAAATTTCGTCTTCGACTGGCGCACTGGGCCTTGGCCTCCTGGTTAATAGATAACATATTTATGTCTTATCGAATTTTCAAAATTATCGAAATATCTATTTCTTATTGCTTATATTCTTTAGGCTGCCTCCTTCACATTCCCTAATTAATAATCCTTCTCCAGTGTGTGTCGTTTAATCCCACGCAGATCTATCTGAATCATTGACTGCAGCATTCACTTCTGCTCCAACGAGCTCCCTCCCGCATCTCCTCTTGCAAGGATGATGAGAGTCTCATCTCCCTCCCTCCCATCTTTCCAATAGCTCTCGCCATTCTCGCGAGATCTGGCATCACTATATCCCGAAAAATGTCTAGCTGTTGCCATGGTTATTCACCTCCACGGCCCAGCCCCTCTCCCCTCTCGGGGCCCAGGGTAATAACTTCGACTCGGGGTTCGCCATCACCATGGATACGACCCCATCCTTCCCAGGGCAGCTGAAAGTGGAACGCCCGGTCTTTATTTTCTGTGAATCGTCTTATTCCTCCTATGTGTAATCTCAATTCCCTGAAATTGCAATTTTCCTCAGTCGAATCGGGGACGCGTTTTTTTTTTTAGATAAGTATGTTGTTGAAAGCCTAGCAGTCTTCACAAGTCACGTGTCTGGTTTTCATCTTCGCTTCAGTTTGAGGTTGCCGTTCTGATTCGTTAGATATTAGGTTTTTGTCGTTCGGGATATTTTGTGACCGAAGTGAAACTTTTGGAATTTAGAAACGGTTTCCAAATAGAAGAAACAATTTGGTTAGCAATTTTAATTAGCTAAAGCGGCCATTGTATTTTAAATTAAGCATAAATATTTGGGTAAACATTCTGAGCCAAAGTTCATGTTAATATAGTGACTTCATTAATCATATTGTTTCGTTCTAATCACTATGGTAACCGCAGAAGATTACTTTCTTACACTTTTTACTCAATGTTTTTCGAATGTCATTTTCTAAAAATGGATACATAGTGTTTGAGATTTCAAGAGAAAACTATCCTGCTAATTCCATTATTTTTTGAGCTTCTTGGAAAGGATAATAACTATTTGAGTGGGATTTTGAATTTAACTGGCTAATTTAATAGGTTAGTAACTGATATCGAGTAAACTTCTGGGTTAGTTCAGGAAGACTCAAAGCAAGTGGTCAGAAGAGGTAAGGATCGATTGCTTAAGGCTGTGATAGAGAGGGTAGGATGTTAGGTAAGCGGGGAAGGCGAAGAAAGAGAGGTTTTATGGACGTTATGAAGAGGGATTGTGTAAATTGAAAGTTATCTTAACCGGTATGTGACCTTGATAACAACAAATAATAAAGTGTCTTAAACCCAACCAGAACCCATTCACCGCCTTAAAATGGTTGATGGCATGGCAATTTCTTCTATTTGTATTTGTAGTCTCATATTTGTTGTCTCCGACTCATGATTTACTTTTGCAGATTGGTAGATATCCCTTTGGCTTAAGTTAAATAATTCGCGTTTTTTCAAGCAATTTTTGTGCTCCAGCGGATGACTCTTCTAGTCTTGTACCTGTAATATCCCATTGAGAAAAATCCTGTATATTAATCTTAAAAATAAAACGTTAAGATTAAACTACTCTACAGTGAATTGTTGAAGGTTTCGTTGGTCAAAAGTTTGCTTTGTTGCCCCAGAAAAACCAATAATCCAATGCGATAGGATTCATGACGTTGCTCGTAGGTTTCGAAAATACCTGAATCAATGCCGTGGCGTTTCACTCACTCCTGAAAAGTTCCACCTTTTGCATGAATCGATCGATCGATACTTCGAGCATGTGACGTGGAAATTACGTCATCGTGGAGGTTGGGCAATGTCGAGCTCTTATTGAATAACCTCCCCGTTGACTCTGGGGCAGTTCCCAAGTTGAAGGTGCGGACGGCAAGGCCACACAAAAAATCGACTCGTGACGTCGCACTCGAAGCGAATGGACGAGATGAGGGGGGGGGGGGGAGGGCGATTCAGATGACGTCACGGGTGCAAAAGTTCGCTCCTATTTCCTCTCGTCGCGGGTGGTGGCGGTCGTTTCTTCTATTTTCAACTGTAACCTCTCTCCTCGCTACTTCGTGCGACGGAAAGGCGGAAGACCTTTCGAAAGGTGTGGTGTGAGGAGTCGCCCAAGGGGTTCATCTGCATAATACTCTGAAAGCCACCTCGAGGATGTGTGGTAGGGAGTGAGTTATCTCCAGCATTCACTACACTTAATATAAGGCTAATGAAACTACGACTATTCATGCATTAGCAAAAACCTGCAAAATTGTTATTTGGTCAAGTTTCACCAACATGCGCTACGCTTTAGGTATGCTGCCAATGTTAGGGAATGACTTATATTAATGTTATACACCAAGACGGTGAGATTCGCCATGAAAAAATCATTTGACTTGACCGGGATTCGAACCCGTATCTCCCAGTTGCCGGTCAAGTGGACGTTATGAAGAGGGATTGTGTAAATTGAGTTTACACCACCAAACCGCCAAACCAAGGGCTTGGTGGTGTTATTGGCTTAACATACCTGATTGGCAATTGGGATATCCGAGTTCGAATCCCGATCTAGTCAAATGATTTTTTCATGGCGAATCTCACCGTCTTGGTGTATAACTTCGCACCCGTGCGCGTGACTGCGTGCCACTCCGTTGTGCAACCGCAATGATTGGAAATTTATATTATTGTGTTTAGCATCTTGTTAAATGAACTTTTGTTTGGCTCTTCCCTTGTGGCGGACATCTTTGCTCGCCCCTACGCCTTGCGCCATGCTCCTCTTGAGAAGGACGTCTCGCAGTTGCTCCCTCCCGCCTCGGCCCCCGGAACTCCCCTCTACGCCTCCCAACCCTGGTCCACAGCGCCCTCGTGGTATTCCCGTAATAGTGATTGTGGTTTCGGTTGGGTTGGGCTTCACAATCGACAGTCTCCAATCCGAGGATGGGTTTTCTGCAGCTCTTCTCATCTTCTTACCTTCACTCTCCTCTCAACTAACCGATTAGTTCTTGCACAATTCTTCCTATTCACTGGAAGATATGGAAATGCAAATGGAAAAACTCATGGTGAGTGATAGATGAACGTTGTAACTTTGTATGACTCGCCTGTACGTCTGACGAGGACATTGCATCCAAAAATGGCTATGCGTGTTGATAAACTGTATTAATGATAAAGTAACTTTATATCATCATAGATAGATTCCATAAAGTTAGTTATGACAATTACTCTCTTTTCGACATTATTAGTCTGACATCATGTTCTTGGAGAACCTCTCAATGAAATTAGGATGTCTTCTTTCGGTATTTATTCACCTCCCGGGTGTGCAACTCGAGGTTTTTAAAGGCCCTTACGCTAATGTTTGGTAATTAGTGATTCGACATCCAACTCGAACTGTGCATCTTGAACAAAGATGCGATGTTCGTTAATTCATATTATTGAGCTTTTTTTTCATTAGAATTTTTAAATCCTCACCTGAAAGACCTAACTTTTTAGCTGAAAACTCTGTTAGGGCTATGTACTTTTATGGATGGCCGTGAAAAACGTTCTTAAAATTGTACAAGTTTTAATTATGCTCTACATTTAATAATTTTTCCGTAATGACTTTATGAATGTTGTTAAATTTAATCGTTATTAAATTTTTGTTCCAGTAAACGGAGGTATTTTGATACTCTACGATGGACTCGAACGGATAATTCGAGAGATAACAGATGTGCGTTAGGTTTATGCAATTCGCGAACCTTTACGCTCGACTTGTCCTCCGGTAATATTTATGGAAAATAATTCCTTGTTTTAAGCTCCAAGCTGTGCTTGGTGAGAAAAGATCGATAGCTATCGCCGAACCCTGTTTATATAATACGACTACTGGAGAGCCTTCGAGGACTCGAATTCGAGAAGTAATGGGAATCGATCCGTCTCACTTTTGTTATCAACCGTAGGAAACCTCGATGTTCCAAAGAGGAATCATTCGCCTTGACCGGGAATCGAACCCGGATACCTCAATATCGCGCCGAGTGCTTTAGCTACCGAGTCGTCTTCCTCCGTTGTGGATTTTTTAGGTATTTCTAGGAGTAAGTTGTTCTGGACTGCCGGACATATAATGTGACAGAAGCAGTCCAAAGCGTGCGCTTAGCGCCACAGTCCACGTGGATAAAGCCAAACGTGGAACACAATGAGGTGTTCGCGCTCTTTTGGGTGTATTTTGAGGATACCGAGACTAGCCACGGTATACTCAAAATTCGTAGGAAACATTCATTGTGGGGCATCGTCTCCCACTTGGGAGAAATTCTGACGACTCCTCCCGACTCCTTTTCTTTCGGCCCCTCCCACGCCCTCCCCTCCGAGTCCGAAATCCTTTTCCAAGCGACACCCCTGCATGGCTGGCTCGTCTTTTGTTGGTCCCGCGACGTTTATTTCCGTCCGACAGCCCCCGCACGACAAGTGCTGTGGCGGAGCCAAGGCTCCACCTTCCTCCTCTCGTATTATTTCTCCTCTCCTAAGCCTCCTTCCGCTCTCCCTCCCCCCTCTGCGATTTTATGAAAATAACTCCCCCACCACCTCCGTCTGCCCCTCCCTCCCTCCACCCCTTCCTCACGCAAGCGCCCTCTCATATATCGCCATGTTTCTTTCCCTTCTCGTTTTAGTCCTTCGCCCTCTCGCCCCCGCCCCGGTCAGAGGTTGAGTTTCCTCCGGTTCCCTTCCAACGTGGCGATTGTTCTCCACCCCTGGTTGTTGCTTCGCGTTAGTTTCTTACATAACGTCGTATTCACGTTCCCGCCGCCGAATAGGAGAGAATTTCTTAGTCGAGTTTTCTTGAGCCACCCTCTGCCCACCGTAATGGCTCCGTTTGGGGGTTTGGAGACGAGCCAATGAGCGGTCCGCTTCCACGCCGGCCGGCGAGATTAAGGACGTGAGATCCTCCTCCTAAGTGTCCTTCGCCGTTTGGTGTTGACCGACCAACATCCTTCGAGCTATTGAAATGAGCAGCGAGGACTATATTGAATCGGGCGATAAAATCAACGAAGTAACATGGGTTGAAGTCTATTCGGATCCTCGGATGAGAGTTTTGAATTATATTTTGCAATCCGAGTTGCATGCATTCGCGATATCTCTCCGTCAACACTTCTTTAGCCCTTCAGGTTCTTGACGGTATCACGAGGCAGTACACCCGGTGTAGCTAGACTTCCGTTAATTATATTTTAATTCTCAATTTTTTAAATTATCGTCGAGGAATCTAATCGGGTATACCATATCCACCCTTGATACGCCTAAAATACGTTCATCCACAGCAATGCGACTGCAGGCATCTTTTTATAGGTAGGTATGCATTTTGCCCAGTTGTGTTAGTTTTTTTTAGGTTTGCACTTTTTGTAGTTTTTTGTCATGGAATACGCGGCTTAATTTGTTTCTCCCTTCTATTTGTCGCAGTTACTTAGATGTAAGTTCCTTTGAGTCAATTCGTTGACTTAGTTCGAAATAAGTATTGAAAAACGAAATTATTAAAAGCTTATTATCACAGAGTAATTTAAAACCTCACAATATGCATTTGGCTGCTTTTACCGAAAATTAACGTACTTGACAGCAATCAGGGATGCTATTATCGGCGTTATTTTGTTGTCTATCGCACATTAACATTGCTCCCGTTCTGTTTTGAAGTGCGCAGGGTCTGAATCACGAATGGAAGGCAAGTGCGCTGTTGTGTTGCAAAGTGATTAGCGCCCGAGAGCGAATAGAAGGCACCCATCTTTTCAATGCTGAGTTAGTTCATCGGGTCTTAAGGCTACATAACCATATAGCTCAAGCTCTTTATGACTATTTTCTTGTGTTTGCTTCGATAGGTATGCGTCATTTATTATTTTTAAGAGTCATCTGATGAAACAACGCGGTTATTGTACACACTCATTAAGGATTTTCATTAAGATGATGATCCCTGTTTAATGGTAACGTGCTTATTTTGGTCGGATGTGGGCTATTAAAGCGAAACACCCTAGTCGCCAAACGCTGGATGTCCTGTTTTCGTTACTTTGCCGTTGGGAAACTTCGCTGAATAAACGGAATTGTGCTGCTTATAAGGTGCATTGGAATACATCTTTACCTACGTTGGGATATCATTGAAATAAATGCATGATAATTACATCTTTTTCCTTTAGAATTATATCCAAATAGTTGAAAAGAGAGGGAATATGACTTGAAATTTTTTCGTGGTGCCGTATTTTCACTCTAATTTTGAAAATGTTTCCTGATCAATTGTTGCACGTAATTTGGTTCTGTTATCGAATAAAATTGGTACAATTTTCGTATTTTCATGATTTTTCTTTCCCCACTGTTGTTAAGGACCGCCTCATCTAGGTGCTAAGGCAGCGCTTTGTACCCTTGAGCGCCTCCCGCCTGGTACTGGACAGTGTCTAAGCTAAGGAGACTAAGGGTGGGAGCGCAGATATGACACGTCGATGGCACCTTATATTGTCGTCTCGTGCTTTTTTTCAATCCTATTGAGGTAATTTGACTGAGGCAAAAGCCTGTTGTTATGATTCCCATCTGAAGGAATAAGTAGCGTTCAACCAGTGACATCAAAATGCAACAAATTGGAATTAGGCGCCCTGTTAGAATAAGTCAAACGCGTTTAACTTTTATCATGTAATTCGGCTTCTCTTCGGAAGAAGTACTTTGTATTACTTTGCTCCGTTGTTTTTTTACTTCTGTGTCATCTTCGAAGCGTCATTCTTGACACTCCGTATATTTTAGTTCTTTTATTAGTCTCTGTATATTTCGATGGCCAATCGCTACGTAACATATATTATGTAATGGAGTCGAGGTGAGATTTCCCTTCTTAGGAATTGAGACTTGATTGATGTCGGCCCGAAACATTAAATAGAGGAGGCTATAATTAAATTGCGACCTTGTTAAATTTTTAGATTAACTGCGCATATTATAGTATATTTCTTTGTAAATACAATTCAAACACACCTTTCTGCCATACAAACACAATTACACCTTTCTGCCATAAGAAACAAAGCAAACTATCATACTCTGTCATTAAAACTACATCTCCACCCCAAAGGTGTCAAATCTTTACGCATTTCCACCCCGTACTTATTATTTTAGTCTTCATTTATGAATATGTCTAGAGATATGTGACCTGGAATGTGAAAATGCTTTTTTTGTGTGTTTTTTCGTAGCTTCAATGTCATCTTACTTCATGTAATATTTAAACTTTATTTCGGTGTACTTCAGTTTAATTGGTCTTGACGTGTGTTGCAGGTTATTGTTGTCAAATATTTCTTCGTGGTGTAAGAATATTTATTTTTATTTCCTTTATGTCTTCCATTAAATGTCTTGGGCATTTTTTTATTTGTTATGTATTTTCTTGAGCATACCTTTCAAAATATGTATGGTAATGTTATTTATTTATGAGGTACGGTATTCTTCCCTTGAATTTTCTGATTAATACTTTGATTTTATTATTTTTCATGGTATCCTGTGTGCATTCCTTCCATTTTCTTTCTGTATAGCCTTGTAGTAGCTGGATTTAAAAATAAATGGATCCTTCTTCTCTCTTCCTTTTTTATTTACTTAATGTCATAGTCCATTTGTAATTCATTTCTTTCTAATTAGGCAAACCTCATAGTTTGGCGGCCAGCGCCACTTTTTTCATGTAATGGTGGTTCCCAGGTGATCTTTGTGCACTTTTTTTCTTATTAGGCATTAAAGAGAAAAAAATCAATTTTGTAGAACATTTGATTTTTTAAATCATTATTCTTCAAATTTCACATTAATTATAAAAGCCATTTTGAACTTTTTCTGTTGCTGAATACATTAAATTAATTACTTGGTCATATTTTACCGTGAAATAAATCATTTACGAATTCCACGGGAGATTTGAAATATTTCTCACCCTCACCAATAGAAACTCATATCTATTTTCAATTTTGAATAACCTTTATAAATTGAAACTTCTTAGGCCTCTCATTGTCACTATCCTCCGTAAATGATATTTGAACTATTTTAAAACATGCTTGAATTATATTTTTGTAAGAACTACAGAAATGCACCTTTGAAATAAAACATTTCATGCTGCGAAACGATGTGTTAAATGTGCCATCTTTCACTGCAAGATTATGTAGGTATGTTTACATTAAACATTATCAGTAATGATAATTTCCTAATGAAAGTAAAGAGGAAAATATGCATTAGTGGAGATAATAGTACTCTAAATCGAACTACCCTTTTTTCTAGTGTGTGCCTTCGATGCTGGGCGTGTCCGGCGAGAGAATATATTGCAACGTGGTTATCAGTGTACACTGTACATATACCTACTTATTTTCAAATCAGAAATCATAAAACTCGTTTTTTTCACGACTTAAGCATTTTTGTGCTACGATAACGTAAACAGTTTTCATTTTATCGGCTGACCCTTCCCTTTCTCATTACGTGCTATTTGTGTTAAGTTTCGACTGATAGTTTTATTGAAATAGAATTCCTTAGCGTCAATTGCACCATGAGACAATTTTAGCAAAATATGTCTTTGGGACAGGATTTCATATTCTTTCTGTATATTCCCTAAGTTCTGTAATATCATATAATCTATCATAGGATGCAAGCTCTTATATTTTTTTAAACCGGTATTGTAATTGCGATTGATCCTGTTAATTGGATATACCATTTCAATCGCGCTGGGCTACCGACCGGACGGAGGGTCCCTGGTCCAAATCCGGGTGGAGCCTCTCTGGACACCCCCTCAGAAAATTGATGGTCAGAACTTCGTGGAAAATCGCAGATGGCCCAGGGAAAGGAATCGGCCCACCCTACCCTGAATGTGTGAATTTCACGCGCCAATGGCTTAGTTTGGGGTGAATCTTAATTTCACCCATGAAAAACCAACCTTCGGGTTGAAACACCGAGTGAGTGATTTCAATTTCTCAGGCACATAGTGAATATTGATTGATTTAGTTTAAAATCTTAAGTCAGACGTTTGGAGCCGGCGTGGAGAGGCTTTTTAGCTTTTCTAGAACGAATGCCCCCTCATTTAATTTATACATTCGTACACTCTCGCGCTCTTGCTTCTCGACGAGTCCTTCCTAGAGATCGAAATAATGAATTATGAGGGTCAAAACATGAGTCAAATACCGTACTTAATTGAATGGGAATTGCAATGACTTTGGGTTGGGAATATATCCGGGTAGTTTATTCCGCTCTTGGAATACCTCAGCCCCTTTGCCTTGGACTGGGTAAAATCGGGAGAAAAATTCGCACGGCCAAACCGGAGGTAGTGAACGAATATCAGGTTGCGTGCCAGCGTCGCTCTTCGCCGCCTCGGGGGTCAGGGTAGGCACGAAGGCATTAATTTCTCGTCAATCCTCAATCGTCCACCGCTATTTTCTTTCCATTTATTCTTCATTGTTTTGAAGTATTCCCTCCCTCCATTTTCTTTTGTCCCTTTCCTGAGAAGTGTGCGAATCTGCCCCAGGCGTGAGAGCGCCCTCGTTATTTCTTTCCTTGGGATTTTCGTGGACAAGAGGCTCATCGGCCGATTGCATTTGTTTTCTCCCTCCACACTGAGTGTGAGAATCGAAGGTAAGGACTCGAGCTTGCCCTAGTTTATGCTCAAAACCTATCTTACTTCACTGTGAACGGCCGCTGACGAGATTTTCTACCAAATGAGTGGTGGATCTATCTACATCTATAGAATACCCTGCAAGCCACCTCAAGGGTGTGTGGCAGGGGATGAGTACTCACCAATATGCATTACACTATACCCTAAAGTTAGTGCATCTACGACTAATTATGCATTAGCATAATTCGCTAATGCCTGTCGCGAGGCGAAGCCTCACAAGCATGCACTACACTATAGATATGCTACCATTGTTAGAGGGACCGTTAGTATTTATGTATTTTGCATCTACATAAACGGACAGAGATTCAATAGTTATAGCAAAAACATACACAAAGATAATCTATGGAAAGTGCTGCCCGACGCCGTTTCGTCTTCTTCTTTAACGCCTTTCCTCTTTTTTCCGACATCAAATCGCTTTTCTTTTCTTCGTAACTTCTGCCCGTTTTGGTACCGTCCAATATATCTTTTTATCTCTAACTTCAAAGTGACCGCTATTCTCCCCTCACCCTCTATCTTTAGTCAGGCAAGTGCTACCAATTAAAACCGCATTTAAAAAAACGAAGGGAATCGGTATAAATCTGTCGGCATTATCGTAAAAACTGTAGTAAGGAATTTTATGGAACGTTATTGATTTCCACCTTTTGGCTTTAGTCAAAGTATATGGCAATGTATCGTCATTCTGTGCCTAAGAATTCTTACAACCTCGAGCCGGCGCCGCACATTGCATCTATAAAGTGCGTACAAGATAATACTACTATGGTAAATGCCATGGTGGATAAGTATCATCATTTGCATGTGGCTTCCGTTGCTGATGCACAAAATATGGAAGAATCAAAGAGAGCTTGATTAGCTTATTTTCTACGCTAGCAATAACTACCGGTTTCATGAATGATAGCGTGCAACTGTAACGCTGTGGGGATTATATCGTGGGGATTTTAACCTCTCGTCTATAAACTGGGAAACCTATAGTTTAGAAAAGAGACCAAAAAAAACGATATACAAGCGAGGCCCTACTCAATTCGCTTTCAAACCACTCTCTAACCCAAGTAGTTGAAAAACCCACCGGAGGAAACGGAGTGTTTGACCTCTTAGCTGTCAATATTCATGCGATGAATAAAGATGCCGATACCCTAGAAGGCATAGGTGATTATAAGGGGATTTTTTCGGCATTAAAAGCAACAGTAGAGCCAATAGTTAAACCAAAACGACAATTTTACTTATTCACGAAAGGCTGTTTCTTAAACTTCGGAGAGACAATGAAAGTTTCATTCTCGAAATTCATAGCTGGTACTTGAGACGAAAACACCGAGGTAACATGTCGATATTTCTTGATATTCTAAGCAAAGGATTCATTTACAATAATCAAATAAAGGAGAAACATGATAGAAAATAACCTCGCTGGTACAATAACGATGGAAGACGGAAACTCAGTAGGCAGAGGACTTATTAACACAATATACTCGTGTCTTGAGTGGGGGCTCAATCTTATCAAAAGTAAATGCACTGCAGTACATTTCTTACGCAAGAAATCACACCAACGCTATGAAGGGGGAAGTTGCTTTTGCGGTCTCAGATTCAATAGATAAATTTTGCAGGTTGGGAGCTATATCTGAAGTCTGTACACACGCAGGCAGAATTTTCATCAGGACCTGAGAATACATGATTAATTATTCGAAATTCAAAGTGTGTAGCTTTTTGTCGATAATTTACCTCTACCTCACATCGTTGAGGTTGATTATAGAGTAATAGATCAATGTTAATATATATATATACTGATTTGGTCAATTATTTAGGTACGCGGAAGTGTTTCTTGAAAGGCAAAGATTTCTCGGTTGTGTATAAGCCCGAAAGTTCACTACCGGCCAAAATGATTTCGGGCTGAACTCCATATTTCCTCTTGCAGTTAAATCAGTCGTTATTTTACCAGATTTTGATTTCCCTGCTGTTTTACTCTCTTTCGTCGCCGTAAAACCAACTTGGTTCTTCACTCCGATGCGTGAGTTTACATGGAAGCTATAAATTATCGATTTCATCCGCTGATTTAACGAAAATACCTCGATGAAAACACAGAGGAGACGTGCATACAATGAGGATATTGTCGGAAAATAACCGAAACTCTTTCAAACTTCCTATACCCGCCTCCGTTTCCCTGAAACGTCGCCATTTCTCTGGCCGCTGAACATAAAATTCTTTGCCTGTTACAAAGGTGCACTATCTTCTATGTACCTTTCCTGGTGCTCACGGTAAAGTTTTCGGTAAAACGTTTATAAATCGACTAATTTTATAAAAATGAGCTTGCTAACGATAAAACTGTTTTATAAAACCTAGTTTTATAAAACATTTTACGGAATAGGACAGGTTCTATTTCCATAAAATCGTTTTATGCAACAACCAATGAGATATTCTGTCCATCGCGTTGATAATCTCGTATCCATGAGAAGCTAAACAAGGAAAAAGTAAACATGGCTGGAAGTTCATGGAACAATCAATTCATGGTGCCTATTGCTATTAATGCTTTCCCCTGATCATTCGTACTTTCATATTAAGCACAATAAGAGCGTAGACGCATAAACAAAGCCTTAGTGCCGTTGAGGGTGCTCAGAAAGTAAGTAAATAAACAAGACGCATAATTTTTTACCAAAAGAGAGTGCATTTATCACTTCAAGTGTTCGCTAAGCGTCTCATAGATGGCTGATTGGCCAACATTGCGGTTTTATGAATAGTATTACCGCGAGCAAGCAAGTACGTTTTACGTACGATTCATAATAATTTAAATAAAATTTATTATAAAACTCTTTTATAGAAATGTTACCGTGAGCAACAGGCATAAAAAATTATTTAATAAATAATGCTAAGA
The DNA here is from genome assembly GCA_963573305.1 of Pyrrhosoma nymphula. Taxonomy (NCBI): domain Eukaryota; kingdom Metazoa; phylum Arthropoda; class Insecta; order Odonata; family Coenagrionidae; genus Pyrrhosoma; species Pyrrhosoma nymphula. The sequence goes on along the minus strand of OY754338.1, from coordinate 62,133,322 downwards.
ATCATTATGTTTCGTCGTACGACCTAGACCAAAAGAGGTGCTTAATCGCATAATAATCAGGAGTACGATAAACACACAAATCTGTTGTTAAGTTTCATAGTTAAGTTTTAATTTTACTGCGTATGGTAAATTCTGGAAGGGAGGTCCCATGCTGGGCGTGTCGAGAAGAACCCTACCCTTCCTCAGAAAATGGAGACTTATCTCAGGCTTGATTTTGTGGAATCTTTCCCTATAAAGAGAGGATAAAAAACTCTGCTATTCCATAAAAAAATATTTTATTTCACCACTCAGGTTTCGCTGCTGTGCAGCGTCTTCAGGTGACATTACAAATATCAGGTGGTATTTATACCTGTACGAGTAAGGGGAGGGGGTGGGGGAAAAGTGCGAGGGAAAACGGTTGAGAATGTGAGGAAGGGAAGGGGTGGTTTGTTTGGAGGGGAGGTATAACTGGCATTTGTAATGCCACCTGAAGATGCTGCACAGCATCTTCAAACCTAGGTCGTGAAATATAATATTTTATGTGGAATAGCAGAGTTTTTTTCCTCCCTTCCTCGGATCGAGGACGGGTGGCGAATTAGGATGCTCGTGAACTCCGCCCATAACCAGCGACCGACTTCCTGAGCCATGGTCCCGCAAAACGTCCTTTACATCTACGAAGTAACGTGCAAGCCACCACTAGGGTGTGTGGCACGGGGTGATTCCACACCAGGCATGCAGCATTCGTCGCAGTTCAAATCAGGACCTCGCACGTTCCCCCGGCCTCTAGGTGCAGACCAAATATCAGTCAGGAGAACAGTGCGCAGTTAAACCGGAGACTGGGAGAGTGATACGTAAATGAACATGCAAACATTCACAAAACAAAGTAATGCCGGACATTTCAAGGTGGGGGAGGTTTTAGTCATGATGTTATGTTATTAAACACAAGTAGGACGTCTACTCTACCCAGTAAGGGCGGGAGTTTTATAGAATTGATGTATCGCAACTATTAGCATTGATCTATCTCAACTATTATTCTCCTTTATTGAAAGCGGAAAAAGTGGCATTTAAAATATATCGGTTCTGCAGTCTATTTCCTCAATCTTATGCCTGTGATCCTTTAACTAATAAATAAATAAGTAAACTCTGAAAATAGACTTTGCGAAACAATACATAACATGAAGAAATTGATATATATTTGAAAATTATAGTCTCAGGATTTATTTCTTTGGCTAACACTGGGGATATTCATGTGTTTGGCATATGGTATCACTGGAGGTGAAATACTAGGTGGGAAGCACTGGAGATCACTGGGAGATGTTCACTGGGATTGGGTTCGGGTCTTTTCTTTTTCGTATCTTCTTCTTCGGAACTAAGGGGAGTCCCGGAGTGATGGTCAGCGGCGATGGAGCAGGAACTACGGCGCGGATGTCAGATGACAGCTGATCGAGGTCAGGGTGGTACAGTACAAAGATTACTTAGCCAAGACTGCATGTGGTCGGCGACGGACCTCGGGGTGGTGTATAGGTTCGTCTTGTTAGCCTTTGACAGTTGGCCACTGCCCCGGGACAGGGTACAGTTGTAGCTCTGGGTCGTTTGTTGTGAAGCGCCTGACCGCGTTACACCGGAGTCTGCATAACCTGAGGAGGATAGGTTCAGTGTCAGTTAATTGGTACACCACCTTTGACCCTATGAGGTAGTGCGGGCCGCAGACCTATCGTGGGGTCTGACGCTCAAGGGAGGAAGCGTACGGCTTCAAATTCCGCCGGAGAACGGCCAATGCGGCGGCGTACTTCACGACAGGCCTGGTGTAAAGGCCGTTTTACACGGGGCTCTCTACTGCGCAGGCTGGTGTATGGATGAATTCGCAGTGAAAATTGCGTCGTGTAAAGCGGTGTACTGCGCGAATGTATGAATGACTGCGGGGAAAATAGCCCCTGCTCTAATTTGGTGCCCGCGTTCTCGCAGTCCGTGAAGTACCTCGTATGCTATACTGTTATTTAATAAAATATTACTTGTTTGTTGCTACAAATACACATTTATACATGCACTTGCCATTGTACGTTAAGTTGAGAGAGATATTTGTTGGCTCTTAGTGGCATAATAAGGCAGAATTTAATAATTAAATATTTCTACCGATGAAAGGAAGATCGCTTACCGTTACATCGCATTTTCTAAAGAACTATCAATAGGGTATTTAGGCGTACAATGATGGTTTATGCATTCTAGTAAATTACTGAAATCATGCATGACATTTATTAAGTGGTAATTTCTCTCACTGTAAAAAATGTATGCGCAAAATCACTTACATTCTCCAAGCGTGAACGTAAATAGCCCCGTATTTTGCTTTAGCATACTCGATAACCGGAATATTTTTCATAATAATTGCTCTTAAATGGATGATTCCCGTTGAAATTTTTCAATAATAATCAAATTTCGTTTATGCAGTCACCTACTTAACTAGATTACATACTAAAGTAGCTTATGGCTTCAGAAAATAGGTGATTTCGCACATTTGTGAGCATCGTATCTTGGTTGCGTTTTGTTAGCCCCTGATTTTGAGACAGGGTAACGAAATTACGTACAGTAGTTCGTTGGTTCATATTTTTCTTGATGTTCTTTTGCTTTCGGCCTCTATTTTCGTAGTTGAGCAGATATATTTTAAGAATCTTTTGCATTGAACTGTCAATTATCGCTCTATTCTAATAAAAATCGGATTAATCATCAGATAATGCTGAAACAATGTGTTGAACAACACCAAGTAGGTAGACGTACAATAACCATGAAGAGTGCTGATAGCAAATTTACTTATTTCCACTCAACTTAAATTTCTTTCACCATATGTATTTATTTTCCACTCATTATTTTAATTCATTTTACATTCAACCAGGAACTCGATGATACAGAGTAGGTAGTCGCTAACGCAGGAGATTAGTATCATGAAGTGCACCGGGTCAAACCTCTCTAGATTTGTTATGTCATGATTTATTATTGTACGTACAATTTTTAAACACAAAGATTAGAAATATTTTAAAAGAGAAGTGTCTAACCAAAAAATTAAATCTATCCCTAATTACCGACTTTACTTTAAAGTAAAACTTTTCTTGACGACGCGTCAATAGCCAAGCATCCTCTATATCCATGCCTTCCCCTGCAAATTGAACAGAAAGCAAACCCAGGGAATTTAATCCATTCCCTGGCCAATCAATGTAAACAATAGTGCGCGCAAACCCTTTTCACTGTCAAAGCAAAACACTCGTCAAATGCGAACGTTATTTACGAAAGAATTTCACGAAGACTTGCGCAGACGCGTGCGTCGTGTAAAGCTGTCATATTGTGAAAAGCTCTCGTTCTCGCAGCGTGCTTAGGCGTCTTCTACTGCGAGAGCTGACGCTGCTTTAGCCTGCGCAGTAAATGGCATCGTGTAAAACGGCCTCAAGAGTGGCAGGCAGCATTTCGTCGACGCCCTCCTGCACGGATTGAACGGCTAAGGTTACTGCGCCTGCAACACCTCGCCCGGATCGTTTTACTTATCATTAGAAAGAACAATACTCTATCCCTGAGTCAGCGCCGCAATCGTTTTAAAATACTCACGGTTTGCTCTTTGTCGTAGTTTTGTTATGCGTTTGGAGATCGAAGTTACTGTGCAGATTTGGGTTATTTTATCGCTAAAAAAAGCGATAAGGATCAACATTAATCACCACAAGTGCTCTACATATAATGCTTGGTTTTCGTGTTTCGGACCCTATTTCCCGGTCATACATTTCTAATATTGGAAGGGAAATTGAAGAGGTTAGTTTCGATGCATTGTACATATGACGCTCGGTACAAAAAAGTCGTCGAAACAGTCTTTCTATGAAATCGTTAATCAGTGTAAAATGGCCAGTAATTAATCCTGAGTCTGTACATCTGCATCTACAAAATACCCTGAAAGCTACTACAAGGGTGAGTGGCAGGTGGTATCGGGTAGTCACCAACATGCATTACACTATGCTCTATTGAAGTTATTGCACCTGCGACTATTTGTGTGCATGCTACGACTGTAGTGCATTTCCCAATTCTCAGACCTCTCTTTATTAACGATTTTGCCCCATCATTCACATCGTGCTTGACTTGGGGGATGGCGTATATATTAATGTTGTCGGAGCGATTTTAGTTAATGTACAGATTTGCATGAAACTTTGCATACGTGTCCTTATGCTATCGATTCGGTTTATTGGCAATTTAATGCTAAATTAACACGTAGCATTATAACACATGACATAAATTTTGAAATCATTCGATTACTTATGTACAGAGTTTATTCTAAACGCGATAAAATACGTTTCACATTAGTATAATGTCTGCTAACACACATCAAGTTATCATGCAGTGTTAAAAAAGCAGCATGTAGCGTATTTAGATATATTTTTCACTTAAATTTTGAATTCCGCACCGAAAACTCAAATCATAACAATGCTGTAATAGGCGGAAATTATAAAATTTTATTCTTCCATCATTTTCTTTACTGCATGTATAGTGATTTACACCGTATAAACAGATGTACATACTTAGGTGAAATGTCCAAGAATTTTTTTTTTACTTTTTTGAAAAGTTATTTAAATGTGCACTCAATGACTCACGTTTACCGTTTAAGCCACCTTAATTTTGGATCGGACCTTAAGTTGGATCGAAAAATGAAAGATACGTTATTTTGTTCATATTCTGCGTATTTATAGAAAAAAGTGAAGGCACTGATCTGTCGTACATTTGAATATATTACCGGTTTTTTTTGCAGTCATTGCAGATGAAAGGAATTAGTGAGTTTAAAATGGTTATATTTGGCCGGGAATTTAACAGCGTTGCAATCCGCGGTTAGTTTGTAATACTCGGTTACCTCGAATGTAATTTCACCGAGTTTAATTATAAGTTGTCGCAACATAAAACTTATTTGAATAAATAAAACCATAGCGTACATACTATCGGAATTATTTACTTTATGGTAATAATCAACGATAATTATCATAAAGTTAATTTCATGTGTAAATATATCCTCGAGTTGAGTTAATGCTTCTAATAATATTGACTTATTCTTGCCTCAAAAATGATCATCCCTAGTTGAAACCATGGCCGGCTAGTAATTATTATTGATAACAAATAATTTTATTTCAATTTATGAGCAATCATTTTTTAAAGTACCAATTAATTTACTCTCAAAGAACTAATGACTTATGCTAAAAGTGGGCCAATAGATTTTCAAATTATTAACATCAAAGTCAGAAAATAAATACAAATTATAACATTCTCTATAAATACAAAAAATAAAGAATACAGAAATGAGCATGAAAAAATGGTAAAATTAACCCCGGTACCAGGAATCGAACCCGGAGCTTCCGGAGAGCCGAGTACCCATACCACTAGACAAGTTCAGATTTGTGATGGAAATGTAAATGAAGAGTATTTATTTACATTTTCATTGAGACTTTGAATATTCAATGTATAACCAAAAAGGAAAAACGGCAATATGAAAAGTCTGCTGCGGGAAAATCAATGACTGGCCAAAATTGCAAAATGTGAAACCGCGAACCTAATACACCGCTGCACCTCACCAAAGTCCATTTGTAATGCACATATATGCGCTCAAATCAAGGGCACGCTTCGGCGGATCGTTTTATAAATTAAAAAATTGATAATAAAAGAAATTTTATAGTGGATCCGAAGGAATATTCTAATTCAACTTCAATTTTTAGTATTTAGATAATTACTAACAGTGTATGCGTTATATAAATTTATATATATCTGAATCATCATCACTATTTTGACTCCATTTCCAGGATGGGAAAAGTAGTAACATAAACGTTTCTATGACTAGTCGGAATCTAGAGTGCGTTACAATAGCTTAGGAATTTTGTAAGAGAGAGGAGTATTTTCTTAACGACGTGCAAGCATATCACCTGTCATACACCCTTGAGGTGGCTTGATGAGTATTTTGTTGATGAAAAGAAATGAAATACAGTGAAACTTCCTCCTTCCTCCGGGGTTACGTTTCGCGACTATGCCGCGTTGCGCGAATCCGCGTTGACCAGGGGGTTCCGTTTCAAGGTGGAAAGAAATACTCATTCAGGACCTTTTTTACCGTAACTTTTATGTGCACTTATGCTTTATTTATGTAAGAAACAGTAATTCACATCGTTTAAACAATTACAGTCATGTCTTCTAGTACAAAAAATATTTTACTATGAAACAGAATCAAAACTGTAAAGAGTTCGCGTAAATGTACTTATCTGTGCGGTGTTGACTCATACGGTCGCGAGCCCGTCAACCTCCTTTAGCATAGCGCTAGATCAGGGGTCTCCAAAGTACTGCCCGCGGGCCACATCTGGGTCGCAATGTGATTTTATCCGGGCCGCAGAAGAATCATGCGGCAATGCGCCGCATAATTTTTGCTTGGATGGCCGCCACTTGTAAGTAATTAGCATTTCAAAATTTAAATCTCAGTTTAATAAGATTTTAAAAGCGCAAACACAGTTATGTAGTTCATATTTATGGTTTTGTGGTGAAAATATGAGAATTTGCTGGTGAGGTTCGTCGTCATCAATTAGTTTATAAAATTTTCTGATTTCGATAAAACTCATACCTATAATAGTTTCCTATTTATTTATTTATTTTACTACGGCCCGCTGAAAAGTGTTCAAGTACCCATTGTGGCCCTCTTTGCGATAAGTTTCGAGACCGCTGCTCTAGATGAACCGTGCTTACCAGCGTAGAATTCCCCGCAATCAAATCTCCAAGGCCCTCTCTCCCCCCTCTCTTATCTCACGCCACCGCGTACGAATGCCTTCGACCGCCGACTCAACCGATCCGACTTTGTTTTTATTTTTTTTTATTTTTCGCCGTAAGCTGATGCTGGGTTCCTCCCTCTATATTCTCCTCCCCTTCCCACGGCCTATCCTATTCCCCAGCAATTCCCACGGCCCGTCGCCCCGCATGAAGACGAGAACAACTTGCAGTCGGCGAACCGTGCTCCCCCACCAAACCCTCCCATTGGATGGAACTTGCTCGGGGTGTCTGTCAGTGTCCACCCGCCGAGCTTGGGGGTAGGAAGTGGGGCTGTGGGACACCACCATGTATCGACGCTCACGCGATGTCATAAGTTCCTACTCTCTTCGGCTTTGGCTTTGCTTGGCTCCGTTCGCAAATGTTGCTCTCGGAACCCTCTGTAATGAAGAAGCTTGATAATGGCAATGTTTTGCTGAAACCTAGGTCGGTAAAAGAGAACATTGTCAGTTTCAGTGGAATAGCTAGGCATATTTCTTTTAACGTGGTGATTATTAGATTTACACTGCATTAGTTTTTAAGCACATAAATGAAGCATACCTGTAGTGTGTTATGGAACAACGGTAAATATGATTGTCTGATAAGCAAATAATCTGCTATAAATTTGCCTTCCCCAGAAGTTTTTTTACTATCTTCGCTTCGCTGAAGTATTTTCAAAAAAGCTCATTCGCCACCAAGTAGCGGAGCTAGCTCATGGAATTCCACTGTGTGAAAGAATTTTCAATTTGCCTTTTCCATCATTATTCCGCGAAATTTCACCTGCCGTCGGTGACACATTTCAATAATATTTGTGGCATCCATTTTCAATATACATGTACATCTACGTAGTACCGTGCAAGCAACCACTATGGTGTGTAGGACGGTGTGATTACACACCTGGGTGACTCTGTTTGAACCTCTCGAGACAAGTTCGATCACTTATCTGAGGAGTCTCATGTCACAATAACGAACGCTTCGAGATTTTGGTGCGTTTGAATCATTCGAATGGATAACTTACGCGTCTGAAACGTTGATTATTACGACTCTAATCGAGATATTCGACTCCATCAACGATACCCCGGTGAAAAGACCCGATCGAAAAGACTGCGTGAGATTTTATGGAATGGTTCAAACACTCCAAAATCTCGAAGCGTTCGTCATTGTACCTCATATCTCCTCAGTTACGTGATCGAAATTATATCGAGCGTTTCAAACACACAACCCCCCTGCTCTTATGCAGCACTCGTCCTAGTTGAAATCAGGGCATCAGGAAAACTGAATGCTGCTATGGACACTTCCTCGTATGAGTTGGAACGACATAATTGGATGAATACCTAAGATTTCGTAAATATTTTGTACCGAATATATAATCACTTATCCTGAAGAATAGAGAGGGTGAGCTGGATGGCTAGGAAGACGAACGAGGAGGTATTGGATAAGGTTGGAGACGAGAGGAAACTTGTGGCAGAGGTTCGGAGAAAGCAGAAGAGATGTATGGAGGAGGTATTGAGAGGGGAGGGCATGTTGAAGAGAGTGATAGAGGGGAGAACACTGCGGAAGCGTGGAAGAGGAAGGAAGAGGATAGGAATTCTGGACGAAATAATAGGAGGTAGAAGATATGAGGAATTTATGTGGGATCTAATGGCGGGACATCCTTAGGAGGGAAAGCGAGACAATGTCTCAGAAATTGAGATGCTGAATGTGGACTGTCCAAGAACCTACCAATCAGATGGTAGAATACTTAAATGAAAGAATCCTGAAGAAAATTAGTGATAGTGGAAAAGTTATTTTCCGCTGTCCATTGTGGTTTATATGATGGTTGCCATTTGAGTGAGAAACGTGTGTGAGCTGGGTGAGTTGGTAGAGCTCCGGGCACTCGATGTGCGAATGCCGTGGGCAAGCATAGCAGAGGAAGACATGCTAACGCGTGTGACCTCACCCCATGTGACTTCTTCACCTTTCTGTCCTTAGCTGGTAGGAACTGGACGACTGAAATGTACGTGATGGAATTTTGTTCCGCACCAAAAATTTCTGACTCAGGATTGGGTATTACCGCTTTACTTATAACGGACAATTATGCGGATGTCGTCAATGAGCAGAGTCCGGGTGCGAAATGAGATATTGCGGCGGAGTATTTGTGATGAAATCGTGTCTATATTCGTCGTTGCGTATAGTTTTTTTCCGCGACGTGAAATTCGCCACGCACGGCCCTCGTAGGTGGGAGGGGTCTCTGGAATTGTCGGCGTTCCCATGACAATGCCACACTTCACCGCCCCCCAACGGCGGCGGTGTTATAAGTAGGCTTCGCTGTCCTCTCTTTGGGATGTGATTCTCCGGCGTCGTGGTTGGCTGCCCGTGGGGCGGCGTCGCCATAGGGTCGGATGCAAAGGATAGGAAATCACCTGCTATATTGTTGTCAATGAGAGGGCTGAGGGAAGTTGGCTCCTCGAGAAGTGGAGCTCAGAAAGCGGTCACGGTTTCCGCAAAATCGGTGAGAGTGCTTCCCATCCGATATGCGTCATCGGGTCGCAAGCACCTTTCAGCCTTCCTCGGCCCTCCTAAAATGTATATTCCTTACAATGGCCCTTAAGGAGTGAAGAAATTATTAGCAAAGACATATACAAAGACTGAAGTCTATATACAAAGGAGGCTGATAGCTATGTTGATCTTATCTGGTATTATCTTTTACTGGGCAATGTCAGTATATTAGAAGGATTATATGTTTAACTTATTTGCAGGTGCATGTTTCAGCTATTTTGTTATTGCCTGAAGGGCATTGTCAAGATTTAGATTGACAAAGTTCTTAGCCTGATATCTAGGCGACTGTCACTCTCTCCACAACCACGAATTGCATGTGCTTAGAGCAGTGGCTCCTTACCTTTAGTATCTTGCCTCCCTTAAGGTAATTATTTATTTAAGAATAAAAGTGTAGGTGACCAAACTAATTTATGTAATTAATTTTGATAATATATAAACAAAAATAAGACATAAGGAAAAGAAAAAAAATTACAAAAAATTAAAAGTTGCATAAATCCTAATTAAAAGTACCCATAATATAAACGAAGAACTGAAATGTTATCTCGCACCCCTAAAGGGTGTGAAAACCCCTGGTTAAGAAACCCTGGTTTAGAGGCTATTTAATACTCAAGTTAGTGATGGAAGGAATATTGCCTGATGAGAGGTGAACATTGAGGCGATTAAGATTCGACAACATTTTTCCAGAGACTTTCTCGTTTCATTTCTTCGATTACTTATTTATGAAAAACTTTAGGGATTGCTCTACCCCAAATAGTTTAAACTCTCTTGTAAGCTTTTCCAGATTTGAATTATTTTGGCATCAAATGCATTTCGAGTGATCGAGAGATGTGGGCGAAAATGAAGTTGTCTCTGCGCCCAATAGGAGTGTTTTGTTCGTGCGGAGATTGAAAATTCGTGAGGCCCGTATGGTGAGAGTAGGCTTTATCTCTTCCGGATAAGCATTAAATTTTGGGTTTGAGGGGCACTCCCCGAAAAATGGCAATGATTGAAAAATATATGTGAAAAATTAAGTAATACTTTTGTAGAAATAACGAATTCAGAACTCACTTATTTATACGACCATCTCACACAAAGGTCTAGCGAGAACTGAATCCGACTGGGGACAACACTGAAGCAATTTATCTAATGCATCCGATGAAAACTTTCTCATCCTTTCGAAGACTCGTCATTCTGAATACGCGGGAGACTAATCACCTCCATATTTCCCACGATATCCATTCAACTGTGTTGCCGAGTAATTTCATCTTGCAAAATAATTAAAAATCTCTCGAGAAATGGTGGATTATCAACGGTTGCTCATGAGGAAAAAACATACTTCAATTTGGAGTTGAAACGTGGTACTGTTTTGGGGCTTGGATGTTGCGGAAATAGTGCAGAGAATTTAAGAGATTTGGTATGGGGAAGGGTGAAAATAGTTACATGACCTGGAGAGAGAGAGAGCGATAACGTGCTTCGTAGGCATATCTACTTATATTTAGGTGAACTTTTTTGGAGGTCCTTCGCAGGAGAAAGAAATACTGGATAAATTAGTTAGCTTAATTCTAGCTGGGGCTTGAAAGCTGATGGTTGGAAAGAGATTGCCGAGGTGAGTGATGGAGAGGAAAGAAAAAGATGATTTTCTTGATGACTTTTATGAGGTGTTAGTTAGGAGGTGGTATGGAAGTCAGTTTCAGGAAGACGAAGGTTGTTCTCTCTCTCGAAGGGTTTAATGGTTTTTTGACCTCACCACAAACGGTAGACTAATTATTGCTTTATCGGTATATCTACTTATCCAATTGTACTTGTAGGTAAATTACACGGGCCTGCAACGAAAAACTTAGGGAAGTAATACCTGATTCTTGTGATTTTTTTATTCTGATTTCAGTGAAACGTACGGGAAAATTCCATCATCCACCAATTTATCACAGAAAGAATTTTTATAATTGTGTTTGCAGAAAAACGATGAATTGTTGCATTAGATAAATTGCCTCATTGTTATCCCCAGTTGGATTCAGTTCTTGCCTCCGAAAGCTGAGCTCACCCCAAGTCCGCGTCGAAGAATCGATGAATCCGCTGTCGTAATTGATAAAGGTCTGCAAACTCAAGCCGGCTATACCCGAAAAACTAATGCAAGTCTGCAAAATTAACAGTTATCACGTACAAACCTGAAAAGTTTCCCAAATGTTACGGAGTAGCACAGTTTAGTAAGTACAACGTCCTAAAATTCGTCATTGATGCGGTTTCCATAAATGCCATTTGGTTCTGTGACTGTTTAATCAATAATCTGAATTTAGAATATTCTCTGGCATCGGAATATTATATTTATTTGTGTTACTCGAAACGACAAAAGGGTCCCTCGCTTGTAAATTCCTTTCCTCCGGGGTCCGACCACCTCCCCTTCATTCGGCCCCTCTTTAGCCCCTGCCCCAGAGCCGCCTAGAGAAGCCCCTTGCCCCGACAGGCTTTTACGAGGCATACCTGCGCCCCCCGCTTACTTCCCTATCGATTGCAGAAATTTGTGCCGCTTCCCCTGCCTCTCCTTGCCGCCGCAGTCGCGTCTCCTCCTCTCAAGCCCCTCGCACTGTCTAATCACATTATGCCGCAGTTATGGGAAGGCTTGCAGTGGCTTTCTGAGGGTTGGGATAGGGTGATAGGAGGGGAAAAGGGGAGGTATTCCAATGGAAACAAAGGTGAACGACCCTCCCCCCACCCTGTGCTCGTGGCGCAATGGAATTTAGTTTTCGAACTCCCCGTCACTCGCTTGCTTCCTCGATGTAGTATGAGTGTTTGCTTTGCGCCGCTCTGGTTGGCCGAGAAATGAAAAAAATGTATATCCACAGGTCATGCCGGAGAGGCTTGCGAAATTTGAAATATCGGTAACGGAACCATCTGTATCCGTCCATCCCTTGTATTTCAATTTCTTGGAAGCTGTATCATTGCAGAAATAAATTTGTTGAATTAGGTTTTCGTAGACCGTTTCTGCTCTGCATTCTGCCTTCAAATGTCTCTTTTCTTCCTTCATTTCTCTTTCGTCGCTTGCTTCTCGTCCTCAAGTGTCGTCTAGCACGCCTTTACTTTATTGCTCTTCTATTCTGGCATTCTGCCTTCACCAGTGGCGTACGGACGGGGGGGGCGGGAATTTAAACCCCCCAAAAACGTGTTTACCTGAATTCGTTCGTTTACCTGAACTAGCGTTTAGAGTTTTGCTTATTGGGCTGAAAAATATAGTTAAATTGTCTTCACGAAAAGAGAATGTTAATTTAATTATTGTTTTAGCGAATAATAATTTAAATATCATTTTATGATGATACACATAAATATTTATGAAACCCCCCAGGAGTCAATCCTGCGTACGCCGCTGGCCTTCACTAATGCCCTTCGGTGACGTCCGCTCGTGACAAAGTACTTGCTCCATCCACGGACTTGGTCTCCTCCGAATCTCACATAGGAGCACTTCTCAGCAGTTCGGCCTCTTCCTCCACCATCACACCAAGTACTTTCCATTTGTCATCCTTTCCGTCCATCGTGCCGTACTTTTTTCGCTAGATTTTCAATATATTTGTCCCTTGTGATGCTGGGGGGAGCTCAGTTGTAAACTCCATGGTAGGAGAAAGTTTGCATACGCTCAAGCATAGATATTTTCATACTTGGTGACCATCCGATGCCCAGCTTATTCGTTCCGAATGTTCCAAATTTTGATGAAATTAATGGATGTAGTTTTCACAGATGAACAGTGGTTCCTTCCCCGCCATTTCTCATTAGTGTTTAGTGTCTACTTCTGCACATGATGCCACTTTTATCTCTTTGGCCTGTGACAGTTGTTAGATGTGTCTTTTTCTCAGAAATTACCCTTGTCCATTTTATTAAATGTTATTCATAGCTGTTCTATCCTTTTTGTGGTAGCCGTTTGGCAAAAGTGGTTGAATCATATTAAAGCCTAATTAAGCCTTAATAATTGATTCATCGTAATATAGCTGTATAAACGATGAGGTTGTTTTTGCGAAGATGATTCCCTGATAATGGGAGCAGGGCCCCGTTTATTAATTATTTGTTATTATCGCAGTTTAATGATGTTTTTAGCCGTCGGCATAGCATGGAATTTATGTTGTGTAATTCGTTATATTTCTCACTTTAAATGAGAGGAATGTTGCGTTGTATTTTCTTGATCCCCATGAGCAAATCCGGGACGTATATGTAATCGGCGAAGAATTGGAATTTCGAATCGTGGAAACAGAAGATAGGTGGCATTAGGATAAAGAAGACTTCGGAGGACTTCAGTCGGCCTATCTTTGCATTGAGAGAATAATGAGTATGTTAGCAGCCTAAGTGCTGGCATCACCCGCCTAACTTCGCAATTTAGGAACGCTGGGAGTCTCACTGCGGTAATGTCTTATCTTTCACGCGCGGACAAAGTAACAGCCCCGCAGCAACAGAGAGGAGGAAGGGGTCGTGCGTCGGTTGCTTACGAGTGCATGATCCGCTCTGATTTTCGGCTGCTCTCAACTGCCCTCGCAACGCTGCTGCCCTCGACGGGCCCGTGTTGCTAATGAGGTGACTAGATTTCCTGGGGAAGGAATGTGCATAGTCGACTTCGTAAAATAGAGTGGGACAGAAATTTGGCTAGGCAACTCACATTTCTGGAGTTTCGAAATGCCCACGGCCTGGAGCCATCCGCGCAGAGGGAAAAAGAGTCATTATATGGAAGAAAAAATGGACTTCGTATGCTGCCGTAACATGCGTTACAGTGCCTCTTTTTCTTTCTAACTAGGCACACATATACAAAGCAGACACATTTACATGTACAAAATAAATGAAAGACAATTATTTTTTGTGTATTCAATTAAATGTATTCATGTGCTTTGGGATATGCAATATTTTAGCCCGTAGCTTACTTCCAAGCCTCATTGTTTTCAGTGCGTTTTATCATATTCTAAATTCGCAAAATAAAATACTCTATCCTGAAGTCCCCATTGATTTCCATACTCTCCATGGTTTGGCCCACAAATCTTTTCTGGGTTCAAAATTGGTCCCGAATCGAATTTGAGACCTAGTCCAATGAATTCCTCGTATCTACATAGAAATTTGTAACGAACAAATGATGGCATTGCATGACAAATTATGGTTTCCAATCCATGCCATTCAAGTAATTATAATATTCTGTTGTTGAAGTAGTGCAAATAATAATATTTTCGAGCTTAAAAATCCAATTTTAGGAAAAATCAAAGCGTATACGAAAATCGAATGCAAGAATTCAAAGTCTTGTTCTTTAAGTTCCCTATTGATAAGCATTTAAAATCCATATCGTAAGTGTAACCAATTTAAAAAAAGCAAACATAGAGACCACTGCACCAAATCTTATTGTTCCTCGCTTGTTTGAGAAGCTCGCGTGCCAACACTCATTTGTTGAAATGACTCGCGCTCCACCATACAATGGATTTAATAATTCAGAAACCTTCGCGGGCGCGCGGGCAACAATTCACCAGAGTTCCTATCTGATGTAGTAATAAATAGTATTGGAACGCATAGAAGAAAGCACAAACAAACAAATATTCATTTTTATTTATAAGAAGGTTAGAACATTCTCGCTCAGCATGGTAGTGCTAAATCACGCTCAATCGCTGCAAAACGAATTCCCAATTCCCTCAAGTCAGGGTAACAGGAGAATGAATGCATGACTTTGTCTCTGCTTCTGAGGAGTAAATGCTTTTGCATGAGCAAACGTGGAGTGGCCTTGTGCCACCCCGTGTGGATGGGTCCGGGCCATCATCACCCCCTCATCGGAATGTCAATCGCTGCGTGCAGCTCTCCTCTTGATGTGCGGCCACTTGTCCGCGCTCACTCGAGGATCGCGGCTCCGTGGGAACTCGATAGTGTTGAAAAAGAAGAAGGGGTCCATGGCGCATGCGCAGACCTGGGATACGTGCGGTCTCGTTGGTAAAGGTCAGTGGGAGGTGATGAAGAGGGAGGTAGGGGGGGTTGTCGAGGGGTGGCGTGGGGGAGAGAAGGGGTAGCGGAAGCGCAAGGATGCATTGCAAGGGGAAGGATGGGGTGGAGGATTACAGGAGGGGTGGAAGAGATGATGGCGGGCAGGTGGATTGTACGGATTGAAGCGCGGGGTGTGCTGGGAATCGGGGGCACGGACGATATTCAATTTGGCGTGTGTTTTTCATCCTCGCTCGGGTCGCGCGCGCAGAGAGGTAGGGGGCGGGCGAATGGATTTCTCGGCGAAGGAATTACGGAAGTTACTGTTCGAGGTGCAGGGGAATGAGTGGAACTCCCCTTTCGCACGCTAAGATTTATCGTGAAATTTCGCTCGAGAAATACTTGTGCCATGAACTGGGATGTGACATCATGATCGCCCCCATGTTTTACTTGGAGTTCTTGAAAGCTTGTTTCCATCAAAGTTCACGTTTCGCCTATTGCTCAAACAGTAGGTAGTTGACGGTCTTGAATCTAATAGGTTGTTTGGTCAGAATTCACTTTCGCGCAAACGGCACGGTGATGTACTCGTAATGTATGATGCCTACAGTCGTGATAACTTTGAACTATGGAAAAGTTTTAATTTGTCTCAAGGATGGGAGTTACAAGCAAGGTTTGTGGCTTCATTGCTTATCAACTCGATATTTCTTTCTTTTATGTCTAAGATCTCTTCTCAGAAAAATAATCCCACAATAATTGAACAACGTTTTCACATTTCACGACAAATTTTTTGTGACTAGTTAAAGCCTCGTAAAAGTCGTGACCTAAATCATGGTAAAGGGCTTTACAGGTTTAGGGTGACCCGTTTCCTTTCAAAACCACGAGCCTAGGTTTGGCAGCGTTAGGGTGAATTGCACGCTGCAGCCGTTGACATGGCGAGTTATTTCGGCCCGGATTGAAAGAGATGTCAATGTGTAGCGTGTGGATTGTAGCTAGGCGTCACCTAACCCCAAGTTTATATCGCCCCAATGCCACCTATCTGTCTGAGAAAGCAATTAAAGTTGAAATAGCTGGTCTTTTTCTTTACTCCAGCCTAACCTTACTCCCATCAAAGGATGGATTTCATATGCCGTCTCGGTATTAGACACGGGACCTGAATACATAGTTTTTGAACGAAACGTTGATAGATTTTCCGAAAATAAATATACACTACGATTCCTTCACATAACACCCCAGGGTTATTACCTGGCTTATTTTTCTCGAGGATCTTGATGTGGAGCAAATAGACACTTCACTAGTCATTTGGAGAGCTACCTCTTAATCAGAACTTGTGAACTCTTTTATGATGATGTTCATTCGTCACCATTACGGCGATGAAATAAGCGAAAATATCCACGAGAAAAAATCTACCTTGACCGGGGATCGAACCACAGACGTTTGGGTTAAAGTGCCAATGCGCATGGATAACGTATGGTCTGCGCACTGGCCCATAACGAAAGCCAAATTTTCCTGGTTCCATTCCCGATCCAGGTAGATATTTTTCTCGTGTCAATAATTGTGAACATTGGGCATTCAATGCAATTAACGGGTATAATCTGCAATCTACTACACATCAGTTTGCATAATTGTTCTAATTTGACAGCTACCTATATATTTGTTCAAAAATACTCTGCTGATTTTGGCAAAATAATATTTAATATATTTATTTACTATGTAATTTGATACCACTGCTCTATTTTCAAAGAGATATAATCGCTAAACCCCTGAACAAATAGCATCACAAAGATGAAATTCAAATTTCGCCTAAAATATGTTTGTGAAATACATGCTTTATTGGTTTTCACTGGTTAGAAGGAAATTAAGTGACCAAAAATCAGTGTATGCGACGTGTGTTAGAAATATGAAAAACAATCACAATTCTATTAGCTTAAGTGTATGCGTATTTTATTGAGAGTTGGTCAATGTTTTTTTAAAATATCTCAACTTTCTTTTTCCTACGTTTTGCTCTTTAATTAAAACATCATCAGGGATATAACACAATGTAAGGAAAACATTTAGTATTAGTTATTATTATATAAATGTAAAAGAGTTTATACTCATAAATTTAGTACGCATAAGTAAGTGAAATACGCATACGTTAATTAAAGTGGTCAATAACCAACTCAACAAAGTTATAAGCAAAGGGAAATATATTATGTGTTGCTTTGTGATGTTTCAACCCTGTGTTTATGCGCTCTTGAATTATCGTTCTTTTTATTGCAGTTTTCAAAGAAAGAAGTGCAATGTAAAAAAAAACGACATCACGACGGCTATAGGTCTAGCGTCTTCATCGATGGCCTTGATTGCCGTGCTGAATCTTTTGAGCTTGAGAATTTCGATGTCGTGGGCTGCTAGGATCCTATTTCTGACCAGAGGATTCAACACTCATTTATCGAGTCAAAATTGTTAATTAAATATTTTACTCTTATGTATACAAATGCACGTGATCTTTCTCATGTGTGCGTACACCGAGATTATAGCGCGCGCATATGCATATTTTCATGCTCGTGTGGATCTCCGAATGCAAATCTCTGAATTGAGTTTTGAGTAAAATGCGTGAAATGCGACAACACCTGTAATCGCATTGACCTGTATTCAACCTCTGGCATGAAAGAAAGCACTAGTGGTCAGGGCTTCTGTAATCGTTCAGCCGGGTCTCACATCTCCATTAATAGGTGGAGGAGGGGGAACGCGGGATATGATTTGGAATTCCGCTGCTTGGAATCCTGCTGCTGGGAAAGACATCTACATCTACAAAATACCCTGCAAGCCACCTCAGGGGTGTGTGGCAGGGGGAAAAAAGACCCACATTGTCGCTCGTCTGCTTGGAATCAGCGTTTCCTACGACATCCACCCTCATCCATTTGCTCGACGCTCGCCTACAGGGCCTTGCTAGTTTTCGCAGACATTTAAATCTTTCCGTTGAGCCTTAAATTTCTCATGAAAGAGAAGCATTTAAATTTAGTACTAATACCACTTGCCTCACAAGTTTTAACGAATTGCAATGTCGCTCAGGGTGTGCGCTTCAAGTTAACAATCGGATTGGCACTTCAGAAAGTTACATTTAAGTGTATTCAGACGTATCATCTAGTCATTGGAACAACGGGAATTGCTTTTAAGTTCCTAAAATTGCACATGAAAAAATTGACTCCATAGTCGATGCATTCCTATAGTTAATGTTGATGGAGTTTAGATGATCGACTCAGACCCAGACTTGTGAATTATGAGAGAGTTCCTCAGTCCAACTAAAGGAATTAAAAATTCTCAGGTTGTCTGCTCCCAAATAAAATGGAGGAGTTGCCTGTGAATGCCGTTGCTAATCTCAGACCGTGTGGCTGGCATTCATGGTGAAAATTGGAACCTTGCCTCTTCTCTGCGGGATCCCTCATGCGGAGCGCTTTCTTTCCGTCGGCCGAGGGAAAGAAGTAAAGAACCCTTACGTCACCCGGAAGTTCTCGAACCTCCGGAGGGAGCGCACAGCGACCAACCTCTCCAATACCCGGACCCATCCGGAAGCTCCGGCTGTCGCACAGTGGGGCAGAATCCCAAAAAGCTGGCCAAAAGTCGAAAAAAAAAGTTTTTATTCAGGGAATTTTAAGTATGCAGTTGGGTAGACTGATGTACAATGTATCCAATTTCATCGTTAGAAAAGATCCGAAGATTGAATCTGACTACTTGCATCATTTGAAAAGTGACCTTTGAAGGAGCAACTTCGGCGCGACACAAAATAAGTGAAATACCAGTTATTTCAAACACGTGTAAAAGTGTTCAGGTTAATGCAAATTTAACAATTCAAAATGGACGAAGATCGTGATGGTGAGTGCAATGTTTACATGTGTAACAAGAATGTCATAAAAAATTTTAAAATTACTTATTTTAAAAAAATTGTTCAGACCAAATTGGCCAATTAATTTTTATATATTTTTTTTAATTCGAAAAAAAAGTTATAAATTCCACGGAGTTCTGCAACGAAATTTATTTAAATCTCATTGTCTGCTATTTATATATAATATATTAAAAAACCAGCTGCCAAAAAGTGCCAATCTGCATTTTGTGCAGGTTATTGCACAACAGGTTCAAAGTTGCTCTTTTAACACCTTTAGATAACGCTAAGCTTTCATATATTTTACATTTTTTAAAAATATTTTTTATTAAGTTTTTGATTATTACTGTTTATTAAATTATAAGTGAATTATAAATATAATTTATTTGATATGGTACGACTTTTTATTATTATTTTTTCGGAATGTATGTAGGCTTTTACAAATTTTATTTTTTACTGCAGAATCTGATGGCCAAGCCATGGGGAGCAATGATAAAGTTGGCTTAACTCGAAAGAAAATGTTTGTTTTAGTTTGAGGCCTCTTGAATAAAAACATGAACGCATCTTGCAAAACAATTGAAAAATCAATGCCTAGTCCACTGAAATTCCGTTCCACACTATAAGAAAACGTGAAACCCGTTATACAAAAATTGATGTCCTATTTCAGCATTAAGTGGCAGGAAGTTAAAAGGACCGAGGACTCCTTTTTCAATAAGTTTGGTGAATGGCTAAGCGTTTTTGTTTATTTGCAAGACACTGAAACTTGAGAATAAACACCAAAAAACAAGATCTGGTCGCCCTTCTGCTGACTTCGATGTTGCAAGTGAAAGAACAAAGCGAAATAAATTATGAAAATTTGCGTATGCAATCAAGTGTAGAATTGAGTTATGCTACTCAAATGAGTCTTCGAGCTTCTGGGCAATTGGATGCTGCAGAATTGTTAAAGATGTAACAACGGGCAATCCATCAACCTCGAAAGCGTACAGAAGGTCATCGTCATTTGTTAGAGAAAATTTGCTTTCAGGCGGTTCTACTCTTTCACTTTTTATAGAGAATCGTATCGCTACAGCTAGTATATGTTGACGACAGTAATAAAGAAATTTTGTTGTGGAAAATCCGAGACCCTCGTCACCCAGAATTTGTATGCCTATACGAATCCAGTTTTTAGACGAAAATACGGAAGCCACTGTCGACGAAATAGATTACATAAAAGAACAAGATAGTAAACCTTTTCAAACTGGAAGGAATCACAAAGAAATATTTTTAACATGCAAACTTGCATTAAAAATGATAGATGGAAAAGTTTGCAATGTCATCACGAGTAATTTGTCAACTCAACGTCGCTATCTATGCAAGGCAACATCAAAACAATTTAATGATCTTGATGAGATTCTTAAATTGAAAATCAATGAAGAAAACTCGGGATTCGGGATGTCCACCTTACATGCGTGGATAAGATGTTTTGAGTACTGTTTGCATGCAGCATACAAGCTTCCAATAATGAAGTAAGATCGAAGTTTGGAAGAAAATAAAGACGGATACTGCAAATGAGTTAATACAATCAGAATTTTGTAAGCAGTTAGGACTTCTCGTTGACAAACCAAAACCTGTAGTCAGTAACACAAATTATGGCAATACGAATCGTCGATTTTTCGAAAGCGCAACTACTTTTGCTGCTATAACAGGCGTGATTAAGTATTTAATCAATCGATCCCGTGTATTATTGCAAAGTTTTTCGTGTGGCCACGAGATTCATTTAATCAATTTTCCGGAATACTACTTACGAACAGCTCGCCTATTTGTAGAATTGTATCCGTGGTTCTACATACCAACTTCAGTCCACAAAATCCACATTCAACGCAAAGGAATAGTAGCTTCTACATTATTGCCAATTGGGCAAATGTCAGAAGATGCACAAAAATCCTGCAACAAACTAATCAAAAAGTATCTACAAAACTTCTGGCGGAAGAGCAACAGAGTTAAAACGACGGAAGATGTCCTTTTAAAAGACTACAAATCTCAGCAGATCCGCTTATTTCGAGCTTACGTAAATTGCCACCGAAGACATTGAAATCGTTATCTCCTGATGCTATACAACTTTTACTACCACCTAAAGGTGCAAACCTCTTCTGAGGAATCCAAAGACTACGACACAGATGATTCGGAACTTAATTAGTGCGCTTTGCTTCATTATAAACGATTTCATGTACTCCGATGTTTTACCGATGAATTAAATTGAATTGTTTAATTTTTAATAATAAGTCTGCTTCATCTAATTTTTACTTCCTAATCTTGTAGTTCAATTTTTATCTGCATTCTTCGTTTTTTGTGTAGCCCTCTACATTAGATCCATTAGTTTGATTATTTGAATTTTTTGTTAATATTAAACACGTAATCAGGGAGCCCCAAAACCCTTCACTCACAATCAGTGTTTTATGAAAATTGAAACGATTTCAGACATTTTTTTTAATTTTGCATGCAATTTTAACGTTCAAATCGTAATTAGTGAGCCTAAATACCCCTATATACAAAGTATAATGAATATTGAAACATTTTTAAAGCCTCATATTTAGATTTTTAATCCGCCATATTGGATCCGCCATATTAGATCCGCCATTTTGTTTTTTGCAATTTTGACGTTAGAATCGTAATCAGCGTGCCTATAAACACCATCATACAAAATTTCACTAAAATTGGGTAACGTTATCATATTTCGGCCAGCTTTTTGGGATTTCGCCCCACTGTGTGTCGCGTCGTCGCCGACTAGGATCGCCGGCCGATGACGCTCCGGCACGACCGCGATCCCGCGGGACATAACTCTCTATACCGACCGCTTGTACGGACCCTTAGGTACTCAACCACCTTCCCAGCCAATGGCCTTCACCCATTCCCACCCTTCCCCCTCTCCCCAGTCCTCATTTCCGCGTCCTATTCTCCTGGTCCCAGTCTCGTCGGTGTGATTAATGGGTTCATCCTCACATGATGACATACACATGCTTGCCTTTTTGCGTTAGTGTTTTTGGGATGTCCAAATTGCACGCATTCCGACCGATACATTTATCACATCCCATATTCTGTCACGTAATAGGTGTTTCATGTACCGAGGCCTTTGAGAAAAAATCGGGAAGTTGAAAAGCACAATTGAAAACTTGATAACTGGATGGTAGGCGAAGTAACTTTGTTGAATTTAGGAATTATGGAATGAAGAATCACTTTTTAATTTCCACATGTTTATATATTCAACTGACCGGATTCGATGTTTAGTACATCATCATCAGAGGTATTATTACATTCACAGTACAGCGGGCGTCACAGTATATATTGTGACGCCCGCTGTACTGTGAATGTAGTTATACCTCTGATGATAAATGTAGTTATACCTCGGATGTAAATGTAGTTGTACCTCGAAACCGGTCAGTTTAATAAATAAACGTGTGGAAATTTCCAAGTGATTCTTCATTCCACAAAAACTTGATATAGAAAAAACTAGGCTACAATAAAATTGCTTTGCTCTGTTCACTTCCTAGTACACTATTCCCCTTTCAGATTTGCGAGTAAGGACCTATTTTCCTCCTCAATATTTAACTAGCAGTGAAGAGATTGATATGGAGCGTATGGCTACGAAACCGAAACTTTCTGGGAAGAGGATGAGAACCGATAGAAGAACGAAAAGGTTAATTGGAGCAGGATGTAGAAAATAAGATGTGAAGGAAGGAAATAAAGCTGAGAGGTTTTGGACATAGAAGTGGTGGAATGGAAGTTATTGGGTGAAATTCGGCGGAGGCGGAAGATGGAAAAGGTAAAATCGAGATGATTTATTAAAGGATGTGATTCAAGGGAGTATTCGGCTGGGGAAGTGGGAGTTAAACAATTGGTAGATATTATAGATTTCGCCAATTCGAAGGATTCAGATGCCATCCAAGGCGATATAATGGGATGATATCTTCGGACTGCGTGTGTGATCTTCGGAACCAACAGTTGATAGTGAAACTGTTGCCTCATAGTGTTAGTGCAGAATAGTTAGGCTGTATTACTGATTTGTCTCTCTGTCAGAAATCGTCTTTAAAAATCGCGCGATGTTGATAGTTGCAGAGAAATAATAAAATCCCTTTATCTTGAAAAGGCGAAAAATAATTGATGTCTTAGGGGTTTCTGTATCTTCATAGTCAAACTTATTATTATCTTATGGAGTTGCAGTTCGCCTTTCCATTACCTGCATATTTCGTTTAAAAACATAAAATCTGGCCATCAGCACTCAAATTTCCCTCGTCTTGACCGGCTCTCCTGACTCCCCAAGTTTTACGCTGGATTTTTTTCTGAAAATATGAATGTGAACACTTTTATCGTGGTATATTTGCGCTGTGTTTTTTTATGTGTCAGCACGACGCTCCCACCGCCTTTCATGTGACTGTACAGCTGAACTGTATGAAAACATGGTACCATAATGTTCTCTGGGAAGCATAGTCGGGATTTTTGTATGCGATAGGGCCTATTGTATTACGAGAGGACACAGTAAGATGGTGCATAGCTCACTCCAATATCCCCCTGGAGTCGAAAGATTATTTTGTCTGGTACCCCGTGGGTCAGTGCCATGCCTCGAATTGAAGAACAACGCATTGCGACCGAATGATTTTCTAGAGCATTCGGAATTATCGGCGAATAATGCGAACTCCAGGATGGAGCTAAGGTTTTGGAGCACCTCCCGGGTCATGAAAATTTTCAATGCCTAAGAGCCAAGCAATTACATCCAAGAGGGATTCTTTAGATAAACTAGGGTTCTACATATCTTAAATTCTTATCTTACATCAAAGGAAAAGCATTTCACGCTAAGTAAAATACTGTTGTATTGAATAACTTTGTCGAATTATAATGTACGTGCTAAAATTTATACTCAATTTCCGCCTTACGCAATTCCTAAAAATACAAAAATTGTGTTGGTTTGTTCTATGAACATTCAAATGGACGAAGATCTTGAGGCGTGAATAAATATAATGTGCATTTTTTAATCTACTCCCCCACTTTCCCTTAACATTTCATTTCAGATGATATCCTAATGGCGTACACGTTATGATAGGTTTATCTATTAAAGATGTTTTCTTCTTGCTTATCGGAGAAATTTCGCTGCATTTACCCGAATGATTCACGTTTGATATTTCCATCTTGCTGTAGTGAGGAAAAAATAAGCATCGCGAAACGGGCGTAGGACGTGAATCTGGGACACTGTGGTGCTCCTCCCATTTACATGGGCACCCCCCGCCGCCGCCCCTGGCCCACATTTCAACCCTCCAGCGCGCGCATCGACTCTCCTATGCGCCGCTCTCGGCACATGGGCGCTGCAGTTGTCTCCCTCCCCACTCTTTCCCACGTGCTTCGCTCATCCTCAACTCCCGCCCCCCAAGGCTGGGGAAGGGTCTTCCCTCTGTTGCACAAGGGCTATCGACCCCCATGCCCGGGCAGGCGGTGTGGCGCCCGCCCATCCCCCCCCCTTCGCGAACCCCCTTCACGAACCCTCGGCCGTCCCCTTAACCCTTTTTGCATCCACTGCTCTTGAGTTGAGGGGGCGGTGGGAATAGTTTGGCGAGCGTGAAGAATCGGTGAAGATGAAAGATCTGAAGTCGACCTGCTAGCGGCTTTGACGCATATGCAGTGCGTGTGCTTTTTTCTATTTCTGGCACGTCTCGCATTTCTTCCCGTTTGCCATACCCTGTGCGTGTGTCCCCTCTCAAATGGAAATGCTGACAGAAAGTCAGTGGGTGAACTTGTCATCATCTACTTGTGAGTGTTTTCTCCCTGCCTGGTGACCTTCGCTAAAGCTAATTTTCAGAGCAGATTCCAGCACGGGCAAGTTTGTGGCACGTAAAAGCATTCGCGTGGGTTGCGGCACACTGTGGATCGGAAGCATGGCTATGGGGGGTCGACCTTTGCCTCGGTCGACCTTTGATTGTACATTGTACAAGTTACCTTCATGTCGAAACGTGATTCCTTTAAAGAAATAGTTCATCAAACTGACCGAAGTGCATACATTTTCGACTATTCTATACTTTGTATATGGACCTCAGAATAAGTGGTGAAGATAGGAAGAACTTAGTGGTAGATAATGCAGATTGGTTGTACGGATAAGCTGTGTCATGTGTATTTATGTGTATACGGATAACATGTGTGATGTGTCAGAGTGTATGGATGTGGATTGGTGTAATGGAAGAAGATGTAGGTGTAGCAAAACTTGGTGGCACTTACCAGGGCAGAGTTGGAAGTCACTGGGAGTGAATCAAGCGTTGATGAGCGGGAAAAGGTACCGGGTAATTCCCGGAGAGACCTCTAGAGCGACATCATGTCCCTATTATTCTTGTATTTCCTTCTCTCTTTTTCGTCATGTTCTTCTCAAGGGAGTGCCACCACGTTTCTACATCTGTATTGAAGTATTGTGTTCAACTATAGGCTGAAAGAGTTTCTAAGGAACTCGAAAGAAAGGGCAAATGCAAGGTAATGTCCCTTGGGGTGGATGAACCCGTAATTAGAAGAAACGTACAAGGATGGAACCATCGTTGAAGGTTTTAATCTACGGCTTTTAGAAATAGATTAGAGTAGGGAAGGCAAGATGATTGCATACAACCGATCGTTCTTAATAGCGTGCTGCTGCTGACCTTCGGCTGGCCGTAAAGTCAGTAGGTGTGTGGGTATTCGCTTTAGTTTTACTTATCTCTTCTCCCCTGCGTCATGGTTACATCGTTCTCTGTGGCAATCCACAGATTTTGGCGCAGGTGGTCGCTGGTGTCCGTTGGAGGTGAATGTAGATATAACCCCGAGGGCATTTGGAATCATACTCAAAAATATTGGATTCGCCTATCAATTAAAATGCAAAAGAGAACCGCATGATCGGGAAAAAATACAGATATGAGGAGAGAGTGTAACACAACTTATGGATGGACTAAAATGAGTTGGGAGCTGCCAAAGACTAGGAGTTACGCGCAAGGCTATGATTACATACTTGGAAAATTCTAATCACGCGGTTATCAGCGTGACACGGAGGATGCTATTTTTTTATATGAATTTACCTAGGCTATACATCTCTAGAACAGACGGAAGCAAAACAATGAGAGAGGTACTTTGCCGAACTTGGTACATACGAAAATTTCATCATCTCACCCGACATCAATCTCTGCAACAAAAACAGAGCGCGAAACCGATCAGTCAACAAACATTTTACTGTCACCCCTTCCCAATCCCCTCTTGTATTCATCGTCGCTGTCCCCCTGACCACACTCCCATTCGGCGGCTCGCTTGGCGGCGTGTAGATGCGTAGGCAAGAGCGGGTTGCAGAAGTTTTATTTCATCGACCAAGTGTATTTTTATGGAGGGATTCTCCTCCTTCACTATCGGTTACGTTGGCGGAAGACTGGAGGCGACTTGGAAATATTGGACCGGATTACGCTCTTATGCCCGCCCCTGTGATCTCCTGGGCCTTCTCTCTTTAGTCGCCCATTTACTACCCTCCTTTCATCTCACGGGACGTCCTTCCACCCCTGGGCCCCCCGCGGTAGCCTGATCAGGCGGCTTCGAGGCTTATGAGACGAGAGAGAAACAATATTACTGATCTGCTTCAATGACGACTGGTAATGAGAACCTGTTGTTGGCAACATCCCCCTCTCTCCTTCGAAATTACTCTTGAACTAACATCTACAAAATACCCTGCATGCCACCTCAAGGGTGTGTGGCAGGGGGTTAGTAGTTACAACATCCATTACACTTGACCCTGTTGAAGTTAATGTACTTCAACTATTGATGCATTAGCATAAATCGATAACGCTTGTCAGGAGGCAAAAATGGACAGAGATACGGCGAACTTAGTTAAAAGTCTCATTGGCAGCTGTTATGGTCTCTTATCCTTCATGGGAAAAATTCATTTTAAATTTTAAGTTCTGCAGTCTAGTTGCCTAATTTTATTCTCTTAATCCGATCTACGGTAGTATGCCGGATTTCGCAAAATTCTACCAACTTCGTCAGAAAACGAATTGGTTTGGCGCTTACATAAAAAAATATGAAGTCCTAATTTTAACATACGGTGTGAAAGCGATTCCCATTCCAGTTGCTGCAGAAGGCCAGTAACAATAATGAGATTACCATAACGGTCTTTAGCGTATATTGCTGATCGTCGCTGCACGCGTTCTAACTCGGTTTTTAAGCCTACCTCATTAAGAATCCCAAATATTGGCAGCGTATTCCAAATGGGGTCTAACAAGGGAGAAATAGCTTATTTCCATAACTTCATCGTCGCACTTTACAAGTACTCTTTTAACAAATCCCAATTTACGATTAGAATTGCCAGTAATTTCCCGAATATCTTTACCGCACGAGAGATTATTAGATTAGCTCCGGGGTATTTAACGGATTCTACTATGTCTAATAGGCTATGCTGTATGCAATATCTATAACGAGGAGAGTTTTCCTTTCCAAACATTCATAACACAATTTTTCAAATTTAATTCTAGCAGCCACTCCTGTATTACCTCGAGGTCCTTCGTTAGTGCTTGCTTATCATTAAGGCTGTGGTGTAAATCTGGGTCGTGTAGATTCATCGAATAGTTCAAAGTTATCGCGTCCCGGCAGCGTTGCGTCGCTGTAGATCAATAATCCATGTTCCGCCATTCAATTATCCTCGCCCTTGTGGGAAAATAAATGAGAAACTGTATCATACCTCGTCGAGTAAGCGTTCAGTGTTGCATTTTTCCATCACGTGAACAGCTTTCCTACTCAATGATTAGTTTATTCCTTAATATAATATATCTCATTACGTCGAGTTGAATGTGGCTTAAAGACATTTTTTAAATCTTCATTTACTGAAATTAGTGAATGGAACAAAATAAAGGGTAAGTAAAAAAAGAAAGAGAAATGAAGGAAAAGTAAAGTGGGAAGATTAAATGGAATAAGTTTTAAAGTCAGTCTTGAAAATTTGGAAATGGACATCTTGTGAAAATGAAGGAGCTCTTTGGCCTTATTCTGTCTGATTTTTGTAATATTGGAAGAATAACATGTTTGGAATACCTGCGAAGTTGCTCTCTGGGAACTTAGTGTCGTCATACAAACAGTGGGAATATACCGGGACGAAGAAGTTGAGGGGATATTTTTGTTCACATTGGTTTGACCTCATCTTGAGTTCTTCCTAGTGTTAGAGGTTGGAATGATTTATTTTACCATGAAAAATAAACAAGGGAAGTAAGACAAAGGAAACGGTTTTAGGCTTTATCTTGTGGAATTATCCATTACGGTAGAATTTAATAACTTTGTTAACTCCACTAATTATTTATTACCACGACCCGGGTTTCAACACTTGGTGTCATCTTCAGGTGAAGATGGCACCTGAAGATAACACCAAGTGTTGAAACCCGGGTCGTGGTAATCAATAACGTCGATTATAGGCAAGATACTCGAACATATCGTCGTTAGCAATATCATGACGTTCCTGGACAGTCGTAACGTCCTCCATGGCTGTCAGCACGGCTTCCGGAAAGGTAGATCATGTGAAACACAACTCGCGCTCTTTCTTCATGACGTTCTCAAATCTGGCGAATCGAAAAGACAAGTTGACGCATTATTTCTAGATTTTAAGAAAGCTTTCGACACGGTACCTCATAACAAACTTTTATACAAATTACAGTCATGCGGCCTAAACGAAACAGTAGTAAACTGGATACGCGACTTTCTGAGTGATCGTAAGCAAAAGGTAGTTCTTGACGGAATTAGCTCTGATGTCGTTAAAGTGACATCAGGTGTCCCCCAAGGAAGCGTGATCGGACCCCTTTTTTTCATTATATACATAAATGATCTATGCTCTCGAATTAGCAGTAAAATACGTCTATTCGCCGACGACGCTGTCATCTATCGTGAAATTAGTGATCACTCTGACTTTGAAACTCTATCATCGGATTTAAACAACGTTCATGTGTGGAGCCAAGAGTGGGGACTCGAACTTAATCTGAGCAAATGCACGGCGGTACATTTCTTGCGGAAGTCGTCCAACTATTCCCATGTATATGCTGTGGATGGTGTTAACATAAAGGCGACAGATGAAGTGAAGTATCTAGGAGTTACGATAACTTCGGACCTATCGTGGGGAGCACATATAAGAAATATTTGTGGCAGAGCTCTGAAGAAGCTAGGATTCGTCAAGCGTATTGTGGGAAGATTTTCGGATGAAAAAGTAAAAGAGAGGTGCTATTTCGCACTCGTCCGGCCACACCTTGAATATGCAGCGAGCATATGGGATCCGGTGCAGAAAGACTTAGTCCGGGAACTTAATAAAATACAAAGGAAAGCTGCGCGATTCGTCAAAAACAGCTACGGGCGTACTGACAGCGTTACACAGATGTTAAACGAATTAGGCTGGGAACCGCTAGAGACTCGGAGGCTGCGCGCTAGGCTTAGATTGCTTGAACAATTGAGAATAGATATCTTTCAGAGCGACACGGAGAACATCATATTAGAACCCCACTATATTTCCAGGTCCGATAGAAACGATAAATTAAGAGAGATATTTTGCCGAACGGATAGGTATGGGAATTCGTTTTTCCCCCGAACAATAAGGGACTTCAATAAATGCTAGGCGTAATTTCATTAGAGCGTTTCTTTTTTATCTTTAAGCGGCTGGTGTCCTAACACCCCCCGCCACACGCCTATTGAGGCGGCTTGCGGGGTAATATGTAGATGTAGATGTAGATGAATAATAAGTGGGAGTTATCAAAGTTACTAAATTCTTCCGTAAGGGAAGTTAGGTTATTTCTTGAGCATTTCTGTCAATGAGTAGGAATAGTCCTTCTCACTCAGACTTGCTGCTCTCCTTTGTATTCGATCTATTTTCTGAGACTAATGCTACTTCTTAAGGTTCCCATATGCTAGCGGCATACTCAACTGAGGTCTCACGAGAGAAAAATAACATCGCTCTTTAACCTTCTCGTCACATTTTCGTAGTATTCTTTTAAGAAATCCCAAAAGAAATATTTAAGTATTTGCGAGTAGCCTGTCCGCAGATTTCCCATTCGTGTTTCCCATGGAACTGGTCCTGAGTAATGACCCCACCTAAGAATTTTATTGACTCTACATTTGATAATTCGGTTTGATCAGTTGCGTACGTTTCCTTCACCAAGTTATTCTTTTTCCATAAATTCATAACAACGCACTTTTTAAAATTCAATTCTAACTGCCAAGTATTGCACCATTCATATTTAGTATCTAGGTCTTTTTGTAACGCATTCCTGTCAAACTCATAGCTTAGATCCCGGTACAACACTGCGTCGTCTGCGAAGAGGCGAATTTTGTTCGTAACAACGGTAGTGATTTAATTATATACCAAAGGAATATTAAGGGACCGATGACGCTTTCTTGGGGTACACCTGATGATACTTTCAATACACCTGAACTAACGCCATCTAAAACTACCCTCTGTTCGCGGTCGGATAAGAACTCTCTTATCCAACATATTATCCACGTCGTGGTGTATTTCATAAGTTTCATCTTCACGAGTAACTTTGAATGAGGGATTTAACGAAAGCTTTGTTGAAATCTAGAAATATTGCGTCTACCGAGCAAGCTTTTCTCCGAGGAAAGAATATCGTGAATAGAGAGGGCCAGCTGGGTTTCGCAAGACCTGCCTTTCCGGAATCCTTGCTGATTTTGCGTTAACCAGTTTTGACTATCAAAATACCCCATAATCGAGCTGAAAATTATATGTTCCAATACCTTGCACGAAAACTTGCCACTTCAGGTTGAAGCTGGTCCTAGAGCTTCTTTGGTCGCCTGAAAATTCTTTTTCCAAATGGTCTGTAGTTGAGAAGTCTATAGAGCAATCTATTGCTCGGTATCCTTAATTTGAGCTCATACCATTTGTCACGGTTAATATCCATTAGTTTTGTGTATGACCGGGATGCTTAGTTTGAAGAAAATGTCTTCATTTCGTTTATTTCATGGAGGGTTTACGCATTCAAGGGTGTTAGTAATTTCATCTGCTTCTATCCTTCTGATTTGGCTTTATCTTAATGCCTGTGTTTTGAGCCATAAAGCAGTACCTGTTATAATAGGCATTTCTGAATTCTTTCTTGGGAAAAAGGTTGCCAATGTTTTGATAAAAATATCCATAATAGCGAAGTTTGCGTAAGCGTTTCTTTTCTTTTATGAACTTAGATGGCGTATATATATGTGGATTTCTTGAAATAAAACCCTGTGAAAATTACTAAGTTTATAGTTTTTCAGTATAAATGTATTTTCACAAAGTTACGCCTGAAAATATCGCGTGAATTGAGTAATTGGCTCAATTTGTCAAGTGCTTACTACGTCGTGTGATAAGCACCTCATTTGCATCTTCTCCAATCGCGGCGAAGGTGGTCGGCGACGTCAAAAATTCAAATGATAAACCGCGTTTCTTTTTTTTGCATCTTTTTTTGTGCGAGACACGCCTGTGACGTTATTTTGACGGTTTATCCCGTCCCCGTTTCCGAGGGAGGCGTGGCGTTATTTTGACCCTTTTTGCCCCTCTCTGTTTCCAAGGAAGGCGGACGCACCGTCGAAAATTTTAAAAAGCGTGTGTTTGATGAACTCGATATTCTCAGGCGTAACTTGGTGAAAATCCATATTGATAGAATCAATAAAAACTGTAAATTTCACTATGAATTGTATTTAATACGACCGGTTTCATCGCATAGGCGACATCTTCAGGTGAAGATGTCGCCTATGCGATGAAACCGGTCGTATGAAATAAAATTCATAGTCAAATTGACGGAGTTTGTACTGATTCTGCCAAAGCGTGTTTCTTTTTTATGTGGCTGTTTGTGCATGTCACGCCTTTGGCGTCACCCACAATTCCCTCCATAAAAAACTCGATCTTAAATTCAAAGGTTGCGCAATGGTAAGTAGGTTCAGCCTCTCCCTTGCCTCAACCTGCGCCACCCAGAACGAAATTTTCTGCCCAACTATCCACTGAAACCTCTTTTATGGCTTCGCTACATAGACGACAATTTTATGGTACTGATTCCTGAAATGCATTCATTTCCGCCCTCAATGCCTCTTCTTCCGTTTCCTTCTCTTCAACGATTCCCTAGTCACAAATAACCTTCTTTGATGTCAGCATCTCCCTCTCAGATATGAAATTCCTCACTTTCGTTCATATAAAACCTACGAATAAGAAGGACCACCTTCCTTACAGCAGCTGTCAGCCCTTCCCCAATCCCTGTCTATCCGTGGCCATCACAACTGCAACAATCCAGATTTCCACTATAAATTCCTCATTACCTTCCACCTCTCCCTCATCCAGCGTGGTTACCCATAGCCCCTCTCAGCAAAAAACCCAGAAACGTTCCTACTCCCCCAAACTTCCCCAAACCAATGGCTCCCAAATCCTTTCTTCATGCACCACCCAATTCCCCGATGTGTAGTCCCTTAATTCTATTCTGAAAGAGCTTCAACCCGATTTATTTAAATCCACCAAGCCCCTCTCCAAAATCCCCGCTGCTTCTATACCTACGTTCTCCCCGTGTAATAGAGCAATATGTGAAATTCACCACCCTTGGGCCGTTCTCCACCCATTTCTTCCTTTGTCGTCAATCTGCCTCGTAATTTTACTCTCGGTTCATGGCCTAAGCAGCCAAGCTACTTTCATGCGTAGTAAGTATTGCAATGGTGAAGAAGTTAGATATTTTGCAGAAGTGGGCATCGCGCTTATATCTATAGGTTATTGCTCGTAATGTTAATTCCCCGTAGCATACTAGCGTATCGCTTGACGGAGCTTCTGTGGGCGATTTCAATTCACATTGAAGGCACACGGAATGTTCTTTTTTTCTCAAACTCAGAAATTATTCTCCCGTTGATGAGCTTGAAAATATTTAAATATCCTTACGTTTCACGAAATACTTCTCTTAAATGAATGAATAGGCTGCTGTTCTTCCAGTTGCGTTCGACGCCATGTTCTGGGACATGGCCCCCGTTATAGGCATCCGCCTCGTCAGAGACACCATCAGCACCGCACTGATCAATGCCCGTCTGAAGCACTTTCTTCTTAGGGCTTTTTTTTGCTTCCTCTTAGCCCGTGGCGTAAGGGAGTATCCTGAAATCGGGGACAACGATACGGGGGTAAGGATGGCGGGCCGGAATACAGGAACGGCGGTGCCCGCGAAGTATGGGAGCATGTTGTCTACGAGGAATCTGGGAGTAGAGTTTTCTCTCAGGTCGCCGGGGCAGGATCGTGGATGCCATTCCGTAGATGTCCTTAAGTATGTCCTAGTTCGTCTGTGCTATTCTATTGGCTGCCCGAAAACGGAGCCTGCATAGCCTGTGAAGCAAGGGTTCCAATTTAGTACTTTTATGCATGCACATACTTCTGTTCTCGCCGTTGAAAAAGCTGTCGCATCACCCTCCTCCCGAGCTGGGAGAACGGCTCTAGGTTGTTCGCGTAAGGGAGTATGCCTTTGGCCGCGTATTCCATTACTGGTCTTATGAAAGCTCTGTAGGAGTCCACATTGGATGGAGACACCTCCTCCACCAGCTCAGGATGTGGCTGCTTCGTCAGCTACATTTATATCTCATCTTGGTGACATACTTAGGGAATGTGAAATTTTTGTCTATGGTTACACCAAGGTACTTAGCCGATTGAGCGTCTTTTATCCGTTGACCCCACAATGTGATGCATATCCGTGGTGTGCAGGCATTTGGACGGGTCATGGGCTTTGTGAGGAGGGGCTGTGACTTGTCTGCAATGGACCTGAGATGCCATTGGCGGAACCATTGTTCTATTTCACCCGTGACTTTTTGCAGCTTAGCCATGGCAGCCTCTGGAGTCATCCTGGTGCACCATAGGGTGGTGTCGTCGGCATATTAGGCAAGCGTGACCCCATCCTTAACCGGCATGTCCCAGCAGAATAGATTGCATAGAATCGGGGAAAGCACAGTCCCTTTCGGGACGCCCGATCTCAGCTGGAATGCGCGGATAGGTGGGTGCCATCGCGAACCTTGGCCATACGGTCCCGAATGAAGCTGTTAATGAGTCTCAGGTGACGCGGTGAAACAATTGAAGTCCGTGACAGTTTGCTCATGAGGCCGTCGTGCCAACTTTGTCGATTGCCCTCTCGATCAAAATCTGAGGTTTCAGGCGTGATGGAGTGGAACCAGAACATCACTGCAGTTAATGAAACAAGAGCAATTTCCACAAGTATACTTTCCATACTTGTGGAAATTGCTCTTGTTTCATTAACTGTAGTGATGACCTCTCGATGTTCAGGAAGAGTGCAGCAGCTGTTGTGCTCCAGTTTATGGCTTCGGCAGCCGTGCTGGTGAGGAGGATTAGAGGATCTGATGTGCTGCGCCATTTTCTGAAGCCGTGTTCGTATTACTCCGTTGTCGTCGAACATATTCGAGCTT
This sequence comes from Pyrrhosoma nymphula, assembly GCA_963573305.1. Classification (NCBI taxonomy): domain Eukaryota; kingdom Metazoa; phylum Arthropoda; class Insecta; order Odonata; family Coenagrionidae; genus Pyrrhosoma; species Pyrrhosoma nymphula. The sequence continues at coordinate 62,098,854 of OY754338.1, read as the reverse complement.
TTTAAGTGACATTCGCCGTCACTCAATTGTTATATGCTGTATTCGTACTGTTCAATTTCTCACGAACGGGCCGAACCTACTTGCCTATTGTGATATTTGATTGTAACTAGATTTTTCTTCCTGGATTTGAAAATGACCCGTGCCTTCGTAGCTGGGACGTACGCTCTCGTTTGGTGACCCATCGCACCCACCCACGGGTGACGTCTCGTCTTCGCCTCCGGAGCGAGGATTGTAGATGTACCTGCCCGAGTGAGTCTCAAACTCCTGGCCGACCGCTCTTGTATTTATAAAAGGCTGAACTGCCGGGAGAGGCCATTTGTCGCGTTGGTCGGGCGCCAAGGAGCGCTCGAATTATTAGGTCCCTCCCTTGTACATCGAGCCAAATAACTCGGGGAGCATCCCTCCCCCCATTTCCCTTCTCTTTCGTGACTCTCTTGAAAAGGTCTGCCCTCCCTCCCTCCCTAATTGTGTCTGCCTCGCCCCCCTCCCCAACTTTCTCTCTCTTTCTCTCGCCTAATTCTCGTTCGTGTATTTTTGCGCCTTATTGTAGACCTCTCATGATATAATCCTTGCGATGTCACTCTCTAAATGTTACCCCCGAGGGACGACAGATGAAAGCGGTGGATACGTGACTGGAGGTGGGGCCCTGCCAGACTTCATATCGAGCGACCTCAGTTTTATATGATACGAAAATTTCCCATAAAATACCCCAAAATCATGTAGCAAACGTTTTTCTCTCCTAATCACTGCTAAAAATGTAACGATGAGTTAAATGTGGTATTGCCACTTTTTTCCTCAACGTCTAAAGTGTGTTTGTGCCGTTTTCTTTTTGTGTCCTAATGTGATTTTTTCACATTGGGAATTCTATATTTGAAGCTCTAGATTTAGCTAAAAAGCTCCCTTTGAAGTTTAATGTATTTTAAGAATATTTCCTTCGCAATTTCAGCGTCGTGAATTATTCATTGATGTTGCCATCATGTTGTTTTCCTTTATCTAAAATGTTATGGCTATCAACTGAAGAACGAAATGGAAAGAGGTTATAGAAAATTAATGGGAAATGCCCTATTTTTATTTCTTTTCCATCGAGTGAAAGAGTCATTTTCATCTGACAAAGAAAATTCCATGCGTGTCTGTTGTTTTTGTAGTATGAATTCCTTTTAATTTTCTTGTAAGCATTTATCCAAAAGTGGGCATTGTAATATCTGTTAATCTTCAATGGAATTTGCTAATGACATTCATGTGATAGCGCTCTTTATACTTATACACTATGAGTACGCTTCAACGTACTAATTTTTATTATTACTTTTAATTTAATCGACTTGTTTGTCATTTGTTTCGAATGCAGTTTGGCATGTACATGTTTATTTGTCTTTGGACTCTTCCTGTAGCTCTCAATTTTTGATAATAGCTTCAATTCACTAACTGCGTTGTTCTTTCTATCGATTTGGCTCAATGCAAATTTTCTATGTATGGAATTAATGACTTAACGATCTTAGTCGTTGACTTTATTTCTCAAGAGTTCCAGAAACGTTTCATTCAGGCGCAGGTAAGCATTAATCTGTTAGTCTTCCATCAACTCGTTGTGGTTTCTAAGTTCAAATAATCCAGTTAAATTATGAACGGTGAAGAATACAGCCTTGAGGCTGATGTTACCGTAGAAGCTTGAGTATCCTGAGGTGAAGTGGCATGCTGTACACTAAGTGATTGTGTTCTTTTGCACAACAGTCATACTAGTTCTTTGCTTTGTTTACGGGCTATGTTCTTAGATAGTAGTTAACCTCCTTCCTTCTACTTAATTTGTAAGTTCAACATAATAGTTGGCTGTTAACCGCGGAATGGAAAGCGAATGACTTTTTTTGAACCTATGTGTTTGTTACCGAAATTTGCGTGCCATATATTATGCCTATAGTGATTTTGTTATTTCTCTCACCTCTTCTCGTTATATGCGATAAGTAGATTAATAATATGCAAAACATTGACCGGTAAGGACTCCAAGTTACCCCATGTCCCTCGGGTTTGGTCCCGAAACATGGTTCCTGAAGAATACCTCCTCGTTGGATGACCTCCTGACATGCCATTTGCGCACTGGCAGTGTGGTTAGCTGGTTGTGTGGGCATGCTCCCTGGTTACAGATCACGACCTCTAATTGCACTGCCCCTGCGAGGGTGGTGGTCTCATCCGTGGAGACTTCGCCGCATCGTCGACATGGATCCCAGTTGAAGACTCGCTGGAAACATCCTACGCCTACTCGTCAGAGTGTGCGTCAACAGTGGTGAATTTGTGGTGTTCTTATTACGTCTTGTTTTGTCACAACAAAAATGGATCATTTATAAAACTGGACGAAGTCAAACACATAAAAAGGACACTTACAAATAAACTTGGACGTTTCGACAGTCAAGCCGTCATTGCGTAGTTCCCTTACGTACTTCCTCCATCTTTACTATTTTGAACATTCCATAGCCTATTACTCTTTCTCCATTCTTCCACTCTTTCAGGCCAGAATACCCTGCATCTCCGTCACTCTCACTTGGCTTTTATGCCTGTACATTATAATCCACTCTTTAATTTTGGACTGGCGGGGAGAAAGCATATTTTGTTTCTCTGCGTTACGAAAATTTTACTAATTCTAATCTGAAATATTATCTTACTGGTTTTTATGTGTTTTAGATTAGACATAGCTTTGAGCGCGGAAGAAGATGGATTAGTTTTGTATATCCTCCATGCGTAAAATATACAGCTGAACTAAAACTAACTTCTCTATAGCCAAACCCATTGTTTTCTGTGGTCATTTTCTTTTCTTAGTCCTTTTAAGGGTCATTTCCGCCTAAAAGGTTTACTTAGTGTCTGCAAACGACCTATTTGTTCTTCAATTTAGATTTGTCCATTCGTAGGTTGCCATTTGACGTGCTTGTATTTTCTATAGGATTTTCAGAGTAATTTTCTTCGGCATTCTTTGTTAATAAATGTTCTTTAAATCGGTGTTTCTGTTTGTAATTTTTTATTCTAGGGAATCTGTATCTTCCGGAACTTATTATTTATATGGACCCTGCGTGTCTCTTATGACGATAAACATGGAGCTCTTTGTATTTGTATACGATTTTTTATGTTTGTAAGTTAGCGTAAATGTTGAAAGATTAGATAATGTTGAGTGTTTTCTTTAATCTAGATGGTAACTGAAGGTATATTTAGCTGCCATTGTAAAATTTGTCTATCCCTTCTGTCTGTTGTCTTCGGCGTGACTTCATGGAATTTTCTCAGCATTTTGAATGAGAAGAGGAACGATGTAATTACACATGAAATTTATTTCACAGACGACCTAGGTGTCGACGGTGAAATAAAATTGATGTGGAATTACTAAGTTACTCTTTCCATTCAAAATTTATCCCTTATCGTATCAAGTGTAAAATTTCAATTGTGATATCAGATTAATTTATGAAGTGTTTCTGCTGTTAGAATTTTCATAGAATCTATCAATATAATTTTCTTCTTGGAAATATTTTTGTAGTAGGTAGGTATATGGTAATTCAAAAATTAAAAACCATGTGCATACCAAGAATGAATGTGATGGAGACAAAAGAAGTAAGCATAAGTTGGGAATTTAGGAAGAAGGCTGTAGTAAAGCTTTGTTTTATTTTTATCAACATTTAGAATTTATGATTTGCGTTTCCCTAAGGGAGCAGCGTCACAGGTGTGCTATTTATCGTTTCCGACCAAATATGTGTCTGATAAAAAAGTTTCTCCGCTCAAAACTCACTGCTTCTTATCCCTTTGTCGTGAACTCGCCCTTTGATGTCTCTAAACAATGACACGGGATGCTGCGGTGTGGATTATGAAAGATACTCTTCGTGGGAGACGGAAGGAACGTTTTAGCACGCATTAAAGGATGCTATAAATATGAGGAATTAATCTGAGGGCAGTATTATGTGAATAAATTCCCTGGAGTTTTGTCCTTTTGAATGATGGGTTCAGCCAGAATAAGGATTCAGATTTGTCCAGCTCTCCACTGTGAATGGGTAAAAAAGTGGATGAAACGAATAAACGGACATTTTCCTTCTCTTTTAACTTCACAAAGACCCAGTTTAAAGGGCACGTTTAGTCTCGAGACCCTCTGCACACCACCACTGAGCTCGTCGCCTGCCTTCGCCCTCCGCTTTCTAAAAGTGGCGAGTTGATCATCCTCTGCTTAGGAATTGTCCTGCGCTCCCTCCCTACCTCTCTACCTCCCTCCCTCTCCGTCCCTCCCCTCCCTCCTCCATTGCGTACTCCCTTCACTAATTTAGGTGTACCGCCAAAGTTTCAAGTGGGCGTCCAGGCTCGGAGCTTTTCGACGATGACCTTTCGAATCCCCTCCTTCCGTTCCAGCGGATTGATGCAACTTCCGCGGCTCCTGTCCGCGGCGTCTCCCTTGAGCGGGTCTCCTGCAAAATGTCACCTTTCGATCCTCGTCTTTGCATTTGCGCCGCACCGAGATTCGTGGCGCAACCGCCTGTCGAATTGATGGGGAACGGCTCGGCAAGACAGAACCGCTGAGTACAGAAGCTGTCGAATTGTGCAGTCGACCATACTGTATTGGATTGGTTTCGCAATGAACACTAATTACGTATTGGATGTACAAAAGAAAGATATTTTGCCATGATAATTTATCAAAGCATATTTGAACCGAGCATTTGACAACATGGAAGGAACCTGTTGCAAATGAATTGCCCGTGGAGGCAGCAGAAGAAGTGACTGCGAAGTTTCCTTTATTCTGAAAAAGGTTTGCCTCCCAAACCGAGCGTCACGACGAAGGAACTGGCCGCTCTACGAGCTCTTAGTCGTAACACACATATTGTTGTCCTAATAAAAAATCTATCTTTGGTAACTTATATGTAATTATGTATAATAAGTTACCAAATATATAGGAACCATATTATATATCATATGTATAATTATTATTATTTTGTTATTATATTAACTTTGTGGTACTCTATAGCCAACGTATTTATTGAAATGGCGGTGGCTGGAAAAATTTTGGGAAACCCTGAGCTAGATGGAGGAAAAAGCTGACCAATTAAGCTGCCCTGGGAAGACGACATTACGTATGATGAGACAAAAATTGGATGAAGGGCGTGATTAAAAATTGTGTGTTCATGCGTTTTCAATAGGGTGATGGGAGAGAGTTATGCTTGGCAAGCGCAGAGGAGGAAGGAAGATGATAGGAAATTTGGACTGCATTGGGAGGTAGGAGGTCATGAGGATTTCACGAGATAGTAGCTGATGGCGAACGAGTAATGTGCAGAAAACTGATGATTTAATGGGGAAGTTAATGTAGAAACTGTCTAAGAACCTATCAATCTGCTGGTATAAACCCGATTATAATGTAGTTTAGCTTCTCAATCCCGTAATTAGAAGAGGGACCTACCTAGGGCGGGGATCGTAGGAGGGGACCCGACGGTCAATTCAAGAGCGAACCAATTTCCGGCATTTACAAATGCTTAAAAATAAACTTCCGTGCAGCATTTTTGTGATATTTTTAGTTGCATAATGGTTCCAATAACTCCTTTGGATTGTGCTTTGAACCGAACTATAGTGAACAATATTCTGAATCCGGAGTGCGTATAGGTTATAGCTGTTTTTTAAGTTGAGTAAAACTATCCCGAAGGTATTATGAGTTGTAAATCAATGTTCTTTTGGGATTACCCGCGTCAGGAAAAATAACCAACGTTTCTCCTCCTTTGCCGGAGAAATCGCCAGGGCTAATGAATGTTGCCTTTTTGCGCATCACAGTATGTATTGTCAAGGAGGTGAAAGGGGGAGGGGGTGGGAGCGCCAAGTGGCTCGTGGCAACACTAATTCTGCTAGGATGCATTTAGTTCATGTCCATTTGGTGAGTATCGCTTTCGGAGAGGGGAATAGTCTTCCTATTCCAACCAGGTCAGATGCCCATTGTAGCGTAAATGGGCTTCGACTTGCGACGGAACTCAATAGGAGTTCATCGTCGCGATTGAATTGACAAGAGGCAGGAGACGGGAGTCGAGACAAAATGAAATAACAACAGCCTTTAACTGGGTTTGACTTCAACAAGAACAATTATATTCCAAATAATGTTACAAATCAATTAAGTCCGTAGACTAGATACCGTGAATTCTTGGTATAGATAGCACGTCTTCAGCAGGATCTCCGCGATGTGGTCTCCTAGGCGGTGCGAAGAAAAGAGAACCAGTCTGTTCGCGGTACACTTTGTCAGCGTAGGAGGGGAAGCAGCTGACCAGTGGAGGAGTGGGGAGAGTAGGGGAGGTGCAATCACACCGTGGATTGGTGGGAAAGTTCACAGGTCGACTTGGAGGTGTAGAAAAGATGCCAGCACCATAGCGGACCGTATATAAGTGCAGTGCTTGCAGGAAGAGCCATGTCCAGAGCGAGGTCGCGGCACTGGTCTCTTTGAGTCTCCGAGGATTTTTGAGTCTCGAGGTTTCGAGTATGCCAATAATTAGCAAAGACTCGGTCCGAGATAAAAGGGTATTTGGGATGTCAAACCTACGAACAATAGGGTACCGCCTTTAATGGGACTTGAGGCGAGGCAGACGTGACGTGGTCGCGACGCCTTCTGGGATGGGTAACGGCCGATGCTATTTTCAATTTTAAGAGGACTTCAATTGTTCTTCATATATTTCAATGACAATCTGAGTGAACATAAAGCCATAGCATGTTTAAACGATAAGAAACACAACTGTAAAATCAATAATTATATATGTTATGAAAAAATAGGGTTTTTGTTACAAGGAACTTTTCAATCAGCTGGTGTGGGGAAAACATTTTTTTGAAGGAAAGATTTTGCATCACCTGAATTACGCGCTCGTATTTTATTTATCAAACGTAATAATAATCCAACGACAAATGTATTCCTATAGTTATTATGAGACGTAACCGTCGTCGATATTAACTTTAAAAATATTAATGTGCGACCCCTATCACCTGGCACCTACGTGATCAAATGTTATGGGGAACCCCACGAAGGTAAAAGAAAGATGAATCTTGATGGCTTAGCAAATTATTCGTCTCCTGGAAACATTATCAATACATTATTTTATCATGTATAAATATAAATACAATATAAAGTTATTTATCATGTTCGGATGGGGCAGCCGCTGTTAACGTCTTGGAAGTAATGCAATCAGTAGTGAAATGCACTTGTAAAACTCACAGAAATATTCGTGATAAGTTATTTATTTCAAAAGGTTCTGTGATTCCTCTCGCATGTTTATGAAAAATACTATAGGAAACAACCATCACCAAGTGTGGTAAATATAAGCTTCAAGGCAACTGTTGTCATGTACTCCAATAAGAACGTGACTTACGGAGGAATCATCCTTTTAAAATCAGCCCTTTCATAGCTATAATGAATGCAAACTCAAAAGACGGAAGTTATCTGAAAGAAAAGATTTTTAAAAATTTCCTCGACGGCTGAGAATGCAGTGTCTCTTTCATTGCAGTCTTATTTTCTAAAACGGCTTTCACGCAGCATTTCTTTTCGACAAAGTGTAATCCAGTTTCATGGGTAACAAAGTGAAAACAAAGCATCGTCAATCAATGTGAAATTTATGCCCCCCCATTTTTTACAATGTCTCCGGTTCTCGCGATTTAGAGCGATGTAAAAAAGATATGTGATGTATTCAGGGTCCCATAAGACTAGTTGATACTACTTCATTAGCTAAAAGAGTTAAACCCGCACCAAGTAAATACACGCACAATTACGAGGTGTAGTCAAATGTTGGACCAGTAATCACAGGGAGAACGAGTTTATGAAAACTTAAACGGAAATTAGTGGAGGCAAGTTAAAATATCAGGTCCACCATTATGTACTGAACATCAAAACACTAAAGCAGCGCTAATATGGCGGCAAAAAATGCCTAATCACTTATGACAACACTTAACAATGTTTTAAATGCTAAAGCTCGATTGAATCCAGTTATTTGACAAAAAAAATTAAAAAGTAAACAATTTTTTCCCGATCATAGGAAACAAACAAAGGCCAACCATCTTGGATTTTTCGGTCACGTGATTCGCCTTACCAGCCGGCATTGAACGTATTCACTGATTGGCTGCAATTATAAAGGTCAAGTTCGCTATGATCTTGGACAACGTCTGGTTGCCAATCTCGTCCCACGCTGAGAAATTTCGTAGGTTGAAGGAAGATGTGTCGGATGGATGGAGGAAATGCAGATGGTGGCGATGAGAGTGGGTTTACACGTATAAAAAAACGCGAGGAATGCTCGGTCATTTTTAAATCTCTACTTAACAGTTCCCTCTCTCCGGCGATATTCGATTCTCGTATCTCTGACTGAATTCTCGCGAGTTAAAGCGGGGTCGATCTTCGAGTTCGTAAATCACTTGAAAACATAATTCCTCTAGTCTCCCCTCGTGGGCATTGTTTGGTGCTGCACTGGAGGTGTGGATGGATGATGGTGGTGCGTGCGGGGCGGTTTGGTTCGGCCTCCTCCCCTTCGGCCCGCCCCTCATCCCTTCGGAAAATGGAACACGGGGTGGGGGATTCTAAATTTAAAGCGGCTGGCAGTCCCGGCTACACTCTCCTTCCCGGTCTGCTCCCTCTGCCCCTCTCTGCACCCCGCCTCCAGTATTCCATTCCCCCGGAGAGCGGTGGAGGAAGGGGTCGAAAGGAAGCTCCTCGCCTATTGACTTCTCTTGCTGCCGGAAGATAATAAGATTGATAAATTGCGCCTTCTTTGTCTCTGTGTGCCCTGCTCATATTTTATAGCGGGGAGAGGCCGGCTTCCGAGCGTTCATCTTCCCCCCCTCTTCGTGCAGCTGACTTGTCACTTCTCCTGACGGTGCTCCGTGAAGGAGCACTTTCTCTAGGGTGGTGTCGAAATGTTGTTTTTTCTCCAACCTTTTAGTTGTATCATTGTCTTAACTGACAATGAGCTGTAGTACACGAATGGGCACCCAGTACCCACCCAGACTTGTCACTTCTCCTGACGGTGCTCCGTGAAGGAGCACTTTCTCTAGGGTGGTGTCGAAGTGTTGTTTTTTCTCCAACCTTTTAGTTGTATCATTGTCTTAACTGAGGAAAGCAAATCCAAGCCGTAGAATTTATTCGGATTCCCACCGCGTTCATTGTTGACTTAAGACAACAGTTTCTCCCGGTATCCTTAATTTATTAATTAGTGAAAATATGTCTCCTGAAGGAAAAAATTATAATGTTATTTTTCTTCTCCTCAGGGCTGCATACGTGTCCTATGGAGGCCTACTGATGCGGCTCCAGGGAGACGCCAACAACTTGCACGGATTTGAGGTCGACCAGAGCTTGTACCTGCTTATGAAGAAGCTGGCTTTCTAGAAACTTGAGTGCAGCAACTTCAGGAAAAGCATTCCGGACCATCCATATCTGAGCCTTATTCCTTTTTTATGTACTGGATCTTTTTCCATTATTTTAGAGGAATATAGTGTGATGCCTATGACATCGACATTTGTAAAAACGCCACAGCACGTGCCGGATCGTATTTTAATTTGTTGAATCAATCGATTATATGATGTCTGTGACATCGTCATTTGAAAAACTTTCTCAACATCAGCTGTATTTTTATTTGATTTATTATTAATTGTAATAAAATTTGATCCTAAAGACGTCGACCTCTTTCATGTTTTCGTATTCCTTTGCATTCAAACCCGATCTCCATCTCTTCTACAATATCATAAGGTGCCTAGTTGGAGCTTTTAGGGGTCCGATCATGAATAATGTGATAAAATATTTCATTAACAATAAGCTGCTGGACTTCTCCGGCCTCGAAACTAGTCGCTTTTCTGATTTATAGTCTACTTTTTTTCTTGAATTTGTGTTGCAAGTCTCCCTTTTCATATAAATCCACAAAATACCATGCGAATCACATCAATGGTGTGTGGCAGGGGGTTAGTAGTCACCAACATGCATTACTGGAAAAAGAAAATATAAGAGCACTGGAATTGAGGAATGTAGGCTGAACATAAGGTGCCAAAAATAGAAGACAAGAAAACTTGAATTATAAAAATAAAGGAAGGTGGGATCGGAAGTGGTAAATAAAAACTTAAAAGAGAAAGTAAATCACAATCGCATACCACCAAAACAATCACACTAGTGTAAAACACATACACGGCGTCACTCGGTTATGTCGAGAAACAGACTCTCGTGAATATCACTAACGACCACAATAAGGGTTTACCAGGATTTCTCCCATGCCAGGGGCAATAGCCGTGCGCACAGTGGGTGCCATGTGTGCCGCGGCACCCACAAAAACTTTTGTAGGGGCGCCAAAATTTGGATGGAACAGAAAATTTGGGGGAAAGCGAGACCCGCTGAAATGAACTGGAAAACTAAGCCAATCAATCCAAATATTTTTAAAGGTTTGATTTCATTTTTTGATCTGTAACAAGACTACTCAAACTACCATTCCATGTGCTTCTTTAAAATAGGGTACGGAGTCCGATTGTTGGCGCGAAAAAACGAGAAGTAGCAGTATTCTTATATAAAAAAACATTATTCTGACAAAGCTGATTACAAAACGTTTTTCGTATTTGTTTAATCGAAATTTCTTCCCTATTGTTACTCAGCTTTTGTTTAATAAAAAGTAAACACCTGACTAGTTAAGATATTTTATGCAAGTGTTATCAAAGCTTTATTTAATTACAGTTTTTAAAATTATTTTTTAAGAAATACCTTATCCAAGCACCAAAAATTAAAGCAGAAATGTAATAAAATTTTGTTTTAAACAAATATTGGGGCCTTCAACTTTTGTTGTGGGAGTAGCTTTATGGAACTGGTTTTTCTCCGAGCACTTGGGGTTAAGACTTATGGTTACGGTCACGGGCAAGGGCAAAAGGCGGCATTTTTATCGTTGGCACCCGCAATAGCGAAATCCTGCGCAAGCCTATGCCAGGGACCCACCAATCGCACCAAACAAAATAAAGAATTATACTCACAAACCCTCCCAATGACACAGGTGTGTCGTTAATCAGTGGCCCTCTTGAATTTCACTCACACGCACACTCAGTGTTTATCAGGTTTTCTCCCATGCCAGGGACACACCAATAGCACAGAACAAAATAAAGAATTATACTCTCAAAATTTCTCAATCACTCAGATGTGTCGTGAATCTCACTCACTCAGGATTTCTCCCATGCCAGGGACCCACCAATTGGACAGAACAAAACAAACAATTATACTCTCACAATCTCGCAATCACTCACGTGTGGGTGAAGTATGAGGAGTTATATCTGCGGAGGAAAAACGTCCTAAAAGAATGACATAATAGAAATGGAAGATCGACCGGCAGATGTGGAATAATATGATTTTGGCTTATCAACGCTACATTGCTACATCCGATTTTTAGTGTCTTTTACACATATCATAAAGCATGGAGTTTTAACAAGAGCAGATGAGAATAACTTGTAATAGTTAGAATCTGTATAATGCCGAAAAATAAATCTATAAATTATAATGTTAAACTTTTGTAGGCTCGTAGATGATTTAAAATACAGCTTTCCAAGAAAATTGCAATAATTCTGAAAGGATGCACCCAGGTCTGGATCAGGAAATACAAACGATGTAAATACGGCAAGATGTTTTTTAGTCCTCTAAGCTGGCAGCTGAATTAACAGGCAATGGTGAATATAATTAATAAGGTCAGTAATAGCTATGCATAGGTCAATATCACCTATATTAATCTGTACAAGGACTTTTGAAAATCTAATAATGAGTTTGTTTGGTAGGTTTTGTAGGTCTGTTATCGAGTTCAATGTATGCTTATTGATATTTTCATTCCAGGAGTAACTATAACCTTGTAAATTTTTTTCCAGTATACTAAAGGCAATATTCAGTGGCCTACCTCTCAACGACGAGGAATTTTTGCAGTATTCCCTTAGAACTGCCGAATTATGCGTGGAGCTGTAGCCATGGTATTACATGCCAACCACGGTGCATAAGGCACTCATGTATGGAGACGAAATTTCGAAAGAGGCGATTCTTCCCTTAGGTCAACTGTCCGAAGAGGCGATGGAGGCCATTAATGAAGATACCAGAAAATTACGCGAACGATTCACCAGGAAACAGTCCAGGGTGGCCACCAACAATGACTTATTCAAAAGACTGTTGATGACATCAGATCCATTGCTTTCCTCTACCATGCATTAAACTCCGAAGAAACGTAGGAGGCTGTCAAACAAATTGATGGAACTTTAAATTATTGACGACGAAGAAGAAGTAATAGAAGTAGATGGTGATGATGACCACGATTTGTTGACGAACTAAGAATTTTGATTTTCTTAATGTTGACGGTATCATGTTATAAGGCATACAGGGAACTTATTTTGGTTATCTTTTGCAGGGCATATTTATAATTTTTTCATCTTGCGCACTTTCAACTTAACCACTTACTATCTCTTTCTGTCGATTTGGCTGACAAGTTATTACCTCATACATTAATGTTATTTTATTAATTTTATTTTAATATTTTTTCTGGGACTGATTACCTTGTAACTAATGTGCTCTTTTTTCGATTATTTTCATTCTCTTTTCTAAATACTTTCTCTCTTTTGACCAAACATTTAGATTGGCATTTCCTTTGCTGTTGTTCATATTTTGCTTTCATTGGTTAGAGTATGCGCAGCCATATCTGCGCAAGATTTCATCAGCTTCCCCTTTTTGTTTAACTTATTATCGATGAATTAAATTACTAAGTAATTTATTTTCATTTTCTCTTCGTCACGAGAAATTGTCATGTAAGAATTAAGTGAAATAAAAATAAAAAACGAATTGAGTCTCAAGTTTAAATAAATCCATCACTCACGCATATTTATCTAGCATGTCGCTCAGTAGAATGAGATCACACGGCGCTATTCAGAGCAATTTGGGATCACTCACAGACTCTTGAAATCACATGAATTCATGTCGATTTTCTTCTCACGCATGAACTTGGGCGAAGAAACGAGTTGGTATGTAGGTGAGTTTGTGGAAATGATTTTCTTAAGATATCACAAAAAATTATAGTCCATTTTTAAAGGTTATTAATAATTTGTTATCCATAGAAGAGCAGGGTTGCCATATCTGCTTCTCTGCAAATGAGCACAAATGGGTAAAAAATGAGGACTCAGTTCCCTGAAATGCCACGTTCATACCAAATCTCTTTACACTACCGACCTACATTTTTTTAATGTATGGATTTCCAGATAATTGTAAATTTTGATTATTCAGTAGCTCCAAAATCTATGGTTACATCGCACTTTCTATCCTAAGGCCCAACGGCCAAGACAGAGCAACATCCATGCAAGAGGCCAGTTTCGGAACCACAATATTTTGGATGTTTGGATGGTGCATTAACATCCATCTACCGCAGGCATACGATCTTATTACCTGTCTATCTACAGCAGCTTGCACAACTTAATAATTTAACCTTGGATCAAGATAGGGAGTTTTCAAATTTTAAGGTCTGAATTTCGGGACAATTATGAAATCTTTCTCCCAGACAATAAAGAATGGCTTGTGAAAAATGAGGATCGTTGCCATGCCTTGCTCCGACCCTCAGTTGATGCTTCACCTACTCGAGTGCTTAACTATTATGAGTGTTCGCAGTGGTAGATGACACCCTGGAAATAGACAGTTCTCGATTTTCAGGTATATATGGATTATTTCATATTTTCTCGCTGGTCTCGAATTGAACTTGGTTTGAACCAAGAAATTGCGGACAAATTTATAGTCTTTCAAAATAGCTTGCGGACAGTCAACTTTGAACTAAAATTGAGGACATGTCCGCAAAAATGAGGACATATGGCAACCCTATTATAGTTTTTCCTCATGCAGCAAAGCATAGGTTAATGAAACGGGATAACTTCATTGTAATTTTCCAACCATAAAAGTTCCTTTAATACCGTTAAAGGTTGCGCGGTGTTTTAAACATACCTTTTCGCGCAACCCTCGGGGAGCAAAGGTGGAGGGTGTAGTTTTGGAGGGGGGAGGGAAAGAATAAGAATCCCAGATTATGCCTTTTCAGAAAACCATGCATGATACCCCTAGAACACGCATGCTTTCTCAAGAGCTGAATGGAGTTCGTAATTTGCAGCATGATTCCATAAAGTATCCAAAGAGAATCAAATTTACCACAGTTACAGGTTCTCTGATCCATTCTATCAATCCAATATCCTCGCAATATCTTCAATTTAGAATCTTAGGAAGTCAGTGATAACATTCATAGCTTGGAAACGAAGAATTCAAGGAGTTAAGGTCCACACAACTCGAACAATCCTAAGGAGCCACGGCATTTCAATGTTTTGCGATGCAAATGCAAATTTTATTTATTTTTCGAATCAAATCTTTCTGTCCAGGGTCCCAAATGCTCGCGGCTTATTCGAGGTGTGGCCTAACCAGAGCGAATTAGCACCTCTCTTTCACTTTTTCATCTGAGGACCTTCCTACTATACGCTTGATTAATCTTAGTTTCTTTAAGAAATATGTTTTATATGTGCTATCTCCGCGATAAGTCTGAAGTTAAGGTAATTCCCAGATATTTTACTTCGTCTGACGACATTATGTTTACTCCACCCACAGTGTAGACATGGCGTTGGTGTGTTGACTTCCGCAATAAGTGTACTGCAGTGCATGTACTAAGATTTAGTGCAAGCCCCCATTCCTGGCACCACGAGCAAACGTTGTTTAGGTCCGATAATAGAACTTCTAAGTCCGAGTATTCCCCGATTTCGCGGTAGAGGTATTCACCGAAGTATTGGTGTGAACTTTTCCATTAAACTATCTCAGGATATGATCATAAAAGATCCTAAAACGATTATTGCTTATGTGGCAAAAAGGAATGTCATCTGCTACTGTATGTGGATGATTAGCTCATTTTGGGATCAAATGCGCAAGAAATGGAAGATGTTAAAAAGTTTATTTCAACATGTTTCCAAATTAAAGAATAAGGAAAAAAGAATCTTGTACACTTAGGAATTTCGATTCAAAAACATCCAGACTTCATAGTGGTGAATCAGTCAAAATATTTTGGGAATTTTCTAACAAAGTTTAACATGGAAAACCGTAAATAATAATAAAGCCTCTCAGGTAAGAATTTCTCCCTTGAAACTAAACAGAAACAGGGCTGAATCACACTGCCTTACTTCTCTGCTGAAACTGCCTTGAAATTGAAACAAAACCAAGGGAGTTTGGAAGTGGAGTGACAGCTGAGAAGCAGTGCAATAACATACCTTGCCACTGCACTCCCACATAAGCCACACACCGTTGTAACTAGGTAATGAGCTGGCACACCCTTGCTGCCTACTGAGCTTACACTCCCTTGGTCTCTCCCAAGAACCCTGTTTATAGTGTTATTGGTCTCTCCAGTGAAACTCACTTGCCCACAACACTCATACTCCTTTGCCCTCTATAATGAAACTCTCTTGCACACTCTCCTGAAACTTCCCCACCTTCTCAAAATAAAAAATTACATTAATAATACTATCAATGTTACTACTACGCGATGTCATTATATAGATTATTGAATTATCCGTCTACCTATCTCACCTGCATACTCTGCGTGATCACCTATCCTACGGTTGTTCGTGCATATTATCGCACCCGAATTTGAACTTTCCAGTACAAAAAGAAGTAATTTGCCTGGCCACTTACACTGGGTCGTTAGGAGCAACCTCACCAAACAAGACGTAGAAACCGGTAGCAACATGTATTGAAGTATTTGTTTGGCTGAATTGAATTAGTGATCAACGGGGATTAAGTACGTCTTGAAGTATGACAAAATAATGACGACTGTCGATGTCTACCTTTGATGAGCACGTGCTTTGATTGGGATAAACTCGTGAGTAAACCTTCCTTATATTTAAGCGTTACCAAAGCGGACCCTAAACTAAACTAAAACTTAATTAATCGATACACGCCAGGTATGAATGAGAAAAAACGTATAAATCGTAATAACTGTTTTTATAGTAAAATATTTAAGGAGATATGAAATTTAACTCGAAAGCTATTCTATATTTGAAAAATTACCCCCTGCTACTGGTGCTAAAACTTCTGCTCTCACAGTACAACACTTATCTCGTGACAATACTGAATCTAACGAGGAAGATGGTAAAAGTTCACTTAAGGTTAACATAGACGTTTGATTCTTAGAAAGCACTAACTTATTCCATTTTTTCCAGGCATTCTATTACGATGCAAAATAAAAGTTATTTTCTTGTGGGTGAACCTAGAAGTCAGCGTGTTTGCCGATTTTATAAAAGGGAGACGTGTTAATTAAACGCGATTGCTGAATACATTCGTCGAAATAATATGAGGCCTCTTTTATGTTATGGGTAGGTAAAGGTGAGCTTTCGTCCCGCACGGTCAACATTTTTTTTTAACTCAGGAAACTGACGATATTGAATGTGATACCTATTAGTAGAGGAAGGTTGCGCATTTGTAAAAATGTAAGAATAATACCCGTGTGACTAATAGTTTTTGAGATATAGACGTTTGAAAATGACCAATTTTTCTATTTTTTCTTTCGTTTTCGACGCCATATTTGGAGGTTTTCACGAACAACCGGTAGACTAATAATACTAACTACCGGGATAAGACTAATTTCACTTCTATAATATGCCTTTACCCCACCCCCCCAACAAGCTTACGGGCCTATGGAGTACAGGGGTGCTAGGGTGGGACGGTACGCGGGCCCGATTTGGCCATTTTCAAAAGTGAAAAACGCATTTTCGTGAATTGGATAAGCGAAAAACGTATTTTTTGCGGGATTGATAACGTGGAAATGGGCATTTCTGGGAGTGGAGGAAGTTTCAAAATGGTGATTTTTACAATAAATGTGAAAATTGAAAGACGTTTGTTTGTAATAATTTAGACTTACCATGGTAATATCAGATTTTTTACTATATGCACTCGAGTTTGAACTCTTCTGGAATCAAAACGCCTCGACCGATTTTCATGCAATTCACATCAGCACGTAGGTAGTTCTTTATGTAGAAACAACATTTTGTCGTCTTTTGGAGGTCAGACTGAAATATTCTTATTTTGTTCGAAGCGCCGAGATATGCTTGGAAAATAAAGTTGCTTGTCCATTATTCTTGACCTCGAAGTAATTATGGTATCGTCATGCATTTAACGCTGAAAATCAGCGGGGAACCGCTATGCGATGAGGCTATGTCCTTAGCTATGCTAAGCTGCAACTTAGCTATGCTAGTTTAGTTAGCAACTTTTACAAACACGACTCGCGGACGCCCGCCTTGCTGGTTTTTCAGTTAAACTGTCTTCGTCAGCTTAGATTAGTTCGCACATAGGGTTGTGCATAAACTACGTTACTGTTTTCCGCGATGTTTTTACCCCCTCTGACTCGTGAACTTTGACAACCCATTCGTTGACAACCGTAGTATTTTTCCCATGAATAATTCTATATTCATGATTTTTCCCAACCTCTACCCCCCCCCCCAGGTAATCCATACCCCACAGACCCCTGGAAAATAGCAATCCACCCCAAAACATTGACCTTAAGCCGCCCCTGCCATCCAGTGTAGGTTTTGATAGATTTCTGTGATCACTCTCCTATTACCCTTGCTAGGATGGCATAACTCCCACACATGATCTATCTCTTCAGTTCAGTGTTCTTCCCTCTTAGCTTCATGTCATCCTTTCTCTGCATTCTTCCATCTATAAAAACATTCAGTATAAGTGGGAAAATTCCACATAGGAATCTTTCACCTTGACCGGGACTTGAACTTGGATCCATCGATATGGCACCGAGTGCTTCAGCCAGTTAATCTACCAATGCGTACTTCTCCCTTGTGGATTTTTGTGGGCTTTAAAGGAACAAGATGTTCAAGACTGCCGGGCATACAAAGTTTCAAAGCACTCAATATTCAGGAGTCTCTACTACCCACTGTGCCAAAACTTAAATTGAATATTGTGAGGTGTGGCTTGGTGTAACCACTGGATATTAACGGGGTAAAAGTACACATGATACTTTGTAAATTCCATCTCGGTAGGGCTCACTCAAGAAAAGTGGCCATCACCTTGACCGGGACTTGAACTTGGATCCATCGATATGGCACCGAGTGCTTCAGCCAGTTAATCTACCAATGCGTACTTCTCCCTTGTGGATTTTTGTGGGCTTTAAAGGAACAAGATGTTCAAGACTGCCGGGCATACAAAGTTTCAAAGCACTCAATATCCAGGAGTCTCTACTACCCACTGTGCCAAAACTTAAATTGAATATTGTGAGGTGTGGCTTGGTGTAACCACTGGATATTAACGGGGTAAAAGTACACATGATACTTTGTAAATTCCATCTCGGTAGGGCTCACTCAAGAAAAGTGGCCATTAGTCTGTGGAAGGCTGTACATTTTACATATAAGACCCAGGGGGGATTTTTTAGCCCTAAATTTGGAAAAAAAGTTGGGTATTATATGTCGTTAAATATGGTAATTATGAATTTTCTTATGTTAAAACTATGTGTTCAAAACAAACTATCCTTTTTCCAAGCAACTCACCAAGTTTTTATCATTACCATTCAGTTGAGGGTCATCAAAAGCACCAACCACTGTCTCTCATGCATCCCATGGAACACCAACTCAGCCATTCACATTGCCTAGTACAATTATTCTCTCACCAGGGTCATATTCATTGAAAACTTCTTTCAGTTTTCCCCAAAACTCATCTGACACGCACACACATTCTCCAAACACTGGTGCATGAAATGCCTAAATCACAATTCTTTGAATTCTTACTTTCATAGTTACCCAGAGCAATGTCAGGGATACTAACTCATGTTTTCTTACTATATAGAATGTTAATCATCTCATTGAGGATCAAGCCTACACCTTAACTGTCATGCATACTATCTTCAACTCCTGACCAGAATGCTAAACCATAGTCATCAGTTGTAACGACGTCCTACCTTTTGGGCTTGGTTTCACTAACACACAAAACATCTACTTATCTCATTTTCATATCTTTCATCAACTTTTTGTCTTTTTCATACAAACCTCTCAAATTCCACACACCAGTTGTCCACTGTGTATTGCCATGTCCAGCTTTTGATGGGCCTACCTAATAAAGCTTCCGCCACCCATGATGTCTTCGGCCATGTGAGTTTTTTGACTGTTAGCAGTAGGTGGGAATAGACTATGCTGCAGCCTTTGCAGCCTCATGTACCTTTGCCTGCAAATGGTTACAGCACTCTATTGGTCAGTTTTAGCACATGTATGTGTCAAGAGAAGCTTGGGTACTTTAGGCCTGCGTTCACTCTTCTCCTCAAGCTAGAATCCCATCTAAAAGGACTACCTTGAGAGCCAGAATATCAATAATAAAATTAATCATTGATGAGAAAACTTGGTGGAACTTATCCATAATAAAAGGAAATGTTCACTTTGTAATTTTTGCAAACAATTTATTATACCTCTACCAGTTTCAACGTTTTCACATCATTATCAAGAGGCAAGTAAAACAAGGCACAGTCAGTCTCGTATTTATACACTTGAACGGAAGGAGGAAGGGTAAGGGGCTAGTGGTAAAGTGAAGAGGGAAGTAACAAGGGTGATTATGAACCGTGAGACTGACCAAGGTCAGGGTCATGGAGAAGTGATTATTGATGCGGAGGAACTTTCATAGGAAGAAATGGTGAGTTATTTGCAGGAACACCCTCGTTTACCAAATTTTTCCTACACAATTTATAAAATGCTTCAATTTCAAATTTTTTTATAAAATCTAATTAACCTCCTATGTCACACATATGAAGTACGCTAAGTTTAAAATCAGATGAATTATTGCTCTCAATTAAGTGCTTAGCAAACATCGATTTGTTGTCACCATGCAGCAGTGATTTTCTATTCTCTGTCATTCTCACATTAATTTTTCTACCAGTTTGCCCAATATAACTACAATTACAATCAGGTGCTGTACATTTCAACAAACAATAACCACCACTTTTGTAATTATCATGAAAGCAATATTCAGAATTAAATAACAATTTAGGTATTAAAGATACGGGGCTATAAAATAATGATATCTATTTCACAATGACATGAAAATGTTGAAGCTTGCAGTGGAAAAACAAATTGTGTGAAAAATTACCTAGTGAACATTTACTTTTATCAGCATATCCATGCCTGGGACATGCTACTAGGAGGTATATGTGGTATATTGACACACTGGGATGCTAAATTCTTTTTTTGTAATGAAAATTAATGAGAACATCTAGAACAAATAAAGTGAAAGGTTAGTCATTAAAGTAGGAGGGAACAACATGGAGCAAGAAGAGCAATTACCTGAATAGTATGTCGGAATAAAATTTGAGCAGTGTAGTAGGCAGTAGCAAAGACAGAAGGGGAAAAGCACTACCAAAAGAAGCATTTAGCAATAGGAGGGAGCTGATGATGGGGACTTAGATTAAGGTTATAGGGAAGAGGCTGGTGAAGAGTTTAATATGGACGTTGTATGGTGCAGAAAACGTGACTCTGAGAAAGGAAGATGTGAATTGGCTGCAGGAATTTGAGATGTGGGTGTGGAGGAGCATGAGGATGGAGAAGGTGCAATGGATGAAAAGTAAGACGAGCATGGAAATTCTTAGCTGGACAATCTTATCTGGTAGGTTACCTTAATAATAATCAAGAAAGGAGAAAAAAATAGAGAATGAAGTACATGCACGTAGCAAACTTGACCCTAAAGTGTCCTTTTGCTGGCATGCATACATTTTCCTCTCTCAAAGCACCTGTCATGCACCCAGGGTCGTCTTAGGACTTAGGCCCCTGGGCACACAAAAATTTGGGGCCCCGTTGGAAAGTTAAAAAAGGGAATGACAAGAAAAAATATTTTTCTGTTATGATTTTATAAAACATATTATGCTTTTGGCACAGTTAATCAGTTTCACAAAATAGCAAATAATACATATTTATTATTGTTAAAATATTCACTGTTCACTCTCTGGAAAAATTGAAAATCAGACGGTAATTTTAGTAGATATCTACTTGAAAAAACCGAAAAAAAATTGAGCTCCTTTTTTTTGTATAAGCAAATATATCGGCATTTCGGGGCCCTCGTGAGGTCGGGGGCCCTGGGCTCGGGCCCCGCGTGCCCTTATGGTAAAGACGGTATTGCATGCACCCCATTGAAGGCAATCATTTCATACCCTCTACAGCCAGTGCCTTGACACCTGTTAGTGTGTATTATGTGGTTCATTTAAGGTAGCATACAAACATTGTGGTATCTAGGGACACCAAAACTCAACCTTGACACTACAGTAAGGGACTGACTCTAATATGTGATAGCAAAATTAAGGCATACATTTTTAATGAAAGCTGCTAATGGGAATTTAAAGTAGAAACGTCAAGAGATTTTATTTTACGTAATTTGATTACTTTGCATCAAAATGGCTAGCTCACATAAAAAAGCAAAGTCCCTGAAAATGTTGGATTTCGATGAAAGATCTGGTGCTTTCTCAGCGAATTTGTTGCATTAAGTTTTTTCGGGTCTCGAAGTAGATGAGAGGCCCAACATGGCCCTCAAAACTTAGGAGAAAATGAAACCTCTCACACAGTTAGAGACCCATGAAACCTTAATTTATCATGTTAGATTCTATTTAAACTCAAGGAGAACATTTTTGTGGAAGGTGATCTTGTTTTCTAAGACTACAGCATTATGGTTCCAATGTCACTGAGAGGGAAAATGTTGTCAAATCTGCTTGAATCACATTCAGGGGTAGTTAAAATTTAGGAAAGAGCTATATGGCCAGAATTGGCCAGGGCAGAATGAAGAAATATATGACTAAAAAGATAAATGCCAAATTTGTGAGAAATACGGATCAAAGAATGCTAAGTGACCTATGTTGTTGTTGCAAGAGTCTGCCACATCTCCATTTGAAATGATAGCTTGTTTTGGAATATGCTAATATGCACTCCATGGGTAAGGGTGGCTCTAGGGTATAACTCCAATTCATAACTTTGATTGGAGTTATTTTCAGTTCTGTAACTAATAGCCAAAGAAGCTATGGCGGCCATTATAACTCCTTACTCTCCGTAACACCGGAGTTATGAGTTATATAATAGGCCCCTTTGACACCAACTCCATGCCTTCAGTGATATCTTTAATATCAAAGTATGTATTTCTGCAAAAATAATTTATAACAGTCTGTGAACAAATGACAACCTTTTTAGTCTTTGAACTTCTGAAAAAAATTGTGCATTTTGTTTCGTGAATTAGTAACTTATGCATGCATATATTAAAGAAAGGCTTGGTGAATATGTGAAGTTTTTTATCCATCTGTGTAATACGAATAATCCACACCTGATAGTGGAATTTTGCCTGTTTTTTCCCTTGTGCTTGTATCAAGATGCTCTTTCCTGATTCATATTATAGCATTACGCATATCTAAAAGATTACTTTTTGATATGAAAAAACCAAGTCCAAATAATTTCCATAATTTATTCCCATATCCACCTTGGTGAAATTAAACTGTGACAGACAGTTTGACAACAATGTGCTGCACACTGTGCAAGTGTATTACTCACATTGTATGCACACTGTGCATGCACTGTGTTCCCTTTAAAGCATGATGGACAGTGTGATCACAATGTGCCACACACTGTACAAGGGTTTTTTTCTATCAGAGGGAAGTGAAAATGCTCTTTGTCTGGTCCTCCGAAGTCACCTAAGGGTAAAGGACCACGGGTTCCTGGATGTATCGGAACGTGGCCGGAGTAAGCCCCAGCGACCCATACCAAGTAAAAAAAACTACCCTCTATACATTAAAAAAGTGTATGCACACTGTGCATGCACTGTGCTCCCTTTAAAGGATGATGGACAGTGTGATCACAATGTGCCACACACTGTACGAGGGTATTAGTCACAGTGCATGCACACTGTGCTCCATTATAAGCGTGACGGACAGTGTGACCACAATGTGCTGCACACTGTACGAGGGTATTAGTCACAGTGTATGCACACTTTGCACACAGTGTCCTCACATTGTGTACGTGGTGTCCTCACACTGTGTGCACAGTGTATGAACACTGTGTGCACAATGTTCACACACTGTACCATCACACTGTCTATCATGCTTTCTGCATGCTTTTGAATCCCAATTTACGCTTTTGGCTCACTGTAATCACCCTCTTGTCACTTTATATGCATACTGTGTTCATGCTTCTGTCACACTGTGTCACAATGTCCGTCACTGTTTATTGTCACCAGAGCATGGAAATTCTCACTATGGGAAAATGACAAGGAAGCTGATTCAGTTTCAATGGCCATAGAGCTCAGTTCATTAAATTCTTAAATTTCTATTTTGAACAGCATTACTATAAAACTCTATAAAATTTTTTGTCCTTTCCACCTTAAAATAAGCCATTCAAGGATATAAAATTTTTTCAGGTGTGGCTTCATATTATAATGCAAATGCACATGTATATAAAATATTACTTTCATTGGAAAGAAAACAGCAGAATTTTTGATAGGCGGTAACATTTGCATCACCCAATACCCTGGTGAAAAGAAACCATGATGGACAGTGTGACAGGCAGTGTGACAGAAGTGTGAACACAGTGTGCATAGAATGTGACAAGAGCGTGATTTAAGTGTGACCACAGTGTGAACACAGTGTGCCAAAAGCGTAAATTGGGACTCAAAAGCGTGCAGAAAGTGTGATAGACAGTGTGAAGGTACGGTTGTGTGGGCATTGTGCACACAGTGTTCATACACTGTGTGCACAGTGTGAGGACACCATGTACACAGTGTGAGGACACTGTTCGCACTGTGACTAATACCCTCAAACAGCGTGCAGCACATCGTGGTCACACTGTCCATCATGCTTTAAAGGGAGCACAGTGTGCATACACTGTGACTAATACCCTTGTACAGTTTGCAGCACATTGTGGTCACACTGTCCATCACGCTTTAAAGGGAGCACTCTATGCACACAGTGTGCATACACTGTGACTAGTACACTTGCACAGTGTGCAGCACATTGTTGCCACACTTTCTGTCACAGTTTATTTTCACCAGGGTATCTATGATCAGATTTTCTGGACGTAGAATAAGAACCACTTTAGATATAGGTAGGAAAATACATTCATGACAACAATAAAGTGTATACCTATTATTCTTATTCTCTAAATTGATTTTTTTAAACTATTAATGTGCCTTATGTTTCATATAATATTAAAAAACATTGGATGTTTAAATATTCTGGAGGCAGACCTAGACAATTGAAATGCAATAATCCATAGAATGATTTTAATAATAGTTCCCATTTTCTACATTGGAGGGAGTTTTACAAGGAAATATAAAACAAAGATTTTATTTAGTTTCCAAGGGCATTCGTAATCAAGGGGGGCAGCCCTGGGCATTTGTCTACTGTTCATGGAAGATGCCAATGGAATTATTGTCTTTATAGACCATATGGTTTTTAATTATCTCACCCAATCAGTATTGATTTTAAATTATGCTACTGGTTCCTAAATAACTTCTTATTTCTGGGTATTCAATTTTACTGTTTAATTTTTCATATATTTACTCAAGTTAATTTTTATGATGATTTTTATCTTTTAGTTGTGGAGTCTTGAGCATTTCATGCCAGTATCATTGGATCAAATATAAATAAAAATTGCTGAAGATGGTTAGAATTGGTATAAATGGCTTTGGCCGTATTGGACGCCTGGTACTGCGAGCAGCACTCAAAAGAAACATCAGGGTTGTTGCCATAAATGACCCATTTTTAAATCCTGAGTACATGATGTATTTGTTTGTTCATGATTCAAATCATGGTAAGTTTAAGGGGGATGTTTCAACTGAGGGTGATGTTTTGATTATCAATGGCCAAGAGATCTGTGTTTTCAATGAAAAAGAAGCGTCCAATGTTCCTTGGAAGGATGCTGGGGCAGACTTTGTGGTTGAGTCCAGTGGCATAAACACAACAATTGAAAAGGCTTCAGAACATTTTAAAGGCGGTGCCAAAAAAGTAGTAATAACTGCTCCAAGTGCAGATGCCCCAACATTTGTAGTCGGAGTTAATCATAAAGTATACGAGCCATCAATGACTGTCGTTTCGAATGCTTCCTGCACAACAAATTGTCTCGCACCTCTCGTGAAGATTATAAATGACCGATTTGGGGTTGTTGAGGGTTTGATGACAACAATTCATGCAATGACGGGCACCCAGAAAGTTGTTGATGGGCCCTCTGGGAAGCTCTGGCGAGATGGTCGTGGTGCAGCCCAAAACATCATACCAGCTGCGACGGGAGCAGCGATAGCTGTGACTAAAGTCATTCCATCACTAGAGGGAAAATTGACAGGAATGGCTTTTCGAGTCCCTGTCCATAATGTCTCAGTGGTTGACTTGACAGTTCGCCTACAACATGAAACCACATATGAAGATCTGTGTAGGGCCATCAAGGATGCCTCTAAGTGCCAGATGAGAGGAATTTTGGATTATACAGAGGAGGAAATAGTATCATCAGATATTAATGGGAATCAACATTCTGGTGTTTTTGATGCCAAAGCAGGAATTTGTCTCAATGGCAATTTCATGAAGCTTATTGCTTGGTATGACAACGAATTTGGCTACTCCAATAGGGTGTTGGATCTCATACTGTACATGGATGGAATAGATAAATCAAAATGATGTTACATTGGTGAATGTTATGTTTGATAAAACCCTTGTCTTCTTCCTATTTAACTGCCTAAAAATCACTGAAGTTCATTACTCACTAATAAGTAGAGAAATTATTGTATTAATTTAAGATTGTATTTGTTGGAAAAATTTCAGCTGTTTAATGATTTCAGTTATATAAAAACTTGATGGTTAGCAATTTTAATTGTTAGTGTAAAAACCAATTTATATTAAATGAAGTAATTTAACAAGAGCAAGTCTCACTTTGTCATTGAGTTAATTTAGGTTTTAATGGAAGTGGAAGTAAAGAAGCCTATTCATCGGCTTGCCATACTGAGGGCATGGTTAACTGATATATTCTTTTCTTATCCTTGGAAAACAATTCTTTAGCCATCAGGCACATGTTCAAGTAATCAATACAATAAAGATTCAGCATGATATATGGCAAAAGCCTTGAATGGTGATGAAAAAGTAGTAAGAGGCAGATATAAATTGTTCTGCTGGGACCATGCTACATTGTTTGCTGTCGTTGAAACAAAATCAAATTTACCTCAAAGTTGTAGATGTATGGAGGTTGTTCAAAATGGTGACAATATGAGCATCCAAAACAAAACAAGCTTTGAGAAATAGCACACTGCTATCAATAATGAGGTTACTTTTTGTCCATTATGTTAGCAGAAATGCATTATACCCCATTTACATTATTAGCTTTCTATGCTAGTAGCTCGAATGCTAGTTAGAATTTCGCTGTGTGAATGCAAGTCACTGCCAACCCTAGTAAAGCTATTTACCATGCTAGAGTTATTTAATGGGGTTGAAGCTGGCATTTGAACGGAAATTAGTTGAAATCGTGGTGAAAATGCAAGTTAAGATAATGATGGGTCAAGCAGAAAGACCCCAGTAAACACAAAAAGCTGCAGTAGTGCAGCTGTTGCAGCACAAGGATGTCAAGGTTGAAGTTGCAACTTGCCTTGAATGAAGCATTGCTACAGTGTCTCTGCAGTGCTATTTTAGAGTGCGCTGCCAAAATGTGCTACCATGTGGTAGCTAGTGCTGCTGCAGCACATCAACTGCACAAGTCAATGTATGCCTGCAACATGCCACTGATGTGCTACCAACACATGTTTGTGAAGCTTCGCAAGCTAGCTGCCACTGAAAGAACCTAGACTCTTTCACTCCCCCCTTAACACGAAGTTGGTTAGGTTAAATTATTACTGATAGCACAGTCGAAAGCAGTGACGGATTAAGGTCATTGTTTGGGGGGGGGGGGGGATGGTTACTTTACCGGGGTTCTGGGGGGGTATGGAAAACCTTATGACCACCATCTTTCCTATTGTACCAGGAATTACAGGAGGGTGGCCATAATTCCTTTCCTGGTCTCAAGGACTATGATGTGCTGCCCTCCGTTGATCCCTATGCAAATTATATGTAGCAGTTAAGGTGTTGCCTGGTGGGGTGCTGCATTGTCGTGTACTGATAAGTAACCTTCTGACCCGGACACACTCTCTTCTGCTCTAGCTAGTAAAGTGTGCGGGTCTGTGCAGTAACTTAAAAAAATAATTAAATAAGTATTCGATTGCATCGAGTTTACTTAAAGATTGGCTTTCCTAAATTTCCCTTGGCCTGAATTGAAATTTTCTACAGGTTTTCTATAGGCTAAGTTAAATTTTGCTGAGTTAAGTGACAATTTTCTCTTAAAAAACGTGACTCATGGCATTGTGACTGTGTAAGTGGTGATCATGGCGTGTCGAGTCTAATACTATAATTTCGTCTCTTTTCTGTGTGAAAGAAAGTATTCTGTGTGGTATTCTTCTGCGTGAAGCTTCTTCTCCACTCGTAAAGCGGCAAAAAATTATGTATTACAAATGGTGAGACTTTCAAAATGGTGGCGGAACATGTCTTCAGAATGCCTGCCCATAATATCTTTACTGGCGGGCATTATCTGAGGTGGAAAACCTGCACTAGGTCATTCTTGGACGGAAGGGGGATGCTTATCTTGATTGAGTGGGACGTAGAGGAGCTTATCTTTGAGCAACGAGTAGTTAGTGGAGATATTGCGGCTGTTAAAAAACGAAAGGAAGATGAGATTGATGTCTTGATGAAGGCTGACGCCAAATTCAAATGCAATGCAATGCTTGATTATCGACCGGGTTTCGGATGATGCCCTAACTTTAATAATGGATTTTGCAAGTGCGAGAAAAATGTGATTGGAACTTTAGACCAGGTATGATTCGCAGGACAAATGCTATTGCAAAAGCAATAATAAGATCTTATGTATTTGCCAAAGACTGAGACGCTTAAGGATTTCCTTCCACGCACCCAAACCTCTGACCACTTTCTTTTGATGCACAACGTCCCACTCTCCTACCCTCTCCTCCCACCCCGAACCTCTATAAACTGGCAGAAATTCACCAACATCGCTGAGAAGATCTCCCTCCTGGAAGCAAGAACGTCAAAATCCACAGCAGAAAAAGATGAAGCAGTCGCCACGCTCACAAATCAAATTGACTCATCTCTCCGCTCCGCAACTCACCCTCCGAAACCTGAATCCATAGTCGACATCTCCCTACTACCCACTATCGTCCAACTCATCACCTGAAGAAACGCCGCAAACTTTCTATGGCGCCGCACCCATCTTAGAGGAGACCAGTGGCATACAGACGGGGGGGGGGGGGGGGGGGGGGGGGGGGGTTTAGGGTTTAAATCCCCCGCCCCTAAAATCATGTTTACCTGAATTAGTTTTCGTTCGTTTACCAGAACTAGCATTTAGAATGTTGCTTATTGGGCAGAAAAATATAGTTGAATTATTTTCACGAAAAGAGAATGCTAATTTAATGATTTATTTAGTGAATAATAATCTAAAAATCATTTTATGATGATGCCCATAAATATTAATGGAACCCCTTCCCAAGAAGGCAATCCTGCGTACGCTACTGGAGAAGACTAAAGCCTTTCCAAAGCTCTAAAAAAAGCCCCTGCCATACGAAACCTGGCACCAGAAATTTAAATCCCTCTCACATAAGGAAACCTCGGTGTGGGCAGGGCCGTCTTAGGACATGCCAGGGTCCCTGGGCACACAAACATTTGGGGCCCGTTGGAAAGTAAAAAAAAGGGAATGACAAGAAAAAATATTTTTCTGTTATGATTTTATATTTATGGTCATGGCGTAGTTAATCAGTTTCACAAAATAGAAAATAATACATATTTATTATTGCTAAAATATTCACGGTTCACTCTCTGGAAAAATTGAAAATCCTACGGTAATTTTAGTAGGTATCTACTTGAAAACTGAAAAAAACGTGAGGCCGGGGACCCTGCCCTAGTAGCAGAGGACGCTGTCACAACGTTGCATCAATGTCCAAACACAACGTTATCAGTCAACGTTGAATCAACGTGCATGCAACGTTGGACGTTAGCAATGATTTAAATAATACTTTATCTATAATTATACCACAGGGGTTGGCAAACTGCGGCACTTCGCATTCGTGCACGTGAACATTGTCTTCACGTTTAAATATATATTTCATTTTGAATAATTTATTCTACTAGTTAGTTATCTGCTTGTGAATGTGAACAAATATGTGGGAATTGGAATAAATATTGTTTATTCTCAGTAATATTGCATTTACATTCATACTATGTGGCAATTATATAGGTTTCAATTAATTAATGCCTGATAACTGTAATCGTGATTGGATGGTACCTCCTCCAACTATAATCACGTAATCGCAATTTAAAAATTAATTCTCGAAGTCACATTAATCCACGGGAGTGGCCCCACCATGGAGTCATTTCCAAACAGGGCTCTCCACTACTCAGTTCATCTAATTTTATGTTTCCCTCTCTCCTTCTACTTCTCTCTCTCTCTCCACTCACCCCCCTCTCATCCAACCATCCTATTAATCATAGAATAGTCTATTTGATCTCATAATGTGTTATAATTTAGATATATATACGACTTTCAAGACGCGAGATATTTAATATCGGGGGCAAGGATGTGCGCATAGAGCCGTAGGACTTACCATAGATAGATATATACTAAGTCGTCAGGTAGATACATAGTGGGATAACATAATATACTTACACATCTCATCGCGTGATAGTAACATGCATAGTATTTAAAACGTGAAATGCCTTTTTTATTTTGAGAGGGCAGGAAAGAGTCAGTGTAGAGGGCAAGGTAGTTTCAAAGGAGAAAGTTTTGTCTGAGTAACTAGGAAAGAACCGTCAGTTGAAAAATTATCAACATTAATGTTAATTATGGGATAATTTCATTGATGGCTAAAACTAGGGCTATTTTTTAATGTTGCCTTAAAAAGGCTGCACCGACAACGTTGCAGCGATGTTGCACTGATAACGTTGCAGCAACGTGGTTTTTCGGGAAATTCGGATGTTGAGGCAACGTGCATGCAACGTTACGAAAACCAACATCAATGTTGTGTGCACTTGTATATTTTCAAATTGTAACGTTGTCACTACGTTGTGACAACTTCCTCGGCTGCTAGAGTGGGCTCGTGCCCCGTGTGCCCTTACGGTAAAAACGGTATTGGGTGTGGGATCTTGCGAGGAACTTACGAAACTGCCAGTTGCCGCCTCCTGCACTTATCTCCAACGGAAAAACAGCTTGTGACTACCAAGAAAAATCCGACCGTTCTCTTCCACTCTGGAAGCCACCTTCCGAAACTCACTAACCACCTCCCTGAAACAATAATGCTCTGATTCATGCACCTCCCTCTCCCTCTGCCGCTCACTCCCATTCCCACCAATCTCACCTCATGAACTATAAGAAATCATTAGACACCTCATCCCAAGAAAGTACCGGGGAACGAGTTGAAAGTACAAATTCAGCAACAAATTAACCAAATCCCTCCCCAAAACTTTCCTATCCTACCTCAGAAATCTCCTAAATACCTTCCTTGCCTTATCCTACTTTCAAATAATCTGGAAATAGCCAAAAATAATCCTTTTACCGGAACAAAACAAATCACAATCTGACCTTTCCATTTACCGAACAATCAGCCTCCTATCTTCACTATCCAAAATCCTTGAAAAAACTATTCTAGACCACCTTCACCACGAGCTTACCCGACTAAACCTCATCCGTCACGAACAGGTCGGATTTAGAAAGAAACACGCCACAACCCATCAAATCGTCCGATTTGATGGGTTGGAGATCATCAATTTGTGGAGACTATTGTGCACTGTATCTTCCTGATTACCACACCTGCATTCGCTTGTTTTAGATTTGCCTATTTTCTTTAGGTAGGACTTGAAGTTTCCATGCCCTGTCAATATTTTCATTATTTTTTGATTCATTTTGAATGTAATTTCTAGCCTATCTTTTATTTCTGGGAACAACTGGTAGGTGATTCTTCCTTTTTTACTATTGGCCCAGCGAGTCTGCCATTCCTCTATATGGATTGGCCTAATGTTCTTTTTTATTCTTCTTAATGGTTCATCTAGCTCCAATTCAATTCTGAGGATGGCTATTCTCCCTTTCCTTTTTAGCCTTCCTTTCTTTTATGGCAAGTATTTTTGGGAGTATGCCCGT
This sequence comes from Pyrrhosoma nymphula, assembly GCA_963573305.1. Taxonomy (NCBI): domain Eukaryota; kingdom Metazoa; phylum Arthropoda; class Insecta; order Odonata; family Coenagrionidae; genus Pyrrhosoma; species Pyrrhosoma nymphula. The sequence goes on along the minus strand of OY754338.1, from coordinate 62,067,687 downwards.
TATGGTCGTCAGGGCTTGGTTGCTGACTGTTCTATAGGCTGATGTAATTCCAAGGAAGCAGCACCTTTGTGTTGCAGTGAAATTTGCCTGTATTTCAGAGATACAAACTCGAAAAGCCTAAGTAAACTTTCTTAACTTAAATAAAACGTTTTTTATTTTACCGCCGCTTTTATATTCAGGAGAAAAACAACTGACCACTCTTAAAGTGAATGAATGGATTGAAAAACTGTAGCTAAATAGAATACAATTGGGCTTCTTGATACAAATTTATTCTTATTCCACAACAAGTGCAAACAAGAAACAACAAAATTGTCATTTAGGGTTACCCTGAAGAAAAAATGAAGGCAATAGACGCATCCGCAAAAGAATGAAAGCCTTTAGCTTATATATCACCTGTAATGCTCCACTGAAGATTTTTCAAGGTGTTAAGTATAGAAGCCGTCTAATTGTCATCAATTAATTTTCGACATTTAATAACCTGAGTATCCCATTTGTCACGTAGTTCTTCGGTTGAATAAGAGTATAACATTCTTTTTCAAACTTATTGGTACTCACACTCTTTCGGAAGTATTTTAAAATAAGAAAAACGATTTGAAATTTTTTGTCGTACTTTTAGCCATCCCCTAGGCTCGAACCGACGACCCCCTTTCTGAGATATTTAGCAATTGAAGCAATCCATTAAATTATTTTCACTTAAATGCTCAACGTCAATTGTGACGCATAGGGCCGGTTTTATAATGTCTGGTTAACGCTAACCAGAAGATTATACACCCTTTAACTTTACCTGCAGGTGGATGAAAGTACTGCTTACCTATCAGTCTGGTCTTATACAGAAGCTAACCAGAACTTTCAGCCACCTCTAGGTAAAGTTAAAGGCTGTATTATCTTCTGGTTAGCGTTAACAAGACATTATAAAACCGGCCCATAGTGGAAATGGGAAATATAAAGGAAGGGTGGGTTAACCAGAATATGGATCCTCAGGCTCGGAGGTGGCCGCGAGGTGTCTCCTCCGCCTTCACGTCTATCTCTCGCACCAGCGTCCACCCAACATTTCTAGCATTTATTCCTGTTAAGTTCGTTTTGATTAAGGTTGGTTGCGTCGCAGTACCTAAGTACTAATTTTGGCGCATTCTGGTATATTGACTGTAACATGCACGCTCCGGGGCCGCTTTGCAGCGCTTCAAGGTGCGATTCGGAACGTACCCCTGGATTCGTGAAACATCTCAACCTAGCGTGGATGAGGAGTACGTAACATTGCAGTCCGTTGAGAGTGGCTATGAGGGCGGGATGTTTCTCTTAGAGCTGAGTAGAATCATTTAAAAAATCGGAGATTATCCCAATTGTCTTGTAGTTTAAAGTCAATAATCGCGGGATTTGATGAATATAGACTGAATAAACTTATTTTTTGATAAACCTGAAGCAGTAAAATTATTTTTTAAATAAACATACCATATGGCAGAAATATAAGGTATGCGTGCCACTGTGTACCACTTTTTGTAACCCATTTTTGCAAAACATAAAAATGACACCAAGATTCACAATTTTCACGATATTTAGCGTATTCCATATATAATATGCGATATATATTAATTCAGTTCCATCTCAATTGTTCAAAAATCAAATTATTCAGCCGAGATAATTAATCCTGAAAAAAATATATGCGTATTTTATACGTAATATATTGATATAAGTGTAGTAATACAGCTCCGTCCAGAATTTTGTTATCTCTTACTCGCAATTGTTGACATATTGAAAGATAATGACAAAATCCAAGTTTGAGTAGTTATGACGCCCGAATACATAACAGACTCAACATAGAATATTTCCGATTTATTTATTTTGTAAGATCGCTCTGGTATATTTTTCTTTTTCCAGAAATGTACCGCCACGCATTTCTCGCGGCCGCACGGCCTAGCTCCAACTGCCGTTTCTCGCACCAGGCTTTGATTGCTACCAGATTCTTTGTTAAAAAGACCCTATTTTCCGGTTTCAAAATCTCTCAGTGTACATCCAACTGTGTCGGCATCCAATATTATTTCCATTATAAAATTTCATTATGAAGTGTTAGATGTCCATGCCCAAGATTCCAAGGTTTCAAGTATTTAGGGGTCACAATTGATGAAAGCAATAATGAAGAAACGGAAATCAAAATCAGAATTCTACAAGGAAATAGATGTTGCTGGGCCCTCCACAAACTAATGAAGAGCAGGATTCTATCAAAGGAAACCAAATTAAAATTCTACTAGAGTATAATATTACCTGTGGTCTTAAATGGGTCTTAAATTTGAGCATTAAATAAAATGTCAGAGAAGAAACTAATTGTGTTTGAAAACAAAATCCTACGAGCTATTTTTGGCCCAATATGTGACCAAGGCATCTGGAGGATACGGGCCAATACAGAATTAAGGGAGTTATACCAAGAGACTGACATCATTACCCAAATTAAGAGTAGAAGTCTTAGATGGGCTAGACATGTGAGCAGGAGGGAGCTGGCCTCTATACTCAAGATGGTGGCAGAGAATGTTCAACGAGGCAAAAGACCATTGGGGCGACCAAGACTGCGTCGGGGAGACCAACTGCGGAAGGACATAGAGAGATTGAATGTTGCGCCCGAGCTGATGCAAGACCGAGTTATATGGCGGCGAGATGTTGGTGAGGCCAAAAACCTTCTTAGGTTTGAGTGGCCGCGTAGGTAAGGTACGTAGGTAAGATGTCCATGTCAGAGGTTGAATTATGGCCTTATCCTAGATATACGAGGGGGTACCCAAAAGAAACCGAACTGATGTTGTGGTGGGCGGAGTTTTTGAAGTACCCTGTTCTGCCGCTAGGGGCATATAGAGCTACCATTTCTGAGTCAGCAAGGCAAGCGTCGTTGCTAAGGAACGTTCTGTTTTGTTTATAAGCATTTGTTAGCAACAATTGTTTTGTGTGCTCGTCGTTTTTACAATGCCTGATTATCATGAACAGTGGGTGGCCGTAAAGTTTTGCTTCTTGCTCGGAAAAACTGGCACAGAAACTCTTGAAATGTTAAACACGGCCTACAAAGATGATGCAATTGGAAAAACTCAAGTGTTTGAGTGGTTTTCCCGTTTCAAAAGACGTGAAATGTCAATTGATGACAAGCATCTCTCGGGTCGTCCTTCCACGGCCCGAAATGATGAAAATTTGGAAAAAACTCGCGAAATCGTCCTGGAATATCCTTGAAGGACAATTGAAGAAATTGTGGCGCTGTCTGGAGTGACTTGGAGTTCAGTACAGCGAATTTTAACGGAAGATTTGAAGATGAAAAGGGTGGCTGCCAAATTCGTCTCGACTGCTGACTGCTGAACAAAAACAAGATCGTGTGGAAGCATGCTGTGCTTTGAAAGAAAAGTTTCGAAATGACCCACACTTTTTTCAAGGTTATCACAGGTGGTGAATCATTGTGCTGTGGCTACGATCCTGAAACGAAACAGCAATCAAGCCAGTCGAAGTCTTCAAGCTCACCTCGCCCCAAAAAAGTTCGTCAAGTGAAATCAAATGTCAAAACAATGCTGATTTTTTTTCGATGTGAGAGGAGTCGTCCATTCAGAGTTTGTTCCGCAGGGCCAGACAGTTAACCAGGCTTTTTACCTGGAAGTTTTGAAAAGATTACGAAACAGTTTGCGGCGGAAGAGGCCTGATTTGTGGCGGTCGGGCGACTGGTTTTTCCACCACGATGACGCCCCTGCTCACACAGCCTTGTCTGTGCGCCAATTTTGAGTAAAAATGGCATGACCCCTGTGCATCACCCCCTCTATTTACCTGATCTTGCCCCCTGTGACTTTTTTTTATTTCCCCGAATGAAAAGAGACATGAAAGGAAAGCGTTTTACCGACGTTGCTGAGGTGAAGAAAAAAACGACGGAGGCGCTGTCGGGCATCCAAGAAAATGAATTTAAAAAATTGTTTTGAACAATGGAATAAAAATTGGACAAATGTATTAGTGCCAGTGGAGAGTACTTTGAAGGGGATTGAAAGTATTTTGTTTAAAAAATTAAATTAAAAAAGTTAAAAAAAAAGTTCGGTTTCTTTTGGGTACCCCCTCGTATGTGACCCTCAATACATGTCAGGCTTTGTCTGGAATCTTTATTACTGAAATAAAAATTATCACAACATAACGACATTCAGCATAAAATTTTATTAAAATTGTGCATTACAAGTTCGGTAGCGAGGTATTTGTAAATCAAATTAGTAAGGACGTTGAAATGTTTTTCGTTCTAGGTAACATACAGTGGAGCAGTTGCATAAAAGATGAATGGGGAAAACAAATCGCGCGGTTGAAAAAGAGTACTTCACAATGGGAGAGGTATTTTATAGCAATGCAGTGAAGAGAATGTAAATTTAAGATCGGGAGTGTTTGCCCTGCTTAAAACTGAATTAAGAGCGAACTTTATAACCAGCTCTGGCGTATGAATAAGATTGAATGATGAATACAGAGATGAGGATAGAGCGTAAAGAATTTTATGAAAACAATGGACAGCAACAGATTTCATAGTTGCATTAAACATATACTGCGTTAAAAAGCATACTATTTGCTACACGAATTGTAGTATGATGAAAATTTGTTTAAATTTAAATTAGACAGTAAAAATTGTAATTTTTAGAGTTGCACTTAGTATATCTACCTTTACCAGACTTACCTTGTGATATTGAAGGCTAATAAAATGATTTCTATTATTTGAAACGAATAAATGGATCATGATAAGAACGCGTTAAAACTTGGTGGTATTTCTTTTTTCAATTGATAAATGAGCGAGCGATTCTTGAAAGAACAATGTTTCTAAGACGTTTTTGCGGTAAAAGCAAAATGAATAGGGTTAGGAATTAGTGGGTGATGATAGAATGTGGAACGAATACCACAATAATGCCCACAATAATGAACATGCACGAAAGGAACGTTTCGTTGCTATAGTCATATCAAGAGAGTAGATGAGACTCGAATAACGATATATGATAGAGGAGTGAATAGTGTGAGAAGAGGGAGTGGGCGGAGAAAATCTTGGGTAAATGTGTTAGGGATATTCTTAAGAGAAGGAAGAGTGTTAAGAACAGGAGGGTGTATTTCATATGCCACCCGCACAATTGGCAGTAGAATATTTTTTTGAAGAATTCCATAAAATCTCGAATCCGTAGATTCGATCGAATATTGGCCGCATCATTACATAAATAGCTTTTCGGGCTACATCGTCTGACTTTCTGTGACTGACTTCATGCATCTTGTAGTTGCTTCGGAGACTACTTCCTCCACTGAGGTCGTATCTAGACATGCATGATCTAAGAAAGATGCACATTAAAACGGTTTCCATGGCATTTTAATAGTTACAGATTAAAAAACGTACCATATCATTAACAGCGATTTTTATTGAATTCATTTAACTTGCTGGAAAAGCATGACGGCCTGCTTTGACAGAAATGTGAGGCGCAATGATTCCCACTGAAATGTGTTTTGACGATGGTCAGTTAAGCCGCGTTTACACAATGTAGCAAAACCTGCTATATAACTTTTGCTATAAAACATTGTTTAATAACTTATGCTATACAACAAAAAGTTATATTACATTTTTATAGCCAGTTATTTCGGTGTCCATGCTATATGTTATATATAGCATACAACCGCATCGAGTATCAGAAATGCCGCGGAAAAGAGATGTAGTGCTCGCGGCCGCCATCACTGTGATCTTGGCAAGTCAAAGACGAAGACGAAGGTTTTGGGTTCGGCCGTCGCGGGCTGCTAAGAGTGAAATACAGTGGCACCGATTTATAACGTGATCTGAATGCTGATGATCACGCTAGTGATCCTTCGTTAAGACATGAAATTGGGTGCGATGGTTGTTTCAAAAACTTTTTACGTATGACCAATCAAGATTTTGAATATGATATTTGCATGATTGGCCATAGAATTGAGAGAAACATAAAAAAACAATACAGAACAGTCTCAAACGTCCGCGCACACGAGGCTACAACTCTGATCTGATGACAGAAAATGCTACATGTAGCAGATGCTACAAGAAAAGCCTGCGTATAACATTGCTACATTTAGCAAAGTTAGATATATCACGGATTTCTTTTGATCTTTACCGACTTCCAATGGAAAGAACAATTTTTGCTATATACAGCAGAATCTGCTAAATATGGCTCTTTTCAGAAGTGACTTTTTCCACTTTTAGCAAATGTCATACAAATTTGCTACATATCAGGTTTTGCTACATAGTGTAAATGCGGCTTTATATAAAAATCTTACAAACATTATATAATTAAGCATAAAAACTATGGGAAATAAAACGTCGCTGTGTACATTCCACACACAAACTTTATTAACAGGCCACACACACTTTTAATAAAGTTAATAAAGTTTGTGTGTGGAATGTGCAAAGCGACGTTTTATTTCCAATATCGTTGTTCCACAAAGAGAAGCCTCAAACGTTAAACCGCATAAAAACTATGCTTTAAGACAGCGGCGGATCTAGGTTTGGACCAATGGGAGTGGCAAACGGGGATACCCCCCCCCCAGTCGAAGGGGGTTTCGGGGAGACCTCCAAATATTTCGATTTTATCTAGTGTAAGTTTCGACCCAATTGGGGGGGGCCTCTGCCCCCCCATAGAACCGCCACTGCTTTAAGATGAAGATTACGTTGACACAAGCCGTGTCACCCAAACTCTCACTTGTATTGATAACTTCGATGAATTATTGAATTATTATCAGAATATACATTTTTATATAGCCACAGCCAGTTCGTTAATTCTGGAATAAAGTTAACGTGGTGGTTACTCATTCGCCTGTGGCTTGTTGACGAAAAACCAATATCTCACTCCGAAGGGTGACTGGCACTTGAGTACCTCCTGTGTGGGGTTTACGGTTTCGCAAAGATAAGCAATAAAATTTAAAACAAGAAGCATTTGACCGCTCAAGCTTCAACGCTCCTTGTATGACAAGGGAGAATCTGTCATCAGCCGAACTTACCCCTCCTATTTAACTGGAGTGGAAACGCACGGCGCGCCATCGCTAGGACTTTTGAGGAAACGTTCATTTGAATGGTAATTTCGCGTGGGAGCACGGATCAACGTTGCTAGGAGGGAAGAACTTGCTTAAGGTATATGTGCCTAATACGTTCAATCATATATTTTAATAGACATTAATTGCTAATCAATATGCGTTTTCAAACCAATATATCCAAACACGCCAAGGGTGAAATTTAATGTACGATATCGTGTACAAATTTATCATTCTTCATTTTCCGTTATTTTCTCTTCCCTTGTGATAATTTAATGTTCTGGTGTTGACCTTGAAGGTGGGATCCAGATTTCTCTATCTTAAAATACGAAATTGTATATTGTTGCTCTTAAGATCTCACATTTATTTCTATTTACTAATTCTCAGGAACTCCAAGCTGAAGAACGATTAGCTTACATAGTATCATCCCGTCGAGCAGAATATTCCCGTGGATCATCCAGGGTTGCGGCATGCTTGGTGAGTCTGATGAAGGGATATGAGAGCATAATGTTTTAGGTGTGGGGTGACTTGGGAGATTTTTTGGGAGATTTGTTTTATGGAATTGCTTTACACCAGAGGGCAATCCTAATTAAGGTCGCGCAACGCTTTTAAGAGGAAGTAAACGTCATGGCGCCTAATTTTATGGATTTTATTCAGTGTATAAGTAAATTAAAACCCCGTGGCATTCCGCACTTTTTTTTCTTACGACCTCGAGTTTTAACGATTCTCGTTCCTTCTATTTTGTGTGTCAGTCAGGTCAGATCAGATCCTTACTCGTCTATTTAAAAATCAGATTTTGGGAGGATATAATTATGCTTTAAAATTTCGGACTCTTCAAGCGTACCTGCATAATACCTTTAGTCCCATCACGATCTTACGATCACGATGCTTACAGATCAAATGGTATTGTATTTTATAATTTCCATCCATATTCATCAGCAATCCCCCTCAATCCTGACCTTCGACATCCCATTATTATTGATTGAGCTTCGCTTATTAACTATCTTCGATTATTCTCTTGGTATATTCCTCCCCGTGCCAAAAGTGTTAACTTTTTTCTTTTTTATCCTACATCTCAAATGCCTTCGACTAAATTGAATTCTCTTTTCCCAATAACAACATTGACCATGCAACTTTAACGTATCGATTAATCTTTCGTGGCTCAAAATCCTTCCTTAGGGTCATTTCTTCTAACTCCGGAAGAACGTCTTGTAGCTCTTACTTTCTCAGCTGAGAAATACTTCTCTTAATGCGGTCACTGTATTACTTATCGTGCAGAACACGTTTATAGCAGGTCTGTATTTAATCGCCAATTCTGCTCTCTTTGCTTTCTTCAAAATAGCATTTGTTGTCCATCTTATCCATGCTCGCCGCTGCACGTCCCCCTTTTAATTTACGAAGCATTGCGAAAGCCTTATATCTTCTCGTCCTTTTCTCCCTGTTTGTGTCCCCACCCCTTCTTCCCCACTCCTTTCTTCGACCCCCACCTGACCCGAGTTGAAATATTCCTCTGATCGTAATCTTAAATCAAAAAGCTCCTTTGTAGTTGCTCACTCTGCCAATTCGGACAAGTCAGCGTAATTTGAATTTAACCATGAATGCGAAGATCTGTCGGAAAAACTCCCCCTCGGCGAAGTAATTTGATGAACCCGCCCCAAGTCACGATTCTCGCGCAAGACCCTCTTCTATCTTCGCCTTGCTCGGCGACTTCGGAATGCAGACAGTGAATCCGCTGCTATGACCCTCAATTTTAAACCATGTACAATCTAGCATTTGGCTTCAGTTACGTTTCAACTCATTGAAGGATGAGCCATAAAAATGCAATGCTATTTAAACGCTTTAATTGTATTATTGCAATCTCATGATACGAAAACCGCAGAAACAGTATTCGCCTCTCCTGACATTAAATTTAACTGGTTTTCACTATAGGTATTGAAAGAAAAATATTCTTTTAGTCATCAGATGATGTAAAAGCAGAATTTTTTTATACACACATTCTAGATGGACACGATATTTTTCCTGATTTAGGATACAGGTCCTATGAATATCGCAAGCATGATCACTTTTCATTATTTCTAATTTATAGGTGTTTGTGCTTCTCAGGAGAGGAGAGCAGCTTCCTCACGGGCAAGCCGCAATGAGAAATTATAGTTTTCACTTGGCTAAAATAATTTTTCACTGGACGAACTACTGGCTGGATTACACAGAATTTGATTGACTATGTGTGATAGTTTAGGCAGGGCATTTTATTCATTCATTAACGATTCTAACGATTTGTCAGTCTCAGAACTAGCAACTTGGAGTACTTAATTAGATTGATTGAGTTAGACGTTACATAGTGGAAAATTACAACGTTAAGCATGATGAAATAATACTTCGTAGAGTTCACATTTTTATTTTCCGATCGATTTTAACGCCTACAGCGTCATTTTCAAGATAATTTGGTCAATTTAACTTGAAAAGTACGCCTTATACGTCGAATTTGAACGGGAAAAATAATGTGGAACTGTACTAACAAGTATTTTTTCAACAAGCTTAACTTGGAGTAGGATAGAGCGATATTACGTCCTCTTCCTCCGCGGCATCTTGCGATGCGCCGAAACGCATTTTTTTTACTCTGTTGGTCTTATGCTTTCTCCTTACTATTATTTCCATGAAATATTACTTACGAAAAAAGAGTACATTTAAATCTGATACTTTTTTATAACTTGATTCTAGCCGCTCCTTGCGGCGCTATCAATGTAGGCATTCTGGCGATATTTTGAGAAGACTTACTTCAGATAATAGCACTTAACGATGACCTTGCAGTCGACAAGAGCATTCTTTTTTCAGGTCGTACGTTTTTCGTGTGTGGGTTACCCCCCTTTTCTCCCGTAGAAGTGAGACCAGCGGAGGGCCCGTTGAGGCGTGGCGAGGTGAATAACCGGGGATAGCCGTGATTGTTAGGCTCGAAATGGCCTATTTTACTGGGAAATTTGGTGGTATCTTACCGGCAGACTTCGTTCCAATTCCAGAGTTTTGCTTACGGCATGGTGCCGCACAGTCCTTCAAATGATTACGTCGCCTGGGCGTGAGTAGGCTCTAAATCAGTGATTCTCAACGTGTGTGCCGCGACACACTGGTGTGCCGCAAGCCTCAGCCAAGGGTGCCGCAACGCTCATACAAATCATAAAAGATCAATAAAAATAATAAATTGAATTTTTAAACTAATAAACACTTTTCAATTTTGTTAATTTTATTTAAGAGTCTAACCCCTCCAACATCAAGTCTTACTCATCTCCGTCCAGAGTAATTTGCCTTGAAAGAATAGGTGATGCACTGATATAGCCATTGGAATTAAAATCTCAAAAGCTTGTTTGCCACGTTGGCGTTGACTTGAGTGATGGACCCCATGGGGTAGGGGAGGCAGTGGAGGACTGGGAAAAAAATTAGCGGAGAATGTTTTCATCATGCGTCATTTGGAGCCAGTGACTCATGTATTTTCCTTTCTCAGCTTACCCTCTAATCAGCTGTCCGAGCATGATATAAATAATCCGAAAATGTTAACAAATACCCGCGTTGAAAAATATTTCATCAATTTGGTATTCTACCAATAGATTGGCGTACTACTTTGATTTATTCACACATTGGGGCTGTCTATCAATCATACGTTGTGGTATTTTATCTTTGCCTTCCCCTAAAGTGCTTTTGATGTGACACCATCACTTGAACTTTCTACCATTCGTCTGTCTCTAACACTTCCACGTATCTGGGTGGACCATGGGTGGACCTACTAGAAAAAATATCGTAGTAGAATCAGTACCTAAGTATTTCGACGGCGAAGGTATTTCGAACTAATTTTGCACACGGCCTGCAAACAGGGAAACAGCACTGGGACGAATAAAAAGATCGCCCCTCCGAATTCGAGCAGCAATGCACAGCTAGGCGATAGAACGGAAACCAGTGTTCCCGTCGTGGCTGACTATTGCCCTGGTACAATGTTATCACTATCTCTAGTCCAGCTCGGGGGTGATCGGAGGGCGCAAGCCCTTCCACCACCTAGTATATTGGTAAAAAATACTCTTTTTTTGAATTCCTACATAGTATGCATCAAACTAATAGAATCTACGAATTTTTCTTTAATATATGTAGGCGAATCTGTATATTTTTAGCATTTATCTTTAGCCAAATGTTTTATCCTCAGTAGCGTATACTATAGGTCAGCTTCAAATCACTAAAGATAGATCCTATTGAAAAAAATGTTTCTTTAATTATATATTTATTGGTATGATGATCAATATTATTAATGTAAGAATCATAGAGAAACCTTCGGAGATATCAAATTTTTTTATGAAGGATACCTTTCATCAAGACTATCATCACTATACGATGTCATGTAATGAGTGGTCAAAACCATTTCGACTCTGCTGGAAACAATTTTTAAATGAATATTTATTCCATTGAAGTAATACATTAATAAACTTAACTGTTGTTGGCTTCACTTCGTAGAAGAGTTGAATTCTATTATTCATTATTAAATAAAATACTAAATAAAATAAAATTTTTCTAGAGTTAAAATCTTTTAATTGTATGTACAACGTATTTCGCCTATTTACGGCATCATCGGTAAAAAGTAGGAATGTTCATTTTTCGTTGATTGTTGTCGTAGTTACGGGAGGGGGAAGAAATGGCAAAGGTTCTGGGAAGGTTGAAAAAGGCAGAAACGCGGATCTAGGGCTGGTGAATTGATGATGCGGGAAAGATTCGTTTTTCAAGGCTATTTTTTCGGAAAGGAGTGCGGAGGAACAGAATAACTTTTCTTCCAAAGAGGTGAGGAAATATTTCGCTAAAAGGGGGTGAGAGATTGGTTCAAATTGCTTTGCTCTCTGTTTGTTTATATAGCTGTTTTTTGAAAATTAAGTAACTTTGTTTTACTGCCATTTAAATCAGTGCACTTAATTCTGCGGAAACGTTTTTCAATTCAGGTAACCAATAAAATAGATTTGTAAAATACTGCCTTAGATACGTGGATGACATCCTCTATCGGCGGAATGGAACGAACCGCCAATTGCTGTCATTCATCTACCATCTGAACAAACTCGATTCGAATTTTTCCTTTACAATGGAAAAAGGTATCAATGGCACTCTGAATTTCCTGTATTTGTCAAATCTCCATTTCTGGGCAAAGAAAAGCATTTTCAATCTACGGAAACAGCCGATCACATCATATCAAGCGATTCGATTAACCAGTTTTACCACAAACATGTTGCTTTTACTTCTATGGACACAGGCAACCCATGATAATTAAGGAGGAGTAAAGGGACCAGGTGTCGTTGAGCAAACTCCCACAATTAATACCATTTGCAATGCACTGAAATTGGTTGTGAATTCATCCGGATTATCTACTTTTATTATCTGCTGCCTGCATACCACATTTTTCTCTTCAGGTCTTACAAATATCTCCATAGCCACTAAAAATTCACCCTCAAAAATTTAGAAGGGCCCAGGGAAAATTATTTTATACTTTTTAGTCCGTTTTAAAAACGTGGTATATTAAAAAAAATTGTTAAATTAATTATTTTCTGATTATTAGTCTTATGCCCGGGAGAAAGTTTCCAATCGATTTTATACATCTTGATGAGACTCTGACAGAAACACATTGGAAATTCCCGATGTATTTCAGATTCTGTACAGATGACAGATTCTGTACAGATGTGGAATTGAAATAATTAATTAATCGTTAATTAATTACCTAATTGTTATATCATGTAGCATCTACAACATTTCATTGTCATCAACTTCTGAAATGGTCAAAATTACAAGCCTCTACTAGCACATCAGGAAATATGTTAATTAATTAATTGTTAATTAATTAATCAATTAATTGTTAAAATAGATAGCTAATATTGTATTGTTATCCACTTCTGAGCTATGGTTTAAATTTCAAGTCTCTAGCTGATCCGGAAGTTAGTTTTAACTGGGTTGCAATATTCCACCCGGACAGACATGACGGAAACCGAACTAATGAAAACGTGGTAAAATAACTAATGCGGAGGATTAGAAGGCTAAAAGAAATTGGGTTTGATCAATTTCTCTATCTATTTTGGAATAGCTGGCCCACGAGCCCTTTGAAAGCCATACTAAATATATTTTTATTTAAAAAATATTTAGTAAATGCTATGAATAAATAGATACTAAAGTTATACTTTGAGGTGGATGCTGAGTTATAAATAACTTACCCAGTGTTTAAGCGATGTATTGTAATGTTTTTGGCCTATTTTTTATATTAATGGTGGTATTTTTATTTTTACTTGTAGAGCGAAAGTGAAAATGGTCGACAGCTGCTATGGTTTTCAGTCGCCTACATATTTGGATGGAAGTGGTCTGCTACCATTGAGCAAAGTACAAGTGCACCACTGCTGTCCATAGAGGTATTCGGAGTCACCTTGATTGTCTGCAGGGCAGTCAAAAAACCTTCAGTGGTCATCCCTGATGATATCCCGCTCAAATAAGTACATTTGGTTTTTTACACCATATTTTTGTGTTGATCGACGGCTTAAGTCAGACCCCACTTTATTGATTTGATGGGAAAATAAATACGAAATCTTCTTAAAATTAAGTGTGAATTAATAATGGATTGGCCTTGATTGATGAAATGAGTACACGCGTAATTGTCTATTCTTAGAAGTTAGTGAGAAACTTGACAATGAGAATGAACCACCTAAATTATGCTCCTTGGTAAATCATTAGTATTGAGCCCTTGTCGTGCTTCTCCTTCCGATTTTCTTGCTTCTCCCTCAGATTCTCTTGCTTCGTTGTCATTTCCATCTTTGACTCTCTTCCTTCCGGTTACCACATCTTACAAACTGTTCTTCCCAATGCATTTCTCGCCTAATCGCCTTCGTCATTTCCCGAGTATCAGGCTCTGTACAACACTTGCACGTCTGCTTTTGTTCTTCGCTTGTTGCTTTATCTCTGAGCTGTTTCCACGTCATCTATCAATGAGTCACCCAATTTTATCTTCTACCATTCCCTCCGTCAGTGTTGTCACTATGCCTTTCCCTCATTATGACTGATCCGGTTCTTTTTCTCTTGAATAATGTCCATAGTAATTATCTCACCTCCTTTTCTCTGTTAAATGCCTCACTCCTAACTATTCCTTGTGTAGGCTTCCGCGGGTTGATGAGTATGAAGATACATTTCTTCCGGGTATTATACTGCGTAGGTCCATTGTTCAGGGACAAGAACAGGGTCCCTGAACAATGGACCTACGCGGTGTAATACCCGGAAGAAATGTATCTTCATACTCCTAACTATTGTCTTCCAAATTTATTTTCTCCAGTCTCCTCAAACCCGACATTTCAAAGGCATCGACCCTGGTATCCTATATGTTTCTCAAGGTCCACGTTACACAGCTATTCAATGTAAACAATCCCCCCATAGCATTATAGCATTTTATCAGTCTCCTCCTCTCACTCTCTGGAAAACGGCTGCCTTATTATTGAAACCCTTTCTGATTTTATTCGCTACTTCTCTCTTCCACTTCTCCATCATACACTACCGAGATATATATGCCGTTCCACTTGTTGTATATGTCTTCCAATTGTCCCATTTTCCATTTCTTCTCTGGCGTATATTCTTAATACTTCCGATTTGCTGCATTTATCTTCACCTCATTCTTTTATGTATTACTTCCTCTTCAGCCTATAATAATCCTTTGATACGCTGGATTATTTTCAGCAGGGTCCATGATGCAATCCAAACAATCTTCCTTCTTCCCATTACGAACTCCTAATTCTTCCTGTAGATTATTTATCATGCCTTCAACATAACATTCTAATATTTAGCCAGAGGAAGCAGACTGGCCTTATTCTGTAACAATCTCCATCCCGTACATCATTGGTCGTTCAATCTTAAGATTGATTGACTGCAGCATTCCATCCTTCCCTATCTAATGCTAGTTCCCTTATTCCCTGTTAGTTCTTCTTATGTACTTCCCTCTTTGTTTGGTCTATTTATTTATCCCTTTGTCTTCCTCTGGGGACTTCTACCTCCGTTTTTACTTCAGTTATATTCCTCACGAACCCATTTTTTCTCAGGTTGTGCCAAATCCATCTGGTTCTTCTTTTCTGTTTAGTGTTCCATATGGTGCTTCCTTCTTCTACTCTTCTGTCAATTACTTCATTTCTCATTCAATTCGTTCTTTTGATATCCAAAATCCGCCTCTAACACCAGGTTTTGACGCCACCTAATTTTCTGGTCTGCTTTTCCAGTGGTCTATGTTACCGATCCATATGGTGCCACACCCGACACGAATGTTTTCACATACTGTTTTCTCATTTGTAACTAAGTTTTCTCCAAACGCAATAGTTCTCTTTTCATCATGGAGGATTTCTTAGATCTGCGCCAGATGTTTGTTTTACTTCATCTACATCTACATCTACATACTACCCCGCTAGCCGCCTCAATAGGCGTGTGGCGGGGGGTGTTAGGACACCAGCCGTTTACACATAAAAAGGAAACGCTCTATGAAATTACGCCTTGCATTTATTAAAGTCCCTTATTGTTCGGGGGAAAAACGAATTCCCATACCTATCCGTTCGGCAAAATATCTCTCTTAATTTATCGTTTCTGTCGGACCTGGAAATATAGTGGGGTTCTAATATGATGTTCTCCGTGTCGCTCTGAAAGATATCTATTCTCAATTGCTCAAGTAATCTAAGCCTAGCGCGCAGCCTCCGAGTCTCTAGCGGCTCCCAGCCTAATTCGTTTAACATCTGCGTAACGCTGTCTGTACGCCCGTAACAGTTTTTGACGAATCGCGCAGCTTTCCTTTGTATTTTATTAAGTTCCCGAATTAATTCTTTCTGCACCGGATCCCATATGCTTGCTGCATATTCAAGGTGTGGCCGGACGAGTGCGAAATAGCACCTCTCTTTTACTTTTTCATCTGAGAATCTTCCCACAATACGCTTGACGAATCCTAGCTTCTTCAGAGCTCTGCCACAAATATTTCTTATATGTGTTCCCCACGATAGGTTTGAGGTTATCGTAACTCCCAGATACTTAACTTCATCTGTCGCCTTTATCTTAACGCCATCCACAGCATATACACGGGGATAGTTGGACGACCTCCGCAAGAAATGTACCGCCGCACATTTGCTCAGATTAAGTTCGAGTCCCCACTCTTGGCTCCACACATGAACGTTGTTTAAATCCGATGATAGAATTTCAAAGTCAGAGTGATCATTAATTTCGCGATAGATGACAGCGTCATCAGCAAATAAACGTATTTTACTGCTAATTCGAGAGCATAGGTCATTTATGTATATAATGAACAAAAGGGGGCCGATTACGCTTCCTTGTGGGACACCTGATGTCACTTTAACTGCATCAGAGCTACGTCCGTCCGTCCGTCCGAAGAAATAAACTTGCTCCGTCCCACGTGATGGTGCTTCCGTAGTAGGTGAAGGAAACCACTTGCTCACAAAATTTCTCTCCTCTAAGTATGACTCCTGCATTACGCTTGTCTTCCGCATACTAGGATTTCAGTATTATAATTAATTATCATGTTCTACTCTTGAAGTACTTAGTTCATTTTTTAAATGATCTTTGAAGGTCATCACGATTTCCAGCTATGACTGTGATGTCATCTGCGAAGTGGAGCATGTTTATTTCTTCTCCGTTAATCTTAATTCCGTTCAATCCCATTTCTATTGCTTCTCTTATTGCCTCCTCACTAGTATATTTTTAACAGTTATGATGACAGTTTGCATCCTAGTCTAGTTTCTTTGTTAATTTTATCCTCTATTTTTCTCTCGTCTCTCATTCACATCGTGGCGACTTGCTTCATGCATTGTTGGTAGACTATTCTTCCGCCGTTCTAATCCATTCAGAGGTTTTCCACCACCCTGAACATCTTGTTCCACTCAACGTTGTCGAAGGGTTTCTCCAACTCCACGAATGCCTCATACAGTTTCTTGCTCACATGTATCGTTTTTTCTACTATTACTCTTAGACAGAGTATAACCTCCCTTTTCCTCCGCCCTTCCTAAATCCGAATTGGTTTTCCAAGAGGTTGTCTTCAATTATATTTCTCTTCTATCCTAATTATTATTATATTATTAGTCGCGTAAGTATTTTCAACGCATGTGACAACAAGATCAAAGTTTGCTGCTCTTCACATTTCTCAGTCCTCTTCTTCTTCGGTATCACTATCATTAAACTCCCCTGAAAGTACTCGGTACTCTTCCGCTTTCGTAGCTATCTTTGGTTATTCTGGACAGGTTGTCCTTAGATTTACTTCCAAGTGCCTTGATGATTTCTCCGTTGAAGTTATCTGCTCTAGGTGCCTTGATATTCTTCAGATCTTTCACTCCTCTGGCAAATCCTCTTCTCAACCTCACTCTCGTCTTTAAATATACTGTCTTTCAGCGGTTTCGGTCCATATATTCAATTTATTGCTTACATATATTCCCAATGCCTTCACCCTCTATCAGCATATTGCCGTTCACATCCCTAATGTTGTTGAATTTGGTTTTTCTTTCTCCGAAGTGCCTTTTCGCTAGATTGCATACTGTTTCGGTATTTCCCTTCTAAATTTGTTCGTTTATTTCCTTGCAGCAGCTTTCTATTTAATTCTCCTTTAAGTTCTTGCATTCTTTTATGGCGTTGTTCAAAAATTTATTCAAGATAATTACCGACACTTCGTTTCTGAAATGCTGGTATTTTCCTTTCTTCTATAATTTTTCTAATATTTTTAAAATATATTTTGTTGTGGTTTTTATTTATATCTGCACCGGAATAGCTCTTGCACTGTTTCACTTGGTACTTGTATCAATCTTTGACAAGTATGTAATCGGTTT
The DNA here is from genome assembly GCA_963573305.1 of Pyrrhosoma nymphula. Lineage (NCBI taxonomy): Eukaryota > Metazoa > Arthropoda > Insecta > Odonata > Coenagrionidae > Pyrrhosoma > Pyrrhosoma nymphula. The sequence goes on along the minus strand of OY754338.1, from coordinate 62,049,832 downwards.
GGTACCTACGTCTTTCCCTGGCATTTTCCATGTGTCCCTTCTACTCCAATGCTGCTCGTAGAAAGTTTTTGCTGCTACCATATTTTTCTCACTGCAGAACTCCACTAGTTTTTCTCCTTTGGCGCTTCGTTCTCCCAGCCCGATCCGGCCGATTCCGTTAACTTCACCCTATTTCCCCGTCTCACATTCCGTTTATTACTCCTACAAATATTTACTTTGAAAAATTTTACAGTGCTAATTTTAATTTCGTGTTCAATTATTTGATCAATTTAACATCTGTCTCTACCTTTCTCAACCTTATCAATTGTACGCGGTCACAAACTTATCCCGTTTTTTACGGAACAAACGTATTCATTTTCTTCTCACCGTATATATCTTCTCTCCATCTTTATTGCACGGTGGAGTTTTTATTCTTCTTCTAAAGCCATACTACTATTCTTTTGCAATTTTTTCATAAGAATGCTGTTTTTTATTCAATTTGCTTAGCAAAATATGCGAAACTCGTTCTATCAAACTTATTTTTCCGTGTTCCTCTTTTTTTGGTTCCTTCACATTTGTGGCATTGATAAAATAACTTTCTTAAAAAGTTTTGCGGGCATAAGTCAGTGTCGTGTATTTGAAAATCCCTGCTGTTTCCTCCATGCCTTCATCTTTTTGGAGTTTAATTAATTCTGTGTGGGAGGCAAAGTGCATGGCTGCTTATGTCGATGAGTTATTCATTTTATAGATACGTAGACATTTGAGCCTATCTAGATGCTGTAAACTCGGAAATACTGGTCATTTTTCATGCGCTATAAATATAGTCATTGTATTCTAATGATTCTGATGACAGCCGTCTGATCAACCACAAATAATTTATTCAACCGTATTTGCACATTTATTTTTTATTTGTATTGATAACAATTGATTTTATAATCATTTACGGGGTGGCTCAATGAATATTTGTACCCGGGAAAAGTCCCTTTTCAGCACCCTTCAATCGTCTTCCTTGCCAAAAGCCCTGTAAGGCTTTATTACAACAATGTATGAATGTTAACCCTTATAAATTCATATTTCTGTTGTCTTTATATCTTGGACATTCGGGTTTCCCCCGCATTGTGGTGTGTCTCATCGACCAATGCAAGCAATATTGGGATTAGTCGATCAGACATACCCCAATTCAGGGGGAGTCCAACATGTAAATACACCGATGCCTCGCGGAAACTTAAAAATGTATATTACTATTTTATGTATTATTCATTTCCTGTACATAAATTTAAAAAAGTTTTCTTCTACCTTAGTGAAGATTAAACGTTAATGAATTCAAACGATGTGGGGTGCCAAATTAAACGTTAATTTGGCACCCCACTCCCAACAAAGTGATGCATCAGGCGGTCTCCCATGCCTTTAGCCACCCTTGACCAGTTATACGTGTATGATGTGTGATAAACTTATTTTATGCTTATGTATTATTTATATTTTCCATTGTGTCCAATATTGATTGGTTTTTTGGTAAATTAATTTGTTTTAATTAATGATTTATGAGATATATAAGGACCTTTCCGCTTAATTTGGAGGCTGCTTGGTATTCTCTTTGAAGTATTGTCGCGACCACCAATTATTTGTGTTTTTACTATATTCCTGGCGATGCAATGAAGCCTATACCCAGACTAGACTAGATAGTCTAGACCCAGCGCTAGATATAGAATAAGAAACTTATCATGCGACCATTATTTACATGAGACCTTGAAAATCACAGTGATCTCTTGAAATAGTCTTCGATCAATAAATTAGTGAAAAAATCATTTTTCAAATGCCTGTAAGTGATAAAATTAGAATAATTCAATTATGATCAGGATATAAAATATTTTTGGTCCAGCGATAGTTATGGTGCTTGTTCACAGCATGCTTATTTTGTTCGTGGTCCTTCTTTCCCTGAGTGTAACTAAATTTACTTTTTTTAACATTCATCCTTATAATTCATGACGGTCTTATTCTTGGATATTTCGATGTAGTTACGTGGAATAAGAAAGGTTCTACAACAATTATAAGCTATTTAAAGTAGCGAAAACTAGTGATCAGTGGTTGAAATACGTAGTTGTAATTTAAGATTTGAATCGGGGTCTTTCACGCTGTTTTCGGAAATATCATGTACGAATCTCACTTTGAAATTTTAGGAAGGGAGCGTTTCCATTTTTATTATGACCTTCTTGTTTGAAATCATAACATGTTATGAAATGAGGAACAACTGGAAATTTATAGCTACCCCATAAAGATGTGTATCGTCTCATCTCTCCTTCCATTTGTCGGCTACCAAACATTCACTGCATCCAGCTGACCTAGCGTAATTATTTAAATGATATATGTACAATGATTATTAAAAGTTCATGCAACCTTCTGCAGCAGGGTTCCACCAATCGAATTTATTTGCGAATACGTACTTTTTAATTCACTTAATCATCATCAATATCTTTACTAAATACTACTCTGGTTTTTTGAAACTCTGAATTAGCATTCTTGGCTCATATAATCCCCTTGTTACGTACTATTCGTTCCAACTATCCGTTTCAAAATTCTGTCACCCGAGTTTCAAGATAAATGCTTAAAAACGGGAGGAGCTATTTCAGTCACTTGCATATAAAAATAATGCCTATTGATTTTTTTAATGAAAGAAAGAACTTTGTTGAATAATGCTTTTGTTTAGCAAGCACTTATGAAATTACACCCCAATAACTTTATGCGTTTAGCTATTATTAAACTATTTATGGAAATGTAATATCTCCTGAAGCAAGCACCAGCGAAAATCGCCGATTGAACCGATTTCTAGGACTTAACATAGACATTGTGAATCAGCTATACCCATAAGGATGGGGTCACCATATTATAATGCTTAATAATTATTTCGCGTAAAACGCGCTCCAAGGAGGCAAAAATATTCCAGAAATAGAAAGTCGTAGTAGTAGTAATCGCTCCTTCTTGATTCATGAAGTATCTTGTTTACCTTCCTCTAAAGTTATCGTAAAGCATATATAAATTCGTGTATAATTTTCGAGGTAGTTAGGTTCACTAAAGCCAAAAACTTTTTTTTATCCCAGGAACATGGCCGTTTCAAATGAAATTTTTTTCCATGCTGAATTTGCGTACAGCGTTTGATTTTTTCGAGTAAAACCCTTGAAAAATCCCTTTCACCTGAGACCCTGTATTTCTCGTCATGGAACCATCTTCGTCCACTTCAGAACGAAGCCATGGCTCTTATAGATCTTTCTCCTCTCTTACATTAAGGTAGTTTGAGAGAGATTTTTCCCTAGTCATAATGGAAACCATTTTCGAATTTTATTTTTTTAAGTCAGCGTCTGTAAGAAGTCTGAAGTAAATATTTTAATATTAATGGAGCTAAAGTCAACTTACACAGGAGAAAAATTCTCAGTAATTAAATAAATATATCTACTTAAGTGTCTAACTTGACTCGTATTTGCAGGCCTTACGGTGAAAATGCCTATACAACAGGTTTATTCTTTGATTCTGTAAACATTACTGCGGTGAGTAATTGATTAAATTTTATAAATAGTTGATATAACATACAAACTACACACCGTTAGTTTTTGATGAAATCTAGAAGTTAAAAATTGCTAATTTTTTCAATATTCTCCCTCTGGAGCGCACAGCCGTAAGCTCGAAAATAGCTTATATAATTAGGTAAATTACTCGAAAAGTAGTCAGGAAAGGGGTTAATATTTTGATATAATTGGAAATATGAGGGTATTCTCTTTAAAATGAGGTCCAATTCATCAAATTCTAGGTCCAGTGACATCTCACTCAAAATACCTCAATTACAAATTAGGGTTTACTAGTATTCATGAATGATTCAATTCGTATCCCTTCTCATAACATGACAGAACCCACGAAGCAAGCTCTTTCGTATTTTTTCTTACTTGGGCATCCAGGCCGTAATGTTTTATGAATCTTTCATTTTCAATTCAAAACTTCCATAATTGCATTTAAGGCTGTTTTTTTACAAAAAATCAACGTTACGAAAACTCAGCACGAAACGTGACGGATTAAGAGCTTTCTCGAAAAAAATTGCGGATTGGGCCTCATGAGTTCAAATTGCTAATACTTCGCGTGCGTCTTCTGTCTTTTTCCGAAAGTTGTAGTGCTTTGGTGATCGGCTAAAAACTAATTTGATAGCTAGAAAACATAAAAACTTCGCTCTTGAGTATCATGCTTACTCAAATTCGATCAAATCCAACCCTAACATTTTCCTCGACTAGAGTTTCCCGTGACGTTTTCTATAATGGATATTATTGTCGGCATGGTACCTGGCACAAAAAGTCTACACTAAAGTTAATTTTGAGCTATTTTTCTTTCTATGAACCTTAATATTTTATTTGCTTCTCAGGAACCGTATACCACAGTACTTGGCCAATATTTTAGCTTTCCCTGGCTCTCCTTATTGCTTACTATGCTATTATTGATTAACATGAGGAAAAATGTAGTGTTGCATATTGAAGTTTTCACCTTCATTGTCTAATATTCATTTTTAGATATGTTCTATTAAACACCTTAAGACCTTTGTTTTAGTATTTAGCCAAGGAAAGTAGCATTGTCGATTCTTTCAGTAATTTCATCCGTTACCATAGTTATTTTTTAAGATTAGGTTGTGATGCAGAGTTTGTTGTTAATAAAAACAATTCATGACAATAGTTGATACCGGAAGCACAAGATTTTAATTATAATCATCATATTTGTTTCTGGACAAAAGACATGCATCACAAGTACAGAAGACGGTGCGGGATTACTTTGAATTAAAACTTCAACAAGTTATGCCATCATCCTTTCTCCTTCTTTTTCGATCATAGCTATGTATTTGTATTTTGAACGCAATTAACAACAGACTCATTCTATCCATGACCTCATCGGCAATATTCAGCAGCTACTGTAAATCTTGGACTCTAATGTAGCTATTTCCATTCGTTATTTCGTCAGTAGTCATAAATCCGAATATTGGTACGCTGCAGCACTCCAGTCTACTCTTCTCTCTGCCAACCGCTTCATTCCTACATAATTAATCACTTTCACTTCTTCATATTTTGCCTGGCGTGTTGCATTCTTAATCTTCCTCTTTAATCCATTTTCCTCTTCCCATTCATTTCTCCTTCCACTATTGTTTCCAATAGGCGGATTAGTCGCCAAATGCACCGAATAGGTTTCTCTCTTTTTCATCGCAGATTTTTCGTTATGCTTTCTTTCTCTCCAGCTCTTCGTTGGTGGTTCTCTGAGTCTGTTTAATGTTCATTATTCATCGGTAACACCACATCTCCATTACTTCCAATCTCTTTTGCTTTGCAGTCGTTATTGCCCAGACTTCACTGCCATATAAGATCGTGCTCCATGAGGACATTTTCTTTTAGTCCGTTGTCATTAGCGCTGTTGAATAAATGTCATATTAATATATGTAGCTTATTTAGGGTCCTCAATCCTGCACATTATACGAACTCTGAGAGAATTTCAATGGTAATTTAATTTTATTTACTTCGAATGACATTAACTTTGATTGAACTATCTTTAAAGTAACTTTTCTCAGTTCTTACGCAGTGTCCAAATTTTTCTCTGGGAGATTACCTTCCATCTCTTTATAAGAGCTTTTCATCCATTCCTCTCTGTCATTTTTAGCTTTATGGCGTATCGCATTTCTCATTATTTTATGCATCTGCTGTCTTTCTTCCTTTTTCGAGTTTTTATACGCCCTTCTTTCATATATTATGTCCAGGACACTATGTAATCCATGGTTACTGATTATCGGTTTTCCTCCATCATAATATCTCTCCCGCTGCATTTTGTTATTCTTTTCCGATATCTTGCCATCTTCATTTAATTAATCGTGTCTGGTCTCCATCCGCTTCTGCTTTGTTTGGAGTACTCTGATCGGCTATCTGTGTTCTATTTCCTCCAGTTTGTCGAACCACTAGCGATTTTTCATTTACCTCTTAAGTTTTTTAAACTTTAAATGCTCTTCTGTTTCATACACCGCTTTACCTCGTCTTTGTCCAAGTTCTTCCTTGTGGGACTTTCCCTTCTATTATGCTCTTTACAAACTCGTTGTGTCTCAAAAGTGTGACCTATCCATCTGGACCTTATCCTACTGCAAGTTCCCCATATGGTATTCTCCTCCTTTTCTTTTATACCCTTCCTCATTACAGGTCATATCAGTCAATTTGAACTTCAGCATCTGCCTCCAGTACCAAGTTTCGATATCCTCTATTCACCTTTGTTTCTGCTTTCCCATGGCCAATTTCTCTGAGCCATGAAGCGCAACATTCCACACGAATTTATTTTCATTAAACTTCTTTACTGGCAATCCGATTTCCTTTTTACACGAGAGTTATTATTAGTTATACATGTCTTTCACGAGCAACGGTAGTGAACGGACGTATCTTGTGCTCTCTGCCTCACACCGTAGCCTTGACTTACCGTAGAAGTTTTTGTCGAGTGTAGCGTCGATGCCTAACAACTGTGCTGAGTGCTCCTTGGCCACTAAACGTGGTCAGAAAACAGTGGTTTGCGGTACTTGTCAGGATGTATATCATCTGTTCTGTACCGTTCTCAGCGGGGCTCACTTACAGCATCTGGAGGACCTCAACCATACATGGAACTGTGCCCCCTGCATAAAAAGGAGCCGTTCTAATCGTGGAGAAGAAACTCCAGTCAAATCCTCGGGTGTCGACTCTCTGATTGACATCACTTCCACTGAAGCTTCTTCGTCAATGTTGAAGGAATTGTTGGATCGGGTGAAGGTGATTCAGGACCAGCAAAGTGAGTTTAATATCTCATTGAAAAATGAGATGAGTGAATTGAGAAAAGTTATATCGTCTGTGCAGTGTTTAATTAACGACCATGAAAAAACTATCGCCCTAATTAACGATTCAATAGCTAGCATTCTTGCTAGATTTGACAATCTTGTAGACGAAAATAAAAATCTACTTAAGAAAATTGATAATCTTGAAGTCCAATTGAATTTCGTGGAGCAGGAATCTCTCAGGAATGTACTGGAGATACACGGTATACCACTGAAAACTGGAGAAATTTTGGGAGCCCTAGTGTGTCAAGTGGGAATTTCCCTCGGGGTAAAATTTGACATTACGGACGTTGACTACTCATATAGAGTAAATGGGTGATTCAACAGCAGCAGCAACAAGCCTCCTGCCATTAGAGTGCGCTTTACGAGGTCCAACCTCGCTCGAGAGATACTTGAGGCCCGTAAAGTAAAAAGAAATTTTTCCACTGCAGATATTGGCTGGACTGATCTCCATAATTATTCTATATATGTTAATGAATCACTTAGTGCTCACAATCGTAAACTGTATTCTAAAGCCAGAGGTCTAAAGAAATCTGGCAAACTAAAACTAAAATATTTATGGGTCAGGGGCGGTAAAATATTTGGCAGGAAGGAAGATGGAAGTGAATGATTCGTCCTGCGCACAGAAGATGATCTCATCAATCTTCAATAGCACAGGCCAAATTGTTCAACTGGAGTGGGACCCGTAAATAGTGCTTTGATTGCTTCAAGTGATGCTAAAGGTATCTTACTGCAAAGTGATTCTCAATGTTCTAAATTAAAATCCTGTTCAACATATTTTATTAATAATAGATCTTACGATCATGTAAAACTATGTCTTGTAAACTGTCAGTCCTTAACTCACCATATTGATGAATTTCGTTTTCATTTCCTTGGAGAGACATTTGACATTATATGCATGACCGAAACGTGGCTGAAACCTGCAATCCCAGATGATATGGTGTACTTGGCCGATTACAACCTAGTGCGTCAAGACAGGATCGGGAAAAAAGGTGGTGGTGTAGGGCCCTTCATTCACCATAAACTGAACTCTTGTGTATTGAGTACTTCCCCCTCAGAGTATTATTCTAAGCCTGAATGTATAATTCTAGAAGTCTTTGGAATAAACACTGCGAAACTTCTACTTGCTATAGTTTATCGCCCACCAAAAACTGGTCTCATAAATGAATTTGTGGATTCACTCTTAAGTTATTATCCTACATACAAAAATACAATAATTGTTGGTGATTTTAATGCTGATATGCTCTCTGTGAGTTCAAATAGCAATCATCTGAGAGATGTTATACATCGTAATAACCTACATTTGGTCTCAAACCAAGCCACTCACCACACTTTAAATAGTCATACCTGCCTCGACCTCTGCATTGTGGATGACTCAGACAAAGCAATCTCCTTTTCACAAACTCCTGTCCCATTTTTATCTGCCCATGACCAAATATCCGTTTCTTATAAATTCGTATTCCGGTCACCAAAACGTCCTCCCTTTACTTTTCGTGACTTTAAAAAATTGAACGAAGAAAGATTCCTTGATGACCTCTCGTCCGCTGACTGGACGAAAATGTGTCAGTCAAACGACATCGACTTCAAACTAAAAATATTCAACGAAAATATCCTAAATTGCTTTAACCTCCATGTTCCTGTGATTACATGCCAACCTAAGCGCCCAACCACCCCCTGGCTGACCAAGGACATCTCTAAAAAAATGAGGGAACGAAATCGTATTCGACGTGCTTTCATTCCTACCAACAACCCAAATTTGTATGCTCAATTTACCAAGTTAAGGAATCAGACGAAACGCTTGATCAATGACTCTAAACGAAAATACTTTGCAAGCGCTCTCTCGGATATTAAAGATTCTAAGCGTACATGGAAGGAACTAAGGAATTTAGGTATTGTGCGTCATCGACAAAATTCTCTAACACAAAATATTACCGTCAACCAAATCAATCTTTACTTCTCTACTGTCTCCCAAGCAGGTCCAAGCAGTACCTCTTCTCTTCCTACTTCAGTCACCACATCTAATACTGTCGTTCCTTTCAGCGACTCAAATTTCTATTTCGAAATTATCAATACCGATACCCTCAATAAATTTATTTTCCGTTCCAAATCTAACTCCACCGGGATAGACGAAATATCATACAGAATGCTAAGAACATCCTATCTTGTTACAATGCCTATAATCCTTGATTTGTTTAATTTTTCACTACAATCTTCTAAATTCCCTACCCTCTGGAAATCATCACTTATAACACCAATAAAAAAGGTTAAAAATCCAGTGAACCCGTCAGATTACAGACCGATATCCATCTTATGCAATATCTCCAAAGCATTAGAACGTATTGTTCATTCCCAAGTTATTTATTTTCTCTCTCAAAACAAAAAATTTGACCCATTTCAATCTGGATTTCGTCGCGGATTTTCCACTCAGTCTGCGCTTCTGAAAATCGCCGATGACATTCGAAGTGAGTTTGACAAGAGAATGGTGACGATACTCGTGCTATTCGACTTCAGCAAGGCCTTCGATCGGGTAGACCATGCTTTTTTACTTGAGAAAATGAGAAAGTTGAATTTCTCCTGTTCGGTCCTCAACTGGTTTCATTCTTATCTATCTGACCGTCGACAAGCCGTGAGGGACACCTGCGGGAATCTTTCCAGCTGGGCCACAGTCAGCTGTGGAGTGCCGCAGGGTTCTGTACTTGGCCCCCTGCTCTTTTCTATTTTCGTTAATGACCTTCCACATAACTTAAAACACACGAAATACATGCTTTACGCAGACGATCTGCAGATATATCGTCACTTTTTCCCCAGTGAAATTGCCGACGCTGTCAAAAAAATTAATGAGGATATAAAAGCCATTTCTGCTTGGTCCCTGCAAAATAACTTTGTTCTAAACACAAATAAGACCAAAGCAATAATTATTGGCAGCCCCAAGATCAAAAATCGCTTCCATCATGGAAATATATCTCAAGTCTGTGTTGATGGTACCTTCATTCCCTACTCTGACTCAGTTAGAAATCTTGGGATAACTATCAGCTCAAGTCTGTCTTGGAGTAATCACGTTATTAATATTTCTCGTAAAATCAACACCATCCTATACTAACTTAAAGTGCATTCTAAATTTCTTTCTCAAGACACAAGAAAAATGCCCATTTCATCGTTGGTTTTCCCCGTTATTGATTACTGTTGTCTAGTTTACAACGACTTAAATGAAGAAGATAACACCACACTACACCGTACACTAAATTCATGCATTAGGTTTATTTTTAAACTTCGCAGAGATGTCCACATGACCCCCTACTACAATAAACTTAGATGGCTCGATGTTAAAACCCGAAGGAAATATTTCCTCGGGTTCTACTTGTATTGTTTATTTCAAGAAAAATCCCCTGAATATTTATTCGACATGTTTTCCGTAAAACCTTCCACTAGGGATATGTGCACTAGATGTGATCCTGAGTATCTTTACTTTCCTAGTCATCGCACAACGAAGTTCCAAAATTCTTTCTTGGTCACTGCGTGTCATCTCTGGAACACCCTGCCCAAAAACATAAAAAATTGTTCTTCTGTTGCTAGTTTTAAGATGAAATATTATAATATGTTACTTTCTGACCACTAAATGTTGTTATTATTTTTCATATTGTTGTAATTTCTTGTAGTAGTTGTTTTTGCGTATTTAATAATATTATTTAGGTGCTGTTTTTCTGTTGTTAACTTTAAAAATGTATGCAGATGAATTTGTTATACGGTATGATTTCCATAATACTTTGCTTTCAGTATTGTTAAAATTGTATTAATTTATATTTAATTTTTTCATTATGTTACTGTCCAAATTGTTGATTTTTCTCTTTATGTTGCTCAAAAAATGTAAATCTTAATTGCTTTTGTTTTTAAGGGGTATATCCCCAGGACAATTAATAAATTATTCAATTATTCAAATTATTCAATTATTTTTTCATCATGAATCTTTTCTTGGCTTGAGTTATTCTCAGCCTGAGGTCCGTTGAACACCTTTAATCCCATTTCAGAAATCTTCCTAGGTAGGTAAAAGATTGTACTTGTTCTTTGTGCCGTTAGCTTCTCTCTTTCAAATGCTAGTATTTTCGTTTTATTTTCGTTGATCTTCATGTTGTACCCCTGTGAAACACTTGATGTGAACTTGACTGTGGCTTGACTGTGAACAATGATCAAGAATGCTTGCAGGTCTTCTGGCTTCTGTGCTATGACTGCGAAGTCATCGGCGAAACAAAGCACGTTGATTTGTTCTATATTTACCTTCATTCCTTTGATTCCCATTTCCTGGGGTGTTTGGCTGCTTCTTCCAGTTGAGTAGAAAAGTTCCGGTGAAAAACTTTAAAAATTCAGGCTGTGTACTTAATGGAAGAACGGAATTGTGAAAAAGACCACTTTGCCTCTGCACGCGATAGTTTATTTGGTTAACCCCATTTTCGTCACTCTAGAGTCATTTCCAAAACAAAAATTTTCATGTTCTCAACAGTAATATACAGACATACTGGGAAGGTGAGGGAAAGATGGAGAGGTAAACATTTCAAGGTAAGAGATAAGGCAGTGGAATTTTCAGGGGGACTTGGATTTGGGTGGTAAAATCAAGGAAAATAGAGGTTTATGTTGTTATGCTAGAGAAGGTTAACTTAGAGGATATTAATAACTGTTCAAAAAAATCCATTTATCACCATCGTCAGGAACATGCAAAATCATCATCAGTAGTCATCAATCCAAATATTGGTCGGTACGGGTTCTCCACTCCTCTCCCATCTCTGTCAAGCGCTTCATTCCTGCATAATTATTCACTTTCACTCCATAATTTTCCTGATGTACTCCATTTTTGGTCTTCCCCTGTAACTGTCAGGAAAGAATAAAACTTTGCTAGTTCCACATTAATTTATTCACTCGCGACCGGTTTCGATACAGTGTATCATCATCTGGCACAGTTTACAAAGTCCTCTCATGTTATATAGGGGTATGGACAAGGAAAAAGGTGGGGGTGGTGAGGGAGGAGGGGAAGGGGGGAGGGGTGGGGAAGGCAGAATGCTGGGTTGCTGGTGCGTGAATCATGGGGGGGGGGAGGGGAGGAAGGCCTGGGTGTCGGAGCATCCGAGTTCCCTGTAATTCTTTTTATTCGTTTCTTCTTCCAAAATTGTTTTCAGTAGGCTGATGAGTCGCCAAATGTGTCGAATAAGTTTCTCTTTTTCTTTGCAAAGATTTCATTATATTTCATTCCTCTCCTGCTCTTCGCACGACTTCTTCGTTATTGATTCTCTCCACCCATTTGATCTTCATCATTCTTCGGTAACGCAACATCTACATTCCTCCCATTCTCTTCTGTTCTACAGCTGTTATTGAAAGAACTTTGTTACTTCCACGCTTGTGTTGCTATATGTCAGCAGACTCCTCTTCTAGAATGCCTTCTTTGCTTGCGCTGTTCTTCTTACAGTGTCTCTCTTCCTTCTTCCATCGTTGGTGATCCCGCTTCCTAAATAACAAAATTCTTCCTCTTGCGCAAGTGTTTGTTTTCAAAGTGTGACAATGATTCTCTCTTCTTCGTTTCTTCCACAAACCGTAACATCGTTTTTCTTAATATTTATCTTCAAGTCGTTAATTAATTCCCATCGTTTCGATTGCACAAACGATGTGGTATGCGTGTGGTATGCGTTCGATCGTCAAACGATGTGGTGGAAGTCGTGGTCACAGGTGCCAAGATACACAGCAAAGAGGGGGTGAAGTTTGCGCAGAAAAATCATTTCTCTTCACCGGGATTCCAACAGAATCTCCTAATTGCCGGTTAGATGTGCTAGCCAGTTGTACCACCAAACCTGTTGGCATAACTGGCTATCACACCTGATTGGCAATTGAGAGATCCGAGCTCAAATCCCGGTGAAGTTAAATTATTTTTTTGGGCGAATTTCACCCTCTTTGGTGTGCTTCAAGCTATATTTTTTCATAGTTTTGTCCATACAGTTCAGAGGATTGGAAGCGTACTCCACCCGTAATGAGTGAAAGCCCTTGGGTTTAAAATAAGGTGGCCTATGTACTTGCCTATCAAACGTCCCTTGAGATGGATCACTTTGTGAAGTCTTACTAGTCTTACTAAGACCTTTTCACTGAACTTCTCCTCCTATCATCATTCTCACACTGTAATTCATATGACCCATCCTCAAGATTTTCACCGTACACATTTTCGACGTGCTTCCTCCGGGTATCACTGATTTCGTACCCATCCCAGAAAGCCTCAACAGTTATTACACCACTCCCTTTGGTATCTTACTGCTATGCCCTTTTTTCACATTTCCAAATTAGTCTCCTAATTTGCTAAGCACTTTTTTCTGCATTCTATTCCGTGGCATTGTGACCTTGTTTTTCTCTAATTTCTTACAAGCCCTTCACTATTTTTTTTAGTGTTCACTACATTGAGTGGGAGCTATCCTCCAATACGGTTCTCCCTTTTCGCTTCTTAAACATCATGTCATTCCACCATGAAAAGTATTTTATTCTACTTCGCACCCAACACTCACTCGTACTTTCAGAGCCTTCGATAATCCTTGAATCAGTTTTTCCAAAGTATTTCTTTAGCACTTTCTCTCTCGATGTTACCATTCTATCCTCCTGCTTCGAGAATAGTTCATCCTCATCCATGCATACATAGTTACATACGTACAGTCGCCGCATAAAATCTGACGACATCTACAACAGCGCCGAATAAGCGGAACTGCGATTTTGTGTGGCTCCACTGATTCAAAAGTGAGGGGCGGGGAGGGGTGATAGAGGGTAGGGGGAGGGACTTTTGTCGTCCCATCGAACTGAGAGACTTGATTTTTTCCCGTAAGGAGTGTAAATAGGAGTGCACGAAAGATTTGGAAATGGTCTCATAAGTCTCAGTGCATCCATTTGACGCATTGCTGAGAGTCAGGAATTTGAAGAGCGTTAGCCAATTGAAGGAACACAAGAGAGCTGGTATGCACCGGCCTGCGAACCACTGCGAACAGGGAAACTTCTACCGCAGACAGAGAAGTAATGGTTACAACTAATGGAAGCTGGACGTCCAGTTGCGGAGGTGGCTAGGGTTTTGGGAGTCCATAGGAGCGTGGTATGGCGATGGGTAAAACGCGCTCGAGAGTGTGCTGCGGATGGACTGAACAGTAGGACACGGACCGGGAGACCACGGTGCCGAACTAGAGAAGGAGCCGAGGCGATGGTTAATCACATGAGCAATAATCCTCTAACAAGTGGTGGGCTAGCATCAGCAGGAAGATCTATGGAAATAGTGTAGATACACGACTCTTATAAATCATATGGTTGAGCGTGTAATTTTTCATCATCTCGCAGCTCGTAAGCCTGCCATATGCAAATAAGAAAAGGAAATACGATTGCAATTTGCAAGGAATTATTTCTAAATTAGTCAGACCTTTTGGGATCTCGCTATTTTTTGTGATGAGAACATAGAGCTTACTGGAGGGGGCGCCCCCTATGCTCCGTACTGGCGGGGAGTGAAGCCAAGGGGGCGTGGCATAATTGCGCATTTAGCCATATTGTCCAGCCCAGCTATAACACAGATTCTTACGGGGCAACGATCAATTTTTGCTCTTTACTCTTAAAGTAACGCCTTTGGGGATTTTTTGCGGCTGGTGCGCTGAAAGTAACTAGTAATACATGCCCAAATTAATTAATTGCTAGTGGATTAGAGACGTTGTGTCCCGCAGGAATGGGATTATTAACGGAGAAAGCGATGTTTTGTCAAACATAATTGACTCAATATTACTCGTAAAATAACAGCTGTCAATTCGAAAATTGCATTAATTTCAACTTTCTGAATCCTATTCCTGAAATTAAAGATGGATTGGAGATTGGATATGCAACCAACGTTTCTTCTGCGAACGTAATTTATCACCATTAAACTCGCCAAGAACTGCTACTGTACGATATAATTATTGACCAAATCCCAAGATAAAATAATTTAATCAATGGCACAATACCGAATCACCCTAAGACTATATTTTCTACTTATATTATTCCATTTTCACTGTCAAACCTTGGAAAAGAGTCGTACTACCTCTCGTAATGCACGTTTGTACTCAACTCGACAAAATGCGTATGACATATTACCGAATTATCTTTAAACTATATTTCCTATTTATATTATTACATTTTCACTATCAAAGCCCCTGGAAAAGAGCCGTGCTACCTCACGTAATGCACATTTGTACTCGAGTGAACTCGAGTAAATGCGTGTTTCTAAATTTAACTTCACAAGAAGGGCGAAACATTTTGTTGGTCATTGAAAAAAAATTTCAAGCATAAACATTTAATTAAAGTGGCAAGTTACAAAAACATTAATTTACGATACAATTCAATTTTAAGATTGTTCAAGTACAAGATTTTCCTTTGGCCGGTCAACATCAAATGTAAACATGTACAATGCATGAGTGAGGTCAAAAATGCAATACCGAAGCAATGCGATTGCAATTCACAACTGTTCCAGTCAGTAACTGCAACACCTTATGCTTTATGTCAGGAAAGTAAATGTCAAATGGTTTCCGGAAATTGCTTAATTAAAGGCCCAGCAAACTTGTAAGGATATCCTGAAAAATGAAAAAAGAAAGGTTGCGTGACAAATAACAGGTACTTGTACAGAAAAAACCACATATTTCCTAACAGATAAATATTATTTTTGGAAATATACCAATACAAAAAAATGTTGCAATTGCTTAGGGAAACACATCAAGATATGACAATTTCTTACCACAATGAACCACTTTCTTTCCCTTCAAGTAGATATTCTAGGAACATCAATGAAATAATGACCCGAGGTGTCTATCAAGAACATATCATAAACTCCAAATTTGATTCCAATACCACCGGATTAAAGGTCATCTATAACCTGAAAAAATAACATGCATTACCAAGTAGAAGAAAAATAGAAGAACATTCACATAATTCTACTTCTCCAATTTTAAAAATTACTAGAATCCGAAATTCGAGGAAAGAAGTAATATATGATATCCATACATGCCATGATATAAAAAATACCTAGGGTATACTTGTGAACACAAAAGAATGACCAAAGAGCCTGAGGATATGATAATTTAACCCAAACGTAAACCACATAGAGAAATATCAAAGATAACACAAAGGAATTCAGCTCCAACAAGATGATGGAACCAAATACAATTGATTGCACTCAAGTAAGCAGCATACACATCTCATATTTCAACATCAACACCCAGCTTCAAAATCAATACCCAGCATCAACAGTCTCTCTGTCAAGTTCATGATGAAACATGGAAAATTACATTCAACACTCTAAGGTTGATAATTTAAGACTGTTGACAGTGTCAGCAATTACATAGTGGAAGTAATGTGCAAAGAGTAAATAAAAATTAACTCAGCAATTGAATATCAGTTCCAATACCAATGCGCTATATGTGGACCATAGAAATATTGCTTAGAACGAGACTGGCTTGATTTATATTTAATTCATCAGATCCTCGTTATATGCTCTAACAATAAATAAGAAAACACACCCATCAAGTTCAAAATGGATTCACGAATAAGCGTTTAAGGCATTCATACATAGGCAATTCATAAAATCTTGCCATAATGGATCTTCTGACATAGTTTTCTGTGGTAGGAAAGTAATAGGTCATTTTCCCTCTCACCTCTGACACTAAAAGAGTTGCTTTAAGACAGCCTTCACGACCATGCACTATTATTATCGAGAGGAAGTCACAAATACTTCCAGTCAATACACCTTCCACAATATAACATACACACATTCGTGCATGGAAAAGTTAAACCGGCCGGATTAATTTTCTCGATGTTAGTGTGCATCCATCTGTGATCGAAAGTAATTCCTTATGTCTTTTGAAATACACTGTCACACACAACACAACAGCTTACTGATAACCTAGCACTCAAAACTAAAGCTTACACCTGCAAGAAATACAATGTGCACTTAACATCATTTCAGCATTTCCACCCCTGATTGTCTATGCATTGTATACTTTCCTTTACTTCTTTGATTTAATACATAAAACTTCTAAAATCTAAAGAAAATCTAATGTCAGCATCTTATTGAAGAAGATCGTTTCGAATTAAAAATGACTAATTCACTTCACCGATAACTTACTACACGGGATATTAATAAACGTAAAGCGAGAAGTGATGAGCATTCACTCTCGCTATTCTCGCCTAATTCATAACAAAATACAAGGGTCGGTAATAACGGTTAATTGACTAGCTAAAGTTGATTTTATATATTACAAAATGAACACACTTCCCTGCAAATATTTCTATACCAAGAACGTGATTCACAAACTTAGAATAACAAATCCCTCGTTGTCAAACTTTCTTTATCTCCGTTTTAAGCATAGAGTACCGATGATACCAAAGGCACGTGAAGGCCACACTTTCCTAAGTTCTTTCCCTCTAATTGAAATAAATACTATTCCACACTTCTAACTCATCATAAAGTCTACATTTTCTTTAGGATTATTACTGTGAAATAGTGTAACATCATGCTTGGTTCCGCATAACATCTGCGTAATACCCTGAAAGCCATCATAAAGGTTTGTGGTAGGGCAAACATTTCAGTCGCATTATTTCCTACCGGTAATATTATACTCACATAACAAATTAGCTGAACATGCTACTAACTATGATAAAATAACATAATTGCTGCGGTTTACTGGCAAAATATTATCAACTACTCAATAATGCACCCGAAACACATGCAACATCGTAGGCAACAAATTCAATATTTATCTGTTGTAGCGTCCATTTCATACAATATTGCATTGGTATGACTATTTTATGAAGTTTTTTAACTTACCGGTGGAAGGTAAGACCAGTTATTCTTCTATCTGTGCGATTACTGCACCCGTAAGCAGAGCAGAAAACCATCTACGAATGCAAAGTTAACATAGCATATATCTGCCTGACGGCATGTTTTCTGATATAGATAATAATTTTCAGAAAAATACACACACTATTAAGTATTTACGTACCTTTATATGACCTCTGTAGCCACTGGTTTCAGAAAAACTTAATATTTTCTTCGCACGTAGGCTTATGGCAAATCCACGAAGCTGGGCTGGACACTATGGCTAAATGCGCAAGAATACCGTTACGCCTAGGCTTGTGCGATGACCGATTTTGGTCAACGATTTTCGATGAAAAAATTTCATCGAAATGTTTCGATGACGATGGCTGTCATCGATCATCGTATAGAGTGTACACGATGATCGATGACTATCGATGAATATCGATGATCGATGAATGTCGATGATCGATGAATGCCGATGATCGATGAATTACGATGATCGATGACTCTCGATGAACTGTGCAGTAGTGATGAGCGATACATCGCTGTGATTGAATCACCAATACTGAAAAGTAGCAATCACAGCCTGTGACTAAATAATCGAAATCACTGTGACTGTGAATTCGGTGAATTTAGCCGATTTAGCTCAGGCTGCTACCGCTGCTACCAACTGCACCAGTGCAACCAACGAATACAATGCTACCACTGCTACTGCGTATTAACTGTGATTGAACGTGATCGCTACTTCTGTATCGTCTACCACAAACTTGAGGAATAACATGAATTCCAAACATCCCACTGTGGCCCTGCCATCGTCCTCAAGGCGCAATAGCTGGGGTGCTTATACTTTATACATAAATTTTAGATATAAGGCGTTCAAATGAATCGAAAAAAAGAAGAGAAATTAGTGATATAAGGATATCGATCATCCTCATCTATGGTTCTCATCGACTCATCGACATCGATGATTCGCATCGACTCATCGGCATCGATGATTCTCATCGACATCGATGGTCGATGACATTCATCGTCATCGAATACAGTCATCGCACCGCGATGACTAAAATCATCGTCGATGACTTCGATTAATCGACTCATCGCACAAGCCTAGTTACGCCTGGCTTCACCCCTGAGAGCTTATGCCCCCTCCAGTAAGCTCTATGGATGAGAAGGTATTCACCAGCATCAATGAAGGGAGAATGACATTGTGGGGTCCGCCTCGATCCAGGTTAATAAAAGTAATCGATATTTTTAAGAATACTATTGACAAATATTTATCATAACGTTTGCAAATTTGCTTTCATTAATTGATGGGGTCATACTAATAGTGCTTTGATTGTTAAATTTTGTTCGTACTTCCCGCTAATGGTACGGAGCCTTCAACTTCTAAACTAAGGGTTAGAATTTAATGAAAAGAGAGATGGCACTTTTCCACAAATTTATTGAAGTACAACGCGTTTCGACCGTTAGGTCATTTTCAAGTACACTAGAAGGCCAGTGTACTTGAAAATGACCTAACGGTCGAAACGCGTTGTACTTCAATAAATTTGTGGAAAAGTGCCATCTCTCTTTTCATTAAATCAGGATGTCATTCCACTACATCTCGCCTGCCTCAGTTACTTATGAGGGTTAGAATTTAAAGGCACAACAAAATCAAGGGTTTGAATTTCATGCTTTAAATTAGCTCAAAATAGGGAGTTGAGATTTCTTTGTGGAGAGATTTCATATATGTAATTAAATCAGACCTCTTCATGGCAATCCTATTAGGATTAGTTCATTTCGTAATTTAGAGCCAAGAAAAAACTAAATGCTTTGCAGGTTTGCTCCGCATACTAAAATCTACAAAATCCGAGCGTATATCTATGAGTTTTTGGGGTGCAATATCAACAGCCGGACACCACCAAGGATGACAGCTATTATGTCTGCAGAGATTTTAGAGAAACCACCAAATATTGAATAAAGTGTTCACTATCGTAAAAATGCTGTTTTTTTTCTAAAAACTGCGAATCTTTCGAAAAAAATCTTGTATTTAGGAGCGAGTGGCTACTTATATAATTACTGTATATAACATTTTTCATAATTTTTAACTGTAGACAGAATTCGAAACATTTAATTAATAATATTTTCTGATTCGTATCAATTTTCTCTGTGGTACGCTGTTTTTTCCACATCGTCGTTTTGAGACAATTCCGACATAATACGATCTTCAAATTTCTGACTCTCAGAAATGCGTTGAATGGATGCACAGAGACTTACTTCTACGACCATGCTAGCCTCTAAGCCCCTTCCAAAACGTTCATTTAGTCCTGTTTACACTCCTTACGGGAAATAAGCTAGTCCCTCACTTCGATGGGACGACATGAGTCCTCTTAGTCACTTGCCTCCAAGACGAGATCCCGATTCACGACTACTCTGGCCATTTTCTCACCTCCCTCCACTCATTCTTTCCTCCCCAACCCTCGCTTTTGAATCAGTGGAGCCACACAAAATCGTAGTTTCGCTTCTTCGGCGTTGTTGTCGATGTCGCCAGACTTTATGCGGCGACTGTACATACATGCTTCACTACAGTTTCTCTTTTATGTATACGCTTTATTCTTTCTCGATCACCTTTAACTTGCATTCACGATAGAGATAACCGAATATGTTATTGTCGTTTCCACATTAATCACTTTTTATTCATGCAAAAATTGCCTTTAAATACTTTTTATGTGCTATAATGATTAAATAACAATTTTAAGCAATGCAATAGGAATAAATTCGATGGTGAGTAGATAAATTTTCTATACTTTAAGGTATGATTCATCCTAAAATTACGTTCCTAGGCGTATGTTCAAGTTTTAATACAACGTTCGCGTACATTCAATGAAATATGCGTATAATAATATGAAAAACTATTTATTTGTCGAAAATATTCCCAGTATATTGTTATGGTGGTGAAACACGAAAGTTGTAGGATTTAAGCGTTGGGATTAATTTAACAGTTTTATTCTTTAATAAACTTTCCTTGACAATGTGTTTGAAAGTTTAAATTTAAGCCGTTTATACTAAGCGGCATGACTAACAACATGGCATTTAGACATGTTTACTAGAGATATCCTATCGATATTGTGAATCAGTCACGGGTGTTTCACTGAGTATACTAAACAGTGAAAAAGTAACTTCTCTTGTTTTAATATTTAGGTACTCAGGTGTAAGGTATGACATCAACACAGGGAAATTAGCCTCAGAAATACTGTCCTAAAACGCCGTCTGCCCCTAGATTGAAACCAATTGCTTTTCATGTGTGTTCATTAAACTAGCCGGCACGGCGGCTAGGAGACTCAATTTCCAGTCTGCCAAATCTGATGATTTTGTAGCTAATTACCTCATCCCACATCCGTATTTGTTGAAGTCAATATTTAAAAGCAAAACAAACAACTTTTTACATTGAACCATTTTAGAAGTATAGGGACACAATTAATTTTCATTTGAGGGTCAACAATTGACCTTAGAAGCATCCCATCTCAAGCTAATCAAAGTTATCATGTAAACTCCTGGGTACTCTTAGTATTCAACCTTTGTGACGGTCTCTCAAATCTTCTTCCGGATTTTCACATTTCACATTTTCAGCCTCTCAATCCAGTGTCCCTTTGCATGCTAGAATCGCAATTCCACTCCTTTTTATGCTTCTCTGTAACATTTATATGCATTCTAAGCAATCTTGAGGAGATATACTCGATCTTCAGCGTCAAGTCTACACCCCGAGTGCCCTGACAACCTACACCTTCTATCCATATCACCAAATCATCAACATAGAACTGCCTTATGCCATTTTCAAAGTATGAGAGCTCATCCATGAAGTGATTTTAATCGTTGTCTATCCCACTTGTCTTTTTAGTCGGCCAATCTCAAGATTTTCTGACTCCGACTATGAGCTCTTCATAATTGTGCAGAACTGATTGGTTTCAGTCAATTCTCCTTAGCTGTTGTCAATTTATCATGTAAATATCAGTCCTCAGTCACTTTCATGAACACATTCCATAAGACAATGTTAAAAACTTTCACTGATCAACAATGTATTGCCCTAGACCGATCGCAACGCATAAGAATTGATCCATGGCGTGATATTCTTCGGTAAATGTTCCATTCATTGTCTTTTTAATCTATCAGTCTCAAAATATCTTTTTTACTTTTGAAAAATGTTCATCATCATCAGTAGTCATCCATTGGAAGGATGGTTTGCTCCCCTCCAGTCTCCTTGCAGTTAAATAATTTTTTTTACTTATTAGTCTTCATACTCAAGTCCCCCATGATTTGTTTAATTTATTCCACCCATGGTTGTCCACGAAAACTCTTCGCATTAGTTTCTACTTAAATTACTGATTAGTTACTCTTTCAATGATAATTTTATATCCTGGATGTGCCCTATAAGTTCATCTCTTCTAATGTACATAATTTTCATTAAACATACATTCTCTCTCCTCTTCTTAAGACTTATTTTTGGTGATTATGTCTAACCATACGATCATTCAGTTATACGATAACGCCTCATTCCCATTGCTTTCAATTTTCTATGTTCTGCTGCCATGATCATTTCAACTCCAAATTCTAGGCTGTTTGTTGGATCCACTCTTACCGTATAGAACTTCAGTCTTTAGATCCATATTCTCAGGTCACTTTCTGCTGTTTGATCTCCCAGTTAGTTCTCTTTACTATACTTTTTACCTTTTTCTGTATGCGTTTAGGTGATAAGTCAAGATATTTTACTCTTTTAGTGTCCTATCCGTACAATTTACGTTCTATAATTTCCTTTCTTGGTACCAGTTTCATTTTATTTATTTAAGGACACTACTACTATTTTTTTCTCGAATCTGTTAGGTGGTTTTTTTTTAGATCTCATTTAGGCCTACAACCTTATTCTATTCCTTCTTTTCCATTCCTTTTAGTTATCTGGTAACATGGTGTCAAAGTCGGCTTTTCGTGAAACTCGTGGTTTTTCGACTGTAGCTTCTAAACTAGAAGTAGGATCTTGAATATGTAGGGCGGATTTTTTAGATTCTCTGCTATCCGTTTTTTCATCTCTCGTAGTTCTCTGGGAACATGGTGCCAAAGTCGACTAATTCATGAAACTCTCTCTTGTTTCTTCCCCTCACGCCCTCTCCAGTGTAGGTATTACCTTGAAAGTCGTCAGGGGTATGCGCCTTGACATGATATTTACGGATAATTAGCAAAAACACGGATTCCGTCGTAGTTCTATGGCAACATGCTGATATTTTCGAATGTTTCTTTCCCTCACGTCTCGTAACTGCTAAACTAAGAGTATGATGTCGAATCTGTTGGGCGGCTTTTTTAGATTTCATCAAGTCCTAACATTTATGCCAATCATTTCTCTTTAACTTCGCTGGAAACATGGCGCCAAATTTGGATTTTCCTCTGTAGCTTTTAAACTAGCAGTCGGGTCTCAAATCTGTTGGGTATTTTTTTATATCTCATCGAGGCCTACAACTTAATGCTTATCCTTAGGGCCGCATCCAGAAACTGTGCTGAACCTGCAGCGGAGCCTGCTGCTGCATGCTATATCCAGAAACCCCGCTACTCCAAATCGCTCCAAATTGGTGGGGGCAGTGTTGCCACATTTATTTTGGGCTACATTGATGACGTAGACGAATGTAGTGACATTTATGTTCCCCTAGATGCGGGCATCGGGAGGAACTAAGGGCGATAATTGAATAACGAATTCTCAACGTGACTTTGTTAGTAAACAAAATGGAGACAGGGGAAGGGAGCAGGATTTCCACGGAGGAGAAGAATTTAATAGTAAATTTAGTTGTCGCGAGGAAAGCTGTATTGGAGTCCAAGAAAACGGATGCGTTAGTATTTCCATGGGATTCTCCCGGTCCCTCAAGTTTCTTCTCGGAATCTGATGGCCTTCATTATGTACTAAATGCCTCAAAAAATTGGCAAAATTATCATCGAGTACCTGCCGATACATGATGACGATCTGCGCGCTCGGGAAACTCTAGACAAGTACCTAGGTACCATGCGTCTCGACTATAGTATACTGCCGATCGCCGATGATTGCCGTCTGGCCCCGGCACTACTCTGGCCCCGGCGGTAGTGCCGGGGCCGGCCGGGGCCGGGTAGTTGCCGGCGCGCCGGGGCAAGCCGGCCGGTGTACCAGGCGCCAAGTTGGGTGGGAAAGCAGTACCCCATCAAGTTTTGCTCACGAAGTGTCGGCACCAAATTTATAGGTGATTTTTTAAATAAAATGTTGTTAAATCTAGACGTTAATTATGAAAAGGTTGCGCTCTCATTTCTTTTGAAGGTAGCTATTGCTGAATAATCCTTCGCCTCACCAACATCACTCGTCATGGTGGGTGGCAAATATACACGTTAAACTGTCGATCGCATTTGTGTAGTGGGATATTCAAATATGCATTGCATTATAACGCCCAAAGATGTACGTGACATTCATTATGAGATGAATATAACGAGATATTGTCAACGGACGTAGAAGCACTAAGCCATTTCCATCTATCTCTGAGACATTCCCATAAACTTTTACTCATCATTTCAGTAACAAAATTACACATTTTAGGTACGCTTACACGTAATTGTACATGGTTTTCCATGGCTTGGAACTCTCATTACTTTTACTAGCAGTAACTGAGTATGGATAGAGCTGGCTGGAAGACGGCTTTCTTGTTTTGAGTGTTTTACGCAAACTGTAAACTTCACAGACAAAGCGGTGATTTCAACTTTCTTTGGGCACTTATATAAAAATATAAATGGTTTACAAGGCAACCCACGGTCCATACCAAAGTTAATACCTATCATAACGGCAAAGCCGAAGAGGTTTCAGCATAGTTGTGTTGACAGTAGTTATTTTACGTAAAAAAAAGTATGTCACGAGCATCAAGGCAAGACATTAAATATGTACATAATTTGTTTTTCTTAAATTATAAATGGTTTTCAAGGCATGACAGGACCCGTTCGGAAGTTAATAGCAATTAAAACGGTGAAGCCGAAGAGGTTTCATCACGGTATTGTTGACAGAAGTTATTAATAGTTATGTTAAGTAAAATATTAATTCATCAACATCAAAGTCCGTTGTTGAAGCATTCATACTATATTTTTACATAATAAGAAATGATTATCATGAGCTTATAGCCCTTTAAACGTCAATAATTATTAATTATAAATGCGAGACGATAAGCAGACGAAATCCGGCGGCCATGTTACTTGTAGCGAGTAGCATGCCATGGACCTCACTAGACTTTGCAGCGGGTGATTGTAGCGGAGCTCGGCCGCTATAGCAGCTACGTCACCATCTGATGACGTATCCAGCAGTAGTGAGGTTTCTGGATACGGCCCTTAGTCTCTATCACTTATAGTTTGCTGGCAACATGGTGCCCAAGTCAACTCTTTTGAATACACACAGACGTTGGGGGCGAAGCCCCCAAACGGCGACGGCGAGCAAAGCGAGGTTCTAGGGCAAAGCGAGTATATACTGTAATCATGACCGATGTGTACAGCTACCTCGTTTAGTTGCGGTTTCCGTGGTGTTGTTGATAATTCTACGAAAACAATTGAAGACACAATTGGGTGATACGTTCGAAGGTTTGTTTTGTTTTTACATACTGTTCTTGGTTTGTGAGTTTATGCATAATTAAGAAGAATATTAGAAATATCCCTAACGATTACAAAACTATTGAAGAGTGACATATTTTATGGACCACAAAGTATTCAAAACTAATTATAAAAACCAATGATAAAGGTAGCATAGAACGCTGCGAAAGTGTATTTTGGAATATAGTTTGAACCGATCAACGTTTTCATTTGGCTGTAAGAATTTAAAGCAAATTATCCGACTGTAGCGCTTAAATTCAATTTTCAATAACAATCGGTTTCACTTGTGCAAGATACGTATTATTTGTCAAGAATATTGAAACGAAGGTTTATCGTGTGTTTAAGTGACAATGCAATTATGGAAATTCAGTGATTACAAAAATATAAAATGTACAATATGTGCTGTGATGTATTGCGTGTGTTCTTGTGGTGATATTTTTAAATTTGAAGGCAATTTGTAATAGGTAGACTTACGCTCCTAATGAATGTGTTATGACTGGAGATGAGTTAAAAGTGTTGCATAATCTTCGCAAGAGTCGGATAAGATTGATGACTGCAATTAGTTCGTTGTTTCAACTATTATATACAATTTGGAATCAATGCGAATTGAAGTTAAGCTATTGATTACATGGATGCTCTTGAATTTTAAGTTTGGCAGTTTACATCCTCATTCAAAGGATAATGATTTATTTGTGTACTTAAGCAATGTAGGTATTATAGATAGATATTAGAGTATAGTTTTTCATTACACTTCTTTCAATAAATTTTGCCACCTCAAGAGTCATCTCTTTATTTTATCTCATTATTGTTTGGCCGGTCTCACATCTCGTGATCGATGCTTGATTTCGTACTATCATTCCTATCGTGATCGGTAAAGATGAACTCCTCGGTCATTGGAGAGATCCAGTTCATCGATCAATCTTTTAAGAGAACTTGATCTCGGGATTCGATCAATCTCGACCGACCCATCACTACTTTCTACCAACTACTTCCCTCACCCCTGCAATCGTCACTTGGTTTTATTGGGAAATTTCCCTAGACATTTAGGAGACCATATTCGTATTTTGTTTTTTTTACTTTTAGCGTCTGTGAGAAGTATGAAGTATATTTTATAATACTAATGGCACGAAAATAGATATATGTTATAAACATTCTCAGTGATTAAATAAATGTATCTGCATAAGTCTTTAACTTGACTCTTTTTTTCACGCAGTACAGTGATAACGCCTTCTCAAAAGAAGTTTTTTTTTGTGATTCTGCAAGTTATTATTTCAGACAGCGCAAATTATGTTGTTTTGTGTCGAGCACCCTCCTTGATGCATTTTCAATGATTATTTAACTATGTAGGTCCATAGTGTTAAAGGAGAAAGTTTTATGTCATTTGCAACTCAACCTATCTTTCTCAAGACGTTGCCTCCCCTTTCCAAACGGGGAGAAGGGTACAGGCCAAGCAACCACGCCTGGACCTAACTTTTTCTTCCACGCATAGCCTCAAACATGATGCACAGCTGATTTTTTATATTACTTTTTGGGGAAAATGTGAAACACGTAAATATGTTATTATAAGTACATCTCGCTCTCCGTCGACCTTACCAAGGTTCATGAAAATCACACCTCCATCCACCCAGCTGATCTACAAATCATTTCCGACTCATTTAAGATGTGAATTTGGATAAGCGTTCCCTGAAGGTAACAACAGTTTTTAAAAAACTTCATCCCATGTAGGAAGTGCAGAGAAATTTTTTTCTTGTAGGCTCTCTAACCATAATCATAAATCCTAATGAAATGGAAGAAAATACTGAATCTTCTCAACGGCCATCAATTCTTATCTTGCGACACAACTTCACCTAGACTCATGAATTTGACGTCATTTTAAAGAAAAGACTCCCTACTTTTTAATGATATCAAAATATAAATCCCTTGTCGAACTACTTATCGAGCAATTTGCTTAAAAATATAAACTGTTTTACATGGGATAGATTACGGCTCTGCGCTCCAGAGGGAGAATATTGAAAAAAATTAGAAACTTCTAACGTTTTGATTTCGTCAGAAAACTGGGTAGTTGGTATGTTTCCTCAACTATTTATGAACAAGTATTTTATTACTCCACGCATTTATTTTTACAGAATCGCAAAAAAACCTGTCGTGAAGGCGCTTTTGCAGTACTGCGTGAAAAAAAGTCAAGTTAGAGACTTACATGGCTATATTTATTTAATCACTGAGAATGTTTACATAAAATATATCTATTATAGCGCCATTGGTATTATAATGCTTATTTCATACTTCTTACAGACGCTAAAATTAAAAAAAATAAATAAAATGTGAATATGGTCTCCATTATTACTATTATCCGTTTCAAATATCTTTGCGACTGACAATGAGAGGCAGGCTTAAGTTTTTTGGGGGTGAGGGAAGAGTAAGTCTCCCGGCACGTGACTTCGCGAAAACCAACTAGAATGCAGTAGGCGGAGCCTAGTCCCTCCGAAATGCAGTCTCTCCCAGTCCTCCGTTGTGTGAACTTCGTGAATCTGCTAGCTGTGTTGCCAAAGGAGAAGACCCCTTTCGCGGGTAGAAGACCCCTTCGCACTCCCCCACCCGATTCTGTTCTCGGGTGTCCCATTAGGTTTTTCCCTTGGGGGATAAGCTGGGTGACTCGCAAGCTGATTTTTTAGCAATTATATTTTTTCTTAACCTTCAATTTGCATAATTTTAAATGCACTAACCATTTTGGTTATTATTTCCTGATTGATTTGAGACCAAACAATAAACAGTTTCGTTGTATTTTAGCGAAAGAGCATGGCATAAACT
The DNA here is from genome assembly GCA_963573305.1 of Pyrrhosoma nymphula. Taxonomy (NCBI): domain Eukaryota; kingdom Metazoa; phylum Arthropoda; class Insecta; order Odonata; family Coenagrionidae; genus Pyrrhosoma; species Pyrrhosoma nymphula. Next base: position 62,021,747 of record OY754338.1, on the reverse strand, counting down.
TGGGGAGAAAAATCTTCGCGCGGTCATGACAATGGTCAGAAATCAACGAAATGACATGCCGTTTGGACTCATTATAATCGCCTGATTTGAAAGGAACTGAGATTAATGTCTGTTTGTTATTATTATTCATCATATAAATGTTACAACTTCTGTTTTATTAAGTCCACTTCTGAGTCATTAACCAACCTCTTCCACATGACCCATTCCTTCAAAGACCCTTGAGAGTTGAGACTGGTCAAGATAAGAAGTCCCTGTGGGGAGGGAAAGGGATGAAAAGGAGTAATCCCCCTGACCACGGCACCAGCGTGGAACTCTTCTGCCCCTCCAACTGGGCCACGTGGTGAATCCCCCGTGTCTGTCACAAACAATGCCTACGACAGGCAGCCTTTCGTTTCCATAAATTCTAATTCACATACATGGCAACATCGAGTCCAAGTTTTCTCTCTCTCTCCCCACTCCACTTCCCTGGTTCCGGAGGCCCCACCTTCCTGCTGCGAAGCCCCTCGAAGCCTTCCGAGCCCGCACGAAGGACCAGTCGCAAAGATATTTGAAACGGAAGGAGCCATCTCCTTAGGCGGGAAAAAAATGGCGCGCCAGTGATTTCATCGGCAGTTTTTTTTTTCCCGACTGATTTTTCGGACGTTTAGAACGGAGGCATGTCGTTCATGCATACATGACCTTCTGTATTATCGATGCCATGAAACGAAATAAACTGGCGGTCTATATTTTCGAGCCACCTACATAGTATTACAATGTTGATAGCAGCGCGTACGTTTCACTCGATTTCACAGCTCTGTGATCCGCGCTCTGGGGGATTTGTTTGAAGGAGTCACATGGTACCATCCGGCAACCAGTAAATTTATTTAAATTTATATTATAAAAATAGGAGATTTATTTAGGAGATTTATTTGAAGTAAATAAATCTCCTAAGTGAAAGTTTCATTACTATTCGCAGGGAAAAATATCTAATTAAATATCGAAGACGCGTAGTCGCATTATTCCAAACGCGACAAAGGAATAAGAACTGGATATGACAGAAAAATTAATTGCTTTTTATTGAAACCATTAAGAGGATATTCCTAGCGCATTTATACATCGCCGCTAGAAACATTTTGCCCGTAATTTTTGCAAGAATGGGATGCATTACAATTCGAGCCTGACATCTTCAGCTACAGTACTACAGAATCAAGGGATCTGGTTTCGAATCCTAGTCCAGACAATTGATTATTCTCATTAGAAATTTGACATATTCGTGAAGTAAATTGCGTCATCAAATTCCACTCATGCCGCGTATATCCATGCACCAGGCGAGATTGAAGAAGCACTTAAATGCACTATCTAAAATGTTAAACAAACTCAACAAATAATAATCATAATAGGAATGTAGGCACCACAATGAAATACATATAACGAAAATACGTCAACACTTCAATCATTTTTTACGCTAATAATTTCGCGTAAGAAAAAATTATTTAAAAAAAACGAAACGAGCCGTGGCTTGCTGGGCCGTGTTAGGATTTCCCTCATGTAGCAGTTATCAACTGCGAGAGATCTTTGAGCGACCGAACCAAGCCATTGCCCTTTCATTCTCGCCCAGTCATAAAGCAAACGGAAGCCCGGACCCTACCCCTCCCCTCACAAAATATCCTTTCGCGGGCCAAAATCTTCCTTCCGTCGGCCTTTCTACTTGCCCGACTAAGGGGAGGAGGGGTTCTCGTTCTCGCCCCCCCCCCCCCTCAGTGAAGTGGGGGGGCGCAGTGTTGCAACATTTCCCTAAAGTGCGGACTTAGAACTTTTTCGGCTCCGAGGTGGTAACTTTTTTTTGAACAGGGCTCCGAGGTGGTAATTTTTTAATGAACAGGACTGTACAATAACGAACGGGTCGAGATTTTGTTGTTTGAATCACTCTTACAAATCTCACGCAGCCTTCCTGATTGAGTTTCTCTCATCGGAATATTGTTGATCGTGTTAAAAAAAATCTTGATTAATGGCACAATAAACAACATACATCTACATATTACCCTGCGAGCCACCTCTAGGGTGTTTGGCAGGGGGTGACAAGTCACCAAAATGCAGCATGCAAGCGGACCGCCACATGCACACCGCACGGTCATGAATATTAAGGATACTAACCAATTCCATCATTAACTAAAAACCAGCATGCAAGAGAATCCCCACATGCACGACACACATGTACGATGACACATAATATTCTACATGCTACTTAAGAGGGCAATCTGCCTATGAAGCTAGAACATGCTAAACATGCTGTTAGAAACACCATAAAACTCCGTAAACATGCTTTAAGAAATACATAAGTTAGTAAGCTACACTACCAGTCAACTAATCTATTTCTAAGTCCTTACACAGCCGTTATAGTCTCTTATCGCTCGCGGAAAAAACGACATTTTAAATCTATCTGTTCTACAGTCTATCTCTATTATTTTATTTTTATGATCTAATCTACCCTAGTACGTTGGCGGTCGTAAAATATGATCAACTTCGTCGGAAAATAAACTACTCTTGAATTTACATAATAGATTTAGTCTTGTTTTCAATCTACGGTCTGACAGTGATTCCCATCCGAGTTGTTGTTGTTAAGTTCCATATTTGAAGCTTAACTTATAAATCCGAAAGGTTCTAAATCACCAAAATATCGAACCGTTTTATTTATTTCACAGGATTTTAAAAAAAATAAGAGCATAGCACGAGTAGTTGCCCTTTTCGTACATTCAAATAAAAAAAGCATAAGAACATCGCTTTTAAAAATAGTTCGTTATTGTATATACCGCGTGGCTCCTTAGTTACGTGATCGGAAATATCTCGAGAGTTTCAAACGCAATACCCCTGGTTTCCAAAGTCTGTCCCCACTCAGTAGAAGTAGCGCAAACAGCATGAACCTTACAATGGCAAACAGCATGCTGAGGTCGAACGGGTCGTATTGGCCACTCGCTTGTCTCTTCGCCGCGGCGATATCGACTCTCGGGTGATATACGCGCACACGATCTGCCTTCTCACAACCCCAACTCAGCTCAACCCTGCCTCTCGCGTAACCCCGCCACGTCTCCTTTTTGTTTACCTATACCCCCTTCCTTTCCTGGCTCCTTGAACCTTCTACCACCCCCTAAAACCTCCCCTACCATTGAAGACGTGAGCCCTGTCAGCAGTTCTTCTTTCCATTTCATGCGGTCATTATATGAAGTGGACGTCGTCATGGCTGGTCACGTAAGATATGAAGATTCATGTATCCTGCAATATTCATCGATGATCTGATCTTGCTGCAGAGAATTTTAGCACAATGTGCTCCCGTTTTACTTTGCTATTTCGCGTTAAGTTTGGTCAAGTGATGATTTTCGGAGAGGATACTTATTTAACGTAAATCATCGACTCCTTGGACTACGGCATGGTCTAACTACGCGTTTGCGCGCCCTTCTATCTATGGGTAAGTACTATTATTTGATGGATTTTTAATTTACTGATATAGAACTCTTTGTGTTATAGTCTTATCACTTTTGTGCCGCATATGGCACATTTTTTAAAATTCGCTGGTATCGTTCTCCTGCATTAAACTTATATTTGGCCCCATCTTTTTCAGTCGCAGCACTTGTTCGTCTATGGGAAGCAAGTTGGAAGCGCTGAATGGATCAAAATAGTTCGTCTTACTACCACGCGACAAGTCCCGAGAGCTCTGTGTTCACCGGTGCTGTTTGACATGATATTTTCATTATTGGCGGGAGAACTTCTGGACTCAAGTGCAGAGTTTTTTGTTCACGGGAAACCAGCGTGCTCATGAGAGGCAGGCAGACAGGGGCGTGGTGAAAGAGTATGCTGGATTCAAAAGGGTATTGAATTCATACATTGTTTGTAAATCTCGCCAAATCCATCGGAGTGAAAGTGTATTCTTCCATTTATCGCATTACTGAAATGAGTAAGTAAGCCAATGGAGGTATAGAATACGGATCTATAGCTCTCGCAAAAGTCACTGGCAGTGCGCTGTGGGCGATTTTGGGGCATGGTTTAAGCGGGATTCACATGGACGGAAAACGTCGCGGAATCGCGGTTTAATTACCGTTAATTTGTATACTTTTAATGATGATCACTTCATTCAGACCCCTTCTCAGTTTATCGGTCCGCAAATTATATTTCTGATTTTCTGTTCCGGTTTATCTATTTATTAATTTTTTCTCACCAATTAACGTTGGTCTGTCTGCTTCTGGAACCACTATACACTGTCTGAACATCACTAATTGACGAACCAACAAAAATCAAACACAATGGAAACGGGAACCTCGAATTAGGAAATATGTCGGACCGATAATGACATTATTCTAGTGTCTTAATTTCCCGTTGTTGGATGATTATATCTTGGTGTAATGATTCCATGTCAGCTTGCATGATTTTTGTAGTTTTCTGATTCTTTCCAGATTGGCCTCTTTAAGTGAATCCGTGGTGGTTGGATGATTTTTCAGAGTCACTTGAAATATTCGACTTTTGCTAATTTACCCGTGCCTTGTGACCATAGTATTTCGCTAGTTAATTATGATAAAAAGTGGAGGTCGCAGGGAGAAATGATAACACGTCCGTTCACTTGGCGAGCAGAAGAAAGACTGACAGATTTATTCATTCAATCATACCATGCATCGATATACAAAAAAAAAGAATCACGATACCAAAACAAAACAAATGAAATTACACTGCGGAATTAAATGTGATAAACTTCAACACACCCCCTTTAATTCCGTAGTCATTGGATCCCCAACAATTCAATCAAAAACTCAAAACGTGGACCAACAAGTGGCTTGGTAAAAATGTCTGCAATCATGTTCTCACCTGGAACATGCTCAATTAGCACCCTTTTTCTTTCCACCAAGTCTCTCACAACATGGTAACTTAAATCTATTTGTTTCGTCTTCCTTTTGTAGGCGGCATTCTTAGACAAAAACACAGCCGATTTATTATCACAAAACAAAGTCACAATGAAATCCTTTTTAACAAGTTCTTTTAATAAGTTTTGCAAATATATTGCCTCATTGGAGGCCTGGCTGAGAGCGATGTATTCAGCTTCAGTTGTTGACTGCGCTACCACAGACTCCTTCTTGCACTGCCAAGAAATAGGTCCACCAGAAAATACAAAAAAGTATCCTGAGTAGGATTTCCTATCCACAGTGTCACCTCCCCAATCAGCATCACTGTAACCACAAAGTTCATTGTTACCCTTTTTAAATATTAAATACAATTCTTTGGTTCCTTTCAGATATCGAAGTAGTCTTTTAGCACAATTCCAATGTTGAGGTCCATAATAAGCATTAAACTGACTTAGGTAATTCACTGCTTGTACAATATCTGGCCTAGTCCATACACTTAAGTACATTAAAGAACCTATTAGAGATTGATAGGGTACATCAGGTTTAGTACCTGTATTTCTTATCAGACATATGCCCTTTTCCATTGGTGTTCTAACAGGATTACAATCTGTCATGTTAAACCTTGCAAGGACCTTATTCAAATAGGACCTTTGAGAAAGCTTGACTTTCCCATCTTTACAATACTCTACTTCAATACCTAGAAAATTCCTAAATCTCTACAATCAAAATTATTTTGAAATGTCGATTTCACAGTTTTCACTTCATCCTGATCATTAGAGACAATAAATACATCATCTACATGCACAGCAATAATAGTTATAACATGGTGAGCCTTATACTTAACATAAACACAGGGGTCACCCTTTGATCAGACATAATTCAAAGACATAAATATCTCATGTAACTTGGCATTCCAACATCTAGATGATTGTTTCAATCCATAGATAGCCTTTTCTAATAAACATACCTTTTCTTGATTGTCAAGATCAATATAACCCTCAGGCTGTTCCATATACACTTTTTCTTCCAATTCACCATGTAGAAATGCCGTACAAACATCAATATGGTTTATAAATAAACTCATATTTACAGCCAAAGACAGAATTAACCTCAAGCTTTCAGCTCTAACAACAGGAGAGAATGTATCAATATAATCTAGGCCCTGCGACTGGGTGTAGCCTTTTTCCACCAAACGAGCCTTATATCTATCAATTGTACCATCAGGACCAGTCTTTAATTTGAATACCCACCTATTTTGTACAACATTTACATTTGCAGGTCTAGGAACTAAAGTAAACACCTTATTTTTTCTTAAAGATAACATTTCCTCATCCATTGCATTTTTCCACTGGGCTTTATCCCCTCTAGCTAGAGCTTGTTTTCGCGTTTCAGGTTCGTCATTTAAGCTCTCAAGCTCAGCTTTGTACAACACAAAGTCTGGATAATCACGGGGTTTTCTGACTCTTTCAGGGTATTTTCGTTCTCCTAATTCTACAGAATTTACAGAACTGTTATTAGAGGTCTGCGATTCCCCCAAATTGTCTTCTTCGGAGTCTCTCTGAATTTCTACATCTACCTCTTTAGGTTTAGCAGGAAAATGAATCAATATCTCTGAGGTATCAGAAGACCCAACAACATCCTCATTACCAACTAGTACATTTTTCATTGGAAATCTATTTTCATGAAACAATACACTTCTTTCCAACACTATTTGATAAGGATTTTTGGGATCAATTAAACGATATCCCTTCTTCTCACTATCGTACCCCACAAATATACACTCTATACCTCTATCACCAAGTTTCTTGCATTTTTCTTTTGGAACATGGGCATAAGCGCTGCATCCAAAAATTTTAAGATGGCCAACATTGACTCTCTTTCCCGTCCATGCTTCAAATGGAACCTTTCCTTTTAATGCCACTGTAGGAGACAGATTTTTCAGATAAACTGCAGTATTGACTGCTTCCCCCCAGTACCTATTATCAAGACCAGCTTGTTTTAGCATAGCCCTACTTTTTTCTAAAATTGTTCGATTAGCCCTCTCCGCTACTCCATTTTGCTCTGGTGTTCCAGGGACGGTTGACTGCCGTTGGATGCCCTCATTTTGAAGAAACTCAGAAAACACTTTGGAAAAGTATTCCCCTCCATTATCTGACCTTAAACATTTAATAGCTTTTCCTGTTTGCTTCTCCACCAGCTTTTTGTACAACTTAAATTTATCAAATACCTCACCTTTAGTTTTAAGCAAGGCTACAAATGTGAACCGTGTCTTATCGTCTATGAGGGTAGCAAAATATCTATGCCCCCCAAATGATGTTTGGTCTAGTGGGCCACAAACATCTGAGTGAATGAGGCCTAAAGTGTCTTTTGCTCTTTGAGCACTTCCCCTCGGAAATGGTGCCCTTATTTGTTTGACTCTTATGCAGCTATCACACTCAATGTCTATGCTCTCTGGATTCAGGACAAGACCATTTACTAGACCCCTTGACATGCGGATCATGTTACTCCTACTTAAATGAGCTAGCTTTCGATGCCACAGGTTATAATCACAATTATTTGTATTCTCTACTAACATGGCTACTGGCCTTACATCTAACTCTATTTTATAAGTGCCACCAGATTCAGGAACTTTAAGCAGGGGGACACCCTTTACATAAACATCATGCTTATTATATACACTACAACCATCTTGGGAGAAAACAGGAATCAAGCCATTCTTAACCATTGCACTAACAGACAGTAAGTTAGTAGAAAGTTTGGGGACATGAACAACATTCTTTATGGCACCTAAGCCATTGATACCATCAACAGAAACACTACCAATACCAGCTGTTTTCAGTGTTTCATTGCCAGCGCAACTCACAACTTTACTATCTATTTCACTATACCAATTAAACCAATTTTTCTACATCTACATATTACCCTGCGAGCCACCTCTAGGGTGTTTGGCAGGGGGTGACAATTCACCAAAATGCAGCATGCAAGCGGACCGCCACATGCACACCGCACGGTCATGAATATTAAGGATACTAACCAATTCCATCATTAACTAAAAACCAGCATGCAAGAGAATCCCCACATGCACGCCACACATGTACGATGACACATAATATTCTACATGCTACTTAAGAGGGCAATCTGCCTATGAAGCTAGAACATGCAAAACATGCTGTTAGAAACACCATAAAACTCCGTAAACATGCTTTAAGAAATACATAAATTAGTAAGCTACACTACCAGTCAACTTATCTATTTCTAAGTCCTCACACAGCCGTTATAGTCTCTTATCGCTCGCGGAAAAAACGACATTTTAAATCTATCTGTTCTACAGTCTATCTCTCTTATTTTATTTTTATGATCTAATCTACCCTAGTACGTTGGCGGTCGTAAAATATGATCAACTTCGTCGGAAAATAAACTACTCTTGAATTTACATAATAGATTTAGTCTTGTTTTCAATCTACGGTCTGACAGTGATTCCCATCCGAGTTGTTCTAAGAGGTCAGTAACACTAACAGGACTATCGTAACGGCTTTTCACGTACCTGGCTGCTCTTCTCTGTACACGTTCTAACTCTGTTTTTAAGCCTGTTTCATGAGGATCCCAAACACTGGAAGCATACTCCAAATGGGGTCTAACGAGGGAGAAGTACCTTATTTCTCACACTTTGTCGTCGCACTTGCCTAGAATTCTTTTAACAAATCCCAATTTACGATTAGCTTGACCTGTTATTTCCCGAATATGTTTATTCCACGATAGATCATTATTGAGCCTAACTCCGAGATATTTTACGGATTCTACCGTCTCTAATTGGGTATCCTGAATGAAATAGCTCTGTTGTGGGGAGTTATTTTCCCCCCAGAATTTCATTACTACGCATTTTTTTCAAATTTAACTCTAGCTGCCACGCATCGCACCATGCTTGGATTGCAGTAAGGTCGTTCGTTAGTTTATCCTTATCTTCACTGCTACGGATTTCCCTGTATACTACAGCGTCGTCTGCAAATAATCGAAGTTTACTGTCTATTATTTCACCAATATCGTTGATATAGTGTAGGAAGAGGAGTGGGCCTATGACACTACCCTGAGGGACGCCAGATGTGACTCTAACTTCGTTGGAGGCTACGCCGTCTAATACTACTCTTTGCACGCGATCGCTAAAAAGTTCTCTGATCCAGGAAATTACATCATCGTCTAGGCCGTATGATTTTAGTTTTACTAATAACTTTCCGTGGGGCACTTTATCAAATGCTTTTTTGAAGTCAAGAAAAATCGCGTCCACTGGAATGTTGTCCTCTCCGGAGACTAAAATATCGTGGGCAAACAGCGCTAACTGAGTTTCGCATGATCTACCTTTCCTGAATCCGTGTTGAGTTCTCATTAACAAGTTATGCGTGTCTAGGTGTTTCAATACTGAGCTGACAACAATGTGTTCAAGGATTTTGCATAAAATGGACGTTAAAGATATCGGTCTGTAATTACATGGCTGTTCCTTGTCTCCACTTTTGAATATGGGCGTTACATTGGCAATTTTCCAGTAATTTGGTACTCCGTGTTGCTTTATGGATTTTGTGAATATTAGCTGCAAGTAGGAGGCAATTTCTGACGCTAGTTCTTTATACACGCGAGAAGGGATTTCGTCTGGACCAGGTGACTTATTTGGACTGAGCAATTTCAATAAAATTTCTATTCCGTGAGCAGTAATATCAAGGGGAGGCATCTTTCGTATGCAGTGATTATCAACCGCCACGGATGAATTCTCAGATGACTCGGTGAACACGCTCTTGAAGTAGGAATTTAATAAATTGGCTTTATCGGAACTGTTTGTTAACACATCTCCATTATCGTTTCTTAGCGAACCAACGGTAGATCTTTTACCTTGAACTTCCCTAACATAGGACCAAAATGCTTTTGGGTCATCCCGTAACTGCTCTACAAGTGTTTTCCTTGTAAAATTCGTGAATGCATTTCTGAACGCTTCCTTTGTAGCGGCTTTAGAGAACTTATATTTATTAATTATTAACTCTCGATAACTAGGAGATACATCATGAATGATTTTTTTCAACTTAGCATGGCACGCTCTCTGTCGCCTTAACGATTTTCTGACTTCCGCGTCATACCATCTCGGTTCGCTACCTTCTTTTTTTATTTTACTAGGGATATATCTTTTGTCCACGGAAACACGGGAAAAGCATTTTTCAGATTACTCTTGAACCCATCAAAATCAGCTCTTTTAAATATGAAAACTTTTCGTTCTCGTTTAAAACTTTTTGCGATATTTAAAGAAAACTTAGCTGTTACTGCCCTATGATCACTGATTCCCTCGACGGTGCTCACATTTATTACCTGATGTGGTATATTTTGTCGCTAACAAATCAAGAATATTTTCTCCTCTGTTAGGAGCGGAAGCTATTTGAAGCAATGCGTTTGATGAAAAAGCGTGCAGTAACGCCTCGCAGATGACTCTATCTCTCCCACCGGGTATGAAGCTATATGTCTTACAATCTATAGAGGGTAAGTTGAAATTTTTATTGCCACACATATGTGATGAAGCACCAGAATCAATGTACCAGCAATTGTTGTTACTCACAGCACTCATAGCGGCTATAAGGCTCCAGGATGTTGTACCTGAGCTGCCTTCTCCACCACCATCATTACTGTATCCTCTCTTACATTCCCCTTTAAACCAGCACTTGGCAGCTATGTGGCCCGGTTTCTTGCAACGATAACAGGTCACACCGTGCTGGCTGCCACGATGATACTGGTTATGGTACCGTTTTGTCGTGCGCTGGGCTGCTCCTGGTGAAGTTGCCATTGCACTTCCGCATGCTACTGCACCTCTTCCACTGGACTTTCCTCTGGATGTAGAACCGCGGTGCTGGTTCCTGCTAGTGCCGGCTAGGAGCGCCTGATTGGTTGCACCCCCTGTCTCCGCCGCTTCCTTCTGTCCTTCTCGCACGAGCTCATTGCACACAGTTTCCGGCGTCAAGTCTTCTTCTTTCCGAACACTCTTCTCAATCAGCTGACGAAGCCATTTGTATTCAGGCCTCAAATTTTTTAACATAACGAATGCTGCAAACTCGTCATCAACAGGTTTCCCGGTTTCAGCAATTTTATGAATGATATTCTTCATGGCCATAGCGTTATCTAAGAGTGAGCTAAAATTTTCGTGTTTAGTGTCCAGCAGTTCATCAAACAGACAAATGCGCCTGAATGCCCCTTTATCCTCGAACACGCCACATAGGTTTTTCCAGACTTCGTAGTCAGTTTTGGCCGATCTCACATGAATTACGAGGTGAGGTTGCACCATGAGCGAGATTTTAGAGCGGGCTCTTTTGTTTTTCTTCATTTCAGGAGACGAGGGATTGCTTCGGACAGATTCAGGTGGTTCCTGCGACACGCACTCAAACAAATCGTCCAAACGCAGGTATAATTCCATTAGATACTTCCAATTTTCCCAGTTTTTCTCCCCCCCAAGTTTATCTATCGGAGACAGGTGATTGGAAGCCACGGCCACCACAGTTGTCCCCTGATCGGACATGTCTAGCTCGCACACACGTAACACGTTGCGTAACTTAATTTTAAAGTTTAACGTAACTGACGTACTCTCGCGCGCCCTAAGTCAAAAACGTGCTCGCCATTCCTAACTGGATAAGTTAAATGCTGCGAATAATTTTTCATCTTTGACTCGCGACTTTAAGCTCGTGCTGTGCTGGGCCCATAACCTGATAAAAAGTGGAGGTCGCAGGGAGAAATGATAACACGTCCGTTCACTCGGCGAGCAGAAGAAAGACTGACAGATTTATTCATTCAATCATACCATGCATCGATATACAAAAAAAAGAATCACGATACCAAAACAAAACAAATGAAATTACACTGCGGAATTAAATGTGATAAACTTCAACAAATTATTCTCAGTATGTATTTTATATTTTATATGAATTCATCAGTCTAGTTATTCGTACAATTTGGAATTGTTTTTCTATGACGTGTTTGGCCTGTTCTGTTGTTCGTGAGGATTGGGAGGTCATCCCCAAAAGCCAGACATTTCTCGTTTTACCTGTTCTCATTGTTATTCAAATTTGGAATCCTTCCGACTTATTTTTCCCATATCCTGATAATGATTTCAAGGATAGTTTTTAGAAAATAACGGTGAGAGCTGGTTACCATGTCGCCCTCTGCTTTTAATCAATACCCCATGATACGCACAGTTAGTTTTTTACGGAATCTGGGTGTTAAGTTCCTATTTTTTCAATTTTCTCCCTCTGGAGCGCACAGCCGTAATCTATCCCATGTAAAACAGCTTATACTTGTAGGCAAATTGATCGAAAAGTAATTCGGCAAGGGGTTAATATTTTCATATATAATTGGAAAGATAAGTGCTTTCTTTAAAATGAGGTCCAATCCATTAAATTCTAGGTGAATTCTAGATCGCTCAAACTAACTCAAGTCTAAATCTGCGTAATACCTTGCAAGCCACCTCAAGAGTGTGTGGAAGGGGGAGTCATCACCAACATGCACTACACTGCACCCTAATAAAGCTACTATTGGTGCATTAGCAAAACTGCAACTGCATCAGTTCTAATTACTAAGGCTGAACGGTGGTAACGTGGCGGATCTTACAAACTTGAGTTTCTTTCCCGTTCACCGTCGTATCGATGCTTATGACCTCAGTTGAAGAGTAAGGAATCACATAGGCTCGCTTTAGTCTGGTTAACGTTAATCGGATGATGGCGTAGCATTTTCTTAACCTTAGCCTTTATATTTAATGAGTTCCAGTTTTGTTTATGAACTCGCTTTCGGTTAAGGTAGATGCAAATAAATTGTCTTAGGCGTCATTTTATGGAGTTTGCATGAAATTGATCCATGGAATCCAAGCTTCCCTACTTAATTTACTTCAAAATGAGAAAAATAACTCCCATTTCAACATGAATTGGGAACCCACTAATTTATGCGAAATTGATTCGATGCGATTTGATGCGCTTTCGGTTAAGGTAGATACAAATACATTGTCTTAGGCGTCAGTTTATGGAGTTTGCTTGCTTACTTTGAAATTGGTTCATAGAATCCAAACTTCCCTACTAAATTTACTTCAAAATGAGAAAAATAACTCCCATTTCAACATGAATTGGGAACCCACTATTGTAGGCGAAATTGATTCGATGCGATTTGATGCGAAGTTATTCTTCTGATTTCAAGAAAAGTTTTCTCAACTTTTAATGATATCTGACTCGTATCTTAATGCCTCTCTGTCTTGGTATTCTTCCGTCTGGTGTCATGGTCGCTTCATTTTTAATTTTATTGTAAAAAACTCGCGGTGTGTGTAGTTCTCTTGAGTATCCGATAAATATTCACAATTGGTGGGGACGGTGATAACTTCGTGTATTTGTTATATGCGTAGTGTAATGCCTTTTGGTGACTACTAACCCCCTGACACACCGTTGAGGGGGCTTGCAGGGTATTTTGTAGATATAGACATTTTCAATACGCCAGCATGCTTAAGAGGTAAAGGCCGAACGGCTGAGGCGTACATAGTGGATAGAAATGTATACGCAAGAAGTAATTGGTTACCTCCTTTAACTGCGGGGGAGAAAATATTAATTCATCGCAACGACATAATGCAAGAAAATGGCTGCATATCTGTCACATCCATAGCCAATCCCATCCACCCAATTATGAGTGCTTAATTTTATAATTTTTTAAGTCCTTAGTAGTTACGTTATCGAAAATGATCCGAATTGCCACAGCTGCGAAATTAGTGCAAATTTTGGCAACAAACTATTTTTTTTAGAAATCGAAAGGTCTTATCCTTGCGAAGACCCCTCATACCTCGTTTAGAGAAAATTAAAACAAACAACACATATTCATAAAATTATGAAACTTGAATGAAATTTTATGCAACCCCCAAAGTGGAGTGCCGTATTGTCACGCGAGTTGCCTAATTGTAGAATTTGTTAGAATTTCTGATACTTGGTGGCGGCAGGCATTTTACCGCAACAACTTATTTTCAGATGTCAGTAAGAAAGGCTGGCGTTAAATTTTCTACCCGAGGAGATATTTTAACTCTACTATTTACCAATTTTATTGAAGGATATTTCCGGAATCCACCTGTTTATCGGGAAAATTTCAGTTCAATAGAATGAAGGCAAAGGGAGGACATATATTGATGCTGTTGGAATTTGGCACAATTGACCAATTCTCCAATAAGATGCTTTTCCGCCCTGAGGCGTTAGGAAATTCAAAAAGCATAAATTAATCCACCATAGTGTAAAGCCGTCGTGAAATAAGAATGTTAAGTAATGAATGTTTTTTGGGTATTCTTACTGGAATTGTTCCATTATTTAGATGGAAAATATTCGTTTGCTCTGTTGTGTAGTTGTATCTTATAAACTAATAAATCTTGTCTCGTTGTTTTTAGTTGCCGCATGAATTTCCACTTCTCTATCTTTCATGCAATGCAGTTGCAAGACGCCCGTTCAGTAGAAAGACAGTTTTCGGAGCACGGGAATGGACGGCCGGGGTTCAACGTAGAAGTGAGTACCTATTTGAGTAACAGCGCATTGTTGGTGTATTTTTGCTTCGACGATAATTGTTATTTTAAGGTAATTATCCTATTTTAATCGTTCCAACAATCAGTTAGATTGAGTTAGAATTCACATAGACTTCGGGTTGGCTTCGGAGCAGAAATAATGTTCTGGGAAGCTTTTTCCCTAGTAGCAGAGGAAGTTGTCACAACGTTGTGACAACGTTACAATGGGAAAAGTTACAAGTGCACACTACGTTGACGTTGGTTGTTGTAACGTTGCATGCACGTTGCTTCAACATCCAAATTTCCCGAAAAACCACGTTGCTGCAACGTTATCAGTGCAACATCGATGCAACGTTATCAGTGAAACATTTTTAAGGCAGCGTTAAAAAATTTCCCCAGCTTTAGCCATCAATGAAATTATCCCATAATTTACATTAATGTTGATAATTTGTCAACAGACCGTTCTTTCTCAGTTACTCAGGTAAAACTTTCTCCTTTAAAACTCCCTTACCCTCTCCACTGGCTCTTCCCTGCCCTCTCAAAATAAAAAAGGGAATCCACGCCTTTAATACTATGCATGTTATTATCGCGCGAGGAAATAAGAATGGACATTGTTTAATCCTACCTATAATCTACCTGACTACTTTGTATCTATCTAATTATGGTACGTCCAACGGCTCTAAGCGCACATCCTTGCCTCCGAAATTATACATCTTGTGTGTTGAAAGTCATTTATATATATGGCCACTCCCGTGGATTAATGTGACTTCGAGAACTAATTTTTAAATTGCGATTACGTGATTATAGTTAGAGGAAATACCATCCAATCATGATGACAGTTATCAGGCATTAATTAATTGCAACCTATATTGCTACGTAGTATGAATGTAAATGCAATATTACTGAGAATAAACAAGAATTTATCCAATTCCCACATGTTTGTTCACATTCACGTTCACAAGCAGACAACTAACTAGTAGAATACATTACTCAAAATGAAATATATATATATTTATACGTGAAGACAATGTTCATGTGCGCGAATTCAAAGTGCCACAGTTTGCCAACCCCTGTGGTATAATTACAGATAAAGTATAATTTAAATCATAGCTGACGTCAATGTTGCATGCACGTTGATTCAACGTCGACTGATAACGTTGTGCTTGGACGTTGATGCAACGTTGTGGCAACGTGCAGGTTGTCATGTAACCTTGTGCACGTTGATGCAACGTTGTGACAACGTCCTCTGCTACTAGGGTTGGAAGTCGGGGAAGATCTTAACTAGAACGCGACCTTGATAGAAATTTGATATCCCTTTTTTACTTTATAACAGCGAGATTAAATTAACTTAAACCGACAAGTTCAGTACAGTTCTACATCTTGAGTTGCTCAAATCACAATCTCTGGCAAAGCCTTTTAGCTTTTTATACGATGGCCACTCAGGTCCTGGGACGAATTGAGAGAATTTCTTTTGAACAAAAGGGTATTACTTGAGAAATGTAGATCTTGGAAATGTTGACTCGTGGTTTAGGCAAACGAAACTTTATATGCAGGCGGGTGTTTATCTCTGAATTACGCTTAATTCATTAAATCATTATACAGCGTGTAACCGGCACTCTTATCTGTGAACTTTTAAGCGTTTTATTTTGTACCAGGTTAGAGAAATATATTGAGGTCGTGTAGAGGAGAGGAAGAAAACGACTTTACTCAATGAGAAACAGCACGAGAGTGAGTTTAATGCGCGAAGCACAAATATAATATCTACATAACTAGTGACTGACTGTGCAGTAGCGCACTCCGGCGCTACCAACCTCGCAGATTACCAAATACTGTGGTACATTTCCAAGGTGATAGAATACTAACTTTCTTTTTAACACCTTGTTACATTTCAACAAAATAATTGTGCTTTGGTATTTTGACAGTTGACGGAATGAAATGTGCTCGGTTATTACCCTAAAAATGTCAGTCGCAAATTTTCCACTGGCAAGAGACTTAGTGGGTGGCCAACAAGGGCCAGAATATAAATAAGATGAATAAAGTCTAGGCGTTAGTCAGTCTAACGTGGATTATTCAATGGATTTGATTTTATTATTAATAACATAATTGACCATTAATAGCATAATAGACCATTGGAAACTCCTGCTGCCTCTTGGTATTTAGAATAGGCTAAAGTTGATAGCCGGTTCAAATTTATAAGATAAGTCTCCAACGTCTTATTTCAATTATTTAAAATACTATACAATAATTAGTCGCCCAAATTTCTCTGTGCTACTGATAGAAACTATCTTGCTATAACGTGTTTAATCTACATCAAGCATTCCTGAAAAAGGTTGAATGAAAACTGTACAATGATGCATATCTATTTTTTATTATCTGCTTTTGTTTTCAGGACATGGGGCAGAACATATCTTGAAACCATAAATACAATTTAAAGGATAAAGGGAACAAAAATTCTTTTTAAAACAAAAGCAATGTTGCGGCTAGTAAATAGAAAAAATTCACGGGTAGGTTTAATCTAGAAATTGAAACGAGATACCTAATACGGAAATATAAACCAATGTTGGCAAATGTTGTCTGAATGTAATGCTATCACCCTTGAACATCGTTCCGAGATGAATGTAAGTGATAATGAATGGATAATGAGCGAAAAAAGTGGCTACATATTGCAGGGCACGCATTAATTCGCTCGTTATTCAAAATTGAAAAATATGGCCTCAACTCGTGAAGCGTGGCTTACTATAGTATGTATATGGCATATATACTTACATCCCATACTTTTCCTAATGCACCTCTAGAGCGCTCATCATTGGCTGTAATCCCTTGGCTGGCTGGGTGACTAATGATTGGTTACCTGTGAGTCTGAATGACTATCACCTCCCCTCCCACCTTTATTCCCATATCCTTCCCATTCCATGCTTCTGTAACTATTTTTTCCGAGTAAGCATTTAAAATGATCTAAGATAGTGGGCATCACGGCATCATTCCTATCTTATCGTGGCCTGTTCCAAGTCGTCATCGGCTACCCTTATCGTTCGTGTAGACATTTCTAATAGGTCGTCTCTCTCTTCAATCTACCGCTAATTTTCAGCTCTCCCTCCAATTTCGTCATACCCAGTCTATCAAACTCTTTCTCTCGTACTCTAACAAGCAATTAAAAACATCTTGGACAGTCTAGGCTTCTTTTTATTAGTCTTATTCAGTGGTGAACATCCCCCAGGCTCAATGGATCATCATCTCCATGGATACAAGATTTTTTCATCCCCATCCCCCAAAATGTTATTAAATCGCGGGTTCCCCCTCCCCAATTATTTTTTAACGAATTTTGCGTCATTGCCCCCCTTTTGTGGGCACCACTGGTCTTATTCTATATTTTCCACCTCTTGAAATCATAAACACTACATGTTTCTGTTTTAGAAGCCCCTTATAATTTTGTTCATGTGTTCTTTCAAGTGTTCATATATCTACACGCCTTGGGAAATATATCGTGCAGTATACAGGCCTTTATGAAGAGCAGTTATCTTCTCAGGACGGATGCAGTAAATGAGGAGCTTCGTAACAACTCCATGGAGAGAATACTCAAACTTTTCCTATTCACGATTTCCCACGTGCACGTAGCCTAGTTCTTCGCATATCCAGTGGTGTCAGAATCCTCTTGATTAGTTTTTGTGGGTGAAGTTGGCAAAAATGTCGTCTTCTAATCTTTTGTCCCTTCCTCCTTGCTTATGTTATCGTTTCATTTTATTTTCAGATCTTCCATCAAAAGCAGACATCAAAGGCTCCGATTCTCCCTATGCGCCGTGTATTTTATCCCTTGGGATCCACGTATCGGAAATGGTAATCAAATTACCTACAAAACTGTTGAATTTGCTTTACCGAGTGATTTTGGAAAGTAAATGGTAATCAACTGTAATAATGTGATGGTAATTCTTATAGACCTGGTCCGGTGATGAGAGGAGCAGCAGTCTTGTCGGTGGAAGACAACCGTCGCCAACTGGTGGTGATATGCTGTGAGGCGTCGTTGAAATAGCTCTGGGAAATGAATGGTTTCAAGCAGGAGCATGCCTCCTCAAGCTCTGCGGTCATTTGCCATTTTCCCCATGCTTGATACCTGATGGAGCCTCTAGTTGTAATATTTTTAAGACACCAGAACATTGGAGAGGAAGTTACAGGTGTAGTATACAGGCCTATGAAGAGCAGTAATCTGTTCAGGGCGGATGCAGTGAATATGGAGCTTCGTAACAACTCCATGGACCTCCTAACGAAGGCTTACTGTTGATACCATTCTATTAGTTGGTGGTAATATGATTAGAATTTCATGGTCGGGGAGAAATTCGTGCTTTATCTGGAATTCTCTCGGCTGTTCTACTGGGTCAGGCTGCCTGAGCCTGATGGGATAGTGGCTCGTCGAAACTTCGGCAATGGGAAACCTGACCTTGAGTCACTCCCGAGATAACGCCCATGTGCATCCACCAGGAAAGCTAATGGCACTTGATGAAAGTCGGGAAAAATTCCTTGCAAAATCAGTGTGATTTTGAGAGGAGAGGTGATGAAATTAGTTTTTTTTACCGAAGTCTGTATGCACTCAATATCACCTCAGGGTTTGGATTTTTTCTTTTGAGTTATTTCGCTCAAGTCCTGACTAAATAAGTTTGCAACTGAATTTCATTTTGACGTATGTGCACAGTGCCAAGGAGATAAATTGCTCCTCCAAGTAACTTTTATGGCTTCTCCACAAACCCCAAGCCTAAAACCTCAGTAAATACAACGGCCGTGCGTCAGAAAATTAGAACTTTTGCCTCCCGTAAGAATTATAGTTACCGTTTACAAATGGGCGAACTTGGGTGAAATGTCGTTAGTTGCACATGTTCAGTTATTTCTATATTCTTTGGAAATGATAATTACAAAACATAGTTGCTTTAAATCTTTTAATAGGAAGTTTCGAAATTTCTAAGTTAGAAAATCAGTTTTTTAATACTGCACCATTTGCTTCATTTCTTTCATTACGTGTTGTTTCATATTTTTTATTTTTAGTTTATTTAAGAGAAGACACATTTACGTGTCATTGGGAACTAGACGTTTCTGATCTGCCGAGATATTAATGCATTCCTTTGATTTTTATTGTATCATAAAGCTACTTTCGTGAATATCAGAAACTTTTTGAGCAGATAACACAATAAATAGATACTTTTCCAATGAACTGCCGAGGTATGTAGTCATGCACTGGTGCCTCATTTCAAATACTTGATTCATGTCGAGTGGAAAACAAAAATAAAGATTATCTTAAACTTGTCCACTTTTCGACTGTTATTTTGGGTTAATTGCATTGAGGCTTATATCTCCAGTCATTCAATAGCCTTAGAACTTCCAATCACAGTACAATGCTAGAGAGAAGATAGAGAAATGGAAAGGTAAGCTGTCTGACGAGTGTAATAATTTAGTAATCCATTTAAATATTTTGAGGTGCAGAGGTGTTTAGGGAAGTCATAATCAGTTCATTTATTTTAAACTCTTAAGTTGTTACCTCTCATTCTGGGGATTATTTGACATTTAATTCTAAAATTGTCATGCTAGCTTACATCAGTGATTCGTATTTTGTTGGAAATAAAATCAGTTAGTTCACTGCGCGATAGTGCTGAGTGGCGGAATTGGCGAATAAATGATGTACAAAATTTAATTTTAAATTCCCATCGGTGTAATTTCAAAACGTACGCAATCGAGATATGCGAGGAACCATTTTTGATGTCTGAATTACTCTTAGGGTGTCCCATTGCTACTCGTAATCCGAGTCGTGGGTTAACTGCGCGATGATAGCATTTGGTCATTGCCGTGTTCTCTATTAGTCGGGGAATTCTTCCGGCAGCTTACTTTATTAAGGGCTTCAGTAGACTTGCAAAATGATTTCCCTATTATCTCTCTACTGATACTCCAACAATGATATTGCTTGCATCTCTTTCGTATTGTCTTGGCATAGTGAAGCCGTGTATTGTATTTTATCCATTTTTTAAATTACTTCTTTTGGCCGGAAGGGCACTCTTGGCATGGGGAAAAAAGCAAACTCGCGTCACGTACCGTACCGCATTTGTTGATTCGGCGATGTAGTTCCAATACCGTCATCAGATGGCGGTACCGCTGTCCTAACAGTGCGCATATCTGCCACCAGGTGGTAGGTCAAGCGGTGAGGGGGAAAAAGTGCACCGTTTAAATCGCGTACCATATTTCCCTGTTCTTATTTCTTCACCGAATCTTGAAATTCAAAACTTGGTTATCGTAAGCCAATAGTTTCTTTCCTAGAATTATGTAGAAATAGTAATGAAAAAATTCAAATTATTCATAAGAATAATGAAAATAACATGCGAGAACATGATGAAATGGTGATTGAATATGTAACCAATGATGATAATTGTTAATTAGAATAATTAAAATAGAAATATAATTAACATAAGAGATATAAATGAGTGTTATAATATTCAGACTCATGTGTAATACCTATTTTGCAGATAAATACCTATTTTATCAACAAAAAATAAAATTTACATTGAATATTCCTTTAAAAAAATTATTGTACCTTATTCTCCTTTTTTATCCAGATTTATTTGGGAATATAAATCGTTCAAAGACGTTTTCACTTAACAGCGTGTGGTCCTAAGCACACCGAATTTTTTTTTATTCCGCTGCCGGACTGTTCATCCGTTAGCGACAGGAAACTAACAACATAAATGATTTAAAATAAGGTGGATATGAGACAGTGGACGAATTTTGATTCCCGGGGACTAAACGAATGATTGTTATTAAAAATTAAATTTTGTCGGCCATAAGGGTCCGTTAATGTTGTAAATCATAATTTGAAATAAAAAATAGAGAAATTTTTTTTTAATTATGGAACTAACTTTCACCTTGGTCCTGAAAAAAAGATACTTTCCTGCTACGTCTTCGCAAGTGGTCTACGTCACGGAATTATGAAATTGATGAAGCATAGATAATTGGATTCAATATCGCCATTGTGAAATGTTATGAAGCGTTGTGTGCATCTATGTGTAATAATCCATAAAAATGACTGATTTTTGCGTTGTGTACGAACTGATTAAATAAAATATATCGAGGAAAAGTTGGTACTTTATTCACGGCTGGGGTGGTGCTACTGAGGGAGAACGCAGAAATTTGAGAGACATCTTCAGCTGTCTTTGACTTTCCGTGTCACGAAGGAAGGAGAGAATTGAAACAAGTTCTCGCTGGTTGTAATGTAACTATTCACTCAGTAGGTAGCTAATCACTTTAAAGAGACTTCTTAACACTAAGATTATATTTGGATAATCACCGAGGCCTAAGAATAGCATAATTCTGCAAGGACCTCCGTAATCAGCCCAAATCGAATGGACTTATGACAGTCTTTTGTTTATATCATCCAACTGTCAGAAGCGATTCCGGAAAGGGGGTCATTCAATTCGGAAAATCGTATTTCCCGCGTTCGTCATCAGGTGAGTTCAAATTTTTATACAGACTTCGCGAAAAGTAAAGGCACTCGCCATCTGTTGGTCGAGTTTTAAACTAACTAGCGGTCTCCTGGAAGTACTTTGCGAATTATTGAATGCGGACGCCATCTATTGATCAAATTTTGAACTAGGGTTCCCACCAAGAATCCCCACCCCCCTGCATTTTTATAATAATTGCATTTCCATGTTTTGATATTGTGTTCAGGACAACATGGAAAGTCCAGAAAACCTTTAATTGTTGACCATTTTTTGTAAAAATGCCGAATTTTTTCCGCGCGCCCGGCCGGCCCGCCGGGAAAAAATCGGCCGCTTTAAAAAAAATGGTCAACTAATTAAGGTTTTCTGGACGTCTCACGTCGTCCTGAACACAATGTAAAAACCCCAGGAGAATGTTTTCTATTCATTGCTAATTTATTTTTAAAAAATTTGAGAACAAAAAATTTGCCGGCAAAAGGATTCGATGTAACAAGCGCTATATTTCCACCAACTGCTCCCGCCTCTTATCCCCCAGGCTACCGGGGTTCTTGTTAAAAGTGGTCCCAAAACTTGAACTTAAATTCAAAAATTGGGGACTTAGTCATTTTTCTGAAAATTTTGGTCGAGACCAGCTGAAATTCCGTCCGAGGGCTCGAGGCAGGCCAACCCCTTGGAAATCCTTCTCTCTCTGTGAGGGAGGCTCTGGACTTAGAATAATTTTCTGCTCTGGGGATTTCGCGAATCGTTTGCTTTGCAATGACAGCCAGATGAGAGGCCCTTCTCTCTGAAGAGAAACTGATCTCGTGGACGAACGCTTGGATCGTTCGATGGCTGCCAAGGCGGGTGGACTGGCCGCGAAGGAGAGCCATTTAACTGATTTAACCGCGAGACGCATTAATAAGGATGCAGCCATACCACAGTGAAGGTTATCATTTCTCTTATTTCTGAACCAGACTTGGCGAGATACAGCCTCCGACCAAGGTTCAGGGAAGTATTATTAATCGAAAAACTTGGTGGCACTCGACGGTAGCCCCTTGTACCCCCGTCCTCAATTTCCTCTCTGCTCCGAGTCCCGGCTTTTTAAGGAATCAGGCCACCGTCGCAGAACTTGGTGGCACACGCCAAATTTTTACCACTCATATATCCGACGTACTGACCATCTCTGCTCTGAGCCTGGGCTTTTTAAGGAATCAGTCCGCCGTCGCAGAACTTGTTGGCACACACCAAATTTTTACCACTCATATTTCCGACGTACAATATTATGCTTTTGCTGGTGGCAGTTCAAAGAAAAATTTTATGCCATTTTTAAGAGGACTCAAGTGAAGTTTATTTTCCAAAATCAATCTTTGAATGAATATGAAGTTCAGGAGAATTCACAGTGCAACCGAAGAATGTACTTAGTTTTATGAATATAAATTGGTCAATAACCCTTTGATACAGGAATCTTAAATTTAAAGTAAATTAGTTTATTAGTAATGATAATTATCACTAATGTTTAAATTGCCAACATTTAGATCTCTGCATTCTTTTTGCTCTTTACCATTGGTAACACAATGAGGAAAAACTACATTACCCAGGGGAAAATGAAAATGTACATATCATTTCTTTAAGTTCATTTTTAATGGTTGAAGAGAACATTTGTACATTGAGTAAGGAGTCCCAGAAGGATCCAGCTTAGTTCTTCACAATTGAATATATTTTTACTTCATATTCTGAGATATCCAAGATTTGGGTAGTAAGCCAGTTGCCCAAATGCGTTGCCCTCCAGCATCAGTGAGCAGCTGCTGTCCAGCAATCACAGGAATCACCCTTGGTGCCAATTTGTTTGGATTCCAGTCTTCACCAACTTGCACCATTTGTCCATTTCCCAAAAGAGATTTGGGTAAATCTGATATAAAAATCAAATGAAAATGCATTTGTTTGAGTGTCAAGAAATTAATATTATCTTAACTAGGAGTGTATGGGATGACAATACTACTATCCAATTTCACTCAGTTAAGATAATGAACTTCATAAACAGCTGCTGAACAGAACACTTGAATACACAAGCACAGTTCCTGAACAGCTGCAGACAGATCAGGCCGTTAAGTTCACCCAAACATCCACCAATGCTGCTACACAGTTTACATACAATTTTTTAAGCAGCCATTCAACAGGGCTTTACACCCTTCCAAAATACCCTCAATTTAGTACTTAGGACAAACCAAATTAGTATTAATTCAATAATACACTTAAGATAATGAATCTATATACCTACATACTGACTACTCAAGGTGGAAGATATGACAACTACAAGAAACAAGGTAAGATCCAGGTAGGAAACTGTCTTTGGGAAACTTTTCCCCTATAGTACATGTTAATGCACCAACATGTTCATGTGTTAATGTATCGTATAACCAGGGCTTTATGGTCGGGCCATACGATATGACTGGCTGTTATCGGAATCGCTGTAGGCGGTAACTAGTGCGGACTATACGAAACTTACGGCCAGCCAAACGTAATCACCAACAATGATGCGCCATTGGCCTTTGGTAGTTGGGTAAAGGTAGGAGTAAGGACAGAAATGAACAGGGAGAATATGGCCCATACACAGGAAATGTCTGTGGTTAGAAGATGGTAGAATTTTGCAGGAGAAATAAATCAATACATATTAGAGAGCATAATATAATAAAAATAGATTTAAAATGGTTATGACATCAGCAAAGGCAACCATGGAAATGGTTGGGAGAGAAAGTTAAGCATAAAATAATTATAATATGTTCAGGCAGAAGCTAGGCAACAGATTCAAAACTTAATGAATCTTGTTAAGAAAAGATATAGATTCTGATCATAATCTAGGGCATACTTATGAAATATGATGTTAGATTCAAAATTCCAAGTAAAAATATAGTTGGAAAATATAGATTTCATCTTTATTATATGGATTAAAACTCCTTCAGCAGCCACTGCCAGCCAGATTTAAAAAATGGCTAGCAGCATGAAATTATAATTCAAGTAGCGAAGATTTTAGGACTGGAAGGAGACATAAGGAGAACTGAGATAGCAAATAAGGCATTCAACAATGGGAGAATATTAACAATTGGTACCTTGAGTTAAAATGTGAAGAAAAGACAAAGAATATAAAATGAAGTGTAGCATTGCAAGGAGCAATAAAATGAATTCTTGGGAGAGGAGATTAGGCTGCAGACTTTCAAGACACACACTACAAAATAATATGGGGAGAGGGATGGAGCAGGTGTGGTGGACAGAAAGGAAGACAAACGAGAAAGTGCTAGGCATGGTGAGTGAGGAAAGGAAACTGCTGGAAGAGATTAGGAGGAAGAGCAGGTGGTTTGAACAGGTGATGAGGGGATAGGGGGTGCCGAAGGCTACGACACTTTGGCTAGCCATGAAACCCTCTTACAATTAGTTTAACCATTACCTACAGCAGCTGAATTTTACTAAAATCATCATGTTAATACATGTGTAGGCCACATGAATGCATTAGCCACAATTTCTGAAACTATATTTAGTTCAGGGAATCAACTCACCACTCAAGAAATGTAGGCAATAATACTGGCTTGGAACCTGAAGAAAAGAAAAATATTGCTTTAAATGTCAAAGCACCATACTTGGCAAGGAGCAAAGGAAGAGGAAAAATCTTTCCACAAAAAATGGAATGCAATCATTCAGACAAGAAAGCAATCTGGAATCTTTTTTGCAAAGAAAGATTTTTCTGTAAACCTTGTTCCTCACTGCATTGGGTGCTTAAACTTTACAACTCTTGGAGTTTTTCATTACTTTTGGCCATATAATACAGCTGTAGAACTGAGATCAAATTAAGGAAGGGCCATCTTGAATCATCATTTGTCAACCACCTTCCCAAATACAAAATATTCCACTTTCCAATTACACTGGGGTCAACTAATGATAACTTAATAAAATGTGGTCAGCTACAACTGAAGACCATGAATACTGTTTTTTAGTAATTTAGTATGTAATGTGACCCAGTGTAAAAAGGGCACCATGTACACACGAATATGGTAGGCAGAGCTGGCATCACTACTAAGTTTCTCAGCTATCTAAGATAATTTTCATATTTAAATCTTAAGAATTATCATTATCTGTGCTTGCTTCTGAAGTTAGAATGACTTCAGATTGGAATATGACAGTGGATCAAAATTAAAGATTTAAAATTGATTGTCAAGTTATCTCGAGCTCTTGGTGCAGTGATCATCAGCCGATTCACGCATCGAAGTAGGAGAAGTTGCAGAACGTGGTACGTACGTCAAGTATCTGAAACAACAGAAAAAAGAGAACATTGTGTCAACAAAATTTTTTATATTCATTTCCTAATTATAGTTTTATTTATTTCACTAAATTAGAAACATTTAACAGGATAAAAAGGTTTAAAAAACCGTTACAACAAGCAGTAATTTGATTTTAATATCGAGATTTACTTGATGGTATAATGACGGCAGCATAAAAGACAAACTTTGTAATTCCATAAGAACCAGAATGGAATAGACGAAGACCTTGAACTACTTCGCTTAAGGGCTAGTGCTTAATAGTCTTGGCATTAATCCACGTAATTAACAAAATAGCAAGTGGAAAAATTGGCCAGCAATATGATATTCTTGTGATATTGATATAGAATTCAATTTTAATACACAAAGTGTTAAACATGAAGAGATTTGCCAATGTGATAATTACTTACTGATTACTAAAGTATCACTCAGTTAAAAATTAAAAAATACTACCATAGCAAGGACAACATACTCTTAGTTGGACGGGAGGTATAAAAGGTATTAGAGACTGAACAATGATTTCCCTAGTATTCAAGACGAAGGATAAAAGCACTGAAAGATCAACCGGAGAAAGCTGGCAAGGAATGGATATTTGAAGCATTAGAAATAAAAGCAGGAGTTACAAGCAACGGCAAATTCATAAAATATCAGTCATAAGGCAGGATACTCCAGGAAAGATGCCTTGAGATGAAGATTAGAGGTGCCATAAACTAATCTTCACGAAATTAGGCTATTAATAGTTAAGGTGTCCGTTCACACTCAACTTATTGCAGTTTTGAGTATAGAGGAAGGAGTCATCACGGAAAATCGAACGAGATAAAAAGAATATGACGATCATTCCTAAACTATTTACAAGTTATGATTTACCTTTAACAATGTTAGCAGAAAAGGTGAAAATACTATAAAAAATAAGTTAGAAGGAATAAATTGATTCCTGTAGAGATCAAGTATGTCTCAACAAGACTAAACTACTGGACCTAGTCGAAGAATTTGAATTTTTGGGATGCATGATCACTGGAAAGGAACAAGAACTATGAACAGAGCAGAAGCTCGAGAAAAGAAATTCTTAGAAGTACGAAAGAACTTTAAAAATGTATAAACTGAAAGGATGAATTGCAGTGATCCTTTGACGAGAACTGCAGCCGAAGAGAGGAGAATGGGGAAACGTGGAGTTTTAGAAGAATGAATAACTGTCAAATGGATGGAGATCAGACACAAAGTCCTACGAAGAGCATGGGACAAAACTTTTGACGAAATCTGGAGGAAATAATTTCATATTTAGAGGCATAACCACTGCCTCATAGCAATGGACAAAAGGATGAACGGGGAAAATTACTGAAGCTAAAGTATGTCAGCCATGCAAAGTCTTTTCAAGCAAAGAATGAACGGTGGTAAAATAATGAATGGTGAAATAAATGAAAAAATTATTCAAAGGGAGATATGCAGCAAACCAATAATGGGTTTGACGACAGCTTTGTATTTGCATTCGTAACGTTCAACCATTTTTACGAAGTATTAATAGTAGTACCATGAACAATACACTATTGGTTGCCAATTAATATTCCATTCTTCACTGCACATCATTTTACCGAAGGAAAATAGTCAAGGTTGACAAGCTTTTCTTAAATATTTAGAAAGCTGCTTCGCCGAAATTTCGTGTTTTGCCTCATATTGAACAATCCAAAGAAGCGTTCCCAGAGTAACACCCTGTTTAGAGCTATTGACCCACTAATAAAAGAATCGGGACATTGAGAAATTCCTGGAATGAGTCATTAAATATTTTACAAAATGTAATCATAATAAGAAGCATTTTCATCTCTGGAATGAAGCATAGTACTGACTTTACAATGACTAAGAACTTATCCCCAGAAGAATGCTGAGGGTAAAGTTTCACTACGCAAAAATAAAGTGCAAGGCAACACTTGGATTAATGTTACTGCTATTCACTACTTGATTCACATTTCTGGAGAAGAATTAAAGATATGAAATATTTGATGTTACTTGTGGATAGGACAAAACCAACAAAGCACGCTCAGGCACCAAGAAGAGAGAATGGTTTGAGAAATTGAAGCTCCCCAGGATGCATCGATAAAGTTTCATCAGAACCGCTAAAATATGTCTAATGGTGATGGCATTGAATAACTTTAGTATGAGAGATTTATGCCATTATCCATATGAAAAAGAGCTAAATGACGCAAACATTTTAGAAGTATTTTTGTGTATCTACATGAAATATTTCAAGAATTATCGACGGAAGAATGGAACAAAATGTTGCCTAAGATAAGGACATACTATTCCAGAAAAAGTTGGAAATCGAGAATTCTCTTTACGTCTCTTGAATTGAACACAAAGGAAATGAGCATCATTTAATGAATACAATAAGAAGTAAATGAATAAAGAAGATTTGGATGCGATTAAATAAGGTTGTAATGCGCAGGAAGGTGAAGTAAAAGATTGCTTTAATATTTATAGTGAAATAAGGTGAACCACGCTCATCCTTATTAACAGTCTAGAAAGTGTTCTCTCTTAGTCTCGTAGTTGCCTATTATTTAACAACCAAATGAAGCTTCCCCTCCAATTTCGGATTAACTTTAAAATAAAAGCTGGAAATATTTACACAACGACCAAATCATCTGCTGTATAAGCTTAAATAATAATATTAATTTTAAGACCTATAAATGAGGACAAACATTATAAGGTGCTTCTTCTCGCAATAGAAATTTTAAACATTGGCCCCTGATTTCAAAAACATTAACATATCTCAGAGAGATACTTGGGTAGAAGACAGAAAATAGGAAAAAAAATAGGAAACACATTAGGAGGTATTGCAGAGACCTATATGCAGAACTAAATACAAGCATTCGAGCATAAGCGAAGCAAGTGTACAAATTAAGATATTATAATTGCAACGCAAGTGACATCCAGGGAGGCATGGATAAAATCTATAAGTCCCAGAGTAGGGCCTTAACAATTACAGCAGGGAAATTTTGGAGCTGCCTACAGAGCAGTCCCGCTAATAGCTATATCATTATTAGGTTGGGATGTGTAAAAAATTAAAATAAAAGTGATACAATAAATGAAAATAGTACTAATAAACAGTTTTAATGCCGAGTCGTGTAACACCGGGGTATTGTGTAACATAGGGGTATTGTGTAACACCGGGGATAATGACTGGTAGTGTTCCCACAGTGAATTTTACCTCATTCTGCATCTTGAAATTCAATTCTTAAGGATCGTAGCGAAAAACATAACATACCGGTAGTGCCGGCTCGACTCCGAGAATTGCACCGAAGGCGCATTCTTAGATTCACACATACAGGACATGCGCGTCCCAATGAGTGAACATCACTCCGAAAAAAACACTGCATGAAGATTAATGCTCCGCGAGCATTTGTGACCCATAACCAAATATCAAATTCGCGAAATTCAAAACAAGTAAAACAGTTTCTTAAATAAAACTGCTCCGATCGAAAAATGTACACGCAGAGAATGGAGGGACTCGATAGAGTCGCTGGAGACTGAGGCTGCACGCCAGGCTGAGATTACTTAAATTCAGATCATGCGAGTTTCAGGATGACAGTATATTTGTACCTATCACTTCATCTCTATATACGATAGAAGTGCCGGAATGAAAGGCTGCCCAACTGATAGGAACGAAAATTCCCTCATCCAGCGCACCATTAATGACCATGGCAAAAACAGCTTAGGCTCCACTTCCACTAACAAATCACTTTCGTTCTGTCCATTTACCTATTCCCTCCCCTTTTCATGGCCTGTCTTTTTTTCTTAGCACATCCCGCCACACACTCTTGCGGTGTATTGTAGGGTAGAATGTAGATTTAAACTGATTTTGTAAATATCAAAACTTTATGCATAAGTTAAGGGATAGAGGAACTAAAGTGCCTGACGCTTGTTGTTGCAGTTGCCTCGGAACTACTGGACTATGCCTTTTGGCGAGTTGCTATGACCAACGAGTTGTGTATGGACTTAAGATAGTTTGAGTGAGACATTGTCTATTCATAATAAAAGCCATATTCGAATTTTATTATTTTTCATCATTTTCATGCGTGAAACAATGTTGGGATATCAATCATAGCATCAAGCAATCTGTGGACTATGATGGAGAAATTAATTTTCAGGAAAAATTGGACAAACTATGTCATTTTACAACATATGACGAATTGAAGTAGACTAGCCGACTACATGAAAGGAGTGTCTTTCAATGCATTGAATAAAAAGGCAGTTTTATTAAGACCAGTTTGATGTAAAAAAATGCGAAGGAATATAATGAAAGGAGAGCTTCAATTTTTACATTTAAAAAGTGAGGGGTGAAATCCAAAAATTAAACATTTGGCATGCCGCGCTGTGCTGAAATAATGATAATTTTGGCAGTGAAGAACGATTGACGAGATTGAGAACCGCTATCAAAACTACGAAGAAATAGAACATAAGGTCAACGTAAAGAATAGTTTTTTTCTGTGGAATAAAGATTCATTCACCGTGAGACTTAAGCAAATACTCTTTGACGAGTGGGCGAGGAGCAATGTTGGAAGAAAGATTGATTTAGTAAGCGAGAAGCAGAAAGTATCCCACACAAGCCAAAGCCAAAGCATTCATCCGAAGAAGTCTACAAAGAGCCAACAGCATAAGCTACGATGCACAAAAGCACTCTTCTGATATAAGTTCATTGTCATATGGAAACAGACTATAACAGTGGCAGAACATAACTGGGCGTGAATGAATGATTCCATTTGAGAATGATTTGAGATCAAATCGTACTCAATCTGCATATAAACAAGGAGACTAGTATTCACCGGGTAACATTTAAAGAAAAAATACCATTAATTTTTGTCTTATCTACCATTTAGAAATTTCTTGATCGGAATCGTTTACTTGGCCTTGCCTTAAACTGCAGAGCAAAGATTAATCTCCAAATAAGTCTGTCTTCCAAAATCACCTCTGTACAAGGTAGTACCCCGACCCAAGATGATAGAACACCTTGACCCCAACCAACCTCAACGAGCAGTGGTAGCGAGAACTTTAATTCAGAGTGGCTGGATAAAGATCTGGTTTTCCATTAACAAATTGCTGAACTAACTAGTTTTAAGGACAGCAGACCACCGAGTATGAGTGCCGAGTAGATGTTCAAAAATTAATAATCAGTGTGATGAAAGAAGTAGAAACTGAAGTTCCAAGATTATCCACGAGAAGTGAGGGAGAAATATTTTTGTCTGCAGAGAATTTTGAGGAAGTAACGGAAAATAAATGCGGCATATATTATGACCCCTACAGTATCAAGAAAACGAGCTATTTTCATTAAATAATACGATGCTGTGTAAGTCGAAGAAAGACAAGGCATATCTAAGACGACCTGCCGTTTTACTACTGCTTTGATTTGACTAATCACCATTAGATGTGTGTTAATAATATTCCAATCAAATTCAAACTGGTTCACAGAAATATCCCCAGGTCCAAGCTCAACGAAATGCTGAAAGATAATACAATCCACCAGATGACTACACTAGTGACTAATATTTAAAGGAATGAAGGTGAAATATCTTACACAATACAAATAAGTTAAGATTAGAAATCAAAAAGTTACTCAAATATGTTAAATATTTTTACAGAAGTCTCTGAATTACTGTTAAACAACTTATGTCACAATAACTGAGCAAGCCTAAAGAAACCATCACCGCAGCATATAAATGTCTCACCAAAGTTTTTCATTATGCAAATCAGCATCAAATACCATGAAACATGTGAATGAATATACGTATTTTCCTACAAATTATTGAAAAGTAAAAAATTAATAAGTTCAGCAATAATTCAATTTATCATGAAAAGTGTCGCGATAATTATATTAGGGTCAAAATCCTATCAAACAGTTCTGACAAAAAATTGGAATCACTATCACACCATTGGTATAAAATAAATACAAATTTATAAAGTAACTTCAAAGTTGCTTTAATTTATTATATTAAAAACATTAGCCTAAACCTGAGACTAGCAAGGGGAGTACCCAATAGCCGGGTATAGAATTTTAACGAAAGTTGGCTGGCAGCCAGTCCGTGGATAATTTACTAATCACGAAAATTCTGGGGTTACATACGCAATAGCTTAAACATAAAACACTAAGTTTAATTGCTTTGCTGCACTTGTAAAATTTAGAATTCCGTTTTGCGTTCCTATGAACATGGAATCCCAAGACTAAAGGAGTGATAGGTTCTAGATTTTTTTTAGGCTTAGATTTTTTCATTTTAAGTTTTGCTTGAATTCACAACAAAATATTTTTCAATTGCACATTCAAGATTCTTTTACACAATGAATGATTATTCACATTCAAAATCACTGGTACCTCAAACTCATCAAATTAAATTTAAACACCAAGGTTGAGAGGTGATAACATCTACGGAAAACAGATGCGCGGTGGGCTGAATTATAAAAGGGTTTCTTTATCACACTCCACATGCAAGGTTCACTTGCAGCATCAAAGTATGCACGACTATCTTGCCGAGAATCACTTTCATTCCACATGAGAGCCGGATTATTACATCAGCTATTATAAAATAATATTAGAATTAGCTGAAATTAAGGAATAGTTTGAATAGAAGTATTCGCGGTGCCAGATATTAAATGTCAGCTTATGTTTGCAAAATAATATAGAACAGTTTTAACGCATTAAGAATATCGGATAAACAGGTGAAAAATATTTACCACTTGAGTAAGTCAAGTAACAAATCAGTGAATGAAAAAAACACTTGATGTCCATCCCAGGAACTTAAGCCTAGAACCATAACACAGACACTACTTTACCCCTTAAATGCTTGTTCATATCAGCGATGATGCAATTCTCAAGTTTTTCATCACAGAAAAAAATAGTAAACCCCTATCGTGGGACTAACTACCAGCCTAACCACCATAATATAAATTTTTTTTTGTATCAGGCTTGGCTTAGTGGAAGTGATAGATATCTATTCTTCATAAAATAGAACTTCTTACTTTTCCATACAATATTTTAAAAAATTGCGACCGGTTTTACCTTAAGGCATCTTCTGGCAGAAGATGCCGTATTAAGGTGAAAACTGTCGCAGTTTTTAAATGAAGTGTGGAAAAGCACTAAATTTTTTATTCAAAATTGACGCCATAATAAAGTTCATAACATTCGCATAGCATGAGATTGCGTATATATGGTTTTAAAACATCACTGCGCCGAACACCTTTCTTGCGAAGTAGGAATTGAAGTAAGAATAACTGGATCCCATGTTTTCAGGTTCAATTGCGTGCGTCAGCGTTATGATAAACGTTTTCTCCTCCGTTACAGGAGGCGTCTTTAGGTCAAACCAGGGATGTGACCCGATAAGGCACGTTACGTTTGCCGTACGCGGGAGGCACCCAAACTCTTGAGTCCAAGCCTCGGCTTTGTAGGAGACCGAACCCTTCACCGCGGGTGGTTTATAGCACCAACTGACCAGCGTCACTATAGTTTATAACTTCTTAAAGTTAAACATAAATCGCACAATTATGTTCATCTTTGTGTTGTACTATTCACGTTGATGAAAATTGTTTTTAAAAGACAGTTTAATGTACATTTAAATTACTAAAGCACGTAAATTGGTTAATATCTATAGTATGACTGCGATGAAAAAACAATTTTCATCAGCGTGACTAGTGCAACACAAACACGAGTATAGCTTTGTGATTTATGTTTAACTTTAAGAAGTTATTAACTATAGTGTGACTGGTCAGTTGGTACTATAAACCAAATTGGTGAAGGGTTGGGTCTCCAACGCCGAGGCTCGGTTCGGGTGCCTCCCAGGTACGGCACGAAACTAAGTGACTTTTCGGTAACATCCCTGGGTCAAATAGGGTACTTCCCAGGGTCAAATATCCCTGGGTACTTCCCAGAAATAAGATGATTAGACATTGATGTCGAGGCCGTTGAAATTATGAAGAATCCAGAAACTTCTACAGCGAGGATTTGTATTCACGGGCAACAACATGGAAAAGGCTATTCAACCCCTTAACCAATGGAGAAACAGAACCGAATGAGCAGGTATTTTGGCGCCACTAACTCAATTAAAATCCGGCTACGATCCAAAAAACAACCCCTACAGTTCGACATGAAGACGCCTCCTGTAACAAAATTTTTGTAATCATTACGTTGACGCACGCAATTCAACCTTTAAACATAGTTCCGGTTCTTCAACCCATTGCAGAAGCCTACGTTCCAGCTAAAGTGATAATATATGAGCAAGATTTAGTACCGCAGAAATCCGTGACACCATTCGATTGTTTCAGAAGCGTGACGTTATTCCATAACACTGAAAAAACTACTGATGCTATTTGAAATTTAACCAGCTACTTACCCAATCAGTCTGTTGGAAAATTTGTGCCGTCTCATGGGTTTGTTAACTTGACGGGATCAACGCTGTAACAGCGGATCATCTCTCTGCTTAACAGGTGGCAGATGTTTCACCGCCGTACTGGTCGTCTTGAAAAATTGACCAACTTCATGAATCCTCATGCAATCTATGGGAACTGCAATCTCCGGCCAACACTTTCTGGTCTTCAATTCCGCTTGCGACGACTGTGGTTGTTTCCGTTCACTTGCCACGACTGCGAAAGAGATGAAAAGGGGGTTAAAAATATTTATGAATTCCAGTATGGAAGACGATATGTGACAGTAGCTAAGGAAGACAAATGTTTCATCTTTAAAAGCCATATTAAGATTCCTCCTGAGGTGAATACTCTGGGCTAACCCAGTAAAGGATATAAGTAGAGCTAGAAACTTATATCAATCGGAATTAATGAGTGATGAATTTCTAAATATCGCGAAAACTGGTTGAAAGCATGGCAGAAAAAATTAAATGCTAACCACAATATTAGACAAGTGAAGATAAGTAATTTTAGCCATGAAACTAACTTAAAACCATCAAATACCGTTACTAAAACAGATGTTTAACATACGCTGCAAACATACGGACAAATGAATTGCAAAATTATTCAATTCCCGGCAATGCATCCTGGCTTCAACAAAATTACTTACTACCAATCCTTCCTACAGGATTGGTGGATCGGTTGTAATAGGGGACAGAATATTTCTGATTTTTAGGATAAGAGAAACCTGACGTCGGAATTAGCCTGCTATTAACAAATGGTGCCAAGGGTTGCACAGATTGAAGCCCCATCCAACGGTTTTGAGTACTTCACTTTAAGTGCTCATTTTCCGAAGCACCCAGCCAAGGATCGGGATGGTACTAAAATATAATTGCTGCTTAATTTATTCGACCCTGGGCCATCGAAATGGAAAGCCTGTTCTACAGCCACCTCTCTATCCCGATCCCCACTTTACGAGAGAGCATTGTGAGTTAATACCCTCAAACAGCCAACGCTGGCAATATTAAGACGACGATACGACGCAATAAGAATAAAATTTCCCGGAATGCAATACCGGGGCAGAACAGGACTCTTAAGGTCATAATAATACAGGGAGTCTAACACTATTACCTCGGGGTCCTAAATCATTCGAGTTACTCCACTTTTGCAATAAATTAGTAAGTAAGTTTAAAAAAAAAATGTATGCGAAATATAAACATCAGAAGGGGTAAAACTTCAATATGCTCATACGTACGTATATTCTAAGCAGGTGGCCCCCAATGAATTACACGCCGCGCCGTCTCAAAGTTCTTCGCGAAGTGAAGCGATAGCTGGGTCCGTACCAACGCTCTTCGTCCCAACTCATCTTGGTCTGAATCTGAAATGACCAAAACCAGAGAGGGGAGTTGGGGGAGTGAAGCAACGATTCAAACGGATTGCATCCATTGGTTGGATACTCTCTGTAACGGAGGGTATGATTGGTCGCGCTTATGACGTCGTCGGGGATACGTTCGTCATTCAGAGAGCGATATGTTGGTGCAATGGGCGGATATTGGGATCTGCTGAATTGGAATGAGCTGCGTTGTTGAGGGGAATGACGGAATTCGCAGGAGGGAGATAGTATTTTCTGGTATCGGTTAGGGCGAACACTCTTGAAAATGGCCGCGATCAAATTGGTATTGCCGGTTGAAAAAGATTCCAATTCGACCTAAACACTCCTCACGGATCATCGCTCTCCACTCCCAAATTCTTTTTTTCTACACTTCCGTCCTTCACTTCTGGTGTTAATACATCCCTTTGAAGCGTATCGCCCGATATATCGGTTGTCAGACCAATACATCGGGTGATGTCCATATTCACGTATCAATATTTTAAATTTTTATTTAAGAGATAAGATTTTCTAAATATTTGGTAAAATATTACTATGTCGTTAAAAAGATTATCACGTGTCAAATTGACAAAACCACCACGCCACGTACACGATAGAGCTAAGGTCAATGAGAACAGGAATTATTTTTGAATCGTAATCGTAGTGGCGAAATACCTTGGAAGGAAACTAGGCGTAAAATGTTATAAATTTGCATTTCAACCGGCATAAGAATGCAAGAAGGCATGAAAGGAGTCGTGTGCCATAACATCATTATCGTGGGCATCCACATAAAATATTCCATAACTTGGAGACAATGTATGACTTTTTTCCTATGAATTAGGTATATGAAATAAAAAATTGCTCTTCTTTGAATAACATAGAAATTGTATATTTGATGCGAGGTACATAATACCAATACGTTAATGTGGCTGGAGTGGTAATCGTGAGTCATTGAGCGCACATATTAATAGCTTTTCAAGGAGAAAAAAATTCTTGAAATACATTTCATTTAAGCAAATCTGTTTATGCAGTGGAAATGGAAACTATACAAGAATTATATTATAAATTATTCGCCTTAATTAAAACATTGTTATGACTTTGGTTTTCGGCTCGGTATTCGAAATTCCAGCAAAAATTATATGTTATACCTAATATTTTTTTTACTCGTCATGATACCTTGATATTTTGCTAACAACTATAATAATGACACGAAACGAATTATTTCGCGTTTGAGACAAAATCTGCACATATGTAATCGAAATATTTCGATGTAGTACATGTTATGCATCCTAAGGCTACGTGTTAAAATAGCATTGCATTGCCAAAAAACCAAATCGGTAAACTGCTAATTTTTTCACTTTAATCTATAGATGTTACCTACAAAGGACACGTACATGCAAAGTTTCGCGCAAGACCGTACATGAACAAAAATAGCTCCAACCACCTTAAAGGTGCTCTCATTGACACGCGATTAACACTCCAGCCACTGTGTTCATTCGTTGATGCCAGTTTGAAGTAATGAAGCACCGACTTCTCGAAAAACGTCCACTGTTAGCCGTTAAAATTGAATCCACCCAATGTGCTAGGGTAAGAATAGAGGAGCAAACCACCCGCCATATTTTATGTCCTTTGGCCTAAGCGACACCATGACGACCCCATATGAGTCGTAGTTACACTAACTTTAGGGTATAGTGTTATCTTCTAAGTTCATGGGTATAGTGTAATGCATGTTGGTGACTACTCACCCCCTGCCACACACCCTTGAGGTGGCATGCAGGGTATTTTGTAGTTGTAGATGACAGAAAATCAGCCACTGTATTTTAAATTGATCCCACGTTATTTCGGTCTTCTTATATTCAAAACGCATAAAATAACCACAAATTCTCCTTTCATTGTGTCTATATAGCATATGCACACTCAAAATCAATTTTATTTAAATATCGGGATTTTAAATGCTCGCTGAATGCCAAATGTAATTCCGAAATTTTCTTCTTGGCTGAAAAACAATGACATTCTCAAAGTGATCCAGTTATCAGAGTCCACTATATCATACCAAAATTTCATTATAATATAGTTAAATAAAACTGAAAAGCCTTGTTTAATGCGGTCTAATCTGGCCTTATGCCAAATGGAATACTTTGCCATCGATTACTACATCTACATCTACGAAGTACCGTGCAAACCACCTCTAGGGTGTGTGGCACGGGGTGATTCCACACCAGACTTGCAGCACTCGTCCCTGTACAAATCGGGACCTCGAACGTTCCCCCGGCCGCTGGGCACAGACCAAAAAGCAGTCATCAATAGTGTGCGCAGTCAAATTAAAAACTGGGAGAGTGCTACATGCGAACCTGCAGTACACTGCTAAAGAGACATTTTCTTTATGTGAAAGTAAAATGGGGCGGGATTCTCAAGCGCTTCGCAGTAAGGAACCGAAAATAATCATCGAGTTTGTATGCTCGAGTCATGCCTCCTTGCCATGATGTCATATGTTGTGTGCACGAGCGAGCTCTCTGTTTAAAGTATTTCTGGAGGAAGCAAAATAGCCTGACAACTCCGATACCTTGACTTCCAATGAATTCGTTTGAATGCCAAGGAGGTGTTTCTCGGCCTCAGCTCTTCGCCTCTTCAAAATACAGTGCTATATCGTGGTATTTTTCTCCCGTGAAAGGGTGATTATTTCCAATAACTAATAATTGTTTAAAAAATGGAATAAAACGAATAAAATATTCAATTCTTGATTTAATTTACACCATCAATGATAAATATAAATAGGCCTGGCGATTATGGACTATAGCAGCGCCACAATTGAAGTTCAACAAATATACCAAACCAAGCGTAGTTGATCGCGACAGGGACTCATATTACCTATGACACTTGATCAGTCCAGCTTGATGCAGAATACAGATCAGTCGACATGGAACGCGCTCCGTTCATGGAAACCTCTCCCGCAGTAAGGGGAGAAATGGTTGGAATGGTTTCTGCTGGCCGATCAGTGGCAGAAGTGGCAAGACATTTTGGTGTCCACCGAAATTGTGTATATAGGTGGCTGAAGAGAAGGGGACACGGAGCTAAAGAGTGAAGCTCGTCCCGGAAGACCACGGGGTACGACCGAGGAACAAAATCGCTCCATTATAGAGTATGTACAGCAGCACCCCGTTTCAAGGGGAGGATTAGCGTCCTTGCCGCAAGAGATGGGGTTTGGCTGCACCTACTCTACATATCGAAGTAGGGTTCAAGAAGTAGGCCTGAGAAATTATAAACCGTGCCAAAAGCCATTTTTAACGCCGGCTCATAAACAGTCCAGATTCACATTTGCTCAACGATATTGTGAGATGGACCAGACCTATTGGGATTTAGTTATTTTTTCAGACGAAAAAACATTTCAGAGCAATGAGGATGGTACCATTCAACTATGGCGCCCGCGAGGGAAAATGTAATCATAAATGAAATTGTTTTCAGCATTGTTTCTTCCTTATTCTGAAAAGGCGTATATATTCATGAATTACTTTCTCAACAGGTATGATCCATAGATCTTGAATATAGGAGATTCAAGATCTATGGTATGATACCGCCTACATTGTGAGAAACAATAGGTCTGGCCGCGCGAGCGTCAGGGTTTGGGGTGCAATGACGGCAGCTGGGCCAGGTCCCCTCGTTAGAACACCTAAAAGAATGACATCAGTAGATTATGTCGTTATTCTAAGAGAAAACCTAATTCCGTACGCTTCCGAGATAGTCCCTGGAGAAGAAGAAGTAATTTTTGTCCAGGACAACTGTCCAGTTCATACAGGGCGAGTTGTCAAAGATTTCCTGGCACAAAATCCAAAACTTTGTCCCCTAGAGTGGCCGGCGCGATCGCCTGATTTCAATCCCATTGAAAATCTGTGGGGGATAATATCTCGGAAGTGGTCTGCAGACCGCTTGAGGACCGTTCAACATCTTGAGGATCATGTCCGAGAGGTATGGGCTTCCCTTTCCCGACGCCCAGACTTGTGTAAGAATTTAATAAATTCCATGAGATCGAGACTAACGCGGGCAATGGAATTGGAGGGAGATGCCACGGAATATTAATTCTCCCTCTCTCTCTGTTTGCAATTTTTGATGACAGCGCTGAGTGCAAAACTTATTTTACGTTGATATGAAGTTTTTTTTGTTTGTAGCAAAGACGCACCAGGTACGGGGAGTGCTCGTTATTTTCACGCCTTTATTTTCACAATTTTCCCCGTCCTCCATTACCACGAGAGTTTTATTTATTCGTGCCTTTAGTCATATCCCTCCATTTTTCCCTTGATCCATATCTACCTTCACCTTTCGTCTTTTTCTTTTGGCGATTCCCGATGATGATATCCGACTTTCAGGACTCATAATGAGTGAAAGTCACCGAGGGAATTAAGAAAAAGGACATCCTTGTCTCCTCAATCGGAAAAAACCAGGCGAAGTTTTCTCATCCCTATTCCTTTATTCCCACTAAACTATAATTATCATGGGCGAACGGTAAGAATCAGTCAAAATATTGACCGATACTGTGAAAAATATTTAGAGGGAAAGAACTGAAGAAGACTTCAATACAGGAAAACACGGTTCAGAAGTATTCGAAATTGGGTTTATTATAGCTTTAAATGAAATTATCTAGAAAAATATTCCAAGAATACTATTTCTGTGAAATATAAAAGGACGATTCCAGCATATTATGACTGTTTATTTCGTGAACTATTTCGTCAGGGTTGGTAAGGGGTTATTCTGAAAAATCAGTTATTCACATGGCGGAGTATAGAATTGGAAGGTAGAAAGCGATACAACTGAAATCCCCATGTTTTTATCAATGTGATTTACTTGTAAGTAAAATACCCACTTTTTTGGGTATTTTACTTACAAGTAAATCGCCACCACCTTGTGGTGAATTTGACTGACTACACCATTGACGAAACCACCATGACGATGCTCTCCAAAGGACTGAATTTCGCACCAACACCTAGGAATATTCCGCACAAGGAATTCATTGGAGCAATAGAGCAGGCTGTACGGAATCTACCCGAGGAAGAATCAGAAGAAATATGGAGTGAAGGGTCAACGGTCCTTATCAGGGCCATACCTACAAAATCTAATCTCTCGAGAAAGGAGTGGATGGCCCTCAAAACCATAAGGGACAACAAGGACATCATGATCCTGCCGGCAGATAAGGGCAACGCAACGGTCCTTATGCAAAAAGAAGATTATCACCAAAAGATTCTGGACATTCTAGCAGATCACACACACAAAACCATTCGTCATGATCCTGCGGACGCTATCACCAGAAAGACCACTGAATTGATTAAAAAGTCTGGCATTCCTGAGGAAGAATTACGGAATCTACGACCCAAGGCGATATACGGATTGCCAAAAATCCATAAGTCTGGAGTACCGCTATGACCCATTGTCTCTGCCATTGGAGACCCCACCTACAACCTGGAAAAATACCTAAGTGGAGTACTAGCAACATTTGTGGGACGGTGTGAACACTACATGAAGAACTCCATGGAGTTCATCAAAATCCTACAAGACATTCACATGCAGTCGACGGATATCATGGTGAGCCTAGACGTGGTGTCATTATTTACAAGAGTACCTTTACTTGACACCTTGGCTCTGCTGGGAAAAATATTGGACCCGGGAACAGTGCAACTCTTCCGCCACGTACTAACTTCCAGCTACTTCTTATACAATGGGGACTTCTACGAACAAACGGATGGAGTGGCGATGAGATCACCCCTATCCCCGATCATTGCTAACTTCTTCATGGAAGACTTCGAGGAACACGCCCTCAGCTCGGCTCCGCTGCGCCCCAAGTGCTTCTTCAGATAAGTCGATGATACTTTCATCATATGGCCCCTCGGAATGGACACCCTGTGTTCATTTGTCGATCACATGAACAGCCGTCACCCCAACATACGCTTCACCATGGAGACTGAAACGAACGGAGAGCTACCTTTCCTGGACATCCTAATCCGCCGCAAGGGAGATGGAACCCTGGGGGACAAAGTATACCGGAAGCCCACTCACACCGACCTATATCTAAACAGGAAGAGCCACCATCATCCATCTCAAAAGAACGCAGTCCTATCGTCATTGATTCACAGGGCCAAGACGATATCGGACAAGGAAAATTTAAACATCTCAAGAAGACCTATAAGAATAACGGATACAGCTACTTCCAAGTCCATATGGCCCTCAAAAGGATCTTCAGATGAGACAAAGAAGACGCACCAGATGAAGAACGGCACCAGCCCTCCAAGGCATTCTTGCCATACATCTCCACGGTTTCTGGAAAGATAGCCAGGATTCTTGCTAAACACAAGATCCAAACCATTCACCTCCCTCCTAATAAACTCCGGAACAAGTTGGTTCAGGCCAAAGATCAATCGGTCCAAAACACCCGGAATATACTGCATTTCATGCGAATGTGGCAAAGTGTACATCGGGGAGACTGAGAGAACCATAGAAACCAGGGTAAAGGAGCATCGACGCCACCTGCGACTCGATCAACTTGAGAAATCAGCCGTGGCGGAGCACTGTGTACAAGAGAATCACAACATCCATTGGGAAGAAACCACCCAACTCGGAAGGACCAGAGATTATTGGGACAGAATAACAAAAGAAGCCATAGAGATCCGGCTTCATCCCAATAACATGAATAGAGATCGAGGACTCCATCTAAGCAGCACTTGGAACCCGACCATAAAAAAGTCAGGAAACCCAACAAAAATACAAACCAATCAGGGACCACCTAGGTGAAGGAGGAGGTGTATATATATCGGAACACTACTGACATCGGCATCATCAGCCCTGAAGATGTTGGAAAAGTCTCCCAACGAAATGTCGGCGTACATCATGCAGACCTTAACCCGGGTGGAAACCCAAGAGGAATTCATTCAAGTTGCTGGGTAAGTTTTTATAAAGCAATGATAAATACGAAAAATGCCAAGATTAAAAATAAAACAGTGAAAAGTGCTGGGAGACAAAAAGCAAAGTATCCAAAAATTAAAACCAAAGCTAATCTGAGAAAAAAATGTAAATAATCGCAAAGTGAATAAGAAATGATAACAAATTATGATGCATTCTACAAATAAAATTAAGGTTAAATGGTGCATTTATGTATTTCAAATTATTTACATTCATAAGTTATAAATGTAAATGAATAGAAGTAGTATTTATGTTTAATGTGCTTCGACAGCTAAGGTCATTTCGCACACACTGTCTGCCATGTGCAGACAGGGGCAACACCACTAGGATGAAATGGAGGATCACCCCTCCAAACTCGTGCCAAGCCCAACAATGCTTAACTTTGGTGACTGATTGGGAACTGGTGTTTCCATCATGGCAGGCCGTTGCCCGTTTATAAAATGAATACTATATACATAAGCGTTATATGTTTATGTTACAAGATATAATATAATTATGGTACAAGACATATTATAAAATTTTGTTAAAAGACATGCATCGTAATACATTATTGTCTGACATATTATGGTTGCTGATGTAAATAGATCCAATCTTCTGTATATTTATGTTATTTTTAAGTTAAAATTAATAATTGAATGAATAAATAAATAATTTTTTGGTCTAGTTTACTTAACATACTATTTATTTGAGTAAAAAAAAATAAATGTGTTTTAATTATAATTTATTTAAAATGAAAATTTCTAAATTTTTTTTTTATTTAAAAATTTCTCTATATTTAGACAATTTCCAAAACTCAGTCACACACATGTTAATCAACCTTAGACAGAAGTATTCAAGTACGGAAAAAGTTTCAGAGATGTGCCTTTAAAATAAAAAATATAAAAAAAAATATTTAAAGAGCTCAAGTTAGGCGGATTTCCCCATATATCAAGCTATAAATATTTTTTGCAACAATCAGCCACATTATGTGCCCATTTTAAGAGCCAATTTTGAAATCTTACACATTGAGCAAATAGGTATTAGACCCATAAATAGAAAATCTGTAGTTTTATTCCCCATATATATACGTGGAACTTAACCCTTTGAGTGCCGGGAAGCGCGATCGTGCTCCTCCTGTCTCTTGCCAAAAGTGCCGGGAGCGCTATCGCGCTCCATCTGCGATGTCACTATTTCGTATATTAATATTTTTACTAATATTATTGTAAGATAAAATCATTAAATGCAACATGTCAAACGTTAAACCAAATATAATAAAGTTTTCCTAAATTTTTTGTAAATGTAATTTTATTTATGTACCTATGAAGAATAATTTTTTTCGTAAAATACTGCAAAATCACCAAAAATTCCACGGCAATTTTAGCATAATACCTAGGAAATTGGTTGGCACTCAAAGGGTTAATCTGAGGTAAAATGCAATCTAAAAACAGTACTGGAAAACTCAACACACCAGTATTCAGTGAAAATTAATTTAATGATGAATGATGCACATGAAATAACACACAAATTTCATCCTCTTTATGAGAAGGCACATGATACATTGATTTCAAATTCTGCAGTTTTTCCACAAGGTTTCCCACAGCCACTAAAAATCGTATCTCTCCAACTTTAGCAAGTGATGAAAGGCTTTGAATTCAACAAAAGGAGTATTGGAAACCAAATTCATATTTAATTTCATCAAAAATACAGTTATCGATGACATAAATGATCAGAACTTTCCCTAAAAAAAGAATAAATACAGTCTCCTTGATCTTAAGCTTTCTATGCGTCTAAAAGAGATTCAAGCTCATCATTAAGACATGAGCTGTCTAATAAATTATGAAGGAAGATAGAATTTAATAAATTACTTTTGCCCTCTCTGATACCACCCCCTCCCAATATCTTCCACCCCCTCCCAAGATCTTCACTGACCAATGAGAACATTATGTGGAAGAGAAAAAAGATCAGATTGTGTAGAGAACACTTTTGAAACAGAGATGTAATTTGCAAGCTGAGAAGTATATTAAAGAGTCAGAAAACTCAACGTAACATGTCTT
This sequence comes from Pyrrhosoma nymphula, assembly GCA_963573305.1. NCBI lineage: Eukaryota > Metazoa > Arthropoda > Insecta > Odonata > Coenagrionidae > Pyrrhosoma > Pyrrhosoma nymphula. The sequence continues at coordinate 61,976,878 of OY754338.1, read as the reverse complement.
TTACCCTCCTGATACTTTTCATTCCTCTTCTAATTTCTCAGAGCATAAATGCTGATGACAATTCAGATTCTGCTTGTGAGACACGATCATCCTCCAGTAGGGCACCATCTTTTCATTAACAGTAAGAAGGATGAGGCTGGGGAGTGGTTAACAACTTTCCATGCTTCAAAATCAGATTCTAAAACCACCAACATTATATTGAATATGTCACAGACTGTTTGCCAGTGTGACAATGGCCAGGCTGTTCACATCAAAGGAGTGATCCGTGGTGAGAGTTTTATATTTTTAGAGTGATATTTCCATTCCATCTCATTATATGCCACCTTTCTATGCCAATCTGAAGACTATGTGGGAAGACAGCATCAGCAAGAATGCACAAGATCTGCTTGGGGTGAGGAACTGGAGAAGACTTGCAACAAAAACAATTAGTATCTATCAAACATAAAAGGTATTCCAGTAGGTAAGCAACTCTAAATATTTATGGGATGTAAAGGCATCAACGACACAACAATGGAGAAAAAGGATGCGCAGGGGAGTCTTTGCCATGAACTGAGGGAGAAAGTATGTATGCCTAAAAGCAGTAAGAGGGAAGCTGAAAAGATGCTGCATTAAGCCAGATATCTTACTGGAGAAATGGGCGGAGAAAGAGGAACTGCAGAGGAATAAATATGGACAAACGAGAGCCCCAGAACTAAGGGAAGGCAGAATGTACCGTGGCCGAGTCCTACCCAGGGAGATTGGCAGTCAGCTACCATACGAAGGGGAAATTGTCAGCGCGGCATCGACTATGAGCAGCCATAAATGTACGATAATGATTTTTTATCAGTACTCAAATGGGTTCCAAAAAGTCTGTACATGGAACATACAAAGGGAGAAAGAGGAATAGTAGGAGTATTGAAGGAGATGAACTATTCCTTATTCCAAGACTGAATTAGTAAACTGTCCATATTAATGATTAAGAATAGAAAATCAAGTGGTCAATGGTTAATTGTCAGTTTAATTAATTATTAATATAGCGCGATTAATTGAGCTCAATGTTTTTGGGTCTGATTATTGTGGAAAACCATTGTTAAATAATCTTACAAGTTCTGCATGACATTGAAATGTTTCCACTGATAAAAGTTATCATAAAATTTATTTGTTAAGGTCAATGCCCATTGTATTTGTTTACGTGACATGAACCCTGTATTTCCCAATCGCAAAGAACATAACATCCTGGACAGGCCAGACCAGAGATAAGTACAAGTGAGAGGGGACGTGAACATAAAACACATTGGGAATAAGAAGGAAGAATTGAGCTTCCGCGATCTGGAGGATTTAGACCCAGTTGAAAATAACGCTACCGGAGGAGTGTTTCAGCATTTCTACTATGGTTACACTCATGCATTGCTTCGTGCATGCCCTCCTGTTCATGTGACTCCTAATTGTCCCTCTTCTACATAGTTTTTTCCACCACATTCACACTAAGCTTCCTCAGTCTAGCCCTTCCTCTCACACCATTCACTCTCCTATCAAAAACATATTTTTATGTATACGAGTCTCAACATGTCCATGAATCTTGCAATCCATTCCCAAAATGATGGACCAAATTCATTTTACTTTCAAAGTGAATATATGTATACTGAATGATTAAAAATAAACACTTGACACAATATAGAAATGGAACATAGGAGTCATGGAGTGGAAACATAAATAGGCAAAAGGCTAAAAAAGAGATAAGGAGTCACAATTTTTAAAACAAGCCTTGAAATAAGTTGGTGGGTAGCTTGATATTAATTTTATTACTATTTAAATTCTAGGTCAGGACACTGGATGATGTACCATACACATGTGCATACAAATGGAACTGAAACTGTGAAAAATTATAGGAAAAATTTCAATGAACTGCAGGTATGTCTAACATTCATTTGAACCATATTACTTATTATTTTATATGCTTGCTTAAAATGTATAAAACATGAGTAAATATTTATGTATACAGCTCAAACTCACTATATCCCTCAACACAAATCTTGAGAACAACTATGAATTCCAATTTCATTGAGGAAGTATTCACATAAATTTTAACAATTTAAATAACATTTTCCCACTTTCTTAATTAAAATTTCCCAATACATTATGAAGATTATTAGAGATGGTGGTTTTTAGCACTAATGTTTCCACGCTAATAAGTGAAGCCTGAGTACACCTCTTTTAGGCCTAAAATCATCGAGAATGCTTCCTGAAATAATCGATTGTGTTACACAAAAAAATACTGTCTTTGTGGCTTCCGAGTCTGAAATACATGTGCCGTCAATGGTGCACGTTGAAGGAGCTTCCTTCATCATGAATCAGAAATCACTTTTCTGAGAGCATTGTATTTATTTAGCATACTATCACAGATTACTATATCTGAAATGCACATCTGTGCAGGTGATATGTTTTGTGAATAGTGAAGTGTGAATATCTATCTACCTAAACAGCTTCATGGAATTTCCTTCAACAAATGGCTACTGATCTGTTAGAAAATGCTGCTTTAATTAACAAACAAGTAACCTTGTTTAAGCGATAAATTGACTGCACTACCAAAATCTTCTTCACTAGCATAAATACCGACAGAAAAGAGCAACAAATTAAGTGTGGAATATAAGTGTATTGCAAGACAATGCTGCCACCGTGAGATCAAGTTTTATTGCATTCTAAATACATAGGTGAAAATTCACTCTTTGCCATAAGTACCTTTAATTAGCAATCATTGATAATACAGCATTTATTTTAAAATCATTGCAAATGCTATAAATCATCAACCCATAAAATGCAAGAGCAAACTTAAAAAACTTCACCAAAAGCATAAAATAATCATTAGTAAAGTTGTTATAAATAATGAACAAGTCCTATCCTGTTATTTTATGCTCCATGAGCCTATGTTCATGGAACAGAAACATCAATTTTTTTAATAAATTTAAGACTGGTGCCCTAAACCTTGCAGGAAGTGCATAAATGTACAAATTGTTCTAAAGGATTTAAGCCAGCAGGTCAGTAAAAGTCATAGCCAGTTACTATTCACTGTGTAGTCCGCAACACAGACTGTGTAGTAATTTGCCACGCTTTTGTAGGCACTTCCTCAAGAGAATGGAAAATATTATTAAAAAACTTGTCGTGGTTAAGGTCTACTTCAACTGATAATTTTTTGAAACATCTTTAGGTTGGAGATCGTGTTGGTGTGATGGTGAATAGCATGGGAGCATTACATTTTTTTGTTAATGGAGAGGACCAGGGCCCAGCTGCTTCTAACTTGCCGGTGACACTTCATGGAGTATTTGAATTATACTATGAGAAGGAGACCATCGTGGCTTCATCATCATAACCATTTCAAGAGGATTTTCTACTTTTCCAAGAGAATAAACATTATTCCAAAGCTATACATAGTAGACCCTTCCTTTTTAGTATTGATCTGTATCTAAGGACAGTTCACATAGTAAATTTAAATGAAAAGTGAATACATGAATTACTGCATCACTATTGGGGCTTTCCATATGTAAAAATGATTGTATTTCCTTATCTGCAGCAGCCATTACAGTGCAAAATGCTTATAATAATGGACGTTAAAGGATGTAAATAAACACACATTTCAAAACATTGTGGCAGAAAAATGTGTTGACTTCTCTTGATGGACTTGAATGCATGTTATATCCCTGTGCCTGACATCTACACTAGAAGAAAAACATTCCACCAGCCTCAACAAACATGTAGCTAGCATAAAATGATTGTAAGCCATTGATTTTATCAACTAGGCCAAAAAGAATAGCAAGATGATCATTGGATCATGCGCAATAGGAATTCTTCCTCTGTGCTTTTTTCTGAAGGCTGAGTACCATATATTTTTGATAAAATCAAGAAATAAAACACCCAGAATTCATGCAAATGAATTATAATTTAAATTTTTAATGATTTCCAAATTAGAAAAATTAATAGCTCCAATTATACACCAGACTAGCTACTGCTAGCAAAGCTGCTGATAATCCTGAGGATGGAGACAAAGCTTCAAATAGTCATACTACTGAATCAGGAAGTAGTGCATAGAAATAAAGTGAGCTACAATATGCTATTCATTCATCTTGGAATTAGACCATATAAGATGTATATGGTCTAATTCCAAGATGAATCGAATTACTCTTAATCAAAAATACAATCATGGGCATGATGGAAAAACCAAATTGCCTTGATAAAAAGACAAAAAGAAGATAAAAAATATTTAAAACATATATAGGTAATACACAAAGAATCGATCAGAACCTTATACCAGAACAGACTGACACAACTACTTAAAAAACCTCCAAGGAGTGATAACATCAATGAAGAATGGAAAAAAATCAAAAGCACTGCATTAAGAATAGGAAATGAAGTCCTAGGTACCAAAAGAAAAAACGAAAAAGATAATTAAAAATATGGAACTATGAGATAAAAGAAGCCATTGAAAAGAAAGATAAAGTATACTGTGAATATCTCCAAAGAAAAACTGGAGATACATGAAGAAAATACCAACAGATTAGGAACAGAGCAAAAAAATGGTAAGAAAAGCACACACACATCGTGGGATACCTATATCAGCGGAATAGAAAATTATGTAAGTGAATGGCAAGAACTCACTAACTATATTTAAAAAGGGAGACCATAGCAAGGAAGAAAACAACAGAGGTATCAGCTTACTAAATGCATAATACAAATTGTATAATAAAATAATTAATGAAAGGCTTATAGAAACAATCTAGGAAAGATTATTGCCAGAGGAACAAGCTGGATTTTGAAAGGGACGATCGAGCACGAACGAAGTTTTCTCGCTAAAACAGATAATACAGAAATGCATAGAATTTAATATAGAGACACAGCTAGCATTCATCGTCTACGAGAAGGCTTTCGATCATGTAGATAGAGAAAAACTTTGGTCTACAATGCACAGGATAGGATACTCTCGCCACTAGGTAAAAACTATACAGCATATGTATAGAGATACCAAAATTATAGTACATAATTATAAATTATACTCTGGCATCGGAAAAAAAATGACACAAGAAATTAAAACCAACCAAGGAGTGATACAAAGATGTCCTTTATCTCCCACACTTTTCGATATCTACATGGACAATTTAGTGAGAGAATGGAAGGAAACACGCCACATGGAATCTAAATAAGCCAAAATGACTACCTAAGCACCATACTCTTTGCGATAACTGAGTTAATATCCAAGACAACAAAAACAAATTACAATTAGCAGTCCACAAACTACACCTGCTAAGTCTCAAATATAACTTTAAAATCTCCATGCTAAAAACCAAAACCATGGCATTCCTGAAGAAAGCCCCAATAAGAAAAAAATTATAATTGGAAATTAAATACTGGAAAAGGTATCACATTTTAAATATCTGGTAAGTAACAAACATATGAAGAAGGTAACTAACTAAAGATATAACTAAGAAAGTAAATAGCTATGTATCAAAGAATATGCAGTACCATAAGGACACTGAAAGAAAAAACCATGAAAGAAACTGGTTAAATTCTATAACGTGATGGCAGTACCTACTTTATTGTATGGGTCCAAATCATTGGCACCAAGGCAAAGAGATTTGAGACAAATGGAAACATCAGAAATGAAATTTCTCAGATCCATTAAAGGTAACACAAAATTAGACCATGCAAGAACTATGACATAAGAAAAGAACCAAATGTATATTCAGTGAAAGACAAGGCAATATGTACATTATTAAGAAAAGTGGAAAGAACATTTCATACATGCATAGTTGGGATTAACGATAAAAATTAATCATTAAAAATGTACTCAAATATTTAACTGAACCATTACTTTTTAGAAGAGTTAACTTTTAATCGTTAAAATTATACATTAGCTGATACATACATACTAACTTCAGTTAATTTTTTCGTTAATTTTTGGCAAATGTCGACCTGTTCGAATTTGGGCAATAAGCTTACCAAACAGACAAAGGGGAAAATAAAATGGAATCTAATAATGCAATATAGCTGTGCAATGTAGCTGTGCAAGAATGCAATGAATAGGCCCAGATGATACATCCAAACATAAGCGGGGTTGAATGGAGTGACCACCAAAGTTTAGGAACGCACCCTCAGACGAGAAAACACCGAGACCACTCAAAGACCATGTCCACGAGGGCACGAATGCCTTACTTGGTGACATCGTGTCATCAATACTATTTTGTTGAACACGGGAAAGGGGGTCACCAAAAAACCTATGATGGGTAACGAGGGGGACAGGTTCATTCAAAGTAAGGTATCTGTAAAAATGTGCCAGTTAACACATAACTTATGCGGCGACATTCCGTCGTCAGTGGGGTTGAGTGGAGTGACTGCTAAATTTTGTCGACCAGGACTGATGTCTGATACAAATTTTGAAATGAGAATGTTACATATGTTTAGTGACTTATTAAGTAAAAGTACTAGCCAGACATTGACCAAACTGGGAGATCTCTCAAATCCAGGCTGAAGGAGCATGAAAGGGCACTGACGAAGAAGCAATTCTGCCTGTCGGCAGTGGCTGAACATGCATGGACTGAACCCGGCCATGACATCAACTTTCAAGAAACAAAGATCATCGCCAGGGAAAACCGGTACTTCCCCAGACTAATACGAGAAGCTGTAGAAATTACGAAGAACCCGGACAACTTCAAAAGGGCAGACAGCTATACCCTCTCCAGCATATGGAAGCGATTATTCCAACACACCCGTAACCAGATCAACGGTCCTGAAAAGGACCTTGGAGACTCAGAAAAATCAGAATGCGGCGGAAACGACACCCAATCACAGCACGCATGACCTGCCAAACCTGCCTATAAACACCCTGCCAAACGTCACGGAATCACTTCGACCTGAAGATGTCCTCTGGAACAAGGACGAAACTGTTGTCATTTGAAGACAAACAACGTGGTGGAACACCGAAAGCCATCCAACATCACTTTGACAATAAAGAAACTTCTCCTTAAAACTCATAGATTTGCAATTTCAGTAATGAGGCCATTTAAATTAGAAATCAGAGGTAACAAGCTGCAAAATTGTACATTTTACAGACAAAAGAATCCATACTGATTGGAATCATTTTCTCACTAAAATTCCATTAGTCAGCTTTTTATTGACATACCTAGAAATAAACATACAACAATTATGATAAATTTAATTTTTCTCATCTGAAGTATTAGAAATTAAAATGTTTACAGTATAAGGAAAAAATTAATCAGTATAGTGCAAATTTAAGAAATCAGTTTCATGCCAATTCAATAAATTAGCAGTTTCATCTAATCTATTGGACATTATCTATTGGATAAAAAATGAACTCTCAGATGCTCACTTTAAAAATGCTTTTTAAATACATATTATGGTCTTTGTAAAAAAAGCAGAACAATCAAAGTGCTCCCGCATGTGTGAAAAGGTTCACTGATCATCACTGACAGGTCGTCACAGATCGATAATTTTCAGAAAAGTGATACTTATGCATACATACATACATAATCATTCCTGGATAATTCAACCTTTCAAATTTAAGAAGGGAGAGACTATGGCGCTTCTCACATTTATGATAAACTTACATTCCATCCAAACTGTGAAAAATATGCAGCAATTAGCAGCGATGGGAGATCAGCACAAAAGATAAAGTGAGTGCCAATGCAAAAAATATCAGAAATAAAATACCACCATTCATAAGGTCTCAGAACATTAGTCTGATTTCATATTCAACCTCGCTGTTGAAGGATGCCTTGGTGAATAATGAATATTTCAGAGGATTTAACACTATATAAATCTCAATATTGTAGATTAGATGACAGTATAAAAGAAGTCCTACTGACCCAGAGACCTCTCAAAAAATATGAGCTTTTTGAAGTATGCCTGGACAAGAAAAATACAAAATTTAATCATAGATTGGGAATAGGAGTAACCATTTATGATATAAAAAAATCAACCATACCTCATTTCATGTGGACCTTAAAAGTAACTGGCTGGTCCATTCATTTAATTTATTTGGTGATTCCTCCTCAACTGGGCCCCTCACATGGGACACTTCAGATGGGAGAAAGAGTTCTCTCCCAACCCAAGTCTGTAACTGGGTAGAGAAAATTCAGTTGCCTGAACCGGAAGGACAGAAGTGAGCGTATGAAAAATTCTGAAGCCAAAGATGATTATTGGACGTATTTAGGAGACCTACTTTTGATAACCAATGAAATCGACTGCACCTTTTCCCACATGCAGGAGCACTTTGATTGTTCTGCTTTGTTTACAAACTTTCTGAAAACGAATATTTGCAATATATGGCTTCATTTCTGCTACTGCAAAGTATGTACCAGTCAGATAATTAATACCAATTGTTCGCTTGAGTTTCTGTTACACTTCATCCTAGTTTAAATCACACCAAATTCAAAATACAACTTGGAAAATAAGCATAACAAGAACAGGTACAAAAATTCATTCTCTTTGTCACTAACGAATGACTTCTTACCATTGCATCAGTGGTGAAAAAATTATATGGAAGCAATCACACACACACACATGGATGAGAAGATCATTAGAATACATAAACAAATACATGACAGAACATAGTCATTGTAATGCTGTCTGTTTATACCATTCTGCTGGTTCTACCCTATACACAGTCCCAATCTCTAATTGATGCCCGCATGCCCCACGTGACATAGCCAACTGACAACCAATATGCGTTCACTTCATATTGTATGCACGTGCAACTACGGTGAACTTAGAATGATGGTTAATGTAAACGAAAATATGGCATTTCATTGAAGTATTACCCAATTTTAGATAACTGGAGGGTGAGCTACAGGCGACAGATTCCCAGGTTGCACCTGTTGGTCCCATCCCTCAGGACACGGAGGCCATCCCACCTGATATTGCCACAAGAGATCCAGGGGGGGCAGAAGGCATGGGAGATGACATGAGTCAGCTAATCCCAATTATCCACAGATCGAACAGACCCAGAAAAATAAAGGTTTTGTTGAGTTGACTGGTTATAAGTTATATACCGTGAAAGTATAGAGTAATTATGAGTTCTTTAATTGAAATAACGACAGGTTATGGGCCCAGGGTGCTCAGTGAAGGGTAAAAAAGAATTGAGAACGAAAAAATTTGTTAGAAAGTGTGGAAACCGAAAGAAGAGACGGCCAGCGAAAAATATATTAAGAAAGATCAAGATGGCAGATGGAGAGAGAACGAAATATGGAATGGAAAGCTAAATACTACAAATTATTATTCTTGGTCCAAGTAGCGAAAGCTGAATTAATAGAAAAGAACGGTTGGAATGCCATTGACCCCAGGTTTGATGAAGAACGAGTTGATGATTTAAATATCGATCAAGCATGACTGAATCGCAAGGCCCTAGCATTCCTACTTAAACATGTATCTAAGGAATATGTTGAAGACATTGGTGATAACTTTGCAAAGGACGCTTGGAACATTCTAAAGGAAATCCATACATCTTTTACATTGACCAAATGCCTGAAGGTCATGAAGCAAATGATAAACGTACTTAAAACACCGGAGAAAACGATGCATAAATATATGGCTGAGATACAAGGTTTAAACAGAGTGGTCCAAAGTGCAGGATACGGATTAGAGCTCAACGACAAGCAGCTGGCAGGCCTATTCCTGGCAGGTCTTCCCGATACCCACAGAGTCACCATTGCAATTCTGGGTGGCGACAAGGAGCTATCAACAAGAAAAGTTAAAGCTGTATTATTGCAAGAAGACGAGATGGCCTATGAAGAAACAAAGGTGGTACACGGAGCGCTGACATCAAATTTCAACCAAGGATGGAGAGGACAACGGGGCAGCGAAGACGAGATGGCCTATGATGAAAAGAAGGTGGTACACGGAGCGCTGATGTCAAATTTCAACCAAGGATGGAAAGGACAACGTGGCAGCTATCGCGGTTATCACCCATCCCAAACCAGGACACCGATGGAGCATAAAAATAGTAGCAATGATGATAGAAAGAGTTATATTTTTAATAAGTGGGGACATATTTCCAGAGACTGCCCTCGAAATCGAAAATGTTTCAATTGCAGAGAGAGTGGTCATTTTGCTAGAGACTTTGCGGAAAATAGAGATAAAGATATTAAGAAAAAAGGGAAAGAAGATTATGAACCTAAATCGGTATGTAGCGGCATGAAGACAATATCATGTGTAAATGCAGTGAATTTGACGACTATGAGAATGAAAGACAATGAGTGGATATTGGACAACGCATCGACTGATTACATTTGCAAGGACAAATTGGCATTTATTTCATTAAAACCAAAAAAAGGCTACGTAAATATGGGAAGGGGCAGTGTTGAAGTAGAAGGAACAGGAACGGTACGAGTAGAGTTAGCATCTAAGTGAGGTAACGTAATTTTGGAACTTACAGCTGTTTTATATGTATCAGCTTTCAATTATAACCTTATATCATGTTTAAAGTTGGCAAAAAAGGGAATTTCATGCAAAACTTTTGCTGATTTCTGTGTGGGAAGGTTCAAGGGAGAGGATATTTTTACAGCTCCAGAGAGAGAGGGACTTAACATACTAGAAGCAATGTCAAACAAGGCTATGGTGTCGACAGGGTGTGAAGAATCAAAAAATGATAGAGAGAGTGACAAAAATGAAATTCATAATGCAGTAGCATTAAGTAGTGTAATGGAATGGAATAATAGACTTGGACATTGGCATGAAGAGGGTATAAAGAAAATCCCGGTAATAGAAATAAAAGAGAAATTAGATGACAGCTGTGACGTTTGTAATTTAGGTAAGGCCACTAAGAAAGGGTTCCCAAAAACAAGTAACAGAAAATCGGCCCAACCATTAGAACTAATTCATAGTGATGTCATGGGGAAATGCAACAAATCATTAGGAGGTTCCCAGTATGTGCTAACGTTTGTAGATGATTAGTCTAGATATTTAACTGTGTACTTCCTAAAAAGCAAGTCAGAGGTATTCCAGCATTTTAAAATTTTTTAGGCATTAGTTGAAAATAATAAAGAAGGAAGAAAAATAATGGCATTACAAACTGACGGTGGAGGCGAATACATCAATCAAGAATTTAGTGATTTTTTACGGGAACAAGGGATCTCTAGGAGAAAAACCGTGAAAGAGTCACCTCAACAGAATGGGGTGGCGGAGAGAGTAAATTTAACTTTGGCGAATGGTGTAAGATGCATGTTAATACAATCCGGTTTACCAGTGAGTTTTTGGGCAGAAGCAATGAATTACATGTGTACAGTAAGAAACTTGTGCCCTTCTAGGTCGATAGGCAATCAGATTCCATTAGCTTTATGGGAAGGACGAGATATAACCATGTTTGATTACCAAGGGTTAAAAGTTTTTGGTTGCAAAGGTACTCTATATCAAAAGGGTAATAACAAATTTGAAGCCAGAGGTATTTCATGTATATTTGTAGGTTTTGACAAAGGAGTCAAAGGTTTTAAGGTATGGTTACCATCTAAACAAAAGTTCACAACTGTGCATAGTGTAAAATTCAATGAGCAAAGTTTTCCATATGCTGGAAAATTAACATTTGATGTGAATATCCCTAATATTCAGGTGAGTGGTGAAAAGAACCTTGAACCTGTGGTTGATAGAATTACTGATAATGAAACTAAAGATTGTGTTAATGCTGATTCTGATATTTTGGCTGTAAATGATTTCAATGAGTCTATGTTATCTGAGGAAAGTGGTACAAATGTTTTTATAGGGTGTAATGAGAAGGAACTACATGATTATTACTCTCCATTAATTCTAAATTTAAGTGATCCTGAAGTGGATGACGTGAATGTTAACTGGAATAATTCAAATTTGAAGCAAGAAGTGAGGAGGAGTAACAGACTACCAAAATCAAAAATATGTTCATGCTGTCCATTATCCTTATTTATTTTAGAATGTGATTGTCAGGGGATAATAGAACCTAAGTCAGTAAGTGAAGCACTGAAGAGTGATCAGTCTGATAAATGGATTGAAGCTATGCAGAAGGAAATGAAACAACTAATAAAAAAGGATGTTTTTGAGATAGTAGACCGACCGAAGCAACAGGCTGTAATAGGAACTAAATGGGTATTTAAGGTTAAACAAAATCTTGATGGTTCAATAGAATGCTTCAAGGCTAGATTAGTTGCTAGAGGTTTCACTCAGGTCAAAGGTGTAAATTTCGACAAAACCTTTGCCCCAGTGGTGCAAAAGAAAACAGTGAGATTATTGTGTGCTTTGTCAGTAATCAAGGGTTGGGATATACATTATGTAGATGTGTTAGCTGCGTATTTAAACAGTGCCTTGGAGGAAACTGTACATGTAGAGCAACCTGAATGTTTTGTTGATGGGAATGGAGACAAGGTGTGGAAATTGAAAAGGAGTTTGTACGGTTTGAAACAGAGTGCTAGAGAGTGGCATAAGATGGTTGACCTAATATTGAAGGATCTTGGATTAGTGAGACTCCATAAAGATAGGTGTGTGTATATGAACAAAAATGGAAACCTAATAGTTACTTTATATGTAGACGATTTAGGAGTATGGGGGGAGAAAAATGAGGTGCAGTTATTCAAATCAAAATTTAACTCAAAGCTGGAAATCAGAGATCTTGGTTGAATGTCACATTTTCTAGGTATGCAGGTTACCCAAGAGAAGGGAAAGATATATATTGACCAAATAAAATATATTGATGAGGTAATAACAACGTTTAAATTTGAGAAAGCAAATACTAGATCTGCTCCTTTACCAATTAATAGTGATGACAGGACTGAATCCTCCAATCAATCATTAAATTGTGAGAGATACCAAGCAGCTCTAGGCAAACTTATGTATTTAGCTACATGCACCAGACCAGGTATTAGCTTTGCATTAATTAAGGTTAGTCAGTTTAATAAGGAACCAAAGATTAAGCATTGGAATGATGTGACTCATATAGTGAGGTATTTAAAAGGAACTAAAGATTTGAGAATTTTTTATCAAGGGAATAAACCAAAAATAGAAGTGTATTGTGATGCAGATTATAATGAGGTAAAAGGAGAAAGATTATCAAGATTTGGATATGTTGTGAAAGTGGCAGGGGCACCAATATCTTGGTTTAGCAAAAAACAGTCAGTGACAGCTCTGTCCACAGCAGAAGCTTAATATTATGTCATGTACATATGAAGTTGTTAAGGAGGTTTTTTTGGCTAAGGATGATTTTAAAAGAATTAAAATTTTTAGAACTTGTAGAAGATCCTACCGTAATTTTTAGTGACAACCAGAGTGTCATAAGATTTGGAGAAACTGGAATTAGTTCTGAAAACTCCAAACATATTGGTGTAAGGTACTGCTTCATTCAGCAATGTATTGAAAGAGGAGATGTCACATTTAAATATGTAAAATCAGCTGACAATTTAGCAGATTTGTTTACCAAGGCATTAGGGGGAGTAAAGACTTCCAATTTTGTATGCATTAGGTATGTTGTTGGTAGCAAAGACAAACTGTTTGTAGATAAGCGAAATGTTTGTATGGTTTAAAGCAGTCTGGTCGGGAGTGGCACGAAACATCCAAGTGAATCTGGAATGATTTAGGCCTAAGGTCATGTACTGTTTGTATTATGCTCCCAACAATCAGCTCTTTGTGGCCAAGTATGTAGAAAATTTTGCTGTGTGGGGTAAGAGAGCGTCTATAGATACATTTAAGTGTGAATTGTCTAAAAGGATTGAAATCAGAGACCTGGGAGCCCTGTCAAATTTCATTTCTTGGAGAATTAGAAAACCTGATCCCCAAACTGTTGTGCTTGACCAAGTATCTTATATCCACCAGGTTTTACATGCTTTTGGGATAAACAAAGCCAAAGGTAATCCTCTGAGTTATAATGTGAAATCAAATGTCTCTCATAATGAACCTGTTGAAGATTGTGTGGTAAATGACAGTCTGTATAGACATGCTATTGGATGCTTGATGTATATAGCAAATAAAAGCTGCCCAGATATCTCATTTGCTGTGAGTTACTTGACCCAAATCAATTCAACCCCAAGCAAAACTCATTGGGCTGCTGTGAAGCATTTGTTCTGGTACGTTAAGGAGAGCATTACCTTGTTTTTGGTTTATACCAAGCTAGGTAGAGGTGTGGAAGTGTACTGTGACTCTATGGAAATAATAAGATTGATAGAAAATCTTTTAGTGGTATGATTGTGATGCTGGGAGGAGCACACATTAGCTGGAAAAGCAAGAAACAGGGACTTGTAGCTCAGTCAACCATGGAAGCTGAGTATATTTCCATGGCAAGTGCAACAAATGAAGTGATATTTCTGAAGAACTTATAGTTTGTACTTGGTTTAAATAAACTTTGCATTTCACAACTGCACCATTTACCCTCATTAGCATGGATGGACAATCCCATCATTTTCTAACTACAGTTTGTACAGTACTTACATGCAGAGTTATTTATGAAGATAGGCGCTTCGAGCAGCAAGGTAGTAACTTCGACGAAGCATCAGTTTGAAGTCATATGATATAAAAAAACAACATATTTCCTCATTTTTCCTCCGTAATTTCTTTTGCCACATCATGGGACGCGAATTCAACATCAAACTGTAATTTTAAAAAATGTTAACGTTACTTCTGCAACAAGGAGTGCACAAAGATTTTCTTGCCGATGAGTGTCTCCGAATTTCTGTTTTTCCAGAAATACCTTATTTATTACCCCGTCGTGGCGATATCTCTGATTAGAGTTATTCTCTTTATTTACGCTGCGTATGGAACTTCCAGGCGAACATTTAACAAATTTATTTGATAAAGAAGGAAATTAACTTACCTCAAAACACTCAGATGGAACAAAATTATCTCTTCTATGAAATGTTCACTGCATGCGAAGATTCCGATCTGCTGGGAAGTCGGTCTCCGAGAATTCCTCTTCCATAGATAAACTACTCCCGCATTCGTCGCTGTTAACCTTACTGTAGAAACTTCAAGCTTCAAAAATTAATGACCTGATGGAATTGCATTTTTCATGTCACTTTACATGTCCTCAGTGTCCCTCATCAATTCAAAACATTCAAAATAAATCGGGCCTCTATTGTTTATGAGATAAGTGCGCCTGACTGCGGCTGCTGTGTAGAACTAGAAATAAAGCGGTGATTTGAAGTAAGGTAGGTTCGAAATATCTTTCGATTAATCAAAGTAGAAGACCTAACCAAGTCTAACTAACATAAGCTGATTTTAAACAGCCCAAAAAAACACTTTCATGAAAATCTGATCTTCATAGATGTACATATACATGCATATCACAGCCGTATTACAATCTGGAATAAGGGCATAACGCATCAGGGGCCTAATTCTGTAACTCGTAGCTCCGGAGCTAAGAGCTTCGGCTCGCTCCTAGAATTAGCTCCTACTAGTATTCTGTAATTCACTGGAGCTAACTCTAGCTCCGAATCGGGGTGGAGAAAAGTCAGCATACGAAGTGGTAAATTTAAATTCCTGCGAGCGAATGATCTGCCAATCACTATCGTCGTTTCATTTTTCGTGACGTTTTTCCGGCTTGTGCTTCCGGAAAATAGCAGACAGCAGTTGAGAATACCAAAAGTAAATAATACTGAAGCATTATTGATTGTACGACTTTAACATATAAAAAAGTACCTTTTTAGCAATATACAGACTATTTTACAAGCTATAGAATTCTCAATTACGACTATCCAGGAATACCCTGCCGAGTTTAACGTGTTTACATATGGAAAGCTGTGAAAACGTCAGCTTAATGCATGCGCAATTATATGATTTTTTGAGTTTGTTCGCATCGAGAAGAAGAACAAAGCAAAAATTAAACACCTTGATAACGAACATTATTACCTGAATCAGTTGATGTTTTACCTAAGAGAACAAATTATTATAGTAATCTAGCATAATCTAGCACTTGTCATCCTCAACAGCTGTTTCTGTGAACGGCGAGTTGAAAATAATATGATTTCCTCAATGTTTTTCAAAATTTTCATATTCTTGATGGTTAATTTAAGTAAATCTAAGGTAAAATGCTTTATTCGTAGCAGGCGTTAATCTATAGGTTAGTTCATTGTTTTACCATTCCGTCGTGCATGAATATACATAGGCTATAGGGTTTGCGGCTTTGTGTAGTTTTGCATCGTTAAGAAAGGGGTTAATGCTGTTGATTATGCATTGTCCGAAATGAGGAGTCAGTCGCCACGAATGCCTTAAAAATTATTTATCAAGTCACAATCAACTTCAAGTGGAATTGTAATTACTGTCTCGTGCATGAATGGGTTTGTTTATCGAATCGTGCTACGAGAGCCATCAAATATTTTTTAAAGTCATATCTAAACTATCCAGTTTTCAATCGTAAGCGATGTAATTATCGTCCGGTGATTTCTCGGGTCAGTTACGGGATCTTTACTTGAATATCTCAGTTTAAATCACCGCCTTTCGCTTTTAGTACCACCTTCTACTGCCTGGTGGCGACACTAGCAGCAAGGTCCTGATTTTTTCGGTGCTTGCGGAGTGTTTGGCAGCACCCTGCAGCACCCCCTGGGGGCAAGATAAGGATCCATATGTATATTCATGCCGTCGTGTATACGAACGTCGGTGATGTAAGTACATACATGATGATAAATGCAATAGATCGGCCATTAACTGATGATATATTTGTTATTCTGTTATATTTTCTGCGAAAAACTACTATTAAATCTACCAAATGCACTCAACACTTCGAAAATTACCATTATTTAGGAATTCCCACTGAAGTGTGCAGCTATAATTTATACCCACATGTTATGCTCATATAGGAAGATTGGCGACGTTTACTTGAAGTTCTCCGTAGAACTTTTATTTTCAAAGTTCTACGGAACTACCGATGAATACTTATGCAACTTAAATTATTAATAAGGTACCTTAAGAACGTTCTACGTTAGGCAGCTAGTACTTGAAGAATCTGTATAGCATGATACGCTCACTTTTCACTTACGGAAACGAACTAATTAGCAATTGATTTACATCATCATTTAATTATATTGGTTTATGCATATGAACAATCATATTCTGCGAGTGCATGCGTATGATCACTTTAACATGGACATGCATTTATACATATAGCTTTTTTCATCGATTGAACTTCCATAATCGTACCTTACCTAAACATTTTATCGTGCATTTTCCTTCTCTTCACGCAGCAATGTCAATATTAAGAGTAACACCTCGAACTGCTGTTGAAATAATGGTATTAATACGTAAGCGCATTGATCGTACTCGGCCACACATTAAGAACTTATTTAACAATAATAAAAAAGTTGATCATTAGTTGATAAGAATGGAATTTACGATCATATCCTTGCGGGTTAACAACATCAAAATAAGAACATACGTGAAAGCATTAAAAGATATGATATATGACAAAGGAAGTGCTCCTATCGACTTAGCTCAATGCCTACAGTTTTATTAATTTAAAAACGATTCTCAACAGTATGAATGACAAAGAAATTCAATGGAATAACGTAGTAACCATGCAAAACACGTATTTATCGACGAATGTTCACGAATTGATCTCCGAAAGACAAGTAAGGCAGCAATATTGACATCGAAATAATTTTCCATGATGTAAACAGGGATGGGATTTATTGGTTAAAATAGGTTAAAAAATAAATCCTTTGGGTATCTTGATTCTTCCGCCGCGGTAGATAAGAGTATCACCTCAAGAAAAACTACCAAGAAAGAGAAAATAATATCATCGGATTCACAACAACATGCACACATCAAGAAAAATCAACAAAACACTGCGGGAATGCGCATGGATTTCACTGAAGAATACTCCTAGCGCGGTCTCGAGGCTGGCGCTAGCCGGAGCTCCGATCTGAGGCATGCTGGGACTCCGAAAAGAGCTTCGGGACCGTTGCAGAATACCATGATGAGCTAAATAAGCTCCGGAGCCTTCTCTAGCTTCTTCCGGCGCCTTGAGATGCAATACAGAATACGAATTGGAGCTAGGAGCTTATTTTAGCTCTTTTAGGCAGTTAGCTCCGGAGCTACGAGTTACAGAATTAGGCCCCAGTACTCCGCATGGTGCAATACAAATGGAAATAAGCTGTATTATGTAACCTCCCCAGTTGCAGTACATGCGAGAAATTACATATCTGTTCAGTATCTTGTGAATTAATTTAGTTCCTCTAAAGCCTGCATGGACTTCGAAATGAAAGAGCTCTGAAAAAGGGAACCTCCAGGAAACCTAGGTTTCCTGGAGGTTCCCTCTCTCTTCTGTTCCAGCTTATAAAGTCCGCGGGTCTCTGTATTGTGTGTTCAAAAAAATAATAATTAAATAAAAATCCGATTGAATCGAGTTTACATTAAGATTGGCGTTCCTAAAATTCCCTTGACCTGAATTAAATGTTTCTACAGATGCTATGTATGCACGACACCATGAACATATATTGGTTACGTTCATGCTATGTACTTTGAAATGGTTTCTAATAGGGCTGCCAACTGTCTTCCTGTAAATGTGAATATTTATTCATGGTGGTGGCAGTAGTGAAAATGAACGAAATTTTCTGAGAAAAATCATTTGCCTGGACGGGGACTGGAATCCAGAGTTGACAGCTCTACTGGCTTCTGTCTAATGATTGCTGTCACGGAAGCACTTAACATTTTTCCAGAAAATTAAAATATTAATGGAATCTAAGATTACGTATTATTTAAAAAAAAATTCAAATTATTTCCTAATTATAAATTTATTAACGATCGCTAATCGACGTTGATCGAAATCAAAACTGATTCATGATCGCCTGATCATGATCGCGTAGATAATTGGAATCGATATCAATTACTGATTGTTTAATATATAGTTATTAACAATGTTTTAGAGAGAGGATAGAAGTCTTGCTCGAAAGAGATGTACGCCCATTCTTTCTTTCACCCTCACACATAGTCAATGTTGGGGGATAGAATTTGTAAATGTTGAAGTGGAGGCATCCTTTTACCTGCATACTTGCGGGTCCTTCAGGCTGTGGAAAAACGGATTTCGTTTTAAGGTTACTCAAAAATTTGCCAGAATAAGTGGAAGGGAAGATACAAAGGATCATATAGTGTTGCAGTCCCGACAGCAGGGAAAAGATTAAGGGCGTCCATTTTTTAAACAAACTTCATAATAGCCTCGTTAATCCAAATAAGATTCCAACCCTTTACGTACGTAATCGATGATTTGATGCATGACTGCTTCTGCCAACTGAGTAAGATATTCACCAAGGGATCTCACCATTCGAATATATCTCTCATTCTAATTACCCACAGTGTTTTTTATCATTCTCGTTTTTCACGCACGATATCTTCGAATGCAAAGTACATCGTATGCTTCAAGAATCTCCGCGATCGCTCACAATTCAAATATCTAGCCAGCCAAGTTTATCCCGAAGATTCCAGAGCTCTCACCAGGATATATAATGTGGTGACATCGACACCCTACACTTATTTGCTGATGGACTTTTCCCAGGAGACACTCGACCGTTTGGGATTGAGGACCTCCATTTTCCCCGGCCAGACCACCGTGGTGTACATATATGCCCGAACAGACGACATAAATACTGATTATTTTACACAGACCTTTAGATATGTTAATAGGTAATAATCCGTTAAAAGTATCAAGGTACCTATATAATGAAGAGATTATTACGTTTATTATCCATGAATAAATGCACTTCTAAGGCCATTAGACGAAATATGGCATTCAATTTCAGACATAGAACTTCATTTGCCATTTAAGTGATGTCATAGCGTTTTATGTATTATTCTGCAACGAGAGCCAAATTATGCGATATAAATCTCTGCTCAGAAGTGTGTGGTGATGTACCAGGTATCGAACTCACACCCTTTTAGGCATTATAAAAATTATGCGATCGCATCTCTGCAGATGCACATCTCTGAAGATGCAAATAAGATTTTCACATGTGTAGCCATGGCGTACCTGTGCACAATGTCCAATATTAACGAACTGAAAAATGGAATGAACCGGCGCTCACGCATTGTCTGAGTTCAAACGTAGATAGTGGCGTTGCGCTAAGGGAGAAAA
This sequence comes from Pyrrhosoma nymphula, assembly GCA_963573305.1. Taxonomy (NCBI): domain Eukaryota; kingdom Metazoa; phylum Arthropoda; class Insecta; order Odonata; family Coenagrionidae; genus Pyrrhosoma; species Pyrrhosoma nymphula. The sequence goes on along the minus strand of OY754338.1, from coordinate 61,956,828 downwards.
ATATTCAAGGTATGCAGACTTGAATCAAGCTTGCCATGGCAGACTTGATGCAAACTTGAATTACGCTTGCCGCGGCAAGCTTGCCATGGCAGACTTGATGCAAACTTGAATTAAGCTTGCCGCGGCAAGCTTGCCATGGCAGACTTGATGCAAACTTGAATTAAGCTTGCCGTGGCAAGCTTGCCACGGCAAGCTTTGGCAAGCCAATATCTAAGCTTGCGGCAAACTTACATGCTATCTGGGCAGCAGGTAAACCTGCTGAATATAACAAGAAGAAATCGTCAAAGGGTCTACGCTCCGCGGAATATAAGACGACGTCGTCAAGGTTAAAACGAACAATTCTTGCTTGCTCGCAATTCAGGACAAATTTCTTTTTGGGAAAAAATTTGGAAAGAAAGATAAATAAATAAAATCTTAAAAGATAAAAATAAGAAGGAATTACAAAGGTCAAAACGAAACAAACACGTTCTACGACAGTTAACGAAAGAAACACGCAAAAAAGACGATCCATCGTCGAGTCAGCAAATTCGGATCTAATAAAGACTTTGAGCGGGTGTTGTAAAAATACAATAAATGGAAATCCGAAAATAAGCTCTAATGCCAAGAAGAAATTGAGCAAACACAGGAAGGCGATCCGAGAGATATGTTGCTATAAAGCTTCCTTGAAAAAAAACGTGGGCTCCTCAGTCAAAAAGGAGCCCTCCATTCTTAGTTCCTTACTCAGTGGAATGATAGATAGTCTGAGTAAATAATATATTTAAAAAAAATGAGTTTTCAAAAACTCCTGCTAGTAGACCCTTCCGTCTACGAAAAAGGGCCAAATTGAAAAAAAATCAAATGTCTAAATTGGATAAGGAAATGGCCAGGTATTTTAGAGCGAAAAGACCTGGAAGATTCTCTAAATTAATGGCATTACTACCGAAAAATATTGGACTCATATAGTTAGAGACAGTTTCCGCCAGTAAGCAGTACAATAATTTACCACCAATCGATTTTGACAGTTTTTTATCATCTTCTAACCACATCACTACCGCCAATGATGGATTAGAAGGGAAGAAAAAAATTAATTTAACACGACGTGGAAAACAAATATTGCACTCTGCCAGCGGTAATAAAATTGCTAAACGATCGCGAAAAGTAAAAACCTTCGGCGCCCGACACGGAAATACTTAATATTTTGGGGAAAAAGGACCGAAAAAGCCACAATTTAGCGTTAGAAAAGAAAATTGAAGACATTTTGGAGCGAAAGAGGATTCTCAAAAATGAAATTATTATAAAAGAATATTAAACTCATATTTAGAAAACGTTTCCAAAAATAAACATTCCTTTTCTTTGCCAATAATTGATACGGACAGTTATTCTGCATACTATACCAATGGTGAGAAAAAGTATATATTTTAGCAAGAACAGGAAAGGAATTATTGCGCACCGACGCTAAAATTGAAAAGCAATGGGGAAAAAGGAGAGAGAAAAGAATGGAAAAGATAGAGAACATACTCAACGATTTAGAGCACCAACTTCCTGGAGGAAAAGAAATACTCGACAGGGGGAGGGGAGTGGAGGACACCAACAGACTGGCGGTGCCACCGGCCCAAGAAACAAAAGACGACCATTTCCGGTCTGCAAAAGGTATAAACACTATCTACTCTGGACCCAATCCCCAATATGCCTGTTCTAAATCCATAATATAGCTATAACTCAAGAACTTTCCTTCGGACTCTATACATTTTTCGATCACTTTTTAAAGTGCAACAGCCAGGCATTGAACCCTAAATTTGCACTGCACTCACTCCGATTAATACCACCAAAGCTCAAAAATAGCACGAAACCAAGCACTTTTTCCGGACTATTCCCTGATTTGTCCTTAATTTTTACTTTTGGCGTTCACACCCTTCCCTTGATAGTCAAAATTTATTGCATTTCTTCAGCCCACTTGCTCAATAGAAAATGTTTTATATAAGTTATAAGATGCAGACAGTAGACTAATCTTAAACCCACACTTCAAATTTCACTAGAAATGACTGACGTTCTCAACTCCTCCAGCCTTCCCATTTATCAATATTTTCACAACACTCAGGCACCTCATTCTTACTCATATTCCATACGTTCTCACATTCTCTAGGCTCATCCTTAATGTCTGCACCACTGTTGTGTTATTCTTAAAAATACTTCCTCCATTGCGTTGTGTTGGACTAGGCCTGTTTCTTTTGGGCTCTTTATTTTGAAAATATCAGCTGTTTGTAATTTTCAAATCTTTATGAGAACATGGATATGGATTAAAGAGAAGTATATTATCGCGAAAATACTACCACCTCATTTTTCAAATATAAGTTTGTGGCATTACTTCAGTTCTCCATGATAATCTTCATCAAAGCAATATTTTTAAATGTAAACAAAATGAAAAATAATCACACCAATTGAATCATTGACATTATATCTTCCTTTGACTTACGTTCATAATTTACATACACTTTTAAATCATTTACATACTTTTAAACTATTACGGGTCCTTTTTTCGCTTGTCTCACCCTTCGCCAATCCAAGGGATGCGTAGTTCTATCGTATTTATAACCTCCCGAGCGGCACTGAGAACTCTACGCCTTACCGGATACGGCCTCGAATCATTGGGTGCATACATCCGAGGGTGGAAGGCCATCAAGAGTCACATTCCGCGCTTCTCTCAACTCGGCGCTGAGCTTCTTCTCATCACTCTGGCTTAGGAACTTCACTTCACTTAGGCTTCGACCGGAGACAAGCCCGTCCAAAAGGTACAACAGAAGCCTCCCCGAGCGCTGGCATCTCTATCTATAAATGTGGTACATGTATATTACATTATATACAAAACTTCGCTACAATTACTAATATACCACAGTTTTCAAAAGAAACAATTGACAATGCCAACCGCTGTTCCACCACAGTTCGAAAACAATGGTCGGTTACGGACTTTGCGAGTGATTACAATTTACATATGACTTTAGAAGTTGTGTAACAAATAATTCTAGTGCCATCGAAGCTTCTAATCCATTAGTTTATAACTATTGTGCGCCCCACCAAGTCTGCAGTTAATGTTGAGTGAATTTATTTCCATGAATTTTATTGTGTACTAGACTGGACTTACCAAGCTTCAATTTCTTCAATGTTATTATCCCATTTCGGTTATAGTAAGCTAGTGGTCAAGAATAACGTCAGGCGGTTCATTCCAATCAGGAATAACGTAGGTGGTTCATTTTAAAAGTGATACGGTGGATAAGATGACCTTTGGTTTATTTAAGGTTGCAAAGTGATGTTATTGGATTATTATAACGGAAAATTCAATTGCAGTGTGGTACCAGAATTGCAGAAGTATACCTTTGTAAATATGGTAGTTTGTTTTGATCGACAGTTTTTCATTTGATTGTCAATAATTGCTTTCCTTATTTATCGATGATTTCTTTCCCGTGTGGGGTTACTAGTCCCCCATCGGACGCCTCTCTAGGTTAGATAGGGGAATGCTCACCAGATATGGGGGGTGCTGGGGAAATTAAATTCCCCGGGCGGACCAAAATTAGAACAGTAGCAACGTCTTTGAAACTTTGTAGTCGCAACTGACTTTGAAATTCTATCATCGGATTCAAACAACGTTCATGTGTGGAGCCAAGAGTGGGGACTCGAACTTAATCTGAGCAAATGCACGGCGGTACATTTCTTGCTGAGGTCGTCCAACTATCCCCATGTATATGCTGTGGATGGTTTTAACATAAAGGCGACAGATGAAGTGAAGTATCTAGGAGTTACGATAACTTCGAACCTATCGTGGGGAACACATATAAGAAATATTTGTGGCAGAGCTCTGAAAAAGCTAGGATTCGTCAAGCGTATTGTGGGAAGATTTACGGATGAAAAAGTAAAAGAGAGGTGCTATTTCGCACTCGTCCGGCCACACCTTGAATATGCAGCGAGCATATGGGATCCGGTACAGAAAGACTTAATCCGGGAACTTAATAAAATACAAAGGAAAGCTGCGCGATTCGTCAAAAACTGCTACGGGCGTACAGACAGCGTTACACAGATGTTAAACGAATTAGGCTGGGAGCCGCTAGAGACTAGGAGGCTGCGCGCTAGGCTTAGATTACTTGAGCAATTAAGAATAGATATCTTTAAGAGCAACACGGAGAACATCATATTAGTACCCCATTATATTTCCAGGTCCGATAGAAGCGATAAATTAAGAGAGATATTTTAACGAACGGATAGGTATGGGAACTCGTTTTTCCCCCGAACAATAAGGGACTTAAGGGATAAAAATTCTAGGCGTAATTTAATTAGAGCGTTTCCTTTTTATATGTAAACGGTTGGTGTCCTAACACCCCCCGCCACACGCTTATTGAGGCGGCTTGCGGGGTAGTATGTAGATGTAGATGTCTATGCCCAGATTGGGCGGTTGCAAAACGGCATCTGATCCAGAGTGGGTGGCCGAAATCCAAGCCAATAATTGGCATGAAGGAAGGTAACGAGAAACCACCTTCATTATGTTTCCCAAGACAATCACATGAGTATATTCAATTTGAAAAATTACGGAGGTTTAAATAGTTTCCCGGTCGGATCTCCTGGGAGGAACAGTTTGGAACGTAGCACGCAGAAAGACAAGCCTAAAAAAACACTAAAGATAGGAACATGGAATACACGAAGCCTCTATGAAGCTGGAAAACTGGCAAATTTTTCGCAGGAGATGAACAGACTTAAACTTGATATCCTTGATGTCGCTGAGCCCTGGTAGCCTGATACACATAAAAATGCATGTCGGGTAATAAAGCATTCTTCTACTCTGGCAAAAACGTCCAAAATCATATAAAAGGTGTATGGATCGTAATGACAAAGGACCTTTTTGGATCGGTCGTGGATTGCGTCACATATTCTGACCGTACTGCCTTATTGAAACTCATGGCCAAACCAGGTGACCTCAACATTATACAAGTATACGCAACAACAGCAGAGTCAGCGGACCAAGACGTGGAACAATTTTATGACGAGGTCAAAGAGCTGCTTAAATTAACTAAAGAAAATGACATCAATATAATTATGGGAGACTTCAATGCCAAAATAGGAAAAGGCAAATTTGAAAATATAGTTGGGCCTTATGGTCTGCAGAAAGAGGTGATTGACTTATACAGTTAAGCCAAGAAGAATATATGAAAGTTACAAACACTTGGTTTCAGCTTCATCCCCGCCGCTTATATATTTGGAAATCCCCAGAAGACAGACCTCAGAATATAATACGCAATCAAATAGATTTTATCTTCATCAACGGAAGATTCAGCTCAACAGTCAAGAGAGTTTGCACGTATACTGAAGCAGAACTGAAGGAGAACATTCTGAGCATATGGGCACTGCTCGTAGCCGTCATAAAAATCACCATGTCAAGGGCAAAAAAAAGACAACCACACAACAACGGATACGACTGGGGAAAATGAGGGACCTGATAAAAAAAGCTGAAATGAGCGATATCATAATCACACATTTAAAACAATAGCACCTAATATTGGAGAAGATCCAAGAAAATCGTGGAAAAGGATAACGGATATTGTAACAAATACTATGCAAAATAGATTATGATATACATCAAGAGAGAGATAACAAAAGTGGATGACAGATGAGATTTTATTGTGAATGAATGAGCGTCGAAAACACATAAAGGATACAGATGACTACATATGCAGAAGAACTTTCAACAAGCTAATAATATCAAATATAAGAATATAAAAAATACTAATGGCTTAAACGTGAATGTACCGAAATAGAACAACTGCAGAATTAGCACGACGGTCTTAATTAGCACGAAAAACTGAAGGAGACCACTGGAATATATAGAAAAGATGAAGCATAATAATGAATCAGGACAACCAGATAGTTCTTGACAGCAATGAAAAAAAAACAATATTTGGGAAAATATATAAAACACTTCTCTATGACGTTAAGCCTCTGACAGAAATGGACAGTAATAATTGTGTAACTGCCCCATCAGTCATGAAAGAAGACAGTCTGAAAGCTGAAAAAGCTAAAAAAAATAAAGCAGCTGGCACAGATGAAATTCCATCACAGACACTGAAACTTATAGACGAAAGAGGCATTACAGCATTATAAGATAAGATAATAAGATACTTAACATCAGTTATGAAACGGGTCGCTACCCCAAACAATAGTTATCAACTATTTTTATTCCTTTGACTAAGAACACCAACGCAAGAAAATATGAAGATCATAGACTCATTAGTTTTGATGAGTCATGCATTAAACATATTTATGAAAATCATGCACCATAGAATATATAAGAAATGTGGAATCACAATTTGGATTTAGACAGGTGCTAGGTACCTACATGAGAAGCGATATTCGCAACACAAGTGCTTTTCCAGAATTGTTTTGATCAAAGGAAAGAAGCCTATGCTTTATAGATTACAAAAAAACATTCGATCGAGTACAGCATCACAAACTCATGCAGCACCTAAAAAATATTGATATAGATAAGAAGGAAATCTGATGTATCGAAAACTTATACTGGGGTTAAACTGCTCTGGTAAAATCCGGCAATGATATGTTCAACTGAATATAATATAGGAGAGGGCTAAGACAGGGATGCGTGCTTTCTCTACTGTTAGATATTTACCTTTATTCGGAAGCAATATTTCAAGAGGCTTTGGAAAGAGTTCAGTTGGGAGTTAAGGTTAGCGGAAGGTGGATTTACAACATCCGCTATGGTGACGACACAGTCCTAATCGCCGATAATATAGGTGATCTACAACAACTAATCAACGCAATAGGGGAACACAGTAAATCAATGGGCTTAAATATTAATACTAAAAAGACAAAATTGACGATCAACTCACGAAACTTGAATTTCTTTCAAACTCCAGTATAAAGTTCAACGGAAATCCCATAGAAAGAGTCGGCAAACTTAAATATATGGGTACATGGCTTTGCGAAGAATGGACATCTGACAACGAAATAAAATGTCCCATTGAACAAGCTCGACATACATTCTTAAAATCTAAAAGAGTGCTTACATGTTCGGATTTGAATTTGGACCTTAGACTAATTCAATACTTCTTCTTGGTGGAAATGGTTGGACATTAAATCAAACACAATTAATAAATTAGAAACTTTTGAGATGTGGATATACCGAAGAATACTTAAGATGCCGTGGACGGCGAGAATGACAAATGAGGAAGTTCTTACGCGTATTGGCAAAGAGCGCTAGCTGCTCAACATAATTAAGAAGAGAAAAACAGCATATCATATTAAATTAGAAATACCAACTTTTGAAGTTGATAATTGAAGACAAAATCGGAGGTAAAAGAGGAGTTGGAAGAAAGAACATGCCTTGGATACAAAACGTAAAAAAATGGACGGAGCTGCATGATGTTCAGTCGCTGATGCACCCCGCTGGAAATAGAGAAGCGATGGAGCATGTGATAGCGGACATCTATTTCTGGATACACATTGGAAGAATAATAAAATCTTTTTTCTGCTGGTAATTGTGATTTGATAAAATTGAATTGATAAAATTTTAGCGGTGCTGAATGATAGTGAATGATAAACTTAATGATAGAGCACTTAACTGGCTATAGCAATTTCAATTTACGAATGACTGGTTGCATAGTTTTTAATTGGATTGCAATGTTGCTTTTGATGTGAATTTCAATGTTTCACGTTTGACAGTTGCATTTCTTTGATGTTTCAGAATGAATAATTTTGCTTGCCCCAAGATAATTCCATTTTAACTACAGGTTGCTATCATGATAGCAATGGTGAATTGTAAATAAAGTTTAGTATTATAACGTGCTTGACAATGATGAAATACAACGAAACTGGTCGCACAAACCTATATTTAATGAAAACAGTGGAAAACTGCTCAGAAATTTCATTACTATGGTGAATTGTGTTTTGAATAAAATAAAAGTCAGTGGTTTCATCAACAATATTCAGATGCTATTCTATTTGTGGTATAATATTTGTACTTATTATAAGAAATCTTCGTGTTTTTACTGTCGTGCATCTTGTGTGGTTTCACTAATTTAAATTTTCTGTATTAACTGCTAATGATATTGTTTTATCACCGCACTTTCATGTTCTAGTTTTCATCTCTATTAGTTGTCATAATTTTATTCAAAATATTCCCCAGAGCAATGTAAGGCAAAACCATAATTTCATTTTAATTCAAAGTCCAATCAAAAGTTGAAATTATAGGACTACATTGTTTAGGTCGTAGGCAAGTGTCTTTTTTTTGCACCGAAGTTTAATGCTACTTCTTAGAAGCATTATTTCTTGTCGGTCATACTATTTATTCCTGTTGCCATTATCTCCGTTCATTATGAATTTATCTACATATTTTATTTCGCGAATGTACATACATTATCTTTTAAAAAAGTAATTTAATTGTTAGATAGCAGATACTATTTTGTCCTTCATTAGCCTGCCAAAATTCATATTGTAGTTTATTAAAATGTCAAATTTCAATTCTAGGTATTTCATGGCATGCATTTATTTTAATAATCGGAGATTATTTCCATTCCTGATGACATCAGGACTTCAATTCCCTTGTATGATGAACATAAAGCCATTTCCAAATTTCTTGCGCAATGCTTCGTAATTATTTCTCATTCGTAATTAGCCATGCATAGGAAATTTTTCAGTAGTAAAAAGAGCAATCTCAAGTAAGTGATGAGTGGATTTGAAATCCACGGTTTTACTGTGGTGGACGCCATTTATCGTAGAGGCAGGCAGTTACTATCCACCATCAAAAACATTTAGTGTTGAGTTGGAACTCGTTGACTGGGGGTAATAGTCATACGGCCATTCTCTTCTGTACGGTTCTGTCTTCTATTATGCTCGATACTTGGCCTTTTCTCAGCTTATCTGCTTACTTAATCTAACTCTGCAGACGCCTACAGGCTAAAGTTTTGAAGGAATTCCAGCCTTCTCTACTCTTCAGGAAGTATTTTTCTCTGGTTTTCCATCTGGTTAAGAATTCTGCTGCCGTCGCTTCTATGACTTCTTGAGTCTTCAGGACGTTCAGGATATCAGGACTTTCATCGTCTTCCGGTCACCAGATTTTCAGGGTCATCCTACAATAAAAGACTTGCGTGAGCGTTTCCGGATAATCCTTATGGGATGACCAATGACATTCGCCCCTTCCAATTCACTATAAGGACCACATCGGAGTTAGGAAGTGATTTTGAGAATATGCGCACGTCATTAGCACAGTCATTGAGAGACAAATAGAAGGGGGACTTAGAGGACAGGGGGCGGAATTAAGTTGCTTGGGAAGGGGTGGCGGGAAGAAGCGCGCTGTACACAGCTGGCGCGGCGGTGAGTCGGGGAGACGGTCAGGTGTACGAGGGGGGTGAGGTGGAAACGACGAGAGGGGAGCTCTCTGATTGGTCGGTGCACGACTCACTTTCTTCGCCCGCAAGAGAGAGAGCCCATATACCCGTTCGTGGTCTCCACAAGTCAGTCTGACCGAGGAATTCGAAGCGGTTAACTCGACATCCCACCTTGGAGTGAAGCGAGACTCGTGGTGCGGTGGAAGGAGCCAGCCGTTGAAGACCTCAACTCCTCTCTCTCTCATTTTTAGACGATTCCACCTCGCCTAGAATGAAGATCGCCGCCGCCTTGACCGTCGCCGCCGTGTGCGCGTTGGCGGTCGTCGAAGCGACGCAAGTCCGGTCCTGCAGCAATGGTAAGTGTCCGTGCCCCAGATAGATGCGATCAACCGAGAGCTATTGGCTATTCACGTCCTGTGTCCAAATCAGTCTGTCTCATGGGTCTCATGCTCTCGGATGAGGGATCAGGATTGCAGTAGGACGTGGAGGTGTTAGGAAGGCCGCAAGTGAAGCGAGGTTGTATGGAAAAGAATAAATCTTTGTGTGACGTGATGGGAGTTGCTGAGTAAGTCTTGCTAGAGAAGAAAATCTAGAGAATAAATAAGCATGAACTTCCCAATAGGGAACCTTAGGACGCAACAATTGGGGGCCGTAGAGGGCGTATTCTAGAGCATCTTAGCGGCGAGTCTCGAAAATTCGAAGCGTGCACGACTGTTTCTCGAGTCGAAGCTTGAGTCTCATGTCATCTCAGATCCGGGGATTCCGGGAGAGAAGAGCAGTTAATTAATTTTAAAGGTAGGGATCCCAAGTCCAAACAAGTGATAGCGTCCTGTGTTGAGTTATTCTGAGTCCGTTTAAAACTGAGTACTATATAATCGTAACCGATAGTCGAGCATTTTCAAAAGACGCAGTAAGGAGGACGTGGAAATTATTGATTTCGATGCCACATTTCCCTTATATTGGTAGGCTTACACTTTGCATGACAAGTGGTGATTCTACATATGATTTCCTTTTTCTCTCAATACCTATTTTACTGTGTTTAAGAAGTAATGATTTCATTCAGGAGGAATAATGAAGGATTTCAGCCCTGATAAGAATTATCATCTCCCGTTTTCACTTCGTGCATTCACAGGAGAGCTTACAAGTATGTGTTTTCGGCTATACCTGCTCATAGAAACCGATGACAGCCCCTCATGGCCAAATCAATTACTCTATAAAAAGCAAGAGATATATGAAACACGACTTATAAAATCTCATGCCCCTCTCGCCCATCATTAATTTAATCGAAAATGATTGGCCTCTAGGAAAATAGTACAAATTTTCAAATAAAATAGTTCAAATTTTTAAAATGAAATAATGTTTCATTATTTCATTTTATTACCTGAAACGACGTTGACGCCGCAGTTTCGTGTATGGGACGGATTATTCCTCTTCAATCAATCAACGACCTCAATTGAGATATTATTGATGCATAGAGACGAACAAAGCTGGATAATACTGACTCAGTGAACGCACGAATAGTGGATTTTTATTGGTTAACTAAATGTGAAATTATAAACAGGTATCATTATCATAGTTATCATTTCAACGTACTTACAACTGATGTGCAATCATTCTCGACATTCGCACTCTGCTGCTTTGGGATTTGATTGTATGCTCCTGATTAGCAGGGCTTAAAATAGGGACACGTTTTACAAATATGTTTGACAAGTGACTATTGAGATCGTTTCTGCGAGAATATTTTCAAAATATTTCCCCGTGCGCTGTTTATAAACTCTCGAATCAATCCCTCATAACTCTAAATATTTAAGTTACATTAAGGTGGTTGGAGCGGTATCTAATTGGAAATGATTGAGAGCATACATGCAGCAATGTAAATGATGCGATGATCATATTGTTAAATCTTCGCCCTAATTAAAGCATTGCTAAATGAAAGCATCTGGGGTTTTTGGTGCGATGACGCCTTGAAATTCGTAAGCGACTATTATAATTTTATGAAGAAACATTATTTCGCGTGCAGGAGAAGATCTGTTAATATGTAATCGAATTATTTCAAAATGAGTCATGTGCTAGTGCTCTGAGAATAAAGTTAGGGAAATAGACTGCAGAACGGACAGATTTAAAATGTAATTTTTCCCGCCAACGATAAGAGACCATAACATCTGCCAAAGAGACTTTTAACTAGGTTTGTCGATTAGTAGTGTAGCTCTTAGTGGTAGAAGTTCTTCATTATACTTGTATCCTTATCTGCTACCTAGTACTTACAGCATGCCGTGTATGTTTTCGCTATAAATCTTGAATCTCCATCCGTTTATGTAGTTGCAATAATTACAAATACTACTGGTCTCTCTAACATTGGTAGAATATATATAGTGTAGTGCATGCTTGTGAGGCTTCGCCTCGTGACAAGCATTAGCCATTAATGCTAATGCATCATTAGTCGTAGATACACTAACTTTAGGGTTCAGTGTAATGTATGCTGGTGACTACTCACCCCATGCCACACACCCTTGAGGTGGCTTGCAGGGTATTATTTAGATGTGCCACAAGGCTACATAGCACTGAATTGCCAGGGAACCAAATCGGTAACATGCAATATTTCCACTTTTATCTATAGATATACCAATGAGAACATGTATTCAAAGTTTCAATTTATTTTTTATTCAATTTTTCCACTTTTATGCATTGATATACCAATGAGAACATGTATTCAAAGTTTCAATTTATTTTTTATTCAATTTTTCCACTTTTATGCATTGATATACCAATGAGAACACGCATTCAAAATGTCACGCAATTATGAGCATGAACAAAAAAACGCTCAAATCACCTTAAGCGTTAATTTGAGCATTTGAAATTTTTCAAAATGTGATTCCCAGCGACCAACCGTGCGCTCTTTGACGGGAAGAGAGAGGAAGTGTTAGAAGGGTTTCGTCACCCGTATTAAAACGCCCAAGTTTTTTGTGCGATGTTGCCTCACCCGGGAGTGACTCCCTCGCTCCACTCATGCTATCCTTCTCCTTTCCAACCTATCTCCCGACTCCTGCAACTCAATGAAATCGACACGATTGGCTTCGAGTACATGCGCTAACAATTTGAATGGCATCGAAGGCCCTTTCGAGTCAATTGCGATCAACAATCAGTACAAAAAAACGGAAACATCGAGAAGGAAATAAACCCCGCCAAATATAAAACGCGTTAGAGAATGATGAATCCATTCCATAGCGCGTAGCTAGATCGTCATCACTGCGGGGAATTTTAATATTTTTGTCTGCTTAACCATGCCGGTGTTAACATTACGGCTGGTGGACATCGTGTCGTATTCCGTCTGAAACAAATTAAAAATTTTCCCAGTAAAATCGAGTAGTCTTCTCTCAAATAAATGTTCTGACGCCTTAAAATATACAATTGTCTCTTTCATTGCAGCCACAGGCCAATGGCACCATTTAATCAGGGTAGAACGTTACAGCCTTGTTTTTCTTGAAGTGCGCAAATAACGGTTCTGCATCACCGCTCTCATGGGGAAAGAACTCAGAATAACGACGATACAAGCACCTGGAGTGAAAAGGATACCGGACTAGATATAACTCAAGTGGCCTCCTCTGACGAAATCTGGTCTCATTTGCAATCACGGCGTCATTCTCAAGCAGGTGGACGGCTGGTCCCGTGGCGGGAGCAACATGAGCACGTGCTGGCAACGTTACTGTCGTGGTATCATTAGTATTGTAACTCTTTAGAGCAAAACAATATTACCTAACGGCTTTAATGGACTCATTAAGATTCTATTTCAATTCACCGATGGTCGAAAAAAAACAGGAATTCCTAAAAGCGCAGTTATTGGTGTATCAATTAGCTGGGATTCAACTAATAATATATATATATATATATATATATATATATATATATATATATATATATATATATATGAGAAATAGATCGAAACACATGACCAACGGAACCATTGCAAAAAATATAAATTTGTGAACAGCGCGGGCGGCTGGTCAAGAGGAAAGAGAGTAGGACTGCCGAAAGGTGGATTGCGGGTTCGTATCAGAGACATAGATACCCCTGCTAAACTCAAGTCGTGCGTTTTACTGAGTTCCTTATCATTCTGGGAAAGCATCGGGAGCACATGTAATAACACAGTTAAGCCTGCGAGTCTTATACGGAACTTTTCTGCAATTAGGTACCGTGGTGAGGTGAGTTCCAATGTTACCACTCATCGTGTCTCGCCGAATACGGCACGAATAACTGGTTATCGTAAACGGTACAGCTGTGACAGCGTTAACTGCCGTATCACTCGATTTGCCGTATCACTCGATTCCTAGCGAAACGCAACTACATACCTAATCATGATCTAACATAAAACTGATCCCGATTGAGTATTTTTAGTCTTAGAGTGAATACTATGACATCACATTCGTTTTTGGTAACCAGTAGAAAAAGTGTATTTACTTCAAAAATACGACACATTTCCGCAAAAAGCACTTCAATATATTTGCACGTAAGGGTAAGAGTGGACGTAAACAACAGGGATGGAAGCAATTTTATTTGCATTAAAGCAATACACTATTTTTGTCTAACACGGTATATTTCCAGGAAGTAAAGAGTTAGCTCCTCATTGTTACCTATGGCTTAGGCAGCGGTCATCCGACCTCCTGTGCCGTAGCAAGTTTGTTTTTAACCTCGAACCAAGCTTTCCTGACAAATAAATAAATAAACAATATTTATTTATTCCCCCCCCTCGGAATATTCTCTCAGCGTCCGCATTCTTCCGGCTTTCTATCGTGCTGGCACGAAGTGCAGTGGATTCAAAACTGTTGGCCGTTGTTGAGGGTTATTTCCTGGAGTTCTTTCGACAGTGATGGCCACAGCTACGTGTAACAAAAGACGCATCCGCAATGTGGCCTTTGAAGTGTGACCTTGTGTATTAATTTCATCGACGTCATCATTATGAGTATGTGCTTAGCCGATATCGACGAATAAGACATTAATCTACACCTACAAATTACCCTGCATGCCATCTCAAGGGTGTGTGGCAGGGGGTGAGTAGTCACCAACATGCATTACACTATGCCCTAAATTTAGTGCAACTACGGATAATTATGCATTAGTATAAATCACTAATGCGTGTCACGAGGCGAAGCCTCACAAGCATGCACTACACTACAGACATTCTACCAATAGAGAGGGACCGTTTATGTATATTGCAACCACACAAATGGACAGAGATTTAAGAGTCATGCCGAAAACATGCTCGGCGTGCTGTTAGTACTAGGTAGCAGACTAGGAAACAAGTATTAGGGAGTACTACTGCTTACCAAGAGCTGCACTACCTATCGAAAAACCTAGTAAAAAGTTTAATTGGCAGCTGTTATGGTCCCTTATCGTTCGCGGGAAAAATGACATTTTAAATCTGTCCATTCTACAGTCTAGTTCCCTAATTTTATTCTCATGATCTGATCTACCGTAGTATGTTAATAGGTTGGCCAGGAATAAGTCTCCGCCATCGGTATTAAATTAAAAGAAAATAATGATGGCAGGGGGCAGTTACAATGACGGATAACGTGGCAGCATGGGTTCGTCGACGCTGGGATAAATGGAATGAGTGGACAATTTAAGCATTGCAATTATTTTAGTATTGCTCTGTACCGCGTAGTAAAATCTTGAATTTGATGCTGGATGTTTCTTTCATTAAAGTTCGGGTGGACAATAGGTTATACAAACAGCGGGTTGTTAAAATTCATTAGAATGAAAAACTGAAATTAATTCAACGCACAAGCTAGTGAGTTCTCTTCAAATTGGGCATAGTGACTACTAATATTGAGTCTTGCTTGTTTTTTTATGAGGTTCATGGAAGTACCTTCTATTTCGTTTCATTTCAAATGTTCCAGAAATTACTTACTTAGCTTAACTATTCTCTACGCTGAAATACCAAAGTCAATCATTTTCTTTGAGTATGAAGTGAAAATTCGATATAATTCTTCCTTATACCTTCATACTTATTAATGGTTCTGCCTAAGTGCTATAGTAATAAGTGTTACAGAGTTGTTCCAGAAAATGGAATAACAGACTTTCCCTGACGAGTGAAATAGGTCGTTTATAAAGTTTTATATTTCGATGGGTTTCTTTGAATGTAATGTCAATGCGGAGGGAGTTATGAAGCTCCCATACGCAATAAGCAGTCTCCATAATGAAAAGTTACGCCCTACTTTCAAGGATGTAAGCTCGATTTTCCCTGTCGCAATTGTCCTCCACATAAATCACAGTTTAACAACCCAACGGTTGCTAAGCACAGACGTAGTTTTCAATCCTTTTTTCTTCCTATCGCGTGGTCTCATTATTTAACAATTTTAAATAATTTAAATTATTGAAACCTAATGAACTCACTTTCTCTATTCCATGATCAATTTATAGCTCGCAGCCTTAGGAGAGGACGTAGATATCAATTGATCCTCAGATGTTTTACATGGACCTTCCATCACAGAGTATAAGTTTAAAGCTTAGTAAGCTGCTTGAGTATGTAAACATCTTTGTGTTCAGCTAGGTCACCGGTTTCTTTTTTTATTCTCCATTCTTATTCACCATTCGTCTAGGTTCAATGCGTTTGCTAACTCGCCAACTCTGACCTGATTGATGTTACGTATAAGGAGAAGGTTGGAGTCGTTGTTAGATGACGAATGTCGGCTTAACTTAAGAGATGAGAGGTTAAAAAGACTAGAGCATCGAAGATGCAAGATGAAATGCACTTTATATTCCTAGAGATGAAGCCATAATTTGGACTTTTGCAATGCAATTCCCAAGGAAAAACTTGAAAATCACTTCGTGCCATGCATGCATTTCCTAGACAGGATGTGCAAGTCTGTTTACTCATGCAAGATAATGGGCAATATTTCCTCCTTCAACAATAACAAAGGTTGGCCTTCGTTATTTCTTACGGATGTTTTTCATTCAGTCGCATCATGATCATATTCTTGCCAATCATCACTTTCCCTTTCTTTAACGAGGAGACGGTAGAGCTTGCTACTTTCCTCTCATGGCATTTCAGGAGTCTGATAAGAAATCTTTGGAGACAGCAAAACACAATGTCGTCAGTATGTGTGGACCAAACAGAGTGAAAAATAAATCATTTACAGTAAATTGCAATACATTGAACATGAACCTAGTTTCATCATGGAGATTCAAGGAAACTGTTACTTCTGTAAACGCGCTGATACAAAGAATATGTAAAAATAGGGACACTTTTGATGAGGTTGTCGGAAAATCCTCGTGAAGATGAAGGATGAAGATGAGAAATCCTTTTGTTTGGGTTAGCGTCGATTTTATGAGAGGAAGTCCAAAGAGAGATTTAGGCCATGGCACCATTTCAATCTCAGAAGCAAATCAAAAATCTCGACGCGAGGAAAACTTTGTTCTGCGAAGAAGCGGCGGTTAATTGGTCCATCTTCTCCAATCTTCAAGTTTTCACTTTTGCTCGGAAAATTTTCCCGGGCACCTCGTAAAAATATTATTTTTTCTAAATATTTTGCATCACTATTACGTCGAGGAATGCCTTGTATGCTAGGATTAATCGAGATTATAATTGACAAAATTAAATCGTTTTGAAATTTAGCCGGAATCGCGCAAAAGTATCCAAAAAGTTTGGTTAGAGTAGTTCCCTCCATCAAAGAAAATAGAATTCATTTATTGCGATTCGTGGACCACCATAAATGTATTTATTATGGGCAAATTATTTGGATTGAGAAGTCGCAGTTCACGATAAAATTAAATGTTAATTTTAAGTTCATTTTAAAAAGCCCAGAAAAAGCGGGACAGCGGCAGACACGTTTATGACGTCGCACGTACAGTATTTTACATTGCGAGGTACTGGGAATTTTCATCGCCTGAACTTACAACGATTTCAGAACACATAAACTCTGGTAAACGTGTCTTGAAAATCGCTTATGAAAATTCTCAAAGCTCGGAAAGTCCCCTACGTTGAACATGGTATTAATAGTCGTTTTCTAACCTCCTACGCTCCCTTCTAGTAGTATTTTGCTACCGCGAAGCCCTTTAAGGTAGTTTGAGCGAAAAATCAATTCACAAAGAATTTCTTGAATTTGGCCTCGTTTTAAAGAAAAAACTTTCCAATGATATCAAAATATTAACCCCTTACCGAAGCACATTTCAAGCAATTTTCCTGAAAATGTAGAAAAGTTTTCCCGAAAGTAATACTAGCTGTTTTACATGGGATAGGTAATGGCTGTGCGCTCTTGAGGGAGAATATTGAACAAAAATAGGAATTTAAAACACCTATATTTCATCAAGAAACTAACGGTGTGTAGTTTGTATGTTTTCTCAGCAATTTATAAAAATTAATACATTACTCACCGCAGTAAATTTTACAGAATCGCCAAAAAACCGTCTGTTTTGAAGGCTTTTTAGCCATGCGGCGTGAAAAAATTAGTCAAGTTAGATACTTACATAGATATATTTATTTAATTACTGAGAATTTTTGTCATATATAACTATATTCTTGCATCATTAATGTTACAATATTTACATCATACTTCTTGTAGACGCTGAAATTAAAAAAATAAAATTCGAATATGGTCTCCATCATGGCTTGGGAACTATCTTGCTCAAACTACCTTTGACTGTTCTTCGTGGCGAAAGTTCGTACCATGAATTTATCCATGGTACGTATCATGTTAAAAAAAACGAATAACGAAATCCGTGTACTTGTGCCCGTGACTTCGTGTTCAGCTTACTTCCGACTCGTTTGTTTGCGTTTTTCTCACTCTCGCTTTTATTAACATATCACTTATTTCATCTTTCATTATTTTCATTTATCATCAATTTCATTCCTATTGTTTACACCTTGAATATTCCATCAGTTCCTTATCATTATCATCGCCGTGAGCCTTTTGCCGACCCTATCATTGTTTACGAGACGGACGTTTTCGGAAAGCAGGCTAAATGACTTCAGAAACTGGTTTTGTAAGAGGAAGAAAGGACAATTTACCGAAAGTGGCTGTGGTAATGGTGGTGGAGTTCTTATTAGAAGATGTGCGGTTAACTGCCAGTGAGATCAGAGGACAAGCAAACAAAATGGATGCATTAAAAAATGTATTCATGTGGATACCCTCGAGTACACTCGTGTACTAAACAGGAAAATATAGGAAAAATAAGACTCATGCACAATGGGATTTTAAGTTTGGAAAATATTTCAAATTGAATGCGAATAGAATGGTTTAACTTCGTTCATTCCATTCAAACTTCACTTATAAAAATTGAAGCCTTGCAGCATTTAGTTGAACATAAATTTAAATACGATTGCGATTGCATACCCCATAACGAAATCATAACTGTATTTCATTTGAAGACCGTTCCTTCCCTACTCCGTTTATGCTTTCACGGAGTGCGTCTTCTGAAGGTTAGCGGCGCTTGCAGTACCACCAAGATTACCGTAGATTATTACCGTAGTAATTATTACCGTAGATGATACACGTAGATTTTACCGGCAAGTTTTCCGTCGAGTTTTACACACCGTTGAAATTTATCACTCTTTAATTTATTAGGAAAAGTACTTTCCGTAATTTTTATATCGAGTAGCTTCAAATATATGGGGTTATAAACTTTAGATCACGAAAATTAACAATAGGAAATTGCCCAATTTTCAATAATTTAGTGCGTTATTACTTGCATACTCACTCAAGGAATATCATATCAAGGGATATTCAAGGTTTCAAGAAGAAATAGAAATCTTTTCTGGCACAAAAATATAAACCAGGTTTATCGAGTGACCTCGGCAAAAATTTCGAGCCGGTGTTTGTGAAAAACTCGCTCGCCTCGGCACATAATATTCACCGACCAAGCTTCTCACTTATATCTACGGTTGAGCATTTTAGCGATAGTCTCTAACAGTACCTCAGTTTAAAAAAATATCAAGCTGAGTTAGTCTTCTTGTTTATACACAATGAGTTTTTTAATTGAAATATAAATCTTGCTTGCTTTATCAGTTGGTCTCGACAACAGAAAACTGATATCTACATCTACATTTACATCTACGATGTACCGTGCAAGCCACCACTAGGGTGTGTGGCACGGGGTGATTCCACACCAGGCATGCAGCACTCGTCCCAGAACAAATCCGAACCTCGCACGCTCCCCCTGGCTCTAGGCGCAGACCAAAAGCAGTCAGGAGAACAGTGCGCAGTCCAACCGGAAACTGGGAGAGTGATACGTAAAAGAACATACAAACATGCAGAAAAATGCTATAGACACATCTAGTGGTTAATATTACTGATACTGTTAATTTATGAATACTACGAGATGCTACCTCATGCAAAGAACAAAATAAAATAATGCCGGACTAATCGACCGGTGTAAAGAGTTAGTAATTATGTGGTGTTATTAAGCACAAGTGAAAATTCTACTCTACCTATTGAGGGTGGCAGTTTCATGTGATTGATCTATCGCAACTATTATGATCCCTTATTGTACGTGGGAAAAATGACATTTTAAATCTATCGGTTCTGCAGTCAATTTCCTTTATTTTATTCCTGTGATCGCTTCTACCGTAGTACGTTGGCTCTAGCAGTATGCGTTGAACGTCCGGCAAAAAACTGTCTGCTCCGAGTTGGCAAAAAACTGTATGATATATTATTAGCCACACTATATATTAAATAAATGTTCCGCTCGTATTTTAATTGGAAAAGAAATCAGAGCATGCAGCAAAACTATTGCTGTTGTTTTTAATTAGACTCTTGTACTCCCTTCCTTTGGTTTCAGGAATGGTGACATTAATAGCAACAGTAATAGCTCCTAGTTTCGAAAAGAACAGCAAGACAAATGAGATATATTTGGTATTGACAGGACTTTTCAAACTTTCAGTCGGTGAAGAGACAGACTGCGAAAAATGTCCTTTAGGGTCAAGTTATGCTTTTATATTTTTTTTAAACCAAAGAAGTAAAGTCAAGGTAAATTCCGAGACAGTCATTTGCAGGGAGAGAAATCCTAAAGCTCGACTTTCGCCGGTGCTGGCGAGATGTATGCATTGCTATGATATCCACTGACGAGATGTCAGTGGATATTATAGTAGTGAATACATTGATGTCATCTTAGACAGGTTATGCTTAACTGCGAACCTCCCGATGTATTCTCGTCATGCATGCAATGCACAAAAGTCAGCGGCGGGTTTTCCTCGCTCCTTTTACCACTTCCTGATAACTCTTGAAACACTTGAAACCCAGAGCACCAAATCAACTATTAACATCATACCAATGTCCACTATCAATCCCCAATGGCTGATTGAGCCATGACAGTAATAGCCCATTTTTCATTAATAACTTTTAAGCAAAATTATCTTGAATAAAACAAGGTAGGTATTGCAAATTATGTTTGATTAACAAAGCGGTGTGGTTACCCAATGGGTAGACTGCTAAGCTGAGTGTACGAGGGGGGTCGCGTATTCGAGGGCCCTGGGTGAAATCTTTTTGGGCACGTTCGTAAATGGTGCTTCCTTCGGAATTCGTGAGTCAACTAGAAAATCTAAATTGGCACATATGGAGAAACAGGCCCTCAAATTTTGGAGTTTTATATTTTATATGACTTTCAACTCACGACTAAGTGGGAATTTCCTTCATCTATCGTTCCATAATTCTTTGGTCATTCCTTAGAATGCACGAGATAAAAGAGGGAGCGAGGAAGCGTCACATCCGGTGAGGAAAAAAAACTTTTTCTGGGCGGGGGAAGCAAACAAAACTTTCGAATGAAGGATTTAACGCTTTCCCCGCAAATAATCGAAGGAAAATTCTCACGGCCTTCCGACTGGGTAAAATTCTCGATCTCCGTCGACGTTTCGATGGAAGACTTTTCTATCGTCCTATGGGGTTTTAATGTCGGCGGAGATGGAGAATTTGACCGGCCCGGGAGCCCGAGAGAATTTTACTTAAACTTTCAAATATTTCGCCGCTCACACCTGCCACAGCAGAACATCTAATCAGTCGTCCAAAGGGAATTCTTTTGAAGGATCTCAAGTTTTTTTGGCGAATGAAGTGTCACAAGGGGTGGCTGGGTGGAGCTGAAAGGGAGGCTACCTACGTCGACTTGCCGTTGTGGGTGCCGTGTTTTTTGTGTGGTGCCGTTGGTGGATTTCTCTTCTAATTTGACGTGGTTTGACTTAATGTGCCCTAGTTCTGTTGTAATTAATCATTATGTAATCTGTAAGATCTGAAGATAACACGGCTGTGTCCTCCGTAACTGTCAACATTTAACTACCGACAGGCTACTGAAAATATGAGCTTGAACCTCGTGAACTGATGCGCCGTGCGCACGATAATCCTGTCGCCATTATACGCTCATGCCACCGGAGTTGTTTTGGGAAAGAGGATGAAGTTCTCGCTCGAAGAGAGGGCTCGCGACCAGGGCAGTGCAGTAGGATTACTTCGTCCCTGGGCTGGCCATCACTATCAGGTTCATAGGAAATGTCGTCCAGGGCCTTCCGCCCTCATCTCCCCTCTTATCAGGGAGACATAAAAAACCTCTTAGGGACCCAAGGTGAACTCGAGGAACCGTAACTCCTTACCGGAGGCGGAGTCGCGGAACGCGTCGGTCTGATGGACGGAATTGAGGATGACGAAGGGCGAGATGGGTGGATCCCTTCCACGCCTACTCTCTCGCAACACTGCCTTGAAGTGGTACTGTGTTTTAATAGCGTTGCTAACCTGTTATTAATTTCCTGGAAACTCTTGCTGTGAATTGAAATTGAAATTTAGTCAATAATTACTCAGTTAAACGTCACTTAAAATGCGAGAAAAATTTCGTGTGCTATCTTAACGTTTTCAATGTCATCAATGGTCATCATCAGTAATTAGAACTCTACACGGACTTCTGATTACAAAAATAAAAAAATAGCCCGTGGCCCCTTACATAAGATTTTATTCAAAATGAAGCGCTATCGGGAGAAGAGAATAGTTTTCTCGCCGATAGCACCCGTAAAAATACTCTTTCAAAGCTCAGGTGAGACAAATGAGGAAATTGAACGAAACGCAAGTATTACCGATCAATAACAGAACTATCAATATATTTCACACATAAAACCAAAAAAGTTACAAGGAAATTACCCACAGACGACCGTTATGAGAGTTTCCACTCATAAAATGATTAAAATATACAAATACGAGAGGTTAGGCTTCTCTGTAAGTACAAAACTGACTGAAAGTCAGCTGGTTCACACAACGGTGTTACTCGGTCGCCGTCTCGACTGCAAAAGAGGGCGGGCTCAGGGATGAGTCAGGTGAGGAGGGGGTCTGTCGACAAGGACGAGGTGGAATGGGTAAGCTTCGGATATAGGAGATTGGTAGCCTTGGATGGGGAGGAAATAATGAGATGGGTGATAGATGGGGTGGTCGTTTTTAATTGGAGCGCCAGGAACTGTTTTCTGGCTTCGGCCGCCACAGCCTTTGTGCCTTGGTCAGAATGACCGCATTTTTGGAATCCTTCCTCACTTTAAGTGCTATATAAACGATGCAGGACCTGGCGAGGGAAAGGGGTGGCTAAAAGCGCGGCTGAAGGCGTGGCAGAAGTTGCTGGCAGGACTCGCTGCATTTTGGAGTCGTAGGCATTTTAGCCGTCGTTGGTGCCATATCGTTAGCACTAATAGCGGGACGCACCTCGGGCAGGTCCTTCGGCTAAGTCCGGAGGGTAAACAGTCCGCAGAGGGGAAAATGTCCAAAGAGGGAATTTGGCAAAAAGAAAGGGGGTGGGGTGTATAAAAAATGCCACAAAAGGAAATTCAATCAGCGTGGCACTTGGATGACTGATAGGCTGCGAGGTTAAAGAAGCGCTGTTTCCTTCTTTTCGCCAAAATAACTCTGGGTAATGGTCTTGGTATATGGTCACGCCGTTGTGTAATCGCTAGTGGATAAAAGCATGAAAACGCACCCTCTCGTATATATTTATCTCGGATTAGAACTCGGATACACCAGCTGATATCTGGTCTTGATATCTGCCGGTGCTTTCGTAGGCAATTCGTTGTTTCGCAAAAGTTTTGCAATTCAACATCTGATGAAATAAACAGCAGTGAAGATATCTCAATTTCTGGGTTTAACTCAGCGGTTTAGATGATTTTCTTCTTAGTACTTAGTAATACATTTCTGTGACAATAAGTACTGCATCTCCTATTGTTGTAGGTACAATCATCGAGCTAGTACATACTTACTCTATGGTACATTCTAGACATGAATGGTGATTCATTGCGTACGTTCTATCTTATCACTCTGATATGGTGACACGGTGACATATTTTTTTGTATATTACCAGCATTATTAGTCAGATAATCATCCTTATTCTCACACAAATTAAACTATCATTTTTCACTAGAAATGCAATTCAACATGCCTGGAAAATAATGCTCTTATAGAGGCACAAATTTTGTCTCGTAAGGAAAAAAAACCCCTGGGAATGACTAACATAACATTCTCGTCGGCAGGCGTATTGGTTTCGGCTTAATCGATTGGTATACGGAGTGATAGAGCGTCCATCGGTACCACATGAACCACAAAAACAAAGATCTGATCCTTGGGAAAAAAACTGGGTCGAACAAATCCAAACAACTGACTCGGCTTTTCCAACAAAATCCACCCATAAATTGATGAATTCCGAGGAAACTCGAATGACAGCCTACTCTGGCAGGTAAATGCCTACCACGGGAAAAGAAGATAATGAATGCGGCCCAGCCGAAGCGATGCATGTCGCCGAGCAGTCACGCCAAGACTTCCGTCAAGGCCAGCATTATTCCATCTCCAGTATAAAGCCAAAACTCAATGTTATCTTGAAAGATTACTCAATGAGTACCACGAAAGTAGCGCAAAGAAAACTGATCTCACCCTCTAGAATCTATGACAAGCTGTATGCAAAAGAAGCAAAAAAGGGCTCTTAATTGTAAAAACTGCTGGAAGCAATATAATAATTTGCTTCGGGTGCATATATTTGTAGCGCCGTAGTGCTTCTCGGCCATTTCTGTTTTTTCCTACTTCGTCAAGTGGAATAATCGTTTCTAACTCCAGACGGAGGAGTCTCCTCGACTCGCTTGACAACAGCATGGCTATTTTGTAAACTAAATCACCAGCTTCCTTAATTTGTAACTTCCGAGAGTAATTCTGTTGTCCCAGCAAGGAACAGTGTGACATGAGGATTGATTTTCTTGGCATGGACGCAATTGGCAAAAGTAATTTGAGCTATAAGCTATTCCGGACGAAGCAAATTTCGTCAGTCACTGAAACGTTTATATCAATACATTTGTGACGCGATCATTGAACGAGTATTGTGCCCATTAATTTAATAAAACAACACGCATGCACCAAACAGAAATTCGCCTTGAAAAGAAATCATTTGAGTTGACCGGGATTCGAACCCGGATCTCCCAATTGCCGATCAGGTGTAACACAGGTGAGGTGCCCTGACCGGCAATTGAGAAATCTGGGCGCGAACCCTGGTCAAGTCAAATGATGCTTTCATAGCGAATTTCTCTCTATTTGGTGTATACCATGCACCTGTGCGCGTGACTGCATACCACATCATTTGTGCAACCGCTATGATTAGACAAAACAACACGTGTTTGAAATAACTACTCAATTAATAATAATACAATAAAGTGAATTATTTATGACGGTACGGAATTTCAAAGGCTGATTTGCCAGCAAATTTTCACCACGCCGAATGAACTTGGTTGAATAGCGGGGAATTTGGCGTTGCAATAAATATCTAAAAACTTCTACGAAAGCTTATGTCGTCATATTATTTAATTAAAGAATAAAAATATTTTAATCTTTATCTTAAGTCCCTTTATGGAAGTTTAGCTAAAGAATGGCTTCATGGCACGATGGAATTAAATTTGTTGTATTATACTCCCAATGCGTAACCGCGTGCCCTCGCTGACGCGCAACATTTTATCACCCTTTAGTTGCTACTCCGCAGACCTGTTTTCTCGCCCCGGCATGCGTGACCGACTGCCTGAGTTAGTCCGGAAAGTTTTGAGAATTCTACTCATGAAGGGGGTACTCAGTTCGGCACAGTTCTAGACAGTCACGGTAATTCTGCAAATAAGTACAATGACCTTGATTAAAATAGTATTAAATTAGTTTTAACTCAAAATCGTGTCATCACTTCCCTTCCGCAAGTCGCCATTCCAGCTCCAACGCCCCCTAATTATTCTCGCTTGTACTATTGCATTGGAATTACTCACAGCTGTAGAGGGCTTGCGCCCATAGCAACGAGAAAAATGGACTACTCATCCCCTGGACTGGACTCTGAAACTGTGGAGGAGGAGAAAGTGGAGTGACGGGGTCGTCCCAGTTAAAATTAGGACCTCTCTCACTCCCCCTGTTGGCTTCCAGGAGATGACCAAAAGTATTCAGGAGAACAATGCACAGCCAGACTAGAAACCAAGGGAGTTCTACGTTTACAAAAATGCTAACGTACAGTACGCGAGTTACCAGACTACCACTGATTCGTACCACTAATACTTTTAAACCATGGGTACTACGATTTATCAATTCACGAAGAAAATAAAATCATGCGAGACACTTAAAACGGGATATGGCGATAGTAATATGAAATCTTTTTCGACGCAAGTACAAAGTCTAGTCTATCAAGTGATATCCTATCTCGTCTTCATACCTCGATAACCATGCTGAATTATAAACAATTATATCAAAGTTGCAGACATATTAAACATCAAATTAATTAGCATCCCGTGAAGACATTAAAAACTGAAAAATAAAACACTTGAAAAAAAAGAATAACAAAGCTACCTGTCCATACCACTAGCATTATTGAAGGCTTCGGTCACAGCTACTGTGGTCCTTAATCGTACGCAGAAAAAAATGACATTTTAAACCAGTCGGTCCTGCAATCTCCCTATGTTATGCATTTGATCAAGCCTACTATGGTAAGACGAAGTTATAAATAAAATTTATGAATGGCATGGACTAAATGTGATCCATTGAATTCGAAAGAAATGGACGACGACAACACGGTGGAAAGTATCGGTCAAGAGGCCGTACGAGGAGAGACATTTCAATGCGTCTGAAGGCGCCTGGAATCGGTGGCGGCAGTCTTGTTCGTGTCTCGCGCCGTTTGTAAGTGGGTCAGGAGCACAGTGTATGATACCTTACTCTATGGTCAGAAGGAACTTGCCTAGTTTCTGTAGTAACTACTCAAAGAACTGGCGATGGGTGACTGCGTTATTTTTCGCAGTTGTCTACGACCTCAGTGCAGCAGTGGTTCTCAGCCAAGGGCCGCATACGACTGATAATGGTTTAGACCGTTTTAGATAGGATCGGCAAAGTTGTGAGATGAAGCAGAAGTCAAACCTCCGAGGGAGTTTTTCTTCAACTTTCTCACCCTGTAAGTTTCCTCGGTGAAAATCGATACCTACGTCACAGTCGATCGAAATGCCCGACCACAGTGCTGCATTGCGTAATTATTAATTTATAAATTTACCATAGCGTTTGCTTGAATTTTCGGCGTCCGATCCGTTATCACTAGGTCTATTTTTCGAACCGAATACATTTTAATGCAAAGAGTTATATAATGACCCTCCTTACCCCCGAAATATTTTTTTTATTAGTCATGAGCAAAGATTATATCTGTACAATGAAGGAAATTTAAAAGTAGGTAATATTACGACAAGTTATATTAACTAATCAAATATTCAATATCTCAATTAAAAATGCAACGATAAATCAAAAGGAAATGCATATAATCTAATACAAATTGTAAATTACAATATCATGGTTTTATTTTCATTACCAATTTTAGTTCTGTACCACAATGTACGTAGCCGAAGAACCATCCATTTGGTTTGGGGAACGCCAACAAGCCGAAAGACGGTGGGAGTGCGGCTTAGATTACATTGCCTATGGGCTTAATTGATTTGGGTCAACTCTAGATATTGGTGTCGACCGATGATATCAATTCGAAAAAAATTGGGAAACGCTCCTTTAAGAGCACATTCAATGAGTTTGCATTAATCACCCACAATTTTCAAAGAACTTTGTTTATGATCTGCTCTCAGACAGTATATTTTAATGGAGACGAGCTATAAGTTTATGTATTTTTTC
This sequence comes from Pyrrhosoma nymphula, assembly GCA_963573305.1. Taxonomy (NCBI): domain Eukaryota; kingdom Metazoa; phylum Arthropoda; class Insecta; order Odonata; family Coenagrionidae; genus Pyrrhosoma; species Pyrrhosoma nymphula. Next base: position 61,929,362 of record OY754338.1, on the reverse strand, counting down.
TAACTCAATCTGCAGGAAAATTAGTCGCTCTCAACATTCTTTGTTATTTTAACAATCCAAGACCAGTTTCGATGGAATTTTTTGCATCGCTTTACTTTATTATAACAAGTAGGTTCTTCCTTCCCCTATCATTTTGAGTTGGAATTACGTTAACCCTCCAATAATCTTACTCAGAAGCTCCGTCATTCGCCACTTCTCCTGACCTGCCCAAATCTCCTCCGAACTTCTTTTGATCATCGCACGCTCTACTTCATCCGTAAAATTCACATCTCAAACGTCCCCTATCTATTCTCTCTATCTTTCTTTGCACCATATGCTTCGGTGCTTATTCCTTACGTAGAGTTAATATTTTTGGGTAGATTCATAATAAAATTTTAACATTTACTTATTCTCCCCCACCGTTACATAACTTTTTCTACCGTTAAGTGCAGTATTGTTTGATCTCTCGTTACTCTGAGAGTAGCGGCCTAGTTGAGGGTGATCAAAGTTTTAACTACCCTCCTTGACTTTTTATAAGGTAACATAGTGATCGGAGCTAAACCGTAATTTGGCTGTAATTTTCATGCATTATGGTGATGGCAGGAGCCAGCTAAAGTTTGTCTTTCTTTGAATGCTAAGGGGAAAAGCACCTATCTAATTATTCATCACAACGGAGTTAGAACCGGTTATTGATTTTATAGTTTAAGTGACCATATTTCTAATGAGACGTATTAGAGTTTATTGATGATTAATATGCCTCAAATATTTTTCAAGACTAGAAAGTTTTAACCATTTGTTTGAAGTAGAAAGTTTTAAGCAGTCGTATGAATTAGAAAGGGTGTTTGTTTACGCAAATCCGTTAAGATATATTAACGAAATGGCTGCCATTATAAACGAGGGTAAATATTACCTCGCCAAAAGTCAGAAGTGCTATGTACACAATACCAAGTAGATCTTTAGTTATTTCACAGCCGTAGTATGTACTTATCTTTTCCAAAAAAGATAATTAGGCCTTTTTAGATTCAAATGCGCCCACGAAATCGTGCAAAGTTGCAAAACCCAAATTCAAACCATGAGTATCATGGTATTTGATGGTAATATGCGGTAATTCTTACAACTATAGGAGTAACACCGAAACAGCGAGCATTTCCGAGATCTATTCCCACTCACTCCGTGCCCTTGCACACATGACTGACGACATTCAATTCATTTTCGAGTCTGTGTTTGTTGTTGATATTCACATGACGAATCGTCTCCTCTGATCATTGTTCGCCATCGCAAATTCATCCTAAAAAGTGAATCAGCGGGGCTGCATTTTGCAACTAACAGTGTTCAACACTTGTAACCATTTCTTAAGTCTTCCGTCTCTTGAAAGAACTCTGACAAGTGTCATGAATTCGTAATGCAAACGGCAGTTGCGTTTCATGAGCAAGTATTTCATAAACAACATTGATTGGATGTCTGTGAGATGCGATAAAATGTAAGCAATCGACACAAGATTTAGTGAAATTTTCGAGTTTTCTCTTATATGGTATGAGAGAGAGAGAGGTAGAATCATCATTATGGAATATCCGCATTAAAGCATATTTCACACAAAGCAATTGTTGCGAAAGTTTTATGCCTCTATGATTCGGTAGAGGTGAATTCAAGATCATTAGTTGTAGAATTAATTTGCACTGTTTTAAATAATCGACTTAGCTGTTAACGAATTTCACTGGCCGGTAAACACCCGTTCTGTGTAGGGAGACACATACTAAACCTTATTTTGCTCTGTTCCTCCACTGTTTATGCAAACGAATAAATATCCGCATGCAAGGACGTGAAATGAAAAGCATCTCGAAAAATGACATGTGGAAGTTTGTTTCCTCTACTTAAACGTGGACATTTTTTTCGCTTTAGTTAGAGATGAGAGCAATAGACAAGTAAATAAAATTAATGATGAATCCATTAATTTGCTTCGATGGTGTGATTGCAGCGTGTGCAGAGCGAGGTGGAGGCCATTCTCATTCTCATGAGCCGCCAGCCGTGAAGATCAGAGAGGCAAGAGGAAAGAAGACCTTCGGGGGGAAAACGTGCGAAAATTGAAATGCGTTTTGAATAGTTGTCTCCCTCTATTTTTGTTGCAGCCGCGCGTAGGATAAAGGAATTCTCGCACCTCTATGTAGGAGATTGGAGTTCTATCGTGTTTCGTGCCATTTATCTGTTCTACTAGTCTGCACTTAATGAAATTGAGCAACTTCCACAGATCCTTTTTACCTGAAGATGCTATAAAAGCGAAACCAGTCGTGTAATTAATGCTATCACTGCGGAAATTGCTCAATTTCATTAAGTACAGTTATGCTCCGTTTCCACTCTATCACACCTGAAACCTCAGATTATGTTTATTCTACTAGTGTTTTGTGCGGGAAAAATTACATCTTTCGTACCAACCTTAAGATCGCGTGACCTTTTTTCAAGTAAAATTTCCCATTTGTGTAAATGTCAACGCTACAGAGGCATCCATGCATGCATACCCATCAAGCCATTCCCTTCCGGAGTAAGCAATGTCAAAGAATCGGCAATAGCGCCAATCCTTTCTTAGTCATAAACCCACGCTGTACACCCCAGATTCTGTTGATAAATTTTCCTCACTCTTTCGATTTTTATTTTACTGAACACATCTTGGAATATTCAATAAAGTAATTGCTATAATGTTTAGACATATAACTCTATAATGTTTAAGTTACTTCCCTTTATACAATTAAACTATTATCGCAATCTTCCAATCTGTTGGAATAACAGAAGCTTTTAAACACAAATTATACAATTCACACGAGCGCCTTGTGAGTAGTTTACTCTCACACCAGCATTTTACAGGATAACCCTTTTTACGCGAGCATCCTACCCATTTTTCTATTTCCTCACTTTCATAACCACCTCATCCTCCCTATTTCATTTTCCACACTGACATTCTCGCAGACTAATACGCAAGACTCATCCTCATCGCTTGCACCATCTACTATATAAAAGGCTACAAGTACATCCGTATGATTCAGATGTTGGGCGTAGTGATTCAGATTTGCTGCAATAGATGGCAAGATAACTCCCATATACGTTCCACACTGACTGATGCATGGCGCGGGCGCATGCATTTTTTCAAAATAAAAGTATCATTAAAAAAATAATAAGTTATAAATAAATGTAACGAACTGTCAAGGAGATTGTAAAGTTATTTTTTTGAGAACTGTCAAGCCTCAAAATATTTTGAAGTAATTTTTTATTATTTTTTCATTATGATCTCTGCTCATTTTCACCAGCATTCAAGGTAAAATAACATAATTAAAGCACTTGCCGACAACATTACATTATCGCACAACTTTTATAGGGAATTGGAAAAGGTCGCGCTGCCTTTTTCCTTAATGAGTAGTGGACCCTGCCCCTACAACCGCCGACTTGCCTTTCGTCTTGAGAAGAAGGCAATTCCCGTTGAATTTAGCTGTGGCCATGACCATCAACAAATCTCACGGACTGACAGTGGATAACCCGGTATCTATCTCCCTCAACCCGTATTGAGCCTTGGACAATTATGTGTTGCATTCTCCCGTGCACGATGGTCCATGTAATGAGAGCTCATTTTCCCTTTGATTTTAATTGATTTCACGGTCTCTTTGGATGATATTAAGGGTGACTTGATGGGGTGCTCCTAACCTTCAACATCAGGGATCAATGTAATAAACATTTTTAGATAGCAGCTTTTGAAAAATTTCACTTTAGCCATGTTAGTTCGCAAAAATAGCCTTAAATTTCCTCCCTAATTACTTGGTAAAATATGCGGCCAAATCTGACCTTTTCTCCCTGTCATTTCAGCCGCAAGATGTCTGTAGGAATGACGCACTTGCCTCGAGGGCGTCTGTAGGTCAAAGCCTCCCCCCTCTGCCGGTAACTTCCCATCGCCATTGGAGCGGTCCGAGCACCCACCCACTCAAATATCTCTTTTGTGGGGCCATCAATGCGATTTAAATGCAGGACACGGACGATACGAGGAAGCTACTACTGTCAACACTCTTTATTCCGCGAGCGTTTAAAAAATGAAAATGAAATAAATTTCCGGGTGTAACATTCCTCATACAACGCACAATGTGTTGTATAGAACGCGCTGGAATAATTATTCTCGCGATGGTTCCACTTAAGTTCTTTGCAATTTTATTTCTTTTCAAATGCCTATTGTTTTTTCTATATTCTTGCTATTATTTTCAAATGCCTATTGATTGTCCTTATTACTCCGCGGTGGCTAGCATTTTAAACCACCGGCTATTATATCGCGTGTTTGAATCTCGCTTCTTACATGCGCGATGTGTATGCATTAGGGTTAAAATCTTCAGCTAGCCGGTACAGTTACACTTTTGAAGCAACTAAAAAAATAAGTCTACTAATGCTTCTACCCATAAGCGTTTGGTGAACTCCCTTCCTACAAATGCGTGAACTTCCCGTCATGAGAATGAGAAAAATTTCACCCTCAAACCTAAACCTACCTTTGGATTGAGGGCGTGTAAGAGAGAAATCAATATAAAATATTCTTAAGCTCCGAAATGTATGATTATATTTTTACCGAATTTTTTCCAGATTCAAATTTCCCCTTCATAGATTTCCGTGAATGATCTAAGACTCACCGAGTCATGTGAACATGTAGAAGGCTAATTCAACTTCAGCTCGTCCAATGTTTTGCTTGCTCTTGAAATCAATTATGTTTGTTTCAGCGGTAGATGAATAGGCCGGGTGTAGGCAATCGAGATTATTGACTTTCGTCTATAACCCGTAAAGAACAAGTCTAGAGGAGAGATCCGAGAATTTACCACAGATTGTGTTCACACACTCAGATGAGAGAGACTAATTTTGACCCGCTAGAAAAAATATAAGTCACCAAATCGTGTCGCGACTTTTGGGGAAAGTACCTGCCTGCGTCGCAGTGTGTAGTCGGCAGGCCCTCTAGAAGACGCGCACTGGTAGTCTCGGTAGTTAATGGTGCTCCCGAGCGGAAAGCGGAAAGTGTGGGGAGTCATAGCTGGTCTGGACAGTGAAAGTATTCTGGAAGGTCGAGCCTCGACAACAAGTGAGAGCATCGATATTCGAAACGCGCAAGGTGGGAAGGGGCGGGAGATTGGTAGGGGGCCGTTGAGGGAGGGGCAGGTGTATTTTTCTCTTGCAGACACATTCTCTGAGCGGCAAGGTGCGGAGGTCGCGGGACGGGAAGGACGGGCGTCTTCCCTCGCGAAGTAGGAACACGCCCGGCTCATTAATGGGCGAGCTGGCGAATAAAATCCGAACACTGCAATGGTGCGTTTTCATGGACGCGTCGCGACGTACCCGCGCGACTGCCATAGACGCGTCCTTTTTCCGTATGAATCGTTATCTCATCAAAGCGCTCCTGCAGAGGCGAACTCGCGGGTAGCAGGCACCAGCGCGCTATCCACAGAGGGAAAGTGTAAAGCCCGTTTCACACGATACATGATCCAGCAGAAGACCTTGTGTGCTAACCGGTACTAGATATTGAGGATTGAATCCAGTATGATTGGTGCCGCCTTTAGAAGGTTTCACACGATCATTGAACTTGTACTGGTGGGGAAGCAGTTTTATATCAGCGCATGTCTTCTAAAATATTTAAATTAACAAACCAATGACAGCAGGCGACCAAAACAGCAGCTGGGCCATTTTTATTATTTGGTTGATTTCTTTGACTGAAAATTGCTGAAAGCCAAAAGGAGTAATAGATGACGCTGATTTCAAAAAGTGAAGATCGCATAGCGTCTGCAAAAGCGGTAAAGGCTAACGTGATTGGTCGAAGGCTACTAGGTCCTACTGGGAGCTAGTAGCAAACTAGTACCGCGTCAATTATGAAATCTAGTAGCTCAGCCAATATGATAGCGATTATGCTTGATTGCCAGCATGCTGGTTCTATATCACACGATACTGGAAAGCTATCATACTAGCAGTATCCTTGAACTGGTGCTGGATCAAGTACATATAGTGTGAAACGGGCTTAAATGATGAAGCAAAAGAATTTAAACGCCCGCGTTGACTTTACATTTCTGACACGGCTTTGCGATACTTCTATTTCTCCACCTAACTCGGTATTCCTTCTTTTTAAAATATCACCTTCCAAAACTATCTCATAGCTTTGATTTCTACTTCGTTCGCCCAGATAAGGATTACATTGAAATGAGATCGGAAATAGAGCCAGAAAAAGTTTCCTCGTAAGATTCTTCACCTCTTTAAAAATGAATCGCTGATATCGTAAGTTGAGTGTTAAGTGAAAGCTAAATACTGTAACAACTAAAAACAATGGATCTTGCAATATTTGATTTATTTATGACCGTTCTCTTCCGGGGGTGTGCACTCAACCTTCTAGCCAAACCGCACAAGATGTTGAAGTGGGCAATAAATGTGGGCTTTCTATATGAACCTCTGGATATGGTCTAAAGATGTTTTCCACCTGTGTGAGGGAATTTTGGTGGTTACCTATACCTTTCTCGTGATTTTGTGCGTAAACAATTTCATGTCATGTTTTGATTAGTAATTACATTTTTTCGTGCAAGGGAAATTTTACTTCAATATTTGGCTCTATCCTGATAATTTAAAGGTAAAACTGATTTTTGACAACCGTCAATGCCAGCTTTAGCACGGGAAAAACACGATCCCCTTCGGCAGAAGTCTTAAGATACCTATATTTATACTGCCCCTTAATGCAAACGGTATAGTTGGAAGCGTAATCCATGAAGTTTGTTCAGATTTCAGAAATAACAATAACAAAATAGCATGTATAATAACAAAGCCAATGTTTACTTTTTTGGAGATATCTATAAAAACACACAAATAGCCTATACCATATTTTCTTATAAGCGTATCGTTCAAAAATCAAAAAATGTGCTTAGAGAGGATTTAATGATTTTCGCAAAAGTTACTCTTAAAAAAACGCCACCAACGCGCACCAGTCACAAGTGGCCGTGAACGTCCTTAGCGCATCAACGCACGCTGCGCGTTTAAAATCTACTTTCCATTCGAGAAGACACAAGCTGACTTGAGTTCTCGCAAGTTAACGCAAGGCGACGCGCGAGTCGCTTCAATGGACAGCACCCAAAAGATTAACAGATCTCAGCTCTGGCGACGTGAAGATACTGGGCGAATTCTCGCGTAGGATTCCGTGTTTTCCGATCGGCGACCGATCCCACTTTCGCCTCCGCGGCAATAACTGTGGGGGGGGTGAATCTTAGTGCATCAACAGAGGACGGAACCACGGACCACGCGATACTTTTCAACTATTTTTTTTATCCTTTCGCCTTTTTATTTTTTTTCTTGTCTTATAAATTTCTATCGCAAAATGTGAAAATCTCTGAGAGTGCCAGAGAGATGACGACTTTTATAATATTTTTTTGTCTACGCTCCTCGCCATTACCTCATCGCTGAGAGATTGACACTGGGAAGAAGTATATTTCCTTCATCGGTACAGCCACACGCTTTCCCAAGTGAATGTCGTATATTATGGCCGAAACATCTGCCACATTGCAACCACCATCAATATCTTGCAAGCATAGCATCAGCAACCTCTAATAGTTTCAATTTAACTTTGGCTATTCATGTCTCATGTTGAGTGGTAAAATCTATGCTTTGTAAAATTTTCCCTGAATTCAAAACGGTAGGTGCAGTTGCACACCTTGAAATATTTTAAGCCTCTTTACCAATACAAAGGACTACAAGATTATAAAATTTGAGATGGATCGAAGATGGGGTACATTTTGAAAACTTAATTTTAAACTTTCAAATGTTTTTTTTTTATTTAAAAAAAATTTAATTTTCCAAATTTGACTGTTGAATATGATGCACTAATGTTTTTATACAAAATGACTCTTACCGGAACTTTCTAGCTTTCTTAGATCAGAAAAAAATGGGAAAACTCTGGGACTTGTTTTTACAAATGCCGAATTTTTCATACCCCCGTATCTCCGCAAAAACTCAACATTTTTCATAAAAATTGTGTATACAAACTAATGGCCCTATAAGGATAACACACAAAATATTTCTGGCAAATCTGAGATAGTGAGGGCAACTCGTCCGTGATTTCACATGAAAAAACCTAATTTTCACCTAATTTATCTCATGCTGGTTTTCTCGACTTTTCCAGACCAGGTGATACAGGACTCCGACTTCGCCCACGTCAGTGGTTGTGAAGTTCCGCCTTGCAGGCTAAAGAGGAAGACGAAAATAAACGTGGAATTCAAGTTCAAGCCAGGTAAGCTGACATGCATTCATATTTGGTCGCAGCATATAGGTAGGTATGTATACATTATGCAAACATAGTGACTGTTAATTATGAGCATTCATACCCATACGGTGAATGTATGCTTTAATTCAGTCAAGTGGATTTTATTTCAATAATAATATAATATTGTATATTTACGGGTATTGCCCATTGCACAAAAGTTCGTTACAATTATATGTAATAACTCAGATTACAAAAATACTGATTAAAAGTAGTGGCAGTCGAAGGTACAAAGAAAAAGCTACGCATACAGGTAGCAGGTAAAATTGTTTGGTTATAGGTATGCAAAGGGAGTAAGAACTTAAACAATTATTAATGAATAAATACATAGAGCATTATTTACCTTAATTTACCTCTCGTCTTCAAGGAGAGAGATATTTTTTCAAGAAGATTTATACAAGACAGACACATTTAAAAATAATACTATTGAATATTTTGGGGGTCTTCTATTACGCGAATATTAGTAGATAACAACAATATGTAATAACTCAGATTACAAAAATACTAATACATAATAAGTAATTAATTAAAAGGAAAAATACATACATAAGATACACTTGTTTCACTCAATGTTTACAAAGGAAAGACTAAGAATTTAAAATATGATTAATGAATATTGCACATTAATTACCTTGTATAATATATACTATATTACTAAGTAATATCTCATTTTCAAAGACAGAAATATCTTTTCAAGATTCATACAAGACAGGCTTATTTAAGAAGCATAATATAATTTCAAGAGTAAATTCAGACTTTTTTTGACGGTATACGCTGTATCATAATGTAGGTCTACGTATGGTATTACCGTATTGCAGGTGCGGAGTATTCTAGTAATTGGTGACTGATATGTAAAGTTTCTGGAGCAGAATTTTACGTAAAATAGTTTGGATTTTCTTGTGAAAAAGTGGTGTCAAACGTAAGTAATTCAACTAAAGGAGAGCAATTAATTTAGTTGTTACACAGCTTATGTATAAATAAAAGGTCAGCAAGCTCACGACGGACACTGAGGGGATGTAAATCTAATATTTCCATAGTTAGTTTGTATGGGACAAAAATAGTGGGGAAACCGGCATAGTAATTGACTGTTCTTAAAAACTTCTTCTGCACTCTTTCCAAATTATTTATATTGCTAATGTAATAGGGAGACCAGATGGGTTGTCTATCATGTTCTCAAATGGCCCCTAACTCTCTTAGCAATTGTATTTCAGACGGCACCATTCTTAAAAAATAGTATTAGATTAATTAAAAAGAGTAGTAAAAAGAGAGCGGTTTGCTGAGAGGAGAATGGAATGGAGAGCTGCTGCAAACTGATGATGATGATGAGAGTATTCTATAATCAAAATTGATCATTGTGGTGTTCTTAATTATAATAAGACATAAAGGCCCGATTATATGAAATCTGGTTAACTTTAACTACAAGATGACTTAGCCATATCGTTAACTCAATGTTAACTGAGAGTTCGGGTTTTGTATGTTGCATCAATCTGCCGGTTAATTGAAGTGAGCGATGTCGATGGGAGAACGACATCACTTTGGTTTTCATGGCGAGAAAATATTTAACCCGGGATTATGAAACCGGGCCTTAATATCATGTTAAAGAAATATGTGAAGTCTCTAAGTAAAAACCCTATCCCTCCTAGGCTCTACGGGCTTATTAAAATTCACAAGCCGGACGCCCCTATTAGACCAGTGGTGTCGAGTATAAGCACTCCAGCGCACAAATTAGCCCACACCTTGACTCAACTTATATCGCAGTACACTGCATTCAAATCAAAGCGTGGTATCAAAAATTCTCTTGATCTCGCGGACAAAATAAAAGATATCATACCTCAGCAGAATTCAAGACTAGTCTCTTTTGACATCGTCAACCTTTTCACTTGTGTACCACCAGAGGAAGCAACTGGCCTGGCTATCGATCTCCTGGGGGCAGCCAAGATCGCCGAAAAAACGAAGAATGAATTATCCACCCTTCTCAAAATGTGTGTGGCCCAAAATTATTTCAAGTTCAACGGTAAATTTTATAAACAGGGTAGTGGCCTCGCTATGCGTTCATCTCTTTCCCCACTGCTGGTAGATATTTTTGTTGATAATTTGGAAGAAAAAATTTCAGTTCAGAACACAACCTATTAAATTATGTGGTCTACTGGTACAGATATGTCGACGATATTATTATGCTTTAGAATGGAATTGGTCGGCAGCTGGATATTTTCAAGAGTTGTCTAAATGATATTCATCCTACAATTTCATTCACCTGTGAAAGAGACACTAACCACACCTTAAATTACCTGGATCTTATAATTAAACTCGATAAAGACCGGCATTCCTTCTCCATTTTTCGGAAGCCCTGTTATACCGACCATGTCATCCCAGCAATTTCAAGACACCATTACTCACACAAACTGATGGATTCCATGATTCATCGCCTGTTCAACATTCCACTATCAAGAGAAGACTTCAAGAAAGAAATCAGCACAATGAAACAAATTGCTTCAGCTAACGGGTATTCACCAATTTTAATAGACAAAATAATTTTTAAAAACAGAAGAGTGGCTATCTACCAAATGTTTTCCGAGAACGAGAGTAAAACGAAGCAGTGGTGCACGGTGACATACCTGGGTGCAGTATCTCAGAAAATGGCTCACCTTCTACCTAGAAACGAACTCCGCATGGCTTATAACATAATATAAATGCCACTCTCCGAAAGCTGCTAGTAAAATTTAAGGACCCGATAGAGCAATTAGACCGATTTGGAGTATATTCATTAAAATTCAGCGATTGCAATGGTGTCTACGTGGGGAATACAGGTAGAAGCTTATGTGTCAGGAGAAAATAACATTTAAGTGCTTACAAAAACATCAAAGATGATAAAAGTAATTTTGCTAAACACTTATGTAGCAGCCACAGGAGTGATTTTACAATGAATATCATAAAATTATGCAACGACCGCCGCGAATTAGATTCTAGAGAGCAGCAGGAAATTTTAAAAATTTTGAATAACCACGACAACACCCTCATTAGCGAATACCTTTACCATTCTTTTTCCCCTATTCTGGCCTCCGTTTCAAACTTCTTCTCCCCTTCCGTTACGTAACTACGGGAACTATAGGGTAAATAGACCTCAATTAATGTCTGATGATGGTGATTATTCACTGAAACCCGTGTCGCTTAATTTAAATGAAAGTGGTATTAGTAACAGATATTCATCAAAAAACATTATAATGGAATACCACAAAGTTAATGATGAAATAGTGAATTCATTACTTCTGTTTCTAAAGTGTAATTTTTTATTGGGTGGCATTATATTTAGGTCTAACCTTACTTCATATCTTCTAAGTAGCAGCTCATCACATTTTAACATTAATATATAACATTATTAACATTAACATATATGTACATATATATATATATTTAATTATTTATTTATTTCTCTGATTATACTTCAGAATATATCAAGTTTAGTAATTCTATGTAAACCTCACATTTTCTGTGTCAAAACCCCATTATAAAATTTCAGAGTAAAAGAAAAACTTCAATAATGAATTATATAATAAAGATAGTATTAGCAGACAAGCCCCAGGTAATTATGTTTTTCTGCTCCAGATGGCAGGTTTCCTCATGGGCTCCTCCTCCACTCCACTCTTCTCTCAGCCAGACACTTTGTGTCCGCGTACCTTCCGCCTATTTTGATGTTGTCTAGCATTCACCTGCTTTTCCTTCCCCTTCCCCGCTTTCCTTCCACCATTCCTTCTTTACCCGTCGTCCGCAGACAATGTCTTGGCAGGGAATGTCCAATCCAATTTCTCTTTCTTCTTCTAATCGTTTTCATCATAGTCCTTTCCTCGCCCACTCTCCTCCGTACCTCCTCATTTTTCACTTTATCCTTCCAACTCACTTTTTCCATCTTCCTCCACATCCACATTTCCAAGACTTAAAGTCTTTTTGCATCTCTGTTGTTAACTGCCCAAGTTTCTGCTCCATATAGTTCCATACTCCATATCCACTTTACTAGTGTCTTTCTCAATTCTTTGTTCAAAGGCCCACAGAGTAGCTTCCTTTTCATTTGGAATCCTACTTTTGCTGCTATCCGTCTTTTTTTTCCGACCTGAAGATGACGTTATAGTACGTCGAAACCCGGGTCGTGCTAATAAAAGTATCATTGTGTAACCACAAAGTTAAAGTTTTTCATTTATTCCATTTTGTTCCCCTATTTTTGAAAGCCATCAAGTTATATGGAAAATATTAAGTGTCTACATTGATTCATTTAAACAATTATTAGAAAAACAAATACGTCATAAGACATTTGGTGTTGAGCATGCAAGTACGACGGACCGTGACGAATGGCCAGCCAGGTGAAATGTTTGTCCTAAGGCGAAAAGAAAACTTGATAATGCGTACAGCAAATTGCTAAACGGAAAGGGGATTAGAGAATACGAGGTACCACCCTTCTGTTTTTCTTCGTACGTCAGTAAACATTTATATGGAAGAGCATTCTCGCTCATATATGAGTGTGCGTTCAATTCATTCATTTCAAACATTTACACTTCTAACAAAACGTACAATGTCAGGGATAACTGTGTGAAATTTCTCCATGATGGAAAAGCAGTAGACTTAGCAAATTTAACTGTAAGTTTTTTTATTCTCGACTTGGGTTTCAACAGTTTATGTCATCTTCAGGTGACATAAACACAAACCTGAAGAGGACATAAACACTTGAAGCCCGAGTCGTGAATTAAAAAACTTACAGTTAAATTCGCAAAGTTTGTTCCTTTTCCATTTGCACTTCTATTTTCACGGCTAAAATTATTCTTAGCGTAATGGTATTCTTGCGCATCACGGTTGTTTTATCTTAAAACGATTTCATAAAGCATATCTCATAATTTTTCATTTTTTCAGTAGTTCTGTGAGATATGAGTAAATTTACATTTGTGCAATCGTTACTTTCGAGATATTTTGTAACCTGCTCGTCATTGATCTGTGATTATGTCGATTTCTCCAGTTTTAGATTGTTTTTCACTGCAAGATCAGTTGTTCACAGCAATTTCTTTGTCTGTTTGTTTCGATCATCACCACCGTCAGTTAAGGTTGGCAATTGTCCAGACAAAAAACGAGATTGTCCTAAATTTAGGCTTATAAAAAGGCGTGCACAAGTAAATAATGTAATCTTTTCAGAATATAATTTCACTTAAATTAGTTTATTATGTAGAATAAAAAATCTGCTGAGCCAACTTTATTTTGTATTTTAATATGAAAACCATAAATATGTAAAAAAGTATGTATGTAACTATTATGAAATTGTTATGTCCTGAACTTTTACCTCACCCTTATGGCAACCCTGCCTTCAGTGCATTCTCATGCCGGGTCTCCACTAGAGCCAGTTTCCGCGCAACAAAATGCCGCAAGTGTTGCAGCATAATTATTTCGACTTTTAAAAGTTATGAACACTGCATTGCAACATTCTGTTGAGGGTAACAATATATATTGGATGTTGTACACCCATCTGGTTGGAGTTGCAAGATATATTTCCACAGAGTACCCTCATTTTGTATTGCAGTTAGTGAGTTGATCCAGTCCTCAATCAGTTGAAACGAAATCATTGCCGTTAAGCAGACTAGATTGGGGCAATTATTCAGATATTGAACTAATTGGTGCAGTCATGAAGGTCCAGCAGGAATACGTGAGATTCTAGTACAATTTTTTGTTTGTAGTAGAATGTTTGCTTGGAGCAAGACTGGAAGAATAAAAAAAATCACTGCAACACAATAGAAGTCTGGACTTCTTGACATTGAACAGATTCCTCTAGTAAAAAAGAAATGAAAAAATAAATTTAAAACGCAGTCAACAATGAGTTTGGCTGTTAATGACGTGAAAACCCTCTTAAGAATGATAATCAGGAGGATAATGACATTAAAAGAAAAAGTGGGAGAAGGTCTGATCAGATAATCTTTAGTGAACAATGTTTGATAAACTATCGAACTTTTTTGCCGGTGATCTCTCGGGATTTACACCGGGTATTTAGGTCCATGGCAGCCAACATTTCGACGCTCGACTTGAGCATCGTCCTCAGGGCAGAGGTGAGTGCTGGCTCACCTCTGCCCTGAGGGCGATGCTCAAGTCGAGCGTCGAAATGTTGGCTGCCATGGGCCTAAATACCCGGTGTAAATCCCGAGAGATGGCTGACATACATCTTTACCGCGAAAGCTTGAAATCGAACGTTTTTATTTGCCTGGTCTTCGATTGCGTTTTTTATTTCCTAGTGAAAAAGGCATTCAATTGAGTTTTATGCGGAAAATCCTTGGAATAGTTGAAAAAGAAAGGGATGTGAGTGAAGGGAAAGAATAGCAAGATCTACTCAGAACTGAAGGTGATAAGATGGCGTGCATCGGAGTCAGTCGGTCTTAACATCTCACTCACTCTGTTCAATCAGCCCTACATCAGAACCCACTTACCGCGTTTCCTTTTGCTAGTCAGAATTTTCGGACCGAGACATTGACATCGATATATTGGGGTCATCGATGTTTTCACCGAAACATCAAGTGCTGCAAAATGAGTTATATATCGACTCAATGTTTTCACAACCCTTCTTGACGTTTCGATATTTTTAATAAGAAAAACTACGAGCCTTTGCTCAATTTCATGGAGGTCAATATCTCAATACCTAAAGAAATGAGCTAGAGCTTTCTTCTTGATTACGTTCTATTGCCTTGTCCTTTGGGCTACATGTCAGAAGAGGGACTCAGAATGAGTAGGAAGTACGAAGTACATTTAAGATATATGGTGGGATCAATTTATTCAAATTTTTTAATAATTTTTAAATCATGAGTGTGCTGCAAGTTGATAAAGGAAACACTTTTCCTGGACCGCTATATTTCGCATCCCGAGAAAATGGACTACTACGTTACCCTGAATTCCTGAATCCACAGGAAATAAAGAGGGAAGGATATTCTAGGTTCTAAGAGAGGAAGGTTGGGGAATGAATCCTTGGAGTTTACTCTATTTTGAAAAGTGAACATGAGTTACCTAAAATAATTATAAATTAATAATTTTTTGGGAGAGGGGTTGGGATCATCTTCCGTTGTCTTGCATAGGGGGTTGAGGAAGTCCGAGATATTACGTAATATATTATTCTTTATTAACATTCCATTTTGAGATCGTATTCTTGTCTCTTTTTTAATTATTTTCGGACCAAAATCTTACTTCGTAGCTCTGCAGACAGCACGTTATTTCCCTTCCGCGACGCGCCACCGGTTTAAGACATTTTGTAGCGTTCTTTTACACACTGTTTCGCCATACGAGAGGTTAAGAAAATTGGTGGCGTGACATTAAAGCTCGTTCGTAAAATGCCGTATTTGCCAGCTCGCTAGTTTCCAGTGTTTCACGATCGCAATTAGTTCATTATCGGTCATCTTCAGGCTCCGAAAGTGAAATTCGACTTTCATAAACTATTCAATGCATTAAGATATGCTTCCTGAAGCGGCCGCAAATTATGTAACAGAGTGAAATAGATTTCTGGAATGACGTGGAATAAAAATTCAAGGTAAAAAGGATTTTAAAAATCAGGCCAGAAAGAAAGGACATAAAATTACAGAACTCAACGAGCAAGCAGCAAAGAAAATAGCTGGCCGACTCTCCTTTCATCTGAAGTATAGCTTTTTTTAAAGCACCGCATTAATCATATAAAAATATATAGGGCGATTCCATGTCCAAGTGGGTAAACATTGATCTTTCCCTTTCCGTTTTTTTTATTTTTACAGAATCATAGAAATCATTTTATAAGGAAATTTAGAAACGTAAATTTTTAGCCAGATATCGAAAACGGTTTTCGAGACATCGCGATTCACACTAGAAGCGACGCGAAAAACGAGTGGCCTTTTAAAATTCAATGTCTCCAAACTAATGAAGGCAAAGAATTAGTCATACTATTTTTCTATAATTTATTAAAAATGTAGTCATACCGCTGCACAGTGGTCTGAAATCGAAAAAAGCCGCCCAAAATTCAAAAAGTGCTTTTTTCTATTTTATTTTATTTTTATTTAATCAAAAATGTCCACATACAGCAAATGTTGCCAATTTACAGTGGCCCAATAACAAACGTACAAAGAAAACATATACAATAAAAACATAACATAATAACAGATATCATAACAAAACAGGAAATATCGGAAGGAAACTGAATGAAGAAGTATTGTTAGCTATTTTCAGAAAGATGAGAGAGAGCCAAGTTTGTAAAGATGTTGGAGGATAGAAAAAAGGGATCAACGCTCTCAGGAAGGGAATTAAGAAGGGAGGGGAGGCGGAAAAAAAGTGAGCGTTGAGCGAGCGATAATCTAGGAATTGGTAAATGGAATAGATCGTGGGTGCGCCTAGGCCGGGAGGGTACTCGGAAATTCATAGAAGAGAGGAGATCGGGGCAGTCTGTGATGGAGTTAAGGATGTTGTAAGCAAATTTCAGGTCACTTGTAAGGTGGAGACAAGGAAGATTGTGAATGGAGAGAGAAGAAAGAATGGCGTTAGTGGACATATCTCGCATGTGGGGGAGTCTGTACTTCACTATACTTGTGAAGAAATGGGTAACAGATTTAAGGGCTGCGAGATTGGAAGGAGCAGACATCGTCCAAATAGGAGAGTAATATGTGATCACGGGAAGAACAATCGTTTTAAAATAGGATTTAAGAGCTTGGGGGTCTTTAATTTTTGTGTAGCGGTATAGAAGGCCTAGGAGAGACATAGCTTTGGATTTAATTGTATGAATATGACTTGAGAAGTTAAGCTAGTTATCTATCAATGCACCAAGATCCTTTACTGACGACAGATGGTTTAGGGGTATCGAATTTAGGGTGTAATTGAAGTTAAGCGGGATTTTTTTTAGGTGAATTGACATGGCATTGCACTTGCTTTCATTTAAGTTTAACTTCCAGGTAGAGCACCAATGGGAGATTATATTTAGAACATTCTGTAGTTCGTGACAGTCTCAGAGGAAGTTGAAAATTTTCGATGTCATACCACATCAATTGGTGTTTGGTATATGCCAGTTCTTACGCATTAACAATATATGATTGCTCATAGTTAAAGAAATTATGCAAAAACTCTCCGCCTTTAATTTTTAGTGAAAATCGCCAAAGTCAAGCAGGTACAGAACCTGTTAGCGTTGAGGAATGGGATACAGTACGGTACTGGCCAATAGGTCAGTGTTTTTCTGTTCAGCTGTTTATAATTTCCATCAATAAAATACATTCCATTCTAACTCCGTTCTATAACAAAATAGCGGACTCTATTTTCACTGAAATTTTCTCAATCACGCATGGAAAAGGTAAATTTAGACACCAATAGGCACTCTACAAAGCATCTACAGTGTGATTCAAAAGAGATTAGCTACGACTGTTAGTCACCCTGAAAAAAATCGATTTCTCTGTGTGATGGAGTAATAGGTGAATTTATTAAAGACTGCTTCATGTATTGTTATTTAGAGTAAGTAAGTGTGCCAAATTTAAGCTCGATTTAACATTGTGATGTGGGTTAGATTTCGTTTACAAGATTCCATCCAGGCAATCCAACAAACAAAAAACAAACAGGTGAGGGCTGTTAAAATAAGTGTGGTAAAATATTAATCGTTTCAATCTGTTATACTTACTGAGGCTACTACCAAAAACATTTGTTTTAAAGATTTTTGATAACACCAAACATTAGCTTAAAATAGAGCGGGTGGAAAAAATAGAGTTTTTCGGACAAAAAAATCATAATCATTGGTAGGCACAATATAAAATTCGTTCATAGTTGTTTTATATCTTCTAAATATTATCTAAAATTTTGCCTGGAACAAATTTTGATATGACTAGCCCTTACTGAAAGGGATGAGTTAAATCAGCTGAGTCTATCTTATAATAAACTTGGAAATGTACATGTGCCTCAAGGCAAAAGGGCCTAAAGGGATTTTTTTTACATTTCAGAGACCAACGTGAACAATCTGGAGAACAGCGTGTTTGCATACGTCCTGGGGATTCCTCTACCGTTTGTCGGCGTGGACTCGACAAGCGCTTGTGACTCCATCTACGATGAGAGCGGCAGCAAGACAACATGCCCGCTCAAGGCTGGAACCACATATGTGTACAAGAATTCGTTCGACGTCCTCGAGATATATCCCAAGGTGAGCGATTTCCGGCGTGCGTAAGGTCCAAGTTTCGCTTTGGTTCCCAAAAGTACATTGAAAGCACTTTTTAGACGTCGGAAGAAGGAAATTATGTCAATTTAGTTAAATTCATTTCAGTTCAATCATATTATATTTACGGAAGAATTAAAATAACTTAGTTAACTCCACTAATAATTTATTATCACTATTGATAATAAATTATTAGTGTAGTATGATTTCAGGCTTTCCCGGGGAATGATGCTGATAAGTTATTCTCGAGTTTCCCACCGGGTTAGACTCTTCATGGTCGCCGACGTTTGGGCAGAAGACTTTCCTACCATTGTCAAGGCTAATCCATAGCCTTGAAGGTGGCAGGAAAGTCTTATGCCAAAACGTCGGCCACCATGGAGAGTCTAACCCGGTGGGAAACCCCAGAAGAACTTATTAGAATGATTAGTGTGTTAACTAAGCTATTTCAATTCTTCCACAATGGATAACTTCCAAAAAATCAAGCCTACCACCGTTTCCTTTATCATATAATATTTATTTAGAAAAGAAAAACTCATGAGTTAATTCACGTAAATATTAAAATTTTCACATGAAATCCATTTTAACAAATAGTCCAATGAACCATTTGTTGACACGCTAAAAATGCATTTGCAGCAAATGGAAAAGAAATCAGTGTCTTATTTCTCAATGGATTATAATTTAAAATGCGTGAAACCTTAGTTTGTCTGGAAAAGTTTTCACTTCCAAAAAAACGGGTGTTACGTAAGTGTGCAGAATGGTGTCGAGTCAATTCACATGTTTACACACGACGGAGCATCCCGGACACACACAACGGGCAAAAATTTCATAAGTCTGTTGGTTGCAGATAGATATCCTAATTTCATGTCTCAAAGCCTTCGCGTTCCTCAAGCCCAGCTCTAGAATAGTTGCTCTCAAGCTACGTTGATCACTGCAAAGTTAAATCAAAATTAAAGTTAGCCTTTCCACGTGTTTTATCAGTATTACCTGTAAATACGCGTCATTCTTAAGCGCTTAAGACGTTACTGGGACACCGTTTTGAATATTACCACTATTACCGTATTTAATTTTAAACATTTTCATTTCAATAATTATTAAAAAATCAGTACAAAAACCAATTTCCGGAGGAAATTATAATTGCATAGCAAATTACTTGCAGTTATCTTTTTACCCGGTTAGGAAGACTAGCTATATAACAAGCCAAAGCTAATATTTTGAGGACATCTTTTCGCCTGACAAATTAACCACCATGGAATAAACATTAGCGTCACAATATTTTCGTTTAGTTGTTTAAGGTAAATTAAACGCACAAGGTTAATAAGTTATCGGAAAAATGACTTACCAGTAGCATTTAAAGTCATTCTAATTAAACCTTTTTAATTAAACTTATTGCGCTGAAACGTAACGACGCATTAATGTCGAAACGTAACAGCGCTTTGATGTTGAAACGTAACAAGGCAATTAAAATACGCCAATATACATTAGTACTAGTATTTTGGCGTATTTTTGTGGACGGAGGATTTTCTTTTATGTTCTTAAAAGCCAACATTGCTTGGTGAATAAGTGACCACGTCGTCAGATCACAAATGTGTCGTCAGAAATTTAGACGCAAATTTATTAAGATGGGAAATACTGGTACCGCTTATATGTGTAGCAAGTGACTCGAACATTGACAACAATAATACCCTTCGTCACTGATTAGGGTGCTAGAGAGAACGCTAGAGGAAGTAAAAGAAGCAATAGAGTTTGCCGTGAGCACTTTTTTTTGGAAACAGTGAAGCAGTAAACAGAACAGCCAACAGAAAACCGCAGCCACCAGATAACAAGAAGGAAACATCTCGAAATCCATGTTAATATGAAATTTTAACTAAGACAATTACTATTAAAAAGCAACATCGCGATTTGCTGTTTCACCTTAAAGTCATCATATATTCTAATGCATATTGTAAGTTTGTCTTTTATATATCAAGAATTATGTCACACCATGAACGCTAATACAAAAACGCTATAATAGGGCGAAGCTTCTGCAAATTCTTTAGTGGTATTTCTTTATTTAGTGATTATATATTAAGTTGATAGTTAAAATATCTTCCTTCTAGACGTAAAAACTAAGCATATATAGAGTAAAAGAATTTCTTGGAATATTACACTTTCAAGAATTTCTAGTATGCCAACGCCTCTTTAAGATATTAAAATTACAAAAACGATTCACATGCTGTTAAGAGTGTAATATAAGCGGCGAGAGTACCTAATGGTGTAGTGTCTACTAGCGAGGACCTCAAAGAGTATGCCAATATTGAAACTAATCTATTGTTTTTTTACATATTTCTACAGCAAGAGAGATTTCGTTCATAAGAGAAAGTAATGCTCTTCACTCTAATGCCAACGTTTAATCTGTGTTTACAGATATCAGGGCTTAATAATGGTTGAATTCCTATCTAACAAACTTGTTGACACTGAACAAACAAAGTATCAAATTAAAGATAAATAAAACGTTGAATGAAACGGTGATACTTGTGTGAATAGTCTTATTTTCTTTTGTGAACAACACCTCAATAACTAAAGAAAGACGTAGATTAATAATGGTAAATAACATTTCTTTTCTATTCATAATATATCCACAATATGTCCAATGTACTGATCTCATGGCCTTTCTCTATCCGGGTTCCCTGCTTAGTACTTGCCTTATTTTCCAACCTAACCACCCTCTCGGAAGTGTTTGTCTATTTCCTTGTTTTTCTAGGTAATATAGGTCTTCATTTCCCAGATGTACTCTTTAGTTAGCCTATATTAAGTATGTTTTTTTAACTCAAGTGACGCTAAAGACAAATCATTTTCCTTCCAGATCAAAACCACGGTGCAGTGGGCTCTTCGAGAACCTTCCGGCAAGGATCACTTCTGCTTCAAGGTTGATTCCAGAATCGTTTGAGTGGATTATTAATCAGGTTGAATCGTGTGAAAAAGACTTAAGACCCTGGCTCCCCAAGGCACGACACTATGATTCAACTTCGCAATACGTGCAGCAATCTGTGATCCAAGACCGTCGTGAGAAGGCGCCGACTTTTCAAATCGAGTGACGACACGTGCGCAAGTGCCCGTTCTCACCACTTCCAGTCCACTCCACACCAAATGTACTAATCCGATACTGGTACACAACAATCGACCATCTTTGGGAATTATTTCCATCCATCAGTGGAAGGAGACAAAATTAACGTGCTTCGTTCATCATGTAGTCCAATGCAAAATATGTGAAAAGATTTTTTCGACTTTTTTCAGTATTTTTAAGGTTTTGTAATGGATAAAAGACGTTATTAATAAAAAAATCTAGTTTAGTTAATGTCATTTTCCATTATTTCACATCGCACCTGTCTTATTTCCTATTTTCATGTTTACAGGATTCTTTTCAACTGACTCTCAATGTTGTGATTAATATTCATTTGAAAAATTGCCTTCCTATTTTTAAAACTGATGATATCAAGCCTAACATTAGAGTTGGGTTTTCTCAATATGGACTTCCTATTTTTGTTTGATGAACGAATCTAAATGTCATTGTCAAATTTATTTATTTTCCACGATCGGCGCTGCGAATAATTTCTACGATTTCGAGCGCCAGCCAGGTTGAATTTTCAGAGTAAAAAATTTTTTTTGGCGTTAAAGCTAGTAAGTTTGATGCTTCAAATGGAAAAAAAACTACGGTAGATTTTTGTATGAACCATTTCCAGTATTTTCATACTCTATATCCAAAGTTTAATTTAGATAAATTTTATGTCCCCGTCCCGTGATTATAATAAAATCATTCTCATAGTGATCGAGAAAAAAGTTCTCGTTATATCGAGGAAAGAAATTGAAGAGACGTGACGAGGTGCTCGAATGACCAAGGATGGTGGAACGACCGTGGAAGGGGGTTCAAGTGACTAACTGGAGGGTATAGAACACTCCCCAGGTAAATAGGGGGTTGCATGGGTCCTCCCCCGGAAAATTTACCCCGCAAAACGCATATTCTGAGCCCTCAAACTCAACAGAAAAAGTGACTAGCAACTTTAATAAAAAAAGTGATTAAAAAGATTAAAATTAGCAGAATTAATTATTTTTATAAATATTATAGTAAATAAGGCAGTGGTTCAGCATCCTAAAAAATAATAATTTTTTAATATTTTATTTCATCATCATCATCCTCAGCTATACACCCGGGGTGGGCCTTGGCTTCCTCAGTTATGTGCCCCCATTCGGCTCTCCTTTTTGCTTTCTCTCTCCATCTTCCAATCCCCATTGTCTTCAGGTCCTCTTCAACATTGTGCAGCCATCTTTTGTGTGGTCTTCCTCTCCTCCTACTCCCTTCCATCTTGCTATTCATTAAAAATTTGGGCATTCTGTACTCTTCCATCCTTTCAACATGGCCCAACCAAGACAGTCGCAATGACTTTGATACTCATTGTCCGTGTCCGTTTGCCAGGTCGACATCTTAATGATTCATCATGATTCATCCGAGGCATAATTAGAGGTTTCATAGCATATATAGTTTTTTACAGGGTAGAGTTGCTAGCCCCACCCCTTACCCCCATCCTGGAGGACCGGGATTTGTGTTCAGGGTTTACTCCCCTAGGAAGGTTTGCTTCTCATTGTCAGCGCATAAGAGCCCCCTCTGCCCTATTGTTGTGAGGCACACTTTGTCTGGTGGTTCAATGAAGACCTGTCCGGCATGGGAGGCCCTACCAGTAGCTAAACTACCACCGGCATAGCTCTTGACATCATAACCATACGCAATCCTCCCCGCCTGGCACATAAGGCGCCTTCGAAAAGGCGGTGCCTCAGGGGAGGTAATCTTTTCTTTACAGTGTATTATTCTCTAATATTGACAAAGTAAAACCGTTTCTGGCAAATTAAACATGCTAAATTACTACATTTTTCCAAATGCTGTGGCTCTTGAACTTAATTGTCAGCAAAATAACATTGGCTATAAATGTCTTTGTCATTTCACGATCTGATATATTCTTGATGACCTTTTGGTAAAAACAAAGGACGACCAAATGGTTCAGTCATTTTTTGATCATATTAGACCTCAGACAGGCCGCCGGAGTGAGGAGAACCTCTCTGCAGTCGCAGATAAACCCGGAAAAACCAAAAAGAAATTTAAGGCCTGTGATTACTTCAGAAATAAGCGTCCGAGTTTGAGGGGCTTCTTTTATGATGTTTACTATGTCACGGAGTTATTCATTGCTCAATTTTATTTTTGGCACGAATGACAGCTGTCTTTTTAGTTTGAGTCAAATCGTTTTTGAAATTATTTGACAGTTTGCAGCTCATTTTGTACTTCTTCAAATGTTACTGTTACTGACTAAATCAAAATTGTTTCAAGGCCATTGCAAACACACACTCCAGTGTGTTTAAAACGAAACGGAAGTTCATTTTTAAGGTTTTCAAGGGCTGCATAGCACTTTTTTCTAAGTTCGTCCTTTGGCTGAAATGTAGCTGGATGACTGCTTTGTTCCAAGCTCTTGGGTGGTTCTTTTTGGAATTGAAAGGCTTATTAGATCTAATCCTAACTCTTGACTCCGTTTCTGTACTTTATCCCAGAGTTCAGTGAACTTTTCTCCAGTTCTGGGCTCCGCAAGTCTAGTTTGAGTGCAATCTACTTGCTTGAGAAAATGATATAAGTATATGTTGCATAGTTGGAGCTTCTTAGCAAGCTCATCAGTGATGATGGAAACGAGTAAAGATACTTTAAAAAAATGGACTGCTGGTTTTCATGAAAAACCCTAGTAACCCGCTGGCTACAACTTCTTCGAATTTCAGACTGTCAAGAACTCCTAAAATATTCTTATACTGACCGTTAACTGCTTTAACTGATTTAAATCGGACTGTCCGCCTCGTGAGGCACAATGGTTTGAGCTTATTGTCATCATTAGGAACTGATCAGTTCATCAAAACCAAATAAAGGAACCAAAAAGATGTTGGTTATTTTTGGCGATTCCTTGAAGAATTTCGCTAGACAATGAACGTTCTGCAAGGGGGTGGAGAGTTCAGGTACAGCTTCATGCATGACAGCTTGCTTCAATGAGTGGTTGAAGCAATGCATGTTGGTGGCGCGTGGATCCTTAGACTTGCCAATGGCTTGTGCTCTTGTTATTTGACCTTTCATATTACTCACTTCGTCGTAGCATTGACCACGGCAGTTTTCAATCGGTAGGTCAAGCCCTAATAATACATCAAATATTATATTGGATTCTCTTGCAACCGATGCAGTT
Organism: Pyrrhosoma nymphula; assembly: GCA_963573305.1. Taxonomy (NCBI): domain Eukaryota; kingdom Metazoa; phylum Arthropoda; class Insecta; order Odonata; family Coenagrionidae; genus Pyrrhosoma; species Pyrrhosoma nymphula. Next base: position 61,904,692 of record OY754338.1, on the reverse strand, counting down.
TTATACATCCCAATGAAGTCCTTTGACACGAAAAAATTATTGTCAACATGCCGCAATTATATAAACACTTGCTCTATTGTTTTCATGTCCGAAGTTTTGTCAAGAATTAGATAAAAATACGTGCTTTCCTTAATATCTTGACTAATTTGTCAAGTTGCAAAAAAGCCATCTCGCCGTCTTCGCCGGGTCTTCGCCGGGTCTTCGCCGGGTCTTCGCCGGGTCTTCGCCGGGTCTTCGCCGAAATCAACAGTGCTGTGATGATATGCAAGGAAATCTCAAGAGGCAGCTAAAAATATAAGAGTGACACCTTTTTTTTCAACACAGATTAATTGGTGATGTGCTATTCCAGTCAAAAGCACCGTTCGCTGATCAAGGGACCTGATAACGAAGTTGTGTGGCGGAGTCAGACCGTCAAATATGAATGAAAATGAGTAAAATTTTTCACCCTATAGCCTATTCAACGGTTCTCGTAAGGCACAAGCCGAAATTCCACGAATTGGAAGAAGAGCGGGAAAAGAGGAGGGGAGGAGAAGTTTGCCCGTGGAAAGGCGAAAAGCGAAAATTGATGTCTTTGGTTAGCACTCGGAGCTGATAAGCGACACGCAAGGATGATGGTGAGGCAGTTCCTCATCGTAAACAAGTCTTGGGAGATTATTCTCATCCTAGGGCCGAGAACAGTGCGGCAAATTTAACGGTCTGCCTTGAACATATTGGTGACCTGGCTAAATCTAAAAAGCTTAATATAGGAAAGAAATGTTTGAAATTATGGCAAAAATCTGCGGCTGCATATTCCCCAAACCCACGGCCACTGAATTTATTTTCGATTCGATGAATCCCTTGGAGAATATTAATTTTCCTTAGCAGCCCTACCCCTATGAATATTATGCATCCATTGCCCCTCTAGCAAATAAACTAAAATCTGGTATGGCTCCCAATTCTAAGGGTTGAATTTATTTGAGAGCACCGCTAACTAACCACGGCATTGCCTGTATGGCGTCAACGGCAAAATACACAGAAGCGCGAAAATTTCGCAGAGATTCAAACTTGGATATTTCGAGGCTTTCGCTTGCTCGTCTTTATTTTATGCCCATCATGAAATTCGTCATTGAGTGAAGCCACGGAACTCAGAGCTTGAATACACACAGCAGACGTAGGATAATAGTTTGAATTGTATACCCACCCAATCGGCCGGTACAGAGGAACGGATGATCTTTTGATCTCTGGAAGACATCCTAGATGGAGAAGAAAGGACCATCGTGGAAGAAATAGGATGCCCGGAGATAAGAGTAGAAGTAGAAGGAGTAGAAACAAAAGCATTAATTGACTAAGGCTCGGAAATAACATGCAATGAGTGAGAAATTTTATGATGAGAATGCGGTGAGATTTGAAGATACAATGGAACTACCAGTGAGAGGAGTTCAAGGCATCGGGGCCGTCGGCAGAAAAAGTGGGTGAATTAGAAAACAAACCTTTCTTACCGTCAAATCAGAAGGAAGAAAGGTATAAGGAAACTACATGAACGTGCCGGGATTAATAAAACCAGTAATCGTCGGCAACGATACACAGACAGTTCTGGCAGCGAGAATAGGATACGACAACCGCACCATGGTATTTAAACTGGGAGAAGACGAAGTGATCTGCTCATTTAAACAGTGGAACGAAAGATCGCAACGGTTGGTGATGTACGTAGAGCAATGGAGGAATGAGGGGAAGGAAGATGATACAAGAGCACACGAAACTAAATCACTGCACGAGAAGTTCAGGACAGAATATCCGAGTTACCGGGATTATCTGATGGGCAGAAGGGGGAGTTAGAGAAAACAGTAAAGAAATATAGAAAAATATTTAAGGATACACCAAGAAAAATAAAAGGGTATCCATATATAATTGAAGTCAAGGAGGGAGGATGATTTAATAAAGGGTATAATATACCGCTAAATCTTCGTAAACAAGCCCGGAAAGCGATAATGGAGCTATTAGAACATAGAGTGATAGAGAGCAGCAATTCAAAATATATCTCACCCTTAGTATCCATACGATTATACATGGACGCAAGGGCAGTAAACAAGTCAATCCCGGACTATGCCACTTCGAGGACCACCCAGGAATTATTTCAAGAATGCGCTGACGCTAAATTCATGACATCATTGGACCTCACACAAAGCTTATATCAAACGCTATGTTCTTCTTTGTAATGTTTCATGTTAGACAAGTAAAAAGTGCCCCTTTAGTTTCCTGTTTTCGGATGTTCAACTACGCAGGTTGCTGTTCCTCTGAACTCTCTAATTATATACGGCCCTTTGAATAGTGGAAGGAATCCGTGGTAGATCTTCCTCTGTTTATCGGATATCGGAGGGGTACGTACTAATACTTTGTCTCCCACCTTAAATATTGTACTGGCTCCTTCTGCTTCTCTCCTTTTCCTCTCGGCTCTCCTTTCTACCTTCTTGATTATTTAGTTTCTTTTTTATGAAAGATTCTGGGGCCTCCTGGCTCGTTCGTTCTTCTTCTGTGCCGAGCCATCTGTATGTAGCCACACTCTTTCCGGTATGTATCCCAGTTGCGCTTCTGTCGGGATGACCTCGGTTGTCGTGTTATGCGAATCATTCATACATGCTTTAGTGGTTGACAGCCATTTGACTCAGGACGTATTTGCCTTGTTGCAAAAGATTCTTAATTGTTTTTCTGGTACAATTGTTTCGTTCCAGCTGATTCGCCTGCGGGTGAATGGTACTGCATAACACTGTTTTTATTCCTTCCTGCTCTAATCTCTTCAACCATTCAGGGCTGGTAAACTGCGTTCCACGGTCACTTAATATCCTCCTATACCGTCCTAAACATATTAAGCGTTTTTCGAAGATGATCTTTAATATGTTTCTTGTTGTTGCTTTTTGGAGTGGGTAAAATTTTATAAATTTTGTGAATCCACCTATGGTGGTTAATATATATTGGTACCCATACTGTCCACTCGCTAATGGCCCGACGATGTCCATACAAAGTAGATAAGTTTTTGCCTTCCGGGACCACAGTTTGCATCTCCACATACGTGTTTCTGTTAGGTGTTTTAAGCCATTGCAACGCGTTGGCACGTTTCAAACGTACCGATACATCCGGATTTCCCGATTAAATTTAGGGTATGTGAACTGTTCGACCAGCATCCTGAGTATTTTTGCAGTCCCCACGTGCTCATGCATCTTATGTGTCTCTATTATTAGTGGTTTTGTAACATTATTATTCGGGACGCAAAATTTTGTCCTGCCTCTTTCTCGTCGGACTAGCCCTTTCTCCGTCATCTCGTACCCTTTGAATTTCCCGTCTCTTGCTTCTACCGTGCCTATGAATCTTCCGAATCTGTGATCCTCTCGTTGGAGTTTCTTCAGATTGCAAATTCCCTCTTGCAAACGTCTTGATGGTCTGCCAGCCAGTATGATGGCAATAATTGGCTCCTCCGATAGAAAATCCTCTCCCTTCGGTAAACCATACGGATGACTGCTGAGCACGTCGGCTACTAAGTTCCTTTATCCTTGACAATATTTTATTTCGACGTCGTATCCTGTATGGTGAGTATCCACCGTGCCAACGTGGTGTTCAGTAATTTACACTGCAGTGTGAAATATAGGGAGTTGTGATCGCTGATTACTATGGTTTTTGACCCGAGTATGAAGCTAGGATATTTTTTAGTGCATGCGTGTTTGCAATTAATTCTTCCTGCGTCGTGCTGTACGTAAGGCATCCCGCAAATATCGGCTAGCAAAGTAGAAGACTTTCTCTTCTCCCTTCTCTGTTAATTGGATCAACCTACTTGCGACTGCATATCCGCTCGCGTCTGTTTGCACGTAATACGATTTTTTGGGGTCCGGATGGTGAAGCATCACCGACCTACATATCTCTTCTTTCACTTTCTCGAAGGCCTATAGGTGTTCCGTCGTCCATTCACACTTGCGATTCTTCTTCGTTAGGTCGTTCAACGGCGCTGTCATCTCCGCGTGCCTTCGTTGGAATTTCGCGCAATAGTTTACCGATCCCAAGAACAACTTCATCTGCTTCGTGTTCTGGGACGCGAAAACTCCTTGATTGGCGCGAACTTTTCTTCCGCAATCGTTAGTCCGTAGGTAGTTATCTCATGCCCTATAAATTCTATCTGTTCCCGGCAGAATATTGATTTTTGAAATTCATTATTTTTCCGGATGACTTAAGCCGCTCAATTGTTGTTGATAAGTGTCTCAAGTGCTCCGCAAAGATCTGTGGTACGATCAATAAATCATCCACGAAATTCAGGCCGTAATTTTCTAGTCCATTTCCCAACACAAGCTCCATGGCCCTAGTTAACTCAATACTACTTATGCGACAATCAAATGAAAGAGATAACCGCAACCAGATAATCGCAGCCAGACGGAGACGCGTAGAAGAAGGGGTACGCAGTTAGAAGGGGAACAGACCAGGAGGTTACTTGGACAACCAGGGGACCCCACGACTGAGAGCAGAGTGTGAAGGACTGGAGAGAAAATACCCCAGGCCTGCATAGAATCACCCTCGAGATACCCACCAGACGTTTTCCGTAATTATATCTACTTATTATTATTATTATTATTATATTGACAATGTTACAAGTGGACAATTGGCCCGGTGGTAACATAGATAAACAAGGTACGAACAATATACATCATCGCCCTGGTTAACAATACCTTACAATTAAATGATAAAAACATCCTTTTTCGACCTATTCTTAAATATATTTACATTTTTTGGGAAGGGTTCGAGAACCCTTGCTGGTAGATCGTTCCAGTCAAGTATTGTTCTATTTAGGTATGAAAACTTCTTAACATTAGTCCTTTGTGATCGGCACTTTATCTTAAATTGGTGATCATTCTTTCCAACAAAGTTTGGCTTTAATATTTCCTTCCCTAGGTCGTCCCATGCTCTTTCCCCGGTAACTATTCTGTACATCCCACATAGCCTGCTCCTTTTCCTCCTTTGCTTTAAGCTATCCCATCCTAGTTCGTGGATCATTTTCTCAACACTTTCCGTTTTCTTATATCTTCCTAACACATACCTGGCTGCTTTTCTTATGCTGCTTTTACTCTTATGCTGTCGAAATTGGTCCTATGGGACAATGTCATGGTTGTAACTAGAATTAGGGATTACATATAAGTAAGAATAATTAAGTCTGCTGGATAAATAAGTAATTGAGAGACTAAAATTAATTTTATAAAGGAGAAGCCGATAAAGTTGTTAAATAGTGAATGCCAATGTTATTAAGTGACCTTTTGATAAATACATTAAAGTGACTAATTAAATATTTACCATAAATGAAGTATTTGTGTAATAAAAGTTTCTTTACTGACTGAGAAGCCAGGGAAAAGATTAGTAACACAAGCGAACAAAGTGATTACATATATTTAAGTGTGACAGTAACACATAGATGTCATAAACAACATCATTTTTGTACGATAAAAAAACATAGTGTTACATTTTGGCACATACACAAACATAAAAAACTGAGTTACATAATTATTACACAATTATTAGTGGAAATCATTCGTATTTACAAGTATCATGAAAATATTATTATACACTACCAAAAGTTGTACTCATGATTTTTAAATGTTATGAAATGATAAACTTAGAGCTAATAATGCTAAATCATTAAATTATAGTTTATAAAAATCACCATCTCTACGTATATTTCATTTCTTGAATGAGCTCTCACTCGAGGAGGACGTGGTCGGGTGCTTCTCTGGCGAAAGGCAGGTGCCATAGGGATGTGACCAGTTCAACCAACAGCAAAAGTGTGTTCAACTGCGAGTGCAAATTCATACGCGGAGTAATAGTGATCCACGTAAAACTAGTGATATTGTTAAAAATGGCTACTTGCTGTGTTTGTAATGCAAGTGTGCTTAAGCGACAAATGAAGATTTGTTGCAGTGAATGTGAATCCCAGTTCCACGCCAACTGTGTGAAAATGTCCAAAGAAGATATCGAGTTTCTCAGCGCTGAGAAGCAGATTTGGCGTTGCCCCGACTGTACTGAGGAAAGGCGCAAAAGTATGTCAGTAGTGTCAGTGGCAGATACTGGATCTGCAAATACTTCTCAGATTATAAACTTACTAGAAGAAGCGAAGAAGGATAGAAAACGCATGGAAGTGGACTTAAACAAGGCCATTGAATTTGTGCATGAAAAAATAGATGACAATACTAGAATCCTACAAGAAAATTCTGCTAAAATATGTGAGTATCTAACTACGATCGACTTGCTTCGACAAGAAAATGTAAATTTACAATCTCGTGTGCGTGAATTAGAAAAGAGGTTAGATGACCACGAACAAGTTTCTCGTGCAAATGACCTTGAAATACATGGCATTCCCCAAGCACCAAATGAGAATGTCCTAGAGGTCGTCAAAAGTGTGGGGGTTGCCCTGGGCATTGAAATAAAAGACGATATGGTGGACTTCTGCCATCGCATCGGAAAGAAAAAGGAAGAAGGGCCACGTGGTATCGTGGTCAAATTTGTCCGTAGGCACACAAAAGAAGAGGTTCTCCGAAAGAGGCGAGTGAAGCGGAACCTTTCGACCCGACATCTGGGCTTGCCAACCGATACTCCAATTTACGTGAACGAAAGCCTGAGCCCAGGACGGAGGAGACTCTTCGCTGCCGCGCGGGAAGTAAAAAAAGAAAAGGAATATAAATATTTATGGTTGCGACATGGGACAATACTCATGAGGAAAAAAGAGAATGATCAGGTGATTACTCTGAAATCCACTGATGATCTGGAGAAACTGTAAGCACTTTTTGAGTTATTTTTGTGTGTACTATTCTATATTTGAGAAACAAAATGCTTTATACCACTGATGATTCAGTTGTAAATGTTGACAGATTCTATGTTTTACATCAAAATATAAGAAGCCTAAGAGCGAATTTCGATAGCTTCAACCTACAATTATTAAATCTTGATGTGAAACCGTGTATCATAATTTTGTCTGAAATTTGGATTAATGACACTGAAATACCCATGTATCAAATAACTGGATATAGAAGTTTTGCTGTATGTAACAATAATTACAGAGCGGGAGGAGTGATTGCATATGTGATGGATAGTTATGAGTGTTTTTCTACTGAATTAGGCGAATTACTAACAGGTGATGTGGTGAAATTAACTATCGACATTGATACTTCCTTCTCTATATCTGTCATTGGAGTATATAGACTTAATTTCACGCCAGTGGAACGATTTCTGCAAGAATTGGAGCGAGTACTTGCCATTTCGCTAGAGAAAAATTTGATATTAATTGGTGACATGAATCTATGTTTATTAAAATGTGACGATACTTCTTACCAATATCAAGCCATTATGGCTAGCCATGGCCTAGAACAACTAATTCATGTCCCTACTAGAATTACGAAAAGTAGTAAAACCTGCATCGATCACATTTTTTGCCGAAGCAGAGATAATTTTCAATATGAGGGAAGTACAAACGATTGGGGTGTTACAGACCACCACGCAATTACATGTAACTTAGTTACTAATATTTCATTTAATACGTGCGAGCGATCACATCAAAGTAATCGAAAAATTGACTTAAATCATTTAAATAATATTTTGCTAGAATGTAATTGGGACGATGTTTACTCACAGCAAAATGCTTCTCAAGCCTATGGAATCTTTATGAATAAATTAAAGTGCTGCATTGACCAAGCTGAGTATGTTGCAAAAATCAGTAGATCGGAAAAATTAAAGAAACCCTGGATGACTCATTCTTTGCGAAAAAGGATGTCTAGGCGGAATATATTGTATAATAAAATTAGGAAACAACCTGATAATGAAAAATTGAAAAGACATTATAATTCATACAAACGACGATTTGATAATGATATTAAGAATTGTAAAGAAAATTACTATATGTCTCTTTTCAATAGTAATCTAAATAACACAGCTGCTCAATGGCGCACCTTGGACTCACTTACTGGGGGCAATAGAAGGGATGGAAATATATTGAAAATCAAATCTAGAGACGGAAAAGTTGTCACTGAAAGTCAAAATATTGTCGATGAATTCAGCCTTCATTTTGGAGAAGTAATAGATTCTTTAAGTAACAATATAAAAGTGCCAAGTGATTTGGAGAGATATAAAGAAATTTTTCCACCCTTTAACGTAGAAGAATCACTCTATTTGATTCCTACTAATGAGAAAGAAATTAGTACCATCATTAAGGATATAAAGCCCAAGAAATCCAAGGGTATTGACAATATTTCTGCATATATTATCAAAGCAGTGAATGAAAACATTTCACATGTTCTTGCTTACATAATTAATCTAAGTATGCAAACAGGTTTATTTCCTAATCAGTTAAAAACTGCGATAATAATACCTATTTTTAAGAAAGGAGATAAAATGGACGTTAATAATTATAGACCAATATCCTTACTATCTGTCTTCTCTAAAATAATGGAAAAAGTTATCAAAAATCGACTTCTTGGTTTTCTAAATAAGCATTCATTTTTTAGCAGTAACCAATTCGGATTCCGGTGTGGCAAAAGTACAGAAGATGCCTTACTAAAATTATGCTCAGACTTGAACGAAGGACTTAATAGGAATTTCAAAGTTGCTGGCCTATTCATAGACATTACTAAAGCTTTTGACTCAGTAAACCATAACTTACTAATTCAGCGATTATGGGAAGCTGGTGTTCGGGGTATTACGTACGACTGGTTTCAAAGTTATCTTTGTGACAGAGACCTATGCGTGCGTATTCAGAATTGCTGCAGCAATAAGATCAAACTAACCTGTGGCGTGCCACAGGGTTCTGTGTTAGGCCCCCTACTGTTTTTGATTTATGTGAATAATTTATGTACCGGTAGGTTTAAGGGTAAATTAACGTCTTTTGCTGACGATACTGCATTAATTTATTCTTCTCATAACATTGGTGACTTGCATGCTCAGATGCAAAGTGACATTAAAGCACTAAATATTTGGTTTTCAATGAATTATATGTTGCTAAGTGAAAAAACAAAATATGTTGTATTTACAATGAGTAAAACTATCTCACTTAGAAATAAACTGTATTATCAATGTAAAAGTTGTATTCAAGGTAATTCTTCTTGTGATAACTGTATTGTGATAGAACAGGCAAGTTACATAAAATATTTAGGCATATTTATTGATGAAAAATGTAAATGGAAACTACACCTGAACAAACTAAAATCTGAAATGATTTCCATTGTCAGAAAATTCTACTTCCTCAGATACATATGCCCAGAATCAGTATTGAGAATTGTCTATTATGCCTTGGTCAATTCCAGACTACAATATGGAATTGTATGCTGGGGTGGAGCCTACTTTACCACCATCAAACCTTTGATGGTTGCACAAAATAAAGTCATTAGAGTTATGACAAGGTCATTAAAAAGAAGTCACGCTTTCCCACTTTATAAGGAATTAAATAGTCTACCATTACGGCACCTATTCATATATAAAGTCCTCAGAGTATTTTATAATCGTAGCGGTGAAAAGGCCAAACCAAAAACATACTCTACGAGATTAAAATCGGATGTTATAGTACAAAGGCCGAAAAATGAAATATTTCGGCAATCATATCAATACCTGGGGCCAAAATTATATTATTTATTGCCAAATAACGTGACCAAGGTAGAGACAGAATGTGAATTCAATAAAGCTGTTACAAACTGGCTTATGAGTCATGAGGAAGTGGAATTTTTATTTAAAAAGGTTATATAAAATATTATTTAATTGTGTGTATCTGTATAAGTAATATGTTTATGTATGAATGCACTTAATTTTTCTTTTTATTATTATTTATCACACCATGTATTATATGATTAGCACCTTGCCTGCCCGTCATATTTATTTTAATGGTAACCCCAACACAGGTATTGTTCCTCTGGGGTACCTATATTCCATTTATGTATGTAAATTGTCAAATGTATTTTCAAATGGGTAATGGAATAAATATATTATTATTTTAATTGTTACAGTTGTAACATGACCCTCCGAGTCCCCGGCAAGCATCAGGTTTCATTGCCGTCATAATGGCCGAAGACTCGAGAGGGGTTAGGCAGTAATCGCAGCCACGTCCGACGCCCATCAGATGTGTGGCTACGCTGCGGTAGGGTCATGCGTCCGCAGTAAACGGAGTGACCCCAGGATGACGGCCTTCTGCATGCGTGCAACTAGTAATTCCGCCTGTGCCACGCAGGACGGAATACACTTGATGTTATTTAGCAGCGAGCCCTTAACTCCACCGAGCACACCTATGATGAGGACCACCAGTTTCACAGAGTGTCCGGGGTACATCTGTCGAAGTTCGAAAAGCAGGTCTTGATATTTCGTCCGTTTTTCCACCTCCTTCGCATCCATGTTAGTTTCAGCCGGAGCCGAAAACTCGATCACGAACATGGAGCGTGTGAGGTGGTCGAGGAGAACGATATCAGGCTTGGTCGCCTCCAACTGCCTGGTGGTGGAAAAGGAGTAATTCCACCAGATCGTACATTTATCGTTCTCCACGACGGACTCAATATCTCCAGGGGCATAGGGCAGCACAGGTGTTTCGTCGATGCCATAATGATGTCGAAAATGAAAGTATAACACTCGTAGGGCCGCGTTGTGCCGAGCTAAATATGCTGATTTAGCGTAATAACTACAGCCGGAGAGAAGGTGACTCAAAGTCTCCGGCTGGGCTCGGCACGCCCTACATTTCGTGTCCGCAACCTCCGCCTTGAATATAATGCGGCGGTACACGAGTGTGTTTATGACACCATCCTGGCACGCGAGGACAAAACCCTCGGTCTCGGACTTCAGACCGGCGGAGCGTAGGAAGGCAAACGTTAGCTCCTTCGATAGCCCATGCTTTTCGATGTTTCGATAAAAACCTCCATGCATGGGCTTATCGGTATGCTCCTTGAGCAAGGCCTTCTGCTCGGCTTTTTTTATTTCGAGCTTGAGGACGTCTGCCTTCAATGACAAGATGGTCGTGTCATTGTCGCTTCCGTCGGATGACGGGTCGAAGTCGAGACCGGTTTCGTCCGCTGCCCTCTTTGCCGCCTGGAAGAGAAACGCCCCTGCTCCCGCACTCTCGTGATCACTCACGAGATTGAGCAGGGGGTCCCTGCTTTTCAAAACTCGGCAAGCTGTACCCAGGACAACTCTGTTGTGGAGACATTCCAGACTCAATAGTCCTCTACCACCTACATTGCGAGGGAGATACAATCTGGCGACGGAAGATTTCGGATGAAGACTTCTATAGATGGTCATCATCTTCCTCGTTCCCCTATCGAGGTTCTGCAACTCGTTGACGTTCCACTTCATGCATCCGAAGGTATACAGCAGTGTAGGAACCGCGAACATGTTCGTGGCAAGAACCTTGTTCTTGCCTGACAGCTCAGAACTCCAGATGTTCCTGAGAGTCTGTCTGTATTTGGCGGTGAGCCTTTCCTTCACTGCTGTAACCTCCTGCATTCGGCGCTGGGGGACGCCGAGATATTCATAGCTGTCATCGTCCTCGAGGTGACGAATGACGCTCCCGTCAACAAGTTGCACGTCTTCCTTGATCTCCGAAAATCTTCCTCTCGCCAAGTGGATGGATGCACACTTGTCCAATCCGAACTCCATTCCTATAGCCTCACTGTATTCCAGTACGGTGTCCAGGGCAGTGCGAAGGTCTTTCGCATTAGAAGCGTACAGCTTCAGGTCATCCATATAAAACAAATGGGTGACCTTATGCTTCCTGTCACCTGGAACACCACACATGTATCCTTTACCTCGTCGCAGCCTAAGGGACAGGGGTAGGAGGGAAATACAGAACAGTAGGGGGCTCAAGCTGTCGCCTTGAAAAACGCCACGGTGGTATGTTACCAACTCTGTGGAAACTGACCGCTTGCCTGAGGTCAGAACGAAGCGCGTTTTCCACAGTGGTAACAGGCGTTGGATGCAGGACACAACCTCAGGGTGGACTTTCATCAACTTCAGCATGGCGATCAATAGCTCATGCGAAGTGGTGTCAAAAGCCTTCTTGTAGTCCACCCAGGCCATTGATAGGTTTCGCTTATGCCGGATGGCATCCTGGCATATGCACCTATCAATGAGCAGGTTGTCCTTGCATCCCGCGATTCCTCGCTTTGAGCCCCTCTGCTCGTACACCTCCTCCCAAACCGGCTGGACTTGGTGTAGGATAAGGTCGCTCAAGATCGAGGTGAACGCCTTATATACAGTGTTGAGGCAGGTTATAGGGCGGTAGTTCTTTGGATTGGACAAGTCTCCCTTCTTAGGTATTAAAACCGTGCGTCCCTCAGTCAGCCAAGGTGGAATTGGTTTTCCACCATTTAGAAAGGACGTGAAGATTCTGGCGAGGTGTTGGTGGGTGGAAGTAAATTTCTTCCACCAGAAGTTATTCACGGCATCCATTCCTGGAGCCGAGAAATTCTTCTTGCCAGAGAAGGCCTTCTTCACGTCACTTTCGGTGACTGAAAGAGGTCCATCCACATCTTGTAGGTGGCGGTCACAAACCTCTTTAAAGAGGCCTATGGCCGGAGTGTCTCCGTTGAATGGCTTCGACGTTTCGTATATTTCCTTCCAGAAACGTTCAACCTCTTGGACGGGTGGCGGAGATTCAACAACAGGCGGAGGTGGTCGAAAGAGACGGGACGGCTGAAGGAGAAAGGTGGCATTTTCTCTCACGCCCCTACTCTTCTTCAGGAGTTTTTTCCGGGCCGTGGTGAGTGCCCGAACTCTATCGACCGCGTGCTGCTTAATGGTAAGCAGCACGCTTTTATTCAGCGTGTGATGGTTGTACCTGAGACTGCGCGCTATGCGCCGAACTTTAGGAGTGAAAGTTCGCCCAGATAAGATGTATTCCATCACACACTGAATTCTCGACGCCTGTTGTCTCGCCTGCGTGATCTTGGCCTCCAACTGTTCAAGCCTCTTTGCTGCTTTGTCCTCCCAAGAGGTGTTCTTTTGGGAGTGAGCCATAATTTTGGCAGCAGCATAGACCACGCAATTTACCGTCCAAAGGTCCGACGTTTCCGTTAGGATTTCGTCGATAAGACCATTCAACTGGGGCAGGTGGTTACCCCGCAGAGAGATCTTCCGGTGGATGTCTCTCGGCCTAGGTTGTCCATCATCATAAGATATTGTGCTTAACAACCGCGTTCGTAGTTCAGCGACGGCCTGACCAGCTTCTTATCCATTTGACATAGACAGCGGCATGAGTGCCGTTCTAGCCTCAGGTGGTGCAGAGGCTGCCTGTGTCGGGGAGAGTGGTCTGGCCGGTGGTGTGTTCCTCTGAACTGGCGGTTGGTGGAGAGTTTCCTTTTTTCGCAGGTGGTTGGCATAATCGCGCAGATTCTGCTGCGATAGGTGGTCGTGTTCTGGATGCATCTCACACCACAAAGAGTGCATCCTTGCCATATAACCCCTGCGTTCGGGCTCGCTGGCAGCATGGCATGCGAGGAGGTCGCCCCTTAGGGCTTCCGTCCACTGCATCCGGGCTCCCGTTACGGTGGTATTTGTATTGCCACACCCAACTGTACTAGGGCCCCCATCCGAGAGGGGCCGGTTGTGGGTGGCTTTCTCTGTATTCCTATTGGGAACCAGTTTTACTGCGTGTAGGGTGGTTAGCCCCACACGCAGACGTCCACCATTAGCCGGCAAGAGCCGTTGCCAGGTACGCCACGTGGAGGCTGGTGGTCCGGATTTCGTACCCAATATATTATTATTATTATTATTATTATTATATGGGATATTAGAAGGAGGAAAAATAACAGGAGGGAGATATATCATATAACACTTTCAGGCACCCTTTTAGCCATCAGTTAGGGTTGTAATCTCTTCTATCGTTAGTGTGCACCATGTATCACGCGATCCCTAGTAGCCTATCTTCCTCTTCTCCTTCACTAACACTGGAAAGGTAGGATCGTCCCTTTCCACTTCGCTCGTCATTTCCCCCTGGGTGCACTTGCACTACCATCCCCGCTGAAGAGGTGGACTTGAGTCGCACCGTTGCAGCGTTCTGCCGATCTTGGCTGCAGAGCCCGGCCATTGTTCCCGATCCGATCCATCGTTAAATGGAAGAGTTTATCTGGTCAGCACCTGCTAAACAAAAATGTACTTATTCGACGAAACGAAAATTAATAATCTCTCCGCGCAGTAAAATTAAGATACACGTTTAAGTTGACGCCAAAGGCGAGGAGCCAAAGGAGACGTAAACGGGAGAACACAAAGTGATAAATTCAAGGAACACGATTGCATCTACGTTTGACAAAGAGCGAATGAGACCGCGTTAGCGCCCAAACGCTCACGGTCGGTCAGCAACTAACAAACTTAATAAATTCCGTGTGTTAATCCCCGCCAACCACAAGGGAAATTAGATCTAACTTTTTAAGGGGCCAGGGAAGAATGTTTGAAACAAAGTTACCGACACACGCCACAGATCCCTTACTTTTTTAGGCGATGTGGGAAGCAGCTTTGCAAGAGTCATCAGTAAGATAAAATTGGGATAGACTGTGACTGTGACTAAGACCTCAACTGTGACTAATCTTCTCTCCGTCGGATGCTGTTCTTCCGCTGCCCAACTCGAAATGCTCGAAACAACTCGTTACCGAAAAACATAGTTCATGCTCGTTGGAGAGACACACGTCTTTCCTTCTACCTTATCACTGCTATAACCCTGCTGGTACCATAAAGTTTACAATAAAATCCTATGCTTTTTCTTTTATAATAGTAATTGCTCTTGCCAGTTCAGCACTCTTGGTCATTGTACCAGGCAAGGCTTTCCCCAAGGGGAGGGAGGTGATGTATGTTTGCCGCTAGCATATGGGACCCTTACAAAGCAGGACTAATCTCAGAAATAGATCGAACACAATGGATAGCAGTAAGATTTGTAAAAAGTTGTCACGATAAACTTATTATTAGTATTACCGAATTGTTGAAGGAATTAGGGTGGGAGCCTCTAACTGATCGAAGAAATACAGGTTAAATCTTTTGCGCAAGTTCGAAGCAGACAATGTTTGGCCGGACGTTCAATACATTTGGCTAGAGCCAACGTACTACGATAGAAGCGATTACAGGAATAAGATAAAGGAAATAGATTGCAGAACCGATAGATTTAAATTGTCATTTTTTCCACGCACAATAAGGGATCATAATAGTTGCCATAGATCAATCATATGAAACTCCCACTCTCACTATGTAGAGTAGAATTTTCATTTGTGTTGAATAACATAGTATCATTATTAACACTTCACACCGCTTGATATGACTGGAATGATTTTATTTTGTTCTCTGCATGAAGTTATACCTCGTAGCATTCATAAATTAATAGTTTTAGTAATATTAACCCCTAGATGTCTCATTAGCAGTGTGTTTCATGTTTGCATGTTCATTTACGTATCACTCTCCCAGTTTCTAGTTTGACTGCGCACCGTTATCCTGACTGCTTTTTGGTCTGCCCCAAGCGGCCGGGGGAGCGTTCGAGGTCCCGATTTGTACTAGGACGAGTGCTGCATGCCTGGTGTGGAATCACCCCGTGCCACATACCCTAGTGGTGGCTTGCTAGGTACTTCGTATTTGTAGATGTATGTTGAATTTGAATCCAGACTCTCTAATATCGATACCTACAGTCGATTTCCGATAGTCTCTCCCCCCATATTATCTACCGATAATTTCTTCCAAAGTTTATCTTATCACCTTCCCTTTATCTCGGTTTCGAAATCTCAGAGGAGTCTCCGCAGAGTCCGTGTAATCTCGTTTCCTGGGAGAATCTATCTATCGACCAATCGAAATGTGACATCAGCGAGAGAGATAGCAAAAATTGAGGAAGGCGACGCGGTGGAAGGTATGTGCCGATATTAAGTTTCCTTTCAGTCCGCGAGAGACAAGATACAGAGAAATTCGAAGGGCCTTTTTGTCGAATGTCATTTGTCTTAGCATACCTGTAAGAAAAATGTGACTTAGGGTCTTTCAAATTCAGAGTTAATATTGGCTGGATTTGTCGTGTGGTGAATGTTTTGGTTTATAAGTGCGTATCAGTTAAAGCTGACTGTTAATCAAGCGGAAAACGAAATCGAAGAAGAAATGGCCTCAATGTAATTTAATCGCCAAGTGTGTTGAGAACACAGAAAATATCGATTGATCGTTTCAGTTTCAAATATGGCATAGACCTCAGGATCTCTTTCGCTTGGCCTTGGATTTGAAATGCAATTGATCACTAGATTTTATCGGGAAAGAGAAGGTGGTTAGCGAAAAGAGGCTATGCCCTCCTGGATTACTGTATTTCTCCCAGATTGTGACTCAGTGAAAGGTGATATCCCAGTGCTGACTATTAAACCAATCTCTGGGTAGGCTACTATAGAGGACATTCTCCATTTCTGAATGCATTCGTTGACTGGTTTTTTGTTGATGTATATCCACGCCAAAATATCACTGATGGTTCCAGAAATTGTAAAAATATTTTTACAGTCGCAACTTTGCCATATAAAAGTGGACAGTCAAATCCTTATACAGAAGTGCTGCTGAGAACTGCTGCTGTTCCGGCCACGAGAGGTAACAAAATACGAGACATTGATCTCTCAAATACATCATCAGTTTTTCTAACATGGTTTCCGAACGACGTTAGTGATTGCACCGGCTTGAATGACAGCAACTGGAATTCTCTGTTTCTTGCTCATGAGATGCGACTGGTGATGTGTTCAGGATGGCCTTCCTGTTTGGAAAGGGGCGAGGACTTTGGAAAGCAGTGTTCACGGTGCTGGCATCTTTGCTGCTTGGCACTGGCTTATCGATTGTTCCACCCGAGCGGAGAATAAGGGTCGGCCCTGGTGGAGGATATGAAGGAGTGACTGTGGCAATTGCCGAAGGGTCAGGAGTCCCATATCGCGAAGCGTTGGTAGATCGACTCAAGGTTAGTAAAAAGAGGAGGGCAATACATTCCTCAGCTGGATAAATAACTCGCCTGAATAACGTTAATACCAGATAATGGTGTCAAATTCCTTACTTATCATCAACATACTTGAAGACGTATCAATAAAATGATGTAGCTATTTTCTCATGTAGAAGCTCTGGTGCGTTTCGTGCACTGGTACGACCAATAATTTTGCTTCCCTGCTTCATTTTCCATCGAATTGTGAATTTCCTGTGTCACATCAAAAGGCGAGGTCAGGCGATTATCAGTGTACTGTCTATTACTATGCATACATAAGTTATGGTAATGCGGTTCCGGCAAAATCGTATGATGATACGTAATTCTAACACTTTATTTCACGTGTGATAAAAGTTATAAATCAGTACAAGGTGATTTGTGCCCTCTCATTCATCACAAAAACAGTTTTAAGGCACCAGTTTTCAAACAGACTTGTCTCATAAGAAAGCTATTGACTTTCAGTTGATAAGATCAAGTTGACAAGACTTCGCTTATCAACCTCAAAACCTTTTCAGACAATGAATTCTTATGATTTCCATTTGTTAGCTTGAACTAATGTTGAATTATTGCAATCACACGAGGAATACCTGCAGAAATAATACAAGTAAAGTGTTAAAAAAGTACCCTATTCATTACATTTATGTAGTATGTATTGTAATGCACAGAGAACTCTAAAATACATTTCAATATTTTAGAGTCCTTAATGCCCAGTCTTTCCCACTCACCTACCCCACAAAACAAAGAATGGCAGAAGAGTTTTCAGTATATTATGTTACCTCGAAGTTTTACCCGACTACATTCTTTCATTTCTTGATTACACCAACACTTATCAAGTCCCATCTTATGGTACAACTGTTTATGTCAGGGTTTAGCGACAGAAGTTTTTCCTCCGTTACTAGAGGATCGTCAGGTCGAAGTGACGTTTGCTGGGTGTATCGGAAGATGGAAAGTGAGGGCCGATTTTATTACTTGGCTAATGCTCGAGCTTTAGGGATCCGTCCAACATCGATCGAACTCTAATCTTTTGAGTAATGACCAACGCACGATTTTATAAGGGCGATCGCACAGCAGATCATCGAACGTTACGCTGTTGTCAGATGGAAAGCATATTTTGTAATTGTTTCCCTTGAACACTTGGGCAATGACCTTAATTTTGAATTATCGCACTTGATTTGAATCATTTTGAACATTGAATTTTCAAAAACATTACAATGCCGGCAAAACTGAAGCTAACTTCCTCACTAATATTATACACTGCCCGCAATGAGTTCTCGTTTGATGATTTTATTCCTATTTACTTGTCATTCTAAGACTTCTATGGATAAATAACATAAACGATAGCTTAATTGCCTCTTATAATACTTCATTAATACTCAAATTGTCATTAGTGCAGGTAAAAAATACCACCCCATTGTACCTAAAACTTCTTTACTGGAAAATAAAGCACGTAAAATAATATATTTCAAACCGGTGAACAAACCTTCCGATTTTCTCATTAGCAAACTTCAAAGCAAATTATGTATTCGAAGACATTTAGTCTCTTTTCGTTCACAACATCTTGTAATACGCTCAAAAAACAGCGCTTTCCCTTTTTAATTAATCTTGTCACGCAGTGTAAAAAAAATCATACTAAGAAATAAAAATGTAATGGTGTCTGTCTGTCTGTATCTCTTTGTCTGATGCTGAATTACGCAAAAACTACAGAATCGATTGAGCTTAAATGTGCCATGTAGAGAGAAAATGTATCTGGGAGTAACATAGGCTATATTAAAATTAGCCCTCAGGGCCCCCGAAGGCCCCCCCTGGTGGTCCATGCTAAGCATTGGGTTCAGTGCAGTGGTTTCATTTCTTGCTTTTTAAAAGTACTTTCACTCAAGATATAGGGCTGAGATTTTTCTTATCGGATGATTGAGTAAATGAAGTTTCTAATTATTTCAATCGATTTTCTTTTCCGCTTCATATTTGTCTGAATATCATGTTTTTAGCTGAAAAATCTCATATTTTTCTCTGAAATGAACAATAGCATATTTCCTTGACAACCAGAGGTTTGATTTTCAAAGGATATTCACGCCCCTAGCATTTAAGTTTTCCTGCAGGCCCATGATAGAACGTAGAAAGAAAATTTGTATAAGAAGAGCCCAGAGTCCCAAGGGCCCCATGATAGGTTGCTCCGGGGGGGTAATCGATAAATTCAATGCATATTTACAAGTACCTATACTCTTCAATGGGTTTTCTAAAAGTAGCTCTCATAGGGACACTGCATGTATATGAGAGAACACTACGAAGTAAATTGTACACATAAAGGAATGAAACGTTCAAAAATATTTACGTGCAGCGAATAGTAATGGTAATAATGCCTCTGTTGCTGCAACAAACACGTCGTTGTTTATTATCGTTTAATACTCAGATGTATTACACGTAGTGGAGCCGTCTGCCTCTCATTACAATTGTGAACTGCTTTTAGACCAATTCCCAAATCATACGAGTTATTTATAAATGTTTAAAATGTTAAAGAGCACTTAACTTACATTTACTCAATCATCGAGTTGCCTATTCAAGACTCCCACTCGCTGCTGTGCATCCCCTCCTTAACCTTAAAAAAATATCCATCAACATGCCTAATAGAAAAAATAATAACATTTTGTAAAAATCTACAAAAGCAAGAGAAACGTCTTCTATGCTAGAAAATAAGTCCTTGCAAGAAAAACGACAAAAGGCTAGACTTAAATGCTCAAAGACATTCCCGCCAGCGATCTTATGAGCATCTCCCCGTGGTGTTTATCGAGTTACGCCAAGAACCGCACAAAATTCATCCTAACCCAACCTACGGACGGGTAACCACCTACAAATCTGGTTAAAATATAGACCCATCTGTTTCGAGACTTCAATCTGTTTTGAGATGGCGTAAATTGAAATGACATCACTACAAGCTTCTTACCCGAAAGAAGAACAAATATTCTGCGCAAAGAACGACATCCGTGCATGAAAATCGGCAAGCGCACTAAGAATCACCGTACATTTTTTATTTAGCGACATCGACCAATGATTATGGCTACCCTATTTGCCGAAGGTGCAGTTCGGGTGATTTAGTTTTCATAGGAAAAATCATCGTGTCTGCTGCTGCAAATGCTCCTTTTGACGTTGCCAATCGCTGGATTGTACACTACTCTCCAATCCTGATTAAGACACTCAACGAACACATCAACTTCAATTATTTTATTCAATTAATACAAGTATTTACTTTGAAACTCATGAATATCAGTTTCTTATCAACTCCGCACCGCAAGCTTTTCATCCATTATGTTATTGTTGCGTAGATAAACCATATTAAAGGCAGATGGTCACCAAAGGAAACTATTATTTTCAATTCTACTTTGTTAGTTTTTCATTCGTATACCTATATGACGCAGCTTTGTGATTATTCTGAGGTTAAATGCTCATTACCTGAGCTAACTCACGACACAAAAAATGGAAAAGTTTTGATTGATTTATTTAACAATGACCTCGCGATATCGAATATATAACTTGACATTTTAATTTTCTATCCCACAGCACGTCATTAACACTTGGATTTGTCGCGTTATGTGAAGGTTATAAGGCGACAGAAAGAAGCTTTGTTGTAGGGTTTTGATACCCTAAATGGTCGGAAGGCAAATTTTTCATTCATTATAGAATAACAAGAATAAAAACTAACTTATGAACGTCTATGCGGATCAAAAAGCTTGGAAATGCTGTGAAAGTAGCAAGAAAATCAGTAAAAATCATTTAAGCCTTATTCCATGATGGCTAAACTGATGAATAGTACGTGAATATGCTCGCTCGTATCCCATAAAAAAAGACTAGAAAATTTTGGTATCAATTTCGTCATGTATTATAAGCGAGATTAGAGAACGATTAGTTGGTACGACGGCTGGTGAAATTAACACATTCAGGACAAAAACCGCATTCCTCGGACATTTGCCGTTTCTCATTAAGTTCTGGTTCCCGAATGAACTGAAATGTTAGATAAGGGGGATTTCGAAAGTAATGTAAGTAACATAAGTAACCCTGTGCCCTCTTGCTATGTTTCAAAGGCTTTGCGGATAGGTTAATGCTCTATCATACAAAAGAACCTTGTTTAATTTACTTGTTTTTAGATTTAGATTTATTTCACCATTTATATTAATAGTATTCCTTGTCCAGTAACCTAACATCACATGATGGGTTTGACATCGTATGCGCATAAAAGTTTCTTTAAGTAAGATATTCAGGTAATAGTGGTAAAAAGTCATATTTGCAACGGTTTGAGGTGGATAAGAGTAAGCGAATAATGATGGCGTTACGTCTTTTAATTTTTAATCATCTTCAGCAGCCATCCATATCCAGTTCCTTGGAGACATCGTGAGACAATGAGACCCTCCCTTTGAATTAAATTCACTTTTATTCTTCACTTCCTTCTCCATATTCCCTCCCTCCTTCATGGTTGGTTCCCTGTGGCAGTGGGTCACAGGGTAATAAGTAGATGTATCTGAGGATACATTTGCTGCTACACTCCACCCCACTTATCAGGCAACTCTTTAACACCTTCACAGTTCATTCGTTTGACGTCAACTATGCTGCTGTATTCAATCCTTGTTGCATCCTCGGTAATTCTTCCTATTCTTGAATCCAACCACGGTTGCTATCAGGAGGCTAATAGGTCTCAAAAATGTGTCTAAAATGTTTTTCTCTTCTTCTTCTTAATCTTTTCTCTCCAATTCTACGTTGGACTTCTTAATCGGCTGTCTCGCTGCACTTTTAATCTTTATCATTTTACAAAAACGCCACCCCTCCATACCGACGAATCTCCTTCGTTCTACTTCTGTTGTTGTCATGGCCTCACTGCCGCATGCTCCACACTAATGCTTCAATTAAGTAATTCCTTGCATCTAAACTTGTTTCTCCAGCCTACAGCTGTGTTGGGACTTTTTATATGGAGTATGTACCGCCTGCTCGAGAGATACTCCACTCATTTCATTCACTCATTTTTCTTGCTTCTTCCATCACTGTTGGAGATCCTACTTCCTAGAAAGCAAATTGCCGATTTATTCAGTTTTCGCTGTTGCATTACTTTAGTTCATCGAACGATTTCGCGTTTGATGCAATAACTGGCCACGTTGGAGCTTATCTTTGAACTCTTGATTAGCCTTGCAAATTTTCAAAAGTAATTTTTCACTCATAACTACGCACGAGGAAGTAAATCATTATTTTGTTTTGAAAAAAATAACCATTGACGTCTTTGGGGAAGATATTTTTTCGTCTGTTAAATTATGCATTATACAGGATGAATTTGGCAAGAAAGTCATTTAGGCATTCTATGAATATGCATTCCTAATGTATTTCGTAGTAGAAAATTTCACTGAGAATTAATTTCAATCAAACATATAATTTATGATCGTAAAATGGAAAATTTAGCGTGTTATTCTATCTCAAAATATGTGTAGTGAGTTAATTTCAGGTAAGTTTAGCATTTAATCTCGTCATGGTTGTCGGATATATTAAACTCGCCAATAATTAGCACCCCGCGAATGCGTAATGAAGTTTGAAACATGAATGTTTCGGAACAAACTTGGAAGACTTGGTAACAATAGAAAAATATCAGCAACCTATTTATTCATTAGCTACATATATTGTCAACTACTCCTTAAAGCGCATTCATCATAAAATTGATATGGTTTTGGAATGGTCATGGAATTGGTATGCGGGTAATAATTCCTAGAAAATTTGTCATTTTCTAGCAACCCGTGTTAAATCAAAACAAGCCTACTATTTTAAATGTGAAACTATTTTCAAATTGCTAAGTAATCCTAAAATAATGGGAAAATGAATTAGCAGATGTCTACCATTTATCAGCTGTCTGAGTAAATTAAGATTTTTGATTTTTTTTATCGGATGGCTGAACAAATAAAGTTT
Organism: Pyrrhosoma nymphula; assembly: GCA_963573305.1. Classification (NCBI taxonomy): domain Eukaryota; kingdom Metazoa; phylum Arthropoda; class Insecta; order Odonata; family Coenagrionidae; genus Pyrrhosoma; species Pyrrhosoma nymphula. Next base: position 61,881,834 of record OY754338.1, on the reverse strand, counting down.
CTTTCTATTGATTTTTTAAGGCTTCATATTTGTCTGAAATTAATTTTTTAGCTGAAAAATCTCATATTTTACTCTAAAACCAGCAATAGCTAATTTCATTGACAAGCAGATATTTGATTTTAAAGGATAATCATGCCTCTAGCATTTAAATATCATTTTTTCCTGCAGGCCCATCATAACACGTAGAAAGTAAATCTGTATTCCCATAGTCCCAAGGGCCCCATGATAAATTGCTTCGGGGGTAATCTATAATTCAATGCACATTTACAACAAGTTTACTCTTCAAAATCTATTCTCAAAATAGCTCTCATAGGGGCACTGCATGTATATGAGAGAACACTTACGTAGTAAACGATACGCATAAAGGAAATAAAGAGGCTACGCAAGCAATTAAACGTACATGAATATTTATCTGCAGCGTATAGTAATGGTAAAAATACCTCTCTTGCTACAACAAACACGTCGTTGTTTATTATCGTTTAATAGTCAGATGTATTACACATAGTGGAACCGCCTGCCTCTCATTACGATTGTGAACTGTTTTTTTAGACCAATTCCCACATCATAAACGTTAACAAATATTTATATGTGTTTAAAAGTGTTGTAGTGCAGTTAACTTACATTCACTCAATCATCGAGTTGCCTATTAAAGAGTCTCACTCACCGCTGTCTTTCCCCTCCTTGAACTTTAAAATAATTCATAAACATGCCTAATACAATAAAGGGTAACCTTTCAAAAAAATCTTCTAAAGTATGAGGAATGTTTTCTTGGCGAGTAACTGAGTCCTTGCATGAAAACGAAAAAGGTTAGACTTGGGTGCTCAAAGACATGTCATGTGACACGCTAAGAACCGCACAAATTTCATCCCAACCCAACCTACGGTCGGGTAACCAACTATTAATCTGGTTCAAATATAGATCCATCTGTTTCGAAACTTTGCTCTGTTTTAAGATGGCGGAAACTATAATGACTTCACTACATGCTTCTCACCCGAAAGAAGAGCGGAAATTCTTTCTGATAATAATTTAAAAACGATTTAATTATATTTTTTCTACTCGAAATCATTTCCCTTTTGTTTAAACAGTACCACTACATTATTTTCAAGTTTTTTCTCTCCCGTTGAGAATCAACGGGTATTTTCGCTAGTATATATACTAGCGAATGGACTTCGAGTCCGTTTCACCGATCACCATGAAAGTAGGCACATATATGTATTTTTTCAAGGAGAAGGTTTTTATACTATCTAAAAATACCTCAGGGCTCCAAAAGGTCTCAAAAGGGGCCCTTTGGTGGTCTAAGCTACGTATTGGGTTTTGTGCAGTAGTTTCATTTTTTGCTTTTAAAAATTACTTCCACTCAAGATAGAGGGTTGGAATGTTTTAAATCTAATGGCTGAAAGAATGAAGTGTATAATTCTTTCAATCAATTATCTTTTCCTTTTCGTAGTTGTCTGAATATCGCGTTTTTACCAGCAAAAAAGTGCATTTTTCTCAGAAATCAAAAATAACATCATGTTTGTTTCCCCATCTCGCCATTTCTAACATCTGTGACCATTGATCACAGCGTATCCCTTGGAGGTCAGAAGACGACGAGCAGTATCAGGGAACTTCATCATCTAATTCCTCACCCTTTCGAAGCTACAAATCGACGCGTCTGTTACCCTGATTTCCTTGGCAACACCTAGTGGCCTTTGACCCCTGCCAAATAGTGGGAGGTCAGGGAATTCCTGGAGGGTGGTTACTATCGTATTGACCACTCTTTGAAACATATGATTCAATACTTTGGTAGCTCCGATTTTCTATTCGTCACCCCCGAGACCTTTGACCCCGGAGTGACCCTTGAAGGTCAAGGGATGACAATTGGGATCTGAAGACCTTGCCATTGATCTTGGCACCTTTTAAACCTGTGATTCGACAGGTTTGTAGAGGCAATTTGCTTTTTGTCATTCCTGTGACCTTTGACTGTGCCCTTTCAGGGGTCACGGTTGTATTTTCGAATTTGACAGTTCTTCTACAGTGTTTCTCGTGCCCAAAAACCTAAAAACCGAACGTTTTGCAAAGAAATCCCGTCTTTTTTGTATTTAGAATAATTTAACATTGAAAGCCCATAAGGCAAAATTTGGATTTTTGGTTGCACCCTATTTATGGGGTCATAAGTTCGTATTTGCAAAGTTTTTTTGCACTCAAGAAAACTTACGACCATTTTATACCCAGGTACCAAATTTCATCCATATGGCACGAAAAAAAGTGTCTGAAATTATAGGTTAGAAATGAAACATGATCAACGGGACAATGTATACATAAAAATGGATGTTGGTATATATGTCCGAGATTAATAGACTTCGACACAGTTTCACCGATCACCATGAAAGTTGGCACATATGTATTTTTTCAATGAGAAGGTTTTTTTACTATCCAAAAAGATCTCAGGGCCTAAAAAGTTCCCACAAAGGTGCCCTTTGGGGGTTCAAGCTACGTATTGGGTTTTGTGCAGTGATTTCATTTTTTGCTTTTTAATATTTCTTCCATTCAAGATAGTGGTTTGGAATTTAAAAAAATCAAATGGCTGAAAAAATTAAGTTAATAATTCTTTCAATCAATTAACTTTCCTATTTGTCTGGAAATCACGTTTTTCGCTTCAAAATCGCGTATTTTACTCTGAAATCAACAATAGCATATTTTATTGGCAACCTGATTTGGGTCTTTAACGCATTTAAAACTAATTTTGCTTAGTTAAGCTGATTAAGAATGCTAAGCATTGGGTTTGGTGATGTGGCTTATTTTTTTTTACTTTTTTAAGCTATTTTCACTCAAGATAGACTGTTAAAATTTATTTTATCAGATACCTGAAAGAATTAAGTTTCTCGTTTTTTCAATCGATTCTCCTATTATATGATGATGGAAGTTTAATCCCAAGAAACGCCGGGTAATTCTGCTAGTCAATACATAAAAATAATTTATCGAAAAAATATTTGCGGAGGCAAATCTCGATGAAAGGTGATAGCACGAGTTTACTTCGGCGTCAATTAAGACAGAAGGCATTCTGAATTTTGATAGCTTTCCAGCTGAAGTTGAATATGGCGGCTGCACCCGAAAAAAGTCAAGTCTGCCATAAAAATGAAAGAAACTCCATCCTTGACTTGCGGACATTAGTCATCGCTCAAGCTAGACTCGTATGTTTCATTTTTTGCAGGTTATTCAAAGAATGATGAATTTGGATAATCTAATTGGCTAAGATTAAACAGATGAGAAAATAAATTCAAAGTATGACGGCATATGTTTGTCGATGATTTATCGGTATATGGCCTTCCCTTTCCCGGTAAAAGGGAAGTTTCAAGGCAGATACGCTTTGTGCTCACAGCAAAAAAAACATCAAAGAAGGTGAGTCGCTGAGGAGATTATCACACTTTCGATAGTGGCTGATAAAATATTGCCCTATTTTCATGCTTTTTGGACTATACGATGAATGCATTCAACCCTGCGAAGCTAGTCACAGTGATTGGGGCAAAATTTCCTCATTAAAACGAGACCAGACGTACAAAAGCGTTCTGATCGACAACAAACTATTGACTGAAGGAGACTTTGATAAGGAAATATCCCATTAAGGGAGGATTAAAATTAATTTCCACATACATTATGATAAGGTGGCAGTGCACTACGAAATTCACTCGATAACTATACGACTATAGTATTGCTTCTGTCTGAATACAGAGTCGTGAGAGTAACATCGCGAGGAATTTCACGAATATATTCGATATTTATTTGAAAAATTAAGCGGCTTTAAGAAGGATGAAGTACACACAGTAGTGCTAATTGAAGCAAAAATTTACCTGTATGACTGAAAGTATCAGTATTTAACCTAACGAGGCTTTAACTTGACTAATTTGCTCCATGTCGTAGGCTGAAGAGGCCTTCAAAACCGACGGTTTTTATGCGATTTTATAAAAATTATTGCAGTGAGTAATAATTATGTTAATGATCTTGAAGGCATAAGAACCGTTAAATTCCTTATGCGGTCATTGCGTTGGAATCTCCTCATACTTTAAATAATGTATCTCTGGGATGCACAGCTGCACCAAGCCTCATGGGAAACGCTTTGTATTTCTTTGGAAAATATTTCCAAAAGCAGTACAATAAGTCAATTGTTTCTTCTGTATTATTAGAAAAATGAAAAGGTTTTCTTTATTACGAGGTCGTATTTTAACTTATTTTATGGGAAATGATACATCGCTCAAACTAACTTGAAGCTGCGCTAGGAACGGAAAGGAAGGATTAAAATAAATCTTAGCACCCTTGCAGAATTTATTATAAAACAGGGGAACAGAGACCGAGGTCAGCAGTTTCACTTCGTGTGGTAAGCTTTAACTCGCTGAACGTTAGTGCGTTGCTTTCTGGGGCCTCGCGAAATAGCACTAATGTTCAAGTTCCTGCGTGTAAAATGGATTCTTAACCGACCAGTGTGTTTAGATAAATGATTTACCCTGTTGATATCGCAAAAATCAATAACTTAGATATGCTGCCGGACCGCTTGTTGTTGTTTAGTCTTAAACAATGGTTGTGACGCAAAATAATGTCAAGGTGTTGCTACCTCATCGCAGCTACTCGTGGTGGCATTTCTCACTTCGCCAACAAAGGTGCGGGCGAATTCGGAATCGAATTCACCCGTATATAAACCTGATAAATTATAAAACCTGATAAATTCACTTGATAAACTTGAACACAAAGGTAGGAACAAAACATTGTAGCATGCTGTTGAAACATCGCAATCTATGGCTAAAAAGCGTTTCTCCAACTTGAAATTATACTGGTGACCAGTCGACACCTATGTGGCGCCATACTGAGGTTTATTGTAATTTAACCAAGCTAAGAAATGACTTGCCTCAGAAAAATACGATGTGTAAACGATTAATTTCTAATAACACACCTGATAGCTATCCATTTCTATTCTAGCTGGAATGCAGGCTCTCCGTTTTCTATTCTCCGTGCTTGAACTTTTCGCAACCATTGCACATCTCCCTTTTCTCCCGCTTAAAATTAAGTTCAGAAAAAGCAGACATTTGAAGCCATTATATGAGCAAAAACATTTTTACACAAACACATTTATGTATTCATTAAACATGGTGCAAATATGTGGATACCTAAAAAATAAGTTACTCTTTTACAAGCAGATACTTCAACTTTAGATAAGACTTTCAAAATTAAGACATGGAAATCGGGAACCGAGGGACTAGCAAGTGAACTATTATGCGTAATACCATAGAGTAAGTATACCACTAAACGTAGTGACCCTTTCTGCTTCAGGATATATTTTCAGGCTAGTGGAACGAGCAAATTCAAAAATTGGTCAAAATTTCCTCTCGCCATCTACTTTACCCTTCCGGAACTACATCAAAAATATATACGATTTTTGTGCGTGCGATGAGTCCTCTATATATACTTACTCTATGGTAATACCTATGTAGGCTCGGGCATGAATGTAGTTGTCATTTGCCACGGCAGCTACACATTTTGTGCATTATTTGGAACACAACTTTAGTATGGTATTATATTTTTCATGCAATTTGTCTTTAATAGTACAAATTTAGCCCTTTATCCTTGAACTCATAACTTCATTCACCGAGAGCAATCGTAATCCTCATTGTAATCCTCACCGTTTAATGCCCTAACGCACCCAGGATCCAGGAGCGATTGACGTGCAACCATGGCTATATTATACTTTCGTGCCGCAAATATGTTCTAACATTTCAGATAGAAGAGAGCCTATTTAGATATAAGATAAACGACGAAAATAAATATGAGAGAGGTCGAAACGAGAAATGACTTCTTTTTGTGGTCAATCCTATCTTTGACACTCTATCAGTGTCATCCTGAAAATGAGACAGCTTTCCGCAAAATCCAAACGAATGATAAAAGCGTGAGCAACTGAGGGCAATATTATCACTGTCATATTTTTGATATTCTGGAGCACACGTCTCTGGGACATCGGACTCAGAAAAAAATTAATGCCTTCAGTGCATGGATACTTCAAGACCCGGCTGTCGCCATGCAAGCTTTTTAGAAAGTCTCTCTTGAGATAAGAGCTACCCTGAACTCGGACTGACATGGGCAGAAGGGAGGTGGAGTACGGCTTCTCCAATGACAATTGCCTGCATAACTGGAGAACAGCAACTGGAGATGTGATTAAATATCACAAAGCGCAGCTTCAACGTTCGGCCAACAGTGAAAAATAAATGATCGTTATACATCTTTCGAAATGTAAAAAGTCTCCAGAATCCCTATACAATGGTATAAAACTTCTTAAACTTGACTTTCATTTAAATCACTTGGTACTTGAAGGTGACTTGGAAAGATTAATAGTGGAATCTGCAGAATAGCTAACTGCGTAATTCCAAGTGTGCCATATGTGGCCTCCTACAATATGTGTGGACCCTTCTTTTAGAAGCAACCAAAGGAAAAAGGTCTCAATCGCTCGTTTGAGAATTGACACCATGCTTTTACTCACTCCTTTCTATTCACCGTGATAACAAGACCCTGTCGTGGTGCGCTGATTGCGGCCCTCTTCTGAACGTTAATTATCTCCTGGCGGCGTGTTTGAAATACCGTTATGCACGCAAGGAAAGACTAAGAAATCTCATCGGTGACGATCACGATGGCGTAAGCAGACCACCAGCGTTTTTCTTTAGCAAATCAATGTTAGGAATTTGATATCACCCTTCTACTTTATATGATAATATAGAAAAATTGCACAATCCCAACAATTGTTTGTTCTTTCTTTTATCAGCGTGTGGTTATTGAATCTTTTTTTAACATAATTATTGAGTTGAGCAGGGTGCTCTTAGCTATAGCCGTCGACGCACCAGTGAAACCCAACGCTGTTTGAAGGTGAACTAATGAAATTAAGAAGCTATGACGTGGTGGAAGGGCTCCATATTAGCAATGAAAATATTTTGTGACTTCCACAGTTTATTTATTTTGAACTACCGGTTTCGGCTGTCAAGCCATCATCAGGTACATAGAAGAAAAACATTGAAAAACAGATTTATATATACTATCGGAAGTTGCTATGGGAGGGGGGTGGGGGTTGGGGGTGAGGTTGGTTGAGCAGGGAGGGGAAAGGGGTGGGGGGAACAAAGTACGTGTTGTAACTGGGAGAGGGGGTGGGGGGGGGGGGTTTAATCACTCGGGTTGTGGAGGTTGGGGTTTTGGGAGGGTGATGAGTAATAAGGGGGATGGGTTAGGAAAGGTTATGTCATTGACAAGGTTGTTTGCTTGTAGGGTGATCTCCCGAATTTCGAGGGCATCCATTCTCCTTCCTTTCCCGGTGAAATGCAGAATTTCGGGCTCAAAGCTGCTTCGGTGCCCCATCTCCAAAAGGTGTCGGGCGAAGGCTGACGAATCGTCCTTATTCTTCTAGTATGCTTTGTGTTCTTTTGCTCGTGTTTTGAAATTTCGCCCAGTTTGACCAATATAACAACATTGACAAGTATCACAATTTAACTTATATATACCAGATTTTAAACTAGGTTCTATTACATCTTTAGCATTGTTGAGCCATCTTCCCAAGGTGTTATTATTATAAAAACATATCTTGTATTTATTTTTCGGGATGGCTTGGGATACAAAATAGGATAGGGGGCCGATAAAAGGTATTTTACACCATTTGGCTGACTTTTGAGGCTGGACGGGTAGCAAGGAACTTGAATAACAGAAGGCAATGTGTTTTAATTTTCTATTTAAAATCCGAGTAATTAAAGATTGCTCGTATCCGTTGTTATGAGCAATTTGTCGTATTATATTTAGTTCCTGTTTAAACTCAGTTTCCCGTAGGGGAATGTTAATGAGACGGTGAATCATGGCGTGAAAGGACGCGTGTTTATGGGAAAATGAATGACATGAACTACTTGGTATGATGGCATCTGTATGAGTAGGTTTCCGATAAATGGAAAACCTATGTCTATTATTTTCAATAGAAATGGTCAAATCTAAAAAATTTAAAACTGGTCCTCCGACTTCGATAGTTAACGTGATTTTCTGATGGAGGCCATTTAAAAGGGATAAAAACCGGTCAAGTTGTCACTTGCTGCCCGTCCACAAACAAATTATATCATCGACATATCTATACCAGTAAAACACATTCTTAAGCAATACGTCATCAGAGTTAAAAGGTTTTCTTTCCCAGCTGTCCATGAATATATTAGCTAAAATAGGTGAAAGCGGACAGCCCATGGCCAGTCCTTCATTCAAATGGTATAATTTGTGGCCAAAAGAAAAGGAATTTTGACTGGTGCAGAGTTGCATGAGTTTTAAAAGTTCGGTGGCGGCTTCCGAAGTGTCTAAGAAATTTTCCGCCTCTTTAAGGGCTTCATTAACAGGGACACATGTAAACAGGTTCGAAACATCAAAAGAAACCAGTTTTGAATTATTTGGTAGAGTCATGGCGTCTAAAGTTCGTGAAAGTTCAATTGAGTTTTTTATTCCAAATTTTGGGGTGTATGACGACATGCTGCGGAAAAGAGAGTTCAATTTGTAAGCCAGCTTGTGCGTTGGAGATGAGACATGTGATATAACAGGTCTAACCGGGTAATTAACCATGTGAATTTTAAGGTGACCGTAGAACCTCGGTGGTGAAGGGTTCATATTGACAAGACCATGTTTCTCTCTCTCAGTCAATAGGAAGCAACAACTGTTGAGCACTTGTTTCATTTGTCTCTGGTACACAGGGGTCGGATCACGTATTAAGTGAGTGATTAAACCCCCCCCACCATCTCTCCCAGTTACAACCCGTACTTTGTTCCCCCACCCCACCCCACCCCTTTCCCCTCCCTGCTCAACCAACCTCACCCCCAACCCCCACCCCCCTCCCATAGCAACTTCCGATAGTATATATAAATCTGTTTTTCAATGTTTTTCTTCAATGTACCTGATGATGGCTTGACAGCCGAAACCGGTAGTTCAAAATAAATAAACTGTGGAAGTCACAAAGTATTTTCATTGCTAATGTGAACTAATGACTTTTTCCTGCCAAAGGAACGTACTTGGCCGTCCAAAAAGCACTAGAAATCCTTTTGAATGCTTGACATTCTTCTTGATAGTCTTAATAATTATCCTTTACTCCTCTTCTTCACCACATTTGGAGAGCTTATAGCCTCTAATACCAAGGCGAGCTATTAAGAAAATATAAAGGAAGCCATTTAAAATCTAACAGGAAATAATTTTTATTCTAAAATTAATATTTGGTCACCTGGATACAACTAAAAGCTCAAGGCTGGAATAGCGAAAATTTGCAGTCGCATCTAAGAAAGGTTGACAAAATATTAATCTGTCTTAGATGCGAGGATAAGCATTCTTTGAATATGTATTTCAATAAAAAGGAAACACCGAATATACGGAAATGTATTCAAAATGCATTTCTACTTATTTATCTTGCCAGTGTATCTTCCTAATCTAAATATATTTGGCTGGACGTTTAACAAGTACCAGTATATTAAGAGCACCAAGCATTACATCGCTAATATTGATTGCCTAAGAAAAAACTTACTATCGGTAGAAGTATTCAATAGATGAACTACACAGCATAAAAATTTTAATTGGTAAAATGTGTGCGAATATAAACCACAATAAATTTCATTAGTTGAGTTTTTGGATGAACTATGTGATATATATCCGATCACTAGGCATAAAAAATAACTATTTAAAAATATCAGGCTGCTCAATGAGCTGTCTCGTAAATACAATCGAAAACTTTCTTCAGGCGGAAACCAAAGACGAGTGGCCTAGTTTAACGAGAAAAAGCATCACTCTTTACAGTAAACATGAAATACATCTTAGAATCTTTACGATCTTAGAATACTATGAATTCTAGGATCGTGGATAAGACCTTCAATGAGTTTGAAAAGAATTAATATTCAGCTTTACCAAAAATTTCATCAGTCCATATGGGGTTGTTAGTTCGCTTATTCAGATATTCTAATCCATATAGCTACTCAATGCAATCAAATACAAAAGCACCCAAAATGGCCAACATCATGAATGTTTCTATTTTGGAAATAGTAACTGATTATTAATTCTCACATGTGGAAAATGAATATAGCCCTAAAAATGTTACGTTATCTTAAGGTTTAGAGGGACTGCCCCTTTATATCTGGCCAAATGGTCGTCAACAAGTGTCTAGGTCAGCAAACTATTGTTGGACAGTGACCAGTGCTATCCCGGAAGAGGAATCAAAGCGGAAAGAAATGATAAAGAGAGCAATCGGTTTCATGGGTACCATAGTGATTTTTATGACCTACGTTATTTCGATATAGCACATTTCTTAAGAATAAAAAGATAAAACAGACATGTAAGTTCTAATAAGAATGATATTTTACATGGATGTTCTCAGGGAGTACTTAGCCGTGAAAATCACAAATATGTCGAATATTAAAAAAAAAACTGGTCCATGTGGAGTAATAGTGAAAAACTTTTAATGTTTTGAGATCAAATATGTCAAATTAAATTAACCTTAAGAAGGAAACAAAAAAAACACATGTTTTTTTGCACAGAGTACCTAATCAGCAATGATGAATGCTCTTTAATTTAAGAGCCCATCTTCCTCACCTGACTTGTCTAAAATTTCTTCTCGCCCGCAGGCCCTGCTGAGGAGGACTTCCGACCTGCTCTTCCGCGCAACCGAAGGGAGGCTTTACTTCGCAGAGGTAACCATACTCATCCCGCGGTCTTGGGGTCAAGCATCAAGAGATTATTACGTCGGAAAGTAAGAATGAAAATAAGTTCATTACACTACCAACCGACACCCATGGATACGAGCTCATTTTGAGTAAAGTGTGGAGCAATAGACTTGTTGAAAAATAAATCACACCTACGCTACGATCACAATGTTTGGAAGTGCATATGAACTCAGGGGATGAAGTTGAGGTAGTTTGAGCGAAAAATCCCTTCACCTAAAATTTGATGAATTTGGCCTTATTTTAAAGAAAGAACTCTCATCTTTCCAATTATATCAAAATATTAACCCCTCCTCATACTACTTTTCTATCAATTTGCCTACAAATATAAGCTGTTTTACATGGGATAGATTACGGCTGTGCGCTCCAGAGGGAGAAATTGAGAAAATTAGGAATTTATAACACCAAGATTTCGTCTAAAAACTAACTAACAATGACTAAGGAACTATCTCGCTCAAACTACCTTAAATAGCCTACCTTAAATACCTTACCTAGGTGTTGCAACTTCAGACTACGCACTACTACACCTTTCGGACCTATCGTGAGGAATGCATGTTTTTGCATTAATGCAAATTTGCATTGAAGAATTGCAAAATTGCATTGCATGAATGAAATTTGCATAGCAGGAATGCATCATCGTGAGGAATGCAAGTTTTGCTGCACTGCATAATTGCGACTGGAGCAATGAAACAAATAATAATAATAAGAATGCTTCCCTTAGAGTTTGCGACACACATCAGATAGTTTTCATTCCTAAACTTACAAAATATACAAAGGACAGCCACGAGATTTGTCAAAACTGCAAAAGTGAGCAGAAGGTAATTAAATACGTCTCATTAAGGGCCCACGGTAGGAGCCGCATGAAAACAAAAATACTACGTGCAAGGCTAATATCAATTGAAATATTCCGAGCACGCGACTATAGAGAATGATGTAACACACGATGGATGTTTTTTGGCATTACGGCAGGAAAAAGTGACCAAATAACAAACAACTGACGGTCAGACCATTCACGACCGCAAAAATAATGGTTAGTGGGGGAGAAGTCCATTAATACAAATTTTTAGATTTTTGCACCATGCCTCTCTCAATTACTTTTCCTGTTTTTTCCCTTTTTCGTAGCTGGCGTCCAAACAGCTACTAACACACGCCCTTTGGGCGGCGCTGTGCGTATATACTCATCTATGTCTTGCCGGAGAAAAGGAAAGACAAGTATCCACTTGCTTCTTTGCTTGCGAATGACGTAGCCCTCCCGATGGCACTTGGAACACGACCTGCTTTGAAATTCAAATTGTCTTTCTCTTCAAGTCGTTTAGAATTTAGAAAAAAACGGCAAGATGTCATTACACTATGAAAGTTTTCGAGGCAAATTAGGCATTATTCCTGTGTCATAGGGCAATTCTCCTTTCCATTATACTTCCAATTGCCTTAAGCAGTCATTTTTTTTCATTGTGCTAAACTTTGACATTTGTATGCCTGTTGAGGCATGCAACACTTTTTACCACAACTCAAAAGAAAGACTCCCCCCTTTTAAAGCATAGCTCTTTTTAAAGCATTGCTCCTTTTAAGGTGGTTCCACCGTAAAATGACTTAAATGTCATTTTATTCATATTCTGTCTACTTGTAGAAAAAGTTGTCCTCTATCTGATATGAACAACAAAATATTACCTTTCCACGCTATTTTATTCTATAATTGAACTTGAAATTAAATGGTGTTCAATGGGGGAATGAGAGAAACACGGGGAAAAATAGTATTTTCCAATAAAATACAAATGCCATTTTCGTGGAAAACTGTCTCTTAGAAGGAAATAATCCAGAGAAATTGAATAAAAATAAAATTCAGGCATCTTACCACCTTATTTTTCTAGTTATTGAAGAATTAATGCAGTAATTGAAGTCAAAATGCGGTAATTCGTAGGAAATGGCGCTGCAGTCGGCTCCAATGGCTGGAAAAAAGTGCTCATTTAAAATACACTCGTGGAATAATCTGCATATTTTGTACCTTACTTTTGGGTTTCTATAGGTAACGCATTTCATCAGTGAAAGAAGAATTTTTTTGACAAAATATCAAAAATGTGGAATTTAGTATTTGTTTTGACTCACACTGTCGCGGCGGAACCTCCTTAAATGACGAATGTTGAAAACAGCTTTAAAGCTCTTGCGCAGAATTTTTACCGCTGTTTACTGACTAAATTCGTACGTTGTGTTTAACTAAAATAAAATGTGTAAAAGTACGAAGTTTTTAAAATTCAAAATGGATATCGTGTTTAACTGTCTCATGCTGCGTACAAGCCATCTTAATTTCGTATTCTGCCCATGTTTCATGAGGACCTAAAAAAGACATTGTCTCAAAGATTTCATAATTCTGACTACGTGGGAAGTTTAAAGTGTCAATTGGCGGCGCGCTGTTGCCATTCAGACATCTAAGTAGCTGCTTCATTTGCCCAGAAATAGAAAATATCAGACACATATGCCCAATGTTTGAAAAGAACCGGGGGGGGGGGGGGGAAGGGGGGGGGCTAGAGGTAACAGATGGAGTCCGCGACATGCAGGTACCGACGGTACCTGCATGTCGCGGTACCACTCAATAAACATATCTACGGTACCTGGTACCGTAGATATGTTTATTGAGTGGAGCGTCTTCTTGCGAGTGAGGTAGCTAAAATGAATACTTGCAGTAACCTCTGACTTAGCAGTCCTCAATTCAAAGTACTGTCACTCCCAAAATTTTCTGGAGCGTTTCGTGGATTAAATTTTGGAATTCTGAGATTCAGAATTCAATCCTCTACCATCTTGTTGTATATTCCTGCAAGATTCACTTTTTATTTTAAATATATTAGAAACTCTCATTGAAAAGTATATATTATTAATATTTCACAGTTTTGATATGTCAAATTTTTAACATTTATGAGTTCAGGTTATTTCGTGGTTCCGAGTTACGCAGAAATGTATTGTATAAGCATGAAGTTCCACTGTATTGATGCTAGTTTGAGGTATACCCCATTCATATCAATTTGCAACACGTTCAATTAAAAAGAACAATGAACTTCAAGACAGTGAAAAACGGCCTAACTTGCCTGACAAGATTACAGCCAGTAGAACTACAGAAGACTCTCTTAAATGAGAACATCCAGTAGAATGTAATGAATATATTGCCATTTTTCATTGCCACCTAAACTACGGCATTGAGGTTTTGGGCCATTCTTCCTCCATCCTCCATAAAAGAGTTATTTATTTTACAGAAAAGAGCCATTAGGGTTATTACCAATTCGAATGCAAGGGAATATTGTAAACCATTATTTAAGGAGCTAGGGTTTATGACATTGTTTGGTCAATTTTAATTTAAATGTCTAATTAACGTAAAAGTGAACCTTGACTGTCATAAAACTGGTGCTGATGTCCACCATCATAATACAAGGTTTAAAAATAATTTGATACGGCCTCAATGTAGGCTGTCAACAACTACAAATTCTTTTGACTATGTTAAACTTTGCCTTTTTAACCACTTACCCCAAGAGGCCAGAGATTGTACATTACCAGAGTTTAAACATGCTCTTCACATTGATATTGAGTCAAGCATTCTATTCACTAAATGAATTTTTGGAGATCAATACTCTGAATTGTATTTTTTAGATTTAGCATTTATTGGCGAAGACTATTACACTGTATTGTGTTTTATGTTGAATAAAGTATTATTATTATATTTAAAAAAATTCTATTCCGTAAAGTGTTGAAGCAATTAAAAACAATCAAAGGATAAAATGCCATGTTATTGTACATCGCGCGCTTAAGATGAATCCACAAGCTGACAAGCTATCGCAAAAGAGAATGAGATTCGTAATCGTAGATCACAACACCACATATTCCTAGACATATACTCCGAGCATTTTCATATTCTTCAATCATCGTGAAGGATACAGGTCAGTGTCTATAAACCCGCCGCTGACTGTGGGACAGAGATGGAGGACAGAAGTTCCAAGACCTTCTGCGATGTCCGCCAATAAAACTGACTAGACTGCCTCTGTCTGCCCTAGCACTCATGCGCACGGCCCGGCACCCTATAACCTCCACGTACAATGTGGGGCAACGCTGAAGCCCCGATAATGGGCTGTGACATTCCAATTAAACCAAAGTCGAAATACACACGCAAAAAGTGTAAGCCATAAACACAGCCACAGGGGTGACACTAATTTTTCACGAGCACACATGGATAACTGCTATTAGCAGAGATATATTTGTCCTTAAACGTTGCCCTTTGTATGCCCTTTGACGATTGAGCAACATTTGCAGTTTTCGTTCCAGGCTCCTTCCACAAAAAGCATGTCTCTCAACGTGAGACAATGAACATCACCAGAAGAATAAAAAAGGCCTAATCGAGGTATGATGCGGTTTGAAAACGCTAGGACGTGAGTGGTATTGGCGAAGGGCGATGATTGGAGTTTGTATGAAACTGTAGATGGGAATCATTCCAGTATGATCTCTCATAGTATTCTTCATGAAATGCTTCTCGCATTCTACTTCTTCAGATGAAACTGGAATCTGGGTCCACTCTTTCAGCTCCCAAAAGCGTTGCAATTGTTCTTCTATATCGCTATACCTTGTAGTTAAAAATTTGTCAAATGCTTGAGGTTTCACCACCATGTTACGTGCAGCCTCATAGCGACCAGCTAGAATCTTTTCCAAATCTGAACCTTGCAGAACCGGGTAGGGTCCGGGCACCACTTGTTTTCTAGGTTTCAGGATACTAAACAATATCTCCGGACCCATGAGCATGTCGATTCTCCCTGGCTGGTTAAATCTTGGATCTGCTAGCAATAGTTCTGCCGGAATGCTCCATTCCCTTGTATTGATCTGTGAACAGGGTATGTCGCCTGATATCTTTGGCAGTAGTAAGCATTCTAATGCAACATTGTACTGACTCGCGATGAAGTGAATCTGAATTGTAGCGCTATGCTTAACTGTTTATTTCAGAGTATTAATTCCTTGTATGGGGACATGAACTCGTGTTTTTCGCAAATTTAGCCGTTGAACAAATGCCTCTGTTACAAAATTAGCTTGTGAGCAGAAGTCCAGTTAAGCCCTGCAAGTGTAAAACTTCCTATCGTTTCCACATATCTTGAAGAAGGAGCAGAAAGGTTGCTTGAAACCCCTGCGAGGCTCGGAGGGAACAATTGAAGGTAAAGGTAGGAAAATGCGCAGGCGGTATTAAGTAGGGAGTATCACAGGGTTTGGCTTTTGCCAATATTTGCGCAGTCTTTTTGACCACGTATTTCCATATCTCCTCTCGCTTAGACCCATTTTCGAATAAAATACTGAATATATGCATGAACAGATGAAAAATCAATTAATGGTAAATCTCGACTTGCAGTTTTATATTTACTACCTCTCTATACGCTCATAAAAACCAAATTACCATATTAACAACTGTTGCACTAAAATAGTGCGTTACTTTTAAATGTTCCAACTGATCTGGATCCCTACGAAATTTTTATTTCACAGATTCGACGATGCGACAATACGGGTCGATGTGCCAAACCCCGCCTACGGTCACCTGCCGTACGCCCAAGCGGCAGGGGTGTGCGGAAAAAGCGGCGAGTTCATCCACCTGACTCACGAGGCGGTGACTGGTCAGAAATGGACGAATGAGAGCGTCGGGGACGTTGGTGAGTGACAAGAAGAATTCTTTCAGCTTGGTTGCGGAATACTTGCTGTAAAGCCGCTGCAATGTGGCGCTGAAGACAATGTTATACAAAGTTTTCTTGCTCCAATGAAACTGTACTCTAAAAGATAATTAAAAGGATAATACATGCTTCGAAATATTCCACACTTGACTTGAGTAGGTAGTACCTCGACCGGTTTCGACGTTCTGCGCGCGTCATTCATTCTCAAGAGGACTGTCTACAAAGAAAATTCCGGTAAAGCCGTATAGTCTTGCTTTATATTGGTTAAGGAGGTGGGTTGTTTTTTTAAAGGAAGGGGTGGGATTATATCTCACCATTAGATATAAGAAAGAGCCTAATGAGAGGGTAAGTGAATTAAATAAGGTCACGGTCGGGGATAGGGAAGAGAACAGAGTATCAGGCAGTGGAATAGTCAAGAGATCTGAGGTACGTTTTTACAGGGATTTGTTCGTCAATTTTGACCCATAAAGTTTCAAATTAAAGTTTTCAGTGTAGTACAATTTTGTTTATTTATTTATTATACATTTTATTTATATTTTATAAATATATTGATTCACTAATAACGCATGGTTTATTCAAATTTATGAGGAATTAAGATTTATTCCCTTCCCATGGACTACAATCTTGACGCGGTGGAAGGGCTTCTGCGTTGGGTTCCAATCACCCCTAGTGATGGACTACTGTCGGCTCACACACACGATGCACACGAGTGTGCACACGAGTACGAATGACAATATAAAGAAAAGGCATACAAAAAAGCTAATTGCACCATAATTTTCTTTTTTTTAAGTCTGCGTTATTTTTTGATAGACCTAAATTTTATAAACACATTTTTATATTTTTTACAACAGCTGTAACGTAAAAAGTACTGGTTTTGGACGGTGTTCGAGCAAATGTTGATAATTCGTAACTCAAAAACAAGCTGTTCTATTACAGCCAAAGTTCAATAAATTTTAGATAGGTATCTTTGCTAAATATACTTCATTTACAATCCATCTAATGTAATTTTCTTCTTGGCTTATTAGCTGCTAACTTCTATGCTACTATAATATTCTTTTTTATCTTTTCATCATTTATAAAGTTATTTTTAAACAGTGAAGCAGTTTTTTTCTTCCCGAGCCACTTTCACATTAACGTCATTAGTAAAATCTAATTTATTTCTACTTCAATTTTTCCATCAGCCAGCGATTCTTCATTTCTGTTATATTTTTCAAGCTTAATTTGACATTTTATCACGAGGAAGATGTGATTGTTGCAAAACTCCACTCCAGGGTAGCCCTAGTATTCCATGCGATTTCTATAACGCTTCTATCACTACAGTAGGATAAATTAGGAATCTTCTTCTGCCATGCAGCATTCTCTTAGTGTATTTTCTTCACCGCTGATTTCCTAAATATACTTGTGTACGCACGGTATTTTGACGCACAATGCATGTAGCTTTGCTTCTCAAACGTTTTCCTTTCCCTATGTATACGACAGAACTGTCATTCTTTCTTGGGCGTCTGCGACCAAGTTCCAATTAATTAAGGGTGTAATTAATTAAAGAAGGTTAAAAGAATTATGATGATTTCTTCCCTATTGTTTTTTTCTCTTTTTCAATTCTGTCTCACATGTATTCCAAATCGTCTGCATCATTCTTCATTGTCAGCAAGTTTGATTGCACTGCACCTAAGTTCTGTGATGCAGTTTCTATTATAGTGATGATTCTTTCTTTGTACTGTAGAAAGTGTTTTACTCACATCATAGTAACCACCTTAGCCCGAACCTTGACAGCAAAAAATTGGCTTCCCACTCCGGAAGTGACATTCCTCGGAGCATTCATCTATCGGATTTCTTAAAGGTTCAAGGTCCATTATTTGTTCTTTCTTCTTAGTCTCTTGTTCTAAATTTTCCAGTAGTCCACAGCTTGAAACATAATTTTCTGGTGTACTCGAAGCTAAATTATCCTTAGTAGTACCAAAGGATGACTTAGGAAATCTTGTTATACAGGGTATCACAAAAATGGTGCACTGGCT
This sequence comes from Pyrrhosoma nymphula, assembly GCA_963573305.1. Taxonomy (NCBI): domain Eukaryota; kingdom Metazoa; phylum Arthropoda; class Insecta; order Odonata; family Coenagrionidae; genus Pyrrhosoma; species Pyrrhosoma nymphula. The sequence goes on along the minus strand of OY754338.1, from coordinate 61,863,414 downwards.
ATACATTTTCGGATTCTACACCTGAAATGAAACAGAAAATGCTGAATAATAAGTATTTTTTTAATTCGGCTTCGTTTAGCGTCTGTCTGTCTGCATGTGTTAAAAAATCATATTATAATACACAGATAAATATTTTGCTCTATAATTTGGTGGGTGTTTTAAGCTCATGAACGTCTAATTAGGAAAAAAATTAAAACTGTTATGCTTTCCCGTTTCAAAATGGCGGCCGTTATAAATGATTAATGGTAAATTGCTAAAAACAAGTTAACTTTTCAAAACTATCGAGGGAGCAAAAATAATATAAAATGTAATTGTGATTCTAACGGTATCAGAATTGTTAAGATCGGTTGATATTTGACTGAATAACAGTTTTTTCCTTTAAGAAGGTAATGTTAACTAAGCACGTCTTAAGTTTAAACGTTTATTTGTTAGAAAACTATTTATAAACTGTACTATTTTTCATTTTATTTTGTGTTTTACTTAGATTTTTAATTCATAAGTAAAGTAAATCTCAACCGATCTTAACAACTCTGATACCGTTAGAATTACAATAATATCAAAAATAATTTTTGCTTCCTCAAATATTTACTTCCTCACGAGTTCTCACATCGATATTACTTGCAGATTTGGGAAGAGCTTCTGCGATAGCGAGTGAGAAACAATCATCAAAGACTTTAGCAAAGGAGGTGGTATGTTTGGGATTGGGATCGAGGAAAGTTGCAGTTTTGGTGGGGCATGGGAGAGATTATTCATACGAATGCACAGTGTGGTTACATATACATATTGTGTCATGTATCACTTGTCATTTTTTCTACAAATTATTTTATTTTTACTTCTTTCAGCGAGGGCTTTGGTTAAAGCTTGGGCTCACTACCGATGGGGCATATTTGAAGAACACGGACACCCAGGAAACGAGCTGTATCCATATTTTCGTGAATCGTCCGCTGGTAATTGGACACCAACAGGATGCTCTTCTGTTTACAACGGAATCTTGAGGAATAGGTGAGTGTCGACGTAATTACTCCAAAAGTCTTCATGGTATGATCTCCTTTCCCATGACAGTGTTGTTGGTACTAAAAAAAATAGATGAATATGAACTCATGGACGAAATAGAAGGGCTAATTATGGATAGAAATATTCGATTCTTAACGAAGATCATGTTGCCACCGAAACGGCCTTGCATGTACTTACGTATGTATTTACGCATAAAACCCTTTGGCAGAGCTCAGTCAACAATTTTCTCTTTGGAAAAACTTACCCACAGTTGCTACTTGGTTATCGATTCCTCCCATTTTACCTCGGTTACACCACATAATCAGCAATCCATCAAATTTAAATTGAATGTACTACTAGTGTTATGAGTCCCGTAATAAACGAAAGCCCTATGGTATTCTACCCCCAACCCTGACTTATATCCTCCCCTCCTCCTTTTATTCTTAGCGCCTTAGTAGAAGATAGTGAAATAACCGGAGTTTCATGGATTCCAAATCTTACGTGCCTGAAGTCCCAGTCTGTGCGAATGGCAGCATTGCACGCTCGAAATGGAACCCCTGAAATTTCAATGGAAGTCGTATCATGTCCATTTTTTTAATTGAACGGGTTACGTGATTTATTTCAACAAAGATCGCAAATGATTTTCAGTGAAGTCAAGTTTTGTTCAGAGTGCATCCATGGAAGGACCAGTTTCAACGGAAAATGACGAAATGTAAATGAAAGTTTGCCGTCCTCGCACCACCTCTAGCAAATAATCTTAAATATTCCGCTGGAGTGAACTCCTGATTTTCCAAGTCCACCGTTTTGAAAAATATTTTTAAACTCTCCAGCAGGCTCCTCCAAACGGGAACCGGTTTCAATTTGAAACACAAAAAAATGAAGCCGTTGACCGCACTCTTCCGCGCTTTCCCTCCGTCTGGGAAAGAGGGCTTCCCCCGCGAGAAACCAGTCCCCAGGAAATCAGTCCTCACGCAAGGGATAATATTTCATAGTGATCCGAATGCCGGCGATCTGTTACGCAACAGGTTCATATTCGCTCACCTCCGTTGAACGTCTACAGAACAGGGAAATTGGTCATTTCTACGTCAGCATGTACAATACTTCCCTGCTAGCCACAGAGACGTCAGGCTGGTTTCTTAGGGCATCAGCCATGAAGAGGAGAGGAAATAGGGGAACAGAATTTAAAGAGAAGGAAAGGGAAAAAATTGCGATATGTACAGATGTTTTGAACTGTTTTTGTTGTGACCACCATTCTGAAGAAAAACTTTTATACCCATCAGTTCAGCTGTCTTATTTCTCTTACTTTTGGCACTTCTGTCACTTCCCGTGCAGGTTTAAGATATATTACCCTCCATGCCAACCTTAAACTCGTGCAATCTAAATATATGCTCAGTAATGTTAGCCTATTTTGGAGCCTATGAATCTTAGCGGCTGCAAACCTAATTCTTCTCCAGCCTGTGTAACACTTTCTATTCGCTCGTACCAGTTTCTAACAGAGTGGGTGGCTTTCCCTTTTATTTTATTGGCGTATTCAATCATCCTGTTCAGAGTCTCAAATGCGTGCGGAAGATTCGTGGCATTGACTATCAAGAGCAAGATCTTATTTCACTTTTGCTTGTTGATCCGATAACCTTCATGCTATGTGCTTCTCCTTAAATCTTTTTCAAACTGTTAAAAAAATCCTAATCTGTTAATGACAGCTCAGGAGCTGCAAGTATTTGGAATCATCGGATACGCGTTTTATCAAAAGATTAGATGAAGTATAAACTGGCAGGTTTTGTTATAATTTTTAAAGTTCACTGATGAAGTGGAATGAAATTTCATCCAATCACAAATTCAGCAAGCAAGATGAAGTTTTTTAAAAGGTAATAGGTGTCTGAGGTCTTTTATGGCCCTGGCGTGATTATTAGGCTCCCTGGCAACGTACGCATGATTGAACAACACATATATAGAGGGAGATGGACACTGGACAGATGAACTGATAGGGTTGAATACTGCTTTCATGCTCTCATATATTGAACTCACAACAGAATGGAAAATTAGCCTTCTTGAGTGTTAAATGAATTTTAAGCTTTGTTGATACACAAAAACACAAATGGCAAGTATCCTTACATCACCTGACAAAGGCCGTAATGGTGACTCTCGGGGATGTAAATGTCTTTGTTATATGGCAATTAAGTATCAAACACAAAAATTGATCTTCTCTACTGCAATAAATTACATTTTTACTCGACTGTTTTAAATGTTAAGCATTTGGCTAAGTCAAACATGCAAAAATAGTATGCCCTCAGAAGATGAGTGCAATAGCAGCTTGCGAAGGAAGTTTGAAATAAGGAAGTACTGCAAAAATATCTTTCTTTTTTCTTTTAAATATCGATATCTCTTCTACGCCGATGACGCTTGGACGATAGCAGTGTTTTGCCGAAAGCAGAGTGGGGAGCCGATGGAATTAACGATTATTCGGATAGATGACGGCCTGCGAGAAGAAAGGATTTTCGAGATTTATAAAGCAGTGGGCAGCTCTCTGGTGCATCTAAGGAGCCAATTCAGTTGTATCAGCCATTCTAAAAGGTGACTCACCGCTGAAGCCATTTTCTCCATTAGCTCTATGGGATATTACGATGATGGGTTATCGATAAAAGTTACGATAAACTAACGGTAGTATTTAGGACTAACCGCTTACTTTATTCAATTGATACGTTCAAATGCTTAAAATCGTGCTATTATTATTAGGCAGACATTTTTTACATGGATGCATAAATGAACTCTCTGACTTCTCACTCACTCGTCTGGCGTTCATATCGGTAGATACAGGTATCCACGGTTATCTTTCGTCTGACGGTGCGTCTGTGTCACTTCATTCTCGTTCTGTTACGCATCCCTGCACCATTCCTTGCTTTGTTCCTGCGAGGTGTTTCCCGCGATAAAATGTCAGCATTCTCATGGTTCTCGCACGTAGCAAGCCTGCTCGCTGGAAACCTGTAGGGGAGGCACATCGAGACAAGAAATCGCCATCCTTTCGTCAAGTTTTGGTAAGAACAAGTTACCTTCATTTAAAGTTCAATGAGTAGCGAAAGGTGTGAGGAATTGAATTGTAGAACACTTCAATTCAGGTCAAGGGAGTTTTAGGAAAAGACAATCTTTAAGGAAACTCGATGCAATCGGATTCTTATGTAACTACATTTTTTTCATCAAGAGCATACAATACAATGACCCGCACAGACAGCATTTCCCGGTAAGTAGGTCACTTCTCAGCACACGACCAGTCTAGTTAATAAAAAAACGGACTACACATAATTTTTTGGTGAAAAATCAAAAATAGATTATTATTATTATTCCAGTAAAATTTCATACATCGGCCTACACTCATAAAAAACCCCAGTAAGAATAATTACAAAATGCATCTCATCGGAAAAGGCGCCTGATAAGCCGTCAATAAAAACAAATTATTCAGGGAAGCAGAACGGGTGAGACCGCTTCGGGAACGATAGGTTGTCGACGCGGAGCACATCACTACCGACATCGAAGGCGTAATCGCTTGAAGCCCACGGCTGTGTCCCTGACACAGCCACATTTTTAACATACAGCCGACTTTTTATAACATACCTATCTACAGTGGTAAAACCACATTAGAGTTCAGGAAGAGGAAGAACAAGAATTGCACGGGTTAGAAGAAGAAATACAACTATATCTGTGACTAGTCGTGTGAGCCACCTCCAGGGTGTGTGGCGCAGGGTGATTGCCCTCAGGGTAAGCAACGCGGTTCCAGTTTAGGAACCTCTCTCACGCTCTCCCGGCCGCTGAAGTCAAATAGCATCAGGAGAATGATACAGGGCACTAGAGGCCTGCAAACGGGCTCGAAATCCGGGAGACCCTCGCCCGCCTGTGCCGGGCGCCCTCACCCGTGTTCGCCTCCGCCCGTGTGACGTAGACGCCCGACCGTGCCCGTTCGCCCCGGGTGCCCGTATCCTATGCGGGTGCCCGGGTCGTTGGCGGGCACCCGGGTTCTTAAGAGCTCTCTCTTGAGCGCCCAAACTGAGGGAAGGGGAGGGGCGGTATATGACTGAGCCGAAAATTCGCGTCGTGCGAATTGCAGACAGTAAAGGCCCTCGAGCTATAAGCCCTGTGGTGAGGATTAAGAGACGGGCGCCCGGCATAGAAGCGGTCGCCCGGCGTAGAGGTGGGCGCCCGGCCACCCACCGGGTGACCGCCCCTTAGGCGGCTAGTTCTCCGTCAAGCCTCATTCGTGAGACTTCGGAAAAGATCGTCGAATGACTTCGGGATATGCCTCTCTCTTTATCTCTCGCACACAGGCGGGCATGGGCCGCCCGTATATTGCGACCGTATGCAGGCCTCTACAGGGCACTGCAGAAGCTAGGAATGTGCTACGTTAAATAAAAATGCCAACAAAAAGCACACGGGTTAACATTCCTCAAGTGACTTGAATTACTAATACCATTAATTCATGGATACTACGAGATCTTAATTTAAACAACAAATAAAATCATGCGAGATATTTCATCGGGATGAGGCGATAGCAATAACGAATAGTCATTAAACACAGTCATTAAGTAGCTACAAGATCTAATTCAACAAGCGACATTCAGTCTCTCCGTACGCCGAAAGTCCCACTAACATGCAAAAATAAGTACAAAACTACACAGCCTAAAACATGAAGTTAATTAGAACCCATTCAGACGTTAAAAACTAAAACAAATATGTTGAAGGGCTAAGTAATCAGATGTACCTATCCTTACCACTAACAATATTGAAGGTTTTGATCAAAGCTATTGGTTTTCCCTATTCATGTGCGGAAAAATACCATTTTAAATCTTTCGGTCGTACAATCTATCACTATAGTAATTATCTCTCAAAATCTCTCAGAGAATTAAGCCCTTTCCTTTATCTACAGTGCGTAAACAATTCTCATCCCATTTCTTTCAAAAGCGTTGACAAACTTCTAGACTGTTCGTAAGACCTCTTTAAATACCTAGCTGCTCCTCGCTGCACGTCATCTAAGTTCAATATCAAAATAACTCCGCTATTTGAATTCAAAGTTTATTCTATTTAAAGCCTTCTCATCGCATTTTCCGAGTACTATTTCCATTAATTCTAGCTTTTTGTTAAGCTTACTGCATAGTTCCCTATTTTGCTTACTCAATGATAGGTCCTTGGTAATTGTGATGCGAAAATATTTAATGGACTCGACGTTGACTATTTCCGATATAGAAATATTTCACGGGTATTCCGCCGGGTAATAGGCTTCATAACTACTGACGTATCGAAGATCGACTTGTTCCTCATCATCAGGGCTTCTGAATTAGGGATATGATCCATAAAAGAACTTTAAGTTTAGCGCCGGACCTGGGAGGCACGAAACTATACGTTATGGTAAAGTGCCGGTCCTGGGAGGCACCTGAACTCCAAGTCCGAGCCTCGGCGTCGAAGGCGACCTAACCCTACACCGTAGGTGGTTTATGGCACCAACTGACCGGTCACACCATAGTTAATAACTTTTAAAAGTTACACATATTAAATAACTAAATCAAGTAAAATTGTTAGTATAAATCGCATAACTGCGATGAAAAAAATCAGCGTGACTAGTGCAACACAAAGATGAACATACTTGTGTGAGTTGGGGTGCCTCTTAGGACCGGCACTTTACCATAACGGAAATACTCGTACCTCCAAGATCCAGCACTAAACGTAAAATTCGTTTTCGGATCACATCCCTGTTCTGAATACCGTAAGAGTCAATTCAGTTCAATTCAAAATGTGTTTATTTCCACATTTACGATAGAAAAAAAGGAAGAACAAGACAGCAACAAAAGAAGAGTATAACAGTAAATGCGGGCTCAGCTATAGGCTTTTGTCTCATCATGGCCGAAAAATTGTCACTGGATTGGAGTGCGTGGGTTGGTAAAGTTCCGGACAAAAAATTCTTACCACCTCTGGATAGAAATTATTCTAATTCCCGAGCTGACATCGATGTGACAACGCGAAAGGAACCTCGCCCCCGCACGGGAGAGCAATAAACACTCGGAGCAGAACGAGTACCCTTTCTCCCCGCCTCTGGTGAGGGACCGGGAGGAGTCGTACGAGGGACGAACGCAGAATTTGACCTGCTGAGTGATTATTTTCGAGGGGAGGGGTAGGGTTCCGGGCTTACGTTTGCTTATGGGTGAGCGACAATAAAAGAGGAGTGCCGGTGGGAGGAGGAAATCACGACCCTATGCCTCAAGATTAAGCCCACTCTCGGAATTTGTCAACGGCCAGCCATTAGCTTACGCAGTGGATTAACTAAAAAACACTTGTTTTTAACTCGGAAAATATGGGCTCGGGAGTCCATTCCATATGTTTCGCTGTGTATTATAAATTTTTATACGAAACTCTACAGTAATTATTAACATATTTCTTTTTAAAAAGATGCACTGATCAATTTGGCTACTTGCTACTTGTTTTCATACCATGCACCAACTATAGGTATGTGATGACTATTTGTCTCATGAAATCTTTTATAGATATTGCGTTGTTATTACCATTTTGTGAGAAAGATATGCGTTCACTACAACCATGTCAACCATTCTTGAAAAATACACTAATATTGTTTCTTGTCTCTTACGGTAATGTGATGTATTTCTAGGTACCACTCATAGTGATCTAAGCCGCTCATGTATTTGATATAGTTTTCTATTGCTCGTTGTTGCGGAATCCGAGTTTTATTTTCGTATTTTTCACTGCTCCATGCCTGAACTGACATTGTCAATTCAGCCACTTTCTTCTCTTTTTTGTCCTTCCAGTGTATGACAAGAATATAATTTCTCTCATCAAATCTCCAACTTTCTCTCCAGTCATAATAACGCTTTTCCCTCTTCTTGAAGCACTTAGTACACTCCAATGTGCATTTGCTGGTCCTGGGGCCTTATTCAGGAAGGACTCAACACGGTCGACCTCGGAAAATCCGTGGATTTGACGTCACAGGCCCCGACAAATCGCAAGTATTGAATGGTCCTATTTGAAATTTTAGAGGCTGTGCCGTAAAAATTTCGTCACTTTCGAGGCTCGGAAATTCCGATAAAATACAGAATAGCCCCCCTATTGTCTTGCATGATGTCACTGGCACGGCAATCCTTTTCCTCGAGTATTTTTAGTTGTTCACAGCTGGTAAAATAATTGTAAAATAATGAAATGTGACCTCGGATAAAACCAACAGCTGACGATATGAGCCTGACTCAACTCTAGTACCAAGTGGTGCATACCATTTTTCTCCATTTGCTCCTATATCACAATATAAATTTAAATGTGGGCAGTATCTATTTTCTCCGTACAAAGCAAAGAGTTTATAACCAAACCTAATTGGTTTGGATTTCATAAAACGTTTAAGAGGATTATGTAAGAAATAGTGGACATTCATTTCAACTATCGATAAGTGTTCATGAAATACACCACACATCTGAAAGTTTTTACTTTTCGTGCTCCGTTTAAAAACCCTTGACTATTTTATTTTTCCTAGCACTACTATTTTCTTGAAATTGAATGAGGTAATTTAGCTCTAAATAAGCATTACGAGTGAAGGCCGTTTTATCAATTTCATTTCCCAGGTCTGCCCGCTCTGAGGAGTAACCTCGTTCGCCAGGCAGTGTATCGTAACCAGAAAATATGAGGTAGCCAATAAGAATGTTAATTTCATATGCTGGTAACGCATAGCCTTGCCTATTTTTATGCTCGCAGGCATAGCAAAAATTTCAAAAGACAGAACAAAATAAAAAAAAGGAAAAAGCAGATAAAGGGGGGCCTTCATAGTTCGGCGGCGGAGGCAGGCAGCGATGCCGATCACCGCCGACAGAACGTGTACCCCTTCACAACTCGGCGGCCAGAAAACAAATGATAGTTGATAGGTGTCACAATAAAATTGGCACTGCAGTACTTTTATGTCATCGAAAAACAAAATTATTTGATTTTTTTAGTTCAATTGCCGTGATCAAATGAATGAATTTGTTATAAAATAAGTTGGTAATTATTTATTTAACTAATTTAATGGCAATAGTTTCGCATTAAGCATATATGCTGAGAAAGCGTGCCACGTCTCCATCGTTTTCATAAGGTTATTGAAATAAGTTGAAATAAAAGTATCGAGACTGGATTCCAGCATTACATAGTGCTGCTAGCGTAATATTTGTGCGTATGAAATAATTATTTTTTTATTAAACTTGCCAGACAAGATTATATTGGCATTATCTCATTAGCAGTTCCGGCTAAAGGTAGTTTCATGGGGCCCCCCAAGACCTCAGGTATACGAGACCCAAGGAAGGTGTAATTAGTGCGGTCCTCGCTCGAAGAAGACCCCTTTCCGAACCCTTCCTCGAGCTCCGAGAGATAATCCGGGTCGTCGGACACAGCGTGAGGTTACCCCGGCAGACATGACCATCCGTAGTACATTTTTTACTTTAATAATTCGGATTCTTAGAGATTAATAAATAAATTAATGTCACTCCTGACGGCGGAGCGATTAAGTACGTCTTTTGATCGAGGTTCTACGATGAGAAATAACGATTTTACGAAAGTTGATGTGATTTTAACCGATTGCCTCCAGAAAATTGGCAACGCCGAAGCTATGGGAGGGGAGGGGGGAAAGCAAGAGGCGCTTTTTTCTCCCCCGACTCCTATTTGAAGCTAACCCACGTGGGATGTCCTGCAAGGGTGTTTGGAGGAGGGTGTGTTTTCACCTACTTTCACTATTTTATCTATTCCTGTATTTGCAGAGTATTGTATAAACGTTAAAAGAAAGGCAAGAGGTGCATTTTTCTCCTCCCACTCCGCTTTTAAGCTTACAGTATTTTCTCTAATCCTCTAATAGCAGAGGGATGGATAAAAGTAACCGAGCTAATCGTAGATCAACCATACGCAGTGAGTTGTTCGGCTTAAAAAGTAGTTAGTCGAATTTTGAACATAATAGAATTACAGAAAAAAACAAAACAAGAGTACCGGATATAATTTTCAGGGACGATCAAATCTCCTTAGTAAAGAACACTAATACATTAGTAGTACTAGTCAATTAGCGTAACGTAAGGAATTAAATCGCATGTTTACATCATCTTGTTGATATTACAGGAGCAGGTGTCATAACTGGAACACAATACTGGCTCACCGACGATATATACATCTACATGTTACCCTGCGAGCCACCTCTAGGGTGTTTGGCAGGGGGTGACAAGTCACCAAAATGCAGCATGCAAGCGGACCGCCACATGCACACCGCACGGTCATGAATATAAAGGATACTAACCAATTCCATCATGAACTAAAACCCATCATGCAGCATGCAAGAGAATCCCCACATGCACGCCACACATATACGATGACACATAATATTCTACATGCTACTTAAGAGGGCAATCTGCCTATGAAGCTAGAACATGCTAAACATGCTGTTAGAAACACCATAAAACTCCGTAAACATGCTTTAAGAAATACATAAGTTAGTAAGCTACACTACCAGTCAACTAATCTATTTCTAAGTCCTTACACAGCCGTTATAGTCTCTTATCGCTCGCGGAAAAAACGACATTTTAAATCTATTTGTTCTACATTCTATCTCTCTTATTTTATTTTTATGATCTAATCTATCATAGTACGTTGGCGGTCGTAAAATATGATCAACTTCGTCGGAAAATATACTACTCTTGAATTTACATAATAGATGTAGTCTTGTTTTCAATCTACGGTCTGACAGTGATTCCCATCCGAGTTGTTCTACGAGGTCAGTAACACTAACAAGACAATCGTAACGGCTTCTCACGTACCTGGCTGCTCTTCTCTGTACACGTTCTAACTCTGTTTTTAAGCCTTTTTCATGAGGATCCCAAACACTGGAAGCATATTCTAAATGGGGTCTAACGAGAGAGAAGTAGCTTATTTCTCTCACTTTGTCGTCGCACTTGCCTAGAATTCTTTTAACAAATCCCAATTTACGATTAGCTTGACCTGTTATTTCCCGAATATGTTTATTCCACGATAGATCATTATTGAGCCTAACTCCGAGATATTATACGGATTCTACCGTCTGTAATTGGGTATCCTGAATGAAATAGCTCTGTTGTGGAGAGTTATTTTTCCCCAGAATTTCATTACTAAGCATTTTTTCAAATTTAACTCTAGCTGCCACGCATCGCACCATGCTTGGACTGCAGTAAGGTCGTTCGTTTGTTTATCCTTATCTTCACTGCTACGGATTTCCCTGTATACTACAGCGTCGTCTGCAAATAATCGAAGTTTACTATCTATTATTTCACCAATATCGTTGATATAGAGTAGGAAGAGGAGTGGGCCTATGACACTATCCTGAGGGACGGCAGAAGTGACTCCAACTTCGTTGGAGGCTACGCCTTCTAATACTACTCTTTGCACGCAATCGCTCAAAAGTTCTCTGATCCAGGAAATTACATCATCGTCTAGGCCGTATGATTTTAGTTTTACTAATAACTTTCCGTGGGGCACTTTATCAAATGCTTTTTTGAAATCAAGAAAAATCGCGTCCATTGGAATGTTGTCCTCTCCGGAGACTAAAATATCGTGGGCAAACAGCGCTAACTGAGTTTCGCATGATCTACCTTTCCTGAATCCGTGTTGAGATCTCATTAACAAGTTATGCGTGTCTAGGTGTTTCATTACTGAGCTGACAACAATGTGTTCAAGGGTTTTGCATGAAATGGACGTTAACGATATCGGTCTGTAATTACATGGCTGTTCCTTGTCTCCACTTTTGAATATGGGCGTTACATTGGCAATTTTCCAGTCATTTGGTACTCCGTGTTGCTTTATGGATTTTGTGAATATTAGCTGCAAGTAGGGGGCAATTTCTGACGCTAGTTCTTTATACACGCGAGAAGGGATTTCGTCTGGACCAGGTGACTTATTTGGACTGAGCAATTTCAATAAAATTTCTATTCCGTGAGCACTAATATCAAGGGGAAGCATCTTTCGTATGTGGTGATTATCAACCGCCACGGATGAATTCTCAGATGACTCAATGAACACGCTCTTGAAGTAGGAATTTAATAAATTGGCTTTATCGGAACTGTTTGTTAACACATCTCCATTATCGTTTCTTAGCGAACAAACGGTAGATCTTTTACCTTGAACTTCCCTAACATAAGACCAAAATGCTTTTGGGTCATCCCGTAACTGCTCTACAAGTGTTTTCCTTTTAAAATTCGTCAATGCATTCCTGAACGCTTCCTTTGTAGCGGCTTTAGACAACTTATATTTATTAATTATTAACTCTCGATCACTAGGAGATACATCATGAATGATTTTTTCATCTTAGCATGGCACGCTCTCTGTCGCCTTAACGATTTTCTGACTTCCGCGTCATACCATCTCGGTTCGCTACCTTCTTTTTTTATTTTACTAGGGATATATCTTTTTTGAAAGAAAAGCTTTCCAAGTGGCTTCTACATTTAACTCCATTACTGATTTTTGAAACACGGGAAAAGCATTTTTTAGATTACTCTTGAACCCATCAAAATCAGCTCTTTTAAATATGAAAACTTTTCGTTCTCGTTTAAAACTTTTTGCGATATTTAAAGAAAACTTAGCTGTTACTGCCCTATGATTACTGATTCCCTCGACGGTGCTCACATTGTGATGTGATATATACCACATACCTGATGTGGTATATTTTTCGCTAACAAATCAAGAATATTTTCTCCTCTGTTAGGAGCGGAAGCTATTTGAAGCAATGCGTTTGATGAAAAAGCGTGCAGTAACGCCTCGCAAATGACTCTATCTCTACCACCGGGTATGAAGCTATAGGTCTTCCAATCTATAGAGGGTAAGTTGAAATTTCCGCCTAATATCAGATTTCTATCAGGATATTTGGATACTATGCTGTTTATTTGGGTTTCAAAATCCAAAATTGATGTTATATCTGTGTTTGGTGGTCTATAGTACGAGCATACAAATATAGTTTTCGATTTAGGACATTTAATTGAACACCACACAGATTCAACGCTGGTCTCCGGTAAGGTTTCCGCTCGGCTGACTATGGTTTTCTTTACAGCTATAAATACTCCGCCTCCAGTTCGGTTGGACCTATCTTCAGCGATTCAGCCAGCCGACAGCCACCAATTTCCAATTGTAACCTGCGTTGACCCCAAAAATCATGTGACTGACTTTCAAACCCTTGGGAGTATATAAGGAGAGGGTGTCGCAGAAAATGTCACTTCTCAATTTTTGTCATTCAGGCAGACATGGACTTCATGACGAGCATCTCCTCGTTCCGGGACCATATCGCTCTCGTTGGAATTGTCAAATTCCTCCTAACTTTGGGCATCATTCCCATAAGGAAGAGATGTAGATGTGGGAATATGCGGGCAGTGAAGTCCAAAGGCAAGGGTAGGCTTCCTGCTTACCGTTGCAAAAATTCGACGTGCTTGCAGTCGAACACCATAACGACGGAGACCTTCTTCGCCAACTTCAAAACTGGAGTCGAGAACGTTATGGCGGTGGCTGTCGGCTGGCTGAATCGCTATCCAGCCGATGTAATTTCAAAGGAAGTGCGGCTGGAACGACATACTGTGGCTAGAATAGTTTCCAGCTTGAGGGAGCTCATTCTTGTATGGCTACAGGAGGAGAGCCGGCAGATAGGGGGCCCCGGGCACATAGTGGAGATTGATGAGAGCGCCTTTGGTCGCCGGAAGTACAATCGCGGCAGGGTAACCAGGACCAAGTGGGTATTGGGAGGGATTGACAGGGAAACTCGGGAAACGTTTCTGTGTTTCGTTGAAAGACGAGACGCTGCCACTCTCAACGAGGCGATCAAAAAATACGTTAAAAAGGGGTCAGTCCTTAAGACCGATATGTGGAGGGGATATAGTGGGCTAGCCGAATTGGGATACCACCACGACGTAGTTAACCACTCCGTGAACTTCGTGAAGCCAGGCGATAAGAAGACGCATACTCAGAATATCGAGAGTTTGTGGTCGACAGTGAAGAGGGATATGCGGAGAAGAATTGGCAGAATTTGCGTGGAGTCCTTTGAGACATATTTAGTGGAATATGTCTGGAGGAGCAGGCACCACACAAAAGGAGAATTATACGCCGATTTCTTTAGAGCAATGACATGCCTCTACCCGAATAAATAGAAAAAGGCTTAACTGACAAGGTTTTTAGCCGCTAGTATTAATGACAACGCTTCCAGCTGCTGACATCATTGTTGATAGACAATGCCCTTTTCAGGGCTACCATAAGTATTGGTTTGATTGGCTTTAATTTGAATGGCCATTCAAATTGATATTAGTGGTAGACTTGAGAGCATACAACAATTTCATGGAAAAATTTAATTTTCCAGTGGCCAGGAACACATTCTTAAAATCCATGGCCATTTCAGTTCGGTTTTCAATATAATGCTCACGCACAGAACAGTAAAATTCTCGAATTTGTTTCTCATGTTCAAATCAATTCCAAGAAAAATAAACGGAAATTTAATAAAACATCAAAGTGTAATGGTTTGAGAACGATAGTTTGATATTACAGTCACCCTACCGCTACGAACTATAAATTATTATTTAATTCTGAGCTGATTGTCGAGAGTTTCTCTCTTAAACTCCATGAAGGAATTATTTAATGCTTCCTTGAAAGCCGTGTTAGATGCCCTTTACTTTTTGACTGCTGAATCACTACCTATATTGTTGGTAGTTGCTTGAATTTGCTCCCTTTTAGCATGGCAAACTCTATTCTGCCTTAGCGCTTCCCTCACCTCCAAATATACACCAATTATACCATTTCAGCTTGTTCCCTCCCTTTTATATTTGAATAGAATGTATTTTTCAATCCCAAAACGTACGATATATACAAACATTTCTGAGTCGCCTCTGTATCTTTTCCACTTTCCTTTCGAAAGTGAACAAGGGATTCCTGTAGATAAAGTCCAAGTGCGATGACATCAGCTTTCCCATGAACCAATATTTTTCTCCTCTTATTATGATTCTCATACTGGTCAAATCAGAATTGAGCTGTAACTACTCTATAGTCGCTAATACCATTTATAGTTACAACATTTACCCCTTTATCTGGTAAATTTGTCGCCAGAAAATCAAGAATATCGTCTCCTCTGTTTGGTGTATCTGTTCTAAGTTGTCCGACGTAAACATAGCTTACTAACTTATGTATTTCTTAAAGCATGTTTACGGAGTTTTATGGTGTTTCTAACAGCATGTTTTGCATGTTCTAGCTTCATAGGCAGATTGCCCTCTTAAGTAGCATGTAGAATATTATGTGTCATCGTACATGTGTGTCGTGCATGTGGGGAATCTCTTGCATGCTGCATGATGGTTTTTAGTTAATGATGGAATTGGTTAGTATCCTTAATATTCATGACCGTTCGGTGTGCATGTGGCGGTCCGCTTGCATGCTGCATTTTGGTGACTTGTCACCCCCTGCCAAACACCCTAGAGGTGGCTCGCAGGGTAACATGTAGATGTATATATCGTCGGTGAGCCAGTATTGTGTTCCAGTTATGGCACCTGCTCCTGTAATATCAACAAGATGATGTAAACATGCGATTTAATTCCTTACGTTAAGCTAATTGACTAGTACTACTAATGTATTAGTGTTCTTTAATAAGGAGATTTGATCGTCCCTGAAAGTTATATCCGGTACTCTTTTTTTGTTTTTTTTTCTGTAATTCTATTATGTTCAAAATTGTCCCACAGGGAAGAGTCATAGGCCCGCTTCTGTTCCTTTTGTACATAAACGACATCGGTGACAAAGTTGACAGTAAGCTTAGATTATTTGCTGACGACACAGTGGTGTATAGAGAAATTCGTAGCTTTAATGACAAGGAAGCGCTAATTAAGGACCTCGAGGCGATACAAGAGTGGTGCAATGCGTGGCAGCTAGAATTAAACCTGAAAAAATGCGTTGTTGTGAATTTTTGGAAACGGAAAAACGCTCCTTGTAACAGCTATTGCATAAACAACATAAAACTAGACACCGTAGAATCGGTTAAGTACCTCGGAGTTAAACTGACTAATGATCTATCGTGGAGTAAACATATTCGAGAAATTACCGGTCAAGCTAATCGTAAATTGGGATTTGTTAAAAGAGTACTTGGCAAGTGCGACGATAAAGTTAGGGAAATCAGCTACTTCTCCCTCGTTAGACCCCACTTAGAATATGCCGCCAGTATTTGGGATCCTTATGAGATAGGCTTGGAAACTGAGTTAGAACGCGTGCAGCGAAGATCGGCAAGATATGTTAAAGGCCGTTATGATAATCCCGTTAGTGTTACTGACCTTTTGCAGCAACTGGGATGGGAAAAGCTTTTAGACCGTCGATTAAAATTTAGACTAAATCTATTATGTAAGTTCCAAACCGGTCTATTCTCTGACGACGTTGATAATATTTTACGAAATCCAACATACTACGGTAGATCAGATCATGAGAGAAAAATTAGGGAACTAGACTGCAGAACGGAAAGATTTAAGATTTCATTTTTCCCACGAACGATAAGGGACCATAATAGCTGACGGGATGACCCAAAAGCATTTTGGTCTTATGTTAGGGAAGTTCAAGGTATAAGATCTACCGTTTGTTCGCTAAGAAACGATAATGGAGATGTGTTAACAAACAGTTCCGATGAAGCCAATTTATTAAATTCCTACTTTAAGAGCGTGTTCACCGAGTCATCTGAGAATTCATCCGTGGCGGTTGATAATCACTGCATACGAAAGATGCCTCCCCTTGATATTAGTGCTCACGGAATAGAAATTTTATTGAAATTGCTCAGTCCAAATATGTCACCTGGTCCAGACGAAATCCCTTCTCTCGTGTATAAAGAACTAGCGTCAGAAATTGCCCCCTACTTGCAGCTAATATTCACAAAATCCATAAAGCAACACGGAGTACCAAATGACTGGAAAATTGCCAATGTAACGCCCATATTCAAAAGTGGAGACAAGGAACAGCCATGTAATTACAGACCGATATCTTTAACGTCCATTTCATGCAAAATCCTTGAACACATTGTTGTAAGCTAAGTATTGAAACACCTATACACGCATAACTTGTTAATGAGAACTCAACACGGATTCAGGAAAGGTAGATCATGCGAAACTCAGTTAGCGCTGTTTGCCCACGATATTTTAGTCTCCGGAGAGGACAACATTCCAGTGGACGCGATTTTTCTTGATTTCAAAAAAGCATTTCATAAAGTGCCCCACGGAAAGTTATTAGTTAAACTAAAATCATACGGCCTAGACGATGATGTAATTTCCTGGATCAGAGAACTTTTGAGCGATCGCGTGCAAAGAGTAGTATTAGACGGCGTAGCCTCCAACGAAGTTAGAGTCACTTCTGGCGTCCCTCAGGGTAGTGTCATAGGCCCACTCCTCTTCCTACTCTATATCAACGATATTGGTGAAATAATAGACAGTAAACTTCGATTATTTGCAGACGACGCTGTAGTATACAGAGAAATCCGTAGCAGTGAAGATAAGGATAAACTAACGAACGACCTTACTGCAATCCAAGCATGGTGCGATGCGTGGCAGCTAGAGTTAAATTTGAAAAAATGCGTAGTAATGAAATTCTGGGGAAAAATAACTCTCCACAACAGAGCTATTTCATTCAGGATACCCAATTAGAGACGGTAGAATCCGTAAAATATCTCGGAGTTAGGCTCAATAATGATCTATCGTGGAATAAACATATTTGGGAAATAACAGGTCAAGCTAATCGTCAATTGGGATTTGTTAAAAGAATTCTAGGCAAGTGCGACGACAAAGTGAGAGAAATAAGCTACTTCTCCCTCGTTAGACCCCATTTAGAATATGCTTCCAGTGTTTGGGATCCTCATGAAACAGACTTAAAAACAGAATTAAAATGTGTACAGAGAAGAGCAGCCAGGTACGTGAAAAGCCGTTACGATAGTCTTGTTAGTGTTACTGACCTCTTAGAACAACTCGGATGGGAATCACTGTCAGACCGTAGATTGAAAACAAGACTAAATCTATTATGTAAATTCAAGAGTAGTTTATTTTCCGACGAAGTTGATCATATTTTACGACCACCAACGTACTATGGTAGATTAGATCATAAAAATAAAATAAGAGAGATAGACTGTAGAACAGATAGATTTAAAATGTCGTTTTTTCCGCGAGCGATAAGAGAATATAACGGCTGTGTAAGGACCTAGAAATAGATTAGTTGACTGGTAGTGTAGCTTACTAACTTATGTATTTCTTAAAGCATGTTTACGGAGTTTTATGGTGTTTCTTACAGCATGTTATGCATGTTCTAGCTTCATAGGCAGATTGCCCTCTTAAGTAGCATGTAGAATATTAAGTGTCATCGTACATGTGTGGCGTACATGTGGGGATTCTCTTGCATGCTGCATGATGGTTTTTAGTTAATGATGGAATTGGTTAGTATCCTTAATATTCATGACCGTGCGGTGTGCATGTGGCGGTCCGCTTGCATGCTGCATTTTTGTGACTTGTCACCCCCTGCCAAACACCCTAGAGGTGGCTCGCAGGGTAATATGTAGATGTAGTGTTGCATGCTTGTGAGGCTTCGCCTCATGACAAGCATTAGTGATTTATGCTAATGCATAGTTATTCGTAGTTGCACTAGTTTTAGGGTATAGTTTAACGCATGTTGGTGATTACTCACCCCCTGCCGCACACCCCTGAGGTGGCTAGCAGGGTATTTTGTAGATGTAGATGTATTAGAGGATTAGATAAAATACTGTAAGCTTAAAAGCGGAGTGGGGGGAGAAAAATGCACCTCTTGCCTTTCTTTTAACTTTTATACATTACTCTGCAAATACAGGAATAGATAAAATAGTGAAAGTAGGTGAAAACACACCCTCCTCCAAACACCCTTGCAGGACATCACTACCGGAATTCCGATCCCACGTGGGTTAGCTTAAAATAGGAGTCGGGGGAGAAAAAAAGCGCCTCTTGCTTCCCCCCTCCCCTCCCATATCTTCGGCGTTGCCAATTTTCTGGAGGCAATCGGTTAAAATCACATCAACTTTCGTAAAATCGTTATTTCTCATCGTAGAACCTCGATCAAAAGACGTACTTTATCGCTCCGCCGTCAGGAGTAACATTACTTTATTTATTAATCTCTAAGCATCCGAATTATTAAAGTAAAAAATGTACTACGGTTGGTCATGTCTGCCGGGGTAACCTCACGCTGTGTCCGACGATCCGGATTATCTCTCGGAGCCCGAGGAAGGGTTCGGAAAGGGGTCTTCTTCGAGCGAGGACCGCACTAATTACACCTTCCTTGGGTCTCGTATACCTGAGGTCTTGGGGGGCCCCACGAAAGTACCTTTAGCCGCAGTTCCACTTCTTGAACATGCAGTAAGGAATAACCACGAAAGGAAAATTTCCACACCGTAATTGTGGCATCTAGATTGGATAACTATGGTTAAAATATTTGTTCAATGGTCGATTTAAGCCATTCTAAGGTTAACGCTAGTAAAATAGTGTAGCAGTAACATTAGGGAAGCCTATTTTCGTTGAATACAAGAGCAGTTTTTTTCACATACACATAAATTAAACTCTAAACAGCTAAAATATATTGTAGAAATACTAAGTACCAATAAAAAGAAGCCTGTACGAAAACAGAAGGTCTCACTAGCCACTGAAGAAGGTTTCAATTTTGAAAGGCAGCGGGATTTCCCGCGGGCGCCGCCTGGGATTTCAGTCGGGAAGATATTTCGCGGCGAATCAGCGCTAGTCAGCGGCACTGAGCGGCCTGGGGCGTTATTTTGTAATCTCACCTTTTTAATGGCTCTTTGCGGGAAGTCGGGAGATCCGTTAAGAGGACGTGGGACACCCCTATTTTGCCGACTCTTCTGCGTTCCGTTCTCAATCAGTCAATTTTCCTTATTTAAACTCAAGCTTTTTGAGTTATTAAAGTCAAGGAGTGATATAAGGGGGCTACCTTTTTCAAATTTTTCTTAATCCAATATTGGAAGGCATGTTTTATAACAAATATAGGCCTTTTGCACGAAATTTTGCGGAATGCCGATTCAAGGAACGCCATTTATGGCTAGGTAGCCCCCAAGAGTTACTTGTCTGTAGTTGATACGCCGACTGCCGATGCGAAATTTTATCAAATAAATGTATAATTTAGGAAAAGCGAACGTGAGTTTTGATGAGTTGCAGCGCAGTAATGGGCGTTTATGATAGCTCCCACTGCCGTCGCAGTTCTCCATTTTCTCGCCGCGAGCGCTCCATCAGAAATTGAACACACTATCTCAAATATGGTATTTTCTCTGCTCGTTTGCGGGACGAGAGGGGAACAATGCGTGAGGGGAGCATGGTTGTCGCTCAAGAGCAGCAGCTATCGGGTTATTTTCTCTCGCATTCAGTTTTCCCTAACGCGCGGATTGGCCGCTTTAGGAGAAACTTTTCTACACTGAGGATTTCATTGCCTCCTACAGCATTGTTAGCTTACTACACTTGTATCGTCTATCATTTAAATGCCTCCTGATAAGCAGCGTATAAATAAGAGGCATGGTAGCATTAAATTGAATTTGTCTGCCGCAAGTAAAATATGGAAGGGAGAAAACTTAGCGCGATGGCAAGAGGAGCAAAGGTAAAAGCACATCCGTTATACTTTTCAAAAACGTATAACCATGCATACAAAAAATACCGCCATACATAAAATTATTCGCCGATAATATTTTACGCTTAAGAATGGCGGTCATAAAAGCTGTCGAGTTTAGGAAATGCCAAAATGTAGCACAAGCGAAAAAAATTAACTACTGCAACAGGATAACCTCAATAGGCCCAGCCATGTTTTTGGAGAAAATGAGCGATGTGTAGATTTAGGATATTTATATCATGGAAAAAACGCCCCTGGAAGAAAAAACAACATATGTACTCGCACTAAAAGAATGTCGGGTGTATGGAAAGTTGAAAACCTAGCACAAAACAATATTCGCCACAGCCGAAGCCTTATTCACGAAAACAGTCCTTAAGAGCATTATAACGCTATCATAGCAAAATTTATCGGCGGGAAATGAGTTAATTTTGCTCTTACCCGCTCATTAAGAGGAAGATGTGCCGGATCTGTGGTCAGCATTGACTCGGGAAATCCTTTGCATTCCCTTTACAAAAATTTTTGTAATTTGAGTCCCGGGTACTACTACAAAAGGTCACTCCAAAGAAGACAGCTGAAGGCAATTGTTACTTCCAACCGAAGGAAAAAACACCGATATCGAAGAGAAATATCTAAAATGATATATTAATCCTAAATTCCCCCACCAGGTGATATTTAATTCTTCTTATGAATGCAGTACTTAAGGGCGCAGGTTCCTCCTTAATCAACTGATTGGGACAAAGCCTGATTTCGATTACGGTCCCAACTCTGAAAGGCCTGATATGCCTATTGAGGAATTTAACATTGATTGTCAACTATTTAAGGAATCTCTAAAAATGAATGAGGAAGAAATTAAAGAAATAGAGAGGAAAACGATACGACAGAGGGAAAGCGTGGAATGGGTTGCGATGAGTCAGAAGATGCTCACTGCCTCTAATTTTGGCCAGGTCTGTAAAATTCGTCCACACACAGGCTGCGAAAAATTAATCATGTGCCGTTATTTCGATTCTCCTCACCTACAGTACGGAAGGGTAAATGAGGACAAAGCTCGCGTGGCATTGGAAACAGCATAGTAGAGAAGTTTTTACCCTTTCCAAGGAGCAACTTCCGATGGATTAGGGGGGGATCGGAGCATTGTGGAAATAAAATGCCCATCATCGGCTGCAGAGATGAGTGTAGATGAGGCGATCGGAAATGGAAAAGTAGATTTTTGGATGAAGAATCACGTAATGAGAATAAACCGGAAGCATCATTACCACTCTCAGATACAAGGCCAGCTCCATATTTCTCAGCGAGACTTCTGCATCTTTGCTGTGTGGACGAAGAAGGGGTTGAAAGTGGAGAGGATCCTCAGGGACAATGGGTTCTGGGAGATATTCATGGTGGACAAATTATAACAATTCTATTTTGAATGCATGCTTCCGGAGTTAGGTGATGCGATATTTTCCCGGTCAATGCCGATTCGGTATTCCCCTAGTCTTTTGGCAGCCCAAGAGAAGAGTCTTTCAAACGTAAGGATGGGGAGAGGGGTCAGAAAGGAAATTTGAAATGCAAAAAGCAAAAGAAATAAAACAATTATAATCAGCATGATGTGTTCTTTCAATAGCTCTTTCTGTATCCCATCATTGAGTAGAGCTCTGCTTAGATTGTACCACAGATGTTAGAGCCGAGGTGGTTCTAAGTTCTCGCTATGAAGCTTGCTGACATCAATGCACGGACGGCTGTGGTTCCGGAATAATGTTTATATCGACTATTTAGCGCTTATTACCAATTTAATTAACCATTAACGAAAAACAAATCAAAATTTCATACTACAGAATATTATGTTGGATATTTCGTAAGTAGCTTTTTATGCTGTGGACTTTTCTGTGAGGTGAATGCCGTGGGGCAATATTTTCCTTATAACTGTGCTGACTTACACTATAATAGTTAGTGTGGTCAGCTCCTTCTGTAGTATTCTCCCTAGTTATTGTATGCAGCAATATTTTATGTTCATTGGGTTTATTTCATCGCAACTAATTGTCTATGGCCATGATCATTGAGTCGAGTTGGGAAAGTCCCCTCGTGAAAATACATTATTTTCTTGTCCTATTCCTCTAAAAACTAAACTTTCATGAAACTAAATCGAATTTCTAATGCTATAAAGACATTCCTATTATTAGTTAACCGAAGGCTAGTGCAAAGGTCGAAGTATTCATAAAGTGAGGATCAGTAAGAGGGCCAAATTTGTTTAGGAAAGGGATGAGCGCGCGATACTTTATCCTGGATTGGATGAAGTAAAAGACGTAATACGCATTCAGATATGTTCAAGTTATGAAGGTATATGGAGGGGTGCACCATGAAAAATCTAGAGGACTTTTACTCTCTTCCATTTAAGCATACCTTAACCGTTAGATTACCGTAATTATACGTATATGCTATTGAACCGCGCTATCCCTTATCCACAGGTAAGCGCGTCATTCGGCATGCCATCATTTCGGCATCGTACTACTACCGAGCTGCAAAAATGACTGGTCCGCTGTTGCCATGCGGCCATCGGCCAAGTTAGTATCCATGAGCCAAGTCAAACTCACCCGCGCTGTCACAACAGCGTGTCCGTTTAGACGTCCCAAAGAACGTGGTACAAAAACTTTCCGAAGGAAGGGAGGGCTCGTGGTTTTCCCCTCCCCTACACGCAAAGTAAATGTACGTAGAGGCTACACTCGCGACAAATGCGTCGACTAGGTAGGCACTGACTTCGGTAGCTCTACTGGTCAATAAGAAAACTAACCTCACCCTCGGAGGAGGAAAAAAAATTATGTACTGCGTCCTCCACGAACGGCCAACGTCCGATGGTGGCTCCATTTCACGTACCTAACGACAGGTGAGATGGAAGTAATGAAATGTGGAGCCAAATGAAACGGATCAAGAGTCTATAGATACGGATCAAGAGTCGAAAGAGCGGATGAATCAAATAAATAGACCGGCAGTTCACCACTTGAGAGCCGAAGATGGTCACGCCAATGGGTGGTGGAGTTGAACTATGAAAAATGACGTAATTTTCCACATTTGATGACGTATTCTAACTTAAGTGAGATTACAAAATAATCCCCCTGACGTCATGATTTATAAAGACGTGTTCTCCTTGGCTGAGTTCTGCCGCTGTGCCTTCGCCGACGATCTATGAAGCCCCCCTAAGGCCCCCTCAAGCTCTAGATTATAAATGTATGGACGACGTTTGCCCTCAACCGATGTCGCAACCGTGGCAATTGGGAAATGTATGTGGCATTTAAACATTTTAGTATTATATAAAACATCACAATTGATGGCATAATATGGCGCAAACTCGATTAAATGCTTGGCAAAACATTTTCCCGTGGAAACATGTTTCTTCCCATGTACTGGATAGGTCTGTCTTGGTTGTGTTTTCATTACTTTCCCAATCTAAAGTTTTAGCTTCGCCTTGCTCTGAACACCTGAGTCATCAAGCGGCTTTGTGGGAATTAAAAACATCATGATAGGTTTTGTTTACGCGGTAAGCCGTTTAGTTATATGCTTCCCCTCCGATATTACCAATGTTCATGCTCAATAAACACGCGGTCGATTTTTACCCTCAATATAATTATGATCACCAATGAATTCGACGCAAGACATACATGACTGCCATACACCTTGATTATTATTTAACGTGTCCCCGTCACAGTTGGTTCTAAATATATTAGTGTGAAAAGTTACTTAAGTATATTTAACATGAACAAGCAAATTATGTTATAGTTGCGATGCTTTCCTTAATAAAAAATCTGGCGATATACTAGTATAATTTGTCAGCAATATCAATTTTGCGTTTAGGATTGTATATAGCTGTCTTGCCATCCATACTCCTACTTGTATCAGATACTATTAAAGTATATAAAAATACTTGAGATACTATTAAAACTACACATACTTCTCAGGTAAATTTAAAAAAAGGTATTTCGATATTGGAGCTACTTCGCTAACCATCTTACGTCATAACGTCTTTTTATGGTTTTCCGAAGGTGGGGCGGAGAGTGCGGCAGAGGAGATGACGGAAAACCCGATCAAGACTGCCGCTTCTTCCCAGACGATCAGGGAGCCACTCAAGAGGCTTGCATTATGTACCAATACAATCTGAAAACAGTAAGTTGAAACGTCTTCCCACGCATCTTAGGCCAGTCTAAGTAAACTTATATTTATTTTCTCCGAAATCGACTGTAAAAAGTCGCTCTTTCATTGTCTACAGAAAGATGAAACTTAACGCATTAAATGGCATACTTAGTATATTTTCTCAATATTTTATAATATATTGAATGCTAAGATGAGGTGGTGGCTTTAAGGTGATTTACCAATGGCAACTGATCGGTGAATTTTTTCCTAAGTAAATTGTCGTAAAATAGCTTAATGAAAGAAATTAAAAAAATATTTTTGGACGCGTCCTCTCATTCAGTAAAATGCTAACATTGGAAAATTCGGAAGAACCTCTCCACCGACACTTCGTTTTATTTACTCGCTTCTACTCCTCAGCCAATATCATCGTTTTTACCACGTTTTGAGCCTAGGCAGGTATCAAGGTCAGATGATACTGACCTAGATACCTGCCTTATATTCCAATTTAGTGATATCTACTATAATAATCACCGATGTGTATGTATATATATATATATATAATAAAAATAAACTTTGCCACAGGTGGGGCGGAAATAAATATAGAAACACAAAAAGAAGAACACTCACACACTATACGTTCTGATATTTCGACAGCCGAAAAGCTGCCTTTCTCACAGAAGGAAGGATACAGAATGATGGATAGGCATGGGACAAGGGGTAGAGTGAGGTAGGAGGAGAGGGAGGAGAAAGGGGTAAGAAAGGGGAGAAGAGGGGGGGCGGGAGGGGGTCAGAAGAGGAGAGCGGGGTGAGGGGGGGGAGAAGAGGGGAAGAGGCGGGAGAGGGTCGGAGAAGGAAGGGATGTGGGAGGGAGGAAAGGGGAGGGGCGGGAGGGGATAAAAGGAGGAGAAAGGGGAGAGGAGAAGGGGCGGTAGGGGTCAGTGAGCCCGATTTAATCCGGGGGGATTATAGGCAGAATAAAGCCAGATACAAGCCAATTCTAATGTACGTAATTGAAGGGGAGAGGCAGAGGGAGGGAGGGAAGACAATATGCCTGCTCGGAAACATTTGTCAAAACTGACATTGTGGGAGGAAGCATGGACCGGGACGGGGAAGGAGGCATTGGGCGAGGACGGCTTACAACTGGCTCGGTGGCCGGTCAATCTAACACTTAAGGCGTTAGTGGTGAGACCAATGTAATAGGAATCGCAAAGGTTGCAAAGGAGGATGTACACAATGTTGTGGGAAGTGCATGACCGAGAGGGGACGGAAGGAAGTGGGTGGGAGAGGAATTTAGCGGGGAGGGGGTCGGTAATAAGAATAGGGCACGTTTTGCATCTCGCGCGATGGCAGGGGTTGGGTGGGGTTTTAGAGCTAATATAGGGTTTAGTCAGCGGTTTGGTGGTTTTTAGGATGCTGGAGAGGTTAGGGGGACGACTGAAGGTGAGAGAGGGACATTTGGGGAATGTGTTTTTGGTGGTGAGATTATCAGAGAGGAGTGGGAAAAGGTTTTTAATGATTTTTTTGAGGGCATGGACGCCTGGGAAGTAGGTGGTACAGAGGGAGAGGTTGTAATTCTCCTTATTTTGGGTTGGTTTAGGAGGAAAGGGTTTTTTGAGAATTCGTTTATTGAGAAGAGTCTCAGGATATCCTCGTCGGAGAAGGGATTCGTGCAAAGAGGAAAGGAATTTATCAAGGGAATCGGGGTTATTACATATGCGAAAACCTCGTGTAGAAAGAGAGTAGGGGAGGGATCTTTTAGTATGGGAGGGATGGCAGCTGTTATAGTGAAGATATTGCTGCTTATTGGTGGGTTTGATGTGGACTGAGGTGTTGAAATGGTGGTTGGAGAGAGTGATATCTACATCAAGGAAGGTGACATGGGAAGAAGAGAAATGAGAGGTGAAGGAGACAGAAGAGAAATCGTTGAGAGCGGAAATAAATGAATTAAAAGAATCGACGTCATGGGGCCAGAGAAGGAAAATGTCGTCGATGTATCGAAGCCAGAGTAAGGGTTTCAGGGGTTGTGAGGATAGGAAGGACTCTTCGACACGGCCGAGGAAAAGGTTGGCATAGGAAGGGCTGAATCTACTGCCCATGGCGCAGCCTTTGGTTTGAAGGTAGAAGCGGTCATTAAAGGAGAAGGAGTTATGAGTCAAGATGAAGTGGGACAGGTCAATAAGGAAATCGGAGCTAGGGTTATGAGGAGTAGGGCGAGTATCAAGAAAATGCTTAACGGCGGATAAGCCTTCGGCGTGGGGGATGGAGGTATAGAGGGAGGTGACATCAATGGTGGCCATGATGATGTCGGAATCATTGGGGAGGGGGGTGGAGAGGAGGCGATCCAGGAAATGGTAGGTATCTTCGATGTAGGAAGGCAGGGAATGGACTAGAGGCTGAAGGTAATGGTCGACGAAAGCGGAGATGCGTTCAGTAGGGGAGTGGCAAGAGGAAACTATTGGCCGGCCAGGGTTGTTGGGCTTGTGTATCTTCGGAAGGATATAGAAATGGGGAGTGCGGGGATGAGCGGGAGAAAGTAGAGAAATATCGTTGCTAGTGAGACCTTCCTTGGGACCTTTGTCTTTAAGGAAAGAGATAATCTCCTCGTGGAATTTTGGGTTTGGGTCGTGAGAAACGGGAGCGTAGGAAGAGGGGTCCGAGAGTTGTCTGAGGGCTTCCTCAGACAACTCTCGGACCCCTCTTCCTACGCTATTATATATATATATATATATATATATATATATATATATATATATATATATATATATATATATTTGTCAGTAACTTTCACATAAGAAATACACGTGAAGCTGAATCTTCAATTAACCGCAGACATTTTTTTATTTGCAAAATTAAATTAGAAATAGTGGTTTCTGTAATTGGGAAAGGTACCACTAGAAATAAAATAAAGATTGTTATTCCTTCAGTCGAATTTTGTGTTCCGGTCGAAATTCCGAAATTTTTGTTAAAACGTAAAGATTTTTCGCAGAATGTTAACGTGCTCGTTAACATTCTGCGAGTCATCGTACCCATAACGACCACACTTATTGTTTAAGTCGAGATTCTGTGTATAACCATTAACTCAACGTTTTTTGCACGGAATAAGATACGAATGATTTATTACAATCAATGTAAATAGTAGCTTAATTTCATGCGTCACATTGAAAGAATATTTTTAATCCTATGTATAAGTGTTGATTTTTATTCTTCCCGTTGATATTCAACGGGCACCTCGAGTATTCACAGAAATATTTTCCAGAATATTGTTTTCAATTACAGAATTTCAGATTTTATACCCACATTATTTTACAACCATTGAAGTGAAAAGTACGCATCCCGGTTTTTCCGCTTCTCTGGACTAACAATCACACCTTGATATGCTCCACACATAACCGGTAATTTTCCTTCCAGCACGCGTACATCTTTTAGCATCTTCATCTTTAAACTCTTTCGTAAACATTCGGTCTAGTTACAAAAACATCTAATTTCCTCTATTTCTCACATCATACAATCATCCTTACCACTCTGCCTATCAAAAACAACTACTTTGGTCTTCAACGCATTTATCCTCAAATTCATTCTCCTTGTAGCTTCACAGAAGTTATTCAGGAGCCCATGTAATTCCTGTGGGATGTCTGGCAGCAACACAGCATCATCTGCGCATAATAGAACTCGTAAATTAGCTTTTCAACCATTAACCGGGCATTATATCTACACGTATCTCTCACACATTTATCCTTAAAATATTAAACAGTCATGGTGACAAAATGCATCCTTGCTTTTAATGCAGCCCTGTTTTATTTCAAACCACTCACTCATGACCCCCATTTACTCCCACTCTACGTACGACATACAGTACGACCATGGTTTCCACTTAACGTCATCTTCAGCTACAAATTCAAAAACATTAAATTAAAATTAAATTTTTCAAAAATTAAACATTTAATTCAACAAAGAAAATTAAAAATTAAAATCAAAAATTAAATTAATGTGGAAAAACAAAGCACTACTTGTTCATTCACAACGATCAGTAAATTCCACTAAGTCACGCCGGAAACAACCAGCATCATTCAGTGCGCGGGTTACGCAACCAAGGAAAGCCTCTTCAGAAGGTTATCTTACAAATACCGGATTGCGTCGCTCAACATATATGTTATCCCTTTCCATGCTTCCTCCCCCCCCCACCTGTACTTCCCCTTTCCTCCCTCCGCTCAACATGCATATAAATGTGGATGATTTTGAATCTGTACCTGAAGATGACGTGAAGTCGAAACGATAGTCGTATTAAATTTATGTGGAAAAACAAAACACTACTTTTTCACTCACAACATTCAATAACTGATCATCCATTCAATGGTTCTTTTATATGGTACGATAGATTGGACGAAATTGCTAAAATTATCGAAGTAGGCAAGGAAAATTGACCAGCGCTACGTAAAAATAAAAACTTTGGAAAGGGAAAACGTTCCTCAAAAACAAATTTATCAGAGGTTCAAGTACAATATGATGACTTGGACCAAAGAATGCTTTCTAAAAATATTGAAATTCACGGTTTTCAAAATCTAACAGGAGATTCAAAATTCAAAACCTAACTGGTGTTGCAGATAAAATTGGAGCATAGTCTAGACCTTGAGATAAGTGAAAGTAATATTGATCATTGCTATCGCTTGAACCCCAAGTTAAACGGCGAGCCTGGAGGCATTCATGTGAGATTCAGCATCCAGCACGCTAAGGTGGCTGTATTATATATATATATATATATATATATAGCCTTGCCTATTTTTAGAAAAGTTTAAAAAACATAACAAAGGAAATGGGTGCTACTGGGTAGATATAAACAAATCATTGTACGGTTGCACGTTTGGATAACTTCAAAATTATCCAGAAAAAGCTATTTTTCACGTCATAACAAACTTGAGCATTAAATGGCTTGCCTACTCATGCCTAAAGCAGGGAAAAACGTTTATATTTTTCAACAGTAATTGTGGGTAAGCTGTCTCCCAGCAATAACCAATGAAGCCCCATACACGTTGGAAAATACGGTATTTGGCTGAAGCACTATACTGTAAGAAAACGTACCATCACACGAATGCTGACCGTGAAAAAAGTCTGCTTGCCATAAAGCTAAAAAGGCCTCTCCACCACAAAGTACGTTGCCCAAAAAGACAGAGCAGCTAACTTGAAAGCGAAACGGAGTCTTGTATGAGTAATGCCCCAAAAAGGGAAAAAAACGAATACGCTTTATGGATGCAGATCAGCACCATGAGTCGGATGAGAGTGACAGTGGGAAGGTAGATGAGCAAGCTGCCGACAACTTCCTGAAATCGCTCTTATTAAATAAAAAAGAGAGAGAAACATTGTAAGCACTTAAAAGGGATCAGCGGCACTCAAGGCTGCGGATGTCTGAAAGACTAAGAAGACTGACAGCATCCACATTCGGCCGCGTGAGGCCCGAAACAGATCTGGCAAAAACAGTGAAGTCAATATTATCCCCGTCCTTCTCGGGAAGCAAAGCCATAGAATACCGCCAGACTATGTAGTAAACATCAATTGAGACCTACGAGAGGGGATGTGGGGAAATTTTGGCCGCGAGTATGTTTGTAGAACAGTATTTTCCATTCCTGGCGGCTTCCCCCGACAGGTTATTATCAGATAGTATAGGAATACTAGAAATAAAATATCAACTCTTGTAGAGAGGCCTCTCTCATTGAGAGCATTTTTAAAAAATCATACAATTTTGAATACAAATCACACATTTGGGAGGGAAATTTTGAATTAAAAAGAACACACCCGCATTATTATCAAGTCTTAGGGCAACTGAATATTTGTAAGAAGGAGTACTGTATTTTATTGTTTGCACTTCATATGGTTTACTACTCGAAAAATTTGAGATGGATAAGAAATTCTGGGCCTAAAGTACGGCGGAGAAGCTTAAGTGCTTGCTGTAAAGGGCTGTAAAAAAGAGTAAGCTTAAGTACGCAAAATTATTTTCACAGATTCAACATTTCACAGAATGTTTTCACTAATTCCAGAGGGAATACCTGCACGCGTGCCCAAGGAGTTAGCGCTACAAGTCGCACGATTCCTAGAAATCATATTTAGCAAGTCATCATTCGAAGGCAAGGTACCCCAAGACTGGAAAAAAAATAAAATTGGTGGGTTATCCAGTGAAACATATAAAAAAAGGGCAAACATAATGGCCTATAACGCGCGCGCCTGCTTTGAAAATGGCACGTTAGGAGGCTAAGTGGGTGGTCTGCGCATGCGTCGAGCGTCAAATATCTATGTAAATGAAACGATACGTGACTAATACCTTCTAATTCCCACTTCTGCTCAAACGAAAATTTACCTTTAACTATGAACAGAGGTGGGAGGAGAAGTATATCTTCTGCCCATCATCTGTCGTGATAGTCTTCGAAAACGAAACTTAATTCGAAGTATTACATTCCCTTAAATAATTACCAATATTAATATGATTGCCCTGCCTTTCTCTATTGCTGCCCGACTATTCGAACTGCGGTGCTTTTAGCTGAAGTAAGTTAGGAATAACCGATCTTTCATTGGTGTCGCTCACTATCTCTACTAATGAATGCAAAATTATTTGTAGTAACGGTCCTACAAAGTATATATGCACCACGAGAGTAAATCTTGAAATTTTTAAAACAACAGTAGCAAGTATTAATTGGAATGTTTTGTTTAATGAAAATAATGTATCTAATGCATTTTTGCTTGGGTTGGAGTCTCTTCAAACTAGTCTCGAAGCTTCAAAATATAAAGAAAATCACACGAAAAAAGACGTTATATTGAAACCGTGAGTCACTAGCAATGTAATCTCTTACGTCATATTGAGAGGAAAAATTACCTTCTCAAAAAATACAGAATACACCCAATCAACATTAGCCTAAAAAATGAATAACTTAAGTGTAGAAACAAGTTGCGTGAAAACCTGCAGAACGCCACAAGTAATTACTACATATCAAAATTTTCAAACGCTGATAGAAACATTAAATTGCAACGAATTTTGCTAAAAGAATTTATTTGGAAAAAAATATATATCGATCTAAGTTTAAGCTAAAATAAGAAGGCAGTTATTTCAAATTGAATTTTTATTATTGGTTCAAAACATTTAGCCCCTGAATTTAATAACTACTTAAAAAAACAAATGAAACAAAAATGTTGCAATTAGTGATTGACGATGTTACTTCAGTGTTCGCTCACGTTTGTATCTTAAGGTTTATCAAAGGTGTATTTCCGAACCCTTTGAAAAAAACTGTTGCTAAACCGTTACGCAAAAACGGGGAAAGACTAAATATCACGAATTACCGACCGATATCTCTTTTGTCAGTATTCTCAAAATGTTTAGAGAAGCTTGTTAAAAGCCGCCTACTGAAATTCCTAGATAAGACAAATTTTTTAGCGAAAACGAGTTTGAATTCAAACATGGATTAGGAACTGAAAATGCTCTAGAGAAGCATATGACCGAAGTAAACAAAGCAGTCAATTCGAACATGCGCACTATTGAGTGATATTAAGATTGGTATAACTAAGGCATTTGACACAAGTACCGACTATTAGTGAAACTTGATGAAGCCAGAATACGTGGAATATCATTAAATTGGTTCGAAAGCTATTTGTCAATGAGATCTCAATGTAAATAATTGTTCAAGTGAATATGTAACAATAGAATCAGGAGTTCCAAAGGGCTCTGTTTCGGCGCCCATCGGATCGGTGGCTGCTTTGGGGTCATGCATAGACGGAGTAGACGGAGTGACCCCAGGATGATGGCCTTCTGCAAGCGTGCAACTAGTGATTCTGCCTATGCCACGCAGGACGGAATGCACCTAATGCTATCTAGCAGCGAGTCCTTAACTCCACCGAGCACACCTATGATGAGGACTAATAGTTTCCCATAGTATCCGGGGTACATTTGCCGAAGTTCAAAAAGCAGGTCTCGACATTATGTCCGTTTTTCTACCTCCTTCGCATCCATGTTTGTTTTAGCCGGTGCCAAAAAATCAATCATGAACATGGAGCATGTGAGGTAGTCGAGGAGAATAATATCAGGCTTGGTCGCCTCCAACTGCCTCCAACCCTCCTCCAGGGTCGCCCCCAACTGGGTAATGGAGGAGTGATTCCACCAGATTGGGCATTTATCGTTCTCCACGACTGATTCAATATCTCCAGGGGCATAGGACAGTATATGTGTTTCGTTGATGCCATAATGGTGTCGTAGATGAAAGTAAAACACACACATGACCGCGTTGTGCCGAGCTAAGTACGCTGACCTGGCGTAATAACTGCAGCCGGAGAGAAGGTGACTCAAAGTCTCCGGCTGGGCACACCCTTCATCTCGTGTCCGCGACCTCCACCTTGAATATAAGGCGGCGGTACACGAGTGTGTTTATGACTCCTTCATGGCACGCGAGGACGAAACCCTTGGTCTCGGACTTAAGACCGGCGGAGCGTAGGAAGGCAAACGTCAGCTCCTTCGATATCCGATGCATCTCAATGTTTCGATAGAAACATCCATGCATGGGCTTATCGGTATGCGCCTTGAGCAAGGACTTCTGAACGGCTTTTTTATTTCGAGAATCAGGACGTCTGCCTTCAATGACAAGATGGCCGTGTCATCGTCGCTTCCGTCGGATGAAGGGCCGAAGTCGAGACCGGTTTCGTCCGCTGCCCTCTTTGCCGCCTGGAAGAGAAACGCCCCTGTTCCCGCACTTTCGTGCTCTCTCACGAGATTGAGCATTTACCACTTTCTCTGATGCATCCCGTAGAACACAAACTCAGCCATTCATGTCGCCTAGTATAATTATTCTCTTACCTGGGTCACATTCATTCAGTACCTCTCTGTTTTCCCCAAAACTCATCTTTCATAGTTTCACTTTCTCCATCCACTGGTGCATTACATCCCAGTCACATATCTTCGAATACCTACTTTCACACGAACATAGAGCAATCTAGGGGATACTAACTCGTGTTCCTTTAATAGAATCTTCACTCACTCATTGTGTATAAAGCCCACGCCTCGACGGCCATGAACCCTATCATTGAATAAGGAAAACTATGCCTTAAGTAGTGACAACATCCTGCCCCTTGCGCTTAGTTTCACATGAACACAATAGATCCACTCGTCTCATTTTAATTTCATTCATCAACGCATTATCTTTCCCATACAAGCCTCTCACGTTCCAAGCATCTACTGCCCAGTTTGCTTGGCCATGACCGTCCGTCTCTTTAAGGGCCAACCCGCCGCACTCTTCGCCCGTGTGGTGGAGGGAACTCTGGACTAGTGACTTCATTACTAATTGCGTCGATTTATATACTGTCATCGTCGGATTCTTCCGGATTTCGCATATCCACTTCAGTTGAGTATAGCGCCATTTCGGTTTAGAGTGACTATTCATGGATTGTCAAAATGAATTCCCTGAGCGCGGTATTTACTTTGCAATTTCCTCCCGGGATGGCTTGGGTTTGAGTTTGAGAGATTTGGGTATTTGTCCACGTTAAATTAGGGTTACCATATTTTGAAACCCCAAAATGAGGACACCCTCATCGGGATTGATCACCACGGTACCAACCCATTGTAGACCAATAGTGCCATATATCAACAGTTTGTTGACGTTTTTGTACAGAGAAAATAGCACACCACGAAGCGTCATAAATGACTTTGCGCCCCTATTTAGCCAGGATTCAGCTAAATCGAAAGCACCGCGGCGTGGCGATCGCCGTATACAGCCGGCTATAGCCCAAATCGAAAGCACCCTAAAAGATCGCTAACGGTGTGATTCAATAATCGATATAAAAATCTATGTAACTAGTAGGTGATTCGAGACGAAAACAAAAACCAAAGATCTTACTTCACAAAAATAAAAAATGCGGACATTAGCAAAAATCGTAAAAATTTAAGCGGAAGCTACATTAAAAATCGAAAATACGGATATGACCACATAAATGAGGACGTATGGTAACCCTAAGTCAAATGCGCTGAGTGAGGTATGTATGTAGTTCAATATTTGCTCCAAAGATGACGCTACCGTCGTCTAAGAGGCTTAGCGAAGTATTTAGTTCGTTATTTCCTCCATAGATGACCCTAATTTCGTCCAACAGCACTATGATTCAGAAATTGGAAAAGATGGTCAAAATAAAAAAAAACTACGGAATTGATTTGTAAATTGATATATATTGGTTTTGGAGGTCTCTAAATAATAATCTGAGGTTGTACAAACAAAATAAAAAAAACATAATGTGTAACAGCAGATTCAAAATGGTGGAAAATAGCAAATTAAAAATAACGCAAATGGTTTCATTAGTATATTTTTCTAGCGCGATTTTTCACGGTATTTAAGCAATAAATTAAAGATAAAAATAATGAGGCAATCAATAATTATATATGTAATTACTGAATATTATGTAATGAAAATTGATTAATTGCATCATATATGTATAAATCGGTATGTTCTGACTGACTGATTCATTCAGCGCAGAACTCAAACTACAGATGATAAAACGTGACTTTTTGAGCATTTATTCCTATCATGGTGGAGAGACGCGCACTAAAAGACCTTTGCAAATAGCAATTTTTGAGGTTGTGTCCACTCCATTGTTGCTTTACTCCTATAAGAAAATTAATTTCGGTACACATGTTTCTTCATTTGGTTTTATGAATTATGAGCACTCTAGATTTTGGATTGATATTTTCATCATTTGGTGGCTTAAAGTTGTATTATTTTTTCTTTTATTCAGTTTTCTTACTCGCTTCGTTTTTGCCTTAATTTTAGCGTTTACCGCTCCAAAATCATCAATTTTGCTTTCATTACAACAATAGGAATTTCCTTACCAACCAGGCGTGAATATCCTTATTTAAAACCATTTCATAGGCTTTAAATGGGTATTAACGCCTGTACCATTCCGAGGTCAGGTTAAATGATCAATTAAGACTAACAGTAAAAACTTCGGTTAAGCATTTTCACACTAACCTCTCCATGCGTGGCAGACTTCGAGGACTAGCTCCTAGGGGTCCAAGTGTAAGTAATCTAGTATTGAAATTATATTAAAAGTTTTGCTATTTTGCTTTAATTTGTGTTGTTATTAATAAAATTAAAAAAATCAATCATAGGCAGTAATATGGAGTGAAAATGTATTGAGTAATATTACTATTGTTGTTGTATAACTTAATAAATTTTATATTAATTTTAGTTTACATACAGAAGTTATCTTACAAAACGCACGGGGATTAAGGGATTGCAGTATTGATCTCAGAAGACGGAGGGAAACCGAAGGTCACAAAAAAATAAAAAAATAAAATTTTAGAAGTACATACATATACGTATTTTTATGATGAAAAAATAAATGTTGAGAGGACATCAAAGTACTTTCATAATGACTTCTGGATTGCTACTCCGATTAGAACGGATACGAAGAACAGGAGAATCACGTAACATGATCACGTGCATATATCAAAGGGGACGCGCCTAACATTTAAAACTCTGCGCACGATTACCGCATTACCTTTTCACATTTTGATAAAAGCAAAGTAATCAGCTTATTCAGTGAAAATTATTCTACAAGTGAACTTATATTTGATTACAAAAAAGTGGATTAATACAAAGTTAAAGCGATTTTTGTCGCCACACTACACGTTTACAACTAATTATTGTTCTTTTTCAACGTATTAATGTTACATAGGCAGCTATAGGTACCTCCTCTTTGCTATTGTAGCTAAAAGTCACTTATTAACTTCAAAATGCCTGTGATTTAGTTACCCTATTCTGCCCTGCTCTGCTAGTGTTTCATTAATGTTGATGGTTTTTACCTTGAAAGTTCGCGAAAAGAACTACTTGTAATAAATGTAATTTGATAAATCATATTAGTACGACTCAAATTTTGCGAATAATTTTGACATACTACGTACTTCAAAGTTTTTATAGCTTTGCACAAAGTTGTCATCCGTGAATTAGGTGATATTAGGCGTTGTTTTGAAGTTGACGCTCTGCTGCCTCTATCTCATGCGTTTCAGTTGCCACCTGCTCGCCTATCATTTACACACCATATTAGGTGGCCACGTGTGCAGTTGTGCACTTGTCGCCTAGTTTGTAACGTATTTCGCATCGTCAGTGATCACATATCTCACCCCAAAGTAAATATACCCTCTTTGAAGATATTTTTTATTTTCAATTTTGGCCATATTTTTGGACTTTTGAATCATAGTGAACAGGTTTGGGTAATTCACGCCTAATGCGACTACTTTGCATTCACCGGTTGAGCTTGGATATGTGCCTCCTCATGTAAATCCTATTACAACTTACAATATATATATATATATATATATATATATATATTATTATATATAAGCTAGCAACAAGGCGTTGAGGTTGGGGAAGGATAGGAAAGTAAATCAGTGGACACTCAATCTCCTCCAGCTGAAGAAGGGTCCTCAGCCCGAAAGCTAACCTAAGCAGTGGACACCGGTGTCGTCATGGATCATCTTCCAGTGAGTGTCCACTGATTTACTTTCCTATCCTTCCCCAACCTCAACTCCTTGTTGCTAGCTTATACTTTGATATATTTATTTCCTTTCTTTATATATACATATATATATATATATATATATATATATATATATATATATATATATATATATATATATATATATATATATATATATATATATATATATATATATATATATATATAAACTTTGGCACAGGTTGGGCGGAATTAAATATAGAAACACAAAAAAGAAGAACACTCACAATATACGTTCTGATATTTCGGCAGCCGAGAGGCTGCCTTTCTCACAGAAGGAAGGGTACAGAATGATGGATAGGCAGGGGACAAGGGGTAGAGTGAGGTAGGAGGAGAGGGAGGAGAAAGGGGTAAGAAAGGGGAGAAGAGGGGGGGCGGGAGGGGGTCAGAAGAGGAGAGCGGGGTGAGGGGGGGGAGAAGAGGGGAAGAGGCGGGAGAGGGTCGGAGGAGGAGGAAGGGATGTGGGAGGGAGGAAAGGGGAGGGGCGGGAGGGGATAAAAGGAGGAGAAAGGGGAGAAGAGGAGAAGGGGCGGGAGGGGTCAGTGAGCCCGATTTTATCCGGGGGGATTATAGGCAGAATAAAGCCAGATACATGCCATTTCTAATGTACGTAATTGAAGGGGAGAGGCAGAGGGAGGGAGGGAAGACAATATGCCTGCTCGGAAGCATTTGTCAAAACTGACATTGTGGGAGGAAGCATGGACCGGGACGGGGAAGGAGGCATTGGGCGAGGACGGCTTGCAACTGGCTCGATGGCCGGTCAATCTAACACTTAGGGCGTTAGTGGTGAGACCAATATAATAGGAATCGCAAAGGTTGCAAAGGAGGACGTACACAATGTTGTGGGAAGTGCATGACCGAGAGGGGACGGAAGGAAGTGGGTGGGAGAGGAATTTAGCGGGGAGGGGGTCGGTAATAAGGATAGGGCACGTTTTGCATCTCGCGCGATGGCAGGGGTTGGGTGGGGTTTTAGAGCTAATATAGGGTTTAGTCAGCGGTTTGGTGGTTTTTAGGATGCAGGAGAGGTTGGGGGACCCGGATAATCCCCCCGGATAAAATCGGGCTCACTGACCCCTCCCACCCCTTCTCCTCTTCTCCCCTTTCTCCTCCTTTTATCCCCTCCCGCCCCTCCCCTTTCCTCCCTCCCACATCCCTTCCTCCTCCGACCCTCTCCCGCCTCTTCCCCTCTTCTCCCCCCCTCACCCCGCTCTCCTCTTCTGACCCCCTCCCGCCCCCCCTCTTCTCCCCTTTCTTACCCCTTTCTCCTCCCTCTCCTCCTACCTCACTCTACCCCTTGTCCCCTGCCTATCCATCATTCTGTATCCTTCCTTCTGTGAGAAAGGCAGCTTCTCGGCTGCCGAAATATCAGATCGTATATTGTGAGTGTTCTTCTTTTTTGTGTTTCTATATTTAATTCCGCCCCACCTGTGGCAAAGTTTATTTAAATTATCGCGTGTGTGATTTTCCACGAAGTCGTATATATATATATATATATATGTATATATATATATATATATATATATATATATATATATATATATATATATATATATATATATATATCGTCGTACGAAGTCGTATATATATATATATATATATATATATATATATATATATATATATATATATATATATATATATATATATATATATATATATATATATATATATATATATATATATATATATATATATATATATATATATATATATATATATATATATATATATATATATATATATATATGCAATCGACGATTGGACTAAATACTGTTCACATCTCTTTCATTTGCCTTCCCAGGAGCCCAGGTTCTGCTCCGATGAGACCCATGATCGACTGGCCCCGAACAGACAGAACAGCCTTTGTAGTCACCGGAGCTCGTGGGACGTGATGAAGGAGCACATGGACTTCAAGACTGCAACTGCCCAGCGGACCAATAAGCAAGACACGGTCTTCCACCTGGTCACGTTGTCTGGGGATTCTCCACTCATTGTCCTAGTGGTGCTGGACGTCACCAAAGGTGACACTCCACGCGAGGTATGGTGGGTAGTATCTGGGTGCTGAAGACACCACTCAATTCGTGCACGATTTTTCCTTAATCAAAAATGAAGGGAAATGTGTACTACCGGTAGCAATTTTTTAATTTTGTTTTCGAATTCGAGATGCAAGTCAGACCGCACCGAGGAGTTATAAATTTGTCAATTTCATCGGGTTGGAACAATTGAATTGTGAAACAAGGAGAAGTTAAATGTAAAATAATGTCAAGCGCAAATATTTATCAGGAATTCCTAGTTAAATTTGCAACAAATACCGACGTTTCAACGGACGACTTCAGGGTCCGTTGAAACTTTGGTACTTTTTCTAATTTTAATCGGTGGAATTTCCGAGAAGAATTTACACCAAGCATTCGCTTGGAAAGCATTAAATCTTTTTTAATCTGATGTCTATTTAATGATGTTCCAACAGCTATGGAAATACCTGAGGGCAGAGCTGAAGATAATGGTGGACAGTCTACCCGATGGGTCCGCTGTGGGAATCGCCACATATGAAGGAAAAGGACAAAGTTACAGGTTTAGGAAGGTAGCTCCATTGTCACCGTTTACATCTGATGTCCAAAGGTCTTCGATCAAGACCAAAATCGAGGCGCTCAAAGCAGGCAATGAGGAGGCCAGGGAGCCGGATCGAGCCCTAGCCGACGCTGCCCGGATGGTAGACAGAGGTCGACTGAAGGGGAGGGATGTCCTCTTGGTGTTCATCCAGCTAGGATCAGGATATGGGGACATCTTGGAGACGAAGAAAGTCCGTATGTTGCAGGAGAGGAGGATGAAAGTGATGGGTTTGACGTTTCTTCACTCCCGGAGCGCACCCGCTTTGCCGGAGCTCTGCCTGGAAACCGGTGGTTACTGGGTCACGGCTAAGATGAGCACCCTGAGGGAAGATATTAGGGGCTTCTTGGAATTCGTGTCCAGTTCGAAGACGGTGAACAATCAGTTATACCAGGTGAGTCTCGCCTCCTCTCCAAAGAGGGGATACACAGAGCCATGCTATTGATTGATGAATTTCTTTTATTTTTCTCAGTAGAAAACGTGTAACATTATCATTTATTTCTTTATTTTGATTCTGTTACGACTAGAGCCTGGGCCGGTAGTAGCATTCAAGTATTTTATCTCACAGTAAAGGCACTTGGAGAAAAAATTACCTCGATAAGGGGGTTATTTTGTGATCTCACTTAAGTGAGAATTACGTAATTTTTCGTAGTTCCACTCCGTCATCCAGGCGTCGTGACCATCTTCAGCTCTCAAGTGGAGATCTGCAGGTCTTTTCCTTGAATCACCAGGGGGGTTATTCGGGAATGTCGTCGGTCATAATGTCGTTACACATTCATTGAGGCATTCAATGAACGGCAAAAAGACCCAATCGAACGACATTTTGAACGAATCTATGAGCTGATGTCAGAGCCGTTGGCTCAGTTTTGTGTTCCGTTTTTAGCGCACCGCTACGAGTTTCGCATTTGTTTTTGTAGAAATTTGGCGGTATAGAGAAATTGCAGAAATGGAAAACACTGAAGGCTGTGAGTTTTCAACCTAGAATTATGAATTATGTGTAATTTAGCATTTATTTTTGTGTTTACATAGAAGAGTTAAACAATATTTTATGTCATGAATACATGGATTTAATTAATTAACGGCGGTTGAGGTTGTTAATAACGTTATCATCATTATCCAGTTCCGTAGTAATATTTATTTTTGTACGTCCGTTTTACTAGTAGAGGCAGAAAAATTTAGTTCTCATTAATCATAGGCACCAATTCTATCCATTTTCTGATAATGTTGCGGTTATTTAGGGCATGAGTAACCTCTTGTATTGCTCGGCTCACGCTCACTTGGCTCAGGCCAAGCCCTCCACTAGCGCCCTCACCATGTCCTTTGTTAGCCGGTAAAGTCCCACAAAAACGTTCTCCCGCGAGGCAAATGGATCTGCACCATCTCTTAACTGTCTCAACCTATTTCTCCTCATCGCATTTTCACTCAGTATTTCTTCCTCCTCATTCCTATGCCGCCTCGCAATTGCAGCTTCCAAAGCCCAGTCATCCATGTCTATGAAATATTAACGGATGGAAGGTTATCCATGAAAAATAATTCCTACGAAACTCTTTTAATATATGCGTCCAACATGTGTGCAAGTCGAAAATAACTTCCAATCACATGAGCTTCAACGGCATAGTGAGATATCTTTGAAACTCAACAGGGAAAGGAATTCCTATTTAAGTAACTCAAACGCAAGGCATCCAAATAGTATTTTCAAATGAAATCACTGTTGGATGAGTGATATTCTGATTGCGTAGATCATACCCATTAGCATGGTAATAATAATTATTTCTACGAAGAAGACTGATTTTCCACTAGGTATACAACTATGAAAGCATGAAATAGATTAAATACGAGGATTTCTATAAGTATAAACGCCGGGATTGTCATTAATCAACCTCGAATTATGAAAATATGTTAGAAGTAAATAAGCATTACTTACTTGACTCTCAAATACCGCCAAAACAATAAATAAAACACTAACGGAAAGCGCTTGAAAAGCTCGGCTGCGGAGGCGGGGCGGGGGGGATTTCCCATGATGCTCTTTAATTCCCGTCGCGACGCTAGCGCCGTCCACCGAAAAATTACGGTCGACACGGAAGCTTCGGTTTTGAGTCGGTCCGTGAACGAAGAACTGCCAAATGAGCCGTGGGCGCCATCTTTTTCGAGATTGATGACGTATTTCTAAAAATGTGGGAAGTGATAACGTAATGTCACCGTTATCGACATTCCCGGATAACCCCCCAGCTCTTTTTCGTGACTCACCGGCTCTTTCAACTCTTGATCCGTTTAATTTAATCCGCCTTTCATCATTTCCATGATGGATGTTGAGCCCGTGGATGGAACTTCCATCCACGGAAGTAGATTTAACCCATACCACGTGTCGTAAGAAACGTGAGATGGAGCCAGCGTCGTTTCCACGCACGGACGTAGATTTAACAGGACTGGGCACTTCCGGAAATTTTTGTCCGCCTTACTGTCGTCTAAGGGAGAAAATGTAGCCAGGTGGCAGCACACTCGCAAGCCCTGTGGCTTTCATTATCACAACTTGGTCATGGTGGTACTTAGGGTTGCCAACTTTTTTTTAAAAATATACGGGAGATTTAGGAGCTCGACAAAATTTCACTAGAAAACACTACTTTTTGAGTTGTGAACGGTACGTAAATCATTCTGCATGCACTCAGGAAAGACATACAAAGCACATACCTTGTTAAAGTGTAAATTTGAAAGCATGACAGGTGCTTATCCTATTGATACAGGCCAATATTGGCTGAGCCAAATACGGGAGCTCCCGGGAAATACGGGAGGGTTGGCAACCCCAGTGGTACTGGACTGCGAAGGTCGAGGATTTAGCAAGAATATTTAACTCTTAAATCGTTATTTTACCCATATATAAGGGCATTAGATTATGAAGTAAAAAATTCTGGGACATCGCTCCGGGTGGTACTTCAGGATACGACAGCAACAAGGTAAAATTACACTTTTTGTCGTGCCGAAAGATGAGTTTTTAGCCAAATAGGCAATGGCAATCCCTCGAAAGGATTTCGTGGTGAAGCCAGAGCAAAGAATGCGTGAAAAGGACATTTTGTATTCTGATCTTATTTGTCTTCGGGCAACTAACTATTTACTATCAAAATATAAGAAGTTTTGAATTTAAACTTTCTGCATTGCAATGCGACACCAGCCAACTTGCTTGAACCACAACTTTAGATTATATTTTTAAGGTCATTTTTCAGTTTTTGTATTAATCGGTGAGATATTATCATCACCCCAACGTTGATATTTTTGTTATACTTTTTAAGATTACTTTTTCCGTTTGATGTATGTACCTTTATAACTTATTTGTACTCGCATCGACTAATTCCTACGTCCGTTTTTGATTAATACTACCGGTGTTATAATATTTCAAAGCATAACTGATTCTATAACGTCTCATTTTATCATCTTGATTCGGACAAAATTGATCATAATTCGTTGCTTTGACTCTGACAAAATGAATCATAATTCCAAATAAGTTTAAGAGGGGTTATAAATATATAACTTCGAGAGATTTTAAATTTGGGCGGAGCTCTTCGCTAGCAGACGATGCGATATATAAAATAGCTTTTAGATGTCTATTTTCATCTTCATCCGATAAAAATTTCCCAATGGTGATTATCTTCGACGAAACCACAACTTGTGCCACATGTATCTGAAGCTTTTTCACACAACAACTGGCCTAGGAACCCTCATCGCGATTAACATAATATAAACGGT
This sequence comes from Pyrrhosoma nymphula, assembly GCA_963573305.1. Classification (NCBI taxonomy): domain Eukaryota; kingdom Metazoa; phylum Arthropoda; class Insecta; order Odonata; family Coenagrionidae; genus Pyrrhosoma; species Pyrrhosoma nymphula. Next base: position 61,819,824 of record OY754338.1, on the reverse strand, counting down.
GCAGGGCAAGGACGTGGGCTTCGAAACCCTAGACAAACAGCCGCTATGCTAAATGTTTGGATAGTTAGTGACTTAGGATTTCTTAATCTATTTCTCACATGAAAATACTGCGTCCAAAATGATTGGTAGTCTAGTAATTTAATTACATATGCATCCCTAAGTCTTGGGTACGTAAACATCAATGTTTCCATGGGCGTGGGGAGGTGCTACCATCTAGGGGCCGACCACTTCGTGAGGCGACAATAATTCGAACAAGCCAGAACACGGTGACACGGCCGAGATAGGCAGCTGTCAGGGCGTTTCCATGGGCCTTGGCCGATCGTGAGCCGATCACTAAGTGAGTGAAACGGGTCTCCTGCCTTTCCGCAAAGTCATTAAAAAGGTGGAATTACAAAATAACCCCCAAGGTCATCTACGTTAAGGTGACACAGAAAAAACTTAGTGTTAATATTTGGTAGTACTGGCAGAATTTGTTGCTGCTAGAGCAAATATTATTTGCTGAGTTATATTCGTAACATATGAAACGTGAACAGGCCGAAATCACGACAGAATTTTCCGACCAACAAACTCCATTTGCTCCGCTTGAATTTGTCGGGATGGCAAGTAAATTTGTAATTTCTTTATAAAACAATCACTAATTTTTAATGAACAATTTGAATTCATCAATACTTCGCTATCAACAGCGAAGCGCCAACTTTTAATATACATACATATATATATATATATATATATATATATATATATATATATATATATATATATATATATATATATATATATATATATATATATAACCATTCATTCATTCACTCAAACCGCTCACAGGCGTAAATAATAAATATTTCGTTCAAACAGGTGGTGAAAGAAAGAGTATAGGAAACACATAAAATGTGATGACACAATGGTGATGTGAAGATGGAATGATGGCCGATTCCAAGTGAAAAAAATTCGTCTAGACCGGGAATTGAACCACGGACCTTCCGATTTCGCGCCGGATGCTCTGACCACTAAGCTATCTAGACTACTAAGAAAACACTGGAATCGGCGGGGGGTTTATATGAACAAACACCCCCAAGATTAGTCCGTAAAAGTCGCCGAGAGATGGCGCTGGACATTTTCACTCACCGGCAGAGAAGAAATTACGGAATGAATGGTTGTATGGCCGGAATGGCTCATTTCTACTTCTTGGGCTCTGCGTGCCCCGAAACGCCTGTTCTGTATCTTTACCACTGTCTGTGTGCCTGATTCAAACTTTGCTTTCCTCTTCTGTGTACGTAATTTCTTCTCTGCCGGTGAGTGAAAATGTCCAGCGCCATCTCTCGGCGACTTTTACGGACTAATCTTGGGGGTGTTTGTTCATATAAACCCCCCGCCGATTCCAGTGTTTCCTTAGTAGTCTAGATAGCTTAGTGGTCAGAGCATCCGGCGCGAAATCGGAAGGTCCGTGGTTCAATTCCCGGTCTAGACGAATTTTTTTCACTTGGAATCGGCCATCATTCCATCTTCACATCACCATTGTGTCATCACATTTTATGTGTTTCCTATACTTTTTCTTTCACCACCTGTTTGAACGAAATATTTATTATTTACGCCTGTGAGCGGTTTGAGTGAATGAATGAATGGTTGTATGGCCGGAATTGCTCATTTCTACTTCTTGGGCTCTGCGTGCCCCGAAACGCCTGTTCTGTATCTTTACCACTGTCTGTGTGCCTGATTCAAACTTTGCTTTCCTCTTCTGTGTACGTAATTTCTTCTCTGCCGGTGAGTGAAAATGTCCAGCGCCATCTCTCGGCGACTTTTACGGACTAATCTTGGGGGTGTTTGTTCATATAAACCCCCCGCCGATTCCAGTGTTTCCTTAGTAGTCTAGATAGCTTAGTGATCAGAGCATCCGGCGCGAAATCGGAAGGTCCGTGGTTCAATTCCCGGTCTAGACGAATTTTTTTCACTTGGAATCGGCCATCATTCCATCTTCACATCACCATTGTGTCATCACATTTTATGTGTTTCCTATACTCTTTCTTTCACCACCTGTTTGAACGAAATATTTATTATATATATATATATATATATATATATATATATATATATATATATATATATATATATATATATATATATATATATAATAAATATGTTTCATTGTGAATATGTCAAGCAAACGCTTGACATATTCACAATGAAATTGTCAATCGAGCCATGTTTAACGTTGCAATACAAATGAATAACGAGAAATCATTACAATTTTATATTAAAATTCTTTGAGCTCATAAAATGAAGAGCATAATGCTACCATTAGTCCAGGCGTCAACAAAATTATTCAGAAAAAAGAATAGTTTACCAACATTTGTTCTCACGGAAAATAGCACCGAAGTAAATGTTTTTTATATGAATAACAGTGATATTTTATCCCATGCAGAAGGAAACTTTGGCCCACTTCTCTCCCAAAGAATTATTTTGGGTGGAATTTAGTGATCTGCAGCATCTATCAAGATTTTTTCGAATATTAAACTGGCAATATATAACATTCTGGATTTCAGACATAAGTTTATGCATACGCAGAGACGGTTCATCTCCTTTCTTGATCGATATGAACTTGGGAATGATATTAAATTGAACTTGGGAATAGGATTAAACATTGAAATACAAATAACGTAAATTTAACAAAAATGGAACGCCCGTCCGTAAACGTACGAATTAATACCGTAATAATGGCCAAAATGTTTCTATGATTGAATTTTCAATAGCCGAAAAGAGGTTTTTTTTAATATAAACCGAAAACGGGAGTTCTTGACTGTTAAAACATAAAAATTATGCTATCGTGTTTAAATGTGAAACCACATAAAAACCAGATTACATAAACTGAACTCTAGATTTTAATTCCAGTGAAAATGGTAAATAAAACATGGAGATGTAAGGTACACTGAACTCACAATTGTTGGTCATGGTGACGAGCAAAATTATTAAGCGATTAACTACCTGAGCTGGATGCTCAGTGGACAAATTTAAATTTTTTAATGCTTTTTTATTTCTACGTATTTTGTTTTAAATCAATTTACTCAATTGTCAATTATTCCAACATATAATTGGTTGGAACACTCTCTCTCTCTCTCTCGGTTTAGAATGCCTGGATAAAAGTGAGATCAGGCAGTTCAGTTGGCACGGTAGCTCAATGACGCTGATATACTTCCAATCTCAAGGAGTGGCAGAGACAAACGCTTTGATTAAGTAGACTGAGGCAGCCTTTCTAAAATGAATGAATAGTTTGCATGTGATGCTTTCCAGAGCACAAATTGAAAACATGGCTTCTAAGAAGGCCTTCATGGTAAAAGCCTTGAAAGCTTTTATTCTACTGCTTTTGATACCAATAGAATTTCCTCTATCCGATGTTTTCTCTTCGGAGGATGTGCTAAATATTTATTTTAACAATAATGTATTCTTCCCAGCAGAGAATTGCAATAGTAAACATTTCAGTACTACTTGCACAACTTTTGACTTCAGTTTTCTGCTCCACATCTTAAGATTTCGTTTATATCAAGCCATTTTACATTTTCTATCATTTTCCATTTTTAGACATTATTTTTAAACTAGGCCGATTCACTCGACAATGATCAAGTAATATCTAAGTTCCCTGTCAAACTTCAATCCTGTAATCACCATAAAGTTAACGTTTTATAAATTGAAGTAACCTTGACATATAAATAATTTCTAGTGAGAGGAATAATCCGGAGCCTTACATGCATTTTAACCACAACTTTCCACACACTTTTTATTCACAATAATGATAATGCTGCGTCTACGGTCATTTCAGGTAATCATCTTTAATGTTACCTCATCTGATCCTCTCAAATGCCGCTTTCCTTTCGATATTATGGTTCCCTTTTTCAAACAGTATCCTTCGTCATATTCGTAACGGTGTTCAATTCTCATTTCTACTACTCTATTCGGCTCACCATTTATGTTTAAAAGCTTGCTTATGCATACCTTCCATTCGATGCTTACGCATGCAGGCGCATGTATGCTTTCATGTGACTGCTTCTTGAAAGCTGTTTTCGCGACCTGAATTCCGTGCGGGCTTCATCTAGAGGAAAATTCCGCCAATTTGAAATAAAATACTTGGTTTTTATACCAATCCTAATTTACAGTAATAACCGCCGTTTCTCAATTGGAAATGCATATTTTACGGAATTTATTACTACGGAAAAAAGTAAAAATACGGAATTATAACTTAACAACATTAGTGGAGAAATACATATCTAACGTCATTTCCATCCCAACCAAGCCTCCGTTTTTCTACATTTTGTTCTCCTAGCCACTTCCACTAGTGTTTCACCTTTGGCGTTTTTCCAATGACCTTTTAAATCTAACATGAATATCTCATCTTGTCACATGCATCAATAGCTATAAATCAATAGTTGCTCCAGAGTTAGAACAACATCAATCATGGTTTTTTCTCCGTAACAGTAACGCACTCGTTTCTTCCGCATGGAAGGACTTGTTCATGTTATTTTTTTCGAAATGGAGGCCAGACACGAGCTGTGTCTGAGCGATGACAAACAATTTTTTTGATGTTGCAATTTTTTTCTCGTCCGCGATAAGATTAACCCATGTTTTCACTATTATGATCAAGTCCACTTTTAAAGACCAAAATCGCCTGGCCATGCGGCTCATGATAATATCACCTGAGTGAGTTCATATGGTCCCTAGTTACGATGAGTTACAAACGTTTACCAAATAACCAAAAACCTCAACGTTGGCCAATAAATGCCAATTAGTGTTGCTGCCCATTTTTTTCGTGTTTCTTTAACATGCTTTACGTTGGGTTTGGAAGAACCAGGGAGTGGAGAAATAATGTTTCATGTCTCATCGATACATTTTATTTTATTTATATAGAAATATTTAGTATACTTATTTAACATAATTGTTATTACACTTATATTGAAAATAATATAAACATACTTATTAAAATATTATGTGAAATTACTTAACTTTTGGCTACCCTATTCGTCGCATAAATTTAAATATGGCAGATGTCAAGCGGCGAGCTGCAGCTCAGACCAGAGGGTTCGGGCGAAGCAATGGTGTTCGTCGAGGAAGGTTTGGGTCGACGCCCGTATTTTACCATCAAGTCAACTGACGGTGCCGAGGTGAAACTCTTGACCCCTGGTGGTAGAACGATCGTAGTATCAACGGATGAAGCGTGCAGCCTGATCAGAGGACAGCACTACTGCGCATTTGATTCCGCCGAGGTATGTAACCACTACTACTGTTTTCTTGTAATTATTTTCGGTATCCATCGCGATTGGTTGCTTATTTTACAACGTTTCGCCTCTCTCCTTGGAGGCAACGTTAGGCCACCTTAAGACACTTCCAGGAAGAGAAGCGAAATGCTGTAAAATAAGTAACCCAACGCGATAGATACCGAAAATAATCAAAAGAAAAACAGCGGAAATCTGAAGCATCACTGCTACTGTTATTTATAAATGCATTTCTGATTAGCCATTTTAATAAAATTATCAGTTTGCTCCTGAATAACTGTTTATTTAATAAAATTATCAGTTTGCTCCTGAATAACTGTCTACCTTTCAGTAGCCCATTTCTTTACCAATATACCACTCCCGATTTGTCATTCACTTGAAGATTCTAATCGAATTCGTGACACTATTCATTCAATTCACGATAGGTTCAGTATTAATCCATATCTGCACAGGAAGTCCCCGGCATTCCGGACGCTTAGGAAAGGGCGTGTTTGGACACCAGCAATGGAGCAGGTATTAAATGGGGAAAGGAATTCGTAGAAGACCGACGAGAAGTGAGACGAGTGTCGATGGATTAGTGCTTTAATCGACGTCTATAATGGTGCTTGATAAGATAAAATGTATGGAATATCTATCTCTTATACATTGGTTGCCACGGCGTTAAGAGGTGGATCTTCTCTCCATTTTGTAGGGTCTTCACCGCGTGCGTTGATTGTTTTAGACAACAGTTTCGCTGGTATTCCAACCACGCGTAGAAGACCCGAAAAAACTGAGAGAGTCTCTTCGTCAAATTATCTAACTCAGTCGCTGATCTTACGTTCTCTTTATAGTTGGACAGACTCCTCCACTAAAGTTCATGTGCAGTCTATGATACCAACTCAGCGAGAAGCAATGGCGAGTTATGCATTATAAATCATAACACAGGGATTTGGTATTTGCAAGCCATGTAATTGAAGGACTTCTCAGAAACTATTACGCACTCCCAATCACAATTGAACCCTCACCCCTCAACTCAACCGTTGCCTCACTCAAATGTTTTCCCCATTGCGTCAATAAGTCTCGATTGTTTTCCATTCAAATAATCCCTGCGGCTTATTTTCCATTATTATAGGCATAAAAAAGGTAAGACGTTTTTCTCGGCTCGGTTGTTCGTTCTTTCATAAATTATATCGGGACTTGGTAGTGATGTTTTCCATGCATTAAAGGTGGAAGACTTGACATAAGCCAGCGTAATAGTTAAAAACGACATACTTGCATAAACTATGAAAAAAAACCTTTGCCGGTAAAATTATCACGGGGCGAGGATAATGCCTTAAGGGAAACAAGTTGCGTAGACTATGGAGCTTTATTGAATTGTAATAATGAGGATCATTGTCACGAAATACGTTGCACAATTCAGATTAATAAACATTGAAATATATAAACATTAAATGAATTCGCAGAGTATTTATCTTCCGTTCTTTACTCACATGTAAAATATTAGAGCACCTCGTTTGATGATATTGAACTAAGTACGTCTTAGGGATACAATTTATGGATGCGGTACGCCGTAGCGATACGATGAGAAGTTTAATGTTCACGGGGCTAATACGCAAACAGGTATTTGTGCTTTATTCTTATTAATTTTGAATCCAAGATGATTAGAATATACATAAGGGTGAATTAATTACACTATTTGATGGATAATCGGATACATACTCTTAATGAACTCGATATTCTCAGGCGTTACTTTGTAAAATTCCATATTACAGAATCAAAACAAACTTTGTAAATTTTACAATGGATTTTTTTCAAAACGACCGGTTTCATCGCATAAGCGACATCTGCAGGAACTTCAGGACTTCGCTTATGCGATGAAACCGGTCGTTTTGAAAAAAATCCATTGTAAAATTTACAAAGTTTGTTTTGATTCTGTCTACATACTCTTAGTCTTGTACTTTAAGTGAGTCTTTACAACCCCTCAGCCACCGAGGGGGTAAGTTATATTTTTTACGTATTTTCCAAAGTAAAGGGTTTTCAATATTTTCATGAGTCTATGTATTTCTTCTTCAAAATTCAACGATTTTATTCTTTGTAAAATTTTCATCATTGACACGTTTTTGTCTAATTTAGATGAAAACGTTGTTGGAGTACCGGTTACCCCTCTTGGGCTCATTTTCCTAAGTTTTATCCGAGATGGAACTTTTTACTACTCATATTGAATTAAAATATATACATTTTCTACCTATATTTATCCAAGTTCTACCCATTTTATCACGTTCACGTATTTTTATCATCACTTGCGTATAATTTGATTTGTAATTTGTGCTCGAAAGCGTGGAATGGAAACATAAATGAAACTCGTGTTTCTGAGCCTGTGCTGTGGTAAACCAATCCAGCATTTCGAATTATTTTTCTTTTTTCGCACTTTCAGCTTCTTGCCGCACTTATTAAGTTGATGACTAACAAACACCATCGAATTGAATCACAAAAAAGTTACAAGATATGTTACAAGAACCAGAGTTTTCAAAATCTTTCTTGTCAAAAATTTATCCTGATGAGTATCTAAACCTGGGGGTTAAAGGTCGAGTCGAATGTGGAGTTAATATGTATACGGAGTAATGACAGAGATTAAAGAAGCAAGGGTATAAAAAAGCCACGTTCATTGGAATTGTGTGAAGATTTTGGGCAGGGAATAATATTTCAGAAACGTCTTTAATGCGGAAGAGAATAGAATATTCCTAATCAAATCTTGTGTATAGTATGTAAAATACGCTTTTAAAACGCTAATTACAAGGAGAAGTAATCTGGATTATCATTCAATTTCAAGGTTTTATTGTTGTCAATAATTCCAAATTATTAATTTACTGAATATTGCTTGGAGTTAGAGCAGTTAAAAATAATTAAACAATATTTTTATAGTTACATAATTTTCCATCTCTCAACCGTATTTTTATTCCCACATCTACACCAGGCTATTCTGCGTCTAAATGGTGTTAGTCCACGGAGAAAGAGTTTCCTTACACTATATTAAGCACGAATAAAGAAAAAAGAAACTAATCGTATGTACTTCCACAAACCAACATTTATTTAATGTCGAGTATCGAAAGATTACAAATTCTAGACGGCTCAGGTTAGTGGGATCTTTGAAATATGAAATGTCTGCTGTCATAAAATACTTTCTTCAATTTAGACTTCTCGGCTTGAAACAATATAGCCGACGAGGAATTGTATAGATATATTTTTTACTCATCGGAAGTGTAAAGCTAGACTAAATTATTTTACAATTTATAAGTGCAATCAAATTCAACCACAAGCTCCAAATTCCATACCATGCGTCCACTCCGGTCTCAAAATTTGGGCCAAAATGAAACCGCGCCAAATTAAACTCCATTTCAATTTTTTCCAGACAAATATAACGACATCTTCCATGGATAAATGGCAACTAATTCCGTATTTTTGCCATACCTTAGTAACTAAAAATATTTTTTTCGCAGCCTGGAAACTGGAAAATTAACGCAACATGCTCGAGGAGTCCCTGTAGTTCACAGACCACGATAAAATTCAAAGCCTACTCATACCAGAGAGTGGAATCGCAAGTTTTCGGAAATAAGCAGCCTACCACCCTTTTCTGGGCAAGTAGAGCCGATGACAGCGGCGTCGTGGACTTGTCCAGAGAAGAATTCTTGGTGTACGTCCGAGTCCAGATTGGTTACACACCAGTGGTTGACCTCGATGTGACAGTGACGGCGGAAAGCTCCAACAATTCCAGCACTGTATATTCCACGATTCTCTCGGACGATGGACTTGGTAAGTAATAGTTACAAGGTAATTAAACTTCTCTACTACACCCATACTTTTAATTAAAGATTGATTTCTATCGCCAAGTCAGGAAGGAGAGTACTAAATTTGAGTATACCTTTACGTGGGGGCATATATTTATGAGTATAAAGTAAATTTTATCAGACATCAACAATCCACTCATAAACTTATTATGATATTAAAACAGTCCAACACTTGACGCGAGCATATTTCTCGAGAAATGATACTCGAATATTCTACCTTGCATTCCTGGCCGTTTTATAGATCTAAAAACTTGAATAGAAAATCTAAAAAACGAAATACAGAAGTGAACTTTGAGCCGTCAACTTCGCGAACGAGAAAAAAAGAGTTTGCCACAACCGCTTCGTTACAGGGTCATTACATGTCAAATGATCCAATGATAGTTGCATGAACATTTTTGAAAAAAAAAATCCATTTCATGCACACACATGTATTGGCAGTTGAATGCAACGATTTAAAAAATGTCATACGTCCTGGTTTTTCCACGACAGCCATTACTCCAATTGCACATGCGAATATTTGAGAACTTTGATGCTTACTCAATCCTGAATAGCTCAAAAACTAACTGTGACAGAGGATATATTATGAAATCCTACAATTTAAACACAAAGAAAACTTTAATCCTTTAATGTGTTTTTTCTTTTACATTTCTTTATAGTTGAAATTGAACTTAAAGTCTACATTTTTTTCCTATAAAAACTGGTTTTTGACTCGAGAAATCTCTAAGACGGAGTAATGTCTCAGAATTGAGAGTTTTTGTACTTCAAGTATTAAGTAGATAAATAATCTTGTAAAGGTTTATACATGTGGCACCAACTCTTTTTCTTCTAGAAGAAAACAAAGAGGGCTTCTGACTTAAATTCAGCAATTTTTGGGCTTCATTTTCTCCGTTAGGGGAGCCATTAAACATGTGCGACTAACACAATATATGAAAAATACATGCACTAGTGCAACATATATTTAAAAGTAAAAGTTTGAGGTTCTTCCTCGACCTCCTACACGCGATCCCTATTCCTACTAACAACAATCTTCTTATGGCCACAATAGATGTCATTTCCCTCTACAACTTGATACCCCATCATGATGGAATTCAATCTAGCCGTTTATATTTCTCCCAACGTCCAAAACCACACCTTACTCACCCCGTTCCATACACCCTAGTGGTGGCTTGCACGGTACTTCGTAAATGTTCCCTCTACCAACTTCTTTGTTAGCTTAACAGAAATAGTATTCACATAACACGCTTTCTCCTTCAATAATTGAGGTTTACTTCAGATAATAGGCACCGCCATGGATACTCGCTGGGCCCTTCCTATGCCAATCTTTTCATGGGCCCTCTTTCTTCCATTGAATTTAAATATTCAACTAAAAAGCAACCAACTCATCTCCTCCGTCCACAAAAATCCACTAATAATGAACAACAGAGACCTTCATTTCAACAGCAGCCATTCGCCACACGTCAAACGCTCCATTCCATATTTCCTCTCTAACCGCGGTCATTGCATCTGCAACAACACTCCTTCTTACAGCAAAAAACAGATAACGACTATCACTCTCTCAGAGAACGCGAGTACCCCGAAAAGCTTCTTGCCAGTAAAACCCTTCCACCCACTCCCAATTACACCCCTCGTACCAAAACCCCCGACCCCGACCACGGTGGTGGACCCCGACAGACTCCACATTGTTACCACATTCTTCCCTGGCACCAATAAAGCCTAAAACCTTCTCTGGGATTTATGCCCAATAATAAAAAAACCATACTTCCACTTCCCTCCTCTTATCCTCATGTCCCACAGTATCTTCCAAGCTTCCCGCAAACCCGCGTGGTACCTAAAAAACCACGAGACTCCCCTTTAACCCAATACCGTTTTCCTAAACCTGTAACCATCCTTGGTGCAGATGTTTCACCCTCCTGCGATCTTCGGCTACCCCCTCTTACAAAATATATTCCTCAATGGCCAACTGCTCCTCCACCAAAATCGTCTACCGTCTCTCGAGTACCTCATTCAATCTTGGAGAATGCACTACCCCTCTCTCCATACCAATGACTGTTCACCGTCACTCCACCAGATGTCCACCCTTCCTTGATCCCATCAGAGTCCTCTGGATTGCCGATAATACAGAGGGAGTAGTGTTGAGAACGGCCATCCAGAGGACTCTGGATCCCATCCCTAAGCTTAGCGTTTCTCATTTCAGGGGCAGGCCATAGGATAGCTACTTGAGGATTAAGGTAGTTAGGTTGGTAGTACTGTAGGAATTCGGTATTCATCTCGAAAGCGAGGGAGAAAATTTCATAAATTTCCGTCTTATTGACTAAAATTTTCCGCGTGATGTAAACAATTATCTTTCGACGTTTATCACGTGTTGAATTTTTTGTTTGCACAGAAATATGTAATGCTGTCTTATATTTTTTAACTCTGATTGGGTCGACTTAATTTTTTTTACTTTGCAAGGACACTCGTTGGCGATTATCTCTCACTATCAAGAGATTATTCCCTCTCGCCTCTGAATGACGCAGTTGAACATTTTACTGCGCATTCCCCTCTGAGAGGTCAAAGACGAATGTGCTGGCTTATTCTTTAATATTCTTCTGAGAGTTTTCTCATCCAGGACCCACTTCGCCTACCGAGGTGTCGTCAACTGGTAGTACGGCAATAATGACTTCTGTACGCGGTGACTCTAAGATGGGTAACTACATAACAATTTCAGGCTCAGACAACAAAACTATTACGTCCATAAAAAACTCTTTCGACATGGATGTACGCAGGTGGATGTAGAGACGTGAGACAATTATACCTTGACATTAGTCCATACAACATTTTTATGAAGGTAAATTAACTGGTCATTTGAAGGCGTGCGTCTTCCGCATTGAAATATACGCGTGCAGGCTCGGCGTTTGAGGGAGGTCGGGGCTTCCCTGAACTTCACCCTATGACCTTCTGCCTCCAAGAATATTTTACCACCTACAATCGACCGACCTTTTTATAGCATCAGCAGACACAATCAAATATCTCCTTTACAGTCGTGGTTCGAAGAAGATTAGCCCGACCAAATTTAACAAGGTAGTCTCAGGTTGAAATTTCTCATTTCTTTCAATGTTTATAATAATGAGTACAACCCGGGCACCGAAAATTATGCATTGTTTCACCGTGCGAGTGAATCAATGAAGATATAATCAAAATACCACCATCCACAGACGGGGATGGGACTTGCAGAAAGAGAATATATCGAAGAGAACATATGAATTATAGCATTTAGATTTTTTCAAATAATTCAATTACTTGGAAACATCATGAGTTGCTTAGTATTTCTGTTAGTTTTGGCATGCTGGTTTATTATGTTACTCGGCACATCTATGACGCTTAAAATAGATTTATAAAATGTCAAACGCGTAATACGGCCGTCAAAGAAGATGTTTTAATGGCATAAAATGTTTTTTTTTGCCACACAAGAGCTAATTTATTGAAAGAGAAAGGAAAAGAAGCACTAAATAGTCACAGTAGCAGAATTAGATCAGTAAATATGTTCCCACCTAGCGTCAACATTTTCATGCGTAGTTACGACACTTATTTTATGCCCTTTAATGCTCAATTTTTTCAACACCTTAGAATAGGGAAATGGTGTGGGTTTTAGCCTTAACTCGATGCTTTTAAATATCGCGGTGAATTATCTTCGTTCGTCTGATTCTACCATGGAAAGGACCCTGATATGTATTTAATGAGATGTCTCACGGTTTAGATTTTGGAAGGGCATTGGAACTTCACGTTCTTACAGCGAATATTTTCGTCAGAATGCGGGGCTTCGAATATTGGAGGGATGTGCTGGAAATAATGCATTTTTCGTACTCATGCTATGCTTTTTGGGACATTGAAAGTTTTCTAATACAATGTTGAACTTCAACTAAGAGCAAGTACAAACCGGGAACCAATGATATCACATCGTACATGAAGAACATTGAGCAGGCTGATATCTCGATGGCAGGCTTAGCGCTGCGGTGAGGTGGCCGATCACGTAGTGAAAGTTGGTTTGACGTTGCCACTTTAGGGCTGCAGGAGTATCCCCTGGCCCAACCCCTAATCCATCCGCCTCTCGAACGAAGAGAATCTCTAAGCTAATTTTATAACTTGGTTGAATACTTTTGTTTGTTTGGAATTTGAAAGACACCTTTTTCTCAGCATGATCAATTTTATTTGGCCATCCATCATTGTATTAATTAGGGGTAAATGTTTATAAGCCATTAATACAAAGAGACTGCCTTAGGGTCACCGAGAATGCAAGACAGCACGTATGTGGAACAACTGCGGCGAGACACCACGCATGTGGAGTATGGCGGCGATTATTGTTATAAATTAGATTACACGCCAGGAATTCACACGCTAAAAATGATCTATTTGGTGGGAAAATTCACATTTTTTCAGACTTACAGGTGTTCAACCTGCAGTAGCCCAGCACCAGGTTCAACGTTCAGCTGATTCAAGATATGATTTTTTAAATGTTGAAAACAGCCATCCGTGTAGCATTTCAATCTGTTTTTACTCACGCAGCCGCGCGAGTCCCTAATCTCACGTGAATATTTTCGGAAAATCAAATATTTCATACATACTCTAAGGCTATTTAGAAAGACTTACTGGCAGTGAATAACAATTTTTCATTCTATTTTTTCATTGACTCAGAGCCGGACATCACAGCTGGCGACGGAGTTTACACCGGAGTGATCTTTCCTGAGACTTCCGGTACATTTCTGCTGAGTGCTTCCATCAAAGGAAGGGGAAAGATCCCCCATCGGATAGGCATAGGAGAAGGGTTCACCTTCACATCAGAGGATCGAGGTTTGATTCAACATTTAACCCATTTGTAATTATAATAGTGTTATTTATGTGTAACTAAAATGAAATTTATAAACTCAGGACGGTTGATTGGTTAATGCTCTATTTCCAAAGCGTTTAGGAGATTATAATTAAAGACGGGGCATAGAGCACTTTTAGCATACCTACTATCACAGTTGGTTACATAAAGAATTATTAGTTGATAGTCTTCATAAACTGTTTGATGAGCACAAGGTATTTTTGAATATCCAATTATTATAATCGAATGAATTGATTCCACTGTGGATGATGGTCTCTCTGGTTTATTTCCCTCTTCTCTAGCCTAATATCTATCGCCTCCTTGACTTTTGACACACGGGATTCACGCATTAGCCACTGGCTTTTCCTGGTCTGAGGTCCTCATATAGAACAGTATGAGACCTTCATCCACTCAACACGCCGGGAAAGCCTGAATTCATTCAATAAAGTCCACATCAATTCAACTATCTAATTTTTTAACATTTTGTATTATGGAAATTAGTCAAAACTCTTTCCATTTATAAACGTCATACTAGTCTTTTCCATGGTGCCAAAAAAATTATAAAAGTACAAAACCCTTGTTATTCCGATGAAAATTTAAAATAATCTGTGGTAACTTTAGCTCCAGAGACATAAATTAAATAAGTTTTTAAAATGTTGACAGACGCAAAGAAGGCCCTGAACGCTGGCAATTTAATTTAGGTATGAATACTTGAAATATTATCATGTACATTCAAAGTTTAAAAAAAATAGAATACCTAAGCCTATTCTTTCATATGAATCCGCCAGTACCGGACAATAATAGTTAGAACATGGTGCCTCTCTCACATTTACTCTATTCACCATCAGAAATTCTGCTTGAGAAACGATGACTCACCTTCCGAAGCGGGCTAAAAATGGATATCGGTTGGTATTTGTTGGAACCAAAGTCAACGGAGATGAAAAATGCTCGACCAGGCTCAATTATTTGCATTCGCTGGGCGTGGCAGCGAATAACTCACATCGAATGAGATACGATCCCACCTCCACTTCTCCTCAGGAGCGGCGGCCGTCGCCCGTGGATCGAATTTCGATGAAGCCGAGCCCGGCCGAGAGCATGTGATCCAGAGGACGCTGCTGAGGTTCACGACCGTCAAAGTAACAGGGGCCGCCGGACACAAGGTGAGTCGTGGCAAGGATCATTGAGGAGGCATGTTCCACTGGTTCCAGTCCTTTGTCTGGTGGTCTGGGTCTTCCCAGGATGCTTCCTCCTAAGGTGCAGTTCAAGTATTACGTAAAACGATTTATGCCGTATTTGACCCCCCCCCCTTATTTAAGACAAAGTAAGATTTTCCCAACCGCCACCCACCCTCCCTCTCAGTTTTACGTAAAACGTTAGATATTTTTATCTACTCTTCGTTAAATGCTCGCTTCCTGCAGGTTCATCTTTACATAGAAGCCATCGTACAGCTTTGAGCACTGGATATCGTATAATTATGCAGTGTTGGTTTACCACATTCATTGAGCATGGAGCTAGCCAATCAGGCGACAGAATAGGAGCATTGGTGTAGCGGTGAGATTACTGAAAATACGCCATTAACGAGCGAAAGCTCCATGTCACAGCTAAATTTCATTCGGAAACGATACAACGTTTCAAGACGGACAAAAATCTTACGTAAATTGGTTCCAGACCCCCTGCCACCCCCCTAGGTATGACAATGTAAGATGATTCAAACCCCCCCCCCCCATAAACGTCTTACGTAATACTTGAATACTAAGGTGTGTTGTTCCCGTTCTCCGTGTGTCTCATGGGGTAGGTAGGAGTTAAGGGTCGTTTTCGGTGATTTTTCCCCCTCTCCCCACCTTCGTTGACAACCGTAGTTTTCTTCCAAACCCCGTCTTCCCCCCACATGAATGAAACTTTCAATTTAAAAATATTTTCTCAATTATTGATTGAGTTTGTTGTTAGGTATAGGTTGAAATAATACAAATAAAGTAGCCGAAATAGATATAATAGAACTATCTAATCTCAATTGAAACATGTAATATTCATTTTTAAATTTTAAAAAATCAACCATACTTTGAGTGAAACCCCCCCTCCCCCTCGTTACCCGCCGTAGGTTTTTAAGCGACCCCATCCCCCCCCCTAAGTTGGTAACGTAGTTTACGTACGACCCCTATGGGTATCATCGCATAAACAGGCGATCACTTGCGGCCATCATGCGTCTAAAAGTTAATATTGTCCGCTTCTATTGCAATAAAGGGTGCCTGAACGGCTGGACACGAAGGAACAGGTCGTTAAAAAAGGAAGATTTCATTCCACACAGAATTATTTATCCAAATGCGTAACCATAACAGACAAAAATCATGTTTTCTAAAAATACAGTTATTTTAGGAAAACATGATTTAGGTCTGTAAGGCCTGGTGCGGCTCCTCGTGGGAGGCGGCGGTCACATCACTGATTTTTTTCTTTCTGAAATGAAATATTACCCATAACAAACTTTTTTATTTTGTAGAGGAGAGTTGCATCTACACGATATAAAAAAATGAGCTTGATCAAAGCTACTGTAGCATCGTCAAAAATCAATTTGAAATTTTCAAATTGTTATAAACTTAATGAAATTGTTTAAATTTTGAAATACGATCCATTATTATACTTTTTGAAATTTAATACCTTTAAAATAAGCCCTTTTGTACATTTTTAACTTCAATATATTCTCGGAGATATGCTGTCAAATGTGTAGACTTCTGTAAAATTAAAATTTTGTGACGTTGCAATTTCTCGTAAATGGTTGCATGTATTACATCTACATCTACGAAGTACCGCGCAAGGTACCGCACTAGGATGTGTGGCACGGGGTGATTCCACACCACTCGTCCCAGCACAAAACGGTTTCGGAGTTTACAATATTCTATCAAATGATGACGATATGCCAAATGTGGTCAAAATCGTTTACCCTAAGAGTCATTTTTGCCGATTTTCTGATCGAATTGACGTGGAGTGACCCACCTGCGTTTTCTCCATTACCGGAATGTGTGATTTTACTCGAATGATGGCTATGTATAAAGTCAGCGCTGCAATTACCTTTAAGACCCTTTATTGAATCCAAAGCGCTTTAATACAAGGTATTAAGAGACGGAATCTGAAAATATTTTTTGGATTACAATTATAAATTGCAAAATTCGGTCTAAAAGGAAGTCGGGTAATTTTATTTCAAATTACCTTTCATGATTAAAATGTCAGGGATTGAAGTTATATATATTAAAATAAGTTCGAATAGATATTCTCTCAAATAAGCATTTAATAGAACTCTGCTTAGAATTCAAAACAAATGTGTATGTTATTTACAGTTCCCAATCAACTAATTTATAGACCAACTCTCGAGCGTGTTAAACAAAAGATGTTATAAAGGCTTATAAACTAAGAACTCAACTAAAAAAAAGACTTGGCTCAATTTCACACTATGAATTAAAAAAACCGACCATGTTTTCTGTACTAAGTACCATTATCCTGGTGTTTTTTTTGTTTGGCAGTGGAATAGAATCAAGAACTTTATACATCTACATACTACTGATACTACCCTGCGAGCCGCCGCAGAGACGTGTGGCAGGGGGTGTTAGGACACCGGCCATGGAAAGGGGGAATAGGAAAAAGAGGGAGGGAGGAGAAGACAGAAGTGAATTGTGTGTTAACGATGTGCCTTGAGATAGAGCCACGCTGTTTTTGCTATAATCACTAATGGTGCGTGTAAATACGGAATGTTTGCACATGTCGGTTCGGCAGTGTATTTTTCTTGTTTCGTTAATCCTAACAGTTCAATAGATACAGTGTGGAGTTAAAATATTATCCTCTGCGTCGTTCTGGAACTCACCTGATCAAGGTTTTTCAAGTAATGTCTGAGCCTAGTGTGTAGCATCCGAGTCTCTTCGGTTAGCGGTTCCCAACCTTATAGCCCTTTAATCAACTGTGTGATAAGTTCAGTTCGCTAGTATTAGTTTTCAACGAAGCGGGCGGCTTTCCCTTGAAAGTTATTTACTTTTCGGATTACATCTTTCTGTGTTGGGCCCAAATGGAGTATTCGAGATGAGAGCTAACCAGAGCAACGTAGCATTTCTCTTTCATATTTTCAATAAAGAACCGTCCTACCTTTTCCTAGATAAATCCTAGTTTCTCAAATGCTGCTCTGCAAATGTTTCGCAAGTGTGCCCCCAAGGCTAAGTTTGAAGTCAAGGTGATTCCCAGGTATTTCACTTCATTTCACTCCTATGCATTAACTACTCCCACTTTATTAATGTTACCTTGGTGTGTTTTCTTTCGTTAGAAGTGTACTGCAGCGCATTTACCAAGGTTAACTTAGAGCCCCCACTCAAGACACCACAGATTATTGTTCATCTACATCTACAAAATACCCTGAAAGCCACCTCAAAGGTGTGTGGCACGTTGCTGAGGTCAAATGAGAGAGCTTCTTAAGTCAGCATTTGAGGCAATATCTCAGTAGTTGACACCATTGTCTGCAAACATTCTAACTTTACTACACACGCAGAATTAAGTCGTGTATATAAATCAGAAATCAAAGGGGGGCGATCACGATTTTTAGAGCGAGGCCGGATGTCACTATAATCATGTTGGAAATAACGCCGTCGATTATTACTTATGTTTGCATTCTGTTAAAAAATCACGCATCCAATTTACTATTTTTTCGTTTTCCCCACATGATTTTAATTTGAATATTATTTTTTTGTGAGGAACCTTATCCAATTCTTTCTTGAAATCCAAGAATAATTCGTGAACCTGTTTTTACGCGTCCAAGCTCTGTTTCGCAACATCTACTTTCCCGAAAACTGTGGAATAAGTGGCATTGGCTATTTTCCAGTCTTGCGATACTTTACCTTCGGATGGGGCAAGAGACCAGTCACACTGACACACCGGTTCCCGCAAGATCACCGAAGTTAAGCAATGTTGGGCCCGGATGGAGGTTGGATGGGTGACCATACATACCTACACCGTGGCGCTCTTGTCCCCTGTCTGCATGTGGCAGACAGGCATGGGGTTGGCACAATGGACTAAGAAGGTCTAAGTGCCCGGGCTCCTGTCGAAGGCCCCCCTACAAACAATCTACCTATCTTACCTTCGGATAATGACTTGTTAAATATAATTATAGAAATTGTGCGATGTGTCAGGGAAACTCCTTGAGAACGCGTGAAAGGTATGTCTACAGGGCCTGGGGATTTATTACATATAATTTAGTGTAGTTGTTTTATTATCCCATCCCAGAGCCATCATCATCATTGGGTGCTCTGCCATTCAGCAGGCCCTTGGCGTTCTCTTCCTACAATTTCCTCTCCAAAGCCAGTTTCTTCAATTCACTATATCTCTTCCCTTCAGTCCATCCAACATTTTGTACGCCTCCGTCCCATTCCTTCCATCTACTACCCATTCAATCGCCGTCTGCAACATTCCCCCATGTCTTAGAAAGTGGCCAACCCTGTTCTTTTGCCTTTTCAAAATCACCCCCATCAACTTTCTCGCCTCTCCCGCCCTCTTTCAGACCTCTTAATTTCTCCTTCTGTTCCTCCAATTCACTCCCATCATCCGTCTCCATGTCCACATTTCGAATACCTCCATTCTCCATCTGTCCCCTTTCCTCAGCGTCCACGTTTCCGTCCCATACAAAAACACGCTCCATAGATAGCATTTCATCAGCCTTTTCCTTAACTCAATATCTATTTTGCTCACTAACAGTCTTTCCATTCTTCTGAATGCAATCTTAGCCATTCCAATTCTTTCTTTTGTCTCCTGGTCGCATCTCCAGTTGTGTCCCACCACACTTCCTAGATATCTAAATCTTTCCACTTCTATTCCAACTCCTTTTAATATTAGTCCAATCTTTCCCTCTCTTCCTATCCTCTTTATATTGTCCAGAGCCAATCTGCTCCTATTTTCCCGAGAATCTGCGTTAGTTTTTCCAAATTAACTCTGTCAAACGCCTTTTCAAAATCAACAAAGCAAGCAAAAACACCCTGATTATACTATGTTTCTTTCTAAAAGTGTTCTCATTAACTCAATCGCATCCCAAGTTGCCCTCCCCTTACGGAACCCAAACTGGCCATCGCCCAAATAGTAGTTTGCTCTAGTGTCCAACCTTTTATTAATTATTCTTAGTAAAACTTTTGCCGCATGCGAAACTAAACCAATTGTTCAACAATCCTCGCATTTAGATTTTTTCTTCTTCATCAGGATACGAATCAGGAGTTTTTCACGAGGACCTCTGGCCAAACTCCTTGCTTGTATATCCTACGAATTAATTTGAAAAAAAGTGGTCTCCCCTTATTTCCTAAATTCTTTAGTAACTCCGAAGGTAGTTTATCTACTCCCAAAGTTTTTCTTGCCTTCATCTCTCGTTATGCCTTCTCTAATTCGCTGTCGAGTATCTCTAGTCCGAGGTTATCCTTACCTATAGTTCTCTCAACCTCTATATACAGGTTCACAGGCCTATTAACCGCTGTCATATTAACCGCTCTTCTACGTATTTTCTCCAACTATCTCGAATATCTTCTTGTACGATGAATATCCTACCTGTTATGTCCTTAACCTTTGGTATCGTTAAATTTTATTTAAATAATATGTTATTTAAACTAATAATGTTTGCGACAACAGGAACTCACTTTATGTAAAGTCGCATGATCTCCTACAATTTCTCAAATAATAAATTCCTTTTCGACGCACTCGATGGATACGTCAACTATGCCTCGTGGTAAGCTTACATCTTGAAAAAAAATCGTATTTCTTTCCAACGCCAACCTTCAATGACATTGGTCAAGTTCACTACGCGTGTTGGCTATACTGATTCATTACCATGAGCGTTCCTAGCAGCCTAGAGTCAAATGATTCCTGTGAATGCAAAGCAATCAAGGTGTCGGATATTCATGGGAAAAAAACGCCGCAAATTTCTGCACCTTATGGAGGCTTACCCTTGACTTAAATACGCAACATTATTATAAAAAATTACACGAGTGCTATGGTGGTAAAATGAATAAAGTGGCAAAATATTTCGAATAGGAGTTTAGTAATTGGGTTGTATATTGACTTGTAATGAAAATTCCTTTCATTCCCTTACAGTTCTTTTTTCGTCTTAAACGGATGCGCTTCTGTATCATAAAACGAAATTACGGAGAGAGATTATTCTTAGTTCAACGCGAAGGATACTATATTCAAGTACTTCTTCAAGTAAAATCTATTTTTGTTTTTATTCTGTTCATTCCTCTGATGAACTGTGCGTACTAATTTTCCAAGATTATGATTATAATAATGACATTTTATTTTTCAGATAACACTTTTCGCACGCCTATTTCCCAATCTTAATGTATACATAATTATCTAAAAATAATTTTCCTATGTAGTTCAAAACATGAACATTAAAATGTACATGAAAGAAATTCATGATAACCTTGATTTGATGATAATGGATTTTGAATTATAAACATAAAAACAAAATTCAAAATATGCAATTTTCTCTTTTTGTCGGCATTGCTCTCTCTCTACCCCTCAGGTACTCAATTATCATCCCAGTAACCCCGGGAAAATTATCTCGTAATCATAGCTTGTTGTTGAGTGATTTATTCAAAGAGTTATTCTCGGAATGAGCGTGGCTCTCTGAACTTTAGCTTTCACAACACCTTGAGCCAGACAATTTCAAAACACCTCGTGTCTGTGCCGTGGTGAACTGCATATCTCTCACTCTCTCTTAACTATCCAACATCCATCCACTTGTTTGATATCAATCATCAATTTGCTCTCTTTCTCACAATTGGTCAAATATAATGAGATAAAAATAAAAACTATTATTTTAAGTGTTTATTTGTGACACTTACAATAATGTCACGTCACAAAGTATACCTTCATTAAAATAAAGCATTTTTCTTCTTAGGCCAGACCACAAAGGATCAGCGACCTATCGGTTTTGTCTCCTGTCCGATACGATTCCAGTACAGCTTTTATAACCCTACGGTGGACATCACCAAAACCAAGGGACGGGACGAATAAAGGTATTCCCTAACTACCAATGATAGTAGTGTCAACAAAAATATACATATTGAGATTTTTTAGCCTCAAAGCGTCATTTGCCTGATTTTGAATAAAAAGGTTTTCATGAGAATATTGCTTTGGCCATCCATCTAGTCCTATCGAAAACTCCGGAAACCCAAAAATGTATGCCTTGGGTGGGGCATCCACCAAGTATAACGATTGTAAAGTTCAAAGGCTCCAAATAATCATCTCTCGACTGAGCAGCCAGTGAGTGTATTAGAAAAAAAAGGAAATAAAATATGTCCGAAACCTGAATTAAAACGGCAATGTAAGTTGATTCATAGTTATACTCATTGTTCACAATCATAATGAACCCTATTTTATTGCGAGCAAAATCAATAATATTTATACCGCATCCCCGATGAGATATTTTGCCATATACTCATCTGGAAGAACTTGAACCTTCTGCTTGTCTATTTCTGGCCAATTTCGTTGAAATCATTTAAACAGCAATATTTCAGGCTGACTGATAGGTTATAGGTTATGCTTCAAGGATGATTTCTACCACGTGGTGACGATACATCTCGCTGTAGTTTTCCCTGTAGTGGAACTGCAGCACCATACAACTAGAATATGATAAAAAACGAATATCCGAAATGCAAATCCAGGAAAAAACTATAAACTTTGCAGACTAAACAGCTCGTTAATTTCATTCACGCTTGTAGTATCAAATGAAAATGCTTTGTGTTTGCTAATACCCACTCCTCAACTGTCAATATTTAAATTTTACCTAAGTATTTTTACTTGACATCTTGAAGAAATTGACATTTTGATTGCTAAAACCATAGAGTAAGTACATATGGAGTGGCAACGTAATTTTAAAAACTGGATATACATTTTAGAGAGCTTTTGGAAGAATTTCTCAGATGTCATTACCCACGAGGAGGAAGAATTTAGGCTTATGGAAGAGGACACTTTAAGGCGCTAGTGGCACTCCGTGATGTTGCATCAAGAGACAGAGGTGCATTGACGATACCTGGCTGTGTGCTATTTCAGGAGTATCAACTGTTTTGTCGTTGCCATGATTCATCGGTAAACAGTTGACTCAGAGATTAATTTATTTCAGCGTTTTATTTCTTTGAGCGCGAATACGAATTGTAAGTGAAAGAACACATAACTTGTGGCAACAGGTGGTTATAACAAAGGCATATCACCAACCGTGCAGAAAAAGTAAGCAATGTCTCATTACCGATAATATCATGATTTTTCGGGGATATTCGAAAATGTATACACGTGTGGTTGCTAATGTTATTTGGGCATACCTCGGACAACAATGGCAGACATTTTTCAAGCGCGACGTACGTATTTACTAGCAGTTTGGCTAGAAACCGTTTTTGGTGTTTACTGCTGCGGCTAAATAACGAATATTAAAAAATAACAGCCTTCTCTGAAGTTGTGGTAGGAGCATTGGAAACGAGATGGCTGGAAATAAATGCTTTTATGGTAAATGTACGTCTACGCGTCGGAAATCCCCTGGGATTCGATTTTGCCGGTTTCTTCGGGGAAATGACGAATTACGTTCAAGATGGGTACGGAATTGTGGTGAGTATTATTTCCAGTTGCGTGGAATCACGATCATACAATCTTCCTAAATCACCAAATACATTGTCCTTGTGTTATAAAATAATTACACTTAATTTCTATGGTCATTAGTGTTATTTTTCACGCTTTAAAGCATTGATTATTTGTGTCTGTTTTGAAGAGAATTATGGTGTTTGTGATCGACAGCATGAGTCGACTTATAACGCGTCATTCAAATATTTCTAAGGATACTTAATATTTTTTTCTAAATTTTATGTGGCATTAGGACAATAAATTTCTCTTTGCAAGTCATATTAATGCCAAACTTTTATTCTTCATAAATTCTATTTTACAACGTATCGCAAGTTTGAAGGAGTTAAGTAGTTTTTATTCAAATTTACTTATCTAGGTTTACCACTCAATGAATGCTGTCTTTTACCCAGTGTCTTAGGTTAATACAAACTCGGAATGGCAATATGTAGTCGTTACATAATTTAATTTGCAAACGAAGCTAGTTCATTTTTTCCCTTTAAGGTGGTATAATGGCCGCTTGGACGCAGATGAAAAATCGTTTTTAAAGAAGTTTGAAATAAGTACGCACTAAAAAATTCAAAAGATGTGCACATGATATCCTGAAATTGAAGTTTTAATTTGTACCAATTGTCTCTAGTAAATCATTAAACAGGTTTACAAAAATATTCTCGAGAAATTTATTAACCACATCAAAACGATATTTACCGCTTGTCATTAGGCGTTAAAATGTAAGGAATGGGCAGAATAATAATGCACGTGTTAATGTATCTCGATTTTATGCATCAAGATTGTAAATAAAATAAATTCTTGACTTTAGGGAAGTAAAATAATATCTACTAAAAGGTAAATATTATTTGACTTTCATTTAGCCTTTTGTCACGGAGCATAGAGGAGCAAAAGTACTATATATTTATTTAATATAATACACTTTATTAGATTGCTAAAAATCAATAGCATTTCTGGTTCATCTTTTTCCTTGTAATAATATAAAATATATACATATTTTGAATTCTTGTTGGAAAAATTCCCATGCTACTTCCTTGATTTGAGACCAAATACCTAAATTGGCAGGTATTAAATATCCATAGTTCATATATTCGATGTATTAGCATTCTATTTGTGGGTTTTACTCCATTTCCTTAATCTTCCCCCAACAGTTGTTTTTAGGGTGGTTGGAACATGATAAATAAATATTTTTCTGTCCATAGAGAATATCTAAACTGATTTTAGTAGCTGTAAATTCGAGAGCTGGATACGGCAATTAAAAAAGTTTGAGGCGACTTTGTAATGGAAGAGTAATTATTTATGTGTAGAAAATTCTGGGGACTTAAATAATGTCTGAGACCCTAAGCACCCTATCACCGTAAGTTTATTTGGAAAAAGCTTGTAAATTTTCTAACCACGGTGGCATTTTAAGTTAATGAAAGTAACCCAGCATACCAGACTTGGTCAAATTAAACTTTTTAACTTTTTCTTCAATACCTTTGTAGAGTATCTAATCTTAAGAGGCATTTTGAAATATTTATTATTTTTTTCAAAACAGGGAACCCTGATTAATTGGAACTATCGGAAAAATAACTCACTTCAAATCAGTATGTGAAGTGCATTTTACCAATTGTGATTTACTGCCGAGTGGACGCCTAAAGAAATATGCTGTTCCTCGACTGGCTCCTCGGGATAAAACACCGTTAGAAGAAATCCCTGCAGTTGCAGACGCTTTTGAATTGAAGCTAAATCCCCGAATATCACCAACGCGATCACATGAGGTTTTTTCCGGGGAAAATAGCAAAATGTATTGAGCGCTATGGACACCAACTAGTCCAATTAATGTGGGTATGACTGAAATTTCATATTTAACACCAATAAGACCAACTGTCTTGAATGAATTTGGGGATATGAGAGTGCACCACCCATATCGGAACATAATATATTGAAAACAAGAAAGGAAGCCAGAAAAGATAGTTATATAGTTAGGAAACTTGAGATGAAAATTGAAGGACAAAAAAAGCAATATCTGCTCTTAGAACATTAATTTGGAAAAAATAAAAGAGAGGAGTACAAAAGGAAGGAAAGTAATAAACTTCATGATGGGTCATTAACACCAAATACTTCTAAGTCAAAGGACGCAATGTTACTAACTACACTAAAATACCATCACAAGAAGAAGCAGATATGGCAAAAGGACGAGCAGGAATTCGCCATTGCATTATATTTCAAATCGCTTTCTTTTGGAAAAATTAGTCCTACCTGCGGAGCGGATGGTACGAAACTGGATTCATCGATAATCAAAGTGCGTAGCCGGTTTTGATGACCTATTTTTTAAACGTTTCCAAAGTAAGGTTAATACACTGCCAGAAGATAGCCGAGACTGTGTACTATTATTTGATGAAATGGCACTCATGTCAAACCTACAATACTCGTCAGCTTTGGATTTGATAGAAGGCTTTGTAGGGCTACCTTGGACGAAAAAGGAAACTGGGAAAATACGCAGGAGTTTTATTGGTGAGAGGCCTCTATTCCCAATGGAAGATGCCAGCAGCATACTTCATCTCTGAAGGTGGAATTAACAGCGGAGACCTCAAGAAGGTTCTCATTTTGATTTTGCAACGCCTTTATTCCATAGGTTTAAGACCAAGAGCGTTCACCTGTGATCAAGCGTGCGTGAATAGGAAGACAATTGCCGACCTTGGTGTGTCAATTAAGAAGCCATTCGTATAGGTTGACGGCAAAAAGGTTTTTGTTTTGTATGATATCCCTCACATAGTTAAATCTCTGAGAAATAACTTTATGAGTAGTGATTTTATTCTGAATGATAATGTACTTTCTTTCGAAAATATTCGTCAAGTGTACGAAAGAGATACCTCCAGCACAGCCACCAGAGCCCTATGTAAGTTAACCTAAGCACATATACGTCCAAATCCCTTCCAAAAAATGACTCTCAAGCTGGCAATACAGGTTTTCAGTTACTCTACAGCAGCAGCCATAATATCGTGTCATGTCACTGGAGAGCTACATTTATCTTCTGCTCTTCCCACTGCATACTTTTTGGAAACCATCAATAATTTATTCGATGCACTTAATAGCAAACATTTGTATTCAGCTAATGTAAACAAAAGTGGCCTCTCAATTAATAATACTGTATGAAGGAATTAAAATATTTAAGACATTAAAAAAAGTGAATAACAGTCGCCCTTTGCTTTGACGGATTTGTCTTGACAATATCATCAGTTCTTGGTTTACTTACTGATTTTGGGAATAAATACATTTTAACAGGTTGATTAAATCAAGATCCACTGGAAAATTTATTCTCTGTCATCCAACAGAGAGGCGGGTTTAACAGGAACCCAACGGTAAAAGCTTTCCGGGCTAGCTATAGGCAAGTGACTTAGCAAAAACTAATAAAACCCCCAAAACTGGAAGCTACTCCATAGATGAGGACTCTATGCTTCAGTTAGAAGGAGAAGATAAGGTGGGAGATGATAGTGAGGGCAAATTCTGTATTACGAATTTCAATGAATGCACAGAAGATGACTATTTAGCTTCATCATCTGAAGATGAAGAAGTTTTTGGCCTCCCGGCAAAAGAACCGGAGACAGTGAGTCTCCAGCAGTGATCTGAAACATATTTCCTAGGATATTTAGTAAAGAGGCTCTGGGAGAAATCCAGGTGTATCAAATGCAGGGACAGATTTGTTGGGAAGCGATCCTTAACTGATAAAACTCAATTACTTATTCTCAATAAAACATTTCCAAATTTAAAGGATGGTCATTCGGGATTACTCTACCCTTCAGAAGAATAAAAAAATAGGAAAAAAGGTGCTCAGGGTGTTTGAAGAGTATTTTGAGGAAAATATGCACAACAGAAACATCATCAGCATATTATGGAAAAAGGCCCAACGCAAGTTATACAAGTATGATAAGTGCATTACAGAAGGAGCCTGCTTCAACCATTTGCAATTCTGAGTAAAGTTGTTATTTATGTGCATGACAAAAAAGGCTTGCAAATGGATGGTTCCCCAGAAGATGCATACAAAACAGAATAGTAAGCTAAGAATATTAGAACATCATTAGCTTTGTTAATGAAATTCAATTGTTTACCCTGGTACACGTATTTCACACAAAAAATGAATTTTTAATTTATTTCAATTATTATTTATACGATGCCGTATGTTTTATGAAATTAAATGAATAATTATCAAAGCCAATGTGTCTTTTAATTATCTCCATCGTCTCAGGCTCAGGGTCAATAAGGTGTCTTTTAATCTTGGTGACTAAATGTTACCCCACTTTGACGTAAAATATTTGTTTCTTGATGAATAATTAAGTCTGACAATAAAGTTATTTTATAATTTGGACGTTTTCGTGAGACGACAAACTGTGCAAATATTGCGGCCCAATTTCATTGGAATAAAATGAACCATGACGGCAAATAGACGACAGTTTTTCCCCTGCAACACAAAACTGTATGGTAGGATTGTCATCCGACTCTTCAACATCCGTTTCGAATTAGTAAAATCGCAATATACGAGGTGTGATAAAAAATAACAGGAATTTTTAAATTTCGCGGGCTTCATCATTCCGATTTTCAATAATTCCGAGTTTCAGTCACATTGTCGCACGGTCAATAAGGAATACTACCTGGAAGTTATGCACCATTTACGTGAAGAAATCCGACGAAATTGCCCAGAATTGTGGCAAAAAAACTCGTGGGAATTACACCACGATGATGCTCCCACTCACTCCTCACTGCTTATTCGCGATTTTTTGGTAAAAAAACAAAGCGTTATTTTGCCTCAGCCACCGTATTCACCGGACATGCCCCCCTGTGACTTCTTTCTATTACCGTGGCTGAGAACCATGAAAGGACGACGTTTTACCACCATTGATGAGATAAAAACAGAATCGCTGAAGGAGCTGAACTCTATACCGAAAAGTGAGCTCCAGAAGTGCTTCAAAGATTGGAAAACCGCAGGCACAAGTGTGTTATATCTAAGGGGGGTTACTTTGAAGGGAACTAAATTAATACTGATTAATAATTAAATATTCTTTAAGAAACACGAAAATTCCCGTTATTTTTATCACACCTCGCATAGGTAGTGTATTAATGCAAAATTTAGAAAAGAGAAGTTATAAAGAAATGACAGAAATATGACTAAACCAGCGGTCTTTATTTACGATTCAGTGAATAACTTACAATAAATATAATAACATCATAACCCTGTGGCTTCTAAATATCGTCTGAATATTTTTTTATCAGTTCAAATTAAAAACAACATTGAATTAATGTTTCCTTTAGTCTCACCCTCACGATTACATCTGTTCCGAAATTAAAATTCAAATGTTTGCACAGACGGCTTGACCGTAGCCACCATAGCCTTCTCTCGGAGGCTACGGCTCGACGGGCTTGACATACGTTGCGTTGCTATGTGTCGATTAGTAAACATATTGATATCGACAGTATCATTAGAACGTTATTTCAATGAAGCGACACAGAATTAGGTGTCCGTGTGCCGAAGCTGAAGCCGAGCTCGATTGTTCCAGCTTATACTGCTACTTCGATACACCTCTTCCATCTATCGGTCAAAATATCATTTAAAAAGTTATATCCGAAACTCCCTATCTCGTTGCCACTCTATATATACTTACGCTATGCTAAAACGATCACGTCCCCTCCTCCTAGGTATTGGCCTCGACAGTAAATTTTAAAACTTGGAACCCATGATGATGACCCCCCCCCCCAAAAGTTAAGGCTGGGACCGCCCTTGCGCGTTCCAGCTATAATCGACAACGTATTGTAATGTTCAAAGCGCATGTTCATTTGCCATTTCCACTTGGCCCAATTGCTTGCACCGATAAGCTTTTCAATTTTAATTTCCGGATTCATCATACACATTTAACGTTCACAACGTACTACCTGCAAATCGTCACTGTTCGCACTTATGCGGAAATTTTAAACCTAATACGTGCAAGGCACGTCACCTGTGTCCATAACCTCTTATTGTTAATTAAAGACTTTATTAAAAAAAGAACAGAACATAATCACAACTGAGCACAACTGAACTGGCTTAACAGAAAAAAAAATTGAATGACTTGGTAACATGGGCCACAAAACTAAAGAGAACAGAAAAAATTGGTGAGCAAATTCACCACCACTCTACAGTTCGCTACCGTACAGTGCACTTATGCTTTAATACTGTTAATCGTTTATGTCTCATGTACCGTGTACAGTACGCCTGAAGCACCCTAAAGAATGAATGATTACATGAATAAACTAGAGCTACTAGTCGTTCCTATAAGGATTGTAACTTCGTGAGTGTCACTAGCAAGCAGTCTGTATGTGTTCGACCCAAAAGGGTCTAGCTGTTAAAACTTCTCCGACTGTTCCGTCTAAGGTATCAAAGTAGATTCTTTTTTTCGGCGCAATGATAATTGGTACAGGGATACAATGCTGGGAATGGAGATGGCTTGGGCAAATGGTGGTGATTAGTCTTATTTTTGAGGGGTAGATGATTTAAGAATTTGTTTTCCCAAACAGCTTCCACCAAGAATGTCCCCGATCATCTTGGTGGCAGCTTTTAGCAAAGTTAACCTGGACTCTGGCAAATGTACGATACAATATATGAATGTACATTTTCTAAACACGTTGCATCTGCCGAGTTTCTGATTATTTACTGAAGAAAATAAGCATTGTTGCGGGAGGCAGGAGAGAGGGGGAGCCAAGGGAGGTCGAACCTCAGCCGAATGACCTGGGGAAGGGGGCAAGCTATCATTTGACCCCCTTATGAATCAAATATATCAGAGAACGAATATAAGTATTTAACAGCAATGGCTCAGTTTCACATCAAGGCAGTAGGAAAAAAATATTTGGATAAGTTTTTACAAATATTAATGATGGTGACCTTAAATTGTGATCTTCAAAAGCTATGTAGTTTAACGAGTTGATTTTCTTCTTTTTCATCTCATACCCAATCCTAGATCTCCCCATACATTTGACCAGAACCTGCAGATGTGACATCACCTCCTCCCCCACCTTATTGCTGCAATTGTTCCTTCCTCCCCCCCCCCCCAATCATGAACTCCCGCTAGAGGGAGAAAACAAATTACCTCAATCACACTATCATTTCTTTGACCTTCATTCATCCTTCCCCCCCCCCCCCATCTCTCCTCTCAATTTCTCAAAACTCCTTTCCCCTTATATTAAAAATAAGTATAAATATCCATTAGAAACCGGACTTTGGGATAGTCTACCCGATGATGGCGATGTAATACGCCAAAAGACGTGTTTTAATTGTAAAACGAAGTGGAGAGGGCTAAGTTACCCTTGAAAATCTGTTGATTATCAACGGTAACTTTAATCTATCATCACTGAATTTCTTTTTCTTACATATCTATGCCATTCTATTCTATCGACACCATTTTATTCCTAAAATCCCAAAAATAAGGGTAGTAGTCCCAGGTAATCTTATATTTGTGGAAATGCGCCATTATATCCCCGAATATTCCATCTGCTAATAAAAGTTGTTGTTTCAGGCTTAATTTTATGGAATAACATCATAAATGAAAATGACTGGCAATTTTCCACAAGAATATATTTAAAAAACGACCGGTTTCAGTGTACAACACCATCATCAGGTGAAATCATATCTTTTACATCCGTATATATACCAAATTGCATGAGGGGAGGAAAGGGATGAGAGGGGGTGGGGTTGGGAAGAATAAGGATTGGGACCCTTGGGATTCTTCCCAACCCCACCCCCTCTCATCCCTTTCCTCCCCTCATGCAATTTGGTATATATACGGATGTAAAAGATATGATTTCACCTGATGATGGTGTTGTACACTGAAACCGGTCGTTTTTTAAATATATTCTTGTGGAAAATTGCCAGTCATTTTCATTTATATTCCATCTGCTGGTGGAATTCTTCCTTTCATCTCCGACGCCACATTCTCACAAGGATCCTTGTGCCACCGAGTCACTTCGGCGCATTGAGGCCGGTCCTCTGGATGCTGACACCGAGGAAGACTTCACTCACCTTTGCCACATCTTCACTTTCCTTCCATTGCTCGGTGCCCCGTATCCGACATTGTTTTCTTCTCAGGAGAGTTCCCATTTCATCTTCACGTCTCCCTTTCCGTCAAAGATTTCTTCCATTTAAAAGCTGCAACCACAGTCATTTTAATACTACAGTTTACTCAGAAAAAATAACTGAGCTAGCAAATAATGCGAATGTTAGCCAATGCCAGATTTAAATCAACTCCTGAAAAATGTCCAAAAGTTTTTAGAAGTAAAATAATTCGAGCACGGAAGGAAGGGATGCAGGCATATATGAACGATACTTTTGATTACATTTTGCTATTTTAGAGCACGAATTTAAGACTACAAATGATTTCATCAGAGAGAAAAACTATAACTGCTATTTGACGAAAAGTATCGGCCTATGCTATGTAAAATCAGATATTAGCTGTTAATTATTTTGGATACATCAAACCTATAAAATCAACACACTTCATTCTTACGGCATCTAATATCATGATCCCAGGTGATTCATTAATAGCGTGAATTAAGATTTTTGGTTATAAATTTTCCTGCGTTGAAGTTGCGCTGAAGCAAACGTTGTTTTAAAAAACGAAATGCTCCATGTTGCCGATCTTTGCGAAATAAGCTAAGTTTATTCTAAGTGTATATTTTCTTTTGATATGGCCCTTTCTTTATTTCTCATTTTCACCTCTAAGTACCTAAAATTCAACTGGGGAGTTTCCACCATAGTTATAAGCTCAGTCAATAATTAACGACGGTTTGATTCGCTCTGACAGCACTTCCTCCATGCTAACGAAATGTTACGGAGCGGCGGCTCTGGAGCAGATGCATTGCTGTTATGTACTTTGAAGAATATTAGATAAATAAGCGCAGTTTCAAGCATAGCGAAAAAACTTGATATGATTTTGGATACCCTGGAAAGCTCACTATTTTAAAATGAAACCATTAATTAGTGATAGTTTGCATCGCCTCTGAAATTATCTTTCGCCGAATACTTTGCGATGATAGGTGTGCGCTAAAATTCGAGCCTGACATTGTGTTAGTACTGAGCTAAATATAGTGATCCAGTTTTAAATACCATCCAGACGATAGTTTTTTCATTGTGTATATCGCACATTATTCAAGCTGTGTACCGTAATTCCACCTACACCATATTTATCTTCTCACCTAATTAGACCAAAGAAAAACTTGTAAGCGCACTTCCATAACTACGTTTCCTGGCTTACTTTCATAAATTACATTCAGAAAGAATAAGCAGCCATATGGATAAATTAAATGAAAGTCTAAAACGAACTAAATGACTTAGAACAATTCGCGGTACATCAAATACTAGCCGTCGTCTTTCCCTGTTGGTAGGTCAGTTTAACTCTACATTTGCCGTTTCCGATCTCACTCTCATAATCTACGAAATCGCTAACCTGCTGCTTGATGTTGTCCACGTGCTGTACCACGAACTCCGTTGTTTCCTTCCAGAATTCGATTTTAAGTGGTCGGAAAAATAGTGTCGAGGAAGGCGATGGATTTTGCCAGATGATTTTACTCTCTGCAGCCGTCGACATAAGTTGCAACGGCACCATATGTGTAAAGAAAAGAAAAGAATCATCAATGAACTGGCCATTCTCGTCTGTAAATGCCTGCTTGTAATTGTTCTGCCCTTAGCTACCATCACAGCCTCATTTACAAAAAGTTGCAATAGGGACAATTCAACTTCTCTCAAGATTAACAAAACGTCTTCTTGCAGCAGCAAAATTCGCTGAACTGTGTGGTTTAGCAGAGCTTGCAACCGCAGTTCAGCGCTGTGATTTGTAATTATCAGGGAGTCTACGGTAGGATAGCAAGCACGTTTGCAATCCATTACTGCCTTGTAAGGAGGAAAGAGTATGGAATTATGTGCTTTAGCACTCTTTCTGGAGAACTGGGGCCTATTTCTCAAAGCTACAAGTCCACAAGTTACAAGTCTACAAGTCGGATCTTACAAGTGTGACTTACAAGTGTTTCTCAAACGAAAACGGAGGACTTGTGAATTCTCCACAGTTGTAACTAATATTTTACAAGTGAATATGGCGGTCGTCATCCTGTCCATTTTTAGCTATTTATTTAAGCTTTCAATATATTTCGAGAGTTTATCCAGCAATCTACTATTACCTAGAGTCAGTGCAACGTTGCTCGGTGTGTATAAATGCGTAAATACAAGATAAACGGTATTTTTGGTTTACAATTTACCTTAAAATATCCCAAGCGAGGACGAATCATCGGCAATACTTGAACATAATAAGGAAAAATCGTTTATTCCAACGTATGAATTGCAATTTTATCTTGAAATGAATGTTATTTATAATTCTTGAGTTCCGAAATATATTGTTGTGCTGTGTTTATCTTTCATACGTATTTCGTAAGAGCGACATAATAACTTAATATTGTATGGCAAGGATGGGGTACGTACGGTACGTACGTTTTCTTGCCTTTTTTGAATGCCGTATTCTTTGTGTGATGATGGAGATCTATTACTACGCTAACGTATCGTATGGTATCGTGGTTTTTCCTGAATATGCCCTACTTTTGTTGTTATTAATTAATTTGTAATACGTAACAGATTCCCTGTACGTAATGTATATTACACTACTGTCTACTACTGTAATGGGGATGTTGACTTATGAAGTAACATAAATGATGTTGATTCTGTTTAAATAACGGCTTTTAATTGTTTTTTTAGTATCATATGTCATTTGATTTATGTTCGAGACAGCTGTTATTATTCTGGAGGTGCAAAATGGCAAAGAATTTTGATAACAATATGCTATTATTAGGCAAAATAAAGGAGATGAAGGACACATTATTTGGTGCGTTTTCAGACACAATAACGAAGGAGGAGAAGATGACGAAGTGTAAAGATTTACTTTTAAGAGCTGTAGATAACAATTTCACCAAACATAATAAACGGAAATTAGAAGGAAAATTAACTGATAAGGACTTATAAAAATACCTACAAAAATAGGTTTCAAGCCGTAGGCACCGATGAGAGCGCTCGAAAAATACGATCTGAAATATTATTTTGTAAATAAAACTGCCTAAAATTCGATCAATACATTTACATATAGTATATTTTAATAATCAATATGGTAAGAGAGAGTAGTTTTCCTCTGTATGCCTCAGGTAACGCATCGCCCGCATGGCGTGTATTCGCGTCATTGTCGTGCAAAATTGGACTTCAAAATATGAACCTACTTTGTTCAATTGTATGGTAATGCGCAGCGATGCCGCAGAATGTTTTTACATCAATTCCTATTATCGTAGTCTACACATTGATGTGACTTATTTAGCCCTTCATTGAGCTGCAATATAACTTATTTCATTTTTAATCCAAAATTTAAACGAAAAACTTTCCAAGATATTTGGTATGAAAACTTTAAAATAAATAAAAAATAAATAAAACGTTTATTGTCGTGGACCCTTATGGGTCTTTCAGACATCTTAGTACATTAATTATCATTTAAACAAAACATAATTAAAAAAAATGTAATAATGCTTATAAGACAGTGTTTACACAAAATTTACATAATAATAATAAATTTACACAAAAAATACAATAAAGGGTTTTCACAAACAAATTAAAATTAATCACAGTGTTACAACAATCATTTCCATTTTCACTTTCTCTTTTAACATTTTTTAGTGAATATGGAATGAAATAATTTTCTTTTGAAACAGTGTACAGAATTACATATTTTTATATATGTTGGGAGAATATTCCAATTTCTTGCTACAGTGGCGATGTAAGATTTATATTAAATTTCAGTTTTGTGCTGTGGGATCTGTAGGTCTAAATGATGGGATCTTGTTAACCGGTTTTGGATGTTTTTTTTAATAAAAGAGTTGAACAGGTATGGAGGACAGGTTGGCTTGAAAATTTTGAAGGCGGAGAGAATAGATAAATAAAGCCGTCTTTCTCTAACTTTAAGCCATTTTAGTCTCTTGTATGAAACATGATCCCACCGTTTCAGATCGCATACAAATCTCACAGTAGCATTCATAGTAATCTGGAAGTTATTATTTGTTTCTTCGTTAATATTGCTTAGTACACCGCAACAGTAATCAAAATGTGGGAAAATAATCACATTTACTATTGTTTTTCGTAAGTTTGTAGGCAACTGGTTTTTGGATTTGTACAATTGGTGAAGAGTTTTATAGCTTTTACTCCTAAAATGTAGGCAGTGTGCATTCCAATTTAAGTTCCTGTCCATTATTACCCCTAGAATTTTTACGTGTTCTTCATAGGGGACAGCTTTATTTTTGACTATGATTGCTGGGATGTGGTGAAAATTTATCTTAGATGTAAGGTTCCTACTGCCGATAATAATAGCCTTAGTTTTATTTCCATTTAGTTTTAGGCCATTGGTCTCAGTCCATGCGTTAATATGGACAATATCAGCATTTAAGCTAGCAATAGTCTGTGTTAGGCTTTCTAGAGTTGAATTTTGGTAAATTTGGAAGTCGTCTGGATATAGAAAATATTGGGAGTGAATTACGCATCTCGGTAGGTAAAATAACGCTTGCTAAGTTTGTTAAATACAATATTTAAATATGCATTTAAAATCTACTTACTTTTAGGAAGTGAATCTTTTTTTTTCAAAATTAAAATCGATGCTGCTGGCGAATTACAGTATAACTTCAAATTTGACCTTCTAATTGTCGGTTTGCGTCTGGGGCACGAGTGATCTACACACCTGTCACTTCAATACTGATTTGTGCGTGATGGTTTATACCTACCTGCCTATGAAATATAACTACCTGCCTACAGCTCTCCATTCCACTCTCCTCTCTACCAACTGCTCCATTCGTTCATAATTATTTACCTTGACTTCCTTCATAATTTTCTTTATCCATTCTTGGTCTTCCTCTACAATTCTTCCCATTTATTTCTCCTTCCAAAGCTGTTTTCATTACGCTCTTGTGTTTCAAAATGTGTCCTTTTTTCTTTCCTTCTTCGCAGAGTTTTCATTATGTGACTCCGTAAGTGTTATACCATGGCTAGTTCCGGTATCATCTAAATTCCAATTCGTGGATGGATTGGACTGCGATGCTAGGATTACATTAATAATAGTGACACGAAGCGATGCCGGAGCACCCTCATTATCATATTCATACTTCGGCTACTTGGCTAATTGAAAACAATAATCACACTCCACTTCCAGTGAAGCAGTACCTTCTCTACCTCTCCTTCGACCTGGATGAGATTCTCGAAGTTGACCATTCGGCGAACGCCACCTCACTCGAGGCCCGAGATATTTTCCCAGTGGGTGGATTGGTACCCCTGACGGCCGGCGAAGAACACACCGTGATAACGCGGATCCAAATGCACCACAATACAACAACGGCGCACTTCCGCATCCGATCAATCAACAGGCTGGAAACTAAGGTGAGGAAAAGAGGGTTTTCAAACGCATCTAATCACTGAGGATTCGGAAATCATATGCAATGCTCCAAGGTTTTAATAAATCCTATTACGCAATCAGACCTGACCCGTTGAAATGATAGACGGCAAGACAAATTAGGTGTTTACCATTTAACCACCCATTCCGCCACCCATTGTCCTTACAATGGATTTCAGGTGCGAGTGACGATTCGGATGGAAGGTTGCTTCTTCGATAAATGCATCACTACTTGCGAGCGTAATATATGAATTCACATGAAAACAAAGGCCCCGGCGACCAATGATTTTACCGTCCTTGCCTAAAAGGCGTCATATATCGCATACCTACTTATACTGAATCCCCTTGGTAAGTCCCCACTCTCGTCGAAACGAACGAAATATCCACCCATGTCTCGATCGTTCACGTCGTCGGTGAACGAGGCGTTTTGAACATATATCATAAAGGAATATAGACAGATTGGTAATCTGAATCTTTAAGTGCAAAAAAAAGAGTAACTGATATGAAAAAGGAGTAGCCAAAGACGAAGAAAGAGCGGTGATAAGGAAGAGCCCAGTAACTATAGACCGATTTCCCTCACGTCTATCTCGTGCAAGATATTGGAACATATAATTGTCAGTTCAATTATGGGGTGTTTGGATAGCCAAAACTTGTTAACGCAAAATCAGCATGGATTCCGGAAAGGTAGGTCTTGCGAAACCCAGTTGTCCCTCTTTCTTCACGACATTCTTTCCTCGGGAGAAAGGCTTGTCCAGGTAGGCGCAATATTTCTAGATCTCAAAAAAGTTTCTGATAAAGTCTCTCATTCGAAGTTACTCGTTAAGTTGAAAGCTTACGGAATACACAACGGCGTAATATGTTGAATAAGAGAGTTCTTAGCCGACCGCGAACAGAGGGTAGTTCTAGATGGTATTAGTTCAGATGTAGTGGAAGTAACATAAGGTGTACCCCAGGGAAGTGTCATCGGTCCTTTATTATTCCTTTTGTATATTAATGGCATCACTACCGTTGTTACGAGCAAAATTCACCTCTTCGCAGACAACGCAGTTTTGTACAGGGATCTAAGCAATGAGTCTGACAGGATCGCGTTACAAAAAGACCTAGATGCTATATATGAATGGTGCAATACTTGGCAGTTAGAATTGAATATTAAAAGGTGCGTTGTTATACATTTTTGGAAAAAGAATAACTCGGTCAACGAAGCGTACACAATTAATCAAACCAACTTATGGAATGTAGGTATAGTGAAACTTCCGATGCCATAGTTTTGTATATGCCGAAGGAATTTCATAGAGACGAGGGGATTTGTTAGGATTAAAGTTTTAATGTTTATTTGTACCTCGATTCTCAATACCTCTACAGTAAATGATAGCTTCAGGCATGTATGGATGGATAAAGATCACACGTAACAGCAAGATATCTAAAAAAGTAATAGAATTAATCATTTAGGAGAAAGTTTATAATAATAACTTAAACAGATTAAAGCTACTGTAATTATCTCTAAAAATAAATAATTAAGCTTTTATGGGACAATAAATATATATTTGTGATTTCCCTTTCAGTCGGAACTTTCGCGCGTAGTTCCAGTTCACCTGAAGGCAGCTGAAAATAAATCAACGACTATCACTCTCAATGGATCGAATTCAACGTGGAACTATGTCCTCTCCGTGAGTAGCGGTGCTTCCATTGCCGGCGGAGGAACTACTCTGAGAATTCCACGAGTCCTGGCGGCCGCCGTCTCACCCAACTCGAGCTCAGGTGAGAACAACCATCACGTGACATTAAGATCACTCTGAAATAGCACTCAGATTGCCTCTTCGGAGATTTAATGTTGGAAAACGGCGAACGAAGCGCAAATAAGACCCCCACGTAATTCGGTACGGCTATATTTACTCCAAGGATCAAAGTCAATGAATGGTTTGAAGATCAGAATTCTTATACACTTCACAGACCAGTGAAGAAGAGGTTTCAGAAAAATAAAGATGAAGTGACGTATATCAATGATACTTGGCAGTGTGATCTCAACGACTTTAAATCGAAGAAAAATGATAAAAGATCGAATTGAAATATACTTTACCAAATTTGATACCGATAATTGGGAGGATGTGTTACCCGAACTTTTAACTGGTAATAATAATCGCGTGCATTCAACCACAAGGAAAGCTCCATCGGAGTTGAACGATAAAAAGGCATTCGAAGTCGCATAAAGCCTAACATCATCTAGTAAAAAAAGAAAGCTCGATTCTCGGTGGGTGATCACGTCCGTGTATTCAAGAAGTTTCCATTTGCAAAGGGATACACTAAAAATTTCACCAAGTAAATTTTCAAGGTGGAGTAGGATGAATAAAAAATCGTTACTGCTCACATACCGATTGAAAGATGCGAAAGCATAAAGGGCTCGTTCTATGGTGAGGAAATTACCATGACAACGGTGACTTATGACAGGGAATTTGAAATAGAGAAGATCTTAAAGCGTAGGGGGAAGGGGAAGAAGGAAGAATACTTAGTTAAATGGGTGGGGATATGATGATGATTTCAACAGTTGGATCTCAACCTGTCAAGTAAAACAATTAAAGAGATGAATATGTAAGTGGTTCTCTTTAGCGATAGCTCTGGAAAATATTTTCCCAACAACACGATTGCAAGGTTTCGTACGAAATTACCACAGCGTATTTCAGTTGGGGATGATTGGTTTGAGGGGCATTCATAAATTTATTTTCCGAATTTGAAAACAACTATAAGACCAAAAACGAAAGGAAAATTTAAAATGAAAAATCATGATCCGATTGAAATTCCACCGAGAAATATTCCAAAAAATGATGTAGAACCCCTTCTTCCCAATTCTTATGACAATAGTGAGAAGACGGAATTCTATTACAAAGCCAAGAACATTAATGATTGCAGTCATCTGATCGTATCCGTTAATGATCACAATGTAAAGTTGAAAATTGCTCAGTACACGTTGAAGGAATTACTCGATACGCTCAGAAATTCAGCACCAAAGGGCCTACGGGTGGATTTTGACCAACTTAAGCTGGTGTGTAGATGAATTTTCGTGGTGTTAATCTAGAGGGGAGATGGAAGGCATCAATAGAAACCGAAGCGATAAGCCAAGTGGTAGCTCATTTGATGCGGTGGAACCGCAATTAATTGGGGATACGATGAGAAAATGCATCAGAGTGATACACCTCAATGCAGGCAATCATCAAATATTCAACCAACCATATTAACTTCCTCTCGAAAACAGAGATTTAAAAACAGTGGAAACATTACTGGCGCATAAGATGGGTGAACCATGTTCCTCAAGCCGGATTTTGACGCTACGTCCCCTTTTCCTGATGAATTTCTACTCACAAGTTCCGCAGGGGATTTCATAGACTCCCTCCATTTGCAGGGGAGTCCTATCTTCCACACCTCTTAAAGGCGATTCCAACTGTTGGTGCGGTCTAAAAGCCGTCTTAATCTCAAATCTTTGGAGAAGATCCCCTATCCTATCCGCCACGCCCTTTATGTGGGGAAGGCAGGCTCCCGTCTGGGCGGTGATGTCGTCAATTCTCGTGGTCACTGATACAGAAGAGTTTTCGTAGGCCTTTTCCTTGATTTTTCCAAAAGCTCGGGAGATAGCTCCGTCGTCATATCCATTCTGGCGTAAAATGGCTTCAAGATTTCGTTTCTCAGTTGCAAAACTTCCGTTGTCGCTTATCCGTATGGACCGTTGTATAAGGCTGTTTATCACACAGTTTATTTGGGCCTGATGGTGGTGTGACGTGGCATGGAGGTAACGATTGGTAGATGACGGCTTCTTGTTTACAGTGTGTCCCAAGGTTCGGTCTTATTTTTTCTCGATCAACACATCGAGGAAAGGTAATTTTCCCCCTTCTCTACTTCCATGGTCTATTTGATATTGTCGTTATTGCCGTTCAAGTAATGATAAAATTCGTCAGGCTTCTTCCGGTCATGTGTCCAGGTGATAAGTGAGTCGTCAATGTATCTGAGCCATAACTTGGGATTATTTTCCACGTATTGAGGCACTGTCATCTCTAGTCTTTCCATATTTAATGTTGGTCACCGCTAGTGAAATGGGGGATCTCATTGCTACCCCGGAAGTCTGTTGATGAAGTCCTTCTCTGGTATATTAATGACATCACTACCATAGTTACGAGCAAATTTCCCCTCTTTGCAGACGATGCAGTTTTGTACGGGGATCTATGCAATGAATCTGACAGAATTGCGTTACAAGAAGACCTAGATGCTATAAATGAATGGTGTAATACTTGGCCGTTAGAATGGAATGTTAAAAAGGGCGTTGTAATGAATTTCTGGAAAAAGAATTACTCAATCAACGAAAAGTACACAATTAATCAAACAGACTTATCCAATGTAGAGTCAGTTAAATACTTAGGTGTGACCCTTACTCAGAATCTGTCTTGGAGGAAACACGTATGGAAAATCTGCGCACAGGCTAGTCGCAATTAGGGATTTATTATAAGAATACTAGGAAAATGTGACGAGAAGATGGAATTTACTAAAAGAATACAAGGAAATTGTCACGAGAAGGTTAAAGAGCGATGTTATTTTTCTCTCGTGTAACCACACTTGGAGTATACCGCTAGCATATGGGACCCCTTATGAAGTAGGACTAGTCTCAGAAATAGATCGAATAGGCCGGAGAGCAGCAAGGTTTGTAAAGGGTTATTACAATAAAATTTACAGTGTTACCAAATTGTTGAAGCAATTAGGGTGAGAACTGATCGATTGGAGAAATAGAGGTCAAATATTTTGCACAAGTTCGAAGCAGATGATTTTTTGCTGGACGTTCAACATATTTTGATAGAGCCAACGTATTTCGGTAGAAAAGATCACAGGAATAAGATAAAGAAAATAGACTTCAAAACCGATAGATTTAAAATGTCATTTTTTCCGCGTACAATAAGGGATCATTATAGTTGCGATAAATCAATCATATTATAATCCCGCTCTCACAAGGTATAGAAGACTTTTCACTTGTGTTTAATAACATAACATCATTACTAACACTTCACCCCGCTTGAAATATCCGGCATTACTTTGTTTTCTGCATGAATCAGTATCTCGTAGCTTTCATGAATTAATGTATTAATTAACCAGTAGTTGTCTCTTTACCTGTGTACTGCATGTTTGGATGTTCATTTACGTATCACTCCCCCAGTTCCTGGTGTGACTGTGCACTGTTCTCACTACTTTTTGGCATGCGCCTAGTGCCCGGGGGAACGTGCAAGGTCCTTATTTGAACTGGGACGAGTCCTACATGCCTGGTGTGGAATCACCCCATGCCACACACTCTAGTGGTGGCTTGCAAGGTACTTTGTAAACGTAGATGATAGGTATCGTGCAATTTATGATGCCAGTGTTTACTTTAAGAGGGCAGAGTTTTTCATCGGGACTAGTAGATTTTCAAGGATTAATGCTTTTAAATTGATTCTGACACTAAAAATTTAGATTGAATCATTTTCCTCTTCATTAAAGG
The DNA here is from genome assembly GCA_963573305.1 of Pyrrhosoma nymphula. NCBI lineage: Eukaryota > Metazoa > Arthropoda > Insecta > Odonata > Coenagrionidae > Pyrrhosoma > Pyrrhosoma nymphula. Next base: position 61,777,309 of record OY754338.1, on the reverse strand, counting down.
CAGCCACTCGACCCCAACTCTGAAGATCGCAGTCCAAAAGCAGCCCTGGTTCATCGCGGTGGTATCCATCGTCAGCATCCTGATAGGGGCTGCCTGCGTGACAGCCATCGTTCTTATCCTCCGTTCGAAGCACAGGAAGCGACACAACAGCCTCAAGGAGGCCATGCTTGGATGGAGCTGCCTCAAGGGAGCAGCCGTTCGGAAGGGTAACTCCAAGGATGACCCCCAGGGCCAGAACCTGAGGAGTTACGGTGAAGGCGTCTGGAGTTGCATGTCACGGGGCTACCCCTCGACGGGGAACCTGGCCGCCTCCGTGGCCACCGTGGGAAGGGTGGAGGCGAACCGGTGGGGAGCCAGCGTGGAGAAAGAACCCGGTTACGCCAACGGCAGCTATGAAGGGCAGGAAGACGTTGAGGATGGGGTCTCAACCGAAGACGGGGACTCAGAAGAAGCCAGGCACTACAAGGAAGTTTTCATGAGGAGCCCTAATGACGTGACTACCGAGCTATGATTCAAGGGCAAGTGTATCCTTTCCAGTGTTAGCCTTGGGATGAATTGAAAGAAATAGATTAATGACCGGCTGACGAATATAAAAACACCAAGTTTCACGATTTGGATTATGAAAATCGCGGTATTTCAAACAATGCAATGTTTACTACATAAATTATCATGCGGTGGCGCGCTAGACACGCTCGGCGATTTTATTTGAAATGTGAGAACTGGCGGCGGTTCAACGGTTTTCAACGCACCCATTTGAAATCCTATGCTGAAAAAAACATTCAAGTCGAAGTCTACGTTAATGGCATTTATAAACTAGGCTTCATTTGTGAAACTATTTGCCAATAACAGAGACCCGAGGATATCACACGTGTCACGGGAAGATATCACATGTGTCACTTCGCCGGCAATCACGAACGCAAGAGACGTCTGATCGTCGCTGTGGATCTTAAGTTCGATATGCCCCGTCATGTTTTCAGCTGATTTCAGTCTCGCGTAGTGTTCCGCTTACCGTCCTCGTCGTGACAACTGTTTTCAACGAGCCTACCGTTTCTCGTCGAATTCATTACCACGCATCGAGTAGCTTGACTAAACATCTGTGGCTGCTAAGAATTACAGGAGACGGGCTGACGTCCTATCTTGAGTAACCACTTAGCCTCCAAAAGCTGGAGTTCCGTCTTGGCATTGAGTGATTGACGTCCTTTAAAGCCCGGGGAAACGGGACTTTCATAACAATTGTAACGACTGTGATTGACATGCTCTATCCGTTTAAGCTGAGGATACCAAACGTCTGATTACAAAAAAGTGTATACCTGAAAGACACATGGCATGACTGCCAAAAGACATCTACAGTCCCCGTTCAAGGGGAAAAACATTTCAGTGATAATTTATTACCAAACAAATCCGTATAATAACTCAAAGATAAAGGTGATTTATCGCTACTTTTCTTTAATGAACCACCTCAGCCCCCGCTCACTCAAACGCTGGTTGCACAATTAGATGAGTAGATTTATAGCATAAAAAGTCTAATTTAATAGCTAAATTAAATTCTCTAAGCATTTTTTAAGGCTCAAATAACTTAATCAAAAGAAGGCAGCAAATTTTCCACTGTAATTTCCAACGCATTTCATTTCTCTCAGAATGGTTTTAAATCCAAAAAAGAGTTTACAGCACCATCACCTACGTTCATACTATGTGTTTAGGAAAGCCGATCAAAATGAATCTTAATGACTTAATAATCCCCTTTCCCAGCGTTGTCGTGAGGGTAAAATGATACGATGTACTTTGACAATGTACTGACTACTGTTTTTTGCAGTTATGATTTTTTAAGAAGAAATATTTACTCAGTGAACTTATAACTGACTGGTAAAGTTATGCGAGAATAAAACCTCATCTTCTGCGAGTGAGAAAAGACTTTCTGTGAGCACTCTAAGTGATGATTCGGTGCTATAGCTGGTGCGCTTCATTTATGCCTCTCAAACCTATCTGTGCTGGGTTGGAGCCGAAAAATACACATTCTTCACTAAGAAAATTTCAATTCGATTCATTAAAAATCATTTTCCTCAAAGTGCTCGCAAGTGATCGAAGAATTACAAGCGTGGTTTCACCAACCGAGTGGCCTTGGACTCTTGGAGCCACCTCCTAATAATAAACCTTATCGAAAATGAGGTTATGAACTTGATCCTCGACCATTGAGGTAATTCAAATAACTGCTTTTTGGCATGTTTAACAATTTTCCTTGATGTATGAACGTTGTGTTTTGTGGAATTATAATTTGTATATTACATTTTTTTTAAATACCAGACAATTTTGCAGTCCTTTCCAAACATTTTAACTCGTCAACGTCATAAAAGCTACGTGGTCAGATTTTGTCCGACCAGAAAGCTATGTATGTACATTTTGCGTTGTTCATTTATTCACAATTTCATTGAAACCTGAGGCTGACTTGCAGCAAATTTTCCTCGACACATATTCATTAGGAATTTTGCAGCAATAAAAAACCACTAGGGGAAAGTTCACTTAAAGGGCGCTATTGAACCACTCATTTGCGCTACTGACTTAATAATACAAAAGTGCACTTGCTTTTCATTCGTGATTCAGACCCCCTGCGGACTGAAACTTCAAACCAGATCAGGAGCAGAGTTGATGTGCGCCAAACATTAAAATAACATCGATAAAGTCACCCAAGGTTGTTGTTTTTTGATTGATTTTCAGTAAAGGACAAAGTTAAGTCAAGGAATAATATAATGGAGAATTTCAAACATGGATAATGTAAAGTTTTTTTATCACTCTGTAGTAAAAAGCTTACATTTTTAATAAGTATGTTGAGTGAATTAGATAACCATACAGGGTCTGTCCCAAAAGTAGTACGACTGATTTTTTCCCGGGCAGACGGACGGACGGGTGGCGGTTTCTCTGGCTGGGTTCGAGGGAGGGGTGTCTCAGGAAAGACTGGAGGCCGGTAGCAGTTGGCTCCCAGCCTTTGCAGAGTGCAGATCGTTCATTTGCGAAACCTGAGTAACGTGACCTCGTAACGCTCCGTCATGAACCGGTTATTGGAACAGTGCTACGCCATCAAATTTTGCGTGAAACTGAGCAAAACCGGGAAAGAGACTCATGGCATGCTCAAGGCAGCTTATGGTGATAACGATATGGGTAGATCGGGTGTTTTTAAGTGGCACAAGTTGTTTCGGGAGGGTAGAGAAGATGTTGAAGACACCGAACGTTCAGACCTCAAAAAGTGATGACAATCTTGCAAAAGTGAAGGCTTTGTTGGACAGGGATCGCAGTTTAAGTGTTCGCATGGTTTCTGATGAACTTGGCATCCCAAAAATTGATAAGACATCGACTTGTGAGCGAAAACATGGGCATGAGAAAGGTCTGTGCGAAGTTGGTGCCGCGAGTGCTCTCGGACAAACAAAAGGAAATTCGCACGCGGATCTGCCAAGAGCTTCTCGACCATGTGAGTGAGGATCCCACTTTTTTAGACTATGTCGTTACTGGGGACCAGTTGCCCCACCAGACTTCTTCCTCTTCCCCTGCTTCAAATCCGTACTGAAAGGACGTCACCACGACCCGGTGGAAGCGTTACAACAGGCCGTGACGAGAGAGCTTAGCAGCATTCCGGGCGCCACCTTCCAGAAGGCGTACGAGGCGTGGAAAACCCGCTGGCAGGGGTGTGTGGACGCACAAGGGTGCTACCTCAAAGACTTTTGAATGAATGTATCAATTCTGGCAATAAATGTTTTTTTTTTAATCGACTCAGTCCTACTACTTTTGGGACAAACCCTGTACACCAAAAATTCGGCCGTGACTATTGTGGATGTTGGGTGAATAATTAGTATGAGTAGTTATTACTACTTGCAGAATACCGAACGTTTCGTCTGCGTGCATTGTTCCATTCATCGATCTAGCGGGCCGGGCTAGGACGGCTGCCGATCCGGTGTTTTCTCATTATAGAACTCACCACAGCAAACGCTAGTGATTAAAAGTTGTTTCGCGTTCCATTTGTCCTCTTAGTCTAATTATGACACTGAGGCCGGAAGCTGCCCACTCCCGAAACCCTTTCACCTATCCTTTTTCCCTTCCTATTCCCGCAGCCCTTCCTAGTCCTCGGTGATGAGCTGACGCTCGCAGACCGGGGACGAAGGGTGGAACCCTGCGCGGAAGACCCGCTTATTCACTGTTCCATTCATCGCTGTTCCTGTGCCATAAATTGCACTGATGTGGTCCGATCTGCAATAACTTCAACATCTTAAATGAAAGCTCACACAGAAACAATGGTGACTGTTAAATCTCTGTGGAGTGCATCAACTATCAGAGTTGAAACCGCGGAAACATCAATGCGTTCTGCTGACTCAGTAGTAAGGGTGATTTCCAAGATGGGTATGAGCAATTGAGTACTTCTGACTGCTTCGACCCTTAGTGATAAGATATTGGAGGGTTGAAATGGTAATAAGAAAACATTTCCTGAATTAGAATTAATGGAAAAATGTTTTGTCATGAGCATATGCCAGTACCTGCCGAAAGACTTCTGATGGACAGCGTTCATGAAAATTAAATGAAGAGTCTAACGAAAGTTTGCCTTACCTGAACTCATAAACGGAGGTAATTTTGCCAAAGCCTCAAAAATGTTGCTTATTGAATGCTTTTTAAGCCTCAAAATGTCAAATAAACCATTAAAATATCATATAAATCCTGTTTTATTTTTAATTAATAATAGCATGATTTAATTTCGCTACATTACTTTTGATATTTCACTTAATTAATGATTCAAACTCAATTCATTTTGTTTTCATATTTAAATTGAATATTAATGGTTATCTTAGCTATATTTCCTCGGATAATTTCAAAATGAAAAACATTTTTATTTTATTACAATAATACCCTGTCCAGAGTACGAATTCCTTTTTCTCCAAATAACAGAAGCCATCCTAAAAACTATTTTTACATCAAAGAATATTTTTAAAAAGCGAGATGAGACTCGAAACCGAGACTAGACTGACCGCACTTCTTGTCTCGTTTTCTCTCGCTGCAACACTAACGATCACAGTCGCTGACTTTCCTTAACCACATGCATCGCATCAAAAGCATTTATTCGGGATCAATAAAGACGATGTACTGCGTAATCAGTTGTCCCTTGAACGCAGACGTTTTCACTGGCAATAAATCCCCATTATATAACTAAAATATTAATAATATTGTTTCAAAATAGATGCATTATAGGCATTTAATAACTTCCAAAGGCCAAACATAGGCGACCTTGTGTCCCAAAGAGACTTCTTACGCAGATGCCTAAATAATATGAATTTGGTCCATTACCTTAGATATTAGGAGGCCATCTGCTCACAAACGGATCCAGGGAGCGGGAAAGAACATCCAAGGCATTCAATCCATCCCTCATTGACATTCAAGGGAGAACAGAGATAAATGATGTAAGATTTTCCCGGTGAATCTGAAAAATAAATTTTTCACGGGAAAATTAATATATTATTAATTTATATATTATTTTAATATTATTTTTTTATTAAATTTTTGGCTATATATCTGTCAAAATTTTGACGAACGACTTGTTCGTCATCATCAGGGCTTCTGAAGGCCGCACGAGTCAAAATTGGCCGTTATTAATATCCTACAATCCGGATCAGGTGACTCCTGATTTGCTCGTTTGTCTGATTGGCCATTTGCCGACTCTCTCATCTTACCTTTCATTTTAATGAAATTGATGATACGATTCCAGGCACTACTTAATTGAAAACCAGTGTTTCGGTTAAAATTTCTTTTTTCTAGGCGGATCTCGATGGCTTCTTAGATTAAACGGTCCCAATAGCCATGCGTGCGGCTAAGTATCTTTGCATCTTCCCATTTTATGGAATGATCTTCGTTGATTCTATGTTCCGCTACTGCCGACTTCTGTGGTTGCGCCAATCTAAAGTGCCTACGATGCTCCTTCAGCCTGGTCACAATCATTCGGCCTGTCTCTCCCACATACTTTACCAAATTCACAGGGGATTTTATAGATTTATTCAGGCCGATGGGATCCTTCGCCCCCAACAATTGATCCCTTAATTTAGGCGGTGGTAGGTGAATAGTTTTAATATTATAGTGCTGGAGAATACGGTGAATCCTTTCCGATATGGTGGAGATTTAAGGGAGGAAAGCTTTCCGATATGGTGGAGATTTAAGGGAGGAAAGCTTTAGTCAACGGTTTTTCAGACGGCTCCCCTGTGCAGCTCTCTTGTGCTGCAAAGGACCTTCGAGTATAGAGATGTTCCCCATTCTATGTCTCACCCCACAGATATGCCCCCCATCAGATCCACCAAGAATATAAGGCCCAGTCATTGGGAGGTCACGTGACTCTGACTTCACCCGATGTAGGGCTACTCGTAGAACACGTCCTAGCCCTAGTTGCACATGTACTTGAGTGGTAATCACCATATTTAGCACGTTTGTTGTGCTGTTATTTGGTGAATTAATCAGAAATTCGGCGGAAACTGCGGTGTTCCATCATATCGCAGGTTTTTCTGTCCATTTGTTTTAATATTATGTGTAAATCAGCTGGTGAAAATACCATTTACGTGCGCTGTTCCGGTTGTCAAGGAAATTACAAGTCCGGACCGAAGGTTCATGTTTTCGGCTTCCCAAGAGACGAAGACCTGACCAAAAAGTAAATACGTGCAATCAAGAGAGACAATTGCAAGCCAACGAAGAATAGTAAGGCATGTATTGCAATAATGTATAAGTTTTCGCCGGAAGAAATACCTTTAATTTAATATAAGTCCTATTTTCTGGTATATCTAGTGAGATTCGATTTAATGATGGAGCAACAGTTAAAATACACTGTATGCAAGTGACATTGTAAATTTATTTTCTCCTCTCGCTAATATTTTAGGCAGGCTGCCATGGGAAGTATAAATAAAGCTTGTTTTGTCTAAAAATTAATTCTCTTAAAAAAATTGATCAACATTTCTCACCAAATTTCGCGATATTATATGGCAGTGGCTAGTTTTCTTGTCTTTAGTTTATTTAACAGACGAACGCTCCATATTTTATCTCCATATTGGACACTATGATGAAAAAATATCGTTGTAGTTCGAACTACGAATGGTGGAAGAATTCTTGGTAACCTTGTATTGAGTTAAGTGATGATCAGTTACACTTCTCAATATACGACTTGGAAATTAATATGTACTGGATTTTATAGTAACTTGTGCTACCCGTTTCCACAGGAATGTTTGTGGATATTATTTTAATGATAAATGAAATAATGCCTGTTTATAAAATGGAATAATTAGCAAGCATATGACATTCGAGCGATAGAACTTTATTCGCTAATATGGCTTGATGTTATACATGCATGGATCGTTAACCAGGGAAAGGCATATTCATAACCTCTGCACTAAAGTGGCATATGTATGTTATCTCCCGAGAAGGATCAAAGATCTCACTGATACAAACACGGCCCTTTCTGTCTATCATGCTACAAAGTCGGCTAAAATATAGAATGGTAGTTCGGGGCCAATCTCACCAAGCCATTAGGCATTTTAGATTTGAAAAAAAGAACCAGTAGGAATCTAAATAGCATTCCTGGGAGAAGTTACTGTGGGGCTTATTTTAAATCCTAAGGAATTATTACCCTACCCTCCCGGTATATTATACCTCTATTGTCTCTGTTGGTCAACACACAAGAGTGTTTGATGTTGACATCAATAGTGATGTGCATAAATATAATACCAGAGCTTCCAAAGTCTAGCATTTCTCCTATAACTCACCCTATTCAGAAAATTCCAGTAAATGTTGCTGTGAGACTTTTTAATTGTTTACCAAAAGAACAAGGAAATATACTACTTCTCAGGGTTTAAAAATCAACTCTACCAATTATTGGTAAGCAGCTCCTATCATTTCATTTACGAAGTTATGTCGTCACAGAGGGTTGTCTGAACGGTATTCCCAATTGTGTGCGACGTTGTCTGTGAAGTATATTTTTTTTGAATTCTTCTACAATGTTAACAACATGTCCTAGAATTAATCAAGAATTATTATTATTACATTAAAATGATTTCCCTTTTAACTATCACTAAGGCCTGTTCTTGACTATGAGGTTTTCATGTTAGTAATCACATTAATGTTTGGAGCTGATTTTTAGGTAGTGTACACATTTTCAAGAACTACTGTAGTGTTATTATTTAGTAAATCCATCGACGAGCACGTAGTACCCAAGGAGTGGAAAGTTGCAAATGTCACTTCCATATTCAAAAGTGGAGATAAAGAACAGCCATCGAACTACCGATCGATATTGCTCACATCTGTCTAATGCAAAGTCCTTAAACACATAATTATAAGTTCAGTTATGAGACCCCTCGATGTGCAGAACTTGCTAATTAAAACGCAACACGGATTAAGAAAGGGAAAATCTTACGAAACTTAATTGTCACTTTTTGCCCACGATATTTTATTCTCGGGAGAAGAGAAATTTCCAGTTGACGCTATTTTTCTTGACTTTAAAAAGGCACTTGAAAAAATTTCCCCTAGAAAGTTACTTATGAAATTATAATCCTACGGGTTAGATGACGACGTAATTTATTTGGATGGAGAATTCTTAAGGGATCGCGAACAAATGGTTGTATTAGACGGCGCTATCGCTAATGAAGTAAATCTCACATCAGGTGTCCCACAGGGGAGTGTCATAGGCCCACTTCTGTTCCTTTTGTACATAAAAGATATCGGTGAAACAGTTAACTGTAAGCTTCGATTATTTGCAGACGACGCAGTGGTGTATAGAAAAATCCGTAGCCTTAATGATAAGCAAGCGCTAAGGACCTTGAGGCATAACAGGAGTGGTGCGATGCGTGTCAGCTAGCATAGAACCTGAAAAAATGCGTTGTCATGAATTTTTGGAAACGGAACGGGTATCCCAGATTTTCTAGGCCTGCAGCAACCCAGGAAAATGAAAATTGTCCACAAAGTGAAGATTAAGACAATTATATATTAAATGAAAGGAAAACTTTGTTCTATTCCACCAATTTATTCTCCGGTACAACTAGTTTCGACGCAGCGGCGTCATCTTTAGGTACCAGGTAATTGGTGGAATAGAACAAAGTTTTCCTTTCATTTAATATATAATGAACTTCCACAAAGTTGAGCCTGAGACGATGAAGATGATAAAGACAATTATTATTTAATTGTACTTCCTCAGCATGAGGGTTGGCGGAGCGAGCGAAGAAAGACAGCAACAGGACATAGCCACCTTAGCGGAAACACACTAAGTAAATACATTAGTAATAATGAAAACTTTGTATGATTGAACTTCTTAGAAGTTAATTAAACATGCATATTTGAGGCTACTTGACTCTTTTGCTCCATGGCACATGCAGAAAACACCCTCAAAACCAAAGGCTTACTTGTGATTTTACAATAAGTATAACGTTGAGCAACAACTTAATTTTCCTAACCAGTTGAGAAAACATACAAGAGAAGAGATCCGTGGATCAGAAATTCCTCATTTCATGTCACACGCGTACAATATACCATGGTAAAAGGCTTCTATTATTTTAATGTCTTAATAAGTGGTTCAATAAAAGGCTAATAATTTGGTATCATTGGAAATATGATATCTTTTTCCTAATAATGAGGCCAAATTCAATTAATTTTGTGTTTAGTGATACCTCACTCAAACTATCTTAACCATATTGTAGCGTCAATAGGTTTTATATAGGTTCCAGAATTTTGTTTACTATCCAGACAAAAATTAAGTAATATTTCAGTTGTCAACTATGCTATTTCGTTTAACTTTTTTAAACCTTTTCCGAGATCACCAAAGAAAGTTCAAATAACATTTATTCATTAGCAATAGTATGAATTGTAATAATTGATTACAATTGCCCGATTACTGGAACAGCAGTGGAATATCCCCATGCGTCATAGCGTAAGAGTTAAATAGGGGCTGCCAATTGTCTTGCATGGAAGGAATTTGTCAAGTGTCCGGGAATTTATAACTTAAAATATGATACCTTCTCGTCCTCATAATTACCGCATTTTCTGGTCATTTAGGCACATCTTTTATTCCCAAAAATGAATTCTAAAATCTCTTATGGAGACTTCAGTCTCTTATGGGCCGAAGGTAAAGCTTCGATGACAAGCATCCGATTTTGCATTAACGTTAGAGGTGCCAATCTCTTTAATTTTACCACAGACTGAAGAGGTAAACTTGAATAAACGTAATTAAATACAGAAAAGATTATATCACACAAAATTTAACATATAAAAGTGTATTGGCATCGACTCTGAGGAAATATAATTTTAATTTTGAAGATAGAGAATCACTAGTAAAATTTCCACATTTTTAATGTCCGCCAACAAAGGCTTTGGCACGACCTCGGATGATGGCATAGCAAGAAAAAACACTGGTCAGTGGTCACAAAGAGTGCAGAAATTTTCGCAGTGTTTCTTTATCTTCAAGATGGATCTCAGCTACGTCTACGAAGTACCGTGCAATCCACCACTAGGGTGTGTGGCACGAGGTGATTCAACACCAGGCATGCAGCACTCGTCCCAGTACAAAAATTGATATATTAGAACAGATTTTACCTTATCTACAGTATATCACACCATGCTGAATATTGGTCATAATACCCCTTAATTCCCAGGGGACAAATTCCCCACGGATCGAGAACCCTTGGCTAGGGAAATGTTAATTTTTAAACCCAAATGATGTCATCTAACAGCTGTGAAAACTTGAAGACAATGCTCCACGTGAAACACCTCTCAACAATGAGAGGCTGGTTGGTAACTTGGGGTGGCACTGGCCAATGAGGTCATTTTCAACATTTAAGATAGGTGGGTAGATTGGCAAAGGAAAAATTATTCAGGGAACATGGTAGATAGAAAACCGGCATTGGCATAAGCCCTTTCTTAACGAAAGGTGCCGAGGGGTTCACAGTTAAACGTCCCATCCGATAGGCATAGTACAGTACTTAAATTTCCCTGTACAAGACTACCAAGTTAGTGGGGTTGCAACAAAGACACTAGGACTGCTATTCTGAATGAAACATCACCCACGCTATTTTTCAGGATAGCTTCAAGACGCTTTTCTCCCAAGAATCGTGGCTCAGTCGCTATTTGCTATTCAGAATTTTGGAGTTGCTCCCGTAAGTTGCTATTTCATTTCTGGCAATAGTTCGGGCGCGTTTTGCAATTCTGATTGTTGGAAAGCGTCCATTGAGAAAAGTACTAACTTGAGCACTCTCATCGTGTTTCTTCACTATCTCCTGCTTGGTTTTAATCGTTGTTTTCTGCTTGAGTTGCACTTTAGGGGTCATTGTCGCTCTAGAAACTTCCCACAACAAACCACAAACTTCTGAAAAGTTTAGCTATCGAATGGTTAATGCGGTTCGAAAAGATGGCTCACAGTACGAACTACACCCTACGTTGGCAATACCACTTCACACGGAGGCTTGAAGGCACTGATATTCACTCAACAGCAGAGCGAATCAGCTACCCAGACGGCAGTGTGACGCAGATTCTCTCGGTATCGCGGTGCGAAGTCATAAGGGGCGTGAATTTCTATGAAAACTTAGATAAGCCATTACATTACGTCCCTATCATTCACCGAGAAATGTTACGATATTATTAAAGCAGTTTCATTGATGTGATCTATTATCTCGCGACAGCTGTATTCATTAAGGAATCCTATCACTTCGTTGGTAGTTAATGCGCTCTAACAATAAATTACTCTACAGCGGAAGAGGTCATATTTTTCCAAGTTGATAAACAAAATTATGTCTCTATAATGACTAATGAAAGCCTTTATATGAGCTATCATAGATGTGATCCGTTTTAAGTTCAACAATGGGGCCTGATAACTGTAATTCAAATGCGCTATCATATGGATCGCTAAAACCAATTGCATTGACGCATCAAGGGCAGTTTTGCCATTTTCAATGAATTAACTGAGTTGAGGTTTTAGGAAGAAATAAGGGTGGGAAACTGTCGGATTCGCGAATTGACACTGAGAAAAACAATCAACAGCCGAAGGAATCTCTGTTACGTGGTATTTTTGCCCGCAGTCTTTTACTTGGTGAATGACCCACTTAACAAATTCCTTGGGGCAATTCAGTGGGATAGCGGAGTTCCATTAGTGGCCTCATGTTCGAATGAGCTTCTCAGGGGATGAGCGCTCTCGTAGCGTCGAGTTTAAAGAAGATAGAAATCGTCCATTTCGGGGAAACAAGTATTTAACGGAGGATTGGCGGAATTGCGTGGTCATATGTTACGCGTATCGATGCGGGACGTCTGCTGCGGTGATACTTCTAGACGATCATAAGTACCTACATGAATATGCGTCATGTAGTATTTTACAGTTAAGACGTCCTAAGCGGACGAACACAACAAACCTGTTATTCTTTCTCAAACAAATATGCATGCAAAATTACTGGGCGCTCATGCCAGCTTCAACCCACCTCCAACTCAACGGCTACGGCCCCGTACTACTAGCTCAAATGATGGGCGGTAAGTGGAAATTTTAACCGTGAAAACCTTAGAAATTTAAACGTTGAAAGTTAGGCATTATGTTATTTCGAAAAAGATATGCTGTAAATCATTGTAAAGAACAACCCTCATAGGCTTTTGGTCGTTAAGGCCATCAAAGCCACCGGTCGACAGCAATAAAATAATTAGTGGAATTTTGTACCGTGTTTTTGTGACAATGAACTCTATCTTTAATTTGCACAAAGTATCGCCACAATCAATAAATTTGATAAGGTTAGCGTAGTCAATTGTTCCCATGAAATGTGTCCTTTAACGCAATGTCGTCTACTTTTCTACTTACCGTTTACGCGTTATATAATATAAACAAAGATTTTTCAACGTCACTGTTGCATTAATAGCAATAATATTATGTTCCTATTTGGCAACTCTCTGGACTTATACATACGTAGAAAATAAATCACCCGTTCGCAGCACTCGTCATAGGTCATGTTCGGAAATAGGTTATATAGAGTCGGAACCTTTCGTGAGTAAATAAACTCTTCATACTAATAATATTTTGTTTGAGAACAAAACATGATTTAAATCTTTACTAGTGGTATTAAGAACAAGGGTATCTTGATATCTGTTACTCTAAGAACAGAAATTTAAAAAATCTTCAATCCCGCGATTTATAATAGGAATTTCACGAGTATATATGCCTCTTGTAAATCATGTAGTTGGAATGCTGCTCCCACTGTTATTCATTGATCCTTTTTCATAGCCCAATTAGGCTTGTGACGAAATGAAACAGATATAGTTATAAAAGTCGAAGGATATGGATTAAGAGTCGAAAGAGCCCGTGAGTTACGGGAAAGAGCTGGTGGATCAAAGAAAAGATCTGCAGAACACCTCTTGAGATACGAAGACGGTTGCGCCACCTGGGTGGCGGAGTGGAACTACGAAAAATGACGTAATTTTCCATATTTTATGACGTATTCTCACTTAAGTGAAATTACAAAATAACACCTCAAGTCTGAATATGGAGAATGTCAACCAAGACTGGAAGTTGTCCAAAAATAGTGAGACTGTGAAAATTTTCAAATTGGCTGCTTCACCGGGGGTGAAATCAACTGTCTGAGAAAACTGGAATGCGCACCGAGTGAGGTAGATTTTGTTTTCAATACACTACGAGGCAGATGTTTGGAATTCTGTGTGTTGGGACACTAGCCGGTATGCGGAAAACTATTTAAGGTCTCCTTCAACCCGCAAAAGTGCTTTGACAAAGGAATAATTCAAAACTAGTGCCGATGAAATAAGAGTATAATATTTTTTGCATTGTGTGTATTGATGGCGCAAGTAAAAAAAAGAAATAAAAATATTGGTGTCCCCGTGCAGTTACCGAAACACCGTTTTTTCAGCTATGTGATGCAGTATAAGCGGCTTCTACTAGACATTGCATACTGCATTTCGTAGACAATGAAAAAAATAGACGAAAATAACAAACTGCGGAAAATTTCTGCTATGATTGATTTTGTGAACAGAAAATTTTTAATGATGCATGACCCACAACAAAATCTTGCGGTCGAGTTTGATGAAATTTCGCGGATGGTTATGCTATATGCAGTACAATCATAGTAAGTGTGCACTTTTTTTGAGTTTTTTTTTGTTTTCTCGAATCAGCGAAAGTTCTTCCGGTTATAGAATGAAATTTTCCTTTAACTAAGGACAAAATCCTGCTACAACTAATGGAATACCATCTAGTGAAGCTATTGCGCTCCAGATAATGCAGCCCTATTATCATATGGGGTACACCGTGTCTTTGAGCAATTGGTACTCATCACCTCTTCCAGATACTGTTGGAACTGTTCGAGTAAATTGAAAAAATATGCCTAAAGTGTTGAAAACTATGAATTTGAAGAAAGGAGACGTGAAAGTGCTGTACTACAAAGGAAATGCCGCCTATAAATTCAGGGACAAAAAAGAAGTGCACATTTTGTTCACATACCATAAACAACCAAAAATGGCTGAAACAGGAGGTATCCATGACAAGGGAGGATATTATGATGCCGCAGGTAGTCATGACTGCAATAAGCAAATGAACGCCGTAGACCAGCAAGATAAGCAGTTGTCTGTTCTATCCTTTCATGCTCCGCTATCCAAAAGGCTATCGTAAAATATTTTTAATATAATAGACATGGCACCGTATAATTCGTATGTGTTGTTTCAAATAGTGAAAAGCAACAACCTGCAGTTTGATGGCTTCAGGTAAAATGTGACGAAGCAAATACTGTAGGGAGTGAAGTTTCCGAAGTACAAGCGGAGAGGAAGACCGACATCTGGCCCATCGCCGATTGTATTTTAAGCAGCGAAGTGGCTCATTTTCCAAATCGGATACCTCTCAATTCCATAAAAAAGAATCCATCTCGAATCCGTGAACTTTGCAAAACACTGGGGAAGAAGAGTGAGAGTATATCGGAATGTGAAAGTCGCACTACACCTTCCAGACTGCTTCAAAAAATATAATTCAAAATAGACATCGAGGTAAGACGAAAATTTTCACTTCACTTTTAATTAAAAATGTATAATTTATTTTAATGTTATTTGTATGTATTACGATATTTATTTCTATGTACACTTAACCAAATTAATATAAAAGGTATCATGAATAGAGTGAAAATAAACACTCTGGGATCAGTTCAAATGAAAGATGATTTTGCGATTTTTAAAGAGTATATCTACACTGAAATTACAATAAAATAAGAAATGATCAACGAAAAGGAATGAAAACTTCAAAGATAAAAATATACATTATTAAAAAGAAAAAAAGTTTAAAATTAATTTCCCCATTTCTGGCATTATATATCACCCACATTCTACGGAGGCGATAGTTTGAATGAAGCAATTCTTCCGTTAGGTCTACTGTCGGAAGAGGTAATGGAGGCCAGAAATAAATAAACAATGTTTGGCAAGTGATTTCCAGGAAGTACTCCTCGGTGGCCACCGATGATGGTTTATTCAAATTACTGTAAATGGCATCCGATCCATTAGCTTTATCTAACACACCTTTTATGCCGAAGAAAGATAGGAAGATGACAAAGGAATTGAGAGAACTAATAATTGTGGAAACTAATAATTGTGGAAACAGCACTCGGATAGTCTCACCTGAGGTGCGCTGTACATACAATACGGAATTTGAAAAATACCCGTGCGTAAACGTGCCCCGGTCTCCCCTACGCTGCGGGGAGGCTGGTGGTTCGACTTTCGTACCCTACGATGGTTATTATTATTTTGTTGTTGATTAATATTTGTTTTAGGAGTGAGAATATATACTATAAAATACTACATTCAATACTTACAAATATTAAATTTAGAAATCATAATATGAAATAATTTATTCATAGATGCTAACAATCACCCTCTCTACTAATTATATAGTTATATAATCTTCTAATTATTTTTTATTTTAAAAGCAAGTAGTTGGAGTTTCCAATAAAAAACACTACCAACTTACGCCCAGAATAAATTACTGGCTTTTAACCGTGGAAATCCACTGCAGGGGTAAGAATTAGTAAAGGGAAGACCCGGTTGGCACCGACCCTGGTAACTTGTTCTCCCTGGGTAAACTTATCACAGTTACCTATCTACAATGTTTGCTCTCTGCCATTCGAATGCACGTAATTACATTGGTTCAGTGATCGATTGTCATCATTTTAAAGAGACCAGTAGGTGATGAGAAACAAATATGGTGTACGTTAAAGATGGTAAATACCAGTTCTACCACGATAATTAAAGACAGGTGTGAATGAGGATAGAAATCATCAACTTTTTGTACATTGTTCCGAGGCGAGTTAGGCAAACAGGGTATGAGTCACTGACAAAGTATTTGCCAGTTTCTACTCACACAATACCTAATTATTTATCATTCTCAACTCAAACCAGTGATAAGACGCTAATTCAAGGAAAACTGTATTTATAATTGTAACTCGTATTTGATTTTCCATTAGATTTAATAACGATAGAATTACATAATTCGGAATTCATGCACTATTCAATAGAAATATAAACATACGGAAAACCACATTGCGTATTTCCTAGGCCGTTTTGCTCCTATAAATGGCGATGAAACTTGCTCTAACAAAGGGGAAATCGACTAAGCGAACAACGCTAAGTCAACGCCTTGGCACCGGGCGGAAGTACCAGTGACTCAAACGAATGAACTAGCGGGAATAAGAGGCAACGGGACAAACAGGAGGAAGATAAGGATGAGCAGGGGAGTGATAAACAAAAATATCACCTCTGTCTTCTCCAGTCCTTCCCGGAATTCCTCCCCTTCCATGGCTGGTGTCCTAACAGAACCCAAATTGAATGAATATTACGGAGATGAAGAGTTAGTGTAAGGTCTGAATGCTTTGAAGCGATGGGGGATGATCCAATGAAAGACAAAGAAGGTCGAATTCCTACATTATGTTTGAATGTCCTTTGCAGATCCTATTCCTTTCCATTCGGCCGACTTAATAATTACCCCTTCCCTCATTCCTCCACTCACTCAATACCACATGGTTACCTCCCTCAACTGACGATCTCACTGTCCAGTGACTAACTCTAGTTCCGAACTAACTCCTACCCTTTCCCATACCACATTCTTCCATTTTACCTCAACACCCCGCCCCCTGTCACTGGGTTATGTATATTAAGGCTTGTATTTATAATTCCCCACAGTATATGCCAAAATATAACGCTCAGGCATTGAAACGCTTTGTAATAAATATAGCAAGTGGTCAGAAAAACTGGTTGTTTTATTGATACATAATATCACCACTTCTCGCAGAGTACAGTTGAGTTTTATCACTCCACTTCTCTAATCGACTCAAATTCTAATTCACATAAGTATGGAAGCATAATTTACATTCAAGGGTTTAAATTTAAAAATGGGTTAAGTTCCGTAATGGCAATAGCAATGGGTAAAGTGCCATACGATGTCCTCCATAGGGTGATCATCGTACAGCACTGATCCCTCTCGCGTTAAGTGCTCCCCTGTCGAAATAGTCAACTGTGCTGCCTGCAGACAATCGGCGAATCGCGGGAAAAAACTCTATACAGTGTACAAAGTGCTCCGCTATATACTACGGGCCATGTGTGAACGAGTTTCTCCGATGGACATGGACTTTCTCACCAAAAATAAGAAAGGCTGGTCCTGCGAAATTTGTTTAAAAGCAGAGCACTCCACGCCCAGAGGAAAGGCCTGCTACCCCCTCACCAGCCTCCCCGGAGAGTGGTCCCTAGTCAGTGCAGGACTTGTTTAATGATTTATTTGTGAGGATTCATGACCTGCAAGAAGAGTAGAAGAATGTAGTACACGCAGTGTAGCACAATAGTGAAGTGCTGGTTGAGCAATTGACCAGGCTCAACACCGCAGTGACGGAACTGTCTGCGTTAAAGCCAACCTTCGCTGCTTTGGAAGAAGAAAACCGCTCACCCAAGCTATGAGTAAGCGAACTGGAGGTAGGAATAAACAAATCTGAAAAGCAAACAGAAGAAACTTGTGTGAAATAAATTAGATCCCAAGTAAACCGCAGGAAGCCCCCCGGCCTTGGCCAGGGGCATCGGAGCAGCCTTGAATGCCACCATTTCGGAGCAAGATATCGACTACTGCTACAGGTCCCGCCCCCACCCCGACGTTCGACCCACCTCAACCACCGTCCCTGATAGTGAGATTCGTCAGGCAGTCAATCAGGGACGTAGTGCTCCAATAGTAACGGGTAAAGAGAGTTCTCACCACCAGAGATATCGGATGGCATGAAACGAAACCGAGGTTAATACTATTTACATAAACGAATTACTTACCCTTCAAAACAAGAAATTGTATAGAGGTACTACTTCCTTCAAGAAAGAGGAAAATATAAAATAGGTATGGGTCAGGGCTGGAAAGGTTCTTTGACATAGGGAAGATAAAGACCCTGTGGTTATCATTAGCATAAAACGCTGGATTGAGAGCGGCACAGTAAACATTTCCAAAAAGATTGACACAATATTTTAAGGCTGAAATAATGGTGTCTTTCAGACCTGTACATTTCGAATGAAAAGTAGATTCACGCGAAAAACAGGAAATGGTTATATTTGGAGTTTCAAAAGGTTTATTAACATGTCTTCGATTCCGTTTAATACCTTAATGCACACCACTGAGGCATAATGGCAACTATTATAGCAAAAAATGCTGCACAACTACATTAAACTCCATATTCATCCATGATTATCAGCTCTGCGCTAATAGTCAAAGATTTCTGGAGCCAATCAGAAGCCTCGGTTGTCGGCATCGGTCAAGGACAAACTCTGACCATGCTATGGCTATCTAGAACTTAAGCTGATGATACCTCAACCACAGACCTCCTTGTACCGCCATGGTGTGCCCGCTTTAGTGAATTAAGCTCACTTTCCTAGGGGCTTCAAAACATGCTCTTTCTATTGAGATAATTTTAAAGGCATGTCCTAGAAGATGGTTTTTCACAAAAACGGGTTGAAAGCACCCAATTGTTGACCTTTTTTAAAAAACGTCTTCAATTTCAGATATAATTCTCCAACTAACGGATAAAGCTAGAGGTTTGAAACTATGCAATAAAAAATTAATTTTTACTGAAATATTGTTGACGGAATTTCATACTGATTGGATAATTACTCATGGAATTATAGCAAGCTAAACCTTGAATTTTCTCTGGAGAACTAATTTATTCGGTCGTTTTCGCTGCAACTCATCAACTCTGGTCGCAAAAAGTTAATATAATTATTATTTTAAATAAATATAGGACAAATATTTGTATAAGAAAGCTAAGTATCATTTGTTTTGAGATCAAATGTAAGTATTGTGTCTCAAAACTGCCAAAAGTTCACAGTCATCTCGCAGTCGAGACATGGGGTCACACAAACGATTGTATCTCCAAAAGTATTCCACCAGTGGTTTTCAAAGTTAACAATACTAAATTTGAGACGTGTAAATCAACGCACAAAATTTCATAAAAATCCAAGTCGGTCAAGCAGGCCACTTGTCAAAAGTTAGACCACATGACATGGAATGATCATGTAGTAATATTCCACTTGCCTTATTTAAATATCGAGTAATGCTTTTCGATGCTGTAAAGCTGAAATGCGTTCTTAATTACTTATTATCAATGGACGTTTAAATTCTACTAATCTACCTTAAAACAACTCCTCAGGGTGGTCACTCAACCGAGAAAGAAGATAATAATCTGGAAATGGAAACTAACGGGAAAATAATGGGATAATTGTGGGAAAAAGCCGGGAATTTCTTTGATTTTTCGGGAAAAAAACAATGAATTCGTAATTTTAAAAGTAATCGAAGCAATCATTCCTTATTTCCCAGTTTGCGAAAGCTTTGATGCCGCTCTAAAATTTAAGGTAAAAATCTTCTACAAGCATAGAAAAATGAACGTGGCTAAAACATGGAACGAACGAATGAGGTTCTGACTGAGAGGACGAAGGGTCGTAGGACCACCATGGCTTTGAATTTCGTCAATAATAGCCAAATTGCGGACAAAATACCATGAAGGGATTTGTATTATTACATGAATATTTAGCAATTAAACACATTATTCAAAAATTATTTAATAGCCTCCAGCAGAGAAAAATAAATATCGCGTATCACTAAGAAAACACGTATGTATAAAGATTCGTAACGAAATGACGCACAATGAGGAAGAATCCCTAAAAGGTGACCAAATTAGAAAAAATGCAGAAATGTTGTAAAAATTGATATGCATACGTTTAGAGATTTATGGAAACAAATATGAAATTACTTTGGCAAAGAAGTGATAATTGCAATAGTTTTCCAAAAACATATTTTACTAACTATTTATACAAAGTGTTTCTGGATGAAAAAGGGGAGATGATTTTAAGCATTTTTTTTAATAATGAACATGTGGTTGCAACTTCTTAGTTACCGAGCTGTGGCAACGCAAACAGTTTGTCAGAAGCATTCTGCAGTTGCCACAAAAACGCCAGAATGCAGGGAAGTGCACTAACGGTAAATTCGTAAAACTATGTACGATGTACTTAAAAGTATTACTACCTATCTCTTCTAGCAAAACCTTTTACTCTTTATACACCGAAGACGGTGAAATTCGCCATGAAAAAATCATTTGACTTGACCGAGATTCGAACCCGGATCTTCAAATTGCCGGTCAGGTGTGATAGCCAGCTACACCTCCAAGCCATCATAATTCAAGGCGAATTTCAGCGGGGATTCATCCCGGTCAAGTCAAATGATTTTTTCATGGCGAATTTCACCGTCTTCGGTGCATAACTTCGCACCCGTGCGCGTGACTACGTACCACTTCATTTGTCAATGCAATGATTGGAAACTTTTACTCCTTGCTACCAATGTTCAAGATGGTAACCAGAATTGTGAGAAGACTTATTCAGAAAAAAATTACTATCTTCGTTAACTTTCTTATTTTGAGAGATACGAAAAACATTTCCAAATGAAATTTGATTTTTTTAATTGCATTTCTAAACGTGCTAAAATTATTTTCCTATCGGAAATAGAAATTTAATTTTCGGATCGGAGATTATCCCACCTTGTGGCGGCTTACAACAAGTGATAATGAGAGGGTTAAATTCTGTAGTGAGTGAAGAAAAGAAATGGTGTAACCATAGAGTTATTAAGGTATTATACACCCTAAGGGTGTAACAGTTGAAAGAAAATTTTAAAACTGACGAAAAATCCAAATTCTTTCTGCTCTACCAGAGTCATTGAAAGTTAAAAAATATCATGAAATTTGGATTTCCATTACGCCTCTCCTGCCTAGGTCCACCTTCCCTAACTGGTACCAAGCCGTCCAGAGAATCTATGATAAGCGGCTAGCTTGCGGTCATACCAATGAAAGGACCATTTGAACAGGATCAAGTCACCATGTAACTAGAGCGACAATTACATGAGAGCATCTGCGGAAAAAAATGTTTGTCGTAAAAGTTTAGCCCGAGTTGCTCAAAATTATGAGTTGGTATGAATTTTTAATTAATTCTCTTGAGAAAGATGTTCACAAATGAAAAAAATACTTAAGATAAACTGATAAAATCCACTCTGACACAGATAAATGTCCTTTCTCGGACTTTCTCGATGCAAAACAAATCTTCTCGTGCCTTCTCGGTGAACCTTCGGAAAGGTTTGTTTCATTGGACTCGGCGCTGCGCAGCCTTATTCTCGGCACGTGTATTTTCGCAACTGAAGATTTTCTGTCTTACAGAGAGGCTTATTTATATCTATCGATATATCTCAGATGTCCTTTGGTCGATAACTGACTGAGGAGGGATCCAAATCGTAGTAAACATGGCAGATAGTAAAAAGGTAGTAATGCCTAAAGGCGGACTTCAGAGACGTGGAGGATTAAGAACTTCTTCTTACGTGTACAAGGTGCTGAGTTTTAACTTAACTTTATTTTGTGCATGCTGTAAGGATTTAATTCAAAACACAAAACCGGTCTGTGGTTCAAACGTTTAAAAATAGCACAAGGTTTGAGTATGACAGTTTGACAGAGATACGACAGTCAGATGACAATTTATTACCACTCATTGTAGGGGGGAGAAGGAGAAAGAGAAATATCCAAAGAACATATTATGGGGAACTGCATTTGAAAAAGGGTGATAGATGTAGGGGGAAAGGAATAAAAACTTCTGTAGGTCACAAAGTGAATTAGAAAGATTGGTTAGCTAAAGATAAATATAATGGCGGAAAAAGCATACTAGATAGGGTATGTCAATTAGAATATTTTAAACCCACATGTCAACGGCGTAAGTTAAAGGAGGAAATGTGTGCATACTTTCCAATCAATTGGTAGAATTACGAATAAATAAAATGAATTTTTGGACGCTTTCCAAAATTACATATAACATGAATGTTCAAATTTATCGAACGGTTTCCATCACTGTGTCCGCAAGAAATCAATGAGACCTTAGGATACATGAGCATTATAATTCCGTAGAGCCCTCGTATTTCATAAATGGCCTTAGGTTAAGCTAAGGCCGTGTTCCAATCCATGTTTTTGCGCCCTTCGTGCCCTAACAGACGTCACATTCAGGAAGTGACGTCAGTGAAGTGTCTTCCCAATCCGTGAGGCGCTAGGGTTTGCAGGTCATGAAGGGTGAAGGGTGTGAAGTGTTTGAAGAAGCTACCTTCGTGCCCTTTTGAAAGCTGGTCGTCATGGCGCAAGGTTCCCGGAAAACCACTCCTGCGGAATGGATATGTAAGTACGAGTGTGCATGCCTGTTTAACGAGTGATATCACATGAATTGTTTGTAAATATAATTAAGTTTTAGTTATTAATTATATTAAGAGTAATTTATTCGATTCAGACGGACGAAATTGTAATATGAGAATGTAGCATTATTTCGAGGATGTGAAGCACAATTTGTTTCCCATACGTCCACTGGAGTGGAAATGTATGTTATCTTTATTAATTCTTTATGGTGTATTTACGAGCTAGTTCTATAGTGAGTTTAATTCCTTGGAGAATTAAGTGTTTTAACATGTTATTCTTGAAGATAGATATTATAATTGCTCCCGCTCCATGTCTTTCAAGCCTCTCCCGTACCATGTATCCCGTACCAAGCCATTTCTTACCAGCTCTAACATTCACAGTGAAATTCTCTCGGGCTTACGACCGGATCAGATTCTCCATCTCTACCGACGTTTCGATGCAAAACGTTTCCACAGCCCTCAGGACTGTTGACGATGGAAAATTCATCCATCGAAACGTCAGTGTACATGGAAAACGTGACCCGGTCGGAAGCACGAGAGAACTAAACTGGAATAATGAGCCGGGAAAGCATCAAATCCTACATTCTAACGTTCACACTTTGTACCTCTCATTGTCTGTACACGTTCAGCACGGAGATTTTCATTACTTTCCGCAATTTGAAATAAAATATTCTCCTATAAAATACTGCGTCTCCCGATTCCAATTTCTGCGTGACATTCAATTTGGAGAATTTTTGAGTAAACGTTCTAGGTCATTGGTGCACAATTCCATGAAGTGATGAAATTTACTCCGGAAGTAGTAAAATAGTCAATTAATTTGCTAAGCATGCGGTCATCTACTGAAAAGTAACCAAAAATCAATATTTCATTTGATCTTAACAACGTCAATTCTATGTGGGCCATTATTGTGGGGTCGAAATCAGTCTTACAAAAATGCACGCCAGTAAAATCTTAAGAAACCAATCCAAATCAACGCTACTTCCAAGTGGGCCATGCTACCGTTAGGCAGCTAGTTTTTTAGAGGTTGCTCTATGTTGAGCTTTTGCTCTGTGCCTGCTTCTTTTTTCCCCAGATTTTTATGGTTAACCTTGTCTTTTACATGTTAAGTGCCCTTTCAGGCCTCTTATATTTGTCTGTTTCTTTTAAGCTGCTTTCCCGGAGCTCTTTCATCTTACCTAGATTACTTTCTTTCAATTTTTCATAATAGTTTTCGACTTGCTTTTTTATTATCGTTTGCAATGTTGCGATGACTGTTTTTGGTACAATTTTTAATTGCCGACCGAGTAGGGAATTTTAAAAATGAACCGTATTATTTTTCTTTCCTTCACTTCTAATTTTTGTTTCAGGCTATTGTTTAATTGACCAGCCCAGGAAGGTATAACATATAGAAATTTTGTTCTTATGTAAGGGTCAAATATTATTTTTTAGCTCTAAAGATGCTGCTTTATTTACAAGTATCGGAGTCACGCCACTTCCGTGATACTAGAAAAGTAGATGTAAGCGGAGCGGATGACGCGAAGTACCTGAGCTTTACCATAACTTCGCCTTCATCAGGGGGAGAAAACATTCGAAACATATATGCTATGCATAGGTTTTGTTTTTATTTTAAGATAGACCTTTGGATCATAAAGTGAATGAGAGATGTAATTTCTCTGCATCTCGAGTGCACAAGGTTCGTCAAAAACTGCTGCGAGTGAACAGTTTGTGACACCAGCTGATGGCTGCAGTATATTGGAAGCCGCTAGAAACAGAGTGTTGGCTAAGTCACACCTATAAAAGCTCAGATCACGAGAGTTTCAGGTTCACGAATAGAGATTATTTACCCTCACATTACATCTGGAGAACTTAAAGAGAGATGCAGTCTCGAACAGATAGGTTTCAGAATGCATCCTCACCAAGCATCATTCATGATACACCAAAACGGAGAGTGACTCTAGTTCATTAGAGCGTAATACGATTGCCACCGAGAACTGTTTTTCTACCTGAAGATTTAGGAATTTAGATATCAGCAAAATAAAATCACTTTCCGGCTTGGGTAACTGCAAAAATCTTATCCTTGTTTTAACATTATAGCGCGTCGAGTCTTCAATGAGTCATTAGTAACATTAAAATTAGCTAAAAACGTGCCGACTAAGAGCGGCTTTGGTAGCAAAACAGGCAAGTAGGTCAAGGGAGCTGCAAAGGTATTTGGGGGGAGGAAACGAGTAGTTATTACAGAGGAAGAGCCACCCTCGTGCAAGGGGCAAGGAATTCGAGGGACTCCATAGATAACGACTACGGGGGCCCTCATAGCTCGGCGGCGGCGGAGGCAGTCGGCGATGCCCATCACCGCCGACGAAACATGTACCGGTACCCCTTCACAGAATGGCGGTGAGAAAGCAAATGAAAGGTGGTAGGCATCACAATAACATTGGCACTGCAGTAATTGAATGTCATCGGAAAAAGCAACATTATTTGATTTTTTAGTTCAGTTGGTGCGATCAAATGAATGACCTTTACTGAATGCAAATGAATGAATTAAATAAGTTGCTTCATACACGCCCTCCTATTCTTAAGACTCCTAATATTCTTCCTCTACATCATTCAACCAAGATTTTCTCGGTCTATCTTTTCCTCTAACACCATTCAAACTCCTCTCTCATACATCGGTTTCGTTATTCGACTCTCATCCATTCTCTCGAAATGGTCAAACCAACTAAAAACACTCATTTCATATCTATACCCCATTACTGAATCATCCAACCTACATTCTTTCATGACTCTCTCATTCCTAACCCTAACCATACTTCTCAGGTATCCCATTTTCACGTCATATAGCCGACTCCTATGCTGACAAAGGATTACAGTAAACTCTCAATTACCCGTGCTAATAGAAACGATGAAGCATGAATAATTATGAGAATTGCTGTCCGAGACTGAGCGGGCGAGGCATTGCGAGCGCCAGCGTGGTAAAGTAAATCTTCCGAACTATTGCTACATATTTTAATTATTGTTGCTATGTTATGTAACAAAATATTTTTATTATCACTGCTATTTCTTGTTGATATATATTTTCATCATTCGGGGGAGGATGAGGTGAAATGGAAGCTGGAAAATTTAGAAAATACGTGAAAAATTGCGAAAAAACGGCAAAATCGATCACTTTTAATGCGTTTTTATACAATTTACGGGGACTAATCCCCCCCAAATCTACCTCCATACCATAAATGTTCATGTATTAGAATTTTTCACCCCTCTAAATCCTTAGAAGAAATGTAAATGCTAAAATAATCCTTCTAATCCCTCCAAATTATGGATAAGTGATAAAAATAGGAGGGTGGGGGGGGGGCTCCCCCGAAAATGGTGGGTGATGGGGTAAAACGGAGGTCATATTCGGATTCAGCAGGTCATTTTACATAATAATTACCAGGAATGGTGCCAGGGCCGATTTTCATGCCGACCAGTGTAATCGAATAACTTAACACTAGTTACTGAAAAACATGGAAACTGGTTAAATGGGTGTACTCGCAATTCAATTTGCACAATAAAAATATTCTAAATAACAAGTTAGTTCGACTATTACGGAAAATGAAGACAAAAAAAGAGTGTTATCAGAATATTTTGGGAACATCCATTCAACGTGTTGAAGATGGCGCAGATAGGAACTCATCGGCAAGTATTAGCGCACTTACACGGACGACGACGAATGACGAGCGATGACGAATCGTTTGATAACCTGTCGGTAAAGTTCGGGTTCGAAATAGTCACGGCTTAATGTTTTGAGTGCAGTGATCGAATTCGTTCAAAACACCTTCACTTTTAAAAGCGCAAGCTTTTAAACGCAGGGTAAAATTTAAATCTTTATATCATCATCGTTATCTGACACCTCAGCAGCACAAATCAACACTAATGGTGCTATTCATTCACGTACGGCGATAACCGATTATCGAAAGCTGGTGCCGTCGATCGCCAGGATGCAAATCGCGCAGTCAGTTCATAGAAATGGAAGTAAATATAAAAGGTGGGAATCCCCCAGTAAACTTCTAATCAGCCCGATAATTCCCCAAATTCGCACGGTATTTTATGTATTTTTACGTATGTTAGTGGAATATTACAGTAGTATTTTTTTATTTTGTTTGATAAATACTGTAGATTTTTCCGTATTTGCGAGTTAGCAAAAAAAATAATGTAGATATAAATCATACTGCATTATCTAATTCGGTAAATGTATCCTTTAACGTCGGTATTTGATGTCATAAAATCTTCTTAAATAATCTTCATTTGCTGATCCAGGGTTTCACGCAAGGAGTCTATATATAGAGTCTATATAGTATGCAGTATCCATGGTTTCACGTGACATCACATTATGCCAACAGTTTTTCATTTGTTCGACTCCACTCGGAGAAGAGAGCAACCGATAGCCGGCGATAGACAGCTATTACATTAAATCGAAAGCACCACGGCGCGGCGATCGCCACCAATCGAAAGCACTAATATTAACAACAATCGCGGGTGCAATTGTCGAATTTCTTTCATTGTTTAGCGTAAAACAATTCGACGCATCTCACCGTTCGTCTCTATTTTCTCTCTCTCTCTTAATTCTATTCCCATTCTTTCCCTTTTTCACGGCTAGCATCCAAACACCTCCTGCCACACTCAAGCGCGGGCTAGCTAGGTTGATGTGGAAATTCTGCATGAGATGTACGGATGAGGCACTGATTTTTTTCTGTGATTGTTCAACGCTCATCTCTAAATGACACATTTCATGGTGTCATTGAGAGAATTAATGGCGTAAAATTGCAGAAAAAATGGGGCTTGAAGAGTCTAATCATAAGAGTAGGGTATTTTTGAACATTTAGGTACCACCACTTCAAAAAATCTGACAAATTCATAGTTATGAGACAGTTCACAAGACAGTGCTTTAATATGTCAATACATAAATATAGTCGTGGCAACTTTGTAAAACTACAAGATGTAGCAAAAACAAAGTTTTACACTTCATAAACTCCGAAGTTTTCGGCAACAATGGACAATTAAAATACAGAATTTGGTAATTTTGTAATATCTATGGAATCCATAACTTCAAAACACTTGGACGTCTTTTGAGGAAAGAAAGTAAAAACTTAAAAGAGAATTTTGGTTGTTATGGCAGTTAGATGAAACTATGGAACTCAAAAGTTTGGGAGAAACATTATTTTTATCTTTTAGTACAGCCAAACATAGCGACAATACCCTCGGCTAAAAAGCGCTGGAGGCCTTATTCGGCCAGTGTCTCTCGGGAAAATTTGAATTGTAGGCCTAAAATTCACATATTTTTACTGATAAATTTATAAATATTCAATCTTAATTAACCATAATAATAGATTTATTTTTTGAGAATTTTGGTCCAATTCATGTATCAAATTGCCTGTGCCAACGTTTCGATAAAATTATAAAGGCTCGATTATTATCATCTTTGGGGCTATGATAACGGAAAAACATACCACTAAGAACTGCTCAATCAAAACAAACAAAAAACGACTAGTACACATGCCAATACACTATAAATAAAGTAAAATGGAAAATGTACATACCAACATTTGCTGATCACCCCTTCTTAAACGAGGTTGATAAAACATGCGCCAGGTCTCGAAAAAACTTGCTACATATAGAAATTAAGATTTTTAATCGTAAAGTTAAATAATTAGAAAAATAAATTAAGCTGTGGTCATCCAAATTACATAGTTTCATTCCTGGTGATACATTTCATGAGTTCATTAATAGACTAAAACTATCCTTTCAAAAATCATTCAACAACTTTAAAAACAACATACAGCATTCAACAAGTTCCATGGGAAGTTACAATTCACAAGAAATGGAAAACTAAGATCAACAACTTCATGTTCTGGACACCATTATCATGAAAAATAAAGATGGCATATTGGTACAGTCAGTATCGATTGGTGGAGGATACCTATGAAATAGGAAATGAGATAGGTATCTTCACTACAATTCCTACCAACCCCTACAGCATAAAATTAATACGGCATTAGCCTCTAGTCTATCTAAATAGTAATAAACGTCCTTCATAAAAATAACTTGGATCCCCATCGCACCAAAGGAAGTGTCACATTGCCTATGGAAATTTCCGTCACTTTTTGCTTGGGAGCCCACACTCCTGCTACCATGTTAATTTGAATCCCAGGAATTTTCTTTGTAATGAAATAATTAGGGACTCGTTTAAACTTAGGACCTTGTTAGTAAAGGGAACATTTCTATGTTTTTGTTCATTTCCGTATATGCTTCACGACTTATTTCAGGCATTTTCGTGGTTGAACGCCCCCAGTGGATAATCAAATATTAGGTACTACAGTTTTTGATGGATCATCAGGTTGGTGCTTCAGAAGCTTAAACACCATGCTCAAACACCAAGGACTCGACCTTGTTACCTTGGGGTTAGCACGCAGTGGGGATTAAAAGTTGTTTACTCGAAGAAGCTATCCTCATCGCTTCCAAAAGGGTGATTGCTAGCGTATATATCTCTCTAGATAAAAGAAAAAAAGATTGCAAGTGTCGTATTAGGTGCCGATTGTGCGAGATGTGTTTGAGGAAAATCTGAAAAGCCTTTATTTATAGAAGAATCTCTGAATGGTGGTGGTAATAATCTCATGTTAAGACGAGCTTATCAGCATTAATCATCTCTCATCACACGAGTGTGTATCGTATTCACACGCACGCTCCCCTCCCTCGATTTCACATAATGCCGTCACTTCTACTACTGTTGGCTTATTGGAAATTATAAAATCTTGATAAAAGGATTAGATGAATCCTTTGATTTAAGATGCATTTGGAAAGTGGTCGTCACGCCTAGGAAATGGTCATTTATGGTATTTTATTTAATTTTTGGAGGGTTCCTCTTCGCAATCGCTTCTGGTTTTTGCTCCGGGAAAGAAAAATTCAACTGAAATTGACCAAACCAAACCGTATACCAAAATTTAGCAAAGAATCAAGATAAATGTTTGAGTACTTGAGCATGCTATGAGACTTTGCTGTCGGTTTTTTGCCAATAGTGTTAAAATTTCGAAAAATTCCACAAATAATCCCAAGCCAATCCATCCACTAATTGCTACACATGCTCTTCATCATTGCCTTTTAAAACTGTCTACATAATCCGCCTTATTTTACTGACTGACTGCCTTGTATCATACCCTCTATAAAAGCTGTTATTTTTCTACCTCCTCCCTGCCAACCCAACATTCCCTCCCCCAATACCTCTTCAACAGATAGTAAGTAACCTCTAAGTATGCCTTCCAGCTCATTCTTATAACGCCTCCATATTTCATGTGCCAATTAAACAATTAAAGCGTGTCACTTATAAGTTAAAGAAAATCCGGGATACCTCCACTCATATGAAGACAAATTCCACCAATCCATTGCTCTATCAATTATAATTTGAGAGGTATGTATTTTTTAACCTGATATTCCACTTCAATTGTTACGAATCAGACATCTCTTCTCTGTTTGCAACGATCAAACCAATCAATTTATCCAATGAATATATCTACACTCCTCATGTTAAGAAATACTAAGAAAATAAAGTTTACTTTTTAAATGGTTGTCAGTTGTAATGGTAGTTGCCCGGGTATAAAATTTGATGCAAAACTATTTCAATTAAGTTGACCAATGTATGGAAAAATAATGAAAACAGACAGTATGGCTCACTTTTTTGTGCACAAAAGAATTGCAACACGTTTTACAAAGCTCTTACGTTGTTATTTGGTACACATTTTACTATAGGTGTGCGAAACCGTCCATTTTGATCAATTGTTTATCTTGATCCTGTTCAGCAAACATAACAGTTTTTAAGAGAAGTTCTACACGAACAGTGAAGACCATTAAATCTTTAATGATGGTTTTGGGGAGCACATAGCATTTGGTGATTTATTTTTGGGGTACTACAGGGAAATTATTTCCAGCAAATACTGCCTCAGGCTTCATTTTGATATCCCTGAAGCGAAGCAGCAACAGCTGTTGACTATTCAATCAGAGTAAGGAAAGTTTTCTATTGAACTACCTACCTCAGCGGCAAATTTATTCCAATGTGGAAGCTTTGAACATATGAATGAATATGCACGTTTACGATTATCTTCAAATTTTATTTATATCTTTTTCGTTCCTCTTACAACCACACACATATAATCTAACGGACAAAATTCTTCAATACATGCTCAACAAAAAAGTGTCAATAGTTTTTTCCTGCTTGCTCGGATTTGTTTCAATCAAGAAAGTCATTCATACCTCCAGATCACCTTGATTTTAGACTTTACATGGGGGAAACACGTACAAAGCATTTTTGGTGCTGAATTAAAGAAACTAAGATTTAGTTAGCGAACGGTAGGAATGGTTCTCCAATGCAAAAGTGAAAGAGAGATGCTACTTAGCTCAGGTTAGACCTTACCTTACCGCGAGTATTTGGGATCCCGCACAGAAGGATTTTATTCGCGAAGTAAATAAAATAAACAGGAGAGCCGCACGCTTTGTTAAAAACTGATGCGAGCGAATAAAAAGTATTTCAAATCCGACGGAAGGACTAGGTTGTGAGCCGCTAAAGAGACTCGAGGGCACACGCACCAACTTTGGATTAGTTGGAAATTTCAGATGAGGCAAGTTTCAGGACAATGACACGGAGGACTCCCAACATCTCCACATCTCTAGAACTGATACAAGGATGTTTTTGGAGACTTGGTTATAAATAAATTATCACATTACTTCTCTTGTCAACGTTTAGAAACTTTATCGATTCATCATCAGGGTTCTGTTGTACTTTTCGAAACGTTGGCAAGAGAAGTAACGTGATAATTTATTCATGACCAAGTCGCCAAAAAACATCCTAGTATAATTTAGTGGTCAATAACCAGCTCTCATCAAGTTAATTAGCATGGAGAATATAATTGACGTACCAAAAATACAACAGAACCCTGATGATGAAACAATAAAGTTTCGAAACGTTGACAAGAGAAGTAATGTGACAATTTATTCATGACCAAGTCTCCAAAAAAAATCCTAGTATAATTTAGTGGTCAATAACCAGCTCTCATCTAGAACTGATAGAAGTGACAAAGTAAGAGACGAACTTATTGGTACAAATATTCCCTCTTTCCACGCACCATTAGTGACAATAACAAAAACAGCGTGGCTCTTTCTAAAAACACCTCGTTAACACACAATTGACTTCTGTACTCCATTCGCATTTATTTAATCCCGAATGTATTTATTGGAATTTAGTGGGATTTGTTTAATCCCGCATAGTATATTCCTCCCTCCGCCCCTTCTCCTTCTCCTCCCAACGACCCCTTTATTTCAACCTCGGGACTTTCCTCTAATTTCATTCCACTGCCCTCTCTTTTTTCCGCCGTGCACGTGCACATAGGGGTAGTACATTTGCCTATATATAAGGCAAGGCAGAAATTGCAGGAAAGATGGTTGCTCATGTTACTGGTGGTTCAATCAGCCATAGAGTAAGATAGGTTGGGAGATGGGTAGGCAAAATGGCGTATGAGGGAGCAGCATTCGCACCTAGAGCGTCCTTCATCACTTCCTCAGAGAACGCGAGAACGCCGAAAAACTATTTTCAAATAAAATCCTGGTCCCCACTGCCAAGTACACCCCTCGGACTAAGGGCGCGTTCCGAAATTCACTGGCAGTACTGCCTGTGCTGCCGTGAAACGGAACGCGAAACTGTACAGCGGCTGCTGCAGTAGAATGAATTTCGGAACGGTCGGCTGTGGCTTGAAATTCAATATGGCCGAATTGCGTGGTTATTTATTATAAGCGATCTTTCAATGCGTTAATTCTTTATACTAATACCTATGACATTTATAAAGGACATGCTAATTGTATTCTAATTTTCATTGCCTTGCTACTTAATGCTACTTTATACTCATTGGTTACTTTCTCTGACGAGAATAAAATGAATTCGCGTCAGCTACCCGAGCATGGAGAAAAAACCCTGTGTTATTATAAACAAATCTCCGTTATAATTAACACTATCGAATTCATAGTGAGCAGTTTGAATCTTGGGCTAATAAGCAAATCTTAGAATATATTTGTCAAGCCCTGGATATTCTTCATGGCCAGTCGTACGAAGCGTTTCCTAGAGTGATACCGATAATTAGGAAAATATACGGGTTGTTGAGGATTGCATCGCAGAATATTTTCCCTAATAATTAAATTTATGCAACAAATTACGTTTCCCGACAATTAGTATACATGCCAGTGTTATGCTAAGTTACCACTCTAGTAAGAGGCTGTATATAATTACGTGTAACACGATTATTCATGACACTAAATTAATTTTTGGTACCTAATTTCACAAGTCGCTGACATTTGCAAATATAATTGCTTCTCTACTTGTATCACTTCTGATGTTGTTCACTCCCTTATCATTTTATTAACGCTTTTATCCTATTGAAATATTCACCTGTACTACTTGATAAATAAATGCGTTTTATAAACTATTATACGCTAATCAGATG
The DNA here is from genome assembly GCA_963573305.1 of Pyrrhosoma nymphula. Lineage (NCBI taxonomy): Eukaryota > Metazoa > Arthropoda > Insecta > Odonata > Coenagrionidae > Pyrrhosoma > Pyrrhosoma nymphula. The sequence goes on along the minus strand of OY754338.1, from coordinate 61,744,087 downwards.
TTGTTAGCTATTAAAGTGCATCGAGACTTTTCTCTCTCGCCGATATAAACATTAAAATGTTCGAATCAGTGTCTCTAAACTCTTATGATATTATTTACTAACGTTGTAGATTTGATTTTTCCGCCATTTGTTCGATGGCCGTCTGCTGCTACTGCCGCTGCTGCTGCTCTTGGGCCGCAGTAGCGGCAGTAGAGTTCACAGCGAGAAACGCCATCAATTGACTGACGTCATTGGTAACTGTGCGGTACTGCCAGTAGATTTCGGAACGGTTTGGCAGCACTGCCAGTACTGCCAGTGAATTTCGGAACGCGCCCTAAGACCCACCAACCAGACCAACTCAACCTTGTCGCCACATTCTTCCCCGGAACACACAGAATCGAAAGCATACTAATAGACCTTTAATTTAAGACATCACCTCTACTTCACACCTCTTACCCTCATGCCCCAAAGTTTGTTATAAGCGTCCCATAAAACCGCGAGACATTCTTACATCCACTAGACCATGGTACTACTAACTAAGGTAGGCCATTGCGCATGTCGCTGGCTACGTGACGTCATGCGTGACTTCGACTGGATTGCATTTTCGCCGGGCGACGCTTGCATCCGTAGCAAGGAAGCAGTTTGCTCTGGTTTACACTTCTAGAGTCAAGCGACAATGTCTTTTTGTGCGGTATTTGGATGTTACAAGAGCTTTCGTAAATGCAAGGGAAAAGTGACGTTTTTTCGTTTCCCGAAGAATTTGGAGAGGAGAAGTAAGTGGATTCACGTCTGCCGGAGACGAGACAACTATTCAGTTTCGTTCAGCTAAACTTTATCTTTATAGAGATGACAGTTCATAAAACCCTAAAACTTTCAGATAAGATAAATTTATTAATTAAACAAGCTAAATTTTGAAAGCCTGTTTTTTTATATGGTTAAACCGTTTTATATGGGCAAACCGCGCTCGTTTTCGTCCACCGGAATGGCCTACCTAATTTAGTAGTACCATGCACTAGACCCTTCATTCAACCTTTTTCCTCAACCTGTGAACCCCCTAGGTGCAAATGCTGCTCCCTCCTCTGCGATTCTGTCTCCCCCTCTCCCAAGAGATCTTCCTCTACGGCCGACTACACCAACAGCTGCATCATCTACCGCATTTCCGACAATTTCTGCCCCGCCTTCTACACATGCAAATGCACTGCCCCTCTGAATACTCGTATGAATAAACATGCTATTCCATCAAATCTCCATCTTTGCTTCTGATTGCTTCACATTCATTATTATAGAAGCTCTACCCGTATCCGATATCGACGTCACTGCCATTGGATTTCCTCGGCGAAGATAAAAGTCTCATCGAAGAAAATTCATCATTGATTCCCACTTCCCGTTACAACTAATTGTCTCAACAATCAAATCAAATTCAACACCGTGCTTCTGAGCATCGGCTACCGTAACTATGTAGCAAGAGGCAGTTATAAAAAAGAGGATTAGGATAGGGGAACGAGACGTTTGTGCTTATCAAGACTTTTGCAATGAGGCAGGCGGTAGATTTAAATAGATAAGGAAATGATTTTGTAAATAATGAATTATTCAAAGATGTCTTCATCTTTTGATCGTCGTCTAAACGAAATATTGAATCATTCAGTTGATGAAAATCTCCCGTTGTTGCCCACAATAACGACTAAATTTGTTATATCCACGCGAAAATACGTGGAACGACGTATTCAAAATATCACAGCATTGTAACAGCAAAAAGAAGTTACCAGAAATGTCTCATTACAGAATTTCTCAAATTATGAGTACATTCTATATTCAGCAGCATCATAAACTACTTCACGGAATAAACTTGTCTATAATTGCCCGTATTTTGTTTCTGGGGAATAAAATACGTCAATACTTATTCTATTTATAAATAATTTCAGTCCAAATGTATTCTCCCCTAAACCTTACCGTATGAATGAAAGGTCTTATGAAATTATTTTCTTCCTCGCACAATCACGCGAGTAGAGGTTGCGCGTTAAAATAGGTGAAAATAGGTCACGATCCACTCTATTTCTGTCCCATGAGTCAAACTGCCGCCATCTCATCCATCCATCAGCCATGAAACATTGCTCCCACACATGTTTTCCCCACAGCTCCCCTATCCATTTCCTTCAGAAGCACCTCCTTATCAGTCTCACCTCTCAATATATATATATATAGCCAGAGAAGATGCTCCTACGCGACAACTGCTCTCTGTGTAACAGTCATCATCCATATTGTGGCATCAATAATCTTTCCTTTCTCCTGAATCCAAAAATCCTTTCTCCTGAATTACCGTGTAAATAGTTCTACTACTGTTTGCCTGAAGATGAAACTTCTCGTGGTTGGAGTAGTACTCCTGCTGGCCCACAGCGGCTACACCGTCCAATTCGAGGACTGCGGTAAGTAAATTTTGAATTAGATACTAAAAGAAGAGTGATTCTGTGAAATTCAAAGTGAAAACATCATTAGTTTGGACTGGGATTAGAACCGATACCCTTAGAAATCTCATAGGTTGCGCTGATTAATCAGACTACTCAGCATCCTCTTCCACTGTGAATTTCATGGAGGCTTTAATGAGCGGGGGTTTTTATACTATTACTACCCTCACAGGTTCCTATCGTGCATATGATATCATCAAGCTCATTCATGAATTAGCTAAAGCATTTACATATTTCATTATTCAAATTTTATAAATAATATATTTAGGTGATCTCACAGCCCAAGCACTCCTTTGCAAATGCATCGCGGCCACTGAATTTACCTCCATTCATTACTCTTCTCAGGGTCAAAATTAGCAAACTCTAAACGTGCTAAGAGATACACTATGCTTCACCGCAGGACTAAATCAAACTCCCTCGTCGAAGGTGTGGGTCACTTATAAATAGTGTCACGTTCATTCCACCACACGGATCGAAATCATACTTTTTTTGTTACATAAATTTTCATCTATTATGTCACTAAAGAATCCGCCAAGATAATGATAAGTCATTACAATGGCGCTGTCCTCCGTAATATGCCCACTTGACTAGGTTAACTCACAGAAGGTCAAACTTAGTCTTCACGAGGACAGCGTTACAAGAGTCCGAAACCTAAATTCCATTGCAATAACGATGAGTATGATCAATTGGAATTTTGAATGGCACTGTGATAACTTCAGGTTGTTCTACTATTACTACCAAGTGTGTTTGAGCAGCATGATCATTCACAGATACAATTCTTCACGAACCTCTTCATACTTAGATTTCAAACGAAATGGCACAGCGAGGGTTTTTGACCGTTAGAATCACACAGTGGCACTGGAGACTAACTCTAGTTGATTTAGTCAAAAGTAATTAATATCATAGCGCCCACCAATGATTTTGTAAGATGATTCTAATCGCTAACAGCAACGAAACGGATATTCTGTTTATACATACGGATCAAATAGAAGAAATAGCATTAAACTTCAACTGCCCAAAAATGCAACAATGAGTGTAATTCCAGACTAAGATCTTATTAACAGGTAATGAATCAAACTATTGAAACCGTATTATTTTTAGTACTTATGTTTCAGTACTTATGAATAAACATCATTAATTAAAAGACGGTTCTGTATTACCCACAGTTTTTAAATTAAAATGTTAACATTTCCATCACTTTTGAGGTCACTCGATATGACAAAAATCAATTTAAGGAGTTCTGGTGATGATTTTACTGTCACATTGATACTGTGATTGCCTCGAATGGTTTAAGAGCTATTGTTTATGCCAGGTCGATCATATGTTTCCCCTAAGTTTCCTTTCAAGCCATAAGAAAATGAGCCTCTCAAGAGATATGTGGACCTTACATCGGACATTCTAGACGCGATCGCGCGATCCCTTCGTGGATATCACAGGCACTCTGTTTTAAACTATTTATACGGTAAAAGCATTACCAGTGTAGAAGAGATAATGATACTGGATAAAATCAGAGTGTCTCAATCGGTATGGATGGATGGAAGCAGGCATGGTCTTTTTGTAGTCTATTGGCCCAATTGAACTCCTATTTTCCCACTCACCTGAGCCACAGCCATCTAATGTATTTCAAGCGTTTGAAGAATGAGAAATAAATTTACTAAAGTGTAACTTATGTTTAAATAACGTATGTTTAAAGTTAACATATGTTTACAGTTAACGTACGCTTAAATACGGGTAGAGAACCATCATTATAGAAACTCGGCACAAATTACAGATGCAATGCTGTAATCAGGGGTGGCGAGTTTTCACATTTGTTGGAGCGTGAACTGATGCGATGAACCACTGTTGCGCACTTACTTAAGCACGCCATCGTGCCGTGTTCACACTCGAAATTGCTCGCGGAGATAACTCTGATTCATTCCTTGAGTGTGGAGTTCTTAAGGTGGTTGGAACGATTTTTCTTTACGTACAGATTTGCGCGTAACTTAGCGTACGTGTCCTTATTAGCAATATCTACAGATAAAAGTGAACAAAATTACATGTCACCGAATTGGTTTCTTGGCAATCCAATGTCATTTTAACCCGTAGCCTAATGTCACATTACATAAATTTCGAAATGATTCGATTGCATTTGTATAGATTTTCTCCTAAACGCGAAATAATACTTTTCGTAATATTATAATGGTTGCTAACAAATATTAAGGAATCATGTCGAGTAAATAATCCAAATTAAGATAGTTTTTGCTTAAATTTTGAATTTCGCGCAGAAAACCCAAGTCATACACATGGTGTAACTGAGGCGAAAATTTTAAATATAATTCTTGCATAATTTGTTTTACCGCATGCATGGTGATTTACACCGTACAATGAATTCTAAAGCATGTAACTAAGTGAAATGTCCAAGAATATTTTTTCGACTTTCTTGAAAAGTTATTAAAATATGCACTCAATGACTGACGATTACCGTTCCAGCCACCTTAACGCCGACTCTAACGGTCAAACTTTATGTAGAACAGAATTGACGGGACGGATTATCGTGTGATTAGCAGAATTTTAAAAAAAAATATGTAATTTCTCTTCATCTATTATTCTATCAATAATAGTCTTGGAATGAAGTCATACTTTGAAGTAATGAAGTCATTCCTCATTTATGTTGAACAGTCCCAGCAGAGTATTCGACGATCTAAGAGTCGAATGTTGTGCTGAAGCGTGAGAGAGAAAAAATTAACAACCTCTCCCGGCCACTGCAAGCAACAAATTTACAAATAATTCATCAAAATTAACTTCACTTTCCACAGGAAATGCAGGTGAAGTGCTCGCCGTTGAGATCAACGATTGCCCCAAACTAGTGTGCTCGGTAGCCATTGGGTCGACAGCCAACGTCACCATCCAGTTCAGGACAAGTGAGTAAGAGTTTTTTAAAATTAGTAGGACACAATGTGCCAGGATATGGAAACTTTGGTTCTCCAATAAAAATATTTGAATAGTTTTGGGGATGATTGAATCAATATAAAAAGGTCAGAAATAACGCCTTAAACAGCATTTTACATTAAAAAACCGAGAATTGTTATATCTAGCTGTGCAATGAAATTCACTCAATTCATAATGGCCACAATTAAGACCGATGGTTTTCAACCACTGAGAATAAAAGTTTAAAATAATGGCAAAGTGACCAAAGCTGGGTATACTTGGTTATGGGCTCTACTTTTTAAATAACTCTAAACAAATTATTTTTTTTTTCTAAAATGAAAAATTAATTTCTTTATAAACAATGTAATAATGCATGAGGCAGTGAAACACAACTGCAGCTAATAGCCAATCCATTTACTATCAGTTACCTACCCTTTCATTGGATGCTTAATTTACAAAAGCATAAGCTAATGTAAACGACTGATCTAAAATGTATTTTCACCTGAAGATGACACTAAGTGTCGAAACCCGAGTCGTGGCAATAAATCATACAACTGGAATTAACTAAGGTATTTTAATTCTTACATAATGGATAACTTTCAAAATTTAAGCCTACAACCGTTTCCTTTGTAAATTACTGAATTCGAGCTTAAATCCCCAAAAATTAGTCTTAGTAAACTAGAAAATTGACAACAATTTTGATTTTCCTACATCTGACACTAAGATTTCGAGTAGGGTGTTAGTCAGCTAAAATATTTTGAAACAGTTACGAATACTTAAGTAAAATCTACTGACTGAAGGAGCATTAGCATAAATACTTCATCTAATGAATGGTTGCCAGGTTATTTGAGGAGAGAACCACCAGCATAGGTAATTTGCGCCACAGAGGATAAGTTGGTTTGCTGGGGAAGAATGTTATGAGGAGTGATGGGAAGGTTGAAGAGAACACCATGTGGGCGATTACGAACGGGAGGTTGGTATCACAACCGACCGGCCGTGCGGAATTTTCGTTGGAAATAAGAATTCACGAAATTTCGTTGGAATTTTTCGTTTCGTTTCCGGAACGCTTCGTTTATCGTTGGAAATTGGTATTTAGTTAGGTAAGCAGTCACGAAATAACTGATTCCCGAATGCTCTACAAGTGAACTACCTGCGGAATAAAAGGAATGAGGCAGTCATGCCAGCGTGAATTGCTTTTAAGGTGATAAACTATGGATGAATGACGGTCAATCACCATTTCATTGGCAGAGATAATCAGATATTTCTCGCATAATCAAGGTGTTTAGCAAGGAATGCACTATTCTGCTGGACTAGCCAGCCCTTACCTCAAAGAGAAAGCCTCTGAGGCCAAAGAAAAATGGTAAGGAATATGAAACACAGGGAAAGCACAGTTAACTTACACAATAGAACGTTAATTTCACTACTTTTGACGGTATGGGTGAAAGTCACAGTTTTCCACTATAATACATACAAATTAAAAACCCTTTTCAATCATTAGAGTTTTGATAATTCTTGGAGTTTCTAACTGGCTCAAATAAATATTGTCTCAAAGTTACAATAACGAGCACGGATGATATTCACTGCCCACAAAATCATTTAGAATATCACAGAGGAAACAAACAATTACATAGCATAGAACAGAAAATTATGCCTAGCACATATCACAGAAATAGAATGCCCGAGAACTGAATGTCCTTAGCAACACAGATAAACTTCCAAAGAAACTCAAATGAACATTTAAAAATAGCAATCAAAATGAGTTCAAGCATCAAATACCTCGGCACATGTAACAACTGAGAGCAACTGTGTAAGGAGTCCTCACAGCCGTAATAACACCACCAAGCGACTAAGTGGATTCGGTATATCGTTGCCGAGAACTAAATTATGGAGTACAAAGAGTATTAATATCCATCGCAAAAATCTTAAGATATCAATATTTAACCATAACAATTAATAGAACTAGGTGACAAATATTTATCTCGAATAATGTTTATTCCCATGCACAGGCTATTCGTCTCGTCATTACGATGTGGGTAGGTATTTACGATATAATCATTTTCGTCGAATTAACCTTTCACATTACGTGTGTTCACTCTGATATTTTTATTATAAATATTACACAATAAGAACGCTACTATTTCCCTGACGTCGCATATGATGTTTTAAAATCGTCAGCTTCAGCCAAATAACGTATACCTCCGCTATGCTGAAAATAAAGGCAGGCGGAGTTATAAGGGCAGGTCCTCCGTCGGCAGTTGAACTCAAGACCTCTTGGCGTGGTATTACTCTGCCCGAGACTCATTCACAATCGAATCGGGCGGTGAGAAAGACTTCGGGTGGAGTTACTCCACCTGCAGTTTTTCATAGCAGGCGGTGAGCGGTTCCTAATATCCCCCAAAGTTGTCAGCCTGTTCTTATCGCTAAGGTTGTTGGAGCGATTATTGTTTATGTACAGATTTACGTGAAACTTTGCATTTGAGTCTTTAAAAGCAATATCTATGTATAGATAAAAATGAACAAAATTACATTCCACCGAATTGGTTTCTTGGCAATTCAGTGCTATTTTAACAGGTAGTGTGTTCGAATGTTTGAGTAATCAGCTAGTTGGAAAGGCCTGTGGTGAATTGATGACCATAGATTGGATAGGAATCGTAAACAGATACAGATACGTGATTGAGGAGTGAATTTTGTGAGATCGACCGATAAAATCATGGGTAGAGACGTCGGAAGATGTTATTGATAAAATATAAACAGGTTCTTGAAATGAAATTGTGAGCATGACGCAATGGCTGAATATAAAAAAAAGCGAAAGAGATATTTATTTATTCATATGGTTAATTGAAATATGGTTTATATTTCCCAGCTACATTGCATGTGTTTTACTTGTGCTGCAAGAAAAAAATACTATAGATGTCTTAATAGATCTAGATCTACGAAGTCCCGTGAAATCCACCATTAGGGTGCGTGGCACGGGGTGATTCCACACCAGGAGTACAGCAAGATAGATAAAAGACTAAATATTATAAATTAAGTATTGTACTAGAGCAAGTCATATACGCAAAATCCTTTATTGTCCTCTATTTATAACATAAGAATTTTCTTTTTAAATTAACTCTCGTTAAGAGATAAAATATATTAAAGAAGTCTCAAGGTTATGCTTCCTAATCCTTTATGATCCGATTAATAAAAGAATACTCGGAATAGTTAGTTTTATGTTTCCTGAATTTTTATTTTGTGGAGATTGCTCATTTTTTGCAATCTGAGGAATAATGAAAGAAATGAGGATTCCTTCCATTATTTCTATCCTTTATCTGACCTTTAAATTTTTACAAGCCTACTCAAGATATTTTTCCCTAAACGACTCTCAAGTCCAAAATATCGAGCATTTCCATTAAACTACATTCTCTACCATATATCAACATAATAAAACGAGCTGCCTTGTTCAAGGATAAGGAGCAAATCATTGAAATAAACCATTTCCCTAAGCTTACAAATAAAAGCTAGGACCTCATAGACTTTGCATGCTTCGGAAATTCACGGATCGATATGCTTGTTCAAGATAACGTCGAAACTGGATTTTTCGAATATAACAATTGAATATCATTACCCGATCATTTTCAATTCTTGGCATCACATTCGTATCCTTTTTTCTTCTTCAAATCAGGTAGAACAACTTAGTTACTTGAGTAGTACCTTAGAGAAATATGATCATATCAGCAAGGACATTTGCAGGAGAATATCATTCGCGAAAGAGTCGTTAGCTAATACATAGGATCTACCGGAACCTCACGTAAAGATGTTAACTCAGGGGTAGCGAAGAATCTGACGGGAGAAGCAATGGACGGCAAGGAATACGAGCGAGGAAGAGGGTGAGGATGGCGCATGTAGGCAATGAGGGGGAGGAGACTTCCAGCTTGAGAGGAGAAGGCGGGGTGGGCGAGGGGATGATAAAGTCCGTTTTGACGAAGAGAAGAGATTTGGTAGGCAGGGAAAGAGAAAAAAAAATGGATTTGTGGGTGGAATGAAGGGCGGCAGGGCATATGCAGAGTTGGCGAAACAGATACCAAAATGAGGAATGACCATCAAACACAGTAGATTAGGCAGTAGTACTCATGCGTCCATCTAAATCCATCTTAGTTGGCAAGCTAATTCAGATAATAATAATTATATGAGGTATTCCAAATCAGAATTGAATCATTCGATTAGCAGTACATATATGGTGCATACACACTCACTAAAAACATTGGTGAAGTACACAAGAGATACAAGAGGACATTCTGTAAACTTTGTTCATGCGTTCAACACTACAGGTGTGCCGGCCGACAACTTACAAAGCAAGGTCGTTCTGGTGATCAGCGAGGTGGAGCACGACGTGGCTGTCCGACCGGACCCATGCAACGCCATGGACGAGCCTGCCTGCCCGCTTAAGACGGGTGACGTCCGAAAGTACAGAGCGCAAGTCAGCATCACTAACGACTGTCCTCCGGTGAGTATATCCGAAAACCTTTGCACTCTTAAGATCTTTCAGAATTCTGTTCCAAATGAAGTAACGTACTTATAATTTGTTCTGTGCGAATCAGGTATTTTCAGACCGAATAGAAAATGTTTTTTTTTCGAAGTGAATGTAATTGCACTATCCAGATTCATTTCCGAATCGAGCATGTAAGCATTTTCGAAGATAGATTTTTAAGTTCCAATCGAATTTTTAAAAAGTTCCAATCGAATCGAAGACGAAACCCGTCGATTCGAGCCTCTCGAATAATTCCCTCTCGCTATATACATAACCGATTTGTTTCCTTGGTAATCAACAGTCCAGACCGTCACAACCTACGATTCTTTAAATCATAAAGACCAAACATGCCTCCACACGATTAACTGACAAATCCTAATCTTATATAACGGTTTTATTATTATTTAAATGAAAATAAACTTTGTGTTTCCACAGTTTTTTTTTTCTAATTGGGGCCACCATTTGCCTATAACTGTACTCTTGGATACTTCTGCTTCTTCGAAGACATTTTTGCCAGTTCTTTAAGACTATGCCTTTATTAACTGAGGTTGTCGGACCATCTTTTGCGAGGTGGACCTATGCCCCTCTTTCCTAATGGTATTCGGTCCCCTGCTATCTTGACAATTCTTGAGTCGTCCATTTTTGATGTGTGTTCATTCCCTTCTTCTTTCCATTTGCGTGTCCATTCTGTTATTGGAGGCATACCTATTGCATAGGTCTCTGATATTTTCTTTAGAAATCCTATCTTATCTTGTCCACTACTTTTCTCAGTAGTCATTTCTACAGTCTGCATTCTCCGTTTTGTTTTACTTGTTTGTGCTGTAGTTTCCATGGAATGTGTCATTAAAGGTCTGTTAACTACATTGCATATTCTTGTTTTTGCTTCTTTTCGTAGGTATTTATTTCTCCATACTGTTTTGTTCAGGAAGCCCCAAATCCTTTCCGTTTTTGTTATTTGTTCATTTACTTCTTTATATAAATTCCCATAGCTAGTTATAACTGCTCCTAAATATTTGACTTTCATTACCTGTTCTATGTTGTCCTTGTTTAGTAGTAGTTTACATCGGATTGATTCCTTTGATGCTACCATTATTTTGGTTTTTTTTTCGGGTGCTATTTCCATATTCATTTATTTCCTGTCTCTATGAATCTTATCAGTCTTTTGTAAATCACCTTCTTTTTCTGGAAAAATTCTTGGATGCTACATTGCAAAATAGGGGACACTGAATTTACAAAAAAAAAGTTCCTGAGGCATATTTTATCTTAATTGCATAACTCTAGAAATCCATGACGGAAATCCGGAAAAAGTGAAAATTATCGATTTCAGAATTCCCTACATCACTGAAACAATCCCTTTTTTCATTTTACTCTGACATCTAGCTAAAAGGTTTTCCTCCAGAACTCTCTTTTAAGAGTATTTTACTTAAATTATAGTTTTTTCCAGTTTTTCCTTAATTAACTGGAACTGTTGCAGATTGATTTTTACATAGAGCCATGGAATATTTTGCTAAAATTGACCGCATCACAGATAAACAGACGCCAAATACTAGTCTCGTCCAATGCTTAAAATTAAAACCTGATATAATCAAATAACAATCGGATTCTTAAAATTAAGAAAACAAAATGCAGACAAAATTTTACCCATAACAAAATAAATAAATAAACTAAAAAAACATGGTTTTATTAAAAATGTACTTTAAGTAGAATATAACTTTTGAGCTGTCAGAACTGGCCTACAACAGGCAGAACGTGATTATTTGACTAAAAAAACCACGCGGGAGCAACCAACATTTGTGATACAAAAGACTTCGTGCGTGGTACATTGCGTGGTAAAAAGCCTTAAGTATTCCAAGTTGTGCAGGACCAGGTATTTCAGGAAAGCGAAGCTCAATCTTTACAGTAATTTGTTGAAAAGTCTTTAGTATCACAAGTTGTGATTAGAATTTGGGTGTTTCCGGTGAATAGCTTTTTGCATTATAAATATTAGTTGCACCCCCATGGTTTTACTTTTAGTCACAATCTAGATCAGCCTGTTGTAGGCCAGTTGTGACAGCTTAAAAGTTATTTTTAAAGTATATTTTAAAATAAAACCATGTTTAAAAAAGATTTTCTCTATTTACTATATTAAATATTAATGGTTTTTAATAATTTTCATCACTTTTTCATTAAAATATTGTCGTTATTCTATGGATAAATGATTGAAAAATTAACAAAGAAATATTTATTTTAAAAGAATGGACGATTTTTTTGAGTTAAATTAATTTTTAAATTACGAGTTAATTTGTTGAAATTGATAAAACATTATATTTTCATCCAAAACACACAAATGTGGAAAAAGTTTCCTGAAAATCGACTTGGTGGAGGTGGGTGAAATATTGATTACAAGATTTTGTCCACACGAGAAGAGATTTCTAGTTAAATGAAACCATGTTACTAGTTAAATGAAACAAAAAACTCTACTTCAGTTACCATTATTAATTAATTATTACCAATAACAGAAATCAAGGCGTTGAAAAATCATTTAAATAATTAATTTTAGTTATGAAAAAAATTCGCCCAACCATCACACTTGGAGCATACGCTAAGGGAAAAAATAGTTTTTCTCGCGAACCATGATCGCTAATCGCAGAATAATTCATGGAAAACGATCGACTCGATCTATTTTCATGATAATTTCGAATGAACTGCCCTCATTCTACGCACATTTTTTTAACTTCACCAAACAACACCTAATATACGAATTGAGTACCCTGATTTTTATGCTCTTGTCCTATGTTTCACAAAGCCACTCTGTTGACGCAGTGCTTCTCCCGCTGAGGATTAAAGTAGATAAAACCACACTCAATGCATTGATTAGCTCACCATTGTTTCCAGAAATCAAACAGCAAACATCAACGGAAAAGGAAGATTAGCTAATTTTAAAGTCCAATCGTGAGCTCAGCGATTGAAACAAGTGATTTTGTTTTTTGACGCAGTCACAGTGAAGTAGGGAGCAAAATATCCGACCGATCTTCAAACACAATTGGTACCAAAGTAACAAAAGAATGGACCACGCGCATGTGTCAAGTAAACACTGAAAATGTATTTTCAAATGAAGCCAAAGATAAATAATCGATTAGTAAATGAACCTCATAAATAATAAAGGTACAAAGTTTGAACTTCCCATCTTCGAGATACCTTATCAACAGTACATAAGACATCTTATTCCTTTAATACTACGATACCATGGTGATGCAGTCAACGGAAGGAATTTCCAACAGGTAGAGAACTCGACTATCAGTGAAAATCCATATTCAATCGCTTCTCTGAAACAATACCTTTGGACGCTATGCGATACACAAATATCGCCGATCTCCGGTAAGCCATTAATGCAGTAACTTAAGTTAAAGTTCAACATAGCCAGTAAAAGTTCACACACCAAACCCCCTCAAATAAAGCCCAAATTTTTAACAGACCCTTAGTTCCACCTTCGCCCCTGATTATTGCTTATTTTATGCCTAATTTGACGAGATAAGTCTCCCAAGCCACAAAAAGTAAAAATTTCTAAAGTAGATACCTAATTCTACGGAGGTTGAAACCGGATAATCACAAACGCGAAATCAAATGAATTTCATCATTTTGACTGAATATTTTCTTTTACCTTTTCACATGCTCTATATCGGAATCCCTTGTACTCCTAAAATCCATATAAAATTCTATTTGCTGTTCAACATGATATTCTACAAAAATAAATTATGCTTTTATCAATAACTATTCAAAAAGAGCTTATGTCAGTTACTGAGGTTCAAAAATTTATCACTAGAGAGTCAGAAATTAAATAATCGTCAAACGATATGGAATAGTGTTACAAAACATGCCAAACAGGTTTTAGAGGCGTGTTAAAGGGATTAATATCTTCAGGAGCCTGATCAATGTCTTATTACTCGAAGATGACCACAACCAGGGCAGGGCAAAATACTCAAAAGATTGTATTTGAAATACAAAATATTTTTGCACGGTGTACTTTTAAAAAACAATATACAACATGTATTTTAAAATGCTCAAAATACTAAAATAAATTCCAATCAGAATAAAAATCGTTCACAGTTCACAGTGAAAACAATAGATATAAAAGCACTACAATAAATATTTAATATAAAAAATGGATTCCTGAGCTAAATAAGACTTATGTTCATGGAGTTATCTGTCTAAAACATATCATTTTAAATAAGCAGTAAGTAGATATAATTCACATGATACAATAAGAGAATGGAATCCTTCTTCTCAGGTAGAATATCCTCTAACGTTTTCGCTACGAACTACGTACTTGGAGAACTTTCCGATGAAGCCCGTTTTGAACTGAGTTCGAAACCAGAATGGTGACAAATGAGACTGATCCTCAAGTGCGAAAAAAAGTATACCAGTACAATGAATTCTCACTCAGTACATTAAGGCAGATATAAAAAATACAACTGGAAAAGGCTGTTCAAAATATCAGCAATAACCCAAAAACGGAAATATTCACTCTCTTTTCAACAGCAGCATCATCATCGGCGGATACAAGGGATAGGAGGGAGAAGAAGAAGAAAAAGAGAAAGAGGAGGAAAACAGCGGTAAAAAATAGGAACTTGGAACGTAAGGACCATGGATGAGAGCCGGGAAGCTTGAAAGTATTAAACGGGAAATGGAAAAAGGAAAAATAGATGCTTTGGGATTGTGCGAGGTGAGATGGAAGGATAGCGGGGACTATTGGAGTGATAGCTACAGGGGCCGGCACTATATTTTCAAAACTGCAGTCTACGCTCTGCCAACTCAAGTCAACTCTCTACGCCTCCCGTGCTACTCCCGGGTAGATTGGTAGAGACGAAAACATCAAGTTCGCATAGCCCAACCCCCTTCCCCTCTGAAATTTACCTCGAACTAAGAAGGCTCGTTATGTAACTGGCTAGGACATCTGACCACCAATTAAGAGATCTAGGATCAAATCCCGTTCAATTCAAATGATTTCTTTCAAGACAAATCTCATCACTCTGGTGTAATAAGTTCTTTCCAGCTTTCTATACGTTTTATGTCCAGACTAAAAACAGTAATTAATCCGTAATTTGAGTAGTTTGTCTAGCCCTGCAGACTTCCAGTCGTTTGTATTCTTCACATACCATTACTGTTAATCTAACTACATTAATCTTCTGTAATTCTTCCAATGATGTTGATAGTTTCCGGCGTAACTTTATGGAATTGCTTCATGATTGAAATGAAAAACTTTGGAAATTTCACATAAATAAGTTTTTATGACGAATTAGATTTCATCACTGAGCGACGTCATCAGGTGACCTGATGTGTTATTTATTGGAACTTATTAATGTGGAATTCACAAAAAATTTCATTTCAATCTTTCAATGATATTATTTCACTTCGTGTTTTTTGTGTCTTCTATCCATTTCCCATTACCGTAACAATATTGATGAATTGACCATAATGAGTTCCAGTACAGTTGGAATTCATTTTAATTATACCGAATCGCTACTGGGTTTGTTTGGCTCTCAGTTGTTTGCTCCCGTTGGCGAAGGAATTTCTTTCTGTCATTCCAAAACATTGAGTTTTGTATTTTCCTCTTTGTGAAGTCATTGCACGTACCTGATCAGACTCGATCCTTTTTATTTTTTTTGCCTAAATACATCCATTATTTTAAGTAGTAGTCGGGACTTGGGTTGTAATGGGGTCTTCTAGGTTTATTTCCTCTTTATTGGATACGTATGAATCTTTTTTTTTTAAATGATTCATGTTTGCTTTCCTTTCAAGTATTCATTAATTTCATCTTATTTTAACCTAAAATAATTGAAGCTTGATTTCGTGCAGAAGTTCTCTGACCATTGAGCTGTATAACTGTCGATGTTCGCCAAATATTGCTCGAATGTGTTGTTCACTTCGGCCATATATTTATAATTGGTATGTCCGGCCGGGATTGGATAGGAATTCCTAAAAAAGCACAAAGAGGACGTATATTCTAGCCGTTCATATTCTGGCGTATTTTCTAGGATGTCATCTGTGTCCATTGGCATTTCATCAACCGATGGAATGCTGATCACTATTTCCTGTGGGTTATTCATTTGGAGCCCCTCATCAATAACCTTCATCAGTTCCTGCTCATTTAGTTTAACTTCTATTTCTCGGCGTGTTCTCTCTAGTTCAATGGGAGATCCATGTTTCTGGATTACATTGTCTATTTCCAATATTGATTCAGTGATTTAAATTTTGGGTTCACCCATTAAAATTCTACGTGAAGCAAATGTCCGGGGAGCAATTGATCGTCGAACCTGTTAACATGGTAGAATGCTTTCATTGCGTTTTCATTTTTTTCTCATGTTCATGTTATTCGTTCAGTGCGACCACCTCTATGAGCATTTCAACTGATTATTATCATTAGATTTGACTCCAACATTCTTTACGTTTCTTTTTTATGCCTTAAAAGGTGAAGGCGGACCTGATCTGGTTGCTGAGGAGCGAAAGAGATGACCTCATCGTGTGCTTCGCCACCCGAATCCATCTCGTTGCTGGCCGTGAAGCTGACCGCCCCGCCATTGGATATCCACACCGCCAGAGGTTCTTCCGCTCCGGGAATGCTTAAGCCACAGAGTGGACGGCCGACTAGGGAAACTGGCTTGAAGCCAGCCCCAATACAGCGAATCGAAGCCAGCGGCAATCCCCTGATTAAGGACTTAAGAGTGGACATGAGAGGGGGTGGGACGTTCCTACAAATATTTTCCTTAATACCTAAATCCTCAGGAATATGCCGAGTTAATTCGGGCAAAATACAAAAGTTGAATTTGCGGACAACTGTAGCGAAAATAATTAATTTTCCCCACAAAACTTGTTCCAAAGAAGTCATTTTCCCCCAATATCTGTTTATCCATTGTTCTTGCACTAGGATGAAAAAGATATCGGAGAAATCGCCCACAATTTGAATTTCTGAGTACGAGTCAAACATACATCGCATTCCAAACCAAGTAAAAAAATCTCTTCTCAGTTCCTGCACACCAAATATTACTTCAAGAATCATTAGCTAGATATGTTTAGTTTTTCCGTTTCGTTTTCCCTTTACGTTTTCCAATCCACGCCCTTTCAATGAATTTTACAGCACCCAATGTGAAAAGGGGTGAAAGTTAAGCCTTTTTATTATTTGTTATTATTTATTATTTTATATTTACTCAACTGAAATTCCTTCTTTCAATAAAGATGCATGTGTTATCAAATAACTTATTCACACCTCGGCGTCAGCTTTCGCCATCCGGAAGAAATACACCTCATGAACACAAACCCGCACTGAATTGCAAAAGGGACGACAAACGAGGACAGTGTCCTCCCCGAAAGACGTTGAGGGAGATGAAGTGATTTGAGAGATCAAATCAAGAGTAGAGCGTCAACATTTTCACAGATGGCTTCTGATGGCACACCTAACCTGGGGCCATTTCCTTGGAATAAAATAGTTTCTCCATGGCACTGATGGGATTTGATCATGGTTGCATACGAATAATCAATAATGATGAGAAAAGTATTAATATTAATTTTGTACCACAAATAACATCCCGCAGCAGTTTTTAGTTGTTCACAGCACATTCTAAATTCAAATACATTTCTTGAAGGTTTTATAACAAAATTCTGTAAGGGTCTAAGTTTAAGCTTTCCCGTCAGATGAGTATTAAAAATGCTTTGTTTTGGGCGTCCTTTTGACGACTGCAGTTTAATTCTTGGCCACGTCCTTTGAGCATCATGCCAGAATAAGCGATAAACTGAATTCAAATGAACAAATATGGCAGCGTACCAGGATTGAAAAGATTAAATCTTCTAAACTTAAGTAGGCATTTGCAGATTTCCGCTTCGCACAGTCTTCCTCCGGTTTCAATTTTATTGCACCATTGCCAAATACATACTTCGCAATGATATTAAAACAATTAAACAGATAGAGAAAAAGCTTTATTAAGTGAAAAATTGAAAGCAGCTTCAATTATCATGTAAAACAGCGATTGATAATTTCCGAGGGGTGCCATCATGTAAAAGTTTAAAATTACATTCTTGAAGGTATTTCTGTGTACACATTTCAAGAAAAGAAACGAAACGCATTGCGACCATCAACAGAAGTTTTGCAATAATTTTTTCCGTTTTTTACTCTTCAGCCCACAGTCAGTTTCAATCCTTAAAAATTATAACATTTATGTCCTACATAAGGGTTTGTTATTTGTATTTTTTTTCATTTATGACAAATCTGTGTTCACTAGAACAAATGTGACGGAGGTTGTGTTTCCGCTATTTATATACACGAAATTGCCGAACTTTGTATTTTTTAAATAAATATTTATTACTATGTGTTCCCGAGTTTCATCATTTCAATGGTATCATTGTTCTTTATCAATGCCATTAAAGCTCTTGCGAAAGAATGAACAAGTTTTTATCACCAGTTAAGTCGATAAGCTATTTTGCGCGTGGAACGAGATACAATAATAAATCGCCCTTTATTTTACACGCAACTTTTATCAATCAGAGAAACTGATGACAGCAATCGACCGAGGAAGTAAAAAAAATGTTGATTTTGTGAGCTAAAATGAAGATATAAAAATTATCAACTAATGAAGAGACTTAAGCATTATTTAGCCGAAGCATTTAATGAATAAGAAAATTCTGTATTATTATTCATGTCGATCCTAAGTACCCTAATACGTTTTATATCAGACAAGGAAAGCAAAAAAAACTAAACAGCTAATTTCTGCTTAAAATAATAAACATTTTCTTTATATTTTGTTGGTGAATTGTTAGTACACTCCAAAAGCGGTCTATAGCCTTTTGGACCTCAGTGTCCACTAAATTAACAATTTATTATCCCGCGAACCACTTACATGGATTTATTTTAAAAGGTAAATGCATTTGTGGAATAACGATCGGACAACTTCCCTCCCTCCTCTAATTTCCTCACTAAACTATCATTCTCGATTCTGTAACGTACGCTTTCTCCTTCAATGGCCGGTTCTTTCTTCAAGCCAAGGGAGCAGGTAAACAATACATGATACTTTCATCATTTGGATCCACGGTGAGGATTCTGACGAATTTTCTCA
Source organism: Pyrrhosoma nymphula (assembly GCA_963573305.1). Taxonomy (NCBI): domain Eukaryota; kingdom Metazoa; phylum Arthropoda; class Insecta; order Odonata; family Coenagrionidae; genus Pyrrhosoma; species Pyrrhosoma nymphula. The sequence continues at coordinate 61,725,146 of OY754338.1, read as the reverse complement.
ATTCTCTAAATAATTTATTTTCTATCTGCTTCACTTCCGTCATATCTACCACTCAAATCACGTTTTATTATATTTATAATAATTTCACTAAGGTTAATAATACCTTCGAGGAATCGGTGCACATGAAACACCACAACATACAACTCTATTGACATTATAATACCTGTCATCTAAAACACACCAAGCACTCAATTTCGTATTCGCAGTATATCCGTGGCCACCAGATTAGCAATTCCATTGTAATACTTAAGGGATACCCGGTAAAATTACATAATTCTTTAATCAATACAAAATATCCCGAGCCACTATCAAATAGATGAATTTAGCCTCCTCCTGCTAATTTCACCCCTCGCGTGAAAGATTTCCCGAAGACGCCCTACATCTCCACACAATATGCTTTCCTGGCGTCCAAAAACCCAAGGCCATTCTCAAATACTTACTCCCCATTCCAGAAACTAATAGATCGACAGAAAATCTCTTTTCCAAATGCTCCACATTATTCTTCTGACGTTTACCGAACCTAGCCAATCTTCCCTACTCTGATCTTCCTCTAGAGCGGAGTGACGCCCCTACCCAACCACCAATGGGGATTTATCACGATTTTTGCAGTTTAATTTATCGTGCAGGGGACCATGACAAATGGACATTTGCAAATCATCTCTTAAAAATTCCAAAAATTGCCAGAGACATAGGAGTCTACAGTTGAATTGACGGGCAACGTTCCTATAAGGGCCATGGCGTCATTTCATCCATCGCTTCTTCCCTCTTCATCCCGATCCATTCTAAAAGATGCCTTAATAAGGCTTTTGTGAAGATGTCCACTTCTGCCGAAAATACAACAGTATAAATATTTAGAAAATACTTTGAAAAAATATCCGTCTTCACCGGAATCGAACCACGGGCCTTTGACTGATGGATGAAATGACGTCAGAGGTCGTTATCGGAAACAGAAAAACATACAACTTTCTGCGGTTAGTTATTTCGTTATTAGGCCTTAATTTTTCGAAGCAACTCTGTAAATCTATATGAAAACCTTTGCAAATTTGATTTCAAGGGTAATACCAAAAAAGCATTCTTATGATTATCCACCATTGAGATGCAACATATCTCACTCAGCAATAGGCGTGGCTAATTTTCCGGGATTTCCTCAGCGTTGATACATCTTAGTAGTAGCAGTAGAGGAAGAAATCCCGGAAAATTAGCTACGCCTATTCCGCCACTCGGCGGAAGCCTTCATCAATATTTAAAACTCACTTAGCAATACTTGTAAAATCTTTCGACCTTTGTCTTCCTTAAATAAATGAATAAAACTTTATCAACTACAATACCACTATCTATGGATTCCAACATGAAATTTGAACTTTTTTCACGCTTCCAGGCACAACAGGAGGGAAACAACTAAGAAGTTCTCCAAATCTGCAGCGTAACTCTCAAAGTACAAAATCACTTCCAGGTAGGAGCTTCATCCACTCTCAAAGAAAAGTAATAAGTCATATCATTCCGATTAGAGTCTTCCGTCCTTGCAAGATATTTGAAAGGAAGGCAAAGCTGGAAACTTCACCGATAACATACAAAATGATATCCAGCGCATACAAAGTCCACAGATGATGGACACGATAAGAGGTCAAGTATGAATAGTAAATCCGAAGCTTTTAGTCCATCCATCGTGTACATTAAGACTACTTAAGTAAACAGATAAATGAAAGATCAATTTTTTATGATAATAAAATGCAGTCAACAAGGTTTTCCCGTTACAGCATGTGGAAATAAAAGTAATGGGTTTGTAATGTATGGGTAAATGTCCTTGGCGAACAGTTCTAGAAGCATTCCGCGGTATAATTTTGGCGAAAATTCTCTCGTTATAACTAACCAAACTAAACTATGAAAGCACTATTGACTTAACATTGCAATTGTTCATTGAACCTTTCGCGGCTCATGGTGATCAAAATTTTTTTCGGTTGTGCCGCGTGATGATCAGGTTTTCCCCGGCGTTTCGTGACCTCTACTGATCACTTATTCAAAGGTAATTGATGCCCCCGTTTCCGGTGAGGTATATATCTCAGAAGGGTGAGTTGGAGGGGGAAGAGGGATTCAAACCCAGGGTGTATTGTGAGGTCATTGAGATAAAGAAGAACAAAGAAAATTTCAATAGAGATGGTGGCCTCCAAATAAGCCACATTTGGATGCCCATACTAAATAAATATTTTTCACGTACCTCTCCCTCCACCTCTCATCCCGTACCTCACCGGCAACGGGGACATCAATTACCTCTGAAGAAGTGACTAGTAGAGGTCACGAAACGTCGGAGCAAACCTGATCATCACGCGGCACACCCGAAAAACATTTTGATTAACATTGCAATGTTCAAAAGATTATTATCCATCGAGTATGAATGCATGTTCATAAAATGAGTACTCAACGCAGTCCATCCTTGATCTACCTCCTTTTTAATTCTTCCCATTCGTTTCTCCCACCATTATTTCATCGCCAAAATGATGGCTACCCGTTCAAACCTAGGTCGGTAGTATTAATAAAACAGTGTGGATAAATATAATTTGAAACTTTCTTCTTTCCGTAAAACAAGTTAAAGTTTCAGTCTTTAATTTGTGAAACTGCGTCACATGAAATATTTTCTTAATTTGTATATTCCACACTTTTTTATTATGACCGACCATGGTTTCGACATATAATGACACTACAAAGGTGGTCTTGAAATGGCATTATATGTCAAAACCATGGTCGGTAACAATAAAAAAGTGTGGGATGTACAAAACGAGAAATTATCTCATCTCCCTAAGAAAGCTTATTCGATGTTGTGGAGGCTTTTTGCAAAGATATGGTATGGGATTTTCGCGACATACATCACAGCCCAAAGGTCAACCGAAGCAGAGTGAACTGACGGCAGTTTGGCAGAAAGAGAATTTTTGGTAATCCAGAGGCAGAGAGAGAAACTTTCCGTTTCCTCGACACGTAAATCACTACGCAAGATACGTTCCTGTTTCTATTTGTAGCAACTCTCATCTTTTCTAACACTGAAAGATTTTATTTCCGGGAAAACGGACGCTTAAGCTTTATGCCTAATGGCCCGTCCGGAGAGTACTCATTTGCGAACCAGCCAGCGATCGGTGGCGACGGTTCCTCCGGAGGTTAAAAGCGTGAGGAGCTGACAACAAGCGGGATCGAGTTTCCTCGAGGCAAGGGAAGAAGCGTTTAGGATGGATAAACCATTCGCCGCCTTAACACTCATGTTGTGTTGTTGGTTTGTTTCGACAGAGACGGAGTTCAAGGACTGCGGTAAGTGAACCGTAATTTTTTGTGTTCGTTTAAATCAAATACGTAACTAGTGAAACAGTGCACACCCAAGTTCGTTATCAAAACCTGAAAAAATAGTAGCATTCGAAAGTTTAAAAATTGAAGACGGCCACCATACTTCCAAACAAAGAGCTAAGCTATTTATGACAAAGCGATTAAACATCGGCAGTTGCAGCCGATATACCGGCCGGTATACCGGTACCTCTGGAGAATCACAACCGACAATGTGTTTCGATCTAATTTATCGCTATGGATCGTATCACCCGATCTATCGGTGGTCACACCGATAAATCGGGCCGCCACGTACCGGTCGGATAAGCTCGAGTTATTCTAGGTGGAGATTTTTTTCTTAATTTCTTGTTACTGAATGGGCCATTGAGCACAGTAGCAAGAAAGCCATCGGACTGAAACAATAGAGTATTTCTTCCCTTTTCTCATCAGAATACCCCAATTGTGGTTTGCAAATAGTTTCAATTTAGTGGCTTCCCAGTATCCGGGATATTTTGACGGAAACTGAGTGGATGTGTTAATTCCGACGGCGCGGCGGGTCCCCCATCCCACCTCATCCATGACCACCGAGAGACAAATACACGAGAGTGGTATCTCTCGGTGGTCATGCCTCATCTCCCTCAATCCCGAAAACAGTCTTTCCCTCACCAACCTATCCACCTACCCTCATCAGTACTACTGATCACACTGTCGAGGTCGAGCTCCCCAAATGAGCCAGCCAACATAAATTAGGTCTGTCTTTCATAAAATTCGCCGTGACGTCGTAATTGAAGAGTATCCACCGGCACTGTATGAATCCAAACAAATATTAAATTCCACCTCGTGGTTTACATAGTTTAAAAAATATTGCTTTCACTGATCGCATGCCTCAGCCATTAGAAAACTAAATGGAGTCACTGTATACAGATTGGTCAACGAATATATATTTTAGTGAACACTTTTTCCAGCCGTAGCTGGAATCGAAAAAAAGCCAAAATTCCAAAGATGGATTTCGTCAGTCTTAAAGTTGAAATTTGGTATAGTGACTCTCCTTTTATTGGTTAATATGATGTGTGATTTATTTTTTATAATTCTTGCGCATTTACAATATTCAAGTGCTTAACGTTGAACAAAATATGCTAAAAACGCCGTAATTCAGTTTTCACTGAAAATCTCCGAAATGAAGAGCTGGCAGAACATTCAGTGACATTAGTTTTGACTAATGAAAGTAAGAAAAACAGATATATGCAAGGTACAGGCAGAATATTATATTTTACAAAGAGGGGCTTACAGAATTGCCTGTAGAGGGCATTAGCTATTATTCTCAAATACTTTATTCCAGCAGGGAGATTTGCTCGCAGATCCCACTGCGACCTAGGTGTCATCTTTGACGATAGGCTGCATTACCAAGACCACATAAAAAGAGTTGTGGGCAAGGCGATGGCGGTGGTTGGCCTACTGTACCGTCACACAGACATTCAAGATCCCCTTTCCCTTAGAACAGTATATTTTGGTTGTGTCCCCCCAATCTAAGAATACTGCGCACCAAGTTGGTCAACTGCTTGCCCATCCACTCTGAAAACTAAATCGTCCCGTCAATTTTTTTCCTAGCCATTGCCCATCATCGCATTCCCTCCCTCAAGAATTCAACCCGTGAATTTATTTCGTCCTTCCTGGGAATTCCTCTCCTCTCCCATCGCCGTGCACTATCTGACCTGAAATTCTTACATAATATAATAAAACTTCGTTCCTCCGACCATCTCTCTCTCTCTCTTTCCAATTCGTGTCCCTCCTCGCCCCACACAAAACGTCAATCTCCTACACAACCCGAAATACCGACTTTCACAGCGTTCGCTGTTTTACCGAAATCCCTCCAAATTTAACATATTGTCCTTAGTGATTTTGTCTTTATGTTAATTTTTTAAATTTTTTATTTCATTCTTCATGTTTTTCTTCATTTTTGCTCTATGTTTATTTATTTTGTTACATCGATCAATGTAATTACCCATTGTGCCGTTTTTGGTTGTGTGAAATGATAAATAAATAAATATCCCCCTGGAGCTCCCCCCCCCCCCCCCAAGCCCTCCTCGAAGGTTCAAAATGCCAATATTTACGGAACACCCTTTATCTCTGTTACTAATGATCAGATTTTCAACTTCAGATCAGAAGTTCAACTTTTTTCTGTTTTGTTTGCTATTAAATGGTCTACAATATTAATACCATAAATATTTACGTTAAACCTAATAGTTTTTGATAAATATAAGAAAATATTAGGAAAAAGTAGGTTTTTTACATTGAAACTGTTGATTTTTGCGCTATATGTTTTTTAAATGTCATATTATGTAAAGACCCTTCCTATAAACGTTATAGCCTACACGTTTTTTTAATCTATTGATATGCTATTTATTTATTTGTGATGCTAACGCTGGGGAGGGGGGAGAAAGCGAGAAGGTTCGGCGTGCGACGCGGCAGTTTAGTAATGGAATGACATAGTTGAAAACATCGCTTTTGTTACCACAAAATCTGTCTCGCTGACATATCCCTATTCCATCCTCCCACATTGATCTTGTCAATAGAGTACAGCCTGTTGGAATAGTTGAAAACATCGCTTATATTTAGTGTCTTAGTGTTCACTGTCAAGGAAATGTTTTAAGTTCGCATTAGGCTCTGTGCCCAATGATGAGTGTTCAAGGATTAAGTGATTACTTTTAATTCAGAAACGTTCATTTAATTAAAATTCACTAGTTCATCTTCAACTTTGCGGTATTCCATTATAATGTTTGTCCATGATTAAGTTTTTGAATTTGTTATTCTTTAGTGTTCAGTCAGAGATAACCAGAGAAATAATTACAAGGTACAAAGAGAAATAATTTCAATTACCTTTTTTAAAAGTTTGTGACCGTAATTTTATTTTTTAATAAAAAATTGTAGTTCAAATACGGTGTGTATTTTTTTAAAAGAAGTTGGAGGGCGATACAGTACTAGTTGATTCTGCTGCTAGCTGCTAGAATCGATTATTCAAGCAAGTTTACAAGTAAAAGATGGACTTCATGAGAGGTTGAGAGGAAAAACAAAATTTGCTATCCATAAATCGTGCAGGCAAAAATATACTCGTTCATTAGTATTAGGACTAATGAACGAGTCTATTGATATGCTATTGATCTGCTTTAGTACAAAACGAAACGTGAAATCGTACCTTCAATCGTACCGTCTTTTCTTTGAGGGGAATTTCGATTTTACAAGTGAGTTTCATCTGTAGAAAACCAGCAGTAGTTGACTCAGTGCCCACAACACCGCAGAATGCCTGTTTACCTTGTCTCTACATTAGAAATCAGAGAAAATTTAATAGCAAAATGTAATTAATTGACTGGGGGAAGAGAGTCAAATGTAGGCTTTTTAATGATAACAACCTTGTGGCACCGAAAGCACGGTTTCATAAAAACTGTAATAGGGACTTCTTAAAAACTACACCACGCAAAGGTACAGTAGGAAGACCAAAGTCAGACCTAGGCGAACACTTAGAAAATAGCGACGATTGTCAATTTACCATACAAGAACTACAGAATATAATGAAAGGCTTTTCAAGGGGACTAACACTGAAAACAACTTGAGAAATCTTCTTAAAGAACGTTTTAAGGACCGGTTCCTTCTGTCGAATACTGCGAGAAGGGTAAACGTGGCATTTTCATCCGATACTGCCAATACATTAATTGATTAATTGTTTATTAATAAAGAAACAGATCCTGCCACAGAACATATGAGAATAGTAATAGCTGCTGTGCACGTTATTAAAGAAGGCATACATAAAATGCTGTAAGATTCACATAAATATCCAAACATAGTAGAAATTAGATCCTGGGATAAAAACTTGGGTCCAGAAAGTCTTAAATTCCTCACTAACAGAGTACCAAAAAAACATCTGATGCAATAAAATCGGAACAAAATGTGCTGTAATAAACCATGCGATAATTTCTGCTGTCAGATCAAGGTCATTTCTTTCCCCTATTCAAACTGGTATTAGTTTGACACTTAATAGGCTTTATGGATCTTAACAACTTATTGACCTACTTGCAGCAATGGGAGTTAGTGTTTCATACAAAGAAGTGTCTGTTTATATGAATTCCTTCATAAACGCAGGATCGCCTAAAATAAGTGGTGAAGCATTTATTCAATATACGTTTGACAATGCGAGCGCCAACGTACGAACGCCGGATGGGTAGGTGGGTGGGAAAAGAGTCTCGAATATCGAGACCATCGAGACTCAAAACACCGATGGCGGCGCTGACGTCGCATCGAAGATGGCCGCTCGACCGATTTTATCGTTGGGATTTGCGTAACGCCGGTCCATACCTATATTTCCTCATTTAAAAACGTGTTTCAGGAAGTTGAACATCATGAGTATCCTTTTACACCTTTCATACGGTGAAATATGGAGGTACATGGGCGGTCATGGTGACTCGAGATGCGTCCTCGAAGGGGAATGCGTATTAAATGCGGGACTCGTTGTTGTTGTCTGATCCCGGGCTAAATAGGAAAAATGAATTTCAATATTTTCCCTAGTCCTTCAAACCAGTGGACTCACCAAAATCAGTGGTGAGTTGCGATTTGGAGATTCGGTGAACGTAAAAATATTCACTTGTACATACATGTAAAGCCAGGTTATCTGGACGGTATAACCACATCGGCACCGTATTGTGGCATTTAAATAGGTGAGGGATCACTTAGTGTTGTACGTTTTCTTGAGTATTTTCGTTCAAATTCTCTTAACAGAAATGTTTTCATGTTTGCGGTGTTTATTTCTTTGGTGTTACCTCTCGTCAGAAATGACAAAAATGAGCTGGAAGAACTTTTTTCAACGGACGTAAAGTGCCTGTGGCCCGGTGACAAGAAGGCAGTACCTACTCCTGTCGAATACAAGACCTACTCCTGGTCTAAGAATTTTTTTACAAATTTGATGCCAATTGTGCACATGCAAAAGAATACATTCACTAATATCCCACATTGGATGAGTAAGAGGAAGAGAAACTGATTAAATCTTTGAAAGCAGGCATATTTGTTGATTTTCTATATATTGCATGAAATAGAAGTGCATTACCACCTAGGCAAGCACAAAGGCTCTATTTTAAATAAGAGATATTTTGTAATTCTGGATTAAATTATTGTAATTATGTGGTGTCACAGATAAAATGCTGCGTAAATGCCATGAAGTATAAGACAGGTTAGTCACACCAGCAATGAAGCACATTGTCATTTGCAAAAAGCACCAGTGGTGCAGGTACCGACTCAGACAGAATTTTGAACTTTTTCATTCTTTCAATCACACGCTCGACATGCGCTCTGGCTTTAGCTATATTGGACGCTTCATCTGCCTTACAGAATTGTGATGATTTCCTCATAAATGGAGGATAAGTCCGATATAATGCGATTCACATAGAGGTTTAATTAGGAAGCCCTTATCTACCAGTATGTCATTAACATGTGATCCATTTTACAATCAGCCCACTTCTTTCAAATATAATCAGAGGCTCTACCACCATAGGCGTCACTAATAAAGCTTATTAGCTCGCCAGGGGTAACCCCAACCATAAATTTAATAGTATGGCCTCCTTTGTAGTAGGAATGGCTAAGGATCTTGCACTTTAAGCACTTAAATTTAGCCATTCGGATTTCAGTGCAGTCAAGGACAACCCGAACCCTTAAGAAATTTTCTAAGCATCTTGGTATATTCCGCAGAATTTCATCTTTCGTAGGCCAAACAATACAGTTTTTTTAAATTGGAGACAAAATTAGCAATTAGCAAATTTAGTAAAAATATTTTTATAAGTAGTAGGTATCACCCCAAATAGTGTCCCTAGCACTGAAACGAACCAGTTCAGCCAATCAATGTTGCTTCCTGAACGTTAACATCACCTCAGACATCATGTCTAGACTGCATCTATTTTTTGCTGGGAAACCTGAACTTGAAATTGCCAAAATAATTTTTAGTTTCAAAAAAGAATCAATCCCAGTGAATGTCATAAGCTTGCTGGGAGTGTCAATGACATTAATAAACAGAGTCTTAAAATCTCCACTGGAGACTTGGCATGAGAAGTCCTTCTTGGCGGGGGAACACTGAACTTCCAATTCACAGGAGGAGGGCACGCACTTCCCTAAATTCAAAAGTGCCTCCACTGCATCCTCAACATTTCCCATCTCTGAGGCTGCTCCCATGGGATCTTCTACCGCTGTAGCTCTTTCCACGTCCTTATCAGTAATAGCACTTTTATTGTTGATGGTAGCGTGCTTTAAGTCCTCGAATCATCGAACAGTAGTAAGAATGGAGATTCTGGCACGTAAACAGTTAGTACTTGCAAGATGTTGATGACAGTTGTACTAAAAGTAAAACTTAATGCCATCCTCATGGTGCCTGATCCATTAACCAGTACATAATGTCGGAAGGGGTCGGCGTGAGCTTCACCCTCCCTCCCTCTTACTTCGAATAACTGATAATACCTTCATTCAATCCTTAGGTTGCTAAGTTTCTTGGATTACTAATCAATGAAAACTTGGATTTGTTCCACCATATTAACTATGGAAAAAATTACAGCTGGCATCTTCCTGATTCGGAAATTTGTCCTGATACTCTCTTTAGACGCCTTGTAACTTCTCTTTTACGCAAGAATTCAATTTCATATTGCTTATGAAATATTATTCTGGGGAAACAAAAGTCTTTTCTGGAAAGATGTTCTCATTGCAGTAAGCCTTAATAGTCATGCTTGACCTCCCTTTCCGCCCCCCTAGCAGATCCTTTTTCCAAAACCATTCCATCCTCACACTTCCATCCATCTATATTCTAAACTGCGCCTTGTTTGTCAAACCAAATCTTCATATCTTCCTCTCTTACATTGACATAAACCCCTATCACACTCGCAATAGTGTTAACATTCATTTATCACAAATTTCAACGTCTCTATCGCAACATGGCCCTCGTAATGCAGCCTCAGTAATCTGCAATATATTACCTTCCGATATCAAATCCATAACATCTCTAAATGTAAGAAACATTCGAAGCGACTGTCAGTAAACAAAGCAGATTACTGCATTAAGGAATGTTAGTAAGAACTGTAACAATGGTAAACTATAATTTGATATCTTTTTCCTTAATAGCCATGTCATATCTTTGTTTATGTTTATCTATTTATGCCTGTTTTTTTATATCTGACGATTCCTTTGTTTCCTGATAGCCGACAGAAATGAAATTACTATATTATTATTAATACAGATATAACAATAGGAAATTATGTTCCTCATTCCCACAAAATCTGGATTCGTCCAAATACAGTAAAACAACTTGCGCTCGACATTTCAGCTATCAACACCATAAATAATTCCTTTCCTGAAAATGCATTCGGTTTTCAAGTAGGTGGATGACACCAAATTACGCGATCTCTATTAAGTTTCCATAACTAATTCATAAAAGTAAGAATTTTACTAAAAAAAAGTCTTAACTTTCCTAAATTATCACTCGGCAAACCAAATTTCCCGTTAATGCTTTCAACGCTTTGCGCATAAGGGCTTTAATCCAAGCTCTTTTTCGGTCACATTACTCCCTAGTGTTTAACTTGTTTGTTGCGTAAACAAACTCCCCTTCCGAAGGAAAGGCATGGAACCTCAAAGTGGAGCTACGATTTTCCACGGACGAGTACTGGGGTACAGAGCAGTTACGTCTCGAAGTAGTCTTTCTTGGGGAAAACTTCTCATGTTCGCCCTCCATGTCGTCTCGCCGTCAACGTGAGCAAAACCCACACGAGGTAGACCACACACATTAATGATTGATACAATTAATGAAATATGTGAAATTAAATGAAATACAGGAGCAGGGGTGGTATGAAAATTATGGGGAAAAGACAACAGAAGAGGCTAGAAAAAGGACAGGTGAGCGTTGGTGATGATAAGGCCTAGGCGATGGGAGTAGGGAAAAACGAATAAAAAGGAAAGGTTGAAGACGTGGATGTGATGGATGAAATGAAAAATGATATGATTAGTCCTGAAAAGAACTTATAAAGGATGAAGAGAGAGCACACTTTGAACACAACTCAGTTTGACACCTTTCAACCACGAGACCGCACGGGAATCAAAGCCAGCAGTGAGGTAGACGAGCCGTAGGCCGTAGCCTTGGCCGTAGCTAACATCGTTCCAATATTTCGCACTTTTCCCGGTAGTTGGCGACTTCCTAGGCTGGAATGGCGAATAGCACCCAGCACATGCATTGAAACACAGATAGAGGTCAAAAGAATTTCATCAGGAACATTCAACCCCGAAACGATTCGTGTGCTCTCCTTCAGAAAGAGAGAAATCCAAAGTGCACTTTCCAATATTTTGGTCAAATATGTAATTGACTTCAAAGCTGCCAGAGGTATTACTTGCGAAATGCACCACACGATGTTTCCCATCAATGTTATGTGGCTTTGTGGCTCAGATACCCAGCCAAGGTGGAATGGATTCATGACTTCTATGATGAGTAGGCACTAGAGAAAAGTGTGAGACCCTAGGGCGAAATCAGGGAATGCTCCTGGGGGGGATTAGTATTTGTGACCCCTCCCCTCCCCTCGGCGACTCTTACCAGTGATGATTGCCACAGTTGTTCCTTGGAAAACGTACCTTTAATAAGGACTTTACCTACAACACGTCAAAACCGATTACGCGCGCTTGATTCCCATTTCCATCAAAATTTGAGTGTAGGATATTAAAATTAAGCTTTTTCTGAATCGTTGGGGGGATCCCCCCCTGGTTACGCTCATGAGACCACATACATATAAGGAGTACCTTTCATAAACTTGGATCCTAGCAATCTATCTAATTTTTTTCTGCTCTTAGCTATGCTTCTGAGCAGTGCAAGAAGCAAAACCGTACCTGTATCGAGACATTCGATCAACCATTGTTTCTAAAGCCGTCTGAAATCGTAGCATCAGCCGAAAGCAGTTGTGATATATCAAAAGTTATATTGAGGTTGGGTGAATTTCATCTCCTAATGTCCTTCTTGGGATCTGTTGGCAAGATTATGGAGGGAAGTGGTTTGGAAGCACTATGGGCCTCTGTGTACGGTCGAACAACAGTAAGCCACATGATGAATGGACACGTATATGAGAGCTGAGAGCTGCGTTCGAGCATCATGAAACAAATGAAATGAGCATGATTATCTTGAAGAATCTGCAGTAATTGAGGCTTTGCAAAAGATTATTTGAAGAACATTCAGTCTCTGAGTTGAACAACTAGGCTGTGGGTGAGCCATTAGCAGTGAATTGACCTCAGAATGCGATTAATTTTCGCTGAAAGATCCGGAGATTGGAATATGAATTTAAGCACAACCATTGACATGCTTCCCTATTTCCATGCAGCCGGACAGCCTGGTTCTTTCCACGCAAGCGATTCAGTGAAGTGGAGTATACATGTCATGCCATGTGTTATTGTAGCCACGTGGTAACTTAAGTAAGTCACAGAGATCAATTACTTTTCTTGACTCTCGTAGTTCAACACGTTGCCAATTATATTGCATTGATGTTCCAAGAAAATCATTAACGGTTTCATGTACTTTGAGGAAGAAGGGAATTCCAAGGACCTATTCCGAAAGAGTGTTGTCCGTTATGCCTCGTCCGTGTGTTGGACCCCCCGCTTTACCCCATTGCTTTACCGCTGCTTTCCTCCTCTTTTTCTTCTTCTTCTCCCTCCTATTCCTTGAATCCTCTGATGACGATATTTTGCAAGGATTGTGTGCGATGACGGCCGCGGAGGCCTTGCCTCCCCCGCTGCCGGGCGACACCCACCCTAGTGGGCGGCGTCCCGTAGTTGCCAGGATTATATTATCCATTAATGACTTTCATATTTTGGATAGTTGTTAGTTGAGAGGGCCTGCCACCCCCAGTTCTCAACGATATTTTTAACGTAACACCATTACGGGACTACCTTTATTCTGGGTCCTTCCCTTCGACCTATATGGCATGGGAGGCCCTATCAGTAGCAATAGTAATTGCTGTTGCCAGTCCAGTTCTAGGTGTCATTGGAGCGCGCAAGCCCTTCCTCGACGTCAAAGTTGTAGTTCAAGGGAAGGGGGTAAATATACAAGTATCAAAAAATATTTCATTTGAAGACTTTACATTTTTTATCATAAAAATTCAAATAAGTTATTTCAAATATGAATTCCTAAAAATTGTTTTCACCCAAGACAGTACCTCCAAGATATATTCATTGATCTAAAAGGGAAAAACTTCTTTCCATGAAAGCACACTAGTTGGACTGGAGAAGTTGCATGCATTAATAAAATTATGAGATGTTGATCTCAATTTTTGAACCTTGGTTATTTATTTTATCAGTAAACATGTTGACAAACGTAATTTTTATACTGCCATGTGCTACTACATATTTTCTTATGTCAATAGGATCATCTGGAGAAGTCCTCAGATTGAAAGTCCTGGATTGTTATCACCCACCATGCTATTTCCATCAGATGTCTAATGTGACAGCACTACTCCACTTTAGGACAAGGGAAGATGGTAAGCAGTTAAATAAAGCAATTTCTCTTAATCTCAATGTTCTTCCCTCCTCTAATCACTCCATTTACATCCTCTTCCCCAGCTTAATACCTTCAACATCCCCTCCCTCACCCCAAATTATCCACTAATTCCGATTACTTGCTCTCCTCCTACTCTCTTCCAGCAACACACTTTCATGATAGTCAATAGTGATACCATGCACTCATTTCTCTGTCCTCCTTTCCATCCATCAAACCTTCTCAAGACTCTCATCTTAAAAACCTAAAATCAATTTTCGTCTGCTCTACCTGAAGTCCATGTTTTACTTCCATAATAAACCATGGCTCAACCCAGTGGTGGATTAAGAGGGATGTTGGTGGGGGGGGGAAAGCCGCTCCCCCTCCCGTAATCCCTAAAATATTTCCTTTAGTTAGCACGGTTAAGCATTTTGAATAAATGGTAGTACCTACGAATTAGTAAACGCTTCCTTCGCTATTGAGTTATCAACTCAAATGGATTCACCCAATACCGACGTACATACATGGCGTCCCCGTTGGTTACATACGTTTCTTTGATTAACGATGTTGAGCAATCATTCATCCTCCGAAGACGACATAGCGACTGAGTGTGATAAGCGGCAGGTTCATATGGGCGTTTCATCCACTGCCCGCCGCGCCAGCACTGCACCACCGCCACCGCGCCTCTTCCACCTTGCTCAAGTCCCCTCCTCAATGGGTGCCCTGCCTTTAAGCTATGCACTGCCAATCCGATCCAAAATGGTGCTGAAGTGACTGATGCTCCATTGGCTATATTCTAGGCTTAGATATTTTTAAGTTAGATTTTTTTCTCCTGTCATTTCTTTCATTTTCTTGTGGTTTACCTTCAGTCTATTTCTCTTCCATTGCTTTCGTTACCCAATATTAATTTAAATCAATAAATAAAGGAGCGTTCAGTGATAAATCTGAGGAGCTAGAGTAATAGAAAAGTATCAACCCACTAAATTGCCTTAATAGGGCCTGACAGTCATAGTAATACAAGTGACATCAACACGACAAACGATATAAGTGCATATTCTCTAAAAGTGTACCGTCGGGTACCGTCAGGTAGCTACAGGAAAAGGAATACAAGTGTTCGAAAGTATGGTGCTGCGATCTAGCAGCCGAACACTTAGGCTACTTTGCTTTTTGTCATTTCTTACAGGGGTTAAGAGATACAGGTGACACTGGACGATCTTTGTCACTTGTATTACTTTGACTCTCAGGCCCTCAATTGCATTTCTATTTGATTTGTTTCTAACTCTTTTCGCTAAATTCCATTCTGCAATTCCCAGTTAGTGAAAACTTAATTCATTTTTCTACAAAACATGTAAACTGACATAATGCTGGTCAAGTGTTATGCATGAAGATATTCATGCCTGCCGCAAATGCGGAGATGAAATAACGGATTAACTGTCGCAGGAAAAAAACTTTCCTGTGGCAATTTATCTGTTAAATTGTTATGCACACGCTTTATTCAGAACGCCTTTTCTGAATAACTTCCCCAGCACCGTCAGGCTGTAGGGTACACGCATGGAAAAAAATTGAATGGTGATATCCTTAACATTTCACTCCTTTTACAGAGTAGATTATAAACAATTTTCCAAATAATAATACACCAATGTTACTTACATGATTTCTTGGCTTTAATACTCTCTGTCTACTGGACACATAATACCCATTTTTTAATTAATGAAGAAAGTCTCCCCTATGGGTGATGGCAAGACAGTTTGTGAGGAGATGTGATGATTATTGCGGTGAAGCATTACATCATCACTGACACCGTGAACTGGATGTGAGCTAGGTTCAGGCTATCATTCGACGATCATCCCAGGTGGCCAAGATTCTGGGGGAAACTTCTTGTACATAACTCTCTCCCCTGGGTAATTAATAGGCATTTCTCTAGTTCTCCTGTTATAATTCTTCCTCACCCTATTTCGTTGGTGAGGCCGAGGTATCTAAAGGATGATACCTCTGCCTTTCTCCACCAATAATCACATTTAGAACTCCTTTTCGCTTGTTGCCTTCATCACTTAGGTTTTCCTAATGTCCATTTCCATTCCAAAATGTTTTCCTACTCTCTTGATCTTATCCATCATTTCCTGTAATCATTTCTCACTCTTCGCTATTACCTCCTGATCATCTGCATATGGTATAATGCTCACCTTTGCTCCTCCAACCAGGATTTCATCTATAACATCTATGGCCTCTTCAATTTGTTCTTCACTATAGATGTTAAGTAGTGCTGGAGACATGCAGCAACCTCGCCTCACTCCCCTCCCTATGCTGATTTCCTGTTTTTCCTTTCTTCACTCGTACCACTAATCTTTTTCCTTCGTACAGTTCTTTGATGAACCTTCGGTCGCTCTAATAGATTCCCAAATTATTCAAGATCTTCATTTGGAAGAAAACGCTCTCCGCAACGATGCGCATACATAGACAATATACTGATACACTTGAAAATAAAACACCTAAAAAGGATGCTTACAAATAAAGTAGGACGTTTCAACGGTCAAGCCGTCATTCAGTTTAAGATTTTAATAGAGGTGGGTTTTCAAATCCACCTACGCCCACGAATCCTATTGGATTCGAGGATTCGATATTTTTGGCTGGATTCGATCGAATCCAGTTCATATTCAAAAGAGCCATATTATTCAACCAAACTTTTTTAAAAGCGTTCTTTAGAATATTACTGTAACCTTCATTACCATACCCACATAATTCATCGTTTTCACTGCCTTTCTTAAACACATCGATTTTTGCTGCATCAAAACGTAAGATCATTTTTCTGTAAGATATCATACGCAAATAACGTATGATATCTTGTAGAAAAAAAATTATTTTTATTCAGTTGAATTATTTCGAAAATCTAACTGAAATATAGTAAACATTTTAAATCACCGCATTGGTAACTGCGCCTCGCCTCGAGTGATCGTGTAGCATCGCCATATCGCATCGCAGCTGAGCATCGCAGAGAATCGAGAACTTGGGACGAGTTGAGGTTACGACTGCGATAAAACGTCAGGGAATATTTTTGTCAAACAGCATTGTTATGTCAGAGGTTTGGAAACATTTAACTGTCACTGAAGACAACAAAGTATACGCAAAATGTGTTCATTGTGGATCGCGTATTTCAAGAGGAGGCAAGATTGACTATAGCCATGAAGAAACATTTAAAACATGTTGGTCTCATAGAAAGGCAGAGGCAAGTGAAGAACAATGTTGAAAGCTCACTAATCGATATCAGTGAAGAATTGAATGCAGAGGATGTTGATGACCCTTGTACAAGTTCTCCAATTGCTTCAACATCGAACGATTACGTTAGTTCTTCAGGTTCCCCAAACAGCGAAACTACATTTTGTAGGCAACTAACATTTGCCAATAAATTAAAATATGATGCTAAACAGCAAATATTAAAGGAGACTTTCTACCGCTACCAAATATTTAAACCCGGGAACCACGGGGGTGAAATGATAACCAAACGTATTGAACAGTTGATATGTGTGGACAATCAGCCATTCAGTATTGTGGAGAACAAAGGATTTCATGGTCTAGTTGCTTATCTTGAGCCTCGGTATACTATTCCGTCTATAAAGCATCTATCCACTTCAGTGATTCCTATCTTGTATGAAGAAGCAAGGCGCGAGGTTAAGGCTCTTTTGAACTTTGCCAATAGCGTGTCGTTCACTACTGAATTATGGACTTCCACTGCAAGCGACGGACAATTTCTTTGCACTCCTGCCGCAATAGTTGCATCTGAAAGACTCTTTAGCAGTGATGGTATGTGACCACAAGCGTAGCAGATTAGATCTAGAACGAATGCGAATGATAACATTCCTAAATTAAAATTTAATGTCATCATGTTAAACTTAATTTTGAATGTGAAATGTTAACATTTTCCTGAGTTTATTATCATATTTTAGGAATCATATTAAAATTTTGCCATTGAATATTATTAGTGAGTGCGGCAGTTTGTGACTAAATATGTGACACATACAAGATTTTGGTGTTCCATGGTTTATTTTGCGTATGATATTGCATCAGCATTCTCTAACTCAGTCTTCGGTATGCTTATGATAACCTGTGATAATTAATTCTTCGTAAATTACTCATTGTCTTAGGGGTTTTTATGTATATACCTATATGTGAGAGTTTGCTTTCAGTCAATATGCATTTACAAAGACAGTTATCTAATTACCTCATCAACTACCGATAGTGATCATATCTCTAGTGAAATATCTTTTGTTTTATGTGTTGATTGGAACAAAATGAAAAAAATATAATTTTTTCAGCAACACATTAGTGTATCCTGAATGAGTTAATTTGTTTTGGTTTTTGAGCAATAAATATTTTAATAATAATATGGTCACGTTCAATTTATATTTTTTTGTGCTTTGATGCTTATTTAACTGCAGATATAATAAACACTTTCTGCATAGTGATGCCTATGAAAGTGGTTGATAGATGCGTGTTAGATCATGAATACGAGAGAATGTGACTGGTGTTAAATGGCTTACATTTTACGGCCTCTATATAATTTTTTTTCTGGATGGCATTCTAAGATACATTTGACTGAATTAGCGTCAGAAATACTACTGACGCTAATTCATTATAAACTGAGGCGGTAGTTTGATCGGGATTGGGTGATTTCTTCGAGTTAATGAATTCCAGATGAGTTTCTATTCCACGACTAGAGATATTAATAGACTGCATTGGATTATTTTATAACCTATGAAGTGTAGCGGTGTTATTTTGAGTGTGTTGTACAGACGTTTTGAAAAAAGGAGTTAAGGATAGTTGCATTATTCCATAAAAAAGGGCTGCAATGCTCTAAAATCCTAAAATATATGGGATGGCCCGCTGTCTAATTTTGTATAGGAATTGACGTAATGTAAATGAGCGTAAGTATATACAGTCTATATTGTGATTGCATGTCTGCATGCATACACATGCATATCTCTCCTCTCCCAGCTTTTGTGGACCTCATGCGTGAGAGGTCCTGATGACCTCTCATGCGTGAAGTCATAATGCATGAATTATTTAAGAGAACTTCATGACTCATATCATGGAATCATAAAGAGGTCTCAAGAATGAGTTCATAAGGACCACATTGTGACTCCAATGTTGACTGGGATGGTAATTATGGAATTTCATGGAAGACAATTGGTTATTTGCAGTTGGAAATTTGAAACTTAGCACATGCAGTGCAACTTGATATCACATTTCATCTGGGGCCTGTATATTAGGCCAATACAATACTTTATCCTCTTACTATACTTAATCTTTATCCAGGTTTATATAAAGAGTTTGGTCCAAATGGCCCTCCTTTCAAATGTACTTTCCTCTGCAATGACTAGGGCACAAAAATTGACTCATTTGGGCTGTACGATCGATTAGACAAAAGTGCTAAAATTATCGAAGCGCAGGCAAGGAAAACAGACCAATGCTTCGTGAAAATTGAAACTTTGGAAAGTGAAAATGTTCTCCTTAAATTAAAATTATCAGAGGTTCAAGTACACTATGATGATTTGGAGCAAAAAATGCTTTCGAAAAATGTTGAAATTCACGGTGTTCCCTTAACTAATGGTGAAAACCTTACTGGTGTTGTAGGTAAAATTGGAGCAGAGCTAGGCCTTGAGATAAGTGAGAGTAATATTGATTATTGCTATCGCTTGAAGCCCAAGGTAAATGGCGAGCCTGGGGGCATTCATGTGAGGTTCAACAGTCAGCACGTTAAGGAAGCTTTATTGGCAAAACGCAGGCTGAAAAGAAATTTTTCCACGCGTCATTTAACCTTGGACAACATTCCACCATCAGACGTTCCTATCTACATTAACAAATCCCTGTGTCCTGGCCGCCGTAGAGTCCTCAGTGCTGCACGAGAAGCTAAGAAAACTAAAAAATACCTACCTCTGGATTCGCCGCGGGAAAATATTTATGAGGAAGGCGGGAAAGGAGCGAGCCATTATATTGACTACCATGGAGGACTTAAGTAAGCTGTAAATAACCTTCTTTAATTTTTCAATGTCTTCAATGCTCATTAACACAATTAATTCTGATAATGAGGTACTTATTTTGCAGCAAAATGTAAGACGTCTGAGAAGTAACTTTGGCAGTTTTTAAAATCTCATTTATGTTCCTTAAAAAGTCAGCCAGGTATTATTGTACTCACTGAAATTCGGATAAAAGACTATGAAATAAGTCACTATCAGATTAATGGCTACAAATAGTTTGTAAAATGCAACAATGAAAGCCGAACAAAAGGCATTGTGGTGTACGTAAAACATAATTTAAAGTGCTTTTCTAAGCCCGTATCTTTAAATTCTGCTGATTGTATATTGCTTTCCTTGAATTAAGTTTTTGTAATATTGAGCTGCTGAGTGTTTATAGAAACTTAAATATTCCTACGGTACAGTTTTTTTTAAATTATATATAAAGTATTTTGAGAAATTGTCGTAGTAATCTTGTTTTTATTGGTGACATGAATATAAACACCCTGGTCACAAATAATGATACTGATAGTTATTTGATCATGTTAAGTTCATTTGGTCTAATTTGTCTGATTACTCAGCCTACTAGAATAACGAATATTTCTGCTTCATGTATAGACAATGTATTTGTTAGATTTTCAAATTCTTATAAGTATACGCTATTACCAGATGTATTACATTTAAGAATAACCGATCATTCGTTGGTATCGCTCACTATCTCTGCTAATGAATGCAAAAGTATTTGGATAAATAATGCTACAAACTATACATGCACCACGAGAGTAAATCATGTCATTTTTTTTAAATCCCTAACAAGTATTAATTGGAATGCTGTGTTTAATGAAAACGATATATCTAATGCATTTTTGCTTATGTTGGAATCTCTCCAAACTAGTATCGAAGCTGCAAAATATAAAGTAAATCACACGAAAGAAGACGCTAAATTAAAACCGTGGTTTACTCGAAATCTCCTACGACATATCGATAGGAAAAATTACCTTTTAAAAAATACAGAAAACACCCAAGCAACGTTAACCTAAAAAGTGAATATCTTTGGTGTAGAAACAAGTTGCGCGAAAACCTGCAGAACGCCGCAAGTAATTACTACATGTCAAAATTTCAAAAGGCAAATAGAAACATTAAATTGCAATGGAATTTGCTCAAAGAATTAATTGGTGAAAAACAAATAGATCGCTAGATGATGCAGTTAGAATTAAATGGAATTGTTATTAATGATTCAAAACATTTTGCCTCTGAATTTAATAATTACTTCCAACAAATTTTTGAATGTGCAAAAGTAAGACGTAATTATGCGAATAGGGCACGTACTCAAAACCCACGAGCTAAAAAAAGTGAGTTGACTTCCTTTTTCTTAGAACCACTGGTGCCAACCGAAATTGTAAAATTAGTAAAAAATCTTTTGTGTAATAAGTCCCCCGGACATGGTGGTATAGATACTAAAATGTTAAAATTAGTCATTGACGATGTTGCTCCGGTGTTTGCTTACGTTTATAACTTAAATTTTATCAATGGCGTATTTCCCAGCCCATTGAAGAAAGATGTTGTTATACCATTGCACAAAAAAGGGGACAGACTGCAAATCACGAATTACCGACCGATATCTCTTTCGTCAGTGTTTGCAAAAATGTTAGAGAAACTTGTGAAAAGCCGCCTACTGAAATTCCTAGATAAAACCAATTTTTTTTTAGCGAAAACCAGTTTGGATTTAGACATGGATTAGGAACTGAAGATGCTCTAGAGAAGCATATGACCGAAGTATACAAATCAGTCAATTCAAGCATGAAGACTATTGAGTTACCGTTACTTTGTAACAGGATTGGCGTATTTTAAACTTTTTTTTCTGTATGTTTTAAAATATTTTAAACATTCTTGCGTAAAACTAAAGACACATGTCTCGGCTTTAAATCAACGTTTCAACAATTCCAGCAGGTGCAATAGGAAGAGAGGAATTTATTATTATTTTTGTACTAATTTTACCCCATGTTTTGGGGTAACTTTAGTACATCCATATTTTTCACTCTTAACCGCATCTTTTGTCTCTTGTACGATTGAAACCCCAAAAATAAAAGCTGTTATTATAAAAAAAAATAATTGGCATTCCTGGTTTATTAAACTTACTTTCTCGTGTACACTTTTTCCCTGATCAGCAGAAATGTTATTTTGCACAAAGCCGAGAAAATATCTTAAAAGGGTTTCATGAAACATTTCCTATTTCACACTCAGGGAAGGTAGAAGGACAAATTAAACTCGGAAAATATAAACTTTGATTTTATTCACAATATAAAAGTCAAAAATATCAAGTATTTGGTGACATTGTTAGGTATTGGCTAAAACGTGTCTCAAATTAATTAAAAAAAAACATGCCATAGAATTGAATGAATTCCATCACTGAAAATTACAGAACAAAAAAATGAATCAAAATGCTTTTAGAATGACTTCAGCATAAGAATGAATTAGATCCCATAAAACTAAAAAAGGACGATTTTGTTAAAAACTATTAATCACGTCACTGAAACAACAAAAAATGAGCATTAAAATGGAAGGAGAAGCCATTGAATAAAAACTAGAACCAATAGAAGTACGAAGAACAAGGAACTTGAATTAGTAAAAGAAGCAGCCTTAGATCCAAATGTCTAGCGCTTCATGTCAACGGCAAATAGCATATTTCCCCCATCTACAGGCGTCGGTTCATGCATACGACTGACAATACAACGTGGTCTGAACCATAGTCTATCCTCTTCCTTTGGCCAGGTCCACCACTTCCCAGCTCTAGCCATGCAGGTTACTTCATACTCACCAGCATCTTCCTTGATGACTTTTCCCGGATATCGACGCCCACTGTATACAACTATGACATAGTCTCCTTCAAAAAGTGATTTTTTTTCCAAAGTTGGTAAGGTTGGATAATTGTTCATGCTTAGTGGCCGCGATGTCTTTTCACAATGTTCTTTGGAGCTTGATGGTTGCTGTTGTTGAATGTTACAGAATTTTATTGGCAACGGGGTATTCTCTTTTCCAGAAAAGTTGAACAATGTAAGGCTATCGTCGCTCTCAGTGTAGGGCACATCGAAGCCACTTTCAGAACCTGAGGATTTGGTATCATTAAAGGCACGCCTGACTGCCTTATTTCTTCCTTTATTCACACCGCTTGACTTAGTGGCATTGCTTTTCCTTTTATTTGCTGAAGTAACTGCGGCATCCTGAAGGTTATCAGCTGTTATTCCTTTTCCCGGAGGTATCATAAGCTTTTTTTTACGTTGTTTTCGTGCCACAGATTCGGATCGAACGATATTGAGGTGCTCAACGAAGCTGCTGCTTAGCGCGTCTCGGTATGTAGGCTGTTGCTCCAACATTGAATCACACAATCTGTTAAGTACAACATGTGGATTCAAGGGATAGATTCCGCATTTGCGAAATCCAGATTTCAAGTTGCCAGGGATCCTATCTTGTAAATCGTCCATCACAGATTTAAGAAGTTTGGGGAATTGATCTTTAGGGATGGTTCCACATCTTCTGCCCAAGGGACTCTTTTTCCACTCAGTTAATACTTTTCGCCATTGACCTTTTAAAGGTCTGAAGAAGGCCACGTCGAGCGGCTGAAGAAGATGAGTAGCATTAGGAGCCAATGCCACAAATGAAATGTTATTTTCTGTGCACATGGTAAGCACTTCGTAATTGAAATGAGATGACAGGTTATCCCCCATGATAACCTTCTTTCCTGGTTTTTTCCGTACCTCAGGTAAAAAGTGATGTTGAAACCAGTCAGCAAAAATGAAAGAATCAATCCATCCGCTTTTACTTCTGTGGTATCTACAATGTGGCGGCCCTCCTTCTGTCCACGTGTTGTACACATTTTCCACTTTATAGATGACGTAAGGTGGTAACAATTCTCCAGCTGCATTGCCACACATCATCACAGTTGTGCAAGCTTTAGTGGCGTTTCTGATTGTTTCCGGGTACTTGGTACCTCTTTTGACTAGCACCTTTGTGTTGCCAGGATCGTCGACGAAATTGGTTTCATCAAAGTTGTAGATGTTGCAGGGAGGTACCCCCTCCAACTCTTTCTCCAAATTTTAGAAAAACTCTTCAATTGTCTGCTTGTTTACGCTGGCCCTACTCAGTGATATGTTTTTTGCAATCCTATGGGAAATAACTGCATGCCTTTTCAAAAATAGTTCAACCCAGTCATTTCCAGGGGTGTTACTTTTAAAAATAGGTACACTTCTTCCTAGTTTTTCCAAATAAGACTTCACAATCACCTTCAAGTCCTTTATGACAACTGGGAATCCGTAAGTGGCCAGGGAAACGATGTGAGCGCAGAGAAGATCCTCTTCTTCTGGTGAAAATACTGTTGGACGTCCTGGCTTCTTTTTATGACCTGAAAGACCCTCTGGGATTTGACGCTTAGCCTTCATATGGTTAACCAAGGTTCCTATTGGTATGCGGTATCTAAAAAAAAAACAAAACAATAGTAACTGTAAACCACGCCAACAATGCCATAAAACTTACTTCTCAGCTGCGGCTTGGATGGTGATTTGTTTTTTAAGGCATCCATCAACTGCCTCTTCGAGGGTTTGGGGCGAATAATTTTGGTAGGTACGTGCCCCTAGCTTGCGAATATACTTCGTGGCATTTTAGCGTTGATAGACTGTAAAATAAAGCATATAAATACTATGTCCCAAAGATACCCTTCAATCGGCGAGAAAATTAAGGTGTTACAAAGTTACCCCGTCAAACGCACTATTTTTTAATTTTAATTAGTCAAAAATCATGTAATTACGTTTCACCAAAAAAAACCTGAGAAATATTCCTCATTTAATGCTGAAATAGAATTGAACTTACTTCACGCACCGTGGCCGTCCAGAGAGTCACACCAGATGAGGTTGTGACAATGTTTATTTGCGCGCCAAAATAGGTGATAAGAGAAAGGTGCGCGTAAATGCGACAAAGTGAACATTTTAGAAGAGTGCAACAAAGTCTGCCACCTCTCCTTGAAAGAATGTCACCGACAGAAGGTTATTCGAACCAGTAATAAGCCCCCGCCAAATCAATTTAAATTTAAAAACGCGTTTTTATAATGTTACCCCGTGCGTTCAAAGTAACCCCGGTTTACGGTATATCTAGATATAACTAAGGCATTTGATACAATCTCGCACAAAGTATCATTAATGAAACTTGAGCAAGCCGGAACTGGTTCGAAAGTTATTTGTCAACGAGAGCACAATGTGTGAAAGTTAATAATTTTTTTAGTGAGTATGTAACTAATGAGACAGAAGTTCCAAAGGGCTCTGCTCTAGGACCTATTCTGTTTTTGATCTACGTAAACTACGAATGTCATTAATGACCCTAAATACGATAAAGAAATCAACTTTACGTCGCATCCCAGGGACTCCACGTACATCGTGGTCGTCAATTGCCGTACTAGTATAAACAACAAAGTCGCAGATTTTCACCATTTCATTCTGTGCGCGGACGCTGATACAGTGAAATGAACAGAAAGTTGGTTATCGAATGAAATTGCGGATACTGAGATCTTCCCAAAATCATATGCCATATATAGAAAGGACCGAACAGCGAGAAAAGGAGGAGTAGTTATTGATGTCAATGACGAGATCGTCAGCAGAACCGAGATATTTCCAGATAATAATTAAAGAGTGTGTGGTGTTCCATTAAATGCTCGACAAAAATATTTAGTATATGCTCATATTATAGACCACCCCGATGCACACATCAATTCAGTTTTACAATTGGAAAGACTGGCAAAGCGCTTCATACGTCAAACTGACTAAACTAATATGATTATTGGTAATGATTTCAACGTTCCCTCGATAGACTGGAAGATATATAGTTTCAAAAATGGTGGCAAAGATAAGGAGTTGTGCGACACTTCTCTATACATTCACATCTAATTCCTTGCATCAATTAGTCACAACACCAACCAGCGGAAACAACGTTCTAGATCTTTTGGCGACTGACATGTCTGGAAGTGCCCTTAACGTATTAACAGTGAACGGAATTAGTGATCACAGAGCAGTAAACACTAAATTTCATATTATAACTGAGAAAAAGGCATCCACTAAGAGAAGGGTACCTATACTTAATTCACATGGCGGATTTCGAAGGTTTAAAACAGTAACTATTGACCTCGCATAAAATATTTAGTAATATTAGCCTTAACTGTTGTACTGCGATACATGGAATACTTTTCGTAGCATCACACGACTAGCCATAAATAGCGTAATACCAAGTAAACTTCAAAAGATCAATATCCGAAAATCTCTCAAGCGACAACGAATCTGGCTGGTAAAATGACGAACGCACATTAGGATCTCCCCAAACAGGAGTATTAGAAGTTATGCAAAAAATACAAGAAAGCTGAAACAGCAGAAAAGGCAACACTATACATAATATAAATGAATAATGGAAACGTTCTCACGATAAGAGTACAAACCCTATTTCTGCCTTTGGCAGTTTTTTCGGGTTAATGTAAGATCATCTGGAATCGGATTGAATTTTGTGACATGAGGAGGGGCAATCTAAAAAAGTATTCTTCTTTTGATTGCAGCAAATGTCATACACAGCATGACATCGTCTTTTGTTGCTGTTCTCACACCAGAAATAGAAGTTCCATTTCCCTACAATAGGACAGATGTCTGTTCAAGGCTACAGAATGCACCAGAGGAAGAATCAAAATACTCAACTGCCAGAGAATGCCCAATAGTTCCAGGCACAGAAGTCATCTACTATACTGTATTACCACTTACAGATGAGTACCCTAAAGTAAGTACATGAGTTATATGATTTGTATGATTAGTCAGGTAAACTGTGGTCCAACCTCAGTCTATGCCTTATGGATAATGCCAGGATTTCGTGGTATTTAATTAATTACTCTCAATACCTTGACGCCTAATAACGAAGCCATGAAATGCCACGGAGTAACTAAAGACAAAGAAATTAGGAGAGTTAACTTCACTTTAAAAAACCAATGATTCTGGTGACGGATATCTAAGGAGCTTTGCAGAAGATCGAATGAGACACGCTAAGTGATTATGCCAAAAGACGATGGAATGAACTGAAATAAGTAGAGAATATAAATTTGATTCGAAAATAGACTTTATTTAGAATCTAATTTTCTTTCAAATAAATATTTTCTCTGCAATTTCGAACTTACATATAAACTTATTGAGCTTCCTACTATCTGCAGCCCTCCCTATTGAATAAGTCTGGAACAAGGTGGAAGGACTTGAATAATCGGATAGCTTCAAAACGTAGACTACTGGTAGAGATACCGCTGCTTCCGGTTCCGCATTTATTCCAACAGTTAATCAATTAAAAAACGTGTGATATAAGTCGACCGCGGATAAATTGGTTATGGACACATACGGTATTAATAAGTTTTACTATGTGTTTTTGCACATAACTTCTACAATGTTAAGTATGTAATATTTTATGTACTAACGCAACATGTAACGTGTGCACTTAAAATTAGTATAATATTATCACGGCTATGACATGTGGGCTGAAATCGAAAAAAGCTGGCCAAAATTAATAAAAAGTTTTTTCAATCCGGAAGTTGAAACTTAGCACAGTCGTTCTCCATAGATAGGTGCATGTGATGTTCCATGCCATTTGTCATTATTCGTGCGCGTTAACAATATAAATGGGTTCAAAGTTGGACATATTTCGCAAAAATCGCCCACCTTAGTTTTTTTCTAAAAATCACAAAATTCAAGCTAATGCAGAACCTTTTGTAGTAAAGCTGTGGAATAAAACTGGAATGTTTTGGTATAACTATTTTTTTTTTCATTAAATATTACTTATTTTTCGGACAAATTTGTAATAATTGTCATTAATACATGACGAAATGGTGGACCCTGTTTTTCGTAAAATTTTCGCGACCGTTTGCGAAGCCGAAAATAAAATCGATTTTTCGATCGTGCGGCCCAGTGCGGCCCGTGCGGCGGGCAGATCCTGCCCGCCGGCAGCGGCGAATGCTGTGACGCGGCGTGTGTTAGGAAGCGCTATTATTCCAAACCTTCGTTACGACTATTTTCAAGCCATATTAATTGAAAAGAACTTACTTGTACGTTACAATGATGTTAATACGGGGAAATCGATCTCCTTATACAGTTTCTACTGTTAGTCAAGTTAGCATTCAGCCCGCTTTCCTCGGATGAAATACAGGCTCTAACACTAGCATTTCACGCGTACATTTTAGCCTTTGAAAGGATGCAGCAGTTTTTTTACTAAATCTAACGTTCTAAGACACGAAAACTGGTTTCGAACGGTACCAGCCAGCAGCTTGTGTCTAATTGCCGCTCCACCCTCTCTGCGGCAGGCTTCGCAAAAAGGGTATTTTTATGACCCCCAGGGCTGTTTTTGAGTTCTAGCAGAGAATATATCCCTGCTTCTATCTTTTTGAATGACTAAAATTGTAAACATCGTCATTAATTTAGTTAACACACAGTAAGTGCTTGTGGCCGTTTTGAAATCTTTATTAATGGAATTGAAAGTCAAATGCACTTTCATCGAATAATACCTAACGTAATATTGGAAGGCAAAAAGTCAAATGATACGTTACCTAATGTGAGAAAGCAGAAAAATCTTCCTTAAACTTGAAAACATATTGCTTTCGGTTTTGGATTTTAAAGTAAAATATATTATTACTAAATTTCTGGATAGCATTAGAACCAATTTCGTGCAATCTTAATGGTGTTTTTCTAATAGTTTTAATTTCGAGTGTTTTTCTAAGCCAGCTGAAGAATCTTTACTTCCTTAATCTATCAATTTCAGTTAAGCATCACTAAATATTATTATATCCCTTTTATTTAATATAATAGTTTAATATTATTAAGTACATAATGCTTTAATCTTTTTAGATCCTTTGGCATACTCCTGGTCTTTTTTGTAGTAATGTTGAGGAGTTAGAAATTAAGGCTCACCGCCAATTACAGACAGACTCACAGTAAAATCTGGAGTTCAGAGCTGTCTGGCAAGTTTAACGTTCTTGCCACGAACATGTTCGCGGTCCCTACACTGCTGCACACTTCCGGATGCAGGAAATGGAACGTCAACAGGTTGGAGAACCTTGATAGGGGAACGAGTAAGATGGCGACCATCTTTTGAAGTCTTCATAGAGGGGCTAATCTACGAGGGGAAATAGGAAGACCATCTTGCCTGACTCACTAAAATCCAGATATAACCCTATATAGGAATACCTCGTAGTAACAAAGAGTATGGGCCAAATTAAGATTCCAAACTAGTCAAATAAAGACACCATCAATACTTCTTCAGTCGAACGTGTTCAGTGGAATGTAATTGTGAGCAGATCTTAAATTTATATGATGTAGACTCACTTTAGCTTAAAGAGTTGAAGCCCTCCATATGTCATAAAAAAAAGAATGCAGCTTAAGCTTCCAAATCGTACACAGAGAGCTTCAATTGTGTCCGCTACTGATTGTGAGTGAACATTTCCATTGAAACCTCTGTTGGTAAGTGACTCAATCTCCCTGCTTGTTCTTCCAACTTCAGGTGAACAAATTGAAGGCATGCAACTGAAAAATATGTTGAAAGCTGCGGAAGATTGGATTTACTAATGAAGAAATTTCCTTTTCCATTCTTTTCAGATAAGGGCTACAATTAGATGGAGCATCACCGACCAAAGAAATAATACAATTGCATGTGTTGAAGTCTTATGTGAGCTGATGTAGAAGTTGGCATCCCATATATTGAGCTGTATGAAACTCTTTATTGAAGATTCCGATAGTTATGTAGTAATGTCAGAAAATGCTGAAATCACCATGTGTAAGTTTGCAGGGAATACAAATTCAAGGGATGAAATGCAGGGAATATCATCTTTTGATTTATTCGTTAGTAAAAGACTCAATAAGCTTCCACCATTGCTTCAACTGCATAGCTCCCCAATGAATGAAACTTCTTATCATTAGGTCGTACACAGATACAGTTGAATTCCTTCTGGCATCCTTTTGTTTAGCCTTGAATGTAAATAAATACGAATAAATAAAGAACGGTAGAGGAAAAGTGCAGAATTTCCGTGCTTTTCCTCTACCCTTCTTTTCTTCTCCTTAATGTACCACCAGCAATGTGTTTTACATTCTCCTTTGTAATATATGTGAAGCATTATGCATTGGGCTCACCGCTAGTAGGCGTCCTTGCTTCTCTCTCTCCATCGGCCTCTCCTCTTGATCTCAAGACTCTTGAGTACCTACTACTAGTGGTACTAGTAGTACCTACTACTTGATTTAATTGTACCGAGCTTTCTCTTTTCCAAGAATCAATCAAGCTCACTAACTCATTCTTTTCACTTTCCTTCATCCCTCCTTTTCTTCTCCTACTACTCTCTCCCTTCCCACCCCGTCCTCACCACACCTTATTTTCTCCGCACTGACCAAGCCTTCTCTTCCTTGCACATCCTCTCAACTCCTAAAGAAGTCCAGGCCAATGCTGACCGAAACTATAACTTTGAGAAGATTTATTTGGCTATTACGTAGGGCTTTTCATGTCCTTGGCAAGTTCTATCAGCGGAGTGGAAAGAACTTGATGGGGAGCATTGGAGATTACTGGGGGATCACTGGGAGGTATCAGGGAGATAATTGTATTATCTTAGGGGAGGTCATTGGGGTCGGGTTCCGGGCTCTTCTTTTTCGTTTCTTCCTCGGAGTTAGAGGGAGTCCCGGGCCCTATCCACTAGCTGCCCATCCCCGTCTCCGACAATTCAGAGTCGAAACTTCCGAAACTGTGGACTAGTCACGAGTGCTTATGTACACGATCCAGTAAGCAATTCGGAGGCATTACTAATTTTACACTTGTAACGGAATACTATGGAAAAAACTAGTAATGTGAATGGCTATGGTATAGTATTATTATTGTTGCATTTGAAGTATGCGATAAATCTTCAATATTTTAGTGGTGGTTGTAATAATGCCAATCTTTTCAACAAGATAGGCTGAGTTTTATTTAACCATTGAAATGCTAGCCAAGTGATTTTTCCCTAATATCAATTTATTTTAATGACTTCTCACAATTTAATTGGTTGTTGACCATAGGCTTATGCACACCCAACCTACAAATCTATTAGACATTGTCTGGTGGTCAGTTGGACACGAGGGTTGGCAACAACTTGAAATTGATGCTAATGCCATAACACAAATTGACCATGTATTAACTTATTGTCTCTCCGTGAACTATTCTGTACAAATTAAGCCAAAATGTACTAGACTTAATTTATATGTACTTGACTTAATTTATATGTACTTGCGTATATATTTCAGCTTAATATGATTGAAGTTTGCGGGAACAGTTAAAATGTTTTGGCTCAGTTCTCAGAGGGGTTCTGACAAACAATGTATAAGATGAGCATACAATTTTTATTGAAATTGTGTTACATTGCTGATATCAACTATGATGAACATAATTTACAATTAAAACTATTAAAACAATTAAAAACCTAGTACATATTTAAGTATTCTTCACTGAGTTACCTACCTGATAAAGTTATGAACACTTGTGTAATGCTTAAAGAAAGGACTGCAGAAACCAATACCTACATATGAAACATTTTTGCATTTGGGTGAAATTGAGAACGGAATTTCTCACTTTCGTTACTGTTAGCCAATAGTACAACAACAGCCACTGCTGCTGGCTCAGAAAGTTAGAATGAGTAAAATACTTCTATAAGATTGAACCCTGGCCACAGATATCTTACTATTTTCATCTAAACAGCGGGGTTACTGACATAAATACTAACTGTACTGTACCTACCAAAGAAATTCCACCATCATGCAATATCAGTAAGAACCACGGTAAGAATTAATTGGTTGCTGTAACTCTGGGCAGTAAAGCTTTTAAAATATACATATTACTTAACCTCTGTTAAGATAGAAACCATATTTCTTGTATTCCATAACATTTTTATTGTTTTCCTCTACAGCTATTTAAATGGCAGAAGAGGGACCCTTCGGCACAATTTTTATTTTCCCTTTTTCAATTTCACTCTTATTTCCCTATCCCCCTCCTGCTACCTTCCCTTCTACAACTCCCATCCCCCACTTATCCACTACACCTCTATCAGCATGTATGTACCTATACTACCTTGACCCACAAACTTATCAGCTTACATTACCAATGCCAAGTCAGAGTCACTCTACATTTCCCCCTTTCATACCACAATCTCAACACACAAATCTCAGAACATGCTGCCTCCCTCAGCAGCTATTTGCATTCATGCTTTGTATTAACTCAGCAAGCATGTTTTGCATTTTGCAGAGGATGCATTAGTTACATGAAAGGGGCACAATCCATTGTAACTTAGAACTTTTAAATTTTAAACTTATATGTTGCACTAAAAATTGGAAATATGAATTGGCTGGAGGATGAAGATCATAATTACCCAATTGCTAGCACCGCATACCCATACACCACTTTTATCTCTTCAGAATCTAGGATTGATAAATGCTACTTGGGTTATGTGACACGCAAAATAAAATTCGGAGGTCACAATCCCACGTCTGAGGGAATACAATATACCAAAAGTATGTAAATTACCCTTGCAATAAAATATTTGCTCACGGAAAGAAAACTTACTATGCATACATATGTAATACATTGGTGGAGTGATATGATTTCATGTTAAGATATAAGTACCTATTCCTATCTGCTGGTTCCCTGAATGTTATTTGTGTGTGCTTTCAATGTTGACCAACACACTGAGAAATTTGATGTTTGGTAATTGTTGTGAATGACAGGAGCTTGGAAATAATATACACATATACTCTAATCAGTCAATCAACAGAGTCAAAATTTTGAGTAGGCAGACTGGTTGCTTACTTTTTACCTTTTTAATTCAAGTCCTTTTCACCCTCTGAATCTGCATATTTTTTGCCACTGCAACATTTTTACACAATATGAAGAAATAAAACAAGTTAAGATAGAAAGGGCTGCCAACTGATTTCATGCATGTACGTAGACGAGGAGGTCTAGAAAGAGTAAGGGAAAATTGTTATTTTATCAACATGGTCATGAAGAAAGGAGAGGTGTTTGGAACTGATTAACAGAAAAACTGCAGAAACTGTGAAAAAGATTGGTAATTGTAAGTAATTAATCCATTTTCAGTGATTTCCATCTCAAGTTTCAAAGGAATATAATTAAAGGGGTATTCTAATGTGGGCACTTGTGGGAAAATACATGAATGTGGCCATGTATTGGATGTCCGATACATGTGGATGTCCGTTGAACAAAAAATGTTTAAGTGTTTTACTTCAGAGTAAGCTTCTTCGCTGATTGTGGGTTCTATCCTGGATTTCGTAATTTCAGAGCTTACCACTCTTCGTCAGTCTTCCTTGTATAAAGTATCTCCAAGAAAAAGAAAAAAAATATTCGCGATAGTGCGAGGCAGACAATTTTGAAACTAGAGGTGTTCTGAAATAATATATGCATCCTGATTGCATAATCTAATTACTCTGCAGTGTCTGTCGTGCAGTTACATGCACTTTTTAAATCTTTAGAAAGGCCTATGACGATGTGAAAAAAACTCATGAGACACACCGCAGTGAGTGTATGACTTCTCTAACCAATACTTTTGACAAAAGTTATGTTAATCCTATGAATATGATCAAGTCGAAGAGGATTGATTTTGGTAGACGACAATAAAATAAGCCTCATTGGTTATATGACCCGGTTACTGCAAAGCGCGAGAGAGGTTAAGTGTTAAGGTCCATATCAGCAGCACCTAGGAAAAAAAGGAGCGAGGAAGAGATCACTCAGCTAATAGGGAACGTAAATGCGAAACGTGTAGGTATCAAGAGCCGAAAAAATTATCTACTTATGACGATTCCAAAAACAAGGATGAGTAAATAATTGTACTTCTTGCTATTCTCAAACCATTACACTTTGATGTTTCATTAAACTTCCGTTTATTTTTCTTCCGTAACTTTTACGCCTACAATCCGAGGTCCCACGAGGAAGTGATTAACTCTGCTTTTAAATGAAGAGATAACATCCGCTTTAGATAGGGCCCTGGCAAGTGATCGGAATGCTGCCCGTATCACAAATTCTACTGCAAAAACAACTGCACAAGCTCTTGGAATTGATTTGAACAACCTTAAAATTCGAGAATTTTACTGTTCTGTGCGTGAGCATTGTATTGAGAAACGAACTCAAATTGCCATGGATTTTAAGAATGTGTTCCTGGGCACTGCAAAATTAAATTTTTCCATGAAATTGTTGTATGCTCTCAAGTCTACCACTAATATCAATTTGAATGGTCATTCAAATTAAAGCCAATCAAACCAATACTTATGGTATCCCTGAAAAAGGCATTGTCAATCAACAACGATGTCAGCAACTGGAAGCGTTGCCATTAATACTAGCGGCTAAAAACCTCTTCTTTTTAATTCGGGTAGAAGCATGTCAACGCTCCAAAGAAATCGGCGTATAATTCTCCTTTTGTGTGGAGCCTGCTCCTCCAGATATATTCCACTAAATATGTCTCAAAGGACTCCACGCAATTTCTGCCAATTCTTCTCCGCATATCCCTCTCCACTGTCGACTACAAACTCTCGATATTCTATGGTCAATTTCAGGAACTGTATGCATTAAAAGTGAGAGATGAAATTATTGGGTAGAGTAACCACACAGTGCTACAGAATGTTGCATTTGTTTGGCTCATTAAATCCCTCTTAAGTTATAAAAACAAAACTCCAAACTTCGAGAAAAATGTAAATTTTCTATCAACAACAAATTATTTATTTATTGTTTAAACACTAATTGACTGTTGTTCAGGTGTTTGGAGAAAGGTGCACTTCAAGAGCTTCAAAACATAGAAAGGTAGAAGGTTCTAGTCCAAATAGTTTCAGAGTAATAGAGATTTGAAAAATTGCATTCTGCACCCCTTTCACAATTAGCAGTTTTTTTTGCAGATTTTCAAAATGCTGTAAATCGGTCAAAAAAACGTTTTTCCCAAAACTTTTTGTGAGATGATATTTCTGTCATGCAGTAGTAAATGATATAATTTTTCAAAAAATTTGTAGTGTCACCAGACAAATATTGGTGGTACTTGCGTAAGTTGAAATAGAATTGGTCTAAAGAGCTGATTTCAATTAGTAGAATCAACTACACACGGTCACAAAACAAGAATCTGGAACTAAAGGAAATTCTGTGGTTCATATATTGGTAGTATAAGCTACAGTGGGACAGGGGTCGACCCAGACGTCAGGTTTGGGGGGAAAGGGGGTGGTCACCGTTCTTATCCTCTTTACCCCCACCCCTCCAATAAAGAGACAGTCTATCGATATTTATTGCTGAAATCATTGTTTTATATAGAGCCATTTAAGATACATGCTAATCGTCACATTCAAAATTCACCGTCGGTTGCTGCCCTTAAGAAAATAATCTGCAGAATTTTATGTAGAAAGTTCTGCCGAAAATTTTGCGCAAATTTTCCAAAATATTTTTATAAGGGTGGGTAAACTGAACAAAATTAAATATTACAGAAACATTTCAGCAAGGGAATATTTGTGAACTATGTGAAAAAATCGCTAAGTTTTTCTTTTATTATAACTAAACTAAATGCTTCATTACGACTAAAATGCTCAATAGCTCCTTTTAGTCGCTTCTCAGGAAGCACTTGGCACGTGATTGTCCTTTTTTATAAAATCGCATTTATGTTCACTCAATGGCTAAAGGAGTATTTTGGCCTTTTCATATTTTGTTGAATAATAAAAATAGTTCCTAGTAATTCTGATATCTGTTGTCTATAAATTCAACTTTGTAAAAAATAAAACATTTTCAAACATGTACCAGCTGCTGAAATAATAGCCGCCTTCTCTTCCGTCGTTTTTAACTCTCAAAGAGGATTTTCTTGCCGCCTTTACAGGCCTATTTTGTACAATATTTCAAATGAGAAAGGTTGATTTAGGGCTGTGTAATCAATTCGTTGGTAGCGTGAATATATGTAACAGAGTTAGTAGCTTTAATAATAATGTTGTGAGCCTCAAACCGCATTCAAATCTTTGATAAGTGAACGAATCATTCGCATTGGGGGAAATTAGCATTGCAATTTGCCCTCCGGCAGATAATGCCGGGGCAGAATTAGTGGAGGGTTTTGAGGACATTTCAGTCACCGAACTGTCGCGTCAGTGGGCGTTGATAATTTTACGATGATGAGGCAGGATCGCCGTCACGAGGAGACTGTTCTTATTATAAGCCAGGTGATGAATTGTTTGAGAAGTGACACTAATGGAAAGTTAAATTTTTCGATTCGGAAAACGGATGAGGAAATGGCACCTCAATGCATAATAGTTGTTGGTTATGGAAAGGAAATTATATTATTGTTGTTTGCCTCAAGGTAATAACACAGGCACGAACGTACAAGATCTCCTGGATCAACCCAACCACTCACCCAGAGTTCTAACATCTATCGCAGTATCGTCCACAAAATTAAAAGCCATCAAAATCAGAACAATATTAAAGGATCTATACACCCTGTACCATCTTGTAAAAACAACCATTGCCATACTCTTCCCACTCTTCTCTGGGCAATTAATTAGTAGTAGATTTGTGTTTCGGGTGCGCCGATGGCAGAGGTAATTTTTCACCACGCTCAATGAGTTATTCCTCGGATTTTATTAAAGGATAAAAAAATAAGTTATTTATTTTTATTATTTGCTGACTACGTCTTAAAATGTATGTATTACATTATATTTTACTGAATAGCCCCGTTTCCTTCAAAAAGGATATGACACGACTGAGGGGGTCGGGGTTATTTCCTAGAATGTATTCTAGGTTTCCGCTGATGCCTAGCCTGTCGCGCACTTCTCGGTATTCTTCACAATCTGTCAAGAGATGTCGCACGTTAAGAGGATAGTCACAGCCTTTACATTGAGGCGGTATTTTCCCTTCTGTAAAGAGGTAAGCGTGGGTCAGAGCACAAAGCCCGAATCTAAGACGTGCGATGAC
This sequence comes from Pyrrhosoma nymphula, assembly GCA_963573305.1. Taxonomy (NCBI): domain Eukaryota; kingdom Metazoa; phylum Arthropoda; class Insecta; order Odonata; family Coenagrionidae; genus Pyrrhosoma; species Pyrrhosoma nymphula. Next base: position 61,688,318 of record OY754338.1, on the reverse strand, counting down.
GACCTCCTCACGGCGATTTCTCCTGACGGAAGTGTGCCACACGGACGGTATCGATTTTATGGCGCGCAATTTATAATAATTTATAGACGCCCAGTGATCGTGCCATTGCTTTGCGGATTATCTCCGCAATAAGACCTGTATATCCTCGTAAGGTACTTTTGTTGCTGTTATTTGTGGATTGTTAAGGGCTTCCTTCGCGGCTGCGTCGGCCTTCTCATTCCCAGGAATTCTCACATACCCAGGGAACCAGACAAAAAAGATTTTGTTTCTCTTTCTAATAAGAGAGAATAGGGTAGATAGTATTGCCTGTGCTAAGGGGTGCATAGGTGAAAACCCGGAAATGGATTGAAGTGCACTCATGGATGCTGTAAATATAGCGAAAGAGCCGCCCGTACCCCTGATCTCATTTAGGTCCACCCAGATGGCCATAAGCTCCGCTGTGTAAATGCTACACATGGAATCATCAATTTGCAATAGTTAAGCATTTCCGCATGGAGACCCAATATCAGAATTTCTTAGTGCAGGATGGAAAGTTTTATCATCATAGCAAATACCTCCAATGCTCAATGGATCTTATTAGAGGTGTGCAGATTTTTCTAGAAATGATGAGATCCAACGAAGGCCTCAATAATGTAATCTCTGATGAAGAAAGGAAGAATCAGTGAAGAAATTGCATTACAAATCGGTGTTGCTACTGAGTTTGAAAAAGAAACCAAAGTCCGTAAACAAAAAATAAAAAGGCAATTTTCCCACGTGATTGAAGATGAACCTGTTCAAGCTGGGAGAATATCGTTCCATGCTAATTTCATCTACGTTGTTCTTGATGCTGCAATATCCTCGCTTTTTAAGAGATTTAACTCATGAAGAATCACAGCAGGAATTTCAGATTTATTTATGACATCAGCAATCTAGGTAGGTAGGATTTGATTAATGGGTGCGTCGACAGATGAGGTCATGTCGCACCACGCACAATCCTGTATTAATCGTATTAGTTTTTACATAGTGAACATTTTGAGTAGTAGTATTAGTTGTTTAGGGTGCGTCATCGGCATGGTCATTTTGCACCTCAAACTGTCAAAAATTATATAATTTTTATATCCGGAGAAGGCAGGTTGCATGGAAGTTAGATATTCTGCTTATCTATTATTATTCCGATGTTAAAAACAATGAAAATTGCTAAATTTTACTTATAATTTATTAAAAAGCGCCGTTTCCTTTAGAAATAAAATAACGCGGCCAATTGCATCGGGGTCGTCACCTACAATGGACCCTAGGACGCCCCCAATGTTCAGTCGGCTACGCACGTCTCGGTATCTGTCACACTCCGTCAGGATATGCCGAATTCCGAGAGAACAGTCACAGTCATCACACCGGGGTGGAATTTTCTCTTCAGTGAAGAGAAAGGAGTGGGTCAGAAGGCTGTGCCCTATCCTTATACGGGTGATGACGACTTCCTCTCGGCGGCTCTTCCTGACGGAAGTTGGCCACGCTGACGTTACCGGTTTAACTGTGCGCAGTTTATTATTTGAAATAGTTCTCCACGACTCCCTCCACTGCTGAAGAACTGCACTCTTTAGTGAAACTCGTAGGTCTTCACAAGGTACCAGCGTCGACTCAAGATCTTCAAGATTGCGAGCGTGTTTTGCGGCAGAGTCAGCTTTCTCATTTCCGGCAATTCCCTTGTGTCCAGGGACCCAAATAAACCAGACGGTGGTTCCCTTTTTGTGAAGGGTAAGCAAAGATGAGTGGATACCCTGGACGATAGGGTGCATAGGAGAGAAGCCAGAAATAGATTTTAGGGCGCTCATGGAGTCTGAGCAAACCACGAAGGAGCCACCATCAACATCTATCCCATCAAGAGCCATTTTAATAACAAACAGTTCCGCAGGGTAAATACTACACACCGGACTGAGTTTCGCTTTCATGACTCCATGGTGGGATGATACGACCGCACAGGCTGTGTCTGACTTAGAACCGTCTGTAAACACGGGTACGAATTCGGGATGGTGGCAGAGAAACGTTAAGAATTGTTGCTGGTACTCTTCAGCAATGGTAAAAGCCTTTTGTCGGTCGTGAAGGAACATTTTTATGTTGGGAGCGGGAGTTAACCATGGCGGGTGATTCGAATGCCGAATGGGGTAGAGTTCAGGTAATTACATACCTCGTTCACGAATAAAATTACGGAAACGTACACTTACAGGCCGAGTGGCTTTCGTCTTGCGATTAAAAAGTTCTAAAAAACGAGGCTTAAAAGCAAGGTTAAAACACGGGTGCGTCCTAATCGTTAAAATTTTGGCAACATAGTCGCACATGAGCAGGATCCTTCGGTGGCACAATGGCGGCTCTCCTGCATCCACATGGATGCTGACAACAGGACTTGTCCGGTGAGCCGGAGCCCTGCGTTGTGCACGCTGTTCAGGGGTCGTAGGTAAGACTCCCGAGTGGATGAGTAAATGAAGGATCCGTAGTCCAACTTTGATCGCACCAATGCACGGTATAATAAAAGGAGTGTTGTGCGGTCTGCTCCCCACGATACGTGGCTTAAAAACTTTAAAACATTTAAGGATCAAAAAATCGCCAAGTCATCGACAAACAATGATCCAATTACCGGGGTTTTTATCCAATCCGCAATATCGTTAATTGCGATGGCAAAAAGTGTTACGCTTAGCACAGATCCCTGAGGTACGCCGTTATCTTGCCTATAAGGTACAGTGAGGTTCTTTCCTATTTTTACCCTGAAAACTCAGTCGGATAAAAAATTTCTGATAAAAATTGGCAGACTGCCCCTAAAACCCCACTCATGCAGCGTGCTTAAAACCTTCCGCCGCCAGACTCGATCGCAAGCCTTCTCCAAATCGAAGAAGACCCCGATCATGTGCTGGCGGAGGAGAAAGGCTTCCTGGATGAAATTGTCGATTCGAACTAGGTGGTCCATGGTGGAGCGGCCCCGACGAAATCCGCACTGAATTCTGGAGAGAAGGTCTCGGCGCTCTAACCACCAAACGAGCCGCCGGTTCACCATCCTTTCCATTATTTTGCACAGGCAGCTGGTTAGAGAAATGGGTCTATAGCTGTTCGGGTCACCACGATCTTTGCCCTGCTTTAGGATGGGGATTACTGCTGACTCCCACCATGTCGATGGAAAACCACCTTCAATCCAGAGCTGGTTGAAGGTGTGGAGGACCTCCAACAATTCCTTCTCCGGAATATTACGGAGAAAGGCATTGTGGACCTCGTCAAGACCCGGAGATGTGTTGCCTGAGTCGGCAATGGCAGACTTTAATTCCCACAGGGAGAAAGGAAGGTTATAGCCGGCTACACGTCGCGTCACCTTGTAATTGATCGGAATCAATGCGCAGCGCTCTTTTATGTGTAAAACATTCTTGTCGAATGCGTCGTCGCTGCTAGTTCTGGACATTAACTGGCCAAATGCCTTTCCGATGTCATGTGGTGATGTTAGAACTTCACCACTGACTTTAAGAAAAGAAACACCGAGCTGCTGCTGATTGCCCGATAGAACCCTTACCTTGCGCCATACCTGTGCAATTGGTGTCCTGCAGTTGACACCGGAGAAAAATTTCATCCAGGAAGCTCTTTTTGCATCCCTTACGACCTGTCGAGCTTTCGCTCTGTCGTCGGAAGGAGGATAAATATCTTTCGGCGGGGTATTTATTAAATATTCGCAACGCTTATTTACGTTGGCGAATAGCTTTCGTGCAGTCAACATTCCACCAAAGTACCGCAGGCCTAGTAATTATACGGCGAGACCGTGGTACGCTGTTGTCTGCAGCTTCGATGATCATTGCAGTCAAATTATTAATATTTTCAACGCTATCATTGGTTTCGTCATATTTGAAATTAAGTCTCCTTCAAACGTCCCCAGTTCGCTTTTTGAACAATCCAGTGACCCGTCCGAATAAAATCTGGATTAAAATGTCGTTCCTTGGTAATAAAAATGGGATAGTGATCGCTCCCACACAAATCGTCATGTAGAGACATATTTAGTTTTGTAACTAAAATGCTCGATACAATACATTAATCGATACTCGAAAAGTCGCCAGTAAAACTGTTAAAACGGGTTTTCTCCCCATTGTTTAGTAAAACCAGGTTACTATCACATATAAAATGGGATAAAATCCGTCCTCTACGGTTGGACTGAGCTCGAGCACTTCCCCATAGAGGATCGTGAGCGTTAAAATCTCCCATTAAAATGAAAGGCTGAGGTAGCTGGCGGACAAGGTCTTCTAGGTTAAAACGGGTGACCGGCGCATTCTCCGGGAGATACACGTTACACAACGTGACCTCCTCGGGGGCACGCACGGTCACTGCCACAGCCTGAAAGGGAGTGTTGAGTTGCACTCGGGAGGTGTAAAGGGCCTCCCGAGTAGCAACCGCCACTCCACCCTGGGCTCGTTGGCCACAGGTGTCGTCCAGTCTAAAAACATTAAAACCATTTAATATGCCCTTGTCCGTTGTTTTAAAATGAGTCTCCTGCAAACATATGCAAGACGGGTTAAAATCACGAATTAAAACAAGCAGCTCCTCCTTACGCCGATAAAAACCATTGCAGTTCCACTGCAAAGTAAAAGGCATATTTATCTATTTAAAAAAAGAAAAATAGATAAATAAATATGTGGGGTGATATAAAAAGGAAGGGGGTCAGCGCCGAAAACGGTGCTTTTTCCCCTATTGTTTCGCGAGGAGGACTTCAGTCTCCGTGGGGCCGTCGTCCTCCTCCATTGATTCCACCGGAAGTGGCTTGGCTAGTCAGGAGGGGCCGGTGGATGGTGTTTTTTCGCGCTGTTTCAGCGCTACCCCGGTTGAAGATTTAGGCTGGTTCTTCTTAGGAGAACCAGCGTTGTTGGTGGCGTTTTTGTTTGTTGCCGGAATTGGTGCCTTAACCGGCTTGGCTACTTCATTTACTTCAGTTTTTTGGCTGTCATAACTCTCTATCTGAGTGCCTTGGGAAGCCTTTACCACATTTGTGGTCGCTACCGAGGCAAAGGATCTCGAAAAAATAGGGGCTGCCGTGGCTCTGTATTTCTTCCTTGCCTCGAAGTATCGGATTTTTTCTATGGCTTTTATCTCCATGACTTTCCGTTCTTCTACCATCTTGGGACACTTCCGAGAATAAGCTGGATGGGTACCCTCGCAGTTCACACAACATTGTTCCTTGTTGCAGTCCGCAACCTCAAGGTCTTCCAGGCCGCAGCGCGGGCAGGTGGCCTTGCCCTCACACGCGTGGCGATGTGGCCGAAGCGTTGGCACGGGAAGCAGCGCATTGGTGCCGGAATGAATGGCCGCACTGGGACAGATTCATAGCCCACGAATACCTTGTCGGGAAGACTATCACGCGCAAATGTAAGTACGACGGAAGTATTTTTTATAACTTCGCCGTTGCGCTTCGTGGTAAGCCGACGAGCATCAGTTACTCCTTCAGACGCCATCTCGCTTTTTATTTCGTCGACTTCCACGTACAGCAGGTCATAATGAGATATCACTCCCCGACAGGTGTTGAGGGTACGGTGAACTTCCACCTTAACCGGAATGTCATGGAGACTCTTGAGAGTCAGAAGCTTCTCACTCTGGGAAATATTGTAGCAGTAGTATTTGGGGTTGTGGGTGCGCCGACGGCCGAGGTCATTTTGCACCACGTCCAATTTATAACTGCTGTCAATGCATTGAGCGGCTCTAGGCTCTTTGTTGCAACTGAAATAGTTTTAACTAAAGAGATAAACTAAAATAGAAATAAGTATTTTAAAAAATACTTAAAATATATATAAATTTATATATAATATAAAAAAATAAAATTATTAAACTGACTGGTATATATTTATATCTTTAAAAAACCCGATTACCTGATTAAGCCGGTCAGCGTTATAACCCAGATCGTATTTAAGATTTCCCCTTAGGCCGAAAAGATTGCGAGCATCTTGGTAGTTAACACACTCCGCCATGATGTGTTGCACTGTCTGAGGCTTATCGCATGTATCACAGTGGGGGGGGGTATCTTATTTTCCGTGAGTAGGAAAGAATGGGTCAAGGCGCAGTGGCCTATCCGCAAACGGGCAATAATAACTTCTTCCCTCCGATTACCTCGGACTGAAGAAGGCCAAGCCAGAGTGTCAGGTTTTATCCTACGCAGCTTGTTTCCCTCCATACTACTCCAAGTTTCATTCCACTGCTTAGTGTCGATCCGTCGAAGCATGGACTTGACATCTTCCGATAAAACCAAGTCCAAGACGGGTTCCGGGTTTTCCAACGCCTCTTTTGCCGCTCTATCTGCTTTTTTATTACCTGAAATGCCTACGTGGCCAGGAATCCAAACAAAAAGGATTTGGATTCCTTTTTGAGTAAGGGATGAGAGGACAAAATGTATTTCCTGAATAATAGGATGGTCTGAGTACATGGCTGATATGGCTTTCAAACAGCTTAAGGAATCAGAACAGATTAGGAAAGATCCTTGACTGCCCTTAATATTACATAAAGCCATTTTTATGGCGAACAGTTCTGCGTTAAATACACTATAGAGTGGACTTAGCCTCGTCTTAAGTCGCCGTGATGTACGGATGCCACTGCAGCCCCACACGCGAGATCTGACTTGGACCCATCAGTGTAAACAGGTATGAAGCTGGGATGAGCTTCTAGAAGTCCCTTGAACATCTGCCTGTATTCAATAGGGGTCGTTAATTGTTTGCAGTATTTTTGTACACAGAGGTTTACGTTAGGCAGGGGCATTGGCCAGGGTGGTTGGTTACAGTATTTAACCTGATGCACTTTGGGCAGTGACATGCCCACTTCTTCAATAAAATCTCTAAAACGTATTCCAAGTGGACGTGTGGCCCGTTGCCTTCGATTAAAAATATTTATAAACCGAGGTTTAAAAACTATATCAAAGCAGGGGTGCGTTTTCATCGATAAAATCTTTGCTACATAGTTACTCATTAAAATTTTCCTTCGCGAGGCCAAAGGTAGCTCCCCTGAGTCCGAGTAGATACTCGGAACGGGTGATGTCCGAAAGGCACCAATGGCTAGTCGGAGTCCGGTGTTGTGCACGGTATTCAAGGGTTTCAAATAAGGTTCTCTTCCAGCAGAGTATACCACGGACCCGTAGTCCAGTTTTGACCTCACCAGCGAACTGTATAATAAAAGCATCATGGAGCGGTCTGCTCCCCATGTCGAATGGCTTAAAAATTGTAAAATGTTTAAAATCTTTTGGCATGCGTTCTTAGTGTGTAGAATGTGATCTCGCCAGTTAAGTTTCTTATCTAAATCAAGGCCGAGGAAACGATGGGATTCCACAAACGATAAGACCTTGTCTCCAAGCCTTAAGGTTGGACTAGGAAAGATTCCCCTCAGCCTGTGGAAGTGCAGGCATTTCGTTTTTTCTTCAGAAAAACGGAGACCATTTGCAAGGGACCAGTCTTGTAGGCGGTTTAGGGTCATCTGGACCTGCCTCTCAGCCGTTGACAATTTCGATGACCTGCAAAAAATCGCCAGGTCGTCGACGAAGAGTGAGGCCGTTACGGGCGATTGAACGCATTTTGCAATGCTGTTAATTGCGATAGCAAAAAGTGTAACGCTAAGGACCGCACCTTGAGGAACTCCGTTCTCCATTACGTATGGTTGGGAGACGGTATTTCCTATTCGGACTCTGAAGGAACGCCTATTTAAAAAGTTACACACGAATATGGGTAGATTGCCCTTAAAACCCCAGTCGTGCAATGACTGTAAGATTACATGTCTCCACGTTGTGTCGTATGCTTTTTCAATGTCGAAAAAAACCGCGATTACGTGCTGTCTAAGGAGAAATGCCTCCTGAACGAAGGCCTCGATTCTCACCAGGTGGTCGACAGTAGACCTGCCACGTCGGAAGCCACACTGGATATTCGATAGGAGTTTGCGGCTTTCAAGGCACCACACTAGCCGTTTGTTTACCAATATTTCCATCAGTTTGCATAAACAACTCGTTAAGGATATTGGGCGATAGTTAGAGGGGAGAGATTTGTCCTTTCCCTGCTTGGGGATCGGAACGATAATGGATTCTCGTCAGCTCTCCGGAAATACCTGCTCCGACCACACTTGGTTGAGTGTGGCAAGTAGTTCTGGCAACGAAGAGTGAGGGAGATTTCACAAGAAAGAGTTATGTATTAAGTCACTCCCAGGTGAGGTGTCTTTAGCGCTTTCTATTGCTGATTTCAACTCCCACATTGTGAAGGGGTTATTGTAAGAGTCGGAGTTCTTAACGTCACAGAAATTAAGACGCCTTCTTTCGGCTCTGGATTTAAGGCTTTTAAATGATGGATGGTACCAGTCACTGGCGCTAATAGCGGCATAGTGTTCACCGAAGGCTTCCGCAATATCGATAGGGGATGAAAGAATGGATCCATTTAGTTTTAGCCCTGAGACCGGAGAGAAATTGCGTTTGCCCATCACGGATTTTATTTTATTCCAGACCTGTGTAGAAGGCGTTCGATGGTTAATACTGGAAACGTACTTCGTCCACGATCTCTTCTTTGCTTCTCTAACGACCTGCCGGGCCTTAGCTCGCAGTTGTCTGAAAGCTGCAAAGTTAGTAGAGGTAGGAAATTTGTTAAAAATACGCAGCGCCTTTTTACGCTTGCGGATGACATCGGCGCATTCCTCGTTCCACCATGGAACTGGAGGGCGGCGCGGGGTGCCGGTAGTTGACGGTACGCTACCTTCCGCGGATTCAAAGATAGCTTTCGTAAGACACTCTACATTACCCCTCGCTGACTTACTGTCAGAGAATTGGAAATGTAACTTACGTTTAAAATCAAACCAGTCGGCTTTCTTTAGAAGCCATGTTTGAGGGGCATTAAAACAACACGCATTCCCCGTTTTACTAATTAATAGGGGGAAATGGTCGCTGCCGCAGAGATCATCAATGACCGAAATTGCAAAGAGAGGGGCTATGGACTCTGTACTAATCCATAAATCTATAGAGGAATATCCTCCGTTAAAAACGTTAAAATGGGTTTTTTCCTGATCGTTTAAAAAAATCAAGTAAAAATCGTTTCAAAATATTTCTAAAAGACGCCCTCGGTCATTAAAATCACGCATACTATCTCCCCATAGGGTGCTGTGTGCGTTAAAGTCGCCCAATAAGACGAAAGGCCTAGGAAGCTGGTTGACTAGATTTTCTAGGTTTTCTTTATTTACTGGCATCCACTCAGGGAGATACAAATTACAAAATGTAATGACCTCCGGAGTAGCGATGGTGACTGCTGCGGCTTGAAACGGTGTCTGCAGGTCCACCCGAGAGGTGTAAAGGGCCTCTCGGACGAACACAGCAACCCCTCCGCGAGCTCTGTCACCGCCAAGATCGTCTTTCCTTTCTAATTTATAACCTCTTAACTTCACTTTGTCGCAAGCTTTAAAATGGGTCTCTTGTAAAAACAGGCAATCAGGTTTTAAATTATTTACCAAGAGTTTCACCTCCTCTAAGTGGGAGTAAAAACCATTGCATTTCCATTGCAAAAATAAGGCCATTGAAATTGTAAGAAAAAATAAATAAATAAATAAAATAAATAAAATAAAATAAAAGTAATAGGATCAAAAATTAGCTAAAATGCTTTACTATCTTTTGATTTTAGCTTTTGGCTTATTTTTACTGCGAACCTGGAGAACTTCCTCAGTTGGACTGAAGTCCTCCTCCATAGCTTCTGCACGGGAGAGTGAGTTCTCCCGAGATTGATTTGGTGAGGGCGTTTTTTCGCGCCTCTGAATATAAACTTTCTTTGGCGAACCGCCATTTCCCATTTTATGGTTCGAATTCTTTGGGGCAGCAGGTTTTGCATCAGGGTCTTGTATTTTTGCGGGCCTTAAAGTAGGATATCTTCTCTATGGTCTTGATTTCCATAATCCTTCTTTCCTCTTGGACCTTTGGGCAGTCGCGAGAGTAAACCGGGTGAGGACCCTCGCAACTGATACAAAATGGAGCTGATGAACATTCTCCTTCATGCATATCCTTTCCACAGCGAGGGCAGGTAGCCTTACCTTCGCATCTTGTGGCCATGTGCCCGAATCTTTGGCACTGAAAGCACCGCATAGGACTTGGAATATATGGTCTTACTGCAACTTTCTCAAAACCGACATTTACTTTTTCAGGAAGCTTATCCAAGTTGAAAGTTAGCACAACAGAAGTGGTGTTGATTGTTTCTCCATTCTTTTTTGTTGTGAGTCTGCGACAGAAGGTAACCCCTTGCGAAGCCATCTCCTACGTTATCTCTTCGACATCTACATATAAAAGATCGTAATGGGTTAATTATTCCCTTACACGTATTTAGGGTTTGTATAAGCTCACTTGAACGGCCATCGTGTGCAGCTGAACCATTCCCAACACTCTATTGCTTTGCTTCTCATTGGCGGTCTCTATAAGAAGAGTGCCATCACGGAGTTTCTTCACTGACCTCAATTCACTCGCTACATAAGCTGTCAAGGCTCTGTGTATAAGAAAAGGTGAGACTTTCTTAAAAGACTGACCCTCTCTTGTGCACTTCATCGATATATAGCGCTTACATGCGCAAAAAGCACAGTCTCCCCCACCCGTGTCCGGGCGAGGTCTTTTAGTTGGAGTAAGGTTTTCTTCACCCATTCACTTTGAAACTTCGTCCCCCGGGCTCCCCACCCACCACGGAGCCGCACATTTGGGACGCCACACCGCCAACCGGTGTGGTCGCCAGGGCTACCCGAGGGATATAGCGCTTCTGGCATGGTTGTCTGCTTCCGGGTTGGTCTCTGATAACGCGGGTCCTCCAAACCCGCGCACCTTCGACGCCCATATGCAAGACCCCCATGCCGCCTGCACTTGCCTGCTGAACGTCAATTCGAACTAGCTAGCCGATTGATCAGAGGCGGCTACTCTCTGACCTCCCGTTTCAGTGGAGTCCGAGGCCAAAGTGGTGTATTGCAACTCGACTTTCAGAGTAGTAGTAGTAGTAGTAGTAGTAGTAGTGTTTAAATTTGGGTGCGTCGACGGCTGAGGTCATTTTGCACCACTAAAAACTATTTCTTGCTGATAATTTGATATTATAAAAAGGGATATATACTAAGGTAAATATCACATTGGTAAAGTAACTTTATACTTTTTTGTAAAATCCATAATTATTTAAAAACGTTAAAACCTTGGTTATGTTTTCTGTGTTATCTCCTAGGACTTGTGCTATTCCTCCCCGGATGCTTAGCCGTTCCCGCGCTACCCGATACACATCACACTCCGTCAGGAGATGCCGCACTGTTAATAGAGAGTCGCATTCGTCACATCGTGGCGGAATTTTCTCTTCAGTAAAAAGATACGAGTGGGTCAGGGCACAATGCCCTATTCTCAACCGAGTAATGGCGACCTCCTCCCTGCGATTTCTCCCGACGGAAGTGGGCCACGCTGATGTTTCGGATTTTATTCCGCGGAGCTTATTGCTATGTTGGTCAGTCCATAGCTCCTTCCATTTTTCCAAGGCCACGCGCAGGAGGTCGTTCTTGAGATCATCTACCGGTACCAGCGATGTTGTCAGGTCTGGGGCGCTTAGTGCTTCTTTAGCAGCTGCGTCGGCCTTTTCATTGCCGTCAATTCCCATGTGCCCTGGAATCCACAAGAAGGATATTTTCACTCCCTCCCTATTGAGGGATAATATGGACGAGTGGATGTCTTGTACAACTGGGTTAGATGGTTAAAACCCAGAGATTGACTGCAATGCACTCGCAGAATCTGAACAGATTAAGAACGAGGTATTGCTGCACTTGATATTAGCCAGGGCCAATTTAATGGCAACCAATTCTGCCGTGAATACTGAACACATCGGATTGAGCCCTGCTTTGATGATTCCGTGGTACGTAGACACCACTGCACCTCCACAAGAGGTTCCAGACTTTGAACCATCTGTAAAGATGGGGATAAACTCGTGGTGATAACTGATAATTTCTTTATAAAGCTGCTGGTACTCCGTAGATGTGGTGCAGGATTTTGGGCAACGAAGTAGCCGCAAAATAACATTTGGCCGTGGGATCGACCACGGCGGTTCTCTCATGTACCCGGTCGGGTACACGTCTGGTAGGTTAAAACTTCGCTCGTCAATGAAATTTTTAAAACGTAAACTTAGAGGCTTCGTTGCTCTTATCCTCCTATTAGAAACGTTTAAAAACCGTGGGTTAAAAATAATATTATAGCACAAGTGATTCTTTGCTGATAAAATCTTGGCAACATAGTTGCATGTCAACATTTCTCGACGAGTAGCGAGCGGGGGCTCCCCCGCTTCCGCATAAATACTCAGGACTGGTGAAGTCCTGAAGGCGCCAGTGGCTAACCGTAGTCCGGTATTGTGCACGGCAGACAATGGTTTTATATACGAGTCACGTGCAGAAGAATACGCTACGCATCCATAGTCCAACCGAGAGCGCACTAATGCTCGGTACAATAAAAGCATTGTAGTGCGATCCGCACCCCATGTCGAATGCGTTAAAAACCGTAAAATGTTTAAAACCTTCACACATCTGTCTTTTAAAATTTTAAAATGTTCACGCCATGTCAAACGTTGGTCAATAGTCACCCCGAGGAATCGGATAGATTCTACATAGGGAAGTTCCCGATGACCGAGATACAGGGCCGGTGGAGCGTGAAATCCCCTTATCCTGTGAAAATGGACACACTTCGTTTTCTCCACGGAGAAACGAAATCCATTTTTCTGAGACCAGTCGGACAGCTTGTTCAACGTTAATTGGATAAGTCTGGAGGCACTAGTAATTTTTGACGATCGGCAGAAAATAGCCAGGTCGTCAACGAACAGGGAAGCCATAACGGGAGAACGGATACCTTCTGCGACATCATTTATTGCAATAGCGAATAGCGTCACACTTAAAACGGAGCCCTGAGGTACTCCATTCTCTTGTGGATAAAATCTAGAAAGACATTTTCCTACTTTAACTTTAAAAACACGCCCGCATAAAAAATTCTTAATAAAAATGGGTAGGTTTCCCCAAAATCCCCAACTGTGCAATGTCTTTAAAATTTTGTAACGCCAAACACGGTCGTACGCTTTCACTAAATCGAAAAAAACGCCGATCACGGGCCGGCGTAAAAGGAAGGCTTCCTGTATGAAATTGTCAGTTCGGACAAGGTGATCAAGGGTTGACCTACCTTTGCGAAAACCACATTGAATATCTGAGAGAAGGTTCCGTCGCTCCAACCACCAGACGAGTCGACGGTTTACCATTCTTTCCATTACCTTACAGACGCAGCTGGTAAGTGAGATGGGCCTGTAATTATTCGGGACTGAGCTATCCTTTCCCTGCTTAGGGATGGGCACCACAGCGGAAACGCGCCAGGATTCCGGAAAACTACCATCAGACCAGATTTTGTTGAAAGCTCGCAGAATTTCCGGTAGGGCAGCCTTTGGAAGATTCCGAAGAAAGGCATTGTGAACTTGGTCCAGCCCTGGCGCGCTGTCACGGGAGTCTCCGATGGCGGATGTCAATTCCCACATTGAAAATGACTCGACTTTTCCTTTCATACTCACAAATGCTGCGTCGAAGTTGGAGTTGCTGCTGGTCTTGGCGAGTGACTGCCCAAGAACTTCACATATGTCAAAGGGGGAGGTAACCACCCGATCGCCGACTTTTAAGCTGGAGGCAGTGAGTATTTCATTAGAACCCGAAATTCTTTTAACCCTTCTCCAAACGTCTGATGTAGGAGTTCTGTTGTTTATTGTGGAGACATACTCTACCCAGGAAGCCTTCTTTGCCTCCTTGACCACTTTCCGGGCTTTAGCTCGTAAGCGTCGAAAGGAGGCAAGATTTGTCGCAGTAGGAAATTTATTAAAAATACGCAAGGCTCTTTTCCGCGCTGTAATGGCGTTTGCACATTCTTCGTTCCACCAGGGAACGGCTGGCCTACGAATGTAGCTATTAGTTCGAGGTACAGCGGATTCTGCAGATTCAATAATTCTCGCTGTAAGCTTTTCGATATTCTACGCCCCGTCTTCATTTTCACTAAAAATAAAATTAAATTTCTGCTGAAAAAGTGGCCAATTGGCTTTCCGAATCAGCCAATTGGAAGGACGATTAAAATTCTCTCTCAAACCCCGTCCCCAGTTTATAAAAATTGGGAAGTGGTCGCTCCCGCATAAGTCATTATGTACGGATAAACTTAATTTTGTCATAAGACTGCACGTGGACATGCACAGATCGATGGTGGAGTAATCCCCATTAAAACTATTAAAACGGGTTTTTTCCCCGTTGTTTAATAAAAATAGGTTAAAATCATCGATGAATTTAGCTAAAAGTCGGCCTCTTAAGTTGCACTGAGCTCTTGTGCTTCCCCATAGGGAATTATGGGCATTAAAATCACCCGTTAAAATAAAGGGCCGGGGTAGTTGACCGACAAGCGCTTCTAGGTTAAAAGCGGTAACTGGTGCACCCTCCGGCAGATAAACGTTGCAGAGCGTCACCGCCTCTGGGGCGTGCACGGTCACTGCTACCGCTTGAAAGGGTGTGGTCAGCTGCACTCGGGAGGTGTATAGGGCCTCCCGAACGGCAATTGCCACTCCACCTTGGGCACGTTGGCCACTGGTGTCGTCAAGTCGGAAAACATTAAAACCTTTTAAAAATCCTTTGTCCTTAGCTTTAAATGTGTCTCCTGCAAACACAAGCAGGACGGGTTAAAATTATGCGTTAAAATATCCAGCTCCTCCTTATGTCGATAAAAGCCGTTACAGTTCCACTGTAAAATTAACGCCATAAAAAATTAATTAAAATTGAATAAGTAATAAAAAAAACAGCAGTGTATCCGTACTTGGGGGATCAACGCCGTATACGGTGGCGATTTTTCTTCCCTTTAGTTCGAGCCCGGAGGATTTCCGTCTCGGAGAGACATTCATCCTCCTCCATGGACTCCGGTTGACCCAGTTTGGGTAATCCGGAGGGACCCGGGGATGGAGTTTTTGCACGCCTGGGCGGCACGACCCCGGCGTTTTTGGGCGGGTTCTTTTTGGGAGAAATTGAATCTTGCATATTTCTCTGATCTGCCGGTTTGGAGCCATTATCCGGCTTGGCCAACTTTTGAGCTTGGGTCTCAGGATTTCCGGTCTCTTCTTTCTCCGTCTGGATGGCAATACTACATTTACTGACTGCAGTTACAGTCGACGCAAACGATCGGGAAAAAGTTGGGGCAACGAGTTCGCGGTACTTTTTACGTGCTTCTAAATATGATATCCGGTCTCGGGTTTTAATTTCCATAACCTGGCGCTCTTCTTTCATTTTAGGGCAATCGCGAGAGTAGACCGCGTGGGTACCCTCGCAATTGACACAGTGTAAACCGCTGCTGCACTCTGCATTCTCATGCTTGTCCAGGCCGCAGCGCGGGCAGGTGGCCTTGCCCTCACATCGGGTAGCGATGTGGCCAAACTGTTGGCACTGGAAGCAGCGCATGGGAGCCGGTATGTATGGTCACACTGGCACTGATTCGTAACCAACGAAAACCTTATCGGGGAGTTTATCCATGGCAAAAGTTAGAACTACTGACGTGGTGTTTTTTATTTCTCCGTCGCGCTTGGTGGTAAGCCTACGAACATCAACCACCCCCTGAGAGGCCATCTCACTCTTGATTTCGTCGACTTCCACGTAAAGAAGGTCAAAATGGCTGATAATTCCCCGACTAGTGTTCAAGGTGCGGTGCACCTCCACCGAGACAGGGATATCATGAAGCCGTTCCATAGTCAGGATCTTCTTGCTCTGCGATTCATTGGCCGTTTCAATGAGAAGTGTGCCATCCCGCAATTTTCTTGCACTCTTCAGATCTCCAGATACTGAAGCCGACAGAATTCTGCGAATGAGAAAGGGAGACACCTTTTTAAGGGTCTCACCTTCCTTTTGACACCTCATTACCAAAAATCGTGTGCACGCATTACACCTATCTCCCCCGCCCGTGTCCGGACGGGATCTTTTTAATGGAGGGGGATTGTTATTTTCCATTAAAGAACGGGATTTCGTCCCCTGGGCTCCCCACCCACCACGGAGCCACACATTTGGGACGCCACACCGCGAGCCGGTGTGGTCGCCAGGGTTACCCAGGGGATATAGCACTATCGTGTAGGCGGTCTGCTTCGGGTTAGGCTTCCAGCGCATGGGCCCTCCAAACCCATACACCTTTGGCCGCCCTACACAGACCCCCATCACTCCAGCACTCGCCAACGAAACGTGTCGATAAGCCGATTGATCAAGACTGGCTAGATCTTGACCGCCCGTTTACAGAGGATCCAGGGCCAAAGTGGGGTATTGAACCCCGGCCCATACCGGGCATCCGACACCCGGCTGGGTGCCGGAGAACTCATAGAGGATTCAGAGGATCCGACCCCCATCCAGACCGGGAAGCTCAACCACCAGGATCATCTTTCCCCACCTTACGGGTCTCCACGCACGGCGAACACGCGGGTGAGTCCTTAGGCCAGATGTCATGGCTATACTCAGTACAGTAGACTCACATACTGTCCGGACACCGCCTCAATGCACTATGGGTTTTTTTAACGAGGTTGTCTCCTCGGTGGGCTCGGGTCCGTGGGGGCGCTACTCCCCATAGGAAGGGATGACCCCCTTCCCCCCGTGCGGGGTGGGAAATATTTGACGTTTCAATTAGCAGGCACCCGTCCCGCAGTTTTTTGCCGATTTCAAATCTCCAGAAACTGAGGCCGACAGCACTTTACGGATGAGAAAGGGCGACACCCGTTTGAGTGTCTCCCCTTCTTTCTCACATTTCATAGGTAGAAAACGCGTACAAGCGGGCAAACTATTAGCTCCCCCGACTGTGTCCGGGCGGGATCTTTTTGGAGGTGGAAGGTTCAATTCCGCCATTCCAAACAATTCTTCGTCCCTCGGGCTCTCCACCCACCATGGAGCCACACGATTGGGACGCCGCACCGCAAACCGCGATTGGGTCGCCAGGGCTACCCGAGGGGATATAGCACCCTAGAGGTGGTTGCCTGTTTCGGGTTGGATCTTCGATGCACGGGCCCACCAAACCCGTACATCTCTGACCGCCTATGATAAATACAAGTGTCAAAAAGATCACGATGACATTAATAAAGGAGAGTTCCTTATTGAAAAAAATACTTAAACATTTTATTGCTGTTAATGATATTAAAGAAGGAATAAAGATGAGGAAAGAAGGCCCCATTGAACTTTTGCAGTTTATTCAAAAGCATAACCTTTGGTACTCAGTTCCAAATATAGTGATAATTATGCGGATTTTCCTTACAATTGCTGTTAGCGTTGAAACCTGTGAGAGGAGTTTTTCGAAACTGAAATTGATCAAGAATTACCTAAAATCTACGATGAGCACATTGCGTTTCAGAAATCTTGCCATAATGTCTATAAAGCAACAATTGACAGATGAAATACATTTTCACATCGTCATTGAAGAATTTGACAACAAAAAAGTAAGAAACGTTTCTTTACAGAAAGTTGTAGTTTTCATTGCAGAAAAAATGATGTTCTTAATTTTTTACACCTTTTTACTATTATCTCCTATACGTTATTTTTACATTTTTTGTAAAACACTGTTACTTATAAATAATAAAAAAATGGAAAGTGCGAGCATGTTTGGTGCGTATTTAAAGCATACTATATTTGAGCTTACTATATTTGTGCGTGTCACTGTGCAAAATGATAACTTTTGTGGGGCCGTGGGCGCCAAACTCAAGGGCACCATACACTCTATATACTTACTCAAATAATAAAGCTGCTTTTTCTTCCGCAGTTAGTAAATTTCAAAAGGTATTTCTTGACATCTTTACAGGACCATTTAAACAATATTTTCATGGTAAAGGTTGACAAACGGCTGTGTAATCCATTCGTAAGCTGCATAAAGTAGTAGTAGTATTTGGGTGATTTGGGTGCTTCGACGACTTAGGTCATTCGCACCACGTCAATCTAACATCACCATGTCAAATTATTTAAAATAAATAATTAAATATACAAATAAAAGCAACACAACTCACATTAAAATTGGCGTGAGATAAAACACCAAATAATGGTTGGTCACAAACAGTTCAAAAGCCCACTCTTTTAAAAATAACATTATCCACGGATCCACGGCAGAGCACGGTACTTATCACACACCGTCAGAAGGTGTCTCACAGTAATGAGAGAGTCGCAATCCTCACTGTAGGGCGGGATCTTCTATTCGGTGAAGAGGTAAGTGAGTGAGGGTACAGTGCCCTATTCTCAACCGTGTGATTGCGACCTCTTCCCTGCGAGTCCTCCCGACTGATGTGGGCCACACTGATACCACCGGCTTTATGGTGCGCAACTTATTCTCTGTCAGAGAATGCTAGGTTTCCTTCCACTGTCCAAAGGCTACGTTTCTCAACGTAGCCTTTAGGTCTTCGTGCGGTACCAATACTGACGAAATGTGTTCGTCTTGAAGAGTCCTCTTCGCTGCCGAGTCGGCAATCTCGTTACCGGTTATTCCCACGTGTCCAGGTACCCACAGAAAACGGATACGATTCCCTTCTTAGAAAGGGATAAAATATGATTCTGAATCTCCTGGACAAGTGGGTGCATCGGGGAATAACCGGAAATGGCCTCCAGCGAACTCATAGAGTCACTGCAGACCATGTATGCACCGCAATTGCCCCTAATACCACCAAGAGCAATCTTTATGGCGAAAAGCTCCGCCCTGTAGATACTGCACAGCGGGCTTAGCTTCACCCCGATGACATGGTGGGACGAGAACACCGCGCATGCGCATGCCGACTTTGACTTCGAACCATCCGTAAACACGGGAGTGAAATCGGAGTGGCGGCACAGCTCTTCCCTAAAAAGTTGTTGGTACTCCATGGGCGTCGTGGAACCTTTCTGGCAAGTTAGTAGAGTAAAACTACACTTAGGATAGGGCACTCGCCATGGTGGGTGACCGGAATATCCTTGGCCGTACACTTCTGGAAGTATCACATCTGTTCCTTCCATAAAATTTTCAAAACGGACGCTCAGGGGTCTGGTGGCCCTTGTCCGCCAGTTAAAAATGTTTAAAAACCTGGGATTAAAAATTACGTTAAAACACGGGTGAGTAGGGTAGACCGGGGCAAGTTTGGTACAGGGGCAAGTTTACACACTGCTTATAGTTCATAAACTATTGGTCGGAGAGCAGCACTTGTCACGTCAGACGAATCACAGAGACCGCCATTTACATCCATGTCAGTCTGCAGTCGGTGAGGCGAGTGAGAACCAATGCAGAGCAGTATTTGTGATTTTTCTTTTGGTGGGTAAATTTTTACATCACTATAACGGCATTAATAATATCTATACCATTAGATGTTTACAACTCATTATGGTTTCTCCTGTTAAACTGTTCTTTTACGGTTATTATAAGATAGACATTTGAATGCCCACCTTGTGAACCAAACTTAAATGTTACATTTCGTCGAGAATGTGCCGAAGGGGCATGTTTACACAAGGCGCATGGGGGATGTTTACACATTCTTAAAATCGTGTAAACGTGCCCCAAGCTTTTTTAACCCTAGAATTAATATGCGCTGGTACTTGCATGTGCCTAGCTCGAGTTCTAAGTACTCAAGCTCCTATTCCTACCGTCACAGCTTACTCCCCAATACCATCATTGTAGTGCATATCTCCTGGGCCATCTGAAGAAAATACTAGACACAGCGATGCTCGACTGCTGCGATCTTAACAATTTGCCAAGGTGAGACAACATTGTACGTGCAGACAGGCGAGTGGTGGTTCTCGAGCAACAATGTCTTATCTCACAACGCTGCTTACCATTTTTATGAGTTAGTAAATACCTACAAGTGATACTTTGTTTGAAAGAGAGACAGCATCCGTCACCCTCTAACCGCAGCTATCCATCACGCCTCAATGCTCTAATTCATAAAACCCATCGTGTTTCCTACGGTAAACTACCAGCCACATTTTGTTCGTGATGGCCCTGTTGGCTGTGAAGGAGATGCCAACCCCTCAGGTTGGATGGTTGGGAACATTTTTTTAAAATTTGTGAAACAACACTTTGTTCATCATGCTCGATGCTCTCCCGAGAGACCATGCCTATTGCTCCTAGATAACCATGATTCGCACCTCTCAGTTGAAGTGCTAGATTTTTGTAAAAGTAATGGCGTAACACTTTTGTCTTTCCTTCCCCATTGCAGCCACAAACTTTAGACCCTCGACAGGAGTGTATACGGCCCTTTGAAAAAGTTTATCAACACTGCCTGTGATTCATGGATGTCTAGCAATAAGCGTCCAATGACGATATATGACATCCCAGGCAGTTTATCCACAACACTACCCTTGGCATGCACTCCTGTTAATATCAAAGCAGGCTTTAGAGTTTCAGGAATATTCCCTCTAAATATTGACATATTTCAAGACGCAGACTTTATGCCATCTTATGTAACCGACAGACCCGCTCCCCCAATTTCAAACCCAACCTCTGAGCTTTCTGTGGCCATTTCTGATTCACTAGCAATGCTTCCTTCCGAACATGCTCCATCTACTTCCGCAGGCTTTCTGTCTCCCTCTGGGCAATCTGTCGCTGGCACATCCGGTACTAGGTCTTTCCCAATGCCAGAAGATGTGCGGACATTTGAAAAAGCAGGCCCAAGAAAAAGAACTAATAACGGAGGGAAGAAGAGAAAAACTGTCATTCTAACTGACACGCCCGTAAAGGATGCATTAAAAGCAGAACAGGATAAAGCAAAACAGAGAAATATCGATGTGACCAAGAGTAAGAAATAAAAAGAACTTGGAAAACTGTTTTGCTCCGCAAAAACAAACATAGCAAAAAAAGAAAAAGTTAGTTCACCGAAAGATGACAATTCATGTGAAACTGGTAACGAAAATGACGATGATAACTGTGCTTGTATTTACTGCTTGAAACGATTCCAAAATTCTAAACCTGGTGCACAGTGGATACAATGTACACTGTGTAAGAGATGGGCACATGATCACTGTAGGCCTATTGAAACGGATTCAATTTTTTTTGTTTGCGTTAACTGTGAAAGTGATGTTGAAACTGACTTATTCTAAAGGGTTTTAGGCCTACTAATTATTTCATCTTGATTTGTAAATCAATTTCCCATGCTTTTTCATTGTTTTATACTTTTTTAGGATTTCAATTTGTCGTTTTGTACGTATTTTAGAATAAAACCGATTATTATAGTTTTTGTCGTGCATTATTATCAATCACCCTTAAATTTATTAATTTTTGAAAGTGTGTAAACTTACCCCAGGTACTGTGTAAACTTGCCCCCTTTACGGGGCACGTTTACACAAGTGACTTCACTCAAAAATATTTTAAGTGCATAAAAAAGTATGATAGTTTGAGGTTCTTGATATGTTTCAAAATGTAGGCTAATTATCAAGTAATAATTGAGTGTGAAACACATGTAAATAACTGCAACACAAAAAATTAGAAAAATCAAAATAAAAAAGTGTGTAAACCTGCCCCGGTCTATCCTACTCATGGATAAAATTTTTGCGACGTAGTTAGCCATTAAGTTGTTCCTCCGGATATCCAACGGGGGCTCTCCGGCATCCGAGTATACGCTTAAAACGGGAGACGTCCTGAACGCCAAACGTAGCCCCGCGTTGTGAACCGTTGCCAGCGGTTTCAGGTAGCTTTTGCGGCCCGAGGAGTAGACGAAACATCCATAGTCCAACTTGGAACGCACCATTGCCCTGTAAAATGAAAGCATGGTGGTCCTGTCGGCGCCCCATGTAGTGTGCGATAAAACACATAAAATATTTAAAACGTTAAAACATTTCTCTTTAAGAGTCCGGATGTGTTCCTTACAATTAAGCTTGGAATCGAACACCATCCCGAGAAAGCGAACCGATTCAGCGTATGGTATAACCCTACCACCGAGACGTAACTCTGGTGGTATATGGTTGCCCCTGAGACGATGAAAATGCACACAATATGTCTTTTCCACTGAGAAGCGGAAGCCGTTCTTTTGGGACCAGCCGTCCAGTTTATTAAGGAAGAGTTGTATCTGTCTGGACGCAGTTACTAGGATTTGGATGACCGGCAGAGAATAGCCAGGTCATCCACAAACAATGATCCCATGGCAGGTCCCGTGATGCAGTCGATAGCGTCATTGATCGCAATAGCGAACAATGTCACACTAAGGACTGATCCTTGAGGCACTTCATTTTCCTGCGCATAGGGTTCGGAAAGGTGCTTACCAACTCTAATTCTAAAAACTCGGTCCGATAAAATTTTTTTAATAAAAATGAAAAGATTTCCCCAAAACCCCAGCCATGCAACGTGTTTAAAATCTTCTAAAGCCAGACCCTGTCATACGCCTTCTCCAGGTCAAATAAGACCACGATGACGTGCTGGCGCAGAAGAAAGGCCTCCTGGATGAAATTGTCGCTCCGAACGAGGTGATCAATAGTTGATCGACCTCTCCAGAAACCACACTGGATATTCGACAAAAGGTTCCGCCGCTCTACCAACCAAACGAGCCGACGGTTTACCATCATTTCCATTACCTTGCACAGACAGCTGGTAAGGGAGATTGGCCTGTAGTTACTCGGGTCCGCTCTGTCCTTTCCCTGTTTAGGGATCGGAACCACCTCAGATTCCCTCCAGGAAGATGTGATACTACCCTCGAACTATATCTGGTTGAGGGTGCTCAGGATCTCAATCAACGCTTCCCCCGAAAGATTTCGAATGAAGGCGTTGTGGATTCCGTCTGGTCCCGGAGAGGTGTCCTTGGAATCCGCGATGGCTGACCGAAGATCCCACAACGAGAACGGGTCGTTATACTCCGCGATTACGGACGTCTCAGCAAAGCAAAGAGGAGTTCTCTGGAAGCGCTCCTTGATGGCCAAGAACACTTTCGAGTAACTCCTGTCACCGCTTATACTGGCTAGTGACTCGCCAAAGGCCTCGGCTACGTCGCGAGGGGAGCTCACGATTTGCCCATTAATTCTCAACCAAGAGACGCCGTACTCCCTGCGGGAACCCGAGATGCATCTCACCTTATTCCACGCCTGTGCAAATGGTGTCCTGTGGTTAATGCTATTAACGAATTCCATCCAGGAGACCCTTTTTGACTCCTTCACGACTCGTCGAGCTTTTTCTCGCAGTAGACGGAAGGACGAAAGATTCGTTGCGGTTGGGTATTTTTTAAAAAGACGTAGGGCACGTTTTCGAAGACGATTTGCCTCGGCGCACTCCTTGCTCCATCAAGGAACTGCTGGTCGTGGAACGTTACCCGATGACCTTGGGACGCTGCAATTCGCTCCTTCGATCAAGAATCTTGTTAAAACCTCCACATTGTGTGTGACATCACAATTACAATTGTGTTTAAAATTAAAAGCGTCTCTAAAATTCTGCCAATTCGCTTTAGGGACAATCCAATTGCCCGGGCGGATTAAATCAGTGTTAAAACTCCGTTCACAATTTATTAAAATGGGGAAGTATACACTCCCACAGAGATCTGTGTGCACGGACAGATTAACCTTGTTAAAAAGACTGCTCGTTGCCATAGTTAAGTCTATACAGGAGTATTCTCCATTAAAAACATTAAAACGGGTTTTCTCACCGTTTTTAAGTAATAAAAGGTTAAATTCGAGGATGAAACTGGCTAAAATCCGTCCCCTCCTTGTGCTTTGGCCTCTTGAGCTTCCCCACAAGGGGTCATGGGCGTTAAAATCGCCCAATATTATAAATGGCCTCGGCAACTGCTGGACAAGACTCTCTAGGTTGTAACGAGTTACCGGTGCACCCTCCGGCATATAAACTTTGCATAACGTTATATTTTGCGGGGAAAACAAGGTTATGGCCACAACCTGAAACGGGGTGTCAATCCGTACACGAGAGGTGTAAAGGGCCTCCCGAACAGCAATCGCCACCCCGCCATGGGCTCTATGACCAGTGAGTTCATCTAGTCTTTCGGCCTTGTATCCCCTTAAAATTCCACTGTCCCTCGCCTTAAGATGTGTCTCCTGGAGACACATAAAAGAAGGGTTAAAATCTCGGATTAAAATGTCCAGCTCCTCCTTGTTCCGATAAGATCCATTACAGTTCCACTGTAATATAAAAGCCATTAATAATATAAAAATTAAAAAAAAATTAAATAATTAATTTAAAAATGTCAAACAGTTGGAGGATCAACGCTTAATGCGCTTTCTCCTCCTACCTTTGGTTCTAGCCCGGAGGATTACTGTCTCCGAGATACATTCGTCCTCTTCCATTGACTCTGGTTGATTGAGTCGGGCTAAACCAGATGGTCCGGGGGATACTGAGTTGCAACGCTTCGTTTGCGTGGCTCCGGCGCGGGCGGTGGTTTTGGTGGGGTTCTTCCTAGGAAAACCCGGACCGGTGGCTTGTGTTTTATTTGCCGGATTTGTGGCCTTAGCCGACATGGCCGATTTCTGCACAGAGACTTTAGTTTTTTGGCTTGCATTATCTTCTGTCTGAGTCGAGATGGTGACCTTGGCAATAGTATGGGAAGCGACATGGGCGAACGACTTGGAGAAAGTAGGAGCAGCTTGTGCTCTGTACTTTTTCCGAGCCTCGAAGTACGGGATTTTTTCAACCGTCTTGATCTCCATTACTTTTCGCTCCTCGATCATCTTTGAACAATCACGTGAGGTGCACCGGATGTGCACCCTCGCAATTGACGCAAAGTGGGTCACCCTTGCATTCCGCACCCTCATGCTTCTCCAGGCCGCAGCGGGGGCAGGTGGCCTTGCCCTCGCACCGTGTGGCCATGTGGACGAATCGCATGGGTGCCGGTATGAATTTCCGCACTTCCGGCACCGATTCATAACCGACAAATACCAGCGACGACCAGCATAGGTCGTCGCCGGTCACAAAACAGGCATTATTAACCATTATTCTGGGAACCCTGGAGTGTGACGTAGTATGTGATAAATAAATAAATAATAGATAAATAAATATGTGGAGTGATATAAAAAGCAAGAGGGTCAGCGCCGAAAACGGTGCTTTTTCCTCTTTTGTTTCGCGAGGAGGACTTCAGTCTCCGTGGGGCCGTCGTCCTCCATTGATTCCACCGGAAGTGGTTTGGCTAGTCCGGAGGGGCCGGGGGATGGTATTTTTTCGCGCTGTTTCAGCGCTACCCCGGTTGAAGATTTAGGCTGGTTCTTCTTAGGAGAACCAGCGTTGTTGGTGTCGTATTTGTTTGTTGCCGGAATTTGTGCCTAAACCGGCTTGGCTACTTCCTTTGTTTCTACTCTTTCTTGGCTGTCATTACTCTCTGTCTGAGTGCCTTAGGAAGCCTTTACCACATTTGTGGTCGCAACTGAGACAAAGGATCTCGAAAAAATAGGGGCTGCCATGTCTATGAATTTCTTCTTGCCACGACGTATGGGATTTTTTCTATGGTTTCTATCTCCATGACTTTCCGTTCTTCTACCATCTTGGGACACTTCCGAGAATAGGCTGGATGAGTACCCTCGCAGTTCACACAACATGGGTCCTTGTTGCAGTCCGCAACCTCGTGGTCTTCCAGGCCGCAGCGCGGGCAAGTGGCCTTGCCCTCACATCGCGTGGCGATGTGGCCGAAGCGCTGGCACTGGAAGCAGCGCATTGGTGCCGGAATGAATGTTCGCACTTGGACAGATTCATAGCCCACGAATACCTTATCAGGAAGACTATCACGCGCAAATGTAAGTACGATGGAAGTAGTTTTTATAACTTCGGCGTTGCGCTTCGTGGTGAGCCGACGAGCATCTGTGACTTCTTGAGACGCCATCTCTTTTTATTTCGTCGACTTTCACGTACAGCAGGTCATAATGAGATATCACTCCCCGACAGGTGTTGAGGGTACGGTGAACTTCCACCTTAACCGGAATGTCATGGAGACTCTTGAGAGTTAGAAGCTTCTCACTCTGGGAATTATTAGATGTTTCTATTAGCAGGCTCCCATCCCGCAGTTTTTTTGCCGATTTCAACTCTCCAGAAACTGAGGCCGACAGCACTTTACGAATGAGAAAGGGCGACACCCGTTTAAGTGTCTCCCCTTCTTTCTCACATTTCATAATAAGAAAACGCGTACAAGCGGGCAAAATATTAGCTCCCGCGCCCGTGTCCGGGCGGGATCATTTTGGAGGTGGAAGATTCAATTCCGCCATTCCAAACAATTCTTCGTCCCCCGGGCTCCCCACCCACCAGGGCTACCCGAGGGGATATAGCACCCTAGAGGTGGTTGCCTGTTTCGGGTTGGATCTTCGATGCACGGGCCCACCAAACCCGTACATCTCCGACCGCCCTACGCAGAACCCCACCTCCCTGGCACTCGCCAGCGTTCAGCTAACACCACGGAAGCCGATTGACCGGGAGTGGCTAGCTCCCGGCCACCCGTTTACACAGAATCCGGGGCCAAAGAGGGGTCCGACCCATGGCCCATGGACCCTTGGCCCATAGTCCATACCAGGCATCCGACACCCGGCTGGGAACCATAGACCTCACCCTCCAGGATCCCCTTCTCCTCCTTACGGGTCTCCGCACACGGCAAACATGCGGGTGGATCGCAGGCCAGGTGGTATGGCTGCACACAGACAGTTGACCCACAAGACTGTCCGGACTCAACCCTTGTTGGCTCTGGGTTTGTTTTCGGGGTTTTCTCCCCGCCCTTTAGGCACCTCTTACGACAAGCAGGGATACTGCGGGAGTATTCTCCATCCACCTACCCGCAGGGGTCCGAGGAACCGATCAGATTCCACATAGGGTAAATTTCTACCACCAAGTTAAAGTGCTGGTGGAATGTAGGCTCCCCTCACACGATAAAAATGGACGAACTTGCACATTTCCGTAGAAAACTTGAATCCATTTCTCTGGGACCAATTCTCCAGTCTGTTCAGAGCCAGCTGGGTTACTCTGGCCGCGCTAATAAGTTTGGACGACCTGCAAAATATTGCTCTATCGTCCACAAATAGCGATACCAAGAGAGCTTTGATACACCTTGCTATATCATTAATAGCAAAGGCAAAAAGTGTCGCACTTAGAACTGACCCTTATGGCACACCGTTCTCTAGGGAATGAAGTTCAGATAGGTGCTTGCTTCTGTTAACTTAAAAAAAACGATCACTTAAAAAGTTATTTATAAAAACAGGAAGATTTCCCCTTATGCCCCACTCGTGCAGCGTCGTTAATATCTTCCGCCGCCAAACCCTGTCATATGGCTTCTCCATGTCGAAAAAGACACCCAAGACAAGCTGGCAGAGAAGAAAAGCCTCCTGGATATAATTGTCGACCCTGACTAGGTGGTCAACGGTCGAGCGGTTACGTCTAAAACCGCATTGGATAGTGGAGAGAAGGTTTCGACGCCCAAAACACCAAACGAGGCGCCGATTCACTATTATCTATATTACCTTGCACAGGCAACTGGTAAGAGAAATAGGCCTGTAACTGTTCGGGTCAGCTCTATCTTTACTCTGTTTTAGTATGGGTACAACTATGGACTCCCGCCAGGTGGTTGGGAAGCTACCCTCAGCCCAAAGTTGGTTGAGGGAGCGTGGGACCTCCAACAGTGCCCTCTCCGGAATATTCCGGAGAAACGCATTGTGGATTTCGTCTATTCCTGTGGCTGTCTCTCGGGAGTCTTCCATGGCAGAACGTAGTTCCCAGAGGGTAAAAGGGATCTTGTACTCTGCCACTGTCCGCTTCTCAGTAAAGATGAGTGGGGAGGATTCAGTGCGTCTCTTGATGGAGAGGAAGGTTTCTCATACGTGTCGCCGCTATATGTTTTAGCAAGTAACTGACCGAAGACTTCACCAATTGCAGACGGAGATGTGATTTCCCGAAAGAGATTTTACCTTCTTCCAGATCTGTGCCAGGGGTGTTCTGTAATTAATGCTGGATACAAATTCCATCCAGCAGGCTTTTTTTGCTTCGGTTGACCGGTGCCCCCTCTGGCAAGTAAACATTACATAACGTCACAGCCTCTGGGGCATGCACCATAACTGCGACTGCCTGAAAAGGCGTTAGTCAGCTGTACTCGGGAGGTGTAAAGGGCCTCCGGAGTAGCTACTGCCACTACACCCTGGGCACGTTGGCTACTGGTATCGTCAAATCTAAAAACTTTAAAACCTTTTAAAAGACCGTTGTCGGTAGATTTAAAATAGGTTTCTTGCAGGCATATGCAAGATGGGTTAAGATCCCGTATTTAAATGGCCAGCTCCTCTTTATGCCTATAAAAACCATTACAGTTCCACGGTAATATAAAAGTCATTAATAATATAAAAATTAAAAATAAATAAATTAATTTATTAATTAATTTAAAAATGTAAAACACCGTTGGAGGATCAACGCTTAATGCGATTTCTCCTCCTACCTTTGGTTCTAGCCCGGAGGATCTCTGTCTCCGAGAGACATTCATCCTCTTCCATTGACTCCAGTTGATTGAGTCGGGCTAAACCAGATGGTCCGGGGGACTGAATTCCCACGCTTTGTTTGCGTGGCCCCCGCGTTGGTTTTGGTGGGGTTCTTCCAAGGAGAACCCGGACCGGTGGTTTCCGTCTTATTAACCGGATTTGTGGCCTTAGCCGGCGTGGCCGATTTCAGTGAAGTCTTTATTTTTTTGGCTCACAATTTCTTCTGTCTGTGTCGAATTGGTGACCTTGGCAATACGAGAAGAAGCAACATGGGCGAATGATTTGGAAAAAGTAGGAGCAACTTGTGCTCTGCACTTTTTCCGAGCCTCGAAGTTAAGGCATTTTGTCGATCGTTTTGATCTACATTTTTTGCGCTCCTCGGTCATCTTTGGATAATTGCGTGAGTACACCGGATGTGCACCCTCGCAATTGACACAAAGAGGGTCACTTGCGCATTCCGCACCCCCATGCTTCTCCAGGACGCAGCGGGGGCCGGTGGCCTTGCCCTCGTACCGTGTGGCCATGTGGCCGAATCGCTGGCACTGGTAGCATCGCATAGGTGCCGGTATGAATGGCCGCACTGGCACCGATTCATAGCCGACAAACACCTTGTCGGGGAGCTGGTCACGCGCGAAGGTGAGTACAACAGATGTCGTGTTTACTCTTTCTCCGTTGCGCTTTGTTGTGAGTCGACGAGCATCGGTGACCCCCTGAGAGGCCATCTCTTGCTTGATGTCGTCGATCTCAGCATACAAAAGGTCGTTATGACTAATCACTCCCCGACAGGTGTTCAAGGTGCGGTGCACCTCGACCTTGACGGGAATATATGCATCTTTTCCATTTTCAAGATTTTTTCACTTTGAGCCGTTGATGCCGTTTCGATGAGCAGTGTGCCATCGCTGGCTGAATTTAGTTCCCCAGTAACGGAACCTGACAATATTCTACGAATGAGGAAGGGAGACACCTTTTTTAGGCCTTCACCTTCCTTCTGACACCTCATCAATAAACAGCGCTGATTAGCGCCGGGAACATTCTCTCCCACGCCCGTATCCGGGCGGGATCTTTTTGGAGGTGAAAGATTTGTTTCCGCCATTCCAAATTATTCATCGTCCCCCGGGCTCCCCACCCACCATGGAGCCACACAATTGGGACGCCGCACCACAAACCGGTGCGGTCGCCAGGGCTACCCGAAGGGATATAGCACCCTAATGGTGGTTGTCTGTTTCGGGTTGGATCTTCAATGCACGGGCCCACTAAACCCGTACATCTCCGACCGCCCTACGCAGACCCCCACCTCCCTGGCACTCGTCACCGTTCAGCTTAACGCCGCGGAAGACGATTGACCGGGAGTGGCTAGCTCCTGGCCGTCTGTTTAAACAGAATCCGGCCCAAAGAGGGGTATTGGCCCATAGTCCATACCGGGCATCCGACACCCGGCTGGGAACAGCGGACCTCACCCTCCAGGATCCCCTTTTCTCCTTACGGGTCTCCGCACACGGCAAACATGCGGGTGTATCGCAGGCCAGGTGGTATGGCCGCACACAGACAGTTGACCCACAAGACTGTCCGGGCTTAACCCTTGCTGGCTCTGGGTTTGTTTTCGGGGTTTTCTCCCCGCCCTTTTAGTCGCCTATTACAACAAGCAGGGATATTGCGTGAGTTCTCTCCATCCCCCTACCCGCAGGGGTACTATTTCTTCTATTTTTTGGACATGTATTTGCTTTGGTTGTCCAGTCATACTTGAAGTGTTACCTAACTGCTTGTTTCTTCTATTTACTACAAATATTTATTTTGGGGACGGAGAAACTGTGATTTATGTTTATTTTTTTATGGGGTAGCTTTAGGATTGGTATAATTAGGGGAAAACAAGCCAAGTATCTTCCTCCTTCCTGTTACCCTTACAAAGAGAGAGAAAGAACTACTGCGCTGAGAGGCTGACTGGAGAATGAGGAGGCTTGTATCTGGCCAGTTCGAGTCTCCTGCTACTCCACCTGCTAGTGAGTAATTCGGCTGGGCCCGCCGAGTGAATGCCGGCTCGCCGGAAGCGGGCCGTCGAGGTAGCAGACGATAGAGCCGTGGATTCGCGCCTGCGAAACCGGAACGAAGACCAGGACGGCGACACGAGACAGCGACGCGCAACGTTGATCTCTCTCTTGGATTTCGGACTCCATCGTGAATGGTTCACTCTACAGACACTCTGGTGTGGTGGCAATGCACTGAGAAGTTGCTTAGGTGCTCACCTAGTGATTATCTCTCCATTTTGTAATCCTTTAATCCCGCTTGTAAGATATGTGGCTTGAGGTGTTGTGAAAGTGCTTATTGGATTGTGGGAATTGCTTTTCCGAGTTTGTCAGCAAATAAATGTCAGTTTATTCAATTAGTTATTTTTTGTCTCCTTTAGCGAATCCTGGCAATCGTCGCCACTTAAGCCGATCTGGGTGGGTGAAGGCCGGAGGCGGCCTTAATTGTAAAATCTGGTAGTCGTTGAGACCTGGCGCCCAAATTTAGTTTATAGGTAAAGGAAACGGTGTCGCAGAGTGTGGAGCTAAAGACTTTAATCTCTGGTTTAGAAAGGAGGGATTATTTTGATAAATTCATGAGTGAGTGTTTGGATTCCAAGGACATTAATTTGCTCCTAGGAAATGAGGACATCGAGGCGGGTATTCCAGCCACTTACTTGGCTTAATCAATATGAATGCCCCTCCGAGGAGGACTAAGCACACCCCACTCTTCCGATGCCACTTTGGTAGGGTAGATATTTGTAAAAATGAATCCATAACAAGGATCATACGCACATCTAATGAATTTTTGGATAAATATACACATATATATATATATATATATATATATATATATATATATATATATATATATATGCTGACTTTTTTCTGACTCTGTTGTGTCCCTCAAAAAGAAAATGCATGTATTTTTTAATAGAACCAAAGATATTTCTTTCCCCTCACCCTGAGTGATTTATACATGTATGTATTTATTTGATAGTATTTTTATTATAACACATGTAATTGGGTAAACCTGTATGTGTTAAATAAATTATTATTATTATTTCTATAGATCTTAACCGAGTAGTAGTAGTAATTTTTTGGGTGTGTCGGCGGCTAAGGCCATTTTACACCACTTACTGACTTACAAATGGAACAGGAACAAGTCCGATCTTAAATATGGTTGGAATAATTTATAAAGGTTAGCAATTATATTTTATTGAAAAGGTCAGTTGAGCGTAAGAATTCGATGAGTCGAGAGAAGTGTCCGGGATTGTCTCCTAGCACTTCAGCTAGGTTTACCCCGAGGTTGTGACTAACACGTGCGACCCGATATCTTTCGCAGTCCGTCAGGAGATGTCGCCCTGTTAGTGGACAATCGAAATCTACGCATTGGGGTTGAATTTTCTCTTCCGTGAAGAGGTATGAATGGGTTAGTACGCAGTGACCTATCCTCAAACTTGCTAAAACTATTTCCTCCCGGCGGACATTTCTCACGGTGGTCTCCCACGCAGATGTTACAGCCTTAATTTCACCAAGTTTGTTGCATTAACTTGTTTTCAAATTTTGTCTTACTGGTGTGCTTTGTCCTTTCAGCTGTTAGATGGCCTATTTCGGAGTCAGCCGTGGGTTGCTCCGACCCTCTCCCTGGAGGTAGGTAGATTTGGATTTATAGGGTGCGTCGACAGCTATGGTCATTTTGCACCACGCACAATCTAGTTTATATGAAAAAATATGAATTAATATAAATCTAGACAAAAGGTATCATTAAAAGCCCAAATATATAAAAAATATTATAAAAATAATAAATATAAAAATATATTAGATTTTGCTTATTAAATTAGTTTCCTTTAAAAAGGAAATTACGTGATTTAGTCGATCGGCATCGTTGCCTAGAACTTATTCTAGGTCGCCAATGATAACTAGCCTGTTTCGTGTGTCCCGATATTTGTCACACTCCATCAGGATATGTCGCACACTGAAAGGACAGTCACAGTCATCACATCGAGGTGGAGTTTTCTCTTCTGTAAAGAGGAACGAGTGGGTCAGGGCGCAATGCCCGATTCTTAAACGTGTGATGACGACTTCCTCTCTGCGATTACCCCTGATGGAAGTGGGCCACCCTGTCGTTACCGGTTTAATTGTCCGTAACTTATTGTTTGGGACAGCACTCCACAGTTCACACCACTGATCTAGGACTACTTTACGTAAAGTAGATTGCAGGTCCTGGTAGGGTACCAGCGTCGTCGTCGGCTCAGGGATATTTAGAGCTTTTTTGCAGCTGCATCCGCCTTCTCATTCCCGGCAATTCCCACATGTCCAGGGACCCAGAGGAGCGTTATAGCAATTCCTCTTCTATTAAGGCATAGGAGGCTATAGTGTATGCTCTGGACAATGGGGTGATCGGATGAAAAGCCAGAAATGGACTGAAGAGCACTCATCGAGTCCGTGTAAATGACAATTGCTTTAGCACTCTTCCCGATCCCATCGAGAGCCATCTTAATGGCTAGCAGCTCGGCTGTGTATATGCTACACAGCGGGCTGAGTCTGGCCTCGATGACCCCGTGGTGAGAGGAGGTAACCGCGCATGCACAAGCTGCATCTGACTTAGAACCATCAGTGAATATGGGAATGAAGTCGGAGTAACGAAAAAGAAATTCGTTAAAAAGACGTATTCTAGATCAGTGGTGTAAGCTTTCGGGCGTCTACTGAGACCCATGTGGATTTCAGGGGACGGAATTATCCAAGGTGGGTAACTTGAGTACCCAATCGGATAAAAATCTGGGAGCCTTAACCCGGTTATATGAATAAATAAATTAAAGCGAACACCAAGCGGTTTGGTGGCCCTTGTCCGTCTGCTAAAATGTTCTAAAAATCGGGGGTTAAAAATCGGGGGTTAAAAATCACGTTAAAACACGGATGGTTCTTTGTCGCTAAAATCTTGGCCGCATAGGAGCACATTAAAATGTTTCTACGGTGCGACAACGGCGGTTCACCGGCATCAGCATAGATGCTGAGGACCGGACTGCTCCGAAAAGCACCAGTGGATATCCGAAGCCCTGCGTTGTGCACTGATGTCAGAGGTCTCAAATAGGAATCGCGGCTGGAATTGTAAACGAACGACCCATAGTCCAGCTTGGAACGCACGAGTGCGCGGTATAATACAATCAATGACCTGCGGTCGGAACCCCAAGATAAGTTATTTAAAAACTTGAAAATGTTTAGTATCCGTAGACTATTGTCCCTTAAACCCCGTATGTGATCACGGTAGTTGAGTCGATAGTCCGAGGTCATACCGAGGAACCGAACTGATTCCACATAGGGTAGATTTCTACCACCAAGTAAAAGCGCTGGTGGAATGTAGGCTCCCCTCACACGATAAAAATGGACGCACTTGCACTTTTCCGTAGAAAACTTGAATCCATTTCTCTGGGACCAATTCTCCAGTCTGTTCAGAGCCAGCTGGGTTACTCTGGCCGCGCTAATAAGTTTGGACGACCTGCAAAATATTGCTAGGTCGTCCACAAATAGTGATCCCAAGACAGGAGGTTTGATACACTTTGCTATATCATTGATAGCAATGGCAAAAAGTGTTGCACTTAGAACGGACCCTTGGGGCACACCGTTTTCTATGGAATGGGGTTTAGATAGGTGCTTGCCTATCTTAACTTGAAAAAAACGATCACTTAAAAAGTTATTTATAAAAACAGGTAAATTTCCCCTCATGCCCCACTCGTGCAGCGTCGTTAGGATCTTCCACCGCCAAACCCTGTCGTATGCCTTCTCCATGTCGAAGAAGACACCCACGACGTGGTGGCGGAGAAGAAAAGCCTCCTTGATATAATTGTCGACCCTGACTAGGTGGTCAACGGTCGAGCGGCCACGTCTAAAACCGCATTGGATAGTGGAGAGAAGATTTCGACGCTCCAACCACCAAACGAGGCGTCGATTCACCATTCTCTCCATTACCTTACACAGGCAACTGGTAAGAGAAATAGGCCTGTAACTGTTCGGGTCAGCTCTATCTTTACTCTGTTTTAGTATGGGTACAACTATGGACTCCCGCCAGGTGGTTGGGAAGCTACCCTCAGCCCAAAGTTGGTTGAGGGAGCGTAGGACTTCCAACAGTGCCCTCTCCGGAATATTCCGGAGAAACGCATTGTGGATTTCGTCATTTCCTGTGGCTGTGTCTCGGGAGTCTTCAAAGGCAGATCGTAATTCCCAGAGGGAGAAAGGGATATTATACTCTGCCACTGTACGCATCTCAGTAAAGATGAGTGGGGAGGATTCTGTGCGTCTCTTGATGGAGAGGAAGGCTTCCTCATACGTGGCGTCGCTGCATGTTTAGGCGAGTAACTGACCGAAGACTTCACCAATTGCAGACGGAGATGTGATTTCCCGAAAGAGATTTTACCTTCTTCCAGATCTGTGCCAGGGGTGTTCTGTAATTAATGCTGGATACAAATTCCATCCAGCAGGCTTTTTTTGCTTCCTTCACGATCCTTCGAGCTTTGGCTCGGAGGTGTCTAAAAGAGGCTAGGTTCGTCTCCGTGGGAGATTTTTTTAAAAACCCTTAGTGCCTTCTTGCGCTGACGAATGGCTCTTGCGCATTCCTCGTTGCACCACGGGACTGCAGGCCTGAGAATGTTTCGCACTGACTTAGGATCGCTGCTGTTGGCTGCCTCAATGATGCTGCACGTTAATTTCTCTAAGTTTAAGACACCGTTTTGACTTTCATCATGGTCATAATTAAACGTGTCCTTAAAAACCGGCCAATAGGCTTTCCGGACAATCCAGTTGCCCGGCATGATAGAATTTGGGTCAAAAATATTTTCTCTATTTATTAAGAGGGGAAAATGATCGCTCCAACACAGATCGCTGTGAACAGTCAGATGAAGCTTGTTCATCAAGATACTCGACGTATTTGATTGAACTACCGCAAAGGGTATCGTGGGCGTTAAAATCTCCTAATAAAACGAAAGGTCTCGGTAGCTGACGAATAAGGGCTTTGAGGTTAAATCGGTTGACCGGTGCCCCCTCCGGCAAGTAAACATTACATAACGTCACAGCCTCTGGGGCATGCACCATAACTGCGACTGCCTGAAAAGGCGTTAGTCAGCTGTACTCGGGAGGTGTAAAGGGCCTCCGGAGTAGCTACTGCCACTACACCCTGGGCACGTTGGCTACTGGTATCGTCAAATCTAAAAACTTTAAAACCTTTTAAAAGACCGTTGTCGGTAGATTTAAAATAGGTTTCTTGCAGGCATATGCAAAATGGGTTAAGATCCCGTATTAAAATGGCCAGCTCCTCTTTATGCCTATAAAAACCATTACAGTTCCACGGTAATATAAAAGTCATTAATAATATAAAAATTAAAAATAAATAAATTAATTTATTAATTAATTTAAAAATGTAAAACACCGTTGGAGGATCAACGCTTAATGCGATTTCTCCTCCTACCTTTGGTTCTAGCCCGGAGGATCTCTGTCTCCGAGAGACATTCATCCTCTTCCATTGACTCCAGTTGATTGAGTCGGGCTAAACCAGATGGTCCGGGGGACTGAATTCCCACGCTTTGTTTGCGTGGCCCCGGCGTTGGTTTTGGTGGGGTTCTTCCAAGGAGAACCCGGACCGGTGGTTTCCGTCTTATTAACCGGATTTGTGGCCTTAGCCGGCGTGGCCGATTTCAGTGAAGTCTTTATTTTTTTGGCTCACAATTTCTTCTGTCTGTGTCGAATTGGTGACCTTGGCAATACGAGAAGAAGCAACATGGGCGAATGATTTGGAAAAAGTAGGAGCAACTTGTGCTCTGCACTTTTTCCGAGCCTCGAAGTTAAGGCATTTTGTCGATCGTTTTGATCTACATTTTTTGCGCTCCTCGGTCATCTTTGGACAATTGCGTGAGTACACCGGATGTGCACCCTCGCAATTGACACAAAGAGGGTCACTTGCGCATTCCGCACCCCCATGCTTCTCCAGGACGCAGCGGGGGCCGGTGGCCTTGCCCTCGTACCGTGTGGCCATGTGGCCGAATCGCTGGCACTGGTAGCATCGCATAGGTGCCGGTATGAATGGCCGCACTGGCACCGATTCATAGCCGACAAACACCTTGTCGGGGAGCTGGTCACGCGCGAAGGTGAGTACAACAGATGTCGTGTTTACTCTTTCTCCGTTGCGCTTTGTTGTGAGTCGACGAGCATCGGTGACCCCCTGAGAGGCCATCTCTTGCTTGATGTTGTCGATCTCAGCATACAAAAGGTCGTTATGACTAATCACTCCCCGACAGGTGTTCAAGGTGCGGTGCACCTCGACCTTGACGGGAATATATGCATCTTTTCCATTTTCAAGATTTTTTCACTTTGAGCCGTTGATGCCGTTTCGATGAGTAGTGTGCCATCGCTGGCTGAATTTAGTTCCCCAGTAACGGAACCTGAATATTCTACGAATGAGGAAGGGAGACACCTTTTTTAGGCCTTCACCTTCCTTCTGACACCTCATCAATAAACAGCGCTGATTAGCGCCGGGAACATTCTCTCCCACGCCCGTATCCGGGCGGGATCTTTTTGGAGGTGAAAGATTTGTTTCCGCCATTCCAAATTATTCATCGTCCCCCGGGCTCCCCACCCACCATGGAGCCACACAATTGGGACGCCGCACCACAAACCGGTGCGGTCGCCAGGGCTACCCGAAGGGATATAGCACCCTAATGGTGGTTGTCTGTTTCGGGTTGGATCTTCAATGCACGGGCCCACTAAACCCGTACATCTCCGACCGCCCTACGCAGACCCCCACCTCCCTGGCACTCGTCACCGTTCAGCTTAACGCCGCGGAAGACGATTGACCGGGAGTGGCTAGCTCCCGGCCGTCTGTTTAAACAGAATCCGGCCCAAAGAGGGGTATTGGCCCATAGTCCATACCGGGCATCCGACACCCGGCTGGGAACAGCGGACCTCACCCTCCAGGATCCCCTTTTCTCCTTACGGGTCTCCGCACACGGCAAACATGCGGGTGTATCGCAGGCCAGGTGGTATGGCCGCACACAGACAGTTGACCCACAAGACTGTCCGGGCTTAACCCTTGCTGGCTCTGGGTTTGTTTTCGGGGTTTTCTCCCCGCCCTTTTAGTCGCCTATTACAACAAGCAGGGATATTGCGTGAGTTCTCTCCATCCCCCTACCCGCAGGGGTACTATTTCTTCTATTTTTTGGACATGTATTTGCTTTGGTTGTCCAGTCATACTTGAAGTGTTACCTAACTGCTTGTTTCTTCTATTTACTACAAATATTTATTTTGGGGACGGAGAAACTGTGATTTATGTTTATTTTTTTATGGGGTAGCTTTAGGATTGGTATAATTAGGGGAAAACAAGCCAAGTATCTTCCTCCTTCCTGTTACCCTTACAAAGAGAGAGAAAGAACTACTGCGCTGAGAGGCTGACTGGAGAATGAGGAGGCTTGTATCTGGCCAGTTCGAGTCTCCTGCTACTCCACCTGCTAGTGAGTAATTCGGCTGGGCCCGCCGAGTGAATGCCGGCTCGCCGGAAGCGGGCCGTCGAGGTAGCAGACGACAGAGCCGTGGATTCGCGCCTGCGAAACCGGAACGAAGACCAGGACGGCGACACGAGACAGCGACGCGCAACGTTGATCTCTCTCTTGGATTTCGGACTCCATCGTGAATGGTTCACTCTACAGACACTCTGGTGTGGTGGCAATGCACTGAGAAGTTGCTCAGGTGCTCACCTAGTGATTATCTCTCCATTTTGTAATCCTTTAATCCCGCTTGTAAGATATGTGGCTTGAGGTGTTGTGAAAGTGCTTATTGGATTGTGGGAATTGCTTTTCCGAGTTTGTCAGCAAATAAATGTCAGTTTATTCAATTAGTTATTTTTTGTCTCCTTTAGCGAATCCTGGCAATCGTCGCCACTTAAGCCGATCTGGGTGGGTGAAGGCCGGAGGCGGCCTTAATTGTAAAATCTGGTAGTCGTTGAGACCTGGCGCCCAAATTTAGTTTATAGGTAAAGGAAACGGTGTCGCAGAGTGTGGAGCTAAAGACTTTAATCTCTGGTTTAGAAAGGAGGGATTATTTTGATAAATTCATGAGTGAGTGTTTGGATTCCAAGGACATTAATTTGCTCCTAGGAAATGAGGACATCGAGGCGGGTATTCCAGCCACTTACTTGGCTTAATCAATATGAATGCCCCTCCGAGGAGGACTAAGCACACCCCACTCTTCCGATGCCACTTTGGTAGGGTAGATATTTGTAAAAATGAATCCATAACAAGGATCATACGCACATCTAATGAATTTTTGGATAAATATACACATACACACTATATATATATATATATATATATATATATATGCTGACTTTTTTCTGACTCTGTTGTGTCCCTCAAAAAGAAAATGCATGTATTTTTTAATAGAACCAAAGATATTTCTTTCCCCTCACCCTGAGTGATTTATACATGTATGTATTTATTTGATAGTATTTTTATTATAACACATGTAATTGGGTAAACCTGTATGTGTTAAATAAATTATTATTATTATTTCTATAGATCTTAACCGAGTAGTAGTAGTAATTTTTTGGGTGTGTCGGCGGCTAAGGCCATTTTACACCACTTACTGACTTACAAATGGAACAGGAACAAGTCCGATCTTAAATATGGTTGGAATAATTTATAAAGGTTAGCAATTATATTTTATTGAAAAGGTCAGTTGAGCGTAAGAATTCGATGAGTCGAGAGAAGTGTCCGGGATTGTCTCCTAGCACTTCAGCTAGGTTTACCCCGAGGTTGTGACTAACACGTGCGACCCGATATCTTTCGCAGTCCGTCAGGAGATGTCGCCCTGTTAGTGGACAATCGAAATCTACGCATTGGGGTTGAATTTTCTCTTCCGTGAAGAGGTATGAATGGGTTAGTACGCAGTGACCTATCCTCAAACTTGCTAAAACTATTTCCTCCCGGCGGACATTTCTCACGGTGGTCTCCCACGCAGATGTTACAGCCTTAATTTCACCAAGTTTGTTGCATTAACTTGTTTTCAAATTTTGTCTTACTGGTGTGCTTTGTCCTTTCAGCTGTTAGATGGCCTATTTCGGAGTCAGCCGTGGGTTGCTCCGACCCTCTCCCTGGAGGTAGGTAGATTTGGATTTATAGGGTGCGTCGACAGCTATGGTCATTTTGCACCACGCACAATCTAGTTTATATGAAAAAATATGAATTAATATAAATCTAGACAAAAGGTATCATTAAAAGCCCAAATATATAAAAAATATTATAAAAATAATAAATATAAAAATATATTAGATTTTGCTTATTAAATTAGTTTCCTTTAAAAAGGAAATTACGTGATTTAGTCGATCGGCATCGTTGCCTAGAACTTATTCTAGGTCGCCAATGATAACTAGCCTGTTTCGTGTGTCCCGATATTTGTCACACTCCATCAGGATATGTCGCACACTGAAAGGACAGTCACAGTCATCACATCGAGGTGGAATTTTCTCTTCTGTAAAGAGGAACGAGTGGGTCAGGGCGCAATGCTCGATTCTTAAACGTGTGATGACGACTTCCTCTCTGCGATTACCCCTGATGGAAGTGGGCCACCCTGTCGTTACCGGTTTAATTGTCCGTAACTTATTGTTTGGGACAGCACTCCACAGTTCACACCACTGATCTAGGACTACTTTACGTAAAGTAGATTGCAGGTCCTGGTAGGGTACCAGCGTCGTCGTCGGCTCAGGGATATTTAGAGCTTTTTTGCAGCTGCATCCGCCTTCTCATTGCCGGCAATTCCCACATGTCCAGGGACCCAGAGGAACGTTATAGCAATTCCTCTTCTATTAAGGCATAGGAGGCTATAGTGTATGCTCTGGACAATGGGGTGATCGGATGAAAAGCCAGAAATGGACTGAAGAGCACTCATCGAGTCCGTGTAAATGACAATTGCTTTAGCACTCTTCCCGATCCCATCGAGAGCCATCTTAATGGCTAGCAGCTCGGCTGTGTATATGCTACACAGCGGGCTGAGTCTGGCCTCGATGACCCCGTGGTGAGAGGAGGTAACCGCGCATGCACAAGCTGCATCTGACTTAGAACCATCAGTGAATATGGGAATGAAGTCGGAGTAACGAAAAAGAAATTCGTTAAAAAGACGTATTCTAGATCAGTGGTGTAAGCTTTCGGACGTCTACTGAGACCCATGTGGATTTCAGGGGACGGAATTATCCAAGGTGGGTAACTTGAGTACCCAATCGGATAAAAATCTGGGAGCCTTAACCCGGTTATATGAATAAATAAATTAAAGCGAACACCAAGCGGTTTGGTGGCCCTTGTCCGTCTGCTAAAATGTTCTAAAAATCGGGGGTTAAAAATCACGTTAAAACACGGATGGTTCTTTGTCGCTAAAATCTTGGCCGCATAGGAGCACATTAAAATGTTTCTACGGTGCGACAACGGCGGTTCACCGGCATCAGCATAGATGCTGAGGACCGGACTGCTCCGAAAAGCACCAGTGGATATCCGAAGCCCTGCGTTGTGCACTGATGTCAGAGGTCTCAAATAGGAATCGCGGCTGGAATTGTAAACGAACGACCCATAGTCCAGCTTGGAACGCACGAGTGCGCGGTATAATACAATCAATGACCTGCGGTCGGAACCCCAAGATAAGTTATTTAAAAACTTGAAAATGTTTAGTATCCGTAGACTATTGTCCCTTAAACCCCGTATGTGATCACGGTAGTTGAGTCGATAGTCCGAGGTCATACCGAGGAACCGAACTGATTCCACATAGGGTAGATTTCTACCACCAAGTAAAAGCGCTGGTGGAATGTAGGCTCCCCTCACACGATAAAAATGGACGCACTTGCACTTTTCCGTAGAAAACTTGAATCCATTTCTCTGGGACCAATTCTCCAGTCTGTTCAGAGCCAGCTGGGTTACTCTGGCCGCGCTAATAAGTTTGGACGACCTGCAAAATATTGCTAGGTCGTCCACAAATAGTGATCCCAAGACAGGAGGTTTGATACACTTTGCTATATCATTGATAGCAATGGCAAAAAGTGTTGCACTTAGAACGGACCCTTGGGGCCCACCGTTTTCTATGGAATGGGGTTTAGATAGGTGCTTGCCTATCTTAACTTGAAAAAAACGATCACTTAAAAAGTTATTTATAAAAACAGGTAAATTTCCCCTCATGCCCCACTCGTGCAGCGTCGTTAGGATCTTCCACCGCCAAACCCTGTCGTATGCCTTCTCCATGTCGAAGAAGACACCCACGACGTGGTGGCGGAGAAGAAAAGCCTCCTTGATATAATTGTCGACCCTGACTAGGTGGTCAACGGTCGAGCGGCCACGTCTAAAACCGCATTGGATAGTGGAGAGA
The DNA here is from genome assembly GCA_963573305.1 of Pyrrhosoma nymphula. Classification (NCBI taxonomy): domain Eukaryota; kingdom Metazoa; phylum Arthropoda; class Insecta; order Odonata; family Coenagrionidae; genus Pyrrhosoma; species Pyrrhosoma nymphula. Next base: position 61,646,565 of record OY754338.1, on the reverse strand, counting down.
AGATTTCGACGCTCCAACCACCAAACGAGGCGTCGATTCACCATTCTCTCCATTACCTTACACAGGCAACTGGTAAGAGAAATAGGCCTGTAACTGTTCGGGTCAGCTCTATCTTTACTCTGTTTTAGTATGGGTACAACTATGGACTCCCGCCAGGTGGTTGGGAAGCTACCCTCAGCCCAAAGTTGGTTGAGGGAGCGTAGGACTTCCAACAGTGCCCTCTCCGGAATATTCCGGAGAAACGCATTGTGGATTTCGTCATTTCCTGTGGCTGTGTCTCGGGAGTCTTCAAAGGCAGATCGTAATTCCCAGAGGGAGAAAGGGATATTATACTCTGCCACTGTACGCATCTCAGTAAAGATGAGTGGGGAGGATTCTGTGCGTCTCTTGATGGAGAGGAAGGCTTCCTCATACGTGGCGTCGCTGCATGTTTAGGCGAGTAACTGACCGAAGACTTCACCAATTGCAGACGGAGATGTGATTTCCCGAAAGAGATTTTACCTTCTTCCAGATCTGTGCCAGGGGTGTTCTGTAATTAATGCTGGATACAAATTCCATCCAGCAGGCTTTTTTTGCTTCCTTCACGATCCTTCGAGCTTTGGCTCGGAGGTGTCTAAAAGAGGCTAGGTTCGTCTCCGTGGGAGATTTTTTTAAAAACCCTTAGTGCCTTCTTGCGCTGACGAATGGCTCTTGCGCATTCCTCGTTGCACCACGGGACTGCAGGCCTGAGAATGTTTCGCACTGACTTAGGATCGCTGCTGTTGGCTGCCTCAATGATGCTGCACGTTAATTTCTCTAAGTTTAAGACACCGTTTTGACTTTCATCATGGTCATAATTAAACGTGTCCTTAAAAACCGGCCAATAGGCTTTCCGGACAATCCAGTTGCCCGGCATGATAGAATTTGGGTCAAAAATATTTTCTCTATTTATTAAGAGGGGAAAATGATCGCTCCAACACAGATCGCTGTGAACAGTCAGATGAAGCTTGTTCATCAAGATACTCGACGTATTTGATTGAACTACCGCAAAGGGTATCGTGGGCGTTAAAATCTCCTAATAAAACGAAAGGTCTCGGTAGCTGACGAATAAGGGCTTTGAGGTTAAATCGGTTGACCGGTGCCCCCTCCGGCAAGTAAACATTACATAACGTCACAGCCTCTGGGGCATGCACCATAACTGCGACTGCCTGAAAAGGCGTTAGTCAGCTGTACTCGGGAGGTGTAAAGGGCCTCCGGAGTAGCTACTGCCACTACACCCTGGGCACGTTGGCTACTGGTATCGTCAAATCTAAAAACTTTAAAACCTTTTAAAAGACCGTTGTCGGTAGATTTAAAATAGGTTTCTTGCAGGCATATGCAAAATGGGTTAAGATCCCGTATTAAAATGGCCAGCTCCTCTTTATGCCTATAAAAACCATTACAGTTCCACGGTAATATAAAAGTCATTAATAATATAAAAATTAAAAATAAATAAATTAATTTATTAATTAATTTAAAAATGTAAAACACCGTTGGAGGATCAACGCTTAATGCGATTTCTCCTCCTACCTTTGGTTCTAGCCCGGAGGATCTCTGTCTCCGAGAGACATTCATCCTCTTCCATTGACTCCAGTTGATTGAGTCGGGCTAAACCAGATGGTCCGGGGGACTGAATTCCCACGCTTTGTTTGCGTGGCCCCGGCGTTGGTTTTGGTGGGGTTCTTCCAAGGAGAACCCGGACCGGTGGTTTCCGTCTTATTAACCGGATTTGTGGCCTTAGCCGGCGTGGCCGATTTCAGTGAAGTCTTTATTTTTTTGGCTCACAATTTCTTCTGTCTGTGTCGAATTGGTGACCTTGGCAATACGAGAAGAAGCAACATGGGCGAATGATTTGGAAAAAGTAGGAGCAACTTGTGCTCTGCACTTTTTCCGAGCCTCGAAGTTAAGGCATTTTGTCGATCGTTTTGATCTACATTTTTTGCGCTCCTCGGTCATCTTTGGACAATTGCGTGAGTACACCGGATGTGCACCCTCGCAATTGACACAAAGAGGGTCACTTGCGCATTCCGCACCCCCATGCTTCTCCAGGACGCAGCGGGGGCCGGTGGCCTTGCCCTCGTACCGTGTGGCCATGTGGCCGAATCGCTGGCACTGGTAGCATCGCATAGGTGCCGGTATGAATGGCCGCACTGGCACCGATTCATAGCCGACAAACACCTTGTCGGGGAGCTGGTCACGCGCGAAGGTGAGTACAACAGATGTCGTGTTTACTCTTTCTCCGTTGCGCTTTGTTGTGAGTCGACGAGCATCGGTGACCCCCTGAGAGGCCATCTCTTGCTTGATGTTGTCGATCTCAGCATACAAAAGGTCGTTATGACTAATCACTCCCCGACAGGTGTTCAAGGTGCGGTGCACCTCGACCTTGACGGGAATATATGCATCTTTTCCATTTTCAAGATTTTTTCACTTTGAGCCGTTGATGCCGTTTCGATGAGTAGTGTGCCATCGCTGGCTGAATTTAGTTCCCCAGTAACGGAACCTGACAATATTCTACGAATGAGGAAGGGAGACACCTTTTTTAGGCCTTCACCTTCCTTCTGACACCTCATCAATAAACAGCGCTGATTAGCGCCGGGAACATTCTCTCCCACGCCCGTATCCGGGCGGGATCTTTTTGGAGGTGAAAGATTTGTTTCCGCCATTCCAAATTATTCATCGTCCCCCGGGCTCCCCACCCACCATGGAGCCACACAATTGGGACGCCGCACCACAAACCGGTGCGGTCGCCAGGGCTACCCGAAGGGATATAGCACCCTAATGGTGGTTGTCTGTTTCGGGTTGGATCTTCAATGCACGGGCCCACTAAACCCGTACATCTCCGACCGCCCTACGCAGACCCCCACCTCCCTGGCACTCGTCACCGTTCAGCTTAACGCCGCGGAAGACGATTGACCGGGAGTGGCTAGCTCCCGGCCGTCTGTTTAAACAGAATCCGGCCCAAAGAGGGGTATTGGCCCATAGTCCATACCGGGCATCCGACACCCGGCTGGGAACAGCGGACCTCACCCTCCAGGATCCCCTTTTCTCCTTACGGGTCTCCGCACACGGCAAACATGCGGGTGTATCGCAGGCCAGGTGGTATGGCCGCACACAGACAGTTGACCCACAAGACTGTCCGGGCTTAACCCTTGCTGGCTCTGGGTTTGTTTTCGGGGTTTTCTCCCCGCCCTTTTAGTCGCCTATTACAACAAGCAGGGATATTGCGTGAGTTCTCTCCATCCCCCTACCCGCAGGGGTACTATTTCTTCTATTTTTTGGACATGTATTTGCTTTGGTTGTCCAGTCATACTTGAAGTGTTACCTAACTGCTTGTTTCTTCTATTTACTACAAATATTTATTTTGGGGACGGAGAAACTGTGATTTATGTTTATTTTTTTATGGGGTAGCTTTAGGATTGGTATAATTAGGGGAAAACAAGCCAAGTATCTTCCTCCTTCCTGTTACCCTTACAAAGAGAGAGAAAGAACTACTGCGCTGAGAGGCTGACTGGAGAATGAGGAGGCTTGTATCTGGCCAGTTCGAGTCTCCTGCTACTCCACCTGCTAGTGAGTAATTCGGCTGGGCCCGCCGAGTGAATGCCGGCTCGCCGGAAGCGGGCCGTCGAGGTAGCAGACGACAGAGCCGTGGATTCGCGCCTGCGAAACCGGAACGAAGACCAGGACGGCGACACGAGACAGCGACGCGCAACGTTGATCTCTCTCTTGGATTTCGGACTCCATCGTGAATGGTTCACTCTACAGACACTCTGGTGTGGTGGCAATGCACTGAGAAGTTGCTCAGGTGCTCACCTAGTGATTATCTCTCCATTTTGTAATCCTTTAATCCCGCTTGTAAGATATGTGGCTTGAGGTGTTGTGAAAGTGCTTATTGGATTGTGGGAATTGCTTTTCCGAGTTTGTCAGCAAATAAATGTCAGTTTATTCAATTAGTTATTTTTTGTCTCCTTTAGCGAATCCTGGCAATCGTCGCCACTTAAGCCGATCTGGGTGGGTGAAGGCCGGAGGCGGCCTTAATTGTAAAATCTGGTAGTCGTTGAGACCTGGCGCCCAAATTTAGTTTATAGGTAAAGGAAACGGTGTCGCAGAGTGTGGAGCTAAAGACTTTAATCTCTGGTTTAGAAAGGAGGGATTATTTTGATAAATTCATGAGTGAGTGTTTGGATTCCAAGGACATTAATTTGCTCCTAGGAAATGAGGACATCGAGGCGGGTATTCCAGCCACTTACTTGGCTTAATCAATATGAATGCCCCTCCGAGGAGGACTAAGCACACCCCACTCTTCCGATGCCACTTTGGTAGGGTAGATATTTGTAAAAATGAATCCATAACAAGGATCATACGCACATCTAATGAATTTTTGGATAAATATACACATACACACTATATATATATATATATATATATATATATATGCTGACTTTTTTCTGACTCTGTTGTGTCCCTCAAAAAGAAAATGCATGTATTTTTTAATAGAACCAAAGATATTTCTTTCCCCTCACCCTGAGTGATTTATACATGTATGTATTTATTTGATAGTATTTTTATTATAACACATGTAATTGGGTAAACCTGTATGTGTTAAATAAATTATTATTATTATTTCTATAGATCTTAACCGAGTAGTAGTAGTAATTTTTTGGGTGTGTCGGCGGCTAAGGCCATTTTACACCACTTACTGACTTACAAATGGAACAGGAACAAGTCCGATCTTAAATATGGTTGGAATAATTTATAAAGGTTAGCAATTATATTTTATTGAAAAGGTCAGTTGAGCGTAAGAATTCGATGAGTCGAGAGAAGTGTCCGGGATTGTCTCCTAGCACTTCAGCTAGGTTTACCCCGAGGTTGTGACTAACACGTGCGACCCGATATCTTTCGCAGTCCGTCAGGAGATGTCGCCCTGTTAGTGGACAATCGAAATCTACGCATTGGGGTTGAATTTTCTCTTCCGTGAAGAGGTATGAATGGGTTAGTACGCAGTGACCTATCCTCAAACTTGCTAAAACTATTTCCTCCCGGCGGACATTTCTCACGGTGGTCTCCCACGCAGATGTTACAGCCTTAATTTCACCAAGTTTGTTGCATTAACTTGTTTTCAAATTTTGTCTTACTGGTGTGCTTTGTCCTTTCAGCTGTTAGATGGCCTATTTCGGAGTCAGCCGTGGGTTGCTCCGACCCTCTCCCTGGAGGTAGGTAGATTTGGATTTATAGGGTGCGTCGACAGCTATGGTCATTTTGCACCACGCACAATCTAGTTTATATGAAAAAATATGAATTAATATAAATCTAGACAAAAGGTATCATTAAAAGCCCAAATATATAAAAAATATTATAAAAATAATAAATATAAAAATATATTAGATTTTGCTTATTAAATTAGTTTCCTTTAAAAAGGAAATTACGTGATTTAGTCGATCGGCATCGTTGCCTAGAACTTATTCTAGGTCGCCAATGATAACAAGCCTGTTTCGTGTGTCCCGATATTTGTCACACTCCATCAGGATATGTCGCACACTGAAAGGACAGTCACAGTCATCACATCGAGGTGGAATTTTCTCTTCTGTAAAGAGGAACGAGTGGGTCAGGGCGCAATGCCCGATTCTTAAACGTGTGATGACGACTTCCTCTCTGCGATTACCCCTGATGGAAGTGGGCCACCCTGTCGTTACCGGTTTAATTGTCCGTAACTTATTGTTTGGGACAGCACTCCACAGTTCACACCACTGATCTAGGACTACTTTACGTAAAGTAGATTGCAGGTCCTGGTAGGGTACCAGCGTCGTCGTCGGCTCAGGGATATTTAGAGCTTTTTTTGCAGCTGCATCCGCCTTCTCATTCCCGGCAATTCCCACATGTCCAGGGACCCAGAGGAACGTTATAGCAATTCCTCTTCTAATAAGGCATAGGAGGCTATAGTGTATGCTCTGGACAATGGGGTGATCGGATGAAAAGCCAGAAATGGACTGAAGAGCACTCATCGAGTCCGTGTAAATGACAATTGCTTTAGCACTCTTCCCGATCCCATCGAGAGCCATCTTAATGGCTAGCAGCTCGGCTGTGTATATGCTACACAGCGGGCTGAGTCTGGCCTTGATGACCCCGTGGTGAGAGGAGGTAACCGCGCATGCACAAGCTGCATCTGACTTAGAACCATCAGTGAATATGGGAATGAAGTCGGAGTAACGAAAAAGAAATTCGTTAAAAAGACGTATTCTAGATCAGTGGTGTAAGCTTTCGGGCGTCTACTGAGACCCATGTGGATTTCAGGGGACGGAATTATCCAAGGTGGGTAACTTGAGTACCCAATCGGATAAAAATCTGGGAGCCTTAACCCGGTTATATGAATAAATAAATTAAAGCGAACACCAAGCGGTTTGGTGGCCCTTGTCCGTCTGCTAAAATGTTCTAAAAATCGGGGGTTAAAAATCGGGGGTTAAAAATCACGTTAAAACACGGATGGTTCTTTGTCGCTAAAATCTTGGCCGCATAGGAGCACATTAAAATGTTTCTACGGTGCGACAACGGCGGTTCACCGGCATCAGCATAGATGCTGAGGACCGGACTGCTCCGAAAAGCACCAGTGGATATCCGAAGCCCTGCGTTGTGCACTGATGTCAGAGGTCTCAAATAGGAATCGCGGCTGGAATTGTAAACGAACGACCCATAGTCCAGCTTGGAACGCACGAGTGCGCGGTATAATACAATCAATGACCTGCGGTCGGAACCCCAAGATAAGTTATTTAAAAACTTGAAAATGTTTAGTATCCGTAGACTATTGTCCCTTAAACCCCGTATGTGATCACGGTAGTTGAGTCGATAGTCCGAGGTCATACCGAGGAACCGAACTGATTCCACATAGGGTAGATTTCTACCACCAAGTAAAAGCGCTGGTGGAATGTAGGCTCCCCTCACACGATAAAAATGGACGCACTTGCACTTTTCCGTAGAAAACTTGAATCCATTTCTCTGGGACCAATTCTCCAGTCTGTTCAGAGCCAGCTGGGTTACTCTGGCCGCGCTAATAAGTTTGGACGACCTGCAAAATATTGCTAGGTCGTCCACAAATAGTGATCCCAAGACAGGAGGTTTGATACACTTTGCTATATCATTGATAGCAATGGCAAAAAGTGTTGCACTTAGAACGGACCCTTGGGGCACACCGTTTTCTATGGAATGGGGTTTAGATAGGTGCTTGCCTATCTTAACTTGAAAAAAACGATCACTTAAAAAGTTATTTATAAAAACAGGTAAATTTCCCCTCATGCCCCACTCGTGCAGCGTCGTTAGGATCTTCCACCGCCAAACCCTGTCGTATGCCTTCTCCATGTCGAAGAAGACACCCACGACGTGGTGGCGGAGAAGAAAAGCCTCCTTGATATAATTGTCGACCCTGACTAGGTGGTCAACGGTCGAGCGGCCACGTCTAAAACCGCATTGGATAGTGGAGAGAAGATTTCGACGCTCCAACCACCAAACGAGGCGTCGATTCACCATTCTCTCCATTACCTTACACAGGCAACTGGTAAGAGAAATAGGCCTGTAACTGTTCGGGTCAGCTCTATCTTTACTCTGTTTTAGTATGGGTACAACTATGGACTCCCGCCAGGTGGTTGGGAAGCTACCCTCAGCCCAAAGTTGGTTGAGGGAGCGTAGGACTTCCAACAGTGCCCTCTCCGGAATATTCCGGAGAAACGCATTGTGGATTTCGTCATTTCCTGTGGCTGTGTCTCGGGAGTCTTCAAAGGCAGATCGTAATTCCCAGAGGGAGAAAGGGATATTATACTCTGCCACTGTACGCATCTCAGTAAAGATGAGTGGGGAGGATTCTGTGCGTCTCTTGATGGAGAGGAAGGCTTCCTCATACGTGGCGTCGCTGCATGTTTAGGCGAGTAACTCACCGAAGACCTCACCAATAGCATACGGAGATGTCAATACATTGCCGCCGACGTTGAGGAAAGGGACGCTGAGCTGACAATGATTTCCCGAAATGCGTTTTATTTTGTTCCAGATCTGTGCCAGGGGTGTTCTGTAATTAATGCTGGATACATATTCTATCCAGGAGGCTTTTTTCGCTTCCTTCACGATCCTTCGAGCTTTGGCTCGGAGGTGCCTAAAGGAAGCAAGGTTCGTAGTAGTAGTAGTATTTGGGGTTGTGGGTGCGCCGACGGCCGAGGTCATTTTGCACCACGTCCAATTTATAAATGCTTTCAATGCATTGAGCGGCTCTAGGCTCTTTGTTGCAACTTAAATAGTTTTAACGAAAGAGATTAAACTAAAATAGAAACAAGTATTTTTTTAAATACTTAAAATATATATATTTTTTAAATAATATAAAAAATAAAAATTATTAAACTGAGTGGTAGATATTTATATCTTTTAAAAACCCGATTACCTAATTAAGTCGGTCAGCGTTATCACCCAGATCGTATTTAAGATTTCCCATTAGGCTGAAAAGATTGCGAGCATCTTGGTAGTTAACACACTCCGCCATGATGTGTTTCACTGTCTGAGGCTTATCGCATGTATCACAGTATCTTATTTTCCGTGAATAGGAAAGAATGGGTCAAGGCGCAGTGACCTATCCGCAAACGGGCAATAATAACTTCTTCCCTCCGATTACCTCGGACTGAAGAAGGCCATGCCAGAGTGTCGGGTTTTATCGTACGTAGCTTGTTTTCCTCCATACTACTCCGGGTTTTCCAACGCCTCTTTTGCCGCTTTATCTGCTTTTTCGTTACCTGAAATACCTACGTGGCCAGGAATCCAAACAAAAAGGATTTGGATTCCTTTTTGAGTAAGGGATGAGAGGACAAAATGTATTTCCTGAATAATAGGATGGTCTGAGTACATGGCTGATATGGCTTTCAAACAGCTTAAGGAATCAGAACAGATTAGGAAAGATCCTTGACTGCCCTTAATATTACATAAAGCCATTTTTATGGCGAACAGTTCTGCGTTAAATACACTATAGAGTGGACTTAGCCTCGTCTTAAGGACGCCGTGATGTACGGATGCCACTGCAGCCCCACACGCGAGATCTGACTTGGACCCATCAGTGTAAACAGGTATGAAGTTGGAATGAGCTTCTAGAAGTCCCTTGAACATCTGCCTGTATTCAATAGGGGTCGTTAATTGCTTGAGGTATTTTTGTAAACAGAGGTTTACGTTAGGCAGGGGCATTAGCCAGGTTGGTTGGTTACAGTAATTAACCTGATGCACTTTGGGCAGTGACATGCCCACTTCTTCAATAAAATCTCTAAAACGTATTCCAAGTGGACGTGTGGCCCGTTGCCTTCTATTAAAAATATTTATAAACCGAGGTTTAAAAACTATATCAAAGCAGGGGTGCGTTTTCATCGATAAAATCTTTGCTACATAGTTACTCATTAAAATTTTCCTTCGCGAGGCCAAAGGTAGCTCCCCTGAGTCCGAGTAGATACTCGGAACGGGTGATGTCCGAAAGGCACCAATGGCTAGTCGGAGTCCGGTGTTGTGCACGGTATTCAAGGGTTTCAAATAAGGTTCTCTTCCAGCAGAGTATACCACGGACCCGTAGTCCAGTTTTGACCTCACCGGCGAACGGTATAATAAAAGCATCATGGAGCGGTCTGCGCCCCATGTCGAATGGCTTAAAAGTTGTAAAATGTTTGAAATCTTTTGGCATGCGTTCTTAGTGTGTTGAATGTGATATCGCCAGTTAAGTTTCTTATCTAAATGAAGGCCGAGGAAACGATGGGATTCCACAAACGATAAGACCTTGTCTCCAAGCCTTAAGGTTGGACTAGGAAAAATTCCCCTCAGCCTGTGGAAGTGCAGGCATTTCGTTTTTTCTTCAGAAAAACGGAGACCATTTGCAAGGGACCAGTCTTGTAGGCGGTTTAGGGTCATCTGTCACCTGTCTCTCAGCCGTTGACAATTTCGATGACCTACAAAAAATCGCCAGGTCGTCGACGAAGAGTTAACTAAAGTTAGCTCTATATAAGATCAGTGGATTCGGAACCCACTTCTATATAGTGTAATTTGCGTAAGCATACGAAGGCAAGGAACCACAAGCCGTGTTTTGGATTGCCAAACTAGGTAGTTTCTTTATCTCGTTCTCGTTATTTGACAGCCATGGAAAACCAGGCACCCGAAGTCAAGGCCGAGAAACAGCAGGGAAAAGGCGGAAAGAATAAAGGCAGAGGAGGTCAGAAGAACGGACCTAAGAAGCCTCAGGCGGCCACAGCGCCTATTGCCCCTCCCCCTAATCTGGCAGAGATGGAACTTCCAAAACCATCCAAGTTACAGGAGAATAGAGCGAGACAGTCTACGGTGAAAACCACTGACGAATCGCTATTGTCTGAATCAGCTTTCGAGCCTGTCTCAGGATTCACCTGTACTACAAGAGAGCTTCGCTTCACTCCGTCCGCCACAGGTTGGACTGCGATTGTTGATGCGATATACACCGAGCTCAGGAATGACAAAGGACTTCAAGTAGCTAAAGAGATGCCTCGTGAGGCATTTAGATACTACGCGTCCTGTTTATTCTGGCTACGAGTTATTGGCATTAAAAGCCAACTCGGTGATCAGCTCTCCAGACATGAAGTGAGCGTGCAGCGCCTATTTACAGGCAAGTTGTTCTCAGATCCAGAACCGATTTTCATAGGTTTGAAAGCGCTTGGGCGAACCAAGACAAGGAACGGCGAGCTCCCTCATTTCCAGGATTACCACATACTGTGACAGATCGTACCCCCGGAGGTTTAGGAGTCGTAACGACCGAGAACCACAACGTGTACGATGAGTTACTAGTCGTAGGACCAGCATACCAGGCTTGCTATGAACGAGCAGCCAATCCCAATGCCGAGGACTACGTATCGGTATTCACCCCTCAATATGGGACGATCACCTCGAACTTACAAGGTTTTGGCCCCTTGCAATATGCAAGACGTGAAGGTATAAACCTTCTCAACGAGATGGGGTTCAATCCCCAAGAACGGCCACCAACCATTGACAAAACTGGCATATCATACAATGCCATGAAGATTGTCTCTAACTTGATCACGAAAGTGACAAGCTTTAAAATGGTTGAAATTGACGTAATGACAATACCAGTGACCGGCTCTATCGCCCAAATTCTCCAAGCTAGACCAATAGTAGACGAACTAGCTACCGTGGATAGGGCAATCAATACACCGATTTCTCCACAAAGCTCATCTAACGAGTCGAAGCTACACTTAGGAGTGAGTTTGATATACGGACTCAACCAGTGGAAGGAGAAAAGGACAGAAGGCACTGCTCCCGAACGAATGGCCCCATGGTCATGCGTTATTTGGGAAGTTTGCGTTTACACTTCTGAATGTTACGGGCGATTGAACGCATTTTGCAATGCTGTTGATTGCGATAGCAAAACGTGTAACGCTAAGGACCGCACCTAGAGGAACTCCGTTCTCCAGTACGTATGGTTGGGAGACGGTATTTCCTATTCGGACTCTGAAGGAACGCCTATTTAAAAAGTTACACACGAATATGGGTAGATTGCCCTTAAAACCCCAGTCGTGCAATGACTGTAAGATTACATGTCTCCACGTTGTGTCGTATGCTTTTTCAATGTCGAAAAAAACCGCGATTACGTGCTGTCTAAGGAGAAATGCCTCCTGAACGAAGGCCTCGATTCTCACCAGGTGGTCGACAGTAGACCTGCCACGTCGGAAGCCACACTGGATATTAGATAGGAGTTTGCGGCTTTCAAGGCACCACACTAGCCGTTTGTTTACCAATCTTTCCATCAGTTTGCATAAACAACTCGTCAAGGATATTGGGCGATAGTTAGAGTGGAGAGATTTGTCCATTCCCTGCTTGGGGATCGGAACGATAATGGATTCTCGCCAGCTCTCCGGAAATACCTGCTCCGACCACACTTGGTTGAGTAGGCAAGTAGTTCTGGCAACGAAGAGTGAGGGAGATTTCGCAAGAAAGAGTTATGTATTAAGTCACTCCCAGGTGAGGTGTCTTTAGCGCTTTCTATTGCTGATTTCAACTCCCACATTGTGAAGGGGTTATTGTAAGAGTCGGAGTTCTTAACGTCACAGAAATTAAGACGCCTTCTTTCGGCTCTGGATTTAAGGTTTTGAAATGATGGATGGTACCTGTCACTGGCGCTAATAGCGGCAGAGTGTTTGCCGAAGGGTTCCGCAATATCATTAGGGGATGAGAGAATGGATCCATTTAATTTTACCCAGAGACCGGAGAGAAATTGCATTTGCCCATTACGGATTTTATTTTATTCCAGACCTGTGTAGAAGGCGTTCGATGGTTTATGCTCGCAACGTACTTCGTCCATGAAGACTTCTTGGCATCCCGTACAACTTGCCGGGCCCTGGCTCTAAGGCGCCTGAAGACCGCTAGATTATTGGTGGTTGGAAATCTATTGAATATGCGCAGGGCTTTTTTACGCTTACGGATAGCCTCCGCACATTCCTCGTTCCACCATGGGACTGGGGGACGACGAGGAGTTACAGAGAATGTTGGAATGCTATTTGTCACGGCGTCGAGTATACTGTTTGTTAAAATCTCCATATTTCGTTGCGCCGACATGGTGCTGTCAAATTTAAAATTAAAATTATTTCTAAATTCCGCCCAGTTTGCTTTCCTGATAAGCCATGTTTTGGGAGAACTAAATTGACGAACGTTCGTCGGTTTTCTAATAAAGAGGGGGAAATGGTCGCTTCCACAGAGATCGTCATGGACTTCCAATGTAAAAAGAGGGGCGATGGTTTCGGTGGTAATCCATAGGTCTATGGTCCGTTGAAGGCATTAAAATGTGTTTTTTCTTTGTCATTTATTAGAACAAGGTTAAAGTCGTTAAAAATCTTTTCTAAAAGATGACCCCGGCCATTAAAATCGCGTGTGTAATCACCCCACAAAGTGTTATGTGCGTTAAAGTCTCCAAGTAAAACAAACGGTCTTGGAAGTTGTCTGATTAAATTTTCTAGGTTTTGTCTGGTAGCTGGGGCCCACTCAAGTAGGTAAACGTTACAGAAAGTAATTACCTCCGGAGTGACAATGGTGACCGCTAGAGCCTGAAGCTGTTTTCTTAAATTCACTAGGGAAGTGTAAAAGGTCTCCATGATTAAGGTAGCGACCCCTCCTCGTGCTCTATTGCCGTCGACGTCGTCCCGTCTAAAAACCTGAAATCCTTTTGATGTGAAATTATCGGTCACTTGGTGGTGTGTTTCTTGGAGAAATATAAGCACGGGATTAAAATTTTGGATTAGAAGCTTATATTCTTCTAAGTGGCGGTATAAACCATTGCAATTCCATTGCATGGATATAGCCATGAAGGTTGGGAGCAGTATTTTATGCTTTATGGGTAAAATCTCCAAGCAAAATAAAGGGTCTGGGCAAATAAATAAATAAATAGGTAAATAAATAAAATAAAACCAGGAATTGTACGTGAGTACATTTCGAGGATCAACGCTTAAACCGTTGTTTCCTCTGCTTTACTCTAGCCTGGAGCACTTCCGTGTCCGAGATACATATGTCTTCTTCCATTGCATCTGGTGTTAAATCACCATAGCAGGCGGGTGGAGGTGTTTTATCTCGCCTTTTTCCAGTGTCCTCAGAGTTGGATCTGGGCGGTTTGTCATGAGAAACCGCTTTGAAATTGCTTTTGTTGTCCGGAACTTTATTTCCCTTTTTGGCTGGGTTTTTTGGTTCTTTCACAGGTGCTTTTGTGCTCTCAATAGTGATATTGTCTTCTGTTTGAGTACCCATGGTACACATTACTTTTGGGGTTGCAGCGACTTTCGAAAAGGATTTAGAGAAAGTAGGGGCCATTAGTAACCGGTATTTCTTCCGTGCTTCTGCATAAGGAATTTTTTCCAGGGTCTTAATTTCCATTATCTTCCTTTCATCCTTCATCACAGGGCATTCTCGTGAGTACGCTGGATGCGTACCCTCGCAATTAACGCAGTGAGGTTCGGAAGCACATTTGTCGTCCTCATGTTTCTCCTTGCCACAGCGCGGGCAGGTGTTCTTGCCCTCACATCGCGGTGCGATGTGGCCGAATTTTTGGCATTGGAAACAACGCATCGGGTTAGGAAAGAATGGTCGCACGGGTACCGATTCATAACCCAAGAAGACTTTGTCTGGGAGTTTATCCAAAGCAAATGTGAGGATTACAGAGGTGGTATTGATAATTTCACCGTTTCGCCTGGTCGTCAGTCGGCGACAGTCAATTACACCCTGGGAGGCCATCTCTTTCTTTATTTCGTCAACTTCGACGTAGAGAAGGTCGTAGTGACTGATCACACCTCGGGAAGTATTCAAATTGTGGTGGATTTCAAAGGTAACTGGGATATCGTGCAACTTTTCCATTTTTAATAGTTTTTCCGCTTGGATGTTATTAGCTGTCTCAATTAATAGGGTACCATCTCGGAGTTTTTTTTTACAAAATTCGGTTCTCCTGGAATGACCACCTGCAAAGCTCTTTTAATGAAGAAGGGAGAGACCTTCTTCAGATTCTCACCTTCCTTTGAACATTTCAATGTCAAAAACCGCTTACTACAACAAAATACTTTTTCTCCCCCGCCCGTGTCCGGGCGGGATCTTTTAGGTGGAGGAAGAATTTCAGACTCCATATAAATAAGAACTTCATCCCCTGGACTCCCCACCCACCAAGGAGCCACATATTCGGGGCGCCACACCGCGAGCCTTGTGGTCGCCAGGGCTACCCAAGGGATATAGCACCATCGATTGGGGAGTTTCTTTCGGGTGAGAACCTCTAGCGCACGGGCCCTCCTAAACCCGAACGCCTTTGGCCGCCCTACGAAGACCACCGTATCTCCAGTACTTGCCACCAACACGAACCGTTTACCGGTAAGCCCTTAAAAGGACCCCCGACGGCGGTCCCCCGCCGCCGGTCGTGCGGCTAGCCGATTGACCAGACTGGCTAGGTGGAGGCCGCCCGTTTTGCGGAGAATCCAGGGCCGAAGTGGGGTATTGAACTCCGGCCCATACCGGGTATCCGACGCCCGGCTGGGTGCCGGAGAACTCACCCACCAGGATCCCCTTCTCCTCCACGTACGGGTCTCCACGTACGGGTCTCCACGCACGGCAAACACGTGGGTGAATCCGAATGCCTGATGTCATGGCTACTCAGAACAGCAGACTCACATACTGTCTGGATACTGCCCAAGCATACTACGGGTTTTATAACGAGGTTGTCTCCCCGGTGGGCTCGGGTACGTGGGGGCGCGGCTCCCCAAAGGAAGAGATCACCCTCTTCCCCCCGTGCGGGGGCAAGGTTCGTCTCTGTGGGAAATTTATTAAAAATCCTTAGAGCCTTCTTGCGTTGACGAATGGCTCTTGCGCATTCATCGTTCCACCACGGGACTGCAGGCCTAAGAATGTTTCGTATTGACTTTGGAACGCTGCTGTTGGCTGCATCAATGATGCTGCAAGTTAATTTATCTATGTTTAAAACACCGTTTTGGCTTTCGTCATACTCGTGATAAAACGTGTCCTTAAAAACCGGCCAGTTGGCTTTCCGGACAATCCAGTTGCCCGCCATGATAAAATTTGGGTTAAAATTATTTTCTCTATTTATGAAAAGGGGAAAATTGATCGCTCCCACACAGATCATTATGAACAGTCAGGTGAAACTTGTTCGTCAAGATACTCGACGTGATGCAAAAATCAATTGTAGAAAACTGACCATTAAAAGAGTTAAAACGGGTGTGTTCCCCATTGTTCATTAAAACTAAATTAAAATCTTTAGTAAAATTAGATAAAACCTGGCCCCTACGGTTGCACTGCTCCCAAGAACTACCCCAGAGGGTATCGTGAGCGTTAAAATCCCCTAATAAAACGAAAGGTCTAGGTAGCTTACGAATAAGGGCGTCAAGATTATATCGGGTAACCGGTGCCCCCTCTGGCAAGTAAATATTACATAATGTCACAACCTCTGGGGCATGTACCGTCACTGCGACTGCCTGAAAAGGCGTTGTCAGCTGCACTCGGGAGGTGTAAAGGGCCTCCCTAGTAGCAACTGCCACTCCACCCTGGGCACGTTGGCCACTGGTATCGTCAAATCTAAAAACTTTAAAACCTTTTAAAAGACCATTGTCGGTAGTTTTAAAATGGGTTTCTTGCAGGCATATGCAAGATGGGTTAAGATCCCGTATTAAAATAGCCAGCTCCTCCTTATGCCTATAAAAACCATTACAGTTCCACTGTAATAATAAAGCCATTAATAATATAAAAATTAAAAATAATAAATAAATAAATAAATTGAATAATTTAAAAATGTAAAACACAGTTGGAGGATCAGCGCTTGATGCGATTTCTCATCCTACCTTTGGTTCTAGCCCAGAGGATCTCTGTCTCCGAGAGACATTCTTCCACTTCCATTGACTCCGGTTGGTTGAGTCGGGCTAAACCAGATGGTCCGGGGGATACTGAGTTGCCACGCTTCTTTTGCGTGGCCCCGGCGGTGGTTATAGTGGGGTTCTTCTTAGGAGAACCCGGAACGGTGGCTTGTGTTTCATTTGCCGGATTTGTTGCATTAGCCGGCTTGGCTGCTTCTTTCGGATCAACTGTCCTCATACCATACCATACCAACTGAAACCATAGACCTCACCCTCCAGGATCCCCTTCTCCTCCTTACGGGTCACCGCACACGGCAAACATGCGTGTGGATCGCAGGCCAGGTGGTGTGGCCGCACACAGACAGTTGACCCACAAGACTGTCCGGGCTCAACCCTTACTGGCTCGGGGTTTGTTTTCGGGGTTTCCTTCCCCGCCCTTTTAGTCGCCTCTTACGACAAGCAGGGATACTGCGGGAGTATTCTCCATCCCCCTACCCGCAGGGGAGTTCAGTTTGGGTGAATGTCGATTTATTTCTAGTTTCGTTTCGCAAGTTTATCGAGTTCTCAAAGGCCACAAAAGAATCGAATGTTCTTCTCATTTTGGATGGGCATTCTACCCATACAAAGAAATTGAAGCTGCTTGAAATGGCACGAGAAAATGGAGTTGTTCTTCTATGTCTACCACCTCATACATCGCATAAACTTCAACCGTTAGATGTCTCCTTTTTCAATCCTCTTAGTCTATACTACGGCGAAGAACTCAGAAAATGGTTGAGAAGTAATCCAGGAGAAGTGGTTACTTTATTCCAAATATCATCTATCTTTGTTGCGACAATGTCAACGGCTATAAATGGTTTCAGGAAAACGGGAATATGGCCGCCTGATCTTAACGTTTTTGAAGACTCAGAATTTCTGCTTGCTGCAACAACCGACATTCAGCTGGAAAACAATGATTGTTCCCCTGAAAATGTTATTGGTGGTCAAGATCACAATTTGACAACTGACTCTTCAATTCCCTCTGAGCCACAGAACAAGAAGATAAAAAACCAAGGAAACTCCTGTAATGAACCACAACCCGGGAGTTCATGGATGCAAGATTCTCCTGGCACAATTGCAAGTTCTAAGTCAAGGTCAGCTTTCCAGACATCACCAGAAGCTCTCATACCGATTCCATTATTAAAGCAAAATACACAACGGACTTAAAGGAAGAAGGGGAAAACCGTCATAATGACAAAAACGAATTGCAGGATTCTATTGCCCTGAAAGCTGCAAAAGAAGAAGATAAAGAAAGAAGAATAAGAGAGAAGAGTTTAAAAGCTGCCGCTAAAGAAAATAATGTTAAGAAAAACCTCTTCACTACATCAAAGAGTTCCCGTAAATCAAAGAAAAAGGTGTAGGATAGCGAGTCCGAAGTAGATGACGCAGAATGTCTTTACTGAGTGGAATTTTACTCCGTTTCAAATGAAGGATGGATCGCTTGCCAGCAGTTTGAAATGGGCGCACAATAAATGTGCTGGCGTAGACAGCGAAGAAGACGAGGAAATTATAATTTGTGAACATTGCCAACACGACAAGTAGATTACAGTCGTTTTAATGGATAGGCAAACCCATAAAAAAGATTTGTTCCAAAATGTCAATGCATTAATCATAGTAAAAATAGTTAGTTTTAATGCCTAATGACTTGTTCCAATGATTTTCATTTTTTACCACCAACTATTGATGAGTAAAATGCTTTTATTAGGTATAAGGCAAAATTTAGATTGTTTTTTTTATTTCTAAATGATTAAACATAAGAATAAATCCCCTATCCCATTCTGCCCCGTATGTGGGACAGAACGGGAAATTTTCTGACTTAAAAAAAAAGTAAAAAGTGTTTGTAGACTTACTTACCTACTTACTTGTATTGCATATGTCATTCAACTATATAAAGTAATGTTTCACACCTTCAATGTGTTTTTCTTTTTACTACCCATTTTTGTAAACATGGTTAAACATTACGTATCCCGTTCTGCCCCGAGTTCCCCTACCAGTTAATCCCAATAATAACCACTGGATATTATTGGTAGTATGCCCTGAGGAGAAAATTATATCATTCTATGATCCTGCTTCCTCAATTATCAAAGATTGTTACATGGGCCTTATAAATAAATGGATTAAGTTTCTATCTCTGAAGATGGGTATGAAAACAGAAGAATGGAGGTTAAATGCACCTACACACTGTTTGCAGCAAGATAGTCACAATTGTGGTGTTTTTATTTCTTGGTATGGTGAAAGAATTTTACTTGATGAGTCCACGGAACAAACTTTCAGTACTGATGAGTATCGCTAATATGTTCACAGTGATCACAGGAAAAATAAACATAGAAGGATATCCAGTAGGGGGCTCATTCTTATTTTCTCAACTCTTCTAGTCTGTTGATAGTCTTAATGTGTAAATTCTTGTACTTCTGTTTTTCCTTCTCTAGACAATATCTAAGTAGTCTTGATAGCATTGTACATATTTTTCCAGCTGGGTATACATTTTATCTATACCTACTTATTTCTAATTATCTATCATTTACTGAATAAATGTCAACCTTGACAATTCCTTAACAATTTGGATGCTGGTGCTACGCATAGTAATTTAGTAAACTGTTATGCACAAACAAAAAATTTTACATGAATTTCTATGACAATATTATAATTGATGAATATATTTATGCCAATGGACTGATCCATTCATTAGGATGACACTATATCTACCTTAAGATGTGTGTACTTTCACCAAGTTTTTGTATTTCAGGTTTCTCTGAAGTGAGAGCTGCTACCATTAGCCTGTTTCATCATTGACAAAGCCACTGTTGTGGCTACTCTTTTTCTTCATTGCACCAATTGCAAAAATGAAAGTAGTGGGATTTGTTAGAAATTAAGTGATTCATCAATTAAAAGTAATATACAAAGGGTAGGCAAATGATTGATAACAGTTTTCAGCAAAATAGGTGTGATTTTATCTTGTCCTATACCTTTAAGTTGATCAAGGGATTTAAGTTTTTTCATTATTTCATTTACAGATATAGTAATCGAACTGATCGAAATAATGTCATCAAAATTAAACTTTGAGAGTCTTTCAAGAGTATCACATCTATAGACTAGTACATATTTAGGAAACAAACAGGATATAGACTGATAAATATCTGCTACCTCATTCTCCAATTGCATCTCAATACCTATCATTTTCTGACGAGTGACCAGATGGGCTTAGTGTTATGGCATGTCAGATTTGTCAGCCAGTCAGACATGGCATGTCAGAATCAGCACTTAAATGTATTTCAACCTATTTTAGAATATGGTTCAGTTGTATGATTACCTTTTTATGAAGTCCATCGGGAAACCATAGAAAACGTTAAGCACAAATTTTTATTCCTGATCTCTGCCAATGTCTTATAAAACCAACGTAAGCATATGAATTGACTCTACCCATTTAATGTCTTTGTTCACTATTCCCTCACATTAGTTATGCCGAAATCAAGTTGGTCTACTTTTTCTTGTTCAATTATTAGTAAACCTGATTCATTGTAGTTACCAGCTGGACATGAGTTAAATTTAACTCTAATATTAACAATTTTGTCTGTTAATGGGATGGGCAAATTGCCCGTGAATAAATCATTATCAATGTCATTTTCATGTTGTGCGCGGTGTTTATGTTGAGCAAGGGTTTAGTCGTGTAGTGATATAAATTACTCTTAAGCAGCATCAAATTTTTTCCTGTTTTTCAATAGGTTTAAACAATGGGCTGATATTGCTGGAGTCCCCTTTGCGATTGGGGAGAAAGTTAAAGGACTTGACCTTTGTGGGCGTCACTTCAAGCGCAACCAATTCAGAAATGAAACAAGGACCACCATTGTTCATGGTGCAACACCAAGCATCAAAAGAATGCAGCTAGATAGTGATGGTCTTCCTGCATCTCCTCATTGTACGGCAGCATCCAATGCTGTTGATTTGGCTGATTCATCATCTCTGACTGATTCTTTGGCGGTACCACCTGAGCTCCATGAGTCGGGCATGGTAACTTCTACACCTGCTAAGTCATCATGAGCAGAGAAACTGACTTACCCATCTACAGTGGTAACTAGGTACTGAGGAAAAATTGTTTTGTGACAGATGCTCAAGGTACCCTTCCGATAAGGAATTTAGATAAAAAGATTTTGACATCCTGACTGACAGTTTCTCCGTGGCATACGTGAGCGGGTATATCGCTAAAAAGTGTGTTGAAAAACTTAAGTGCTTGCAGTGTAGGGAGTGTTTACTCACGACCTCACGCAAAAAATACCTACACAGTGGTATTTCTTTTAGGGAGAAATCGGACAAATTGTGTCTCACATACCCTACTTTGGAGTTGATGAATTCTGTTGGAAGGGCTCCAACTCTTGTGGAGAATGTCCTTCCCCACTTGGCATGCTCAGACAACATATGTTCCCTATTTAAAGATGCAATTTTGGGGAATGAAAATTTCAATTGGCTGGTGAACAAGTGAAATGTTCACCCTTTGCAGCTGAAGCAGTCAATTGCTGAGTGTTTGTGTGCAATAATGTTACCCTGGTGGTGCAGAAAAAGGAACCGGGCGACAGCTGCTGCAAGTCATACAACTGCAATGGCTAGGAAGGTTAACATTTTGCAGCATGTTTAGCCCAACCTTTGTTCGAGTTTTGTTTATTATTTTATTTGTTTGTTTATTCTTTACACTTTGGTACTTTATTGATATTAACTTGAAATTTTAATAAAATCAATGGTTTTTACGTTTACTTTGTAGAAGTTACTCATTGCAACAGAATAAAAACACTTTGTTCTATTCCACAATATTCTATTTCAGCTCCGACCGGTTTTCCTTCTCAGGTCAGGGAAGGAAATTACGGGGGTAGAGGTGGGGGAACCAGCACGGAGAACAATGGTGAAGAGGTAGGAGGCTACATGCTCCTTCTCGATGAGAGGATTAGTAAACGTTGACTTAGTATCAAGACGTTACAATAGGAGGCCACGGGAGAAAATAAGTCACACATTTAAATTTGCCGCGAGTTTAGTTAATCTCTTTGCCGTCGCTGGAAAAGAGGCGCGGCGTCGCCGAATTTGTAGCATCGAAATTAACGTTGAGACGGACACGGCTGCGGCAGATTGAGCGGACGCAAAGAAAGCAGGTTGACTGCTTGCCAGCTACCTGCACAATCGGCGTCTAAAATGTTGTCGTGTAATTAAACTGAGGCGGACATAGTAAAAGCAGATTCCGGCTAGCAGGCGCAGGTTCCCCGCGCGGGCGATTTTACCGGAATAAGTGGACACTTCTTTCACGCTGGTGGCCCGCGTCGGAGGGACCTACGATGATTGATGTGGAACTGCTACTTTCCTCAATACACCAAAGACGTACTATGTGGGATAAATTCGAAAAAACCCTCGCCAGCAGGATCGTTGCTGGAAAGAAATCAACGAGGAAATGGACACTGATGGTGAGTAACGAAAAACCTTTCAAATATTTTAATTTAGTTTTTATTTTGATAAAACATTGAGTTATTTGTTAAAAATGTCACAAAAATATCCCTAATAGATTTAGCTAGGTTTCCAGGTCGTCCCATAGCTGGTCTAATGCTGTTCCTTGGAATATATTCACTATTTACTTCAGTCAGATGACGATCTATCCCGTCCTTATTTATAACGGTATTTTGCAAAACAAATTCATTTGACAATATATTCCACTAAATCAATGCCAGTTTCAACACATTTTGATAACAAACGCCATTTGGAATTCATGATTCCAAATGCACATTCAATAGCTTTTCTAGCCCTGGACAATCGTTTATTAAAATTCATGATCAATTGCGAAAGCATTTCATCTGAAAGGTCTCATTAGATTAGGAAGGAGAGGATAAGCTTCATCCCCCACAAATACAAACGGGGCTTTGACATTTGTGTTAGGTTCTCTCGGTCAGTGGCTGCAATATTTGCCTTTTATGTTCCATCATTCTTCCCATATTCTCTCTAAATCCCACCAAAGTAACATGGTATTTGTGGCTTATATCTATAACGCCATTGCTGTACTTAGCTATATGAAATATGTTGTCTTGGTATTTTTAAAAAGTGCTGAAGTATAGTGTATTAGTTTTAGCAATAATTTTAGACCAGATTAGGCCAAATTGGTAATTGATCAAGTTCTTAGCCAATAATTACTTCTATTTTCAGTCGCTGTGCTGAAAAAAGTGGAAATATTCGCGGGATCAATTTAAAATTGAGCTGGGAAAATTCCCACCTTCACGTTCGGGTGATGCAGCCGATGGCGGGCCAACGGTGAAGTGGCCATACTTCAAAGCATAACTCTTTTTAAAAGATACAGTGAAACCAAGAATATCGACGGGGAATTTATCAAAGTTTTCATCTGCCAGCCTTAAAGATGCCACAGCAACAAAGGAAACGGGAGAGACGGAGAATTCCGGTGGCATAACTACTGCTGACAAGGATGAGAATACAGGGGAAGAAAGAGAGAGTAAAAATCGATTCTCCACCTTTGCCATCAACATCAAGTGCCAAAAAAGAAAGAAAAAAGCAATTTTTTAGAGCAAGCGCGGTAAATTCGGACCCTCAGTGTAGTGTCGTAAGGAGGTGCTGCTGCCAAGCAGAAAACAGCGTAAACCTTTCCTTGGCATTGCCGGATGACGGGGCTCCGCCATTGTTCAGTTAGTGACTCAGCTCAGGCAGTGACGAGTGTTTTTTAATTTTGATATTATGCCGCCTTTCCTCTATCAATGGCATTTCCTATTTCAACCTTTGGAAAATAGCAAAAAATATTAAATCTGCTTATAATCTTTACTGATGGTGGTTTCCAGATAGTTAGCTATTTGACAATAAATGTAAAATATGTATTTAGTGCATTCTAACCAAACCTCAAAAGTAATGACTTTATCATATTTCATCTAGCAACAAACTAGCAACATTTTACCTGAATTTGACGGCTGACTCCAGCATTGATTTTCCAATACTAGTTACAACTTGTACAATATCCAATGCCAATTAAAAGTAAAGGGTAAAGGGATTTTTTTGCGAGGTTTTTTCGTAGAACTATTGAACTGGCCCCGCAGTAACTTTTACGGAGTTACCCGCTTGTGATAACACAACGCGAGAATTCCCCGGTGAAGAAACAATTCGTGTATCCATGAAACTAACGGTAAAAGAGGACGCCTGGATAATTTAAGTGGTTGGTAGCACTCGGAGCCAAATCGAGGTGTCTAAGTTCGAATCCCAGTCCTGGTGAATGATTTTTACACTTTGAATATCACATATTTTATTCCCGTGCGTCGTAAAAGCCAGAATATACGGAAATAATTTCTTCTTCGGCCTCTGATGACATCGCATTCAAAGCAGGAAATCGTGTCAATCTTTAAAGATCACTGGGCACAATGGATCTAGTACTCTTTGAATGCAACATGAAAATTTATTACTTTTTTAACATTATTTAGGATTAGTTTGAACTGCATTCGGGTGAGCCATTTAGATGTGACTAAAAACACCATAACTGTTCACCATTCCCCTACTCTTCCCTAAGTTTCATTAAATATTTTATACAATTTTCATTTAGTTTACCAAAGCCTCTCACTATGTCGTTATCTCTTCAGGTCATTGACAAATCCGAATATTACTCAGACGACGACTTCGAGGACCAGCCGCCATGTATAAAACATGTCACAGCATTTGAAGCGGCATTAGCTGACGATGCAGCTAACAGTAAAGATCTGGGAAAGCAGAAGAACGGAAACACCTACACCGCGACGTTGGAAAATATGAGTTATCCCGGCCCCTTTTGGTCCACGAGGAACCGGCCTGCGGAGGAAGGAGATATAAGGGTTTTCGCGCCCGATGCCACGGACTACGAGGACGAAGTCAGCTACACGAGGCCTCGGACTAAAAGAGGGTTGAGTCAGCTCAACAGTTGACACTGTGATTCTGGAGAGCCTGAAAGTGTTGGAAAGTATGAGATATATACTACTGACAGGTACTTTAAGATCAGACGCATTGAATCGAAGAAGGAGCACTACGAAGAGGATGAGCGACCACCAGCGCCAGAGTAAGGAGTCGAAATACCCTTATGACGGCGTTGCCTGGTTTAAGGCTGCCAGCAGGAGGAAAGCCAAGGTCACCACTTCCACTTCGTTTATAGTCTTCTTTGGAAGACTTTACGTTCCCTTTTCAACTTTTTTCTCCCTGGACTAAGTACCCTGACGAAGGAGCAGAAGGAAGTCCAGCCCACCCTTACGGACCACACCAAGACCGCCGCCCTCCCCCCCCCAGCCCGGACGCATCCCCAAACTCCCCGAAACATCACCTGAAAGTCCTTTCCACACCTTGTGTGCGCCTTTCCTTCCCTGAGACACTCACAAGTCGGCGTCTTCTCGGTCGAGAGAAAAGCCCGGCGCCGAAATCCAGCGGCGTTAGGTTACTTGTTCGAGAAGGCGGAGGAGACGAGGAAGCTCGATCATAGACTGGGCGATCCGTTCACAGCACTCGTGCAGCGCCCGGCTGCCCAGTCCGCCACTCACAGACATTCTCTTCCTCCTTCCTTTTCAGTTGTGGTCCGGGGAGTGGACCACGGGACGACGGAGGAAGACTTGAAGGAGGGACTCAACTTTGCCAACATGGAGTACACCAGGGTGAAGCGGATTTAGGCCCGACGAACCGGAAACCCTACCACCCTCGTGCGCGTCATCACCAATGACGCGAAGACGACGCACCGGCTGCTCCACGAGGGCCTCTTCGCCTACGACGAACGCTATCGAGTGGAGCCCTCCCATTCGCCTCTAAGCCAGCCAGCCCAATGCCACAGGTGCCTGGGTTTCGACTATCCTGCACATGGTTGCAGACGAGGCGTTCGCTGCTCAAGATGCGGAGCGAGCCATTGCTCCGCAGCTTGCGCAGCGGACGTGCTCAAATGCGCCAACTGTGGTGGCGGGCACAATGCCGGTGACTGGAGGTGCCCTCAGCGCCCGAAGGAGCTGGTAGGGCTGGCCGAATCAGTGCGACTAACGCCTTGCCCTCTTGTCCCTCCCGCAGATCCAGACGTCGAGGAGAAGGTGACCAAAAGAGACCTTCTTCGACTCCTGAGTCTCCTCCTCGCCAACCTCCACCCCAAGGACAGGACTTCGGTGGGGGAGATCTTGCACGAAGCGGCCCGGGGAGTCCTTTGGTACTCCGTCCAGCCTGTGTACTCCTGGACTCAGCGGATGGCGGCCGCAGAGAAAATAGACGGATGAGCTCTATTTCCTTTTCTTGCTTTGAACCTCAAAACATCATAGTCATTATGTTTTATCCTTCCGAAGTTTCAGCCACATACCACTGCCCTTATGGCACGACGGGGGACGGGACGAAAGAAGTTTTTCACACACAACAACACAAAGTCGTAGTTTGGCGGTCGGTAACTCTGCTCGGAATCTTCTCCGTTTCGACTGTGTGGATCACTTGGTCGTTTAGAACCCAGAGAACAGGAGGTTGCGGTGTGCCAGTGAGTACTGCAGCAGCCAAGTGCAAACGTCTTGTTCAAAGTGTCTCCGTGGACTTTGTATATCATGCTTCAAGAACTATCATACCAATAAATAATTCTAGCACTCCTCTGCCAAAACCTGGACAGTGCTTTCAAAAATACATGTTTTTTCAAAGGTAACGTTTTTTTAAATACGTTGTAATGCTGGTATTAGTGATAATTAAATACTTTTTATACAACGTATTACTTTTTTATTACCTCCAAATCCAAAAATATGTTTGCATTGAACATAAATCCTTTTTCTCAAACATCTATGTTGAAATCGCAGGACGCAAGATTTTGACCTCGTTACCGCCCAGCGTAGCCATAAGGCTACGGGTTATTTCTCGGAAACGGTATGGTATACCACCGAAATATTTACCAGGAGTACTTACGATGTCCATAGGAATAAAATACCAAAAAAGTATTAAAAATCGCAACGAAAAAGTATTCTGGGCGGAAATGGGTTATCTTAAGGGTCCTTCTCAGGTTCCACTGGCGTCCATCAGTCACCGTAAACGCGGACTACTTGAGCCCTGGATGTTAACTTGAGCCCAAAACAGAAAAATGGTGTTTGGTTTTCTTTTCAGCTTCATTTTTCAGCCTCTGTTTTGGAATGCCATTTAGCTGGCAGTATTTCTACCCTGGAGAGAGCGGTCAAGCAGTGGTTACAGCATGCAGGGGACAGAATCAAATATGCGGAGGAAAAGAGGAAGGAGAATTAGGAGATGAGATTTTTGGAAATCAATTTTGCTCAAAACTTAGTTCTTGAAAGTTTATCAAGTTTAACTATCAATAATTATTTGTATAGTGAATAAATTTTATACTTGTCCACCCCAAATTATTGGATGTACCTATTTTGTTTATTTTTAACCAAGGTTTACATTATATGGTTATTATTGCTAAATTTAATTTGGGTCAGTCAAGTACTAATGTCATTAGACTATAGTATATGTAAATATATTTTAGGTAACTGACCTATTCGAGACTCAAATCACCGATGGCGGCGCTGCGGTCAGTGACGTATGGCCGTGTGATGGTAAACATAGTCATATGTGATTCAACGATACCACGACACGTCGGAAATCATTGGAAACGTTTCGTACTACGGAAAACGCAATGAGTTCTCGCATCCACCTGTCGTACGGAGAAATTTTGAAGTATATGGGTGGGCATGGCGACTCGAGGAGTGTGCTGGAAGGCGAGTGCGTCTTAAATGCAGGGCTTGTCGTGGTTGTGGGGTCCAGGGCAAAGGACGACAAAGGGATTACAATATTTGCCCTAGTCCTGCAAACAAGCGGGCAAACGAAAGATCCATTACAAGTCACAGGTGAGTTGCTGTTTGGGGACTCATCAGTGACTGTAAAGACGTAATCCTGTACGTGCAAGGCCGGTCTGAGCGAGAAATGCAAACACATCGGCGCCGTTCTTTGGTATTTGAACAGGTTGAGGATTCACGGTAGTATGTTGTCTTAATTTCGTTAACATTATTTTTATTGTAAAGTTCTCGTTTGTGTCTTCATTTTTTGGGTCTCCTGTAATTAGGAACGACATAAATGAGTTGGAGGAACTTTCGTCAACCGACGTTAAGTGCTTGTGGTCGGGAGACAAGAAGGCCGCTATCGGCTGCGACTACTCACCTAAAAAACTTCTAGACTTTTGCCATGTCCAAAAGAAGCCATCTGAGAGCATATTCTCAGAAGAATTTTTAGACCGAGCTGTCGAGATGCTGATAGATGCAAGTCCAGGCTCAGCGCAGGCATTACACAGGTAACATACAGTTGTTCATTTTCGAGTTGCTGGTTTAGAAGTTAGAACTTCACTGAAGATCAGAGGAAGTGTTCTAAAATATGTCAGACGGGAATGTTTTGTAACATCGGCCTATGTATTTTAATCTTTTACTTAATTTTTGCACTCTTACAGCCCAGACCAAACTCTGGGGAAGTAATTTCGAGAAAGTT
The DNA here is from genome assembly GCA_963573305.1 of Pyrrhosoma nymphula. NCBI lineage: Eukaryota > Metazoa > Arthropoda > Insecta > Odonata > Coenagrionidae > Pyrrhosoma > Pyrrhosoma nymphula. Next base: position 61,618,687 of record OY754338.1, on the reverse strand, counting down.
CACTTGCCGGGGCTTAACCTTCATATTGTGTAGGTATTATTCATGTAGGTCGTTTTGTAGTTTCCGCATATCGTATTATATTAATTCGCGCGCGAAGTTACATGAAAATGCTGTACAAAGAAAGAGATTTGCCAAGCGTCACAAATGTAGGTAAACGCGGTAACGTAGGTTACCCGACGTACGCCGCGGTGATTTTAGAGCCATCTGCTGGGAGAACTAACAAGGAACTGTTTCCCTGTAGTTCTCAATGAACCCACCAGGTGGCGTCACATTAGCGGTTACGCCGCATGGGATCTCTTACGGGAGTCTTACAGAACCTCTTAAAAGATTCGAGTATGACTCTTGTAGGATTGCATATGACTTTATCATGAGGTCATTTCGAAATTCTTGTAAGACTTACACATTGGTAAGAGCTCTTCAAGGCTTCACGTAGAACTCTGTGCTGACTGGGACGTAGGTCTCTTCATTGTACCAGAAAAGATCTGACGATAGGAAAATAGCAGAACTTTTGGAAGGCACTTAGTATCCTTTTTCAACTCATAGGAAGGGATCCGCGGAAGACCGTCGTTACGTGAGAAGGGAACATCTTCAAAAGTACCCTAGGCTTGTGATTTCTCCCTCAATGAATGGGACTTTTTTGTAGGTATTACTCTTTTTTGCGCAATCAACGGGAGCTTACGGTCAAAATTTGCAGCTATAATCCCTCGTTACAGAGCAGTTAAAGAAGTTTTCAAATCAGCTAGGGAAACAAGGTGATCTGGAAAACCATCAAAAAACAGTCTATCATAAAGGTGCGGTGCTGTTGGCCCTGAATTTTCTGGAAAAATACAAAAAACCTGAAAATCAAATCGCAAGCCAACTGGACTGCAACAGAAGGGAGAAAATCGAGGCAAATAGAGAAAATCTGATGTTGATATTAAAAAATGTGATTTTTCTTGGCCGTCACAACAAACCATACAGAGGTCATCGGGACCACGGTACATTATCATTGGAAGAGCCCTTGACGAATTACGGTAACTTCCGAGCATTACTGGGTTTTTCGTTGCGAGGTTGGCGATTCAGCCTTACAGTATCATTTAGACTGCTAAATGAATATGCATATGGATCAAAATGTTCGGGACCAACGACCGGGAGGTGGTGTTGTCTAGCTTTCCACAAACGTATTGCCAACAAGTTGGCGCTGCAATCTGCATGGTTCGGTTCGGTACGACAAAAATGGCCGTTGTGATTAGGGAGTAACGTGAGCCAGTGGTGGTAATTATCTTTCGGTGGCTTAAGTACTAAAAATGTTAAGTCTAAGTATTTTTGCTTTTAGTATTTTCAAGTTTCAGGTTGAGTGTTAGGGAGGAAATATTTGCGCAGGAAGTGAGCAGTTCAGTCTTGAAACTTGGCGTTGTTAACCCACGCCGGCAATCGGTGACCATTGCCAAATAAGTGATTGGGTGCATCATTTTAGTATTAGAAATGCCTAATGCGAGCAGATCTTGCTTCGTACCGGGCTGCAACACTGGGAACATGAAAACGAGGGACGAAAATAAGATATTAGGTTTGAAAAATAAGCATCTATTCAAGGCGAATGCAAGTCAAGGCAATCTAATGTGTGTATCAATGTCTCCAGGTTTATCTTTAATTCTTGGGCTTTAATGTTTATTTGTTACCGGCAATACGTTTCAATTTTGTAAGAGTAATGAAATCCGTGCAATAATGATAAAACTGAAGTAAGATTTTTCCTAGAGCATAATGGACGCACGTTCAATGAAAGGGTAGCTTCGTGGTAGTAGTAGTATTAGTTTTTTAGGGTGCATCGAGGGCATGGTCATTTTGCACCTCAAACTGTCAAAAATTATATAATTTTTATATCCGGAGAAGGCAGGTTGCATGGAAGTTAGATATTCTGCTTATCTATTATTATTCCGATGTTAAAAACAATGAAAATTGCTAAATTTTACTTAAAATTTATTAAAAAGCGCCGTTTCCTTTAGAAATAAAATAACGCGGCCAATTGCATCGGGGTCGTCACCTACAATGGACCCTAGGACGCCCCCAATGTTCAGTCGGCTACGCACGTCTCGGTATCTGTCACACTCCGTCAGGATATGCCGAATTCCGAGAGAACAGTCACAGTCATCACACCGGGGTGGAATTTTCTCTTCAGTGAAGAGAAAGGAGTGGGTCAGAAGACTGTGCCCTATCCTTATACGGGTAATGACGACTTCCTCTCGGCGGCTCTTCCTGACGGAAGTTGGCCACGCTGACGTTACCGGTTTAACTGTGCGCAGTTTATTATTTGAAATAGTTCTCCACGACTCCCTCCACTGCTGAAGAACTGCAATCTTTAGTGAAGCTCGTAGGTCTTCACAAGGTACCAGAGTCGACTCAAGATCCTCAAGATTGAGAGCGTGTTTTGCGGCAGTGTCAGCTTTCTCATTTCCGGCAATTCCTGTATGTCCAGGGACCCAAATAAACCAGACGGTGGTTCCCTTCTTGTGAAGGGAAAGCAAAGATGAGTGGATACCCTGGACGATAGGGTGCATAGGAGAGAAGCCAGAAATCGATTTTAGGGCGTTCATTGAGTCTGAGCAAACCACGAGGGAGCCACCATCAACATCTATCCCATCAAGAGCCGTTTTAATAGCAAACAGTTCCGCTGTGTAAATACTACCGCCGGACTGAGTTTCGCTTTCATGACTCCATGGTGGGATGATACGACCGCACAGGCACAGGCTGTGTCTGACTTCGAACCGTCTGTAAACACGGGTACGAATTCGGGATGGTGGCAAAGAAACGTTAAGAATTGTTGCTGGTACTCTTCAGCAATGGTAAAAGCCTTTTGTCGGTCATGAAGGAACATTTTTGTTGGGAGCGGGAGTTAACCATGGCGGGTGATTCGAATGCCGAATGGGGTAGAGTTCTGGTAATAGCTTCGGGGTGGTGTCCTTGTAATTCTTCTATTATCTAAAAAACCAATTGCTGATATTAACCTTGGGTTGATTTCAGCATTGTGAATGCGGTTCACCAAGCTATTAATAGAAGTCAGGTACGTTGGGATGAATTTTCTGTTAAAATTTTGCCCTGTGAAGTGGGGGCATGTTGGAAATACTGCGCCTGTACATGAAAATAGCCCCCGCTAAAATTACGTGCCAGCGTTATCGCAATTTTTTATCATCAACCTTTGTAATAAAGTGCTTCGTGTGAAACGGCCTACGGCGTTATGCACGGGTAACTTATTGCACATTTTGAAGTATCTTCTGTTTTAACAGTGCGAGATTTCAGCTTCGGAATTAGAGCAGGAGCTATTTTCCTACATCTCATTTATGTATCTGGTATTATACATCTAACTGCTGTATTGGTGTACCTTCCTTCGGAGATTCCCAGTGACTTGCATTTAAATGATAATCTTGGTCGATGAAATAGACAACAAGTGGCTTTTAATAAATGTGGAATGAATATGGATCCGGTAAGTGAAAATTGATCCTCAAATTCAGAAAATGGAGGTTGATTGTTATAATATTTGTTAAGTTATTCACTATTATCTCTTTTTACCAGTCGCTGATAGTGTTTTGCGGAATTATACCTTCAACCACAAGAAAAATGTTGGAGGTCCAGTAAAAGTTTTTGATAGAGCATTGTATACCTGCAAATGGGGAGTCGAAGATGGTGTGTTTCCAGTTAATGAAATCGTAGGAAATTGGCGCCCTAGTTACGTCAGAGCAATGGTCACAAGTTGTATGGTTGAGCACTCCCAACTGATGGATCAAGCACTCACTGAATTCCTTGACAAAGTTTTTTTTCACAAATTTCAGATATTCTAACTAAAGGTAGGCAAACCTGGTGCCCATTTCTGGAGCGATCAGTAAGTGTCCAAGCTTACAGGGAAATGTCAAACATTTTCTCTGAGAATCTAGGGGTTGAGGCCTCCACTTGTTTGGAGTAGGTCCAGTGCCTTTATCGGTGCTTGGAGACGCCTGAACTCGTTTAGAAAAGTCCAGTCACACGTAAAGTGCATTTCAGAAGATACAACAAGATGCCAAAACAGCATCAGTTTGGGATTGAAGTAAAAAGAGTGCTGGAGAAGAGGGCTACATCAAACTTGGCGCAGTCACGGCAATTGATGTGGCATCTTGCCTTTTCATTTGTTGGGGACAGAAAACATGGGGAGAGGAGCAAGCTAACTCGTAGAGCAATTGTCTCACCATCAATGATCATGCGAATGTTTTTTATACTAAGGATGGTAGTAAGAACAAATCCAAATAAACACAAAAAGCAAACTACCACACTAATACCTGTCAAAAGCCTCCAATACAGAGACTATGGACGTAACCCAAGGGGAAGTTCTAGATGAAGCAAACAGGAAGAGAAAATTGGTGGATGCAAATGATGGCAATGAAGTTATAAATGGGGCTAAGAGAAAAGCAATTGTTATAGATGCCAAGATGTAGGCTAGATATTTGCACTTTATATCCATTTTCTATGAAGCACTTTGCAGTGGTGCAGCTTCCAACAGTAGTGGTACAACTCTGGATGACTTGAAGACTGATCTTATATTTGGTTCACACTCAGCAAGTGCCTTATTCACACTTTTAAAGCATATAAAATTCCAGAAGACAAGAAAGAGTAGTTACTTTTGCTGGAAAATAGGAGAGGGATTAAAACTGCATGGTTCAATTATCAAGCTGGAGGTGATGGCGATAGGCATTGAGACTGCTGCAAAAAAGGCTTGTCTTTATCTTGAAATCAATGCTATAGGTGATCCAAACTGCAGTTGGGGTACACGAATGCCTCATGTCAGTTTTATGTGCGGATTCTCTCTAAGGATGAAAGAGTTGAGGATCGGTCATGGCAAGATGCCTATAAGTTCAAGTTCTGACGTGTCAAATCCGGATTACGGACTTGGTATCAGACATCACATCATAATGGAGGGTTCAACGTATGCCCCAGAAAAGAGAGCAGCTATAGCACAAACATTTGCTGTTTTTGCATTAGTCATAGTCCTCATAAGAACAGCACCAGGATATCTACCGAAGTGGCATGCAGTTGAGCGGGCTTTCTCACATATTCCCAATTTATCTGGGATAATACGTCATTTGGAATGGGCACAAAAATAGAGATGTTGTTCCAATGATAACTGCATTGGCGGATCTGTCTCTCTTTGTGGGAACAAGATCACAAACTTGGGTTTTCATGCCTACTAACGCTACCGTAATGCTATCAAAGTTAGCCAAGAAAGAAGGGGTCTAGTGTGGATGTTGACCTACCAGGAGCTGAAGCGGTTAAATGGTATTGTAAGTTTGTACAGAAAATTCCAACTTTAACTTTAAACATAAACCCAATAATATGGTAAAGCAGACTTTTTCATTCCATTTTCGGAACAACGTGGGATTCCCGTATGGCGGTTAAAATTGTCTGCTGCCAGGCCGAGTCCTCCGTGAGACCCGTCATGGTAGCTGAGGCTGTTGAGGCTTGCGCTGGGGACCGGGATGAATGTTGGAGATCCCGGTCGACCGAGAGCTGCAGCGGAGGTGCCGGGCTGCAGCAGGGAGCGAAAACGGGAACGGAATAAGTGGGAAAGTATGCATCTGTGTTCCTCATCAATGTATTCATCACAACTGGAATTCTACTAAAGTTGCCTGTGGGGTACTTTATTTCTGAGTATGGGCTCATTATCTCCAATATACGGAGTCTTATTGCCCTTGACTGAAGTTGTTAATAGTAGGCTTGCATCTCAAAGGATTCATTTGCGACAAAGTCAGCACCAATAGAAAAGCAATTAAAGAGATGGAAGTTTCACTAGAAAATCCTTGTTTTCAGATAAATGAAAATAAAATTTATTAAACTTTAGATGTTCCCCAACTTATAGTTTTTGAGAAATAACTTCCTGATTAGTGATTTTGTCCTGGACGGAAAGGCCCTTTACTTTGAAAATATACGCCAGGTTTATCAAAGCGATACATCCAGCTCTGCTACTACAGCTCTGTGGTAACTGACTAGGGCACACATTGGGCCCAATTCCTTCCAGAAAACGTCTGTGAAGCTGACAACTCAATATTCAGCTATTTCGTTTCAGCTGCTATTCGCACAAGCCACTCCACTGGAGAATTAAAACGGCCATCAGCACTTCCAACGGCTGATTTTATAGAGACAAATTATTTATTCGATACCTTGAATACTAGGGCTTACTCAAGACGCTCAAGCAATTTCTGCTTGGATAAAAACAATGCTCAAGTTATAGATCTGCTTCGGGAAGGTCTGAGAATTATAAGCGTCATTAAGAAGGACGGAAGTTAACCCCCCTGTTTTAATGGTCTCCGTATTTCTATTTCTTCAATTCCGGCATTATTTCACGATATGGGCGAAAAATGTATTTTCACTGCCAGATTAAATCAGAACCCTTTAGAAAAAAATTATTCGGTAATATGGCAAAAGGGGGATTCTATCGTAGCCGACTGTGAAGTGATTTAGAACCAGCTATCAAAAGGTTGCCACGCAGTATGTATTTAAGCCTCCAAAATCAAAAAGTTATGATTTCTATGAGGATAAAGTTCTTGAGTTTCGCGTCGGGAGAGGAAGAGAGCTCCAGACTGATCTCTTTTCCGGAAAATGTTGAAGATTTTGAACAAGTAACCACTACTGATTCTTCTGAAGAGCACATCGAGGTCCCTCGTCCTATGAGGACATAAGTAGTGACCCTTCAACGTTGTTCGGAAGCGTACTTCTCTGGTTATTTAGCAAAGAGACTGGTGGAAACATGTTCCTGCCATAAATGCAGAGATAGGTTTACAGGTACTAATGACCTATGGAACCAGACTCAACTCCAAATACTTTATAAGACGTTCCCCCATTTAAAAGTCTCACCCACTGGGTTTATATATTCCTCTGAAGAACTCTTGGCGCTTACTAGCTCTGCATTGAGTGTGCTTAAAGCATATTGAACCTTGACGTAGCCATGCATTGTATTTTCCCAACTGTGAAAAATAAATATTATTATTATTATGCAAATTAACAGAATGTTTCAGGGAGGTGAGGACAGAATTTACAAACAGTTCTGTCAAAAAGAATCCCTTTCAATGTGGCTGAAAATGCTGTTAATTAGGGTATTTTTCACACACTAGAAACCCACACATTGGACCTTGATCTCTTTCATACCCATATTAATAATCTTGTTCCAGTAATTTCAGCTACCTATTTTAATATTCGTATTCGCCATGAAACTAGAGACATTAACTGAAGAGTACTGGATCATAGGTCGGTGAATAATAGACTTGCCCCATATAATCTTTTTCATGTTTGTGAAATTGACGAAATAAATAAGTGAAAGCATGGAATATTTTTTTAATAAAGTAAACCTATATCCCAGACAAGAGTACGGATGGCACAGAGCATTTTGGGAAAGCCAAAATGGCTAACAAGCGAGAGAAATAGCTTCACCCCCACTCCTCATCTCCTGGCCGTGGTCATATCTAAGTCAGTATCACCACAGAATAGATACCTGAGGAATTCCGTAGTTCTCTATTCTGTGGTGTCACGAGAGCCCATTGTGAGTTCCGTTTCAAATATTTTACAGTTGGTATCCATGTAGTGTTCTAGCTTGTTCAGCAGTAAAAATATACTGTCCATATTATTTGGTCGTCTTATTATCCCAATTGTCCAGAACCTACAGAAAAAACCAAGTATGGTCCAGTTAAATATCAAAGATAAAAAAGGGTTATCCACATTTTCATGGCAAACTTGACCTAACCATGGTGTTAAATATCTAGTCAAGGTGATTATTACAGCTCACACCACATAGCAGAAGTGGTCACTGGAACACATAATGCTCACTAGTGTGTCATGATTGAAATTCAAAAGACTAAGAAATACATACAGAGATATTAATATATATTCTGTGAAGTGCTTTCTTAGTCTATGATGGTTACAAAATAGAAAGACATTCTCTCTCCTTGGGTAAATGCTATAAAAATTGTGATACGATCACTCCCAATTTTCTAGATCATAATGTGAACAGTGCCGATGTAGTGGATGGGGTGGGAAGTGACAACATACCCACAGCAGAAGTAAAGACTAGATATCGGACTTTTGAAATGGGTAAATTCTACATTTAGTAAGTGTAAGTAATTGGTAATGTATGTTTAATTCAATGTGCAGCATCAATTGGTAATTCAATGTGCAGCATCTGAGGTAATTGTTTCCATTTTCTCTGACGATAACTTCAAAAAAAAAAAGGAAGGGGAGGTATGTAATATATTTTTGTTACAGTTTGTTTCAGTTTATTTGTGCAATGTGCGCTTCATTTGTCAGTGGACACCCTGATTGGCTGGGTTAGATAAGCCGTGCTAGTGCATCACTTGCACATTGACTGTCAATATGCCCAGTCATTCAAACCACCACCCTTTTAGTCGCCTCTTACGACAAGCAGGGACACTTCGGGAGTATTCTACTTCCCCCTACCCGCAGGGGAGCCACCAATAGTACAAAAATACATAACACTCTTTTCACAGGCTAACAGTGGGATATGGGGTAGAGGATATTCAAGGCATGAGTGATACTTTTGTAGTACACCCTCAAGCATATGGCACCTTTGACAGAGCATATTGGATATTTTTGGAAATCCTTTGAAGCTGTCTCCTGCCACTCAGCATAGGTCTACCATGAGCCTTGTGGTGCCATATTCCTGAGATATTTCTGCCATTAATTGCCTGAGAAGTGATTGTGAGAAGTAGCCAGAAAAAAAGTGAAAGCATGTCAGCTTCCCATTATGATAAATGCCATTAGCTGGTCCTGAGTTTTCATCAACTCAACTGAGTACTTGTGAAGAAAAGGATGATCCAGCATCTCAGAATGGTCTGAGTTACATCGCTCTTCACAAGGTAATAATGCTATAAATGTATATCGAATGCCTCTGACTCATACCAACATCAATGGTGGACAACTGACTGCCCATGTGTTGCAACTGAAGGTATACTAAGGTAGAGAAAGGGTACAGCAGTAAGGAGAATTAAAGAGTTAGGTACCAACAGTCTGCCACATATTAGATTGTGCACCCTCAACAACAATGTGCAAAAGGTATAATGCCCCAAAGACAGAATCACATTGTTCCCTAATCATCAACATACTACTCCACAAACCACCTTGAGGGCTTGTTTGGCTACCAAAATTGAAAAGGAAAGAAGATGAAATGAAAAGCAATTAGGGAATGTCAACGTGTTTAAAACTGTCATTGTACTTGACTGTATTTCTTCTCTTATTAGCAGGGGAAAACCGATTTGTGCATCTACCTCTAACATAACTGGTTCTGAAATCCCTCGGGTTAAGGAAAACAAATACAAAATATAATAGCACAATACAGAGTGTTGTTTAATCCAAAATGGAAAATATAAGCATCTAAATGATCACCAAAGGAAGAGGACTTTACATAGCAGTTTTCCCACTCTCGATACAGCTTACACTCATAAAAGCCATAAGTAGTACACAAGCCAATGTCTTCAACCGTGAGACCAGTTTGTTGATTGAAGCCCACTCCAATTCCAATGGCATGAAGAATTCAGATTTGGTAGCTTCTAGTTTTCCCATTCAAATCACCTACAGTTACCACCAATATTTCATGTCCATATAATTAAAAAAAAGGTTTGGCTGAACTTGACCAAAGAGACTCCTCTAAGAATTGAATATGAGGCTTTGATCCAACATTAGGGATGCTAATACCAGGAACTAGTTTCACTCAGGTAACCAGACCTTGAGACCAGGTCCTCGCCTTAAGCTCAAGTTTAGGCAAGTTAAATTCAACAACTCAAGTACCAACCCAGGCAGAAAATTCATTCCTGGGTTTAACATTCACTACACTGGTTTGGATACTATAGAGTACTCCACGATTAATTGACAGCATGGGCTTGGAGAATGCTCTCGCTACACTTATTCCACATATGCTCAATTCAAGGCCAAGAATACGACCATTTTCAACCCCACACTAAACTTAAGCAAGGTAATTGAGGTTGCACATTTTATTTGCACATATCTGTACATTGGAAGACTTCTAGATGAGTGAAAATTGGCAATATTGAACCACTGGCCTCATGGAGATCTACAAAGGGAATGTATCTCATGAAAAGCCCATTCTGTCAACTAGATGTAGAATAACCTACAAAACTTATTCCTACCCAGCAGCTTTATGCATTGTCATCTCTACTTATATATATGTACCTCATTTGGCCACCAAACTATAAAAAAGGAAAGTTACTTGAATATCTCAGTTCCCCAACCCTCACGGATCTTACTCGATGGCTTCAGGATTCTGACAAAACAATTTTAGTGTTAACAGAGATTATAAATAAAACTAGACAAATTACATTATTTTCCTTGCACTGCAACAACAAGCAATAAACAATATGGAGCAGTGAAGAAACAGTCCAAAAATCTACCCTGCAACAAGAAAACATTGGTTGGAAACTGATTGTTGATCGTCCAATAAATAGCCAAACCATTCAAGAATAAAAAACAATGAAGGCATTTTATTCCACTGCAACAAGAAACATTAACATACCTTGACAAGCAGTCATGATGTGGCCAGGGCAGACAAAAAAAGTCCAGTTATAAGGTCATATCAAAACATCAGGTACAAATTTATAAATGCTACTTCAGAGCCTAGAGAATGAGAAATAATACCTATATCTAGGGATATTTAATAATTTTTTCTTGCTAACTATCTCAAATGTAATTCAGTGTACAGGGACAAAGACTTGTAGCAGAAAAACCTCTTCAGTCCTACTACATTTCTGCAACCGGATCCATGTCTATGCAATCATACACTCTATCACAAGAGTCGACAAGCCACACACAGACTAAAATAACCAAAACTTCCTGATACATAAAAAAGGAGATACCATCACCCCTATCACTGAGGATAGCATGATATAAAACAAAAATAGTCCTGAGGAAATGAAATAACACAGCTCCCAATGGTCATCACAGCAGTAAGATCAGGTATACTGCATGAATATCATGGAAGCTTTTGGTATGTACATGTTTGTTTGATTCAGTCAACCTGCCACTGCAACCACACACAATGTGCTACATCAGTCTTTCTTAAAATACTAGAGCTATGGTATCACCACAGGGAGCAACATAACATCCTCACAGCTAACTAGATCAACAGGCCAATGTCACTGTAAAATAACACCAGACCCCATTTCCTACTTAAAGGCAGTTCACTAAAGTATCATTCCAAAAGGGCATCAGAAGCACCCACCTTCATGCTACAGCAGACACAACACGAGTTACCTGATGTTTTACATAGGTATTTTAAGCCTTTTACTCTTCATTATCGTGAGAGGGATTGTCCACAGTAGCATCACTCAGATTCACAACTAAGACCACTACATCCACAGCAGATCATTTTTCCCGCAAGTTACAGTCAGGTCAGGGAATAAAATATACAGCATGATTCCAAGATATGTACATACACATTCTTTACCGCAACACTAAATAAGGGAAATGATTGGGTAAAATAAACTACATACATACACCCCAACCCTACCCATCACACCCTTGCATCTTGGGCATGGTGAAAAGAGCTTAGCTAACCTAAATATTGGCTCCGAAGGTGAGTGTAGAAGGGTGTGCGTAAACTCTTATGGAATGTTAAATTTCATATTCACAGTACAGGGGGCCAATCATGGTTTCCCTTGGACAGGGGCAGACTAAGGTCTTAGTTTTTGGAGGGGTCGCTACTTTCTGGGGGTCCGAGGAGTATGGAATGCCTTATGATTGCCAGTTTTTTGTTTTCCCAGAAATTATGGGGGTGTTGGCCCTTAATCCACCCCTGCCTTTGGGTTCCTTAGAGACACCTGATTCCTCATAAATCATAATGCAAGTATTATGGTGAGTGGACTCAAGGAGCTTAATCAAAAATTGATCAGCATGATGTTTTGTGATGAGTAGCTGGTCACTGAACCAACAGGACTACCTTGCAGGCAAACTGAGATGAAAATTATTTTGTTGGGTTGGTTCACTTTCTAAGAAATGTGCCCTGTACATTAACCCGACAAATAATTTTCATCTCCTTTAGCATGCAAGGTAGTCCTGGTGGTCCAGGTATCCACATCAAATCTTGACAAAGCTCCTCAAGCCCACTCACTGTAACATGTATTTACCTAATGAGTTATGGGGAATCGGTTTTCCAAGGAACCCAAAAGGCACTATAAATGGTGCCCTGCACCCTGAATATATAAATTTAACATTTCATAAGAGCTTAGGCTAGCATAAGGTTATGTCTACCCACACCAAGTCAATTTTTAGGTTTTAAGCTGCTTCTACTTCTCAATGGAATAGGAAAATGACCCACCTCTCAAAAATCCTCATTAACTTGTTCAGGATTTTTATTTAAATAGATGAAGATGGAATAATATTCATAGAATTAGAATAGAACTAGAATTCATAGTAGTAAACAGAGTTCCCACCTCTAACACATTAAAAAAATATAAAGTTAAAGTTCATGATTGTGATTGGTGAATAAAATTCAACAGTTCACATATATTACAGCACATACCATACCTATTTGCTTCAGGGCCGAGCAAGAAGCACTAAGTCACTAACACAGGAATGAATGCTAAAATTGGTAATAATTAAAATGCAAACGTTTGGTCCCTAAAGTCTCCAATTGTCAGAACAAATACCACTAAAAATTATAAGCAGAATTTATAGAAAAAATATAGACTTGCGCTTACTGAACATAATTACCTATCACTCTCTACAAGCCAAGTAAGGCACCATATTCAGCTAGTAAGGCTATCCCTCCCACTGCCCCCATGACAGCCTCAACAGATTTTTTTTCTTAAGCAGTTTCAGTGCAAGGCACCTTAACTTACTATTTAACAGTACTTTCATAAGATGCCTAAGTATTTACTTTGTGCTGGTAACAAGTGGAAAAAGTAGCCAAATAAATACAACATAATTTAATGCATGGATTTTTGGCAAATTTTTCAAGGATTTTTTATAGTTCAAAATAAATGGTACTCTATGATTTCTGTCGTTTTACTTTAGTGGTTAAGTGGATGTGAAGTGCAAGGCAGGAACACAGAAAACACTGATTCTGGCAAGGCACCTTTGAATGAACTGGTGAGACAGCCTCACAAGGTCGCCTGGCACCTCTGTGTGATACATGCTTACAATAATCACATGGTGCACATATGTTTAATGATAAACCACAGCCATAAAATGCATACTAATCTACAATGAGTAATCAAGAAATAACTTTCTCCTTAGGAATGAATCTACAACTCCACTGAAATATTAGACCTGTTACTTATACAATCTGTGAGAACTCCAAGATGTTCTTAATACTCAATAATAATAATCTCCTTCAAATCACAGGCTGCAAGCTTCTGGAACTTGCATACAAATGGCAGATTAACCCATTCATATGATGTGTTTTCTCGACCTCTATATATTTTACGATGTAAATATCAGCCCTGAGGATGGATAAATAATATATCTGAAATGTTGGCAGAAGTTTTACATCAACCCATTTGCATCTGTAAGCTTACTGGTACACAGGCGGAAGCTGACGAATAAATTGATTCATCAATTTTTATTTCCTTTTTTCCTTAGTAGTATGTAATTGTGAAGATTAAATTGTTTTTTTTTCACTACCTAACTCATCCAACACCTCAAATATATACTTTTTTCCATTTGTGTTCAAGTAATAACAGTCAATAGCACATCTCAACAGAGCATGGTACATACACCACCAAATTGGAATGTTTTTTGAAAAATTGTGAAGCATGATTGTACACATTACAGAACATTCAACTCCTATTTATGGAATGTTAAAAAAATTACAAATTATTATTCTATTGATATATTATTATGTAAGTTAAAAAACAATAACAAAATGCAGGAAATAACTTCCAAAAATAAGTATTAAAACAGACGAAAAAATACTCCACACCAAATTAACACAAACAAAGTGAGCAAAAATTCACCAAGGCACCTATGGGTAAACACGTCCAACTTCAAAAAACTGTTTAACAAATGCATTATGACCCCTTAACACCACCTGGTAATCCAGAGGAATCAGGATTCTTGATGTGAATGGGAATACGTGTCTTCACCCTACCTAGATATTCATTGTATGGTGAACCAAGGTAGTAAGTGCGATCATGGAACAAAATCTCACTGATGTGCTTAAGAGACCCATCCGTGCAGTGGAGACTTCCAATCACATGGCCCATCTCATCTACCTCCAATATCCTCGCACTGCTTGGCGCAAGATCGGCTATGGTTTCAAAGCTACCAATCTGCATAGAAAAAAATTGGAAAATATTAGAAAGATGATTTGGAATTGATGAGCAATAGAACATTTCAATTTCATTTTGAAATACAGCTATAAATCACTATCAAGGGAAGGCACCCAATGGTAATCGGCGGATCGGGATCAAACTTTGTAGGCTGATAGAAAACAAAAATTCATTAGATACATGTTCATGGTTAGATACATGTTCATGTACAGTGTCCATCATGCCCTAGTTTTCGAGATATTTGCAATTGAAAATTTTTTTAAAACCCTGGAAAGATGCTATACTCGGGCATATTCTATACGTTCCAGTTTTAATACCCATACTTTACCAGAATATCTCGTCGAGTGGGAATGTCTTGGTCTACCAATATTCCGGTTCAAACCTCTTGATTGGCAAATTTTTTTGCTTTCTTAAGTCGGAATTTTTCCCTTAATTATTTTAGTAGTATATCAATTATACTATTTCCAGTTTAAAATAATTTTTTCTGGCCAGAATTTTTATTTTTAAATCAATTCCAATCCTATGCTTTAATTATGAATTCACTCTTTCAATGACCTATTTCTTCTGGATTTTATCTCAACCAAATTATACATATGCACCCACCTTTTATTACAGTAAAATTGTGCACTTCTACATTCGACTTACATTACATAAATGGTAATGAGGAAGAAATTATTGCGGCTGCGTACTTACAACTGTTGTGAGACCCTGCAGTAGGTGTTTTTGTGACTTCAACTTTTGGGCTTCAGCCATAAGCGGAAGGAGAAAAGCAGATTAATCAATATCTCATGACTAGTGTTGACTCATCTGAAAGGTTATTCCGTGCATAAAAATGCAGTGAAAAATTTTCAAAAATTATTGGAAAAACAGCCATGATGATGACCTTTACATTTCACGGGCGGAGCACAAAGGATAGAATGTTATGCTTTTCATCACATAGTTTGGTTCTCCTGTCTAACTCATGGTTGTAGTCCCTTTACTCTCCTTCCACCCTTTGGTTTCTCGGTTTTGGTGCGGGGTGCCTTACCTTACTTTACCAGGGGACACAGAAGGGAAATCCCTTGAGAACCTTTACTTTCCATTTTCCAGGAAGGTCTTGCTTGCAATGCTTGTACAAAGGGATACGTGTATTCACTTGCGCCGCGCACAGTTAGAAAAGCTCTAGGGTTGTCATTTGTAAGTGAAATTATGCCGAGTGACATGGAGATTGCAAGCACAACTCCACAAACTAGCGACATATTATTTGGATTTTATAAGACTAAGACGCCCACCCATTTAACATCTCAAGTTTTAAGAAAAATAGTGAGAGGCAGGAGTTAACCAATGTGTTGCATTATTGTGGTGAACTTCTATGACAGTATAGCTGGACTACGATGCAGGCCAGTAAAAACATCTGTCTCCGAGCAATTGGAAGAGGCAAAATCGAGGGTCCCGGGTTCGAATGCCGGTCAAGGCGAATGATTTTTCCTCTGTGGAATATCGCACTTATGTGTACCTGCGGGTGACTCCGTAAAGGTAAATACCGTGGCTAGTCCCACTATCCTCAAAATTGGTCAAAAGAGCGAACACTCATCGTGTTCCATGCATAGCTACATCCTCGTGCACTGTGGCGCTAAGTGCACGCTTTGGACTGCTTATTGACATCATATGGCTAGCAGTCCTTAACATCTTGATCCTATAAAGCCACCACAAAATCCACAAGGGAGAAGTATGCCTCGGTAGTTTAACTGGTTTAACTACGAAATCGAGGGATCCGGGTTCGAATATCGGTCAAGGCGATTGATATTTCCTCAGTGGAATATCGCACATATGTGCATGATATTGTTTATCTGCCACCATTTTTTAGACCTTGTGAATATTTTATCTACATTTCTTCGACGACAATGTTTCTTAATGCTCATGTCAAATACCATAACATCGGTTGGCTGGGAGAGAGGGGAAGTACTGCTTAATGTAGAACCGACTCCTATCCAGAATTCATCCTCGAATTTCATGTTGTGCATTCCAAGATTACTTATTGATAATGGTGTTTGGAAAATAGAGATAATTTAGCTGAGGTTTACGTATTATTTACTGAGGAATTTCAGTAGTGGAAAAATAATAAAATTGAAGCTCTCTTGTTCTCACCAAGTGATGTTAATGAGATTAAAATTGACGAAAATAACGTACCTAATTTCATTTGTCATGAGTAAAACTTATCACTTTCATGTTGTGTATAATGTATTAAAAACAGTTAAGAAGTATATATATTTATGTGTTCTTTCACCATCACTGGTAGAGAAAAGTAAATATACGCATGACCCTACTTTTTTATGCCTTTATTTTAATTACGTTTCCTATGACTCGGAATCAGGAAAATAACCAAATTAAGGGCATTATTCTCCAATTTGTGGGTGTTTGCGTTCTTCAGTTGTTAATGTTACATCACCCGATGTAAGAAGCCATTGCGAGCTGCTTTTGGGGTAGTTGAAATAAATAAAAAATAAACAAATTTAGGTTTTGTATGAACTTGTTCTTTTTCCGAAAACATCGCAGTCGAAATTCTAGGAACCATTTCTCGTCCCCTAATTTTGAATTCAACTGAGAAGTAACTCCCACGATGAAGTAGTGTGAAAGGTCCAGAGATTTTGTCTTCAAATGGCCACAAAAAGTGTTAGTGATTGCTGTTACAGAATTGTTTTTAGGCAGTTAAGAATAGGTAGGTATCTAAAATACCATAGAGCACCAGTCCTTGAATTGAAAACCCTAGATGATGAATCGGCTCCAATATTTTCGGAGACAGCGGAAGAGTTAAATATGGTGGCCAAGTGCTTTTGTGTGTTCCAAGTACTAATAAATTAGATTTATAATTAAGTTATCGGTATGAAAAATTAAGGAGCAAAATTGGGGGAATATAAATTTTTCAAGATTTTTTCCATATATAAAGGGAAGAGCGCTGTCCGTCTAACGTCGAGGGATGACCATTCCATGGGCCAATCTTATAGTGTTTTTATTCTACGAGCATCACGAGGAAAATGTCCATTCAGCATACGATTGCGTGTATCTCTACTAAAGTCTAAATAAAGTAAAGAAATGTGCTGACGAGGGGGAAATATAGGCTATGCCGCACACATAGCTATTACATAGTTTGGCTATGAGTTATACGGAGACCCATCCCCTCCATCGCTGGCCTTGAAGATAAGTCCGAGAACAGCAGGGGCTAGGTGGACGTACTGCGGGTTGCATCATTTAGGAAGTTTTAAACATTTTCAATAGCAAATATCTCTAAGACTAGGGCCTAATGGACGCTTTTACGAAAACACGTATCTAATGAATTTTCATTTTCTATCACCTTACGAAGTTTTATCGCGATCCGCAGATTACAGTTGGGGGCCTTCCCTTGTAGGTATGTACAAAATATCTACAAGAATACAGATCTTGGATTAAATTTTTTATTACAAACACTGGCTAACATTTCAAGGACCATTCTAAAACACCACAATGAAAAATTACCATATTGATAACCCTATTTATACAGCTTTGAAGGACTAAGGAATGAACATAAATGTAAGCATTCATTTTTTGGCGAATGTTCATCAGAAGAAATTGCTGTGACCAAATACAGTCCCATCATTTTATTCGACCACTTTCAATGAAAACATTTCTTCACTATGTGAAGAAAGGCTTTTGAAGGTAAACTCATGTTTCCTCAGAACCAAGACCTAATACTCCCACAAAAAGGGAAATAAGGGCACTCAATGGACCAGAGATTTTGATGATAATTCCTTTTGATGTCACTGACTCATGCTGGAGGTTATTATGACTTGGGAGTGGCTAGCAAGGAATTACCAACACACACACAATCCGAGGAGAAACAAATAACCCATGATCCTCAGAATGATTGTATAAAATAGGACCTGAAATTTAATTTTGGGTGTATATAATTATTTGACTATGACCAAATAAGAGCTCCAGTGCCTCATTTAGGAAAGATACTAAAAGCACTAAGCCAACACATACAGAAAGTGCCTAAAAAGATACTGCTAACTTACTGAAAACAAACAGATTATGACTTGGGAAAGCTAATTTCCAGGTAATTTATCATTTTCCCTGACTTTTCCAGGTCTGTAGCAACCCTGTTTAGGGACCCACAACCTTCTTATAGGCATCCATACATCAAGAAAGAGAATGCAAAACAAAACACACAAGAAGAACACTAAGGAAATAAAGTGCTAACTAGAGCACCCTCATCGTGCTTCTTTTCTTCTCATCTTCACCATCTGCGTGGTATTGTTATTTTTTGTCTGAGCTGCCCTTTAGGGGGCATGGTCACCACAGAAACTTCCAACAATAAACCACCTACTTCTGTCAAGTTTTGTTATCGAATGGTTAATGCGGTTGGAAAAGACAGTGTGAACTACACCCTATGTCGACAATACCACTTCGCACAGAAGACACTCGAAGACTGATATCCACACAACAGTAGAGTGCATCAGCGACCTAGATGGCAGTGTGACGCAGATTCTCTCGGTATCTCGATGCAAAATCATAAGGAGCATGTTTTTTAAGGGGCAAATTTAAACAAGCCATTACAGTATGTCCCTATCATTCACCTAGAAATGTTACGATAGAATTCAGCTCATTTCATTGATTTGATTTATTATCTCGCACCTGCTTAATCCATTACGGAAACATCACTTTGTTGGTAGGTAGGTAATGTGCTCTAACAATTAGTAGGTAATGTGCTCTAATCGGTGGAAGTACTTCCAGGTCATACCCTCTATAGAGAACATTTTATGCATCCTATTTCATGCCCAACATTTTGCAACTGTCAAATTTCAGGTGCAAAGTACTGCTTAAAGCATCATACCCAACTATTTTACATACTATGGCATATAGTTAACTTGATTTGAATTCTTCCAAAAGAATGCCCACATTTTGTACCCTAATCTACATGCACTTCATAATCAAAGTCATTCTTTGATGAATACTCATCACACTAGAGTGATTTTATTACAATATTCTAAACAGACTTATTGTTTCAAATTAATTTTTTAAGTTTTTATACCTAAGAGTGTGTAGAGAGGCTCCAAAAAGAAATAAACATGAGAAATAATTCAACTTACCCAATGCACCACCTTCTTGGTGAAGATATTGGGAATAATGGAGTCTACAAATGCAAATGGTAGCTCAACGAGCATGAGCATTCGAGCAAAAAACTTCTGCAGAATTGGATGATGCCCCAAAAACTCAACCACGTTGAATTCACCAGGTGAACGATGTGCTACAAGACTTATGAAGAAACCACCGCTTCCAGTTGGTTTTATGTTGTCTGGTGCACCAGGAAGTTCGTCAAGGAACACATCAATCTGACCTTTCTTTGGACCCTTGAGATGATACCTGTAATATCAAGTTATGGGGCATTAAATCAAAGTTATGGGGCAAGTAAAAATTCTATTCGCAAATTGCACAAACATTTAGCTAAGGAACTGGTAAATATGAGATTCATCAAGTTGTAGAACTCATTACTAAATTTGGGTATTATTATTTGGGTAGCACTGATTTCATAACTTAATCCTTAATAGTTAAAGCTTTGATAATTAATTAGATTCTCTTAAAGCTGGATAAAACTTATGTTGTTATAATTTTATGAATTCTCTAATGCATATTATGAATACCTAACATGGATAAACAAACCCGCAATTCATCACATAATAACCTTTCCATCTCATAATTCATGACTCCAAGCAGTTAATTAAATATCTGCCATCGTCGTATCCAATGGAACTCCAGCATTTGACACCATCTATCAGGCCCAATGAATTATGAGACCATTAGCGGAAGCAATAAATTATTAAATGCTTTTGCAACAAACATTTGGTGAATGTCTTCACTTGTACCTTATAAGTCTGTCCGATACTATTGTTGTTTCAGCAATTTACCATAACTTAGTATAGCCCATTAGATAAATGCCAATCATTGCCAAGCTAAATGTATCCATAATGATACAATACAAATCAAATTACAATTTATCACATCACATAAAAATGAAATCTGTCCACAGTATTCATGTTAATAATTGATATTCCATCTGCATTTATCTTGACGTCAGAAGCCAACTAAATAAATGTGCTTTAAAGATGTTTTAATTGTGCACTGATAACTCAGATGTGACTTAATGTTTACCATTTTTTTATTGCAGAATCTGATAGTTTGTAAAATAAAAATGTATCCGTATTTTTCTGTCTTTCGATCAGTCACCTAGTGCTTGAGTTATAAGCGACGAAAAAATGATGTTCTTAACCCTTTTGCTAGAATGGGCATGCTGAGACTTCTTATGTCATCCCTTCGTCCAATCACAAAAGAGACTGCACAGCTCCTTCGCCCAATCAAAATCTGTGCTGTGTAGGCAGACCTCCCCTGCCCAACTCCACCCCCACTCCACTCCCCAAAACAAACACGGAGGGGAGGTGGATGTCGTAGCAGGTCTCAGCACAGCTCATTCGATGGGCGTCACCTTTTGCGTATTTTAATTTTCAATTAAAGAGTGAATGGCTATGGCTAAAAGATTGATTTTTTCACTAAAATTCATTTTTGTTTCCATCTAATGATTTCGTGAATAAAATAGCAATTTCGGTTCAGAGTAAACGTGATTACATTACAACATGATGCCTCTCTGGTCATAATTCTCATTTTTACCGCAAATGTTTAAAAAGATACTATACTCAATAAGAATACTATGGTGAATTTTATTTAACTAGGAGTAGGAATTAATGAAAATTTAACCCTTTCACTGCTGTGGACGTGTATACGTGTCCACCGCCAATGTGCCCACCATGCTGTGGGCACGTTAACGCACCTTTTGAGGGTAAAATCCTCCCACAAAATGGGAAATAAGGGCACTTAATGGACCAGAGATTCTGTTACTCATTCCTTTTGATTTTACTGACTCATACTAGAGGTTATTATGACCTCGGAGTGGCTAGCAAGGAATTACCTGTACATACAATCTTAGGGGAGACAAATATCCCATCATCCTCAGAGTGAGTGTACAAAATAGGACCTGACATTTAATTTTAGGTGTGTAAAATTGAATGATAAAGACCAAATGAGAGCTCCACTGCCTCATTTAGGCAAGGTACTAAAAGCACCAAGCCAACACACACAGAAAGTGCCTAATAATATAACAACAACACACAAAAAATAACAAGACACACAGAAAGTGTACAATAACCTCTAGCATGAGTCAGTAAAATCAAAGGTACTAAAAGCACCAAGCCAACACACACAGAAAGTACCCAAAAAGGTGCTGCTAACTTATAGAATACAAACAGATTTTGCAATTTTCCAGAGAGGAAAAATCATCCACCTCGACCCAGACCAGATTCCCTCGATTTCACGCCAAGTGCTTCAGTCAGTTATGCTACTGAGGCATCCTTCTCCCCAGTGGATTTTTTCGAGTATCACACTTATGTGCACTTGCATATGACTCCGTAAAAGGTAATACTGTGGCTAGTATCCTCAAAATTAAACAGATTTTGACTTGAGAAAGCAAATTTCCAGGTAAGTTCTCATTTTTAAAACTTTTTTTTATTTATTTCATCAACCTGAATACAGCCTCGAGGACCATTTTACGTCAGGCATTGTAACAGTAACAAAGGACAACACACAACCATGTCCTGGGGGGAGAAAAATCCTCCCCAGGTGGGACTCGAACCCGCGACCTTTGGGTTGGCAGGCAAGGACGTTACCCCGCCGCCACCGAGGCCGACAAACATTTTTCCCTGACTTTTCCAGGTTTCCAGAGCTTTTTTTAAATTCCCCTGACTATTCCAAGTTTTCCAGGTCTGTAGCAACCTTGCAGGGCAATTCCCAAAATCATATGGGCAAGCCATAAGTGATAATCGACCAGAAGTTGGGGCCGTACGTAAGGCCTCGAGCGATTCCAGATTGAGCTGTGGGCCATAAGTTGGGTGGTACGTATGGCCTGAAGGCCATAATATTATGACCTGCCTAGGAGGCCATCATAAGACAGGCCATACGAGAAGAGAGTTGCCGACCTCGGGAGTTTTAAATTGATTTTGCCCATCAACTATTGCTCTTGTTCTATTTCAAATACACCAGATCATTGACCTAAGTTAGCAAAATGATGAAAAATAATGTTTCTCTAATGGATAGCGATGTGGCAAAGTTATCAATTGCAATCTACGTAACACTCTTCTTCACATTTACCACGATGCATAATTTGTGTAACTATTCCCGAATTTTGTCCCTTTCCCTAAAAAATATCTTTCTCTGGCTTTGCTCCATCTTCCAATAACTTAAATAAGGGCAGTTTTTCACGGAGAAAGTGTGCTGCCAGGGACAAGATATTTTTAGCACAA
Organism: Pyrrhosoma nymphula; assembly: GCA_963573305.1. NCBI lineage: Eukaryota > Metazoa > Arthropoda > Insecta > Odonata > Coenagrionidae > Pyrrhosoma > Pyrrhosoma nymphula. The sequence continues at coordinate 61,596,036 of OY754338.1, read as the reverse complement.
CATTAAATTGACATTCACATACACCCATGTACTGACAAAGGGAGTACATGACCATTGCATGGCCAATCCAGCTCAAATTTTCTAGGTCAGTAGTTTAAGAATATTAATTTAATATGCCGACAAGAGACGACACACCTCCCGCAATTTTATGAGAAAAAAGTATTTAAAAATCGTAAAAAAGCTTGTATGTAAGCCCTGTGAAATTCCATTATCAATATGATTGAGGTAGCCCAGTGGTTAATGTGTTCGTCTATGTTGGCAATGTACCAAATTTGATGCCCGCCCTCAGAAACTCTATTTTTCAAGGTTTTTATTGCTTTAATTTTTATATAGTGTGTTCTTATCATCGTTACTTCCATGAAAAATGTTTTTAGGCAATTTTTTCCATTATTAATGAGTCATTAATATGGTAGGGATTGGAGCAGGGTAACCTTTTCAACAGTGGTTATATATTTATTTTTTTTATATTAAAAGATATATTAGGATATTGCGAGAGTAAATTATCATACATATGGGTGGGGACAGAATAATGGCATTGAAATGAGTGATTGGGGGTAGAATCCACCCTAAAGACTGCTCATGCTTTTGATTGCAAATTTATCAGCTAGGGATTGGGAGCAGAGGATAAAGGGTGGATAGAAACCCGGCATTGGCATTAGCCTACTCTTTATGAATTGCACCAAGGGGACCACCGTTTAACGTCCCATCTGAAGGTGTACTGCACCATTGGTGTAATCTACATTACATCCAAGGATCAGATTGAATTTCGGAATAATCTGAAATTTCTGCATGAGAATAGGATGTGGAAGGCCAGTACAAAACCTAACCACTATATCTATATTTATCATTTGCATGTTTCAGGATGATAGTCGCTGTAGAAGCAGCCAAAGCAGAATGATTGGGAGCACCACGAGCAAATGGAGAACATGTTCTTCGGACCCTTTATTTACGGATTTAAAAAGCACTAAATGTCATTGAGAAAAAATTAACAACAGATAACTTACTCCACTCCTTCCATTTTCAGATATATTCCTCTGAAAAAGAATTCCACAGAAGCTTGTTTAGGTTTGTTTACTACGATTTCCTCCCTTACTGCTTTGCGATCGTCTATTTCTTTCAATATACTTCCAGTAACTGCTGCAAAAATTAAATTTCCAGTGGCGCCATTAGTAATTTCAATGTAGAGGTCCTCCATATCAACGTACTGTACTGAGAACTATTCTCATACTTACCAGTCAAATCGGTGCTAAGACTTATGGTCGGGCCATACAATATGACTGCCTGTTATCAGAATCGCTAGAGGTGGTAGCTATCTAGGCCATCTAAAAGGCCATACTAAACTTACGCCCGGCCATTCATATGGCCTCGTTTTTTGGAATAGCCCTGCTGATTAACTAGGTGGAAGGATAAAATTAACTGATTCCCATCAAAATCCAAGCATGTGTATATCATGGGTCCCTGGTATAATTATGTGACATGGAATGACCAAATAGAAAAAATAACATATCGTACACACTTTGAAGTATTTCAATGAACAAGCAGACATTTTTTTCCTGAACCCAAGAGCTGACTACTCCTCTGGATTCTTCGGAATAGTTTAACTTTCAAGATTGACCTAGGATGTCACACATTAGAATACACAAGCATTTCAATGAATAAGCAGGGTAAACTGAGTGGAAGTTAACCAATGAATGGACATATGCATGGACATGTGAAAAATTACACGTGAGAAAAAACATTTTCCAAGGCTAAGATTTTCCTGCATTGGATCAGGAAATCTAGGTTCATATCTTAGTCACGTCAAATAATGTTTTAACTGAGAATTTCACACATTCATGTATTTTGAACAATTAAGATGCATTAAAATTAAGAATAAAATTTTTGAGCACAGCACCTTAACACTTACCACTCTATGCCCGAGCAGCGCTCGGGAAGCGCACATAGCCCAAGCGCCACTCGCTCTTACATTTTTTCATCAGTGTTGTCCATTTTGCAACAATTTTTTCAGTACACAATCGTTTCCCAGGTACTATGCATTAACATTTATTTCAATAGATCCCAAATCAGTGGTATCACCATTCATATACCAATTCCTTGCATTTTTTTCCCTTATTACCACACAATCATCGCCAAACATTTAAATTAAGCTAAAAAAGCCCAGTCGACTAGATTAAGGAGCATATTCGACCGGGAGAGTGGAAAGTGTTAAAGATGATTTCATCACAGATAATATGAATGAAAAAAGGACAAAAAACTTGCAGTGCATAACATACTATGAATATATTTTGTCCATGTTCAAGTTTATTAAAGCTTAACAAATAAAACTAATAAAATTCATAAGGTTACAATAAAAAGCCATAATGAAATTACCTCATAATCCTTGATGCCATTGTCTCAGCCACCAGTACATAATTTTCTTTGCTGGATAAGCAAACTCCATTCGCAAAAAATAGGTTATCCACAAGAACTTCATTCTGCTTGGTCTTTGGGTTGTACCTCAAAAGCCTGAGAGAAATTACAATGGATTTACGAAACAAGAAGATGGAAATAGGAATGAAAACTAAGAACAAGAAATAAATGAGAGCACTGCTCACACCTTCCACTCCGATCACCAAATATAGCAAAGGCACCATTCTGGAGATCCAAATTTGTGGATGAATCCGACCAATACACCATGCCATCACTTCCAACATCAATGCCATTGGGAAGGAGTGGTTTTTTACCATCAATGGGGTCATCCATTGACACCAGTTGCGTAAAAGCTCCTGAAAATTTTCAAATTTTAATTCTCATGAACCTACTACACACTTATTATACACAAGTATATACATACATGAAAACTCATATTCATGAACAATGGGGCTGTTTACTCATTATCAGACACAAAAACTATTTTATTCGTGTAGTTTCCACCTAAAATTCTGGTAACACTAGTTCCTTCCAAACCCATCCATCCAAAAAAAATTTTAAATCTCATTAAGTTATTTCCCAATTCATTTTGTCGATATTAATGGTGAGCCGCCAATCATCTTATTTTTCCTATAATCAATACCTGATATTTTGTTCCAATAACACTACTAATGTTACATACTACCTCCTCCAAAAACACCTTATAAACAGTGACACAGCCAGTGGTTCCATGGGTTCCAGACACTCCTCCAAAATCTTGAGCTTCTTAACAACATTAAAGGAGAAAGTTATGTTATTTTTTTTTAACAATCAACGTTGAATACTTATTGAATGAGAAGCAGTAACTTTGTAATTCCACATGTATGTACTTATTGGAAACGACCTAGGTTTCGACGTAGCACGTCATCATCAGGCGATCTGATCTGATGATAGCGTGCTACGTCGAAACCTAGGTCGTTTCCAATAAATACATGAGGAATTACAAAGTTACTGCTTCTCATTCAATATGCTAAGCAAATTCCATAAAGTTACGCCCGAGAAAACGGAGTTTAACGTTGAATTCATTTGTTATTCATAACTTTAATGATAAAAGTTTTTAATATTCAAGCAAAAAATGTTGTGGGTTTAGTATACTTTCAGGAGTTTGCACAAATCTTATTACATATATCTGCTGTTACAATGGCACTTTTAATTGCCTAAACACACAAATTTGCTAAACTTTGAAAAATTTCCACCCTGCTTATACACCACATGGACCCTCCCCAAAACTATGGCTATGTCACTGCTAACAAGGTATTATAGAATGTATTCCACGTCAAAGCAAATTTCTTGACAAAAAATGTTACTCAACCTTGTTTTGTTTCAATGCTCCCCTTTTCTAAGAAGACACTAAATTTGATGAAACAAAAACCCTTTCTGATGCAATAGATCCAGTTGTTGCAGCTAAAAATAGTTTGGCTACTTCTGAAAGATACACACATCTTTAGAATACAAAATACTGAACCGGGAAACATACAGCTCTTTGTTGAGAAAGTCATGAACGTAAATACATACATAAATTATCAGATTCTGCTGCTCCACTATCAATCACCAAATAGTTGCCTGTATGTATATGGGAATTCATTATCGGCTCAGCTCTAGTCAATATATTATTCTAGATCTAAGAAAGACACCACATAGGCTGTGAAGGGTTGCCACAGGCCAGATACAAATTGTAACATTCCCGGACTTTTCCAGGCCAATATCCTTATTTCTCCAGATGAAAATATCCATTATTTGGCGAGTATTTAAAGAGGCGCAAGAATAGAAGCACAAAGCATTAATACACGTACAATGGAAGAATAAAGTTTCCCAACAAATGGAGTCATTCGTTTGGAAATGGGGTAAACAAATTGAGCCATTCCTGCCACTATCGTTCTGGGGGAAAATCGGCTTACTCTCCAATGGCATTTTATTCTCCTGTCTCATCTACGACAAGGTATATTCAAAAACAGTAACATGGTGGACTCATCGTTCAAGTCAGATTACTGGAAATTTGCCTGCCCCAAGTGTTATACATGCCAGCCACCAAATAGAGGCACAGTAGATAATCTCTTGTGCATTTGAAACCTTCCATTTACCTCTCTCAATCTTGCCATACATTAATGGCTAAACACCGTACATGAGTTAAACAAATAGTTTCAGGCTTGAACTTGTGGAAATGTTCCACAATTAAGGAAAGAAGTAACTTCAAATAGTATTTATCCACACTGTTTTATTGACGGATTCAATGGATGTCATTTTCAAGGATGAAAATTACTGTTATCCGCTGAAACCTGGGTCGATCATGTCAAAACAGTGTGGATAAATACTATTTGAATTTTCGTTTTTCTTTGGACTATATATGAGCTCCATTGCCTCATTCTGGTGAGGTACTAAAAACTGTACGTCTACACCCCAAAAGACATTGCCTAAAATAGCACTCCTCACACATTAAAATTAAACAGATTTTTAGTTGGAAAAACAAATTTCCATGCTAATTTCTCATTCCCCATGACTATTCCTAGCCCATTTTCAATACAATGGATAAGTATTACAAAAAAATTGTGAAACAAGCCCACTGACATCAGAGAGACACATTCAATGGATGGTGCAGAATCCATCTCACAGACTCCAAATAACGAGATGCATTCTTAGGAGTTCTAAGATTACACTTGGGTTTCATAACAGAGGCTGTTCACATACCATTATTAAAAATATGGATTTAATGACTGGGCACAGCAAATGCAGCTTACGTGCCTCAGATAAGTATCAACTTATGATGAATGAAGGCAATAGTGCAGTAATCAAGGCAAATAACTTGTCATAACATGCTTTTCAATTAAATGACCCAAGGTTTAATACATTTTAATACCAAAAAGACCAAAATGTATTAAAACAGCTATAAATAGGAACATATTTACAAAAATTGGCTTACTTTTATTCACATCAACTTGGAATATACCATAATAAGCATCCGCCACAAATAGATTGCCTTTACTACCAAATTTCAATCCCAATGGTCGCCCACACACAGCTTCATCTATGAATCCCCCTGAAAAATGGAAAATAATAAGTAATCATAGCAAATGACATTCAGGATAAAATTATACAGAAATGACTCGTTCACATTTTCAAAAGGATTCACTTTTGGTAGCCTGAATGAGATTTTTCTTAGTCATAAGACGTCATACATAAGGGGTACACATGAAGTGAATGTATGTAGTAATATTGAAGATGCAAAAAACTTTTAAGATTAAACTTCTCAGCACAACTGTACGTATTAGTGGCTTTAGCTTGACTTACTTTTTCTATGTCAAATGATGAAAATGTCCTCATAACCTAAGGTTTTTTTAGCAATCTAATTAAAAGTATTACATATGGGAGAAAGACAAATGAAGATTTATTAGATACAGAGGGTGGAAAGGAGGTTAACGTGGGAGATATACAGGAGGAAGGAAGAGTGACTGGAGGGAGTAATGGAAGTAACTGGCTGAAGAAGACAAAGGATGGGCAAATGTTGGATAACGAGAGAGTGTTAGAAGAAAAGATTGACACTTCAAGGGAGGGTGATGTAGAGAATAGCGTAGGTGACCACTATTAAATTCTATGGATATTAAGGATTTAAATTGAGTGCCAAATTACTAGGGTTACCATACATCTTCTTTCTTCGGGACATGTCCTCTTTTTCAGGTTAAAAAAAATGCCCAGGGAGATTTGATGAAAAATAACAAAATGTCCCATTTTTTGGCTCTGAGAAAAAAATGCATTTTGAAACACTGTGTTGAGCCCTTGCAGTCCATCAAAGATAGCAACACAAGAAAGCACGGACTTCAAATAAGTTACTTTGGCGAACAGCATCTAGTTAATATCTAATTCCCTTGCATCCTCCTAAATTGCCACAGGAATTAGGAAGCCTGGGTAGAGTAGTGTTCTGCGCATTGGCCCGGCCAAAGGTCCATAGTTCGATTCAAATTGTTTTCTCTCTTTTTTTACGTATTTCGATCACCTTATTTGTGGCAGGCATGAATAAATTCAAAATTATACATAGTTCGTTCACTCGTTGATATCAGTTTTCAATGCCAATATATTGAACTTAGAGAAAGAATCAAACTCTGACACTGAAACAGTTTCTAAAGTGGAATCCACTTAAGAGACCCTTGAGGGAAGACACAAGAAGAACTTAAATCCTTAAAAATAAATGAAATAACTACACAAAAAAGACAGGAAGGTTACTCACAGGAGTGTGATAGCTTTGGTGAAGAGATGACAGTTGCATAAAGAGCTGCTATTGAGTATCTTAAGTGGTTGGCTCAATATCAACAGTTCGAACCATTCAAATGGATGCAACTTTCAAGAACTCCTGAATAGGAGGATGTTGAAAACTGCATCACATATCTAATTGAAAAAAAGCAAATGTAAGACTAAACAAAACAAAGTGCTTTGGATTTTAGTTGTATCACAAATTTTTTTAAAGAACTATGAAAGAAAACAAAACCAAGCAGCAGGTAAATTGTGGTGTGCATATTTCAGTTTTGTCTAATGATGTGTACCATTCAGAACTGCTAAAAATTGCTGAATTCTTTTTTTTCTATACCTGGTCATAATGATAATATCAAACGCGTTTCCTCTCTTGTAAACGCACAGTGGACCAAAGACAGGAACATATTTAAAATAGAAAACATGAAAGGTGTAGTGTGTCTGCAGTACAATTGTAAGCCCTTCAGGTGCTTAAGCTTTTATGAATACTTGCTGGGAAACCGAAAATTGATAATAGACTTCATTCTCCAAATATCCATGGCATAAAGGTAAAAAAAAAAACAGTAATGAGATAGGTGAATGAAATGATGATTATGATTTAAAAAGTGGTGGAAAAAATAACTAAATAAGAAGTGTCTTATTTTTTATGATTGACCTATGGTAAACCTACTAATTACTCAATTCTGCTAAATTCAAAATACATTAAACACTGCCTGAAAACAAGAACAGAACTTCCCAAAAATTTCATGCTCAAAAAATGAGTGTGTCTAAGCGATGTCTGTTAGTCAGTTTATATGATTAATAATGGAGAGGCTACGATGTTTACTGCAAAGCAACATTACAATCAAAGCCAACGTGGCCACGTCTTTTCTTCACATCAGTATCATGTCTTTCTACAGTGTTTTAGAGCTAACTAAATTTTAAAATTACCACATATGATCAGTACATATTTCTATCTTGATATAAACTTTCAATTGTAAAACTGTAAAACTTAGTACACAAACCTACAGAAACAAAATAGGATTACAATGTACCTAGATTTTGGGGTGGCAAGAACTGTCCTAAAATATACCAATACCGGTATAACAGACAATTCAGATAATTTAGTGAAACAAGCAAATGAAACAAGCCTTAGAGAAATTGGTAAATGTGAAACATACTTCATGGAATGATTCATTGCAGCTTTAGTGAAGATTAAACCAGTAAATCTAGCAGCACACTAAGTTAAAATTTTATCTTATTTTCACACAACTTCCAAGAGAAAAGATATCTACCTTCAGAGATTTAATTTTGTAATTAAAATTATGGCAAACCAAAACTGAAAAAAAGGAATATGGGCTGATACTCATGTATACTGTGGGCATCAAGGGAACAATTACTCATTTTTGTCGCATTATTTTTGATGGTGCTCACAACAGTCTTACTAAAACCAAAGCATTGACTGTCACCAAATAATTCTATAGTTCATGAGGTTTTCAGTGAATAAAACATTCAAAAATAAAAATAGGAGAGTATCATTTTATTTTATGAGGACGAGGTGGTTTACTATTAAACCAGCTAATGTCTGTTTGCGTGAGAGTATTGGCACTTACTTCATGTAAACTATAATCATCTCAAGGGGAGAGAAATACTGGTAAAATTTACAAATACATATATTGAACACTGGCCAAGGTTTAAGAACATTATGTCATCATTCCAGCAGACACAACCCAGATTATGGCATATGGGGCCATTCAAGTATGTATTACCTATGACTAATTTGGATGTATTTCGACCCCCCTTCCCCGTGTAAGATTTAGTGAACTACCCTCCTTTCCCAGTCTTACGTAAGTTATTACAGATTTTTGGATTCATACACATGCATCAACTTTTCGATGAACAACAGTGCCCACCGCCTAAAATATAAGATTGGCTTTCCTGGCCCCTAGCAGGTGGGATTAAACACCCAAATCCATCATCGGTACACGTTTTTATGGCAAACCCTAACCCTGACCTGCATTCCTTTTACTTTGCAGTGCTTTAATTGATAATATCCTTAAGTTTTCACAAACCTTTCTTGAAGGGCAACTACATGCTGCTTGCATTATTACAGCCACAATTTTTGTTCAAATACTATAAAATAGTGAACAAAGGTGACTTGGGTGACAAACGATGTCTCCAGTAACAAACAAATTTGTCAACATTTGTTTGCAAACATTTGTAAACATTATAGAAAAAAACATTTGCAAACATTGTTCCTGTGGGGAGGTGTACATTGGAAAAACTGGGATATCCATCAGATGAAGGACAAAGGAGCACCAATGAGTAACCTAAAAGAAGGATTTTTGGCACTCCGCCATCACGGAGCACATTTGATCCACACCAAGTCACACAGTGGTCTTCAACAACGTGAAGGTGATCGCCACTGAAAGACAACATTATCCAAGACTCGTTCCAGAGGCTATTGAAATCGTAAAAAACAGAGAGAACTTCAATAGGGAAGACAGCTACACCCTCTCAAACACTTGGAAGAGAATATGGAAAAAATTCAATCAGCTGCCAAAATGATCCACCAAATGGGAGCTATGGTAGAATTGACAACCCCCTATAAAAATGGACGAACGTGGGCATTGACACTCCCGACCGGAAGATGCCAGCAGGATGGCTGGAGAAACTGTAGTCAACAATGGGCAATTCAACGAGGATGGAATCCCAGAAATCAAACAGCATAAATTTGTAAACATCGTTCAACGGTAAGTTTTGACTGCTGGGGATAGAGCCTGGAAGAGCTTGTGGCCAGACTGTGTCATCGGCAAAATCTTAGAGGGCTTTGACACTGGGGATTTGGTAGCTGCCAATGATATTGTGTCCCTGGGTGAAAAATGGGATCGGATATTAATTATGAAGATTTGGAGAAGCCACTAAAGGACCATAAAAGTGAGCTCAGTACGGAAGAGCTGACAGATCTAGAGAGCAGCTGAAGAACATGATAGTGGAGGAAATGCCTTCACAGGAAGAGTAGATGATCCCAATTCTTTGATCCACAAAATTTGTTAGTGACAAATGGGGCAAGGTACAGTTTGATGGTACATAATCACCCGGAAAAAGCAGAAGCAAGCCACAGCGTAAGCATTTTCAATGACAATGTTATGTTGTACTTGATGAATCAAAGAAAAAAAGGACAAAATGGACAGAGTTTTTTGAGACACAAGATTCAGCGAATCTCAAAATGAGGCAAGTTGTGCAAAGAGACAGCAAAAAGAAGAAACCACAGAAAGACAGTTGCCTTGTGTTTTTATCTAAGAGAACTCCCTTTCGAAGCAACAACTCTTTTCTATACAGATATGGTACAATTAAGTTTTCGGCTGCATTTTATTTGCTGTTACGTCTTCAGCTTTTGTTAGATTTAATGATTTAAAGTGGTTTTGAGTAAGAATGTTTAAAAAGTTTAAATGAAAAATTATATGCGTTCCAGCAGGGGCTTTCTGTGACTCGATAGTGTATTGTTGATAGCACGTTGTTAACGAAACCCGCCACTCGTATCAAACCCTCTTACCAAAAGTGTGTTTCTGTAACTCACCTTATCGACAACTCGTTGTTGCAAAACATGATATACCGGTTTCGGTAACTACCGACGCATCGTGAGGCACCCTTGAGAGAGGCTAGAATTTTAAGCCAATCAGAGGCAGAGATATTTCGTGCTTCATTTGAAAAAAGCGAAGTGATATCCCAGAGAAACATTGCATGAGACCAATTTCGAGGAAGAGGACAAGGTGAGTGCAACCACGGTGGAAACTTCATGTAAGTACTTAATTAGGCTTTGAATTCTTGGCCATATGTATGTACCTGCTGGGTGAATGTTTTGAAACCTCAAAAGAAAATTTGTATTATATAAAGGACTTTGTTGTATTTTGCAGTAGAGAGCAATGATACTTTCAATGTTATCATATACGTTAATGATTAACTAGAATTTGGACAAACCTTATTTTAATGTGTATAATGCCGATGCAATACATACTGTTCACGAAAATAGTTACGGAGTGTGTTAAATATCATTTATGCCTACATTTGAATATATTTATTTAACTCTGGATTAAAGGCTACCACAGCAAGAATGGCTCTCCATTCATAAATATTGATAAATCACTTTCGCAAGAAGATGGCACTACGACGAAACTATGACTACAGGTATTTGTGTGGGTATAATATTAATGACCTGTTTACATGAGGCATGTATGTACCTGCACAATCAATGCATGAACGGTAGCATCAACAAGTGCTCAGAAATTAAAAAATGTATTTATCGGTAAATATATGTTGTATTAGTGCAACTTTTCACTTTACAATTTCCTTTTGTAGATGGTATATATCTCACGCCATTAATAATCTTTTCACCTCCTTTTTAAACATATTTTGTTATTCCCTGAATTGAATTCTCCTTCACCTTCCCATTTTATTTTCCATAAGCTCAAAATATCAATTTTGTATCCGTGCATCTCCCTTATAATATTATCTAGCTCTCCTATTACATTTAGTGTTCTTATACTCTAAGTTCCAATTCTCTCATATACCTATATTTTTTAAGCACCTAATACCTATATTTGGCTGGCTCATTTCAATAAATCCTTTCTCTGGTAAAGGTGAGCTTTTGTCTAGCACCCCTTTCTCTCTCTAGCGATTGACAAGGGCGAGTGAGGAGCAAGTTGAGGTGATGAAAGGACTTGTGAAAGCTGTGGAGAAGCAGAGGGACACTAACAGGTTTTTGGCTGATGCAATAAAATTGCAAGCAGAGGCCACAATAGAACTTATCTCAGTTCTTAAGGTTGATGTAAAAGAAAAAAAATAAATTGTAAACAAACTATGCACTTGTATTTCTTTACCTTTCATTGAGATAAACCTCATTTAGGAATTAGTATTCCTTCTTTCATTTTAAATAGTGAGTTGGTTTGAGATAGCTGTAATAGTTGGTTAAGGTACATAATATGTGGCTTCAGGGCGTTAGGAGTAGTAGGCTCGGTTTTCTGAGTTGATAGAGCGCTTTTACTTTGACCTCTTTAAATTATTTCCATTTGTTTTATGTTGCTCAAAAAAGTAGCCTTTATCATAAATTATGCTTGAGGTTAAATAAACTGAATATGTCAACTAGTCAATGGGCCCCCTTACACAGGACTTAGCAAGCTAAAAAATTGAGATCCATACTAATGGTGGGAAGACTTAAGTGTTTGAATTAGTTATAACTGACTTTGAATATCAAGGAATGATTATCAAGGTATAACACAGGAAACGTTTAAGCATATTGAGCATTGCATTAGCCGTAGCTCAATTAATGCTCTTGAAGTTAAATCTCGAACTGGACAAACTATACCACTGATGAGCCTATGTTTCCCTGAAAATGGTGCTTGGAGATATTTCTCGATTTCAAGGGGAAATTATTTAACTATGTATTTATAATTTACGTTAACCTGAGCTTTCGTCTCACCAGCGAAAACATGATTTTCTCCCACATCCAACAGAGGCATCGCCACTAAAGTCACCTCACTCATCATCCAAACCTTGCACACAAGGTTTTTAACATAAAAATACTACTAATAAATACAACTGTTTCAGGCTGGATATGGTGGAAGTTCTCAATATTCATGATGAATAAAGACACTTGGTAATCTTCCACAGATTTGATCAAAATCTGTGAAAGATTACCAAGTGTCTTTACTCATGATGAATAAAAATACTACATTTATTCTAGGAATGGCTTAAAAGCGTACCTTTACCATTATTTGTTATTATGTATTAGGCTGAAAATAGCAATCCCACTTCCTGTTATTTTTTACATCAAGACACATTTGGACTTCTTTCTCGTAAGGCTTTCCACAATACTCGTTATAATGACAATATAATTACTAAATAAATGGACAACATTACGCTAAGATATTGTACCATTAAATCATTCCCCTAAATTTAACGAAAATATCGAATTACCTTTACAGACTTATTAAATATTCAATCCTTGCATCCAAAAGTAAGCTCATTGGCACAACAAACAAATCAGTATTTCGGGTAAGGATAAGCTTAACTTAAGCTTAAGGATAAGGTTTGTGGCTCCGGTTGCTAAACGAAAGTTTTCAGTAGCAGTATCAGCATTAGTCTTACCAAACAGCTTAGAGAAAGCGAATTGTCAATATCTAACACTTTCGTTAAGCTATGGTCATAGAGACGTAGATAGCGGATGCTATCGAGTTACAGAAAGCCCATACAGCAACATATTAATCTATTTTTAATTGATTCTTATGGCAAAAAGGTTTATGAAAGTTCGGGTGACAAACAGCATTCAGGAACAAAAGTAATCCATGAACAGGTTCCACAGTATTGATTGCAAGGAAACTAGACAAATGCCTAGTCCTTCAAAGGATCAAGGTATGAAATTTGACACGATAATTTAAGATAATCCATAAAAGTGATTTCTCTAGTGTATGTTAATGAATGAATGAACTGAAAAAATCTGTGGATAGAAAAAATCTTTTCTTTTAATGAGGATGGCATAAAACATTTTTACCCACACAAAGGACATACAAACGGATTCAGGATGTCTGATCCCAACGATTTATGGGGTAATATTAGGAAGAAATGCACTGCACAAGGTCAAATCTCCTGAGAGTTCTGAGACTTTTTTGTTGTATATAATTCCTTTAGCTATGAAAAATTGAACACTTTTTTAGCAACAGGTAGCCAGTAATGTACGAGTAAGTACCATTTGTCCCTTACTAATGCAAAGAAGACACAGATAATGCCAATATTAATTGGTTTTTCGTTCAGTCCCATCATTCGTATATAATAAGTCTTATTAGTATAATACCAAAATGAATTGAGTACAATTAGTATTAAACGAGGCAAAAAACTACATCTTTGTAACAAAACAACTCCTGCACTACATGCAACGGTTTCATAGTTATGGGCATTTAACATATTGTCCTAAGACATGACCCAACGATGTTAAAAGATACTTAGGTTAATTGCAGGCGAGGTATTTTACTCAAAGGTTACATCTACAAAACACCCTGCAAGCCACCTCAGGGGTTAGTATCCTTAAGGGTGATCATTGGTGGAAAAATCAGAAATCGTTATCTGACACCCCCTTCTGACTGGTTGCGGAAAACTATGAAGTGTAAAAACCATTTAACATTAAAGACAATACACTCACCGCACGGCTTTCCTAATTTTACAACAGGTACTATTTCATTGTTGACAATTTTAACTATTTCACCGCCATGTATTCCAGTGTAAATTTCTCCCTTATACACCTCAAGCGACTCTGGCCCTTTGATTTTTCCTTCAAACATGTGCTCTCCTTTGTTGAATTCACCATTAAGAGCTAGAGGGCCTCGCAAAGGCAGAGGAGGTTTCAGCCTAAGTGGAAAAATATGACAATAATAAGTCGTAAATTACATTGAATCAATTACTCAAATTATTTCATTATGGCATAGTTACCTCAATTCCGAGAATTCAAAATGTGGCGGCAATCCCGGTAGAAACACTATTAGTAGAAACACAATTGTGCCTTCTACAGCATGCCTAATCATTGTCCTAACGATGCCCCCCATTTCACGATAAAACTGATGAAAAACTATTTCAATGAGCTAAAAAATAATGGTGTCTATTGTGATGATGGTGGGTTTTGGCTTAACTACGGCAACTTTGCCAGGGAAAAAGCGGTCAAAAGTGTCGTCAGAAATACAATCCTCTGGACACTAAAAAACTGTAATACAGATGATTACCGAAAATGGTCGTGTCCGGACGGGAGTTACATGGGTCGTTGAATATCGAAGATGCCAGGAATTGCCATTAGCTTACTCGACTTCCATGCCCCTAACTAAGATCTAATCGGCCGAATGCATCTGAAGATATTGAATAAACACAAGCTCAAGGATTCAATGCCATGGACTTACTTAAACATGAACATGAACAGAGTAACAAAAACTGCACGCAACCCGTACGTGGTTCAATATTTTACTTTTTAATTATAACTAGGTAATGAGGTGTAAGTGCGGCTTCTTGCGATCACGTGTAAATAACAGCTTCAAGAACGTGATTAATATATCCTCACCAGTTCAACTGGTTCCAAACATTCAGCACAATTCCCCGGCACAACCGGTTCAACTGACGCATCCCACTCTTTGATGATGCGGCAATACGGCGGAAACGGAAACAACTGAATATTTGCGGCCCCACGCGGTTTCCGTTTCCGGAAAAACAAATGCCTAGACCGAGTCGCAAGCAAGCAGTCGAAAATTCAAAGGAGTGTATCCCTGGAAAACTCCTAGGAAATAAAATTCTCTAGTCTAATGGCCTCCAAGAAGAATCATCATTTTTTTATTTTTACTCTGATAACCTCTTTATAGTTTATCGTCAATTACAGCTTCGGGAAATGATGCTTTCGTCCCGCCAGCCCAAAAACGTTTTGCGAGAAAAGAAGGTACCATCATGGAAGGAGAATGTGGTACCGTTATATATGTTCATACGTGAGGCAAATGGAAGTAGCGGCGAATGAGAGAAGAAGGTATGCTCTACCTCCTCTCTTTTCTCTAAGCGTAAAAAAGTAAGTGAGATTGCGATTTTCCCAGACGAGACACCAATTCACATTTACCGTAAAAAGTAATCGCCCAATGTCTCTTCTTAGGCCCCGTTTCCACAACTGACATTACTACTATGGCAACTCTCTCAGAGGTGGATTAAGGTCAGTGTTTTGGGGCGGTTCACTACTTTCCGCGGCGCTTGGGGGGTATGCAATACCTCTCAACGAAACGGGAGTCCGGGCGGACCTCCGTCGGAAAGTTAAAAGAAATGAAGCGTTTGGAACGTAGTTTTGATGTGGCTATATAATATTGTAGATGTGATAAATTATTGAGTAAAGATCTCTAATCACATTTGAAAAACGTTTACAAACGATGTAAAGAATGCCATTCTGGTGAAGATGCAGGTCTCCCGGGTTTTACACCACATTGGTCCATGTTTCCACGGACGACAGTTTCGGTGGCGTTTCAGTCGGCTTCTTCAGGTCGGTGAAGTGAAGGGGTAGCCATTCGTCGTCTTATATATCTCACCCGTTGGAGTCAGGTCTAATGCTTGAGATATATAAGACGACGAATGGCTGCACCTTCACTTCACCGACCAGAAGAAGCCGACGAAACTGTCGTCCAAGGAAACATAGACCAACGCGGTGTAAAACGCGGAAGACATGCATCTTCACATCCATCAACCCGCGGCAGCTTACACAAGGATTTCAAACTCCGCTCTTCTTTAATTAATGCCGTACAAAATGAATATAGGTTGGAATGAAATAAAAAAATAAGTATGCATACAGAAAATACTATTTTCCTTTAATAATTTTATTTCATCAGCATAAGTCAAAATTATAACATTCAAAGAAGAACTACCAGGCTGTAGAATACAATAATAATAGTTTTAATGACGACTAAAACAAGTAGACCCTACTTAATATTAAAATAAATGAAATAAACAAAGTATAGACTTCTGATTTGAGGTAATGCAGTCACCCTCACAATTACAGATATACGGGCTGACGTAAATTAAGAAAATATTATTCAGTTGTAATTTTTTGAGCGCCACCTTTAATGCAAAGAGCCTAGGTCTAGACAGTATAAGATTTATGTATACAAATTGCAACAGCAAAGTTTACTTTCTTGTTTATTTCCGCTCAGCAAACCGGTTTATTACATTATCGGGGTCTACATGAATATGACGGTGAATGTGCAACATAGCAAGGCCGTTTAAACGACTTTCACCACATCTTCATCAACATCTACATACTACCCCGCAAGCCGCCTCAATAGGCGTGTGGCCGGGGGTGTTAGGACACCAGCCGTTTGCATATAAAAAGGAAACACTCTAATGAAATTACGCCTAGCATTTATTAAAGTCCCTTATTGTTCGGGGGAAAAACGAATTCCCATACCTATCCGTTCGGAAAAATATCTCTCTTAATTTATCGTTTCTGTCGGACCTGGAAACAGTGGGGTTCTAATATGACGTTCTCCGTTTCGCTCTTAAAGATATCTATCCTCAATTGCTCAAGCACTCGCGCCTAGCGCGCAGCCTCCGAGTCTCTAGTGGCTCCCAGCCTAATTCGTTTAACATCTGTGTAACGCTGTCTGTACGCCAGTAGCTGTTTTTGACGAATCGCGCAGCTTTCCTTTGTATTTTATTAAGTTCCCGGATTAAGTCTTTCTGCACCGGATCCCATATGCTTGCTACATATCCAAGGTATGGCCGGACGAGTGCGAAATAGCACCTCTCTTTTACTTTTTCATCCGAAAATCTTCCCACAATACGCTTGACGAATCCTAGCTTCTTCAGAGCTATGCCACAAATATTTCTTATATGTGTTCCCAACGATAGGTTCGAAGTTATCGTAACTCCTAGATACTTCACTTCATCTGTCGCCTTTATGTTAACACCATCCACAGCATATACATGGGCATAGTTGGACGACCTCCGCAATAGATGTACCGCCGAGCATTTGCTCAGATTAAGTTCGAGGCCCCACTCTTGGCTCCACACATGAACGTTGTTTAAATACGATGAAAGAATTTCAGAGTGAGAGTGATCACTAATTTTGCGATAGATGACAGATTCGTCAGCAAATAAACGTATTTTACTGCTAATTCGAGAGCATAGGTCATTTATGTATATAATGAACAAAAGGGGGCCAATTATGCTTCTTTGTGGGACACCTGCACTTTAACTACATCAGAGCTAATTCCGTCAAGAACTACTTTTTGCTTACGATCACTCAGGAAGTCCCGTATCCAGTTTACTACTGTTTCATTTAGTCCGCATAACTGTAATTTGTGTAAATGTTTGTTGTGAGGTACCGTTTCGAAAGCTTTCTTAAAATCTAGAAATAATGCGTCCACTTGTCTTTTCGATTCACCAGATTTGAGAACGTCATGAAGAAAGAGCACGAGCTGTGTTTCACATGATCTACCTTTCCGGAAGCCGTGCTGACAGCCATGGAGGAAGTTACGACTGTCTAGGAACGTCATGATATTGCTAACGACGATATGTTCGAGTATCTTGCCTATAATCGACGTTAATGAAATTGGTCGGTAGTTCCCTGGGTCATGTCAGTTTCCCTTTTTGAATATCGGTGTAACGTTTGCAATTTTCCAGTTCCAAAACTCCATCTTGACCGCTCGTAACTTTTCAGAAGGCGTAGAGCAGAAAAAGATCTTTCAGCACCTGCAGTACTGACAGGCAAATTTAAGAGGACAAGGAAAAGGTTCTTTATTAGTGGAAAAAAGGACAGGATGGCATGCATTATAAGCATCGATGACAGTTGAAGGCAACTTTACCAACACCAATATCCCGGTTCCATTTTACTATCCACTGTTCATACACTGATTTTAGCTGAAAAACAAAACATTCTTTTTGGAGACCAAAGAGGTCAGAATACTTCTGGCAAAGTGTGTTTATATCATTTTTAACGTCTGCAGTTTTTAGAACGACATTCTTAGCCAAAATGGCCTGTGGGAGAAATATATTTATTCTGAATACGTCCATTACCACATCAGAAAATCTAGAGGAGAAGTCCTCCGGAACCCAGTCCAAAAGGGGGATGCAGATGTTTCTTCGTAAGTATTCCTCTGCAGATCGAAACGGTGCATTTGAGCGACATGATTGCCGTTGAGCAATCCTTGGAGCGTTCATCTCTCCTCATAAGGAGCGCGATGCGGCCGTTGCTTTCGCAAAAACGCCTTTAAAATCTTTTTCAACATAAGTCTTTTACTTCTGAAAAGAGATTTCACTGTGAAAACTGCCTCTGAAGCACTCTGAAAATCTGAGTCTGCGCTTCACCCGCGAAGTCGCCATCCAACGACCACCTCACCCCGTATCTTCAGTTCCTAATAGGCAATGTCAGTCTAATCTTTAATTAAACTTAGCAGCGTTATCTCAATGATTCAGATGAGCTGGAACCACTCTGCTCCGCAGCATCCCACAGGCGACTGCCCATTCCTATCTTAATGACACCTTATCTGAATGCGGTCACAACCACTGCGGGCCGCCCATGAGAAGGGAACCAGCAATTCACTATACACCAGGATATTCACTTACATACCTTATAATTTTTCCGTTACGGGGCCAAAGCTTTCACAACATTGTTCATCAAAAGGCCTACAAAAGTACAATTGCGAACATCGAGGATTGAGGAACAACGAGAAGGAACACAGCGAAACTGTGTCTGTTTAGACAAGTGGCTTTTAGATATTTTCCAATTATATTTAAATATTTTATATTGAGCTGGTGAAATAAAAAAATTCCATTGGAGAACCACCTTAATGATTACCATCTTTTCTATTTTCCCGGTAATTACGGGGAATCTTAATCCGCCCCTTAATCCGCCCAGCATGGAAGAGGACACTTATAAGGCGCTGGTGGCACTCCGTGAGTTTGCATCCATTTGCATCAATACACAGAGGTGCATTGACGATGGCTGTTGTGTGCTTTTTCACGAGTATCAATTGTTTTGTCGTTGCCATGATTCATCGGTAAACAGTTGACGCAGACAGTAATTTATTTGATTATGAGCGTATTATTTTTTTGATTGCGAATACGAATCGTAAGTGAAAGAACACAGGACTTGTAGCAACAGGTAGTTATGTAACATAGGAATATCACAAACCGTGCAGAAAAAGTAAGCAATGTCTCATAACCGATTATCATGATTTTTCAGGGTTATATGAAAATATTTACGTGTGGATGCTAATGTTATTTAGGCATGCTTCGCACAACAATGGGATACCTGATTTTACAAGCCAAAGTACTAATTTTATAGCATTTTGGCTTTAAATGCGTTTTTGGTGACCACTTCTGCTAAAAAATAACGAATATTAAAAAATAACAGCCTTTCCTTACGTTCTGATAGGAGCATTGGAAACGAGATGGATGGAAATAAATGTTTTTATTGTAAACGTACGTCTACGCGTCGGATATCGGATAAATATGACGCAAATCTTGAACCAAATGGAAATAGCTGTGTAATTATAACTTTAAAATTAAAATATAATTAAACAAAGCCATTGATTGCGAAAAAATCAATGAGACAAACTCACACTCAGACTTGAACAGGGAACACCAGCGATAGACGAAGCAAGTATATATATTGAGAATCACGTTTGGCAAGAAAGGGATGAATTCAGCCAGAAGAGACTACTAACGGCTATCAACACAACCTTGATAGAATGTAAGCTCCACATGAGTTTGGATCATGCTTTTAGATTGATAAAAGGCCAGGACAATTAAAGTTACAAAAAAGAGAACATGGAAATTTGTTTTAATTAATGAATGATGAAGATCAAATGTATGTAAAGAATTACCAACGAAGATGACAAATACGAAGAGTAAAGAAACAAAAAGTGTTTAGTGAAAATTCTGTTAAATAGAAGAAGTAATGTTATTGGACACCTTCTGCGGCACAAATTTGATTTAAAACAACCAAACAAAGTAAATTTAAAGAATTATTGGGGAAGTCATAGGGAATTATAATGAAGATTTAATATTGTCTAATTCTACTCCCCATGCGGCCAAGGGCCCTGTATATTTAGCGGAGTGTGTTCCAATTAACTGGCATGGAAAAGGCGAGAATAGAAAAAAGGAATTGGGAAAATGAAGATTACGGGATTTAGTAAATTATTTATCTTGTTCAGTTTCCGTTTAAGCCGTGAATAGAATTCTGAAAGATGGAATTCATTGATCTTCCTGATAAACCTTTAAGGACCAAGGGACATATTTGTCCCATATTTTTGAAACGCTCCCATATTTTATGAACGTAGTCTAGGAATCTAAACTTAATACGTACCTACGGAATCAGTATGTAAGCGGCTTTGAGTTTACATACTTATTTTGATTGTATGTTTATTATTGTTGTTGCCGGACTGACAAGATATTTCACTTGAAATGTCTTCTATGGACCGGAAATTCGATTTTTTATAAAAATTTAATGATTGAAACAAACACAAAATTGTCATCGGTTTGGCCTTTGTAATTATCTGGTATACGATTCCAATACAATTGACGCTGCATTTGTGCTTTCGTTTTTGCAAAATATTTTTTTTATGCCGTGGGACACATAACGGAACGGAATGAAACTTGGCATTGGTTTACACAAATTGATTCACACTAACTGAATTCCAACCATTATGAGTGCCGTCTGGGCGTTACCTGTTGATAAAGACGATGTTCTACTTGATGTAGGAGATCCATGGTTACTGGGTGATGATGCTGACAATGGAGGAGGGGAAATCATTACTGTGAGCTCTGTTCCATAGTACACATACTCATTTGTAGTATTTCAATCGCCACCAATTGCCCCCCCCCCCCCCTGTCACACATTGTCACAAGGTGGTGACCCCACTCCCCCCCAATCGTGTGGACGTCATTTATGGACAGCCTCTAATTAGTAATCCTAATTCTAGGGAAATCAATTTGCACTGTGTAACTTGAAGACTTTTCAAAAGTGTGAGGATGGAGACTCATAAATGACTGAAGAGTGTTTCATGATGAGGTGCTGATTATTCCACTACCACCCAGGAGGTTATCAGCTTGGTATCATTTCTCGTTTTGCACTGGCTAAACCTATGTGGAAAAGAGATCCCCATCCCAGGAAGAAATAACATACTCAGCTGTATAGCAACATACACCGCTGTACAGTCACATACACATATGCTTCTGGAGCCATCTGTGTAGGCACCTATATAGCCAGTGCAATTCAATGACACCAGAGCAAGGACTTCATCAAGGGATAGGTATATGAGAAACCTGCACAGTGTGCCTAAACCATGGAATGTAAATAGTGAATCATCATAAAACAACTTAATAATTTAAACAATTATTTGAGCGAACTAAACTTAACACAATGATTAAATTATGGTTGAAATAAAGTATGATAGTGAGGGGGCCAAGTGAAACTTTCATAATTCATGAGAACTGCAGAGAAATGGCTTGCAATGAGAAAATAACTCATAATTCAAAACATTTTGTGAAAGGGGTATTGGAAGTATTGAATATGTTCACACATTGAAAGAATGCAATTACCATCTTGAAAATTGCTTTCAGAAAGTATAAAGAACAACAGAAAACGAATCATACAATTATTACGTACAACTAAAAACCTGTTTGTCTTCTTTAGTATTCGTGAACACCGCCGATTTTCGGCGTTTCCATGGTAACTACAAAAAGGGATCGATCGAATGTTTGCGTTGCTATAGCTCAGTAACTAAGGAGTTGCGGCTCAGTGTTTATTCGACAGCAAAATGCTTGAAACAACCACCTCTACCACCTCCATTAGTTTCGCAGATTCCTCCAAAAACACCGTGTAGGCGATAAAAGAAAGGAATAAAATTTTCAACTCACTATAAAATTAAGTGGAGTAAAAATTACTTCGTGCTCTTCAATACAACCATGATGTCCAATTGTTAATCTGCACTGATTTTTTTTCCGTCAAGTGAAATCGTATGTATTGAAGCCACAAATTGTGTTTGGGATTCGGGCGAATTTCTTGTTTTACTTCCTTTTGTTGAAAGTTTCCAGCGTTATTATTTAAAAAAGTTTAGTTAAAAGTTATTCACGACCCGGTTTCAACCAATAGCACATTTATAAGGCCGCTGATGGTGCATAAATAAATTTTAAAGGTGGAATATCAAAGTATTTCATTCAACCATCACTTTCTTTCAATTATTGCCACTCTGATTCACGAGTATTTGATTTAGCATGCGAAGGGACTATTTCCCAGAATGGCAATTATAGCTTCAGCTAGGACGAATGTAAAAGAAAGTGTCTGGTAACTGAAATGTGTCTCTTTCGGCAAGTAATTAAAATTCGACTTATTCCCTGCAAAGAGTAGCTACAAATAGATGTTTCCGCTAAGATTTTCATGCGCAGACCACTTAAATATGCTGGACATCCACTCGCGAACAGCTCCTACAGAAAATGATACGTTCTTGAAAAATGAAGACCATTCGAGTAATTCTCTCACCGGTACCGAGTCCTGAAGTGAAGCAGAGAAATGTATTGAGTCGCCGACGCAATATACGAGAGCGATGTAAGGGGTTGTAAACAGGTTTGTGAGACGACGCGACGTGATCGTCGTGAATGCGACTCAAAGCGTGAAAATCACTATGAAATGCTGTTCTACAACTTTTAGCTTGGAAAGAGTAATAAAGCAAAGAGGGAATAACTTGTCTCTCTAGCCCTCCGGTACCGTCGTCTAATCCATAACAATTTAGTGGTAAACATTTTCACGGCACGGCGGTTGAGAAGTACAGTTGTAGGGAATGACTGCTGTGCAGTCATTAATTGTTTTTTTTAATGGTCATTTCATGAAAAAACTTGCTTACGTCATTCTATACACATATAATGTTATTTTTAAATTAATAGATTCCAACACCCGCACGAAAACTTGATGGCAATGACTTACGCGATATTTGAAATGTTCGTGTTTAGAAAAGTCACAGTACTCCTAAAGCGTGAATTTCCACCCTTCTCAGAAAGAAAGCTACGGGCAAAAGGAAAGTCTCCCAGTGAATAAAGTTCATTTGCCAAACAAAGCCATACCGAGTAATGAGAAAGAGAAATAATTGACGGATTAAGATGGAGAAAGAGTGGTAGTGTGGATTCAATGATCATTAATAGATGTTGATATATGATATATATGTAGATATATGATATACATCTTGATATATGATCTATGTGGCATTAAGTAAAAAGCACGTGTAGTCAATAGTGATATTCTACATAATATGGCATCAGAGTGAATTTTTGATAATTTGTTTTCGCTATTGTAAGATAAAATTATAATGGAATCTGCGGCAGGAGCTGGGTTTCTATATTTGTATAATAATGTTCGCTGTAGAGTAACGTGATTATTAAATGATTCAATGGCACCTCATGCGAGAACAAAGGTTGTAATCAATATTTTTTCTTAAAATGGTGCCAGAAATCAAAATTATCTATTCGAGATGAATGTGATTGTTTGATCATGGACTCTTTTAGCTTGTTTGTTTGCATTTTAGCTGTTACAAAGTAGGTTTCATGTGCAGAGCTATTTCTTTCATTTCCGGTTGAAATTAATCATACTAACTGAAAGTCCGTTTAGTTTAAAGTTAATAACCTGTATTGTGTAGTGAGTCAAACCTACATTACAGCTAATAGAAAACTAAAAGCGCTTACAATCCTTCAATGTCATTTAAGTAATGGGTTTTTAAAAATTGAAGTTAAGGACTATTTTGAAATTGTTCATCTGTATATATTTTACCTAAGATATCTAAGAAAACTACCAAAGATGAAATGAAGAGCGAAGAAGACGGTATGGAGATCGGAATTTGGACCACGGGACCTGGAAAAAAGAGGATGTAAACCAATGTAAAGCAAGAAGGAAGAGAAGAGCAGAAGAAATAAAATATTGTGAATAGAGGACCAGAGTCTAAAAGAAAATAAATCTGCTAAATTTTTTTTATAATAATTTAATGCAGTGTAAAAAAAAACATACACAAAAGGTTGATTTTAGTTAAAATGAAAACTTGGTTATATTCTACACAATTTTATTAAGAACACGACCGGTTTCGACCTTTTCAGGTCATTCTCAAGTGTTACAGAATGACCTGAAAAGGTCGAAACCGGTCGTGTTCTTAATAAAATTGTGTAGAATATAACCAAGTTTTCATTTTAACTAAAATGCATTCATTCTACGAAGTAAACTCGCAGACAAAAGGTTGACTTGTATTTCCACTAAGCTACAGTCTGAAGTCAAAAATATGTGTCATACATCTACATCTACGAAGTACCGTGCAAGCCACCACTACTTTTTTTTAGTAGGGTTTGTGGCACGGGGTGATTCCACACCAGGCATGCAGCACTCGTCCCAGCACAAGTCAGAACCTCGCACGCTCCCCATGGCGCTAGGCGCAGGCCAAAGCAGTGATAATAAATTGGTAACACATGGGGTTAAAAGTCAAAAGGTACCCCAAGTCACTATATACGCGATTTAAAATTGCAATGTAGCGATCTTTTTGCAAATAAACCGGAAATGATCGAAGGGTTCTCTCCTTTTTTTAAATTGCAATGTAACGATCTTTTTGCAAATAAACCGGAGATCATCCAAGGGTTCTCTCCTTTTTTTAAAGACCGACGGAAGGGTTACTTAAGTAGGCTTGATTTGTCGTTCAATAACGAATTTTGATAGCTAAATTTAGCTATCAAAATACGTTGTTGAACGAAAAATTGAGCCTCTTTTGGAAGTGACAAATCTTCTTCTTCTATCGAATAACCCATTTGAGGGTGCGATAAATCACTTCTGGATATGCCTTTTTTGATTCAATTTTCTTTCTGTCCATATTTCCTTCATCTTTGTGACAAATCGTTAAACATAACTTAGATTCCCTACTCCTTCAATGAACCATGCTGGAAAAGCAGTTATACGCGTCATAAAGTGATTTCGAGTGATAAAGTGAAGGAGTATAATGCATTACCCTGAAATGAGGGCGAGTATTATAATTCAGCGCTTTTTTCCTCCTTTTAAAGACTAACACAAAGGTAACGACCATTAGAATCATTAGAATAGTACCTACCGTCTAAAATACCGATGAATTTTCTAAAAACACAGATGGATTGTCCTATAGCCATTTGTATATTATTCGTGCGTTCTTTAGTATGCACTAATTTTAGTTTCACTTAATGCTCCTGGAATATATTCCAATTTACTTTTACTAGTGGATATTCATCAAGGACTCCACTAAAATACTTCTGGAGTGAAATATTGTCTGTCTCTCCCTTAGAAATTGCAGATTAAAAAAATCATAGTTTTTTAGCCATTAATTTATAATTCGCCCTTTCCTGTATACTTGTTTAGTGTAACTTTATGATTCATGGTCTATTTCCATTTTACTTTTACGAATGGATATATATTCATTATGGATTCTACTGCAAAACTTCTGGTGTAGGTACAATTTTCTCTGTCTCGGCCTGAGGTGAGCTGCCTGAGATGAAAACTCCGAAGCCCAGCTTCCGTCACGTCATTTTAGATCCTGAATATACGCTGGTCCGAGAATCACGCTTTAGCTCCGCAGATCGTCGAAGGTCCTCGTGGCGGCGCGCGCTGATAATAGTAAGTCGTGGAGTTGGATGACTAAAAGCGCTGACATTGCTTCAGTGGCGAGTTGGGCCGTCAGCAGATCGCACTACGCCGATGCAGACGATTCAGGCGGGGAGATAACGGCGCGGAGTGTTTGCAAATTCTGGATGTTGCTAGCATTGACGTAGTTACAGTTTGAGGCGCCATAGGAGGTCTGAAAATTGCAGCACAAAATTAAAAGTACTTTCATGTAGCAAAATACTTTTCATGTACTTTTTTCATGTTCAAAATTAAAGGTACTTTCATGTAGCAAAATACTTTTCATGTCCTTTTTCACTGTTCTTTCATGTAGCAAAATACTTTTCATGATATCATAAAAATCGATTCCGTTCGTCAATGTATTTTTAGGTGACATAGAAAGATTTCTGCATCTTTACTTGTTATTTATTGCAATCCTTCGCACTCACAATATTTTTACTCTTCTTATTGTGAAAAAATTGGCTCAAAACATTTTCTCGATGCCCAAAATGCCTCCCTGAAGAAAGGTGCCGCCTGGGGCAGGCTCTTGCCGCCCACCCCTAGCTACGCCCTTGGTTGCTGGGCAATGGCGGATGGAGATGTGTACTCCTCCGTGGAAGGCACCACCGGAAATTCAGCGTTCGGTTCTCCGAGGAAAATCAATAACAGCGATCACGCACAACAGAGACAAGCCTAGACAGGAGGCTTTTGGATTCAGCATTCCTTTCTTTGCGCCTATGAAAAGGTTTCATAATATTTTCCCCTCGGAATGAGAATGCGAGGAAGGAAGAATTCCTTGAAGATTCATTTAGGAAATAATAAAGGTTTCATTTTTTCCATTAAGTTCAAAGAAGACTATGCCATTGCAAGGAGTTTGGCATAATTCAATCACTTCGGCGAAAAAAATAGTGGAAACGACCACAAATGCGATACGAAGGAAATGGACAGCAGAATAGAAAGATAAAAAGTTCATCTTTCGCGGAATATTTGAGAGCATGGTAATTGCGAAAGACATTAAACTATATTTCGCAATTTTTATTCTCATTTCGTATTTGTGATCAATTTCTCACAAACGTATTTAGAAGTATTTGGAAAACTGGAATACTTACAAAGTATTTAACGTATTATATTGATCGAGGTGACTTTCAGAGAGAAATTATGAATGTCAAAAACTAAGAGAGTACTTAACACTCGAAAAGTTCCGACGTAATTTTACATTTCTCACTCGCATGAAGTTACTTCCTGACAACGAGCCTCACCGGCTCGGCGGTCACGAACTGTATTACTATTTGGTCGCCGACGTTCATTGCATGGTGTGAGAGGAAATGTATGACCACAAATGTGACTGCGTATCAAAATTTTTAGGCAAATACTTCCTATAAAAATGATTGAGTTTACAATCAAGTAATTGCGGTTCAGCATAATACTACAAAGCATTCAACGAGAATCAAAGATATAATGACGAGAACTCACCGTCATTCTTGAGATAAACGTCCCTCAAGTCCGGCAGCTGTAGTAAAAGATAAGGCCTCCATCAAGTAATAAAGTGTGGAACTTCGACTATAGTGTCGTCTTCGAGGGCTAACAAAGGCAAAATGTTGTTGCATAAGAAATAATTTTTCCCCTACCTCTATTCAAAGTTAGTCATCGTTTAGGTTAAACGGACATTTGATGAGCATTAGACGCGTAACGTTTCTCTAAATAGCTCGCCGTGCGTTGCATGGGAAGACCGCCCTCATAGCCCCCGAACGATTCATTTTCAAAGCCCTCGCGTGCATTATAAAACATAATGTTTGCCCTTTTTGGTATGTTTGACTAAAGAAAGACCCACATCCTCTATTAAGTACATGGTTTTATTTAACTTGGGCAATAGGCACACGCCTTTACAATCATATACCTAAGAAAATTAAGGATATAGAAAATACAAATACTTTTAGCTTGAGACTGAAGACCCCTTTAGTGGATTTGTCATGTTATAGTGTGATTGAATTCCTTGAATAGTTAAAAAAATAAATAAATAAATATTAGTTAATTATGTTACACTGTACATTATGTACATATATCCATTGTCGGCCTTGATTTTACTTTTGTTCTGACATTGGGTGTATTTTTTATTTGGTGTATATTCATTTATTTTTATTGTCTAACGAATCCTATATCATTGTAACCTATTTGTACACATGATCTTTGGATAATAAAGGTATTATTATTATTATTATTATTATTATAACTTGATATCTCCGTTTTTTTGGGTCAACTCTTGTAATCTAGTTATCACCCACTTCCACAGGTCCATTTTCTTGACACTTTTACCACGTGTATTTTGGATTACAATATTAATTTTAATATTAATAAAAAAATGGTAAAGGTGAGCTTTCGTCTCGCACTTGTTTTCGCGATTTTCACCCACTTTAAACAGAGATATCAGAACCAATTTCACCTCACTTATTATGCAAGTTTTGCAAATTTGTTTAACACTTTCAACACAACAATGCATCAACTACTTTAGAAATGAGAAACTTTCAAACCTGAGAAGTGCGTTTTTTCCTCTCCGCCATATTGTGAAAAAATGCCGTTTCCTCTTTTCCACTGTACGTAGCGCAGCGATCGAGCAGTTGGTTCTCTAGCATATAAAACCTTTTCTACACAGTTTCTTCCCTCCTTCCACTCAAACTCGCCCCGCAACAGCCATTTACTACAACGCAATTCCATTCATTCCACCGCAGTAAACATTGCACATTTCACTTCAAATGAAGGATTTACACTTCCTTTTCACTCACATTCATTCCACTGTACTAATAACATTTCACGTATCACTTTAAATGGAGGATTTACACTTCCTAATTGAGCGTACACGATTGGCAAATCATGGCGACCATACACCACACACGCAAGTCAGAAAATGATTAATGCCAACTACTCTCAACAATTAACTTCCAACTGTTGACAGTTAATTTCCCCCTTCCACACTACCCGAGAGAACTCCGTCAACAATACTATTTCATTAGCCTCTAACAAAAGCCCACTTATATTAACGTTGTGACCTGAGGGATTCTATTCTTAAAATAATACGCGAAATAACATTTTAGCCTTCTACCAATGCTCACCAATAATCACCAATGAGCGTGAGGGATTCTATTCTTAAAATAATACGCGAAATAACATTTTAGCCTTCCACCAAATCCCACCAATAATCACTAATGAGCGTGAGGGATTCTATTCTTAAAATAATACACAGAATAACATTTTGAAACTTCAACCATTCCCAGAAATGCCTATTTCCTCGTTATCGATCGCGCTAAAAATGCGTTTTCCTCTATTCAAACTCACGAAAATGAGTTTTTCACTTTTGATTATAACCAATTCGTGTTTAAATCCATTGGCCCGCAAACCTCTTTGTGGGGTGGGTTCAGGGCAAGTTACGGAAGGGGAAATCGTTTTCCGCTTTTCCAACTCACGGAAACGCAGTGAAAATCATCATTTTGAAACGTCCACGACTCCCAGATATGCCCATTTCCAAATCACGAAAATGCCTTGAAAATCATCATTTTGAAACGTCCTCGACTCCCATAAATGCCCATTCCCACTTTACCATTTCCACAAGAAATGCGTTTTTCACTTTTGAAAATGGCCAAATCGGGCCCGCGTACCGTCCCACCCTAGCACCCCTGTTTCACTCCATAGGCCCGTAAGCTTGTTGGGGGGGTGGGGTAAAGGTATATTGTAGAGGTGAAATTAGTGTTATCCCTCTAACGGTTGTTCGTGAAAACCTCCAAATATGGCGTCGAAAACGGACGAAAAAATCGAAAAATTGGTCATTTTCAAACGTCTATATCTCAAAAACAACTAGTCACACCGGTATGATTGTTACATTTTTACAAATCCGCATTCTTCCTCTACTCCCAGGTATCACATTCAATTTCGTCAGTTTCCTACGTTTTTCAAAAAATAAATTTGAAAGTGCGAGACGAAAGCTCACCTTTACCAAAAAAATTTCTCCATTTAAACAAATTTACACAAAATTTAAACATTAATATAAAAAAATCCGTTCTATACTCTTTCACCAAAAGTTTCACCGTAAATTTGTCAATAATTTATCTCTATATAACGACAATAATTGAATAAATTTATGCAAAATTATTAAAAACTATAAAATAAAATACTTTTTAAAAATGGTTTTATATAAAATGTACTTAAAAGTAGAAAATAATTTTTGAGCTGTCACAAATGGGCTACAACAGGCACAACGTGATTATTTGTGACAAAAAATAAAACCATGGGGGCGCAACCAACATTAGTGGTGCATAAGACCTTTTACCGGAAATACCCAAGTCCTAATCACAACTATTGACACTTAAGACTTTTCAACAAATTATTGTAAAGCTTCTATTGCCGTAAATCTGTAGTCTTGATCACAATTAGTGATACTAAAGGCTATTCAACAAATTATTGAAAAGATGGAGGCAAGCTTAGCTTGCCGGAAATTCCTGGTCCTACACAACTTGTAATACTAAGGAATTTGTACCACGTTACCTTTATGGTGATGGTAAAGTGTTTTGTATCACAATGTTAGACACGGAAGGTAATTGGAAAACATCTCTTTCGATTGTGCGTTCGGTAATCAGGAAATATATCCCAAGTCAAAAAAGAGCAGCGAACCAAGATGGTACAATGCGGAAGTGAGAAAATCGTTAAGACTACAGAGAGTATGCCACGCCAATATGAACAAACTCAGTAGAGATTTGACCACTGACGAACGCAATTTATTAATTGAAAAATTTTAATAGTCCGAATCCACCGCGAATGAAGCGCTTCGGAATGTATTTATAGATTTAATAGAAAAACACAAGTAGAACAGTAACAGGATAATCCAAAAGCTTTTGGTCATTCGCAAGGGGCCGTAATAGATCAACTTTAGTTAATCCACAACGAAACTAAAAGGATGAATATTAAAAATCAGTTCGAATAAAGCAAATATAATAAACTCCTACTTTCAAAGTGTGTTCACCAAGTCACCACAGATTACATCCATCACAGTAAATGATAATTTCCAGAAAAAGATGCGATTCGATACCGATATTTACACTCACGGAATAGAAAAATTATTAAAATATCTAAGTCCAGATAAATCCCCAACTCCTGAATAAATTCCCGCCCGCGTGCATAGAGAATTAGCTTCAGAGATAGCACCTTAGCTGCATAAATTATTTAGTAAATACATCAACGAACACATAGTAGGTACCTACCCATGGACTGGAAAATTGCGAATGTCACTCCCATATTCAAAAGCGGTGATAAGGAACAACCATCGAATTATCAACCGATATCCCCCAAATCAATCTCGTGTAAAGTCCTTGAATATATAATTATAAGTTCAGTTATGAGACACCTGGATATGCAGAACTTGCTCATAAAAACGCAACACGGATTCAGAAAGGGAAGATCTTGCGAAACTCAACTAGCTTTTTTGGCCCACGATATTTTAGTCCGGGGTAAAGATAAGGTTCCAGTTGACTAAATTTTTCTTGTCTTTAAAAAGGCATTTGATAAAGTTTTCCATAGAAATATAACACAACATTAGAATCTTACGGGTTAGACGACGACGCAATTTCCTGGATTGGAGAATTCTTAAGCAATCGCGTACAAAGTATTAGTGTATTAGACGGCTCTATCTCTAATGAATTAAGGTGTTGCACAGGGGAGTGCCGAGACCACTTCTGTACCTTTTGTATGTTAACGACATCGGAAAAGTACTTGACAGTAAGCTTCGATTATTTGCAGACGACGAAGTTGTGTCCATAGCCTTAACGATAAGCAAGCGCTAACGAAGGACCTCGAGGCAATATTAAAGGCACTGTATAGGACCTCTAGGCAATACAGGAAAAAATAACGCAATGGATTTTTGGAAACGGTAAAACTCTCCTCATAACAACTATTGCATACAGCATAGTGAACTAGAGACTGTAAAATCGGTTAATACCTCGTAGTTAAAGTGACTAATGATCTCTCGTGGGTAAACATATTCGGGAATTTACTGGCCAAGCTAATCGCAACCGTAAATTGGGATTTGTTAAAAGAGTACTGGGCATGTGCGAAAATAGTTAGGGAAATCAGATTCATATCCCTTGCTAGCAGGGTCGCAACAAGGGGGGGAAGGGGGCGCATTGACCCCTCCCCCCCGCTTAGCTGGCTTATGCAGATTTTTCAAGGAGTTCCCCCCCCCCACGATTCAGGGGGTTGCAGGGGGGTGCGCCCCTGCTTGCTAGATCCCACTTGGAATACGCTGCCAGTGTTTGGGATAGGCTTAAAAACGGAGAACGCGTGCGACGAAGATCGGGAAGGTAAGTTGAAGGCCGTTATGATAATCTCGTTAGCTACTGGCCTTTTGCAGCAACTGGGTTGGGAATCGCTTTCAGGCAGTCGATTAAAAGTTAGCATTAATCTACTATGTTCCAAACCAATTTACTGTATGACGACATTGGTAACATATTGCGAAATCCGACTACTAGGCGTGCTAATCGAGTTTCGCAAGATCTTCCATTTCCGAATCCGTGTTGCGTTTAAATAAACAAGTTCTGCATTTAACGAAATCTACATACTACGGTGTCTCAGATCATGATAATAAAATCAGAGAAATATAATGCAGAACGGACAGATTAAAAATGTCATTTTTTCCGCGAACGAACAGAGACCACAAACAGAGCCGCCAATGAGATTTTAACTAAGTTCGTCAATAGGTAGTGCAGCTGGTGAGTTGATTTACTTCCAAATACTAGTATCATAGAGTAAAGATATATCCCTACTCTGTGCTAGCATAATTACCTGCTATCTTGTACTAACAGCATGCCGTCTCTCGCACTGTCCATTCATGTAGTTGCAAAATACATAAACCTTTTCAGCTGATTGGTTTCAAACACCTTGTCAAATAATGAGAAAATAGAGAGGAAGTGTCTCATTTACAGTGAAAACGTCAAATCTATTTTTTTGTTTATTATTCGGTACGAAAGAAACAATTTTTTCAAAAGATTTCCGTGATTGGAAACATTTAAATCCAAGAATAGGAGAATACTGTAGAACACCGTAAAGTTATGTTTAGAGATACGTTATTTTCGCATTAGCGAAAAAAATTGAATCACCTTAAAAATATGCTTTTAGGATTTTTATTAATGTTTTGTGGTATTTGGAAGCATTTAAAGTGGTTTTCTATTTCGCAAACTAATGCTAAATAAGTCTTTTAGAGCGAATAATTGCTATTTAGCGAAATAGGCGCAAATTCAGACATTTTTACAATCTGTTATTCCCCGGTTTCGTTAACGAAATGTGCACCTGGGATTTCCGAAAAAAAAACGTATTTTCCACCAGCCTGAATCTGCTTCCCGAGCATCTGTTTGCTAGGCCTCCCTCTGACAACCATTGACCATGCGCCCCCATTAGTCATATTGGCAGACCGACTAGCGGACAATAATGAAAACCACTACAATGGAAACGTGTTCAATGCGTTCTTTCAATTAGTGAGAAGTGAAGTCAATCAGTGCCGTCATGGGACGAAGAAATATAGATTTGATCGACATTAGGCCTTCATTATTTATATTTTATTGCACATAGTAGTCTCCAAGAACGAATATTTGGACTAGGACTGCACCGGTCCATAATTTAAACCCTGACAAAAATTGTATTTTCAATATTGCAAGCAAATATAGGAATAAAAATATACGAGACTTTTTGTCTTTGGTTGTAACAGCAAGATTCTTGTTGTTCAAACAAAGAATGATCTAGGCCTAGAGGCTTGGAAATATGTTTTTCGTTTACTCTTAAGACATATCATTTTATCAACCCATCCATTCACAAACTACATTAAAAACGCGCAAATATACTCAATTCATAACAACGTACCATAATTTTGACCATTTCAATCCCAAAAACTCAATTTTGCTATTAATCTGCTAATTTTCTAATAATAAATGCTAAAAAATGCTAAATTTCAAATAATTAATGCTAAAAATATAAAAAAAATTAATGCTAAAAAACGTATCTCTAGTTATGTAACATGGAAAGAAATGGAACTGCGACAGATAAAAGGTAAAAATTTAGGCAACGAGTTGTAATGTCTGCAGAAAAAGAAAAGTGGAGATACATTCTAAATGTAGTAATGGACGTAGTACTGTTTCGTGCCAAGAACAACCTGCCACTAAGAAGAGTCGAACAAATTGGGCATCGTAAATCTGGTATATTTTTGAGTACTGTAGAATGGCCAAACACAATCCACAAATGAAAGAACACGTTCTCTATTACAAAAGGAAGCCTTTCGTACTTCTCACCAACTATACAAAACGAAATAATTTATGCACTAGGATCAGCAGATAAAAATAAAATTGTGGCGAAAACCCTGCAATCAAAATATTACATTATCTCATTTGATTGTACTCCAGATATCAGCCACCAAGAACCGATGTCAGAAATTGTGCGCTATGTTGACACGAATAATGGAAAGTGGACGGAAAACAAAATTTTTTTAGACTTACGGACGAAATTGTAAATAAATTAAGCCAAGATGGTCTCATTCTATCAGACTGTATGGTATAGTCGTATGACAATGGCGCTAACATTGTGGATATCAAGGTGTTCAAGCGCGAATCTTAAAACTGAATGAACATGCCAGATTTTTACCATGTAGTGCTCACTTACCAAATTTAGTTGGAGTTCATGCGTATTGTGTAACACCAGAAATGACTACGTTTTTCAGCACAGCGGAAAATATTTTTAATAATTTTTCCGGATCGACTGAACGTTGGCAAGCAGTATCAAATTTAAAATTGAGTTTGAAGTATCATTCTGATAGGAGATGGTCATCAAAATATAACTCCATTCACGCATAGCATACCTACTCAACTACCGCAAATAATGAAAACATTACATACCATTGCAGAAGGAACTGATGAAAGGTCACACATGTATAGCTGATTCTGTATCTTCAGCTGAAATCATTTCTAAAATGATTAATTTCGACTTTATTTATTGGTCGTATCGGATTATCTTCTTAAGTATTGACAAAGTCAATGGCATTTTACAAGAAAAAACAGTTTCCATTGAGGTTTTGCAAACACTTGCAGGGCCTTCTGGATTTTTAAAAATGATTTTAGAAAAAATCAAATGGAGCTGTGTATTGTTTCAGCAAAAAATCGAGCTTACGAGCTTTCGATAGAACCGGAATCTTCTAAAAAGCGTAAACGAAAGGTTAAAACAATGTTCGACGAAAGGGCCAAGAATGAAGCGGCCATAATTCAGTTAGAAATTCACCTTACTGTGCACTAGACAACCTCATTCAGCAAATGCGATGGAGATTTCAAAGTAAAGCTGCCGTAGCTTCTGATGTGTTTCCTAACAGGACTTTCTTCACACGAAACCTGAAGAATGAAATAAATCCGCAGCTCATCTCGCATTAAAGTACATACAATGATATAAATGCCAACGAGTTGTATTTGGAGATTGAAAGCTACAAAACACCAAACAAACTCATTAAAGCCCGATTTAAAAAGTGCAGATTACATTTCACTTCTTAATTGCCATGAAGAATATGGCTTAAGTGACCAGTTATCCCAATGTAGGGATTACACTTCGCCTAGCATTTAAGCTGCCTGTGACTTCTGCCAGCTGTGAAAGATCTTTCCGCAAATTAAAATTAATAAAAATATTTGCGATCGGAGATTAGTGAAGAACGCTTGAGTAATCTCGCTATACTATCGACTGAGTATGACATTGCGAACAGTATTAATGTAAACCATATTATTGAAAATTTTCTTCAAAAAAGTAAACTTTAAAGAGATTTTATAATGCCTATAGGAAATGAACCCTTATTATAAGTTTCCCTTCCCACATAATATTAATTAAGAACTAATTTGATGCTTAAATGCATACATAACTTCCATTACACTTTCAAAGTTATCGTGTTGTTATTCCTAGAAAAAGTCTTGCGAGGGCGCAAAATTCAAATCTTGCCAGGGGCGCTCATGATCCTAGCTACGACGGTGCAAACTCACTGCAGGAAGAGAAATAATGTCAGCTGGTTTACTTCTGTGGGAATTAGGCAGAACATGCCGACAGATTGTTTAATCATGGTTGTGGGCACTTTTCGTAAAAACAAGCGCCAAATACCGACGCAATTATAAAAGTAATGCAGCTGTTGGACCTTCACGATTTGCCTTTGACCCTGATGCCGTACACACAGAAAATTACTATTCCTCTATATTAAGAACACATTTGACCAACAACGCAAAGGTCCTTAATTTTCATGATTATAATGCAGAGAGAACACTAAAAATATTTTTGAAAAAGCCTACCCAGGGAAACGGACAGGAATTTTGCTCATGTTCGAAGAGCACTGGACTGTGTACCACATGTATTGGAGTGAATTTTTAAGTGTAAGCAGTTTCAATTTGATTTGGTAAAACGTCATGCAATTAGAGCTGGCACAAAAGTGAACGATTAAAAAAACTTAGAAAATTTTAAATGTTGCTTAATTAATGTCCTCCAATTAATCCTTTTGTGTAGAAAAATTTTGATAATTTTACATGACATTCTAAAAGTCAAGTAAAAGCCATTAAAAGGTATTTATATGTAAATGAAAAGTGGTCAACAAATAAATGCAATAAATTTTGACGATAACTTTAAACCTTATGTAAAATAAATTTTTACGTACTGATAAGTCAGACTCAATTGTAATGGTTAATGCAACCTCGTCTGGCAAGACAGATTAAGGGGTGAAATAAAAAACTACTCGTGGGGTGCACTGGACCCGTGTGCATTTTATGATTCTCCCAGAAAGTGAGCACTTCTAGCGTCAAGGCCCTTTAGCACAAAGTCCATAATGACCATATCATTGTATGGATGTGCTTTGGGACACAGAACATCATGTCGCCTTAAGGCAGAGAATTGTAATTATGCACAATGCATTTAAGGTGGCTGGAGCAATTTTTGTCAATGTTCAGATTTGCCTGAGTCATTAGTAATAGCTGTCGATAAAAGTAAAAGAACTGCATACTACCGACTTGGTTCACTGGCATTACAATGAAACTTAAGTTCTCTTATGGGACATACTTTGAAACAATTAGATTTTTTATGTACATTTTCTCTTAAATACGAAACAAAAAGTGTCATATTATATAAGCTGCTAACAAGTATTAAGGTTTAATGCCGAGTAAGAAAAGAGTTCTTACTCTGCATCTTCATTTCTTAAGCGTATTGTAAGACAAATTTCGCGCAGAAAATCCAAGTCAAAATAATGCTTTGAGGCGGAAATTCGGAATGTAACAGTTGCATCGTATACATTACTGCAGGAATGGCGATTTCCAGCGAATGAACAGGTGTACTTTAGTGGAACGTCCCCCAAGAAAACTTTTATCGGCCTAGAATGTGCCGTCAACGACTCACAATTACCGCTCCAGCCACCGGGCAGATGGCCCCCAATAACGCCACAAGTATAACTTCACAACCATTAAGACAAAACATTCTTAGGGTACTTACGTTTCAACATGAACGATTCCTAACCATCTAAAAATTGCATTGGCCATTAAGTGTCCTAACCTTCACCACACCCTTAACTAATTTGAATAAATTCTTGCACCCCTTAAACCAATATATTAAGAACAAAGTTGATGACCAATGCATCCATCGTATCAATTATTAACAATAAGAAAAACTTGCGAAATGTACGAAAAGGAAAAAATAGCAAATTAAGTTGCCTTAACCCAACAAAAAAGGAACCTTAACTTCCGAAATTAATTATCTCAGTGCAAAACCGAAACTACTCCAGGCCCCTTCACCTCTGAAATGATAAGTTGCAACAACACCTGGGTGTGAAACAAATCTCATGGACCTTCCACCCCGAGTTTTGAATACCCAGATTCTTGGCCGACCAACGTAGGCACTTAGTACCAACCTATACGCTAAGAATACAGCACCCCAGATCCTTTTCAGTTGGAGAATACCACAAACTGTGTACTTACCTCTCACCAGGATGTCCTGTTTCTACTGCAACATTTATTTCCCCGCCATCACAAGCTTCGTCTGCTAGCGCATATGAAACCGGTCCAGATGTGTTTCCATCTGCGCTGCGCCAATGACGTCACAGCGATAATTGGAAAGCCCCAAAACAGTCAAGTTTGCAACATATCAGTGCAGATGCACAATTGAAAAGCC
Organism: Pyrrhosoma nymphula; assembly: GCA_963573305.1. Taxonomy (NCBI): domain Eukaryota; kingdom Metazoa; phylum Arthropoda; class Insecta; order Odonata; family Coenagrionidae; genus Pyrrhosoma; species Pyrrhosoma nymphula. Next base: position 61,558,019 of record OY754338.1, on the reverse strand, counting down.
CCCTTAGTTTGTTACTGCAATAGTCATTCCCTGGCCAATATACCACTCACAACCAGCTCTTACCCCGTCATCATACCCTCACCTTAAATTTTCATCCATCCTGTCTATAGTTAACCATGCTCAACAGTTTTAGAGGGCTCGTGCCCATTGCAACACGTAAGGTTTACTTCCAACTGTACTGGAAAACAATCACCAACAGTGCTGCCTAATAGGTTTTATTGGTATGTAAAATGTCATCCACAGAGCAAACCACTTAAGGATATAGCTAACCATGTGATCAGACTATGTAACCTAGTTAAACCTTGCTACGAAGGAACATAGAACCTCATTAACTTATCTTAGAGCCACAATGAATTATATCAAATTGCTGAATCTTACAGCCGTAAAATTAATGTAATATCAGTCATGGCTAAGGTATATTGATCTCTTTCAGTTAGGGAAATTTTGTGAAATACTGCACTAACTGGCATACAAAAGCCACAGGAGTATCAGAGTAAATAATGAGAAATTTCTAACTCCATTTCAGCTGTGAAGTTAATTCCTTGATCCCTCGCAAAGAATATCTCCAGACAGGCAATTTAAAAAAGGAGTGATAACCCCACTGAACTGTCATGATAAGACCTAACCACAGGAAATAAAAGAGTAACTTTTCCAAAAATAATTTATTAGTGATGCAAGTACAGCAGGTCTTGCAGATCTCCAAGGTTCCACCCTAAAAACAAAGAAATTTAGATCAGTAAACATGTATAAATAGTAGCCTTACTCATGCGAACAATATTATTTACCTGGTAACAGGGCCGGGCAGTTCTCATCACACTTACTTCCAGCAGTAAGAGTGAAATAATGTCACTCAAGTGACCTGAAAAAAATCAAATACAAGCATTACACTAAAGTACAACAATGTGTTGCATTCCTCTGCTTGCACCAAGAGGAAAGTAGCACATTAATAGCTACTAAACCTACTAGCATCATAATCACAAAATCCATTGCAATGAGCCATATAAATGCAAAATTGAAGGCACCCAAAATAACAGAACTGAAGACTAATATTTGTCACTTCAACACCCCACCAACCCACATACTTGACAGACTACCTCAAAATGGAAGCAGTAGGTAACAAACGTTTGGACGCAGCTGATTACACTACATTCTTAAGCGATAATGGAAAATTGCAATGTTGTACGCTAAGACTCTGGGAAAAAACCTTTATACTGAATCACATCTAGCAAATACTACTACTATGCAGGTACAGAAATAATGTACAGGTTAACCCAGACCTTAAGTACTGTCACCCCAATTAACTATCCTATACTATTATCTGCACGGTTCTAAATAGTGCATAATGAACCCATTACTTATCAAAAACAAATATCAGCAACGGAAGCAGTTACATCAAATAGGTAGAAACACTAAGAAACTGACATTACAAACAAAAGTCAACCACCTAAGGCAGGTCCATAGCTCAAGCGGCATGAGGTCAAAATCAAAACAAAAAAATTCTTTCAAGATGACCCCAGAACTTCCCTGGTTTCAAAAAAAGCCTGCCACATGGCTCCACATCCAGACTACCAGTATGCCATTATTATGAGTCATTCATCCATGATGCCACAATTGCAGGGAAAAATTATGCACAACGGGCATTGTTTGCATTCAAGAAATACTTCCCCATCATGTGAATTATTACTAATAAATTACAATGCATTACCTGAATCACATGACATTATGACTAATTAACAAAAAATAACAGCACATTAAATAGATAATTATAAAAGTTATTTATAAGTGCACTCATAGCAACAATTTAGAAGTGCACCCCCCCTTGTGCCCTGAGGTTTAAGAAATGCACTAAACAACTAACTTAGAGTGATTACTTGTAACATTTGATTTTTTCTAAAACTGTAGGATTGCACGTGCCATTTACAGCACAATTCCTACCTCTGAACCACTGATACTATACAGGATTTTCGAGTCAGGCACGGCAAGTGCTGCCACTACCTGAGCATTTTATTAGGTTTCATAATCTGCCACTCGCGACGCTGACACTCTGCAGGGATCTGAACATGTGGCGAAAGACATACTTAAATTCTAAAAAACTTAACTCACTGGCTTTCAAATGGAAAACCATTGTTTATAGTGATTTAACTAAGCAGGCACATGCACTTCCACAATGGAGAATATCGGGAATAAATAGATCCCTATTCGCTACAGCGCTACGATGCGGACAATTTGGAAGCTATTAAAAAGCTCGCGAAATGACAGCAGAAAACAGCACTTCTCGTGGCAGAGTCAACAATCCTGTATATAGTATCCGTGCCCTGAACTATGAAGACAGCCCGATAAAAGAGTAATTACATATGTTTTAAGTACTAAGGTTCCTGGTGAATGGAATTTTAGGAGGGCTTACCCTCACTTACCATTTCATTTTCCTTCAGTTCATTTAATCAGCTCCTGAAAAGAAGCAATCAGCAAACCTTCAGCCATTAAATACTTAAAACTTGAAGTGTTTTACACTATGATACAGTAATGAAGAATGTAGGCATAAGTGAAACTCCCTGACATCACTACCCATCAATATATATCCTTTCCCTAGAAGGATCAGATTTCCAAAAGGTAGAAGTTACTCATCAGAAGCAGTGGTAACTGGTTTTCCTAGCTACTGACTCTCTAGTTTTAACAGGAGATGAAAGCAATAAAGAAATGGTGGAGATGAGTACTTGAAACACAGTAGAACTTGCTAAAGCTATTCATAAGCTGAACTCAAATAACAGGCATTACTAGAACGCTTGCATGCATCTTTACTAATTACCCTTGTTCGGACTACCTTGGCTCCACTTACGAGCACTATTAAAACACTAACAATAAAAAAAATTCCACACCAAAACCTAATCCAACAATATGCTTCCTTGATGACAGACCCGTTAAGTCATTCCATGTCATACACTAAAAACTTATCAGCCAATGGGATGCCACTGGCTACCGCAAAATAAGTAAGCTAACAGTTATTTGGCTAATATAGAGCCCACATTTTCTTTATATCATTTATACTAATTAGCGAGCAAAGCAAGGGTAACATTCACTGTATACATGCAGAGAATCACAAAACAGGCTTTGCTAAGTACCCTCTTAAGCGGATGCTAGATAATTTGTAATTCATTCAACAAAATGGAAGGGATGGATTTCATGAACCATTGAGAATTGCATATTCATACTAAATAATAACTCAAGAACTGAAAACTGATTGAGTAATGACTGGCTGTACACTCCTCGAGTGGTTACAGAGATTTATGGGCAAGCTTAACTCCAGCAACAAGGAACAAACAGGGTGCGTAGACCACTGACCAATTCATCGACCTTTGCCTTTATTCAATTTTTCCCTGACAGCTAGATGATTTTCAAACTTGTTACATCCCTGCTACATTAAAACCACACAACATTTCTGAAGCACATGATTAGTACAATCATGTGCATAAGAATATATTAAGGTCTGGTGTAGTACACACCCTGTAATTTCAGTGGAGAATCGTTAACAGATAGGCAAATTAATGCTGAAATTTTTTTGGAACTTATTTGCTTTGCTTTTTTGCAAATAAAAATGAAATTCGAAAGTAATATTAATTTACATTGAAATAAGGTAGCCCAAACAAGCTTCAGATTCAAACTTCACATGTAAGAACGAAGGTTTTCGCGGAGGTTTATGATGAACTTCTTCATATTTTCGGGTTCTACCGCATTGGTTGCTATGGTGATGACAACAGTTTTGCTGGCACTACTGCCAGCATCTTCAGGTCGAGAATAGATAACAAATATCAGCAACGGAAGCAGTTACATCGAATAGGTAGAAACACTAAGAAACATCACAAACAACAAAAGTCAACCACCTAAGGCAGGTCAATAGTTCAAGCGGCATGAGGTCAAAATCAAAACAAAAATTCTTGGTCTTCGACCTGAAGACGCTGGCAGTAGTGCCAGTGAAACTTTTATCACCACAGTAACCAACGCGGTAGAACCCAAAAACATGAAGTCCTTCACTTCACATGTCTGAAGAAAATGATCTGAATGGCAGATTCACTATCACACAATGATTAAATAACAATTTTATTGGAGGCTCTTGTTTAGTATTGTAAGTTCATTTATATTCAATTAGTGTCTTCAGCTTTTTCAAGAGATACCTTGTTCCAATGAGATTTCGACATGCGTGACTGACCTTTAACAAATTAGAATATGCACAAGAACTTCAAATAAAAAGACAATCCAATTGGAAGAAATGCAATTTAGATAATGCCAATGTTTAAGCTATAACCCCCTCACTACCACTACCCAAGGTTAATAACATTAGGGTAGATATCATTGCACCCTTGTGTAGGACTCCAAAATCATCCATAATGAATAGCATAAAAAAATCTAAGAGTGGAAAAATAAAGCATGATCAACTCTCATAGTAAAATATATTGAGAACAAACTTAAATGCACTCAAACATGGTGCAGTGAAATCCTACCGCTATATGTAAGGGGAAACTCTTCTTCTCTTAAGATATTCATTAGAGTAAGCAAAGGTACCCTAAACATATCCAACAAGGGTATCTTCAGGGTTTATTCACACAATTTGGTCAAGGATATTGGAGGAATGGAGTATGTGCAACATATTACCAATTATTCGGTAACTTTGTGAGATACTTCAAAATTCCCTGTTGGCTCAACTAAATGCTGCAGAACAGATGACAAGTGAAATTTTAAAACAAATACAGATCCACAAAATTTCCTTACCTAAATCCTTTTTCAAGAATAAATCACCCAAACAAATAAAAATTATTTACTTAAGGTTATTTTTTCCTGATTCAAAAGGTGAACATTAAACCTCAAACTCAAGTGACAGGCTGATTCACATGTCATATGAAGTGTCTTCCTCACAGAGCTCTATTCTACAACGTACACCAAATAGACCAATGCTTACCATTTGCACTTGTCCGGTATGTCCACTACCTCATTGGTAAGCTGTAAAAACAAAAAGCATTATTAGAGATGCTACAATTACACACATCAGCGTAACTCACGTAGATCTTAACTGAGCCTGCCGACAAAATGATTTAATGGTTGAAAAATTACCCTAAATTAACACGTATTAAATTTTACTCTCTAGCGGAATGAATGCCAACGCTGGGCATGGACGCTTCGACGGTTTCGAACAGACCGACAAAGGCCTAATAAGTTTCCTTGCCCGCTGAATTAGACAATCAATGAAAGAACATAATACGAGGGAGGTTTGCAAAATTTTGTCATGCAACGCTATTGGGAAAGACTACGTTTTGAAGTGGATGTTAACACCAACGGACGCATACTAACCTTTCGCCATCCGCTACACTTTTCGCAGCCGCAGTCGATATATCCATGATGGTATCGTTTTCCACCGCACGCAATGGCATATAAGCCACACGGCCCAACTGAAATAAGACTCTCAAAAAATGGTATTTCACGTACTATTAGGTAAATGTGCTCAAGGATTTCGTCATCTCATGAATGAGTCATGTTTCTCAGTCACATATTGAAATATTCCAGGCAACATGACTTTCCAAGAGTAGGAGCCAAAATGCCAATTTCAGCCGAAATAAATGCCCCAAAATAGAAATACGTATTACTATTACAAAAGTGAAAATATGACAATTTTGAAATGAGATGCACGATGAACCGCTTCCACTCAAGCACTCAAAATATTTGGAAGGCATCACCTTGGTGATACAACAACCTCATCGTAAATGCACATGTACAATCGGGGTATGGAGGATTTAAGTCACACGCAAACTTCAACTTCTTTACAAAGAAAGTAATTTATTGATAATTACGTTTACATTATTGGGGGAATGAAGCTTCGAGTACTTTTGGAGGACTCCAATTTTAGTCTATCCAAAACAGTAAAAAGTTTAAAATTACGGAATGAAAGCTTTTGTCCAAATTGTCCAAATGTTGCCATTGCCAAGGCCATTGAAGCAGAAACTCCACAAAGTCCTGGAAGCTCCCTTTGACCCCTTACGCAAACAATTGCTACAATACGCATGTTTGAACACAAAGAAATGGTGAAGACAATGACACGGACTGAATTGTTAACACTTCACAACTGTCTTACAGTACACAACTGAAGATCAATGAGTCACTTTCATAGTTCCTGAACATATAAGTACGCCACTTGACTTAAAGTGTCTTTCTCATAGTAAGAAGCAATTGGCTAGCCTAAGGCAACATTACTGAACGAATAAACAAAGATTAAAAATCAGGTTGACATTCATATTTTCAGTTTGTCATTTTGTACCGGTGTCACCTTCCGACTGCCGTCCAATGGGGATTCACACTCGCTCGCTCTTCCCGTTAATGCAAATACGACGCACGAGTCATACACGATGCGCCGCAACTGAACTTCCGGGAGTCGACGCAGAATCTAGAGTATCTAGAATCGTCGAGGCGGCATGTCACGGTCGAGGGGAGACGGTGCGGGGTAGCTACGACGAGAAAAGACGCAACGATTGTTAACTCCCAGTAGGGTAGGGAACGCATTCCCCCCCGCCCTCGGAGATTTGACCAGCAAGCGCGCTGGCCAAAGCATCCAACGCGTGCACCCTTGGGGCTGTGCCACACATGTGGCCTACAACTCCGAGCGCAATGCAGAGGTGCAAACAGCGGGGAAGAAACAGCAGGCAAAGTAAAATTACATGCACAATTGATTCTTAACTAAATGAGACAAGCAAAGCAAAATGTCCACATTTTAAATTTAATTTGGACCATCTGAAATTGCATGCACTGGCCTTATGAATGGATTGTGACTTAGTAAACAGCACAAATCATACTTTAAGTTTACTAGTCATGAATATTAGGGAATTATGAGAGGCAAACTCGACCCTGAAGTAACTTCCATCCATGTCCTCAAATAGTGAACAACAGCATGCTTATTAAAGAAAGCCTAGTTAATACTTAAAAAAAATCAACATGTACTAATGTGTAAGGCTTTTTTCAGCCCTAACTTTTTCATTCAATAAATTAACTACAATGGAAAGGATAAACCTTACCGTCTAGGAGCTGGAGGGCCATAGGGGTCGAGAGTATCCCTCTCATAACTACAAATAAATGAATTATTTACATTATAAGCTATACTGGAAAAACAAATATTTATGAACAGCACAAACTTAACATTCAAGAAATAGTGCGAACATGACATTAGCAAAACCCTGAACAATGAAGTGCACAATGAAAAAGCACTTAGTGAAACCTTTGTTCACCTTTACATAAAGCAATTACTTTCATGGAAAAATACTTGATACAATTGTGAAGGCAATTCATTAACATACAGGAAGGATAAAGAGATACCCCACACAAAATTTAAAAGCATGCCTTAGTATTCAGGTGAACTAGATAAGATGCCACGATTATCCAAATGATTTTACAAATAGCATGATACCATGAATGACTTTGAACATGGGCATTTAGAACACTATTTCGACAAGCTTTATATAAAATATAGCCAATGAAATAAAGCAATTACTAAGGCACTCCCATTTGGAACAGGTTATGTTTAACTTTTTCTTAATTTTAGGCACCACATACAGATGAAAACTCAATTGTTCAAAATTAATTGACAATAGTATAAATTACTCCCAGGAAAATTGACAGGAAATCCCAGAACACCATAACATTACTTTCAGAAGTATGCTACCGAACAAATGGTGGACAATAACACCAAAGGTTAGATTATACCATTAAAAAAATTAAAACATACATTGAATTTCAATATCAGAACATTTGAAGCACTGCATACTAGCTGGGAATGTGCAGTGCAACAGTACAAATAGTTTAGCAAGAAGCATGCAACTCACAAAAGCAAATCCCACACAAAACAAGAAGTATTTGCGATAAAACCTACCCAGTGGGAGCACTGCCATAGGCAGCTGGGGGAGGAGGCGTTCTTCGACGATAGATATCAGGAGTTACTCTCGCAGGATATTCAGTACGGCGCTCAAATGCTGGTGATGGAGGAATGGGCCTTTCATAAGGAACACGCCCAACATCTGTGAAAGATCTTCGCTCATATGGGTCGCGAAGCATGTCAGGGTATGTGCGACGCTCTGGCTCCCTAAAAAATGACATAAACATGCTACCTATACAATGACACTACAGAAGTAAAGCAAAAACAAGTGGAAGACTGAACATAGCCAACCACAAACATACAATTTAAAAGATACCCTTACCTGTCACGGGTTCCAAGAATGGGTGGTGGGGGTGGGGGTCCCCGTGCGGTGTAGTAGCCATCATAGCCTCTGTCATAACTGTCATAATATCCATTCCTCATTGATGGTGGAGGTGGAAGTCCAATCCTATCCATTCCTGGTCCCCTGCCATCCATACCAGGTCCTCTTCTGTCGTAGTCTCCACGACCATCCCTCATCATGTATGGAGGTGGTGCACGTCCCATGCCCATCCCTCTCATTGGCCCCCCTCTGCCTCTCATCATTGGACCAAAGCCTCTTCCACGGCCACTCTTCTTACCAGTGGATTGCTGAAACAAATCAATGATTTCTTACACTCACCCGACACCAACTTTCAATACTATGAGAGACTATCTATTTAGCTGGCTTCCACAAACTGATGCTCAGATATGACAACTTACCTCAACACTGATTTGCACACCCATAAACTCAGCATTGTTCAGGGCCTCAATGGCTCGGCTAGCCATTTCATCAGTCTTCATGTGCACAAAGCCATACCGGTTTAAAATGTCGCACTCCGTGACCGTTCCATACCGCTCAAAGAGTGCTCTCAGATCCTGAGCTTTGGCGTCTTCAGGGAGACGACCAACGAAAATTTTGGTTTTCTGAAAAAAATAATAGTAATCCCAAATTCTAACTTTGCTACTGCAAAAAGGTGATGTACACAAATCAGAAAATTGAAAAAAATACTCACGGGGGGTGTACTTCCAGTGCGGATATCTGAAAAGGAGGAAATAAACTAATTACAGCACTGCAATAACCCACTCGGGATTCAACAAGTAACTTACGAAAGTACACTTCCATTAAATTGGATCACTTATAACAATTTTCCCAGAGGATGAAATGAGCGAAATAAAACAAATAGTTGCCTTTCACTGTATTAACACAAGCATCAGCCATTTCCTTGAGCAAAAAACCTAGCGACCACAACATTAGCATATTACTCAGTAACACTGCCCTAAACTCAAAACTACAAATAATCTCTGAAGCAGTTGAAATAAGAACTAGTTACGACCCCCTGAAACAACCAAACGGTAGCTTACAGGGTAGTAACGCAGGTATTGTCCATAGGATAATGTACTATGCGGACCTAAGGGGGAGGCTTCATCCGATAACTTTGACCTAGACCTCTCAGAAAATGATCAGCAATAATGTCCAAGAATAACGTACTAGAACATGGAGCAATTCAGGCCTCTAATCTACCACCTAGTAGTCTGCAACAAGGTTGCGAGGTTTAGTTAGGTCCTCAGCAAGCCACTTGCAATTTCCGAGGAGCATGTTAGGAAAAATAATCTATCGTACGTATTAATTCGGTTGCTTTGCCGTGATTATAAGGCCAGAAAATGCGACAAAAAAGCAGATCGAACCGTCATGAAGAACCCCCATTTAAGATGTGACACCAGTAACGGTATGTAGTGGACGCTGCGGTGAATTAAAGAAGTCCTCGTTGCGATTGCCTTCTTAGCGACTCCAATGCATCCGAAAACCCTGAAGGCCAAGTCAAGGCACTAAGGGACAAACAGGAGTCGCCCCTCAGTTCATCTAGCAGAAAAAAAACCCGAATTTCGATGAATTCCTTATTGCAATTACCAGTCAAGGTTATTTAAATACGAAGACTAGACTAAGGCCTGATCAATGGCCATACCGGATGGTTCACACAGTTGCCCATTCAGAAATACCCGTTTCACCACCTTAGGAACAACATACACCCAGATGTGGCAAACAGGGTGTTACGTTTTTTTTACGTTAAGATTTAAGAAAACAGACAACATAGGGCATATAAAAAAATGTCAATTTGATGCCTGTGTACTAATCACGTAACCGTTCCGCCAGTAGAACCAAAATGCACTAATTAGACTTACCCATTGCCTCACACCCTTGGCGTGGTTTTCAGAGTATTAAGTAGATTGCATTTGAAATCGACGCAATTACCGTCAACTAAGTGCAACACTATTACGACAAGAATTGACGAAATGCCAGCTACATTTACAACAATTACAATCCAGGCAGGGTATTAGTAAAGCTCACGTCATATTAATTATCCGCGGGAGAGCAAAAAACAGTTTCCCGAGAATTTCGTAATTAAGAGTAAAAACATTAAACATTGAAAAAAAATATGGGCGTATCTAAAATCAAGACAAGGCGTGGAGGCGTAATTTTAGCAGATCCAACTAGTGAAAATTTAAGGTAACTTACATCAAGAATAATAGATTAATAAACTAGCATCCCCGTTAATTCCAAAATTAGTCCGTAAAATATTACATAAGCATTTATGGGATTACACTTTTCGAAGAATATTTGTTAACTTCCAGAGTTCCACCGGCTTCGCCTTAACGAAAATTGATTACAAAATTTAACAATATTTCACTATGTAATTGCAAAATCTCTCGTTTCCCTCACACTTCAGAGTTACCGATCATCGGGCAGATCAACCATGAAATCTCACTACGATTAATCATTTCACCTCCTTTGCATTTAGTACGCCGCCATTATGGTGGCCCCGACGCTCAATGTGAAAACCACGCCAAACAACCTCGAGGATCTAGCGGATTCTCGCATCTTATTCTTCAATACAGCAACGCGACTAACATCAAAATAATGGAACTAGAAAACTATTAATAATGCAAGTAATTGTATAAAACCGGAAGTGAAAAAATCTACGCGGGAGAAATAGGACGCCGGTGTGAGATGCCAAACCACTCCAATGCGATGAAAGAAAAATAATTAGCTACCTCTTAAACTCCTCCCTAATAAAACGCCACTTAAAAAATTAAATGAAAGACATTACGCTGTAAGCGTGCTACCCTATTACTTTTCCTATCATTGCTAACCCCGACGCTTGATCTAGCACGTGTAAATAATAATGTTTTTTATAGAACCCTAACAACAATTACGTCAAAATTTGACTACAACATTGAAATATAGCCATAATAAACCTTTAGAACTGATTAAACGCGAGAAATCTATCGACTATCCAATGCTACCGAATCAGCGTCCCGACGCCAGGGCGTGAGAATATTTCGCCGGCATATATAAATGAAATACATTCGAATTATGTTGAATATTATCTGAACTACATCAAATACACATGGAACAAGTATTAATATATTAATTAATGCAGAGTTAAGACTTAGGACGCGCTTACCGTCACCCATTTTTGAAGTTTTTGTGAGATGCGTAGTTCAACGATCCACTCTGCTCTGGCAATGGCGTCGATCGAGGTAGCGTCCCTTCAACCTCTGCAAGAGGTCCCTGAGAGTTGAGCCAATAAGAGTGACTATCTGTAAAGGGTTAGATAGTAGCCAATAGGAACATCGTTTTCTTGGGAATTTTTCTATCGAAGGCCAGTGACTTTGGCGCGAAATCGTTTCTTAAGATTCAATACATAAATAAAATTTAGTCGTAAATCAATAAATAAATGTATATATTTTTTTTAACTTCTAATAAGACTTTTTTATACCTAAAAACGTTATATATTTCTTCGTGTTCTTAAAGCCGTGACTCATTACATACAACTTGAGGCAACAGAGAGTGATACATATAATTGCATTTTATATAAATTATTAACTATCTCTAAGCCCCTATTAAGTACAAAATAATTTTATTTGGAATATTTAAAGCCTAATTTTGATATCTAATCGAATGTTCTGTTACATACTGAATCAACCGGCTATTTGCTCCCTCATGAATGGGCGATGACATAGCAATAAATAATTTTGCCACTCATATATCGTCAAAACCCAGGTTCTTTTGGTGTTAACAAGGAAATTCCTCTTATACATGAAGGCAATTAACAAACTAATTAGTTTTGCATTTGTTAGTTTGCGATCCCCCTTATCAGACTCCTTATCCAAGAGGCAAGTTCGTGTATAAAATTTCCTTGGTACTCAATTGCGCCGGAGATAAGTAGGAGGCTTAGTTTAAATTATAACGATACTTTACTTTATTTAGATTGAATCGTATGTCACCAACGATGGTACACAAATCTCCTTACATCCTTCCGAACGATCAGCCGGTTGTTGCCTTAGAGTGTACCACCGCATTTAATGGCTTAACTCCTAAAGAGAAAAAATATGCCCATTATTTGAGCCAAGCAGCATGGAATGGAGGGCTGGTAGCCCTCGTTCAGGTAAATTATGACATTGCCATTTGGTCTTAGGTGGTTTGCTGCTATTTATTGTATTTGTGAACGCTCTGTTGCAGACTTCTCCAGAATCACCTGTTATCTATTCACTTCTCCATAGAGTTTTTCTGAGCCAGTCACTCGACAAACTTAAGAAAATTGCAATTGAAGATGCGAAGCTCACGGAAGACGATTTCAGGGTACACTAAACGTAATGAAATGTAAAATGTAGCCATTATAGTTGCCTAATTCATCAACTTATTCCAATTTTCATTCGTCAGGCATTGCTTGTTTATGTTTCCGGGTTTGTAACCAACGCAGGAAATTACAAAGGATTTGGAGACACTAAATTCATTCCTGGACTGCCCAAAGAAAAGTTTGAAGCATTTATCTCACATAGCAAGGCGTTCAGTGACGATCCATCCGGCATTGAAAGAACATGGAACAAGATTTCCGAGGCTATGTACTCGTTGAAAGACAGCGAGAAAACCCTTGGTTTCGCCGGAAAGGTGAAAGTTTAATATAATTATGAAGCTTATTCTTAGGGGCTAAAAAATAAATATTTTTAGTAAGAACTCATGGGTAATATGAGGTTCTGATTTTTGCTTCCTCTTCCAGGGCATCACCACTTATTTCTCAGGAAACTGCACCATGGAGGACGCGCAAATAGTCAATGAATTTATGAAGTTCAAATCTCTTTCTGCGTACAATACAAGAGCGTATAAATCTATGAAGGATGGAATTGCTCATTATCAAGTAAGGGAATGATTGTTTTTATGTTACAATTATGTTGCTATTTCCATTATATTCTCACCTTCAAGTTCACCCACCAGTTAATTGACTTTGCGGTCACTTGATAGGATTAGTGTTATTATTATTAAGCCTTTTGTAAATTGGTTATCAACAGCATTAGACCTATCCCCAAAACACATACACGGGTGCCCATACCAAAGATGCAAATTCATGTAAAATCAATGAGGGCGTATCTAAATATAGGGAGGGCATATTTGAAAGTACCTGTCTACTGTTTCATCCCCTGCTGTTAAGCTGAATAGTAATTGATAGACCAACTCTATTGAGGGGATTGGTTGGTATGATGGCTGCTGAGCAGTTATGGTATGTATACCTTGTGGACATTGGACTTATCTGATGTTTACAGTTGGTTTCTTGCAGAGACAACTGAAGTTATTTGCCCCATGAAGGAAGAGTGGTAGGTAGATTGGTTGAAGAATGGTTATTGGGGAGTGCAGAAAGGTTGGAGAGGGAGAAGCATGCCTCTCTGGGAAATCAACCCTTTCCTCCCCTTGTTCATTATCTGCCATTACACCTTAGTAAAAACCATGCTCCTACCACTTCCCTCACAGTGTCAGTGCCTTCTCAATTAAAGGTGCCAAGGGGTTTATTGTTTAATGTCCTAACCAACAGTCTGAGTATTACACATGATCTGGTGTCAGCATGGCACCCATGTAGGGATCAGGATTTCACAGTGAAAACCTATGTCACCCTCTGGATACATAACCTGGACTGTGGGATAGGAAGCCAGTACATTATTACTCCAGCTGCTGCACCAGCCCAATCCCCAATGTTGTGCCTTGACATCCATTTAGCTGTCATTTGAAGTTCCGTTTTTCATCTGAGAGAGGTGAAACAAAACTTTTGAGTAAACTCCTAAGGAGATGAAATTCTTCATGAAAAACCAGTTGACTTGACCAAGATTCGAGCCTCTATCTCCTAATTGTCGGTCAGGTGTGTTAGCCAGTTGCACTACCCTGCCGGTTGCATAACTGGCAAACATCTTACCTGGTATGGCAAATAGTTTTTTCCTTGTTAATTTCATCCACTTTGGTCCATCCACCTTTGCACCCATGCTTGTGAATGCATATCATATAAATTGTGCTATCACAGTGAATTGAAAAAAAAAATCAGAGACTGATTGTACGGCAAAATTTTCTTTATTTTTCCTCATTCCCTACAATCCTCCCAATCTCTAAATGGTAAGAATTGCCTCATTAGAGAGATTACTGGATCAGGAATCAAACCACGGCTGTGGCTTTTTGAACCGACTCCCAGTCCAGGTGGATTATATCTTGTGGCAATTTCTATATATTTCATTGCTGTATATTTCGCAGGAATGAAATTCGATGCATCCTTCACAATTCTACACAGTGTCCTCAGATATTACTTCTTGCCTGAGTGAATGAAAATATAAGGAGAAATTATTAAAGGAGTGCCAGTTTCCTAGGCCTAACAACATTAATTAAGCTGCACCCACCTCAAACGGGTGTGGTATCATATATGTACTACACATATATTTATGTTTTTGGCATTGTTAGAGTCTATTCACAAGAAGCTATAAATATAAATGTGAAATTAAATGTATACATGAGCTATTTTTAAAGTGATATTATATGATTACACCATTTAAAAATCAGAAGAATTTAATTCTGACTTGAAAGGAAAAAGTGAGAAAATATTTCACGATGAAAGAGTTAAGGTAATGGTTAATTATTTTTGCTTGTGTCAAAACCTTGAATAAATGCTGCTTTTAAAAAAATAGGAATGCTACCTACCATGTAACTGAATCAGTGAAGCCAGCTATCATTATGTCATGAGGATACTGTTTGTTGATACCTTCAGTACATACGTACTCACTATTTCCTTTGATACTTCTGCAATATTTCACAGCTCAGTCAGCAATGAGTGATGATTTATTCTGGTCGGTGCAATGACCGAGTGGTTTTCCGGAGCTCTAGCATTGAGCAAAAATACTCTCCAGTGGTTTTGGAGCAGCTCCAATTGATAAGAATTCATAGATTTAAATTATAAGAGCAAAAGTTGTGGAAATTTTAAACATTATATTAACACTAGAATGCCAGAGGGGTCATTTTTGACCCCTTTTGATTTTTCAACGTGGCTGTTTCCCCCAACTTTTTTTTCAAATGTATTTTTGATTTGTGACTTCTATTCCATTCAGTCAATGAGTATTCCCTGAAAAAATATTCAATGTAGCACACACCCTTTTGAAGAAATTAGTACTTTTGTAATGTAATTGGGAGGAAGTGCGTCGTGGAGGATTCCGTTGAGGGTGTCCTCATTTTGGGGTTTCAAAATATGGTATGGTATGACGAGACCAAGTATGGCGTTGATGTTGTTGATCAGATGGCTCGAAAATACTCAGTAAAACCATCCTGCAGACGTTGGCCCGTGCATATGTTTTCAAACATTCTTGATCTTGCTGGAATCAAAGCCCATGTACTGATTTTTGCTAAAAACTTGGCGAGGAACTAGTTCAGCAAAATGCTGATTCTTGACAGGGTGGTCCTCACTGCATCTGACGATTCGGATGTTGCTAATTCTGAAACAGCAAAAATTCGCAAGACATTTCAGGTAAAATTGTAATGTAACAAAGGTACAAAGGGTAGTAAGCAATGGTAGTAAAAGCAAAAGTAGGGAAGTAAGCTGTAAGCAATACATTGGCAAAGAAACGTACGTGGTTCACTGCCTAAACTTCATCTCACCTTGAAAATTTTAATTTTGCTCCTGAAAATTTAAATGGCAAGGCTATTTTTATATGAAACAAGCAACAAATGCCACACTGTTAAAACTCTAATTTAATTACCTGCAAATTCTCGCAGAATCATTTGTAACTTTGGAAATAAATAGTTTTCTTAATATTTTTCCATGTCTAAGCCTAACCTAACTCTTGCCAAAAATTGTCATCATCATCCGTTAAAATATCAAAAGGCATAAGAATACTACAAAATAAACTCAAAAACGACGCATTCACTGAGCAATACAATAAGAAAACTGGGGGTCAAAAATAACCCCTTAGGGATCCAAGGGTGTGTGCAACCTTCAGGCATTCTAGTGTTAATTCCTACAGGACAATCCATTTTGTGTAGAAAGGTAAGAAAAGAAAGTTCCACAAAAATGAGGATGGTTGACTGCCATAGCCATGGCCATTAATACCTTTAATGGGAAATGATTACTTCAATGAAGAAGAGGTTTTAGGCATTGTTTAATATGCTTCTCATATTTGCCCACTCAACTGGATGTTCTTTAAAGCCTCAGGAATTGAAATGGATTTCTTTAACATTGAATGCCATCATCATCAACTGTTAAGGATCTTCGCTCTCCTTAGTCTTCCTTGGTGATCCCTCCCTTCATTTTTCCCTCCAGTATTGTTTTCAGTTGGCTTTTGTGCTGAAAATGTTAGTATGTCTCTTCTTTTTCTTATATTTTTCATTAAACCCCTTTTCCCTCCAACCCTTGGTGGGAACTCTTCATTCCTGATTTTCTCTGATCTTAACTATCATTTATTAACACCTCACATTCTTCTTTGTTCAGCTGTGGTTATTGCCAAAGTTTCTTTGCCATATAAGAGTATGCTGCCTACATATGTTTTTATGAGGTGCTTCTTCATTTCCAAGTTTTTGTTTTGCCATGGAAAGACTTCATTTGATAAAACCTCCTCTTTGATTGGGCTCTTCTGCACGTAAGCTCTTCCTTGCTTATTCCCTTGTAAGTTTATTCTGCATAAAAAACTTATTCTTTTTTACATTTCGTGTATGCATTGACGAGGGATTACATGGCGGAGGAGACTTTATAGTCTCAATTTTGCTCCAATAAAGCTGATTTTTTATTATTATTATCAATGGTGATCCAACTTTAATAGCAAATACTACAACTTACCCCAGTTCCTGTCCTCCGTCCCAAGCCTCATGGTGACTTTGTTTTCTTGATTTCTTACACAAATCATCATTTTGGTTTGCTTTGTGTTAAAATTTTAAGTCATACTACTTCATTGTTTTTACCTAGAGTTCACCATTCTTGCCAGATCCTCTTTCTTCTCTGATAGAACAGCGATGTCATCAGCTAAGCATAGCCTAGCATGCTGACTTTTTCTCTAAGAACATGTATTTTTGTTTTCAATTTTTCCTTTATTCCATCTATGAATTTCTTTGTGGAAGTTATTTTGTTATTTACAAAGTAAGGTTAAGTATATACCTATAAATTAGATCAGTGTATTTCATCCGTGTATCTTAGAGAAGGTCAGACTTAAGGGAATCATGCAACAAAGAATTTCTTCATACCTGTTAATATTAGTTAGTAACAGAGGCGAATATAGGTTAAAACTTTGGGGGAATGGAGGGGGGGCAAGACCATCTAGCTAGTGGGGCCCGGCTGTAGTTTAGGTATCTGTGCATATGCACCTCTCACTGGAGCCTTATATCAGGGGGGCCCTGGCCCCCTGGGTCCCCCTCATATATACGCCACTGGTTTGTAAGTAGCTTTAGCTTGTTAGACTTTATGATGCTTAGTTGTGAGAGAACCTTTTCTAGCTTTGTGTTGTTAATTCTATTCCTCAGCATTATCTTGCCACTGTTGTGCAAGACAAAGCTTTTTTGTGTATTTTGATTGGGTTAGCCCTTTAGCTCCAGTAAACGTACAATGGACCCTCAGAATTAATATTTAATAAATGTCTCATCATCATCAACAGTCATCAATCTGATGATATTAAAATCAATAATTTCTTAGCTATTACATCTCCAATAGTGCTCAATGATGAGTGCTTCCTTCAGCCTGCGGATAAGGGTTATACAACCCAAAATAAAAGGTTGCACTAACTGATTCTCGGAGGCTGCAGCAGCTGCTTGGTTAATACCAGTTTCTGTTGGGGATTGGACACCATAGGTTACCCAGGGAAAGTGGGTACCTCATTAACCTCTCATTTATTATATCAAACCCATCTTTCATGATGTATACCTTATCTCTCTTCCATAATATGTTACTTAACATTTATTAATATGTGATTTCACTTGCTGTCCCTCAGTGAATAAAGTGTGCTTATCCTTGCTTAATCTAACCATTCAGAAATTATGGGGGTGGGCTTCAAATGGCTGTTATTAATAATAATGCCCATAATTGTATGACTTTCTTTAGTATTATTATTCAAAATGATGCTTAACAGATATGTGGTAACTTTCTGATGCACACAACTCTTTATCTCTAACTCATTTGGCTGTGCGTTATTCTCTGTTTTTGATAGTGCAAGGCTTTATTTCCCTCCCAGCACATCTGCAATGCTTTTAAGTCAATTGAAAGGTTTGAAATCGAACTCCATAGGTGTCGATGGAATCAGTACTAAAATGCTCAAAGCTATTCTCCCTGCTGTAATGCCAATTATACTTTATGTCTATTACTGCTCCCTCAATTACTCCCATATTTCCTACATTGTGGAAATCTGCTCTAGTTCGACCGATTATGAAAACAACTCCTAAAGAAATGTCCGACTCCCAACCCATACCACTTCTATGTTCTCTTTCCAAACCTCTTGAGCGCTTAGTACATACATACTGTTACAGTGGAACATCTTACATGGCATAATTTCTTTTACAAGTATCAATCTGGTTTTCTTAAACACTATAGCACTCAGTTGGCTTTAATAAAGGTAACAGATGATATTCGCTGATCTATCAACGAAAGAAAAGTAACAGTTTTTGTACAATTTGATCTGAGCAAGGCCTTCGACTCACATGAGTAGACCACGGCCTTTTACTTGAACGAGTCAACTTAAGTTTCCTTACTGAACCATTCTCTTGTTTCACTCCTATCTCTCAAATCATGAGGAAGCTGTAAAAGATGAAGACTATAATGTATCACTTTTCCAACCCGTCTTATGTTGAGTTCCACAGGGGTCAATTCTTGGACCACTACTTTTCAGCATTTATATCAAAGAACTTACTAACATAATAGCCCTCTGCAAATATCACTTTTATGCTGATGATCTAGAAATATACCTTGAGTCCTACCCCTCGGAAATCAACCACGCCATCACTTTGGTCAACAAGGATGTCCAATTCATCTGTGACTGGCTGACTGAAAATCGATTAAAACTAAATCCCAACTAGACAAAGTCAATAATCTTTGGAAGAGCTCCCATAGTACATACATATGTTGCTCTCAAGTGGCCTCCCTAAAATTAATGTTTTAAATATCCCAAATGACTACTCCAACACAGTCAAAAACCTAGGAGTTTATTTAAGCAGTACCTTAACCTGGCGCAAGCAGGTAAATTCAGTGACAAATAGAGTCCATAAAACTCTATATAGAATGAAGTATTTCAGGCACCTAATCCCTATAAAATTGCACCAGAGGTTGGTTCAGACCTTAGTATTTCCACATTTTGGCTATTGCTTTGTTATTTACTCCGATGTGAACAAAGAATTAAGCATTAAATTACACAGACTCCAAAATTCCTGT
Source organism: Pyrrhosoma nymphula (assembly GCA_963573305.1). NCBI lineage: Eukaryota > Metazoa > Arthropoda > Insecta > Odonata > Coenagrionidae > Pyrrhosoma > Pyrrhosoma nymphula. The sequence goes on along the minus strand of OY754338.1, from coordinate 61,538,387 downwards.
TTATGATACATCTTTAATATCCGTTATGATGAACACATAACTCCTTACTACATAAAGCTGAATTGGCTAAAACTGGAGCAGAGAAGAGCGGTTCAAAAGGCCTTTGCAATTCTTTAAAGTAGTCGACACTAATACTCCATCATACTTATAAGAAAATTGATATTTAATGCCCAAACGACTGAGAGATCAACCCACATGACTAACTAAAACATATCCCCAAATACCGCACTACTAAATGCAAAAAAATTCTACATCTCCTCTTGTAAACTGTGGAACTCCCTGCCAAATTACATCAAATTATCCAGGAATATCTCACAGTTCAAAAGGAGCATGACTGAATCTTTATTTCCCTCAGTGTCCTGAACACCATATTCTTGACTCGCACAAATAGAGCTATATTTATTATATGTGTCTGTTATTTTCTTATTTGTATTTGTTATTTTGAAATTATATTCCAAGAGTCGTTCCCAGAACAATAAAAGCTATTTCTATACCAAATACTGCACAACTAAATGTGAAAAATCATTCTATATCTCCTCTTGTAAATTATAGACTCCTTACCAAATCACATCAAATTATCCAGGAATGTCTCACAGTTCAAAAGAACCACAACTGATTCTTTTGTTTCGTTAAGTGTACTGAACCCCACATTTTTTACTTTTAATAATCAAATTATATTTGTTGTTTTTACTAGTTTTTTGTTATTTGTATTAGTGATTTTGATTATTTGCTATCTTTTGGTTCATTGTTTCATCAGGGTCCTGGCTGATAATTTGTTTCCTTCAGTGTGTTGAACGTCACATTCTCATTTAAGCATATGGAATAATATTTGTAAATTGTTATGATGATTATTTTTATTTTCTGATTTTTGTATCGTTCAGTGTCCTGTCTGATTAATAATTAGTTTTGGCATTGTAAACGTGACAATCCTTTTGCCCATGCCCTCTAGCTGATTTTGTTACCACAGTTTTGTGTATTTTTTTGTATTTATGTTTTGTATCAGTTGCCCCATGGTATAGCATGTACATACATATTTTGAATTTATGTTCCAAGGGACTAAGTGCCCAGAAAAATAAAGTTGTTTCTATTTCTATCTTCCTTATTTTTAGGTGAAACTTGCTTCTGTATCAGTAGATAGCCCTCCTGAAACTGAGAACTTCAAGGGAGCAGTTTTTAGCGTTGTTTATGGAGACTATTCACCTATCTTGAAATTGGTCAATGAAAATTTAAATAAAGCTCAGGTAATGTTGCATTATTCACCCATCTTAAAATTGGGGAATGAGTGTGGATTAGATATGCCTTCCAGGTTCTCTTCTTTGTGGGCTCACCCAGGTTAACGAAATTTTAACAGTTGTCCCAGTCTGCTTCAGGCTACCTGTGGTACGAGTGCTGCTTGTCGATAAATGTTTATTGTCCCCTCTGCAGTATTTATCAATGTTGGCGAGTCTACAGACCTCATCTATCTTGAAGGTTAATGTAGCTCAGTTGAAAATTCCTGGCATTTGGATGTGATGCCAATACGATGGGAAAGCAGTGAGGTTGGCAGTGATCATATTTGTTCTGGTTGAAATCAGCAAAGAAAATGACCACTTTCATTCACACCCTCTTCTAGCAGCTATTTAGCAAAATAAGACAGACCTAGAACAAAATTGGGTTTCTTCGCAAGTGCCAGGAGCTTTCAACCAAGCTCTAGTTATGGCATTGTTGACTATTAATTAAGGGACTTCGGTCACTCATTTTCATGCAACTCAGATCAAGTGCTTGGTAGTCAAGGTCGTCGAAAACTGTTGATCATTAAGAAAGATGGTTTATGTAGACCCCTCAGAGTGTTGATAAAGGCCACAAGAGAAACAATTGGAGGGCTTAGTGTCAAAATGGGCAAAGCCCATCATAGTGGGTTTTGAGGAGAACATGTTTAAAGTTGTGGGTATTTGTCCTGTTAATCAGTTCTACTCATTGCTCTATAGAACTGCTGTCATGTAGAGGCAAATTTTCAACATTAGTACTATGTTCTATTTTGCATTAAATACAACTCTAAACATCCTATACAATCATGCTGCTTGGCTTCTGGGATTCCCCCCACTTAAAGTTGTCTATTATTGAGGACTACAGTTTCTCCAGCCATCCTGCATAGCATGCATCATGCAGCCATCCAGCCATCCAGCCAAGCAGCATAATTTGAGACACTGTGGAAACCTGAGATCCAAATCCTATACAATTGCTAATTAGAAAATGGAAAAAATAGACTGGGCCCACTTGAACACAGTGCCCTCCAATTAAAGCTTGTTGATGGGCAATGACAGTTGCTGACTTTCCCCCCTGGGATGCCAATATTTTACTATATTCATGTGATTTCTGAAAAAAAATATTTTAAACTATTACTGTACCTATACTATTGCTGCCTTTTGATTGTATTTTCAGTGGGTCTTCATCATCAGTAATTCTGCCCTAATTCAGGTTGCAGCGGTTGTGATGCCTCCACAACAATCTGTCCTGGGCCTCTCTCTTCATCTCTGCATAATTCTTTCCTTTTGCAATATCCATTATCATTCCGCACCTCCTTCATCCTCTACCTCTCTTGTCATCTATTTCCTTTCTATTTATAGCTTCTGAAAACCATTCTTCCTAAAAATATTTATGTTAAATACATTTGGCCTTACTATTTCTGATTTATCTGGGAGTTCTTCTTTCTTCTCCAACCCTCCTTACCTTGTTCCTAATATTATCCATCCATCCAATCTTCTCCATTCTTTCATAGCCATGTTTCAAAGCCTTCGAAGTACATACTTCTCTCTCTTATAAGTCCACATTTTGCATCCTTACAACACATTGCACCATATGAAGCATTTTGAAAATTGTTTCCTGATTTCCATCTTGATGTTCCTCTCTGATTCCAGTTCCTTTATCTTGCATAATGCTAACTTTCCTTGCACTATCCTGGGAGTTATGTGTTAAAATTGGGAGATTTGATGACCTAATGTTTGGGTGCTAGTTTTAAATATTGGTTTTACTTTCAGGAATATGCTGCCAATGACAATGAAAAGAAAATGTTGGAATATTATGAGAAAAGTTTTCAATGTGGAAGTGTTTCTGATCATAAAGAGGGGTCTAGATATTGGATCAAGGACAAAGGCCCTGTGATTGAAACGTAATTATTTTCATAAATTTTCTATGCATAATTGGCCAGTCGAATTAGTGAAATTTGTGAGTCGCCATAGCCTGTTGATGTTAATGCCCTTGGCACATACACCCTACCTAAATACTTGCATAGGTATTCTTAGCATGTGCCCGGATATTTGGGATCCACCAGGATTTGTATAAATGAGTATGGCTGAGCAATTAGTTGGATGTATACGTCTATTTATTATATATGTACTAGAAGATGGTGCCGGTTGAATATTAGTGGGAAGAAGGTAAAAATAAAATGGTTGCATAGGATTAAAAGAAGCCTCCCAATGTGTCATTCAAATTGCATACTGCATGAGTTCGTGACCCATCATAGGGCAAGGGCAACTCAGGGCTCTTGATTCTAGAATTCAAATAACTTCTGGCAGCACAGCACATAGGAGGTCAAAGTGTGCACAACTAAGACTTGAAAGTAACTGATTTATCCCGAGGCTACACTCTTGACTCATAGGCTATACTCTGACATTCCGAGGCTACACTCACCATTGGTCATTTTCTAGTCATGTGCCATAGAGCTTCATAACTCCTTTTTCTCTGAGTGGCTAAGATATTTGAATTCTTATATAGTTGATATGAGTTTCGGAAAGAGCAGTTTGAAATTGTCGATGAAGTAATTCAATGGTGGGAACACTGGTGTTCATATGAAGACTGGCTTAACCCCCTTCATAGAGGCAACTTGTAGGCATTAGACTCTTCTACTGAAAAGGGTGTTGCATATATCAGGCACCGTTCTTGTTTACACCTGTAATGGATATTAATTCAAGCAAAACTAATTTTTTTGGTAAGAATGTAAAATGTATGTTTAACATTTTAGGTACCATATGAAGGTCATGTGTTGGTTGATTAATTGACAAATTCTTCATTCATAGTTGTTTGAATTTCTGGATAGAACAAAAGAATGGACTTGTGAAATTATTTTACTTCTTCCTTGCATATGTAGTTACATCGGATTTATCGAGACCTACAGGGATCCAGCCGGTGCCAGAGGAGAGTTTGAAGGTTTTGTGGCAATGGTCAACAAAGAAATGTCAGCCAAATTTGCTGAGTTGGTGGAGAAAGCTGAAAACTTTCTGCCTAGGCTTCCATGGCCAAGCAGTTTTGAAAAGGATCATTTTCTTAGGCCAGACTTCACATCACTTGATGTCTTAACATTCTCTGGAAGTTCTATACCTTCTGGAATCAACATTCCAAACTGTACGTAGTGCAATATTATGGGATTATATAAAAAAGGGAATTATTAATTCCTTACCTGATAGTGGGTTTATCTATAGACCTTTGGTCCATGGCAGAATGACCAGCGTTTTGGTACAAATAAATTGGCGTTGTTAATGCTTTCAAGTGGCATCATAAAAGTTATTTCTTTTAAAGCAATTTTTCCCTTCAATGCCCAAAATGTGTACCTAAACTTTGAAAAATTAATGCCATGGAATAAAGAGATTATTGAGTTTTTATTTTAAAAACAATAACATTAAAAACTTTATGTAATGACTTGGAATTTGCTGGCAGTGAAAGGGTTATGTGAAAGCTGAATGAAAGTTATATCAAAATCACAAAGCTGGCGAATGTGAAATGTTCTTTGTTGTAAAATTCTCTATAAAATATGGAAAACATGTGACACCGTATAGCATGTTTAAAAATATGTTTTGGCATTAAACAACAAACTTCATAGAAAGAGTGTTTTCTTGTAGAGAGGAAATGCTTGAAAGAGTAACAAGGTACTACCATAATCAAAATAAAGCCTTTGGTTTTTTGTTTGTAATTTTCTTAGCCAAGCCAATTATTTGGTTTTAGATATTGTAAATGCTTTTGGTGAAGTATTTTATGTGCTTTCTTTTCCTGGATTCCTAACATTTTCATATTTCTTAAAAATATTAAATTATTTTTTTTAGATGATGAAATTCGGCAGAGTGAAGGTTTCAAAAATGTATCCCTTGGTAATGTAATCCCAGCTCATTACAAGGATTCCAAGATACCTTTTCTAAGTGAGGCTGACCAAGAATTATTGATCAAATATAGGGTCAATTCCTTTGAGGTAAGTACATTTAAAATCATTTAAAGTTAATTTGTTAAATATGTATCTTATTTAACTATATATGTGTGTATCGATGTGTACAGCTTAATATGTATCACAGTTATGCATGTATCATATGTCCTAGTGTAAAGTGCACTGAGTAAATCAATACACCCACTCCCCGATTAACGCTCTTAATTCGTTCCATGAAAAGCGAGCGCTAATGGAAACAGCGCTATTCGAATCATCAAGTTCCATGAAGACTAATGTTATGGAACTTAATTCGTCCCCAAGATACTGCTTTCACCGTAGAAATTTTGCATATTCTGCTGTAAAAGTAATAATCTGCAGTTAAAATCGCTTTAAAAATGATTTAACGTTAAATAAACATTGTTTTTATTCTATTTGTTTAAAAATTTACAGATAAATATGAATAAATAGTTACTAATAAAGAGCTTTGGGCTTTACCTAAAGCCAAATGAAGATATTACGAATTAACACTTAAGCGCACATATTAAAATACGTAATAACTTAAAATTGTGATCCAACAATCCAATAGTTTCTCTAAATGCTTCAAAAATAACAAAATTGATGAAAAAACTATGATTCACAGATTAAACTGTAAATCACAAATGAAAATCAAAACTAATGAACTTGCGTGATAGACGCCTTGACTCGACGGAAATTATTCACGCGAATAGGTATACTGTAAGGCCTCTTACTGCATTTTATGCTTGTGAGCACTTTGGAAGTAACAAAACTGAAAATATTAGGAAGGACGATGTGCAAAACATGAAAACAAGGAACAGTTGAAGGCGCATCACCGTCATCGTCACGGGAATTCTTCCGGCTCTTGCAGTTGATCCACATCGACGTCATCAGTATGATCATTGCTGCTGCTGTCTTTGGTTGTGGTGGAGAATTTTCTTTGAGCTTTAGAGAAATAACTGTCTAAAGAGAGTTGTTTTTTCGTTTTGTTTCTTTCTAGTAATAGTTCCTTGTAACAATTCACAGAATCTTTTAAACTTCTAGCAACTAGCGAGCTTCTTTCAAAATCAGGATCACTTTCTTTTATGAGATTACGTGCACAGTCGATGAGATTTAAGATATCATTAATATTTGATGTAGTTAAAACTTTAGTTTTGTTTCTGATTTCTTCATCATCACACACATCTTCGCTCCGCTCTTCCATTTCCAATGCTGTTGCATTTATAATAGATCTATATCAGTCAGTTCTTTTTTATTAGCCTCAATTAGGTCCTGAACGTCTTCAGCCTCCACTTCGTCTAAACCGATCATGCGTGCAAGGTCAACTGTTTCATTAATGACGTCCTCAGGTATATCAAAAACAAGGAAGTCAATCGCACAGTCGTCCCAAAGATTTTTCCAAACAGCATTCATAGTTTTTTCGGAGATCTCACCCCAAGATTTTGATATGTTTTCAATGGCCTGTCGGATATTATAAGAGCGCCAAAATTCCTTCAAGCTCAAGCCGGCTTCACCCTCAGATGCCCTTACAGCTTGGTTGAAAGTCTCCCTTAAATAGTATGCCTTGAAAGTTGAAATGACGCCCTGGTCCATTGGCTGTAGAATCGATGTTGTGTTCGGAGGCAAGTAAACAACCTTAACCTCCGAGCATAAATCACCCAAAGTTCTTGAATGCCCAGAAGCGATATCTAATATCAACAAAGCTTTGTAATCTAAAATTTTATTGATACAGTACTCTTGTACAGCTGGGCAGAAATAGGTCGTGAACAACTTATCGAAGACTGCAGTGGTTACCCATGCCTTCTTATTAGCTTCCCATAGGACAGGTAAGCTTTGCTTATGGCAACCTTTAAGAGCCCTAGGGTTTTCCGAATGATAAACAATCATTGGTTTAAGCTTAAAATCCCCAGCCGCATTTCCACCTAACAATAATTTGAGTCTATCCTTTGAAACCTTGAACCCTGGCATTGATTTTTCCTCCACTGAAATATATGTTCTGGATGGCATCCTTTTCCAGAACAATCCAGTTTCATCAGCATTGAAAATCTGATGAGGCGAATATTTTCCCTTTTCTATCATTGCCGCCAATTCAACAATAAATGTGGCAGCTGCGCTTTCGTCCGCACTAGCTGACGAAAGCGCAGTCCAAACCGCGAACAGATATGTTATGCAACTTATAGCGGGCTTTAAAGCGATTAAACCAGCCACGGCTGGCGGTAAATGTTTCTACACTGGAACTAGCTTTGGGCAATTCATCGTACAAACGCCTAGCTTTTGCTTGAATCACCAACAGACTTACAGATATGTGCTTTTCAACTAAATCTTCCAGCCATACATTTAAAAGTCTTTCCATTTCCATAATAGTTTCACATCTAAGTATTTCTTGTTCCTATCCTGACGGCAGCCGAAGGAGTTGCTATTTTCCCATACTTCTTTATTTTATCTGCATTCTTTACGATAGTTTTTACAGTGGAACCAGCGAGGGATAAAGTCTTGCAAATTTCATGTTGCCGCTGTCCAGCATCAAGACGTCGCAAGACTTCTAACTTTACGCCAAATGATATTGTTTTTCTTTTCTTCTTCTCCAGCTGCCTATTATCACTCATTGCCTATTTTTACGGGGAAAATACAATATTAGAAATTGAGAAAAGACAAAACAAAAAAACTCCTATTAAATCATGCCCAGAGCACAGTCGAAAGGCTCATTCATCAAATAATTCCATTACGTGGTAATGACGAAAGGTGGATGAAAGCCTTGATGAAATCATTTTTCTTCCTTTTATACACTGTACTATACCGAATATTCAGTAATGAAAGTTTTTCGTCAACGATTCTCTCTTCCAGCAAAAAAAGCGTTGCAGAATAGTTCCGACAGGCGACGGGTGCACGGGGCAAAGCGATCGATGCGCATCACGGGATTTTCAAGAGCGTTAATGCGGAACCGGAGAGCGTTAAACTGGAACAGGGTCTTAAAATATTTTCAGCGCTAATGCGGAACAGCGCTAATCGGAACTGCGTTAATCGGGGAGTGGGTGTATATAAATAAAATAGTAAAAACCTTTTCCTGCACATAGTGATTATGTAGGAAGCAATTGAGTTTGGAATAAGACATCAATGTGAATAAGGGTTCGAATCCCGCATGGGGAGGAGTTTTCACTTCCCAGGACATGGTTGTTTGTGTTGTCCGTTATGAATTGTTAATGCACCTGATGTAAAGGCCCAATGAGTGGCTGTTTTTGGGGGTGTTGTAAAAAAAAAAGAAAACTATAATAGAAAACATGCCATTTACTTTTTGTATATTATAGTGAATTGTATTGTGCCTGGCACCAGTTTGAGAGCCAAGATACTGGCATTGACACAGGTGGCAAGTACCCAACTTTACAGAATTTAAAGCAGGCAATGTGGTTGAGCATGCTCAGCAAATATGTTGGCAAAAGTAGTTGGTAGCTTGCTTATCGAGCATGCTCAACCATGAGTGGGTTTAACAAGCCTAGTTGAAGGTTGGAGTGCTCAGCTCAGGGCTTGGTTGGATGTTCCCTTCAAGCACTAACCGCTTGCTGGATGTCTGAATGTGTGTGGGGGACTGTTGACTACGCTCGCCAGTTTGTCATTTACTCATGTTCGAACTGTCTGTAAACTCATGAGCTGAAGACCATTTTTTAATGGGGAAAACATGGGAATGGCTTTATTTGTGTTGATGAAAACACAAAAAGCACAAGGCAAGAGGCACAAAGAATTGAAAAAGGATTTAATACAGGAAAAATTATAGTTTTTTGAAGGAAAACAAGAGGAAAATCCATATGGATAGGGAAATCATTAGTGGGAATGCTCATGAACCTAATATTTGCCGTATTTGATGGAATATATGTAAGATGCACCTGCATTTTATTCGGGCATACACTGGAAAAAAGTTTTTTACTGTCCATGCAAAAGTGTAGCACTGTATAAACAGTAGAAGTCAATTTAGGAACTATAAGGGTCTATTTAAAAAAATGGTTTCAATGGGAAACGTGTTTCTAACATTACTAAGATACGTATTGGGCATACCTTTTTGGGAAAGTAATTTCAAGTTTGTCATAATCCATTTTGGAATCATATGTCATAGACTTGGAGATTGTTTTGTTATTTTTGTCTTGTTTTACTACTTAGGGATTACATACTTGGTATTCCAAAGTCTTATATTGTGGTGATATATATGATTTATAAATTAGTGACCTAGCATTATGAATTCCAGGTTTAGCGCTTACAAATTAGGAATGTAGCATTTTGTAGCTTATTGATGAAAACCACAAATAATTTTCATTGATTAATTAATATGTGAAGAAGCATATCAATAATTAAAGCTACATAAAATTTCTTTTGATTCACATGACAAAATTCCTTGGTGGAAAGACGTTCAAGATTCTTTTGAATGCATTACGGCAAGTAATCCCAAAATTTCAATGAATGGAAGTAATTTTTTCAATGAAATATCTTTGTAAAAAGTTGAGTAACTGAGGATATAATGAAGGAATGGGATGAAAAATGTAACGGTCTTCCTTGGTGGGCAATAAACAAACACTTACGAACTCGCGTATAATAAATACATATATATATATATATATTGAAACAACAAAATGAAACATATACATACAATAGGTCACTCCACCGTCTTCTGCCATTCACTAGCAACACACAGTAAGTTAAAAAACACTTTCTTCTTGTGTCGTTCGTTCCACCGGGGTGCGAAGGAGTGACTGCATGTAGGAGCTCCTCTGTCCTTCGAAGAAAACTCCCGGCGGCGACGTTACCGCCTCCTTAAATTATTTTCCTGGAAGTTCGCTGGCGGGTTTTAAAAATGCGATGTACCGCGATACCGTTGAACGGTACATACTCCTCCCCCCCTCAGTCTAGGCCCACGTGGGTTTTTTGATGAGTTTTACATGATGAGGCTCTTTGGCTGTGGAGTCATTGCAAAAAATACATTAGTAACAAAAATATGAAATCACATACTTTAAAAAAAAATAGAAAAACTCAAGTTTCCCTTTAATGAAAAGGTTTGAGTTGTGATACATGCGCTCTGGTCACAAATTTGCCTGTGTTGACATCTGTCAGTCCCACAGTTACCGGAGTGAGGAAGCGTTGGATTATCACCGGTCCTTTCCATCGAAAACTAAGTTTCGCTGCCCGTTGATCACACTCTTTACTAAGTGGATGGGATCTATATAACACAATATCACCAACCTTATATGGGTGCTCACTTCTGTTTTTATCATACGCTCTCTGTGCTTTGCGCCTCGCAGCTAGTAAATTATTCTTCGCTCTGTCCCACTTCTCCCTTATATCGCTAGTGGTCGGGTGGTTTGGTAACAGGTCATTTAAATGTCATAAGTTGGACAAAGGATCATTCGGTCGGTACGTGAACAGTAATTCAAATGGCGTGTAGTTATGCGATTTATGTCGAGCTGAGTTGAAGGCTATTTGTAACCACGGTAGATGTCTATCCCATGTCATCTGCGAATGTGCGTGGTACGCTATTAGAGCAGAGTGTAAGTTTCTATTAAAACGCTCCGCGTGTGACGGTTTGGGATAATATGGCGTTGTGGTGAAATGGTTGATACCATTTGAGAAACAGAAATTTTTGAAATTCCGAGACGTAAATTGCAAACCGTTATCGGAGACAATTTTTGAGGGAATGCCAAAGTTCTGGAAAATAATCGACTGTAATGAATTTGTTACCGTTTGAGTGGTAGCACGTTTCAACGGTATTAGCCAAACAAATTTACTGAATGCATCTACGCAAACCAGAATCATGGAATTTCCGGGCTTCGTTCTCGGGAATTTTCCCACAAAATCTATAAAGATTTTTTCCATGGGACGTTCCGCAATATCCGAAGATAATAACCCAAATTGGGTTTTCTGGGCCGGTTTGCTTAAGGAACAAAGCTTACACCCTTTTACCCTCTCTTTTATATCCCTATTCATGCCCTTCCATGAAAAACATTGTCTTATTTTTTGAATGGTCTTATGAATTCCTAGATGCCCCCCACTTGGGGATATATGATAGTATTAAAAAACCATGGGTATTAATTTTGGGGTTAGTACGACTTTTGGTTTATTAGTCCTCGTATTCTCACAACACAAAGTTCGTTCTATCATGGTAAACCCTTTCGGAGCATTCCCGCCTTCTAGGTTCTCAATTATATTTTTCAATTCGTCGTCTTGCATTTGATGCTGCCGAATTTCTTGAATAGCTAAAGGAAAGTGCACGGTTAAGGCATTAATCTGTGGTGCCTCGTGACCGTTAGTGCACTCCTGACTGTCGGCGTCAAACATTCGCGATAGTATGTCGGCCACAATATTTTGAGTTCCTTTTATGAGCCGCACTTCAAATTTTAATGAAGAAATACGCATAATCCACCTACCAATTTTACCTAATTGTCTAGGATGTGCCAGTAACCAAGACAGAGCTTGATTATCTGTTTCTAATAGAAACTCTGAATGCTCTAGGTAATCTCGAAATTTATCTATGCCGAATACTACGGCCAAACATTCGAGTTCATACACTGACGATGCTCTCCGCTCCTGTGGTGTTAATGAGCGCGAAGCAAAACCGATAGGTTGTCTTAAACCGTCGACCTCTTGCGAGAGCACAGCTCCTAAAGCCATTGAGGACGCATCCGTCTGCAATATAAATTGTTTTGTAAAATCGGGTATACGGAGGACAGGAGGTTGCATAATTGCTTCTTTAAGCCTCTCGAAAGCCAGTTCCTGCTCTTCGCTCCATTGAAATTTCACTCCTTGCTTTCTTAAACGATTTAATGGGACCGCTAGCTGGGAGAAGTTAGGTATGAACTTACTGTAAAAATTCACCATCCCAATGAATGCAATGCCTTTCACGTTTTTGGGCGGTTTGTAATCCCGAATAGCCTTAGTTCTCTCTGGATCGATCCGTATTCCATTTGATGACACCAGATGTCCTAAAAATGATATTTCATTCACCGCAAATTTTATTTTTTCGGGGTTGACGGTAAGTTTGGCAGTTCTTAGGCGTTTCAGTACTTCGGTTAAATGACGAATGTGCTCCTCAAAACTATTAGAAAATACAACCAAATCATCTAAGTAATTATACACGTACTCAAACTTAATGTCATTGAAAATACTATCCAATAAACGGGTGAGTACCTGCGCTCCCGTCGCCATTCCAAAAGGTACTCTGGTAAACTGGTATAGATTCCATGGTACACAAAAACTAGTTAGATGTTTCGATTCCTCAGCTAAAGGTATCTGATGGTAGGCCGAGTTTAGATCAAAAATTGTAAAGTACTTAGCTTTACCAAACCAGTTGAATGCTGTATGCAAATCGGGACTTGGTACGGATTCTATTTCAATATTCTGATTTAATTTTCGGTAGTCGATCACTAAACTGTGTTTATTTCCCGGCTTAGGGACCAGAAACGCCGGGCTGGAGAATTGTGATATTGATGGTTCAATGACACCTTTTTCCAACAAATCGTTGATCTCTTTGCGCAATATATCCATTTTAGGAGGACCTATGCGGTAGGGGTGTGATTTAATTATCTTGCTATTGGTAAGTCTAATCTCGTATTGCATTATATCGGTTAGTCCCAATTTCGGAGTGAGTACGTCGCAAAACCTTTCGTAAAGTCCAATTATTGCCTTACAGTGGTCCTCATGCCCTGATAGATGGTTCAAATTGGGAAACTTTTGTTTATCCTCAAAAAACATTTCTTTAGTGTGTTCGGAGAGCACCTCCGATCCCGTTTCCCCACAAAATGGTACATAATCCTTTTTTGCAAAGGAAAAATAGATAAATCTATTCCTAACATTTATGACCATCTGTGTCTTAGATATGAAATCAGTTCCTAAGATCAATTCTTGCCCTAAATTCTCAGCGACTAAAAACGAGAAAGTCCATGAAAATCCATTAATTTTTAACTTGAAAATGACACTGTATTGTATTTGGAGCTCTTCATTAGATGCCGTTAAACAAGTAATATTACAGGTTTCTATCCGTTTGATACATTTAAGCTGTTTTTATTTATAAAATAAACAAAAAGAAATTACACTTCGGACAGAACCGGAATCAATAAGGGCCTTAATTAGAGTGCCATTTATATCGACCTCTACCTCAGGAATAACCCGCTTGGTTATACCTCTTATGCTCCGGCAATAGATTCTGTTGTGAGTCCCTTTCAACTTCCTTCCTGTCTGACGAGGTTTTATTCTTGCCTTCTCGGAAACCCCCTCGCGGTTCCCGGGCCGTATTTGTTTAAATTACCACGATACTGCCAAGTCGAACCGTGTCTACCAACTCCACGGTATTCTCGGTTACGTGATCTATATTCATGGTTACCTCTCGCATTGAATGAAGGCGGGGGTTGGTTGTATATTCCACTCATAAAAGGTGGATTATAACCAAACTCAGGGTTACTTATCCGATCCAGTAGGGGTGGAGGTTGATATACTTTGCACCTCTCTTGAATGTCTTCGATCTCCCTCCCAAATTGCAACAATTCAGAAAAAATTAGGACCTTCTTTCCCATTATGTGTTGCAAATATGACGGATTGAGGTTCTCACAGGCTAACTGTAGTAGCTCAGTTTCACTAATGGGGCATTGAAGTCTCCGATTCATCGTTCGTAGGACTGTTACGTACTCATCGATCCTTTCACCTTCCCCCTGAGTCCTTCAAAATATGTCTCTCTTTAAACGGATATAATAACCCACTGGCAGGAAAGCCTTACGAATTTCTTTGACAAAATCATCCCATGATTTCACGTTAAATTGATTGGAAATAAACCACTTCAACGCCTTTGGGCCCAGTATTTCAGGTATCAGTTTCCACATTTCTGATTTTTCTACCCTTCGACTCTCTCGAAACAACTCAGCTTTTTCTATGAATAGATTTACACTTTCACCGGCGTTTCCTTCAAATTTTAATCCCCATCTTGATAGGTCTTGACCCAATTCCGTTAGTGCTTTGCGTGCTTGGTTTTCCACTTCACTGAGTCTAATTTCATCTCCCTCATCGTTAATAGCTTCATTTCCTTTCGACTCTTCACCCAGTGTCCTTTCTGATTCACGTTTATCTAACTCCCTCACGTATTCTCGTAACTCCCTACGCAAGTCGTCCAAGGTTCCTTCTTGCCTGAGCTTAAAACGCCGCGCAAAATCAATCGCCTGTTCCTTCGTCAATTCATTTATCCAGCTAGTGCCGGAGGGAAGACCGCTACGTGCCATAACGCAAAATATACTCTAAATTTCACTAAACAACAGGAAAATAGGGAAGGATTTCTTCTTGCCGCTGAGGTCCGCCAGGGCTTTAAGGTTATAAGGATGGACCATGGAAGGGAGCCAAAGGACCAGACAACGACAAGCTAATCTAACCACGCTCTGCTACCATTTGTTTCGTTCCACTGGGGTGCGAAGGAGAGACTGCATGTAGGAGCTCCTCTGTCCTTCGAAGAAAACTCCCGGCGGCGACGTTACCGCCTCCTTAAATTATTTTCCTGGAAGTTTGCTGGCGGGTTTTCAAAATGCGATGTACCGCGATACCGTTGAACGGTACAAAAAATACTGTAATACAGGGTGTCCGGTGACCTGGAAAACCTTGAAAACCGGGAAAACTCAGGGAAATATTTTGTTCTGGAAAACTCAGGGAATACTCAGGGAATTTTGGTATTTTTCCGAAAAACCCTGGAAAATGCATGGCAGCCGATTTCCATTAAGGCAGAGAGAGAGGTTTAATCAATGTATCAGGAAAATGGAACTGCTTCATCAAGGTGAGTCGAGCTGATAAGCAACATTGTTTTCTATCAGAGAAATAAATTTTAGAATTTTATCATGTGACAAACATTTTTTTTGTGCATTTTGTAAATCACTATTTCTCCGGAAAAGTACGTCTTAGAAAAGCATTCTTGGTTGTATTGTCATTAGCAAAGCATGAGTCATTAATTTTTAGTGCCAGTTAAAGGCAAAATAATTGTTAATTATAAATTGATTGATATTTATATTCAGTTGAGTGAAGTTGCACCTGGCGGCGATCCGCCCTGAATTACTATGCATAAAATTGCTGTGAAAGTGCGTCGATGAACCGAGACTGAACTGGAGGAAAACATTTCCAAACTCAGACATTCTTTTAGAAAATTCACATAGATACTTATACGACTCATAGATCTTCATACGATAAAATTCTGAAATTTACAACACAAATAGAGAACAATCTCGTTTATCAGGTACCATAATTTGGTACCGATGCTACAAAGGAATTATTAAAAAAAGTAAAATTGTCTGCTTGAAATATAAAATAAAGGTAAATTTTTACGGTATCGCCTAATTAAAAAATATCTCTAATGAAATAAAATATTATTAATAATATTTAAACGTAGAGTATATTTTCTTTAATCTGAAGTAAATGGTTTCTATGCAGACCTCTAGGTTTTTTTGTTAACAGAGGCTTCTGGGATCGGCTGGGTTGTGCGCGTTGATAACTTCCGAGCTTTTGCACACATTGCAGGACACATCTTCAGGAATTGGTTGATGAATCCCATTTCTGAAGATGCCTCCTGGAATGGCCACGAAAGCTTGGGAGTTATCAACACGCACAACACAGCCGATTCCGGAAGCCTCCATTAGCAACTCTACTCGCTGCAAAAACTTAAAATCTTAATCCCTTGGTTTTTTTATTGTTTAGCTACATTGTCGAGTGCACATACTTTTGTGCCCGACAGTTGTGATACTTTAAAATTTAACTCAAAGAAAGAGTGCGATTTGATAAGTGCCCATCTATAAGAAGGAAAGGATAATAAAAGCGGCTCTCATTGATGCATTATTGGAAAAGGAAGAATCGTGTTTAAAATTGTTATTTACCTTAATTACGGTCGTGCAGCCTTTGATTTCACATCTGGAAACTATGGCGCTTTCATCAAAGTGGAAAAACTGGTGAATAAAATCCAAAAGTGGTCGTCTCATGCTTCAGATTCACTGTCCAATATTCATAAGTCCTTGTCACAACTCACTGTAAGAAGCAGTAGCGAACACAATTGGCGTTGGTGTCGCCGACGTTAAGACTGATGAGGATAATGCAGGAGTCCACAAGATGTCCATCCAACTGAGAATTGGCAGCATCAAGATATTAACAGTAACCCTTGCAGCTTATAAGATCTCATGCGGCTACTTCCATTAGCGGCGGACCATTCGAAGGAAAATACGTGACAATTCACTATTTTAAGGGGATTTTGCCCTCAAGAGACTTCTTTGTATATTTTCTGAGAAGTTCATTTTATTACGGTCCATCCATTTATTCTTAGACCTCTTTCAGGAAGGTATGCACATGACATACTCTTTACTACTCGGTTAATCTTTAGGGAAAATCCCCAATGTGCACCTTTTATTATCCACCGAGACTGACCACCATATTCCAGCGGGGAAATTCCAGCCGGTGGTGGCAGTGGGGCTTAAAACCAAACCTACAGTCTTACTCGCTGTCAATGCGACCTCACACCACTCAAAGATACTTCATTGAACCTCACAAGGTGCCACACCCTGGCGCGGACCCCAGGCACGGCACTCAGGCGCGGACTAAGAAGGCGACAAGCAGGTGTGTTACTGGATCCCTAATCCAGTTGTGTAACCCTGAAGCATGATCAGGTTCGTTTTATCAGTGCATGTAAGGCGGGTGCGGAACTCGGAAGCTGCACCCTTTTACATGGTCTAGAGGGGTACCTGCGTCCGTAACTCTTGTGTAAACAAGTGGTATGGGAAATATTTGAGTTTTTTTTGCTAATGTCAATAATGAATACCCTAATTAGTGCTAGTGATTATTAATATAGTATACTTGTGTTAGCCACGAAGAGTGATCCGAAATGGCATGAAAAAGCACTTAACCAATGCCATCTGGCACTAAACCATTTCGGGTAATTTCGTGCCTCTTCCGGTCCGAAACTAAACCATTTAGAGTAATTTCGTACCTCACCCGGTCCGGCACATTACCATAATGGGTAATTTTGTGCCGACCTGGTCCAGCACGAAACGTATTGTGTCGTACCGGGTCACATCCCTGGAGGGCATCCCCTTGTTACTGTCACCCTCATTGAGCTGTCTCTCAGGATGGATTTAATAGTCCTTTGTTCCAGCATTAGCCTAATCCAGCTGACGATGTGAGCATGTACACCATGTCTTGTTGCTGCGAGGCAGGCTCAAAGGATGTTTGCTGAAAGCTCCATCCACGTCAAGAAAGGCTCTGAATGCAAACATCCCATGTTCCAATACACCCTCAATCCAACTTTGTAGTGAGATTGTGGAGGGCAGTCTCAACAGACTTACCCTTTTGGTAAGCATGCTGACGCGGATGTAGGGGGTGGTCCTTTTGAGGCCCATCTCTAATATACCTGTCAATTATCTTCTCAAGTTCGTTAAGCAGGAAGGACATAAGGCTGATTCCACGAAAGGAGTTGGCCATGGTGTAGTCTGTTTTCCCAGGGCTTGGTATAAAGACAACTCTTGTGATCCTCCAGGTTTTTGGGCCCTCCCCAGGATTTTTGTTTTGAAGGTCAATATGGTTCCCACAAGCAGCTAGGGAAATAAATGGTCCACCCATGCAGAGCCCCATGTACATAGGTTAGGCTAAAAAAACCGGAGGTCGTCCTGTATCCGGAGTCTCTCTGTTAATGACTTCTTACCCTCTACTTCTTACCCGCTGATGCGGTCACCCTTGGCACAGAGAAGCACCGTGGTGAGGGGGGCTTTTTATCGACTAGCCATGTTTAGATCCATCATGTTCAGTGAAAAACAGGGGCATCTCGTGGAGGATGTGGCTCTTCAACATGCATGACGGTCTTAATGAGCGATGGTCACATGTAGGTATCATGTAAATGTGACTCATTAGTGAAAATACAAATGGAGCTGTGCGACCAATGAAGTTTGGAGTGGAAGTTTTTTTTTTCATGAATAGTAGGCACGCGTGGCTGGGAAAAGGCCGTGGCGCGTGACCCACGAGAATTAAATAAAACAAAATAAAAAATGACCGAGGGAAGGGAAGGGAAGTGGGAAAATAACTCACCGGCCATTGGAGGAAACCATTCCTGGACTGACGTCTCAAAGCCCAAAACTGCCCACCCTTGCGGGACGTGCGCTGTCCTGCTCACGAAAAAATGCACTGGGCCGACTCCACGACCAAAGGAGCCTTTGTAGATTGCCCCTCCCCTCCCGCTTCGAAGGAAAACCCCATTTCCCCACCCCCCCAGACATTGGCACGATGGGTAAGGGATGGGAGAAGGTCGAGGAGGGAGATTTGAATACAAAAAAAAAGAGCATGCATCGGCGCAACAATGCTATAAAACTTACATTTAAGTTGTATGCATTGGCATCCTCAACCAGTGAAAGTAGACTTTCTGTAACATAATCACATTCATTTTGAAAAAAAATTACAATATTGCATTCATCATAAATGCTACAAATCACCATATTTAGTTAATATAATAACTACCACAAAATCGTTTAAGTAAATAGTGATCGTTTAAGTAAGTGATATTATTTAGGAGAGGGGCTGAGTGGTACATATCTATATAGGGGCTGAGTAGACTATTTGGAGTAAGATTTGTCGACAGTAAAAGAACATCGGGGATGGCTTTAGCTTAGAAAACGACTCGCCATCGTATTTGAGACCTAGGGGTGATTTTTGAGCAATTAATTTGTGGAAAAATTGCATCTTATATGCCATCAAACAGAATATTTGGTTGAGTATCTCTGATGGTGTAAGCAAAAGGATTACACCAGTCTGCATGATATTACATTACTGAAAATTAGTGAGTTTAGAAATTAGAAAATTAGTAATAGCTAACTTTGATATGCTGATTTCAGAACTGTTCTTAGTTTTCTTCTATCATGTACTGTTTTTTCAGAATGGACCCAATTTAACTTCTAAGATTTATTGATAAGTGCATTATATGTGTCAATGGGTAATTGTTGTGCGAGGGATATTTATCAGTATAAGCTAATGAGCCTTAGGTTGGTACAACTGTTGCTATTGTTGTGTGACCGTGGGAGTGTTATTCATCCTTCATTCATTTTTATTAGAAAAATCGTCATTACGTGAAATAATGTTCATATAACTTTGCTTTCTGTATATAAAATCTTGCATCCATAGTTCTTATTTTGTGTAAAAACCTGACGTGGTAGAAAAAAATGGAAGCCATTTTTAGAATCGGTATAAAAAATGTTTGAATAACACTTATTTTTAATAAATCATCTGACAAAAAGCTTCAAAATGCAGACTGTTGTTATTGGTGAATCTCCAGTGGTAAAATACAGTTGTAGGTTCTAATTTTTTATATTTTTTAAATCTTCCTTAATGAGTCTTGCTTTCTTGTATCATTTGTAGGTGCAAGTTGGACTGCATGAACTGCTTGGCCATGGTAGTGGTAAGAGTTTAAGGCGCCTTGAAGATGGAAAATTCAATTTCGATGCAGACTCATTGCTTAACCCACTGACCAATGAAAAGGTAGGCGAAAGAAATCTTTACATTTAGGGTGCATTAAATTATCCTCCTGTGGTTGTATTTTGGTCTGATTTGTGAGTATGAGTGTTTGTATACCTACTTGTTTCTTGGGAGTGATGTTTGAGATTTGAGTTTTTGTGGGAGTGGCTAATGTGGATGTGTCCCTCATCTTAATTAGGCGTTTTGTTGGAAATTATATATCCATGAGGACCGTGAACTTTTTCAATAAACTAATGAATGGATTAATATTCACCCATTGTTGCTCATGGGTGAATTTCATTATGTACAAAAAATAAATTTTTGTTTTTCCTAAATGAAATTTTTTACCAAGCATCAAAGGTTCTTTTGTGCCGAAAACATTTCCAGATATATTCGTTCTGGCTTAAATGATAAATTGAAAAAAATTGGTGGATTAAATGTGAAAGTTGAGGTTTTATCTCCATTTCTTAAGGGTGGAGGTCAAATATTTAAGAGGATGATAGGTGTTTCTATGGCTGTGACCTCTTGCTCTTTAATGGTTGACTGATGCACAGTCTAATAAATATCAGTGAGATGTAATGTTTATTGTATCTTATCATGTTTTAAACTTTCTTGCCCTAAATTATGAATGAAAAAATACCAGTAAATTATATCTTCATGATAATAAATCATCAAGAAGATTATTAGCAGAGCGCTTATGGCCTCCATTCAAATTACATATACTCTTTTTCTACGAAAATAGCGATTATGTATTTGGAATATTCTTTTAGTTGTGGAAAACTACAAATGTATTAGCATATTTTGATCGCACGTAGATGCTCGTTCTTCAATATCAAACCCAAATAATCAGGGTGAAAATATTTTCATCTCGCAGAAAACACCGCACTTTTTCACACTTTTTTAATCGATTAAATGAGATTCCTTTCAGTATGGTACGCTTTGTATACTCTATGAATGTGTGGAATGAATATTTGGAAAATAAAAACTTAAATAAGGGATTTTAAAAGCAAAAATTGGTATCGCGAGTCCACAGTGCTTGCGCTTGGTGGTACCCTGAAAGGAACAATTGTTTGCGGTCTTTTATGGAAAACAAGCTAATTATGAAATTAACCTGCCAATTTGTCTGGAGTAAACAAAGGTTGTAAACTGGAGGCTTCCAGTAATCGAGAATTTATTGAGAAATAATTGGAGTTATTAGTCTATTATTGACCTATATTACTTATTCTTACAAGCACCCGAGTTTTGTTTTTGTATTCTCATGGTGACTATTCAGTCCAAAAGGATTTTGAAGATCGTGAAGAGATCTCGAAAAAAATGGGCAGGAAATGTGTTGTGCCTATGTGCAAAACTGGTTATGCCAGTCAAAAAGAAGAGCCTCCGACGTCGCTATTTGTATGCCCAAATAAGGGGAGAGCTTTTTAATCAACCAACCTTATAATTTAAATGAGATTACGACCACTCTCAATAATAATAAGGAAGCGCTCAAACTGGCAATTCTATAATTAGGCAAACTAACTTGAACTATGCAGCGGAATGCTGAATAATTAGGGGATGAATGGTAATTACAACAAATTCTCTCCAAACGCTAATAGTAGGTATTTTTGGGGGCTCTTGGTATGAAATCACTCTTTAAGGCCAGGTATGCAGGCATACTTAATAATAACACAATTCAAGACATTACCCACTCCTTGTTTCCTCTGGCCTCACCGATCCTCACCTAAAGTAACTTTTCTCCATATTTTCTTGGAAAAAATGCATTACAAATTTTTTGTTCCCTGTGCATAGTTTCTGAAATGACTGTGTTTCATGCATTTTCTTGATAAAATAACATACCTTGTGACATAAAAACAACTCCCCCGCCCTCATATGTCAAATTTCAGATAGTTTTACATGGTTTTACGTGACTTTGTTACCAGTGAAGACAAACATCAAAGATTTTCACTTGATCACCCGAAAATAGCGAAACCATACAATGATTACCCTTACGCGTTCACCTAATGTAATATAGCAGAATTAAATATGGCAACACCTTAGGAGCTAAATGAATCACATCCCTCAAAGCCAGACAAACACTCTGAAATATGTTGTTTGTTTTGCGTTCTTGTAACATCTAGTATGCAGTAGACACATTGCGCATCGGGATGTGTCTTCACCGCCAAGTATAAAATACAATCTGAATCGCTCATATCTAACAGACATCTGTATGAAATTGTATCCATACATACATATAGTGCATTAGATAATATTCCAGTGATTATCCGTACGGTTTAAATTTGAACTACATGTAGTGGTTAACTACGTGTGCTACCTATGCCATGTTTTCTGCTGCAATGGCGAAAAGGAGGCAACCTGCCCTACTATCGAATAAAGGTGATGCACCTTTCGAATCAATGGAAAACTCTTTCGAAAACCAATCTCCAAGTCCCTCGATGTCTAGCAACTATCAACTAAAGCTTTATTACGATTTTATGAGTTTTCTTGGACATTGTATTTTTGCAATTGTAGTCCACTCATCGCGGGATCAAAGACCTCTCCTCTGAAATCCACTCTGAAAATAAATATTTGATTATAGAAGTGTCTGTAAAGTGAATAAATTGTTTGAAGAAAAATTATTCAGCTTATAGTGATATTTTTTGTATACCAAGCTACACGACAGTAAAAATACCCATATTCCACTTCAGCTTTTCTTTCTTCCCCTTACTTTGTGGGCTTTATAGAGGGAAAAACCGGCCTGACTTTGATGGAAGCGCTCCTAGCGGCCTTCGACGAACTACAATCCTGCCGTCAATTCGTTCCTCGGTGCTCACCATTGGCATAGTAGGGTGCTTTGGCTTCCATATCTTCTATGCACCTTTACTTTCACATAC
Organism: Pyrrhosoma nymphula; assembly: GCA_963573305.1. NCBI lineage: Eukaryota > Metazoa > Arthropoda > Insecta > Odonata > Coenagrionidae > Pyrrhosoma > Pyrrhosoma nymphula. The sequence continues at coordinate 61,515,857 of OY754338.1, read as the reverse complement.
ATACTTATAAACACATAGTAAGAAGAAATAATTATGAAATACAAATGAGTAATATATACATATTACAAAGAACAATACATATATGTAAAAAATAGTAGTACAGTTTTTCATTTATAGCCATGGAATCGAGCAAAACAACGTTCAGGACATAATCTTGGTTTTCCTGGGCATAGGTCGCAAGCTATGGCTCGCAACCTATGCCCACTAGCTCGACTATGCACGCTCGACTATGGCTCGACTATGCACGCATATTTGAATTTTTACAAATACGTAATGCATCTCTTTCTTTTTTCTATTTTTTTCATTTCTGGGAACTTCTTTCAGTATGTGGGTGTTTTTTGACTTGGGATTTTCCACCCATGATTCCAGAGGTGGACGATGTTGATATATTGGTGATGTTATCATGCTGTCCCGAAATTGCAGGAGAGTCAATTTTTCATCATTGCTGACGTTTTTATACAATGAAAAGGCATTGTTAAGTACAACATAGAATATTTGAACCCCTACTTTGGTATACCAACGGACAGTTTTCCTTTAGCAGGGGTAGTACGCTAATAACTGATCACATCTGTCAACCCCTCCCATAAACTCATTATACTTTAGGACAGCCTCAGGTTTTTGAGTAACCATACCAGAGTGGGATTTGTGTTCAGATATATGGGTGCCAAACTCTGAGGACACTACTAGAATGTCACGTTTGTATTGCCATTTTAGAACACAGATGCCTTTATTAGTATAAGTTGCTTCTACATGACCAGGTTTCAACTTTTTGTGCACGATGTCTGATGGGTTACCTTTCCGGTTCGCCTTCAAAGTTCCTGTTATGTCTGTTTTTCGATCTAGACGATAAACTATTAGACCAACCCTTGAATAATAATTATCCATGTGTATTGCATGACTTACATCAAAGTGATCTTTCATAAAGTGTTTCATGACCTTTTCAACATGGCCCGATCCACCTACTACCTTGTCAGCTGAACCACAATACATAAATTCTAAATGTCAATAAGAGTCCATTTGGCTGTGTCAACATATAAAGTTTGACGCCATATTTGTTCCTCTTATTCTGGAAATATTACCTGAAGAAAAGGCACCTGCACCATAACAACATTAACTCATCTATACTTAACTCGTTAGAGGGGTAATAAATATCTAACATTCATGATGGAATAATTCTACCTAGGGGTTAATTTTGGAAAGTGGGTCTGACGGTTTTGGCTCACCTTGCTGAGGATTTTTTGTGAAGCAAAGAGGTCTAAGGATATGTAAAAACTTGTCATGCCCCATGGAATTTCGGAAGAGGGGAAGTTATATACTGAATTGTTCATCCAGCATTGTGCAAAACTCGGTACATGAATATGACCAGAAAGATAAATCAAACCAAAAAAAATCTCGAAACCAGCACGGTTGATATCTTTCCATCCCTTTATGCAGGCTTTAGGTGTAACTTTCGTAGATGATAAATTTTGTGCCTGCAAATTTGTCTGCTGCAACACGAAATCAAATATTTGACCAGAAAATAACAAATAAAAATAATCTTGAGGTTTATTTCATTGAGGAATTATTTTCAACCCAGAATTTCCTGAAAAAGGAATTTCTGCTGAAGGCTGCGCATTTTGAAACCAAGTGGATATTGATGGTTGCTGAATGCATTGTCCTGCTTCAGCCAGTGGTATATTTACAATGGCCGCACCATGATTTTGGGATACTTGAATCCTGGGAGATGGAATGGGTGGTGGGCAGGGGCGGATTAAGGGGGGGTGGCCGCCCCCCCCGTAATTCCAAGGAAAATAGAAAATATGGTAATCATTAAGGTGGTTCTCCAATGGAAGTTTTTATTTCACCAGCTCAATATACAATGTTTAAATAAATTGGAATGTGGTGTAAAACCCGGGAGACCTGAATCTTCACAAGAATGGCATTCTTTACATCCGGACCCCCGTTTCGTTGAGAGGTATTACATCTGTGTAACGCTGTCTGTACGCCCGTAGCGGTACTGCCCGAATCGTGCAGCTTTCCTTTGTATTTTATCAAGTTCCCGGACTAAGTCTTTCTGCGCCGGATCCCATATGCTTGCTGCATATTCAAGGTGTGGCCGGACGAGTGCGAAATAGCACCTCTCTTTTACTTTTTCATCTGAAAATCTTCCCACAATACGCTTGACGAATCCTAGCTTCTTCAGAGCTCTGCCACAAATATTTCTTATATGTGCTCCCCACGATAGGTCCGAAGTTATCGTAACTCCTAGATACTTCACTTCATCTGTCGCCTTTATGTTAACACCATCCACAGCATAAATATGGGAATAGTTGGACGAACTCCGCAAGAAATGTACCGCCGTGCATTTGCTCAGATTAAGTTTGAGTCCCCACTCTTGGCTCCACACATGAACGTTGTTTAAATCCGATGACAGAGTTTCAAAGTCAGAGTGATCACTAATTTCACGATAGATGACAGCGTCGTCGGCAAATAAACGTATTTTACTGCTAATTCGAGAGCATAGATCATTTATGTATATTAGGGTGTCCCTTATTTTCCGACTCCGAAATTTTTGAACGCTCACCCTCCAATTTTGTTCGAATGATTCTAAAACATGCCTATACAAAATTTTGTTTAGATCGGAGCATTCTAACCCGTGCCGACTTGAGCGTGAACTCGCATGAAGAAAAGTCCGGACTTGCCACCCAGCGCTGAGTCTGGCCTCAGCCTGTCACTACATGCATTGCAGTCAGTTCTTTATTTGTTATCCATCGTGTTACACGTGTTTTCGGGTCACTCATCTAACATAATGTCACATCAAATGCCCAGAGCCAGGGAAAGTGTGTTTTTAATAGGTGATATTAAACACCAAATAACTGGGCATAAATTGCCATCAAATACACAAGTGCTTTAAGTTTTATTTTGTAACATACGGGAGGTAAAATTAACTGTCAGTGTAATTGCTAATCTTGTAATTCGTAAGTGATAGTAATTCATTATATTTTGGGAGAAAGCATAAATTCCGACAAGAGATATTCAGCATTTTTTACTACAAATACTAATTAACTTGCATTCGTAGTGGACAAAATTGCAAAAATACGCAATCAAGTGTGAAAATATTTTTAAGCATTGTGAAGAGGAGTTTAGAAATAATTTGGACAATCTATTTGATATTGCACATGCCAATGCTCATCAAATGATCAAGTTGGAAGTAGACAGGATACTTTTACTTCGGCAGCGAGAGCCAGGACGTAAAAGCTACCTTGTAGGAGTAGACCAAAAACTCGCGGATAAAGAAGAAAGGGCGATGAAAAGAAAATTAGGAGTAGAGAAAAGCAGTGAGCAGCATCTACATCTTCTGCTGTTCCTCCTTCTTCATCATCTGAAGATTCAGATAACGCACATGCAAGTTCCGATGAAATCAACGTTGGTAAACTTTTAGGAGTGACTTCTGAGAGTACATCAATGCAGAATGCTGCAAGGCATGGCACGAAAGATTTTATCACACATTATAAGAAATTAGTGACTGCTTTGGATAGATGCCAGCTGAGTGTAAGAGAATCTGTATACATCTTTCTTGGTAAAGCAGAGGCACTTAGTCACAATACCGAAGAACTCCATTAATAAATCTCCTATTCATCGAATCAGATAGAAGAAGAGAAGAGAACGTTCTGAAACATTTAAATCTGCTTTCAAGAATGATATACCTGCAATTCTTACTGTTCAATGGGATGGAAAACTGTTGCCTGCATTAAATTTCAGCGACCAAAATGAAGAATGACTTCCAATTGTTGTTAAATTTGGGGACAGTAAGCAGTTCATCGGAGTTCCAAAATAACAAAAATCTCCTGGTAAAGGGCAACCCAACGCTGTTTGGTGTTGGGGTATAGAAGACACTGTACAAATTCTCTGCTGTGACACAACTGCATCAAAATCTGGACGTTTTAATGGAGCATGCGTCTTACTTGAACAAAAATTGTTCAGGGGATTGTAGTTTTTTTCCATGCCATCATCACATAAATGATCTTGTATTTGAGCGATGTGTATTTCAATGTAAAGTATGTGATGCAACAAGCAGTCCTGACATACCACTTTGTAAACATTTTAGGGAAAGCTGGGAAAGTGTCAATGCCAATAATTTTCAAAGTGGCAAAAAGAATGTGGAAATGTTTTTTTGTGAGTCGAAAATTAAAGAAATGTTAGACTTTTTTGAAAGTTAATTAGATAAACCAACACTAAGAGGTGATTATCGTGAATTCATAGAGCTCTCTCTAATGTTTTTGGGAGAAGAAAAACTTTCTTATGGAAAAAACTTAAAATACACCCTCCTGGGGCAATGCATGAAGCTCGATGGATGGCAAGAGCTATTTATTGTTTAAAAATATTTCTGCTAATATCGCAACTTAAACTATCCCGTGCAAATAAAAATGCTTTATGAGATTTCTCTCTATTCATTGCAACTAGTTATGTCAAACTGTGGCTTCAGTGCAGAGCAGCTGTAAAAGCTCCTTATCAAGATCTCTGCTTCTTAAAAGTTCTAAAATCATATGAAAGGATAGATTCCACACTTTCAAAAGCACCTCTAAAGAAATTTAGTCACCATATGTGGTATTTATCAGAAGACTTGTCTGTCCTATCGCTCTTTGATAGTGAAGTAGACATACAAATCAAAATCAAAATGGAAGCAAATTTAGCAAGAGAGAATCTACAAATGGAAAAGAGATATATACTCCTCTTTGTAGAGAGTTGGATAGACAATTATATATACATCTCCTAATTCAATCTTATCTTCATTTCGGTGAAAATAATGGACGACTTTCTGTCAACCAAAAGCAGAGATCTGTTCTCTTGCCTGAATATGGACAATAGTTTAATTCAAGAATGTCCTTTGACATTGATGAGCAACACTTGATATGTAGAAGCTCAAAGGATAGTTATGGAGTTAACAGCTGTGAATGACCATGCTGAAAGGTGTGTTAAATTTATACAAGATTTTTATGGACTACTGCTTGTAGATGAGGAGAAAAAGCAAATTGTAGGTGTTCAAAAATCGTATACTGTACCCAGATTACAAGAAATAAACATTGAAAAGAAAGTTGCCACAAGAACCATAAAATAAATTAAAAACCATAATACAGAAAAAGGGAGGAATCAGGCGAGGTGTTATGGAATATGAACATAATAAGAACTTATAAAAAGCAATTTTCCACAGATAAAAATTTTAATTCGACCCGGGTTTTGATGCACTGCATGATGATGCAGTGCATCGAAACCTGGGTCGATTAAAAATTTTTATCCGTGGAAAATTGCATCTTCTAAGTTCTTATTACCATAATGCAGTCTAAAGAGTGAAGATGTATGAAATTGTAACAAAGTTACATATTAAACATGTATCAATAACTTTTTCACAGACTTAGAACTACAAAAACCTATAATTCAAACTTTGCGCTCAAGTCGGCACGGGTTAATATCGGCCTATTGAGATGAAATTTTGTTTTTGAGGACACCTGACCGAATGGAAAATATTTAGGGGGTGAGCCCGAAAACATTCGCAAAAATTTTTTTTTTTGCCAAATAAGGGACACCCTAATGTATATAATGAACAAAAGGGGGCCGATCACGCTTTCTTGCGGGACACCTGATGTCACTTTAACTACATCAGGGCTAATTCCGTCAAGAACTACTTTTTGCTTACGATCACTCAGAAAGTTGCGTGTGGCAACCGTCGGTACTATCTGTCGACCTTTCTGAGGGCTGAGAGTACATTGAAAAGAAAATCTCTCTGAGTGAAACAAATTCAGGCACTATAAAAGTAAGGCAGTCAACAGCGACACACTGTCGCCTGTCTGTCAGCGACACACTGTCAAAACACACTTGTCGCACGACACTGTGTTGCAGGCAGCAGTGAACGTGTTAAAGAAATAAGATTTGAGTGCTGCTAGCTCTGTTGTGTGCCACCATTGGTTTGTAGATGAATGCATTTCCTCTCATCTTGGTTGGCCATCGCTAACAAGGAGACATCACGTGAGTGATGTTAGGGACCCAAATGACGCAATTATTTTCTGAAACTAGAGATAGAAAGCGGGAAAAGTGTCACGGCTATTTTCCATTTGAACCCGGGTTCGAAAGAAAAACGCAACTAAAGAATTTCCCTCCGTATAAATCCTTTCAAATGCGAGTGTTAGAAAACAGAAGCAGTGGCCGAGTGGTTAAAGGCATTGGACTAACAATCCTCGGACTGTGGTGCGGGTTCGAATCCCAGTAGGGTCAACTTTTTTTTCTTTCGAATATTTTACGGAGTCTCTGTACATTACCCATTCCCATACAGTTATGGAAGTCACGACAATATTTTTTTAATTTTCTACCTATTTTCTGGATTTTCAATCAGCCCCTTTGGGAGACTTTCGGAGCTAAATTCGGGATTCTTGTTTGGCCGAAAAGAGGTCACATGCCGAGAGGCCTAAAATGTGTAGCTTTTGAAAATACAAGTATATTTCCGTGAATAGGATGGGCTTCGAATGGTCCTGGCTCTTTCTCAAGGCGGTAAACAATGAACGGATTATTACTTTTTAATATACAGTGATGCATGCACTTCAAATTTCCCAGGAACTGCGTTCGAATTTTGACTTTTGTGACTCAATTTTTCGTTCAATAGCGAACATGATATAAGTAGAAAAGAGATGGTAACTGTTTACGAGGTTATGTAAAAAATATTTGCTATTTGATATCAAGTGCAGCTATTCTGACATTGTATATTGTTGCCATACATGTTCATTTGAGTATTTGATGATCTTAAAATTAATCCTTGTTACGTAATGATGTTAGATGTGACATGACTTTGAATGTTACTATTACTCTTTCAGTGGGACTAAAATAACTAGTTACAGTTTATTGTATGTCATTATCTCTAATTCTCTCCATTGTTTTGATTGTCCTGTGAAGATCAAATCATGGTATGAGCCTGGGGAAACATATGACACCAAGTTTACTGACATTGGATCATCCTGTGAGGAGTGCAGAGCGGAATGTGTTGGATTATATCTCAGCCTTGAGAAAGACATCCTCAAGTAAGATTTTTAAGAGTCATCATTCTTCCTTTGTCCTTTTGAGAGCCTATTGAGCAAAATGAGAAGCTTATAACTATTCAGAGTAGCCATTGGTGTTCCCAAAGCTCCAGGGTTCTCTGTAAGACTTCCCGAATTTGGCAATAATTTTACAAATTTCCCACCTCCTGGATGAATTTTAAGTTGAAGTAGATATTTGAAAGATATCCTTCCCATTATTATAGTTTACCACAATTTACGATTTTTGTGCAACTGTTAATTGCTTTTAATATTGCAGAAAGTATAAATTTATCTCAAGAGTTGGTGATTTAAATGACTGGTGTGTGATGGTAAGTGGTACCATAGAGTAAGAGTATATGTCACTGCAGAGAATTACTCTGTGGTGCTACCAAGAGCTAGTTCAATTGTGGTAGAATATTTGGATTCAGGTATACTGATCATTTATTGAGAATGCACATCCAATGGTTAGGTAGTGACTACTATTTTTGGCAAATATGTACAAATAATGGCATAAGTGACAGATATTTTGGTATAATTGGAAATATGAGGCCCTTTTCTTTATAATGACATCAAATTCATTGAATTTTGTGTAGCAAAACTCACTTAAAGTAACTTAAGTGTCTACAAAATTGAAATATTTCACCGCAATTTCAAATGATGTCATTTTGACTAAGGCTGTTGTATTGCTAAGTTAAGGTGTTGATTTTAATGGGCTTATATACATATACAATTGTGTATGATGAGTATGTTATTTAAATAATGTTTGTAAATTGAATTTTCAAAAGACTCCACTTCTCTTTTTACTGCTTTCAAGAACTGAATTTTCTGCTTTATTCTAAGAATTTTATACTTTTGTTATTATCTGCTGTAAAAATGCCACCCTTTATATTTGTCATGTGTCTAACTTAGTGCCGTGTTGTAGTACTGAAGGTCGACTCAATCAGCAAAACTGCATTTTTTAAATGTGAAGTGTCCCTTACTTATCAAATATTGTTTTATTAAACTTATATTACTACTAATGGAAGCAAAGTTCCACTCACCAGTGCTTCATACCCTTAAAACCCCCAGCTGGAGAGGCTAGATTTTCAATGTGATTCTTATGAAATTATGTTAAAAAATTATCATTTTCTCATGCCTTTTTCAGAATTTTTGGCTTTGAAGGTGATGAAGCGGAGGATGTCATATATGTCAACTGGCTGAGCTTAATATGGGCTGGAATGGGCAAAGCTTTGGAACAGTATCAGCCGGAAACCAAGGCATGGATGCAGGTTAGTTATTCGAATTTATTTTCTAAGAGAGAAACATGGTATTGGTAGCTGCCAGTAGTTAGACATATTCCTCTCTTCTCCCACTCCTTACAACATTTTTGTCTAAACTCAGAATTGGGCCTCTGATATCAACATTACTAGCCAATATTTGTGAACTGACCTTGGCATTGTTATGTGTAATCATCACTATAATGTTTTATAGATTTCTTTAATTGAAATAAAATGAATGGGTATTTTTTTAATTTTAAATCCCTGAGGGCACATAAGAACCTGTATCTGTGGATGATATGTAGTAGTAAATGGTAAAGACTGAAACCTTCATATTTTTATGAGTTTCAATTTCCAGATATAGGTTTCAGGGATTTATGTTACAAGGCTAATGTAGTGGATCAGGTAATGGGTGACAGATTAACCCTTTTGCAATGGGGCCACAAGTCAGAAAATGCTACTTCTCTCACCAATGCCACTAAAATTTCTGTACATTCCCAGTACAGAGCTTTTCACTCGGCTAGGACTTGCTCTGGTACGTGTTTCCTCAACTTGGGACCGGGCCCAGCGGGGTGCCAGACCTTTTTTCTCGGCCTCCAGGTGGAGCCCCTCCTGGCCCCTTTCTGCTTGGGTAGCCCATTATGGCATGCGGTCATGGTCAACTATTTGTTTATCCAATTGTTTTGCTAAAAAATTGTTGCTGCAGCCTCGAGATATATTTAATCGGTAATGAATTCTTTTAGTTTTACAGTCCCTTTTTTTAACAAAATTCTACAATTAATATTAAGCTTTCTAGTCAAAAAATCATATCAATGGTTAAATATTTTAGCAGAAGCTTCAATGAAACAAATTTAGCCCCAGCAGAGACTGCATCCTGGGCATTCATTTGGGGATAAAAGAGTTTTTCCTAGAAAACATTAATCTGGTAAATGCGTTTCAAGAGAAACTTGGGCACGGCATAGAGAATATTGCCCCCACTGGGAGTACTACCTCACAGCTTAACCATGAGAAAGGTTATCTTTATTCCTAAGAACAGGTGATTTAGCAATAAAATACCAAAATAATAGAGCTGATCCCATTTCTCGGCTGATGGGCGTTACACTCTCTGTTCACTCAAAGCAGTTTTTAAGAAAGCAGGTGACTTTCCAATGTGTTTGGTTGATTGTGAATACCACTGAATAGATTGAAAAACAAAATTGTCACAATAATTTAAGATTACTATTAGTTTCCATGAGAACTGGTGGACTTAAAAACTTGCTATATGGACTATGAAAATGTCATATTAATGGATGGTCAGATTTATTACTAGCTCAAGTTTTCATGAGCATTGTAGACCAATTTCATAGCCAGACTAAATATAAATAGTGTGTAAATCCTATATGTATGTTTCATACCCTTCATGCCATTCCCTTTCGGGGTTGGCAATTTTCGGTATTTCATTCTTATAAAGTTAAAATTAATCTTCACTTACTTTACTCGAGCAGATATTCACAATCATCACACCAAAGCCAATTATCGATTAAATATCTCATATTGCAGACTGGCAAAAACTACGAGAGCAGGTCTCTTAAACTCTGAAATATGTTGTGTAGGACTGCAAGCATGTCATTTTGCCTAGTTTTAGAGATATGGCTCATATGTAGGCCACTATATTCTCTGAAGAAGTGTTTTCACCTCCACCTTTGCTCTATCAGTTTCTATGTAGTTGTACCTACGTATGTATAGCTTTAATAATCTTATTCTTTGTAATTTTTATTATTGATGACATCAATCATAATATTCATAATGCCATCTGATGAATAAAGATTATTATTATTTATCTGTTAATCCTGCATGCTAATGTAATACATTAATTTTTATAGGCTCACTCACAAGCCCGTTTTGTAATGATGAGGGCTATGATTGAGGAAGGAGAGGGACTAATCAAGGTAGAGGAAACAGAAAATGGTACCAACCTGCTTTTGACTGTTGACCGCTCAAAGTTGAGGACTGCAGGAAAGGAAGCCATTGGCAAACTCCTTCTGAAACTCCAGGTGAGAAAACAAATCTAACTCTTGTGTTGTAACAAGCGCATATTCATTATTGTATTGTGTTTGGTTTGCATGAAGTTCCACATGGGCCCTAAACATGATCCTAGCCAGGATTTATGTTAGATGCGGTGAGGGGGCTGTATACCTGCCTGTAATCATTCTGCCTGGCTCTGTTTAGCAAATTCTGAATGAAATGTCTCAACAATAGTTGTTTTAAATTACTTTCTTCTGATCCCAAGTGCTAAGTTTAATAACAAAATTTAAATCATGAAGTACCTTTCATGGGGTTATGAGTATTACTTGATGAAAGGGGGGTGGGGGGAGATGCCCCTCTGGTAGGCACGTAGCCAGGGGGGGGGGGGCTTGAGGGGCTTCAGCACCCCTGAAATTTCAAATCCTATTTTTAGTTTAGTTTTGCCATGCATTATATTGGATGAAAAATACGAGGGTTCAAGAGGGGAAAAAGGTAAGAACAAAGCAATTTTATATAAAGAAGTAGCCATAAATAAACTGCAATATGTACCAAATGAAATTATACCAAGAGGGGACCCCCCCAGGCTTCAGATTAAGCCCCCCCCCCATCGATTCTGATGCCATAGGCTCCATGAAAAATATCACTTAATTCCAGACAACAAGACAACCACGTAAAAAATTATTCCTCTGTGAAAGAATCAGTTAACAAAAGCATCACTCATATCATCACTATGTAATTAAAATATAATTGTTAATTTCAGAACAGAACATACCTGAAAAGTGGTGTTATCTCATAGGTATTACTTAAGAATATTAACACTCATGTTTAAATTTAGAATAAAAGTATCATCTTTAATATTTATCTTTTATTGAAAATATCTGATCATTATCAATAATGTCTTACAAATTTAGTCTCCCTTTACAGATTTTAAATTTTTGCTCAGAAAGCAAAGCATCTTCACTCTGTCAGGATCAAGCCTGTTGCGTTTTACATCACATATTTTTCCTGCTGAACTAAAAAGTCTTTCACTGAACACAGTGGATGGCGGTATGGCAAGAAACTTTTTGGCTAATACTTTCAGCCTTGGGTAGGAAAAGCAAGCCTTCCAGTATTCCCCAGGGAAGGAATTTGGTGGTGCATTCATCTCTGATGAATAAGCTTCCACTTCAGCTTCAACAGTATTTGCTATGGTGTCTTTGGGTACCTTTCCAAACACATCACTGTACCTTGACCATATACCTGTCACAGGCTCTCTAGGCTGAATTTGCTCCTCCGGATGTGGTGTGCCATTGCCTTCAATCTAATTTGAAAAAAAAAAAAAATCAGGAAATAATACAATTTTTTTAAATACGAGGCTTCACTAGGTGCTATTACAATCACCTTACCTGCTGAATTTTTTTGGCTTCCTTTATTAGTGTCATCTTTACAGTCTCCAAATGCCTTTGGTTAGATAATGGCTCCTTCACCCGGGGATCTAATATTGTTGCAAGAGAACAACAAAAGTCATCTTCTATATTCATGAAACGTTTGGACAGTGCTGCTAACAGGTCATTTTTTAATCCCTGCAGGCCGGAACCTGTTGGAGCGGGCTTCTTCAATTCATGTTCCAGTAAATGCACCAGTGGAATTACCTTTAATCAAAATAACATTCATCTTTTGTGAGGACCAATAATTATACCATAGAATGCAGAATTCAGAAAAAATAAACAAACAAACGAGGTACTTTGAAATTATCAAGGAAATGAACTTACCTCAAACAGGGTTACATTTTCAGAGCTAACTTGCAGAGTGAGTTTTCCTAGATACCATGGTATTGCGAGGTTCCAGTAATTCCATAAGTTTGACAAATCCTACGTTTTCTACAATAGAGAAGGGTTGCAGGTCTAAGCAAATCATTTCTCCTATTTTGCGAGTAATCATAGTAGACCTGGCGTCTCCAACCTTAAATTTAGAAGTTTTATCCATAAACTTCTTCAAAGTAGGCTGATTAGGAGATAGAAGTTTGGAGGGCTTACACTTAACTGCATCACTCGCCGTAATAACTTTGACATCAGGAGATGAGGGAGTAGCTGGTAGAAAAGAAGAACTGAGGCTGCTCTCATCTGTTCTTGAACAGGAACTCACTGAATCACTAAGTACTTCACTTTGAACTGGAGGTGACAATTCAGGTATTTGAATCGTCAATGGTGAAATTTCAAGTGTCCCATCTTTCGGTGATGAAGCCTTTACTAGGGATCTATGTTGTTTATTAAAATGTTTTAATAAATTTGAGGTAGATTTTGAAGTTCCACCATGGGAAATTCTTGCGTGGCAGTGGATACACATGGCAATTTGATCATTTATAGGATCAATATGAAAATGATTCCACACTATCGACATTACAACGCTCAGTAGAAGTCGATGACAATGTCGTGCACCTAGAAAACGTATGTATCTTTAACGTCACTATGGGACTACGGCATGGAAGAAACGGTCACTACGCTGATTCGAATGTGTTTTGTTTTTACGATTACATGGCGCGAAAATTCAAATGACTTTTGGAAGCACGGTCGTTAATAAATTTGTGGTTTGAAGTACTACTGGAATCGGAATCGATTTTCACCTTAGTAAATACTCATTTTCGATTCCGATTCTTCGCATAGAATCGAGGAATCGAATTGAACCATCACTAATAATAACCATACTCTTAGAAGGTGCCTTAGTAGACACACACAGGCGCAAAGTACGAGCTGCCATTGTCAACCATCGAGAAGTATTGACTCTTCCCAGGGTTGGATTGGCGACATAAGTCCAGTCAGTTCTACTCATTTCAGTTCAGTAAAATCTACATTTTTCTTCTCAAAAAAATCCATGAAAGATTTCACAGCTGTTTCAGCACAGCCATCCCTTGGAGATATGTGGCCCAAGTATTTACACCCTGGCTCCTCAACAAGGGAAAAATGTTCCTCAGTTACACTCCTCTTAAGGTGGTTGGTCGGGTAATCATAAGTCATTGAGAAATTTAGTTACTTAAATTTTAATGCTCGTTTAAAATTTAAATAATAGGTCGTAGTTATACTATATTCAGTAGGAATGACTTTTGTCTTACGTACATTCTGAAATATTGTCCTTTAAATTTACACATTGCCGTAAAAATTTGCTTAAATGCAGACTTGATTCATTTCGTAAGTTATTCTTGAGAAATTAATTTTCCGAAAACAGTTCACATCCGTGGCCATAGAATTCAAAATAAGTATTAATGAAGATGTATTGTCACTTGAATGCGAACTAGTATTAAAATATGTTTCTATAAATTATTTAATCTTTCGTTTTTAATCCGGCAACAGCGTACCATTCTGCCCAAGTTAGATCTGTTCGTCATGTCTACGTGACCGTTAGCATGTCCCATACTTTCGTGTGCCACGTTGTCAACTTTACACCACATAGCCACGCTCGACATTTGAAATTCTCGCATACATATTTTTTAATCGTATTTACGAAAAATTTCAGTCGATAATATTAAATGATTTTTTCAGAATAGATTTTAATTTATTAGAGCTACATTATATCAGTTTTTGATTAAAATCTGTTCAGTAGGAATGGAGAAAGTGTGTAATTTATCCTATTGGAGTGGAGAGTGCCATAAGGCTCCATGCTCCAAGAATCTAAAATATCGCAAAAAGTATGTTGATGATCCCCCGTTTTTTCTTCGATATTCCATAGAATATCCAAAAAGGAACATATTTAGAAATTTTTAGGGAAATTTGTTCACTTTGGTTTTTTAGACCAGCCACTTCAAATCTCTTGTTGTCAATCGTCTCTTCCACGGCTATCGTGTCACGCTTTCCGTCAAAGTAAAGCTCCTGTAGCTTGTGGTTAGACAGATTATCATTTAATTGACCTGGAAACATCCCCTCACTTCCCATCACTAGACCTACATCACACAGGGTAGTGGAGGCTATCATAGAAGGGACACGAGGTGCAACTCCTGTTCTCCCACAAAGCAAGCCGACTGATGGCAGTTTCAAGCAATTTTGTGACTGATTTTTCTTCCCAGCCAGACTTTGCGTAAGTTGGAGCTCTGATCCAGAGTCTTCGCTCTCTTCTGTTCTAGTCAGGGATTCTGAGCTCAACTCGGCAGAGACTGAGGCAGTTTCATACTTACAATTAGAGGTGCTCGCGCTTGCTTCCTTCTGTTGGTGCAAGAAACGATTCGCTAAAATATTTGTGTTAGTCGCATCCACACCACCAATAACCATTTTCCGACTGTTCCTCTGAACATGTAGGAAACCCCTTTCAATTAACGGAACTTTGACAAAGAATGAGCAAGAATCAGCACCTGTGGTGAAGTTACACTTGCAAGGGCTTATATTAAACAGAGATTGTTCACATACTGTTCTGCTTTAGAAGGATCGTCATTCACGCGCCTCTGCTTGTGCCAGTATTTGTCCTCGAGCCTTTTCAATGAACGCCTCAGTGTATCCCTTCGTGTATAGTGTGGCATTGAAGCTAATTTGCACACCTACTAGGGTTAATCAATAGATTACATATTTCTATAATAGTGAAAGATTTGTTTGTTGACAATCATAACGGTAGCATCTTAACAAGTGATTGTAACTGTCATGTGTTTCGTGATTGATGTTTTTATTTTTTGTTTGGTAGTTGCTAATGTTTCACCTCTTGTATTTGTAGGTGTACCACTCTACTGCTGATGCTGATGCAATGAGAGCCATGTACAGCAAGTATTCGGAGGTGTCAAATGAAGGTCCATATCCTTGGGCAAAGTGGAGGGATATTGTGATGGCCCACAAGCAACCTCGAAAAGTGTTTGTTCAAGGCAATACTTTCGTGAAAGGTAGGTTGGGTGTTCCAAATTCTGTTTTGCCAAAGTGTATATATTCTCTACCACCTCACTGCTTCACTAAATAGCTTTCCAGAAAAAGTTCTTTGCCATTTTGTTAATAAGGATTGGGATAATCAAAGGTATGAATAAATTGATTCGTTGCAAGTAAAGTATTAGGCTAAGTTGATTTATCAATGATAATGTATTTTTGTGCCTCCAAGTTATTACATTGGGGCACTTGTTCATGTTGTTAAATGTTCCATCACAAGGCATTGGACTGATGCTGCTGGTATAAATTAAAAACAGGACTGAGTACCCACTGAGTGAGTGAGAATGAATTCCGACTTAAATACAGGCCAATATTTGGATATTGGATTTGGCACCTACCTCCCTTCCAGTAAATTTTTTTCTCTCTAAAACAATCCTTCTAAAATAGCCTTGTATCTTTGGCATGACATATTAAATGAGGGTGCCTAATGCACCCTCTTTTCATACATTTTGGCTATCTTTTGAGATCACCTTTGTCAACCTCTTCAACATTTTAGGGGGTGGGTAGGGAGAAATGTACCCTTACTCTCCTCCCGTTGTTATGTAACTGATCAGGAACTATAGCTTGAGAGAAGTTATTCAGCTCAGAAAATGTAGTCTTCGAAGACAAGGTGATCATCAAACCCAAACGACGTTAATTAACCCTTTTGCTGCCAGTGGGCTGATATATCGGCCTACGTTGGATGTGCGAAATCTGCCACGGGCCGATTTGTCGGCCCAACTTTAAAAACCTGCTTGTAGTCTTGGCAGTCTTCGCTCATCCCAGCCGAAATGGGCTGGCAGTAAAAGGGTTAGCTTGTTTTTTATCTAATAGTTTGTATTAACATAGGGTTTTTCAAAACTTGAGGATAAATGGAGGAAGACCAAAGTAGTATTGTAAAGAAAGAGTGGCAAGAAGGATTGTATGGTGAGGGTAAATGATAAAGTAATTGAAAAAGTAAACGATTTTAGATATCTTTGCTGAATGTTTGCAAAAGTTGGAAGGATAGATGAAGAAGAGATTATCAGGCATGCAAATGCTGGTAAGAAAGTCGTAGGTATAGCTCGTTTGAAAGCTTGTGGCCCCTAAATGCGCGGAACATTGACGAGTGGAGGGGAGGGTGCGCTTGGGGGAGGAAACTTGGAGGGGAAGGCAAGCCTCTCCCTGCGGTCGGTTCCCTGGGGAGGGAGGGAAAAGGAAGGAAGGTCGGCAGGGTGTCCAACACAATTATACGATGACACTTCAGTGTGACTCACGGAAGTAAAGGAATTTCACGAACCATACTATCTGTTTACTTACAACTAGGCCAGGTCATTCTCGGTGGCCATAGTGCTCGTCGATTGTCACCTATTCTCAGTAAAATCACGTGAGGTACCAAGCAAACAATTCACAGAAAAAACCCAATCTTGACACTAATTAATCTTACCATTAGGAACAGTAGATATTACATAAATGTCCAAAGTAATGGTTAAAAGGCATTGGGGAAAAATAATAATTAATTAGAAATTTATCTAACATTAAAGTACAATACATTTAATATTTCACTATCTATAATCACTATCACATCACTTTCCTCCGAATCACTTAATAGGTTTGTTTATGAGTTCATTTTCCCCCTCATCTAACATCATTTCATTTGTTACATAACAAGTTTCTTCTGCCTTCACCTTTTCGCTGACCTTTCCCCACTCTTCTCGTCCAATATCCTCACACTTTTTCTCCGCCAAACGCTTCACGTCTTCCAAATTAAAAGTAGTATTATTTAGTGCCACCCAATTTTTCATTATCCCCCATATGTCAGCTGCCAAGTATTGCACCGAGCTAGTTAGAATTGAATTTTTTTAAAGTGTGTTGTTTTGAATTTTTGGAAAAAGAATAACTCGGTCAACGATACGTACACAATTAATCAAACAGTCTTATCAAATGTAGAGTCAGGTAAATACTTAGGTGTGACCCTTACTCAGGACCTGTCTTGGGGGAAACACGTCCGGGAAATCTGCGTACAGGCGAGTCGCAAATTGGGATTTATCAAAAGAATATTAGGAAAATGCGACGAGAAGGTTAAAGAGCGATGTTATTTTTCACTCGTGAGACCTCACTTGGAGTATGCCGCTAGCATATGGGACCCTTACGAAGTAGGACTAATCTCTGAAATATATGGATTACAACGGAGAGCAGCAAGATTTGTGAAAAGTTGTTACGATAAACGTAGCAGTGTTACCGAATTGTTGAAGGAATTAAGGTGGAAATCTCTAACTGATCGAAGAGAGAAATACAGGTTAAATATTTTCCGCGAACTCGGAGGAGACAGTTTTTTGCTGGACGTTCAACATATACTGCTAGAGCCAACGTACTACGGTAGAGGTGAATAAAATAAAGGAAATTGACTGCCGAACCGATAGATTCAAAATGTCATTTTTACCACGTACAATAAGGGATCATAAGAGTTGCGATAGATCAATCATATGAAACTCCCACCCTCAATAGGTAGAGTAGAATTTTCACTTGTGCTTGATGACACCACATAATTACTAACTCTTCACACCGGTCGATTTTTCCGGCATTATTTTATTATGTTCTTTGCATGTAGTAGTATCTCGTAGCATTCATGAATTAACAGTATCAGTAATATTAAACACTAGATGTGTCTATAGCATTGCTCTGCATGTTTGTATGTTCATTTACGTATCACTCTCCCAGTTTCCGCTTGGACTGCGCACTGTTCTCCTGACTGCAGTACCCTCCCACCCCCCACCTTGGACGCGAAATCCATACTCAGTTATACCTAGCTAAAAAACTATCTATGTAAAATTCCTAAGTTACCCCTTACTAATATTTATGCAACAAGAGATAGAAAAATACTAATTTTCAGTGAAATGATACAGTGACTAAAAAAATATAACCACTAAAATACTACTTAACGATAGAAATTAATTACAATGACACGGGAATAAACTACAAAGAACATAAAGTTAATACTACCCCTAATTTATTCCTAACTTGAACTATTGACAAAATATGATAAGCTAACCTACGAAACAATCATGAGAAAATTAAAATTACTAATTGAAGAAATTACTGAAATAATGTAAGTACAAGTTAAAAAATAGGAAAAACAACAGTTAAAAATATGAAGCGTTAACCTAAATTGAATAAATTTAAAACAACAAACACAACTCAATCCTATTCAAGAACTAATGCTTTCTTAATCATAAAAAGATAAAACTAAAACGAAAAATTGAAATGGTTAATAAGTAGAAGGAAACGGCAGAAGCAGTGAGGTTGGCAGTGAACGCAAGCGATCTGAATGGTGTCCCGAGGGCGAATGGTCACTTTCTCCCTAAACCCCCGGCGAGCGCCGTTCATGAAAATAGACTCGTCCAGGTCAAAAAAGGGTTTCTGCGCACGGGCCACGAGCTTTCAAACGAACTGTAGTACGTGGAGCATATCTGGGAATGAGTATTTGTCTAGGGAAACAAAAGTTGCAGTGTACAAAAGTGTTCTCCTCCCGACGTTATAATACCGTATAAACTCGTGTAAGAGGTGCACCTTTTTTCCCAGAAATCGCAGCCGAAAATGAGGGTGCGCCTCTTACACGAATCTGTCCATTGCAAAATTCCGTCACCCGAGTTTGAAGGCTAATATCTCAGAGATGGCTCAATCGATTTTAAAATGAAGTACATCAAATTAAAGCTTGTTTATTTCTGCGTTTATTGATGGTGTACAAAACATTTTACCGTTTATATCGATTTCAGTGTGTGCTTAAAAACAGAATTTTAGCGCATTTTCCCGGGTACCGCACGGATGCATCGCATTTACGGCTTCGTAATAACAACACGGATCAAGATATCAAAATTTCCTTAACAAATATTGTAGCAAAGACCTTTCCTAACAGCTATACGAAGTTTCATATTATTTAATGCATTAGTCTTTTAGTTATAGATGCAAATGCACGGATCCGTTATTTTCCGTTCCGCGAATCCCTGACATCCGCCGTTTAGACCTTCTTCAAGCTCTCGAGTTCATCATCATGAATCCACTTATAAAATCTAAAGGAATTCGTTGGTTAATCAATATCGATTAACATTTATTTTAGAAAAAGAGTGCGTTCAACTGCCAGGAGCATGCACGGAAGAGAAAGGGAGAGGCACGCGCTGTTGCCCAGTCAGAGGGCTATCCATAAGGCACGCGAGGGAGTCTACTACAAGCATTACCTGCGGGGGAAAACCAGTTGTCTTTTCTCTGTGCATGAGTCATTTAGACTCGGTAAATAGTGGCATAAAGGGTGACGCGGCGTTCGGGCACGCGGGCGTTCCTCCGCGTTGTCTTGTAGAGGAACGCCCGAAAGCCGTTACCAATATGGAGAAACGCCGCGGAAACCTCAGATCCAAGTGAATACTTACCTCAGGGGTCTATATATGCCTATGAAAAATGCCGCGTAAATTATAAGAGAATATCGCAAGCGGAAGGCTTTGAAAATGGCCGAAAGTTCGCAGTTAGGCCCGCAAAACCTCGCAATAGAAGAAAAAAAACTCAAAATTTTTTCTTCAACTTCAACGCATAAAAAGAGGGGTGTGCCTCTTACACGGGTGCGCCTCACACGCGTTTATACGGTATGGCAGGGAAACCTGGGTATGTCAGGATAAGCATAAGAGTAGGCTAAATGCAGTGGGAATGGGGTACCTGAGATGTGTTTTTGGTAAAAGTAGCATGGATAGGGTTAGAAATATATGGGTCTAGAAAGAATGTGGAATGGATACTCCAGTAATCGACATATATGACAGGAGTGTGCTTGGTTGGTTTTTCGGTCAAGCTAGCTGGTGCCAGTCCTCCTTCATCATCACCTCTGGGTAGTTTACCGGCACTGTCGCCATCCTCTTCAGGTCCTTAGTGACCTGTGCATACATAGGCGCTGTTCTGGCCCTTTTGTCATCCTGGGAGGCATTTGTTGGGGTGTCCCCAGGCATCCTCCGCCTTTTCAAGGATGAGCTGCTCGAGGCCTCAGCAGTATCCGCACCCTGCCTAGGGGCTCCGCTGGTGGACTTGCCTCCAGCAGTTCCTCCCAAAGCAGGGGGGTGTGCAGGGCCCCCCGCAGCTCTCTCAGTGCACACCCTTTCCCTCCGTCCCCTTCTCTTAGTTGCACCACTTGGTCTTGCCTCAGTTGACAGGTCCTTCATTTTCCCTGAGATACTCTTCAGGGTTGCGTTGGAGGCTCCTGAGTCCGACTCCATCTCCCAGGTGGATTCTAGTGCCTTCCTTATAATGGACTCAGACGAGTCTGAGGATGTGTTGCCATTCCTAGTGGGTGCAGTAGGAAGGCTTAGGGGTGTGGGGTTCCCCGAAGGGGCTCCCAAAGTTATGGGTTGGGTAGAGGAGGGGCGACCATTGGGATCTCCATCAGGGCCCTCCAATAGCGCCTTCTCCATGGTGATGCTCTCCGCTTCTCAGCAGCCTCCGAGGTTTTGTTTTTAAAAGGTTCCATAAATGATCCCACGAGTAGCTAGGGAATAAAGGGTCCGCCCATGCAGAGTCCCGCATACATGGGTAAGGCTAGATAAAACCAGAGGTCGCCCTGAATCCGGAGTCTCTCCTGTTATTGACTTCTTACCCTCCGCCCTGCGGATGCGGTCATCCTTGGCACAGGGATGCACCGTGATGATCGACTGCCAAGTCTAGATCCATCATGTTCTGTGAAAACCTGGGGCACCTCGTGGAGGATGTGGCTCTTCACCACGCATGACGGTCTTGGTGTGTGATTGTCACCACCGCCCACCCTGGGATCACACATCCCTAACCCCCATACATGGGTTTAAGAGAAGTGAAAGAGGTTTGCAAGGATAGGGTATTATGTAGGAAATTATAAATAACTATAGGAAGCCAGTTTCCTGGGGATAACAGCAGTTATTAAATCCTTTGACTCTGCCTACCCCAAAAGGGAATGGCATGATGGGTATGTACGCATTTAAAAACTTTTGTGGGAACTTTTTTCAGCTGTAGCTACCACTCTATAATACCTTTCCAGTTATGCAATATTTATCGGGTTATCTGAGCATATTGTGGGGTATTGGTTATCTGAAAAACAAGGTTATTGGCTTACCATTGATTAAAGTGTCATAATATCACATAATAAACTCAGTTTATACTCATGTGTAGCTCTAATTTTCAAGACCAGCAGATCAGCCAAAAGCTCAGAATCAAACTACACAGGAGTAATGTGTTCTTTTGAGATTTTAAAATATCAGTTCCGAAAATTCATGAGCCGTAATTGTACCATGAGTATGGTAAGCTGGTGAGAAAAGTGAAGTTATCCGTACGTTCATACATAACTATTCACTCCACTCTCATATATCTGTTTCGTTATTTTTCTCTCGTCCATTCTCTCAACATTTCCAAATCTACAAAACACACTTCTTTCATGTACAGTAAGTCCTCGACTTACGCAGATCCGAGTTACACGGATTCGGAGTTACGTGGATGTTCAGTTAAGTGTGCTTCACATGGACAGAAAACGTCAGGGAAATGCGAAGACGGAAATGGGGAAAGCCAATCACAGGTCGCTGGAATGCGAAGGGGCGGAGCTTGGGCCCGCAGATCGGGCGGATAGATTTTTTTGATCTTGTCCGCACACCGTGCGTGGAATGTGATGCCAAAACAAATGAACAGCTACATCCGCCGTGGTTGCGGGAAAACAATTCAAAATCTTTGAACCAAGAATTCTATTATATTCTTCGCATATTATATGCACTTTTATCGACATAAATTATAATCTAATTTTCACTCATACATAATGACCTTAATTACTTATTACCACACACTCATTTAACTTTGTCTCCGTCGTGTAATTTCACACCGAAGTAAATCAATTAATTGGTTCTGAAAATACGAACAACCTATTGTTATATAACTTTTATTACAGAGAATGAAATAATTCTTGAATATTTTTTTCTTTTATTTTACTCTTCATCGCTTCAGAATCAGGCGTTGCTCTTCAGTAAATGCTTCTAGATGAGAAATCGAACACCCACCATGTTTACTTTCCCTTTTTCGCCGTTTCCGTGTGGATATGCTTCCCATTTCCTCATCCTTCCTCCCCATTCCTATTTCTTCCTCCCCATTTCTCTATTCCCCTCGTCTGCTTTGTCTCCACACTCAGCTTTCTGCATCGCTTTCCGTCCTTGTGCCAATTCACCCATTCCGCTGGCCGAAGCTCCGCCCCTTTGCTTGCCACTGATCTGTGATTGGCTTTCCGCTTTTCCGTTTCCGCGACCTTTTCCGGCCCATGTGAACCCAGCTTTGGGCTGGTGACATGCTTGCGTTTTCTCCGCGTTTCTGTTGCTGCGACAGATACACTGGGTGACGACCCGTTACTCAGTGTCCAGCGCACGAGAGATAATGCCAAACTATGGGTGTTCTGAACCCCCACTCTACTACCGCGGCATGATAAGCAGTGACACGCCCGCCAGTCCTCGGTATGGGGAGTGTATATCAGCTATTTGTTGTGTTGTGCCATAAACACGACATGCAGCACTTTCGAATTTGTCGCTGGTCGCAAGCATGTCTGTAATGGCTCCATAAGAATCTATGTGTTTGACCTTCGCCGCATATCTGTTGCAGCGAAAGAAACTCGAAGAAAATGTGAGCTTGGCACCAGCCTTACACAGCATCAACGTCTTTTTTTTGGCATGGTTTGACCTTCCATCTTAAGTCGACGCGTAGTTAATTATCTACTCCATAGATAACGCTTGTTGTCCATCACAGCAAAAAGAAAAGAACACGTTCGTGCAGCAGATAGACGAATTTGTGTTTCCATTGTGATTGGATCATTGGGATTGTTATTTATCAAGTTCGAGAAAAAAATGTCTCATGAAATCATTGAAATTGTCGTATGTGTTTATTTTGGATGTGAACCCTCATATTGGGTGGGAAACGTAAGAGTGGTGATATTTCTATGAGTGGAAAAAAGAAAAGCAAGGCTATAAGTTTGGAAACGAAAAATTCACATGAGTATGATAATTTTAACATATGTATTTTCAATTTGTTCATGTTTTGTGTCATTATATTTATTTTAATCGAAATATCCAGTGAAATAAAGTTTTGATTTATGTAGCTCTTGGAATTTTCAAATTATGTTAACTTAACGGCCTCTCAAAAGATAGCGTTTTCTGTAATCGTCGCCAATTGCCGTTAATTGTACTAAAGCAGCACCACTAATGGTTCAAAAATAAATAGGTAAGGTGTTGTGTTTCGACTTACGTGAAAATTTTTGGGACTAATTAACCGCGTAAGTCAAGGACTTACTGTATATGTATCCATTACTGGAGCATCCAACTCATATTCTTTCATCATCCACTTATACTCTTATCATCCTACTTTGGCTACAAGCACTTCTCAGGTCCCCATTCTTACTGCACACTCCATTCCCACTGCATTTAGTCAATTCTTTCATTACCCACTCATTCCTAACCCTATCATCCTAATTAGCTACAAGCACTTCTCAGGTCTCCACTCTTACTGCGCACTCTATTCCCACTGCATTTAGTCTACTCTTATGCTTATGCTGACATTCCCAAGTTGTGCTTCCATGTAATAAAGTCAGAAGGAGAGTACTTTAATATACTGCAATTTTTCCTTCCCTAGACAAACACTCATTCCTTGATATGCTCTGCATCAGGGGCGGCTCCAGACCAGAGGTTCGGGGGGAGGGAGGGGGGGGGCATACTACCTACGACTTCCCTTCCAGCATTCACATGCCTTTTAATCTCTTCATATTTCCATTTTCTGCAAGCATTTGGTCAAGATGCATAAATTTGTCCATGTGTTCAATTATTTCATCAATTTCCCTCATCATAGAATCATTCTTCCTGCACTCCCTGTTAAAAACAACTACTTTGGTCTTTGATACATTCACCCTCAAATCCATTCTCCTTGTTGCTTCACAAGAGTTGCCCAGGAAATCATGTAATTCATGTAGGCTCTCAGACAACAACACAGGTGTATGTCAATCAACCAAAATAACCGGAAATAGGGGAACAAGTCTTTTAGTAAGGCCATCACTGTACTTTGATTGTTACCTCTGAGATATCAAAATGAAGAATGCCGACCATGATGTAAGTCTAGGTTTCCTGATTATAGAAAACTGGCATCCAATTATGCATGAGACATGGAAAAAATTAACTCATTTTTGTTAGAAATACTAGGTAGAATGAAACACATCCATCTTCTATTTATTTAATTGATTTTGCCATCATAATAGTGCCAAAATAGTACAGTTAGTATTCTTCAAGCTGATGGGTAGCTTTTGGAAAGTCCCTGACAAAACTTTCCCTTTTTGGGGTCATCTATTGTACATGTACATATTGTGCATTAATCGAGTCTTTGCAAGAATATTAAGGAGGTTCCACCGCGACTGTGTGAGTCAAAACAAATGCTAAATTCCACATTGTTTATATTTTGTCCAAAAAATCCTGCTTTCGCCGATGAAATGCGTTACCTACAGGAAACCAAAAGTAAAGTGGAAAAAATGCAGATTATTCCACGAATGTATTTTAAATTAGCAATTTTTTCCAGCCATTGGAGTCGACTGCTGCACCATTTCCTACTAATTACTACATTACGGCAGTAATTCCCTAATAACTAAAATAATAAGGTGGTAAGATGCCTATACATATTTTATTTTTATTCAATTTCTCTGGATTATTTCCTTCATGTAAATAGTTTTCCACAAAAATGGCATTTATATTTTATGGAAAAATACCTTTTTTCCTCGTGTTTCTCTCATTCCCTCATTATGAACACAATGTAATTTCTAGTTCAATTAAATAATAAAATAGCGTGGAAAGGTGTTATTTTGTTGTTCATATCAGTTAGAGGACAAGTTTTTTTTACAAGTAGACAGAATATGAATAAAATGACATTAAAGTCATTTTACGGTGGAAACACCTTAAACTGAAGAAGATAAACTGGTTCTGCACTGTGCTAATATAATAACTGTTGAACAGTGAAATGCTAGGCAACCTATTCTCAGCTTCTGGTCGCAACTCTTGAAGCATTTGGCCAAGCAGTCTTACTTGGAAGGTCCCCCACTAGGGGACTTCCAAATTTGTGTAATTTGCAATGAAAAAGAAACAGGCAGTGTCCATGACTCTACCGTTGGTGTTTACTGCGTGAAATATCTTCTGGTGAGTCAGAGATGAGCATGAGTTGAAATGAATGAATGAACTGAAACAAAAACTCAATGCCACTAAAATGTTGTCACCGTTCATTGTACTTGGACTGTCGTTAGTGTTAGAGGTGGCCCCACCATCGCTGCTGACACCCTTTGCTTGCGCACTTGTGTGGCACTGACTCTGACTCAACTGCCACAGTGAATTTCAGTCTGTCCTGAAATTTTTCAGGAACATTCTGTGGATGACATTGTGGGCGTCTTAGATTCAAAATTCAGCTCTTTCATCTGTTAACCTCCTCTTTCTGTTTGCATTTACTGTCTTATTTTGGAGATACATATTTAGACACATTCCTTGCAATGGATAAAGTTTTCAATTCAGTAGATTCTGGTTATTTGGGACAAGTCTGGACTAGCACACTTTTCCCCAACTAAGCAACTGCCCATTTATGCAAAGTATCATATAATTATTTATGTGTGTGTTAAAGTGGAATTAGAAAAACCTAGTAAAGTTTCACTGCTCAAAAATATTTATTCATATACATATTTATATTTAAAAAAAATTAATTGGTGAAAGTAATTAAATTAATATAAGCATTTTCTTGGATGATAACACTTTCTGTTTGAAAATTATTTCCCTTATCCTCAGGAAACCAACTAAACACAGCATGAATTTGTGGTTGTTATATGCAATCCTATTTTAGAGCTAGTCACAGTATATGACAGAAGAATGCATGATCCATTAGCATTAAATTTACATAAAAATCTTACTTTTTGCTCATCAACAAAGGAATTTATTCAATGTACCTGCTGCATTCTTTTTACATCTCAAAATCGGCACATTAATTAAATGACGATAATGAGCTTCCTTCAGTGCCTTTTTGCATCAATTATCATTGTATCCTAATAATGTATTTCCCAGAATCCTGCATAGTTATGCTGCTATGCTCACGAGTGTATCCACCTCTACCTTCCACTTTTAAATTTAGGGTGGGAGTTCATTATACACTACACAAAATAGACTTCATCTCTTTCCGAAGTTAAAAAAGAGGTATCAAAAAAGTTGAGTAATAGAGTAACATTCCATCATTCACTCAATCCCTCTTCTGGTTGCAAACTACTACCACTAAGATATGGAAACAATGATACATGCTTTTCTCTTAGCCCATGATAAATACATATGTGATGTACATTCTTACCCATGGAAATGCTGATAAATGCATTCTAATCTGGATTTTAAAGAGAAATCTGCCAAAATTGGATGTATTATAGATTAATAAAAATGTTAATTTTAATCAATAAGAAGTACATACAATGAAAAATAATTGGGCCAATCTATAATAATCACGTCACATAGCCACAGTCAGTGTCTCTTTAAGATGCTTTGTTCTGGCATTTGCTCAATAGGCTGCTGAGAAATATCTTCATTTAACTCCTAATACGTAAGGAAAACACTTAAAACGGATTTTTATGAATATACCTAATTAATTGCTTACTTTCTTTTCAGGTGATGACGTTGAGTTGAAGAATTATGAATCCTCTCAAGAAGGTGTGATCCAGTCATGGGTTGAACGCTTTCCAGATACATCTCTAGATGTTGTTTTAGAGGGTATCTATGATAAAGATATTGCCTTTTTTAAATAGTGATAATATGACAATCACTTTGCTATTTTCTATATGGAGAGAGAAGAATGAGATGCCTCGTGATGATATACATTATATTATTTTGCATATTGGAAAATAAACATTTTGCTGAATTTTCAAATTGTTGACTCTAGTGTGATCTCAGCCTGATGATTGTTGGAGGCGAATCATCTATGAAGGAATCGGATAATTTTGTTCATAAGCTACCTAATAGGCCTAGAATAAGGTATGAGTTAGAAGTGATCACCATTGATGAAAGAAGTAGAAAAAATGTGAGGAGTGGAGCACATTCTATTAAAAAAGTCTACTGACAGCTGGTATCACAATCTTGGAAATGAGTGATCTTTTCATTTAAATATACTGAAGAGGATTGCGAGTACATAACTTGGTCTGCAAGTGTTAAATTTGGAATAAATATTTTATAAATTTGATACAGTTTTAATTATGAATGAAGTAGGTCTTGCCGTAGGAGCTGTACATATTTGCTTTGTCCACCAATGATAAAGCAATGCAGGAGGAGACATCATCAGCATTAAGGCAAGTTAAGCTTGATTCTCTGGTATGTTCCGTAATGGAAGAAACAGAGAAAGAACTTATCGATTTGAACTATTCTGTTTGGGTTCCTGCAGAATCTTTGTCTCATTTCTGCTGTATACATTCAGGAAACTTCACCTTAGGGGCCAGTGTTGAAGACATTAAGTAAGGAAATGGCAAGCAATCACTAGAACTGACCATCGGCCTTTTGATGAATATGTATTAAAACTTTGCAGGTTATGTAATTTAATTACCTACTGAGAAAAATGCAATGATTAATTTGTTTTTCATCCATTGCCATGAACATGCTAGTATGAACAATTCTTTTTAAAAACTACATAATTATGAAATAACATGAACTATTGAATCGGTGGGATTTGTATCTTTTAAGCCTACGATAGTAAAAAAATCATCATTTTCCAGCATTGATTCTTTTCAGAGGTAAAAGATTTGCAGATTAGGTTTATCAGTATTTTAGTATGTACTAGGTAATTTTAGTAAGTATAGGTTTATCAGCAACATTGTTGGGAGTTACTTGGAGGAACCTCTGCATTATTAAGGAACAATATGCAGTAGACTTTTTAGGTTCCACAAAACAATTTAAAATGATGTACAACAGGTTTCACGGGTTTCACTGGCTATGGCCTCAGCATGTACTCTGATGCATGTGCTCCCAAGGATGCCATATTCGGCAAAAGCAATTGTACATATTTAAAAATTGTTTAGAGGAACATACAAAGTCTTCTGTGTATTGTTTTATAATAAGATGGTCTTCGCTGAAAATGAGAACAAATAGGTCAAAGAATGGAGACTGAAAAATCTTATATCGCCTTCCTACTGCTCTCTGTTATTACTGTTTATTATATATTTTGATTTTTTGGTGCCCCATCGACATATTACAGTTATATAGCACCATCTAGCTGAAGGCCTTAATCCAAGGAGAAATTCAGCAGCCACGTAAGATGCATGGCTTGAATCCATTACCTTGAGGATACCAGGACAGCCCTTCAAAAAATACTAAAGCTCTATACGAAGTGATTATAAAAATGTATACAATCTCTTTTATAGTCCTGTAATATCTGTTTCCAAGGGAGTGCATTCTCATCACAGTTACCTTACCTATTGTGTCCAATTTAATTACCCTTGGTTACTACAGGCCTAAAAAAACCTGAAATAGTCATGTAAATTGAAAAAATGTGGAAAACCTGGACAAGTCATGGAAAATGAGAAATTAGTCTGGAAATTCGCTTTTCCTAGTCAAAGGCTGACTTTTTTCAATTAGAGAGGGGTTCTATTTCAGACGCTGCCTTTTAGTGTGTGGGTGTGTTGTAGGTACCTTCCCTGGATGAGGCAATATCGCCCTTATATGGTGTTTTTCAATTAATTATGACCCTAAGTATTGCTAGAACGAGAGAGATAAATATAATTTTGCTAATGCATACAATGTTTTCTAATGTGTGTCCGCTGGGTGGCTAGTGTGAATAACACTCAAGGCAGCCAAGTGGCCAGTAATCTGTCATCAACTTGGATGATGAGTCGACCACCTTACTGTGTTTGAATTTCCCTCATCGTGGATGAGACCCAGGAATAATATGCCATCAGAAAGGAAGCCAATTTTCCCCCTAAGGAATAGTGGCTGTGCTCCCTTGGTTGGGAAACTTTTTTCCTCCATTGTAAGTATGTTAAGCTGTTGTGCTTGATTTTGCACCTTCTTTAAAATACTTACCAAAACACTGATATTTTCAACTGGAAAAATGAAAAATTTGTCTTGGAAAAGTATTGGAATTTCATCATCTCTACTCTGTAGTAACCCTATTACTGCAGCAACCCAATTTAAGCAAAAATAAGGAGGTTTCAAATTTTGAAAACCAAATTCCAGACAAATGTAAACTCTTCCCAGACTGTTCCTAGTTGACATCTACATCTACAAATTACCCTGAAAACCACCTCAAGAGTGTGTGGCAGGGGGTGAGTAGTCATCAACATGTATTTCACTAAACCCTGAAGTTAGTGTTACTACAACTAATGATGCATTAGCATAAATCGCTAATGCTTGTCAGGAGTGGAAGCCTCACAAGCATACTCTACACTATAGATATCCTACCAATGTTTGAGGGACTGTTAGTATATTTATGTACCTATTTTGCAACTACATACATAGAGATTTAAGAGTTATGCTGAAAACGTGCACGGCATGCTATATGTACTAGGTAGCGGATACAAGCAGAAGGGTATAAGCATTAGGGAGTACTACTTCTACTAAAAGGGCTACACTACCTATCGACAAACCTAGTTAAAAGTCTAATGGGCAGCTTTAACTGTCTCTCATTGTTCGCGGGAAAAATTAAATTATAAATCTGTCTGTTGGTACTTCCTAAATGTAGATTACTTCATGAATCCTATATTAAAAATCTGTCTCCATTGGTTTAATGTGAGAGGAGGAAAATGCACGAGATTTATTCGATGCGAAGGTGTTAATGAGGATATAGAAATAGCGATGGACTGATAGTTAACAAATCCCACATCTACGAATTACTCTGCAAGCCACCTCCCGGGTGTGTGGCACAGGGTGATTCCACATCAGACATGCAATATTCGTCCCAGTTCAAGGTCGAGATTCGCACGCTCTCCCAGCCGCTAGGTGAGAATCAAAAAGAAGTTAGGGGAACAATGTACATATCTACAGCTACACTAGAAACTGGAAAAGTCCTACGTTGACAAACATGCACACATGTAATATGGCTCTATTACGTACAACTTGTTGGGTAGATGTAGCTGTCCATTCTGCAGTCTAGTTCCCTGACTTTATTCTTGTGATCTGATCTACCATAATATGTCGGATTTTGTAAAATAATATTAATCTCATCAGAGAATAAATCTATTTGGAACTTACGTAATTCCGAAAGCGATTCCCATTCCAGTTGCTGCAAAAGACACATAAGAGGTTATCATAATGGCCTTTAACGTATCTTGCTGATCTTCTCTGCATGCCTTCTAACCCGGTTTTTAAGCCTACATCATCAGGATCCCAAATACTGGCAGTATATTACAAGTGGGGTCTAACAAGGGAGAAGTAGCTGATTTCCCTAACTTTATCGTCGCCCTGGCCAAGTACTCTTTCATCTATTCCCAATTTACATTTAGCTTGGCCGGTAATTTTCCAAATATGTTTACTCCATGAGAGATCATTAATCAGTTGAATGAGGACATATCCTGGAAAAAGAGGACTGTTGTCAGCCCTACTGTGGGATGCCGAAGACTGACATACGAGCTAAGAACTTTTTATTTTCTGGAGGATATGTGATTATATTATATGGAAGGTATTTTTCAATATATTTTTGTCCTGTGAACATGAGGCCCCACCCCTTAGTTACTGAGCGATGATGATGTAAATATATTGTCAAAGGCATTTTCATTCATATCATGAAAATTCGACGGTGTCCACCTGTAGTAGTAAAGTAAAATTTGTCTAAGTTGTACTTAAGATTTCTATCTTTCTTTTCCTGCTGAAATTTATGCTTATCTGCCTAAATTTCAAAGTGATAATCGAAATAGGCAAAAATTTTCTATTAACCCTTAGACTGTGGGAAACGTACATGTACGTGTGTACCGGCAACTGTGGGAAAAACGTTCTTCTACGTTTGACCCTCTCTGTCTACCTGCTCTCTCAGCCCTTTTATATTTTTATGGCCCGCACTCTTTCTTTCCAGCGGTGCACATTTGGGAATCCACCCTTTTTTTACCCAAACCACTCCCCACGCTCTTTAGGGATCGCATACCACTGCAATGAGGTAAGACCCTTTCTTCCGATTGCTCGCTCAGTGGTTTATGGTTGTCTCAAAAGTTAGTTGTCTTATGTTTGTGCCCGGCTCAATTATCAACCGATTTCTTTGGTGTTTGGTATTTAAATAATCAGAAAATTGCTAGAAAAAAATATTATCATATTAGTTTTTGACAATTACGCCTATAAACAAATTTTCAAAATTTGTTCAAAGTCCCACTAATCCCTCAAAAAGTTCCGGTGCCCACCCTCTGGGATCCTGAGAAAAGGGTTGGGAGGGGATTATATGGGTCATATAACTGCCCGGCCTCGGTCCTTGGGAAGGAGGGGCTGGCTCCGTCCGAATCGTCTGAATAGATATTTCCTGCACAGGGTTGACGACATGTGCTCTAGCTGCAGCAGCTTCAGGGTTAAAAAAATTACTATTTTGAATCACTTTTTAATTTTTAATTACTATCGTTCTCAAAAAATTTCTGGTAAAAAAATTCACAATTTTAATTTTTTAAATTAAAAAGTCTTAATTTATAGTGGAAGTGTTGCGTCTCAAGTGCATTCCAATAACATGAGCTCATTCATTGATGAATCTCCGCTGCACATGGAACTGGTATTTATTTACTAGAAAAGATAATTAAACCCATCAATTTAAGCTCATGTCTTTCACTCTAAATGCATCTAAGAGTGTAATAAACAAAATAAACTGGAATTTAGGTATTTTTGTGTGACAATGAAAGTAAACAATCAAGCAGTAACAAAGTCTTCAAGCAGTGATTATCAGTATGGATTGAGTATTGATCACATGCTTCAAGATTCAGTGTTTAAAAAGCTGATAAAATCCATTTATCTGTTCAATCATAAGGTAAAACGTGGTTATTCTGCAGGGATGAAACATTATCATTGTGCTAATTTTCTGGGATTTCCTCTCTTTTCTCCGCCAACCGCCATGCAATCACCTATTTTATATCTACTTTGATGAGTTGCTATCTGTCATTTTTTCCCTGTTCCCTCCCCTACCTTTCCTTCCTTCACTCCCACCACCAAACTGTCTCTCATCAAGGAGTGTCCAGGCCACCTCTTCATTTCCATCTGAGCCCATTCTTCTCCCACTGTCTGCAGCAAGACCTCATTCCTACTCTGTCATATTCCTGATGCTGTCATTCAAGAGGCCATAGAGATAGTAAAACATCCAGATAATTTCAATAGGAAATATGGGTATACCATCTCCAACAGCTAGGGTTTTCACATTTTTATGGCTACATAACTAAACAAAAAATGAATTGAGTTTCCCCTCAGCACCCATAATGTTTTTAATGACAATGAAATAATGACTAATTATAAAGTAGAGTCTGAATGTAAAGGTTGGAAAATAAGATGAATTGTAACTTTAATAGCATATTTTTAATAATAATTAATTGATAAATTATAATTAAAGTAAGTACACCACCTTTTATGATTCCTTTACATAAAAGATTACAGTAGAATGGATTTGTGCAGTCATTCTTGTGCTGTTCATTGATTTGTAGTCAATTAATATCATAGTAACGAAAATTCAAGAAATGCAATATCTCTTCTACCTATTCTTATTCCCTAAGTTATCAGTAAAAATAACTTCCAAATGATATTAGATAAAAGTTCGATGAAACTTTTTGATTAAATTTTATCAAATATATCTGAATCAAATATGAACTAATTATGTATATGAATACTGAACTGCTTGGCTGAAAACCGAATTGGTTGTTACCCTTTCAACACGTGGAAGAGGTTATTTAAGGAAGTAATTATGTAACTGCTTGGGAAAGTCTTGACTCACCATTCAGTCAATTAAGAGCAAGGAAAAGCTTGACCTCCCCTAAGTAATACAGTTGAAAAACCTGTATTGCCACTCCTGACCTTAAGATACTAGCAGGATGGCTGGAGAAACATCTAAATAATACCCTGCAAGCCACTTCAAGGGTATGAAGCAGGGGGTGAATTTTATCCAACATGCACTACACTATATTATACTAAGGTTAATGAAACAATGACTATATGTGCTTTAGTAAAAACCTCCAAGTACCTGTCAGGATGTGAAATTTCACCAACATGCTCTACACTATAAGTATGCTACAGAGGTTATAAAAACTATTTGCATTAATGTACTACACAACTACATACATACGCTATAAATTCATAGAGATACAAGAGTTATACAGCAGGCATGCAAGACATGCTGTTATTACTACATTATAGCAGATGAAGAATAAACATTATGGAGCAAATAAACTAATTAGCTCCACTACCTTTTGACAAACTCAGTTAAAAGTCTCACGGGCAGCTTTTATGGTCTCTTATCATTTGCAGGAAAAATGACATTTTAAAGCTGTTGGTTCAGTGGATTCGCCGGTCTTCCGTGCGGGGCACCACCCCTCCCCCGAGTACGCGCTTATGACCGAGGGTACGGAGGGGCTGCGGGAATAGGAAGGAAAAAAGGGATAGGATGAAAAGGGTATTGGGAAGGGCAGCTTTTGACCCCAGTGCCATAAATAGGCAAAGAGGCTTAAACCAAAACGCAAAATAAAACTTTTTTATTCTACGTTGGCTATGACTCATTCTATGAAAAAGAAAGAATCTGAGTCACCACCCGTCTGTCCAGCCGGGCTGCAGATACATTGCCTGTTGATTCAGTGGATTCATGGGTCCTCCACGAGGGGGCGCCACCTTCCCTCGGCCTCAAGCATCAGCTTATTACTGAGGTTTAGCAGAGTTAGCGGGGAGGGGGAAAGGTACAAGGATGGGAAAAGAAAGGGAAGGGCAGCTTTCGACTCCAGTGCCATAATTAGGCAAACGGGCTAAAACCGAAATGCGAAACAACAATTTTTTCTCTTACGTTGGCTACGATTCATTCTATGAGTAAGAAGGAATCAGAGTTGCCACCCGTCGCCCAGCTGGGCTGCTGATACATTGCCTGTTGCTTCAGTGAAACTTGCATTTCAGCCGTGATAGTGGTGCTCACCTTGGGCAGTGCCAATGCTGAAATGAGGAAGTGGGCACAAGGTTGCAGGCCTTCCTGCAAATTCCCCTCCCCACAAGCACTTCATCAGAGGCACTGCTGCTGTGACTTTCGCAATAGCTCTCTATCCACTTGCTGATTGTTTTTTTTCCAATTTTTAAAGCTCAATTGCTGATAAACCTTTACACCCAGGCAAAAATTTATTCGGAAAATTCATCATTATTTTTCACAATCTATCCAATGGAATAGAATAGTTGGTTCAGTGAAATTGTAATTCAGAAATCAATTCGTAAAAGGGGGCTAAGTCCATTTTTCCCCTTACTACCAACTAAATGGGATGGCTTGAGTCGTATATCTTTTAGTGAAAGTGAAAAACAATTCCAAGTTGAATATTTTCTTCCACGTAGCTGTATTTTTGGAGAGCAAGAAATAAAGCTGATTAACAGGAGGAAATTATGGAACTTTAAACAAGTTTTCCTAAATGTGTACTCACTTTGACAATTCACTTGAACACTGAGCCCTCCATACCACTATTATTGTCGCCTCTCACTGGAAATTTCCCGAATAATAATATAATTTTTTCCTGAACTTATATCTTTTAGTATTCATGAATTAAAAGTGATAGAAATATGTACTGATCAATAGTACTATGGAAACCTGTGCCCTGCATGTCAGCATTTTTGTCAATGTAAGCTCTTTCTTGGCCTCTGTTTTGGCCTGTTTTGTTCTCCTTGCAGCTTTCTGGCCTTAGCCTAGCAGCCAGGTGATAGTGCAAGGTTCTAATTTGAACTGGTATGAGAATTTCATGCTACACACCCTGGAGGTGGCTTGCACAGTATTTTGTTGATGTGGATATGTTACTTTATTTCTACATCCTCTTTAGATTTCTTGATTTGTAATTTAAAATACTCATAGGCTATGAGTCAATAATACATTTTGCAGCCACATAAATGCATGGAAAAGTAATGAGATTTTATAGTTCAGAGAATGTGAGACGGATTGTAGAAGTAAGATGCAATGCAATCCAAAGTCAAGCAATTCAAATATGTAGTTAGTACATCGGAGAAAAAAGGATACATAGCTAGGAAATTAGGAGAATTGCATCAGCAAAAGAATCGTTTGGCAGGAGGGAGCTGATGCCGGTCACCTTTTGTAAGGATGTAAAGAAAACATTCGTAAAGAGTTTAATATTACATGTAACCAGGGCTTTTTTCTGGAAAAAAGGTGGTGGAACTCAGTTGTCCATAAGAGTTACATTTCCTGTGTAAGTGATACTTTGGTAATGTGCTTACTATCTGGAAGATGAACTTAATCCTTAATTCCCACATTGAGTCTGAGAATTAATTAACGAAAATATCCAAATGACCTTAGATTGATTTATACGAGTTTAGGCAATTTACTTCGACCAAAAAAGGTGCCGGAAGGCAGTTCTGCCACGTACCGCCAGAAAAAAAGCCCTGCATAAAACATGCATAGTGCATAAACTGAGAAAATAGGACAAGAATAGGTTGCAGACATTTGAGGTGTAGATATGGGGGATGAAGAAAGCCATAAACCTTTGTATGGAGGGTGAGGAGAGGAAACTTCAGGAGGAGGCAAAGTAGGTGGCTGGAGGAGGTCATGAGGGGCGATGGGTTGCTCAAGGCCGTGATAGAGGGAAGGATGTTGGGCAAGCAGGGAAGGGGAAGAGAGAGAATGGGCTTTGTGGATGGGATGAAGAGAGGTAGAACCAGGGCCGTAACTACCGCCGCGGCACAGCCCCCGGGCCCCCAAGCCAAAGGAACCCTACTTGGATGGTTAATTTTTTTATTTGTGTGTAAACACGGTTTACTCTAATTCCCGCTAAATAGCCAACTTAGTAATAAAAATACAAATGCAAGCGCCCGCGTGCTAGACGCTCATCTAATAGTACAGCCATAAATCTTTGGTACAGGCGTACTGATGATAGGTCAGTCGTCTGCTTTGTGCTCTATCTAAGGTCTCGATCTTTTACTAATAAAGGGGCCTCACCATCAAGTTTTGCCCCGGCGCCTCAAAGTTTATAATTAAGGCCCTGAGTAGAACGTATGCTGAATGAGATAGAAAAAGAAATCGTGCTTGAAGATAAGGGCATGCACATGTTATAGCCTAGAGGATATTCACTATCTTCCTTTTGAACATAACTTATGCTGTGGGCCACTTTTATAATTATTAATGTACATCTACATACTACCCTGCGTCACTGCAGAGACAAGTGGTAGGGCAGACAGTGTTAGGACACCAACCATGAAAGGGGAGTGAATAGGGAAAAGGAGGTGGGAGAGTTCAAGGGTCAATTGTATGCTAACAATGGGTTTTATGCAAGTGTTAAGCTGTTTTTGTAGCAATTACTAGTGGTGCGTGGATAGAAGGAGTTATTGTATGTATACCTTTCAGTTCGCCAGATCATCTCTCAAATTTTATCACTTCTTTCAGGTCTAGAGATGTAGCGCGGGTTCAAAATAATGTCTTCCGTGTCCCACGAAACTCTCCCTTTCTGAATATTTCAAGTAATCGTAGCCTTAAATAGCGTGTAGCCCCCATGTCAGTAACGGCTCCCAACCTAGTCCTCTCATCGGCTGTGTAACACTCTGTTAGCTCAAATCAGTACGCCTGTACCACAGAGTAAAGATATCCCTACTCTGTGCCTGTACCAAAGATTTATGGCTGTACTATTAGCTGAGCGTCTAGTGCGCGGGCGCTTGCATTTGTAATAATAATAAATAATCTTTAATGTCCATTCGGTTATACAAGTACAACATAGTACTTAGTCATACAAAAAATTAATATAAAAATACATACAAAAGAAGAAACAAGCAGTAGAATACAGACTACAAAAAATATCACTAAAAAATTCATCAACGCTATAGTAGCATTTATAAATAAGTAGTTCTTTTAATTTATATTTAAAGGCATTTTGGCTTGCTAAACGTTTAATTGAAATAGGACTCTTATTTTAGATCATTGAGGCTGAATGATGAGGACCTTTCTTGCTCATGTTTAGTGGCTGATTAGCCAAATGAACATTTTCTCTACTACGTGTTGTATTTTTATTATTAAGCTGGCTATTTAGCGGGAATTAGAGTAAACCGTGTTTACACACAAATAAAAAAATATTTAAAAAAATAAACCATCCATATAGGGTTCGTTGGCAAAACATCCATCAATTGGCTTGGGGGCCCGGGGGCTGTGCCCCGGCGGTAGTTACGGCCCTGGTTCTACCTCTCTTCATCCCATTCACAAAGCCCATTCTCTCTCTTCCCCTTCCCCGCTTGCCCAACATCCTTCCCTCTATCACGGCCTTGAGCAACCCATCGGCCCTCATGACCTCCTCCAGCCACCTACTTTGCCTCCTCCTGAAGTTTCCTCTCCTCACCCTCCATACTAAGGTTTATGGCTTTCTTCATCCCTCCCGGCTTTCTCTTGTATTCTATTTCCTTCGCGTATTGAATGTTTCTGTGTGGATCCCAAATGTTCGCAGCGTATTCGAGATATAAAGACATGCAATGGTCACACAGGAAGATCACTCCGAAATGAAAGACCCTATAGGGGCAGTACCCTTTCAAATTTTACCCGCTAAAAAAAAAATAGTACCCCAGTATCGCCCGAGGAGTTAGGAAGGCTTGTGCCAGGGGCGTTGAAGGGTCTGTGAGGGATGTGCGAAAATTAACCCGGAATGAAATTAAAATTTCACGCCCTTTTCCCCGCGTTCTTCTGTCCCTAAAACTTTTACGCGCATAAATCAAGGGATTAGTTATTCCCTTATGGCGACCCACGGGTCGTTCACTCCTGTCTCCCCCATTTTTCTTCCTTCCCTTCCCTTCAACTTGCTATCAGTTTTGCCAACTCATAACCGGATTTTGCCGCCGATTTCAAGTAAAAAGCCGCTAGTTTGTTTCCAAATAAAAATGATTTAAAAAATAGAAGACGCTACATTTGTTGCAAGATGGGAACAGTTGCGGCCCAATCTATTTTATAAGTGTGAGCAATAATTTTATTTGGCCACCCCTATCAAAGAATTTCTTTCTCGATTACAATATCTCAAAACCGCCCATTATACAATCGAATCAATAGATCGGTAGTGTAACTTTTTGTTCGTTTGCTCTCTTATGCGTGTATCTCTATCTGCTAACTAGTACTAACGCACTGTAGTAGTAACTATTGCTGTAAGTACGACGTCGTGCATGCTTCCGGTATAACTCTTGTATGCCTGTGCATGTATTTGGTGGCTAAGTTCAGTAACGCAAATAGTTTCTCTAGTGACATATATTGTAGTGCATGCTGGTGTAATAGCACCTCCTTTCTAGTATTTGCAGGTTTTTGCTTGTTCATTAATAGTGGCAATTTCATTAAATTTACTAGGGTACAGTGGAGGGCATGTTGGTGGCACAGTCTATGTGTTGGTGGTAACTCACCCCCTGCCACTCACCTTTGAGGTGGCTTGCAAGGAATTATGTAAATGTAAATCAGAGGGACACTCTGAGGAACCAGAATGATCCTCTCAACATTGTGGTTTCCTTTACCGTCAGGAACTTAATTTTAAATACATGTTTCTCCGAGCTTCGAGTTTTACGAGGAAATTTGGTAATATTGATTATAGTACATTATGCCTACTTCTTCTGGGCGGGTTTAATTTCAAACTTAAATTGTAGTGCAATTTTAGCCACAGTTCCTTTCGATCAGCTGGTGACAATAATGCTAACGAAGGCAATTTTTGGCTCGTAGTGTTTATTGTGCTTTTCGTTGAAGTTAATAATGAGTGCCTACAACTTTTACGATGTACCTAAGAAGGTCATTTTGGATGGAAATGCATGCTGGAAGTTAGCATCATTTTCCGATTTTCGTATTTTCTGTCCTCTTTTCACATTCATTAATAAGTTTCTGACTGGCCGGCTCTACGACCGGCCGCCTGTGGCTTTTACCCACGCCTTGGGCCGGCATTGGATGTGATTAGGTATTCTAAATATATATTTTACACAACTATAACAAATTGCATCTTGAACTCACTATCGGCGAGCCTTAGAAGAGCGAGGGTGATATAGTTTTTCGCTATTTTTGAAAGGCTTTTTACAGCATCTTCATTGATTATTAAATTATTGATTTAGTATTGATATTAAATAGAATTTAATTGATTTTTAAACATTATTTAATGCCTTATTTGCCAATTTTTTTACCTCGTTTCTTACTACATCTACATAATAATACCCTGCAAGCCACCAACATGCATTACACAATAGTAGATACAAACTAATATATGATAACACTTTTTACACGTGTTTTAACGAATCCGTAAAAGATTCTTTGGATTGACCTGAAGATGCTGTAAAAAGCTAAACCGGTCGTAATAAATCCTATCACTGGGTAAGTTACTCAATTTTTATTGCAATTCTGGGAAAGTCAAAATTTAAAAAAGGGCTCAAAGTGTTGAAAAAAGGGGATTCCCACTTCCTCTCTCAGTTTCACAAGCTTGGATTAATGTTTCTTCGTTGTGTCATAGTACAAGAACAGTCTAGTTTAGACTGTGGTATATTCATAAGGCTTCAACAGACGAAATGAAGCTAGTTTTAAGTTAAAAGTAACGATACTGTTTCGCTATCCGTTTATAAATGAAAATATTTAAATTAATTAGTTTTGTCGTGTAATGGAGTTTTCCTCAAAAGTAGTTATATTTTTTATCTAAGTGTTAAACTTTATTTTTCCGCCAAATTATTGTAAAATATACTAAGATGGCAACACTGGTTGCCACTATTGAAAAGTGGGTACGGAAGAGTTGCCCATTTCCCGAACAGAAAATTTCGGGAGATCATGTAAAAAATAAGTTACAACTACCATGAAATTACCAGTCCTCGTCAACAAACGGTATAAATGTTTGTACGATTCGATTAAATAATTGAACTGTATTCTCCAGAGAGGTAATTTTGGATGATTGACTACCATTTTCTCATTCCAATCACACGATTGCAATGAGAAATTGCAATCGTATCGCCATCGTGCGATCACACTGCTAAATTTATTGTAACAACGTTTTACAAATTTAGCTGCTCACCGTTGAAAACTCAATCTATTTCCCAGCTTCATTCTACTTCGTGAGGGTACCTCACGCTAGCGGCTTTCTCTGAGGACTTACGAGAAAAAACATAGCTCCTTCGCCTTTTCGTTACATTTTCTTAGTATTATTTTTAGTAAATCCCAATTTACTTAAGCTTAAGGACAATTGTCCGCAGATTTCCCATCCGTGTTTCCCCCAATAGAGGTCTTTAGTAAGGGTCACACCTGTCTGTAAAATAGTCTAGTCCATCGAGTTTAATAAATTACATCTAAAAGGATAAAAAAAAAACAATATTAATAAAATAAAATTCGTCTGATAGAAAGTTCATTCCTACGTTCGTTCCTTAGTTTTCAGAAGTTACTGCGTTTGTTTGAAAAATAGTCACTGTTTTTGGTGCTTAATAATCGGAGGCTCAGATTAAAATGATTGTCACACACTTATTTTTAATTATACCTATTTGAATTCGTATATATTCTAGCGGAGAACGTTTTTAAGAATTCACTATAAACGAACTCTTTGCAACCCGGAGTTGGTAACTGCTATGGACAAAGTTTCATATATTTGCTAAGTTTGTAACAAATGTTTAAACGACTCGATTGAAATTTAAGTTGTGCATTTGTCATCGCAAGAGTGGCAGGAATACGAAACCAGGAAAGTTAATGAAACATACTATAATTAGTATTTTACTGACTCTTCATTTGAAATTTCGGGTGATTGTGTAACTTTCGTGGACCTGATGTTATTTGAGTTATCGGTTATGAATTTTTGGAAAAAGATTTCTTCCAAAAATTCACTGCCACGATTTCTTTCCAATTTAATTCTAACTTGTTAGTAAATATATTATGCTGGGACAGGTACTGGATGGGAAGGGTGAATGCGACCTGGAAATGGGGTAAAGGGGTGCAGTACGATGCCCGCTCGATGAACCAGTGCGCTACAGAAATTTCCCAAAAGGTCGAGAAGAGCCTTTTCATTTGCATCAAGGAAAGGTCTTAGGGGACATGCTTTGGGATTCTCCGCAGAAGTTGTTTAAGGCCGCAAAGTTCTGTAATATAATCTGGGAATTCAGAACCCTGTGAGGGGATTTATTCAGCCATTTGTGATTCGGAATGGAAATCAGTTCCTCGGACGATGAATGAGCTTGACTCGTGATGGAAACCTTGACTATACGGTTTTATAATTTACAAGAGATTTTGGGGGAGTCATATAATTGTGATCTTATCTACGCTACAAGTTGTACGTAATGATGCCATATTACATGTGTGCATGTTTGTCGACATGCACACATGCAACCACAATAGCAACCATGATCCGCCGTGGTAAATCTAGCGGTGTATCCAATAGGCGCCCTCATGCGAAATTCCATGCGAAATATATTGCAGCTAAATCGTGATACTCTCTAATGAGTGGAGAATTTCATGGCTCAGCCACTAGGTATGCATTTCTTAAAGAGTACGAGAGACCTTCATCAAGTTAGCGCCGCCACTTTGAGCACCAATTTTTGGACCAGTACCAATAATAAGTACTGAATTCATGCTGTCAAGCCGCACTAATAGCAGAATTCGTGTTTCATATTTATTTGTTACCCTTAAAATTAATCAACATTTAATATAGGCCCGTAATTTACCAAAATTTACACATAAATTACAGCAACCAATGAGGCCTTAATTCCTGCAGAATTATATGCATGAAAAGCGCGTGAATATCTGTAGAAATATCTGCATAAAAGTCAACCAGAAACGCGTGCGAGAATTTGAAGAAATTTCTGGAAACTGGCGAAAAATCTGTGCAGAGAATTCTGCTGAAATTTTCGCAGGAAAATAGTGAAAAAATGACAGAGGATTTTCTACAGGATTATCTTCAGAACTTCCTGCAGGATTTTCTGCAGAAAGTTATCGTAAGTGTCCTAGGCAAATTAGAATTAAGTAATGCCATCAACGTTCATCCTTTATTAATAACATTTGTACTTTATACACCCTTTCCGCTTTTATGTACCTGTTAGTTCAAAATATTTATAGCATAAAAATTTAGTTCTCCAAGGCTTTGGAGGGGGCGACCCCCCAACTGGATCCACCCCTGCCTAATTTTACTTGAGTGTTTATATATTGATGTATATAATGACATTATGATATTGTGTGTGACAGTTAATCCATGTATGTTGTGGAGTCACACACGGCATTGACTTAGGTCACGTGGTGCCTCGTAGATTTTACCCGTCTTTCATTCATCACAAATGATTTCAAAGTCACGAGGCATCCAAATCGGGACGAATATATATCTATATCTACAAAATACCATGCAAGCCACCACATGGGTGTGTGGCAGGGGGAAAAGAAGGAAAAGCAGATACTCCAGCTGAAGATGTCCCCCGCCGCTGGAAATTGAACTTGGGATTTCCATGCATTCAGAGATAAACTCACCTCCTCTCAGCTGGGAATCCTATCTTTGTTCCCAGTCCCTTAACCTCCCTCCTGTTTTCGCCTTTTCTCAACCTTACTCAACCTTCATTCCTGTCCTCAAATATCTTATGACAAACGATAATTACCCACTTGGCGACCGAAGGTCCTTGGCGTTTCCCCGAAGGTGAAAGTCAAGCAGTAATTGTCGGAAGTGACCTTTTGTTTGCGTGGGGACCCAGGTAGCGAGTTTATGTGAGGAGTCATTTAAGGGACCAGGAAAATGTACCCAGACCACCCAGACGCTTTCAGCAGCGAGCCGAGTAAAAGCTTGTTTCCTCCTAGGAAGAATCCCCTCCTACCACGTCCATTCTTAGAACATGTCCTGGATTAATGCCTGATAAACTCGCACACGTCTGCGGAAATGGTCTTTCGCCCTTTGCTTTAGAGGAAGACATTCAGAGGGCCGATGACCTCCTGCTAATGCGATGACCAAGGGCTTCGAGGCTCATGGGAATGGGTTTTTGGGAAACCCGTTCCAGTTGGTGATAGTGCAGTTTCCTCACGTTTTGCATTGTGAATTCCGTTGGCTTCTGAATTTTTAACTCGTATTCGTATAATAAGTACTTGTAAAGGGATGTGGCTGAAGATGAATGTTCTGGCGAACATGTACGGAAATACTTCAGAATTGAGATAATATTTTGCATTTAATTGTTTTAATCGGTATTAAGCAGTTAAATCAATTCATCTGAACACCGGAATTAGGTCACGTGCAGCAAGTTGCTGCTAGTAATAGTAAACAATGACTTTTTGCTGACAACGCGGTTAATCATGCCGAAGGATTTCCAAACCGGAAGATTGCCGAAGATTTAAAAAAGCCGATTTCAATGCGTTCAAGAGTCATCTAAAAACTTCTCTTCCCGACTTCCAGAAATCAAGCGTAACGTTAGACATGGAGGGAAGTTGGAAAGCTTTCCTTTAGATCGTATATTCAGGGATCAGAAAATACATTACAAGTAAAGTAAAAAAAGGGCAGCGAACCAAGATGGTACAATGCAGAAGTGAGAAAATCGTTAAGACGTCAGAGAGTATGCCACGCCAAGATGAAAAAACTCCGTAGAGATTTGTCCATTAGTCTTTCAGGCTTAAAAACAGAGTTAGAACGTGTACAGAGAAGAGCAGCCAGGTACGTGAAAAGCCGTTACGATAGTCTTGTTAGTGTTACTGACCTCTTAGAACAACTCGGATGGGAATCGCTGTCAGACCGTAGATTGAAAACAAGACTAAATCTATTATGTAAATTCAAGAGTAGTTTATTTTCCGACGAAGTTGATCATATTTTACGACCGCCAACGTACTATGGTAGATTAGATCATAAAAATAAAATAAGAGAGATAGACTGTAGAACAGATAGATTCAAAATGTCGTTTTTTCCGCGAGCGATAAGAGACTATAACGGCTGTGTAAGGACTTAGAAATAGATTAGTTGACTGGTAGTGTAGCTTACTAACTTATGTATTTCTTAAAGCATGTTTGCGGAGTTTTATGGTGATTCTAACAGCATGTTTTGCATGTTCTAGCTTCATAGGCAGATTGCCCTCTTAAGTAGCATGTAGAATATTATGTGTCATCGTACATGTGTGGCGTGCATGTGGGGATTCTCTTGCATGCTGTATGATGGTTTTTAGTTAATGATGGAATTGGTTAGTATCCTTAATATTCATGACCGTGCGGTGTGCATGTGGCGGTCCGCTTGCATGCTGCATTTTGGTGACTTGTCACCCCCTGCCAAACACCCTAGAGGTGGCTCGCAGGGTAATATGTAGATGTAGATGTAGATGTTAGTGATCAAAATTTAATATTTGAAAAATATAAATTGTCTAGAGCCACTACAAAGGAAGCTTTTCGGAATGCATTCATGGATTTTAAAAGAAAAACATTAGTAAAACAGTTACAAAACAACCCAAAAGCATTTTGGTCATACGTAAGGGAAGTTCAAGGCAATAGATCAACAGTTATTCCACTACGAAACGAAAATGGCGAAT
Source organism: Pyrrhosoma nymphula (assembly GCA_963573305.1). Taxonomy (NCBI): domain Eukaryota; kingdom Metazoa; phylum Arthropoda; class Insecta; order Odonata; family Coenagrionidae; genus Pyrrhosoma; species Pyrrhosoma nymphula. The sequence goes on along the minus strand of OY754338.1, from coordinate 61,471,089 downwards.
ATTAACAAGAAGTTCGGACAAAGCCAACTTCTTAAATTCCTACTTTCAAAGTGTTTTCACCAAGTCATCGCAGATTACATCCGTAAAGGTAAATGATCACTTCCAGCAAAATATGCCGCCTATCGATATTTGCACTCACGGAATAGAAAAATTGCTAAAATCTTTGAGTCCAAATGAATCCCCAGGTCCTGAAGAAATGCCTGCCAGCGTGTATAGAGAATTCGCTTGTGAAAAATCACCCTACTTGCAGAATATATTTAGTAAATCCATCACCGAACACAAATTACCCAAGGACTGGAAAATTGCAAATGACACGCCCATATTCAAAAGCGGTGATAAGGAACAGCCATCGAACTACTGACCGATATCTCTCACATCTATCTCTAGCAAAGTCCTTGAACATATAATTGTAAGTTCAGTTATGAGACACCTCGATATAGAGAACTTGTTAACAAAAACACAACACGGATTCAGAAAGGGAAGATCTTGTGTAACTCAATTAGCACTTTTTGCTCACGATATTTTAGTCTACATCTACATCTACATACTACCCCGCAAGCCGCCTCCATAGGCGTGTGGCGGGGGGTGTTAGGACACCAGCCGTTTACATATAAAAAGGAAACGCTCTATGAAATTACTCCTTGCATTTATTAAAGTCCCTTATTGTTCGGGGGAAAAACGAATTCCCATACCTATCCGTTCGGCAAAATATCTCTCTTAATTTATCGTTTCTGTCGGACCTGGAAATATAGTGGGGTTCTAATATGATGTTCTCCGTGTCGCTCTGAAAGATATCTATTATCTCAATTGCTCAAGTAATCTAAGCCTAGCGCGCAGCCTCCGAGTCTCTAGCGGCTCCCAGCCTAATTCGTTTAACATCTGTGTAACGCTGTCTGTACGCCCGTAGCAGTTTTTGACGAATCGCGCAGCTTTCCTTTGTATTTTATTAAGTTCCCGAATTAAGTCTTTCTGCACCGGATCCCATATGCTTGCTGCATATTCAAGGTGTGGCCGGACGAGTGCGAAATAGCACCTCTCTTTTACTTTTTCATCTAAGAATCTTCCCACAATACGCTTGACGAATCCTAGCTTCTTCAGAGCTCTGCCACAAATATTTCTTATATGTGTTCCCCACGATAGGTTTGAGGTTATTGTAACTCCCAGATACTTAACTTCATCTGTCGCCTTTATCTTAACGCCATCCACAGCATATACACGGGGATAGTTGGACGACCTCCGCAAGAAATGTACCGCCGCACATTTGCTCAGATTAAGTTCGAGTCCCCACTCTTGGCTCCACACATGAACGTTGTTTAAATCCGATGATAGAATTTCAAAGTCAGAGTGATCATTAATTTCGCGATGGATGACAGCGTCGTCAGCAAATAAACGTATTTTACTGCTAATTCGAGGGCATAGATCATTTATGTATATAATGAACAAAAGGGGGCCGATTACGCTTCCTTGTGGGACACCTGATGTCACTTTAACTGCATCAGAGCTAATTCCGTCAAGAACTACTTTTTGCTTACGATCACTCAGAAAGTCGCGTATCCATACTACTACTTTTTCGTTTAGGCCGCATGACTGTAATTTGTATAAAAGTTTGTTGTGAGGTACCGTGTCGAAAGCTTTCTTAAAATCTAGGAATAATGCGTCCACTTGTGTTTTCGATTCACCAGATTTGAGAACGTCATGAAGAAAGAGCGCGAGCTGTGTTTCACATGATCTACCTTTCCAAAAGCCGTGCTGACGGCCATGAAGGAAGTTACGACTGTCCAGGAACGTCATGATATTGCTAACGACGATATGTTCGATTATCTTGCCTATAATAGACGTTAATGAAATTGGTCGATAGTTCCCTGGGTCATGTCTGTTTCCCTTTTTGAATATCGGTGTAACGTTTGCAATTTTCCGTCTATTGGTATCTTTCCTTCAGACAATGACTTCTTGAATATTATGTCTAAGAACGGTGCGATCTGTGGCGCTAATTCCTTGAGGACACGCGCGGGTATTCCCTCCGTACCCGGAGATTTACTATTTTTGATCGACTGTAGCTGTTTAGTTATCCCATCACATTGAATAGTGATTTATTTCATCGGTTCCTCAGTGAATGAAATGTCGAAATAACATGGAGTATCGTCTGTAGTGTATACACTTTCGAAGTGGAAATTTAACGTGTTAGCTTTGTCAATATTATCGGTGACAAGTTTGCCATCTTTATCAAATAACGAATCTACGGTTGAAGATTTTCCCTGAAGCTCTCTCGCATATGACCAAAAAGATTTCGGATTTTCTTCCAGTAATTCACCAAGTACTTTTTTCTTGAAATTTCGCAATGCAGTACGCATTGATTTCTTGGTTTTTGAGCATTGTGCAGCGTAACTTTTTTTTGCTTCAAGTTCAGTATAGTTCAGTTCAGTTATACTACACAGATAGTCTCGGGTGAACATAACGCTCCAGTTGATGCAATTTTTCTTGACTTTAAAAAGGCATTTGATAAAGTTTCCCACAGTAAGCTACTCATGAAAATAAAATCCTGCGGTTTAGACGACGACGTAATTTCATGGATCAGAGAATTCTTAAGTAATCGCGTGCAAAGGGTTGTATTAGATGGCGCTATCTCTAATAAAGTAAAAGTCACATCGGGTGTACCACAAGGAAGTGTCGTAGGCCCGCTTCTGTTCCATTTGTACATAAACGACATCGGTGACAGAGTTGACAGTAAGTTTAGATTATTTGCTGACGACGCAGTGGTGTATAGAGAAATTCGTAGCTTTAATGATAAGGAAGCGCTAACTAAGGACCTCGAGGCAATACAAGAGTGGTGCGATGCGTGGCAGCTAGAATTGAACCTGTAAAAGTGCGTTGTTGTGAATTTTTGGAAACGGAAAAACGCTCCTTGTAACAGCTATTGCATATACAACATACATTTAGAGACCGTAGAATCCGTTAAGTACCTCGGAGTTAAACTGACTAATGATCTATCGTGGAGTAAACATATTCGAGAAATTACCGGTCAAGCTAATCGTAAATTGGGATTTGTTGAAAGAGTACTTAGCAAGTACGACGATAAAGTTAGGAAAATCAGCTACTTCTCGATTAAAATTTAGACTCAATCTATTATGTAAGTACCAAAACGGTCCATTCTCTGACGACGTTAATAATATTTTACGAAAACCGACATATTACGGTAGATCAGATCATACGATCATACGGTGGAACTCGACCGTAAAACGGACATATTTAAAATTTCATTTTTCCCACGGACGATAAGGGACTATAGAAGCTGCCAATGAGACTTTTATCTAGGTTTGTCGTTAGGTAGTTTAGCTCTTAGTAGTAGTAGTACTCCTAATACTTGAATCCTTATCTGTTACCTAGTACATACTAACAGCGCGCCTTGCATGTTTTCTACATGGGTCTTGAGTCCCTGTCTATCTGTGTAGTTGTAGAATGAATGTATATTGACGGTCCCTCTCCATTGTAAAGACATCTGTAGTGTAGTGGTGCATGCTTGTGAGGCTTCGCCTCATGACAAGCCTTAGCGATTTATGCTAATGCATAATTAGTCGTAGTTACACTAACTCTAAGTGTGTAGCTGGTAGTATTTTAGAGCACTGCAGGCCTTTTTTAGGGTAGAGAGTAGGGCATGGGTATCGGCAGAGGGTAGATCATCTAGTGGGTTATTAAGTAAAGTGGTCACCATAAACATTGGTAGAAATGAGAGCTTTTTTTAAAATTCAGAATGGCTTAATATCCGAATGATATAGAAACCGTGGCTCAGGTATATCAAATGCAAGTATCATTAATGATATAAAATACTGGATAGACAGGACTTGTAAGTCGTATCCCAGGGATTCCATTTCCATTGTGGTTGTTATTTGCCGTAGTATAAAAAACAAAGTCGCTGATTTTCACCATCTTATTGGGAGCACGGAAGCTGATGTAGTAATAGGAACAGAAGTTGGCTATCGAATGAAATTGCGGATACCGAGATCTTCCCAAAATCTTATGCAATATACAGAAAAGACCGAACAGCGAGAACAGGAGGAGGAGTATTTATCGCAGTCAAAGATGAGTTCGTAAGCAGAGCCGAAATATTTTCGAATAATGATTTAGAAAGTGTGTGGTGTTCCATTAAATGCTCAACAAAAAGAATTGTTATTTGCTCATATTATAGACGACCCGATGCAGAGTTAAATTCAGTTCTAGAGTTGGATAGACAGGTGAAACGTCTCACACGTCAAAATAACGAAAATAGCATTATTATCAGTGGTGATTTCAACGTTCCCTAAATTGACTGGAAGATATATAGTTTCAAAAATGGCGGCAAAGGAAAAGAGTTGTGCGACACTCTACTCCACACCTTCACTTCTAACTCCTTGCATCAATTAGTCACAACACCGACCAGAGGAAACAACGTTCTAGATCTTTTGGCGACCAACATACCAACATAATAGTGTAATGCATGTTGGTGATTACTCACCCCCTGCCACACACCCTTCTACATCTACATATTACCCTGCGAGCCACCTCTAGGGTGCTTGGCAGGGGGGTGACTTGCAGGGTATTTTGTAGATGTAGATATAGTTATCTGTTACCTAGTACATACTAACAGCACGCCTAGTATTTTTCTACATGGTTCTTGAGTCCCTGTCCATCGGTGTAGTTGTAGAATGCATGTATATTGACGGTCACTCTCTATTTTGATGACATCTGTAGTGTAGTGTTGCATGCTTGTGAGGCTTCGCCTCATGACAAGCATGAGCGATTTATGCTAATGCATAATTAGTCGTAGTTACACTAACTTTAGGGTATAGTGTAATGCATGTTGGTGATTACTCACCCCCTGCCACACACCCCTGAGGTTGCTTGCAGGGTATTTTGTAGATGTAGATACCTGAAAGCGTCCTTAACGTAGTAACAGTCAACGGAATTAGCGATCACTGAGCAGTAAAAGCTAAATTCCATATTAGTACTGACAAAAAGGTCCCCATAAAGAGGAGGGTATATTTATTTCACAAGGCGGATTTCGAAGGATTAAAACAAGAACTATTGACCTCGTATAAAAAATTTAGTGATATTAGTGAAAACCGTTGTACTGACTATACATGGAATACTTTTCGTAACATCACACAACTAGCCATAACTAGCGCAATACCAAGTAAACTTAAAAAGGTCAATACTGAACCTAGGTGGTATAATGCGGACGTCCGGAAATCTCTCAAGCGACAACGAATACGGCACGCAAAAATGAGGAACGCACGTCAGGATCTCCCCGAAGAGGAGTATAAAGGCCGTTTTACACGATGAAAGATTTTGTACAAACGAATGTACGTGAGATTGTACGTTTGTCTCAACGAAATTAGAACAGGTTCTATTACCCGTGCAGGCATTGAGACATTCGCACAAGCGTTCATACAATTTGCCGCTTTACACGATACATTTTGCCTTATGCAAGAGTTGACGGAAGAGTTTGTACAAACAAATGTACCGTGTAAAACGGCCTTAAGAAGTTATGCGAAAAATACAAGAAAGCGAGAACAGCAGGTAAGGCGGCCTTTTAAAATGCATTAACGGAATTCAAAAAATTTCAGACCGTATCAGACCGTAGATTGAAAACAAGACTAAATCTATTATGTAAATTCAAGAGTAGTTTATTTTCCGACGAAGTTGATCATATTTTACGACCGCCAACGTACTATGGTAGATTAGATCATAAAAATAAAATAAGAGAGATAGACTGTAGAACAGATAGATTCAAAATGTCGTTTTTTCCGCGAGCGATAAGAGACTATAACGGCTGTGTAAGGACTTAGAAATAGATTAGTTGACTGGTAGTGTAGCTTACTAACTTATGTATTTCTTAAAGCATGTTTACGGTGTTTTATGGTGATTCTAACAGCATGTTTTGCATGTTCTAGCTTCATAGGCAGATTGCCCTCTTAAGTAGCATGTAGAAAATTATGTGTCATCGTACATGTGTGACGTGCATGTGGGGATTCTCTTGCATGCTGTATGATGGTTTTTAGTTAATGATGGAATTGGTTAGTATCCTTAATATTCATGACCGTGCGGTGTGCATGTGGCGGTCCGCTTGCATGCTGCATTTTGGTGACTTGTCACCCCCTGCCAAACACCCTAGAGGTGGCTCGCAGGGTAATATGTAGATGTAAATGTAGATGAAATAAAATATTGGGCGAATATTTAGAGGTTAACCCAAAGGCATTTTGGTCATACGTGAGGGAGGTTCAAGGCTGCAAATCACGAGTAACGTCACTAAAGAACAATCTAGGAGAAAGAGCAAACGACAAATTAGATAAAGCAAATATCCTGAACACCTTTTTTCAAAGCGTCTATACAAAATGCTTTCCAATGGACACCGCTACAATGCCAAGGCTATATAAGTGTAATGGCTTCAAAATCCGGAGGCTATTAGCAAAATATGCCGCGGAGGACAGGGCTATTAGCGAGGCAGAGGGAAGAGCGGAAACAGCCCTGGTTTTCCTAAAACAGGAGATCCTGAGGCGGGAAGAGGGAGGCAAGGACCGAATAGCTGACGAATAAGAATAGAGACGGTTGCACGGGAATAACCCGCGAAGAACACCATTAGTGGTGCTGTTAGACCGCTGCGGACCACCCCCCTGTTTTCCACCCTCGCTACGTCATCCGGGACAAATATATCGAAGGCTATATAGAGATTGGGTTTAAGGAATTGGGAGCTTTTTGTCTTTTGTAAAAGTGGTGTACGAATGTGAGAGTGCCGAGCGACACTTTGTCTGAAGCGAACTTCTTCACCTTGCGAACTCTGCTGTCATTTCTTGTTCCTCGCTCTCTAGTCCAAGAACGGGATAATCCATGGCCTTCCTTCCAGTTATAGTTTCCTTCCCCCTCACGGAATTTGTAAATACTTCGCGACCACGAGTGCAGCAACCTAGCGCAGTCCGTTCTCAGCCAGCGCCGTCCAGCCCTCCTCCCGCCTCCACTGTGACAGCGACCAGCACGCAGCCCTGAAACATCAGAAAAGGTAGATACCCTTTTCTTTTTATTAACATGTAATCCATGTACCATTATTGATACCCGACGTCAAGGGCAAGATCCCACGTGTCCGTGTTCGAGCCTCGGCGGCGCTCCCGCCCGGGGTCCGGTCACGACAATAGTGGCAGCAATTATGGGATTACTAGCGAAAATACCCGTTTATTTTCAACGGGAGATAAAAAAGTTGAAAATTATGTAGTAGTGCAGTTTATACGAAAGAGAAATGTTTTCGAGTAGAAAAACATTAGGAAATCCCTTAAGAATTTATATAAAAAAACTTAAAAATCGAAAACAGAATAATGTAATATGTAAATATGTAAAATGTAAAAATGTAAAGAAGTAGATATGCTAATAATGCAAAGATGATGGTTCATAATTAAACGTAAACGTAGGATGGGTACATTTTAATTTACGTTGGATTTTTGCATTCTTCGCTATTCAGACCGTCGATTAAAATTTAGACTCAATCTATTACATCTAAATCTACATATTACCCTGCGAGCCACCTCTAGGGTGTTTGGCAGGGGATGAAAAGTCACCAAAATGCAGCATGCAAGCGGACCGCCACATGCTCACCGCACGGTCTGGAATATTAAGGATATTATGTAAGTTCCAAACCGGTCTATTCTCTGACGACGTTGATAATATTTTACGAAATCAGATCATGAGAGTAAAATTAGGGAACTAGACTGTAGAACGGACAGATTTAAAATTAACAGAACATAACGCTCCAGTTGATGCAATTTTTCTTGACTTTAAAAAGGCACTTGATAAAGTTTTCCACAGTAAGCTACTCATGAAATTAAAATCCTACGGTTTAGACGACGACGTAATTTCCTGGATTAGAGAATTCTTAAGTAATCGCGTGCAAAGGGTTGTATTAGATGGCGCTATCTCTAATGAAGTAAAAGTCACATCGGGTGTCCCACAGGGAAGTGTCATAGGCCCGCTTCTGTTCCTTTTGTACATAAACGACATCGGTGACAAAGTTGACAGTAAGCTTAGATTATTTGCTGACGACGCAGTGGTGTATAGAGAAATTCGTAGCTTTAATGACAAGGAAGCGCTAACTAAGGACCTCGAGGCAATACAAGAGTGGTGCGATGCGTGGCAGCTAGAATTAAACCTGAAAAAAAGCGTTGTTATGAATTTTTGGAAACGAAAAAACGCTCCTTGTAACAGCTATTGCATAAACAACATAAAACTAGACACCGTAGGATCGGTTAAGTACCTCGGAGTTAAACTGACTAATGATCTATCGTGGAGTAAACATATTCGAGAAATTACCGGTCAAGCTAATCGTAAATTGGGATTTCTTAAAAGAGTACTTGGCAAGTGCGACGATAAAGTTAGGGAAATCAGCTACTTCTCCCTCGTTAGACCCCACTTAGAATATGCCGCCAGTATTTGGGATCCTTATGAGATAGGCTTGGAAACTGAGTTAGAACGCGTGCAGCGAAGATCGGCAAGATATGTTAAAGGCCGTTATGATAATCTCGTTAGTGTTACTGACCTTTTGCAGCAACTGGGATGGGAAAAGCTTTCAGACCGTCGATTAAAATTTAGACTAAATCTATTATTTAAGTTCCAAACCGGTCTATTCTCTGACGACGTTGATAATATTTTACGAAATCCGACATACTACGGTAGATCAGATCATGAGAGTAAAATTAGGGAACTAGACTGCAGAACGGATTGATTTAAGATGTCATTTTTCCCACGAACGATAAGGGACCATAATAGCTGTCATGAGATTTTTATCTAGGTTTGTCGTTAGGTAGTGTAGCTCTTAGTAGTAGTAGTACTCCTAATACTTGAATCCTTATCTGTTACCTAGTACATACTAACAGCACGCCTAGCATGTTTTCTACATGGGTCTTGAGTCCCTGTCCATCTGTGTAGTTGTAGAATGCATGTATATTGAGGTCACTCTCCATTTTGATGACATCTGTGGTGTAATTTTGCATGCTTGTGAGGCTTCGCCTCATGACAAGCATTAGCGATTTATGCTAATGCACAATTAGTCGTAGTTACACTAACTTTAGGGTATAGTGTAATGCATGTTGGTGATTACTCACCCCCTGTCACACACCCCTGAGGTGGCTTTCAGGGTATTTTGTAGATGTGGATGTAGATCATAAAAATAAAATAAGAGAGATAGACTGTAGAACAGATATATTTAAAATGTCGTTTTTTTCCGCGAGCGATAAGAGACAATAACGGCTGTGCAAGGACTTAGAAATAGATTAGTTGACTGGTAGTGTAGCTTACTAGCTTATGCGTTTCTTAAAGCATGCTTACAGAGTTTTATGGTGTTTCTTACAGCATGTTTTGCATGTTCTAGCTTCAGAGGCAGATTGCCGTCTTAAGTAGCATGTAGAATATTATGTGTCATGTGTGGCGTGCATGTGGGGACTCTCTTGCATGCTGCATAATTGTTTTTAGTTAATGATGGAATTGGTTAGTATCCTTAATATACATGACCGTGCGGTGTGCATGTGGCGGTCCGCTTGCATGCTGCATTTTGGTGACTTGTCCATTATACGATTGCCATTGCCAATTATGACGACACCCCCTGCCATTATACGATTAGCTTTACCGGTAATTTCTCGAATATGTTTCTATATATACATATACATCTACATCTATATATTACCCTGCGAGCCACCTCTAGGGTGTTTGGCAGGGGGTGACAAGTCACCAAAATGCAGCATGCAAGCGGACCGCCACATGCACACCACACGGTCATAATATTAAGGATACTAACCAATTCCATCATTAACTAAAAACCATCATGCAGCATGCAAGAGAATCCCCACATGCACGCCACTCATGTACGATGTTTACTTCACGAGAGATCATAAGTCAGTTTAACTCATCTACATCTACGATGTACCGTGCAAGCCACCACTACTATGTGCGGAACGGGGTGATTCCACACCAGGCATGCAGCACTCGTCCCAGAACACATCAGAACCTCGCACGCTCCCCCTTGCGCTATGCGCAGGCCAAAAGCAGTCAGGAGAATAGTGCGCAGTCCAACCGGAAACTGGGAGAATGATACGTAAATGCACATACAAATATTTAGAAGAATGCTATAGACACATCTAGTGGTTAATATTACTGATACTGTTAATTCATGAATACTACGAGATACCATTCATGCAAAGAACAAAATAAAATAATGCCGGACAAATCGACCGGTGTGAAGAGTTAGTAATGATGTAGTGTTATTGAGCACGAGTGAAAATTCTGCTCTACCTATTGAGGGTGGAAGTTTCATATGTGATATATCGCAACTATTATGATCCCTTATTGTGCGTGGGAATAATCTCTCCGAGGTATTTAACCGATTCTGTAGTATCTTATTTGCAGTTGTTTATGCAATATCCTTCACCACATTCTTTCTTCGAGAGAAAAGCTTGTCCAAGTAGACGCAATATTTCGAGATTTCAAAATATCTTTCGATAAGGTCCCTCAATCGAAGTTACTCGTTAAGTTGGAAGCATACGGAATACACCACGACGTAATATGTTGGATAAGAGAGTTCTTAGGCGACCGCGAACAGAGGGTAGTTCTAGATGGCGTTAGTTCAGATGTAGTTAAAGTTACATCAGGTGTACCCCAGGGAAGTGCCATCGGTCCCATATTGTTCCTTTTGTATATTAATGACATCACTACCGTTGTTACTATCAAAATTCCCCTCTTCGCAGATGACGCAGTGTTGTACAGGGATCCAGACAATGGATCAGACAAGATTCGTTACAAAAAGACCTCGATGCTACAAATGAATATTGCAATACTTGGCAGTTAGAATTAAATTTTAAAAAGTGAGTTGTTATGAATTTTTGGAAAAAGAATAACTCGGTCAACGATACGTACACAATTAATCAAACAGACTTATCAAATGTAGAGTCAGTTAAATACTTAGGTGTGACCCTTACTCAGGACCTGTCTTGGGGGAAACACGTTCGGGAAATCTGCGGACAGGCTAGTCGCAAATTGGGATTTATCAAAAGAATATTAGGAAAATGCGACGAGAAAGTTAAAGAGCGATGTTATTTTTCACTCGTGAGACCTCACTTGGAGTACGCCGCCCGCATATGGGACCCTTACGAAGAAGGACTAATCTCTGAAATAGATAGAATACAATGGAGAGCAGCAAGATTTGTGAAAAGGTTTTACGATAAACTTAGCAGTGTTACCGAATTGTTGAACCAATTAGGGTGGGAATCTCTAACTGATCGAAGGGAGAAATACAGGTTAAATATTTTTGCAAATTCGGAACAGGCACTTTTTTTTGCCGGATGTTCAACATATACTGGTAGAGCTAGCGTACTACGGTAGAAGCGATCACAGGAATAAGATAAAGGAAATCGATTGCCGAACCGATGGATTAAAAAGGTCATTTTTCCCACGCACAATAAGGGATTATAATAGTTGCGATATATCAATCATATGAAAATCCCACTCTCTACAAGTAGAGTAGAATTTTCATTTGTCCTTAATAATACAACATCATGGCTAACACTTCATACCGTTTGATTTGTCCGGCATTATTTTATTTTGTTCTCTGCATGATGTAGCATCTCGTAGCACTCATGAATTAACTGTAATTATTAGTAATATGAACCACTAGATGAGTGTATAGCATTGTTATACATGTTTGCATGTTTATTTACGTTTCACTATCCCAGTTTCTGGACGGACTGCGCACTGTTCTCCTGACTGCTTTTTGATCTGCGCTAAGTGGCCGGGGGAGGGTGCGAGGTTCTGATTTGTTTTGGGACGAGTGCTGCATGCCTGGTGTGGAATCACCCCGTGTCACACACCCTATAGGTGATTTTCACGGTACTTCGTAGATGTAAATGAAGATGTAGATTTACTAAATCACGTTTCAGTGCCAAGCCCGACAAGTTGTTATGAATTTTTGGAAAAAGAATAACTCGGTCAACGATACGTACACAATTCATCAAACAGACTTATCAAATGTAGAGTCAGTTAAATACTTAGGTGTGACTCTTACTCAGGACCTGTCTTGAGGGAAACACGTTCGGGAAATATGCGGACAGGCTAGTCGCAAATTGGGATTTATCAAGAGAATATTAGGAAAATGCGACGAGAAAGTTAAAGAGCGATGTTATTTTTCACTCGTGAGACCTCACTTGGAGTACGCCGCTAGCATATGGGACCCTTACGAAAAAGGACTAATCTCTGAAATAGATAGAATACAACGGAGAGCAGCGAGTCTTGTGAAAAGTTGTTACTATAAAGTCAGCAGTGTTACCGACTTGTTGAAGGAATTAGGGTGGGAATCTCTAACTGATCGAAGGGAGAAATATAGGTTGAATCTTTTGAGCAAACTAGGAGCAGACAGTTTTTTGCCGGACGTTAAACGTATACTGCTAGAGCCAACGTACTACGGTAGAAGCGATCACAGGAATAAAATAAAGGAAATTGACTGCCGAACCGATAGATTCAAAATGTCATTTTTCCCACGTACAATAAGGGATCATAATAGTTGCGATAAATCAATCACATGAAACTCCCACCCTCAATAGGTAGAGTAGAATTTTCACTTGTGTTTAATAACACCACATAATTACCAACTCTTCACACCGGTCGATTAGCCCGGCATTATTTTATTTTGTTCTTTGCATGAGGTAGCATCTCGTAGTATTCATAAATTAACAGTATCAGTAATATTAACCACTAGATGTATCTATAGCATTTTTCTGCATGTTTGTATGTTCTTTTACGTATCACTCTCCCAGTTTCCGGTTGGACTGCGCACTGTTCTCCTGACTGCTTTTGGCCTGCGCCTAGAGCCATGGGGAGCGTGCGAGGTTCGGATTTGTTCTGGGATGAGTGCTGCATGCCTGGTGTGGAATCACCCCGTGCCACACACCCCAGTGGTGGCTTGCACGGTACATCGTAGATGTAGATGTTGGGAAATCAGATTTAAAAAAAAAATACATTGAACACAAAAAGTGTAATGTGTAGAATTGTAAAAGTGTAATGCATGTTGGTGAGTACTCACCCCCTGCCACACACCCCTGAGGTGGCTTGTAGGGTATTTTGTAGATGTAGAAAAGTGTATCACACTAGGATGTACAAAGTACAAAGCAATCTTGAAATTACCCCGAATCGCATAAACAATAATCATGAAGCATTAGTCGTTGCAGTAGTTAACTGCCGTAGTTTAAAAGATAATTCCAGAATTTCACCACCTTATTCATAGCACGAAGTGTAACGTCATTATTGGCACAGAAAGTTGGCTGATGGACGATATTTCTGATAGTGAAATTTTTCTTAAATCATTCAAAGTATACAGAAAAGATAGGTCCAACCGAACCGGAGGCGGAGTATTTGTAGCTGTAAAGAAAACCATAGTCAGCCGAGCGGAAACCGTAACATATACCAGCATAGAATCTGTATGGTGCTCTATTAGATGCCCTAAATCAAACACAATATTCGTGTGCGCATACTACAGGCCACCTAACACCGACGTCACCTCAATTTTAGAACTCGAAGCACAAATAAAGAACATCACATCCAGGAACACCGAAAGAAATTTAATCATAGGTGGAGATTTCAATACGCCCTCTATAGATTGGAGGACCTACAGTTACATATCAGGTGGAAGAGACAAAGATATATGCGAGTCCCTGCTGCACACGTTCTCATCAAATGCCCTACATCAGATAGCTACGACGCCTAACAGAGGGGAAAACATTCTTGATTTATTGGCCACAAATATACCGCAACAAGTAATTAAGGTAAACACTGTTGAGGGCATTAGTGACCATAGAGTAGTTACCGCAAAGTTCTCTTTGAGTATCATTAAAAGTTTTAAACAAAGAAGAAAATTCTACATTTTTAAAAAGCCGATTTCAATGCGTTTAAGAGTCATCTAAAAAATTCTCTTCCCGAATTCCAGGAATCAAGCTTAAAGTTAGACAAGGAGGGTAGTTGGAAAGCTTTTCTTTCGATCGTACATTCAGGGATCAGAAAATACATTCCAAGTAAAGTAAAGAAAGAGGGCAGCGAACCAAGATGATACAATGCAGAAGTGAGAAAGTCGTTAAGACGTCAGAGAGTATGCCACGCCAAGATGAAAAAACTCCGTAGAGATTTTTCCACTAGTGATCAAAATTTAATATTTGAAAAATACAAATTGTCTAGAGCCACTACAAAGGAAGTCTTTCGGTATGCATTCATGGATTTTAAAAGAAAAACATTAGGAGAACAATTACAGGACAACCCAAAGGCATTTTGGTCATACGTAAGGGGAGTTCAAGGCAATAGATCAACAGTTATTCCACTACGAAACGAAAATGGCGAATTATTAACAAGCAGCTCGGACAAGGCCAACTTATTGAATTCTTACTTTCAAAGTGTGTTCACCAAGTCATCGCAAATTACATCCGTAAAGTTAAATGATCACTTCCAGCAAAAGATGCCGCCTATCGATATTTGCACTCAAGGAATAGAAAACTTGCTAAAATCTTTAAGTCCAAATAAATCCCCAGGTCCTGAAGAAATTCCTGCTCGCGTGTATAGAGAATTAGCTTGTGAAATAGCACCCTACTTGCAGAATATATTTAGTAAATCCATCTACGAACACAAAGTACCCATGGACTGGAAAATTGCAAATGTCACTCCCATATTCAAAAGCGGTGATAAAGAACAGCCATCGAATTACAGACCGATATCTCTCACATCTATCTCTTGCAAAGTCCTTGAACATATAATTGTTAGTTCAGTTATGAGACACCTCGATATAGAAAACTTGTTAACAAAAACACAACACGGATTCAGAAAGGGAAGATCTTGCGAAACTCAATTAGCACTTTTTGCTCACGATATTTTAGTCTCGGGTGAACATAACGCTCCAGTTGATGCAATTTTTCTTGACTTTAAAAAGGCATTTGATAAAGTTTCCCACAGTAAGCTACTCATGAAAATAAAATCCTACGGTTTAGACGACGACGTAATTTCCTGGATTAGAGAATTCTTAAGTAATCGCGTGCAAAGGGTTGTATTAGATGGCGCTATCTCTAATGAAGTAAAATTCATATCGGGTGTCCCACAGGGAAGTGTCATAGGCCCGCTTCTGTTCCTTTTGTACATAAACGACATCGGTGACAAAGTTGACAGTAAGCTTAGATTATTTGCTGACGACGCAGTTGTGTATAGAGAAATTCGTAGCTTTAACGCCAAGGAAGCGCTAACTAAGGATCTCGAGGCAATACAAGAGTGGTGCGATGCGTGGCAGCTAGAATTAAACCTGAAAAAATGCGTTGTTATGAATTTTTGGAAACGGAAAAACGCTCCTTGTACCAGCTATTGCATAAACAACATAAAACTAGACACCGTAGAATCGGTTAAGTACCTCGGAGTTAAACTGACTAATGATCTATCGTGGAGTAAACATATTCGAGAAATTACCGGTCAAGCTAATCGTACATTGGGATTTGTTAAAAGAGTACTTGGCAGGTGCGACGATAAAGTTAGGGAAATCAGCTACTTCTCCCTCGTTAGACCCCACTTAGAATATGCCGCCAGTATATGGGATCCTTATGAGATAGGCTTGGAAACTGATTTGGAACGCGTGCAGCGAAGATCGGCAAGATATGTTAAGGGCCGTTATGATAGTCTCGTTAGTGTCACTGACCTTTTGCAGCAACTAGGATGGGAAAAGCTTTCAGACCGTCGATTAAAATTTAGACTAAATCTATTATGTAAGTTCCAAACCGGTCTATTCTCTGACGACGTTGATGATGTTTTACGAAATCCGACATACTACGGTAGATCAGATCATGAGAGTAAAATTAGGGAACTAGACTGCAGAACGGATAGATTTAAGATGTCATTTTTCCCACGAACGATAAGGGACCATAATAGCTGCCATGAGACTTTTATCTAGGTTTGTCGTCAGGTAGTGTAGCTCTTAGTAGTTGTAGTACTCCTAATACTTGAATCCTTATCTGTTACCTAGTACATACTAACAGCACGCCTAGCATGTTTTCTACATGGGTCTTGAGTCCCTTTCCATCTGTGTAGTTGTAGAATGCATGTATATTGACGGTCACTCTCCATTTTGATGACATCGGTAGTGTAGTGTTGCATGCTTGTGAGGCTTCGCCTCATGACAAGCATTAGCGATTTATGCCAATGCATAATTAGTCGTAGTTACACTAACTTTAGGGTATAGTGTATTGCATGTTGGTGATTACTCACCCCCTGCCACACACCCCTGAGGTGGCTTGCAGGGTGTTTTGTAGATGTAGATGAAGTCTGTGGTGGCCAAACACAGCGTGGATTGTGGTCACAACCTAGAATTTGACGCCAAAGTTCTCCATATACAGGGTGAAGAGAGGATATTAGATGCTCCAGGACAAATGTAAATTCTACGGATATCAATTGTTAGCATTCTCCTACTCTATGAGCAACTTTAAATCACAAATTCTCCCTTCTGTCCATCAAGTTTCCCTAGTGTTTTCCCACAGTCCAGTACTTTCGAACCCCCTCCTCTTCCACCCCCTTCCACAATTTAGGTTGGGCGTCATCCTTCTGCGACCATTATAGCCACTTCCCTCCCTCTCCTTCCCCCTCCCAGCAGATTCCTTCCACCCAATGACCCACGCCGGCAGCCCCCCTCCCTTTCTTCCCCCTCGTCAGTGGAATCATCGCCCTCGGTTGCTAATCTTAGGTAGCTGAGTCTCTATAGAGGTTACCGGGAACGTAAGCAGACCACCATTGGAAGCCGCACTCCGGGTACTGGGCGGGGCGAAGTTAAGAAGAATGAGTGCAAGCCTTCAAAATTATATTTTGCCTGTTTCGTTAACCTTGTATCCCTGCTCTTTTCCCACCAAATCTTTGTCCTCCTCCCTTCTGTCACCTCTTCCTCTTGTTTTTCCACTCTCCACTCCACGCCACTCTTTCTTTACCCCCCTTACATGTATAAACGGTAAGCTCTTGGCCCAACTTGCTACCTGAAGATGATGTGTAACCATTGAAACCCGGGTCGGAAGTGAATTATATTTTTGTGGAAATTTTGCGGCTTATTTCTTCTACGGTTAAATTGCGGTTTACTTCTTTATCACCCTTCTTCTATAAAACCAAGAAAAAAGTAGGTCATACCAACTTCACCAAATTTTTTTATGGACAATAATTGTGTAACTTGTCTCAAAGTCTCATCTTTGTAATTCAACCTTGCACATCTTTTTTCTTTATCATCTATTGATCTTCCACTTTTCTGCACTTCCTAAGCAGAATTTACGAAATGCAATTATAGTTCTTGCATGAACAAAACCATAGTTGCAAAATACATATATATTAATGGTCCCTCTCCATTGTGATAGTACTCTCTTGAGCAAGCATATTATATCGCTGCTAGGGGTTAAACAGATTGGGGTACTTTCATGGGAAATGAATGATCAAGTGGTTCGCAAGTCGAAATTCTTTTTTGTAATCTCACCTTTTTAACGACTCTTTGCGGGAAGGCGGGAGATCCGTTTCGCTATCTTAATGATCGGCTCACGATCGGCCAAGGTCCGATGGTGGCTTCATTTAACGTTCCTAACGACAGGTGAGATGGAACAAATGTGTAATGACCTCAAAATCTGGAGGCCATTTACAAAATATGTCGCGTAGGACGGGGCTGTTTGCGAGGCAGAAGAGAGAGCGCAAACAGCCCTGTTTTGCCTAAAATAGGAGATCCGGAGGCGAGAGAAGGGAGGCAAGGACCAGCTGGCTGACAAATAAGAATAGAGGCGGAAGCACGGGAATAACCCGCGAAACAAATATCATTTACGAAGCACTCGCGGGCACCAAGTCTCCCGGATTTAAGTTGTTATTCGGAAAACACGGGTTTTAACAAGTCATTCATCCCCCCCTTGTTTGCCACCGTCTCTACGTCATTCGGGAGACGGGACAAACACATTAAGTACTATATAGAGGCAAGCGCAAAGGAACTTTTGGTTGGTTCCTTTTCGCTTTTTGGTTCCACCGTCTCTACGTCATTCGGGAGACGGGAAAAACACATTAATTACTATATAGAGACAAGCGCAAAGGAACTTTTGGTTGGTTCCTTTTGTGAAGTGTACGAGTGTGTAAGTGCCGAGTGACACGCTGTAGAAAGCGCGCGTTTTCCTTCTTGTTTCTCCGTGTTAACTTCGTGGTAATCTGTTGTCCCTTGTGCTATAGCCCAAACCCGGTTCGAGGCTACTCAAACTCTTGACCTATCTCGAAAGCCTAGTGTCCTCCCCCTTCCGGGGATTTGGAAATACCAATCGTTTACGCGAGTGACCTGTGAGTGCCACGAAATAGCTTAGTCCGTCACGAGCCGTCAGCCAGCGCCGTCCAGCCCTCCTCCCGCCTCCAGAGCCGCAGAGAGCAGATACGCAGCCTTGCTGAGAGACGGATAAAAGGTAGATGCCTTTTCTATTTATTGAAATGCAATCCGTATACCTTTATTGATACCCGACACCAAGGGTAAGATCCCACGTATCCGTGTTCGAGCCTCGGCGGCGTCCCCGCCCGGGGTCCGGTCACGACAATGAAGGAGGATACCGCGGCCCCTATAACCTCCGCCAAAATTTCCCGTTTTTTTTGCATATTTTTTATTGGGATCAGTTCTATTTTTTTGTTCTACATTTCTTCCTCTCTCGGATTTGGTTTGGTTTTTTCTTTTTCTTTCTCTTCCCTTTTTCTTTTTTTTCTTTTGTTGTGCTGTTTGTAAATTTGTTTTCTCTCTCTGATTTTTCATAGCCGGAAGTACAGACAAAGAAAAAACAAACACAAAACATGATGACAGGAACAGCCGGAGACCCATGGGCCGCCGCCGACACCTGGGGTGAATACCGGGTGGTAGTGGACGGGCTGGAATGGACAGCCAACCCCTTCCAATGGCTGCGGGACGTCCAGGCGGCGGGGCGGCTGCTGGAAAAGCATATCTGGGGGAATGAGGTGGGGCTGACTCTATACCTAAGATTCGCGGACCAGGAGGAGGCCAAGGCGGCGCTCCTCTTCGGGAGGATCCCCGAACCGGGGGCGCCACGCTTACAAGTACAACCGTGCCACCCCTTAGACGTGGAGAGAAACCACTGGGGCTGGGGTCCGGATGGCAGACCCCGGGAAATGCCCCGTAGTCCGTGAAGAGGTGCAGACGTGATTATAGGGGGAGAACAATTCGGTTTTTGTGTGCGTGTATGTGGGGTGTGCGAACTTGGGATTTATGGGTGTATTTTGGGACTTATTGTGTTTATATGTTTTTTTTTTGCGTGTGGACAAGTTTTAGTGAAATTCTTTTTGTTTGTTTTGTTTTTCGTGACAAATATATGTTTTTAAGGAAAAAGGGCAGCATTTAGAAAAATTGAATATACTCAAACCCTTTATTGTTTCTTTTTTTGCTTTCCTTGACGGGAACCTATTGGAACCCGTTTATCTATTTTTTGTCACAACCTTTATTCTTCTTTCACTGTCTTGTGTGTTGTCTATGAGAGGGAGGAAATTTGTTTTTTAATAAAGCTTTTTAGGAAAAGGAATCTACCTTATAAACAAAACGTCTGATACGGGCAGGCAAAATGCGAGCAGCCCCGTCGGAGGCTGCTCGATTTCGCGAAAGGAGGGAGTATTGTAATGGCCTCAAATTCCGGAGGCCATTTACAGAATATGTCGCGGAGGACGGGGCTATTTGCGAGGCAGAAGAGAGAGCGCAAACAGCCCTGTTTTGCCTAAAATAGGAGATCCGGAGGCGAGAGAAGGGAGGCAAAGATCAGCTGGCTGACAAATAAGAATAGTGGCGGAAGCACGGGAATAACCCGCGAAACAAACACCTTTAAGGAAGCACTCGCGGGCACCAAGTCTCCCGGATTTAACAAGTCATTTCCCCCCCCCCCCCTCCGGCTTGCCACCGTCTCTACGTCATTCGGGAGACGGGACAAACATACCAAGGACTATTTAGAGGCAAGCTCAAAAGAACTTTGGTTGGTTCTTCTTCTGAAGTGGTGTGTACGTGTGTGAGAGTGCCGAATGACACGCTGTCCCAACCGCGAGTTCTCTTTCTTGCTTCGCCTTGTTAACTGCATTTATAATCTACATATACGATGTACCGTGCAAGCCACCACTAGGGTGTGTGGCACGGGGTGATTCCACACCAGGCATGCAGCACTCGTCCCAGAACAAATCCGAACCTCGCACACTCCCCCTGGCTCTAGGCGCAGGCCAAAAGCAGTCAGGAGAACAGTGCGCAGTCCAACCGGAAACTGGGAGAGTGATACGTAAAAGAACATACAAACCTGCAGAAAAATGCTATAGACGCATCTAGTGGTTAATATTACTGATACTGTTAATTTATTAATACTACGAGATGCTACCTCATGCAAAGAACAAAATGAAATAATGCCGGGCTAATCGACCAGTGTGAAGAGTTAGTAATGATGTAGTGTTATTAAGCACGAGTAAAAATTCTGCTCTATCTATTGAGGGTGGGAGTTTCATGTTATTGATCTATCGCAACCATTATGATCCCTTATTGTACGTGGGAAAAATGAAATTTTAAATCTATCGGCTCTGCAGTCAATTTCCTTTATTTTATTCCTGTGATCGCTTCTACCGTAGTACGTTGGCTCTAGCAGTATGTGTTGAACGGCCGGCAAAAAACTGTCTGCTCCGAGTTTGCGCAAAAGATTCAACCTGTATTTCTCCCTTCGATCAGTTAGAGACTCCCACCCTAATTCCTTCAACAATTCGGTAACACTGCTAAGTTTATCGTAACACATAATCTCTCGTTCCTTGTTCTATAGCCCAAACACGGGCCGAGGCTTAGCCAAATTCCTCAAGCTTGACCGCTCTCGCAAGCATAGTGTCATTTGGAAATACCGAGCGTATTCGCGAGTGTCGCAAATTAGCACAGTCTGTCGCCAGCCGTCAGCCAGCGCCGTCCAGCCCTCCTCCCGCCTCCAGCACAGCAGCGACCAGCTACGCAGCCCAGTTGAGAGACGGATAAAATGTAGATGCCTTTTTCTATTGTTAGAAAGCAATCCATGTACTTTTATCGATACCCGACGCCAAGGGCAAGTGGCAAGGAAAAATGACACTTTGAATCTATCGGTTCGGCAGTCAATTTCCTTTATTTTATTCCTGTGATCACTTCTACTATAGTACGTTGGCTCTAGCAGTATATGTTAAACGTCCGGCAAAAAACTGTCTGCTCCGAGTTTGCGCAAAAGATTTAACCTGTATTTTTCCCCCGCGATCAGTTAGAGATTCCCACCCTAATGCCTTCAACAATTCGGTAACACTGCTACGTTTATCGTAACAACTTTTCACAAATCTTGCTGCTCTCCGTTGTATTCGATGTCTATTTCAGAGATTAGTTCTACTAGTATTGCTTTCAATATACGATGTAAATATATATATATATATATTTACATCTTCCCGTGGCCGTTATATATCAGGAGTGCATTATAGTTACTTTTCAAGTACAATTATAATAAATACGCCATGTTTTTTATCCAGAGTAGAGGTATTTTTCTTAATCAAGGTTTTTAATATTTGATTTTCCCAAAGAGACATATTTATTCGAAATAGGTCTATTCCATGAATACCTAAACATCCATATTCCAAAGTAAGACAAAATTTTACATGACTTATCGAATTATATTAAATGAAATTTTAATCCAGTGTGAATATCGGGGTAAAACTATAAATGCAAAAATTACCCGCACCTGACATATCAGGTGCAATTCACATCCGGGTAAGAAAAATAATAGTTTTCTACGAAATACGCCTTTCTTTCACTGAATTGACAGTGAAAAATAAGGATATGTATATTGTATTCTGAAATCCCTTTTCTATTTCTATACCTACATTCCCTCAGAAACTCAGACATTCCTAACTTCCTCATCTCTCCGCCAAAGTGACGGTTGTATAGACTGCGAATTGGTCCATATTCCTCGTGCAGGGGTCATCTGCGTAGCGTCCTCGAAAAAGCAGTAGGAGACTGGAGCGAAAAGAGAATTTAAATGCAGATCAGCGAGGGGGAGCTTTCTGTGTGTGTGGGGAGGGGAATAGAGGAAAGAAAAAGAAACGGAGAAGTGGAAGTTTTGCAAGAAAGGGTCGAGGAGAGAGTGAAATAAGGATACACGCGTTGGGGGAAAGGTAGAGGTTTCTTCCGTTGGGAAAGGGTTTGTCGCATGGCAACGTGGACGCAAAGGTTCCGATGGGAGAGGAGGAAATAGGGGAATTCCGCACCCAATCTGAGTGCAACAATAGTTCGTTTTGGGAACAATACTCCCAACAATGACTCCTTTCTCCTTCCCTCCAATCCAGCATCCTCACTCTACGGTACTGCGTCGCTTTAGGGAGGTACTGAGATGAAAAGTCCAGTTTTTTGTTCCGAATGGGTGAGCTACTGGATTGACGCGTACACCTATATTACATCAATAAAAATATGACGTTATAAGGTACATATAATTTCTCTAATATTGGTAGCATACCTATAGTGTAGAGCAATTTGGTGAAATTTCTCCTCCTGGCAATTATTTACAGGTATTTGCTAATACATTAGTAGTGGTGATTTCGTAGACTTAATTAGGGCTTAGTGTAGTCCATGTTGATGGCTAATTATTACCTGGCGCACACCTTTGAGGTGGCTTGCAGGGTATTAAGGGGGTATAGACGTAGACCTGCAATGCCATTTTCAAATACTCGGCGACGAGCGTTAAAAAATATAAAATATTTTACTTGAACTTCTGTGCACATCAAGTGTGCCCAAAGGAAGAATCCTTGAACCTTTTTAATTCCTTTCATACGTTAATGACATCAATGCTGTGCTTACGAGCGTTGCGAATTGGCGAAGATTCGCCAATTCGCACGCGCTAGGTCTAGAGGTATACATTACATTGCAGTCTTGTACCGGAACATTTTAGCCAGTCATGCAAATACCCCTTTTGGGTGTTTGCGTGACTGGATTAGGAAAAATCACGCAAATACGCATTGGGGTATTTGCGTTATTTTTCCTGAGACTAAAGCCTTGTACAGTGTACACACGACGACATTTTTTGCGCCAAAGTTGGCGCAGGTAGTTGCTCGGCGTAAATTTCTCCGTGTGTACAACGTAATCGCATGCCATCCAATCGAATGTGACAGACTCGCTTCCGATTGCCTTACTCTGGTAAGGATTAAAACTAAACCCTAGTAGTGGGTTGCACGGTACTTCGTAGATGTAGATGTCGGGTTTCGTAAAATATAAATTCAATCATTGAGTTAATAGTGATTTCTGTGTCACCATTTTTAAGTATTTAATTGCTTTTCGTAACAAAGTATCACTGAGTTAATAGCTATTAACGCATTGGTATTATTTCTGTAATAAATTATGCATCAGGTCGGGTCCACCGCCATGTCAGAGGCTCACACTTTATGAACACCGTTTTATGCGGTGTTCATTATTTCATTTTTTGATAAACTGAACTAACATATGGAGGCTGTGTGAAAATGAGTTCTGGTTTGTGCTGGGACGAGTGCTGCATGCCTGGTGTGGAAACACCCCGTTCCACACACCCAAGAGATGACTTGCACGGTACTTCGTAGTTGTAAACTCTGAAAAATAATTAACGGTTAGTTTCTATTTAGCATAAAAAGCTCAGTTAAGATGTAAGATTTTACGGGCAGTACGGCTAGTTACAAATAAAGCTTTTATCGGTGGAAAATGAAGAAAAACGCGTGCAGTAACTACCGCGTCGTAACCCAATAAGGAAATAAATCTACATCTCATCTACAAAATACCCTGCAAGCCATCTCTGGGGTGTGTGGCAGGGGTTGAGTATTCACCAACGTGCATTACTCTATACCCTACATTTCGTGTAACTAAGACTTATTATGCATTAGCATAAATCGCTAATGCATGTCACGAGGCGAAGCCTCACAAGCATGCAATACTACACTACAGATATTATCATAATGGAGAGGGACCATTAATATATATGTATTTTGCAACTACACAATGGACAGAGACTCAAGACTTATGTAGAAAACATGCACGGCATGCTGTTAGTACTAGGTAACAGATAAGGATTCAAGTATTAGGGAGTACTAATACTACTAAGAGCTACAATACCTGACGACAAACCTAGATAAAAGTCTCATTGGCAGCTGTTATGGTCCCTTATCGTGCGTGGGAAAAATGACATTTTAAATCTGTCCGTTCTGCAGTCTAGTTCCCTAATTTCATTCTCATGATCATATCTACCGTAGTATGTCGGATTTCGTAAAATATTATCTACATCTACAAAATACCCAGCAAGACACCTCAGGGGTGTGTGGCAGGGGGTGAGTAATCACCAACATGCATTAAACTATACCCTAGAGTTAGTGTAACTACGACTAATTATGCATTAGCATAAATCGCTAATGCTTGTCACGAGGCTAAGCCTCACAAGCATGCACCACTACACTACAGATATCATCAAAATGGAGAGTGACCGTCAATATACATGCATTCTATAACTACACAGATGGACAGGGACTCAAGACCCATGTAGAAAACATGCTAGGTGTGCTGTTAGTATGTACTAGGTAACAGATAAGGATTCAAGTATTAGGAGTACTACTACTACTAAGAGCTACACTACCTAACGATAAACCTAGATAAAAGTTTCATTTGCAGCTGCATTTTCAAATTATCAACGTCGTCAGAGAATATACCAATTTGGAACTAACATAATAGATGGAGTCTAAATTTTAATCGACGGTTTGAAAGATTTTCCCATCCAAGTTGCTGCAAAAGGTCAGTATCACTTACGAGATTATCATAACGGCCTTTAACGTATCTTGCCGATCTTCGCTGCACGCGTTCTAAATCAGTTTCCAAGCCTATCTCATAAGGATCCCAAATACTGGCAGCGTATTCCAAGTGGGGTCTAACGAGGGAGAAGTAGCTGATTACTCTAACTTTATCGTCGCACTTGCCAAGTACTGTTTTAACAAATCCCAATTTACGATTAGCTTGACCGGTAATTTCTCGAATTTTTTTACTCCACGAAAGATCATTAGATTTGTAGATTAGTCAGTTTAACTTCGAGGAATTTAACAGATTCTATGGTCTCTAATTTTAGGTTGTTTAAGCAATAGCTGTTACAAGGAGCGTTTTTCCGGTATCAAAAAATCACAACAACGCATTTTTTCAGGTTTAACTCTACATCTACATCTACAAAATACCCTGCAAGCCACCTCAGGGGTGTGTGGTAGGGGGTGAGTAATCACAATCATGCATTACACTATACCCGAAAGTTATTGAAACTACGACTAATTACGCATTAGCATTAATCGCTAATGCTTGTCATGAGCCGAAGCCTCACAAGCATGCTCTACTAAACTGCAGATATTAGATATCCGATAGAAAAAATCTCAATATTCTATCTTGAGCGAAAGTAATTTTAAAAAGCTAAAAATGAAAGCACTGAACAAAACTCAATATGTAGCATACCAAAGAGCCTTTATGGGATCTTTTGGGGCGCTGAGATCTTGTCTTGAGTTATTAGTCTGCAGAATTACAGCATGATCAGAGTAAAACTGTGGATTTGAATAAAAACAGAACAAATAGACATTCTTATTTATATATACATATATAGATTTGAAGGGTTAGTTAATTGAAAGAATAATTTAAATGCAAATATATACTGAAGTGAGAGTGATATTAAGCGTTCTGTAAATGTATGAAACACAAAAAGACATTCCAAGAGCAGTATTTAAAACTGGAAATATATAATTCGTAAATATTTAAATACGTGTTACTTTAAGAAGGGTTTGGAACTATCTTTCTCATGCTTTCATGCTTCATTTTGTTTGTTTTTGAGTTTTGTTGCATATTTCATATTTATAATCATTGGTTGCATTGTTTAATTTTTCGGATAGATTCAATTTAGGGTTAATTTTTTTTATTTTTTTCTGTATTATCAAATGTGTTCCGTCTCGTAGGATACGGCACAATTTTCGCATGGCAGGGAGTATTGTTGTAGACCGGAATAGGTCACATGTTACATATTAAAATAAATATGAGATAATAAAAGAGAGAGATTATTTTTTAAAGTATAAAAATGTCTAAATATGCAGCTTCTAACTGTCCTAAAATTTTCAATGCATTTCTTGACAGCTTACTTTCAACATTAATGCATTGGTATTCCGAGTAATGTTAATTTTTGAATTGCATTTTAACTTCCGATCCTCATTATTCAGGCTCAAATGATTATTTATTAAAACGTCGTGCTTTAAGCTTCTCTTAGGTACAAATATGCAGCATACAGAATATTAAAAAAAAAACTTTCAATTAATTCCAATAACGGATGCATTGTACACAGTCAAGCTATATACGGCTAATTATCGAAATTGCTAATTGATTCACTTCGTAAGGGGTATCTACATCCACTGTCCTCTTGAGGGTAAGTGAGCCTCGGGAGTCTTTTAAACTTTTGGAGATGGAAATGGAAGATGAGGAATGAGGCTCGTAATAATCTCTGTGGACACGTAATTATGTCTCCGGGAAATTCCCTGAGGTTTGGGGTTGTTTCCAAGAAGAAAGAAAACCACGGAGGCATAAATTATTTGCAAATCTTCGGATTAGTACGCAGATGTGGAACCGTAAAACCCCTTTCTCTCTACCAATTCCTCGTCCCAATTCCCATTTTGGGTCCCACGCGTACGGACTTCCTTATTTATTTCCGTCGCCCACGCAACGCCTCAACTTCCCCATCCCATATCTTTATAACCCACGAAGTTTTTGAATCCTGCTTTTCGAAGGAAAACCTTTCCCTCTGTGATAGCATTATAATCTCCTGCCGGGCAATTGTAACAATTGAAACACCATCCATTTTTTCAACTAGAGTCCGTACAAGATATCGTAATAGACCAGTTTCAATGTACTGATTTGGCTTTGAAAGAAATAATAAGTAACAAAATTTCACGATCGTATTATTTAAACAAAGGACACAATTATGGATTCTTCGATCACGTGATTCACTTCCCAAAACGGCATTACACTTGTTTACAAATTGGCTGAATTTCTAACTGTCAACTGCGCTATTGTCTTGGACAGGGTATGAGCGTAGATCCTTATGAAGTAGGCTTGATATCGGTATTAGATCACGAGCAGCTAGCTTCCTAAAGAGATGTAATTATAATTATAGCAAAGGGACGAGGCTGTTAATAGAATTTGGATAAGAATCGCTATCAAAGTGTAGATTAAATGAAAGGCATTAACTCTTGAGTAAATTTGAGGCTCGTTAATTCTCTTAAGGCGTAAGTAGCATATTTAAAACCTCTGTACAACAAAGTTAGGGTCAATAAAATGCACTAAAATTAGAGAGGTAGATTGCATAACCAATAGGTTTAAAAGGTCACTTTTTCTTCACACGATGTGGGACCGCAAGAACATTGAATTATGCCTCAAATAATGTTAGCGTTGGCTATAAGTAAACCTTTTTATATGCATTCTTTATTAAATTAGGTTTTAATATCTGCATTGGATGCTAATTGAATTCGTTTACGTAAAGCCGGTTTCACACGACACTTGATCCAGTACAAGACCTAGTATGCTAGCTGGTACTTGATATTGAGGACGAAACCCAGTATGCTAGAAACCGTACTAGAAGGTTTCATACGATCATTGACCTTATGCTGGCTATTAAGCAGTTATTCCATATGATTCCATACTAACTTAAAAAAGAGAAGATTGCACAGCGTCTGTAAAGTGAACGTGATTGGTAGATGGCCACTGGGTCCTACTGGGTCTAGTAGCAAACTAGTACCGCATCAAGTACGAAATCGAGTAGCTCAGCGAGTGTACTAGCTAGCATGCTTGCTAGCCAGTATACTGGTTCTGTTCACACGATACTGGAAAGCTAGCATACTAGCGAGTATACTAGACCTTGTGCTGGATCAAGTGTCGTGTGAAACGGGCTTAAGTGTAATTTTATATTGATAATTAAATATCGGATTGACTGCTAAAGTATGAAGACGAGTCAATGCCGCGGGGTAGACCTTGTTTTTGGAAACCGGCTGCCATATTGATAGAAATCCCATCAAAGCAAAAATAGTTTTCACGTTCCAATGAGAGGCGAGAAAGGAAGCCTCTTTTGATAAAGTCAACAGCGATAGCAAGGCATCCGGGTTTGAGTCCCGAACAATGTGACAATTTTTCTCTCTGAGGAAAATCCGCACTTCTCTGCATCTTGCTGGTGACGCTGTGAATGCAATGCCGCGGCTAGTTCACGGTACCCTCAAAATACAGTCAACCTTTGTAACTGGTAGTTTTACCAAATTATAGTTTATCTGAAATCCTGTCAATGAACTCAAAATTCATTGGAGTAGGTATGGCTACCGAGGAAAGCGAATACCCTTCAAGGAGTTCGTCGAAAAGAGCTCTGTCGACATGGCTTTTGGTGATACGCAGCAGTAGATTTTGGTCTGCAAGGCCATAACTCCAATTACACAACGAAACTTTTGCTTTCCATTTAAACTGTACGTTTCTATAGATAGAATTTTTATATTATGCAAAAATTGCTCATATTACTAAAATAAAATGGAGTGGACGATCACCTCCTATCTACGAAGCAAGTATGAAAAAGGGACGAAAATAATCTTTGCACAGGTAAAAGGCATTATTATAGGTTAAGCATGGAGTTATAATAATATTCTCGAATTATCATCAGGTAAAAAGGCCAGACGCTATTTATAAAATTATCGACGCGATTTTATTTTTTTAAAGAAATAAACTAAAGCTAATAAGCTCAACCTAGTTCCAAATCATAAAAAAATAAGAGGGAGGATTGCCTAAAAAGAAAAAAATCCAAATGTCCCATAGCACTACTATAAAATCCATTTCATCAAGTTTCCCACAAAAAGATTCTTATAAAATTAAACTCTTTCGGGTCAGACGACGACGTAATTTCCTGGGTTACAGAATTCATTAGCAATCGCGCACGAAGGGTTTTATTCGACGGAGCTATCTCTAATGAAGTAAAAGTCACATCGGGTGTCCCACAAGGAAGTGCCACTTCTGTTACTTTTGTACATTAACTATGTCGATAAAAGAGTTAACAGTAAGCTTCTATTATGTGCAGACGAAACAATAGTGTATAGAAAAATTAGTACCCTTTTTATGATAAGCAAGCGCTAACGAGAGGCGTCAAGGCAATACAGGAGTGGTGCGATGATATCAGCTTGAATAGGATTTGAAGGAATGTGTTGTAATGAATGTCTGGAAAAGAAAAATATCTCCTCATTACATTACAGTAGCATACAGGACAGCCAATTAGAGAATCTAGATTCGGTTAAATACCTCGAGGTTAAACTGACTAATGATCTCTCGTGCGGTACTCATATTCAGGAAATTACCGGCCAAGCTAATTGTAAATTGGGATTTGTTAAAAGAGTACTTAGCAAGTGCGACGGTAAAGTTAAGGAAATTAGCAACTCCTCCCTTGTTAGACCCCACTTGAAATACGCTGCCGGTATTTGGTATCCTTATGAGGTAGGATTAAAAACTGAGTTATAACGAAGCATGATTTAAAACATGATAAAGAAACATGATTTACACTATACTCTATTAAAGTTATTGTAACTTCGGCTATGATGCATGAAGCAAAACCTGCTAAAATTTGTCAGAGGTCAAAATTTCACAAACATGCGCCACACTATAGGCATGCTAACATTTTAAGACTGTATGTGTTCAAGCTTTTAAAAACTACACAAATGCACAAAGATACAAAGGATTACACCGCGAAAATGCACGGCGTACTCTTAGTACTAGGTATCAGATAAAGATGGAAGCATGTGGGATTAAAGCATGGGAAAGGACTAATCTTTGAAATAGATAGAATACAACGGAGAGCAGCAAGATTTGTGAAAGGTTGTTACGATAAACTTAGCAGTGTTAACGATTTGTTGAAGGAATTAGGGTGGGAATCTCTAACTGATCGAAGGGAGAAATACAGGTTAAATCTTTTGCGCAAACTCGGAGCAGACAGTTTTTTGCCGGCCGTTCAACACATACTGCTAGAGCCAACGTACTACGGTAGAAGCGAT
Source organism: Pyrrhosoma nymphula (assembly GCA_963573305.1). Taxonomy (NCBI): domain Eukaryota; kingdom Metazoa; phylum Arthropoda; class Insecta; order Odonata; family Coenagrionidae; genus Pyrrhosoma; species Pyrrhosoma nymphula. Next base: position 61,440,960 of record OY754338.1, on the reverse strand, counting down.
CACAGGAATAAAATAAAGGAAATTGACTGCCGAACCGATAGATTCAAAATGCCATTTTTCCCACGTACAATAAGGGATCATAATAGTTGCGATAGCTCAATGACATAAAACTCCCACCCTCAACAGGTAGAGTAGAATTTTCACTTGTGCTTAATAACACCACATAATTACTAACTCTTCACACCGGTCGATTAGTCCGGCATTATTTTATTTTGTTCTTTGCATGAGGTAGCATCTCGTAGTATTCATAAATTAACAGTATCAGTAATATTAACCACTAGATGTGTCTATAGCATTTTTCTGCATGTTTTTATGTTCTTTTACGTATCACTCTCCCAGTTTCCGGTTGGACTGCGCACTGTTCTCCTGACTGCTTTTGGCCTGCGCCTAGAGCCAGGGGGAGCGTGCGAGGTTCGGATTTGTTCTGGGACGAGTGCTGCATGCCTGGTGTGGAATCACCACGTGCCACACACCCTAGTGGTGGCTTGTACGGTACATCGTAGATGTAGATGTAAATCAATTAACTAGCTACAAAACCTATCGACTAACCTAGTTAAAAGTCTTATTGGCATCTATTGTGGTCATGTTTAATTCCATAATTTTATTTTCATGTTCTGACCTACCGTAGTATGTCGTATGTTTTGTAAATCTTGAAATATTCCCGAATCGCATAAACAATAATCATGAAGCATTAGTCGTTGCAGTAGATAACTGCCGTAGTTCAAAAACTAAGATTCCAGAATTTCACCACCTTATTCATAGCACGGAGTGTAACGTCATTATTGGCACAGAAAGTTGGCTGACGGACGATTATTCTGATAGTGAACTTTTTCCTAAATCATTCAAAGTTTACAGAAAGGATAGGTCCAACCAACCCGGAGGCGGAGTATTTGTAGCTGAAAATACATTCCAAGTAAAGTAAAAAAAGAGGGCAGCGAACCAAGATGGTACAATGCAGAAGTGAGAAAATCGTTAAGACGTCAGAGAGTATGCCACACCAAGATGAAAAAACTCCGTAGAGATTTGTCCAATAGCGATCAAAATTTAATATTTGTAAAACAAAAATTGTCCAGAGCCACTACAAAGGAAGCCTTTCGGAATGCATTCATGGATTTTAAAAGAAAAACATTAGTAAAACAGTTACAAAACAACCCAAAGGCATTTTGGTCATACGTAACGGAAGTTCAAGGCAATAGATCAACAATTATTCCACTACGAAACGAAAATGGCGAATATTAACAAGAAGTTCGGACAAAGCCAACTTCTTAAATTCCTACTTTCAAAGTGTGTTCACCAAGTCATCGCAGATTACATCCGTAAAGGTAACTGATCACTTCCAGCAAAAGATGCCGCCTATCGATATTTGCACTCACGGAATAGAAAACTTGCTAAAATCTATAAGTCTAAATAAATCCCCAGGTCCTGAAGAAATTCCTGCCCGCGTGTATAGAGAATTAGCTTGTTAAATAGCACCCTACTTGCAGAATATATTTAGTAAATCCATCAACGAACACAAAGTACCCATGGACTGGAAAATTTAAAATGTCACTCCCATATTCAAAAGCGGTGATAAGGAACAGCCATCGAACTACTGACCGATATCTCTCACATCTATCTCTTGCAAAGTCCTTGAAAATATAATTGTAAGTTCAGTTATGAGACACCTCGATATGCAGAACTTGTTAACAAAAACGCAACACGGATTAAGAAAGGAAAATCTAGCGAAACTCAATTAGCACTTTTTGCCCACGATATATTAGTCTCGGGTGAAGATAACGCTCCAGTTGATGCAATTTTTCTTGACTTTAAAAAGGCATTTGATAAAGTTAGTCACATTAAGCTACTCATGAAATAAAAATCCTACAGTTTAGACGACGAGGTAATTTCCTGAGTTAGAGAATTCTTTTGTTAACACGTGAAAAGGGTTGTATTGGATGGCGCTATCTCTAATGAAGTAAAATTCACATCGGGTGTCCCACAGGGAAGTGTCATAGGCCCGCTTCTGTTCCTTCTGTACGTAAAATCTGTACACACATAAGGTGTACACACACCCTTCCTGTTCCTTCTGTACACGCATAGGGTGGGAATTTCTAACTGATCGAAGGGAGAAATACAGGTTAAATCTTTTGCGCAAACTCGAGGAAGACAGTTTTTTGCCGGACGTTCAACATATACTGCTAGAGCCAACGTACTACGGTAGAAAAGATCACAGGAATAAAATAAAGGAAATTGACTGCCGAACCGATAGATAGATAGATGGGAAAAGCTTTCAGACCGTCGATTAAAATTTAGACTCAATCTATTATGTAAGTTCCAAACCGGTCTATTCTCTGACGACGTTGATAATATTTTACGAAATCCGACATACTACGGTAGATCAGATCATGAGAGTAAAATTAGGGAACTAGACTGCAGAACGGATAGATTTAAAATGTCTTTTTTCCCACGAACGATAAGGGACCATAATAGCTGCCATGAGACTTTTATCTAGGTTTGTCGTTAGGTAGTGTAGCTCTTAGTAGTAGTAGTACTCCTAATACTTGAATCCTTATCTGTTACCTAGTACATACTAACAGCACGCCTAGCATGTTTTCTACATGGGTCTTGAGTCCCTGTCCATCTGTGTAGTTGTAGAATGCATGTATATTGAGGTCACTCTCCATTTTGATGACATCTGTAGTGTAGTGTTGCATGCTTGTGAGGCTTCGCCTCGTGACAAGCATTAGCGATTTATGCTAATGCATAATTAGTCGTAGTTACACTAACCTTAGGGTATAGTGTAATGCATGTTGGTGATTAATCACCCCCTGCCACACACCCCTGAGGTGGCTTGCAGGGTATTTTGTAGATATAGATAGATATAGATAGATATAGATAGATATAGATATAGATATGTTGAACGTCCGGCAAAAAACTGTCTGCTCCTAGTTTGCGCTAAAGATTCAACCTACATTTCTCCCTTCGATCAGTAAGAGATTCCCACCCTAATTCCTTCAACAAGTCGGTAACACTGCTAAGTTTATCATAACAACTTTTCACAAATCTTGCTGCTCTCCAATGTATTCTATCTATTTCAGAGATTAGTCCTTTTTCGTAAGGGTCCCATATGCTAGCGGCGTACTCCAAGTGAGGTCTCACGAGTGAAAAATAACATCGCTCTTTAACTTTCTAGTCGCATTTTCCTAATATTCTTTTGATTAATCCCAATTTGCGACTAGCCTGTCCGCAGATTTCCCGAACGTGTTTCCCCCAAGACAGGTCCTGAGTAAGAGTCACACCTAAGAATTTAACTGACTCTACATTTGATAAGTCTGTTAATCGGAGCAGGAGTAGCCGAATACATCGCCAGCACCGGCCAGCCCTTTACCCCAGCGCGGAAGGATACATCTACATTTACAAAATACTCTGCAAGCCACCTCAGGGGTGTGTGGCAGGGGGTGAGTACTTACCAACGTGCATTACGATATATCCTAACGTTAGTGCAACAATGACTAATTATGCATTAGCATAAATCGCTAATACTTGTCACGAGGCGAAGCCTCACAAGCATGCACTACTACACTACAGATATTATCATAATGGAGAGGGACCATTAACATATATGTGTTTTGCAACTACACAATGGACAGAGACTCAAGACTTATGTAGAAAACATGCACGGCGTGCTGTTAGTACTCGGTAACAGATAAGGATTCAAGTATTAGGGAGTACTACTACTACTAAGAGCTACACCGCCTAACGACAAACCTAGATAAAATTCTCATTGGCAACTGTTATTGTCCCTTATCGTTCGTGGGAAAAGTGACATTTTAAATCTGTCCGTTCTGCAGTCTAGTTCCCTAATTTTATTCTCATGATCAGATCTACCGTAGTATGTCGGATTTCGTAAAATACTGCGGCCCCTATGACCTTCCTCCTAAAATTTCCCGTTTTTTATGATATTTTTTTGGATTGGTTTTATTTTTTTAACCTTCTTATTTTCTTCCCTCTTTCCGATTTTTTTATTTTATTTTTTTTGTGTATTTTTTTCAATCGCGTGAAAGCACCACCAGAATGGCGACCCCTGCGACCCAAAGCTACTGGACAGCCGCCGCCATGTGAGGCGAGTCCTAAAGGACGCCAATATAATGTGGATTCCTGGTGGTGGTGAGCAGCCGACTGGGCAGCCGACCCTTACCAGTGGCTGGAGGGCATCCAGGTGGCAGGTCGGCTGATGGAAGAGCATGTGTGGGGCAACGGGAGCGTACTTCAGTTATATATGCGTTTCGCGGGTCTGGAGGAGGCCAAGGCGGCACTGCTCTTCGGTCGGATCCCCGAGCCTGGAGCCTCCGACCTGACGGTGGAGCCTTGCCACCCCCTGGACGTGATCCGGAACCATTGGGGCTGAGGACCAGATGGGAGGCCAATGGAATTGCCCCGTGGCCCCGGAAGGCAATAGTGTTGTATCTATTGTCGGATAATTTGTTTTGTTTTGGTGTGTATCTTGTGAGTCTCGATATTTGTGGGTTTTTCTTTTATATTAAAAAGGGCAGCAATGACCAAACTGAATATATTCCACCTTTTTTATTTACCATCACCTAAACACCATTTGGTGATTAAAGCGGTAAATTGAACAGTTCCTGACTGACCTCCGTATTTTATTTTCAGTGCTGTAGTAGTTTCATTGAAGATGTTGGCTGCTAAATTAACATTCTGTCTCTCTAGGTTGTTGGGGTAGACTTTTATGAGTCAAACTAGGTGCACTTTTTAACAGCTGGTTGATTTCTTTTTTGTATATTGCCACAATATCGGAAAATTTTGCATGAAGCATATCAAATGTGTTGAATGATGGGAATTTCAGCGTTTTGTCATTATCTTTTTAATTTATCCAATTATTCCTTATGCTTTTAAAAATATGCACCGTATCATAAATTAAAAACACCGGTGAATCTCCTAGTGAGAAAGAGAATCTTTGCATAGCTGAGCTAACATGGTCCTATTAATCCTGTTATTGTCAGTTATGATAGCCACAATTTTCAATCCGCATTATTTTATAAGCGGCAAGACACCTAGTGTTAAAGAGCATAATTCTTTCCCAGAAAGCTTTTTGACTTGAAAATGAGAAATTACCTCTTTAAAAAGTCCAAATGCTGAAGAGACCATGAATACCACCACTGTTCTGGCTTCTTAGGTGACATTATTCGCAGCGTATCCACTGACTTTCCCACCTTTAAAAGTCAAACAAGGTTTGACGTAAATTTCGTCAATCTGAAGCACAACGAACATATCTTTTCCTGTCAGTTTGGACGTACGGTATTTTAAATACCGGATGTTTTCTTCTACACTGATCGGTGAGATTTGAAAGGAACATAACAATTGCTGCCAATATTTAGGGTGGGGTAAAATTAACACTGGATTTGACCTTAGGGCCGCATAACGCGCCGATGACACCTGGTAAACCATAAATACGCGGACTATCATTTCCACTGAATACACTTTTTTTAGACTGATGCACGCTTCAAAAATTCACGGCGAAATCATCCAAGATTTGCTAGAACCAAAATCAGGTCACTCACGTCCTTGTCTGTCCTCTCAGCTTGTTCGAGTAAAAATAATTTTCTAGGGCAGTTGTGAAATGTCATACTCAAAGGGGAACAGGCTTCGGGGCCCGAAGGGTTTCATGGACTCGCGTGTAGTTACACGGCCTAGGCAGCTAAACGTGTAGCTGGTTGTATTTTAGAGCACTGCAGGCCTTTTTTAGGGTAGATAGTAGGGCAGAGAGAAGATCATGTACATCTACGATGTACCGTGCAAGCCACCACTAGGGTGTGTGCCACACCAGGCATGCAGCACTCGTCCCAGAACAAATCAGAACCTCGCACGCTCCCCCTGGCGCTAGGCGCAGGCCAAAAGCAGTCAGGAGAATAGTGCGCAGTCCAACCGAAAACTGGGAGAGTGATACGTAAAAGAACATACAAACATGCAGAGAAATGCTATGTAGTGGGTTATTAAGTAAAGGGGTCACCGTAAATCTTGGTAGGAATGAGAAATTTTTTCAAATGCACAATGACTTAATATCCGAAAGAAATAGAAACCGCGGCTCATGTACAAAAAAAACAAGTGCCATTAATGATATAAAATACTCGATAGACAAGACTTGTAAGTCGTATGCCAGGGATTCCATTTCCATTGTGGTTGTTAATTGCCGTAGTATAAAAAACAAAGTCGCTGATTTTCACCATCTCATTTGGAGCACGGAAACTGATGTAGTAATAGGAACAGAAAGTTGGTTATCGAATGAAATTGCGGATGCCGAGATCTTCCCAAAATCATATGCAATACACAGAAGAGACTGAACAGTGAGAACAGGAGGTGGAGTATTTATCGCAGTCAAAGATGAGTTCGTAAGCAGAGCCGAAATATTTTCGAATAATGATTTAGAAAGTGTGTGGTGTTCCATTAAATGCTCAACAAAAAAAAATTATTTGCTCATATTATAGACCACCCGATGCAGACTTAAATTCAGGTCTAGAGTTGGATAGACAGGTAAACGTCTCACACGTCAAAATAACGAAACTAACATTATTATCGGTGGTGATTTCAACGTACCCTCAATTGACTGGAAGTCATATAGTTTCAAAAATGGCGGCAAAGATAAAGAGTTGTGCGACACACTACTCCAAAAATTCACTTCTAATTCCTTACTTCAATTAGTCACAACACCGACCAGAGGAAACAATGTTCAAGATCTTTTGGCGACCAACATACCTGAAAGTGTCCTTAACATAGTAACATTGAACGGAACTAGTGATCAACAGAGCAGTAAAAGCTAGATTTCATATTAGCACTTACAAAAAGGCACCCATAAAGAGGAGGGTATATTTATTTCACAAAGCGGATTTCGAAGGTTTAAAACAAGAACTATTGACCTCGTATAAAAAAATTAATGATATTAGTGAAAACAGTTGTACTGACTATACAAGGAATACTTTTCGTAGCATTACACGACTAGCCATAACTAACGCAATACCAAGTAAACTTAAAAAAGTCAATACTGAACCTAGGTGGTATAATGCGGACATCCGGAAATCTCTCAAGTGACAACGAATCCGGCACGAAAAAATGAAGAATGGACGTCAGGGTCTCCCCGAAGAGGAGTATTAGATGTATGTGAAAAATACAAGAAAGCGAAAACAGCAGCTAAGGCGGCCTTTCAAAAAGCATTAACGGAATTCAAAAATAAAATATTGGGCGAATATTTAGAGGATAACCCAAAGGCATTTTGGTCATACTTGAGGGAGGTTCAAGGCTGCATTTTAACAGTAACGTCACTAAAGAACAATCTAGGAGGAAGAGAAATCGGAAAATTAGATAAAGCGAATATCCTCAACACCTTTTTTCAAAGCGTCTATACAAAATGCTTTCCAAACGACACCGCTACAATGCCTAGGTTATATAAGCACCCAATGCAGTCTATTAATATCACTAGTTGTTGGAATAGAAATTCATCTGAAATCTATTAATTCCAAGGAATCACCCGGTCCCGATCAAATTCCCGCCCGAGTTTATAAAGAATTAGCATCAGAAATAGCACCGTACCTGAAAATTATATTTGAAAAATCTCTAACACAACATCGCGTTCCTTATGATTGGAAAATCACGAATGGTACACCAATAATTAAAAGTGGTGATGAGGAAGAGCCCAGTAACTATATACCGATTTCCCTTACGTCTATCTCGTGCAAGATATTGGATCATATAATTTTCAATTCGATTATGGGGTACTTGGATAGTCAAAACTTGTTAACGCCAAATTAGCACGGATTCCGGAAAGGCTGGTCTTGCGAATCCCAGTTGGCCCTCTTCCTTCACGACATTCTTTCCTCGGGAGAAAAGCTGGTCCAAGTAGACGCAATATTTCTAGGTTTCAAAAAAGCTTTCGATAAGGTCCCTCATTCGAAGTTACTCTTTGAGTCGGAAGCATACGGAATACACCACGACGTAATATGTTGGATAAGAGAGTTCTTAGCTGACCGCGAACAGAGGGTAGTTCTAGATGGTGTTAGTTCAGATGTAGTAAAAGTTACATGAGGTGTACCCCAGGGAAGTGTCATCGGTCCCTTATTGTTCCTTTTGTATATTAATGACATCACTGTCGTTGTTACTAGCAAAATTCGCCTATTCGCAGATGATGCATTGTTGTACAGGGATCTAGACAATGAATCGGACAAGATTGCGCTACAAAAATACCTAGATGCAATAAATGAATGGTGCAATACTTGGCAGTTAGAATTAAATTTTAAAAAGTGCGTTGTTATGAATTTTTGGAAAAAGAATAACTCGGTCAACGAAACGTACACAATTAATTAAGCAGACTTATCGAATGTAGTCTGTTAAGTACTTAGGTGTGAACCTTACTCAGGACCTGTCTTGGGGGATAACACGTGCCGGAAATCTGCGGACAGGCTAGTCGAAAATTGGGATTTATTAAAAGAATATTAGGAAAATGCGACGAGAAGGTTAAAGAGCAATGTTATTTTTCACTCGTGAGACCTCACTTGGAGTATGCCGCTAGAGTATGGGACCCTTACGAAGTAGGACTAATCTCTGAAATAGATTGAATACAAAGGAGAGCAGCAAGATTTGTGAAAAGTTGTTACGATAAACTTAGCAGCGTTACCGAATTGTTGAAGGAATTAGGGTGGGAATCTCTAACTGATCGAAGGGAGGAATACAGGTTAAATCTTTTGCGTTAGTTCGGAGCAGACAGTTTTTTGCCGGACGTTCAGCATATATTGCTAGATCTAACGTTCTACGGTAGAAGCGATCACAGGAATAAAATAAAGGAAATTGACTGCCGAACCGATAGATTTAAAATGTCATTTTTCCCACGCACAATAAGGGACCATAATAGTTGCGATAGATAAATCATATGGAACTCTCACCCTCAATAGGTAAAGTAGAATTTTCACTTGTGCTTAATTACACAACATAATTACTAACACTTTACACCGATCGATTTCTCCGGCATTATTTTATTTTGTTCTCTGCATGAAGTAGCATCTCGTAGCATTCATAAATTAATGACATCAGTAATATTAACCACTAGATGTGTGTATAGATAAATTAATGACATCATTATTATTCTGTATGTTTGCATGTTCATTTACGTAGCACTCTCCCAGTTTCCCGTTGGACTGCGCACTGTTGTCCTGACTGCTTGGCCTGCGCCTAGCGCCATGGGTAGCGTACGAGGTTCTGACTTGTGCTGGGACGAGTGCTGCATGCCTGTTGTGGAATCACCCCTTGCCACACACCCTAGTGGTGGCTTACACGCTACTTCGTAGATGTAGTGTTAATTGGTGGATGGAAAAGGATCTGGGTGACTCGAAGGGTTTTTTTAGGCTAACCTTGGTTTTCTTTACATTGTATGGCACGAAAAGGCCAAATATTGTCTCCTTTTTACTGCAGGGAGCGTTTAAGAGGAGTTTAGGAGGAGTATGTAATTCAAGGGACGAGGAAGAAAGGTTTAAAGCATTGTTCCTAAGTATCCTTCCCGGAATTGGCCATAAGGGATGGTGCACTAAATTAAAGCGATGGAAGTGAGGGTAAGAAATATGTCAGGGCGTGGGCAAACATGCTCGTTGCTAGTTGTAGCATTTCTCTACTGGTTGGCTGGAAGTTTTAAAACTTACGATAACGTCCACTTTACGTCCTTTTATTGCCGTTTCACAATGTTAATATTGTAAATAATTACTTTGATTAGCAAGTAATGCTTCATGATACCTTTACAAAAAGAACTGAACCACCATTAATTCGTTACTTTTTCACCACCCTCCAATTACTCACGATTTATTTCGCCACTAATTGTAAGCAGTGAGGAATTTAAAAATCCGGCCGGCACGCTACGTTGCCAGATTTCAGCACTCCGGCCTTCTATAAAGACGGGCGTGGTTGAGGCTTTGGTTCACGCCCGGTTGCCGTGGCCAAGTGGGCGTGGGGGACACCCGCTCTTCCTCCTTTTCGGGTTGAAAGCTGTACCGCTGGTCCACTTACGCCCAATCGCCTTTGAAAAGGTGCAGAAATTTTGTTATGTGTTGCCTCGCGATGTCCTCCCGCAGGGTCGGGAACTGCACCCTCCACTTCCAAGGCTCCTGCGTGAGTTGGGGCGGCAGCGTCAGATCCCGTAGCCGGTGCCGAACGTCTTCTTCGGTTCCGAGGGACCTCCTGGGTCCCCAGGGCCGAAGGGGCACCGTGGCACGGTTTAGTACATAGGCATGGCTGATGGTGGCTCTATTCATTTTCAGGCCGGTGATGTGTCGTCGGTTGCGATTATGGGTGAAGTGCTGGTGCGGTGGGGTGGGGAATATAAATATTTAGATTTAGGTGAGTGGGTTTGGTGATGGAAAAGGGGGGGGGAGTCGGGGTGAGGTGGAGACGGTGGTTACAATTCCTCCTCCCTTTTCTCATCATCCTATCACCTTCGCTGCTTGATGTCCTCAGCGGTGGTGCCGTGGGCAGGATCGCTAATTGGGGGGCGCGGGGTCGTTACCCTTCGCCGCTGTTGTCGTCCCTTCTGCGTTCGCTGGTTTCTCCTCCTCCTCCAGAAGTGAAAGGCAAATGAGGTCATTATCCCAAATGCGGACAAGATTAGTCTCTTCCGTGTCGATTAGTATATTTATCCGTGGTCTCATCAAGAGGAAATGTTGAGGAGTTACAGGGAAGTTGACGAAGGGGGTGGGTTGGTCAGCGGCTTCCCGCAGCATTGCGTGGATCCTCTCGCTGGGGATTCCCACCCTGAGAGGTTACCACGTAAGCTCCATATTCGAATCTTCGGATTCGGCAGCCTGAGTGGAAAATACGTCACATCCTAAGAGATATGCAATCCGTGCGACCACGTAAGCATTTCCTCCCTTGTCTCGAAGTTCGATTCGAACTTTGGCTTGCCTTGCGGAGAGGACCTGAGGTTACGAATTCTCACTATCCGAATCGAATTCGCATCGGAAGTTTTGGCTGGGATCCTCATACTATGATTTTTGTGTTCTTAGCGATAAACTACGTTATATAGGTAATTTTTAAATGTACATATTTTAATAACAAGGATATAGAACTAGCCGATTGAGACAAAGGCTTCGAATTGTTTGTTTCTGAATCAAATTCACGCTGTAAACATCCCCACACATACCGTCATTCTTGCCATTTCTGAATATTTTCGCTGTTTAAGGAATTATATGTCAATTATAACGGTGGAAAAACCAAATGATATTGCCATAGTAGTTGTCTCTTAACCAGTGAACTACATGTTTGCATGTTCGTATACGTAGCACTCTCCCAATTTCTGATTTGAGTGTGAACTGTTCTCCTGAATTGTTTTTGGTCTGTGCGTAGCGGCCTGGGGAACGTACGAAGTCCTGATTTGAATTAGGACGAGTGCTGCATGCCTGGAGTGGAATCACTCCATGTTACACACCTTTGTGATGGCTTGAACGCTACTTCGTAGATTTAGATGAAGAATACGACACGTACTAATTCAACCATAGAGTAAGGAATACTTTTCTTTGCTTTCTACAAGATACTTTATGCTTGCTTTATGGTACTGCGAGGAAAATTAAAACAAAACCATGGGATATAAAATCAAATAATTACCTACCTACATTATGTATATCTTGTAGAAACTAAATAAATTCTCTTATTTTTATGCCCCCAGCTCGTCTTACGTATTATGGTACATGAATGTCTGATATTATAGTCACACCCCCCCTCGCATATTATGCTTGCAGAAGGTGAATGTGAGATAGCTGCAATTCAGAACGACTACTCATTTATCATTTCATAGGTGTCCGTAACTGTTTTTACTGTTATCGGCCCTTCCTTTCCAACAGCCAAAATTCAAAAATGAATAATGCATCCTTTTTCCCTCTAGTAATTTGTCCCATACATAAACTGTGAAGTTGTAAAGTAAGGTAGAAGACATTACGAGTGGATAGGTGTCATCATTATATTTCAATGAACCGTTTAGGTTGGAAGGGTCTCTTTTTTTTAACGCAGAACATAAAGAAGCGTTCAGCCCATACCGAAGAAGGCTCTTCTCTCAAATTTATCGCTTTGCTGAAATACGAAACGTAAGAGCGCGCACGTTGAATAATACTAAACTAATTAATACAATTCATAGAATTTAAAATTACTACTAATACCTCGTTCCGCTTAAAATTCCTTGCATGTTTTTTTTCATACACGAATTAGTATATCATATTATTTGAATTAATAGCATTAGTAATACAAGTCAGTGGTTGTATCTTAACCCAGGTACAGCATGATTGTCGACGTAGCACTGACGTACTTCCTGGTTTGGTCGTGCAACGACCTAGGTTTCGACGAAGCTCGTCATCATCAGGTACTTTAGAAGAAGAAGACCAAGAATATTATATAGTCACTCAAAATTGGCGTAGGTATAGAGGTGGGCAGGGAGTAGTTGGGAATTGGCTGTTTAGAATTTGGGAATTGGCTCCCTCCCCAACGTCTAAACTGCCAAGTTCAAACTCCTTCCTCCCCACCTCTACCTCCCCCAATTTTGAGTGACTATATATTCTTGGTCTTCTACTTCTAATATACTTGATGATGACGAGCTTCGTCGAAACCCAGGTCGTCTTTTTGTATTAAATCTATGTGGAAAAACTAAGTTATACTTATAATTTACAATATATGTTATTATTCTCTCGTGAGACCTCACTTAGAGTAAAACCCTAGCATATTGGACCATTCGAAGTAGAATTAGATCGAGTACAGAGGAGTGCAGCTAAATTTGTAAAAAGTTGATATGATAAAGTTAAAAATATTACAGAATTATTGAAGGAAGTAGGTATGGATTCTCTAACTAATGGAAGGGAAAAATATAGGTTAAATATTTTGCGTAAGTTCAAGTCAGACATTTTTTTGCCCGAGGTCCTACACGTTTTGATAGAGCCAACGTATTATGGTAGAAACAATCACAGGCATAAGATAAAGGAAATGAGATTGCAGAACCGATAGATTTAAAACAAAAAAATTCTGAGAACAATAGGGAATCACAAAAGTTGCATAAAATCATTAATATGAAACTTCCACACTCGCTATGTTGTCTAGACTTTGAACGTGTATGCAATTACATACCATCATTACTAACACTTCATCCCGCTTGCAATGTCTCGCATGATTTTGCTTTCAGCAGGATTAGTATCTCGTAGTATTCATTAATTAATGCTACTTGTAATGCGAGTAGGTAGTTGTATATATACCAGTGTACTCATGTTAGCATGTCCGTCAACGCAGCACTCCCCTAGTTTCTGGTTTGCCCGCACATTGTTCTTCTGACTACATTTTGGTTAGAGGCACTGTATTCCTTATATAGAACCTCTACCTTTTGGTCTGCGTCTAGCGGCCTAGGATTGGGGCTTGACCTTGAACTGCATGCATGACTGGTGCGTAATCACCCCATGCCACACACACTAGAGGTGGCATGCGCGGTACTTCGTAGAAATAGAAAGCAATTCCAACTAGTTGACAGTAGGCATACGTAGTTTTTTAGGAGTGTAAGTATTTTCATGATTAATGTCTCCGAACAGAATGTTTGATGAGTATGAAGCAATACCAAAGTGAAGCAGATATTTACGTGTAAAATAAAATTGAAAACTCTTTCGCAAATTTTGCCTTACAAATTAAGGCGCAACACGTATTCACTGTGGTTTTTTACCCTGATCACGTGATCACATCCGAACTTATGTTCGCCTCTTGAGCGTGACGTCATATTCCATCTATTATCGTGTAGGTATTTAGGTCTTAGGTAGACCTAACCGACATTTCATGCTAATATTTCCATATTGGCAGTACTGCAGTGAATTATGTGTCATAGTGGCACTGGCATTGAATTACGGTACTCGCCCATTGTCGTGGGCGAAAGGAGTTTCTATAACACTAGTTCTGCTTTAAGCCACTTCGATCCCATCCTATTTTCTCGCATTCTGCTTCTCCTTCCTCATTCAATCTTTTTCCATCTTCTCCTCAGCCCTCTCCTTCCAATCTCCCCTCTGTCGCCTTCGTTTTACGCTAAACTTACTCCACATTTGCGTCGCTCAGCCGCGTGTTTAGGAGGCGGGAATTTACGAGTTCCATTTTACTCCGCCGCGGCGTTGCTGTCGTTTTAATCTCCCCTCCCGCCCCTTCCGCCATACCCGGCTCGTCATTACCCGCGCTTACCTAAACTCATTACCTCTCTCTTCATCCCATATCGTCTTCTTTTCCTCCTTCACAATTATGATGTTCGTCATGCCTTCCTCCACTGACATTCACTACGTTTGCCAATCGATCGACTCTCGCATCGATCTGAACGTTCATAAGATGGTTTGAGCGATTTTCGTTTACTTACAGCATTCCTGGAGACTTTGTGTACGCGTTCTCAATAGTGGTATCTATGGATAAAAATGAAAAATTTACATCATACCGATTTGGTTTTTGGCCATTCAATGCTATTTTAGCACGTAGCCTTATGGCACATGACACATATTTCGTAATTACTCAATTACATGTACAGAAATTTTCTTCTGAGCGCGAAATAATACATTTCTTATCATTAGAATGGTTGCTAATCAATATTAAGGTGTAATGCCGGGTCCTATATTCGAAAATAAAGCATTTCAATATAATTTCGTCAAAACTTCGAACACAGTGCCGAGAACTCTAGTCATAACATGCTTTAATTGAGGAAAATATTAAAATATTTCTTTTATAATTTTCATTGCTGCCTGCATGGTGAGTTCTAAAACATAAACAGATGAACCTACTTTAACTAAATGCGGTCTTAGAATTTTGTTGACTGACTAGCAATATTATTAAAATGTGCCCGCAAATACCCACGTTTACCTTATCTTACAACTTACTTTATCTTACTATACCTTGTATCTTATCTTACCTTATTTTAGTTAATCTCGCACAGATTTGTCCCCTGGTGATCAAAATTCAATAATTTAAAATTATAAATCGTCTAAAGCCGCTACAAAGAAAGTGCTACGGAATGAATTTATGTGTTTTCAAAGAAAAACACTAAAAAAAGAGTTATAGGATAACCCAATTAGATATAGTGTAACCCAAAGCCTTTTGGTTATTCGTGAGGGTAGTATAAGGTAATAGATTTACAGTTTACCCACTACGAAATGAAAAGGGCGAATTATTATTAAATACACCATTTAAATCTCTCACCATCGAAGCGATAGGCACCAGACTTAATTTCCTGATTGATGTCAGTCTACAGAATCGGAGTGATAACAGAAAAATGTAATCATCTGTAAACTCTAACCCGATAAAAGAAAAAAGTCAACAGACATTCTATGATTCACACTGGTAATTAACCACAGCAAGTGAAACATCAATCACAGTGATTTCGAGGGTTTAGGCACATTGTTCTTGTTAAGGATGAAGAAGCCTGGAAGTTAACACTACATTCAGTTACAATTAAACCCAAAAAATAAGTTTAATATGGGAAGCTTCACATTCCAGGAATCAGACTTGCCTCATGTTATTAGTGCCTACACTCAACATTCATTTGAATCCTCAGACCCATGTCTATGAAAATAAATATGATAGATTTTCCCTCTCTTTTAACTCTCAGCGGGTAAGAGCTTAAGTAAACATGGTAATTAGGCAATACCTTTATAGTAAACCACAGAAAGAAAGCATCACAGAGATACCCATAAGAGATATTTATGCTCCAAGAGACCATAATAGCTGGCAGTGAGACTTTTAACTAGGTTGGTCGTTTGGTAGCGTAGCAATATTATTGATGTGTTCCCTAATGCTTGTTTCTAAATCTGCTACGAATTACTGACAGATTCTCTTGCATTTATCCTGCATTACTTTTGTATTTGTGTGCATTAATATAGTCACTAAATACATTAATATTTTTGGTTTCTCTAACAATGGTAGTATACCTATAGTGATGTGCATGTTGGTGACATTTCACCTCCTGGCAAGTGTTTGCGGTTTTTTACAAATGCATTTATAGACGTAGTTTCATTAACCTTATTAGGGCGTAGTGCAATTTATGCTGGTGATAACTCACACTCTGCAACACACCCTTGAGGTGGCTTGTAGGGGTATGTGAAGATTTTTTCTTCCTCTCATTCAGGGTACCTTCTGTTGAAACTCATTCTCGCCTACGCATTTTCTGTTTCACGTCAATTTTCTTCTTACCTTCTTCCAATGCCCTTCCTTCCCATTCCGACCTCCCTTTCCCTTAACGGCTTCCTTAAGAAAGAAGAGGAGTCTTATCTTCGTATTTATCGTGCCCTATCCCTGTCCTCTCATCATCTTTTATATAGCTTCGTTCTTCATTCAATCCCAAGGTTCTCAACCCTTTTTATGGCCATCCACAATGTCCATCGTAACGCCGTTGTTTTGCTGTATACTCCGTTCACCATTCCCTTGCACTAATTGCATTTTTCTTGCGCTCATGTTAAAGAAATTGGGGTGGGAATCTCTAGCTGATTGAAGGGAGAAATACAGGTTAAATCTTTTGTGCAAGTTCGGAGCAGACAGTTTTTTGCCGGACGTTCAGCATATACTGCTAGAGCCAACGTTCTACGGTAAAAGCGATCACAAGAATAAGATAAAGGAAATTGACTACAGAACCGATAGATTTAAAATGTCATTTTTTCCCACGTACAATAAGGGATCATAATAGTTGCGATAGATCAATCATATGAAACTCCCACCCTCAATAGGTAGGGTAGATTTTTCACTTGTGCTGAATAACACAACCTCATTACTTACACTTCACACCGGTTGATTTGTCCGGCATTATTTTGTTTTGTTCTCTGCATGAAGTAGCATCTCGTAGTATTCATAAACTAACAGTGTTAGTAATATTAACCGCTAGATGTGTGTATAGAATTGTTCAGCATGTTTGCATGTTCATTTACGTAGCACTCTCCCAGTTTCTGGTTGGACTACGCACTGTTCTCCTGACTGCTTTTTGGGCTGCGCCTAGCGGCCGGGGCAGCGTGCGAGGTTCTGATTTGTTCTGGGACGAGTGCTGCATGCCTGGTGTGGAATCACCCCGTGCCACACACCCTAGTGGTGGCTTGCACAGTATTTCGTGGGTGTAGATGAATGAAGAGGAGACTGTATATACCTTGGTAGACTAGAATTTATCCTTACTTGTTGGTAGTGAAGTAGGATGGAGAAGGTGCGGTGGACAGAAAGGAAGACAAATGATGAAATGCTTAACATGGTTGGTGAGGAGAGGAAACTTCCAGATGAGATTAAGAGGAGGCACGGTAGGTGGCTGGAAGCGGTAATTAGGGGCGATGGTTTTCTGAAGGCTGTAATAGCGGTAAGGATGTTGGGAAAGCAGGAAAGGGGAAGAATGAGAATAGGTTTAATGGACGGAATGAAGAGGGGTAAGACATCCTGAGATGAAAGAAGAAATACTAGAGGTAGATAGGGCACTGAACGTGAAAAAAATCCGTTGGATTTTCTCTGACTTTCATCATAATCTACTTTAACTTTAGGCAGATTACTCTAATGAATGAATACAAATTCTTACGGTGAGATATTTCTGAAATAGTTGAGAAAACATGCAAATGGCTCACCATTACATTTATGATTGGGCGAAGGAGTCTCATTAACAATAGATCTGGTGCTTTCCAGGCGTACATGATTCATGGATTCTTCTTGGGTTCTCCACCGGGTTAGATTCTCCATACTGGCTGGACTACTGGCTACATACTGGCTGCACGGCGGTACATTTCTTGCGGAAGTCTTCCAACTACTCCCATGTATATGCTGTGGATGGTGTTAACATAAAGGCGACAGATGAAGTGAAGTATCTAGGAGTTACGATAACTTCGGACCTATCGTGGGGAGCACATATAAGAAATATTTGTGGCAGAGCTCTGAAGAAGCTAGGATTCGTCAAGCGTATTGTGGGAAGATTTTCGGATGAAAAAGTAAAAGAGAGGTGCTATTTCGCACTCGTCCGGCCACACCTTGAATATGCAGCGAGCATATGGGATCCGGTGCAGAAAGACTTAGTCCGGGAACTTAATAAAATACAAAGGAAAGCTGCGCGATTCGTCAAAAACAGCTACGGGCGTACTGACAGCGTTACACAGATGTTAAACGAATTAGGCTGGGAACCGCTAGAGACTCGGAGGCTGCGCGCTAGGCTTAGATTGCTTGAACAATTGAGAATAGATATCTTTCAGAGCGACACGGAGAACATCATATTAGAACCCCACTATATTTCCAGGTCCGACAGAAACGATAAATTAAGAGAGATATTTTGCCGAACGGATAGGTATGGGAATTCGTTTTTCCCCCGAATAATAAGGGACTTCAATAAATGCTAGGCGTAATTTCATTAGAGCGTTTCCTTTTTATATGCAAACGGCTGGTGTCCTAACACCCCCCGCCACACGCCTATTGAGGTGGCTTGCGGGGTAATATGTAGATGTAGATGTAGACTACGGCCAGTAAATGCCATAAGAGAAGGCCATAGGCCAGTATGGAGAGCCTACCCCGGTAGAGAAACTAAGAAAAATTCATGGATCAATATCAAGAGGATGTGTACAAAGCAATGCATGAATAAGGCAGAAGCGAAGAAGGTAAGAAGGAATAGGACAGTATGGTAGAAATTGTTGAAACAAATCCAGCCTTTTTAAGTCTAACACCTAGAATTAAAATGTTTTGTCTGTGCTTCCTCGTTAGGGAACGGCGTGATGTGTATGTATGCATTAATTGATCACTCTCATTATCCCTATTTTCTTTCCCTATTCCCATTGTCTATCTTCTGTTATTTCGCGGATACTAGGCTAACAATCCCTGCCACGTACCCTTGTGACAGCTTGCGTGACACACTCTACAAGATCAAAACGAAGATAAGCCAATTATATCGTTTCATATTATGGTCAGTACTCATTATACTTACCGGATAATTTCCCTTCCTAGGGCATCTGTTTCCGATATTGAGCGTACATCCTCATGAGAAGATTTGAAAGATTTTTTATAGGGTGAAGGGCCAATGAATTATCTTCTTTTTTTTAAATGCAATTAGGTTCTTTTCATGTAAAAATGCAAGAATTAAGCGAATAGGAGGAAGGTTTTCGGATGACAACGTGAAAAAAGAGATGCTACTCTGCTCTGATTAGGCCACATCTCGAATACGCCGCAAGTATTTGGGACCATGCACAGAAACATTTAACTCGCGAAGTAAATACAATGAAAACCGACCTCTTTTTTAAAAACTGCTACAAACGAACGGAGAGAGTATCACAGCTGATGGAAGGACTACGTTGGGAGCCGCTAGAGACTTGGAGGCTACACGCTGGGCATGGATTACTTGAAAATTTCAGATGAGATGAGTTTCAGTTCGATACGTAGGATATGATTTTTATCCACGCTATATCTCTAGAACTGATAGAAGCGACAAAGTGAGAGAGATACATTGCCGAATTGCATGTTCGCAGTACTGTAGTACTGCGTAATATATAAAAGCGCCATAGCCATAAGATGGGAAGCCATAAATTCTGGATTTGGGGTATATTCCTGGTTAAATCGACTATATTTGCAAACTGCAAATATAGCCGATAAAGATCAAATCAGGGGAGGCGAAATTTTACGTAATTCAAAATGTTTGGAAGTTGACCTTGTTGATCGATTGGTTGGTCCATCTGTCCAAATCTCTGCTAACTGGTTGCTTTGAACTATGTGATTGCATGAATGTGTGCCCATTTTCCCTTAGGGATAATTTTTCATCTACATCTGCATCTCCGCAAGAAATGTACTGCTGTGCATCAAATGCACGACATTACATTTCTTGCGGAGGTCGTCCAACTATCCCCATGTATATTATGTGGATGGTGTTAACATAAAGGCGACAGATGAAGTGAAGTATCTAGGAGTTACGATAACCCCGAACCTATCGTGGGGAACACAAATAAGAAATATTTGTGACAGAGCTCTGAAGAAGCTAGGATTCGTCAAGCGTATTGTGGGAAGATTTTCAGATGAAAAAGTAAAAGAGAGGTGCTATTTCGCACTCGTCCGGCCACACCTTGAATATGCAGCGAGCATATGGGATCCGGTGCAGAAAGACTTAATCCGGGAACTTAATAAAATACAAAGGAAAGCTGCGCGATTCGTCAAAAACAGCTACGGGCGTACAGACAGCGTTACACAGATGTTAAACGAATTAGGCTGGGAGCCGCTAGAGACTCGGAGGCTGCGCGCTAGGCTTAGATTACTTGAGCAATTAAGAATAGATATCTTTAAGAGCGACACGGAGAACATCATATTAGAACCCCACTATATTTCCAGGTCCGACTGAAACGATAAATTAAGAGAGATATTTTGCCGAACGGATAGGTATGGGAATTCGTTTTTTCCCCCAAATAATAAGGGATTTTAATAAATGCTAGGCATAATTTCATTAGAGCGTTTCCTTTTTATATGCAAACGGCTGGTGTCCTAACACCCCCCGCCATACGCCTATTTAGGTGGCTTGCGGGGTAGTATGTAGATGTAGATGCATAGTACCGTGCAAGCCACCACTAGGGTGTGTGGCACGGGGCGATTCCACACCAGGCATGCAGCACTCGTCCCCCACGTTCCCCCGGCCGCTAGGCACAGACCAAAAAGCAGTCAGGAGAACAGTACAGTTATGTTTAAATTAAGGGGCAATTCGTGGTACCCCTTTCCTCACTACACAAAGCCCCCGATTACTAGTAATCCTTATTCATGCATGCGTTATATTGCTCTTTGAAATGTGCTGATGGATCCGAAACCATGGAATTATTACCATTCCACAACTACGGCTACCGAATCTCATCACCCCATCTCTCTGTGTGATTGCCTGTCGGAGATTTCAATTTCAGATTAGTTTTTGATGATAGCTCTGCATCGAAAGACATACAGTTGAATTTAGCAGATTAGGTAGGTTGCCTTAATTCCCGTTTTATGTAAATGGAAGAGATTTGGAATGGGATTTCGCGAAATAAACAACTTCTTGATGTTCGTCTTGAATGGGTTCGTCCTCTTAATGGTCACTTACGCAGTCATTTAGGCGACAGCTTTTTGTTTTCGCTGTCTCTGCACCTCCGGAATGACTGCGAGCCAGATTATCTTTACGTGCTTCGCTCAGAGCCCATTATTCCGTTGTGATAAGGCTACATTGAACATTTTCGGCGGCTCATGGAGAATCTCTCAAAGAGCGGTCATTTCCATGTCATTGACCCTCAAGATCCAAGGTTTGATGACGAACCCTGAAACGCATTCTTTTTGTAATCGGGTGTTAAGAATACAGAGTGGAGTCGTGGTTGGATCACGAGCTTTAATTTCATCGCATATCAAAATGGGATTGAAAATTTCCCAAAACACAACCTTCTTTCTTTTTCGTATCCAAGAGGAAGAAAACAGGGGGAATTTTTCTGGCGATGAAAGAAATAAATCTACATCTGCTTACTTATACCCTGCGATCCACCGCAAAGTGCGTAGGTCAGGGGGTGTAAGATCAACAACAATGAAAAAGAGAGGGAATATGGAAAAGGAATTGAGTGATGAGAAGGACCAAAAATGGAAAGTGAGTTCCTTCTTCATTAGTCTTATAATGTCACTCTCCGCTAATGTTGCATTAATTAATGCTGCGTGATAAGAAGGAATTTGAGACTCCATTCGGTTCTTACATATCTCATTTTCTCGCTTCAATCAGTTCTACATCTACATCTACAAAATACCCTGTAAGCCACCTCAGGGGTGTGTGGCAGGGGGTGAGTAATCATCAACATAAATTACACTATATTCTAAAGTTAGTGTAACTACGACTAATTATGCGTCAGCATAAATCGCTAATGCTTGTCATGAGGCGAAGCCTCACAAGCATGCAACACTACACTACAGATGTCATCAAAATGGAGAGTGACCTCAATATACATGCAGTTCTGGAGATATAGTCCAGGGTTAAATTAATATACTGCTTGTCATTAGAAATTTGCCTGATCTAAAAGTTTCAAGTAATCTAGACCTAGCGTGCACATACCTAATCTTTGAGTTTCAAACGGCTTCTAGATTATTTATTTCTTCATCCGTATTGAACTGTTTACTCTTAACAGTCATTTACGAATTGTTCAGCTTCACTATGATTTTTTTAATTTCGCATATTTAATTTCTTCTGCGTCCCTATTACTTTTATAGATGTACTTCCGGAGAACTTCAGTAGATTTAGGCCAAGAAACACACTGTGGGGGTTATGTTATTTCCTTCGTATCAACCTGAAACTAGCGTGATTTGAGTTTGGAACAGATTTATATTGCTATTTTTAATGTACTATAATAATTATACAGTATTAATAAATAAAATAAAATATGATCTTTCATCATCATCAGGGGTTCTGCTGAGTAATAGGTTCCATCCACCGTCGTAGTCTCCATCCGTTTCTGTCCCTCGCCTGTTCATTGGTCTTCTTGTATCCTCCTCTCTTAACCTCATCTATCCGTTCCAGCCTTCTCCTTTTTTCTCTTCTTCCCTTCTCCCGATACTTCAAGGACTACAGTTCTTGTCTCCTTCCTTGTTGATACATCTACTCATACAAAACACCTCATGTGTGTGTAGCAGGGGGTGAGTAGTCACCAACATACATTACACTATGCCCTATTAAAGTTAGTGTAACTACGACTAATGATGCATTTGTATAACTCACTAATGCTTGTCAGGAGGCAAAGCCTCACAAGCATGCGTCACACTATAGGAATGCTACCAATGTTAGAGGTACTGTTATTATTAATGTATTTTGCAACTGAATAAATGGACAGAGATATAAGAGTTATACTGAACAACATGCACGACGTGCTGTTAGTACCACGTAGCAGATAGGTATACAAGTATTAGGGAGTAAATCAACTAACTGGGTACACTATCTATTGACAAACCTAATTAAAAGTCTCATTGGCAGCTGTTATGGCCTCTTATCGCTCGCGGAAAAATGACGTTTTTAACCTGTCTGTTCTGCAGTCTAGTTCCATAATTTTAAAGTAATTTAGCAAAGAGTGCTCCGAGAATAGGGCCCAAGATTAGCTTAGTTGATGACAGAAATCTTGAAATGTCCCCGAAACGCATAAACAATAATCATGAAGCAGTAGTCGTTGCAGTAGTGAACGGTCGTAGTTTAAAAAATAAGATTCCAGAATTTCATCACCTTATTCATAGCATGGAGTGTAACGTCATTATTGGCACAGAAAGTTGACTGACGGACCATATTTCTGATTGTGAAATTTTTCATAAATCATTCAACGTTTACAGAAAAGATAGGTCCAACCGAACCGTAGGTGGAGTATTTATAGCTTTAAAGAAAACCATTGTCAGCCAAGCGGAAATCGTCCCAGATACCAGCCTAGAATCTGTATGATGCTCTATTAGATGCCCTAAATCAAAAACAATATTCGTGTGCGCATACTACAGGCCACCTAACACCGACTTCACCTCAATTTTAGAACTCGAAACACAAATAAAGAACTTGACATCTAGGGACACCGAAAGAAATTTAATCCTAGGTGGAGATTTCAATACGCTCTCTATAGATTGGAGGACCTATAGTTACATATCAGGGGGAAGAGGCAAAGATATATGTGAGTCCCTGCTGTACACGTTCTCATCAAATGTCCTACATCCGATAGCTACGCCAACCTTCTTGATTTATTGGCAATAAATATACTGCAACAAGTAATTAAGGCAAACACTGTTGAGGGCATTAGTGACCATAGAGTAGTAACCGATAAGTTCTCTTTGAATATAATTAAAAGTTTTAAACAAAGAAGAAAGTTCTACATTTAAAAAAAATCCGATTTCAATGCGTTCAAGAGTCATCTAAAAAATTCTCTTCCCGACTTCCAAGAATCAAGCGTAAAGTTAGACACGGAGGGTATTTGGAAAGCTTTTCCTTCGATCGTACATTTGGGGATCAGAAAATATTATTCCAAGTTAAGTTAAAAAAGGTGGCAGCGAACCAAGATGGTACAATGCAGAAGTGTGAAATTCGTTAAGACGTCAGAGAGTATGCCACGCCATGATGAAAAAACTGCGTAGAGAATTTTCCACTGGTGATCAAAATTTAATAATTGAAAAATACCAACTGTCTAAAGCTACTACAAAGTAAGCATTTCGGAATACATTCATGGATTTTAAAAGAAGAACATTAGTAGAACAGTTACAGTATAACCCAAAAGCATTTCGGTCATACGTAAGGGAAGTTCAAGGCAATAGATCACCATCAATAGACTTTATTTAGTATTTTTTTTTAGATTTTGCGGACTACTTTTTCATTTCTACTTTCTGTAATATAGTAATATGCCGTTGTATTTCGCAAGAGCATTGTAGTATAGTATAAATTCGAGTTAAAGTAAGATATTTTGTCCTATTTCAATAGCATGGTATAAAATGTAAACTTACTGCCGCTCGTTTACTTCTAATGGGTAATAAAAGTAGAAGAGAAAGTTTAAGATACCATTTTAAACGTTAGGTAGGTATATCAATACAATCGTGGGATTACTACGTGTGAATTTGCGCAACTTTCAGTAATAAAACGTAAATTTTAGTCATAACTTGCTTTTCAATCCTCATATGTATGTATATTTTTTTAGTCATAATTGTACAATTTCAAAAATATACATTCTCATAAAAAACAGCCAGCAGAACTCGTTGTGTTATGGGTGTATTGCGAGATTTGGTACTTGCTGTTGAGAGCCTGGATTTTTTCTTATGGTAAATTTGTTTTAGTGACTTTAATAATATCCATCTACTTCACAGTCAATTTTCAACAGTTTATGTTGCACTCACTTTATGATAGTAATTCATTAATTTATTTAAATCTACCTAAAGCTCATATTAAGGAAGAGTTTAAAACAATAATAACCATTGAAGAAGAAAAGGCCTTTAGAGGAGGAAAATTATATTTTACAGCAGGTTGGAACTGTAGTTGAGGAAAAGACTAGTTATATGCTAAATACGGAGTGTCATGATGTATTATTGCGAAACATGGAACTTGGGGAAGATAGAGAAGTATAGGATTGAAGCGTTTGCAATGCTAACATAGAAGAGGTTGGAGAAGATAAGATGAATGATAATGAATAGTGAGAGAATAATTTCTCACAAGTTACAGTTACTCATTCTAACACGAATCGATTCCTTTAAGTTACGCTTGAAACTATCAACAAAAATAAAAAGTTATCAGGCACTCATTTCATTGTAATCGTCTGCTAAAAAAATAGTCGCGTCGTTTCGGAGATTCTCCTCGGGACATCTGAATAAATAAAATAAATGAGCGAAGTAGCCGTCTATGCATTACTTATGAGAATTTTGGCCCTTTTATTTTGTATACAAGTTTTTTCGCGAATATAGGACCTATACTAATCGATTCCTAATACCGCAAAACCCTTAATTGCAAACATTTGGCTATAGCGGATAACCAGTTGAAAGCCATTTGCTTAGCACATACATATATACCATATTTCTTGCTTTAATATTATAGGATTTGAAGTCTTTTTTACATTATAGCATTATAATTGGAAGCAAAAGTTTATTAGCAGTCAAAATGACTGCTTCAGGGGTTGAAAGTATGGATAATATCCAGGAGTTCTGGTGTTAAGGGATACTTTTTACAAACGGTAAATTTTCAGTTTCTTTTAAGGCGTATCAAATTGGTCAGTCTAGCTCGTGATTACCAATATCTCGGAGGGGACACGCTCTCTTAGTAGGTTTAGATATTGGGTATACCAAGGGGAGCACGCTATATCTATATACACCTCAGGGTTAAAAGTGTAGCAGGCTCATGGTGATACTGCTGCGCGCCAATCTTCCCATGTAAGGGAGTGCGTCCTCCAGACAACCCCTCACGCTACTTCTCTTGGCCATATTTGCCTTGTCTTCTCTCCACTCTATAAACTCACCTTCTTTCCGCAACAACCTTCCTTCCTCTCCTGTCTTGTTTCGAAGGCACTCATTCCTCTATCTTCTTCTCTTTGTCCCTCTGGCAAGAGCGTCCAAACCTTCCTTTTATTTCATTCTGCCTTCCATGTTCTTTCCCCGTCTTTTATTTCCCACTCCCCTTCGTCTCGGGCTGTCCCATCCCCACCTGGCCCTATCCGCATCTGTCTCTTTCGCCTTCAATCCGGGTTGGGTTCTATTTTTGGTCGGGAGAGCGCAGTGGGCTGGGTTTTTTTTTCTTGGGTCCGAACACCTCCACATTTTTATCCATACTCACCTTTTCCAATTACGGCGAATTTCGTCCGTCGTCCAGCCCAACACAACCAACCTCCCTTTTCCACTTCTATTTCCTCTCTATGTGAATCCTATGCGATTTCCATATGGTGGCTGGAGCGGTAATCGTGGGCCATTGTGAGTGCACATTTTCATATTTAAGTAAGTAGAAAAAAAGCTAGGGCTAAATTTCATTTAATCTCATCTCTCATCATTTTATGCTGTGATACTCACCTTGCATGCAGTAATAGAAATCATGCAAAGATTATGCATCACATTCTTGCCTTTATTAAAGCATTTTACGGCTTTCGGCGTGGTATTAGAAACTTAGGCGAATGTTATATTTAAATATGAATTTTCGAATATTTTACTCAGCGTTACATCTTAATATATTGAGAATGAGAAGCAGCAACTTTGTAATTCCTCATGTATTTATTAAAAACGACCAAGGTTTCGACGTTGCACTTCATCATCAGGTCACTGTTAAGTTTCTAGAGTGCCTGTAGTGTGTCACGTAGGACCCAAACGACCCAGGGTCCATGGAATGACGGTTCACACGAAGTGTAACTATCCAACCTGAAAACTTTTTAGTTTCGTTCGCGAAACACGACATATAACACATGTGAAATAAATTACTTCCGAGCTACAGTTTGTAAAAGGACCAGCTGACTGCCGCACTATTGACGTATCGAAACTTTACAACTCATATCATCAATCTTAGTCTACAGCGTTCCCTACCAGCTGAGATACATGTCAGGAAGTGAGTCCATGCAACGTCGGGTGGATAGGATATCAACCGATACACCCGGCAGTGTAGTACGTAATATCTCTGGATAAAGCTGATGATAGTGAATAGCCATGAAAAAGCCTTTATCAACCGTACGTCTCACACGAGTCATGTCTCCTCCCTATACATTAGGTAACTAGTCGAATTTCACCACCATATGGTTCATCAACGCATCATTTCCACCTTTACAGAATATATTTTCGTATATCTAATAACTTTGGGAAGGAAAACTGCTTCGTACTACATATGCGAGCCGCGCGACAGTGGGTGTCATGACACCAGCCATGCAAGGATAGGGGATAGGTAAATGGAAGGGAGGACAAATGTGAATTGCACGTTAACGGAGTGTGTCACGCTCTGCTTTTGCTATTGTCACTAATGGTGCGTGTAAGGAAGGAATTTTTGTGCCTATCAGCTCGGTTGTAACTAGTACTAGTCTCGGCAACTCGGCTCGGCTTTAATTTTTTTATTAATTTTATTAAGTATATGTTATAAATATCAGGAGTTTAGATCAAATAAAAATTCAAAACTTCCGCCAACGTTTCGGATACATTATATATCAATCCTCAGGGCTATAATGAATGATGGTACAAAAAAATTAATTTTTTTTGTTTACAATCCTTTTTTGAAAACAGTATGGTTTAAAGTATGTATATAATAAACAGTCATCAAACATAAACATATATAGACATCTTCAAGATTGCATTGCCTTTCAAGTTTGTTGATATATTATTTACATTTGTAATTTCGTTGCTTGGTTTATTTCTTTGTTGAACAATTATGTCTCATTTATTATATTATAGAATAATTTTACTTAGATTGGTGATATTGAATAATTTATTAATTGTCCTGGGGATATACCCCTTAAGAACAAAAGCAATTAAGATTTACATTTTTTGAGCAACATAAAGAGAAAAATCAACAATTTGGACAGTAACATAATGAAAAAATTAAATATAAATTAATACAATTTTTACAATGCTGAAAGCAAAGTATTATGGAAATCATGCCGTATAACAAATTCATCTGCATACATTTATAAAGTTAACAACAGAAAAACAGCACCTAAATAATATTATTAAATACGCAAAAACAACTAATACAAGCAATTACAACAATATGAAAAATAATAACAACATTTAGTGGTCAGAAAGTAACATATTATAATATTTCATCTTAAAACTAGCAACTAGGTGATGTCAGTCCTTTTATTACAACTTTTTTGTTTTTGGAAATGTGGAACATTTCTCTGAATAATCTTTTTAACAAATTTTGTCCTTAATCTTCTATCTGAATTTCTGAAATCTGGATTGAATCTGAATTTTGTAAAAAATATACCTTCTCCCGAAGATATAATAATTTATTTCAATACATATCTCGAAGTGTTCATGATAAAGTGCGCGTAGCTCTTCACACCTATCCTATCCATAAAGACTTGTAAATTAATGAACCTCATGCTCAGATCGAAGCTGGTTGGAACCCGAAATATCTTCACTAGTTGTTTTGTTCCTGATTTATCGCTATTGCTCTGCTAATTGTTTTTCCACATAGTTTCACCATTGACTAATAATCCAGACAATTTGCACCGCGGAAATCCCCCAGGAGCAAAAGCATCTCCATAACCGTTCATCTTCGCCCTGGGCCCAACTGATCTCCGGGGCTCAATTTCCCTTCGCTGCGGAGGTCCATCAAAGGGATTATTGTGGCTCCCGTTCTGATGATGGTGCAACGCGTGTGCCTTACCCCGTCTCCCAGCAGCTAACAGCCAGCAACCACCTCCAGACGGGGCACCCTCTTCCTCACTCGGGTTTCCCTTCGTCCTAGCAGCGCCACCTCACCCGTCTTGACTTTCAATTTCCTCCACCCCAGCCTCGACCTTCTTGGAACCGATCCCCGCGACGAGCTACGTAAATCCTCCGCAAGGTGGTGGGGCCTGCACCGTTTTCCTCTCAATTATCGGGCCGTCTCGACGCCTCATAGCGAATGGGGACCCGCTAAGAATTAGAGGAGCCTGTTTCACCAATGCGACTCATTACCAACCGCGTTTATAGCTTAACATCAGAACTGAATTTTCTTCGCACTGCCATACTGTACTTCATTAAATATTACATTGTTTAGGATTTTAATGGTCTATTAATTATTAATTTTTGACCTTCTGTAACGTAGTAATATACCGAATTTAGAGGATACTGGGACTAGTCATGGTGACAGAATCAATACAAACTTTGTAACTTTCACAATGAATTTTATTTATTTCTTACTTAGTTTAAAATAAAATTCATTGTGAAATTTACAAAATTTGAATTGACTCTGTCAATATGGATTTTCAAAAAGATACACCTGAGAATATCGAGTTCAACTAGCCATGATATCGCGTTTCCGGAGTCCCCCTTAATAAAGGTAATACCGTGACTGGTACTGATACCCTCAAAATTCATCAAAAGAGCGAACATCTCAATGTGCTCCATGTTTGGCTTTAGTCTCGCGGACAGTGGCGCTAAGTGCACGATTTGGACTGCTTTTTTGTCATCATATGTCCGGCAGTCCTGAATGACTTGTCCTAGTCCTAAAAACCCTAAAATCCCTAAAAAATATCCACAGAGCAGGACGCTTCGGTAGCTTAACTCGGCGCGATTTCGAGGGATCCGAGTTCAAGTCCCGGAGAAAATGAATGATTTTTCCCATGCTGAATTTTTCACTTATTGTTAGTAATATTCCATTGTCTCTTTCCTAAACATTCTAGAAAATCAGAAATTTGGGTTACAATATGTACCATTTCCTCTTGTTTTTTAATTGTATGATGTAACGTAAACGCACACCAGCTCTTTCGCTACGCATGTGTAATGAGAAAGCAGTAGAGGATGAATATAATAACTATTTCAACTGTTTTATCAATACATTTGTGAATTCATTCCCAAAGAGCCATTACGCTGAGTAATAATTCCACAAAACCAAAAGATAGTCAAAATACCCTGTTATATGGCAGTGAGACATGCACAATAACAGCTGTAGAGCAAAGGAGATTGGAAGAAATGTAGAGGTGGTGTTATCGAAGAATGATAAATATCAAATGGACGGAGATAATCACCAACGATGGAGTCCTGCGTAGAGTTTGAGAGAAGAGAATTATAGTGAAAACGCTGCGAAGAAGGAGAGACTCATAAACACACAACACCCTAATCAAAACAATATTGGAAGGAGAAATGACTGGGAAGAATAATAGAAGAATACCGATAATGGAATAGATCCGGAAAATCACGAAGAACGTCAAAGCTATTAATTATATAGCAGTAAAGCGGTTGGCAGAGAGGAGGGTAATGATAATAATTTATTTACCCTTACTATGATCATGAATTACATAATCAAATAGTAAAAATAGTTGACAGGAGCTTTCGGTGACCCCGAAGGCATTAGCCTGTTGTCGGGGGCACCTTCAGCTCAAGAAGCAATGCTTGTAACAAAATAATGGCTACAGATGTAACCGTATGAAATTTAATGCAGATAAATATTTTAAATACGAGATTTCCGAAAGAGGTTACAACGATGCTACAAAGAGGTTACAAAGCGTTCGCACTGAGTGGAATGGAGAGTTGCTGCAAACCAATCTTCGGGTTGGAAACTACTGACGATGAGTCAAAATGTCTGCATCCGGGATTCTACTGTTAAATGGGTTTCCTGACCACGAATTTCTAAACTATTTAGATTTGCATCCAGAGTGAAGCTATTAAAATATCATCTTTGTTCTAAATGGCTCCATAAAAGTAACTTGAGGTGTCATTATGTGAAGACGTTTAACGTTCATGATGAACAGTTATTAACCGTGAAATATTTCAAACATTTTATTTACTGACCAAGATTTAAACGCTATAGTGTCATTATCAAGGTAATACATCTATAGTAGCGAGCACTAATATAACATAAGAAGCATCCTTTGCAGTTTTTCTCCGATAAACGTTTACAGTAAAATGCTATCATTGGAAAACTGGAAATAGCTCTTCATATGTCATGAGCAAGATCCACCATATTGGTCCTGAGACAACATTATTAGTGCTCTTATACCTATAAGAAGGGAAGGGAGTTTTTGTGAAGGTGCGGTGGAGGGGGGAATATGAAGTTAAGGTGGAACAGGTCAAAATAAAGGTGGGGGCATGAGCCAAATGCTGGAATAGGACTTGCGTCACAAGGTAAACCATAACACAACAACAGAACATCAAAACCAACTTACGTCACAGAATAAACAACGAGAAAACAATGCAGGTCGTCAATGGATTATCAAGTTGGCTGTCGGAAATGAAAAAGAAATACCAGTTTTATATCACACAACTAAAAGGTAAAGTAATTGGATAAGCTACTGCCAGATTCTTAAAAGAGGCGAATGAGAATAAAATACATGATCGTTAGAAAGTATTATAGTTTTAATGACTCAACTAAATAATAACATGGTAATTTTAATTCACCATTAGAGAAAATACATTTGCCTGGCTACGCCAGGACAGTTCTTCATGAGAATTTGTACGTTCATGAGAGACAAATAGGGAATTACCTCTGGTTTACAGTTGATATGATGGAATATCATGGGATAATGTCAATTTATATTATAAAGTGCAGTAAAAAAAAGTCCTAGTAATTAAGTAAAAATAAGTGAAAGGAGAAGGGTGCAAGTAAACATTTGACAAGGGGATACTCAAAATATACACTGCACTAAAATAGCACTTTTACAAAATAATAGTCTGACCCTCTGTGTAAATATCGCCGGTGAAGTAATATCTTTGTTTTTGACATGAATTTTGTTGAATAGTGCAGTAGCTGAGCTATTAGGACCAATTTTTACAAACAGAACTGGAGTACTGAAATAAAAATAGGAGGTACAATATTTCCTCCTATAGTTAAACATCTATCCTAAGAATTAAAATATTGGAATATGATACAAAAAACTCCGAGCCGTGAGTCAAATTAAGCATTGAATCGATTTTGCCGTGCCCTATATACCGGTGAGCTCATTAAGTATTAAAAATGTTGTGACAAATGAGCGATTTAACGACTTGCATGGGAAAATGATGATGAACTTGTAGATATTTAATGCATAACACTCGAATATTGGTTGTTAAGCATTATTTTCAGCCCTGAGTGTCAAATAACTTAATCATTCATTTATTTATGGCTCACTGAAAACAACCTTTTTTGTTCTCTTGAGTCTGGAGACCTTTTTATTTACTACGCGGACACTAGTGTTATTTTGAAATACACTTACCTATATTTTTCGGATTTTATTATTGTGAACGGTAGGTACCCGTTAATAAAAAGCCTGCAAATCGAATCCTTTAATGTATTTTAGAAATGAATCAATGAATAGGAAATATTTGTCCCTGCTTACAGAAGTTTTGAATAATAGTGACAGTGTGTAATGGGCGGAAGGAATGGTAGCGTCACATCTCTTGTGACCTCACCTGTTTTGGGAATGAACATCTATCCAGTATTTGCATGATCGGAATTGGGTAAGGAAAATCTTATCATCGAATCCTATTGCGATGAACAAGTCAATCTTGAGGTCAAACTTTTTTGTGGTGTTTTATAATTAATATAAGCCATAAAAGGTTTTTTTCGCATCAGCATTAAACTACGCAAAACGCACGCTGATTGGCTACTAGTTTGTGACGTCACCTCCCTTACTCACCAGGCTCCTGTACATGATTTCGCAAAGCAGGTGTGAGAGGAGACATTACCCTGTTGAAATTATTGAAAAATGTTACGGTTTTCGGACAACTTTTCACTGAAATGCGGGCAGGATACTCAAAGGCGTCATCCAACAACCTGCCCACGGTGGATGCATTGATGGTGGGAGATTTAATGAAGAGCGAAACCCTCCAATCGTAAGCACATAAGAGCGAGGTGTGAAATTGGCTCTATATGAATGTTTCTTTTGCACCTATTTAGGTTAAGTTTGGGCATTGTGTCGGAATAAATAGATAATAGGCTGATTTGAGCATTGAAATTTTGATAGTTTTAGCCGATGTATCAAGGTGGCAAAAGAGATATTCGTAGCCACGACCGTTATGTGTGACGATTAACAAAGTAGATTTGCTCTAGCAAAGTATTCTATTCGAAGAATTCCTATTCTTACGAAGGTATCTACTTCTGAAGTTGAATATCGACGCTAATGTAAGCGGTGCATTATATAATAATTAAATGGAATCAGAGACATGGACCATTGGAAAATCAGGCCAGGTTCAGTATTTGAATCGCTCGAGATAATGCCGATCACGCAACTAATTATTATGTTTGAATCACGCAACTAGTTCAAGTATTACGTAAGACGATTTATGCCATTTTTGGCCCCTCGCTCCCCCTATGTAAGACAATGTAAGATTTTCCCAGCACCCTCCCATCCCTCCCTCTCAGTCTTAAGTAAGACGTTATATATTTGTATCTACTCTTCGTTAAATACTCGCATTCTGCAGGTTCATCTTTACATAGAAGCCATCGTACAGCTTTGAGCACTGGCTATCGTATAATTATGCAGTGTTGGAGTACCACATTCATTGAGCATGGAGGTAACGTCGCTAGCCAATCAGGCGACAGAATAGGAGCATTGGTGCAGCGGTGAGATTACGGAAAATACGCCATTAACGAGCGGATGCTTCATGTCACAGCTAAATTAAATCCAGAAACGTTACAATGTCTCAAGACAGACAAGAATCTTACGTAAATTGGTTCCAGACCTCCTACCTCCCCCATACATAAGACAATGTAAGATTATCCCAACTCCCAAAAACGGCTTAAGTAATACTTGAATGGCCCCTTAGCAGTCACGTGGTATAACCACGAACGGTTCGAGATTTTGGTTACTTTTACCCACTCAGATGGATTACTTAAAAGTCTTATATATTATTTATTGCGTCTCAAATCGTGATATTCAACTCCATCAGCAATATTCCCGCGAGAAAAAATCGATCGGGAAGGATGAATGAAATTTGTACGAGTGGTTTAAATGCACCAAAATCTCGAACCCTCCGTGATTTTACCACGTGACTCCATAGTTACGTCATCGGAATTATCTCGAACGATTCAAACACAACCCCCAGAAAAGATTAGAAGCATTCAAATCCTGGAGTTGAAGGATACTAAAGGACAAATGAACGGATAAAGTAAGAAATGTAGAAGTATACACAGAAGAGTAGAAGTGCTTAAGTAGTGCTTGATATCGCCCTTTGGAAGAGATCTGCCAGATGGAAGAAACATCATTAATAATTAAGTGAGGGATTTAATAAATTATTAGGACTGCAAATAAAACATGTCTTCCTGCCATTTTTAACATGTCCAATACGCTGAATGTGCCCCTTTCAGAAACTGTAGAACTAAATTCTATTCTATTTTCACTTCTGTGCCTCGGATTCTAATGGACAGGAATTACGCCGAGTTAATAAATTTTTTAAGTAAAATGAAATTTAATGAAAAACTGTTTTTTTTTTACTTATGGTACCTAAGTCAGTTTATGAGAAAGTCTTATGCTAATTTACTCTAGCGAACTTCACGCCATACATCAATCACCATTATCACCATTGAATCAAAATTCCTTATTATAAAACAGATGTAATCAAATTTTATTATTTTATCACGCATTCATACTGGCATTTGGACGAATGTTCATATATGAATAAACAACATATGATTAAACAAAATGAAAATTATATACACCCCACTTAATTCATTTCAAAACAATAACAGTACATGGCACCATTCACATGAATTTCATTATTCAACCTACGGATAAAAAATTCTCCGATGAGTTGGAATTGATGAAAATTAATTTAGTATCAGAGAGTACAGTGGGGACGTTATTTACGATTTGATTGGCCGAAAAAAAGATTAAGTGGTACATATTCAAGAGTAGGCAGAGAAAGTGTTAATTAAGGAATGGTGAGACGTTCGAAAAAAGACTAGGTGGGATATTGAAAAAGTTTTACAAGAGGAAGTTTTGGGTGCTGGGGTCATTGAAGGATTACAGTTGAAATCCTTTCCAGATTGAAACACAACTCAAATTCCAAAGTCGTCAAATTTCTTTCTGGTTCGTCAGTAATTAACTTAGGGTCTTAAAATAAAATAACTTGCAGTTGCATCTGGATGTCAAGGCGAAAAAAAATTATGCCAACCACAAATACATCAATTGAAAATCATTAAATCAAGTGGTCAATGATCAAAAATGGAAGTTCTGAACTTATTTCTGTCGGTCCTCGCAAAATGCGCTACATTTGGGACTTCTGAATTGGATACAATGTACGGGTACCCAGCGGAACTAATGGTGTAACAATTGCATGGTGATACATTCCAACACCATAGTTTCGTTTTGTAATTACACCATTGAAATAAATATGACCTCGTTCGATTGGGTGTACAACCACGATGGAATCATGACCAGAGTTAGGCACCGTGCATGCTTGAACTGCAGGAGGGGGCCCGCGGTGTACGGTGGCCATTATGGGCGTAATGCTGCGTCTAAAATGACCACTAGTATGCACTTAAGTGTATTTTTCACGAAAGTACACCGTGTAGACGCTCTCTCACAACTTAAGTAACGGGTCCAATTAAGAGGACCCGGGGACCAACTTTTAAGTGGACTTGGATGATATCGATAGTTTACCGTCGAGGTGGTCGAAGTCTAGTCATCGATAGGTCGAGGAGTTTCGATAATCTTACAAATCACACATGTGTTTATATCATTTATATGAGGAGTCAAGTAATTGTCAAAGTGTTATTCTTCGTTTACATTTGTTTATAGGGTTATACGAGTCTAGAAAATATCTTATGTTACTTCTCGGGCACATAATTTTTGCGCGATGCAAATTTCATTCGATCATCACTAGGTAGCGCTGAGGTAGATATAATATCTGTGTGTTGACGCTCCCCTGCATTTAAATGCTGCACATAATTACACTCAACTTAAGTACACTTGTAATGTAGACGAGGCATAAGGGTCTGGTATATCTCGCGATTCCGATGTAGTAGTGCGCTGATTTTGGTGCGGAGCAAAACATATCGCCGAGATTTGTATAATCTAGTTAAAAAGACTGACGTGGTACAACATTTGTTGGCGACAAATCAAAACTAACGTAAGTAATGAAGTTTCAAATAAATTTAAGATCAGTTCGAAAACAACAACGCTAGCACCTCAATAGCTGCTTAATTTTACCAACTCACACATACATATTCACGTAAAACCGACGGCAGTGTCCCTAAAGGCCGTTTTACACCGTACATTTATTTGCACAATGTATTGCGTGTACACTTGTATCAGGAAATTGTACCGTGTAAAACTGCGAATTATGCGAACGCTTGTCGGATTGTATGAATGACTGAACAGAAAATAGAACCTGTTCTAATTATATTCAGACAAACATACAATTTCTTTCAGTCTCATACATTCGTTTGTTGAAAAATTGCACCGTGTTAAACGGCCTTTACACCGCCAAATCTGATTATTTTGAAAAAAATATCGCATTACTTAAGCGTGTTTGAGCCACACTGCACCGACCTTCATTTACTGAAAATAGGCTGATCTCATGCTAGGCCATAAATCAGGTCAGAAATGTACGAAATACTCTGGAAGCCAACTCTAGGGTGTGTGGTACGGTGGGATTCCAGATCAGGCACGTGACACTAGTCCTACGATCAGTTAAGGGTGGAACCTCACACTCCCCCGGCCCCTTGGTGAGGACCAAAAGCAGTTATAAGAACATTGCTCGGCCAAATCATAAACGAGGGGAGTGCTACGTTGACATACGTGCTAACTTGTAGTACAAAGGTTAAGATACTACTACTTGTTAGTGTCATCGATACCGCTTAGTACATGTTTACGATGATACTTCATGCTGATAACGTAGTCATACAGAAAATTTCAAGTGAGATCTATATCTACATCTACGAAGTACCATGCAAGCCACCACTAGGGTGTGTGGCACGGGGTGATTCCACACTAGGCATGCAGCACTCGTCCCAGCACAAATCAGAACCTCACACGCTCCCCCTGCCGCTAGGCGCAGGCCAAAAAGCAGTCAGGAGAACAGTGCGCAGTCCAAGCGGAAACTGGGAGAGTGGCACGTAAATGAACATGCAGACATGCAGAAAATGCTATAGACACATCTAGTGGTTAATATTACTAATACTGTTAATTTATGAATGCTACGAGATGCTACTTTATGCAGAGAACAAAATAAAAAAAAATAATGCCGGACAAATCGACCGGTGGGAAGTGTTAGTTATGATGAGAGTTAGTATCTAATAAAGATAAGTTATTAATCACTAATACGAAATCTAGTATATCCTCAAGCCATCCTAGCCCCATTCAGTCTCGTCTTATTACCTCGGCATTCATGCTTACATGCAAAAGCCTTACAAAATTACAAAGGCGTTATGCATAAAATCAATCAGTATTCCATGCAGACATTGAAACTGGGAAAGAGAGCGTGAAAACAAGCCGTACACATCGTTGCGCTGATTTTACTGAAGAAATCGATAATAGCATTAATGAACCCTAATTGTGCGCGGATAAAATGGCATTTAAAATCACTCCGTCCGGAATTGTATCTCCCTTATATTTTACGCATGTGATAGAGCTTAACATGCTCCTGCTCCACGGCGTGGCGGCTTCTCACTGGATACAACATTGATGCAGACTAATACATATACGTCTACATAATATCTTGCAAGCCACCTTAAGGGTGTGTGGCAGGGGATGAGTTATCACTGACATGCACTAAACTATTCCCTAATAAAGGTAATGAAACTACAACTTCTAATACATTAGCAAACACCGAATTATACTTACCAGGAGTTGAAATTTCACCAACATGCACTGCACACACGGGTATGCTACCAATTTCAATGAAATTATTTGTACTGATGTATTTTGCAACTTGATGCTCTGAGACACCAGATTCAATCGGAAACAGCGAAGCGTGCTGTTCGTATTGCGTAGCAGATGAAGGAGCAAGAATTACGGAGCAAGTCAATTAATTAGCTACACTACAGCTATCAACAAACCTCTCTCTCTCGTTGAAAGTCTCATTGTCAGCTTTTACGGTCTCTAATAGTTTGGGGTAAAAGAGACATTTAAAAACTGTACATTCATCAGTCTATTTCCCTAATTTTATCCTCATGATATGTCGGGCTTCGTAATGCATATTATGGCGCGTGCTCTATTCCCACACATCTATCCACTTTCACATCCGATTCTCACTCAGCTTTCCTCTCGTCTCTCTTAGCCTTACTTTTCCAACATTTCTCCCCCGTCCACATTCCTACCGGCCCCGGATCCCTCTACAACTTCATTATTAGTTCTTACGGTGGCGACGTGAGTATTAAGCAGTTTGGCGAGGGGGTTGGATGAGAGCTGTGTAAAGATGGAGAGATTCCTATCTCTAGATTGGAACTTTGGGGTAGGAAAGATTTCATCATTTAAAACTTTTATTTCCATTCCAATGGGTATGAGAGTGAAAAAAGTTTTTTTTTCGTTTAATTAGGAAGTGGCGTTTATTGGTTACTGTTCGTTTCAAAATTGTGTTCCCCGAGTTTGAAGCGCGATAATTCCAAGTAATCGGGGAAGGTATTTCAATCACTTGGACACGAAATTGAAGCTTATTTTTCTTCGTTAATTAATTGTAAACACTTTTTAAAAATTCTGATTTTGTTTATAAACACTGTTCTGTATTGGTAACGAAGCACCAAACTCACTGCATTCATTCGTTTAGGAGCTTGAAAAATGGTCAACTTTTCCGTTCTTAACAAAATAATTCCGAAGAAAGTCAGCATTTCACTAAGTATTTCCTATCAACCAACGCAAAAAAGCATAAGCTTATATTTGATGTGCAAGTGACTAAAATATATTTTCCGGTTTTTCAGATGTTACGCTTCAAACTCGGGATACGCGATTTTGAAACGGGCAGTAGTTGCTTATTTGGGTAGGGGGAATGACAACTGTGGTCATTTTCTCCAATAACAGCAGGTAGGGAATGAAGGACGGAGAGGCACTCAGCGCCGGGATAAACTAATTACTCCCAACGTAAAGCGTCAAAGAGTTCACAGGTTCACGTCCCATCTGATGGAAGTAATATGCCCTGCACCTTTAAGTGTGCTCCACACAACATCAAAGATTGAATCGGGATTCCACAGGAAAATCACTGCCACAGCTGGCTGAAGCAACCTGTAAAATTTTCTTTTTTAATCGTTTAAATGTAAAAAATGAAGATTGTTATAAAAACTTGCCAATTTTTATGAAATCCAAAATGGTATTTGCAATCCTTGTAATGTATTTTGGTTTTATCCCACTGCTCGACTGTGATGTGATAAATTATATACTTTCATACTGGCATTTGGACGAATGTTCATATATGAATAAACAACGCATGGTTATACAAAATAAAAATTGTATACACCCCACTTAATTAATTTCAAAACAATAACAGTAAATGGCACCATTCACATTAATTTCATTATTCAACCTACAGATAAAAAATTCTCCGAAGAGTTGGAATTGATGAAAATTAATTTAGTATCAGAGAGATGGGGGGACGTTAGTGGGGACGTTATTTGCGATTTGCTTGGCCGAAAAAAAGATTAAGTGGTACATATTCAAGAGTAGGCGGAGAAAGTGTTAATTAAGGAGTGGTGAGACGTTCGAAAAAAGACTAGGTGGGATATTGAGAAAGTTTTACAAGAGGAAATTTTGGGTGGTGGGGTCATTGAAGGATTACAGTTGAAATCCTTTCCAGATTGGAACACTACTAAATTTTTTTTCTGGTTCGTCAGTGATTAACTTAGGGTCCTAAAATAAAATGACTTGCTGTTGCACTTAGGTGGCTTGCCTTAGAACGATAGACTTGTTATTATAATTAAATTAACCTGTAGGTTACCCTTACCTTAACGCGACAATATGTGACTGCTCAAAAATTGGTTTGCAAAAAAGACGGGATAGCCATGAGAAACAAGGGATGGTTTTGAAGGGTTGGGAATTTGTAAAAGTAAGAAGAGCAGAGAGTTCTCGCTGTCTGTTACTCAATTGATTTCAGAGTGTTTGCAGTCATAGCTAATGGACAGGAAGAATTGTACCACATTAGCTTATGGCTTTGTTGAAATCAACCTCATTTTATAAGGCAATACGAAAAACATTTCTCATCTTAGACGTAAAAATTCAGTGGATATAGTGACAATTTTTTAATAAAATAGTAATTAAAATCTGCTCCATAAGTATGCGGTGGCGGCTCACACTAGCCACCCCATTGACCCCATCTTCAACCGTTGCTCGTCCTTTGCTCAATCATTATGACACATGATGAT
Organism: Pyrrhosoma nymphula; assembly: GCA_963573305.1. NCBI lineage: Eukaryota > Metazoa > Arthropoda > Insecta > Odonata > Coenagrionidae > Pyrrhosoma > Pyrrhosoma nymphula. Next base: position 61,400,591 of record OY754338.1, on the reverse strand, counting down.
TTTATTCTGGCACGGTGTAAATCCCACAACGACGACAGTGTAAAGAGAATCCATTTTAGCACTCTGTTAATGTCTATCTGCTGTTTATTTATTCCAAGAGTTGTTTTATTTTATTTTACGAGTTAATCTTAATCCTTTCAACACGTTGAACCATAAAAAGATCATGATGATCAACACACATCGTGCCAAATCCATGGTTGGTTAGATATTTAAAAATGTGGTAATAACCGAGTCAATTTAAATCCTTTCGACACGTTGAGTCATAAAAAAAACTTATTGCATGATCAAGACATATAGGTAGTACAAAAACCATGGTTGGTTAGAAATTAAAAAATGTTGAAATAACTGTCATTTTTTTTACTCAGCATGTTGAACGCTAAACATTTCCACCAAATAACGCCTGAGACATTTTCTTGAGTTAAATTTAACCCTCTTTATTCTTGATGAATAATACACTTTGTAATATTCTACAGATTTATTAAGATGGCACAACTTGTTTCACATCTCTGTGGCATAATCATGTGCACCAGATTATGCCAATGAGTGGTGAAACGCGTTATGCCATCTAAAATATCTTTGGAAGATTACAAATTATTTCATTCATCATTAATATCAACAACTTTCGCCATGTTAATTCAGAAGCAGTTATTTTAAACCCTTTTCCGTTATATCAATCTTAAATATTTTAGGTGCATGTGAGTGGTTATTATTTCAAAGCCCGGATGGATTCTCTGTTATGGATTTATATAAAATCCAATAATAGTAGGCATTAAGGAATGCAACGATCAAAATGTATTTGAAATTAAAACGTTGCTCTTTCCCAAAGAAGGCTTCCCAAAGATTGGAGTGACGGCGGAGACCGTAACTATTGGTTCTGAGATGATGACGCTCCAATTTCCTGCGACGCGACGCTCCCCTTATGATGGCTGTTGGTGACGTTAAGCCTCTCTCGTAAGATTGAACTCACGCTTCGCCGTAGGCTAGTTGGTCATCAGGGTGTCCGATGGAGGATATTGGTCGCTTTCAGGTACTCAATAGCCTGAGATCGACTGAAGCAAGGTCCTAAACTTGACTGCAGCGACTCCTAGACGACTTCTAGTCAAACTGGGATGTGATTTCCTCGCCTACTCCGGCATCTTCATTTCCTGTGCAGCTGTTTTCCCGGCAGTAGTGTTCCAGTGGCCTGATAGATGGTGCGGAAGGCCGAAGACGCAGCGTTGTGATGTCGTAGATCAGAGGTTCTTGTTTCCCCGAGTAAATACTAAACTATCCTCGTCTTCCCTTCCCTTCATGGGTTGCGTCCTGATACTCCCTGCCACACGTCCCGCCGGAAGTTTGCAGGGTAGTGTGTAAATGTAGGCGTATTAATGGAAAAACCGTTTTCCATGGGATATGGTATAGTGATGCGCTCGAGAGAGACATAATTGAAAGACTTATTACGGTATAACGTGCAGAGTGTTGGAAATGTAACTATGTGTTGTTCCTATGTGTTCTGAATTATTTTTACAAATCAATCCAATATTAAATGTAGTATGTACTACTTTGTATGAAATAGCATAAAACCCTCGGTTGTGAACGCGTTTTCAGCTTACTGCGATAAATATGAATAGTTAGTTAAAAACTAATAAATGTAATCACTTGAAACAGTTTTCCCGCCATTAACGTTATTTCATCTACTCTATGCTTCAGGCAACTGCTTAAACTTATTATAAATATTTTATATATAAATATAGAAATATTTTCTTAATATTGAAGATGGAAAAATTTTACTGAAACTGCCTTTAGGTAGATCGAGCGAGAATTTTCTCTAGTCATAATAGATACCATATTCGGTTAGTGTCGACTGAGCGGGGTCACATCTCAGGTACTCGGACTCTGGGTCACAGGTAGCCGGTGTGTGGGTCGACCCTTGCTCGCGAAGGGATAATCATCTGAGCGCGTCGACAGATGGGCAACGACCTACCTTGTATTAGTAATACCATGGCTGGGTAGGTACTACGTACATATGGACGCTCTTCACGACTTGCTCCCCCTTTTTAGACGTCTCCTGAGGAAAGACGCACTGCCGGCGAATCTGTCGTAAAATACCAAATCAGTCCAAAAATGAAGTATTAGATGTAATATGTACTTTCATAAATCAACCTAAAAACCACCCTTTCCGCATAGAAGACCTTTTCTTACACGTGGAAAAAGATACTCAAGCTAATTTGCTTCTCTAATGCTCAGTATAAAATGTAAAATATTGTACACCGTATTTTATTACATGCATAAGACTCTTCTGCATCATTTCCTTGCGTTTCCCTGCCATAACCGCTAGCAATAACTCTCAAAAACTGTTGGAAATCCCGCAAAATCCTGCCACATGCAAGCAGCGTTGCCACGTCTCATCGTCATATTTCCTAAGGCAGCATGGAAAACCTTAATTTTCACCGTAGAAAGGCGATCAAAAGACGCTCGCAAACGTCTTCGGACGATTGACACGATGAAAAAGATAAATTTAAGGAAACTATTCAAGTTTATAAACATTTAAATGTACTGCACACGGTCAGTTTTATGCGGCTCCCCTCCCGCTGCGGGGGCCGGGGCAGTGAGGGGACCCTAGGCCGAGCGAGGTCTCACCACGAGCGAGGATTATCCCTTCGCGAGCAAGGGTCGACCCACACACCGGCTACTTGTGACCCAGAGCCCGAGTACCTGAGATGTGGCCCCGCTCAGTCGACACTAACCTAAGTAATTAATTCATTAATGAGCGGGGGTTAAATATAAACAACGAAGGCGACAACGGGCAGCCCTGCCTCACCCCGCGAACTATAACTGCCCAGCCTGATATCACCGTCAGCCACTCTCATCTGTGCCCGTTGAGCCATATATAAGTTTCGGATGAGTCTCCTATTCCACCAATCTATTCCTATTTTCCCGAGTATCTGCATCAATTTTTCCCCATCGACTTTGTCAAACGCCTTTTTGAAATCAACATCTTGTTATCTACTATATTAAAGGCTCCGTGTGCTTACGTATTATTCAGTTTCTTAGCGTTGAGACTCAGATGTGTCAGATGTGTAGAATATTATGTGTCATCGTACATGTGTGGCGTGCATGTGGGGATTCTCTTGCATGCTGCATGATGGTTTTTAGTTAATGATGGAATTGGTTAGTATCCTTAATATTCATGACCGTGCGGTGTTCATGTGGCGGTCCGCTTGCATGCTGCATTTTGGTGACTTGTCACCCCCTGCCAAACACCCTAGAGGTGGCTCGCAGGGTAACATGTAGATGTAGATGTGCGCCAGTATAAGGCAAGCGCCTTTTTGAAATCAACATCTTGTTATCTACTATATTAAAGGCTCCGTGTGCTTACGTATTATTCAGTTTCTTAGCGTTGAGACTCAGATGTGTCAGATGTGTAGAATATTATGTGTCATCGTACATGTGTGGCGTGCATGTGGGGATTCTCTTGCATGCTGCATGATGGTTTTTAGTTAATGATGGAATTGGTTAGTATCCTTAATATTCATGACCGTGCGGTGTTCATGTGGCGGTCCGCTTGCATGCTGCATTTTGGTGACTTGTCACCCCCTGCCAAACACCCTAGAGGTGGCTCGCAGGGTAACATGTAGATGTAGATGTGCGCCAGTATAAGGCAAGCGAGATCCTATGTATGTTTTCCACAAATCGAAACATGGCGCTGGCGTATGCATTTTTCAAAATGCATTTATCATTTTTCAAATAAATAAATACATTTTAAATAAATCTAAAGAACTGTCAAGGGGATTTTTAAGTTATTTTTTTGAGAATTGTCATGCCTTACAATATTTTATTAAAGTTAATTTTTATTATTTTTTCCGTATGGACTCTGCTCATTCACGCCAACATTCAAGGTATCACTGTTACAGCACTTGCCGACAACGTGAAACGGCTTATCTTAAATCTTACAATTAATTTATTTTCCTTTAAGGACCTTGCTGAACAATTATCCCACGAGGTGAAGCTGAAATATTTGAAAGGAACCGTGAATGAAACGAACGAGACCACAGTCGACGATCAATTGAAACGCAAGAGGTACCCCGTCGTCGTGGAATTCGACACCGATATTTAACTATTACACTTATTCATTAATTTTTGGCTATTTAACCAACTTTTTAGCTTGTTTCAGCAGGCTTTTCAACTAGTACTCTATACTTCTTTCTAGGATTTCTCATCACCAGATTCGCAACCCAAGTTGACCTCGCCGCATATACCTCCTTGTGGTAGTTCGCTGGCAACGCTATGCTGGCTCTCAATCTAGTCCTTTTACAAGGGATCCTTGCTCAAGTATAAAGAGTGAAAGCGGGCCTAGGGTATTATTAGGCAACGGTTTCTCCTTTTCCATGCTGGCAAAAACGTGCCTAAACTGACTGCTAGAACGCCGCGGAGTCGATGGAGTTCGCGCGACAGGCCTATTAACCCCGAACTACCCATGCTTGACGTGTTCCTAAGATAACTATTACCATTACAGTAGCCTATATTGTGGACCATATACTGTAGAACACTTATAAATCTTTCCGAACTTCCTTGTAGAAAGTTGAAAAATGACTTTTGGCCTGCTTTATTCAATTTGGGACCACTGTGGGCCGTAACCATAAGCAGGGAAAGCTGCATTTGGCGTGGGTTCTTCAAAGATTGGTTAACTTGCCTACTCTATTCCAACTCACTGCTAACGGCTAAGGAATAGCCTCGGACGGCAGAAGTCATCATTGGCGGCGGAAGCTGTACAAGGTTGGCCCATCAAGAGACGGACAGTGCAATACAAATCGAGCAATTGGTACTTGGGATAAAGACATTATTTTTATTACTTTCCTCTTCAATCTGAAGTCACCTCAAATATATAAGGAAAAATGTTAAGGGATAGCAGAATAATTCGGAAAATGAGGAATAGGAGAGAGAAAGGCTTTAAACAACTTTGAGCCAATGGGAAAGTCCGGACATCATCCGTCCGAACGACGACGCTTCGCCGGTTTAGAGTTCCTGGAGAAAAAGTAGGAAACCATTAGACTTGATTGCAGGCCTTTTAGTTTCCTCTTACAGTTCTCCCCCTCCCGTCGTCCACTATTTTTTTCCCTCGCCGAAGCTTTTTTTCCTCCCGGAAAACTCTCTCGCAGTTTGATTAAGCCGGTCGTAACTAATTGTAGCGTATTTTACGACAGATTCGCCGGCAGTGCGTCTTTCCTCAGGAGACGTCTAAAAAGGGGGAGCAAGTCGTGAAGAGCGTCCATATGTACGTAGTACCTACCCAGCCATGGTATTACTAATACAAGGTAGGTCGTTGCCCATCTGTCGACGCGCTCAGATGAGCTTTTGTCCAATTACGTGACGTCACTAGGATTACATGCCATAGCTGTTTTATTAGTAATACCATGTACCCAGCAACCCATTTCAAGGGTGTGTGGCAGGGGGTGAATCAACACCAGCTATACACTAAGCGTCGAGCACACTGCCATACTGTTATTAGCTACTTTATTAAATGTAATTTTATGCACACCTATGTCAATAGAAACACTGAAAGCCACCTCAAAGGTGTGTGGCACAGGGTGTTTTCACCGACATGCGTTACATTATGTCCTACAAGAGTTGATGAAAATACAGATATAAATGTGCTAAAACCTGCAATCATCTGAAACAGGAGGTGAAATTTCACTAACATGCGCTCTACCATATGCTGCCAATGTTAAAGAAAGTATAAGCATGGTTGTATTTTGCAACTTCATTAATACACAGAGATAAAAGTGCTATAAATGAAGCATGCGAGACGTGCAGTTGGTACTACATAGCAGATTAAGATAATAGCATTAGAGAACAAATCAACTAATTAGCTACAATACCTATCGAAAAAAACCTAATTGTGAAGTCTTAGTGGATGCTATTATGGCCTATTATTGTTCGCGGGAAAAAATTGTCAACCCGTCCGTTCTGCAGTTTATATTCTTAATGTTATTATAATGATCACATAAACATTAGCAGCTATGTTGGGATTCGTGAAATGATTCGTTAAATGATTCGTAAAATGAATGAAAGACGTGTTCAACCTAAGAGGTAGGTACCTTGCAGAGGTATTCAACCTACGGGGCACATACCCGAGGTATGTGGCAGGGAGTGACTCGACATCAGACATGATTTGCCTTCAGACTATTGTAATATTATTAGCTATATTAATAAAGGCTTATGCCTTATGTAAATTTTAAAATTGCTTATAGATCTCGCACAACTCCACTTAATAACCGTTTTCATCACCGTGAATAGTGCATTGGAATGACAAACATACTTTTGCGTTTTATTTTTAACTTTTAGAAGTTATAAACTATACTGCGACTGGTCAGTGGGTGCAAATCACAACCCACGGTGAAGGGCTGGGTCGCCGTCGATGCCGAGGCTCAGACTTCGATTTCGGGTATGAGCGGGTCCACCAAAATGAAGGTCAACTCCTCCCTTGGCCTTCAAGAGCAGGTAAACATTTTCTGCAGACCCAGCAAATGGACATTTAAATTATTAAAGTAATCTACCGGTTAAAGGTAGGTTTTATTGAATGTCAGAGAATGCCCTCCGTATTTTTACACGTGCAGGGCTCTATCTACCACTAGTATTTCTTTCTTCATCTCCGCGTACGGCCTACCCTTCTTCATACCATCCACAAAACTTATTCTCTTTCTTCCCATTCCCCGCTTACCCAACATCCTTCCCTCTACCACGGCCTTGAGCCCTCATTACCACTTCCAGCCACCTACCGTGCCTCCCCCATCCAGAAGTTTCCTCTCCTCACTAACCATGCCAAGCACTTCCTCATTTGTCTTCCTTTCCGCCCATCGCACATTTTCCACCCTCCTCCACACCCACATTTCGAACGCCTGCAGCCTATTCTCTTCCTCCTTTCTCATAGTCCACGTTTCTGCTACATACAACGCTATATTCCATATCTCTTTACCAGCCTCTCCTTTATATCCTTACTCTAGTTTCCCATCATCAGTCCCCTTTGTTTACTAAACTCTTCTCTCGCTAACGCTATTCTCCACCTTATGTCTTTGCTACTATGTCCATTTGCCTCTAGCTCACTACCCAAATAATTAAATTTCTCTATTTGCTCCAGTTTTTACCATCTTACTTTTATGACTAGACTCACTTTCTTTAAATAATAATCCACCCAGAAGGGAACTCCGGAAATGCGTTACAACTAAATTTAAATTAAGCGTTTACGCATTCATAATCCACCTCATAAGATTAATTGAACCGAAATATTATTCCGTCGTATAATATTGGTTTAAGTATGGACGCGGAAACCAACCCCGTTATAAATTGAATTTCGTCTTCCAACGAATACCCCATCCCAAACCACTCCCAAGTATTAAACGTCGGTGAAGAATGAGGATATGCAAAGTAGGCATGGGATTTATTTCCGGATGGGAATTCCTACCTGCCATTTCTGAGGAATCACCACAGGAATTCCCGAATTCCGAGTAATGATGCTATAGTCCTAATTTATCCGAACATGTCCCCATTCTTCACCAGCCATTCTCAATTTCACTTAATACTAATTCCCGGAATTTGCGGCCATAAAATTTGAAACCTCTCAATTCTAATCAGTATTTGAATTTGTAAGTCGCGGTGGCATCGGTAGATGAATTGGTATTTAGGTAGTATTAGTGCTATTGATATGTTTATTACACGCAACATTAGCACGCTATCAGGCAATTACTATCTACCTTTTTCACACAAAATACTTGCAAAAATGAAGTTTCCTTGGAGATATTTCATTCATTGCTCTCCAATATTTATTTTAATGGTGGTTGACATCCTCTGCTCTCGTGCATCTGCTATTTCTCTTTGACTCGTTCTCGAGTTGTTTCCTTGTTGATTTTATATGTTTTCAGAAATCTCCAGACTATCGTGGTAGTATAATATTTTATATTCGTTATGTCTATCTCGAGTAGATAAATAAAGGAAATAAAAAAGGCGAATGCAAAGCAGCCGTGCTTCTCCGTCATATCGATCTTAGCGTAATTCATATCGATTCTAGCATTCATCGTTGCATAGTATTTTTTTTCGATTATAATATATGTATTAAATTGTGGATAGATTTTTACAAATTATTCAGAAAATTTTACAAAGGTTTCAGTACATCTACTACTTGTATTATGTTGGAATCGTATTTTTAATATTTTTTAAAAGTCGAAATATGAGTGCAAATCATTCTCATTTCCCGTATGTGCATTGTAAAAATATTAAACATTTTTAATGCCCTTACTTTTGCAAAGTTGGCTGTAGTGAGTCACTGAGTGCACATTTTAATACATTTTCAAGTAAAAAAACATTCTTAGACCAAATTTCATTTATGGACATCTGTTTATGTGTTGGAAATCCTCATAAATGCAGCAATGTAAATTATGCAAGAATTATATTTAAAAATTTCGCCTTAATTTAAGCATCGTTATGACTTGGGTTTTCTCGGCGTGAAATTAAAAATTTAAGCGAAAATTATATTTAAATACGTTTTTTTTACTCAGAATGATAACTTGATATTTCACTAAACTCCCTTCCCCTCTCCCACCTCTCCATTCCCTTTCCTGCCTGCCCCTCCCTTTATTCCCCTCTTTCTCCTCCAATCTCTTCCCCGCCTGGCCCAACCTGACCTCCCCTACCTGCCCCTCCTCTCCTTTCTTCTTTCTTCTCTCCTTATCCACATCTGCATCCAGTACTCTCTCCAGTTCGGAAGAAGGGAGTTGAATGCTGTCGAAAATTAAACCATTCGTGCGATTTTCTTTTGTTTGTGCCACTATGTTTTTTACTTGTCACGCCTGTGACTCCTTATTGGATATATATATATATCACTAATGAGGACACGTATACTAAGTTTAACGCAAATGTGAACATAAAAATAGCTCCATCCATCTTAAGCGTGCTTGACAAAATCACTGCGATGGTGTCTAAGAAAGATTTGGAGGCCTTCTATATTTTTTTACGACTGATATCTGCTGATATTGAATGAAAAATTTTAGCCTAAGCGTTAATACCTACCTTAAGGTTGAACGGCCGCGGTATGTATATTCCACGGACAGCAATGGACCACAACACACTGTTGATAAAGGTGAACTGTTTTAAGTTGTAATGAATAAAATGGAACTGAAACAAGCTAAATTTCAGTATCTGTTTCTTTAAAGATTGGCCCAGGTATTCTCTGGGTAATGCAGGGGCACCTAGGGTTTGGCAGGTCGGGCAGTTGTCCAGGTCACCACTTGAAGGTGGGGTGAAAAAAAACTCAATTTTTTAAAATTCAATGGTTATTCAGAAACTCTATCAGAGTATAAACGGTGCAAATTACACAAGTTAACAGTATACAATCAGTATAGTTCTCAACCCTTTGAATTTATCTTTCAAAGGCATTAACCAGGCTTCCTAATTATGCTCTACAAAGTCTTTAAAAGTAGCTTTAAAATTGAGCAATGTAACGGAACAGCCTAAACTGCGACTCCCCGCCACTAATTGCTAGGTGGCGTTTTGTAAAGGCGATGCTAGCGCCCTCGCGGAGGCAGGTGTGTGTTAAGCGAAAGCATTACACATACGTCTGTGAGCAGCTGAGCAGAAAAGTTGCAGTGCACAGAATTAAGGCACATTGCTATAAAACGTCTTCGCTTCTTCTTATGCAGCTAATGCACATTAAAACATTTTCTGACTCTCCTGCCATAGGTACCAAATACCTTTAGCACGCCCATGGGGTTATGAATCTTAAAATCATGATCTCATACACTCCGTGCCAACATAGCACCAAGTTTTGCACTGAACATCACTGGTGATCAATGAATATTGAATAAAAAGATTCGGAAATCCTCGGAAACATGGTGTCTCGGTCTCGCTTTCCTTCCATTTTCGTCGTGAATTCCAAAACACATGGGCTTGAGGCAGAAGGATAAGCCAGAAGGGTGTATGGTAGTGGGTGTAGATCGACTGTAAACGTTGGTAATTGAGTCCGTGGCGGAAGAAGGGAGTTAAACCTTGCGGGGGAAAAATTAGACTCCCCGAGGCCACGACTCTCTCTGGGTTAACCCCTGAAGGAGGATGAAGAGAAGGGAAGTGTCAGGAGAGAGGGTTAGGAGAAAATCCAGGAACTGATCCTTTAAAGGGATATGACGGATTGGAGGGCAGAATTTTCGAGAAGAGTAGGAAAAAAACCCCTAGGGCCGTGCGGAATATTAAGGATGAGTTAGGGTGTGCGAGTCTAAAAAATTAAATAAATTGGGAAGGGTTTCAGGGGGAACGGAAAGGGTATGGAAAAATATTTATTTCCTTTTTTTTAGACTCGAGGAAAGTGTTAAAATTGGATTTGGCCCCAGGATTTTGTGAGATGGGGGCCGTTGGTAGAACCTTGCGGGATTTAAAATCCTGTATCTATATGCGATATTATTTGTTTTTGATTCCATCCATACATTTTATCCTCAGTCAGAAACAAGGAAGTAGAGTTAAGGAAGACTATGGATAAGGGTTGTGCTACGCTTTTTGCAATTGGAAGTCCACATAAACAAAGAAATCATGGTGATAATCAATGTTAACATTTAAAATGTTAAGCTAGCCATAAATAAGTCGAAGAAGATATTTTTACGCTGCAGTGAAAACAGCTGGTGACCTTGTCGGCAATGATTGTGACGTCACTTCAGAGTGAATATCATAACGACTTTTTTTTTTAAGTAAACGAAAAAAAAGTCGTGAAACTAGTGTTTGCATGGCATAAAAGTTTTGTTAAGTTCTGTAATCTTTTGTGGCTCTCAAAATATTACAGGCTTATTGAATTGTGCCTAATGTAGCAATTACATATTAAATTTAAATTGATTGCCTTCATTGTAAGCAAATTTTTAATTTGTTCGGTACACTATGGCTGGTTTTAATGGACATCAGATGCAGAATGCCTCTAGTCAAAATTATACGACGAAAAAACAAGTGCTATGTTTGGAGAAGTAAATATTAAGAGGAGGATTTATAAATGCAACATATTGAGTTAAAGGCACTGGGGATAACCATAAATTTTGAACTGGCGTGGGGTAAACACATACGATACGTTTGCGATGCTGCTTAAAATAGACCAGGAATTATCAAGCGATTTGCAGGAAGTGCTTGATTTTGTGGGTGTGAAGAGGAAGTTTCATTGTGGAGATTAGGAGGGGGCAGAATAGGTGTTCGGAACGGGTGATAAGAAGCAAAGAGATGCTGAAGGCCACGATAGGGGAGAGAATGTTGGGTAAACGAGAATGAGGGAAAAAAAAGAGTAGCCTTTGTGGACGGGATAAAGAGAGGTAGGACATATGCTTAGACGAAGATTAAACCATCAGAATTAAGGTAGCAGAAATTCTGAAAACTTGAATATAGCATCTTTGAAGTGCTTTTTACAATCTGAGATTTAAAAAAATATGGTTTCCAGACCAGTTATACTGTAATTCAGCCTTGAAAGTGTGGAGATTTTAACATGGGCTCTTATGAAGATTGCTCAGATTACAGCAGAAAAAGGTCAATTTGAACGACAGCTTTCAATGAAAACAGTATATAAGAAGCGAAAAGTCCTGGAAAATTGAAAAAATAAAATATAGGCATACTACCACCTTATTCTTAAAGTCATTTGCGTATTACTGCCGTAATTGAAGTAAAAATGCGGTAATTATATACAAATGGTGCTGCAGTTGGCCCCTAGAGCCGGAAAAATGTGATAAAAAATCATAGAATTAGTTTCATTTTTTGTACCTTAAATATCGTTTTTAATATATAGCCCATTTTAGTAGTGCAAGCAGAATTTTTTAAAACAAATAAAATTACGTAATTTACTATTTGTGGTAGTACTCACGTAGTCAGTATAGAGCCACCTTAAGTGTCTTGTAGTGTTCATAAATGTATAGTAATACTAATTCTAATCAGTAGATGTTACTTAACTAGTGTCATGCATTTTAGCATGTTCGTCTACGTATCACTCTCTAGTTTCTGGTTTGACCGCGCCTAGTTCTCATGACTGCTTTTTGGTCTGCGCCTTGAGGCCGGGGGAGCGTGCGAGGTTCTGAATTGAACTGGGACGAATGCTGCACGCATGGTGGTGTGGAATCACCCCGTGCCACACACCCTGGATTTGGCTTGCTCGATAATTCGTATATGTAGAAGATAGACGAATGAATGATGTAAGGGGATAGTTTGTTATATGTTTGAATAATTGTTTTTTCACTCTTCCATTGAAACCTACCTTTACAGATATTTTACTCTAATGATAATAATTTGGACGATCCTCGGGTGAAAAAGTGAAAGGGATATGTTGCTTTACTCTTGTCAGGCCGAAATAAATTTAATATCAAGGGAAGCCTCAATCTTCGTTTAACTGTAAAACGACAAATACAAGTGTACACAACTGTATGGGACCTTCAAGAAATAAGGCATGTTAAAAAATGAAATATTTCAAAGAAAGGCTGCCAGATATTCATTAGGAATGCATAAGATGTAAGAGAGTGTCGAATACTCATATGATAAGAATATTAGTTAGGATTTCGCTGGAAAGTAAAAGGAAACTAAATAGGCTGTGCGCCATATTTAAAATCTTTACCGGGTATACATTTTGGAAAGACTTAGAGTGAAGGAATGAAAAAGTCGTGTTACATCGGCAAAAAACTATCATCCTCACAAAATTAGGTATAGGTCACAAAGGAAGAACTCTGCCAAGTATTCATTTTCAAACAGGGTTTTTAGAGAGCTATCATTCGCTCGCTGCTTGAGGAACATTTTGAGCCCTTTTCTCAAAGTATCCATTCGCTTAGGAGGAATTGTTAAAAAAAACATTCTCGACAGAGTTTTATTGAATTTTAGTTATGCTGTATTTTTAAAATTTTTTATACGTTTTTACTTTTTTCATCTTTACATTGATTTCGCGGCGATTTTCATAACTGAAGTAATTTATTATGTTTTTCTGGTAATTAGAGGCATGTACGTGACTCATTTCTTATCAAGTGCAACTCATTTATTGATGATTTAGACAACAGTATGTACACAAATTTAATGAAATAATTTTAGTTTATCGTTGTCTCCTGGCGTATTGCCTACTTGCAATGTACTCGATATATAATGAATAAAAACTGATACAAGCGAACGGGGAATGCATCAAAACTGCCGGAAAAACAAGGCAGGGAGCCACTAGACAATCGGTGGTTATACGGGTGACTTAAGGTACGAAAAATATTCAGAACGGAATGCAGAGGTTTTTGAAAAGTTTTTTTTATTTTTTATCACATATTTCTCTTCACTATTTCTTTGCTTCCGGCTTTGAGCACGCGCACGAGAAAATTCCCTGAGTCTCGGATAACGAATGAATTTGAATTAGTGACGGGGGCCGGAGATAAAAAAAATTGACAGGGAAAAGGGTGAGATGAATTTTTTTGCCTTTAGGGGCTTTGGAGAGTAGCGAAACTTAAATTCTCACGCTTTCGATAATGTCTTATCAAGTTCCTCGCTCGCGTTTGTTTTTTATTATATTAAGAATAATCCTATTCCGTTCGATGTACCTACTTTGGGATCAAATGACTAAAGTACGATGAAAATGATTGATCTTCTGCTTCATTTATTATACTCGTATATACCTAACACGTCATTCCGTTTCGGGGTAGGCTTAATTTATTAGAAATTATTTTTTTTTAATTTTATAAATTTAATTTTAAAAACATGTATGAAAACAACAGATGAATGTGTTCATCGCACTCCCGCTAACTATACGAGTGGATAAGGCGAATAAGGAGAATATCCTGAATTTTTGGCATGCATAAAAAGCGTTATGGCCGAATTTGAAAAAGAAAATCCTGAATTTTATGTAAGCTAGTCCGAAATCAGTCAATTACATTCAATTCTAACATTTATGTTACATATCCGCTATATCTGGTTATACCAGTGGAACTCGTTACAATAGTAGTGCATTGTGCCACCGGAAAACTATAATCCTTACGATTCAGTGTAATTTGAGAGACATTTCATGTCCGCCGTATCATGATTATACTCTGATTTATGTTGAATTTTTGAGAAAGGTGTCATGTTCATAAATATGATTTGTTTAAGAAGATCTGAGTATATTTACTCATCATGTAAAAGTATATAATGCATATCTTCCATTATATAATTTCACTCAAAATATTTTTCCATGTACATTAATAGGTTTGCTATGACTAAGGTCTAATTTTTTTTAATATGCAAATTATGAATGTCCAAAAACACATTTAATGTCATTATTTTGAAATGACGGCGTGTTGATGCAATGAATATTGATTTTGAGTAATTCAGCGTTAATATGCCCATGCAATACGTCAGTGCAGTTCATATTAGACACGACTAGTCCCTATAATTTGTTAGATAGCTGAAAAATGATCTATGATTGCGTGAAAGCCTGAATCCTTCGGTCATTTTTCACGTACAAGTTCAGGGATAGCGGCGATGACAGCTCAAATGATTGCTTTGTGAAGCCATCATTTCCAGGGATAGCGGCAATGATAGGAATCCCTATCCTTTTTTACATCATTTGTGACCACTCCGTTTTTCGCCCCTGGTAACGTACGTGAATTGAACTGCAGCCAATCAGAGCACACGGCAGGAAATAGGGAATGTGACACTACATGTGATTTTTGATGAAAAATGGATTGTAAAAATTATGGAAATTATGCTTTTAGCTACAGAAAAAATGACGTATGATAGGTAAAATGATATATTAAAGGCATTATTGATAAACTTAGTAGTGGAAAGTTTGCTGTCGTAGGTGTCGTGATGCCGTAGAGACTTCGTTGAGTTCAGTTTTGAGTGAATAGTAACCTAATAAAATCTTACACTATGCCATCTACTGCCTTGAAACCTGCACAACCTTAATCATGGTTGAATAAAGACGAGTTTTCTTTAACGCGAGTGTTACTATACGCATGTTATGGAGTAGACTTGCGTTAATATGCATTCCGTCTTAATTTAATGAAATATTCATCTATAATTTCGGGCTGCGTTGTACGTAGACTGAAACGTCAGAGAACATACATCATATTAGATGTACGATTACTTTTTGCTAAAGATTTGGCCTTAGAAATGATAAGGTAAACGAGTTCGGCAGCATCATAAGTAGGCGAACCTTTTACCACGCTGCTTTCGGCATGAAAGATCGTTCTTTATAAAACCTACTTTAAAACGCAATCTAATCTAGTGCAATCATTGCTAATATGTTACCTTTATTAAAATCTTACAAATATTACTATCATATTGCGTTTACACGTAAAAATGACCGCGTTATTCAGGATTTAGATAAGAAGCATTTGGCTTCGGTAATGTTAAGTTACCGAAGAAAAAAATACTCATTGTCAGAGATTGACGTTCTAGAAATGTGTGCATGGATTTCCAATCTGGTGGAATATAAATAAAATAGATTAGATACTTTTTTGGAAAGACTATTTTTTTTAAAGGAACAGAAACAGAAAACTGGTATTTGCTTAAAGTTTTTTTGTTTTAAATCTTGGAATGCAAACCTTATGTCTTCGTATCCAATTACTCATAATTATTTTGACAACCATCAAAATATTACCAATAATCATTTAAAAATAAGATAGGTACCATGTTTTTCCATGAACAAAAGACATAAATTAAAATAATTTCAATTAAAATTAGTTCAAGGTTGTTATAAATCTATTATTGTGGTTTGGAAATAGTTAAGTGAGCAAACAACTAGTTTTGATAAGCTGCTTTGTAGGATTGATTGTACCACTGGAGTTTTCGCCTTGATTAAAACAGTGATTTAATGGTATACTTATTTTAAACATGAAAAAATACAGTTTTTCTCAATAACTCATAAAATCGGGTAATGCCAGGTGGAATGTGTACAAAAATGTTAATTATAGTGCAGAATAAGTACGATTTCTTTTGGAAACGGAAAAATAATTGAATAAGATAATGTAAAAGTAGAAATATATTTAAAAAAAATTAATAGAAAGAAATTCGCATCCTTAAAAGATTTTTCTATCAACTTCTGAATTCCTTAGCACTCTTCAGGATAGGTTTTAAGCATAGGTACGCTAATATGCCTTGACTAAATCTAAACATACATACAATATTTTTCAAGTTTCATTCTAACTTGACAATCAAGGAGTCTCAGTCCTAATCTTCCATAGGATTTATTTAATGAACTACCAGTGTCGCACCGAATGGATTCCCATCCGTTGTTTTTTTAAATACGATTTTGGCACTAAAAGAAATATTCGTAACGACCTTTTAAATGTCTGGGAGATCTTGGGCTGCGCGCGATCAAATTCGGTATTAAAGGACTTCCTCTTAAGGTTATGGAGGGCGAGTGAGCGAGGAGAGGACTTATGGATTGCGGGAGGGAGGGGTGGGGGGGTGAGGACAAACCCTAGGGTTCAGGTTGAGGGTATGGGAAGGATATATAACTTGATGGCGATGTATTGGAGTAGTTATATTGAAAGCGGAGTATGACGAGGAAGTGGCGTCAGAGAAGGAGATTGAGGACTTTCTCAAAGGAAGCGGTTCAGGGTGTTTGGAAGGAGAAGAGGAGGGAGGGTTTGGAAATCCCTTTGGAGTAAGGAAAAGGCCCTGGGGGGAGGGGGCGATAGGGCGGCTTTTTGAAGGGCTTCGGCAAATGATGGAGAGAAGTGGAAGAGGGTGGTGGGTTGTGTACTGGTGAGGGAAGTTCTCCGATGAAACTAATAGGAAGTCGCGGAAATAAATCCGTTTCGGAGTGAAGTCGTTGAAAAGTTCAGCGAAGAATCGGAAACGGATTAAAAGGGAGTGTTGGGGGAGGGGGGAGAGTAGGGTTTTTTTATTTTTTAAGTGGCACAGGAAGGGGGGTTGAGTTGAGGATACAGGTAGGTACGAGGAGTGGGGAGGGAAGGAAAACGAGAATCAACCATGGCATTCACACCGGCCCATTTTCTTCCATTTGTGCCCCATGTGGAGTGGGAACGGACCTTGAGACGCCTTATTGACCACTTTATGTGAGTGCGTAATGTCTGTATTCAGCTTACTTTGTACACTTAATTACTCTGTTCTTTACGCGTTAAGTTATTATTAATAAGGGAATATGTCGGTTTAGGTAGGTTTAAATGGAAGTGAGGAAGAATCCGCTAGGTTTAGGGCCCTGTCTACCAATAGTATTTCTTTCTTCATCTTAGCGTACGACCTACTCTTCTTCCTCCCGTCCATAAAACCTATTTTCTTTCTTCCCCTTCCCCGCTTACCCAACATCCTCCCCTCTATCACATCTTTAAGCAGCCCATCGCCACATTACCTCTTCCAACCACCTACTTTACCTCTTCTTAATCGTATCCTGAAGTTCCCTTTCCTTACCAACTATACCAAGCACTTCCTCGTCTGTCTTCATTTCCGTCCACCGCACCTTCCTTTTCCTCCTCCACACCCACATCTCGAACGACAGCAGCATATTCTCGTCTTCTTTTCTCAAAGTCTACGTTTCTGCCCCATGCAAGGCTACTATTAAACTCTACACCATTCTCTTCTATATATCCTTACTCAAGGTCCCCGTCATCAGTTTCATCATATTGCTTCTTTTCGCTAGATCAATTCTCCTCCGAATGTCTATGTTACTATGCCTATTTTACTCTAACGTACTACGCAAGTAATTAATTTGCTCTTCTAGCTCTAGATTATTCCCTCGCAAAGTAAATATAAATAAAATCAATATTGATAATAGGTACTAGCAATATTTAAAAACATCCTCTCTAAATTCCCATAATTCTGACATTATAGAGCACACACAACGGTTCCAATAAAATTTAAAACGAGCCACTAGCTTTGAAATTAGCTGATTTACACAATTTGAACAACATATTGAGCAATTTTTGAAATAAAAACAAACTTTTATATAGAAACACACTATCGACACGAAAATTCCATGTGTGTAAGTAACACTTTGAGATACGACAAATTTATAAGGAACATATTAAAGGGAATATCCATAGAGAAGGACCAAGGGAGCAGAACATAGACCGAGTGAAACAGAATTTATAATAAAAACAGCAAATGTTTGTTAACAAAATTTAATTACAAATTAAGAAGCAGTGCATGAAAAGATTAGTATGGAGTGTTGCGCTATATGGTTCAGAGTCATGGACCATTGGAAAACTGGAACGGAGGAGGCTTGCGAAACTTGGTGCTAAAGAAGGATGCTGAAGGTCAAATGGGTGGATGAGATCAGACACTAGGAAGTGTACATGAGAATAGGAGAAGAAAACCACATGGAGAAATATCAGAAAGGCAGAGTCCAGATGGATTGGTCACACACTTCCAGATACGAAGATTTTGTAAGGAACAAATTATAAGGGAAACGAAAGCACAACTAAATAAACGTAATATGAAACAAAATATCTACGTGAGCATAGAGGAGTCAAGCAGAGGACATAATAGAATGGAGGGCTGCAGTCAACAAATCTGGATAAATTGACTAACCATGATGATTATTGGCAAATGTACCGGAATGAGTACCGGATAGCCGATCATATCGACAATGGCCGTTTGTCTCCATAAGACGGTGGCAAGGTTTTTTGAGTGCATGTGCGGATGTATAATATAAGGTGTGTAAACATATTTTTATGAAGATATGCTTCTGTTCACAAACACGGAAGTAGGGAAATTCATCTGAAAAAAATATTTGACTTGACCGGAGTTCGAACCCGGATCTTCCAATTTCTGATCAGTCATGTTAACCATCTGAGCACCAAAGTGCGAGTAACATATCTCGGGAGACCCGATCCCGAATCCCGGCCAGGTCAAATAATTGATTTACGGAAAGTTTCCTCACTTGTTTCTCGTAATTATTCGCTCTAACGTCTGATTGCTTTCCGATTTCATATTTTGCATATTGCTAAGATAGAGTCGTAGGCACGTCGCTTTGAGATCATTTGCAGTTTCCACTTTCGGTATAAATTAAGAAAATTGAGTAAACTTGAAGAAACAAATACGCGAGGGAATCAAAAACTTGTGACACCACACCACCGAACCGTCATTTACAATATGTCATTCACTGTTACAGCCTATCACGAGTGAAACAACCTCAATATGACCACATGAAAATCTACTTCACTTCAGTCATTTAAAAGGACGCTGCATAAGACACTTTTCAAAGTGCAACAGAGTGACTCATAAACGTGTAATCCGTAGAATTCAACAAATCTCGGGTTGCATCCGCGTCAGTTGTAATTCATCACAACAGTTTCGCCAGCTATCCTGCTGGCGTCCTCAGGTGAAGGATGGCGGGAAAATCAAACGGGAGACTTGGAAATTCCGTATACAGGAAGCCTACGCACACCGATCGCTACCTGAATGCTGCATCGCATCACCATCCTAGCCAGAAGACCGCACTGGTAGCCACACTCGTAAATCGAGCCTACAAGATTTGCGACTCGGATTCACTGCCCAGCGAGAAAAAGCACCTGACGACAGCATTACAGAGGAATGGGTACATGAGGGAAATGGTTTCCTTTCATCGCGGGGGCCTCGGAAAAAATGCTAGGGTCTTACGGAAGCATGACGTGGTCACGAGGTTTAACTGTGTCACCAAGATAGCCGACATTCTTTCCGGGCCCAAGGACAGAGTTCCATCAACCCTCTCCGAAGGCGTTTACCATGTGCCGTTCTCCTGTGGGAAGTCATACATAGGCGAAACCTGCAGATCCTTGGGCACTCGACCGAAGGAACACCAGAGAGCGACAAAAAATAGACAATTCAAAGCATCTGTCATCTCAGAGCACGCATGAAGTGAACCGGGACACACCGTACAATTCGAAGATGCAAAAATAATAGCCAAAGAAAACAGGTACTTCCCGAGAATAATAAGAGAGTCTATAGAAATCATAAAAACACCAAAGAATTTTAACAGAGAAGATGGATACCCATTGCACAGTGCTTGGAAGAGAGTAGTAAGTTTCCCACGCAATCGCGACGCTGCTCCATGATTGAACGGAGCATTGATCGCTTTTTGGTGCCTAACTTGGTGTATATAAGGACGGACCAAAACCTTCTCGCCATCCTTCACCTGAGGACGCCAGCAGGATTGCTGGCGAAACTGTTGTGCTGAATGACAACTGACGCGGATGCAACCCGAGAAATGTTGAAATCATTTGATCAACGCCGCGGAAACCTGCGAACTAAAACGTGTAATCCGTAGATTCACACGAAATAGAGTGGAATTTAAACTTGATGAAATAAAAAAAGAAAAAAGTGTAATATCTCACGATATAAATTTACTTTCGACCCGGGTTTCAATTTCAATACGTCATCGTTAGGTAGAAAAGTGCTGCTAAGTTTGCACAATTTATACACATATGCGGGAGAGGGTGGGGGAAAGAAAGGAGTGCATGGCGGGAGGTGGTGAAGTGTGGAAAACAGGAGGTTTCCGGACCAATGGAAGGAGGAAGACTGGGGGTGGAATGCGAGGAAGGGATTCTAGGGTTCATAAAAGCAGAGTAAAAAAATGATGAAGGTGTTAGCACACACTCCTTCTTTTATCCCAGCCAGGAACCAGGAATGCGGCCGCTGAAGTTGCTTGAAAAACGCTCCCGGTAATCTCCTTGGGGCAGGATGAGCTCCGCAGATCAACCCCCGTTTTCCTTAGAAAATATACCACCAGGGAATAATTTCCCTAGAATGCATTTTCCCTGGGAAATGCTTTTGAAAGTATGTTGCAGTGGCTTAGAATATATTTGTTTTACACCTTATGTTGTTGACTGTGAGAGGTGACTAATGGTTGCACATAATTTTTTATGGAGAAATATTTAGTCAGTTTCATTATAATTAATTGTGATAACTCTATGGCGTGTAAATGAAAATATTCACAATAAAGTTTTAGTTTTTATGAATATATAATTTTTCCTCCTCAGTCATTCACTCTATGCACTGTACACAGCACTATGCAATTATTGATGTAATTTTTCCAATGCCCGAATACTTTCCGTAAAGTAGCGTTTTTTTCAAGGGAAATTACTGACCAAAGTCTTTCATTTCTAAAGAAAAAAGTCTAGGAAAAAAATCCCTAGGATTTAAGGGAATTTATTTAGGAAAGAAACTTTTTCTAAGGTAGATTCGATTTTTTTCCTGGATTTTCCCTATTTTCTAGGGAATGTTTATAGGGAAATTTCCACCAGGGAGGGTGATGAGTCTCACCTTCGAGGTGGAGGCGTAAGTAGCAGGCAGATGGCGTCTCAAGGAATCTTCCCTGGAAGGGCCGTGGGGGAAGAGTGCGGGTCGCGGGATGAGGTCTCATGGCCTTGCCTTGGCCTGGCACTGGTGAGGTAGAAGCGGGGATGGGTCGGACCGGACTCTGAACGACTCATAAACAGTTCGCAGTTTTATTCTCAACCTGCACAAAATACCTGTAATAAACTACTGCACAATACACAACGCACACTTCCTCACCATATAATATTAACGTATTTTTGTTATTCTCCTCACTACATGATAATGTATTTTAATCGCTAGTTTTTCTTATTGTATTTGCATTTCATTTTGTAGTTTTGTTTGCTTCTTTTTGGTGTAGAAAAATATAGGCATACCTATTAGTAGGTTTTCGCAGGTTTTTGACACCCTTATTCTTGTATGAGTGGTTTACTTCATTGGGTTTTTAAAAATAAGGATGTAAGCCTAAGAATCCTGAACACAAACATTTTCCCCACATATGTTAAAATATGTCATAAAAAATTTGGTGATATTGTGTCGTATTTAAAATTATGTGAATGTATAACTATGAGGGGAGTTAAGGCGGAGGGTGTTATTCGGAGTGGGGGTGGAGAGGGTGAAGGGAAAGAAGGGAACCCCAAATGTTGCCTTTTTTATGGAAAACATGCATGGTACCCCGAGAACCCGCATTCTTTCTCAAGAGTTGAAAGAGTTAATTTGCAGCATGATTCCGAAAATTATCCAAAGAAAAGCAAATGTACCGTGCACTGATCCATTCTCTCGATCCAATATCCTCGCAAAATCTTCAGTTTAGAATCTTTAGAAATCAGTGACAACATGCATAGCCTGAAAAAGTTGAATTCGAGGAGTTAATGTCCACACAACTTGAACAATCTAACGGAGTCACTGTATTTCCAGGTCCCGCTGCGCGGAGCCGGGCCGCGACGCGCGATCGAAAAATCGTGTTTATTCTCGGTGTCGCAAACTTTTTTCAAATATTTTTAAGGAATAATCTAGAAATGTATTTAGTTTATACTCTGATGAAGTATCTCAGAGACCATTTTCCGAATAAGGATTATATTGTCTACTTTATGTACAACTTGGTCTAAAAAAAGGGTCCGCCATTTTGTGACATAATAGAACTCAAATATGAGCAAATATGTCTGAAAGTTATGAATAGCATAGGTAAAGTACCCTGTTTACAAATAGTAATGTTTTTTATTTCATATAAATCCTTTCATTACTCCTATAGTTGCTCAACGTTTAAGATTTTCGAAGAAAAATGAGAGCGGGAGCTTTTAAGGAAATTTGATCGTGTTTGAGCCTCTGTATCTAAGTAACGGTTAAGAGCTATGAAAAATGGCTTACCATTCCATAATTACTAATCACTTGTGTGTATATGTGCCAAGTTTCAAGACGTTATCTCAAAAAAAGTAATTTTGGACTTTTGTCCGGCGATTTTCGATTTGAGCCCACTGTGCATCGGTTGGAATTAAACTACCATGCCGTGGATGACAAAAATTTCATCTAAACGGAACTCGGAACGTTGAATTTTGGGATGGTAATCGATTACTCTATCCCACTTCCATCGTGGATGATAGGCAAGTAGTCGATTACGTAATTGAATAACAACACTACTTTACCTTCGCATAATTAGCAGCGGAGAATGTAGAAACGATCTCCCCCACCCACACCCAAAACTCTCGCAGATTAGAGAATAAAAATAGAAATTCTTATCAGCTAGTCATCGGGAAGCCGCAGGGTGTGCCGTGAAGATGCGATCCATCCAAATTAAAGCAGCAAGAAACAAGAAGGGAAGCGTTTTGTTATCAGGAAGCAATTTAATTTCTCGCCGAGGCTCCGGGCTAAAAACATTTATAATTACGCTTCAATCTCCTCCCCTTCATTCTGTACTTAGGAGTTGGGGATGGAGAGCGTCGCTTGGGACGGAGAATGTCACGAAAGATTAATATTTCGGTGAAAAAAACGCTGCTGATGACAAGGCTCACCTCCAGGATTCGCGGGAACACTTCATCCGAAAAGCGATCGGGATTCAATCTTCGACGTAGTGTGTTGTTAGCTGTTTCCCGCGAGCTAATAAAGCGGAGTAAGGGATAAATATTGCCTCATGATCTCCCTTCTTCTTCTTCCTCTCTAAATTTGGCCACCTGAGGGCTACGTAAAATAATCCACCAAGTTAATTTTCATCCCTTATTTTTCACTTCTTTTCTCGTTTTATAATCGTTCTTCATCCTTGAACTTTGTTTTCTCGTCATCTCTTCCGTCCAGGTATTATTTGATTTCCTCTTTAACTTCTTCCCGTAGCCTTTTGAAGTTTTGCATGAACCACCTAAATTTAGTTTTATCCTGTAATTTCTCTTCCGTTATCCTCATTTCTTCCATATCTTCCTTTATCAATTGGATGGTGGCTTTTCTTGGGTGGCCCCGGTGGTAGCAGAGTTGAGTCTTTGCCTGCTAACTCAGGGTAGCGAGTTCGGATTCCGCCTGGGAGAATTTTTCAACACCCAGAACATGGTTGTGAATGATCGTCCATAATTATATGTAACACATAATGATTTAAAAGGCCTCTTGTGATGTTTTAGAGAACATCGAAAATAAATAGATAAATAAATAAACGCTGTTAAAAATACGTATACGTGAGTCTACTTCGGTCTTCATTCTTTCTGTGTCTAAACTCGCCTTTCTCTGTTCTCACTGGTCACAGGATTTTTCTCTGAATCTGTCTTGTCACGATCTGCTTTCATTTTTATGAATTCCATAACTATTTAGGCTATCAAAAATCCCAGTTACCCGTAGCGTCATTTTCTGTCTGATCATTTGAGAAGCAACCGACAGCTAAAGCCAATTGCTCCATTGAGGTCAGGTGAGTTGGTCGGCAAAGGAAGGATTATTTGGGTCAAGGAGGAAGGATGGAGTGAAACCCGGCGTTGGCATTAGCTTATTCTAAACGAAAGACGCCAAGGTGGACCACAGTTTAACGTCCCATCCGACGGACGGAGTATTGCATTTGAAGCGCCCTCCGTCCGGTCCGTTCGGATGGGAAGCCAGTACTCTAACCACCACTTCAGAAAAATCCTCCCCGTCACGTCACACAACCGTTGAAAAACAGGTGTGTAGCTATTGAAAATTTTAACAGAAATTCAATGATGGAATAGCGTCTGTTTAAATGTGACCTATTTCTCGTCATTAATTCGATATAGGTACCCGCGTAGAAAGAATTTGTAGTATTATTAAAAGAACGATGTAGATTACATAATTATTCTTCCAAATCATAGGGAGCGTTTGAAGCAGATGTCTCAATCTGAAGGACCGTTATCAACAAAAATGTGTGGCTGTAGCGGGAGGGCCGACAGAAGTGGAGCACTGAGTGTGTAAATGACTGGCATTGGGAAGTACACAGTATTATAATTTAATAAACATAAATTATTAAATTAATATTTCTGAAAATATTAATATGAATAATATATTTTTGCAATAATGATAATTACATGAAATCAACATAGCCTTAAAATATTTATATTAACTTACACGATATCCCTCTAGTGATAGTATCGGGAATTAATTCGTAGCGCTTGTGTATACTTAACCATGCATCGACTAAACAACTCTAGGAGTCGGGTGTCCGCGCGTGACGCTGGACTTTCGCGAGATTAACCCTTAACCATAATAAGCGTTCCACGTCAAAAATACAATTACGTACTACTTTATTTTTTCAGCTCTGCCAATAATGCACAAGGCTCTCAATGAATCTCAAATTATCTAAATATTGTTTTTTTTTTGCAGTGAGGGTTTGATGAAGGAACTTGTCCCCCGGAATTCTCCGCGTTGATTGATGTTACTTTGCTTACTGTGAAATTATGTAGAAACACTGTATAACCTTACTCTTACTCCTGTGGCCATTAGAAACCAAGTTGATTTTTGGCCTCACCAACGTACTGCCTCCACCTTCTTCGGTCTTCTGCCATCTCCAGATGTACCCCAAGTGCACGTGGACGCAGAATACGTTTTCGTCGGCGGCGACCCTCTTCCAACCCGGCGGCGCGCCGACAAGAAAATGTGGACTGATAGCAGATGAAGTATTAAGACTGTTAGCAAATCCTACTCATCATTAATCAGAATATAATAAAATTCATAAATTGAGACTTATTTCAGGGTGTTTCTTTTTGCCTTAATACTTCGTTTGGCATAGCTACACATAATCTTTGTACAGTTTTTTCAAAATTATTTACTCTCTTATTTAACATATTCTGATTATATCTCTTAAGTAAATAATTAACTTTTCATCGCTGAATGTATTATAACTATGTATTATCTCTTAAGCATATTGCAATCGCTTCTCCCGTTCAAAAACATTATTTTATCATTTACAAAGATACTTGAGTGCCTGATTATTCCATTTATTTTGCGTAATTTTTACGGATTTATTAAGTTATATCGTAAACTATAGCAATTTTTCTCAAAAGAAGTTAAGTACGATCCTTAAGAAAATTCAAAATCGTGAGTAAAACGATAAAATATTTTTTCCCACTTTTTTTTTACGAGTAAATGGCCCACTGTGCGGCGGCGGCGTACTCTGCGTGGGCCAAATAATCTATTATAGCTTTCTACAGAAGGATTTCTGTTTATTCATAACAACTTAATGCATGCGTTTGGGCGTCATGAAGAGACAGAATTAAATGGCAGAAGCAATTGGCAGAATGGCAAAACGCTTGCGTTGACGTGATTAGAACGTATGTGACATTCTATTTTTCAATTTCTCACCCTTATCAAGGGGCTGCCCAATCAATTTATTCAGCAATCAGCACAAGGGACAAAAAGAGATTTTGTATGATTAGTACTGCACTCAGCGTTTTTCAGGCACAATCAATTCGCTGTAATATCGCTACTCTAAAATAGCGTTCCATTTTAACGAAATCCATCCCCAATTCTGTAAAATAGAATAAAATTCTCAACAAAGAAGTAGATTTAGGCAAGGCCATATCAGGTAATATTTTATCTCCAGAAAACATTCGTCAAACGTACGATTGTTTGAGAACTTAATAAAGAATCATAAAGAGATGATTTTGAAAGAAATAAACTTGAAGTTATATGTTTTTATTATGGAATCCGAGAATTACAAGCATTATAATTATCACGAACAAATATTATTCTGTCCATATTACGAGGGTGCAGGGTTGACCATTTGGCCGTTAGGGTGAAACCGCACACCGGCTACTGAGTTCATCACACACAGGCTACTGAGAATACTCTCTCCGACGGGGTACTGGTTCCCGGAACGCACGGGACCTTTTTCGCCAGGGCTGCCAATCATGGGAAAATAATTTTTTTGTCGTATCAGAATTTCAGGAGATCACCATCCGTGACCACATCAGGCATATAATTGGTGGCAAAGAAAGAACGGCATTCAGCCTCTATTACTGACCGATTATTTGTTGTTCTCTGGCTTAATGTTTGCGGAAAAGACCTATAATGGGTCAGCTGACTAAGATGATGCTCTGATCTGATTCCTTGACATGCTCAAGAGTATACGTAAAATGAAGGCAGGCCGGTTGCGAAAAGTGAATCCAAAAGTCCAAGGAGTGCCAAGGTCGGGTGCAAGAGAGCTTGGTCCAGAAGATGCAGGGTCAAGTCGATAATAAAATCCAAAGGCAGCAGTAGCCTCGATATCATCGATTATTACCAGGCGATTTTTTGGGGAGAGTATCTTGAGTAGCACTATTGTTTCAGGAATGTTTTGTGAAAATTGTTGGTCTTTAAAATCTATAAGCTATGAATGCTTTCACAAGATATATTTAGCGTTGGGTTTCGACGAAAGAGGCCGTATATTACATTAATTTCGTGACAATATACATAACTAATTTCATTTAAAGTTATTATATTAATTGTGTGCCTTAGAAGAAACAGGGGCAGCGGCATCTGTTATCCTTTATTTATTTTGATTTGATATCATCTTCAAATGTAAAAGCCATTTCGTGGGCAACGGCCGGCCACGATGGAAACACCGGTTCCCGATCAGTCACCGAAGTTAAGCATCGTTGGGCTCGGCTCGAGTTTGGAGGGGTGATCCTCCGATTCGTCCGAGTGCTGTTGCCCCTGTCTGCACGTGGCAGACAGTAAGTGCGAAATGACCTTAGCCGTCTAAGCACGTTAAACAAAAATACTACTACTCAAATTTAAAAGCCATTTCGCTTCATGATAACTTGAAAAACCATATTTACCGCTTTAAATCTAAATTTTATTTTTCATGGTGATTGTACTTTTCTAATACTGATTGATGACACTCTTCCATACTTTTTTAATTACGTTCCCGTACAAAAAGTTTCGACGTTCTACGTCATTTTCAAGTAGCACATTTGAAAACGACGTAGAGCGTCGAAAGTGGCTGTAGTGGAACGTAGTTAAAAGTGTGGAAAAGTAAAAAGTGTTTTTAATCACCATGGAAGTGATAAACTTCCGCAAAGTTAATTAACCGACCATCACCTTTGTTTAAAGCTAAAGACAAACATCAGTTACTTCTGCCGTCACACTAGTCTCTTTTGACTTTGTGCCCTAGTCGAGTAATTACGGGCATCACTAAACACAGGTGGTGTTTGCTAACTCTTCTCCTTCCTGTCCAACAATAGAAAATTTAACTAAGTTACAGCGGTCTGCACTCGTAACGGAACCACGGAATGTCCTCATTCATGATTAACTGGTGACTTTGTTTGGTTATCTCGTAGATAAGGAGGGAAAAGAGCAGGTTGCAAGCTCTTGAGTAAATACCAAAAACTTCATTCGCTTACTGCTTAGCACTTTGCCTGTTGGATTCTGGGGCAAGAGTCTCCAAACTCTGTAAATCTTCAGTTGTCCCCGACTGACCTGCACTATGGGGACTTCGTCACGTGGGTCAGTGACCGACTGAATAAACAAGACTGCGTCGTTGCTCACTTAATCTCTAAAAGGCCGTCCGACACGAATTATTTCCCTGTGCAGTCTGGCGCATAGAGAGATGTGGTGACAATGGTTTCGTGTAAAACGATTAATTGCTGGATCTGTGAATAGTAAAAATATTAAAATAAATTAAGAAAAAAATAAGAGCTTGATCATTGGAACAAAAAGAGTTTGAATATTTATTTAATCAGATTGTGTGGGGAAAATTATTATTAATAAGTGTTACATTGGGAGTCTTAGTAATAGGGAAGCGTATATAAAGCAATGCACGAATATGCAAGAAGCAATTGGACATTATAGAGGAAATTGTTGGAATCTATGCAGAATTTTTCTCAACGTAAGGCCGAGAATTATGGGAAAGTATGTATGTGCATGGTTCAATAGTTTAAATTATAAAATATCCCACATATTTATTGATGTTACAAGGGTTTTATGATTATGTCATAACATTAAAAAATAATTTTGTCCATTTCTCAGAACACTAATTTAGAGTTTATACCAGTTATGTTTACAGTTATGTTTACAGCAACGTCCTAAAATTAAGTTTAAAGGTGACACAGAGATTTTGCTTCTTTTTGATTTTGTACGCATTTTAAATAGTTTGTGCGCTTCATTAACATTTTTCGAATTAAAAGAGTCGGTTACCCCAATTCAGGATCTTTGTCTCCAAAGGGATGGGCATCTTTTTTCCTAAAATAGAACTTAAATTTTATTGAATGTGTAAATAATTTAAAATGAGGAATAAAATTTATTTTATATTGTAACTATTGCTCAAATGCATGGACGGGTGGGAGAAAAAGAACCTTTGCTTAACGTAGTGCATTTTACCTCGCAATTTTTACGTTCCTGCCCCAAACTCTATAACGAAAAAGCAGTGATGACGTGAGCAAATCCAAAAATCCTAAAAAAAGGAACTTTGTCATGTGTATATTCCTATTTAAAATTTATAACTAAAAATCCTCGGGGTTTAAAGAAAAGGTTTAGCATAAGTACTCTGGAAATTTTCATTGTTAATGCATATTGCTTATTTCAAAGTTTTTCCAAAACATTAAATTTTTTGGAGAAAAATTGAAATAAATGGTGCTTCATATAAATTATTTTAGTCTGTCTTTAGTCTTGATATAACTAAGTTTCACTGCGGTACGATAAATAAACTGTGGAGCAATACATTCAAATACATGCTACAATTTACGCTTTGTTAAGCAAACAGTCATTCCTTGATATGCTCCACATACTCCCAATGACTTTCCTTTCGACATTTTCTCGCCCTTTAATCTCTTATGTCCTACAATAATTCGCAAGCATTCGGCCGAGGCACATAAATTCGTCCTTTTTTGTTCAATTTTTCGTTATAGTATACCTTCACCATCCATTCCTATTTACCGTTTCTTTTGTAGAAAACAATTACTTCGGATAATCGATACTACTGTAATTTGATTGACTCTCAATGCTTAAGTCCATCATTACGTACTTGGAGTATTCCATCCTAGGTCTTCCTCGGAAATTCTTCCATGAAGTTTTTCCTTCAATTTCATTTTTCAAGAGAATGTATGTTACGTCTCAGAATATGCCTAACACGTCTGTTCCTTCTGTTTTTCACGGTTTTTATTAAGAGTATAACTTATTAAATATTATAAACTATTAACTATTTTATTAAATAACTACTGTTCGATTTATTTTACAATTATAACACGTGTTTCGGCGTATTACATCTCAATCATCAGATTTGATATCCAAATTTAGGATTATCGTAGGTATTTATCCTTATATTTAATGGAAGGGGAAATAATTTTTGATGATTGTGAGGTCAGATTAAAGTGGAGGAGGTCATGGTAGGATGGAGATCAAGACAATGGAGATTTAGGTCATTTTTTGTCTCCGTCCAACCGGAGTTCGCCCCAGGGATGGGGAAAATAAAGGAAAGGATGGGAGAATAAGGTGGGAGGAGGGGCTTGTTGCCGCTTCTTCAGTTTTTGGTCAAATGGTAGGAAAGATACATATGTTGAAGTGATGTGAGATATTCCACAGTCCTTCTCCTTGACCGGAATTCGAACTCGGATCCTTCGATATCTTGCCATGATTTAGCTAAGTAAGCTACAGAGGGGTCCATCTCCACTATGGATTTTTGAGGACTTAAAAGGAACAAGTAACAAAAGATTCGAAATTTGTAAGATTCGAATAGGAACAAAAAATGTATAATTACTTTGGTATTTGATCCTCTTACTTCAAAACCCATTCTATCTGTTACTTCACCAGAAGTTATCGTGTCCCCTGTATTCTTTTTGTGCTCTCAGAAAATAAAACACAGAATCAACCGAGTACAGTGAGACTCGCATTTTTACACCGAAGTTATCCCTACACATATCTTTCACACATTTATCCATAAAAACACTGAACAGTCATTATGACAAAATGTAGCATTGTTTGACGACCTGTTTTATTTCAATTCCTTTTCCCGTGGACTACATCCACATACTACCGCCGACTTTCCTTCCATCAACGAAAAATAACATTTTTAATTTATGTTAATATCTACCCGGATCTTACGATTGCCGTTACTTGAATAGGTTCGATATGAACATTTCGGATAACCTTTACGTAATATACGTATGAGGGTGGTTAACCCATTTTCGTGGGACCCGGTATTTTATCATCCGTCGCCAAGAAGACTTGAAATAATTCATATGAGGGCGCCTCCAGGGTTGAAAAATGAGAAGGCTTTGAGACTCCTTCTCGCCTCAGCGGGTCTTAGCGCCCGTCGACTCCGGCGAAAAATTTCATTATCCTTACGCAGGGGAGCGAAAAGAATATGAGATTTGGGAGGGGGAAAGAGATAAAAAGATATAATGTTTGAGTTACCTCTTCCGACTGAGGTTGAGAGATGAGTACGTCTTAATCTACGTGCTACTCCGCTAGACGCCTTGAGGGCGAGTGTCAAGGGGACAACAACCATGAAAAGAAGAGCAGGTATAGGGCAAAGGAGTTGTGCGAGGAAGGGATGATTAGTGAGGTTAGTTTTGGTGGGAATAAGTGTCTCGAGCTGATCTTGTAGTAATGAATAATGCGCGAGAAGAGAGAGAACTTTTAAGGAAGTTTAGGCGAGATATTTCTATTTTTTTAATTGTTACCTACCTATTTATTATCCGGGACATTCAACTGTCAATTCGAACAACGAGTTGCCCTTGACCCGACCGATTTAAATCAAATTCGCAAAATCGAAAATTTGGTTTCGGCACGTATTCCGTTTTTCTTCATTGTTGGCCCAATACTTTTGAAAAATGTGCTTCGGTTGCCTAGTTACGGGAGTATAAAAATTGAGCATATCTTTAATTTACGTTTGATTTACTTTCGATGTATCCAGACATGTGATGCGTATGTCAAAAGCACAAATACTCGTTTGAAAGCGAGAAAGTAACGGTGTATAATGTTCTCACGTCATAAATTAGGCACTTAGCGATTTAGTGCATCAAACTGAAAACTTCAAAGGCGTTTTTCTCAAAACACAAAAACCTTCGATTTTTCTCATTTTTTTATATTTTGTAGCTAGATACCTTTACTAGATATTACTGAATATTATGATTGTAATATTTATTTTTAGGAAGAAACTAATTTTTGTGAGGGTATGCTCGCTTTTTCCGTCGCTATTTCGCCCCATCGTAGGCTGGCTGGACCGACGTAAGGGACGGCGGTTTTATATCGGTGTGCTACCCAACACCACTCATGTGTCATTCAAATTCAAGGAGCAGATGTAGAGCTAAAAATAAAGAAAAATGAAGTATCTTATCGCAACAATTCTGTTGTATCGCGACGATTAATTTACCCATTTATTGGTTTCATTCAAACAACTTAAATCAAATACAAGTCATGGTAGTATTTTTAACATGCTCAATCAGTCAAATAATCTAATTTCAATTTATAAATAATAAACAATATATTTTTTTCTGAGGGTTATTGATAAAAAGAACACGCAAGCAGCACGTCCAACCAAATTCCCCTCCGACTGCAATGTTCATAACATGCTACGTAATAAGTCCTGCTATGCCCCTAAGGCTTGTCTGCATGTGGCAGTTTTTCTATGGTGATCGGCGACATACACTCAATATTTGAAAGACAGTCTCGTATTATCATAAAATATCATACAATGATGGAATAGAAATGTCCTCAAGAAAACATATACACTATATTGAAAACTTATGTTATAATATTCCAATCACTCAAGGACTCCATGCCACCTTCAGATAATATGCACTAGCAAACTACAGTAGGAACCATTTCATGTATTGTAAATTATTTTTAAATATAAAAATATATTATTCAATCTTTTATCTGCCGCATACAGCCTTTTATATGAGGAATAAACACAGATCTTAAACATACAGACAAGCGTACATAGTTACACATTTTTATTTATAAAACCTATTCCAATAATAATTGAAACTTTATTTTAAAATTTTTGCATGAAATATGTGTAGCATAGCATTTATGACTCAAAAAATAAGTTTTATGTCCGATAATATCAGTAATAAACATAATATACATATTAAAGGCTACTTGACTTACATATTTCACGGCGTAAGCTGAAAACGCTCTCATAACTGGAGGTTTTCTTTTGAAATTTTATGAAATATATATAACGGAGAGTTTAATGGAGTTATTCTTCAAAATAATGAAGGAAAAGTACAATATACACAGCGTTTCATTTCTAACGCTCTTTGTGGGTCAGAACTTACTCATTAAAAAGAAAATAATGTTTCAACAAAGCACACAACTGTACACAATCAAATCGGCTTATATTTGAGCTGTTGATTTTGAAAGTGGGGCAAGTCCATTTTGTAAAAAAATAAAGAGTTACAGATGATTTTCATAAAAATTTACTTAAAATTTCCAGTTTTGAATCAATTCACAATCATATCTATAAATAAAAGGGTAAATTATGTATATTTGATTGTGAATTGATTATAAACAGATATTTTAAGTCAATTTCTAATGAAAATTAGGTATAACTCTTTTTTTACAAAATGGACTTGCCCCACTTTCAAAATCAACGGCTCATTTTTTTGGCAAAGATATCAAAAAGATTTGATTTCGGCGATAGATCGCAATATCGCGTGGCTCCTCCCTCTTTTTTCAAAGTTCACACATCCTACCCCCTGAAGCAAGCAGAGGTAAATATATCTACTCCAGACTTTCACTTTCACGGCCAAGGCCAATGCTCCATTAGCCGGGATGACGGTGGCACATTATTGATCAGCATGTCATTATAGAGGTTGGTTCCCGCGACGTGGGAATCGAAATTTCCACCCGACTGACTTATTTGAATGCGTATACCTTTTCCGCCATTACGAGCAGTTTGCGCTTAACGCTCGTTGACCGATTTCGTTTCCGCAAGCGGCGAAAGTTAAAACCTATTCCGACTCTGGCCTCGCGGCACCAATCACGGCCCGCTAGACCGGATGAATCCTTTCCCCTGATTGGCGTAGCCGATTTTTTAGCGGCATGTCTCGCGCAATAATGCGCATATTAGTACGGTAGTTCAGTCCAACGGGCCGAGATCTAACGCATGGTCGAATTCGGATTTTTTTTTGGACGCATCACGAAAATAAAATCGGCACGGAGGCGTATTTAAGCGCACGACCGAGGGTGAAGTAAGCCTTTCCAAGCGTAAGCTACGACTAGGGTTTGGCATCTGGTGGTTCATTTTATGAGGTATTTAATATTAAGGCGGGATTACGTTCGACGTTTCCTGACATGACATTAACTGACGGTGGCGTTCAGTTTTCCGATGAATTCCCGTCAAGGAATAGTGCATTACGATTGATGGGAGTATCAGCGCCAAATGTTGACCGGGTTTGCAAGTGGAGTACTTAGCGGTTACGAAGTAGCAGTTTCTTTTTATGATCAAAATATAAATAATCCGAAGAAATTCCGGGAAGCATTGCTCCAAGAAGGTTAATTATGTTTCATTGTAAAGTTAAAGAGTGATCGACAACCTGGAACTGAAAGCTTGCACAGGTCTGCGATGAAAAAAAGACAAGGGAATTGATAGTTGATCTTAATGTATTTTTTGGTGGTGATATAAAAAAATAATGAAAAATTTCAATCACGTCACGTTTTCTTGAAAAATTCAATTTGACTTGGATTTTTATGAACATTTACCACAATTTTTTTTGGCGTTGAATTTCTTCCCTCCCTGCCTGACCATCATTCTACCGTGGTGAAACCTACTCTGTATCACCTCCACATAACGCGAAACGTCCGTGGGTATAACCGCAAAAATCAAAAGCTATCTTCTTATTCTGATAACATTCCATCGGCCATACCTGATGTGCCTGTGCCTTTGCCTCCAACTGAATTGCCAGTCATCTCTTCAAAGTCTTCAGACTCGGAAAATACAGAGGTTCAAGGCTCCGATACCGAATGTAAGCCCTTTGGAGGCGATTAACCTCAGACCTTCTCTTTGGTTGAACTTAATGATCTGACTACAGATCTGGGACTTTCGAAAGAAGCAGCTGAATTGTTGGGCTCCAGTTTGAAAGAAAAAAACTTATTGGCTAAAGGAACTTCTTTTTATTGGCACAGGAGTCGAGAAAAGGAATTTGTTAAGTACTTTGAGGAAGAGGAGAACCTGGTCTATTGTTTTGGTATTCCCGGATTGATGAGCAAATTTATGAAGGATAAAGAATTTGAAACTAGCATGACCACAAAGAAAAAAGAATCTTGGGTTGCCTTCCAAGAGATCGTCAGTAAATATCTGGGTTATTACAAGGATCCTGACTATGAATCAATTTTTATGAATATGCTGGACAAATTTTAAGCATTGGGTCGCTCCATGAGTGTCAAAATACATTTTCTTCACTCATATGTGGACTTTCTCCCCGAAAACTTTGGATCAGTCAGCGAAAAACAGGGTGAAAAGTTCCACTAAGTCATCAAAGATATGGAACGCAAGTATAAAGGAAGATGGGACAAGAATATGCTCGCCGACTACTGTTGGATGTTAACACGTGATAGACCTGAGATTGAACGTAAAAGAAGAACGTCAAAAAGAAATTTCAAAGGAAAAAGAGTTAAGCAAAAACTTTTTTGTTTTTTTTTTGCTGTTTAAAATATGTTTCAAACTTTCATGTACACATACATAATATTTGCTCCTCTTGGTCAATCGCCTATTTAATGCAAGTTATCTTAATAAAAACAAATTAAAATAGTATGCTGGTGATTTTTTTCTAGAAATTGCACTATAATTCGGTGTAAAAAGTTTAAACTCAAGGGAAATATTTGTTTTTCTATCGACCAGGGTCGGCTCCTGTGTTCTGGCAACAGTGTTTTTCATCCATTTAAACCTATAAATAATAATCGAATGCTGAAAATTCAATTTTCCTCTCCACGAATCGATTATTTTACATAGATTTAAATGGAAAAAATCCGCTGTTGCCAGATAGTTTATGGAAAATTGTTCGAGAGAATTTCTTTTCAAATAGGATTTTAGCAAAATTATCGATATCGATTTCACAAAAAATCCTGACGTGATGGAAAAAATGGAGGTCATTTTCGAAATCAGCACACCAAATAACATAAAACTCAGCGGAAACTTCTCTTACATTTTATAAAATCTTCAATTTCGCAGGCCTGTGTTATCAGTATTGTAGGAAAATCTCTCTTCTGATCGGCTGCCGTTACGCAGCGTGACGGAAAAGTTAGACTTTGACAAGGTTTACTCTTCGTCCGTTGACGGTGCCGTCAACATCCGGCCATCAGAGTATTCTGTATGGCATTCTCAACACTACTCCCATTGATACTACGTACATCCTCCGAAATGTGATCCTCACACACAACATCCCTCTCAAAGAGCACTATTTAAAATATATGAAAATTTAAGGATTCACACAACACTTTAGCAAAATTGCGAAGATGCGTCGATTCCAAAATCTCAACTCCTTATTTTTTCTTAGGGGACTTGTTGTAGTCCGCGTTGCACCCAGGTACACATCAACGATGGCTAGACCTAATTTATAGAGCCTTGGATTCTTACAATGCCGCCTTGAAAACCACCGCTAATTACCCAAGCTGATTTAAAGCGAGTAGCACACAGACACTTCTATTACTCGCTATGTAATAATCAGGAATGAATAGATCGCTCCGTTCTCCAGCGCCACGGTTCGTATAATCGAAGACACCATTAAAAAGCGCGAGAAATGGCAGCAGAAATGTGCTATTTCTGCCATCTTCTGGAGCCTTCTGCATGAAGACTCCACGACTGCTCCCTCACCGGACGTAGTGAAAATAATGGCACCTAGTAGCTTAAAAAAGGTAATCCAGAGGACTCTATTGCAAGGTCTATTAAAGCTCTAGACTCTGGTAATCTAGAGCTTTAGTCGTTATTAAGCAGCCTGTAGATAACAGGCTCCTTAGTTGTTATACCCAGGTCGTGACTCGAACTTGTTTAATATAATCCGCAATAATGGATCGTATTTGCAACGGTAATTCAGTTTGTATGAAAATGAATGGATGATATTGATTAAATGAGCCAAGAATTTCCCTTAGCAATCAAGGTAAAGTGCCTTGCACCAAGCAAGCAAGCAAATACCTTTCTTCTTTTAGGGTCAGCAAAAGAATACATTTCGATGGGTTCGTGCAAAAGGTAGCGCTATTAACATCCATTTTCGTATATTTTTGCTTCCCCACCGAAGAGAGACATACGTCGTGTACGTCGAGCACGAACCAATATGGTGAAATCAGGGTGGATCATTGGATAGCGTCACGACGTGGATAGAAGGACCTGGGACCATCCTCATAGGTTCCATAGGCGTTTGGGATGTGAGCATGGAGGAGGATGGGCAAGTAAGGTGGGTGGAAAGAAAGACAAACGAGGAAGTTTTATGGTATGGTGCGTGAGGAGAGGACATTTTGGAGATGATTATAAGGCAGAGTAGATAGTTGGAAGAGGTAACGAGAGGCAAAGGGATGCTGATAATAGGGGAGGGTGTTGAGTAAGCAGGGATGGAGAAGAAAGAAAATTGACTTTATGGACGGGGTGAAGAGAGGCAGGAAGTATGCCGAAATGAAGAGAGAAATCATGTTGGAAGATAGGTGCCTGCGCCTGTAAAAGACTAGAGCATGTTTACTTTCTTACACTTGAACTTACCTTAACCCGTGGATCACCCTAATGATAACACCTCACTTAGATTACCTATCCAGTGATCTTACGAATGTATTGATTAATTTGAGATGAAGGTGTAAGTATTGCTATAAATGTACTGCTACAAAGTTATGGTATTCCCATTATTATTTTCGTATACAAGTATTATATTATTCGTATTATAAGTTAAATTACCTGAAGATGTGCTAACTACTGGAATAATTGCATTGAGTTGAATTCCTTGATATTTTTTCTTTTTATCTGAACTCGCCAATTGTTCCCATTAAATGCAAGGCTGAGTCCTTCTTCAGTTTCAGAAATGATTATTTCGTGTTATGGGAGCAATGAAATTGAATTGTGTGACAAGTTAAAGCGCATCCATGAAATTTCAAAGCCATTCATTGACTTCCGAGTGACGCGGCCCTAGATTCAGCAAGATTCAATTTGAGGTAATTCGGAGCTCGTGCTTTCATGCGCTCACTCCAATCGTTCGCCGGTTATCATGTTAAGGCAATAAGTCGATGGCTCGTGGTGTTGGTTTGTTTTGGAACTGAAATATCTACATCGGCATTCTTCGTAACAAGGGTGTGTGGCAGGGTATGTTAAGACACCAGTCACAAAAAAGAGGGAGGGTAGTGTTGGGGAAATGACAATTTTGTGAAATGTTTTTCACGACCGATTTGGTGAAGTTAACGGCTGATTGTGTAGCATGTAACTGCCGGAATTATCTCGTAAAAGCGATTTTAATAGATGCATTCAATTAATGGTCAAAATACCGCATTCACATGGGTATCTATATCTAATACCTATTCCTTAAACTCCATGTTGATGTTTAGTTACATTTAAGCTCATTGCTTTCTTCTTATAACTTGTAAAAAATTGCATTTGATAAACTGCTATGGTTTTAATTTGCTGATATTTTACACCGTTGTGAAACACCGACATCTACACATTTTCTGAGCCTATTATTAATGCTTCTTTCTTTGCTTACAAACTTTTTTCACTGAGTACATGATTTCAAACACTGAGATTTATGAATTTTATTCATAATTATTCAGTGTCCCTAGACATAAAAAATGAGGAATTGAGTAGGAAATCGATGGCTTGTAGTAATGTGTGTCTTGATCAAATTTATGCGCCGAAATATTCCCGATGTAGCCGTGAATGGTGCACAAGGAAGGATGGATTTTAATACCTACCGACAGTCTCCCTCTCTTCTTTTGCCTCTATATGGGTCATACAGATTGTAAAGTGAGGGTAACATAATAACCACTGGGTCAGCCTAAAACATCAATATCTATGTTTGAAATAAAAAACACTTTCTCTCAAACTTATTTACAATTTATTATGTGTAAGTACTGCGTGTTTCACCGACTTACAACATCATCACGGAAGTTTTCTCAAGATATTTTTCTAGTCACAAGGGTGGGTTTACACTGGCAAGTTACTTCCGCAAGTTTATCCTGCAAGAATTTGCGGAGGATTTCACTATGACGAAAAAATCTTCTGGAACAAGTGCAGAGCCAGATTGGCTGCCATTTACACTGACAAATATATGTTTCTGCAGGTGACTTGTTGAAACTTTTAAAAGTTCTGGTAGAGGACTTGCAAATCCATTTACACCTCTAATTTATGTAGAAATTTTTTCCCTGCAAGTGATTTGCACAATTAACTTACCAGTGTAAAAAACACCTTCATGCAGATCATATCCGATTTTTTAAAAGTAGGTATGATGTAAAAATAAAAAAAATCGAATTTTTGGGTAAATGACTGAACCTCACCTTAATAAGGAGAATAATAATTAAATACACTTATTTGATGCTTTAACTTGACTTATGTTTTCACGCCCTGCGGTGGGAACACCTTCAGATTAGTTTTTTTTTACTAAAAATTGTGTATTGTTGAGAAAAGATTCATTTTTTTTTTGGGTAGACGGAAAAACACGCGAATCGTATACCATTTCACTTATGACACGTCCGAACCTCCTCATTGTTAAATATATGTGTGTCTCTCTTTCTCTCTCTTAAGCGCACAGCCTTATCACATCTATTTGAAAACGGCTTCTATTTTTAGGAAATATTTCTATAAGTAGTGCAATAGGGCTGTGTACTAATTTTATTTTTGTAATTAAAAGTTCACGCCGAAAAAGGAATACGAAGGATAATCAGTGGTAATAATTAATACGTAAAGTTACCTTAAATCACCTAAGAAGGGCATATTTTTGCGCTGCGCTAAAAAAGGCATGCCGCCATGTTAGCTTTGATTTTGATGTTACTAGGCAGTAAACACCGTACTTCATACACTTAAATGTTTCAGCTCGTAGCCTGTTTCTGTGGGCATACTATTTCCAGAAAGTTGAGCCATTTTTTTCTGGCGTATTTCACGTGTGTCACGACTATCAAGATGTGTCACGAATTTAAAATTACGGTTAATTGAGTTATCAGACGTAAATTTGAAACTTACAGCCTTCATTCACAGCAAATTTATCGCTGGCTCACAACGCTATGAGTGATTAATATTGCAGTATCATTAGAAACACGAGATATTTTTTCTTATATAATGAGGCCACAACCGTTCAATATTTATGCGCAGTGATATCTCG
This sequence comes from Pyrrhosoma nymphula, assembly GCA_963573305.1. Taxonomy (NCBI): domain Eukaryota; kingdom Metazoa; phylum Arthropoda; class Insecta; order Odonata; family Coenagrionidae; genus Pyrrhosoma; species Pyrrhosoma nymphula. The sequence continues at coordinate 61,360,701 of OY754338.1, read as the reverse complement.
ATCAAACAAACTTAATTCTGAAAATGAATTAATTTTAATGCTTACAACTTTAGCTGAGGAGTTAGCGTTCCACGAAACCCAGCAGACTAACGGATCTCTTGTCCGAAAATACCGCTGGAAGCAACCTGATCACACTGAAGCTTATTCCTTTTATCTGTCGACCGTGATAGAACGAGAGCGGTATGGTACATACATTGAAAGAGTAGATTTCATTTAAGCGGAAGGGTGCGGTCATCTGAATGCGTTTTCGATCTGCTCTTTGGGAATGCACCACTTATTTTTCCTTGATAATGTGCCCTATTTGATGGCGGGCGGAAGTTCAATACCATTGAAGTGGCTTTTGCGAATTGCCATTCTGTTCAATGAGCCACGCCCTTAAATTGGAATCCGGACGCAAGAGTTTCCCCGTTTCCCAAATTTGGTTTCGGCATTCCTTTAAGCCGTTTTAATCACCGAATTTGCCCGTTTCTACAGACGCGGGCGATTGGGACCGGAGGAAGTGTTTCCTGCGTATCAAACGAATTTGTAGGTTCATTGAGGCCTAAAGGTAATGTGAACGTTTGAATTTCACACGAGGCGAAGTTTAAAATATGTTCCTTGAAGATTATTATTATGACTCTTGAGAAATAAGGTTATCAAAAAGGACTAGCTGTTTTGCATTTCACGAGGTAAATTTATTTTTATGACAGAGGAACTGTTAAGAGAAAGGGGATGGGAATCAAAATCAAAGCGTAGATTAGAGAGCAGGCTACGACTCTTGTCAGTGACATAGCCAGGATTTTGGTTTGGGGGGGCTTAATCTGAAGTCTGGGGGGGGGGGGGTCTTCTCTTGGTACAATTTCATTCGTTATTGCAGTTTATTTATGGGTACTTTTTTATATAAAATGGCTTTGTTATTACATTTTCCCCTCTCGAGCCCTTCTATTTTTCAACCAATATAATACATGGTAAAACTAAACTAACAATATGATTTTAAATTTCAGGGGGGGCTGAAGCCCCTCAAGCCCCCCCTCGCTACGTGACTGACTCTTGTGTGAAGTTGAGGCGTGTTACTTCTCCAAAGACTAATTGAATATACATTAATAATTGTTTTATGAACAATTCATTAATATATGGCGTATTCATAGGCTTCTAAAACATTAAAATAATTTTTAACTCAACACATTTCATTAGTGGTGAAATATATACTCAGGAGGGACTCAAACGTACGACCATCGAAAAAGCAGGTCAGTACATTTCCTCACCACTACAGCGTATTTAGTTTCCTTCATCTTTTTCGTTATACTTCAAAGCATTTTGAAATCAGTGTGAAAAATTAGTATTAATCACATTTTAACATGTGTATTAGGAGATACATAAGGGACTCCCCATTGGCTTATATTCATGATCCTTCTTATTGCAATTTTTAGGTATCCAAAAACACTTGCCGATTACCATTTCTTGTTTTTCTCTCAATTTTTCGTGATTCTACTCATAATTCTTGACGACATGCAAATATAATTCCCCATTATTTTCATCATAGTATAATTTATAGCTATAGGAAAAAGCCGAAAGTTTATAGGGAGGAGGTATTTATCCATTACGCTTCCCTAACAGAAAACTTCTATAATATTCAAATAATATTTAACTTAACACATTTCATTAGTGGTGAAATATATACTCAGGCGGGATTCGGACGTACATTTCCTACGATACAGTACAAGTAGTTCAGAACGTACAGTAAAATACTTCCTGATAAATGTTTTTGATTTCCTCCAGTGCGTTATAAATTTGTCTTTGCACCCCAATAAGTTGTGACATATTTTCTCAATCTCCCCACACATATTACTGAGACCTGCGAGGTAAAAAAAGAGCGGAATTCATTTTTGTAGCAACGGATATGCCGCATTAGCGATTTATGCTACTGCATCAATAGTCATAGTTCTATTAACTTTAATAGGGTATAGTGTAATGCATGTTGGTGACTATTCACCCTTTAGGGGCTTTCAGGGTATTTTGTAGATGTATATATCACTTCATTTTGATGATATAATGAAATTAGTTCCGTAACAAAACGACCAACAGAAAATATATCTTTAAGTAATTGACGTTAGCAAGATCTGTAGTTTCACATTTTTGTTTTGAATATAAGCATCGAGCCATGATATATATCAATATACGTATATTAATATATACCGAAGGCAATATTGTAAAATCTAAATTTACGGCAGCATTAAGCAGCAAAGGATACAGCAGTTTTGCGGCTTGGAATTACTATGAAGCTGAGTTTATATACGGTACTAAAAATATCTGTCGAATGAAAAGTGATTATTTTTTAAACTTTGGTGAAAGGAACTTTGCCTTATTTTTAAGAAGATTCGGAGCCATTTTATCTACACTGAACCATATGGGATGAAGTGGCTCTGGCATTATACAGACATTAAATAGACTATTAGGTATTCACTGGGGTGATTGCTGTAATTCCTTTCGTGGTGAACGATGAAGTGTATAAGTCGTATTTAAGCCATAAAAATTTTACACTAATGCAGAAGTGGCAGTGAAGTGTGCTTGTAGTGATTAATTTCAAGAAATGAAGTTATACTATTAAAGATTCAAGTGTTCATTAGTTAGTGATTTACCATCTGTGACATTGTCTCTCTCTCTGGTGGGTCACACTTCTTTGAAACTTATAATAATTGATTTATTTTTTAAATTAAATTTTCAGTGTGTATTATCCTCCTAAGGTAAATTGTAAATTTTTAAATCAAAGTTTAACATTTTTTTAAGCTTCGATGGACACCTACGGCAACATCAATAGTAACGCATAAAACTAGAATTCCTCGAAATGTACAAGAATGAAATGAAGAAGAATACATCCTATACTTAATATATAAAAATCTTATGGTGACTGTCTGCGTGTCTGCTACTTAAAACACGCAAAAACGGCAGAACCGATTACTTTGAAATTTTGCGTGGGGTGACTAAGTGAACTGGGACGAAGATAGGCTACTATTAAATTTCTTCAGGGCTCCAATGGCTCCTAAACCGGCTCCTAGATTTTACTCTAATTTTAAAAGCATTGGAATCAGTGAAGAGGTTGATTTTTTTGCTTTTTTAAATTACGTTCTTGCACTCATGATACAGGGTTGAAATTTCACTATCAAATGGCTGAATGAACGAAGTGCTTAATTTTATTATTCCATTATGTGTGTTTATCGTGTATTTGCTTAAAAATTAGCTTTTCAATTCCAAAATTATCAATTTTTCACCTTTTTCAACAATGGAATATTTTATTGGCAACCTGAGCAATGACTATGAGCGGAAAATTTTTCCCAGGTCTTATATGGCTTTCATTAAATCAAATGATCAATATTAGCAAATTTCAGTGACATTTCAGTTGCGGTATTTTGTACCCCAACCTCTCAATATGCTCTTCCCCAAATCACTACTTCCTATTTAGCCTCGGAATGAATGAAGTACTGATCCGTATATTTTGAAAATTTGAGGGTAGTTATATGATACTTATTTAAAATAAAAATTAAAATATTGGTCCTGGAAAACATTTTCGCTCAAAGTCACTTAAGGGAAAATATGCTCGAAGTTTTTGTAGATCTTCCCCACGCCCCCCATTGAGAAATTGGAATACCTATTTAGTTTTACTGTTTAAAAAATAAACAATTTCAGTAAAATAGCTTAATACGATGCATCATTAAGCGAAAAAACGTGCAATTTCCACTTATAAATGGGAAGTCAGTTTCTCTCCTTTTGAATTGAACCACTATATTATTTCTTTCATTTATATCGGCCGTTAGTTATAAATACAAATATGGAAGGACAATGTTATAATTGGGAAATTAATACTTTATTATGTTAGTCGTGAAAAACTCTGCAATGTTAATTATTTTCGGGTTTTTAGGAAATTTAAAAAATAATGTAGCCGGCTCGTTAGAGCCTGCATTAACAAAAACGTTGTTGCTTTTTATATTCCTTAATGGTTGTTGATTAATCTTCTATTGCGCCCTAATGTCCCGTGAGTCAGAGTGCAACTAAGTTAGGTACTATTTTTCCAATTTCAACATTTTTTGTCTTTACATTACATTAACATGAATGATGAAATACTTTGTTTACATTTGTCATGTTTATCTGATACAGCAATAGTGTGTGCTCTATATTCCAGAGGTTTTTCCTACTTACCACGAAACGCAACGACTCACAAGACATTCCCATCGGTCAACCACTGGCGAAGCACTTAGCCCGTATACGATTAGGGGGACTCTCAGTTTGGGAGGTGCGAATCCCGGGTCGTATGGTATAATGCCGTTAGGCAACTGGAGCATGGCAAAAGACCCTTCCGCGCGGCTGGGTATCACATGAGTCGCAGGAAATCACTTCCCCGTATATGGCCCCAACTTCAAGCATAGAGCCCCAGGAGAGGGTTATCCATTTGACCCTAGGACAGAACGTACCTTGCACATGACGGACGGTGAGCGAGGTCATAGACTCACATAATTTTTCGGTGAGGTGAGTTTCGGTAGGAGAATTTAAGAAGGTGGGAATGTGAGCGGAGTGGGACAGTGAGTCAGCCAGGAAGGGAGAAGGGTGAGATACTTCGTTTTCGTTCCTTACTTCTTAGTTGGGAGTGTTTTCATTTCATTCGAGAATACTACGGAGAAGGAGTCGGGAAGTTTCTGCGCGAGGAAGTCACTGGTGCCAATTTCGTGTGTGTACGTCCTTTTTGAGTAAGGAGGATAAGGAAACGTCGCCAAGAGTGACGTAGGCTGGACGCCACGTGCTGGTCGGCGGGTCCGCGACACCAAAAAGGAGGTGAAGACTTCCTTATCCGAGCCCAACTAGGTAGGAAATAATTTTTCACTTTCTTCGAGATGAATATTTGACGTTGATCAAAATGTTTTAGCTTATTTTTTCCACGCTTACACTGTCAGTTGTAAGGAGGCTCTTATTCTGGTGCAATGCTTTCTTCGTTTGTGGTAGGGGTGTGCCAACCATATTTATTTATTCATTGGTATTGGAGTACACCAATAGATTCTTGAGTACATGAACGAATTCATGAGTACAAGTGTGTGTATATTAATACCTAGACGAATAATTGAGTGAATACTTGATTGCCTCGGTGCTGACTCGAGTACCTGTGTAAATACGACCCAATACGCATACCTGAATTAAATAAGCAGATGACTACCGAATACCTCGATGAATACGCCTTTCTGGATATACTCACCAGGTATTTGATTCTTAACCTAGGCATTCAATTATTCGCCGAAGTATTTGTCTAGGTATTCATATACTCTCACTCGTATTAATTTACCAATTCGTTCAGGTACCCGAGTACTCTTAAATGATATGGTAAAATATAAAGATGTCAGGTGAAGTTTGTAACGTACGACTACTTTTACTTAATTTTACAATTTATTTATTTCTTTGAAATGCAACAGTAGTCTACAGCACATGCCCAATCCTTCCTCAAGCCCTTTAACAATTCCTTCTCTCCCGTAAACAACCCTTCATAACAAAAAACATGTCAAAAATTCACAAAACAGCTACTCCAAGTAATAAAAATACTTTATAAATAATAAGAACAAGTCCAAAAAAATGCGCTAAAGCGTCAAACGTTACAGTCTTCCTCCACCCTTCGAAGGACTTTGTTCAGGGATATTACAATAATTACATCATTGGACAAAATGTTGTTTAAACACACAAGAGTACCCCTTACCAAACGACGCCACACCCCAAACACTGCTCCCGACTTCCAAACTACCTGTCGCGGTTTAATCCTCTGCTCAACGCATCCGCGTTCTTATGAGCTTACCCTGGCCGGTGCACAATCTCAAAGTCGTACTGTTGGAGCTTTCATAAGCCTTGGATTACGTCCTGCCGTGCTATCTGACCATTGTAAGGGATGTGGTCCGAAACTACTTTTAACGGACGGGGGCCATCTAAATAGACATGAAGTTTTTTCACCCCTCACACTGTTGCAGCACATTTCTTCTCGGTCGTGCTAAACTTCTTTTCGGTTTAGCTGAACTTCTTGCACTGGTATAAAATGGGGTCCGGGGTCATATGTTTGACTAAGAACCACACCTATTCTCAAATGAGACGCGTGCGTCTGCAGCAAAGCGCTAAACCAACGCGATCAGCCGCTACTCGTCCTTTCCAGCCGCCGAAGGATAAACATTAGATGTCACTGCTCGTAGCTCCTCAAATAGGGCTGGCACTCGAACTCCGACGAGCGATGCCGCAACTTCCCGCAACACCTTGTCCAGCAAATGCTGCCTCGTGACACCTTCTTCGAACTGGCAACCGTAGATGTCAATGGTCAGTTTCCAAAAAGACGTTGCTCTCCGTATTCGTTCAACGAACCCTCAGTCCTTTTCTCTTGAGACTTATCATGACCCACAGGCTGTGCGTTTCACTCCCATCGTGAACATCTGCCACAAAAAATAGGGTTCGCGTCCACGTCTATAACGTCTGACTACTTTAGCTACCGGAACCGGGGTCGGTCTGTCTTAATTTTTAAGTGTGGAAGTTACTGTTGTGTTTTATCGACATGGATAGGTATAACATTCTTCACAGAATTTAGCCTAATACGCTTTTATAATTGAACTTAATTTTATAATTTATTTATTTCTTTGAAATGCTGCAGGAGTCCAAAGAACATTCCCAATCCGTCCTCAAGCCCCTCAACAATGGGGAAGTCTACTAAAAGTGGATGCTTACGCGGTTAAAACGTACCCTCCTCACTGAAAATTACTATACAAGCAGTTTTTCTGCAACTTACGAACTATTCGTAAAATTCAACTTATAAAATTGTAATAATTAAAACTTTGTAATATTTCACACTGTTTTATTATTAGTACAAGCCTGACAGGTTTCAATGTAAACACGTCATCATCAGAGACCAAAATTGCAGCGTACAGTGGCGGAGGCTTGTTATATATACTGGGTTCCCGGGGAAGAAAGTAAGGAGGAGGAGGTTGGGATGGGGGGGGGGGAAGATATTAGTTAAGAGGCGAGGGTTAACGGAGCAAGGTTACGGGAAATTAAAAACCAACAGCGTCAAGAGATAAAAGAGGGAGGGGGAGGCACGGTAAAAATGGGGGACAATTTGTCCGGAATAAAATCATTTAAGACCCTATGACTAGATTTTTTAAAAGTTAAAACAATTTCAAAATCAATTTGGCACCTTTGTCACAAAAATATAAAATGTTGGGATTAAAATTAGAAATGTGACTGTGGTCAAACAGATGCCTAGCAAACACAGAGCTGTTGTCATGATTTAAAAAACATTTCAAATGTTCGGACATTCTTCCACATGTTCGGACAGTATTGGGGATATACTGCACCCCTGCCAAACATCTTGAGAGTGCAAAAGAAACATACTAAATACAAAATAAGACGCAAATTTAGTTTTACAAATTATCACGGCCTAAGAGAGATCGTAACAGCCGATGGAAGGACTAGGTCGGGAGTCGTTGGAGACTCGAAGGCTGCACGCTACACGCTAAGATGACTTGGAAAATGCAGATGAGGTGAGTTACAGGATGACTTGAAGGACATTATTGGAATACCACATTATATATCTTGGACTGATAGAAATGAAAAAAAAAACTTAAGAGTCATACACTACCGAAGTGATCAATGGTGAAATTTATTCTTCCCATGAACTACTCAATAAAAAAAGCAAGACTAGAAAATATTATTTTTCCATCTGCATGTTACGGCCTTCTTTACTCGTGGTCTTTCAATGTATTGCGTGGATTTCCGAGAGATCTTGTGCCTTTCGTTCCATATTTCCATCTTGTTAGGGTATTCTTCCTTAATACATTATTTCTACGTGTTATTTTCATCTATTCCTGAATTCTAGTATCGTTTTGATGATGCCTTGTAATTCTAGTACTTGTCTTATACCCGTATTGGAAACTTCTTTAACATGCAGTTTCTTTGCAACGAGCAATTTCAATTCTTTTTTCTTCACTTTCGTCTTTTCCCTCTTCCAATTCCCTCCCATTTTTATGGCTAGCGTTCTAAATCCCCTTGCCACATGGATTGTAGATGCATAAAATTGTTTTTGTGACCTAAGCGGTAGACATTAATAATATGTCAAAGCAAGCGGAAGACATCTCACTGCTTTTGAAGGGGGAGCGTGTCAGGATTTGGAGGTTTGTGGGGTTGAATCAGGTTTTTTTCTTAAAATCGGGACTGGAAGGGATAGGAAAGGGTTCGAGGGTGAACTCATGAAGGGGGGAAATTATTAAAACAGTTTCTCCAAATTTATTTCTACAGAGGGTGAAATTTCGCGAGCATTTGGGGGATGAGGTTTGAGAATTAAGGAGAGGGGCCAAACAAGATAGATTAAATTGGCTCTACTTTTCCCAGAATTTTTCACTGGGACGGAAGCAAAGGGTGTAAACGAGTTGTGAGGTTTGAGGGTTTCGTGGAACCCTTAATGGGAAATGAGAGAGTACTGGGGGTGGGGAATTCAAACAAGAGTTTTTAATGAGGATTGCTACTCCTTAAGGGGCTCACTCTTATTTCACACCCTACTTTATTTTGTTTTTTCCCCTTAATCTTCTCGCTTCCATGCTACTCTCGATCATTAAAGTTTCTTTACTTAATTTCTAGCACAAAAAATCTTAGTCTTGCGAGGTATAATATGTGAGGACGGGATATCTCACAATGCATACTATTTTGCTGAAGAGAACCAAACGGAAGAAAAGGGACCTTATCTCAATAAATTCAATATGGTGATCATCGAAAATTATCGTTGTTCACTAGAAATTCGCGTTATTTTGTCTAAACACGTAGTTAAAATTTACAATGTTAATTTTTAAATTACGCTATTGCGCTACAATTTACATATCAATTACGTTTTGGAAACGATAATTTAGTTAAGATTGAATGGCTGTAAAGTGAACTAAAATATAGCAGCAGTATGATTGTTCGTAGAAAACCAAACGATGGAAATACTAATCGATCGATAATCTAACATCGGAGAAAAAAATTTAGTTCATATTTGGTTGAATGAAATACCGGAAAACGTCCAATTAATGTCCATATTGATGACTAGCATTGGAATCTGATGAAGCATTGGTTGAGAAACTCAGACTGCAACTTTCTCTTCAGAGTTGATGTTCAAGACTGATTTTGAGAGGAATTTTGTTATAAAATATTTAACTGCAATGTAACAGTTTGATTTTAAGCCTGGAGAAAGTGTGTCTTGCAGGGAGGTGATATATTCCAATGGGAAAAAGTAAACATTTAATATTTGGAGAATGTCTCAGTAACTAACCATGGTTTCGGCGCTATGCGCAATTTTTAATGTGTTTCTCACTTGGGTTATTAGGTCCCTTTATATCTCTTCACTTCATGTTTCATGCTTTCCCAAGAGGTATTTGTAACAATCTTTGATTTGAGTTAAAGATGTTGATTCTACAATGAAGATGCAATGAATATGCAATGAATATGCAATGAGCTTATATCATTTGGTTCGTAAGAATTGATAATATATTCTTAAATTGATTATATTCATTGTTGCTAATGTTGCGTCTTGTAGTTTTGCAAGAATGATATGCCTGTATCATTTTTCAAGATTTGGAAACGGTGTATTCAGAGTTTAAGCCTTGGCAATTCAAAAGTTATTAATAGCAAAATATTATCTAAAATGCATTTATGCCTAAAAAGTGGTAGCATAGAGTTTTTAAATGTTTTTCTCGTCCTAACTTGAATGTGTATTGATATTGCGGTTTGAAACTAAATTATATGCTAAAAATGCCTTTAAAATTAATTCTTCGATATTTTTCTCGTCCCAACTTGAAAGTTTGTCCACTTTGCGGTTTGAAATAAAATGGGGTATTATTGTCCAGCCATTCGATTGCGCATTCTATAAACGGGTATTTAATAGAGATTCTTAAATACACGGGATATGCTCGACACCGTTATTTCCGAATGAATCACGTCGAGAAAAATTAATTACATGCATAAAAAACGTAAATATTTGGTCTAAATTAAATCTGGATAGTTTTTGAGCACCATTCTAAAATTGTATTTGTCGTTATAGGCTCCGAGAATAACAATACTTCCCAAATTGGTTGCTAATTGAGGATTCGCAATTATTAGGTGAAAGGTTTCAGGTGATGCTACGCTTTTTAATAGCCTTCCTGGAGGGGCACACGGACAAATGGAAATAGGGCGAAATTCAATTATGCTGGAAAGGAATCCGGGCTCTCACACGTTGAACTACCCGTGAATGTACTGCATTGCAGGACTTAGCTCGGTTGAATTAAAGGATTTTCGATACCACTGATGGATAAAGAACTCCCGTGTTTTTGGGAGGTAAGAATTTTATTTTACCTATTTTTTTCAACTGTGACCACACTCAATTAACCGGCTTAGCGTAGAGAGAGAGCCAATGAAATACGTGAGACCTAGAAGTTGTCTCCACCGGTGCTTTCAGAGATTCTAAACACCAGAGTATGGAGAGTCATTAGTAAAACAAACAGTGCGCAATAAAATAGAGCAGATTTGAAAACTCTGCCTTTTAATTAAAACGATTTGGAAGCCATTAAAAATTCAACGCAGGCCTATTTTGATATACCTCCCCGCTTTTCATTTTTGTTTAAAAAATGGTTTATTATTAATGGTTTTAGCTATTATTTAGACGTGAATGATCGCATTTATCTTTATCTATTTGTTTCGAGCATGTATACGATAAAGGGTGCGCGGGCTAAGTCGTGATATGATGTTTGTGAAGCTGTTGTACAGTGAGCAACCATCTCCCTTGATGACTGCTGCTTCGTCGGTGCAGGTGACCGTATCTACCACGTGCATTGGCCATCATATCTATTGAATTTGAAACGATAGAAAAATTGCAAACATGACGTAGAGTTCTTGAATTAGAAAAGCCTTTCCTCTGAAGGGGCGTCAATACCCAAAAATAGGAATAATGACGAGTGACCATGTACCCGATGTTAATTCGACACCCGGGTATTAATGTTTTTACCGGTACCCGGGATTTCGAGAACTTCCCGGGTAATCACGATAAGTAACTTATTTTCATGAAGGAATTGTTAGGTATTGGGTTGGCTGTCCTGATGTGTATTTACACCAGAATGGTAACTGTGTTATCATCATAGGTATAACAACTACATATAATAGCAAGACACTTTACTATTTCCAGAAAAGTGAGAAAGAATGTGTGTGACATTTAGGAACAAAACTCTGACCTGAAGGAAATAGTATTAGGTTAGAGTGCATCAAGAAAATTAACTTTTAAGTTAACGTCTATGTCAGTCACATATTTTACAGCGCCATTTTTAAACAAAAGAAAGGAACTTACGTGAAGTAGATGATTAAGTTTGTGGAAAGGCTGTACTTTGTTCACAAATATCTTTCTTACATTATTGAAAGGGAAAATTTAAGAGGAATATTTCAATGTTCTGACTAGAGAGAAAATAAAAGAGTAGAATATGTGTTGGTTTGAACCCGTTGAACAGAATTCAGAGACGTTTGTGGGTAAGAGAGTAATAGGCGTGAGACTACTAGGTCAAAGAAATAAAGGTGGACCCAAGATGAGATGGGAAGATAGTGTGTTGAGGAAATTAAGGAGAGCGAAGTGGTGAGAGAGGATGCACAAGATTAAGCAATAAGGAGAACACTGACGAGAGAAGCAGACCCCAACTTGGGAAAAAGAATAGTGCAGAAAAAGAAGTAAACTTCGTAAGTCACGTATTTTACGGCATCATTTTAAATCACAGAAATGAAGGAATGTGGATGAGATGATTAGGAGTACGGGAAGGATGTGCTTTGTTCCCAAGTACCCTCAATTCATTGTTGAAAGGACAATGGAAGGACAATAGTATTAAATAGGAGAAATAAGATTTTTTAAAATTCAGAAATATCAGTTACAAATGCGTGGTATCAGCTTCAAAATCCGTTATTATGGAATATTACGGTTTTTGAGAACTTTTCGAGTGCTCCGATTTGCGTGCCATACCCGGGTACTGAAGCTTTAGAGCTAAGCCCTGATACCGGGATTTTTCAAAATTTTACCTTAGTATCCGAGCTTAACCTGGACTAATGTATCGGGTATCCGGCTATACCAAGTTACGGGTATTGGCATTCATACCCAAAACCCCCTCCTAGAGATTGCCACATTTTTGCCAACACACGAGAATCATTCTTACAGAGATTACATCCTTTGCAGCGCTGGAGTCAACTAGAGAGTGCCATTTAGAAGACTCTTCTAATTGTCCTTAGATATTCTTTATTGTAATTAGAAGACTCTTCTAATTATCCATAGAATTCGTGATATTGAGAAAGTTTCAAGGGGACCATACAGTATGATGACTGTATTGCTCTATTGTTTTTTTAAATACCCTTTACTATAAAAAGCTGTCTTCGGACGTCAACCTGAATTTCGGCAATGAAATCTGTAACAGAGTAAGACGTCACATTTTGAGAGTGGTAGGAATTAATGAAAATATAAAGAGGCATATTATATATGGCACATTTCGAGGTGTTAAGATTTCTTAAAAATATAGTGGGAACATCTTCTAACGAATGGAAAGAATAACCAATGAAGACCAAGGATGTACCTATTACATAACGCGATTTATCAGCGACGCCAAAATGAGGAATTATGGAGTAACTAAGCGTGCAGCTGAAAAGAGAATGAATTAGCTGAACACACTTGAACGCCTCGTTGTATTGCTAAGTAAATTAATTAAAATAAATTTTCAATAATAGAAAAATTAATAGTGTGTTTTTATACTATTACTTGGAAAAGCTTTAGCTACAAGTTACTTACAGAACAATTTTGCTCTAGTTCGTTATAGTGAAGGGCCAATCACGATGCATTCGTTTAGGAGCTCAAAATATGAGGTTTTTCCGTTCTTATCATAATAATATTTAGATCAGATTATCATGATATCAGATTTTTACAAATTTGTTTGCTATCAATCAACGCTATAAATGACATGATTTAATTTGATGAGAAAATTACTGAAATAGCTTTTCCAATTTTTAGGGATAATACTCTTTAAAATCGGGTCACACAATTTTGAAACGGACAGTAGATGTACGTCGTTATTATTATAGGACGAATAGGTGCAGATTGTTTCAATCATAAATTAAAGAACCATACGTTACGATAGTACAGGTGAATATTTATAAATACGCATTCGGCCATATTGAATGGATCAGTTATGAAGTTAATGCTTATCAAACATAGGTAGGTACTAGTAGAGGAATTTTCATGGCACCGAAATGATTCATCTAGAAAAATGCTTAGCACTTTGTATAGTATTATTGTAAAACATACGTACGATAGCCATGTTGGGTAATTCATTTATCGTGAAAAGCAGTGCTCACTTTCTTTCGTTAATACGCCATCTACTCTCTTCTCATGGTTCCAATAAACCAAGGGAACCTTTCCGTTCAAGGTGCTGAAGCTGATGTAGATTGGAACACGTTAACACACTTTAGCGCAGACGATCTACGACGAATGGAATGATTTGGGCAAAGGGAAACGCTCGGTAACCTGCCAGTGGGTAGCATTTTTCAGGTTCACAATAGTCACCACCGAATATTTACTCAAATTTTGATGATATCGGTACTAGCCACGGTTTTACATTTACGGAGTCACCCGCAAGTGCATATAAGTGCGAAATTCCACAGAGGAGAAATTTGTGTAAATTTTTTTGTAAAAACATGTCAAAACGAGCGAACACCTCATTGTGTTCACAGTTTGGCTTTTACTTGGTGGACTAGGGACTGTGGCGCTATGCGCACACTTTAGACTGTTTCGTTACGTTGTATGTCCGGCTGTCTTGAACATCTTGTTCCTTTAGTGCCCACGAATATCCACAGGGGAGGAGGACGCCTCGGTGGCATAACTGACCATAGCAATCGGCGCGATACGAGAGGGATCCGGGTTCGAGTTTCGGTCAAGGTGAATGATTCTTCCTCTGTGGAATTTGCAGGAATGCATTATGCTTGGTTATCGAATTTGGTCAAATTACTAATTTTAGAGCCTAATCTTTTCAGCAAAGAGTAATTGAAAACTTATCATTACGTTATCTTACGTACATTTTTCATGTGAGATGCCTTTACAGAAAATCAAAATGTAAGCAGTAATCGCAGCTGAAATTATTGAAGTTCTTTTATTAGAAGTACCATATACTTAGAGCATGTATACAATGGAGGCGCTGATGGCCCAGGCGTGTGACGTCAGACAAGACAAGGCTGACGATATTACTTATAAAGCCCATGATAAAAAGACATTTATACTATGCAAAAATATGTCGTCTCTGGGGTTATAGATACTTCTTTTAAATTTTAAACGAATATCGTAATTTGTAAAAGACAATTACTGACGGAGAAGGCATCATTCGCGATTAGTAATGACAAACCGCCTCTCTTCGCGTTTTCTGGGCAATTGAAAGCAGAGTAGAAAAAAGGCATTACGAAAATATCTTTAAGAACACCAACTTTGAATCGTATGAGTAATTTATTTTAGTTTTGCACGCGGACTCCTGGCTGAAGCATATGAACACATCAAACAGTTTCTATGTCTGACGTCACATGTACCAGCTTGCTCTGGCTCCACTAACTTTACATTGCTAGATTCAATCCAAGGTAATAGGGCAGTTGAAATATTCTGATTTCGCTTAGAAACAAATGAAAAATGAACAATTTTTTCCCGATCGTATGATTTAAACAAAGGCCACCATCATGGATTCTTCGGTCACGTGATTCCCTTCACCAAACGTCAATGGACGTGTTTGCTGATTGGCTGCATTTCTAACGGCCAACTGCGCTACTATCTTGGATGCATTATATAGGCTCTGCCTCCGATCTGTTTTGAAATAAGCTACCCAGAGCGCAGGGTCTGAAACGAATGGAAAGCAAGGGCGCTCTCGTGTCGCGGAGTAAGCAGCACACTAGAGAGAATGGAAAGTTCCCAGAATTTCGAGCAACTTTAATAGCGCTTCCTTTCGCCTTAATGTTGTGCAAGGAGATGACCTCGAACAGTTACTATCGCGCACCCTCAGGCTTTACTGGTATAGCAGTTTTCTGTGACGTTTGTGTACTTCCTGCTCGTCGAGAAAACACCCAAGGGCAAATGAAAACTGGTAAAAGTAACATGACAGTTTTGGTAACAAGGACGCTAATAAGCTAAGAAGAAAGCGCGCTTTTTAGGATTGGCGGCGTTGCTGCGTTCGCCCTGATGTACGCTCTGCGGAATATTTTAGGCACAATTCTAGCGTCAGAAAGACAATTCGTTACGCTTCTCCGGATTTTTATTTTTCGGTGCCGAATCAGTGAGATGAGATCTCCAACCTCGAATTATTTTCCGTGCAGTTTTTTTTTAAATTTAAATTATTATTGTCGCGGTGCGTGAGGATACACAGATCTCGTTAGTTGCGGAATCCGCCGTGGCCGCACGTGATGGACCGCGTCGCCGCCGTCGCAATTAAAGTGGATTGTTCACTTTTGCGAGCGCATTTGTGTGCGTCTCCCTTTTCTTTTTTTATATTTCATTTCTCTCTCTCTCTCTCTCCTGTCTCCGCAGAAGGGAAAGAGAATTTAAGCTTTGCGCTGTGGGAAATGAAAGACCGGGAAATGGAGTACGAGAGGTGGTGCGGATTTCGGCTATGGGCTATAAATTGGAACGTGGATAATTGGGCAGGGAGGCTAGGAGGAAAAGGGAATTTCCGTTCTTGTTTTCTTCATGTTTTTTTATATAATTATTCACCCCGTTTTAAACCAGAGTTCCGATGGGGTTTCGTCCACCAGGGCGGCGGATGCATCACCAAAGCATCCTGCACGGTGGCGCCGCCAGACGGCGGGAATTTCCGGTCAAATGCGACCAATTGCGTGGAAGACGCGGGTAAACATTTGACTCTCGTTTTGGGTGGCTTCCCCCATGTAGGATTTTTACTTTTTTTTCTTCGTTGCGGAGACAATGAGAATGAAGGGTGCGCTGAAGAGGGAAAGAGTGAGTTTGGGAGGCGGACAACACGAAATTTCAATCAAACGATTGCGCCCAACGATCAAGGGAGAAAATGAGACCGCCGATTTGGAATTGTGAGCATAATTGCACTTGTTTGCGGCAGTGATTGTGCGTGCACACAGAGTTAATTCAACCAAGTTGATCATCGCATTCAGTTGCAGCACGATATTTGCAACTATTGCCGAAGCAAATTTCTCCCGTAATTTGGGGAATTGGTCGTGACTTTGTGATTCAACATGATCAAGAAATTGCCACATTTTTATTCACACAATTTAAAGTCCACCCCTAACGGTTTGAAATAAAAGTTTTTGCTGCTTGAAAATTCTTAGCTAGACAGCAGATCTGTCGACCACTGTATCTTTCATGTAACTGAAAATGCATTATTTTCAGTCCGAAGGGACATCGTATAAGATTAGGCCGAGAAAAAGAGATGGTAGAAAATTAGGCTGGAGAAGAAAAGCATCAATCTTGACAAAGGTTTTCCGCTAAGCTGCGCGTGGAAACCATCCTTGAAATGATTAGAAATATAGCCGGAAGATTCTAATTATTCACACCCGGTTCTAACCCCATCATTAGGTTGCCTGGGCCTGATTAGTCCCAAGGGTTGGATGATTGCGGATCTGTACCCTTAAATTTTTCCACGTTTCATCAAATATTCAAATTCATCTGAAGAAAACTGAGTGCTATTAATTTTTGACAATCATGCCTGTCATTTTACCCTTCAGGTTCTTGTCATGGCAAATGAAAACGATGTGATTATTCTTACTTCACCACAACACAGCTGCAAAACAATGAACAACTGGATGTAAACTTTTATGGTCCATTTAAAACATACTATATCTCAACAGTTGACACCTGGAACAAACAGCATCCAGGGTGTGTGTTTGTTGTGTATAACAGAGCAAGCTGTGTGGGTAAGGCATATGCAAAAGACATGACACCCACCACAATAAAAAACGGCTTTAAGAGGTGTATTGTATTTCCATTTGACCGCAACATTTTCACGGAGTCTGATTTCATAATGATTAAGTTAACACACATTCCAGATCCTAGTGTGCTTTCAGCTTTTCTAGAAACCATTCAATGACTGGCCCACACACCAATATTAGACTCTCCATTGCAAGGAAAAAGTGTGCTGCAGACTCACAGAGTTGCTGTAAGACTGCATTTTATAGACCAGAAGAAGTGTTAGGCTATAAAGCAAGTTCAAAATGGCGTAAGACCTCTCGATAAAAAGGGAGAAGTTTAATTGCTACAGGCACTCCAGAAATGATGGCCTTAGGGAAAAATATGCCCAAAGACATGGGAAGAGACCTAAAGCTCAAAAGAAGCTTTTTTCAAAAGCAATTAGTGAGGATGAAGATGAAATTGAACACTGCTGTTCAGATTCAAAAATGGAAGAAGACAATAGCTTTGCAGTCAAGGAACCTAAAGTACACTTAGGTGAGTTAGTGCACTCTCCAAGGGAAGGAGAATTTTTATTGGTTTTCTCTCTCCTAGACGACTGAGAAAACGCAGCAGAAAAGCCCGAAAGCGGTTGTTAGTGGAGGAACAATGGGTAGGGTGATTCAGGTCATTTGTTGTCTCCTTCCAACCGGAGTTCGCCACTGGGGTGGGGAAAGAAAGGAAAGGATGGCGGGATAAGGTCATATAAGAGGTTCTTCTTGTCACACCTCCCGGTTCTGATCAAATGGTAATATAGATTTAAGATGGAGAAATGATGTTCAAATTTAATTTAGGTTAACGACTTATCCACTTATTGCGATTGCAAAAATTATGTGGTAAGGAGTCACGCGCACAGGTGCAAAGATATACACCTAAGAGGGTGAAATTCGCAATGAAACATTCAATTGATTTGACCAAGATTCGAACCCTGATCTCCGAATTGTCGGCTTGGTGTGTTGGCTAGTTACACCACCATGCCATCATAATAACCCAACCCAACCAAACCCAATAAACCCAAAATTGTTGCTTAGGAACGACTCACGTTTTGGCAAATTTTCCAATTAATGCGTTTGCACAAATGATGTGGTAGGTGTAGTGTGTAGGTGTATATGTAGTTAAACAATATGATTATTTTCATTTTATTCATGATAATTTCCCTCTTATTAAATGCATCTAGGTGCCATCATTAATTTTGTAATCGTGGAGTACTCAGTTGTTAGTCTGAATAATGAGATTTCTCCATGGGGTGCTTAGCTAAATGGGATCTGAGGTCTGTGGTGGAAAAGCACTTTTTGTGTTCACTCACAAGTGTTCTGAAAATTTTCCCGGTTCAACCCCCGTATACCTCACTATACGAGTTGAACGGTTATCTTTCCTCATCAACTTTTCGCAGGACTCCTTCATCCGTGATTATATTCATTCTGATTAACTCCATCCTTCATCCATATCGCCACTTTTCGATTGATTCCAATTCTTCTACATTCTGTTAGAAGTCAAATAGGAATCCGGATATTTCGTAATTTAAAATTTTATATTGAGCATGCGATGAATAGCGTTGGTAATTAGTTGGATTGATCGTGAACCAAAAATAAATTACTCAGTTTGGGGCCATTGTGAAATGGGAAAAATAAAGGAAGTCGCTGAAATGGAGTGCGTGAAAAATGAAATGCCCCACGTTGGAGCAGACTCCGCTGCTGATGAAAAAAGCTCATTAAAGAAATCCCAACTTTTCCGTGCTCGAATGCACGTCCCGTGGAATAAAATGAACCCTTCAGCGGAAATCGTGTCCTCGCATAGCGAAGGAATAATAAAAAAAAATTTCCTCAATATATCTTGTTTACTCTAGGACCGGGGGAAATATGCTCCACGAATACACCTCGTGCCGTCCAGCGATAACGTGGGAGCGCAGAAGCGCGTATAGTTGCATTCATGACTGTTGTTTTTCTTTAGAAATTTATCTGCTCTTAATTGATTGTTTTTTTACAACGACTGTAAAAAACCTCGGAGTTTCAGGTGAAGGAGTGTTTCTTTAATGAACGCAACGTTACCTCGCATTTAATTGGCCTTTTCGGAGGACGAGCAATAAGAACAACTCTAGAAAGAATGGCCATCATCACACAGCGTTGGAGGAGGAGGAAGTAAAAAAATAAATATTTCCAATACAAATTGGGCAGTACATGACGCCGATTAATTCTTTTAAAGCTTCAAGTGAGGAATAAAATAAATTGAAATCATCTTCAATTCACTGAATAAATGAATTTTGAATTATGAATTATGAATTTTTCCTTGAATCAGAAATGCCGTGATTATACGAAATGCTGTGAGTCAATTGACGAAATCATTTTGAGTCAAATAGAAGAAGAATAGGTTATTGGTGTGATTTACATTCCATATTTTTAAATTTTATGAACAAGGGGAGGAATTGAGACTTCCTAAAACAAAATGAAATTGTTGATACCCTTCCCTCAATTTTACTTATTTAAATTAGTATGTGTTCAATACCCAATCACCTCTCCTCACTTTTCTTAACCTGATGATAGTCGAAGTAAATTTGTGGAATCGTATTATAGTTTAAGAATAAATCACCTTTAATTTTCCACAAGATTTTAATGTAAGCGGCCGGAACTCTGGTGATGATGTCCGGTCGGTTATATTAAAACCATGTGGAAAATTACAAAGTTATACATTCTTCAACTCCTTACTGTTCGCCTACCCCTGACTCCAGATCACTCGCCACTAAAGTTGACGCAACGTAACCTTAGCCACAGTCCCTCTAATTCTTCTCATTTCCCAGAACCTCCTTCCCTTCCCCAGCCACGCAATACTCATTAACAACCCTCGCCCCACCACTACCCTCCACCTTCTTTTAATCTGGTTTATGTATATTCCTGATAATCCAAGGGAAAAAGACATTCGAAATGGCATATGGTGCCGAAACCATGGTAGGCTATTAGAAATTAAACCTGTGTGATATATCCTATTTTTCATTTTTGATGCCCTTGTGCAAACAAAATTGTTGTTCCACAAATAATATACCGGCCGCAAAGTGAGAAGAGAATCATACCTAATGACTAAATATCCCTTATGTTATGCTGCGCTTGTTTTCTATCTATGGGAAAAATAAGTGGGTGAAGAAGTGTTTCTTCAATGAATGGTATGTTTCTTCGCATTTTATTTTCCACTTTAGTGAGTATGCTGTGCAGTGAGGACAGATATAAAGTCATTATCACTAAACGATGGGAGCTACGAAAGTTATAAAAAAGCACAAGCGATGCATTACTCTAATTAGTTCATATTGCACATCGTAGATGTGGAACACTTCAACGAATGAGTGTTTATCTAGGGAAGCGAAAATCGTGCACCATAAAAGTGCTTTCATCCACAATTCATCGTATTGTAGTGAAACTTGGGTACGTCAGGATTAGAATAAAAGTAGGCTAAATGCGTTAGGAACCGAGTACCTGATAGTTTTGTGGCTAAAGTAGGATGGATAGGAAAAGGAATGAGTGGGTCATGAAAGGATATGGGTTGAATGCTCCAGTAATGGATATATATGTTAGAAATGTGCTTTGCTGGCATGTCCATTTTGAGATTATGGATAAGAGTCGAATTATATATCATTGTAGAGTTAATGGCGTTAAGAGGAAGGGATAGATCGCCAAAGTTATAAGGTGAGTGTGGTAAGATTCTCACTAAGGGAGGAATGTTAGGAGTCTTAAGAGTGGGAAGCCATGCATGAATGTAATGGAAAAGAAATAGGTATGCTAGGGCAGGGTATTATGAAGGAAATTGTAGAGAGAGAACCAGTTTCCTAAGCCTATACTAAGCAATAACTAAGCTCTTTGGCGTTGCCTACCTTAAACAGGAATGACATAATGGGTGTGTATGATTACATATATTGCAACTGAGTTTTTTCGACCCCTAATCTCTGAAAAAATACTTGATTGTTATTTCTTCTTGTTTATCCACGAATTAAATATGAAATTGCAACATCATCAGTAGTCATAAATTTAAAGATTCGGTTGTGGAAGATCCCTGTTCCTTTCTTATTGAAGCTCAATTCCCAAGTCCTACATAATCCTTCATATCGGTATCCTTCATAGTACACAGGTACTTCACGTATTGCAAATATATCTTTGTTCTTCCTCGCTAATTTTTCACATCGTATTTTACTCTTCAGGAGGCAGTTATACCTCGGAGAGCCTCTCATGTTTTTGTTTTTTTAACAACGCAGAGTTTTCGGCGAACATGTTTTCTTCCTAGCTCTTTGCACGCCTTCTGCATTGGAAACTTATGAATATGTCATCATCAAGAATGAGAAACGTTGTTGAATTTTTATTATTATATTTAATGTAGGTCACTTTGCAGATACAGATATATTTGGCTATCTCCGTTCTCTTCTTAAATCTGTAAAGAATGGAAGTGTACGCGAAGAAAAAATGGAACTTTGTGATCTCCCAACTATTTAGTATATATGATTTCTAGGTATAGTGCAATTTCTGAAGGCAGAGCTTGATGTAGTGGGCAAGGAATTTGATCGGGCGCAGGGGATTTTTGTTTGGGTTAATGCTTGTAAGATAATTCTCAATACCTCGACAAGAAATGATTATTTCAGGTAGTGGCGCATATATGGGGGGTGGCCCAGGGCTCCCCCCCTTCCCCCCCCCCCCCCCGAAATATAAGGCCGCGGCGAGAGGCGCATGCGCGGATACCTAAAATACAGCTGGTCGCCGCTAGCTATCCGGTCTTGGTTCCTCCCCAAAGTTATAACCTATATCCGCCACTGATTTCAGGCATACTTTGTTGCAATATATTAGGTATATAAATAATGAATCCTACGAGCTTGAATTGAATTGAAAACAGTCTTTATTGTTCTGGGACTTTAAGTCCCCTGGGAAATTGAAAAATAATTACATGCCTCAACAAATGGGGTCAATAGTGACAACAATACATACTAATAACACTAAGGAGCACTATATATAAACAAAAAATGAGCAATGAGTACGATTATACATAACATGTGAAAATCAGGGCAACAGTACACAGATTTAAAATAACACATTAGGGATTGAGAAATTAAAACAGGCAGCATAGATAATCAATCGCATTACTTACACATTATGCATTAAGTATAATGGAATATAAAGTAATAGACGCAACACCAAACAGTATGATAATACGATAGAGCATTACGAATCTCATTCAACAATGCAATGCACAGATATGAAATCACATTTCAAGAATTGATCATATCGATTTGATATGAGAAGATTAAGCTAAGCTACATAAACGATCAGTCATATCTGTCATAAACATTGAAATTGTAGCAGAGGTTCTAAAATTTTCAGATAAAAAATTCCATAGCTTGCAGGAGGAAATGAAGAAGGAGTGCTCAAATATTAAAGAATGGTATTTAGGAACATAGAATATCTCAGTGATTCGAGTAGATCTTTTTCCGGTATTTGCATTATATATAAAGTTTTCATACAAATACGACGGATTTTTCGATTTCAGTACCTTGAACAAGCATAAAGCAAAATAATATTGCTTTAAAAACACTTCAAAAATATATTTTCCATGCCTAGGAATTTTCTAAACTATCGAAGTTTCACTGCTCTTGAGGGCCTTGAAAGGGCTTGCTACATCAAGGAAGTATAGGTGGCTTTACGCATGGAGGTTACTTCTATGTCGGCAGCCTTGCAAGTCACTTGCTAGTGGTACTTCGATGCGTATGCATGGACTTCATTGGCATTTGAGCTCGATATCGGTGGTAATCGTCCGGGCTACTCACTTTCAAGGAAAATAGATCAGCTTCTATTTTGCCTGAAAGTAACCTTTCGATTCTGTGATAAATCACATCGCATTCGGTGAT
The DNA here is from genome assembly GCA_963573305.1 of Pyrrhosoma nymphula. Taxonomy (NCBI): domain Eukaryota; kingdom Metazoa; phylum Arthropoda; class Insecta; order Odonata; family Coenagrionidae; genus Pyrrhosoma; species Pyrrhosoma nymphula. The sequence continues at coordinate 61,337,875 of OY754338.1, read as the reverse complement.
ATCTTGGTCACATGACTGCAAGTGGAGATAAAAATGTAAGCAGCAAATAAAAATTAGCAGGAGGACTCATTGTTACAAATGAGCCGTTGGGAGTAAGAATGGTGTAAGCCAAAATGTTCACTTTTTAGAAAGTCGGGCTCAAAGTGGAAGAAATGAAAAATTAAACCTTAAGTACTGCTTTTTGTGTAATAGCACTGAAGTTAGACTAACATTAATCATTCACAAAACAGAATGCCGGGAGAGGAATGCTTATGCGTACTCAGCTGAAGTGTGGCAAAAACTGACTCACGCGACTTTCGCTCCCAACGGCTCTCATGAACTACACTACTTGTACATTGAAATGTTTTTCTACGTTTAGGAAAACACAAAATAAAGACTTATTGCTATTGTAGTATTGACTAATAAGAATTATAACAATTATTATTCTCTATTCAAGTACAAATTTATGAAATCCACCAATGTTTGCTGGACTCTTAAAAGAGCGATGTGCGAACGCAATTATCGCCGAATTCGGGTGATTTTCGAAAGTACCACATTCATTGTTTGCTTCCGTCATTCATTTCTCTGTGGGAAATAAATCGTAATTAATGTGTAAGCAGAACTATGCTCCGCAAGTAGCGATAAAGTTCGAGACATCGCAACACTCGCTACTTCCATAGAAGTCAACTTCCATGTGTAAGGATGGGTTTACTCTTGCAAGTTACTTCCGCAAGTTTCTTCTGCAAGAGCTTGCGTGGAATTTTGCTGTGACGAGAACTTTTTCGCTAGTTAGTGCAAAGACAGATTGGTTGCAGTTTACATTAGCAGCATTACGCTTCTGCAAGCGACTTGCCAATGCTTTTAAAATTTCTACAAGCGGATTTTCAGAGCCGTTTAAACGTGCAATTTACGTCAAAAGTCGCTTTCAGCAAGTTGCTTGCGCAATAAACTTGCCAGTATAAACCCACCTTCAAGCCACTTTTAAGGGAATGGGTCCCGGGGGTGAATTGGGGTAGGGTGAGTGGAGAGGGGTGTAAGGAATGCAACGGCCGCGTGAATAAGACCGGTGGAAACTTCATTGTTGGAGGTGGGAGGGCTGGCATAGGGGGAGGATTGACATAAATTGAATGAAATTCCGTGCGGTGGGATGTTCGGTCGCTATAAGGAGTAAGACGGTGTGTCGGTGTCCTTTAAAAGCTGCGGACGGATAGGGCTCACCTTTAATAGAGAGGGGTTTCAAGGGCTTATGCTCCCTTGATGATAATAAGAGTAGGAACGGTGAAATGTCAATGATGTGTTTCCGACCGCTGAAGCCTGGTTGATTACTTTCTGTTCCGTCATCGCCATATAATTGTCGCAGGTTCGAATCCTGTTATCGTTTAGGATACTATGTATTATGGTCGTTTTATATGAAGTTTATTCCATGGCTGAGAGTCGAACTCGAACTATAAACTGGCTTCTGAAAGTCACGAATGAACCCAATGACAAACATTAGCGATTTATGCTAATGCATAGTTAGTCGTAGTTACACTAACGTTAGGGTATAATTTGATGCATGTTGGTGACTACTCACCCCCTGCCACACACCCTTGAGGTGGCTTACAGGGTATTTTGTAGGTGTAGATGATGTAGAACCATTTATGTATGACCCATCTATCCGTTTCGATTTCTTGGAGGCGCATGCGCAGAAGATATTTCATTTGTTTGCATTCATTGTCTGGACGTGTTTCTGTCGAAGAGTTCAAGAATTTAACGCTCTATTATTAGAATTCCAGAATTTTGAAGAAAAAATCCTTATTCTGCTTGGAGGGAGAAATGGCTGTAGTTTTCTTTTGGCTATTTTAAGGTGGCTGGAGCGATTTTTGTCTATGAACAGATTTACGTGAAATGTTGCATACGTGTTATTATCAATGACATCAAGAGATAAAAGTGAAAAAAATGCAGTTTACCAATTTTGTTTTTTTTTTAAATTCAATGCTGTTTTTACACGTAGCCTTATGGGACATAAGATAAATTTCGCAGTAATTTGATTTCATTCGTACTGATTTTATTCTATGCTCGAGACTTCGTATAAGTATAGAGGTTGCTAACAAGTATGAAGATGGTGTGAAAGCTAATTCAACAATTCGAAAAATCATATTTAAATATAAGTTTCACCTACTTTTAGAGTACCGTGCCGAAAACCGATAATAGCTCAAGAAATGAAATGCTTTAGTTAAGACAAAAATATAATTCTGCTATCATTTTCGCATGCGCATGAATGGTTAATTTTACCTCATAAACAGATGCATCTACTGAAATGAAATGTGGTCCTATTATTTTTTTCGGCTTACCCTAAAAATTATTGAAATGTGAACTCGGTGACCCTCGATTACCTCTCCAGCCACATTGATTGGTAAACTTTACCAAAATTGCATATTTACCCGTAATAGAAAACTCATCTCACATAATATTACACCACTTCACAATTAAAACAATGTACAGTTATTTAAAAGGCCTTCACTCTTCAGTTATTGGTCGTTGGATGCGAGGCTCGGATGTAAAATCAGTAATTATTTCTGTTTTCAATACTAAATATTTGATGATCTGATGATGCATGATATGCCGAAACCTAGGTCGTGTTGTTTCAAATAAAGTGTGGAATCATTATTTAATTCATTAGGACCTATATTGTTGCAAACGTATGTTAATGGGCAAAGCATTTACGTTCATGCATAGACAAATTGGGATATTCAAGGGAAAGAATTCGAGGTGTGCTCTTAGTGGTCATTCTAATTAAACAAAAGCGTTTTAACAGAGATTTAGGTTAGGAAGGGACTTCAACAGCTGTGATCGAAGGCCTCAATAATACGAGTGGTATTATAAACGTTGGCAGCTTTATTTTATTAATCTATTTTTAGTTATTTTACACATTTCTCATTTACCAATACCTTTATGGAATGCTGATCAACTTCACGTGCCTGTTATTTTGTAATGAAACTTGCTTGAAAGCCTGACTGTCGGGGTATGAAAAAGAGACTGAACGTCACTTGGTAGACTTGTGTTTTACAATTTACTACTATTACTGTAGCCTCATCTCCTTTGAAATGTCCCGCATGAATTTATTTTCCGCACAAATTTATAATTCGTAATACCCACGAATTAATATTTTTATTAATACTAATTAGAAGTTGTATGATAACCCTTGTACTGCATGTTAGCATGTTTGTCAACGTAGCACTCCCATGGTTTCTGGCATGACCGCGCATTGTTCTTCTGACTGCATTTTGGTTAGAGGCACTGTATTCCATATATAGGACCTCTACCTTTTGGTCTGCGTCTAGCGGCCTACTTAGGATTGGGGCTTGACCTTGAACTGCATGCATGACTGCATTGTTCTCCTGACTCCTTTTTGGTCCTCGCCTAGCGGCCGGGCTCAAACTTGTAGTATTCATGAATCATTAATAGTATTGCTAATCAGTGTAACCCATGTACCGCATGTTGGCATGATCGTCCAAGTTGCACTTTCCTAGTTTCCGTCTTGGCCATGCATATTTCTCCAGACTGCTCTTTGCGCCTAGTGGTCGGGGGAACGTTCGTGGTTCTAATTCGAACTGGGACGACTGTTGCATGCCTGTTGCAGAATCACCCCGTGCGATACACCGTGGAGGTGGCTTGCGCGGTATTTCGTAGATATAGATGTAACCTACTAGGCTACCGGTCGATCGACAAACATAACTGGAGTGAAGGCTGATGTGGAGACGTCCAGATGGAGAAGATTTTCCCGGATCCCATTTGACGACAGTTTCATTGGCATTCCAACTAGCTGCTTTAGGTCTGAAGTGTCCTACTTGCTGGCGTATTTTTAATTTAACGTCATGGGTCAGCATGGTAGAAAAACCGGAAAACCTTTGTCCGCGTCTTCTTCTAATGTGCATTTTCTTGATGATTTATAATGCTATTCGCCGGCCTCTGGATAACGCCGGGCTCGGTGGCGGCGGGGTAAAGTCATCGCCTGCCAAACCGAGTCGCGGGTTCAAATCCCGCCTGGGTAGGATATTTACACCTCCCAGGGCATGGTTGTGTGTGATCGTCCATGTAATAAATACCTAATAATTGGCTTCGGCTGTTAGGTATATAGAGATTATTAATCTTAAATACCAGTTTGATTAGCACCGCAGTTTAAGAGATAGAGCCAATTTTAAACACAGCAAGATGCAATAATCAAGCCTCTCCGTTCAGTAGTCTATCTATATGGATAATTTTCTAATGGATAATGGAATAAATATATATTATTATTATATTATTATTATTATATATATTAATTTTGTAGCGTGTCAGTCAGTCATCCTGTATCCATTTTGTTTACTTCTGTCACAATTCTTGAGCTAGAGAAATTTGGTTTGGTGCATTAAATGTGGATTCTCTGCCTGTACGATTTGGTAGTAGTTTTGGATTTTTAGCAGTTGGTGGTGCAGAGAAAAATGCAAAAAACCGTGGCTATTAAGCTAATAATGCGTAAAAAATGCTTAACAACGGTGAATTTATTTAGGTTAGCAACGGTGAAGTAAACAAACAGTACTCATTAAATTGCAATCAGTTACAAACCGTGTTGGCATATAAGCGTTGTTAATTTATCTTTTTCAGGTAAATGTTGCTTGCACTACGATATCTATATTATTTTATTTTCATTTCTGTCAAATGAAAGTGGGTTATTTTTTAATTTTGGTGAAGGATCTTAGCCACATGTTTAAGAAGATTTGGAACTATTTTTCACAAAACTGAAGCATATTTGATGAAGTGACTCTGGCATAATACTATAGTTTAGTGGAATTTTTTCACTGGAGTGATTGCTGTAATTCCTGAAGTGTATAGTTCGTATGTAAACCACCAACCTTTTTACACTTACACAGAAGCAGCAGTAAAGTATGTTCGTAGTATTTTCTTTCGGTGAAGGTGAGCTTTCGTCCCGCCAGCGTTTTCGCGAATTTCACCCACTTACAATAGAGATATTGGAACGTAATTCACATCACTTATTAAGCAAACCTTGTGCATTTGTAAAATACTTTCTACACAACAATGCATCAACTACTTTAGGAATGGGAAACTTTCAAACCTTAGAAGTGCGTTTTTTCCTCTCCGCCATCTTGTGAAAAAATGCCGTTTCCTCTTATCCACTGTACGTGGCGCAGCGATCGAGCAGTTGCTTCTCTAGCATATACACACCTCTTCTACACAGTTTCTTCCCTCCTTCCACTCAAACTCGCCCCGCAACAGCCATTTACTTCAATGCAATTCCATTCATTCCACCACAGTAAACATTGCACATTTCACTTCAAATGAAGGATTTACACTTCCTTATCACTCGCAATCATTCCTCTGCACTAATAACATTTCACATTCCACTTTAAATGGAGGATTTAGACTTCCTACTTGTGCATACTACTTCAGCGAGGACACGAGTGTCCATCCCTGGGTAACAAACACCCGTGCCTTTCAAGGAATAACAAGCCTGACTCCGCCGAAACGAAAGTCTGGATCGCAGAAATTTGCGTGTGCGTACACGATTGGCAACTCATGGCGACCATACACCACACAGGCAAGTCATAAATGATTTACACCAACAAGCCCCTCAACTCTCGTTGGTGAATGCATACCGGTTGACTTCTTAACAATTAACTTCCAATTATTGACATTTAATTTCTCCCTTCCACACTACCAGAGAGAACTCCGTCAACAATACTATTTCATTAGCCTCTAACAAAAGCCCACTTATATCAACCTTGTCACCTGAGGGATTCTATTCTTAAAGTAATACGCAGAATAACATTCTAGCCTTCTATCTATGCACACCAAAAATCACCAATAAGCGTGAGGGATTCTATTCTTAAAATAATACGCAGAATAACATTTTAGCCTTCTACCAATGCCCACCAATAATCAAGTCACGCCATTTTCACAGCGAAAATGCACATCCAGTATTATATCTTTCAATGAAAACTCCTCTCCACTTAAACACAACACCCAGATTTATTACAAACAAACGTCTTTCAATTTTCACATTTATTGTAAAAATCACCATTTTGAAACTTCCTCCACGCCCAGAAATGCCCATTTCCACGTTATCAATCCCGCAAAAAATGCGTTTTTCGCTTATCCAATTCACGAAAATGCGTTTTTCACTTTTGAAAATGGCCAAATCGGGCCCGCGTACCGTCCCACCCTAGCACCCCTGTTTCACTCCATAGGCCCGTAAGCTTGTTGGGGGGTGGGGTAAAGGCATATTATAGAAGTGAAATTAGTCTTATCCCTCTACCGGTTGTTCGTGAAAACCTCCAAATATGGCGTCGAAAACGGACGAAAAAATCGAAAAATTGGTCATTTTCAAACGTTTATATCTCAAAACTATTAGTCACACGGGTATTATTCTTAAATTTTTACAAATGCGCGACCTTCCTCTACTCATAGGTATCACATTCAATATCGTCAGTTTCCTATGTTTTTCAAAAAAAAATGTTGACCGTGCGGGACGAAAGCTCACCTTTACCTTTCTTTCAACTAACGAAATTAGTAGACAAGAGTCATGTGTTAATTAGTTAGCGATTAACCTTCTATGAAATTCTTTCTCTCTGGTTTCTTTTATTTCCCTTGATATATAGCTACTTTTACGCGAATGAAGGCGAAATACGGCAATTATTGAAGATATTTAGAAATTATCCGGTGAATGCTTAATTGTATGCCACTTTAAAACAATAAGGTTCATTTCAAATTTCTGTAAACTCAACGTTAATATAATCAATTAAGTGTTTTGATTTTACCGTTTCCTTGATTTGGTTTTATTGCATAAGATATACGATTAGCTAGCGTAAGTGAAATGAACCTTAAGAGTTTTCCATGCATTTAAGTGTCTGGATAAATACCAAAGGTCGTAAACGTTTCAATACATTTGTGTGTGCCGCTGTCTCAATATTGGTACAAACTTCACGTCGAAAGTTTAGAAGTATTACTTATACCATTACGAATGCTATATGAATGTTGCGAGAAACTAACCTTGGAGATAATTCATTACCAGTATTTGTTAATTTATGTAAAATCCCGTGCCTGCTGTTTTTGGGAATTAAAATTCCAGTGGGGCACCTTAAGAGCACACTAGACAGAGACTGCCTGCAAAGCAGGCAGCAGGTCTGCTAGTCTATTACCTAATGTTTTGATTAGGATCTAATCGACCGTAATTCTTTGTGACTCGCTAAATATTTTTTACCTCAAGCACATAAGATTAAGAAGATCGGTTTTGAAATAACTTCAAAGGTTTTCCATAAATTTGACCTACGGACTTAGGTGCACAAAACTGTGAGCATGGTGACGGAAGGAAATTTCAAACTCACCATGGAAAAATCATTTTCTAGGACAGAGATTTGAAAACAGATGACCTTGAGTTTTTATATAGTTAGAATAGTTTTACTGGCTATTATTTTTTATATTGAGTTAAATGAATTTGGCCTCATTCTAAAGAACATATCTCATGTTTTAAACGATATTAAAATTTTTTCCACTTTGCGTGCTACTTTTTGGAACACCTTCCTCAAAATAATAAAAAAAATACGCCTCTGCGGCGGCTCGCTGGATAGCATGCAGATGTAGGTACTAGAATATTGTGACAGATTAAAGGCACAGAGGCTAAATTTTCCGCATCAAATATTGCCACATTAACCAGTTATTTCATTTCTTCGCAAAAGGAATGGTTTTCTTGGCAAATACGTTTCATTCAAGGTTTCAAACAGTTCCTGGTAAATGCACTTATCAAATTCCTGACGAATAGGTTTTTTGCTTTTAATATTGCACATTCACGGAAATTATTTTTAAAGTATCGAAGCTTGCTTTCGTTACATTAGTTCCTAAGTCAACGAAAACTCATTAGAATTTGGAATGAAGGAAGCAGATGTCTCGAATTTCTCGCATGAGACTTGAAGGTAATTATTTTTGCAATATGTAGAAGCTATTTTCATTAGCAGGGAGTTTGAATAAGCTCTCAGTAGTATAAAGTTGTTGGGGGAGGAGTAGTTTCTCTTAGTTCCTAAGAATCTCACATGCATACAGAAAAAAATGTGCGTTAAACTTTCCCGACCTTGCACCAGCACATAAAAAAAATATTGTAGCTTCCCTGAATAATTTTTACCACTTACTGCTCGTCCATACCTTCAATATTCGTAGAACTCCTCCGGACCTGCGAATTCTCTACTTGGTCATGCTACTTTTTCGCCAATTTTTGTACTGAATCGTTATTTTTAAAATGATTTATATCTGCATTGAGATTTTACCTACAACTTCTAACAGATTTTCTGCTCCATATATATATATATCATACAGCACCTCAACCCCAAGGAATTCCCTTATTGGACATTATTTTCCACCAACTCTCATGCATAGATATATGTATATTCCATAGAGCACATACATTTAAATCAATCCTGTAGGTATGGTTTCACATCTAACAGCTTGTCCACACATACTATTTTTCATACATCGCTACACTGCATGATATTTTTTTACTAGACATGCTTTAATTGACATGTTTTACTTATCATTATAAAAATAATTTGGGAATCCAGCGATAAAAATAACATTTTAAAAACTTTTTACGATTTTGCTATTGAACTTAAACTACATTTTAAAGAAAAACACATCACATTGGTTGTCCCATGTGTGGCACAGGATGCAGGGTGGGGATATCTCATTAGGGCCAGCGAATTCCCTGATAGGACGTTGGATACATTCTTCCCATAAGTCTTTCCCGAGGTTTGAATATCCCCTCCACACTGATTCCGACAAATTTCCACACCTCCGCAGCCCAATTAAGGAGGGTTTTTGGGCACTTTGCCACCCTCCTCTTCCGCACCGAAATTCCATCACCTATTCACACGTTTAACCGATACCCGCGAGGGGTAAGAAAAGAGGTGGGAGAAGAGATGACGCGGAAAAAAGCATTTGGGGAGGCAGGGGGGAGAAATGTTGGAGGGAGGATTGTGGGGGGCTGAAAAATTTAGTTTCTAACCACCAACTCCCCCATACACGCACATTTCAACGCTCTCTTCCCCTTTAAACTCCTCTGGACCACACTGAATACATCGACGACTTCAATACGACGCAACTTCCACAGAGTTCACCATTGGAGACCTCCCCCCGCCCCCAGCACCTAACCCCTCTAGCGGCTGGATGCATAAATTAGCTCATTCATCCGGGCAAGGGAGGAGTGTGAGGATAGACCTTTGCGTGCTCTGGAATTATGACTCGGAAGTCTGGAACATAGGGGGTAGAGAGGGCGGTACAGGGGGAAAGGGATACAGTTTCCCCGAGGGCAGAGAAATGATGTTGAGGAACTGGGAAGCGGTTGTGTGTGATCGCACGCTTGCATGTTAGGCTGGCTGGGGAGAACAAGCCTACATACTTACTACTACTGCTGTTGGTGAACGTGAGAGAGGAAGGGTAAGAGAAGAAGAAATACCTGTGGTTGTGAGAGTGTGTTAAGAATGGAGAATAGGGCTGGAGCGAAAGGTGGTGGAGGGGAATTTCACGCCGAGCCTGCCCCCTTGCGAATGGAGGCGCAGCAATGCCCACACAATTCCGAGCGCCTCCCGCGGCTGGAATGGAAAGCGCCGGAATCTCCCGTAGTGGTGGGAGCGATCGCGGGGTGGGTTTTGGATGTGCTGATTCAGCCCCAACTCGACAAATTCCCTTTCATTTTAATCCTCCGGGAAAAAAACCACCGTAACCTTACTCTTACCCAACCAGGTAGAACGCAGATGCATATTGCATGCATCTGCATCCACGAAATACCGTGCAAGCCACTTCCAGGATGGGCTGCACGGGGTGATTTCACTCCAGCCATGCTCTACTCGTCCTATTAAGGCGAGAGACCGTTAATATATATGTATTTTGCAACTACACAATGGACAGAGACTCAAGACTTATGTAGAAAACATGCACGGCATGCTGTTAGTACTAGGTAACAGATAAGGATTCAAGTATTAGGGATTACTACTACTACTAAGAGCGACACTACCTATCGATAAACCTAGTTCAAAGTCTCATTGGCAGCTGTTATGGTCCCTTATCGTTCGTGGGAAAAATTACATTTTAAATCTGTCCGTTCTGCAGTCTAGTTCCCTAATTTTATTCTCATGATCTAATATTCCGTAGTATGTCGGATTTCGTAAAATATTATCAACGTCGTCAGAGAATACACTGGTTTGGAACTTATAAAATAGATTGAGTGTAAATTTTAATCGACGGTCTGAAAGCTTTTCCCATCCCAGTTGCTGCAAAAGGTCAGTAACACTAACGAGATTATCATAACGGCCTTTAACGTATCTTGCCGATCTTCGCTGAACGCGTTCTAACTCAGTTTTCAAGCCTGCCTCTTAAGAATCCCAAATGATGGCAGCATATTCCAAGTGGGGTCTAATAAGGGAGTAGTAGCTGATTTCCCTAACTAGATGTAGGTTCTAGGGTCCCGAGTAATTGTGACATCTAAGTATTTAAAGGAGTCAACGTTTACTCTGTACAATTAAACTATTTTGTAATATAATTTTGGTATTCTTTTTTCTCCAAAATAGCACAGTCACGGTTTTCTTTGGGTTTTAATTCCAACTGTCATTTTTCGCACCAGGCTTGGATCGCTACCAGATCCTTGGTAACTGCTATAAGCCCCTATTTTCTGTTTTCCTCTGTATAAAACTACGTCGTCAGCAAATAGTTAAGTTTACATTCAACTACGGTGCTGATGTCGTTAATATATAGTTGAAATATAAGAGGACCCATGAAACTTCCCTGGGAAACGCACGATTTGACGTTAGTAGTGACCATTTATAGCGACTCGTTTTTCGCGCTCCTTTAAGAACTGATTAACCCAGCTTATGAGATTTTTATCCATCTCATAGGATTCTAACTTCACGAGCAATTTAAAATGAGGCACTTTGTCGGATGCCTTTTTAAAATCAATGAATACCGAGTAAACTTGAATGTTATTTTCAACCGAGATTAACATATCGTGTACGAAGAAACCCAGATGAGTTACGCAAGATCTACCCTTTCAAAATCCGTGGTGGTTGTTAATTATCAATTCATCTATATTTTAATTCCCCATGTCTGAAAAACATTATATTATCAATTGTCTTATACGTCGATGTGAGAGGTATATATTGGTCGTTAGTGGGCTCCCTTAGTTACGGAGTTTAGTTTTACGGAGTCCAAGCTCGTGTATAGAGGCAGCGGAAAAACGCGCGGTCCCCAGTGCTGGCCCGCGGGAGGGCTTGTTCAAACAGCCCTGAGGGAGGCTCCCCCGTGGAGGATGGGGAGGGATGCTGGTTTATCCTGACCGGAGAGGGTCCGGCCACAAAGTTAAAATATTTAACGCCAGGGTTCATATGTCACTGGGTTCCTCTTTGAGGGCAAGGTCCTACGTCCCAGGTCATGACTTGAAATCATGATACAACTTGATTTCATCATATTGGCTCGGTCTCGAAGTATTGTATAGTACTGTCACTGTGCAGTGAGGAAGCTAAATTACTCGTAAATGGGTTGTTATAGTGCTCCGTTTTGTACGAACACATTGGAAAATTTTGGATTATCTCGTTATCCTGCTGACCCGACGAGAGAAAAGTTGCGAGTGAACTGTCGGCGAGACAAGTGGAAACCTACGAATGGATTGCGCTTGTGTTAGATAATCTGATGCATGATGTTTCAATCAATTAAGGCTATTGTTGAAGCAAGGGCTTCCGCAGTGGATTGATATGTTAAATCCCATTTCTTCAGGTGCAACTGCGTGTGTCAGCGTTCACGTGAAGACAGTTTCTCCTCCATTACAGGAGGCGTGTTTAGGTTGAAGTCGCCTACTATAATGGAGGAGAAACTGTTGTCACCCAAACGCTGGCACACGCAGTTACACCTATAAGAGTGGAATCCAACGATTAAGACTATATTTGCTATTGATTGTCATTCATTCCCGTTGGGAAATGTGATTAGAGCGATTAAAGTAATTGATAAATGTTGAAGTATTAAATTAATTATCGAAATGTTAATTTAAATTAAGAAAAGAAAAACAATTGAATTCTCATGGAGGGCAAGTTTGTTTACACAACACTTGGAATTCACACTTAAAACAGGCACCAACAAGATTTGTTAGGGATATAAATTTAATTTCTTTTTATATTAATCTGTATCTGCGAGTTGAGTTAATTAGTTAAAATAATAAAACTCAATAAGAAAGTCCAGTTTTGACGTGATTAAGAAAAACGTGCTCGCGGGACCATCATGATACCATCTGTGTTGGTTGGATTTAATTCTTAGATCGTTGGAACACGTTTTGTATTATTCAGTATCACAAATACGCTAGTCATATTTTAAAGTACTCTATATCTGTTGAATATTTCTTGTTTTTAATGCCAAAGCGTGAGTTGTGCGTGTACTCCAAACGTATGGGGTTTGCTTATAGATCGTTCTTTTTTCAAATTAATTGATTGTGGCGATACTTGGTGGAAATTATTGATAGAATTCATGATGAGAAAAAAACTCTTTGTCTTGATAATGACACTTTAGATGTCGAAACCGGTTGACAGCAATAAAAAATATTGGAATTTGTACTGTGTTTTTTTTCTTCTCATCATGAGTTCTTTTTTGTACTACGAAGGACAAATGCAACCATTCTAGTAAAACTCGCTGTATTTGCGATAGTTTTGCTATTACTAATATGATGTCGGCCTCTTTTCGCGGAGTACAAGTATGGAGCTCATCATCAGAATGGTCGCAAGATGCAGAAAAATTCACCCAATCCCACTGTTTTTGTTAGGATAAAGGATGGTTTGCGGAAGAAAAGTATTCAGTACCTGATGCAAAGTATTATATTAGATACTGGGGGATACAGTGTTCACAGCACGGAGGTTCGTTCGAGACTAACTCCGCTTAGGTCAGCACACTGCCGTAAAGGAGGCAATAATTATTTTGACTCCACAAGTCTTGGCGCAGATTTTGAACACATGCAAAACACCTACAGTTTTTTTTCTTTTCCGGGCAGCCCAGACACCACAAATACAAAGTCAGCCCCTCCAACAAAAAGAGCGGGTAGTAGCTTTCAGGAACTCTGGACGATCTTGTTTGAGGACTCTGATGGGTGGCGTCGCCTGCATTGGATAGTTGGTTCATGCCCGAACAAAGGGGAAGGGATCGTAACTAATTGCTGTGGATGAGTAATTTTTAGAGAGGGTAAAGAGAAACAAGGTAATGGTCAGTGAAAGAGATCATAAGAGGGAGGATCGGGAAGTAAGTGGGGTAATGTGTTCGAATTTTGCGTTTAAAAAATCTGATCCACAAAGTTTTCCTCATACCCTGATCTAAAGGAAAAAGCAAGAGCATAAAAGACATGGCCAGAAATGTTTTGCAGTAATTCTCTTGATTATGACGCGGTTATAGCGTTCTTAATCGGTTCAGGTACTCAGTGAAGTGTGGTTTATTGCAACTAAGTATTAATCTTTTGATTTTATAATGTCTCAATTTCTTTAAGTTAATTCAACAACCATCACCTTGACTACGCATGAATTGATTTATCATATTTAAAAGCAGTCTACGACAAAACGTTTACCCAAGATATTAAATATATAATCCATTTGCATATATGTCAACCGCATATATTAATAATTGCCTTTGAAAAGTGCATAGCATTTGAAAAAGTCACGCGGTGCAAAACGGCATCTCGGTGGTTTGACGTCACCGCATGGTCTCGCTCTTGTAAATGTATTTCAACGTGAAGGAATAAATCATACCAGTTCATTGTCTTCCATTAAGGAAATGAAAAAGGATAAATTCGTCAAATTGAGAAAAGCAACACAAACTTTACGAGGAAATATGCCGCTTCCCTCTTTCAGAGGCAACTTTTACAAGTTGGAAAGCTCACTACAACTACTGGAAAACTCACCACACACGATTTCACATTTCTTCGTGGTGAATACATGGCTTGATTGATTCTAGCTCCACCGAAGGTATTTATTTGAAACACTCCAATGTTCTGTTATTCCTAGTTGGACGCGAGCCTCGAATGAAATAAAGGTATCGATCATATTTCTGTTTTCCGTATTGAAAGTAGGATACAATTGAGCAATTTACAGGATACGGTTCTAAGTATACTGAATTTGATTCCATTTTCAATACTGAAATAAGTATCTTGTAAAACAGCCTTAACCCCGAGCAGAAAATAATGTTCTCCTAGAGCTCTTCAAGAATATAACATGAACATAATTGAGAGGAAGACTAAAATTCTAGGATGCAGAAGAGAGAAGCTCAAAGTAGCGGTCAAACTAAGTGGAGCGAAATTAGAGTTAGTAAATTCCTTCGCCTACCTCGGCAGCTTGGGCTTACTTGGGGTGGAAGAAATACAAAGGGAGACTAAGACGGCGTTCATGATGAAATGGCAACTACTATGCTCGAAGAAGATATGACTACTTACGAGGAAACGCTACTAGAAAACATTCGTGTGAAGTGTGGTACCCTATGGATCGGAAACATGGACCATTGGAAAAGCAGATCAGAAAGGATAAGGAGCATACGAAGCTTGATGCTGAAGGCGGATGCTGAAGATCTAGTAGACGAATAAAATCAGTGATGAAGAAGTACACTGATGAGTAGAAGAGGAAAGGACCAGATGGATAGCTATTCCGAAAAAGAAAAACCGGATGGATTGGACACGCCCTGAGGCACAACGGGTTTGTGAAAAATATAAGTGAAGGAAAAATAGACGGAAAAATCGAAGGAAGAAGAAAATAGGGACCAAAGTAGAAGAGAAAAATAGGGACGAAGGAAGAAAAAAATAAATGGACCAAATAAAGAGAAGAGTACAGAAGAAAAAAAGACAGGGTGTAAGGAAATCTAGGGACCAGAGAGGTTATTTTGTAATCTCACTTAAGTGAGAATACGTCATAAAATTGGAAAATTACGTCATTTTTCGTAGTTAAACTCCGCCACCCAGGCGGCGTGACCATCTTCGGCTCTTAAGCGGTGAACTGACGGTATATTTATTTGATTTATCCGCTCTTCCGACTCTTGATCCGTTTCATTTGACTCCGTTTTTCATTAGTTCCATCTCACCTGTCGTTAGGAACGTGAAATGGAGCCACCATCGGACCATGGCCGATCGTGAGCCGATCATTAAGAGAGAGAAACGGATCTTCCACCTTCCCGCAAAGAGTCATCAAAAAGGTGAGATTACATAATAACCCTCCAGGGTGTAAGGGTGGATGGCTGCAGACAACCAAACTTAGGATGAATCATTTTGAAAACATATTGGGTTATTCCACGTCAAGTGAGTTTTAGAGAAGTGCCCCACTCGACCATCTCGGATTTTAATGAAATTTTGTGTGGATAGTTACACATACCTTCAATGAAAATACGTTAAGTTTTAGGTCCGTTAGTGAAATACTATTGGAGATATAGCTGCTTGTGTGACCCCATGTCACGACCACCTGCCACATGAATGTGAAATTTTCGCAATTTTGAGACATGGTATCTCTGTAGCCTTTTTGCATAAACAAATGATACGTTCCTATCATTATACAACTTTTAGAGCTCTGTTAAATGAAAATGATTATAGCATTTTCTCAAAGCGTATTGAATAGATAAAATGCAACATATTCGGCCTCAGAAATTAGTTCTCCAAAAATATTCAAACTTTAGCGTGCTCTGTCTCTTTCAAAAGTTGTTCAATGGATAACAAATACCTTTTAAAATATTTCCATGATAATGAGTTTGTGATAGAGTAGTTTCAAATACCTAGCTATTTTCGTTAGTTTACAAATTACGTCTAAAGTTCGCGACTCTTGTAATAAGGTAAAAAATATGGTGTTTTTAACCCGTTTCTGCAAAATCTACCTCCTACAAATGCCTTTAAACCTATCTCATCAGATAGAGCACATTATTAAGCCTCTAGAAAAGTGAATTTAATTAGCTAACGCGGCCAAATCATGTCGTGGAAACGAGGTCCGTGGGTGAGATACCAACAGACCAACAGCCTTCATCAGCGCCACGCAACGACGAACTCGTGTAACTACACGCGTGGGGTGAGATGATAGCTATCCTAAGAGCGCTAGTTTTCGCAATGTTACCGAAAAAATGTAATTTAGAAGTTTTCGCCACTGGAAACGGTTTAAATATCAACAGGCAGTTCTGCCACTTCGGAGTACGTACCTGTTATTTAACCGGTTTATATTGACACACCGATGTTATATTGCGTTAGTCCATAGTGAAATTGTCACTACCAATCCAAGTATTTGAACTGGCAACCCCATCACCAAAGGGGTCACGCCCCAAGACCAAAAGAACAAATTGAAGACAGTAAAAAGTTCCAAGAACAAGATGGAAGAAAGCAGAACAATTTCTGAAACTAGAGAGCATGACCAATTTATACCGTGCAATTCACACTCAATTCGAGTCAGTAAAGTGTCAGATGGCTACATTAATTTCGTCGCTAACCTTTGTCACTCACCCAAAATGTCTTGGAAATTACGTAAAATATTCCCCAGTTGCTATGTTTCCTGCGTCTACGAGAGTGAATCGTGGATCGGAATTGTTGTTGAAGTAACGAGTGACCAAAATGATGCATTGATAACGTTTACACACTCTCGAGGTCCTGCTGAATCATTTTATTGGCCCGAAAGAAGATAGTACACCTGCTGGGTTCCGGATCAACGCCTCGTCAGCATGCTCCCTGCTCCTTCCGTGACGACATCTGGAAGAAAATTTGAATTTGCTGAGACTGTGTTGTCTCAAATGATAAGTAAATATAATAAGATGAAAAAACGAATTTAGGCAACCATTCAGATAACCATTTCCTTTGAAATTAGATAAATATCTTTAAATTCGGACGTACAAAATCCTCTCTCTTCTCTATCCAGCTCTCTTCTTCTCTATCCAAAATATTCATCCCTTGATCTTCATGTATTATATTAATTTATCCTTTTCTCATCGACTTTCGGTAGGTTAGATATGACCGTGCCGATCCGAGCTCCCTCGATGTAACGAGATCTTTATTTCTGTCAACTCCTCCGGGAGTCGGGAACATATTCGATGACGGGCGGAAAAGTCATACCCTAGTGGTCAATAACTTTTGGTTATTTTCATTTTCAGTTCACGAGTGAAACGCGATTTAAAATAAGAAAAAAAACTGTATTTTTAATCAAGGTTATTATTTCTTTTTGGCGTCCATCTAATGGTTCCCCGAGTAAAAATACCAATACCTTTCGTGAGGGAATGACCTCGCTTTTCAGCAAAATAAAATACCCAGTGGACATGCAGAAAACTGTATATTTTGCGCAATGAAAATTGGATTATCTTTTTTTCATTCTACAAAAAAAATACATTTTTTCAATGCTCTTTTGAAGCCCACGTTGATGACCAAAAGCTACGCTTTTGAAAGTTATTTACTACGCAGTGATTTTTCCGTTGTATATAAGTTAAATTTGTTTATTTGTTTTATGAAATAACGCATTTCGGATATCTGCTTCAAATTGGTCAAAAAAACTTCAACTTGTTAGATGCAACTTTTGCCGGACGTAGAGGTAGGTCATAAAAAAATATGGTTAGTTATATTTAATAGGGAACCAACAACTGTGAAGGTGAAGCGTCCTTATGACGGTAATATTTACATTTTCAATATATTTTTTTAATTTCCTTTACTCTACGAATTCCAATTATAATTACAATCATGTCTGCGTAAACCAACTAGTTACTAGCAATTTTTGTCCACTATGAGTACTGCACAACTATGTTCTACTTTATTTTTGAAGAAAATGAGAATTTCATCGCTTGTTAATGTCACTTTTTACTAATATTTCCTTAGTATATTACTTCGCACATTATCATAGGTCTTGTGACACCAATAAAGGTGCTACGCAAGAAAGATGAAAATGATCCCATTTAGTTCTCCTTTTAAATAATGTACCCATATAACGACTTAAACTAAGTTTTTAAAAACAATAATGCTGAGAGGTGTTCATGCAGATTCCATCTACAGAAGGTCAACATTATTCTTACCTGATGCCAGTCAGTTCTGCAGCTTTTAAGACCGTTTTGCAAAGCGAATAAAATTGGACGAAAAGGTTATTTTGGCAGATATATGTGGATTTAAATGAAAAAAGTGAAGGAGGTTATCCAATTAATGTTATCGAGAGTACATTTCTCTTTTCCTTTTCCGCGTTTCATGGCTGAGTGAACTTCAGCTAGGAAAGTAAACATATGCTCAGAATTCAGTTTGAATGCAATTCAGATTTAGGTGATTTTCTGCCAATGCAAAGCTAAGCAAACGCCCTATCGGGCGAAGTAAACAGACTTTTCCGACAATCAAAACAGATGCTTAGTTCGGAAATCCCTCGTGAAACGATTAATGCTAACGATAGGCGTACCACAGCGCATTATTTCAGCGCAGAAAAATCACAGAATTAATTCACTTCGTAGCACAACTTTTTCAGATCATCATTTAAAGTGATTCGCGAATTAATGCTCGAGTGATCATACGCAAGATTACTCACCGTGTAAAACAGAAATTATGGACGAGAGTAATGAAGACAATGTTCAGTGCCTGTCATTTTTGAGATTGAGTGTATACTCAAGGAAGAGTAATTAAGTTGCTGTTGAAATTGCAGGCTATTCTGAGAAAAATATGTGATAGGCGTGCAAAGATTCAAGTTACTCATTGAAATAACAAAAAAATATGCATTTATATGGCGGCATGCATCAATATGTGGAATTTCAGGTGGTACAGTGGTTGTCTTTAGCATCGCTTCGGTGTTTGAAATCAGTTCGAGGTGTATTGGTAATATGTTTGGAAAAAATTGAAGACACTATTTATGAGAATAATAGAGGAACCAGTAAACGTTTCGAGCCAATTTTAATGAGTCCGAACGATGGACCATAATAAACAAGCTGCAGGTTTTAAAGGATATTGTTGAAATATTGATTTTAAAGTTTTTTTAATCCGTTAATGAAAGTTGAACTTAAAAACGCAGCAGTTATCACTGATTATCACGTAACTGATATTATATTTATTGATCGATAAATATTAATTGCTTTGAAAAGAAACGATGCTTGTAAGAGCTAAATTAATTATTGGAAATTTATAATTAAAAGTCCAATTCTCGTTTCAGGCATGAAAGAATTTCACTAAGCATGAGATTGTAAACTGAATACGTAAACTCCATTAATTCATTCTGGGTATTAAAAGATATTTCCTCATGCTCATTCATCAGTACACAGTCGATGCAATTGAATTTTGCGCTTGCTGTAATTTTGTGAAATCCTTTTTGATGGGAAACATACTTGGGGGAAGGGGCCTTATGTTATTTCGTCGTGAAATCGTGTTTGTTATTACGACATGTAAATATCCACCTTTCCTGTAATCCTAGGGTGCTGATTATGCAAATTAATTCCAAAAAAATTTCGTTTTTATTTTTTAAACATCGTGGAAATCATCACTAAGGGAATTTTAATTTGGACCGGTGCGACACCGCAGGATACTCTACATTTGAAAGTTCCTAGTAGGTTGTTTACACTAGCACTTAAGCATATTTTTGTTAGCATGTGATTTTCCTCGATTCCTTTCCCTCTCAAAAAACGATTCGGCTGAAAAAATGTGGACGCTGAAAATGAATACGCATATTTGTCCGCAGAATTTGTTTGTTCAAAGCTTGCAATGCGATGTTTTGATTGTTTGCTTTGGGCAACTCGTGCAGGAAGTAGATTTAAATATTTTGTCGCATGTATTTTCATGGATTTTAACCAGAGTGGAAATGTTTTTGGGTTTGGAGAGAGTGAATTTCGGGCTATAATAGTTTTTGATCGTGCAATTGATCAAAAGACAGAGTAATTTTTTATCTCAGCACATCTGCTGTTCTGCCCAAGGGTTTTCATGATAATATTTTGGGGTTGTTCACGGTTCGAGAATGTCTTAAGGATAATAATCCTCAGCTGTTGTCTAATTCTATATGCGTAAGGTAGCCATAAATTTAATTGTCATCTTTTTACTGGTCCCATTTCTCCTCACAGTTTGCTACACTTAGGGATAAACGGAATGATAGTTCATTCGAATGAGTTATCTTTAAATATGTTAACCGTATAGAGATTTGATGATGGTATCCTTAGTCCGGTGTTGAATCTATCAAGAGGACAAGGCAATGTAATGATGGCCTGTCTTTGCAAATTTCAAATTGTCTGTTTTTTTAAACAAACTGAAAACTTTTTATTGGCTAGGAAATAGTAGCGAGTTGGAATCAGCTCGCAATGGGGGAAGGAGTTGGAAGGTATTGATGCATTTAGATTAAGTAATGGTAAATTACCTGTTTCAGCATGCCATGGTGGAATCTCTTGGAATGGATACGCATGTACTTGAAAGTTACATACGAAATAATGAGAAGAACTTGGAAGATGCAATTTTCCGCAGATAAGATTTTATCTGTGGAAAATTGCATCTTCAATGCTCTTATTATGTTCATATTCCACAACATCTCGCCTGATACCTCCCTTTTTGTTCATACGACATATTTCTGTAACGTAAAGTGCAAATTTATGTAGGCATATTTTGTTTTCATTGGTGATTTCAAATGGTCATATGCAACATCATAGATAATGAATACTAGTACATGTTAAATTCAGATAAAAAGTGACCAATATTAAATTATTTTGTCCCTCATACCTCATTTGCAATTGAGGGCGTGAGAGTCAAAGTAATACAAGTAACATGAACACAAAAAAACGATAGAAGTGCATATGTTCTAAGTTGGTACCGTCGGGTACCGTCAGGTAACTACAGGAAAAGGAATACAAGTGTTCGAACGCATGGTGCTGCGATCTATCCGCCGAACACTCAAGATACTTTGATTTTTGTCATTTCTTAGCGGAGTAAAGTGATACAGGTGACAGTGGACGATGTTTGTTACCTGTATTACTTTGACTCTCAGGCCCTCAATTAATTTACCATTTTTTCGCAAAGTTATACACTACTTCACAATTTCTTCGGAATTCAGTAGCCCGTTTTCATTATAACAAATTTATTTATATCAAGACAGCGTTCAGTTGCCCTCAGCAGGAAATCATGCTGCCAAATTTTCTTTCCACTCAGTCGACTATAAATAGGCAACTTTCAACATTTTTAAATAACTTTCAGTTTATTTTTGTGCCAAAGCGGTACCTCGGCCATTTTATAAGCGTATGGACTACGTTAGCTTAAGTTACTAGGAGCTTTGAGCTCAAACTGTGCCCCAATTATAGTCAAACCTAATGGAAAAATTCTTGAAAAATCGTTTGTGACGGGAATCTTTCCGCCTCCAAGCTCAGCTATATGTGTGGGTGTGTGTGTGGTTAACAGACTGTCCGTCGAAGGACGATCGGGCATTGTAGTAAAAGAAAAAAAATGAAAAAACAAAGAGCAAAGAATCGAATTTTACGGATTGAATTCCTGTGAGAGGAAAAGAAAACAAAAAATAAAACTAACGTACTATGTTTCCGGCTCCCTTGAGTGCGATTCCACGAACTGAAATTTGATAAATCGTTTCTCCTCTCTCTCTTTTTATACGCTGGATTTTTATTTTTCTGTGGTTTCCCTAGGCTACGGCAGGCGCTGTACGGGAATCCTTCCCGTTCACCATAGGGAGTGACGAACTTTTAGCTCTAAATTGAGATCCATCTTTACCTTCTCTTAAACAATGTATTGTTTAAATAAATGTTTCTCTCTATCCATTTTGGTTGCAACGATGTGCATGCAGTAACAAATAGAAATATGATCAAATGAAATGTTTTTAATGTTGTTTAATTTTGTTCGTGTTTCTCAGCACTCTACAGAGCTTAATTAACTATGGCAATTCTAACTCTCAACAGAATCGTTTCATAATTCAATGATAAATTATAAGTCGATATAGTAATGAAAACAATGTTGTTTCAATATTTGACATGGTGACTAGAAGCAGTTGTGTCACCAAAATATCCAGCCTATTGTGCCGACGCAAGGACCAACTACCCAAGGGCTCACAAGGAGGTGTTTACGAAGTAAAATGTGAATGCGGGAAGTCTTACATTGGTCAAACTTACCGAGCGCTGAAGTGCCGCATCTCAGAACACCAGAGAGCCATCAAAAATAGAAAATCTAACAGGTCAGCCATCGCGGAACACACATGGAACGGCCCATCTCATTACAGGGATCTGGAGGAGGCAAATATTATCGCGAAGGAGACTGGGTACTTAACCATATTGATAAGGGAGTCCATTGAAATAGCCAAAAATCAAAATAGTGTCAACAGAGAAGATGGTTACACGCTTTCGACTGCCTGGAAGCGGGTTTTCCAAAAAAAAGGTGGGAAGAAAAATCGCACCTGACCCACCGCCCGCTATATATTGCGGCCAGATTGCATCATGGGTACATCAGAAGACCAATTTGGATTCAGGAAAGAGATTTCCATAGCCAACCAAGTCCACAGAGTCCTGAACTACATATCCGACAATAAAAAAAGAATTGACGATAGGTATTTTCCTGGTAGTTTCTACGGCGTTTGACAAAATATGGCACGAATGTTTTCTTTACAAACTTCAGGGACAGAACTTTCCTAGATGGGCCATTATGTGGACAGACTCATACCTGAGTGACAGAACGTTTGCCGTAAAATGGAGCAATCACAAAAGTGAGAAAATGGTAATGGAAGCCGGTGTGCCACAGGGATGCCACAGGTACTTGGACCAACCCTTTTTAACCTTTATATGACGGACTTCCCGAAAGATTCCAAATGGAAGACGATAAGGCTTTATACGCGGGTGACGTAGCATTACTCGCAAAAAGTAACAATTGGACAGTTGCTAAAATGCATGCACAAGACTCCTTGGAAGAAGCCACCAGGTGGTATAAAAATGGCGACTCGACTTAAACAGTAAGAAAACACAAGTCGTGGGGTTACATAGACCACAGGCAACTATAGAAACAGGAAGCTGCCTAAGAATTGAGTAACAGCCCATCATTTGGCAAAAAAGGCGACCTTCTTTGGGGTAGAAATTAATAGCACCTTAAGTATTAAAGCCCACATAAAGAAAGTGAAGGGCAAGGCGTTCGCCGCGTGAGCGCGACTATCCGGCATCTTTGTATAATAAAACGACGCCAGATGAAATAAAACCTGTGCTCACGGACACCTCTGACTTACGGACAGTATTCAATTCCCAGGCAGAAGGATATGCATTCGTATAAGGATCGAACCTCTGGTATACGGACATTCCCACTTACGGACACGGACACAATGTTGGGCACAATGTTTCTCTTATACGGACTCCATCGCCATGGGATTATTGACCCATCTCTCGAAAAATGGAAAGTTTTTTCCTCTAAAAATAGCGTTTATGAATAGCTGGGGGAAGCTACAGAAAAGAGTGGTGTCCGTCAATTAGCGGTTCATTTTGGTGTGAGTAAGAATCAAGTCGCTGATATTCTGAAGCAGAAGGAGACCGTCATGAAGTTGTGGACGAAAAATCATAATGAAAACGTTAAATAAGTGTTTCCTTAGGGAAACAAATTGGACGCTGTTCTATTTGAGTGGTTCACGAAAGTGAGAGCAAATAATTTGCCAGTCTCCGGACCACTTTTACAAGAAAAAGCGCTTGAAGTTGCAGTGACACTGGGTATAGAGAACTTTAGGGCCTCAAATTTTTAACTGGAAAAATTCCGTTTAAGACAAAATATCGTGTTTAAAGCTGTTTGCAGGGAGGCTGCAGAGGTGTACAAAGAAGGTGCAACGGAGTGGATTGAAAGGTTACCTGTACTGCTAGAAAACTTCGAACCTAGGAACATCTACAATGCAGATGAAACAGGATTGTTTTTTGGAGACTTTTAGACCATCACATTGGGTGACACCAACATGCAAAATATTACTGTCAATGATTTATATGTCACTCTTTGAAATTATTTTAATGCATTGTTTTAGTCCAGCGACAGAGATTTATTATTGAAAAATAAAAATATCTCTGTTTTGCTGGTTATAAACACAAACACGTGTTATAGTTTTGCGTGAAAAATAAGAAATGTTGCGTGGACTCGAAGGAGGTCCATGGGGTCATGAGGAGGGGGTGACACCATGAGTTACCGCTATGGGTGACACCAACCCTAGTGACGCCACTGGTTCTTCCCTTCAACCTAGTAATAAAAACTCAGTATTCAGTCAAGAGCCATCGAAAATGCAATAAAAAAATTGGATAGAATGTGATTGATTTACACATTTATGGCCAAAATTTTGCGTCTTGAGCATTTCACTCTGCAGTGGACATTGGAGCAAAACCGAGGCATTCCGCCACATTTCAGTTTGAAACGGGACAAGTTTGCTAATCGAGCGGGACGCCGGGATAGTCCCATCAAACCGGAACTGTCCCGGCCGAACCGGGACGTATGGTAAGCCTTTTCTTCTTCTGGGAGTCCCTGCCGCTTCCGGTAGTGTGGGGAGTGTTGGGGCGAACTTTGAGCTGTACTTCTGGTGGGAGAAGAGGGGAGCGTAGTGAGTGAGAGAAATTTTTTTTCAAAAGGTTGAGTTTGTTCAAAAAGTCCTGCGTCTCGAGGGTGGGGACGTTGGATCTTCCTCGGGGTGTCAGAGCCACACCGCCCGGCGTTTTGCGCGGTGGGAACTCCTCGCTTTGGATGGAACACGAGCCGAGTCCTCCCGGGGGGGGCTTGCTCGTCTTGTCTGTTTACTCTCCTTCTCCTCCCGGCGTTGGCGTTCCCGTGTCTGTCTGTGTGTTCTCTTCCCTATTCGCTACCGTCCCCGCCCTACTCTGCACAACTTTCGTCCCACATCCTTCGACCCACGACCCAGTTTCAATTACCTTTCCCACCACTCCCTACACCTCGCCAGTCCGCTTTCCGCACCCAAACAATCGACACCCTTTGCTGGTCTAACTTCTTTTGCTCCCCGCTTAAAAGCGTTCAATCGTGAAGTGAAATATGCATATGCTTTTTCATATCTTACTATTTATCTAAATATATTTAACAATATATTTGTTAATTCTAAGCTCAGCTATGGTGTAACCGTCTGGGGTGGTGCTTATTCAATATGGTCAGTCTTTTTCGCTCAAAAGAGCATCATTAGGATTATCTTCAGAAAAAGCAGATGTCATCGCAGTTTTACTTTATATCGTAGTTTAAAGCTGCTCCCTCTAAGGCCTTTGTGCATCTACAAGATCTTACGTACGTTCTCTTTAAGAAGTGGCAACAAATCTGCCTTGTTTAATAATAACCACACATTGCAGGTGGCCATAGAAGAATGCTATTTTTTGCGAAAGTTTCGTATATCTATATTTAATAGATGTGTTGTACACCTAGGATCTCAATTGTATAACAAATAACCACCGGATTTGAAAGGTCATCAAAATCTATTTACCTTCAAAAAAAAGGTTAAGGAATGCTCGCTTTCTTTTGAAAGTTAGGATTTTTTAGGTAAAACTATTTTTTATTCAATGATTTTAATTTATTCATTGTCTAAGTCTTGAAATTGTCATATTATTCCAATTTTTCATGAATTTATCCATTTTATAACAATTAAAATTTTCTTTATTGACAACCTTTTAGCACTTATATCATGATGGTTTAAAGCTACCTAAAACTCATCTGTTTTAATTCATGTTTGTGTATTCTCTACGTGCACATGAGCAATAAATATCTTTCTTTCTGTCTATTATTATGTATTAATGTTGTTTTCTAGGAAGTGGTATCTTCATCCGTTATTTTAACGGAATTCTTTTTTTTCTAATTTTTTCAAAACCGATTGTAGCCGTAGTGAAACTTGGTGACACTAGCTAAAGATTATAAAGCTTTGTTTTATTATCCAATCCAAAAATTCGAAAAATGCCTCTTTTTAGCTCTATATGTATATACGAGACGATTACTTAAACCTTTTTCTTTGTACGGTTTCGGCTCCTGGTACGGAAAGAATTACTTTTTCAGGCATTCGGATCGACGCTGAGGAACAATTGGGACGATAATATATATATATAGCTTGTCGTATTATGATTTTCAGCCTGTCCTAACATTTTACCGAGCACAAAAACGATGTAATGTCGCCGATTCTCTCTACACGGCAACCAAGGCTTGGAGGACGGAGTGGAAGGTTGTAAAATATAGTTAAAGGCTCGAGGTCAGTAACGGAGAATCATGCGTTCATGGGCGGACAGCTATACCAAACAACTCCCGCAGGAACCTCTGGTTGGACCCAGAGCCCACATGTCCCACCTCTCTCCCTTAGGTCATTGCAGGCGGCTCACGAGTTTACTCGTGTTTAACGCGTCATTTTATTGAGATAGTTTTTATCAGAAGTTACTTTATATATTTATTGCGATAATTGTCTCACTATGTCTCTCCTGGCTGTCAAGTTTCAGATATATAAGATAAAAGTGTTGTCGAATATAAACTATTTAAGGTAGTTTGAGCGAAAAATCACTTCACCTAGAATTTGATGTATTAGGCCTAATTATCAAGAAATCAATTTTTTATACACTTAAATTTCCAATGATATCACAATATCAAACCCTAGCCGAACTACTTTTCGATCAATTTGCTTTTGCTCGAGCAAGCTGTTTTGCATGGGATAGATCACGGCTGTGCGCTCCAGAGGGATAACATTGAAAAAAATAAGAATTTATAACACCTAGATTTCGTCAGAAAACTAGCGGTGTTTAAAATCAAGGGAATTGTTTGTGTAATTTTGAGGAGTGGTGGCAATTCATTACGGCCATTGGAGATTTTTATAACTTGTTACGTAACTATGCTTGGTATTTGTCTTATCAACTATTTATAAAAATTAATCTATTACTTTCCGCAGTAATATTTACTGAATATCAAAAACACCTGCTGTTTTGAAGGCTTCTTAGACATGCGGCGTGAAAAAATGAGTCAAGTTAGATAAATACTCATTTAGCTTAATTTATTTAATTACTGAGAATTTTGGTCATATGTAACTATTCTTTGCGCCATTTATACTACAATATTTATTTCAAACTTCTTACAGATACTGAAATAAAAAAAATTCGAATATGGTCTCCATTATGACTAGGGAACTATCTCGCTCAAACTACCTAAACTGTTAAGTGCAAAGAAAGTAATCGGGGAAAATACCCGGATTCAGAGGAAGCCACCACAAGGGTGTGCTGCAGGGGTTGATTTATCACCCACATGCATTAAACAATACCAAAATGAGGTTAATGAAACAACGACTGTTAATGCATTAGCAAAAATGTGACGGAAATTTGTCTTAAGAAATAAATTTCCAATTTCAATGTGTTAAAATTAATTAAAATTAAATCGGCTCTATTGGCTCAAGATTGAGACTCTGATGCCACCTCTGCCAAATTTCCCCTATTCGATCTACACTCGAAATTAAAAAAAAAAATTTCGTAGAAAATTTCAGAAGAATCAGTTCTGCATTCATAATTTAACCAACAATTTTTGAGACACATTATGGCCAAAAAGTGAAAAAATATGAAAATATGTATGAATAAATTACATTATCCACTATCCATTTACCCACTTCAGCTATATACATTTTTTATTACACTGGCATTAAATAGGATTTTATGCCTGGAACCTTTGTGGCTTGAGGTAATTGTTCAACATGAGATATACTGTGAGAATTTTATCACCAATCTCTTGGCTAATGACGCTGCACAGGATATGTATTATAAATATCTTGATGAACATGGTATGTAAATTTTCCACGAAATTTTGTTAGGATTCTTGTAATCCTATGCTCATTCTTCTTATGGTAAAATTTCAGACTGTTATATACCAATTCATCGTCCTCACATACCTACATGATTTCCATCTCTTTCCGGGTCGTACAGCATATCTTATTCTTTCTGGGCACTGAGCTCTCGAAATCTTCTCCGTCTTCCATTCCACTTATGTTGTCATTCCACACCTTTCTTCACTATTTAGCCCATTTGTTCATTGATATTATTTTGCATTTCTCTCTCATATTGTTTTGCTAGTTCCATCTTTTCTTGATCTTCCAAGTATTTTTCTGATGTTGGTCATTCCCATTGCTTCCAATATTATATTTTTATGTGTTGTAGTCGCTCTAATTTCAATTTCAATTCGTCTAATTATAGTGCCTAGGTATTACATATTCTGGCTTATGTTTCTTTTGCTTGATATCGTATTAATAATTTGCAGCAATTTTATTTGTGCCTTCTTATTACTGGAATTTAACGATTACCCTATCCTAGTTGTCATTATTCAACAGATATAAAGGTTGAATTACTCATACGTTTACGAATAAAGTAGTCGAAAGCTAGCCTCCTTAAGATAGTTTGAATCAGATGACATTTCACATAAAATTCAATGAATGTTTCCTCATCATAAAGAGAAATACCTCATCTTCCCAGTGATACTGAAATATCAACCACATGCTTCTGTACTTTTCGCGTTCTTTGCCAAAAAAATCCTAGCCATTTTCCATGGGAAAGAGTACGGGTATGCACTGCAGGACTATTTAAAAAATAAGGAATATGCAACTTCTCGAATATAGATCCCGTCAGACATTTAGTAGTGTGCAGTTTCTATGCTTCCTCAACTATTTAAATAAATAAATGAACTACTCACCGCAACAATTTCTACAGAAAATCTTCGATTAGGATGGCATTTTCAGTGTACGGCGGGAAAAAAATGAGTCAAGTTGAAGATTTATGCATGCATATATGTATAGTTAATATCTGAGAATTTTAGTCATATAAATAAATAATTTTGCGCCATTGATATTACCATATTTAACTAATGCCTCTTGCAGCCGCTGAAATATAAAAAGAATATATTGGAATATGGTCTCTATTATGACTAAAGAAAAATCTTGCTCAAACCTCCTTAAGCTAGACCGTTTGAGGGTCTGCTACCGAATCTCATCCAATCTTACCTCCTCCCCTTCGACCCTAATTGCAGCCGAGCCTTTTTCTCCCCTTTTGCCGCGAGTCGCAGGATGCTCCCCCTCCGCTCCCTTATCATTTCCCTCCTGTCTTACACTCCGTTCTCTCCTAATTTCCGGCTCCCTTCATCGCAATCATCTTTTCATCTCTATCTTTCCACCATCGATTATGTTTTTCGCGAGTCTAACGGTGAATATGGACGCCTTTGCCTGAATCCAGACTCGAGATTCAATAATAGGCCGCTTGAGATGCGTTTTGGCGTACTTTAAGAGATAATTATTTACTTAGGTGCTCTAAAAGGAATTCAAGTTTACTCTATGTGTGAAAGGTTAATTAAGGATTCAGATGAAAAAAGGAATTTAGCCAATAAATAATACAAGTTCTTTTTTAACTTTGTGGTATTCCATTTTAATAATCAGATGATTTAATGGTAACTTTTACAAAAACCACAACTTAAAAACACACACACACACGACCCGGGTTTTGACGCTTGAGCGTCATCTTCAGGTGACCTGAAGATGACGCTCAAGCGTCGAAACCCGGGTCGTGTGTGTGTGTTTTTTTTAAAGTTGTGGTTTTTGTAAAAGTTACCATTAAATCATCTGATTATTAGAATTTAGCCACTCAGTTGTTTGTAAAATGTTGATTATTAATTTTCAGAGTGGGAAACCAGCATAATTATGTTTATTTATTTGATAAATACTAAGTTAAAGTGACATAAAAGTGATCAGCTGAAATTATGGACCCAGTATCTACTTATATATTATATTTAGGAATTTTAAAATGTGTAAATTCTAGTATGCAGGCCCTAACCTGATCTCCATATCATCATTCAGTGATTGGTCTCTTAACAATGGTAGTCCAAATTTAACGCTATTATGAGCTCTACAAATCATTCAGCCTTACTTTCCATGGTTAACGGCTAGTGCATAGACACAGAAAAATAATTGATTAACAGTTGTTCAGTAGGCTATAATAAGTGTGTGACGTATTAATGTTTTTGCTCGCCTAGAGAATATAGAAGAAGATACTTGTTACTAGTAGAACCTTACGTCAAAAAAGTAGTAAACTAGTTACAAATATCTACTTCAAGGATTTATGAATAAAGCAATGGTGGAATACCCTGCAGTTGTCGCGTAGGTCTTCACTTGATGTCCAGCTCAAGATTTTATTTTCGGCCGCCTTACGTACCTTTGCCTTTTCTCACGCTCACTTTCTTAGGTGATTTTAATTTTCTTTTAGCCAAACTTGAAGTGGGAGCGGGAAAAATATTCACGTGCATGAATATAATTACCTACTTAGTACCCACTGTCTTGACTGAGATGTGCAAAAACATTTCGAGAGTGGAATGAGGAATAAGCATATGCACAGCTATTTATGAGAAAAACCTTACGCTGTAGCAGCATAAATTTTTCGATTAAAAAAAAATTAAAATGAATGAATTTTTTGGTACTATGTCCATTTTAATGGGATGTTTGTGAGATTAATTTTGATCACTGTGTTAAATTTAAGTGGCAATCGGGTAGGTGAGGTGAATATATCACTCACTGTCTATTCCGATGGTTTGGGTACGAGTCCTTGGAGTTAAACCGTGTACCTCTTGGCACATTATCCTAAGTGTAGGCTAATGCAAACGCCAGGTTTCCCTTCACTCTTCTTCCATTCCTCAATTAATATTTTTTTCACCAACCCAACCGCGTATCCACCTAGAGTCACTTTTCTCAACCATCGGTCACCATCTGTAATAACTGAGCTGAGGACATTGTCCAAAAATACCATTTTTATTCCTGCTAGAGAAACAAATTTTATGAGGCTATAAATCCATCGAGGGCCATTTAGAGAAAAAGAAAGCAAGCCGTTACTTCCTATAAAGACCTACTTATCTTATCTGTCCGTGCTTTTTAAAGAATATATTGCCTAATTAAGGGCCTTAAAAGGCAATAATTGCTTGCCGTCGCAGATATTTTATTTTCGGGTCTACAAAAGTTATGGTAATTCGTAAATTCGTCTCTAGATGATGACAAATTAAAGACAAGTGGTAGCACGAGACGAAAGTATAGAAATCATGCTTAGTAGTCACCGAGAGTTTAGCCTGTTCGTGTTGACCTGTGTTAATAGGAAGCTGCATGTAGATTTTTTTGCGGAGCTAGCCTGCTATGTCATTTTCTTTTTTAATCTACCAAGGTTTTAGTAAGTGTTATGTAACATGCCACATCAATAGGAGGAAACTGATCCAGTACATCACTATATAAAAAGTGGATAAACGACATCCACCACATAATAGTTGGTTATTATAAAGTCCTAATATCATTTAAAAATAATAAGTTAGCGTTCTATTAATATTGAGTTACATCTTAAATAAAAGGAATACAAGTAATGAAATAGCAATATATTTTTTTATTAATCGGGCTAAGATACATTACAGTCTATTCTTTAGTGTGATACGATCAATATACATACGCACTTGAAAACAATGGCTCGTAATTTGCTCAGTTGTGTATAAGTAAATATGTGACTCACTTGGAGCTCGGTGGAATCTTAAATCGAAGTAGGATGAAAGTATTTTGCTCTAAATTTTATCTCAAGGGTATGATGAAATTGCAACATGTCCATTTCGACTATTAAGAGTTTTTTTTGAGGGAAATAAGCAGTGTCTTCTACTTTCATGGTAATTCATTCTAAAATCATGATTTCTGTATGATTTCTGATATTCGTTATCATATATCAAGCTTAGGGTTTGATGCAGAAAACAAGGAATTATGATCAAAATATGCATAAAATGTAGAGCATTACGTACTTACTGCACGATAGAGGAAGAAGAGATAACAAAAAAATGTTGTCCATTTTGAGTAAAAAACTTTGTACTTTTTTACATTTTATTTAAAAACTGCGTTCAAGTACAAAAAGTGTTTATTTTCCAACATTTGCAAACAAGATACAGGAAATAGAAGAAATAACAAAACAAAATAACAAGGACAGAGATAACAACGCAAATGTGGACCCTGGTGTAGGCTTTCGCCTCTTCAGGGCAGGTAACACCTTTCACCGGTTTCACCTTAATAAGGGATCTTCTGGCGCATTCTGAAGCTTAGGGTATTCTATATATACCCAGAGAAAGTTTAAAAAATGGTGGGGGTTGGTTTGAAATGGGGGAGAAAACGGTTAGGGGATGGCAGAGTGAGGACAAAACTGGGAGGAAGAGCATTTTTTTATTTCCCAACTCCCAATAGTTCTCGGCCGTCGCCTTGCTAGGTGCATGAGAATATGCTCTTCCTCCCAGTTTTGTCCTCACTCAGTCATGCCCTAACCACCCTGCTCCTCTCTCCCCCATTTCAAACAAACGCCCACTAATCTTTAAACTTTCTCTGGGTATACATGGTATATAAAATACTCTAAGCTTTAGAATGTGCCAGAAGATGCCTTAGTAAGGCGAAACCTGTCGTAGTTTTTACATAAAGTGTGGAAAAGTACAAGGTTGTTAAAATTCACAATGGACATCTATCACTTCCTCGAAGTCAACCATGAAACAATAAAAAAAATGTTGGTTTCATTTCGCAGAGCTTATCGCATTTGATGAAAAATATTAGAGAAATCCAGATAAATTCAATCAATATTTTTACTTTAAAGTATCTAAGGAGAATGGGTAGGGCTGGACCACCTGTAAATGGAAGTTTAAGTTCACGGTGCAACATAATAGGAAGGCCTTACGTACATACGAAAAGTGTAAATAACAAAAATTCCTTATAAAAAAAAATCCAAATGGACTGTAGTGATCGTAGTAGCTGTCTATTTAGGTGAATGTCTTGCATTGGATATAAAAGACTTAACAGAGACATTTAGAAATTAAAGAGCAGAAGAGCTTAAGAAAAAGTTTACGCCCAATCAGAGACGGTGGAGAAAGGAGAAGACACAATCACGACCTGTATCTGGATGTAGAAAAAAATACGGATAACATTCGGTAAAGGAGAGTTAAATTTATGGGCACGTGAGAATGGAAGGGAAACAACCAATAGGATTTGGAAGTACTTCCTACATAAAAAGACAGAGGGTGCATGGTTTGTGAATGTGAAAGAGGACCTGCGAGATATGGGAATTACTTACGTGAAAGAACGTGTCGTATTCAGGAGCAAACTAGCCGGTTCCCGGACATTTGGGGAGGAAAACTCGAGGACAGGGCAGAAATGAGCAGCAAATAAGAAAAGACCACAAGGAGGAGAAGATAGAGAGAACGCAAAAAGAAAAACAGTCGATCCAAAGTGGACTGCAGTTGACCAATTCGAAGGGAGAATTGGAAGTACTTTTTTCAATCATTCGTGCAATCTACATATTTTAATGTCAAGATTCGCCTACGTCTTAAAGTTCCCCGTTATCTCATTCAGCTCAAATTTTCGTACTCCATTATTTTAATCCTGCCTGAAATGTGTCAAATTTTCCTCGATCTTTCCTGCCTACCTAACGCATTAAGAGCGAGAAATTCACTTTCCGAATACTTCTCCTAACATACTTCATACTTCTTGTTATAATGATGTTTTATTCGTTATCTTGCAGTTAAATTAATTACTTGAAATTGAATTTAACTCGAAAGAATAGCAAGCTAAAACCAGGGACACAATGAAAATGCACTTGTCACCTGAGCAATTGCAGCATTGTCGATTCTGTCAAACGTATTTGTATACGTTCACAAGAATAGTGTAATATTACAGTAGTTCCCTGTTCGAGTTACAAAACCTGTATTTCATATTTACCATCAATTCAATATCCTAGTATGTAATTGCTTACCTAGTGAACCTAGTTTAATTAATTTTTTTGATTTCTTATCTAATGTGCTGATTTAGATATTTTATGGCATTTAATGAATTGTTTTCGTGATTTTCACGTTCCTCAGCTAAATTTGTGTTTTTACTGTGGAAATGTACACTGAAGTTTAGTTTTGATTTAACGGTGAGTTTTAAAGTGTTTAATTAGGCATTGAAGTAGTAGTAAGCAATTTCCATGGTTCAAATTAACACCTGCATTGAATATAGGCAATCAGTTAGTGAAATATTTTTAATTATTTTATTTACGTATACACTGTCTACTTATGCCGGACGCAATAATTGCTTCACTCGTTAGCATTGATATTATAAATCTGGACTTCCACTCCGCTTGTTCATCACGTAATTATTTTTAATGTACACAAATGTTACTTTGTTCCCCTTATCCACGTGGTGAGCTTCCATGAATTAATCGAAATATTGTATGTTCTTTCGTATGTTGGAAATAGTTAACCTGGCGTTGCTATTTAAAATTCACTGGTTCATTAACCACTATTTAGAACTAATATTTTGGCAATAGAAATAAAAAAAGACATATGAATGGCATTACCAACATAAATTCAGTTACTCATAATAGCGTCACTTTATCGTTCGATGAGAATTTTTACTTTAAAGAGTCACTTAAGCTTGTTTACTACCCCATAGCTTGATCCCAATTTCAAATGGAATGATGAGTGTGAGTGCATGTATTCAAAATCCTAGTTAAAACTCAACTCCTTTATCTTTTTTTGCGACCATGAATAGAATATCGTTTCATTATTGGACATGGTATGTTGAAACCTGTGTTGTAAAATTAAATAATAAAGCTCTTTCAATGTTTTTTATAGTAGGCCTATCTTTTTAAAGTGCAGCTCATGACGATTAGGTGACCATTATAAACTTTGATTTCATTGTAACCTCCATGAGTGTACTCAGTGTCTACATCCATCTTTCATTCTACCTAATTATTAATTAAAATACCTAGTTGTTGTGTCCCCATTTTTCCTGTTTTATTATTCATTACCTATTTAAATTGATGTTTTACTAGCGTAAATGAGTCTATCATAAGAAGGGAGAGCAGAATTAATAATTTATTTCAAGCTGATGCTGAGGTTTATATGTGCTTCAATCCGGATTTGGCTTCATACTACCCTGTATGATGAATTTACGATAAATTCAACTACTAAACCAATTTTATGTCTTCGTATTCGGCTACAGACTATATCAATCTTTTTTGAATATGTTAACAGCCTGAAAGAAGTAATTTAATATAAGTAACTTCAAGTTTTTTATTTTTTTTACTGATAGTGGATTTCTTGGTCACCTGAATTTTTATTGCTCTGGTATTGCGTACCAACTTATATTTTATGGAAAGTGTGCTTAAATTCATCAGTTAAAATTTATAGGGGAAAATTTAAAATCTTGCCTAGAAAAAAGAAGACTTCTCCGCGTTTGTTGACCATTAAAAAAAAGAAATTATTCAATTGCGCTTCTTTGGGATTGAATCTACATTAGCGTGCCGTAAGGTATGATCGAGGGAGGAAAAATGTGTATAATAAGATAAAAAGAGTCCTTATTGTATGCTCTCGCGTCTTTAAATAAAAGTAAAAAAGTCTTCGGTGGCCTCGATGGCTGGATGGTGGTGGGGGAAAATTCTAGCTTCATAATTTGGGTTCGAATCCCGATGTGGTGTCTTGCTACTATGCAGAAGATTTTTTGTGTGTGCATCTAAGAGAATAATGTTTCCCGTAATTGGTGAAAGCCTTGGTTAATATTCAATGAATTATTATCATATTTATCTCTTCTAGATGAAATAAGTAACTAAATGAAAAACTGTCGAAAAATATTAGAGAAATTTATTATTATTATTTGATGGAATGATAAGAGAAACCATCGGAAAGGACTGCCATGTAGATAATATCAACAAATGGGTTAACGGGTGGATGCAGGAGCGTAATGAACTCTTAGATTGAATGGAAGACGGAAGAATAGTTAAGACTGACAGAGATAAGCTTCCAGGTGGATGAAGAGTTGTGAGCAGACCAAGGAAAACGCGGCGGGACAATGTGGAGATGGAATAATCTGAGCATGTACTGAAAGAAACGGACGTAAATCTAGGAAGAAAGTGGGAGGAACAAGATTTACATCTTTGTTTACGAAGATTTGGTCGGACCAAAACTCCATAACCAGAAAAAAGGGGTAACTACTTGAAAATTGAGACTTGGACACCGAACGGCACTAACATCAGTTTTCCAGAAAATACGACGGTGAAAAACATCAGGTATTTTCCCTTCCTCCGCCGGAGGTTTAGGATTCCGACAATCCCTGAAGTCGCAAAACCTAAATAAGCCATAAGATAAAATAACTGGCAAAAGTTATTACACCAGAGAAATTGAAGCGTAAGTAACTCTTCTGTTTTTATACCAATAAAATATTAAGAAGAAAAAATTGAAGATTAGTGTTTCGTATACTCAAATTACTTCTAAGTACTGATGATGTTTATTAAATTTAACGGAACGACGCAACGGCAGCGATTTCTCTAGTTGTTTATTAAGAAAGATATTACTATATCCCGTAACTATATTGATTTTAAATATTAGTGTTCGAAACTGAGGAGAGATACTTGAAAATTTGGTGATTTTTTTACTGAAATTAATGTCAGAGATGGAGGCTAAATTTTCACTTCGCCCTATTTGAAGGAGATGTCGACGGAAAAGACATAGATGTGCCTACACCTCTACTTAACTGCGTAGTGTACACCTCGAGTTTGATGCATGGAATGTGGAAGCTTCATGAAGTTGAGTAGGTGAGCACCAATGACAATGCGTGATTATTCTTTTCAACTCGGTCCCCAGTGAAAGTTGGTGTGCCTTTTTTATTTTGACAATATGGGAGTTGGGTCTCCTCATCGACCCGCACCGTGTATACATATGCATTATCTACCTCCACGCTTGTCCCCTTCGCTTCGTTCCCTTTCTCCTTTTCATTCGTACACCACCTCGAGGAATTATCTTATCTCTCCCTTTTGTCGCTGCTTCTATCATCGCAGGACAGCGGCGCTTATTAATATTCACCAAACTCCTCCTCCTGAATTCTTGTCTCCCTTTTATTCTTAAACTCCCGGACCTTCTACATAACACCCCTTTAAGCCACCTCAAGGGTGTGTGGTGTTTGGCAAGGGGTAAGTTTTTACCCGCGTGTACTACTCTAAGCTCTGCTGAAGAAAATGAAACTTCGACTATTTTTTCATTACTATAAACCTGCAAATATCGATCAGGATGTGAAATTTCACCAACCCACATTACACTATAGGTATGATATAAATATTCTAGAAACTATGAGTATTAATGTAATTTGCAATTACGTAAATGGAAAGAGATACAAGAGTTTTTGTGGAAACATGTACGGCTTGCTGTTAGCGTACTAGGTAGCAAATAAGGATACAAGCATTTGGGAGCAAATCAGCTAATTAGCTACACTAACTATCAACTCACCTATTTAAAAGTCTCAGTGGCAGCTATAATGGTCTCTTATTGTTCTCGAAAAAAATAAAATTCTAAACCTGTCCACTCTGCAGTCTCCCTAATTTTATTCTTATGATATAATCTACTGTAGTACGCTGTAATTTGTATAATGTTTTTGGCGTCGTCAGAAAATATATCGTCTTAGAACGCTCAACATAAAAGATTAAGTCTAAAATTAAACCGGTTCTCTGATAGCTAATCCCATCCAAGTTGTTGCAGAAGGCTTGTAAAACTAATGAAATTATCCTAACGACCTTTTGCATAATTTTCTAATTCTCGTTGCACGCGTTTAAAGTAGGTTATTTCTTTAAAGGATCCCAAACGCTGGCGACTTTTTCCAAATTCATTTCTCCCTTCTCTGCAGCAATCCCTGGTTCCCTCATTCTCTCTCCCATTTCATCTCTCTCCCTCGTTTATCCCACCTTCCGCAATCTTCCACCAATCCCAGAGCATTCTCTAACATATCATTCTCTCTACTTCTCCCCTTTTCACGACCCTTCTCCTCTTTATGCAGTGTCCTTAACCTGAACTCCTCACTCGCTCCGCCTACCGCCCGAAAAATCCTACCCCACTTTTCTCCCTCTGCCCTTTTATTCCACTCCCATTATCCGCACTCGTGTCCTTCATTAACTCCCGTTTGTTTCTCTTTTATCACTCGGTCTCCCTTTCAACCCTCCCCCCAGAGTTCACCTCTTTCCTCCCAACCCGCTCTTTAAAACACCCCCTACCATTCTTCCGAATCCATCCTTACTCCATACCTTGGCTCTGCCGTTCGATAGTTCAGCCCATAGATTAAAGTGAAGAATGACGAACTCGCATTGTTTTTGCAAAGCTACTTGCATGTAGGGTTACCATATTCTGGTGTCTCAAAACCGGTACATAAGTAGTTTTAAAGAGACTAAAACCTGAAAAAAAATCATCGGGACGTTTTTCTTTAAAGTTAAGCTAATGGTGTGCAGATATTTTAGTCTTTGATTGTAATTAAAAATTAAAATTATTATTTGTTGCTGCGACGGCTTGTTTCAGCACCAAACTTGTTTGAATCTCATTACTAGTGGGGTGGATGAATTAATTCTTAGCCCACGGCTCGTAATTCCTCTTGGTTCCCCGGGAAAAGTTGAAAAATAGCATTGCTCAGTTCGGCTTCTATCACAAGGGTTCTTCCCTTCAACCAAGCGATACACTCTCAATAATCAGTTCAAAGCCTTCAGCGATACGTGATACAATATGATACCATATTTTCGAGTTACTCAATTTCACCTTGTTGCTGCGGCGAGTCAACCATGAATTTAAATATATCTAGGCCTAATCTTTGACATTCCGGGTCCCTTTGTGTCAAAAGGGACAAATTTGCGAGCCGGGCAGGAAAACGGGCCCATCAAACCGGGACTGTTCCGGACAAACCGGGACGCATGGTAAGCCTACTTGCATGTGAAGTTCATACTATTAACTGTAAATGACCAAAATTTAGTCGACTTATATGATTATTTTATTAAAATATATATTTTAAACAACGCGCGCCTTGCGGCGTTAAGAACTACTCATCGGGATATATGGCGTATGATGTCACGGAACTGTATTGCTGTCAGTAATCCGACGCGTTTTTATGTGATGTTCAACTGGTTTTTTATTTATTTATTTATTTATCAAAAACTCCAAAAACAGCAACAAAGGCCTTTACATTGGGTTCAATAAACAATAAATTTAAAAACAACAATAGTGGTGGAAACAAAACAGAAATATTCAAAATATAAACAAGGCAAGAATGAGGCGAAGATGACATGAATGTTACGCATTACGTTTCAGCTGGGAGAAAAAGACGTTGCGTGAGGAGAAAAGGTCAAGGGTGGGGCGACTATTAGTTAGGGCATTGAAAGATGAAGGTAGGCGGTAGAATAGTGATCGTTGGGAAATGGAGAGACGGAATTTGGGTGTGTGTAACAGACTCATATTGCGAGTGATGCGGGCTGGGATGCGGAGTAAAAAATAGGAAAGAAGAAGATCAGAGCGGAAGGACCCATTCATGATGGAGTGCAGGAATTTAAGGTCCGAAGTCAGCCGGCGAAGGGAGAGGTGTGATAGGCCAAGAGATGATAGGATTTCTTCACATGAGCTATGCCTAAGGGAGGGCACGCGATGACGGACTATGGCTAAAAAGAAGTTAAGGGGGCGGTTGAGTAATTTAAGAGTGGTGGGGGACGCAGTTGACCAGATTGGAGAGCATTATTCTAGGATGGGTAGTACACATCCAAGGTGGTTTAATCGTATTAGATGAAAATAATTGTTTGTGTTTATTTTGTGGAAGACAGCGAGCTGGTATGATTTGATCCATAGGTAGTCTTGACAGATGGGTGGAGATCACATGCGTGAAGATCAGAGCGGAGATCACATGATACAGTGCAATGAGGTCAGGCCAATAAGATGCGGCCTTTGATCTCGTGACTTGATCGAATTATCATGCTCTTTTCATGGGTCACAATTAACCCCTCAGTTGACGCATATGAATAAGAAACACATATTTGAGTTTGTAGGAAAATTTTCATCATGTGCACTACTCATAAATTAGATATAAATGTTATGCATGTTCTCTGTTGTTGGCGTTTTAGTGAAAGGTGGTGAGCTGATTCACTTTTATTTTATGTGAGATAAAATTATTTATTTTTGTGCAATTTTTGTAAAGAATCAGACACTCTTACTACTATTAGTTCCGTTAATGTCTTATTCCAAACTCTCTTGCTTCCCAGGCAATCAACGCCACGCGTTTTTCTTCATTTCAGATTATTATAAAGAAAAAAAATATCTTATCCAATGTCCTCTAATCTCAGGATAATTTCTACTGATAATTGTATATTTATAACTTAGAGACGAAAAACCAGAGTGTGAGAGTGAGGTAAAGACGAATATTCGATTCACCGAATCCGGCTCGTATTATGGCGTAATTCCCAATTCTGATCAGTAAAATATCTTATGACTACAAATTACCGCGTATCTTTCGCCGGGACACAAAGATATGTCTCATTGAGACAATTTCCGCTAAATCATATCTATGATTAATTGCTATTAAATACAATTTCAAGAACATGAAGATTCATTTAAGGTAACGCTACTATTTTCAACTTTTACTCATTTTTACTCGCTTGGTGAGCAGTCAGATTATCGTGGGTCGTAATGCCTACCAATTTTGCTCCGTAGGTTTGGGTCAGAAAATTTCAACCTCGGGTTATCCCATTATCCCTAGAATAAGACCCGCTAATTAGCAAGAAGGATGGCGTTGCTTTGGCTCGCCTTTTACGAGCTCGTATCATCATCTGCTTACAGGCATTTTATGGGATTATAGCGAAGGGTATTAGAGAACCAGGCTTTGGGGGTTATTTACGATATTGTGCCAATTTACGTACTTTCACGACATGTATTTTCGTCGATGTTACATTTACCTCCGGAGCTGATTTGATGCCTCTGAATGGATCACTGTACGTTCAAAGCGACTATGTGTTTGATGTTCGCCTTCTACATTCAGCAGAGTCCACTCAGAGGGGACTTACAACTAGTTCAATAACCTGACTTTTTTTTACTTTTATGCGATAGCCTTTAGGATTTCGCTCAAGTGAAATGGCAGAATCACATTAAATGACAGGAGAAAATTCAAAATATCCCCTATTTAATGGTATAAAACCCTTTAGGGAAGGTATACAACCCTTTAAATGAGGAATCTATTATCAGACAGCAACACAAGTTTATAAAAAAGGAAGCACCTCATTAATACATACATTTTGAGCATGCTTTTTAATGGCAGTAAAGCTTGGACAATAAATACAATCCGTAGATTATTGCAAAATTGAGTGGAATATGTACATACATAATGAAGAAATAACACGTGCAATTTTCCACAAAAATTAAATTTACTCCTTCCCGGGTTTCAATGTTGATGCATCATCTTCAGGTGATGACCTGAAGATGATGTATCAACATTGAAACCCGGGTTGCAGTAAATTTTATTTTTGTGGAAAATTGCACGTGTTATTTATTCATTTTGGACAGTAAAATCTGCAAACATTTTCACCACCATTAGTGCTTCAATCCTAAAACTGGTTGCCTTGAGCCCTCCAATTCACCATGTCCCGTGTTAACTCTTTTGTGACCTTATTGTTTCTTCACTACATATCCCGTTTTAGTTGGCCTATGTATTTTTCCCTTGGTCTCCTTCGTGGGCCTCAACCTTCTCTTTTCTAACGTTCATAATGAATTCGCTGTCTCTCAAATTGTGGCCTATCGACGATGTGGAGCTTTTCTTCCTGAATATAATTTAGTTTTCTCCTTTCCTATTTTTCTGTACATCTCCTCGTTTCTGATCTCATGGGCTACTACCTACCCGTCCATTATATCTTCAGTATCCTCCGCTAGCGTCAAGATTCGCAAGATTCTATTCTCTTCCTTTTCAGATTTCCAATTGTGTATGTCTCTGAGTCATATAGCGTAACAAACGGAACTTTTTCAGGCGTTACTTGGTGGAAGTTCGGATATTCATGATGAAATGATAAAGATAAAGAGATGGAGTTTACCAAGTTTTTTCATTTCGTCATGCATAGATCGTAGCACTCCACACGAATGTTTTCATTTACTTCTTCCTTTTTGGTTAACTTATTTTCTTCGAAAGCAATCGTTATTTGTAAAATCAAGAATGCTTTCTTGGATTGAGCTTTTCTTTGCTTGATGTCCTTTGAACTTTTTCCATTCCATATCATGAAACTTCCAAGGTAGGAGAGGGATTCAAATTATTCAAACACCTCTCCTTGTAGAATAATGCATGTGTTGTCTCTTCTTCTGATTTATGTTTTCCTCCCATTAATCTTCATGTTGAATACTAGAAGTACTCACTCCATTGCGTTCAAAGGTTCATGCAGGTGTCCTGACTTCCATGTTATCAGCGAAACGATTTATGTATTTTTCTTCTACATTCACATTTTTTACTTTCACTACCCATTACTTGGGTTTTCTATGTTTGACATAAAAGTACCCAAATCTTCGAAAAATAAATGGAGCTATGACATTTATCCATAAATATTTTTAAAATTTTAATCTTATTTTCAAGCTATTATTAAATTTCTACAATAATTTAAGTCAAAGTGCGTTAATACAGTTGAAATGGCACTTATTACTATAAATCCCCCACAGATTCCAGTGTTTCTTATTCGGGTCGATAGCATGGTGATTGGTGAAACCGGCGCGATATAGGAAGGTCCTTGGTTTTATTCCCGGTCTGGTCGAACTTTTTTTTACTCGGAATCAGCCATCGTTCCACCTTCGCCCCACCATTGTGTTCGTCCATAAGATCTCGATACGCTTGAAAAACAGAAGTATACTTATAAAAAAACTCGGACGTTTTGATGGTCAAGCCGTCATCTTCGGTGGTATAATACTGGAAGCTGCTGATATATATTTCTTTATTTATATAAGGAGACATTTGTGCATTTAGTTAATGACCAGGCATGAAATTACTAATTATTTTTATTCCTTGCCACCTGAAAGCTGGCCTATTAGCGAAGTAATTTGAATTAATTAATAAATAGTTTCCGAGCCCTCAGACGAAGCTTTGAAGTCTCCGCACTCCTGCCGGTTGGTGGGCGGTTTTAAATTAGAAATCATTTGCTGGCTTGAATTGGCTGCAGTAGGAGAGACGGAGAGAAAAGGACAGTGATTTAGATTGACGTTGATTGCTTCAAGAGCGCGGCTGGGATCAATGGGCTTTCGTGCCAGGCGCCCACCCTGTCTGTGGACGCCATGACCTTATTGGCCCGATGGCGTGGTGCGCGGAAGTCCGGGAAACTTTACGTTACGTCAGACGCTCAGGCAGATTTTTATTCTGTTAATGTCTCATTGTAAGTGTGAGAAAAGAATTAAGAATGAACATAAATGTTGGAAAGACAAAAGTGGGAAAGTGAGCAGAAAATTAGTAGCTATAACATTATCCATAGAAGGTTAAAATTTAGAGCATTTGAAAACCTTTCGGTATTGGGGGAGCTTAGTTACTTGGAATGGAATCTATGTCGAGGGAATAAGATAAACAATATCAATTGATAAGAGAGTTTTTAACAAGTTGAAGGTGCTATTGACAGCTAGTAGAATTATAATAAAGATGAAGTAGAGTTAAGTTGGTTATTTGGTGAGGCGACTGACAACTGAGGTAATTTGCAGGGCTTTGGAGCCGAGGTCTTGGTGAGTGGCTCCGGCACCAGCTCCGGTTTATTTCTTAGCTCCTGCTCCGTTCCGGCTCCGTTGAAAAGGTTTGTTGCAATTAATGATAATTATTTTAATACTGTTCTATTAAAAGCTTTTCCAGGGTTTTCACGGAAAAATAGAAAATTTGTTTCCTGCGTTAACCAACTCGCATATAATTCTTTTATTAAATGATTGCAATCATTAAAAATACAATACTTCGTAGGAAGATATTGAGGGATTTACACTCATGTTTTTGATTTTCATACAAGAGTGAAGAAAAAATTATGACACTACTCACACTTACTTTTGACGTTTTTGAGTAACTTTGGAATTCTCAGATCATGAAATGTTAACCGATGTGAACTGCATCTAATTACCATGTGGCACAGATTCACGCATCGTAGACTAGTTTATTTCAATATGTTGGGTTTGATTTTATCCCGGCGTATAGCTCAGGTAAATTCTTCACGGGTTTCCGTCCAGGTTAGTAACTCCATCTTCTCCTCTGCCGACGTTTCGAAAGAAGACTTATCCTTCGTCATCAGGGCCGTATTGACGAAGGATAAGTATTTCTTCGAAACTAGTGAGTGATCGAATCCCGAGATCAAGTACTCTTAAAAGATTGATCAATGAACTGGATCTCTCCAATGACCGAGGGGTTCATCTTTACCGATCACGATAGGAATGATTGTACGACATCAAGTATCGACCACCAGATGTGAGATCGGCCAAACAATAATATATAAAATAAAGAGATGACTCTGGGGTGGCAAAATTTATTGAAAAAAGTGTAATAAAAAACTGCACACTAATATCTATCTATAATGTCTACATTGCTTAAGTACAAAAATCAATCATTATCCTTTCACTGGGGATGTAAACTTACAAACTTAAAATTGAAGAGCACCCATGTAGTCAATAACTTAATTTCAATTCGCATTGATTCCAAATTTTATATAATAGTTGAAACAACGAACTAATTGCAGTCGTTAGTCTTATCCGACTCTTGCGAAGATTATACAACACTTTAAACTCATCTCCTGTCATAACACATTCATTAGGAGCGTAAGTCTACCTAATACAAATTACCTTTAAATGTAAAAATATCACCACAAGAGCACACGCAATACATCACAGCACATATATTACATATAACATTTGTAATCACTGAATTTCCATAATTGCATTGTCACTTAAACACACCATAAACCTTCGTTTCAATATTCTCGACAAATATTACGTATCTTGCACAGGTAAAACTTAGTGATACCGACTGTAATTGAAAGTTGAATTTCAGTGCTACAGTGGGATAATTTGTTATAAATTCTTACAGCAAAAAAAACGTTGATCGGTTCAAACTACATTCCAAAATACAATTTCGCAGCGTTCTATGCTACTATTTAG
This sequence comes from Pyrrhosoma nymphula, assembly GCA_963573305.1. Lineage (NCBI taxonomy): Eukaryota > Metazoa > Arthropoda > Insecta > Odonata > Coenagrionidae > Pyrrhosoma > Pyrrhosoma nymphula. Next base: position 61,293,018 of record OY754338.1, on the reverse strand, counting down.
CAATGGTTTTTATAATGAGTTTTGAATTATTTGTGGCCCATTATATGTCACTCTTCAATAGTTTTGTAATCGTAGGGGGTATTTCTAATATTCTTCTTAGTTATGCTTAAAATCACAAAACAAGAACAATGTGTAAAAACAAAACAAACCTTCGAACGTATTGCACAATTGTGCCTTCAATTGTTTTTGCAGAATTACCAACAACTCCACGGAAACCGGCACTAAACGAGTAGCTGTACACATCGATCATGGTTACAGTGTGTGTTTAAAAAAGTTGACTTTGGCACTATGTTGCCAGGGAACTATAAGTGATAGACAGTAAGGATAAGCATAAAGTTGTAGGCCTCAATGACATCTAAAAAACACCCAACAGATTTGAGACCCGACTGCTAGTTAAGAAGCCACAGTGGAAAAACCGAAAAATCCAATGTTTCCAGCGAACTATATTTGTTAGAGAGAAATGATTGGTATAAATGTTAGGACATGATGAGATCTAAAAAAACCTCCAAGCAGATTCAAGATCAGACTCTCAGTTTAGTAGCTACGAGACGTGAGGGAAAGAAATATTCGAAAATATCACTTTGGCACCATGTTGCCATATAACTACGAGGGAATCCGTGTTTTTGCTAATTATCCGTAAAGATCATATCAAGGCGCATATTTCTGCCGACTTTCAAGGTCGTACCTACACTGGTGAGGCATGAGGGAAAGAAACATTAGAGAGTTCCATGAATCAGCCAACTTTGGCACCATGTTCACAAAGAACTACGAGGGATAAAAAAAAACGTAGCAGAGAATCGTAGGCCTGCATGAGATCTAAAAAACCGCCCAACAGATTCGAGATCTGAATTCTAGTTTAGAAACTACAGTCGAAAAACCACGAGTTTCACGAAAAGTCGACTTTGAAACCATGTTACCAGATAGCTAAAAGGAATGGAAAAGAACGAATAAAATAAAATTGTAGGCATGAATGAAATCTAACAAAACCGCCAAACAGATTCGAGATCCGACTTCTAGTTTAGAAATTACAGTTGAAGAACAGCAAGTTTCACTAAAATACGAATTTGGTGCCATGTTATCAGTCAACTATTGGTAAAGTCCAGGTTTTTACTAATTACCTGCAAAGAGCATGTCAAGACGAATGGCTATGTCAAGTTTCAGAAACATTTGACAGTTTCACCAAAATTCGATTTTGGCACCATACTACAGAATACTACTGTAAGAGTTAGAAAAAAACAAAGAGCATGAAGTTGTAGGTCACGATGAGATCTAATTCCTTGGGAGAAATAGATTTCAAACCAAAATCCTAGTTTAGGAGGTATAGTCAAAATACCGCAAAAAATGGAAACTCTTAACTAAATGTTGTGCCTGGTGAGAAAACTAGGAAGTGCAGAACACCAATGTTTTTTGCATGTTTAAGAAAATTCAATTCCCCGGAATGAAAATGTCAGATTTCAGATCCTACCTACCGTTCAAAAGATATGAAGTGAGAACTGAAATTCTAATTTTCGAGAAGTCCAAAAATCCGCCATTTTTATTATTTCGGTTACTTCCGGTTAAAAATTCCATGATTTCGAAAGTTTTCCTCCTATGAATTCTTTCACGGAAGGTCCGTGAAAAATTTCAGGCTCCTAAAAGTTCTCGGGAATTTGTATATGTGAGTGAGTGAGTCACACATGCGGCTGTATAGTATTATGAATAACGAATGGCCAGCGAGAGCAGCGTTCGTTACGTTTTTGTATCAATCGCGACTTTCCTGAGAGATCATTGATCGTAGACAACTTGAAAAGATCACTAGCTGGAACATAAATCAATCATGACCTTACACTCACGATCGAATCACAAGTGGGAGTGATAGGCGTGACCGAGATCTCTCAAAAGACCGACTTTGCCCATCACTATTCGAAACGTCGGCAGAGGAGAAGATGGAGCCACTAACCCGAACGGAAACCCGTTCAAAATTTACCTTAGTTTATTTCGAAATTCGGAGCTGGAGCAGGAAAATTATACAATATATACCAAAACCCTGGTCGTCTGAGCCAATAGAGGACATCTGGGTTGGTTGGCAGGGGAAGGAAGTAGGATTCGGTATTCTACTGCTCTCCCCATTGCCCTCCGGGATGGAAAGTCAGTACTCTACCGCACCAACCCAACCCAACCCCGGCTGAAATAAGAGATTTGCTAAATGTTTTGTTGGAATATCGTGTTTTATAGCAGCAAAAAATTGGAAGGTAAATGGAAAGCATAAAAAGTGAATTAATTGGAAACTAGTTCCTATGCAGAATAAAATGTCATTTTGGAAATTTAAATACTGCTGAAGGGAATAATGATAACACTTGATATTCACCACTTAGTTTCTCCAAGTTATTGCCTATGTTTAAAATTACAACTCCATAATGAAGAATACCTGATGAAAACTTCGTAATTTGCAACCCAAGCCCTGCATGAAAGAAATATTATGTGGTACATCATGTTCTATATTACTATGAATCATTTTTTGAAGCGACGTCTGTAATTATATAACGCTTAAGAATGTTTTCACGAAACCATATTCTTGTGTTACCTTCACCTTTTTTCACAACATAAGTATTTGATTAAAGAAATATAATGTGGTACACCATGTTATATTCTACTTTGAATCATTTTTGAAGCAAATTCTGTAATTAATACAACTCTCAAGAAAGATTTACACGAAAAATTATTCTTGTATTACCTTCGCCTTATTTCGCAATCGAAGTATTGTATGTATAAAATATAATATGGTACACCGTGTTCTATATTACAATGACTCATTTTATGAAGTCACGTCTGTAAAAAATATTGCATTAAAGAAATATTTCTGCGTTATATTGTTCTTTTATTGCTGTCCCTTATCGTAAGTATGTAAGTGATTTTTAGTCGTTTTACTTTACTCTGTCATCCCCCTCTTCCAATATACATTAATCTATCTCTATAGATCTTATCATCGGCGTCTCATAAGTCACAATGCCTTACTCGTCGGCAGCAGCTGTTACATGCGAGCATAATTCGCGTAAACTCAGCGGCGTAGTCTTTTGTCTGCCTCACTTATATTCTCGACCTTCCGCTCTTCAGAAGGCAACGCCTCGCCCGTTAAAAGAATGTTTCTCTACCCGCCTGGTTTTCCTCTCCCTACCCTCTACGCGTGACACCCCTTCTCACACTTTTTTCTTCTCCTCCAGCTTCCCTTCTTGTAGCCCTTTGTCCCTTTTTTGTGTCCCTTCACCTTATCACCCCCGTTTTTCGCTCCTGTTTTTCCCCACTCCTTGCCAGAAAGCAGCGACGGCGTGTACTTTGGACGTCGCGTCCGTGTCTGTCTTCCTCTCTCGCCTTACTTTGTCTCTCTTCCAGTCTGTCGCGCTTACTCCCTTCCCTTCAGATTTCCCCCTCCGCGGTTTTCGTATCCGGTATCAGCTCCATTTTTTATCAATACAACCCTCACCCTCCTCGTTTACGGAATCCACTGACATATTCTCCTTTTCAACACCTCTTAAGTATTAGAACATTTATGTCAGCGATCTTTCGGGGTTTGAACCGGGTAGTTTGGTACATGGCGGCGAACGTTTTGATGCTCGAGTCGAGTATCGTCCTCAGGGCAGAGAGGGAGAGTCAAGACCACCGGATGTTACCTAATTTTCCCGCCAAAATGTTGAACCTGACTCACCCATGGGGTATATATTGACCTCCACTTCTAGTGAAGGCACTCATCTCTGGCCTACGGACGATGCTCGACTCGAACATCGAAACCCTAGCCGCCATGGACCTAACTACCCGGTGCAAACCCCGAAAGATCCCTGACATAAATCTTCGTCGGGAAAGCCTGAAATCCTTCATTAGAACATTTAACTATCATATCCGTAATCTGTGTCTGATCAAAAAGTTCTTTTCATCAAACGGTCCAGGGTAATTAAAAATGCATGATCAGGTTTATAAACTATTGTTTCAGAAATTTTAACGTACATACCTGAAGTAAACAGTTTTGAAGATAAAATCAATAAAATTACACCAAATTTCAATTATAGCTTACTATTTAGAGGGAAGTTTCCGAATGTGATAATTAACATCCCTATGCGCCGTAAAATTCAACTTTAATTTAGTGTCTGTACTGATTTTATGTATTTCGTCTATGTTTAGCAATATTGGAATGCTGCGCTTAAATGAAAACCACACGGGAGTCATGAGTGTGTGTAAAAAATATAAACGAAGCATTGGAAATGGGGCAAAGTTTGTTCCATTTTATTTTTGACCAACATTTCGATAATATCTGAAGAACTGTATGCCAATCGAGGTGAATAATGAACTTTCTCAGCTTCCAGGCACTATTTCTGAAGTAGTATGTAATTGAACGCAGAAGTCGTTTCTATATCATGAATATCCTCTTAGCTTGGGCTATTATTAACCTTTATGAACGGACTTCCATCCCAATTATTTCTGATTTCGAATTTGATTGACTTTTCTCAAATTTCCGTCCCCGTTTTTGAGCGTTGGCATTCCTTTTTCTCTTATGCATGTATGAATTTAACATATCATGCATTGGCACGATGCACTCTTTGAGCTGACATAGGAATACCGGCAGATAATAAAATCTCACCAGAATGCTAAGTTGTGTGGTCCAAACTATGAAGAAATATAACTTGAAGGGAATATACACATCCATCATGCCGTTTACCTTTTGGGATAGGCTGATTCAAAAACATTTGTCGGTGATAGGCCAGTAAAGCTGAATGCCTCAATATTTTACTGCAAACTGCACTATCCTTGCATATTTCTTTTGCTTCAGCTATACGTATGAATTTCCAAGGGAAATGAAAGAGTACTTTGTTTTCTGTATTAACTCATTTTGAATCGCTCCAAAATGAGGATTGGGCAAGATATAAACTTCTTAATAGATAATACAGGTGATCCGAGTTTGCCTTTTTCACCGAGGAGACTATCACGCACTATCGGTGGATGAGACTACATAAGTTTGCATTAGAATCGCCAAGGGGACAAAATTGGTCCAAAAAATCTCAAATTCGGTTGTATAAGCCATTATAATGCAGTTCATTTTTCATATTTAGGTAGTGTACTCAACTTATTATTTCCTCAACAACTCCAAAATTTAATCCATACTTGTATGCACTAACCGCAGGCTTTAGTAACTGCCTTTCAGAAGTGCATAAAAATTTGAAAATATCACATTATTTTAAACTGCATATCGGTGGCCTGAAGTTTCTGCGCGGTATCACTTTCCTGCTTTTAAATGTATTTCTGCATGAAAAACCAAATAATACTAGTAATCTTCTGTAAAGCAAATTAAAGCAACATTTTCGTAAAATCACGAAAAAAACTAGAATTTTACAAGGAAACACGTCATATTTCCGTAAAAATTATCCTTCCCTGACGTCATTCCCCGGGTTTCCAATGATGTAGTGTTTCCACGCTGCCGAACGTGAGTAATTTTTAAGAATAAATGTTTCAATAACTTAACAGTGCATTCCGATAAAATTCATGTCCTGTTTATTTAAAAATACGTACTTTAAATGCGAAGAGTTTTTTCATGATGCATGTTCCTCATTGGTGAGAAGAAAAATAATCTCGCCGGTACATTATATAATTTTGTTGCTCTCTCATTAGTAAGAGATGATGTAGAAAATGTGCTCGAAGCTGGTCAGCGATTAATTTTCTTTAAAGAAATGTGGATCGCTAAGTGATACCTTTATTTGACACGTTATTTTTATGTGCAAGATAATGCTAATGCAAAGAAAGTATAGACCAAACATTTATTTATATTGTTTTCAATGAGCAACCGATGTCCACCCATTCGTCAATTTCGTAAATTTTAAGAGGGGTTGTAAAGGGGTCAAAATTGAACTAATGTTTGTTATAGGATAAATTGACAGAGAAATTAATACCTGTATGCAACATAGAGTGGAGAAATTTTGTGAATCTTACTACTCGTAATCCATGAAAAAAATATTCGGTTTTGTAATGATCAAATAAAATACACGCACACAAAAAATGTTAGAAATAAATAAGGATCAAAATTGACCCCCGACGGTTTTAGTGTTAAGAGAAGGAGGTAAATACGAGGACTGATTGTTTTAAATACTCAAGTGTCTACTCTTAAGGTCTAAATGATTTTTCCCTTTCATGATTGTTGACCACCGTAACACCAAAACATAGTACTAACAGAGCTAAATGCATTATTATTACGCAAGTGCCAAAGGATTCCTTCATTTGTAAAATTGCAAGCAAATTGCTCAGGTAATAACCTTCCCTACCACTTACACTTTCGAGTTATTGAGGCAATGATGATGATTTATATCTTGCTTTTTATTAGTCAGTGTAAATTCTAGTCGTTAATATCAAACTGTATGTACAAATTCTGGTGACTCGACCGATGATAATTCTGACAAAACCCTAGAGAGAGCCGAAATTACTTAGTCTCTCTTGTGGTGTTTGGTTCCTGGAAAATTATGAGTATCCTAGATGGAGCAGATAACGTCATTACGAAGCCAGTTATCTACGTTTGACGCGCTTGGTTAATTAACTGAATGGTGGATATTTTAGGAGAAACAAAGTTTTCGGAAGCGGTTTATAGCGTATTTTATCGTCCCTAATAAACGTGTGCCCACACACCAGTAGCCATTGGTTTATCATCATGGAAGCAACTTGTAGCTTATTGATTTTTTTAAAGAACTTAAATTAACTGAACGTAAAATATCCTGATTCACTTAATAAGAATTGAGTATATATTTGTGAAAAAGTTTTCCTTCATATATAGATATAGATGGAATCCTGTTTGTCGACACACATTAATGAATTCCAAATTTTAAAATTATTAAGCTTAATCATCTATTTGCATGCGTTCCAGAGATTTAAATTCATCCCATTATTTTAAAACCACTTAACTAACTACTCGCCATGGAACGAAGTTTATTGTAAATAGTAGATGGGGCTCATGTATGGTATGAAATGAAAATTTACATAGCAAATAATTTGTGCTCATCATGTTTTTACCATGTGATCACGATATTCGGGTTTGGAAAAATAAAATAATGAGACTTTTGAGTTATTGCCGCTCATAATATCAGTTAAGAAACCTATGATGGCGAAATTCGTCTAATAAAAACATTTATTTAATTATGATTGTCAAACTGATTAGTTTAGTTGTTGATGCAAGGATGATTAAAAAATGAACTGTGAGGTAATAATGCTTTCCCCCTTAGAAAAATAATTTGATCTCGCATGTCGTAAATGTTTAATTTTATGTAAAAGTTGGGGCTCTTGTTTGGTATCAATGTGTAATTTGTTAAACAATAGATTTCTATTTCTTGCATGAATTTACTCTCTTGCCATATGACCACGTATTTCCTGTTTCTGTGCAATTTATTAATGCAAGAGATATAATTCATTGCTACGTATGGAAAAGAAATGAACAAATAATTGTGCAGTTTTTTCAAATCCGGATATCTGAGTAAATCTAGCTCTCTTGCCGATTTGTGCATTGATGAAAAATTGAACGCTGTGGTAATGATTTTTGTCATGGACTAATGTGCATGAACATCTAAATGTACAGAATACCCTGCAAGCCAGCTCAGGGGTGTGTGGCAGGGGGTGAGTATTCACCAACATGCATTACACTATTCCCTAAAGTTAGTGTAACTACGAAGTAAGGAAACAGATATATGGAGTAAGTAAGGAGCCAAAGTAAGGAAACAGATATATGGATCATTCCACCTCAATTCAACTAACGTTTGTCCCTTAGGATCTCAGATTTTGATAAAAATTGGTGTCTGGGTACAATATCAACTCAAACTCAATATCCTCAAAACGTTTTGTGAAAAAAAAATTTTGAACGAATTATGCATATTTTAATTTTTTCGCATTTTTAGCAAAAATCCGAGCCTTAAATCATATTATCACTTATATCTCCGCTTGTAACAGTCATACAGCAATGATTAATAACTATTATTAATGATAAATCTTTATTAAATGCAAATATATCAATAAAAATTATTTTCTTCTATACCCTATTGTTGTTAATTACTAATTTTTAAAAACTTGTTAATAAACTTTTCTCAAATATTCCATCTCAGAATCGGCCGAAACTTTTTTTTCGTGTTTTAAACATACCCAGCTAACTATTCCAAAAATAAAATTTAGTGGAAATATATAAATGCGTTTTTTATCTCAAATCGAAAATCGCCGGACAAAAGTCCAAAATTGCTTTTTTAAATATAGCGTCTTGAAACTTGGCACATATACACACAAATGATTGTTGATTATGGAATGGTAAAAAATTTCTCATAGGTCTTACCTGTTACTTAGATACAGAGGCTGAAACACGACCAAATTTCCAAAAAAGCGCCCGCTCTCATTTTTCTTCGAAAATCTTAAAAGTTGAGCATATATAGGAGTAATGGAAGGATTTTTATGAATTAAAAAACATTATCATTTGTAAACAGGGTACTTTACCTATACTATGCATAACTTTTAGACATTTTTGTCTATATTTGAGGGCTATTACGTCACAAAATGGCGGACAAATTTCACCAATGGGTGCAAGTTGACCGTTGCTCCTTAGAAAGTTTTACAAAATCTGCCGATAACTTTGCTGAAACTTTTATTGAAAAGTTATAGAAACTTCAGCCACATGATAACATTGCTAAAAATCAATCTGAATTTCTTAGAAATGTTAAGCATATCATCCAAGTGGGGCAGGTTCTCGTCATTACAGATTTTTCAGAAAATACGCTTTCGTTTTACAGGACAGCGTGCAAGGTATGCACTGGAATAACGACCAAGTAACAGTTCACCCCTTTACTTGCTATTATCGCCCTAAAGTCCAGGATAATGTAATCCCATTGAACTACGTAATCGTATCAGATATCCTGAAGCAACAACATCAACTGTACATTTTTTTCAAAAACTTCTTAAATTCTTGGAATTGAAAGTTCCGAAGCTTAAAAAAGTAATATATTATTCAGATGGCGGGGCTGCTCATTATAAAGACAAGTATAACATTCAGAACTTATCTCTTCACAGGAAACATTTCACAGTCTCTGCAGAATGGCATTTATTTGCTACGGCATGGTAAAGGACCAAGTTGCGGACTGGGAGGAACTTTGAAAAGACTAGCAGCAAGAGCAAGTCTTCAGCTTCCATACGAAAAACAATACGTACACCTATAGAACTCTTTACCTGGGCAAAAGCTCATATTTTAGGAGTGGATTTTTGCTACGCAAAGAAAGAAGAAATTGGAAAACATTCCGATGTACTTGCGAAAAGATTTCGTCCGGCAGTTAGTATACCAGGCATTAGGGAGTTTCATGCAGCAATACCCGAATCAAATGGAGTGGTTTTAATGAAGAGACTCTCTTCGTTCAAGCATGGGACGAGGATTAAGCTGTAGTTACAGGCAGGAGTAACAGAATCCTCAAATAAAATATTTCCGAGAGGACCCCCTTCCTACAAGTTAGGAATCATATGTTTACGGAAAGCATGCTAACTTAGCCATATTAAATTTGTTTTAAGTACAAGTATTTTGCTTTCTCGTTAGTTTACAATCGATTGTGTCGGAGTAGTTAGCAAAATTTTTCGCGAAGAGAAAGTGGGGCTCAATGGTAAATTTCTATGCAAACATCCATTTAACAAAACAAATAACAATTTTTGTTAACATTTATAGTTTATAATATATTTTTATATCATATAACCACGACCTTGAGCAATTAGGAAATTTTTAGGCTTGCATCGCGTGTCTGCTGCATGTATTCCAAATGGGGGAGCCGTCGGGCCGCGCGAGAGAAAATTGTAAATGTTTACATATTTATAAAAAACTCATTTATGAATTTCCACTAAATTTTATTTTTGGAATAGTTAGCTGGGTATGTTTAAAACACGAAAAAAAAGTTTCGGCCGATTCTGAGATGGAGTATTTGAGAAAAGTTTATTAACAATTTTTTAAAAATTAGTAATTAAAAACAATAGGGTATAGAAGAAAATAATTTTTTATTGATATATTTGCATTCAATAAAGATTTAGCTTCAATAAGAGCTATTAATAATTGCTGTATGACAGTTACAAGCGGAGATATAAGTGATAATATGATTTAAGGCTCGGATTTTTGTTAAAAATGCGAAAAAATTAAAATATACATAATTCGCTCTAAATATTTTTTCACAAAACGGTTTGAGGGTATTGAGTTTGAATTGATATTGTACCCATACACCAATTTTTTTCAAAATCTGAGACCCTAAGGGACAAACGTTAGTTGAATTGAGGTGGAATGACCCATATGATAGTGATGTGAATAGTGTGAGAGAAGGGTACACCAAGAGTGTCTTGGGTGAATGTAATGGAAGGGACTCTAAGGAGGAGGAAGTGAATATTAAGAGTAGAAGAGCGTGTATGAAGCAATTCATGAATGTAGTGGAAGCTAAAGAGGCAAGCGAGGATAAGGCATTGTGGCGGAAATTATTAAAAGAGAGTCAGTATCTTCAACCTAACAGAAATATCTAATTTCCTTAACGCTGCTTACCCTGAACGGGAATAGCGTGATGGGTATGTATCATAGAGTTATGAAAAGGTATGTATGTATGCATCTATACCAATTAATAATTTTCTCCGGCCTCACAATTGAATTAGAACAGATATTCCAAAATCTCTTTAAGTTGAAATGCAATTCATAGCATTGATTATCGTCCATCAATACCCACTTTTTATTGATAGACTTGTTTATAAGCGAAAACCAAAGGTGTTTGAGGCAACCGAAGTAGTTTATGTAAGCTCACACCTCAGTTATTTTTTTAAACAATACCATTTTTTACTGCTTTCGTTTGCAGTTTTATCTTTTCCAGTAGAGTGTGAAAGGAGCCTTTCGGGAACGCTTATTGTTCTGAAACAATCAATACAGATGTAGTCGTCAACTAAAAAAGGAAAGGTATCGCTCATGTGTTGTATTGAGAGAGTAATCAATAGAGTCGGTAAATAACATGATATAGCAGTCTCGTCCGAATATCGGAAAAAATAGATGAGTATCGCGGCGGAATAATCTCTCCTCCTATCTTCAATTATCGGATCGGATGCACTGGAACGATAAAAAACACGATGGAAGCTTGGATCACGTGAAATTTTGATGAAACCATCAAACGAACCAATCGCGAGAAACCGTGGAGTAAAAAAAGGCCATCGAATCACGGCCCTTCGGAAAAAAGTAAAACAACGAAATCATTCATATATATCTACGTAATACTCTGAAAGCCACCTTTCGGGTGTGGTAGGTGGTGAGTGATCACCAACATGCATTATACTATACTCTAATAAAGTTAATGAAACTACGACTATTGTAAAATGTATTAGAAAAAACCTTCAAGTACTTGTTGGGAGGTGTAATTTCACCAACATACGCTATACTATAGGTATGCTACCAATGTTATAAAAACTTTTAGTATTAATGTATTTTACAACCTCACAAGTGCACAGATATACAGAAGTTATGCAGAAAAATGCAAGAATACATGAGAGGTTAAGCAACTAGCAATATGGAGCAAATCAAAGAATTAACTACCTACACTACCTATTGACAAACCTAGTTAAAAATCTCATTATCAACTATTATGGACTCATCGTTCATGGGGAAAATGACATTTTTAACATGTCCGTTCTGCAGTCCATTTCCCAATTTGATTCTCATGATTTCTTTAATTTATTCTAATATTATTCAATTCAATATCAGCAGTTGTAGGATTAAATTTACTAGGTTACTTCGTTTACGAGGTACGCTTGTCGTAACTATAAACAACATGAATACCTACTAACAATTAATGTAATCGTAACTCTTGGCCTTGTTTCAGAAAGTTTCCAAGTAATGTTTTAGTCTTATTAATAGGTGTAACTCGGGATTTCTGTGTGTAACCATACTTTTTATATTTCTTTATCGTATTAGGTATAATTTTTCTCTGTGTTGGTTTGTTGTTGATGTAGTGTATTACTAATGTATATATCAGTAGGTTCTCACAATTTTTTCTCACCACTCTTCTCGTGTGGGTGTTTTCCTAATGTGGGGTTTTTCAGCCAGAATGTAAGCCTAAAAAAAGGTTTTTCCCATAAATGTACAAGTACATATTTTTTTTTTTTAGACATTCTGGTACCATTTTGTCGCGTTGGAAATGTGTGTCACATTGTGAATGTAAAACTTCTCGTCTGCACTACCCTAATATTTTGTTTACACTTACACTAAAAAAAGGGGTTGGATATAGCATCCAATTTTTGTTGGATAAGAAATTGTTGGGCAGAACATCAGCTCAAATTGATACGATAGCTAAGGATCTCGGACATACCACCATTTTAGAGGGATAAGTGCTATGTTATTGCCGGAATATCAATGTATTGGTTAGCACGGCCCTTGGGACTTGATGGGGCACCCATCATGTTACACCAACGCGTCGTCCTCAGCGCGCTTTGTAGATACATTCAGAAAGCGCACGCGTTCGATCTCTTATTAGTGTATAGTTTTATTACTATTAGTTAAGAAATAACTCGGAAACCCGACGTCACACGGAAAGAAACACTATAGTTTTCAACCTAACACAGCTTAAGCTCACGTAAACAGGAAACAGTTTTGCTGTTGATAAATATTGTAACTGTTGTGAGTGTAGGAAAATTGCAACTTCTCTACAAAACTACGGGAATGTGTTGCTTCTAAGTTTGCCTTGCTTGAGATGCAATTCCATCGGAGTGTTTCCGTTTATTAGCACTCCTCTGGTACACGTTTTTGGCGTTATTTGCTTAGCCTTAAGCATTACTAAAATATTCATACGTAATCTTCATGTTACTTCAATATTTATTTTTACTTTCTCCTTGCATCTTATCACATATGTACGTACTTGTGTTTTGACATACTTTTTGAAAGGTGACGTTCCCTGTAAATAAGTTTTGTATTAGCCATTGTTGTCAGTAAACTATGGATTTTTTTAGTTGTAAACATCTTAAATTAAAAATGCCGGACAATCGACTTTATTATATAAGCGGAATTAACGTGCAACGATTGGCATCCATTTTGTTGGAAGAGAATGCATATGGCAATGATAGTAAAATAATAGCGTGCTTCCTCCACTTTTCTCGGACGTGGTATCCAAGTTAAGTCGACAGTGGATCCCTGAGAGTTGGATGTGGCATCGGACCCCAACATATCCATTTAAAAAGCCTGCCGCAGCCAACTAATTGAATGGCACCCCAGCGTCCATTTAAATTGGAAACCAAATTCAATTCTTGGGTTACCTTGTCCAATCCTTGTTATTTTAAATTTCATTGACAAGGGGTTAGATAGGAGAGGGAACTTAACGGCCTCAATCTTGTCCTAAATAAGCCAGCCTATAATTATAATTAACAGAATCATCATCTGATTAATCTACCGGTTAAAGGTAGGTTATGATGAAAGTAAGAGAATATCCAATAGGCTCTTACACGAGAAGTGGCCTATCTACCTCTAGTATAATTATAAATATGGCGAGGAAAAATGAGACGCTAATACCTTTCTCTTGAAAATATTTCTTCTATTTTGGAAAATAAGTTTCGTTGAAAACCATTTCCATGGTATAACACCCGATGTGGAAAGGGTCTTTTATCATCAATGCTCATGCCAACTAAACGGTATTCAACTGTACGTTTCCGAATACGAACTTACAGTTAGCATAACGCTAACTTGAGTTACTTATGTTAAAGTTCATTCTAACTACGGCGCCTGCCTCCAATTTCGTATTACTCGGGGAGGATTTACTAGCACTTGCAGCGTTTAGGGAATCTGTGAACCACCCAACTCTCCCATCCCATAATGCAAATAACGGCGGGAGTTCCGCGAACCTCCCCAGAGGCGCCAATGTCCACGACCCTAGGTGTCTCCACGCGCGGTTCCACGGAAGTGTGACGCGAACTTCCTCCGACCCACGTTCACTCGTCGCCCGCAGGGAATCGCGACGCGTCCCGCCGCTTACGACAGCATCTACATATCGCATTATCATGCCGGAGCCGGAGAGAAGGGCGTTTGGCAGGAGGTGTAAGGACGGCAGACATGGGGAAGGGAGGGGGAAAATGGGGAAAATCGATATTTCTCAACGGATTACTGTCACGCTCTGTTTTTGCTGGTCTTTTTTTCAACTATCTACATAAACATACTGTGGGGAGGAAATAGGGAAAAGGAGGGGGGAGAGGACGGAAGTGAATTGTATGTTTACGGTGCGTCGTATATTAGTGCCATGCCGTTTTTTTATAATCACTAATGGTGCTTGGAAAGAAGGAATCAGTTCGAAAGTGTGTCTCTCTAATTATGCCTCTTCAATCAGTTATGAAGATATATGCTGGGGTCAAAATAGAAGTGGTATCCTCCGTATCGAACAGAAACTCGCCTGAAATGAGTTATTCAAGTAATCTAAACATAGTAAAGTAAATTAACCTAAACATAGCCTAACTCCAGCCTCTAACGGATCCAATATTAGCCCTTCCATCGGATTTGTAACACATTCTGTTCACTCGTAGTAGTGTTCATTGCTCCTATTTACAATTTATTTGGGTTGGGATAGGGATTTTCCAGATATATTTGATGCAATGCGAAAAAATGACAAAAACAGGTTTTGATGTTTTCTCCATCACTAGCATCTTCCCCCGGGAATTGACTCCATCTAGAGTGTGTGGCACGGGGTGATTCCACACCAGGCATGCATCTCTCGCCCCAGTTCAATTTGAACCTCGCTCGTTTTCCCTGCCGCTTAGTGCAAACAAAAAAGTAGTCAGGAGAACAATGCGCGGTCAGACCAGAAACTAGGAGGGTGCTACGTAAACGAACATGCTAAAATGAAGTGCATGCAATCAACGAGGAGAGCAACTGACAAGTAAATTAAATGAAAAAATTAATCCAAATTGTCAATAGAAGCAAAGAAGATAGACTCCTATGCATGCATTTCGGCCATACAGACAACCATCCACTTCACGAGATTAAAATCTTCTCCCAGTGGATGGTCACCTGGATGACATAAATGCATGCCTAGGAGTCTATTTCCCTTGCTTCTATTGACAATTTGGATTCATTTTTTAATCGCAGTACATACGTTAAGGTATTACTAATGGTTAGTATTAGTAATACTATTAATTTACCAATACTACTAGATAACAATTTATGCAGAAGAAAAAATCATAACGGCCATTTCAAGCAGAGTTTGGTGTTACTAACGATGATATGTAAATAAACGAAAGTACAAAGTTTACTCTACCTAATGAGGGTGGGAGTTTCATTGAATTGATCTATTGCAACTATTATGATCACTTATTGTACACTTATCACTTATTGTACGTGAAAAAAGTGACCTTTTAAATCTATCGGTTCTGTAATCTATTTCTTGTATCTTATGACTGTGATTATTTTTACCGTAATACCAATATACCTCCTCGCAAAATATTTTGGAAGCCCAGCAGCAAATCGTCTACTTTGAACATGCTCAAAAGAATCAACCTATATTGTTCCCTTCGATCATTTCAAGATTCCCACAATAATTCCTTTAACAAGACTTTTATTATAGATGAATGATTTATGATCGCAAATTGCTATTGTCGATGGAATGCATTATATAACGCAGCCATGCTTCCCACATGTCCCGAGGCTTTCTGTATGGAGGGGTGTTGTGGGATTATGCGAGAGCTTGGACGACAGGAAGAGAGGTAAACGAGACTGGCCAACCAGTTTGAGAGTGCGTCCGACCCACAGGAGATACGAATTTGCATATAATTCCCGGGGGAAATTGTCGTCTAAATGCCGGTAACCTACCCGGAAATCCATACCCCTAAAGCGCCCGGTCCTCATTCATTATCATCGTATTTGAGTCAAGGCTTTGCGATATTGCATTTCTCATGCGATGCCGCACTGCAAATATCCAGCCTACGAGTATTTCGATGCATTGCACCAGGGCCTTAAAGTTCCCCAGCATACTTAGCATAGCTGTTGGAATCTCCTTTCGAATATAAAAAATCTACCCATTGTCACTATATATATTTTATATATCCATACACTGTGTCACTATGGCACAACCGATTTAATGTACTTTTATTTAAATTCTAGTTAGTAAGCTAAAAATCTAAGCCCAAATCATAAAAAAAACTAAAAACAAATTATTTTTATAGCAGATGTTTTAAAAGAATAATTCCTGTGTAAATATGTCAAGTCAAATACATTTATTCCAGCCAGACAAAAATTTTATTCATATTAGAGAATGTTAAGATCAAGATCTTAACATTCTCATATTCTCGAACAAGAAGTACTATCAATAAAATGGTACTTTTTGCGTGAAATTAACTTTTTAAGGCCCTTATTCACCAGAGATTCAAACCTAGATCACCCGAAGCAGAGGAAACGGTATCAGACCCTGTTTTGTGGAAGTTATACCTAACAGAGAAAATGAAAATAACTTTGTGTACTCGAAAAAGATAAGTATCTGGCGTGATGTGGTGGAATTTAAACAATGATGATTGAAATTGCAATGTTCGTCTGAATAAAGATTTATTGCGGCTTAGGTTTCGATGAACTGCATCCTACTGCATCGATGCCTAAGTCGCCAGAAATCTTTATCCAGTAGAAAATTGCAATTTCAATCATCATTTAGTGAGCTCAAGTTTTAAAATTTATTGAAAATCGGTCTTCAGGACCTGAAAATGACAAAACGTGTCAAAACTCTGGTAATTTCTATAAATTCTTAAAATGAAGTTTATACAGTTATTTTATTTTTCTCCATGCCAGATCTTCCTCTTCCACGCAGGTTGCTTCACTTCCAGTTCAGGAAAATGATATTTTTCGCCGTAAATTGCACTTTTTTCCTCAGCAAGTAAAGACCGGTTTACGATTGACGTCGATGTGAACTTCAACATCAACTTAAAGTTCAGTTTGTTGATGTTTACGGAGGCGTTTACGATCGCGTGAAAATGTCAACCGTGCACGTAAGCCGTCAGCATCGAAGTTCAACCAGTCCCAACTTTCACGGCCAACTTTTAGCGTCAGCAAATGCGCCATACGTGACTTGAATGTAGTCATTAGCCTAGTCATTAGACTGCCGTCTTTTTTTTATTATTACTGTGTTTCCACGGCTATTACGCCAGTAATAAGCGGCTGATATCTTTTTGGTGTTAACCAAATCAGCATAATTATTTTCATCAACTATTCTGTATGCACTTCTTCAAAAGGCAGAAAATAAATAATCGAAATTATTTATTTTCTGCCTTTGTGTTTTAATTCACGGCAGTGCAAGTTTCCATGAGGTTCTGCAGCCCAAGATATGGACGGCGAATGCCGACAAAAGTACCGGTAACAGGACTCCAATTCACGGTTAACGTTTCACGTTGACGCCAATCGTAAACCAGGTTTAACGCCCATTGAAGTTTCACTGCTTTAAAATAGTAAGACTTGCTATAAAAGAGACCAACACGCAAAATACGATCCATGTTTAAATCAGTTACAGCGAAAATTCTCAGCACAAAGTTTTGGTACATAAGTTTACCACAAGCTAAAGGAATGGAAATGTTGATCTCTCTGGGGAATGTCCCGATTTAAGTTTTCATCCGATGCAGCAAGCGACGATAAATTACGATTTTCAGCTAATTTTAGCTAAATAAATATTAAGTTTTGTAAAGATTTCATACACTTTTGTCAGTTTTGCTGCGAATCCTGAAATCGTTTATCACTCACCAGACTCCTGCAATTGTGTTCAGAAGAAGAGCATACAGCGGCGTCTGTTTATGAAATTAAAAGTGCGGAAAGTACGAAGATTTTCATCGAGATGAGTAACGCGTTTCCAAAAAGTAATGTTAAAGGCTCTTGGACATTAGCAATTAATATTTAGAAACTATTGGAGGAAAAATACGACCGGGCAAGTGATGTAGGGGCTCTATACTCAGTGCCAGCAATAGCTTACGCTTCATCTAGGGAAGCCGAATAGGGCATGACTACATAACTGCAATTTCATTGTGTGCTTGAGACCTCGGAAAAAAGTCTTCAACATCGTTCACCATGTCACTTGTCTACCAATCTGGCTGTATTTATGACTATTTTTGTTGGTTTCTCATTTTTTTATTTTCCAGTACATTTAAACTGGTAATTATTTTTGTTCACAATGAGAGTAATAGGCAAAATAATTTCATGGCAAGGCGTCAGACAAGCTTTATTATTTTCCATGTAGAATATGTAATATTTCAGCCTTCACAACCCATATTTAGTACCACTAGTCAATGGGGGAAATAGTTTTTTCTCTCAGTATGCGAATATATTAGCTCATTTGGAAGGTATTCCAGTATTTAATCACGCATCAGAAATGTGGAAATGGTCATACATCATTACACGATGGTTTTTCCTGTTTTGTCAACGCGATTATGACTCTAGTTGACCTAAACTTGTCTTTTGCTAGCAAAACATCCTTCCCTCTTAATTTGGTTTGTCTTAAATTCGGGCACAGTCACGAATAAATCTCGTCCGGTTTTAACCCATCTTCCAAATAATGAATCATCTTCCAGTGGTTGTTCTTCGCAGAAATTATGGAGCTCCAGGAATAGCATTCTGTGTCCAGCTTGCCGAGAGAGAGAGCACCCAGGGAGTTAATTTCGGGTCACGTTCACTCAGCTCTTTATGACGCTTGGAGAGGCAAGCGGGAGCGGTGGAGTTGCTTTGGATTTTCTGCAAGGCCGCGAATTTATTTTCCATTTTCGGTTAATGCCGAGGGAATGGGAGGCGATAAAATGTTTGTTTTCGAGCGCATTATGACCGCTGCTTGCATTCCCGTGTGGAATTTGCGGGAGTGTTTACCCGCACAGGCACATTTGGTGATGTGCGCAATTCTACGTTCATTTCGTTTCAGGCTTTTTGTTATTTCTGTGGAAACCCAATGCTGGCCCATCTATGGTTGCCATTAAATTCTCTCTTTATTGAGTTCAGTTCGGGGATTCGGTTTCCAATTATTATTCTGGCCAACGTGCACACTACAGTTCCTCACGTTGTATGGACGAGATAACATTAATTTACCGCCGTGCGTATCCCACTGGGTAACGTACTTACGGCTCACCTTGAAGATAACAAATTGGAATGTCGACTCACGTATGATTATTGAAAACTTTGCTTATTAAGTTCCCTGATTTATTTCAGTCACCTCAAAGGGTTTGTGGTATGGATTTCCACCAAAACATGCACTGCGTACACCTAGGGTTATCAGCTAGTGAAGTGTAAACTCTAGGAGCTCATTCTCTTTGTAGAAAATTATTAGAGGCTCAAGGAGAATTAATTTAAAAACATATTTTCATGTGCAAACAAAGCAAGAGCGAGAACAGAGAAAATGATGCTAGCATACCTAATGAACTAACTAAGAATATCTACATTTAAGAAGAATCTCTTTACTAAAACCGAAATCAAACTCTACAATACAATGACTATGTAAGTATTCCGGGTTTCTTTCCGTGTGGGTCCATTATGCTGGGACTACAGTTTTCTACAGACTACGTGGAAAGAAACACGGAAGACTTACATATTCAAATTTATTCAAGCCGCGAAACCCTCCACACGAATTTTTACAATATAGTATTCAAGCCAAAAAGTCTCTACGCCAAAAAATATATGCTCTCAATGAAATCAGGAGATATAGAGATAAATATGAGATAGTGAAGAAGGAAAGAGATATTCTGAGAAAAAAACTGGGAGCATTGAAAACAGAGAAAGGCGAGTTTAAGGAAGAACGAAGGTCGCTACAAGAATGAAGAAAGCGAGAAAACGTCAGATACGATAAGAAATATGGTATGCTAGGTTCTTCGGCTACATATTATTATTTGCTCCCAAATAAGGAAGTTTTTAACTATCTATAATTTAGATTCCTTATTGGGAGGTTTTTTGTCTGATGTATTAAGCTTCTATGTTGGAACTCGGAAAAAACGAAAATGGTAGGGATTTTACCACTTTTTTTATAAGTCCATACACCTTTCGCCTCTTTGATTATGCTCATTCAAGCCTACAGTTCAGGAGTACAAACAATTGCTCATGCTGTTACAGTTGGAGGACTCCATTTACTTAAGTACCGGACATACTCTATTTATTTCACCGGTTTTACGTACAATGAAGTGGTCTTTGTGCCCCAAACATTTCAAAAAATCTCTCGAGTCCCTTTCGTACTATGATACGTTTCTTCCTTAATGCGGATGCTACAGCATAGTATACTACATAATCGGCTACATAATGCGGATGAACAAAAATAAACAAAAAAACAGATTCATAATCATATGTTTACTAGAGTAATAATGGCAACCAGTAGGTTCAAGGTTTAAGAAAGACAATTAAGAGAAATGGAAAACGGAAGGCTATACTGGATAAAACTAGTCAGGAGACTGAAGTAAAACTTCAAGGTTTTTCTTAAGAAATTAAAGAAGAAAATAAATATCAATGGGGCTGAAGAGAGGAGAAAAATAGGTGAAAGGATAATGAACTATTGCGGAAAATGAAATGAATTCGAAAATAACAAACAAAAATTTAGTGGATGCACAATTTTCGTGGGGCATTGATGGGAATAATTCGAGAAAAGGAGAAGACAAAGATATATTTACAACGTCCTTTTGGAATGCACATTTCGAATTAATGAGCACATAAACAGTCAAATGTTTATTAATTTGTAGTGTTAACAGCTAATTATCAAAACAAGGGCCATGTATAAACAATTTACCTGTGATAGGTGTAGCACGATTGTGGTGCATTTTATAGCAAAAGCTTGAAAATATACAAATAAATGTTATCATATTTATTTTCATGGAAGGACGGTTTTATCGCAGTAGATGAAAATTTTTATAACATGTTTATGCATACAAATCATAAATATTGTATACTTGTGTGCAATGGGGAATATGAAGTAATTTTGGAATAGTCACTACGCAACGAGCAATGATATAAGGAAATATAAATTTAATTATTTGAATCGATGGTTAATTGATAACTTCAATGGAACACATACTAAAATCAAGAAATATCGAGAAAAGTTTATTTTTATTGAGCATGTGTATTCTTTGCAAATGACAGAAGAAGGAAATACATAAATTCTATCAAACGACAATATTGGCTGAAAGAAAGTTCAATAGAAAGATTTTTGTTTAAACTTTAAAACGGAAGGTAACTGCTCAATCCGAGAGATTCTTTAGTCTGTTGTTCAGTGCTAACTGGCGTTAAAGTTTACACAACGCACAAGGACGAAGATGACGACTCGTCTCGCCGGACACATTCCTCAGCATACCGTAGAAATGTCACCCCTGTGGAACAAAGCAGTTGGGAGATAGGAGTGATATGGGGAGCGATTGAGGATTTCAGGGCTTGAGAAAGGAAAGGCTGGGGGAAGAGAAAGGTAAGGAAGGGAGCCTAAAAAAAATTTGTCCCGCGGTGCACGGCGGCGGGGCCATTCTCGTGGGCCAACAAAGGAGGAGGAAAGACCTGTCCCCCCACCTTTTTCCTCACGACGCGACGCCTTTTTTGTCTCATCTACATCTACGATGTACCGTGCAAGCCACCACTAGGGTGTGTGGCACGGGGTGATTCCACACCAGGCATGTAGCACTCGTTCCAGAACAAATCAGAACCTCGCACACTCCCCCTGGCGCTTGGCACAGGCCAAAAGCAGTCAGGAGAACAGTGCGCAGTCCAACCGGAAACTGGGAGAGTGATACGTAAAAGAACATACAAACATGCAGAGAAATGCTATAGACACATCTAGTGGTTAATATTACTGATACTGTTAATTTATGAATACTACGAGATGCTAATTCATGGAAATAACAAAATAAAATAATGCCGGACTAATCGACCGACTAATGATGTGGTGTTATTAAGCACAAGTGAAAATTCTACTCTACATATTGAGGGTGGGAGTTTCATGTGATTGATCTGTCGCAACTATTATGATCCCTTATTGTGCGTGGGAAAAATGACATTTTGAATCTATCGGTTCGACAGTCAATTTCCTTTATTTTATTCCTGTGAGCACTTCTACCGTAGTACGTTGGCTCTAGCAGTATGTGTTGAACGTCCGGCAAAAAAACTGTCTGCTCTCGTGTCCCGATACGTGTAGTTGCGTGTATGGTGGGGGGTGCGCGGAAGGAGAAATATTTTTTTTAAAGAGCGGGGGAAATGCTTTTAAGCATACCAGATAGACTTCCATATTCAAAGACCAGTTATGTGGGACTCAGTTAGAAACTAATACCAACTAAAACCCCATGTCCGTTACTCTGTTTACACCCCTCGTGGAACTGCCTGCGGTAGGCACTACGTCAGGTGAGGGAGGGCAGGCTACAATCCCGTCTTAGGTGTTAGGCCGCGAGGAGACATAGCTACAGTTGTTTTGCTCTTCTGAGCCTCTTGATGACTGTAGCAGTATAATTGGTCACTGAACTCCAATTTTGCTTCAGGTCTTTATACTTTGAACACTTTCTCGCTCGTTGCACGATTTTCCTGGCTCGATGACATCTTCTACGGAGGTCAGCCATGCCATCATTCCACCAGCTGGCAATCAACGACTTTCCTTGGAGGACTTCGGCATAGATGCTCTACACGCATTTGTAACCAGCGACTTCAATTGTTTAGTTCTATGCTCTGGAGATCCTGACAGAAGTGCATGTCTCCTTCCGTCATGCCGTTGAAGGACTCACAGTCAAAAGATATTAGATCCCAAGAAGCCATCCGTGTTGTGTTTGTTTTTCTTCCTCTCTCAGCACCGGTGATGGACAGCTCAAATAGCAGGGCTTGGTGATCTCTATGAGTGTAGTGATCACTGACTTTCCATGACTTGACTCGTGAATACAAGCACTCGCTGGTAAAAGTTAAGTCGAAGATGGAGCTATTCCCATTCCTGGAAAATGTAGAAATCGACCCGTTGTCAAGAAGAATGATATCAAACGATGAAAATGAATCCAAGAGTGCCTCACCTCGCCGAACGGTCTCTCGGCTTCTCCACTCTACCACTTCCGAAGATATTCTATGAGTTGATCCAGCAGAGCTACTAATTCGTCCTGAGTAGTCCTCGGTGGTGCGAACACGCTGTAGGCGTAGATGTCTTTCACTGTGATCCATATAAATCCAACCTTTATTTACGCGGCATTTCCTGGACAAAAAGATATTCCGCCAATCCAAATGGCTGCACGTCCAGTGGCATCAGAGTGATCCCTCAACGTTCTTGTATTGCTCGGACATTATAGAAAAATCTATGTCCTTCTCTCGTACATTCTGCGAAAGAAAATCTTGAGCTGCTTCGCGGTGGCTGAGTTTAGGTTGGAGGAACTTCATATTTTTTAACGCTACAAATCGGACCACCTTTTGATAAGCTGAGGAAGAGAAACTTCCAGTTCGGTGTTTTTATCATTCGTACTTTCACATAGTAGACATCGAGGCATCAGTTTATCGCGTACTTGGGAAATATCCCCTTCCTCACCACACTTTAAGCATAGCTTGGACCCATCTGGTCCTTTACAAGCCCTGTCTGTGTCCAAATCCTAGGCATTTGAAGCACTTGGTCATAGTGTTCTTCTTCCACACTCGGCTCACAATGCATTCAACTTTAATTTATCTTTTACAAGGGCTCCCCTTACTAACTCCATCGGCAAGGCTATAGCTGCCGTCTGTATATCCCCGTACGCTTTGCGCAGTGATTTAACAACATTCACCACTATCCTCCGTTCAATTGTTAGCTGGCTCCGGTGAGACTGGCATGTCTCATCGAGATGGGCTAGTTCGTCCAGATCCTTCAATTATTGTGTGGGTCTTTGACACCACCTCTGCTGCCTGCTTAGTTGCTTCGTAGCTACATGATAAAGCTGATCCACTTTGTCACGAGCTTATCGATCGAGCTGAAAATCAAGGTGTCCAGAGGATTTTTGTGAATCTTCGTGACGCTCCTGCCTATTTCTTTCAACAATGGGTCGCTCTTCATAGACTTCAGGGTTCCCGCGTAAGAAAAGCCTTTCCTTGCATCAACCATCAAGGTTTAGGTGATTTGGTCTTGGGTAGTTGCGTTTTTTTCCCTTTACCTTCTTCCAAGATTCGTGAGGTCCATTGTTCTCCAGTGGTTTTGCCGATAATAGCAGTTTCGTCCTTCTGTTCAAAAGGGACCTGGTGTGGTGGCTCACTGGCCTTCTGTTTTGCGGACTTTTCATCCTATACTGCAGCCCTGGTGATGTTTTAGTGTCAACAGTTTTCGCCCCTGAATTCTGGGGCCCAAACAACTCCGGTTCTCTTGGCTTGATGTTCACGCGGTTAGAGTGTCCGCGGTTATCACTCGCCAGCTCTCAGGTTTTCGTATGGACATTGGACTTGCCCTTAATGAACATCGCCAGTTCTAGATTTTGGAAGGTATTTCCCTCTTTTCAGCATACCTCGTAGTATCGGCGCCCCAGGGTTTCACCACTTAATCGCTTCGGTCACTTGATGATGTCGCTGGGAAGCCCGCTTGCGGTTACTCCCCGCAGACACCGGTACTAGGGATCCGACCCCTTGCACCGTAAATGGTTTATTTCCTTGGGAAGTAACCACGTTTGGTTTATTTTCGTGTTTCCGGAAGGAAAAAAATTACCTTCCGTAACTATAACGCCCTCCCCTTCCGCCGCTTCTTCCCCCTACCACCATGTCCGTCTGCATTCGCACCTACATAGTACCCTATGAGCCCCCTTATGATGGGTGGCAGGGGGTGAGTTTACATCAATATAAACTGTATTCTACTAGAGTTATTGAAGAAATACTATTGATGCACTGGCATGAACCCGAAAAAAACATGCGAGGTTGTATATTTTCACCAACATCCACTGCATTGTATGCTACCACATTTATGAGTAAGTATTGCTCTGAGTAAGTATTACTCAAACCATTGGTAGCATTTGAGTAAAACTTTGTTCTAATTATTAGATACTATCATTAAGTTACCTACCGCCTAAAAGTAGGTTTTAATGGAAGTTAGTAAAAATAAAAAAAAATAAACTCATCGACCACATTTCATTTCAGTGCATCTGTTTTTTTGAAAATCACCATACAGGCAGTAATGGAAATAATACATTTGTGATTTTTATACGATATGTTTAAAAAAATTCCTGCATTAAATCATGTCACAACTAAAGTGTTCGGCGCGGTGTTCGATAATCTGAAGAAATTGTGTTGAAATATATTCTGTATCAAATATTTGACTCGGCGTGACACCTTGATATTTTTTAACAACAGTTAAAATAATATGTAATATGATAATTTTAATGTATTATTTTGCGTTTATAAGAAAACATGTACATATGAAATCGAATTATTACGATATATATTAGCCATGTGCTATAAGGCTACGGGTTAAAATAGCTTTAAATTTCCCAAAAAAAAAACAAATCGTCATGATGCAACTTTTTTCACTTTTATCTATAGAAATATCTAATAAAAAAACGTGTGCAAACTTCCATGCATATCTGTATGTACATAAAAAAATTGCTCCAATCACCTTTAAGCTACCAAGTGGGTGAGTGAGCCAGGGGACTGTTTTAAGAGAAGAGTGGCTGTCTTTTTATTGCCACCTTTTGATCTACAACTCGATACGCGCCATCACCACTCAAGATTCTCGATTCGATGGGCCGAACGATATGAGAAAGCACGCCGCGATATAGATTACAAATAGAGTAAAGATATTTATTGACCTCGTTCCTATGGTCTCTGTACCATTCAATGCTTGATGCTGGAGAATGATTAACACCGTTAAGACCATGAAAGCAGCCCAAGAAATAGAAATGAAATGAATTAAGATGATTGTAGAAGAAATCAAAATGCTTCTTTACGCCAATGACATCGTACTCAGCAGAGAAAGCAGAAGACCTACTGTTATATTTTAACACAATTAACCGAGTGAAACTAGGATACAACATTAACATTTAGGATAAGAAATCGAAAATCCCACTATGTGGATGAGTAAAACTGAAGGCTCTGAATAACTCTGAAAATATAAATAATAATAACTCTACAAAGAGAATGCTAGAGCAAGTGGAATCCTTCACCTATTGTGGAAAATACATGAAATGGGATGGGAGTCTCCAAGTCTTACTTAAGTCGAAGCTGTTGTCTCTATTGATGTTATTTTGTTCTATCTGTATCAATATGTCTTCATTTGTTATTCTTTCCCAATATTTGGACGCCCGGGAATGTGGCGTGGAATTAGGGAAATCGACACGATGACCAAGGGCAAGGCTACATCAATAGAGACAAAGTCTTCAACTTAAGTATGACGGTAATTGACAAAATTCAAAGAATTCGCGACGGCCCTCACAATAATGGGGCATCTGCGGCTATATGTAACCACCAATATCCTCGCTCGACTCATTATCCTGATGACGATTGCTGAGTCAACCATCGAAACGTTGATGAATTTCAATACTCCTACCCGGTGTCAAACCCCAGAAACACGAATATTAGGATATAATTACTAATGATGATGATTACGGGATACAATAGTGATTGCGAATCATGGTGGAAGTAGTACAGAAGGGTCTTTTCAGTGGACAATTCCATTCTCTACAAACTGACTCCTCATGTGGTAGTAAGGTAGTCTCGGCTATTTATTACTAATGTTTCTGAAGCCGCAAACCTTATTTTTTTTAGTATTTCGGTTTAACGTGCTTCGACGGCTAAGGTCATATCGCACATAATGTCTGCCACTTACAGACAGGGGTAACAGCACTCGGTCAAATAGGAGGACCACCCTTACAAATTCGAGCCCAACGATGGTTAACTTAGGTGACTGAAATGGACCCGGTGTTTCCTTTGTGGCCCAAAAACCTTCTTTTCCTGATTCAAAGTGCGAGGCTCGACCAAGCTCAATCTTTCATTTTCATCATATTTCTTGCTCTCCTTGTCACATAATACAATGCTTCGATGGGTTCCTCAGGTGTCTTGCAAACACCGTAATCAACGTTTGACATTAATTTGTTTAGTTGTTAAAATTAAAACGCAATTTTGAAGCTTTCTCGCCTTCTCAAGTTAAATGCAGGTATTTTGTCAGCCGTGCCTGACCATGTGCTTTCCTCTCCCTTCCACTCCTTAGCCGACTCCATCCACATCAGCCTCCCCCTCCTTGACATCGTGCTTCGCGCCGGCGCGGCTACAGCCACAATGTTTCGCGACCACTTTATTCGATTTGAAAGAAAGACTGCAATCGTGATGAAAAGGCATCCACTGTGTTCAAAGATCATAAGGCCACAAACGAGAAAAAATGTGTGTGGAGCGTGGCACTCTATGGGTCGGAAACATGGACCATTGGAAATGTTGACCATAAAAAAGTGCTGGAGGTGGATGCTGAAAATCAGGTAGACAGATAAAACAAGAAATATAGTATACAAAAGAATTAAATAAAACTGCGGTAGTTGTAATGTCCACTTATATTTAATGTAAAATATTACACTACAACTGATGATATACCTGATGATGACGCCCTAAGCGTCGCAACACGTGAAGTGTAATGTTTTTCATCAAATATAAGTGGAGAGTACAACTGATGCAGTTTTATTTAATGACTGAAATGTTGTTCCACCACTTATCGTCAGATACAGCCGAATTTATACAGAAGGGTAGAAGAGAAATGTAAATCATGAAACACTACAGAAAAGAAGAACCAGATGGATATGAAGAATATAATTTAAAGAGAAATAATTGGAAAAGTCCCAAGAGGAAGGCCAAAGGACAAACATATAGACAAATTAAAGAGGATAGCGCATGAGAACTAACAAGGAGTAAGGGCACATTGGATAGGTAAGGATTGGGGGCTGCAGTCAACCTATCTTAGGATTTACGGACCAATGAATGAATAAAAAAGTACACTCAATTTGCGATGTAACGCGTCAACCCGCAATGTCTCAATACGATGGTTGAATATGAATATCGCTGAGGCCGGCTCAATGCCACTTTTCCCTACTCATTTCTCCGGTTGACTTCTCACCCTTTCTTGTGTAATAACTCCAGTGACTGATGCATTCCTTCCTCGCCTCATTGTTGACCCCTTCACCTCATCACCAGTTCGTTTTTCATCTCTCCGCACATTATATCTTCATCCCTCTACTTCTCCTTTCTGTTCCTCTTGTTTTCTCTTCCTCTGTTTCCCTTTCGTAAAGGAGTTGATGAAAATGTCATGCGAACCCGGGGGGCATTTTTCCACCCCGCCCCTGCTGTCTACGCCGTTTCAGTTTTTCTTCTTTTTCTTTGCCGTCTCGCACTCTATGTGTTCTAGGCGAAGAAGACGGAGTATCTGATAACTAGGGAAGGAAAGAGAGGACAGTAATGTGTACGGGTTATGGCGAAAGGTGGGTGATGAATGAGGAACATGGTAAAAGAAACGCAAATTTACCGCTTGGTCGCATTAAAGTCAGTGTGTTTATGGGTGTCAAAATCAGGGCTGTTCGTATTTGTAATGCATCAGTATGCCGGAGGTATCGCATTGTGATATTTATCGTCTGGGATGAGTAATATTTCGCATAGTTGCTGGAGACGAATGTTGAAGATAAAATGGACTGATAAAATTAAGGATGAAGAAGTATAGAGTCGAGGATGAGTCGAAGATGAAAGGCGTATATGGAGCGTAGTCAGACAAACAAGAACCGCATGGATTGGACACACCCTGGGACGCAATGCATTTGCCAATAAAATAATGGAAGAAAAAATAGTAGGGGAGCTTCCAAGTGGAAGACTAAGGGATAAGTGCATAGGGTAAATAAAGATGTATATGGGAAAAAGAAGCTCCAGAGTGATAGTTGTAGAGTAAGCAATGAATAGTGAAGAATGGCTTTGGTCAATCCTACGATTAAAATTATGATGTTGATATCATCGAATATGCAGTATTATTAAATTGTATGCTTAAAAACATTTTAAAATAAAAATTAAATATCATTAACAATTATTTTGACGAAAAATATCAAAATAAGTTAAAACTGCAGTTTTTGATCCCCCACTCTAATACTTAAATGTATGGGACGATTTCTAATTTTAACTCGAGCAGGTTATTAAGTTGGGGAGAAAGGGCCTATATCAACTTGCGTGGAATACATTTCTTACATCATACAATTGTGTATATCGAATTTGAAGCATATTTAGCTCTTCAAACTGGGAAAATGTTGGGCAGAATCGGCTATTTTGCATTGTTATTCGCGTTATCAAACGCTGTATTGCGTGCTTCAATGAATATTTTTGTTACCTCCGCGACATAGATGTTTGAAAATAGCACAGCAATACTGTCGCAATGATGAAAGAAAGAGATGTGTGCCTTTTGATAACGATCAGAATTTATCGATGATTTACTGTCGAGGTGAAGACATGGCTCTTGATACGGTTAATTTTGATGTAATAGAGCTGAATGCCTTCGGGGGTTGTTTGGCAGTATTAGGCGAGGTTGAAACACTTAATTTTCATCCCCAGAAGTTCTCAAGCGTACAGTTCTTGTTACCTTGTATTTGCGTTATGGAACACATTTTCAAATTCAGTATCGTCAGCTTTAAATCGTCAAAAATGAATTTACAGCTTTGTATGTTCCTTAGGCATATCATAACATCGCAGCAATTTTTTTAGTACGGTTAACTCTTAAAGCACTTTTAAAATAAATATTGAAGGGAAACAATGAAATACCTCTTCTTTAAAACTTAAAACTTCATTTTGTCAAGTTTTTACTGGTAAAAGAAGATAGTAATTGCCTGATAACTTGCTAATGTTTTGAGTAATGAATATGAGCATTCCGTTTAAATTTATGGGTTTCTGAATACAGAAAAACTATAAAAAACATGCAATAATACGCACCAGGAGTTTTATCGCAACGGTCGCATGCAAGGAGATAATAAAATCTTGTTATAGCCAATCAGCCCAAGTTAAACAAATCTTATTTGAAAGAAAAAACAGCACACTTAGACATATATTTGTCCTTTTTCTACGGAGAATTTACCGCTTGACTAGCAACAAGTGATTTGACAACTAATCATCAAATGTGTCATGATATGATCCTTCAGCTTTGAGCTCAATATTTTTCGTGAATTCTGGTATCGTAGAATTTTTTATGGATGTAACCGAGGAGGATGTAATACGCCTTCCTCAGCGTACTGCCGTACAGGCAGTGCAGTCTTCCTTCAGGGCCCAGCAGTCCACCCGTATTGCTTCCCCTCCAACAAATCCACAGCTTATTTTCGAAATCCTTTTGAAATTTTTGCGATTTAACATTTCGAACAGTATCCTCAACCCTTAAAGGACTGAAATTTCTTTATTTTACCACCAGCAAAGAAATTTTGCTGTTTTGTTTGTACTTTTCGTATCTTTAAAATCTACTTCCGTCATTATTATAATCTTTTCGTGTACCTTACGTGTGATTCTGTGTATATTGAACAACTAAGAATTATCATACAAATAGTTGGAAGGTTCTCCGATGAAAAGGTGAAAGAGAGATGCTATTTTGCTCTGGTTAGGCCACATCTCGAATACACCGTGAGAATTTGGGACCCAACTCAGAAATATTTGATTCAAGAAGTGAAGAAAATACAAAGAAAAGCAGCACGCTTCGTTAAAAACAGCTGCGAGCGAACAAAAAGTGTCACACAGCTGATGGTAGGATTAGGTTGGGAACCGTTAGAGACTCGGAGGCTACACGCTAGGGTTAGATAACTTGAGATATTACAATCAGGTGAGTCATTCAGTAAGACACGGAGGATATTATTTTAACCCCGCGACATATCTCTAGAACTGATAGAAGTGTCAAAATAAGAGAGAAACACTGCCGAACTGGAAGTTACAAAAGGCTCCTTCATTCCACTCACCATTTGTGATTTAAAAAAACAAGCGTGACACAAGCTTAAGACACAAAATTAACACACAAATCGCCTCTGTCCTCTCACCCCTCCTTTGCCCTATCCCCCCCTCTCCAAGGCTGTTTCCAAGGCAAGGCTTTCCAACACTCCTCTTCCACGGCTCGCAGGGTGGTATGTAGATACAACCCGTATCTACGAAGTACATTCCTACATCTCAGAGTACGCTTACCTCAAGTTATTCGCTGCCCTATAGGACGAGCAGACCATTCAATAGGTAGTACACCTGAAATGCGAGAAAATGACTCCCTCTTCAGGACTCTTTTCTTAGATTTGCAGCATTTCAAGGGAAGAACTACACTACTTCATCGCTCAAAACAATGATCATAGATTTTCTTTAAACTTAGCATTATTTCATCCTTCTTTAAGGACCATCTAAGGGCCATCTAAGGACCAAGTAAAATAGCCTAACGCATTCATTTTCGTGTCTTATTTTCCATTTCTTTTCTTGCTCTCAAGTAGATCTTCATTCTTTCACTTTCTTTTCTCCTCTTCTCTTCCATCCAGGTGCTAATTATTTTCTACATTTCCTTATTTTGGAAACCCTTGAAGTTTTGTATCAACCTTTTGAGTGTAGTGTGTTGCATTATGAAAATGAAATCAATAAATTTTGATTCCTAATTTTTATCCATATTGTTCTCACATACAACATCGAAGCGCCACATGTGGTTTTTTTTGGTCCCAACATAACAATAAAGAAAATTCCAAACAACTGTAAAATTAGCTGGAGTGGAAATCAGCTGATCAACAGACCTATAAGAAGTATTTTTTTAAAAACATTTTTCATCCACAAGGCGAAGAGATGTTTCGGTAGCGTCAGTTAGGTACACCTTCCTACTGGATATTGTGAAATTCAAGGATATCTCCTTCGGGGGGATCAATTTGCTATCTAGGATGAATATTATTATAGTTATTTAATTTTAAAGAAATTAGTGAATTCGGTATCAAAGTTTAACTGTTATAATCGAATAAGTTTCTTCGTATAAGAGCTTGCTCACAGAAAATGAAAACGAAGCAAAACATTGGTTGTAGTTTCATGTCCAAGAATCACGCTAAGATAAGTTACATTGATCTCTCACACTTGCACTCAATTTTCATTCACAAAGTAGGCTTTATCAGCACTTTTACAGTCTTCAAAGATAGATATATTTGTTAGCCCTGAAGAAAACATGCAGCCTAATGAAATTAATTCCTCTAAAATTTCTGATTCATGGAAAGTCCTATACATTTGTTATCTTTTAATTTTCATAATGGTTTAAAATGAATGGACATGAAAATGATCAGTGTTAATTTGCGTTGGGTGATGATGCTTGCAAATTAGTTCAATTTTGTGTAAACTGATAATTGTCATTGATCTAAATATTCGGGAAAAGTCAACCACTGTGATGTTGTATTTGCATATGAAATCACAGGATTTCGGACTGCGAAATGATATTTTACATAATCTCTGTCTATGTAGTAGCTACAGCAAAAAATAGCAATTAGAAGCTACATGTTACTTCCTGTGAATTGGTCTTCGTTTTCCCCCAGAATTTACTATATCCAAATAACTTGTTCATTATGGTAATATAAATTCAATTAAATGTAGTAAATGCAACTCGACAGCACAATATATTTTTTTGTTAAGCTATTAACACGAGCCATCGATATTCACGGCGACATTTTTATGCCACCCTACATTCATTTGTCATGTCTGATCGCCTTCACTTCCAAGTATGTAAAGTAGCTATGGATTGTTGACATTTTTTCACTTGTACTTTGGTCTCTGATTGAGAAACCTGCCATTATACCTACAACATGAAAAATGGAGACTGGGGCTGGGGCCCATGCACTTATCTATATGCTTGTTTGTTTCCCTTTGTCCCTTCTATATGAGTATAAATGCGCACAACTTTTGTATTGCCCTAAGGGGTTCTGTACTATTCTTATACTACTAAACCTATTCTATACGGATGATTTTCACAGAGCCCTTTTCGGCTGTATAGGTTCTTCAACTGAAATTCAACGAAGAATATGACTGATTTTCAAAGTACCTTTGCTTGCTTTTTAAAATTGGCCAATAGGACAATCGAAACTTTATAAAATTCACGGCTCTTTGCAACTTCGGAATAAATGTTTTGTTAGGCGCTTGGTGTAAAATTGTGATGCATATTTGAAAAGTTGACAGTGATGGGTAAACAAATGTCAGTGTCTTTCATAAAATATTTATCAATTAACCTGATTACAATAACCTGAATGGATGAAATGAAAATTTAATGCACATTATACTCTACGCATCGATAGCTAGCAATGTTTTTCAGTTTTTAGATGACATATGAAACATTTAAGTCATGTTGGCCTAACCTTCGTGTATATTCTGTAACATTGTTTAGGTAGGAGGGGTAAGGGGGAGAATTGTCCGGCAAGCCATGAATTTTTTAGGTGGTCGTATCGGTTGATTTATAATGAAATTACATGTAAACAATACCTAACCTGTTTTATTTACAAACTCATTGCCCCAATTATTTTGAATGTAGTTTAATTTTTATTTGGCAGAAATTATTTCGAGAAAAAAGGGTGTGCAGCATAATAAATTAATGATTGTATAAAAAATTGCACTTATAGCATGTTTTTTTCGTCTTCTTGTAGGCTTTCAGCCTTTTCTTTAACATTAAATTCTCCTCACATACATTCTCATTGGGCCGTCCAGCATTTGATTTTCTTTTGGGGCGCTGATGTCTCGAAATCTTCACTATCCTCTTTTCCCCCGTTCTGATTTTGTGGCCATTTCACATCGATTTTTGCTATTTATTCCATGTGTTTTTATCGAGTTATTCTGCATTCCCTTCCCTTGTCATAGCTTATTCGATATATTCTTGATTTTTCAAGTTTTTTTCTGCGATTTTACATTTAGACCGTTTCTATCTATCTGTGCGTGAGTTTTTGTCGCTATAGCTTATGCAAAAAGTTAATATTGGTATAATTCATTTTTTATAGTTTTATCTTTTGTTCCTATTCATATGTCTATTATATGTCGATTAAAATTTAGACTCAATCTATTATGTAAGTTCCAAACCGGTCTATTCTCTGACGACGTTGATAATATTTTACGAAATCCGACATACTACGGTAGATCAGATCATGAGAGTAAAATTAGGGAACTAGACTACAGAACGGACAGATTTAAGATGTCATTTTTCCCACGAACGATAAGGGACCATAACAGCTGCCAATGAGACTTTTATCTAGGTTTGTCGTAAGGTAGTGTAGCTCTTAGTAGTAGCAGTACTCCTAATACTTGAATCCTTATCTGTTACCTAGTACATACTAACAGCACGCCTAGCATGTTTTCCAAATGGGTCTTGAGTCCCTGTCCATCTGTGTAGTTGTAGAATGCATGTATATTGAGGTCACTCTCCATTTTGATGACATCTATAGTGTAGTGATGCATGCTTGTGAGGCTTCGCCTCGTGACAAGCATTAGCGATTTATGTTAATGCATAATTAGTCGTAGTTACACTAACTCTAGGGTATAGTGTAATGCATGTTGGTGATTACTCACCCCCTGCCACACACCCCTGAGGTGGCTTGCAGGGTATTTTGTAGATGTAGATGTAGATATGCATTTTTTATCCAAATCATATCGTTTAAGGCACCTGATAATATGTTGCCCTAGTCTATTTGTTTTTTCACTTCTTGCTACAGCATATCCTAGCTTGTCATTTTTACTCCCTATGTACGCACTTTCTGCTACTTACATTATTATTAAAATTTAATAGTTTACCCCTTCCAGGGATTTTAGCTACTATTGAAGACTTTTTTACCAGAAGATATCTCTATATACCATTAGATATTTCTCTCTCGATATCTATTATACTTTTCTGCTGTTTGATGTAATTGGCGCAACAGCTGCTGTAGGTAATCCATAGTCTCATTTCAAGTATAAAATAATGTTTTATTATTCGATAACATCCTATATTTCCGTTTTCCCCCCACAATTCGTCCGAAGCAAGATAACTTATTTGTATCACACATTGCCTATCTCATTCTCAGCGTTTCGTTATTCAAAGGTTGATATATATTCTAAAAGGCACGCGTGTGAAAAGGGTACCTCCAAAAAGGAGGAGAGGTAGAAGGAGAGTGGATGAAGTTTAAGGATGGGAGACAACGAGAGAGAGTGAGACGGGAGAACCAAAAATCGTTGCGATAAAGTACCAGCACACACCCACGTGCAAGGCTAATAGGCAAGAGGTTTTAATCAACCATCGCTGTTACTTTACCAGGGACGAAATCTTGAGGTCTCATCGATTCCGAACGGAATTTCTGGTAGTGGTGAGTCATTTCACTCCTCGAAGCGCTTGTGTTATCAGCAATTAGAAAGCTTTTCTGACCCTCCCCATAAAAAAACCTTTCTTCCCCGTTTCCCGGGATTTTAACCCATAAACCGTAACGTGAAAAACGTGACGTTAACCGTGACGTCAGTCTGACAGACAGATAAACAATACGTTTTTTTCATTCCTAAAATATGTGAGTTTTTAATTTATACAAACATATGCCATTACCAGTTATTCTTCAGCCACATTATATTGTAAATCCTATATAAATATAATAGCAATTGTATCCTTTGATAATTTTTCTATAAAATAAGCTTTGCGTCACCAATTGACAGTATAAATATTGAGTACAACCTGAGTAAATTGGCAAATATATAAAAGTGGTAAAAGCCAGGGTAAAAGTAAAAACAATATACGTTTTTCATTTTCTTGTACGACTTATTCCCGCTTTATATATCAGAACTTCCGATGATAAAAACGAAGTAACCCTTTTCGCATTATTGATCGCTCTGACCGGAAATTCAGAGATGAGTTAGAGTAAAAATATTTCCAGTAACCAAAGAATATGGCGCGTTGAATGATAATTCCTTTGAAATAACAAGGAAGGTATTGAAAGTCAAAAGGATTAATGGAAAAGAGAGAGGGGAAAAAAAGAAGATTCATAAGGCATAGCGGTCTGTGAGACTGACGTCATGGTTTGATGGTTAAAACTTCCGTAGCCCATTTTGCCCCCTGTGGAGCGTCAAGAACTTTTGCGAGACCAATAGCGCATGTATTCCTAAAATTCCTTCTCTTAATTTTGCTCCTCTTTCTCTTACATCGAAGGCTATTCTGCTTTCTTAGTATTTTCTTTAGTTAGTCTTAGTACTTTTCTTAGGACTTTTTATTATATTCTATTATACACATGCATGCATATATGAAGAGCGTTCGTATATGAAAAAAATATGAAAGAACAAAACATTTTCTTCGGTTCGAAAACTCAAAAACGACTGAACGTTCCATGGGCGTGAACCCTGAAGTATAACTCCGCCAACCAACGTCCCTTGCGCCATTGAGTCGCCCATTTTTAAGGGAGAAGGGAGGGGGAGAGAGAAAAAACGTCCTCTGAACAATGGAGCTTATGAGGAGATAGATGGATGGATGCACAGATTGCGAGAACCGTGAGGACGTCTTTAAAACGAGCAAGAGAAAAAATGGGAAAAAGTGAAAGAATATGAAAGGAGCGCGCGAAGAAAGCAAGTCGCGGAAGAAATGAGGGACATCTCCGTCGACGGCATGACGGTGCTTTCGGGAGAAAAATGAAAATATAAAAATAGAAAAGATAAAGTAACAGACGTTTATCGAGGTGAAGTTTCGCGTCTCTTTTGTTACGACATCCTACAGAGACGTCAATCCTGCCTATTTTCTCGCGAGATCTGCATTAGGAGAGACGAACGCGACGGTTGCCGTGAGGATTCCCTCCCGTGGGTCACAGATTATGTAAAAGGAGGTCAAATTGGTTGCCCCTTCAGCTATTTCATGCAATGGCTAGATATTTCAATTTTTTAGTATCCCCCACTCAAACAATTTGAGAACTGATTTAATGAAAAGAGAGATGGCACTTTTCCACAAATTTATTGAAGTACAACGCGTAATTAAATAAAATAATTAATAAATTTGTGGAAAAGTGCCATCTCTCTTTTCATTAAATCAGGATGTCATTCCACTCTATATCGCCTGCCTCAGTTACTTTTAATTTGAGAACTCATGATAAAATTTTCCCCTCAGTAACTTATCGTTTCTTGATTCAAAGTAGTTTGAGCGAGATTTTTCCTCATAATAATAGAGACCATATTTGAATTTCCTTTTGAAATTTTGGCTGTTGCAATAAGCATGAATTAAAAATTGTAATATTAATAAATCAAAAACAGTTTTATTGGACTAAACTTCTCATTGATTAGATAAAGATTCATGTTTTAGTCTTCAACTTAACTAGTTTTTTCACGCATTACGCTGCATTTAACATCGAAGGTTTTATTTGCGATTTCAGGAAGACTACCTTACACGATGAGTTATGAATTTATTCTTAAAAAATAATCGAGTAAACATAAAAACTAAATTAAATTTCTGAAGCGATCTCTGCATAAAAACTTTCTGATTATTTTAATTATGCCTCTGAATTGCACAGCCATACCATATCGCATTCTAAATGTCTTATAATGTTTGGCAAATACCTAATAAAGTAATGCGGTAGCTAATATTTTGATATTATTAGAAAGATTAGATCTTTTCCTATTTTACGAGGCCATATTCGTTGAATTCCTAGTGAAATGATAATTTGCTCAAACTACCTTAAACGACACAACTATACTATAAGGTAGAGGTGTTTCGCGAGGATAAGTATCATTTCCAGTATATGTAATGAAAGCAAACTTGGAAATCAATAAAATAGAGAAAATTCTTCTCATAATGTTCACCGCCGGGGTATTTATCTTAAAAGTTGGAATAAAAAGGGCACACATTAAGTCCTCTGGGGCCTTATATATCTCAATGGGAGAGGATTAGTGGGAAAGGAGGAGGGGGAGAAGGTATCCACCTAGTTGTGCG
This sequence comes from Pyrrhosoma nymphula, assembly GCA_963573305.1. NCBI lineage: Eukaryota > Metazoa > Arthropoda > Insecta > Odonata > Coenagrionidae > Pyrrhosoma > Pyrrhosoma nymphula. Next base: position 61,255,231 of record OY754338.1, on the reverse strand, counting down.
GATGTTTATTTGCTATCCCTTTTCCCAACTCATGCCGGGTTGACGTCACAGAATGAGTTGCTAATGAAAGGCGTTTCCCCTTTCATCTCAGTTTCTGGCTCCCGGCGGCCGATCAGCGCTGTCCGTTCTTGCCAATTAATGCACGTTTGGCGGCGAGGAGTCACGGTTATAACTGATTTTGAGCCTTAGCCAACGAAGTCAAATTTTCACGCTGTACATATTGATACACGGACGATACGACAAGGTCAGCCGCCATGAGTTAGGAAAAAGGATATAAAGGTGAATGACTGGAGGAGAGGGGGTTAAAAAGAAGCAACATAGATAATACGGGAGTTGTGACGTAAATACAGCATCATCTCGAACATTCTACTGAAAGATTATTGGCATTCGAGCTGAATAAATAGTCAAATCAACATTAAAATGTTTTCTGCTTCATAATCTGATATTATTCAAGAAAGCCAATTTTTTATTTGCATTACACATCTAAAATATAAGGTTTAAAGCCACTAGTATGTCCACACTCAAGTAAATGTTGGCAAAATTTGAAGATATTACAGATGAAGTTACAAAGCACTTTTTGTCTTTCTTATTTCAAGTGGTAAATGTTCTTTCTGTTTGACCAACATGTTTCATAAATTACAATTCAAGGCATAAACTAAAGCGTAAAACATAAACTTTTATTCATATAGGCGTCAAAAATGGATAATGTAATTTTATAAATTACGGTGTGGTAAAAATCTTGCCTTTTTAAGTATGTAGTTTGAATGATATATTTCACTATTTACAAACATTCGGCTGAGACTATCGTGCTCCTATAGAGTGATAAATAGGCCTACCGTATTCTGATGTCCCCAAACCGGGAGATATAGTTTTAAGGATACTTAAACCGGGGAAAACATTGAAGATGTTTTCTAAAGGCTAAGCTAATGGTGTAACGCTATTTTATTCTATGGTTGCTATTACCAAATAAAATTATTACTTTTAACGACGACGGCTCACTTTAGTACCAAAATCTGGAGTACTGAGTTCGAATCTCGTTACAAGTGGGGTGGTTGAATCCTTCATGGACCTCGCAAAGTAGGCAATTCTTCTGAGCCCTCCGTGAAAAGTAGAAAAATAACGCTGTTCAGTTATAGCAGGGTTTAGTGATAAAAAACAAGTGATGAACATTCAATAGTCAGCCTAGAGCCTTCGAGGATAGGTGAAACAATTTGATACAATGTTTTAGGTGTACACGTTTATCACCATAAAATTGTCAGTGAACATTTCCCTGTGCAATACACTAATTTGTGAAAAATTGTTCGTCAGAGTAAAACCCCTCTTGTAAGCTCTTGCAGAAGAAACTTGCCAGGAAACCCAACCAGAGGAAATAACTTGTCTGTGTGAACCCACCCTTATAATATGTATCCAATGCACGCATCTCTACGAGATTTTTACTTATTTTTTCAGATAAGTGCCTATTATGAGCCAACTAGTTATTAACCGCCAAAATGACGTCTCCCTCTGCGAAATTGGTGTATGATCAGTTAATGTATTGCAGCGTTTGACAGATGAATAGATAAACAGAGTTAGATATAAAGACTGATAAACTAAAAATTTGAAATTCTTGTAAAATCCAGATAGTAAGATAATTAATCTATTTAGGGATTTCTCCATTAAAAGTCTCCCTCCTATATATTTAATTGAAAATGAAGGTAAAGATCTCTTCAAATTAATATTAATTAGCATTCACTTAGTGAATACTTATACTATTTATTCATAAAATTTATCAATACATTGTTTACAGCGACATGGTAACCGAGGTAATATCCATTATATTTTTAAAACCACAGACACAAACCATTTGGATTAAAAATTTATATCAATTCTAATATGAGTTTTTTGGGGTTAGATCTATGATTCGAATAATACGTATTCATGCATAAATGAAATTCACTTTCAATGAAATTGAATTTTCAATCACTTAAACAAGAAGATACTGCCCGTCGAATTTACACGAGAAGAAGAAAAAAGAGAAATTGTTGCATAGGATTACAAAAGATCCTCCCAATGTGACATTCTAAATAGATGTATATTTTGTTGCAATAATTAACCACACATAAAGAGGTTGGGGTGAAAAATACCTTATCTAATCCTGTTGAATATTAATCACTAACCGGAGCCATAAGTGCCTTGGGCATAAATTTCCATTTAAAGCATTTGCTGTGGTTTTCAAGTAAGCAAACGTTTTCTATAGTTGAAGCAGTAAAAAAATATACGAATCTGGATCCAAAGCTCAAACTTAAGGCAAAAACAATGGGCTTTGAAGTAAGAAGTATCTTCTGGGAATACGAAATTTGAATGCAAGAATTAAAACCTTAAATTTTTTCAGTATTATATTACAAGCCTATATCATGAATGTAAGTAATTTTAAAAAGTCAAAAGAAAAATCTCTGCAGCGAATCCAATGCCTTTCTTATGGAAGTAAAAAGGATTCAAACCCTTACATACGAAAGAGATTGCAAGATTGAGTGAAAACGGGAAGGAATCGGGAAAACGAGAATAGCTGTGAAGTGCCGCCTGCAAAAACACAGGTTTGAGATGAAGAACAAGGAATTCCACCTTTCTTGCGGTGGCGGAGCATGGTCCTTCTAAGCCTGGACACGCCATTTACTTGAACGAAGCTTCGGTGATTTCAAGGGACGAAAAAATTGGGACAAACGGGAAAGTTGGTACCAACAGGAGAAATGGCTCCAACTAATCAGGAGGTACCACCAGGCCTATATTAGGCTGTCAAGTAAAACCGGCATCGGCTCTTCGACCTGAAGACGCCTGCTGGAACGCAGGCAAATCTGTTGTGTTTAAAAACAACGACGCAGTGAACACCGAGAGATGCAGCCGTCAAATTTAGTTTAAAAAAGAGCCCCCAAGTAGGAGCCCCTCGAGCCCTTAGACCTTTTTAAATTAGCCTATTAATCCTTGTAGGTCCTAAGAAACAGGTATGCAATATTTTGTTCAAATCCGTCAAGAGGTTTCAATGGGTTTTGTAGTCTAAAGCGTTCCAACAAACATAATCACATTTTATAGATATAGTGTAGTGGTTGTCGATGATAGTTCACCCCTTGCCTAACATCCTTGAAGTGGCGAACTGGGTAATATGTAGATTTAGTTGAAGCTGAGTTGGATCCCTGTTGATTACACCTACCTTCGCTATAAATGTTTATGTTGTAAATGAATATGTTAAATATAGGGGCCAAGCAGTTGGTGAGGCTAATTTTAAAATATGGTGATAACAAGGGACGGATTGACAGCACATTAGAGTGCTTAAAAGCTTCAATAAATATTATAAATAAATAGCGTGCAAAACAAAGTGGGTTAGAAATGAGAGAGCACATAGTTGATGTTCCGCGGAGTGACAATGCTTTAGGAAAACAAGAGAAAATATAAAAGAGAAATGATAAGAAATAGGCGCCTACAGAGGTGACGTTCCACATCTTTTTCGTAGCAACGTGCAGATACGTCAACTTTGCATATTTTCCTGCGCGAGGCATAAAGAAGGACAAGGCGGTTGCCAGGAGGGTTTATACCCTTTGGGATTACACCATATGGGGTATACGTGAAAAACAGAAAAAAATTATCGGTCCGTATAAAATAAAAAAAAGACAAAACAATGGTGAAGGAAAGAGAGATTGATGCTTCCTTGAGGGGATGAGCATTGAACATTCCACGGGACGTTGGAGGCGTTCATTAGATATTTTACCGCCATTCTTAGGTTATAATATGGAAGGAATCGTGAGGAAAATTTCGGGTGCTAGTTTTGTCCCTGGGGGAAGCTGTAGGAGAGACAAGGATGAGTTTGCAGTAATGCCCAAGGCAGAGAGAACTGAAGGATTTGGACGTCCAACTCGCTCATTGGCATAACCTATTTTTATCAATAATACTTTGTTTTACTACATCTACATACTACCCTATTATGGCTCAACGAGATCAAACACGTAAAGCGTTTCAAAGAACAAAACTTGTCTCATGTTGGGAAACATATAAGGAATTAAGAAATAGGGCAAAGAAGATGCAAACTCAGGCAAAGAAAGATTACTATGTCAAGTGTTTTGCTGACAAAACCAGCTCACGCTCAGTGTGGCAAGAAATTCGGCGCTTAGGACTTGGGAATACTCGTAAAGCGCAGGTTAATATTAATTTTCCGTTGAACGAACTTAATGAGTATTTCATAGCTACCCCAACTGCTGGTAATACTACTGACAATATTGATCCTTTGTTACATGAGGGACAAAGTAGCCCGATTCATGCCCCGGTAATTGTAGAGAATTTCGAAGTCAAAAGTGAGTTGTTATTTTTTCCTCATTTTACCCCTGATTTACTACTTAAATATGTATCAATGATAAAGTCTAACGCATCCGGTATTGATGGCATTAGTGTAAAATTTATTAAAATGATTCTTCCGCTTGCATTACCTATGATATTAAATATTTATAATTGTTCCCTGAATTATTCTACTTTTCCCACATTATGGAAATTTGCCCTTATTAGACCTATACAGAAAAATTCTAGACCAACAGATATGTCTCATTATCGCCCCATATCCATATTATGCGCCCTATCCAAACCTCTCGAGAGATTTGTCTTTAATCACACCATAGAGCACCTTTCTCGCAATAACTTGTTAGACAATTATCAATCAGGTTTTCGCAAAGATCATAGCACGCAGTCCGCACTAATAAAAATTACTGATGATATTCGTCATGCTATCGATAATAGAAAAATAGTTATTCTTGTTCTATTTGACTTCAGTAAAGCTTTCAACTGTGTAAATCACGACATTCTCTTGGCACGATTACGTAAGCTGAAGTGCTCTAATTCCGTCCTAGCATGGTTTAAATCATACCTCTCTGATCGCCAACAGGCGGTGAAGGGTTTGGAAGGCCATTCTGATCCATCCCCATTGCCTTGCGGAGTACCTCAAGGGTCCATTCTAGGGCCATTGTTATTTAATATTTATGTCCATGAACTATCAAATATGATTCGCACCTGTCAGTACCATTTTTACGCGGATGACCTACAAGTTTATGTAGAATGTAATTGTAATTGCATTGAGGAAACAGTTTCATTGATTAATAAGGATATTCAAGCTATATGTGCATGGGCATCGGCCAACGACCTAAAACTTAACTCTCAAAAAACGAAACCAATAATAATAGGAAGTCCTTCGTTTATAAACTCTCTTGATTTTGATTGCCTCCCTAAAATAACTGTTGAAGGAGTACAACTTGATTATGTTGATGAAGTGAACGATCTCGGTGTTGTTATAAATAGAACCTTGACTTGGAACTCACATGTTCATAGTATCTCTAATAAAGTTTTGAAAACACTTTATCAGCTCAAGCAATTCAGACACCTAATACCTCTTCCGCTACGCCAAAAGCTAGTAACCTCTTTAGTTTTACCACATATAGATTACTGCTCGCTGGTGTTCACGAATATATCAAAAGAACAAACTGCCATTCTACAAAGATTACAGAATTGTTGTATACGATATATATATGATATCTCACGCGATGAACATGTCAGCCCATATTATGAGATGTTAAATTGGTTAAAAATTGAAGAAAGACGTATGCTGCAAATGGGTGTATTTATTTTTAAATTATTAAATGTAAAGATTCCATTGTATTTATACGATCAATATGTATATAATAAGGACAAAAAAAAGCGAATGACTAGAAATAATTCCAACTTAATAATACCATGCCATAGAACAACAACTTACAATAAATCATTTTATGTAACATCTTGTAAATTGTGGAATTCTCTTCCTCAGAATTTAAAGACACTGACATCAGTGAATGTATTCAAGAGAGCTTTGAAAGAGTATTTATGTTCTAAACATTAGTATATAAAATGTAATATTTACTTATTTATTTATTTGTTTTATTTTTTGTAAATTATGTAATATTAGTGACTGTTTATACAAAGCATTGTAAGTGTTATGCCTTTAATCATTTTATGTAATTTAATCCTTTTTTGTAATACCAACCTATATTATTATGTCTTCTGCATGTAATTATGTAGCTATTACTTTATTACTTTATGTTGTCTGTTAATCTTATCAGCAGCCGAAAATATAAATAAATGTAAATGCCATGTATTTGTGCTCCATGGGATTATATAGTCCCAGAGTAAATAAACTTTATCTTATCTTATCTTACCCTACGAGCCGACGCAGAGGCGTGTGGCAGGTGATGTTAGGACACCATCCATGGAAGAGGAGGGAATAGGGAAAAGGAGGAGGGAGAGAGCAGAGGTGAATTGCATGTTAACAATGTGTGTTATGTTAGTATCACGCTGTTTTTTACTACCACTAATGTTGCGTGGAAAGAAAGATTTTTGGTACCTACCCATTAGCTCGGTAGAGTATCTATTTTGTTGCTTCTATCAATTCTTCATTATCTATAGCGTGGAGTCAAAATAATATCCTCCGAGTCTTACTGAAACTCGCCTGATCTGAAATTTTCGAGTAATCTAAGCCTAGCGTGTAGCCTCCGAGTCTCTAAAGGCTCCGAACCTAGTCTTTCCATCAGCTGTGTAACACTTTCTGTTCTGTTTTTCTTTAGAATGAAAGAGGATTAGCAAGGGAGACTTTAATGCAATATCTGGTTCAAGGGTTACAGTTTAATGGGAAAGGGTATCTAAAATTGATAAGGTCACCTGTAGCTGGCAGTCAAAGAATTGTAAAGTTTCATTGCCCTATTCGTGCATTGAGAAAGCCTATTTTAATCGCCCATCGTTTGTTTTCCCCTTGAACTGATGGAGGAATCGTGAAGAAAGTTTTCCATTTGTTTTAGCTCTTGGGTAAGCTGTGAGAGGAGCTAGGATGTGTTCCAGTGCAGCCTGATGCTGAGTAGGGCATAAACTATTATGCGGTTGGCGTTCAGCGCGTGAACTGACAAACCATTTTGATTCCTCATATTTTGTTTATCTCTATAGTAACTTCAACTATGTATGTAATAGAGAGCGCGCACGCTGCCCACCGAATGAATTTGTCAACCTTTACCATTGGAGGATTGTTGATTATTTGACCATCATTTGTGTTTTAATTCCACCACATCACACATCATTAATCAACCTTTGTTCGAATGCGAGTTTTAAACTTCGCGGGGGGAAGATTTAAGAAGGGACACGGCTGCGCTCGGAGGAAAAGGTTGTGGGGACAGGGAGGTATAGGGAGGGTCTGAAGAGTTTCGGCGTCCAATTCGTGCATTGACAAAACCACAAGGCACCCCAATCCCACTACCCCCCACAAATCCCTGACAATGTGTGGCGGATGGAGAAACAACCCCCGGAGGAAACGGAGTAAGGGTTTGATGAAAAAAGGCCTGGGGCGGAAAGGGTGAGAAGACGGGATTGTTCAAGAAATAAGTCTCCCGATGGATGAATTCGCATGGTATGTCCTCTTCTCTCCTGGAAGGAAGCGTCACTGACTAGAGACACACACGCTCACAAATATGTGCAGACTCACAAAAGGTTTTCTTTCGTATACTACACCCCTATATCGTTCCCCGGCTTCTCTCCTCTCTCCACACATTCTCCCATCCGAAACATGCAAATGCACTTCCACGGGCATATAGGAGTTTTGAGCTTCTCCAAGCGTCTGTCTTCTACCCCCCCTTCCCTCCCCCTTGCCCATTCCCCCACGTCTTTGCACACCGACCGTCGTTGTTACGGGTTCTCATTAAGAACCCCTAAGAGAGGAAGCCGGGGGGGGGATGGAGAGAGGGGTACTATACGGATGGTAGGGGGTTAAAAGGAAGGCTCGAGTAAGGGGAACAAGACGACAACGACGCCTTGGGACAAAAGAAGAAGTATGGGTAACTAGAGTTTAGAGAGGTAACTGCGATGTGTCTCCTCTAGGTTTGTACATTTCCTGAGGGCGAAGAGCACACACACACACACAAACACACATACATGCATACCTATATATTCAGCGTGGACGGGATGGATTGACGCTTTCCCTCGTGTAATATATAGAAAGTGTACTTCTCATGGCTTGAAGAGGTTTTACCGAGGCTTTGTAAGTCAAAACAAATGCTAAATTACACATTTTGGATGCCTCGTTCAAAAAATAATGCTTTACTACTAGGTACTACAAAATGGGCTACTAGCCTTTAATATAGCGTATCCATCCAAATGGCCTGGTTTTGAAAGCTAACAGTGGCGGAGATCTTCAGTGTAATTTTGTACCCTATTTATATGGAACTTGATTTCGCGAGGTTAGAGACGCGATTCTGTTTCCACAATCGTTATTTTAACGCTGCGATATTATAACGATTGACTGCCTGGGTTCGAATCCCAGTCCAGCCGAATGATTTTTTCACTGTAAATTTCACACAGTTGTGATTCTCCCACATTTGTTCCACATTTTCACCGTTTATGTCCTACAGTGAGATAATAAAAACAAAAAAAAAATTACCAAAACGAGAGGCGAGTTTCAGCGGTCGTCATTTTTTGGTGAAAACTCTGAAACTTCTTGTTTATGTATACATTAGTCGACTGTGCCGTGATAAGTGATGGGAAAATTGTTACGGCAATTCCAAAGAATTGAGTTATACCTTATTAAGTACACGGAGACAGAATCATGACTTCGACAATGAAATCAGCATTGATCTTTATGGGGACGATATATCGAAAACGCAAAATTTACGAGAAATCGATGTATTCTATCAAAGTGTAAGCGATTTAGTCTCGGCTATGACATTCAATGCTATACATAAGATTTTATATTAAATTTTCTCTCTAAAGGGTTCTTTCGTACGATCACTATTTCAAATTAAATTTTACGAAAGAACAATAGGTAACGATTACGTGTATTTCTTAAGATGGGTTTACACTGGCAAATATATTGCGCAAGTTACTTGCAGTAAGAGACTATTGATGTATAGTCCACTTGTAAACAGCTCAGCAAGTTTACTTGCGGGACGTAAACAAAAATTCAGAAATTTGCTTGCAAAAAGCGTATTTTTGCCAGTTTAAACAACCATCAATCTGTATCTATTCTAAATTGTGAAAAAAGTTACGTCAGTGTACAATTCCCTGCCAGCTCTTGCTGGAGAAACATGCGTAAGTAACTTTCCATTGTTAACGCACCCTTAAAAAGTTACTGACAACGGATAAATAAATGTATACACCACGGTGGTTATTATAATAATCAATAAATATTATTTCTATTCATAGAGGAACGCATCATGTGCTTAGTAATAACAACAAAACCCTACCTTTCTACACTATTTTACTCTCTAATTAAACCTGAAATTACATTATGTTAAACGCGAGAGTAATAATTATAATGTCGTCTTTATTAAGAGCGAATTTAGGTCTACATAGTTTTTTTTCCAAATAGCTCGTTTATACAGCATACGTTAAGATCCATCTTATTTTCGTCATTTATATTCAGGCGACACTTTTTTGAGGTCTTGCACGCCGAGTTCTTGCATTATATCCGTATGTTTTTGTCTATTCGGTAATCTATACAGCCAGCAGCTATTTGAAAAAATTAATTTCAGATAGTAGTAATGTTTCTGAATTTGATGTTGTAATCATCCAAATCTCGCTGTCGTATATTAGACAAGGAATTGCCATTGTTTTATACAATGTAATTGAGGTGTATTTAATTATTTTATTTTTTTAAGTTCAATGTATTGTGCTGCCGATACATTTGAAGCTGGACATTGTCTTGTGTGTATCTATTTCATAGTTGCATGATAGCATTATACCAAGAAAATTGAATAATGTAACTTGTTTTATGCCTTGATTGCTTGAACTTAATTTCGTTCTGAATATTTTATCACATTTGAATGCTATTACTTTACCCCATATTCTTAATTTTCACTTTCATAAGAACATGATTAAACAGGTGCAGGGGTTTTGCAAACCTTTTTGCTTTTTTAAAAATTATTTGAACTGTAAATATATGGTTGTACTTTACTCTATTGAATAGGAAAAAGAATTTATAACCAACCAAAAATGTAGTAAAAGCCAGAAAGAAAAATTTTAAGGGTTAAAAATCCACTTGAACCGGGAATTGATTTCCTGAGACAATTTTAACGTATTTTTATCGCCGGTTTCGGCAAAAATGAAATATTTTCACACAGCAGTTAAAAAGGGTGCTCAGTGTATTTTTAATTACTTGCACTCAAGAAGTAAGGTTGAAACTTTCACTATCGGTCGGTTATAAGTATGCAGTTTTTAATTTTTGCATTCGAGTTTCCATTGAACATTGCCTTTCTGAAAGTTGTCTTTGTCTCCAAATAAGTCCATTTTTGCAACCTTAAACAATAATTTCTAATCATATATAAACCGCAGCACGGGCTTTTAATGGGAAATCATACCTGAGGCCTTCGCTACGTAGATAAGATATCAATATGAGATTTTTCAGTGAGATTTCAGGTAGGATAGTTTGGATCCCACCCTCTCCATAGGTGGTTAATGAATAGTAAATGGTAGATGCATTTTGCACGTCACATTATTTGCTGATCTTTCAACCGAATAAATCAGTCTAAATTTTTTCATCTTTACATTGAATTTCAACGGGCACCCTCTTCTATAATTTAAAGTATTAGTCAAAAAATTTGTTGTTATGCTCTTATAATATTCATTAAGTTCTGCGAATTCCTTTAATAATAAATGACCGTATTTTTTGTTACGTCCTTCTCTTTCGCAAAACTCCTAAAAGTGATGGCCAGAGTACCAATGCTGCTGTAATTGATTTCTTTGGAAGAAGTAATTCAGCGGGAACTTTCTCTGTGTCTCCACTACCGAGTGTGATCAGTTATTTATTTCAGTTTTAATTAGCGCCTTCGTTAAGTGACCAGAGAAAAGAGCCGTGGAAACTTCCTTTGAAAGATCACGAAATTGACGTACGTTTGAGGATTAGTCAACACGGCATGGGGTGTTTATTTTCCCGATTTGGATCGCTAATTTAATATTGGGTCATCCGGCCACGTTACTTGCGTTACATGCCGCGAGGTACATTTAAAACGGGTTTCAGATCAAAGTGTTCGTGTCGGCCCTGTGGAAGAAGCCAACTCGTGTCGTCTCGTCCAAATGTTCTCTTTCTCTCTAATACCAATTTTCGAGCTATGCAAAGGATAATAAAGGAATTTGTTTGGCTTACTAATCGAAACTTTGCGTGCTTTACAGCACGTGCATTGCCATGCGAAATAACGCTTACGCTTGAACGGTTCATTAAACATAGGTATGAAGCGTGCTATCACATGGCGGTGAAACTTAGACGATAACATCGGCAGAGACAAAATAAAAGTAGATTGGAAGAGGCGGAAATATGGTGTTATATACTTGTAAACTAATATATAAACTTATTAACCTGGTTGAATTGTTGTAGAATGTGCTAAATTAATTTTTAATGTAGTCCTGATAAAGCATATACATCTAGATACAAAACGGCGAATGATAAATGGATTAATTTATGTACCTATATCTCAAGAAGAAAATAAATAATTTTATAAATATAAGAACTCTTAAAAAGTATTCATCTAAAGAATGGCAATAATAGTTAGAGTGTCTTCCTGGTATACATTATCATCTTTGGCCGTTCAATCCTTAGATTGGTTGACTACGGCCCTCCAACCTTCCCTATCTAGTGCTAGTTCTCTTACTCCATGGTAGTTCTTTTTATGTTATTTCCTATTTATTTGGTATAAGTATTTATTCGTTGGCCTTCTTTTTGCGACTTTTCCCTCTATTTTTTGTTCAACTATATTCCTCACAAACCCATTGTGTATCGTAGTGTTTTCAGTCCATAAGGTCTTTTCTGTACAGTGCATAATATAGTGCTCCGCTGCTCCATTTTCTGTACACTGCTCCATATTCACTCTTCTGTACATTTCTTCATTTCTTATTTGATCGGTCCATTTGATCTTCAAAATCCACCTCCAGCATCAGGTTTCGAATGATTTTTATCTTTTCTGGTATACTTTTCCAATATGTCCATGTTTACAATCCATAGATTGCCACGCTCCACGCGAATGTTTTCACAAAGTGTTTCCCCGTTAGCTGCTCTATCTTCTTTGAACACAATAGTTTCCTTTTCATCATAAACGCATTATACAATGAAAAAATGATCAATTTTGCAATGAAAAAATATGCCATACGCAAAAACGTTAGGAATGTAGGCACCCTATAGTGTTGAGGTGAGTAGACAATTTGAATGGAGAAGCTCAAGAAGTGGTGTACAGTCATAATAGTTAATGCACAGCTTTTACAGGAAAATGAAATCAAACATTTGTCTTCTTACAACTAAAGTACATATATCAAGTACCTGAATGATTTATTTGTATAGAATCTTCTGAATAATGAGGTCGTGAAAAGGAATCATCAGAATAAGGACAATAATAAGTCTTCCTGGTATGCATTCATATCTTTGGCCGTTCAATCCTTAGATTGGTTGATTGCAACCTTCCATCCTTCCCTTGATGGAGGGTCGCAGTCAAGGAAGCAAAGATAAGGAAAACGTAATAATTATCTAATATTAAATATTTCAATTGCACCCTTCGGATGTGCTTTTTACTTACCTTCACCAGTAGTAGCACGAGGTATTTAATAAGATTTTTTAGGTCGATAGGATGCTGAAAATCACCCACCATTCCACCTCCTGTAGTATTGCAGGTATACATTTTGAATCACTCTGTATAGGAGTGAGGATGTGGAGATGAAAGGAACTCGGGCAAGGGATGAAAAGAGAAGTAGAGGAAGTGGGAGAAAGGGACGATTGCTCGAAAGAGCAGAAAGAAGGGGAGGAGGGGTTGGTAGGGGGAGGAAGGGGTGGGGGAAGGCTCAAAACAAGGGCTGCGCAACTGAACGCGCCTGTATATGAGAGGTCTGTTTCGCCGAGATTAATGAAGGGAAGAAAATGAGAGGATGGTGGAGGGGGGAGAAAGTAATGGAGAGGAGCAGTTGGGAGCAGAAATGAAGAGAATAGGTAGCGAGAGAGAGAGAGAGAGTGAGAGAGAAAGAGAGAGAGTGAGAGAGAAAGAGAGAGAGAGAGCGCAAAAGGGCAAGATTTTGAGGCTTGGTAGGTTTCCCTCTGGAGCAGGGCCTGCGATATTGTCGTGTATGGAGTGCGATGTATAACGGGGATATCGTATTGCGATGCGTTCGTCCTCATGGCAATGCGATATATCGCATCAAATGGAATTAGATCAAGTGCCGGCCCAAGTTTTTTTTACAAGTTTGGGTAAAATGTTATTTGGCTGACCCCAGCAAAGATTTTATTCACCAATAGTGATTTCTTGAACCGTTGATTTCAACTTACTCTTTGTGGTTTCTTAAACGGTGCGTAGATTTAGGGATCACGCTGGGGTTTCAGTACGATCCTCTTAAAATGGTCTTTTACACGAAAGTTTTTTTTGCTATTTATTATTATATAATTTTAGCTCATAAATAGAACACAGGAGTGAAAGCAAATATTCCATCTCTTTCTCTAGATTTTTCTGTCAAAGGACCACGTAAAATTACCCAATTCTTCACTTTGTTTTCCCCTCTTCTCTTCTATCCAGGTGTTATTTTTTATAAAGGCAGATATGAAACCTATTACCTAGTGGAATAACCGTGGAACATTTATATATCAGATTCACCAGGAAAATCTTAGTACAGTTAATTTTTTTCGTACTACCTTACTACCTCAAAACCCTTGGAAGATCTGCATCAATCTTCTAAATGTAGCTATATCCTGTAATATTTCTTACGTTATCTCCATCTCTTCCATGTCTTTCTTTATCCCTTGGACCCACTTGGTACCATTCTTAATCTTATATGAATGAGCAAAACTTCATTTCGTCAGTCTAATGTTGTTCATCCGCATTATGTGGCTGAGGAACCGAACTCTCCTTATCCTAATCATACCGTCATTTTTTCGTTTTCTTCATTCTTGTGGAGGCCTTCTTTATTTTTCCCGTGTCTAAACTCGCATTTCTCTCTTCTCAGTGGTCCCAAGATTTTCTTAGAATATTTTGATTACACTCTCTTCTATTCCTCCTGACTTCATTGAGAACATATATGCGATGGCGTTGAGACTTTCTGGCTTGATTTCTGTGTTCTACTGTCTGATTTTATTTTTTGCTGATAAGTTATTCTTATTCTAGGTATCCTTAGTCAGTTGGTTCCCTGGTTCCATTTTCTGGCCCTTGCTTTGTTTATTTTTCTTGTCCGTTGATTGTAATTATTTTACCTAGGAACTTAAAATTATCAAATTTATTGATTATGCATATTGACGAATATGCATTAACTGAAGTATAATGAAAGTTTGACTTTTTTTACGGGAATATTGCAAACCAACGAATTATAAGGGAAAACACATGCTTCAAATGAATGGAAGATAATGAAAGGTTTGGAAGTAATAGAGAGTGGTATTAGGAAGCGAAAAGGAAATATGTCCGAGAGACATTTTGAAAGGGTAAGGATTGGGGCAGGGGTACGGAGCTGGATAGATTTTCCTCTTTAATTGGTATACGCCAATTTTTGAGTTATCCGCTGCAACATGCGATAAATGGGATATATCGCATTGCGATGCATCTGTAGCCCGGGAAATGCTATGTTTTGCATCATTGAAATTTGAAACGTAACGATATGTGAAACATGTTTCTTTTTTGTGTTATTCTTTAGATGTTTATGAATAATCGCTCCACAGATATTTCTAAAGCTATTCGGTTTTCCTTCGAGATTGCTTCCGTCCCGTATGTAATGTAGGACATTGCATTGTTCGTTTGACTTCCGCATGGTGATATAACTTTTATTCAATAACCTTTTTTCTTCGGGAGGAGACTCAGTTGCTCTGCCAGTTCCATTTTTATCGCTCTTGATTTATTTGCTTTAAATCCTTCGAATAAATTCTTCACTGTTATTTTTTCCATATGAGCCACCGTGGACTACGTTAATTTCAATTGAATCTTCCCTTCTTTATTCCTCTTCTCCCAAATGGTTTTCATTAATTGCCAACGTTTCGCTTTCCTTCCCTCCGTCGCACATCTCAGCAGTCTTCTTCTTGAGGTTTTTCTAGAAACCTTTAGACTTAATGGTTTATCCCAAAGTGGCAAACTTTTTTAAAAACACACTTGTTTGATTTTGAGTTCATGATTATCTTCCTCAGTTTCTATTATCCATGAATTGGCCATTTTCAGTGTTTGGAAACAGTTGAAGAGCCTTCCTGTGAGTCTGTTGAAGGTTTCCGTAGAAAGCAATCCTCATTGTATTTGTTTTTTTTTCAATGTTTGTTTTGTTATCTCGTTTTCTGTATCGTTTTCCCTCTTATACTGGTCCTAATATTTTTCTAAATATTCTTATTTCAGAAAATTTTGGCTCTTCCATTATTTCCTTATTTTGAGTATGAAATTCTGATGCATAGAGTACTTCTGGACGAAGTACTGTTGAATAGAGCCTAAGTTTAGCATTTATGGATATGGATTTCTCTATATAAAAATCCTTCGTTAGGTGGAATGACATTTTCTTTAGTTAACTCATGGTTTGATTGCTGCTTTTTCTTAGAAGTAATTACTTGTATATATCAGTTCTGTAGATTTGACCATATTTTTTTCATTTTCTTTGGGGCTGCCTTGATGTTAATCATGTGTTTAGTTTTCTCAATGGAGATCTGCAGACAAATTCGTTCAGCTCGTTCTTTTAGCAATCATACCTATTTAGTGTCTGTTTTCACTGAATCAGGAAAGATAGATTAGTCATCTTCATAGGGTATGCAATCTATTGGCAGATTGTTATTCGGTAACCTAGTTTTATTATTTCATAAATTTCTTTTATATACATAAATATTATAGCATATATAGATATTGTGAAGGATTTCGATAGTGTAAAACGACCTCTACTATGAAGAGTAATGGAAAGAAGAGGTTATTTGAAGAGGGAAAGGTAAATCAGTTAGTTAAGATACTCCAAAGACTATATAATGAAACAACCGTCACCCTAGAATTGAATGGTAAATTAACTACATATATTCCTACGAATAAAGGAGTTAGCCAAGGGTGTCCCTCTCTCACGGACAGAGTTTATATATATATATATATATATATATATATATATATATATATATATATATATATATATATATATATATATATATAATGTCTTGGTAGAAAATCGCTCTCGGCGACGATGCACATGCATAAATAAAACAGTGATACACTAAACAAACACAGAAACACGCAAAAAGGACACTCACAAAATAAAACTTGTACGTTTCGGCGTCAGGACGCCATCGTCAGCGGTAGAGGAATCATATGTCGGCGAATGTCGCCTATATATATATATATATATATATATAGGCGACATAAATATCACTGAAATGAAATATTAGCCATAACTCCTTACTTTATGCAGATGGTATAGTGATTATACAAAAAAATAACAGAAGACCAGTTACAAAAAGCATTATTTTTATTCAGCAGTATTTCGCAACTACGGGTTGAATATTTCTGCCACAAAAGAAATAAACTATGGATTTCAAAGGAAAAAACCCTATGGGAATAAAAATTAGAAATAGATGATAAAATTGTAGAGCAAGTTGCCAAATTTAATTACTTGGGGTGTAATATATCTTACGCACTCGATATTGATTGGAAGATTAAATTTTCCAGATTTCAAAACGTTTGGAACAATCCATTAAACACTTAGGAATGAAAAAAGAAAAGACGCCTTAAATTTTACAAAAAAAAACAGTTGTTTCCATCTTATTATTTGCGAGTAAATCATGCACCCTAGGTAAAAAGGAAGAAAATAAAGTTTATGCTGCAGAAATTGTATCGTTTTTATGCTGGCGTTCGGGTAAGCCCACTGATTCTTTTCTTTTTTTGTGCGTTGCTGCCGTGGACAGCCGCGGAGGCCGCTGTCGATGGAGGAGAGGGGGGAGGTAGCTACCCCCTCCAGCCCCTCAGTTGGGAAGGTGGGAGAGAGACGAGAGGAGTTTAGTTCGTTGGGGACCGCGTATTTGGTCGGTATTCTCGAGATTCTCCTGGCGTCCGGTTAGGCCGGTTAGGTCGTCGTCATTTAGGTTTTCGGCATTTAGGATCGGCGGTAGCCCGAGTATTTTCCGTTCTTTTCCTTCCCTTCATATTCCTTTCATCACCCTGTCCTGTTTCCTAGCCTCTCCTGATTCTCGGTGATGAAAAGGTGCACGAGCCAACGAGTAGTTGCCCGACGCCAACTACTCTGAGAGAATCACATAAATAAAGTTAAATTATTCCTACCCTCAGCCTTGCCCCCCTTCCGAGTGTGGGCGGAAGCATCTAATTTACCCTCAATGGCGCCCAGCATATCGCCGACAGCCTTTGAGCACTCCCGGGAGGGACGTTACAAAATGAAAGTTCTGAGATGTGTGCAAGGACAGATGTTGTCCGAAAAAATGGAAGTTCGCGGCAAAGAACCCGAAAGACCGAATCTTTCCAAAGAAATACTCCGCGGAAGCCTTAACAAGGATATGTGTACAAGGACGCTCCCCAACGAAAAGAAAAATAAATGAAGAAATTAGTAAGAATCTAGGAATACAATCAATAAACGAGAAGATAAAAGAAAATAAAAGTATATGCTGCCAACATTTAAATCGAATGGCAGAAAATAGATTACCCCTCGCGACTTTATAGAGCATAGGCCAAAAGCCAGGAGATACGTGGGAAGACATTGGAGAAGATGGGTTCCGTAACAGGCGAAATTAAGGCTATAATCCATGAGGTGTAGAAGAAGAAGAATTTGTTCATTCTAACTACCTTTATTATTAGATTATTACTATTTTAACCCATGCACTCACATGCGTACCTCCTTAAACTGAAAGGTGGAGTATATGAAGCATATAACTTTGAGATGGTAATATGTGGAAAGTAGTTGTGGTAGGGAGAAGTACCTGAAGGATAGAAGGTTGATAGGGGTAGGGGGGAGTGTACTGGAAGGGGGGCAACGCTGAGGCAGGCTTGGGTGGTGAGGAGGCCGAAAATCAACAAACGATCGCCCAGCCTCCACCCCGTCCGGCGGCGGACGCCGCAATTAGGCCGAGTTTTGGGTTCCGGCGGCGCTCGTGTAGGACCGGACGCGGCGGCTAGGGAGCGTCGCGACGCTCGCAGGCCTCGTGGCGCCCTTATTCCTCCTCCCCCCACCCCACCTTTGGTGTTAAATTGTTTGAGGCATCCATCATCCCTTTGCCACGGCGTAATTATGGACTTCGTTAATACGATTACATAGGCGCCCGCTATCCTCCCCACTCCCCCATCTGGCGTCCGAGATGGGAACTACTCCCGTCCATTAGTCTGCTGGAATTTCCGGGTATTTTCGATAGAGGACGTGGCATGGGTGATCTCCAGCCGATGTTTAGTAAGCATTTTTTTTTCGCTCTTATTTTTTTTACTTTATAAATTTTTCCCTCCTATCTTTCTCCCTCTGAAAATTAAGGTGATGAATTTTTGTTCGCTGAGGAGGAAAAACAGGGTTGTGCAAATGTTTGAAAAATGGACGAACAGTCAGTGGTGTATGTGTTTGTCTGTTGTTTCAGTTGACATTGATGCTCTGTCATAATCATTCTCTTATATGCCTCGTGTGTTACTTTATTGCGTTATAAGGGTGTGGCAGTGCATAGCCGCAAGTGGTCATAGAGTACCTTCATGGGTAATTACATGGTAACCAACGTTACATATTAATATTTTTATATATACCTATGTATTGCCCCCAATTTCATTACAAAACACCGATTTAGAATATATTTTAATGTGAATTTTAATAGAACTATCACATTCCATGTCCCTGCAACTTTTATTTTATTAATATATAGATACTTGTAATGCCGAAGTTCGATCTGAGATAACTTACGTTTTATAAAATGTAGTTTTGCAGCGTCTTTCATTGCATATTAATTTTCTGGTTTAGTGATTACAGAATTAAGGCAACTCCTGCTCTTTACCCTGATACATATAATATACAACGCCCTTTCCAAATCGCTGCGAAATTCACAATTAAACATGGTACACAGTCACATGCTCGGGTGTAAAATCATACATCAAAGGGATTATAAATCATTTGCTTTGACCGGGAGTGAACCCAGTGATCTCCCAATGGCCAATCAGAAGTGTGAGCAAGTTATGCAACCATGCCATCTAAGTTAAAGGTGTATTTTAACGTGGGTTAACTCGCATATTCGTATAAACCCCCGCTAAAGTTCACTTTGAAGTAAGATGGATTGGTTGTGTACAAGCTAATGTTCCTGACCGGCATTTGGAGATCCTGGTTCGAATCCAGGTCATGTTAAATGATTTATTCATGACGAATTTCCTTGTTTTGGCGTATAAAACCATAGTAGATAGAACAAATAAAATTTATTTAATGTATTTAATTTAATTAATTAATTAATTTATATTACTATTTAAGAAAGTAATGATCTGGACTGAAATACGATAAAATATTTTCTTTTATCAAAAACGAAATATGCTTCTGGAAATGTTGTCAACACAATCATAATTTTTCAATACAAATTTTAATCCTGAAGTATTTAAAAAAAATATTGTTATGTCTTTTCCGAGGAGTAGATGATACTGATAAACAAACAGAACCTAAAGAAATTAGAAACAAGTCTTAAGGCCCAGTGTTACAATGTCTAGTATAGGTATGTTAATCTCATGATGAAAAGTACTCATGTAAACTTGATGTTTACCATCAGGCTCGGTTTTAGTATGCTGCCTCAGCCAGTCTGTTAGTTGACGCTAACGTTCTCGATGGGAGAACGCAATTAGCATATGTTTGAATACCGAGTAAATATTTAACTAGATATTGTAAAACTATGCCTAAGTGAAGAAACTTAATAAAGATGGAATACCTTGAATATGTACGAGTAAATAATATCCCGGGTATAATATGAAAAATAAAATCTTAGCTTTCATTATTAAACTAATATTCCGCGTTTGTTTTACCTCTAAAATCAAAAGAACTGCCACCTTTCATTATCCATATTAATGACTGCCGAGATATTCAACAGATACAGGCTTGATATAGTGGAATTTCGTCATTATGGAATCTAATAGAATCGCTCTTTCCCACAAAATGCTCAGCGCGATTCAACTGACGTATTCATGATCAGGTGTATCTGATGATGACCATGTTAGTTGAAAAGCGTGGAGGATAATGCATCAAAATATGTGGAAAAGCGCGATTCTGTTCGATTTAATAACTGTTGAGGATGTGGTCCGAAATCTTCTTAAAGCCATGCTGCCAACTAATCGATCATTTATTCAAATCGTCATCAGAGCTACCAAGGGTCCTATTTAAAAACGGTTTGCCAAAATACCACACTTAACAATCAGAATATAGAAAAAATCACAGTTACTTTTTTGCTAGTCATATCAATCCTTGTATGTATACCCTTATATCTTTGAAATAGTTACACATACCTTTTAGTAATATACACATACACTAGCGAAGGTGCCCGTTGAATGTCAACGGGAAGGAACAACATCAACACTGCGCGTGACTGCGTACTACGTCAACTTTCTCGATTAAATTTACTAAATGTTTTACCATTTAATATAAAAAAATAAAATTTCGATTCATCATATAAAATATTATCATTTAAATATCTTATTTAGACCATACACTTGTTTACATCAGAAATAGTGGACAGTAAATCGAATATTGACCATTTTTCAACCGTTCTTAGTCGTTGAAAAGCGGTTTTTCGACCAGATAGATCACGTGTTCTACTCGTGATTTCAACTAAATATGCTCCGTGTGTGCTGTATGGGTATACATTGTAATAAACCATTCATATCTAATTTAGTGTAAAGAATCATTGAGTTAATGGATATACACGGAAACTCGACTTTAACAATGAGTATGGTCGCCATGGGGACGATGGCTCAAAAACGCTAAAGTATTGCGAAAAATCGTTACGTTTTAGCAAAAAGTTTGGAATTTTGACCGGAATACAAAATTCGAATGAAAAAATAAGAATCTTTATTTTGTTTTCTTTCTAATGGTACCTTTCCCAATAGCAGAAAACCACTATTTATAAATTAATATTGAAAATAAAGAAGGTCTGCAGCCAAATGAAGATTCAGCTTCACGTACGTATTTCTTGTGTGAAAGTTAATGACATAAATATATACACATCGGTGATTATTATATTAAGATAGTCAATGCGTGAAAATTAACTCTAAATGAAACATCAAAGCGGCTTTATCTCACTGGAAACGCAACACCAGGAGTCAACTTAATTAGCACGTAATTAAATGCGTGATTTCCAAAACGAGAAAATTATTGATTACGATATCTTTGAATTCCATTGCATTAAACTGCATAATGCACTCTTTTTTCCTTCCTCGAGGTGCAGATGCGTTGTATAACAATGCTTTTATAGCCTTGAATTATCCACTTCGATTTTTCAATGATGCAAACATTTATGAGGCTCTTTTCCCTTTAAATGAGCAAATGTGACACAAACAAAAGAAACTCACACGAACGGTTGAATTTTCGACGACGGTGTCGTCTTCTTCTGAACTGGAGAGAGTATACTCTATATATTATCGGTGATTATTATAGTAGATATGTAAAGGTAGTTGATTCAGTTTTAAGGTCTTGTTATCAATATATTATCAGGGTTTCTATCCTTTTGAATGATGACTTTAATAGCCATATCTCTTTGAACTTGTCTTATTTCCATAATGACTGCTCTTGATGCACCATTTTTGATGCCATATATCATATTAATTAATCTATTCACATCTCATTCACACTACTGTTGTAGCCCTCTAATGATGATTTAAGAAACATTGAAAACTTGGTTATGAGACTTTTTTGGACCAACTCCTCGGCAATTGCTATTATAAATTTTTAGCAGTGTGGTCAACAACAGAAGTGAATGTTTCAGTTTATTGTTCAACTAGAATATGGTGCCCGTTGAATTTAAACTGGCAGAATAAAAAGTTAATATTTTTGCATGGGATTAAAATATTCCTCTTATTGTGGCTTTCAAAATGCATACATGTGCTATTGCAGTTGCTCACCACATATCGAGAGGTTGGGTTGAAAAATATCCAAGCTAAAATCTCGCTGTGATTTAGCTACGTTGATGCCTAGGTCTTAAGATCCAATTCAAACCTACTTATGCTTAGGTTGCCAAGTACATAACAATTTGGGTTGCATTTAGAGTACATGAATTGATGATTCTGGAGCCAAAAATCGATTTAAACACATGAAAAACGTATCTTGGATTCAAATGCAAGAATTAATTTACTTGATCATCTGATGCAAAAAACGTCAAGCTTATTTAATTTATGAAAGTAATCAAAAATACACAAAAAAAAACCTTTGCACAGAATCTAATGCTTTTCTTAAGGGAGTAACCTATAACCAACGAAGGGCCTTATGTTGAAGATCTAGGGGCCCTGAAACATTTCTAATTTGGCCTATTATTCCTTTAAGGCCCTAAGGAACATGTGTGACAAAGTAAGTTCGGATCCGAAAAGGGATTTGGAATTATATAGCGTTCAAAAAAACAAGACTTTCATGTTTATAGATATTACCAGCTGATAACTCGTTGAAAATGAAGGGCAAAATACCCTGTCTTACAAATAGTATTAGCATTGATTTAATGCGTGTTCTGTGAAGGTTATTTCACTGTTAATATTATAATGTTTGGAGAACGCTGCTAATGTATACATAATATAAACATCTGTTCTAAAGTGCAACATTGTTAACGAGTAGCTACGAGGTTGCTACCTTAAAAAACTGTTAACATGGAGATAATGAGTTTGAGTTAAGTCCTATTTATTTTTTAAATTTACAATTTATGTGGGTCGAAAATGGAAATTTGGGGATTTTTCCAGTTACATGTGATGCTAACGAAAACAATGACACCAATATCTGCTAAATCGGTTCTTCCGGTTTCTCCATCAATAGCATTGCTCTCCCTCTCCCCCGCACATTGGCGTCTATTAGTATAGATGAATTTTGTTCTAGTTGTCCTGGATATTTCGTGTATATACATATAAGTGGCGCACGAATTTATATCGCACGTTTACATAGAGGGTGCTAACGGGACGCGGACGAAACCTCTTTGCTTGTGGTGTGTGTATGTATGTGCACCTACTAAGTGCTCACAGTAATACGATGCAGTGTGGGGAAGCGGAATAGGATGCGTCATTAATCTTCCCAGCGCGGGAGTGATCGTTAGTCGAGTGAAAAATTGTTGAAGCAATGGGAGGCAATGCAGCTGTTTCCCAGGGTTAACTGCATAGTGGGTACGTGTCGGAATGGGCAGGATGGCCGGAGAACAATCGCACCAGCAGATTCCTGCCTAGTGTCATTAGCTGTACTTATTTCAGCGAATCCCATAATCTAGTTTCGCCATAGTGCTACCTCCAATGCCCTCTGTAATCAAATAATTTTGGAGAAAAAACGAATTTATGGCATAACTAGTGGGCTTAGCCCCCTGGCCACTTATATGGCGGCACAACCCCCTGACTGCTCTCGCTGCACCACCACTAATGCTATGAAGAAAAAATAATAATAATTTTAAAATGCCAAATGGTATTTTAGTGAAATAAAATCTCTAAACAACATTTTTATTAGTATTATTAACATAAATATAGTTTTAATGAAGAGAGAAATCGCACATTTTCACTGGTAAAAAAGATTTATTCCGACCTAGGTTTCCATTGTGTTGAAGTTACACAACATCACGCTATGATACATTTATTTTTTATCACCGTAATTTTTGTATGCATATGCCAGTCTTTGATAGACATTGTGCTACCATAGAATAAGGAATACTTTGTCTTTACTTTATGTTTCTACGTACAACTTCCCTTGTTGAGGTCGTCTTATCTCGTCAGCCTTCTCCATCTTGCTCAATCTTGCGCTTCTTCTCTCAACCCCGCTCTCCTTCATATTCCTCAACGCACAAGCTTCCCACCTTATCTTGGGTCTTCCTCTTCTTCTTTGACCTCGTGGTATCATGCTCATTACTTTCTTACCCACATATGTCTGTGCACACCGTTCTACGAGTCCAAACCAATGCATTATCGTCTATTTAATTTTATCTCCCTCATTGGAGCATTTTCAAGTTTCGTTCAATATTTTCATTTCTAATCCCATCCCTTCTCGTAACACCATACATCCAATTGAGCATTTTAATTCCATTTGCATGCATTATTCGGACGTATTGTGCTTTGTTGGTCCAGCATTCGGATACTTAAACTAGGAACGCTCTTATATATATTTTGCTAGGTTTACGCCGAGAATTAAGCTTCTTTGAGAAGTCCTACCACAAAAGGGAACAGCGTGATGGGAATGTATGTATGTATATTTTACTCTTTCGTGTAAATGGAATCCTTTTATCGCAAGTCACTATTTCATTCAAGCTGCATTCAATCTCTTCTTCACATTATTGTCAGTTTCCATCCAATTGGCAACTTTTGACAACTTGGATGCTTTGACCGTTTATTCCTAACATCAACAGTCATAAATTGCCTCAATGAAATGCTTGGGAATTTTTATGGGAAATAAAACACCATATTCGGTGAATGAACGAGGGCCCTTTAGTTAAGGCAATCGATTATATGTGGCAAATAATAAAAACTGAAGACATATTTTAGCCTTAAATCTTACGAAATGCCATTCTTGATCGACCTTTAGGGAATAAGCAGCTTGATCCCTACCTTGGGTTATATCAATTTAATGCGTCGTAATATTTGATATCAGAATTAGATCTCGCGCTATGAAGAACCAGTAGGTTTATAAACGCATGTTATGATAAGTCTAGTAATGAGTCAAGGCTATTGAAAGATTTAGGATGAGCATCGCTATCACAGCATAGATCAAAGAATAGACTTGATTTTCTGAATACACTTGAGGCGTGTTACTTGCCCAAAGACATAAATAACATATTAAAAACTCCGTGCTAATAGGCTACTTCTATCGATTGCAGGACCAGCAAGTTTAAAAAATCATTTCTTCCTCGCACGATTAGCTATGATCACAATAGTTATGAGTACCTACAATAGACATGATAAATGCCTCCAATTATGTTTGTAGTAACGATAGGTAGCGTTTTTTTCGTTCTCTTTTTCCAGTTTTCAATGTTTGCTTGGTATGTTATTTAATTTCATCATATTCAGTGTGTAATATGATAACATTTTTTCATGCTAGTATACATTTCCAGTTATGCAAACGAGACTGAAAGTCGCTTGGAGGAATGTAAGTACTTTGATATTGTGTTTAATAACTTATATTTATTCCTAAAACAACATCCCGCTTGATTTGTTTTTACATGAATTAGTATTATTAAGTTATCTCGTACCTTTTACGAATTAAGGCCATGATTAAAATTAATCAGCTATATTATTTTAACCCATGTACTGCATATTTGTCGACGTAGCACTCTCCTTGTATCTGATTCTGGCCACACGCTGTAGAGGTGGTTAGCACGGTAATTCGTAGATATTGATGTTTCTTAGCTCACCAAAGGTCTTAAATTGGCTCATTTGGGGCCAATAGTCAAGTTGGACTTTCTCCATAAACAGGTGTGGTGGATACTTAACAAGTTGAAGTAATGAATATCTTCACGAGGAAATTCATAATTATTAACTTTTTCGTACAAATTCCGCGATAAGGTGCACATTAACTGG
Source organism: Pyrrhosoma nymphula (assembly GCA_963573305.1). Taxonomy (NCBI): domain Eukaryota; kingdom Metazoa; phylum Arthropoda; class Insecta; order Odonata; family Coenagrionidae; genus Pyrrhosoma; species Pyrrhosoma nymphula. The sequence goes on along the minus strand of OY754338.1, from coordinate 61,229,558 downwards.
GCTTGATTTCCTCATCCTTGACCATGTGATGGCACCACAAGACCTGAGATATATAAAACCACAGAAGTACCAAGAGAACGACAAATCAAAAGCTGTCATAGGCTTTGTTTCACTTCGCAGTCAAACCCTTGCTGTTGGCGGGAGAGGAATGCCCAGTCACGTACTCTAGTGTTTCTTGCCAACTTCTTTTCTCTGCGCCGCATCCCTGCTTACGGAAGAAATGAAATATTACCCTTGGAAATCTAATACAAATCCCTGCGTGAATATATGTCTAACAGTTCAACTCGAGATTTTCGGGTCCACAGCCAAGGGATGCGAGTCAAGTTGTTCAGCATATAAATTCATCACAAGTTGGATAGTAAGTTGAGAACGCAGAGGAAATTACGAAAAAGGAGAGATACGATGAAGAGGTAATGCCGTGAAATGTAGGAGGAAAGGAATTTATATGCATTGGAGAATGCCTCAGACGTCACTTGGTGGAATCACTTTGAGTCATACCTGTTAAATAAGAGAAGACTAGGTAATATTCCACACTTTTGACTAATAATGACCGACCATGGTTTCGGCATAGTGTACAATTGTCAAGATATTTTTCTTCGTATGAACGTTGAATGGATTTCATCTGCCCCGGCTTGTCGCTGTCACTTGTTCTGAAGCATTCCGACCGTCTACTTGAATGAACTCCCTTGAAAAATAATAATTTGTTTTAGGGCTAGCAGTTTGAAACGCCGAATTCTATAATCACTACACTCAGCACATCCCTAAAAATTCTTTTTGTTATACAGTGAGTTTCCCAACCATGTTTATTGACGTATATTTGAATTTGGGTTAAGGAAGTTAAACGTAAGTCTGGTCGTATTTAGAGGATTCAAATGGAGCTAAAAAATGGTAAAAAGGCAAAGACTAAGCAATATCCTGCCCTCTTTAAGTGTAGTGATGGATTAACTAAGAAATGAAGAAGTACACGGGAGACTAGAAGGGAAAAGGACCATGTGGAACACTTAACAGAAAAAAGAACCAGATGGATTTGACACGCTCTGAGGCATAATGGGTTTGCGAGTAATATAATCATACTAATATATAAAAATTGAATGGTGTCTGTCTGTCTGTCTGTCTGTCTGTTGCTCAATCACGCAAACACTACGGAACCGATTGAGCTGAAATTTTGTATGTAGTTAGAAAATGTACCGGGATGAAACATAGGCTATATTAAAAATCTTTCAGGACCCCCAAAGGCCCCCCCTGGGGGTCCCTATTGGTCCATGCTAAGCATTGGGTTTGGTGCAGTGGTATTATATTTTGCTTTTAAAAATTACTTTCACTCAAGATAGAGGGCTAGAATTTTTTTTATTGGATGGCTGAATAAATGAATTTTCTAATTATTTCAATCGATTTTGTTTTACGCTTCATAATTCTCTGAAAATTATGTTTATAGCTGAAAAATTTCACATTTTTCTCTGAAATCAACAATAGCATATTTCCTTGACAACCAGAGATTTGAATTTCAAAGGATATTCACGCATCTGGTATTTAAGTTTTCCTGCCGGCCCATGATAGCTCGTAGAAAGAAAATTTGTATAGGAAGGGCCCAGAGTCCCAAGGGTCCCATGATAGGTTGCTTCGGGGGGTAATCGATAAATTCAATGCATATTTACAGGTATACTCCTCAATGTCTATTCTCCATGTAGCTCTCATAAAGGAACTGCATACGAGAGAACACTTATGTATAAAACGATACACATAAAGGAATTAAACGTGGAAGAATATTTACGTGCAGCGAATAATAATGTTAATAATGCCTCCGTTGCTACAACAAATACGGCGTCGTTTATTATATTTTAATACTCAGATGAATTACACGTAGTGGAACCGTCTGCCTCTCACTACGATTGCGAACTGTTTTTTTAGACCAATTCCCACATAAACTTTACGAGTTATTAATATATACTTAAACGTGTTAAAATGCAGTTTGCTTACAATGACTCAATCATCGAGTTGCCTATTCGAGTCTCTCACTCGCCTCTGTGTTTTCCCTCCTTGGACTTAAAAATATATCCATAAACATGCCTTATAGAATAAAGGGTAACCTTTTGAAAAAATTTTCTAAAGCATGAGGAATGTCTTCTTTGCGAGAAAATGAGTCCTTGCATGAAAAACGACAAAGGTTAGCCTAGGATGCTCAAAGACATGTCTACCAGAAATCTCATGATAGTCTTTCCGTGGTGTTTCTCGGATTACGCTAAGAACCGCACAAATTTCATCCTAACCAAACCTACTGACGGGTAACCAGCTAAAAATCTGGTTCAAATATTGAGCCATTTGTTTCGAAACTTCAATCTTTTTAAGATGGTGGAAATTATAATTGCGTCACTACATATTTCTTAGCCATAAGAAGAACGGATATTCTGCGCAATGGACGTCATCGGTGCTTGAAAATTCGCAAGTGCACTAAGACTGATCACCATAGATTTTTAATTTTGTATCCAATGATTATGATTTAGGAAACAATGAATATAGCCACCCTTTATGCCAAAGGCATAGTCCGGGTATTGAAGGATTCATAGGAAAAATAAACATCGCTGCTATTGAAAATGCACCTTTTGACGTTGTCAACCGATGGATTATACTCTACTCTCCTATCCTGATCAAGTTACTCAACGCAGATATCAACGGTGAATGGCGGAACTCAATTAAGTCATTGAATGCAAATATATTTATGTACACAAGGGAAGTGCTCAAGCTGTTATTCACTCAGAAGACGGCTCAAGAGAACTTGAGGGACGAGGTCACCATCTATCAACCTAGGTGCTATTTATTAAGTATCAATGAGTCTTCGTGGCCCATTATTGGGTTTCCCGTGCATTAAAGAGGACAAACAATCACTCAACTCTCCGTGCACGAAAGGGAAAACGAACGAATCACAATAACAAGATAGGATACGAACACCTCAAATGATCACGCTGACAGTATTCTTCAGGTTTTGTGGTTTTCTTATAAAATAAGTTCAATGTTTTTCACATCCGTTGAAGTTCAACGGGTACCTTCAGCTAGTGGAATATAAAAATGAAAATATAATTGGAGGAAAATGGCAGGAAAAGTCCCAAGAGGAAGGCCAAGGTACATATGTAGACCTAAGAAAGAGGAAAGTGCATAAAAATAACTACCCGGAAGTAATGGGTCTAGCATTAGATAGGGAAGGGTTGAGGGCTGCAGTCAACCAATCTTAGAATTGTACGATCAATTAATTAATTCATAATAACCGACCATTATTTAGGCACTACATACCATATTAATAAGTTTTGGGAGTACTTAGGTAAGCAGGTATATTATAAAACTTAAACACGGGGATTGGGGTGGGGGGTGAGGAGGATGGTGTTAAACAGCATGTTTGGGGAAGAGAAGAAAGGTCTGATAAATAGGAAGGTAAAGGAACCGTGAGGTGAGAACTAGGTGACATCAGTTTGGGTGGTGAGTGAGAACGTTGAGGATAGGCGAGTGGACATTGATCACAGTATTTACACATGCAAAATTCAGCGGCGGTATCCATGATTTGAAATTGTTCTAAGAAGTCTAGGGATTTATTTATGCGCTTTAAGTATTTACTTTACAAATGGTTTGCTATTGAAAAGATGAGTGATTCTCATTTGGTAAATTTGTAAATATTTGGGTGTTCACATTGTAATCCTTGAGTTAAAAATGCTGCTTACGTCAGAATGACTGCTAACGGTAAATATATACAGCATGAGTGATTAAGTGATTCCTAATGAAAAAATTTCTTCTATATTTCCAACACTACATTCAAACGCCAATGGTTTTGGAATGTTAGTTTTCTAATATTTTGTTATCAAGTAAGAGAATAATTCCGATTTTCCGTTATTTATCTTCTACAGGACTTATATGAAAATAAAGCATATAAATTAAAGAAGAGTGTCATTAAATTTTTGCATTCATCGATCAAGTATTTAACCTATAAAAATATAAATATAATTTCCTTCAAATTAATATTATATAACTTTCTTGATTGGTTAATTAAATAAGAGTTACCAAAACTTTATAAGCATTGGAATTGTAATTCTTTGCTTGCGAACTTTTCCTCAAGTTGTACACCTGCTACCAAAAAGCGTGAAAAATACCTAAGAATAATTCATCCTAGTCAAACATTGCTCTTTTCTTATTTCGAAAATAAATCATAATGAAAACTATACTAATAGTGTAAGATAGAATAAAAGTTATGGACTAGCTATGTTGTCAAAAAGCGCGTCCCAATCTGTCAATTAGGGTTCTAAATGCTCCCACCAAAGTGAGTGAGCAATCTTGGAGGATGTCCAAATCTAGTAGGCATTAATTCAACCGTCGATGTTAGTAATCTATTTCAGCGTTCAGCAAAAGTGTAACGGATGTATCCTTTTTCGTTTGTTAATTAATAAATTGAATGAACTCTTCTTTTTGCTAATTTTTTATAGGAAAAATCAGAACGCGTAGCTTGCATATGCTAATAGTAGTACCTACTATAAAGCGATGATGGTGGAAAAATAACAGACAAAGCATCGTATTTGGATTTCGTGATTCACTTTTGCGAAAGTTGACGTTCATCGCTATTGGAGAAATTCATTTACAAAATACAAAATTCGGTTAAAAGCTACTGTTAAAAGGTTTTCCATGAAGTCCAATTTGGTACTCTTATCACTTACATGTAACATCCTTGGATGAAAAAGAGCAGCATAGTCACCCCATCGGCAGACACTTCTTTTCTCTCTCTCTCTGGCCGTGGTCTATTTTCTGCATACCCACTTTTGGAAATACTCATCCCCAAAAGTTAGTTACCTCCCTCTTTCCCTCAAAAACAACCTTTACACCATAAAGGAAAACAAGAGTATAAAAGACAGCCAGAAATTGCTATGCAGTGAACCTCTTTTGAATGACGCGGGCATTTCGTCGAAACTGGTCGAGGTAGTAAATTAAGTACGAAATATACGAAGTATCATGCTTTTAATTTTGGGATATCTCAATTCGAAAAAGTCTATTCACCAGGTAACACCTTAATCTCATATTGCTTGCCAATCTTGGATAGTTACAACTGCAGATTAGCCTTTCTGGTGCTATGGGCAGGCGTACTCACCTGGGATATTTCGTGCCTTCCGTTATAACGGGGTATATGAACCATTGGTGTGATACAAGAAAATTGGTTGAAAATAGAAATTATAAAAATTTAACAAAAAATATTAACGGCATTTTATAATAAAGAAATGAACTTCTAACTCCGCTAGTGTTTGACGGAGGCCCTAATTGCATGGGGTAATCGATAAAACAACGCAGGAGCAACGAAGAAGAACCTCTAAGAGTTTGGGAGAATAGGCGCTGGATGCAAACTGAGAAATAGAAGGGACAAACTTGATGGACACACACATTCATCGATTTTGTCATTTCTGCCGCAATACACAGTTCAATAAGCATTCTATTCTAACATTAGGGTTGGTACAGGATTTAACCCCTTAGTGACTTCTTTGAAGGTTTTATTCCCTTTTGTTGCTATCCTTGATGGACTGTAAGGGCAGGATATCGAGTTACCTTATACCCTGCTAAAATTGTCACGAGAGTGTGGAACATGCATTACTGGAAGAAAAATCCCTTTTTTAATAAGCTCACATTCTAAGTAATCCTGAAAATGACTAACCAAAGCCAGTGACATACGCCATTTTTTGGGGGCTAGCGGTGTCAAAAACTACGTCATCAAGAACCCAGCGAATGATGTAACAGATTGGTATCGCTGTCTGTTATACGACGCATACCCACGTTAAGTTTGTTTACTTTTTCCTAATTTGATGGAAGTCATCGTATTCTTTCCTTTATAAGAGACAATGTCTTAGTATGGTTACATATAGTATATATTTATAATATATGTGTGTGTGTTTATGAGAAGGATCATAACCGGCGAAGACCAAGAAAGGAATGCATAGAGAAAATGGTGAGATATGACAAAGCAAGAAATTTATTGAGAAAGAAAGTTGCTCGATAGGGTGTTAATCGAGTTATGGGTTTCAGCGAGCTAACCCATTTGATTGGTGACTGCGTAGATATATGTATGCATGTATTAATCGGCGTATAACGCTACACTGCGTCTTCCGATTTCCAATCTCCATGCTTTCCCATCACTGATAATGGGGTATAACATTATGTTTTTTACGGCGATATTCCAAATTGCCGACGAACCGAGGCCGCACTAATTGAACAAAATGAATCCCATCATGCCTTCAATCTTTCTTCTCTCCTCTTCGGATTAATGGGAGTCATGTGCTAGTCAGAGCAATCAAATCCCCCCGTCCATTTCATGGAAAAGGAGTTGATGACATGACGTTGCTTCGTGGCACTCCTCCAGCGACTCATGAGACTGGAATTCTCCGGATGGCCCGGAAACAAAAAGCCATTCGCCGTACGCCTAATTCGTATTTCCTTCTCCCACACGGGAACTCTGAGGAATGAACAATTAGGAAGTTTTATTGAAGCCGGTGTCACGCCACTGAGTTACGACAGGGTGAGCGCTCTCCATGTTTCGATTAAAAGCCTTAACTGTGTCTCCTTCTTCGCACCTGAAGAAATCTCCCTCCCCATTTTAGAACCCTTAATATCCCTTGAGAGGAGAGGAGGATGGTGGGTTTGCAGCCTTGTGTGTTGTGAGTATGTTGGGTGGTGGGGAAGACTTTTGGGTAAAAACCCCTTTATAAGGGGGATGAGGGATTTTGTTCTCACAACATAACCTTTTCCTTCCCACTGGGGAAGTTCATTCCTTCTCGACGGTTTGTGTAAACGAACGCGGTTATTTTAAAGTTAGCCCGTTTCTTTGTCGACTTTATCGTTAACGTGATGGTTGGCGAAGTAATTTTTTTTGGAATTTTGACATGTTAAATAATTGAAAGCTTGGTAATACTCCGCAAAAAGTTTCACTAAACATTGGCCGGTTTCGATATTTATAACATTACCTTTTAAATTAAAATGCAAAGGAAATATACCTATACTCTAGGAGAAATTAATTGTTGGTCACTGTTAAGTGGATCAGAAATCTGGGGCGCGATCAAAGTTCTCCATAATGCGTGCTTTCTCAATATCGTTAATTATCAATAACGCTCATTAGAGCAAAAACGTGATTGTCTTTCTTCAAACTTTGTCAAGTGCTTTAAATAACTAGTTTTTATTGATGGAGTGCGTTATTAGGACAGTATCTCTGAGCGTTGCTCCTCTAGAGCGATTTGCGTTTTGGATAACGATATCGATAACGCGAAAGAAGTAACCGTGATCTTACTTCCGGTAACCTTATTCGTATATCTCACGAATATTTTCCTATCAGATAATTGCATTGTCTACGCGTGGAAAATGATGTGTGGTCCCTCATTTGTTAAATTCAGATGATTATCGGGCAAATTTACAGCAAAAATTAATGGCATAATAAAGATCGAGTCAGTGCCAATACTGATTGAAGCATGATACTTCTTGTGATTATTAAACTAATAGTCCCTTAATGAACTGGGTATTAGTCATTAGTCATTGAGCAAAATGTTCTAATGTCATGAAAAGAAATGTTTGTGACTCCTAATACTTTCTTGCAACTGAAATTTCTCGAGTAGGCAACATAATGTGTGGCCCAAGAGCAATGGTGAATGAATGGGGAACTTTAGTGATGAAACTTCTTCCCTGCTGTGAAGATTATTAAATTCACTCATAAACTGTCGTTGCCTGAAATAATAAAACATAATTCTGTCCATCAAGCGTTCAAACTTTTATGATTTAGTTCGTAATGCCGTTCCACCATATCTCGCCAGCTATCGTTGAACAAATTCTCTGCTTTATTTTATATTCTATTGGTATTTTAAGGCTGCCAAGCTCTTGTTGGACTTTTAGGCTTCAGGCAAGGGGTATACACAAGAATGGGAAATGGAACGCCGGTGGGCCCAAGACTTTAGTTTTAGACAAGTTTAGTGACCAGATTTATTACTTTATTACCATATGGTGGGAGAAAAATATGGAAAGAACTACCGAAGGGATGAGTGAATGGTATTCATGAGGCAAATTCTGAGGGGTGTTGTAAGGAAGATTTACGCAGGAATATAGTGGGTAGACCGAACAAGAATGGGGTGGAGAGCTGCAGCAAATGTATCCACAGATTGCAGACTGATGAAAATGATCTTCGTATCGTAATTTAAGGTGATATATTAAAAATTCCGTGCAAGATGTTTCGATCACCTGATCAACTTGGTCTCACTCTATTTTTTGTTCACTGCCAAAATAATGAATAGTATTTAAAACACTACAAGCCGTAAACCTGAGGTGAACCTAACGTTTTTCAATATGAAACTATTTGCCTCGCATTAATACTCTGTGCTATAATTTCATTTTCTTTCTTCCTTGCGACCCAAATATAAAAATTCTTTTCCTCCTCATTGTGTACGAATGTAGTTCAATGCATGGCAGCTTTTAAATTTTGAACGCGTAATAAAATATTTAATTCGTCCTTTTGTGTCATAAGTTATTTGTGAAGCAATATAAACGAATATTTTTAAAATTAATTTTTTTAGCTATTTAATATTTTGTTTTAAATTGAAATTGCTTGCGTGCTTAATTTCATTGCTTAGAATTAGAGCATAATGATAAAATGAAGAGTTGACCACCACCAAGAGTATGATTGATGTTTTCATAGCTGTAAAGACTGGTCTATATGTGCGGATTGTGAGCAGTACGTAAAATAAAAGCGTAAAAGAATCATTTTCGTCCAAATTGCACATCTCTATGGCATAGTTCTTCAATTATTGGATCTGCACTCTTCAAGTCCAAACAGATGGTGATATAGTGCATAAATCATGGTGCTACTATTACAGTAACGTTTAGTACTTCCATGGCATAAATGCTTCCGGAAAAAAACATATCGAATCCTTGTTTGCGTCCTTTGTTCTATTTAGGACGCATCTCGAGTATGCCGCGGCCATGTGGGCCCCATGTGGGGCTTGAACAGAACAAGTTAATGCGCAAAATTAGCAAATTACCAAGGAAATCCGCTCACTACGCTACATATAGTTATGGGCTAACATAGGACGTAAAACGGGTGTCCCACGGCTATGCTCTTCGTAAATTAATTTATGAATAATACGTCTTAGGTAAAATGGCTAAATATGATATGACATTTTCTTCTTCTTTTTTTCTTGTTTTTTTTTGCAAAAGTGAGTTATGCATACCGTTGGACTCATGGTGCTAACACCGTTGGATTCGGAAAGTTAAAAAAATATGATAACAACAGTTTTATGCATCTATTACGAAAAGGTAAGACCTTAACTTTGAGATTCTGATTTTTCAGAGCCTATTAAATTTTAAAATTGCCCTCCTACAATATTTTCAAAACATGGCATATCATATTGTGTCATCTTACCACAGAAATATCCTCTCATTTGGATTACGCAGGCGTGTGCCTGTATTCTGTTAATTTCTGTAAATTAGGCAACTGTAAATTCTTGACGAAACACGACCAATGATTGTGGTTTTCGCGCTCATTCGCTTCGGACATACCCTTGCCGTAGACTACTTGAGAAGAATACGTCATTTAAGTGCACCATATTTATCACCAGTTGAAATAAGGATAAGAAGTTAGTATTATGAACATCGTATATTTGAGCGAATTGTTGATAGTTATTATTTCACTGGATGGTAGAAACATGATCATTTGTAAATATCTGTTGTTAAATCATCGGTAGTAAATTTATCTATAAATTACGCATTATTTATAGAGAACTGCTACCTTGGTATTTCTAAGTGCATTATCGTGAGCAAGGATGTGTATTCATGCAATTCATTCAGTTGATGCTTCAGGCTATAACTATTTCCATGTAGTTACCATACTTAAGCTCGTATACTCTAAAAAACTTCGGTATTTGCTCTTTTCGTACCGCTTATACACTATAGTTGTCTTCAGAACAAAAAGTACTCGTTCAGGCCATCAGCCAGTCAGCGCTAAATTCCTGAATTTTTCCTGGTCGTGTGACATCGACGCATGCACGTATGTGAAACTTTTTTTTCCATTAATATGGAATTCATGAAAAAAATTACCCAAGGAAAGACAACTGATGGAAGGACTAGGTTGGGAGTCACTAAAGACTCAGAGGCTACGCGCTAAGATAAGATTACTTGAAAATTTCTGATCACGTCACTTCCAGTATGAAACGGTTGATACAATTTAGACCCTGCGCAATGTCTCTAAAACTGAAAGAAGCGACAAAATAAGAGACAAAGGAACTCAGCCGAACTGAGAGGTACAATAAGTCCTTTTTTTCCTCTCACCGTGAGTGACTATTACAAAAGCAGCGCGATTAGATGCCAAAGCACAGCATGCTGTTTACCTTCTTCCTGGTACAGTTCCATCTTCGATTCTCATGGCTGGTGCCCTGAAACCCCCTGTCACTCCTTACGGCCGGCGGCTCGCAGGGTGTGATATGGATAGGGGCTCCATGTGTAAGTGGTCCTTGTCCATCGAAGTGAGCTACGAGGAAAACGCTTTTCAAGTTTTGTTTACTCCACATGTAAATCAGTTGTACTCTTGGTGCTCTCGAAGACGGCTATCGTGTACAGTGAGATATTCAAATTTAGGACTTCATTCATGACTTAATAAAAATAAATACGAATCTAGCCACCCTATACAATTTTTAGTTACGAAATGAAATACAATATATTTCACTCACTTTAACACGGACTACGCCATTTTTGTAAGGTAGATGTTTGCTGACTGTGAATCTATAAACTGGTCTGCGCATGGCGGCCGAGGGAGCGCGTGGAGCTTAACCTTGAACTGGGATGAGTATTGCATGCCTGGTGTGGTACGTGTGGTGTCCCCCCCTTGCGCCAGAAACCCTGGTAGGTGTCTTGCACGGTACTCTGTTGACGTAGATGTAGAAACGACTGAGGGACACGGTGTTGCAGGATGAGCTATGATAAAAGGTGGAACATTGGGTGGTTTGAATAGAGAGGCGCGACCTGTTCCAATTTCATCTCACACTCCCGTGTTTAATTCAAGTCGCGAAGGGCAGTCTGCCTTTTTAGGAGGGGGGGTGAGGTGTAAGGGTTAGGGGGAGACAGGGTTAAGTGGAAGGGAAAGAGAGTGGTTAAGTTGGTTTGCTGAGAGGGTGGACCCCTACGAGGCAATTCCCTTTAATTAACACTGGAGTGCGACGGGGTGGCTTTCAAGGGAATGGAGAGAAGGGGGGGGGACGTTCCGAATCACAAATTTTGAAATCTTTCCGCACTTCCTCCCCATTCATCCCTCATTCCCTGGCGAGAATTTCGCCCGTAGGGAACTATGGCTGCACCGATACTATCTGTTACCGATGTCTTACTTTTCGATATTGCGATACTGACCATCCAATGTCGATGGTTATTAAAAATGCATTAAACATCAATGGTATCTGATATTTCAGAACTGCTGCGGTGGATCTTGTACATGAAGGAAGAAGAACTTTTTGCAGTTTTCCACTGTGATAAATATTTAATGCGATCACTTTCAACGATATACTTGCAGTTATGTAATGTATCGAAACAATGCCTCGATGATGATTTAAAACATCGAAACCGGAGGCATTAAATAATTGTCGCCGTGGAAATTGCAAATAGTTATTTTTTCAATAGTAAGTTTCAGGTGCATGGTTTCAAAGCGTAGTCCAGATGTTTGTGAAAGGACTTCTGCGGATTTCGGTAGCGTTGAGTGAGGATTTCCCGCAAGACGACTTTTCGAATGTATTACAGCATTCACCTTTTGGTCAATTCTGAAGTGCATAGGTTAAAAAGGCGTGCCAAAATATTGGAAGGCTCGAGGTGGTCTCCGCGCTTTCACGTTTTGTCCTAGCTAACTTATTTATACCTTGATAGCTCTATTCTGTTTCATTTCCCAAATTTTCTAGTTTACATATTCATCTCTCGGCCTTCTTCGTGACCTTCCTCGACCGAAAATAGAAGAGATAACCCTTCCTCGGACTTTATCGACATTTTTCCTTTTAATAATGCTCCTTACGAATTAATTGTGCCTTCAAAAATTTTTTCTTTCCACTCACCATTTGTGACTGTACCGAAAACAGAGGGTGACACTAAAGCAATCAGTTAACATGTAGTTTACCTTTGTCCTCTCCCCATCCTTTTCTTTTCTCCTCCATTTGTATGACTGGTGTTCTAACTAGAGCAGAGCAAAGGAGGTTGGAAGCCAGGTGGATGTGGTGATACCGAAGAAAAATAAAGATCAAATTAGTGATGGCGCTAAATTAACACAACAGTTTCAATGCAACTATTTCGCTACCGAAACAGTTTCAAAACGAAACAATTCCGTGAAACACCCTTTTGCGGACAACAGCACACCAAACAACAGGCGATCGATCGGCGCTGTTAGAGTATGGCTGGCAGTTCTGTATTCTATGTAATTAGAAATTTTTCCCTTAATATATGTAACAATTTCATTTGGATTCATCAAAGGTACTTAACAGCTCTAATTCTATCTGCCACTATCGGCGTACATGTGTTAGCTGAATAAACCAGCAACCACCTTCAACAGATTCAAAGGCAACAAATTGTAGCTTATTACCGCAACGTATCCACACCTGCAGCACAATTGGAACAGAATAAAAGACGAAACAGTCAGCTTTAGTTATCAGTTGCCGCTGCACAGTACAGAGCGCAACGGCGCGGCTGCGGCACGATCACGAAACTAACCTATTGTTTGTAACATTTATTTGAAACAGCTGTCTGAACAAAACAGTTGCGGCGGCAGCGATTTCGCTCCGACTACACTTTATTCCACCTCTAGATCAAATGGACGGAGAGAATCACGAAGAAAGAAGTCCTACGAAGAGCTGGAGAGAAAATAGGTATAGCATATACGTTACTGTCATATCTCTCATCTGTTATTCGTCATCTCATATCCATTATGGTCAATTCCTAATTTTGTTATTAATTTAGCTTCTTCGCGCGGATGACCAAAACAATGTTTCTCCGACCTCAGTGTGCGCTTTAAACGGATACGAGACCAGCAGATGAGAGTGAAAGGTCCAGAGGAGCCGTCAATCGCTGCTCAAATGAATCTTCGGGACGAAGTAGCCATGCCACGTCCACCCTCTTTGGAAAGGTTCTTGCGACTCCCACCGGGACACGAAAAATTTTGCAAACTAGGAAAATGTATACAACAAATGACTGCGTGCAGAAATATACACCTGATGAAGCTCTCAGTTTAATAGCCGAGGCCAAACTCACTAAAAGCCAGTAGTGCTTGCTTAGACTTGGACTACTACAAAGAAATGCAAATATTTATCCTGCATACGAGGACATTTTTAAGGCCAAAGAAAGGTGTTATCCCCCATAGGAGAACATTGAAATATCTGCGAGTGGAGCTGAAATAAATTTACAGGCATTACTTGACCTTACTACGGAGCGCCTTTACATGGCACAGGCTCAAGTTATTGCCCAACTAAACCCCTTTCAATTGAAAAATATGAAGCTTGTTACAAAAGTGGGGGTTTGATGGAACGTCAAGATTTTATAATTATAAGCAGGACGTTCCGCATAACAACTTCGATGACTCAAGTCTTTTTGTTACTGCTCTTGTTTCTCTTCAGTTTTCAATCCATGAGGATGATTTAAAAATTACTAGTCTGGCAAAACCCTCATCTATGTACACCATTCCTATGTGAATCACTTAAATTTGATTTTGTTAAGAAGGATAAAAATATAATGGTAAAAAACAAAGAAATTTATCAAAATCAGATACACTGATACAAAGGAGTATACTCTTGCTGGTGCCAACGTGTTAGTAAGGTATCAACTTCATCTAACGATGGCAGACGGCAAGGTTATAAATCATTTGACAAATACAGCATCATTCCAGACGTATTCTACATGCGGAAGCAAACCTTATCAGATAAATAATATCGATGAAATTATTAGAAGGGTCATCAATCGTGAGAGACTATCTCTTGGTATTGAGCACAGGTCTACCGCCGCCGAAACGAAAATGTCTTCGGCGCCACCTCTACTCTTCAGGTACTACACAAACCTTCATTCACTGCTTCTTCCATCCCGGTAGATATTTCTCATAATATTGAGTAGTAGTCCAGTCAATGAAGGGGTTGAAGAGGAAATGGAAGAGGACAGAGACCAAACCTCAGGGATGTGTTCGGAGTTGATAGGAGGAAAACATAATCAAAGTCCCCGGACCTAGGTGGTGTGTGGGTGGAAGGGGGGGCGCATAAGGTCCCTTTTTTGTTTTTCGCTCATATCATGCGATGTTTTACCTATAAATTTCAAATTACTGTAACTATTTACCTGTTGAAGATGAGATATATACCTATGTCTTATGTTAAAGCTAACGTCACTATCTACAACTATGCTCCTGAGGACGTTGCTGTAAAACTAACTGGTGAGCCGATAGAAGGAAAGATTTGTCAAAAAACGTGAGGAAATTAGGCGTTTTTCAAAAATGTACAATTTCTGATAGCAAATATCTTGAGAACTATGAGGAATAGAAATAAATATATAAGGAACTATGTTGTAGTACATGCTGTCAGCTCTAATTTTAAAATCAGTAATATTTTCGCTACCGCTTAACGTTTTCATAATATGAGCGAAAAAAAAACCTTCTGCGCCCTCCTCCCACCCGCACACTACCTAGGTCCGGGTACTTTGAGTACGTTTACCTCCTATCAACTCCAAACACATCCCTGAAGTTTGGTCTCTGTCCTCTTCCATGTCCTCTACAACCCCTTTTTGGGCGTTCATTGACTGGACTCTATTCCGGTAACATAACCAATGTTAAATACCTTTTCAAGAAGAGAGCAGTTGAAAAGTAAATTTAAATTAGAGATAAATCCACATTGTCAGTGAAATAAAAGGAATTTTGACTCATATGCTTGCATTAAGGTTAGGTTAGGGTTAATGTATATAAAAAAATTCAGGCAATCTCATTTTTTACTTAAAAATCGGGAGCACTTCAGAAATAAGAAAAAATAATGAAATTCACCATGCCTCTTTCCACCATTCATGCCTAATAATGAATCATAATCGCACTTACAACAATTAAAAGAACAGAATTTCAAAATATGACTGACTAAAGTTCATGTTTACATACATGATAAATAAGAATGTTTATCACTATTATTAACCTGATCAAGAAGTTTCTTTTCCTTAGACATTTGGGCATGGAGGTCAACACAAGACAATCCCATAATAAGTCATATATTACAATGAATAAAGCTTGTGCTGTTTCATTTGATGAGGGGTAGTTCTCTTCTAATACTATCGTTAAATAAGCACGTAAGTTTCGGCATGATACAAACTATGTGCAACACTGAGTAGCAACCAATTTACAATCTAGCAATGCTGGAACTGAACTGACCGCGCGTCATATGCAACCGGAAACCGTGTGTATGTAATATTGCCAACAGAAGCATGGGGAATAAAAGAGCATCGTTATTACGATTTACAACTTCCCACTATACCTCATCAAAGTTTCATAAATTCGACATCAGGAGTGCTGCATATTTAAAATGGAGAGCCTAATGCACTGCTTTCAGGAATGATACTTGCAAAAGAAAAAAGCGGAACATTTGGAAAAAAGTCGGGAAATCGGGACATTCTATCAAAATAACGTGACTGTTCCGGAAAAAAACAGATTGAATGGGAACCCTAATTTAGGTCATCCAGGTGACCATCGACTAGGTGAGTTAAAACCTCGTAAACACATGCGTTTTAGGGCTTTTTAACTCTCTTTGTCAATGGTCGCTTAAATGACCGAAATGCATGCATAGGAGTCAAAATTCCTTTGCTTTCATTGACAATTAGAATTTATCTTTAATTTAAGCATATTAGGTTCCACCATCGGCCAAAAAGTATCGGGATAAACCTATCGTGTCATCTCAAAACCCTATCTTATCCCTTGGAACTACCCTTTCTTCCTCTCTCGACCATTTTCACATCCTTTCTCCCTCCCCGTAACCCTTTGGTGGGAAAGTGAGGGGACGCTGTAAAATTTAATTCTCGTCACGACGTCACTAGACTGCCGTTCATCTTCTCTCCCGGTTGCTGCTGATTGCCCCCTCGTCCTCCCCATTTCTCGCTCCCGCACTCTGCCTCATTCCACAGCCTTTCTCCCGGTCTCTCCATTTGTCTCCCGTTCCTATACTGCGAAGTGCAGTGGGGGAGTTCAGGACGCAACCCCCAGACTCATGTTCTCTCGCATCTTAATAATCTCTCCCCCTTTGCCACTCTGTCTCACGGGATTCGTATGAATTGTTTTAAGACCCATGTGTCTTGAATGCATTAACGATGAGCGTCCCGAGCCAAAGGAAGTCATCACTGTTGCATTGGGTTATCGGTTAGCAAACCAATGTTTCTCCGGCATTAACGCCGCTCTGAATGGGTCTCGCCGAAGTCATTGAACTCCTTCCTGCCTTAGTTAGAGTGGCCAAATATACGGTATCTGCTCCTAACCAATAGGAAGCTTTTGTGAAAGGAAGGATGCTGAGATAGATTGTGCAAAATATCGCTACACAAAATATTCTGTGAATGTTAACTACCTATGATTAAGGGAGATAGATCTTATTTATATAATCATACAAAAATATTAGCCACTTACCTCGATATTTTTTTAGAGATATTTGTCTAAAAATGATAGCTGTTTTATATGGAGTATGGAATAGCTGTACACTCCAGAGAGGCTTTATTAAAAAATGAAAAGGTTTTCGAATCGCTTCAGAAATGAGACCATGTATAGTTCGCATATTTTATCAAAGGTATTCAGCCATGTCACCAAATTAAAGGCAAAAACAGAATAGGTTGAAAGGAAACATGTTTACTCACCCATGTATTGGATAGGTCTGTTTTGGTTGCGTTGCCCGTTATTTCCCAATCTAGAGCTTTGCATTTACGTTCTCCACTAACTGACACATGGCGCAGGCGAATGCATTTTTCAAAATTCACGTATAGTTAAGACATTTAATTTTAAATTATTCCAATGAACGGTCAAGGAGGTTTTTAAAGTTATTTTTAACAATTATTAATAAATAATTAAATAAAAAAATAATTTTTACTTTATTGATTGTTTCATTATTTTTTATTTTTTCTTTATTCATTGTTTTTTTTGGCTATTTCACCAATATTTTAGCCTGTTTCATTAGGCTTTTCAAATAGTCAACAGTGCATCGGTTAATGAGCGTGTGAGATGTACGAGTATGATTTAATGGTTGTGATGGCACAAGATGCAGATCGTTCCTGAAGATGGAATTACTTATGTAAGAACTTTAATACGTTATTTTACACATTTCAATATAAAAGTCCCCAATTATGACTAAATTGTTGTAACTAGGATATACACTCAAGAATACTACTCCGAATTCGGTCAACATGGCACACTTGGGTTATACACGGGCGATAGATTACAAACAAAATTTAGGATACTTTCACCCCAGACACTTCAGCAACAATAAATTCGGAAATTGACAATTTTAAAAAGCTCGGTTATATATTTTGGGAAACATATGAAATCGAACAACGCTGATTTAGTAGATTATAACTTCAATAACTTCACACTTTTACAACAGCCTAAATTATAAAATTAAATTATAATACAGCCTCCATTGTGACCAAGGAAAAAATCTCGTTTGAGCGAACTTAATAGAAGAATTCACATCTGTCTACGGATTAATTTGGTGTGCCGCGTGGTGAGTTTTTTTAACTCAAGCTGAAGTGAGCAAATTCAGGAGGTTAACGGATTGAAAATAATATAGTCGGAAAAACAGAAATGCATTACGAGGATAGAAAAAAATTAAATTGTTTTGTTGGCAGGAGAAAAGTTTGCTGGAAATTCAATAAATATGGAAAGAGTCGTAAAGAAGGTACGGGAAGGCACCAGAACTTTGTATATTTTATTAGCGAACACAAATTAATATTAGCGAATTATTATTAGTTATATTAGCGAACACCAATAAATAAAGATCAATAGTGGCTACACAAAGCAACTGCCTGATGTGCACTCCACGAGGAAACGTGGATACGTTACATATGTTAGTATGAAAAAAACTGGACTCAGTTAACACGACATAAGGACTGGAATTAGTGGGTCTACTAATTTGGTTTTTTATTCTCACGTTATTTCTCACATTCCAAACAACATTAGTTGGTTGAGCGGAACATTTAGTGTGAGAACTGTATAATATCAATGTTGAGACTAGATTTCGACAAAGAATTCCAATGCTGGAGACGTGTATTCCAAAGTTACAGGTTTTGAAAGGATAATTGTGGAATATGCTAGACAGATATGTATAAAGTGTTGCTTCACTACAGTTAATCGGAGAAATAGAATAAGGATGAAAGAAGAATAAGGATTTTGTGATATAATTAGAAAGAGCAGTGGATATTCGTTGAGGATGAAATAAAATTTCAAATATCTGCAGCAGTGGCAGCCTAGAATCTCATTTACGGTGGATTATCACTTCCGCTCTTTTTCTCGGCAGCGGCACAGCTGTGAATGCATCTGGCACGGGGTGTATTGCCTCCATTCTTTGCCGTATGGAAAGAGACCCTCTCAGACTTTAACGTTGCCAGCCCGTGCCCAGAATGTCCTCGCATTCTTAGTCTAAGCAACGTGACATGACTTAATAAAATTGAGAAAAATTGGAATTTTAATATGAGGTAACTTCCGAAATTTTGTTTAAAAACAATAATCATGTCATTTATTTAAGTGATTCACCCTTTAGAATTTACATTCATGTATACATATATCTATAAATGTGCTAAATATGTTATGCAATATACAGTACGATGAGTTCCATTAATAAGAAGCATAAAAGTGGCAGAATTTTAATTTATAAAAATTTAAACTGAAAAATATACTTGAAAGCTATTTATCTCTTGATAGAATCAACCTCTTGTTCATCAACAAAATGGTTTCAAACTTTATTTACTAGAAAACTGACAGAGAAGGAGCAGAGGACTTATTGAAGGTGAAGTGCAACGGGATGCTTGAAATTAAGGGTGCAACGAAGGAAAGATTCAATAGAGGTGAAGGTCGGACATTCGAATCTTTAGGGTCGCAAGCCCGGAGGAGCACTAAAGCCTAAAAGAGGGGATTGTGTGGAAAAAAAACAACACGAACCCAGAAATTTGCTGGGCTTTAAACATGTTACAACTTTCTTCCAAAGATGTTATAGAGATTAAACATTTCCATCAAATTGCGCCAGAATCTTGGTCCTACGTTTAAGTGTTCACTTCTTACTTCAATTTGGCCCTCTATGTATAATGAATTCGTTGTATTTCAGGTTCCCAAGCATATTGTTCTCCTTTAATTACGTTAATCCATATGACTCTCTCCTCTTTTACTTTTCAGTGAAGCCTTGCATTTCTTATTTCATCTGCCTACTTTATCATTAGACGTCGCCACCAGCACTAGCACCTCTTAATTGAAGGCTTCTTCTCATCTATGGCATTTTTTTCGTTTTTGATTACGACCCTGATCCGTACTAAGTCACGCTTCACATGCATTCTTTCCGTATTGTTTTTTAGTTTTATATAAATGAGAAACTTAAACTTTGTCGTTCCACAATGATAATTTTATTTGCACGACCCGGGTTTTGAGGTACTATAACGTCATCTTCAGTTGTAGTGCATCGAAACCCGGGTCGTGCAAATAAAATTATCATTGTGGAATTACAAAGTTTAAGTATTTCATTTATACAATGAATTAGTTCCACCAAGTAACGCCTGAAACTACCAGGTTCTTAGTTTATTTTTACATCTTGTTTGAACACATAAGTTGTTTCTTCAGAGCTATTGCCATCTTAAATTGTTCTTCTGCATCTTCCATTGGATCTCAAAGGCTACTGTCGCTCTATATTTTCTCCCAGTGCAAAGTTAAGCCACATCTAATATAACTACATAGCATTGATTACAATTATATTTTTGATTCAACAATAGCTGAGGACTCTTTTGATACGCAATTACATGAACAAAATCCCAAGGTTGCTCTGGCTGTTGGCCTCGTGTCTGATCTTTGATCTTCATATTTTTTCTTGCACTCGAAGATGAGTTTTATTCCCCTTGTTTTTTATACTAGTCTCTTCTTACACTTTCTACGCACTGTTCAAGGATGCTTTCACATCCTTTTGGCTATCAGCCATGGCCGTATAATGATCTACAGAGCGGAGCAAGCTTATAATGTCAAAAATAATCGGTAGGATGCTATAAATTTAAAAAAATGACGCCGAGTTGACACTCCGCATTCACGAGGCGCGGCTGAGGGTCCACGGAGACTGGGGGCTGTATAGGGCGTGGGCGAAAATGTTTGCGCAGTACACGCCGCGGTTACGCTGCGCTAGCGCGATAGTTTATGTAGCAAGCAAATATTCTTGTGCCTACCTGTCATGACAAGCCCAAAAGCTGATTTTTTACCATGTCCCCTGGTGACAATTGTTAAAATTTTCTTGAAATTTCGGATGTCGGTCTATACATACAAAAAACATGCAATCATATCCATTGCGAAATTGTAACTCATGCACTGCTTCATACACGCCTTAATATTTTCAAGAATCCTATGTTCCTCCTTTTTAGATATTCTTCCACTGTATTGAGTCTACCGTTACGCTTATCCTGACATACCCAGGCTTCGCTGCCATACAATAACGTTGGGAATAGAACACTTTTGTTCACTGCCATTTTCGCTTCCCTAGGCAAACACACATTCCTAGATATGTTCCACTTACTATCTACAACTTTCATTCCGTTATTAGCACGTATTGTAATCTATTATCTCTCCATGTAGCCTATCATCTTTTGAGAAAATTACTGATAAAAAATGCCATGCAAAAAAAAAACAATTAGGGATTATAAAAGAACTTATCTAATTGGAAAGGGCGTCTAATTAACCATTGATGGGTGCTTTTATGTCTATGGCGGAACGGGTGAGACAGCATTTTGAACGTCATAAAGTCGAAGCGGCGTACGCCACAAACGACTTCGCTAGCACCTCCTAGGCCGCTAGATATGACCCGCTAGCACATACGTTTTCAAGTAAAACCCACGACTACATCCCTAACATAGCCGCACCTGACTTTTCGGCTCTCTAACCTTTCCCTTCATCGATTTTCCTCTTTCTCTCCTCTGCATTCTTCTTCCTCGCATTCATTACGCACTTATTCCTACCCCTGGTCTCCCCCCTCACCCCGCTTCCTTCCTTCATATCCCGCACTTACGCCTCCTTGCCATGTCGAATCGTCTCCCCCGCCTCACCTCTGACGTCATTAAGACGAGCGTAACGAAGGATCTCCAAGCGCAGCCGACTTCTCCTCAGACCATTATCACCCTTGAACCACGTCACTCGCCTCCACCCTTCCTGCGTGCCTCGCGACTTATTCTTCATTTGTATTTGTCTCTTCCAGAACTATACCCTGCCCAAGATAATAGCGCAGTTGACAGTTGGAAATGCAGCCAATCAGTAAACACGTCTAATGCCGTTTGTGATTGGGAATCACGTGACTGAAGAATACGTTATGTTGGCCTTTGTTTAAATAATGCAATCGTGAAAAAAATGTTTACTTTTAATTTTTTCCTGATCCAAATCAGTATACTTCAACTGTGCTATTATCTTGGACGGACTCTAGGGCTGCCTACTCTATTTATGAAGAAATGAAGGAATTATGATCAGAAAATGGAGATTTAAAAAAAATCCATTCTTTATGTTAAGGCCAGCTCAAGTATTATGAAAGGCGATTTTGGCCACTTTGAAATTCGTAGGAGGCAGTAATAAAGATTGAGGAATTGCTCAGAGGTGATTTCTTTTGAAAATGGGTTTATAGAGGGAGGAATTCTGGGTAAGCACGTAAGAGGAATGAAGAGAATAGACATTTTGGAATGGAGGAGGAAGTTACAAAGAGGTGAAGAGTGATTTAATCTTGGAAAAGATAAATTATGATGGTAATGCTAACGAAGACCTTGGAGATTATTGGCAGAACTTTCCAGGTGCCAGTCATTTACTTGTTATAACACCTATGATTAGGGTTACCATGAGAGGAAATATCTAGGTTACCGTATTGTGATGCCCCAAAACCGGGAGATATCTAGTTTTGAAGAGGCTTATACCGGGTCAATTTCGGGACTTAAAAAAAATATAAGTGAAGCTAAAGGTGTTAAGCTATTTTATTCCAAGATTAAATTACAAAATAAAATTATTAATTGCAGCTACGGCAGCTTGTTTAAGGTCCAACCTTTAAAGCACCGAGTTTTAATCTTGTGGATTAGCCCTTTTTGGCTCCTGCCAATTAATTCCTCTGAGCCCCTTGGGAAAAAATGAAAAATAACTTTCGTCTTTTATCACAAGGATTCTTCCTTACAGCCAAGTGATTAAAGCTCATTTACTCAGTCTAAATTCTTCTAGGATGCGTGATACGATTTTTTTAAAATATGCACATTTCTCATAATACATTTGTGATTACATTTCTCCGTGCAGATGGATACATTACGGGAAATATCATCGTCGGCTGGAACAAATGTTCCTACTGAGCAAGACACCCGGACATACCCGTCAAACCGGAATTACCCAGCCTAAGTATGGTAAGCCTATCTATGATTATTATGACCCATGATGCCTTATATAATAATGACGAGTCGTAGAAGATGAGGAGGTCAAGGAACCCTATCTTAACCTACATCTTTACCCATTCTCTTGGGCAGAGAAGATGTTTGTGAAGACAGACTTGGGTCTTTTTTTACGGTCTGTGTTGAGAAGATAAACCCACACCGATTGGCGAAGACAGTTCAGCATCGCGAATTTTACAACATGTACACGATTCACTGAACTCATTAGTTCACCAATTAGCCTCGTTTTTTAAATGGAGGTTGAATTCCGAAAAACTGTCCAAGGTTTTTTAAACCTTTCCTGAATTACTCATTTCCTCTGCTGCTGTCCTCAATCTGTAAATGTTAGTAACATAAATTAATGTGCGAGCTGGGAGACCGATTAACCTTATTCTATTTTTTTTAATTTTGACCAAAAGCAAGATACAGGCTTCATGCACATCTTCCCGAAAAGTAATTATGCATCAATATCAATGCCACTGTATTATATCATATTCTGATATTGAATTATTGTCTAACTATGAATGAAAACCATTGTAACAATACAATATGTAAACCAGGGCTTCCCGTGCACATTCCCATTCGTTTTCCGTTATGTTTCGTTATCGTAATGATTTATGAGGTTTTTTCTCAATGAAATTCATCATAATTTCACTTTCCCTTATTTGTTCTGCTCTTTCACATGCAAATTACATTAGGTGAGGTATTAGGTGAACTACATTGAACATATGAAATCATTGGATATGGGAATTGGTTTATTCCTCGACAATTTACTCAGATATACATAGAACATATTTTCGTAAATTAATAACCTGTTCGATTGTCTCAATCTTAATAGCAGAAGACATTAGAGGCTATAGTGAAAACAAGTTCAGAGTAAGACGCAAGTGAAGTCAATTAAACTTCGTACTCTGAAGGTCAAAGTGCAATAAGAGCATCGGAATAATTCACCTTTCAAAAGTGAAATTGGTGTTTCCGTATTGGTGCTCCTTTATCGGTCTGATTTTAAAGACGAACACAAGACAAAAGAACAAGCAGAGCGTTAATCGATGGAAATTACAGCTACATTAAATACGCGAGATAAAAGGAAATAGGGAACATCACTTAAACAAAACACGAGCTTATTTGAATAAGCTGGCGCGTTATTAAAATAAAATCAGTGTCACCGAAAGCAAGAACGTAAAATTTCACTAACTCTATTTGTGAAAAAAAATGACTCCCATCATATTCCACTCAAATTCATTAATTACCCGATCAGTTTCAATGCACTAGCGTAATTTTCAAGACTGCACATTGCGTTGGTGCCGATCGGAGTACTAATAAATTTCCGAAAAATAGTAAAAAGCCAATTTATTCACAAAGTATTTGCCACGAAGTGCAGCCATGACACTGCTAAGTATACCATAGTGAGTAGAGTATGCCGGCACTAAAAGAAGTATGTATTATATACTCCAAATTAGGTGTAATTTATTATGGAAAAACTTTTGGACTTGACCGATATTCGAGCATGGATCTCCAAATTGCCGATCAGGTACCGACCAAATGACCGGTTTGTAACTGGATAACATACCTGACCGGATATTGGGAGAACCCGGTTTGAATCCCGGTCATGTCAGATGATTATTTTTTCGTGGAAATTTTCACTTTTTTGTTGTACACCTTTGCGCCGGTGCGCGTGACTGCGTACCACATCATTTATGCAACCACAATAATAACATATTTGTGAGAAGTACCATGAAATTGTGTGAGCATCAGCGAGTGACTCCGTTAAACCTACTGCGTGGCCAGTTCCCCAGCTCTTTGAAGAAGTTTCATGACCTATCCTATAAACTTAGCTTTATTTTTTATAGAAAAATATTTTTTTGGGGATGTTGGTCCAAATAATTTATGAAATTGCCTTTGCCAATTGGTATGATCGTTTCTCTATGTTATCTATCATGAGGTTTTTTAAATCGAAGCATTTAAAAAGGCAACTTGATGCATTATTTGGACCCAAATTCTCATTAAAAGAAAATATTTTGCAATGGAATTGCACGTGGTCAAGAGCAAGAGAGATAGTTTATTTTTTATAGCACGAAGCCTAACGTGAATGTTAATGAGAATAAAACTAATCTCCTTGAAGAAAAAGAGAAAACGTGAATATAAATATCGTACACGGGGCGAAAAGACAGAGCAACAGGAATCCTTGAGATGTTGTTCATGTAATTGCGTATCAATAGACTCCTTGGTTCATGTTTTACTGAAAATTAACTCATAAAGCATGCTTAGTGGTCATATTAGATGTGGTTGAACTTCATATATAGGGCAGAAAAGTATTTTCTATAGCCCATATAAAAAATTCATTACCAATGTAGGTGGCAATAGGTATACCTTCTAAACAGTGGAACATACATACATACCCGGAACGCCATTCTCTTTCGGCTTAGGCAAAGTCATTACTGTTAGGCCTATGAAACTAGTTCTTTTAATAACTTCCTCCCTATTGCGTTATCCTTGCATTCCTATTTCGCTTCCATTACATCCATGCATTGTTTAGTTTTTTCCATTCTTAAGACTTAAGAGTCTCTTCCTCAATATTTACCCATGAATTTCTGGGTCTAGCCCTAGCCATTCACTCTACTACCATACATCTCCTACTTTATTCGGGTCTCATTCATTCTTTCATCATGACTAAGCCAACGGAGCACACTCATTTCTTATATGTCAATTACTGGAGCATCCAACGCACATTTTTTCATCACCCACGTATTCCTTACCCTATTCACTTCTGCTTTTGCCTCAAACACTTCTCAGATATCCCATAACCACTGCATTGAGCCTATTTCTATGCATACCTTGGTTACCCAAGTTTCACGACCACAAGATAAATTGGGAAGCTGTACAGTTTTGTACATGGTAATTTTTTAGTCACTAGACAAAAATTATAAACACTTTAAACTATTATTAAACACTAATATACCTTTCATTCTACCTTAGAATTTCATTCCAGCATTTCCTTTTAATATTTTATTCAATACTCTCATCTTTCACAGATATGGTACACAAAATGACCATGGCACACAAAATCACCCGCTTACTTATAATTTCACTATTTACCTACCCTCATCATACCCGTCATTCTCTCTATTGTCCTGCCGAACGTATTTCTTTAACAAATTATTTTTATGAGTTTTGCAACGTATTTAACTGTGCATTATGGATCCACCTTAGATGTGCTGGGAGCAACAACGCAACTCGGGGAGAATGGTATGTGAGACGGCACGCCGTAAAGTTGGAGCAATCAGGTGAGGGCTGTTACTCCTTCCTTCCATTCCAGTCTTCCTTCTTGCACCCACCGCCAATTCTTCCCCTCTCCAACTCCTCCGCTCCAATTTTCCGCCTTATCCAACAATCTAGCCGTTCGCCGCAGTCCCTTCTCCCACGCAACTACTTTTCTCTGCCCTTTCTACCCACGCCGTCCTTCCAACAATGCTTTGCAATCCCATTTTCTACTACGTCCCCCTTACATCCCAAATTCATCGTTGCCCCCGTTTCTTCTTTATCTTGCTTCTTTCGCTCTGACCTTCTCTTTGTAGGTTTTCACGTCAAACAGCACGTTGAAAACACGAGTGCAAATATTTGGTTGGCAAAAACTTGTTTTTAAATTTACTTTTAAGGTTTTCACAGGTCTTATTCATATTCTCAAAATATTTTTCGGCTTCTATGCGATTTTTTATGATTTACATTCAATATTTCGCGTACTCTGCAGGGTGCCAAGAGAAACATTAAATGAAAATATAAAAAATCACCGAAGAGCAGAAAATTGTCTTTCAAAATATGCTTTAAAGAATTACCTTCCAATATTTTTTCACATATTTCACAATAGATGTAGCACATAAATACCAAGTACGCCATTTCATTTCGGGGTAGGCAAAGTAAAATAAATTTTTTATCGTTGTTAGACCTAGAAAACTGGCTCTCTATTAATAATTTCTTCCATAATGCCCAATTATTTCATACCACTTTTACTTTTGTGACATTCATGTATTGAGCCATACGCGCTCCTCTATTCGTATGACTCCTAATACTTCTCTTAAGTATCTTCCACCTCATCCACCCATGCTCATACCTTTGCTCCTGCTTGATTGAGTTTACGCCAATATTGTAGAGTAGCCTGGCTGGTGTAACTAGTAGCGTGCTTGGTCAGAAATCGAGAGATTCGGGTTTGAATCCCGGGCCAGGTGGAATTTTTTTCTATTTTTTGTTTGAATTCGACTCATTTTCATATTCCACACTAAAAGTTGTTTCCGTCCTTTTATAACCCTAAGGTTGCAGGATCGAGTACCGCCTGGGTGGATTTTTCACCTCCCAGGGCATGGTTAAGTGTGCTCGTCCATTGTTGATTGCTAAATACCCAGATGCAAAGGCCATAAAGTGCTGTTTTCGGTGGTCATTCAACATACATAAATTAACACCCAGGTGTCACTGACAATCGACTGATTAATTATTTGTAAGAATTATAAACCACTTACAGATGCCATATTTCGGCAAATAATTTTTAGTAATAATATTTATATTTATTTACGAGTTCTTTAACCTTTTTTCCTTAATTAAAGCCATAGAAATATTAATGCATATCTATATATATATATATATAAATGGATGTTTGTTTGTCTGTCTGTCCGAGATTAATAGACTTGGACATTGTTTCACCGATCATCATGAAAGTTGGCACATATATGTATTTTTTCAAGGAAAAGGTTTTTATGCTATTTAAAAATACCTCAGGGCCTCAAAAGGTCCCAAAAAGGGCCCTTTTGGTGGTTTAAGCTACGAATTGAGTTTTGTGCAGTGGTTTCATTTTTAGCTTTTTAAAACTACTTCCGCTCAAGATAGAGGGTTGGGATTTTTTAATCTAATAGCTAAAAGAATCAAGTTTATAATTCTTTCAATCAATTATCTTTTCCTATTCGTATTTTTCTGAAAACCGCGTTAAAAGAAAAAACGCACATTTTTCTCAGAAATCAACAATAGAATATTTCCTTGACAACCAGATTTTGGTATTTAACGCATTTAAAATTGATTTAGTTTAGTTTAGCTGATTAGGAATGCTAAGCATTGGGTCTCATGCAGTGGTTTATTTTTTTCTCAGAAATCAACAACAGCATATTTCCTTGACAACCAGCTGTGGCCTTTAACGCATTGAAAATTCATTTTTCTCAGTTTTACCTGATTAGCAATTCAAAGCATTGGGGTTTGTGCATTGGTTAAGGTTTTTGCTTTTAAAAAATACTTTCACTCAAGATAGAGAGCTAAAAATTATTTTATCGGATACCCGAAAGAATGACTTTATTCATTTTTTTCAATCGATTCTCCTCTTATTTGGTAACTTATGAAGGATGTGTTATCCCGAGCTTCGAAGGGGTAATTCTGCTATACATATATACAAATGTTATGGTGTCTGTATATCCGTCTGTCTGATGCTCTATCACTCAAAAACTACTGGATCGAATGAGCTGAAATTTGACATGTAATTAGAAAATATAGGTATCTGGCTGTAGCATAGGCTATATTGAAAAGCTCTTGGGGACCCCTAAGGCCCCCCCTGGTGGTCCATGCTAAGCATTGTGTTCGGTGCAGTGGTTTCATTTTTTGCTTTTTAAAAGTATTTTCACTCAAGATAGAGAGCCGGGATTTTTTTATCGGATGGCTGAATAAATAAAGTTTTTATCTATTGATTTCTTTAGGCTTCATATTTGTCTGACATTTATATTTTAGCTGAAAAATCTCATATTTTTCTCTAAAATCAGCAATAGCAAATTTAATTGACAGCCAGAGATTTGATTTCAAAGGATATTCATACCTCTAGCATTTAAATATAATTTCTTCCTGCAGGCCCATCATAACACGTAGAAAGGAAATCTGTATAAGAAGGACACAGAATCCCAAGGGACCCATTATAGATTGCTTCGGGGGGTAATCGATAATTCAATGCACATTTACAACAAGTTTACTCTTCAAAGTCTATTCTCAAAGTAGCTCTCGTAGGGACACTGCATGTATATGAGAGAACACTTACGTAGTAAACGATACACATAAAGTAATTAAACTTGCAAGAATATTTACATGCAGCGAATACTTATGGTAATAATGCCTCTCTTGATACAACAAACACAGCTTTGTTTATTATCGTTTAATACTCAGAAATATTACACGTAGTGGAACCGCCTGCCTTTCATTACGATTGTGAACTGTTTTTTAGACCAATTCCCACATCATAAACGTTACAAAATATTTATATTTATGTTTAAAAGTGTTATAGTGCAGTTAACTTACATACACTTAATCGTCGAGATGCCTATTAAAGATTCTCACTCGTTGCTGTGTTTCCCCTCCTTGGACATAAAAATATATCCATAAACATGCCTAATAGAATAAAGGGTAACCTTTCGAAAAAATCTTCTAAAGCATATGGAATGTCTTCTTAGCAAGTAACTGAGTCCTTGCATGAAAAACGACAAAGGTTAGACTTGGAATCTCAAAGACATGTCCACCAGCGATCGCATGAGTATCTCCCCGTGGTTTTTCTCGGGTTACGCTAAGAACCGCACAAATTTCATCCTTACCCAACATACGGACGGTTAACCTCGAAGCTCTAAATCTGGTTCAAATACAGAAGTATCTCTTTCGAACCTTCAATCTGCTTTAAGATGGCGAAAATTATTATGACGTCACTACATGCTTTTTACCCGAAAGAAGAACGGAAATTCTGCACAATGAACGACATCCGTGCATGAAAATCGACAAGTGCACTAAGAATCACCATAGAGTTTTTATTTATCAATCGAAACAAATGATAATGGCTACTCTTAACACCGAAGGCGCAGTCCGGGTGACGGTGGATTGATATGTCAAATAAACATGGCTGCCGCTACAATTGCTCCTTTTGAGGTTGTCAACCGCTGTATTGTACCCTACTATCCAATCCTGATTAAGATACTAAACGCTCATAGCAAAGTTGAATAGCGCCACTCAATTAAGTCATTGAATGCATATATATGTATGTATTCAAGGGAAGCGATGAAGCCGTCAATCACTCAGAAGACGGCTCAAGAGAATCGGAGGGACTAGGTGACCATCTATCAACCTGGGCGCTATTTAAGTAGTAATGAGTCTGCGTGGCCCATTTTTGGGTTTCCCGTCATGAAAGAGGACCTACGGTAACTCATCTCTCCGTGCACCTAGAAAATGGTCAGCGTGTCTATTGCAATGAGCAATACGTACAAGATAGGTTACAAACTGCTTAAATGACCACGCTGACACTACTCTTCAGGATTTGTGGTTTTCTTATAAAATAAGTTCAATTTTTTTCACACGCGTTGAATTTCAACAGGTACCTTCCGCTTTCCTCTACGTTTTGATTTAATTATAAACTATCATCTATATATTATCAGCATACCATTATCCGTTATCGATTTTTTATCTTTTTTGATATAAATTTAAAAGCGATTTAATTATTTTTTCCGCTCCAAATCATTTTCCTTTTGTATAAACAGCACTACTACATTATTTTAAAGTTTTTTCTCTCATGTTGAGAGTCAACGGGTATTTTAGCTTGTATAATATAATTCAGCCCATAGTGTAAATCAGGGTAAATCATAAGCATACGTATAATAATACGATATATAAAAGATATATTATAAATACAGTTGTTAATTAGTAAAAAACGTGGAGTTCATAGCATTTCTATCAGCTAAATAAACGCTGTAACAAATAGGAATATTACACCAATAAAATAGCAGCTAAAATAGAAAAGTTAATAAGCTTCATACCTCGTGTAAATATTAAACAAATTTTAATGCATTGACAATTCAGTGGAAAAAGGGAAAAATGTAGGAAAAATAACGTCGGTACATTAAAAACTGGTGGTATTGGCTGAGACGACACTCCGGTGGAAATATCTATTGCCTTCAAATTGCATCCACACGATAAGGCAGTCACCGTGTATGATCACCTTGGTTTCCCAGGTCGTTATCTTAAATTGCCGATTTAAAAATCATCTATCTGTTGTTCGTAACAACCAAAGTGCTCTCTCAACCCTTCGTACAGTTCTTAATACGGCCTCGCTGATGGGATGGGTTGAAAACCCTACCAGCGCTATTGTTTGGCTATTTGGTATCATCGGATTAGCTTGGGGTCTTGAAAATTGTCATTATTAGGAGCTGCTAACCAGTGTGACCAAACTTCTGTGACAAAAACAGGCTAGACACCTTGTAATACAGGAGCCGTTTAGAGCGGAAGTGGTGTAAGTCAGTTTTTTCCATATTTTTGTTTGCTGCGCAGAGGCATTTTTCTAACTCCATGTATTTTGTTTTGTCCATGAGTGGCATGTCTGGCTTGAACTATAA
Organism: Pyrrhosoma nymphula; assembly: GCA_963573305.1. Classification (NCBI taxonomy): domain Eukaryota; kingdom Metazoa; phylum Arthropoda; class Insecta; order Odonata; family Coenagrionidae; genus Pyrrhosoma; species Pyrrhosoma nymphula. The sequence continues at coordinate 61,198,542 of OY754338.1, read as the reverse complement.
AAAAACATTGCAAAACAGCTAGTATATCAAGGATTGAGTGTTCATTTACGGTAGCGGAAATCGCAGTGTACTCCTACCCACCTTACTGTATCGCAGTGAAACTTGGGTATGCCACGATAGGCATAAGTGCAGGCTGAATGCAGTGGGTATGAATTATCGGAAGAGTATTAGCGCTAAAAGTAGGAGAGTTAGGGTTAGGAATAAGTGGGTGAAGAAGAATTTATGCTGGCTGCTCCAGTAATGGACATAAAAATGAAAGAAGTGTGCTTCCTTAGTAAGTCCATGCTGAAAGAATTGATGAGAAGAATAACTAAACAGATGTATGATAATGGACTGTATGGTGAGTGAGTATGTGGTAGACCTGGATATTCCTTGTTGAATTTGGTGGAGGAGTCTCTATAGACGAGGAAGGAATATTATGAGTCTTAATAACTAGAGAGCATATACGATGGAATGCATGAATGTGGTAGATCCAAAGGAGGTTTGAAAAATAGGGCAGTAAAGAGGAAATTAATAAAGCACAGTCAGCATTACAGGCCTATCACCGAGACCTACATTATTTTGACTGTCTGTGCCTACCCGAAAGGAAAAAATAGTGATGGGTGTGTATGAATGTACGTATAATGCAGTACTTGGTGTTTTACAATTTTTGTAAGACTTGTTTTTGCAAATTGTGACATTTTTTACTAACAAAATTCTTGACCCCACCGGTGCATGTGAATGTATCTAGTTGCCTCTGTAATAGATAATTCCATTATTCAGCACATGTAATACAGGGTTATGCTTTGAATCATATGCATTTCATGCCTGCAGTGATAAATAGTAATTCTAAATAAGGTTTTTCAACTCTCACTCTAATTTTTCGTAAAATCTCTAATCATGCCATCGCAATTTAACTATCGTCCAAGTCTTACAATGTGCAAAGTCCCGTAATGAGATGAATTCCGATCGGTTTCCCTCCGTTTTATTAGTCCTTCACTGATAATTCAACCAGCTTTTAACGCTTTCACGAGCGTCTTTGAGTTCATGATCATCCGTAGATGATGAGGGAACACAAGGCATGAAGTGGAATTTTTTTTGTATTAGGGTACGGAATGATGAATAAATATTTTTGCAAAACTATCGCGAAAATATTCATTAAGTTAGTCTGGAAGGGGGAGGAGATTGCTTGGAAGCCACTGCATCAGAGACAGCTTTGGCGAGCGTTAGAACGTTAGCAACAGCTCAACACTCCCGAAAAATGCCCACGAAAACAAGTCGTCAGAAATTTCGATTTCCTTGGTTCGCCTGCGGCCACTCACGGTTGCTGGTTAATGACGCGCACGACTCCTCGCCGAGTCTGTTGCCTGCCTCTCCCTCCCATCAACTGGAGAACGGGGTAAGGGCTAATTAATAAGCCGCGCACGATACAAGGTTCATCATCATCCCAAAAAAATCTCGGATAAAAATAATTAAAAATACAAACGCGAACAGAAACAAAAAGGATGTAAATTTTCACCCCTTGTCAAAGTCGACTGCGTGCTTTTTTATTTTTCCTTACTTTTTTAAATTAAAGTTTTAATTTTGCTCTGCCTCCTGTAATTTTGGGTGGTAAAAAAAGCCTTGGTTTTCGTATGGTTCAGCGTTTTCCCCAACCAATCAAACTAACCCCGCCACCGCGAGACCTTTCTTTAGCCGTGGATACCGTCGGATTAAATTAAATTATTGTTAACGGAGCACAATCAACCGTGCTGTTATTGTATGGCTTGAGGGATGTTTTCTTCTCCACGGGCAATTCCTTAAGGCTCATATTCCCCGGGCGAGTTTGTTATTAATCACCTTTATCCAAATTAATTCCCGCTTCTCCGGAGCTATTTTTTTATACGAGCAAGGCATCATATTGTTCAGATGTTTTTAAAATGTGATTTGATTAAAAATCACAAAACTTGTGAATGCGGTGGTGGGTTGGTTTGAGATAATGGAATTAGGTAGCATTTTAATATCAATGCTGCGATGTAATCCCGCTCTACTTTAAAAATCATTATCAAGATTATATATACCTAATGTAGGTGTTTAAAAATATGAAAACGGGTAAGAATATCAAAAAATGAATACGTTGAAGTAATTCCACCTCTTGAAAATTTTATAAATCTCTTCTTCAATGACTCTTTTTAAAGCATCGCAATCATGTGAAATCTTGAGATGAAGTCATTTGACTATCAATATTTCCTTTAGGAATAAGTTATGATGAGCACAATATTAGGGTTGCCCTTGGTCCTAAAAATAACGGAATTATTCTGAATTTACACATAAAAAAGCGTCCTGGTTTAATTAAAAATATCAGTCTATGTCCTGAAATTTTCAAGCAAGGTGGTGCGTTAATTCTTTTACACTTAATTTCAACTCTAATGCATATAACATTTTTTTCACCTGCACCTATGCTTAACTTTGGTGCATCTCTTACAAAATTTGTCCATAGGTAAAACAGTTTTGTAGCTCTGCCAACCATATCGATGATTTCTTTCACCGTCTCTCTGATGACAGGAATAGATTGAGAGTCGAATCCATTAGGACTATCCTAATGATTCAAAATAAGTTGTAAGATATGTTTATCATTACCATCATGATTAAACCCTAAGAATAATGCATAATGAAAAAAAATATCATGCTCAGGAAGTATTATTTTTTTAGAACTGTGAATATTTACATAAGATTCATTGTTAATATTAATTGGCAATCGAACGGTTAAGATAGGGTTATAAGGAAGAAAGAAAAACTCTCTAGTTTTTTACATGTGCAGGGCCTCATCTATTTACTCAATTTTTTCCTTTATCTAAACGTACGTTCTTCTCTTCTTCACCCCGTCCACGAAGCCTATTCCCTTTCTTCCTCCTCCCCACTTACCCAACACCCTCCCTTCTGTCTATGTATTAAGCAACCCTGCACCCCTAATTACCTCTTCCAACCACCTACCGTGCCTCCCCCGAATCTCATCCAGAAGTTTCCTCACCTTATCAACCATGTAAAGCACTTCCTCATTTGTCTATCTTTCCATCAATCGTATCGCACCTTATCCATCCTCCTCCACACCCACATATCCAACACCTGCAGGCTATTCTCGTATTTTCTCAGTCTACGTATCTGCCCCGTACAGCTCTACCCTCCATGGTTATCACTTGGTCATATCATGGTCTTCACCAGCCTCTTCTTTATATCCTTACCCAAGGCCCCAGTCATCTGCCCCCTCCTATTTCTAAACGCCTCTGTCGCTGGCGCAATTCTTCTCCTAATATCTTTGCTACCATTCGTGTTGTAGCTATAAGTTAGGACAACACAATGCTAAGTTGATTTTATTTTGTAATTAAATATACATATCATAGATACCTAAAAACACACGCATATGCCACTTTTCTAATTAAATCTGTACGGTAGGTGAGTTTATGGAGATCTCCTAACCGTACATTAGGATTGGTCGAAAAATAGCTTTATTGGCCGAAAAGTATCCGCACTCTGGTGCATTGGGAGAGTGGGGAGAAAGGCGCCCGCCGCGCCGAGGGAATAGCGCGCTTGGTGGGTTTTTGCGATCGCCGCGTTCGTATGAGTCGTGAATGACTACCGTTGGTCAAGGATGACGCCGATAAAACGATGTTCCCTCACCATTGGAACGTGTGTCCTATGTACTATGTCCCGGTTCAAGGTTTAATTTGCGTTAAAAGTTTAGGTGTGAGTTTTTACAAGCGTTTTAATTGTATTTTCCTCTTCCTTGTCCATTTGTGAATACTTTGTGTTTCTTGAGTTTGCGTAGGTTTGTGTTCGTGGTTTTGAATGTGGCTGACATAGCTGTAATATTTTAATACCTTACCTGTCTGCTACGTATTCTCAATCGTGAAAAATAAGTGAACTCGTTGACCAGAGCGGCCAGTAGCTGCCCAGGACAAGTGGACGCTGAAAGATGGAATTACAGAGTGGTCTGATTCAGTAGTTTTTCTGTACAGTTGTTAAACTCTACCCACAATGACTACTTGGCTAGGTTTTACAAATTATAATGGCATACATACATAACCATCATGCCATTCTATTTTAGGGTTGGCAAAGTCAAAGAACTTAGTTATTGCTGTAAGGTCTCAAATACTGTCTCTCTATTAGTAACCATCATCAGTCATCAGTCCAAATATTGATTTTCTTCAGCTCTCCACTCCACTCTCCCACTAACAAACCATTTTATCAACTTAAGGCTGGATGGCGACATTTGGTGGAACTTGGTGACAGTAAACATAATAAAAGATACACTGTTGGATAAAAGATACACTGAACTATGTTGTAATATGCCTAATTGAAATTCAGCATATATTGGCCAGAGTGGGCGTGCCATAAAAACTAGAGTAAATGAACATATGAAGTGTTGGGTAAGAGGCGATTCAACCTCTAATTTTGCAAAGCATCTGTTAGACTGCAACCATAGCAGTGATTTTAATGTCAAAGTTCTCCACAAACTGTGTAAAGGGAAAAAGTTGGACTTTCTGGAAGATTTAGAAATTTTAAGAGCATGTCGTAATAAAAATGTACATGTAGTAAACGACCTTTTGTACCCCTCCCACTCCTCTCCTTTATTATCAGTTCTCCTCGAGTCAACACGTAAACCCACTGACCTTGAGGAATCCATTTCCTCGTTAGCTCTTTCCCCTCCCACCATCAATACGACCTCCTCCCTGCCTTAACCCCCCCCCCTCTGTATAAGGTATAAATAAGCTCGCAAACTGTGTATCTTCACATACTGATGTGAAGATACACAGTTTGATTTATACTGATATCTGTGTACTTTGAAAATGACATAGTGTACATGTCGAAACCTGGGTCGGTCAAGTAAACTTTTGTGGAACATACAACAGTGTATCTTTTATTATGCTTCAAACCATTTTATTCCTAAATGAGTCTTTATTTTAAGATGGTGGCACCGAAAAATGTCGAATTGACTTCGGCAAATTTCGGTGAGCTGGAGCGGAAGCATAGCGCCACTTCAAGCATTTTAAATTTGTCATCGAATGTTCACGATCTTGGAAACACTAGTAGTCAAATGAGAAGACAGCGTCACTCCCGCAGATTGAGATGGTTTGCAGTCAATTAACCCATCATCACAGATGTGTCTCATTCGCAATTGCCACAATATATTTCGCTTCCACCACACTCAGGAAGATGAATCACCAAGTCCCTGAGTCATCGCTTCGTTAGGAACCCCGGGACAATATCATAATGTTACTAGATTGCGTAAAGTCTGCGTCAGTGAGTCTTTTTAATTTGTTTACACCGCACAGTATAAAATTATGGCGTGAGACAGAGAGCTTGTCCGCTTAGCCGTGATCAATGATTGAGCTGACGACTTCTTCGAATTATGAGCAAGGATTACCACGTGAGGTGCTAACGTTCTTGTGTTCCTTGTGGTCTCGTGATTTACGACGAGCATTTTTCATTCACTGTCAGTCGATTCCCAAGGAATTTAACCTAAGATGTCCATCGGTTGGTTACTTGGTGAGGAGACTAACAGCGGAGGGCATTTGTACCATTAGAACAGGCAGGTAGCAGGTTCGTCAGTTAGCAGTAATATATACACACATATTGTAACCGTTCCCGATTGGACGGTTGCAATGGGTTTGTGGAAGAGGCGGTTTTGTGCTGTATATTGTGTTAATTTTAAGGTCATCGCTGTGTGAGTGAATGATTCATGTGTGTTCGAGTGTGTGAGTTCCCTGCACCACGTTCTCCCCCCCCCCTTTCTTAAGTGTATCTCCGCCGTTCGGCGGACGACCTTCCCTTTTCCCCCCCCCCTCCATCCACCGCTCATGCTTTGCAAGTGACTGTGCTTCGAAATATAATGCGGCCTGCGTCAAGTGAAGCCACCTCCCCTTATCCCCCTATCCCCCCCCCTTCTCACCCCGCGCGCTAGCGCATATAAATGGCGGAGGATGGTCGGGGCGGGACTTACTTACATGTGATGGTTCTTGTGGTGGCGGCTGACACCCAAAAATTAGGAGGGCTGAAACATTGGTTGGAGAGCGAGAGAGACGCATTGTGCGGACGAGGAACGGAAAGGGAGAGACGACCGACGCATAAGGAAGCTGAATTTAAGTCGTGTCCAGTAGCGGTCCCAAGGAATCCGTGGCCATCGCCGTCGCCTGTCTCCGCTCAAGTAAAACCAACTACATCATCAGCTGCTACGTGCAGAGCACGGGGCGATCATTGCCAGCGCCGCCGCAGTTGCACCAGTTATCCCCGATAACGATAAGTACCACTTATATCCCGCCCGCCTAAAACGGCCATTCCTAGACCAAAGAAGAGCCCCCCCATTCCCAATCCAAGAAGAATAGTCCTATTATAGTTCAAAGAAGAGATTCCCCAACCCAAGAAGAAAGTGCCCCAAGTTTCGTACTGTCGACATATTTATTCCCGTGTTTTTCCCCCCTGGTCCCGTGTGAATGTGTTTAGTTTTCAATTGAGGGTGCGTGATTGTAGAAATTGTTAAGTTCAAACCGTTAAAATATTGTAACTTTTCCCTAGTGATTCTCGAAATGGGAAAAAGGACCTTGAAGGGTAAAACTGTTTCATTTGATTGACATTTTGCGAATGTTCGCCATGTATTGTTGCAATTATTACGCATCATAATTTGTTTTGTTTAAATTTAGTTTTAGATTAGTATTTAGTGTTATTCTCTGAATTAAATAGTTCGATATTGCAAAAGGATATTTCCATGTTTTACTGTCTCTGCCCACAAACCTGTCCTCGCGGAACCATCCGTTCGCCATTACGCATTAAGTCACTTCGAAACCCCGCGATCGTTGATGAACCCCAACCCATTTGCTCAAAAGCTTAGTCGGCATCCCTCTTTCCTCCCCGCCTCCCCGTCCCTGAATTCCTTTCCTCCCACCTTTCCTCCCATTTCCCCTTCCCCTTACTCGTGTGGACACGGGTTACAAATGGCGCCCAACGTGGGGCTTGTCATTCGACGATGGGTTTAACGTGTGGCTGGAATTTGACATTGTGGGACATTTTGAACTAATTGCATTCACTCGCAATTCGTTGTATTTTAATTTAACGTTGGCCGAGATTTTGACCTCGTTAAGCGTGTTACCCTTTGCATTTAACGTACGGGCATTTAATCACTTTAAATATAGCGTATGTTCATTTTCTCTCGTGTATTTTCCTTTTTCTGTGTTAAATTTCGGCGGCATGGCTTACTCGGGCAGTAGCTTCCAAAATTATTGGGAACCCCCGAAGGACGATGAGGCGGAGTCGGTTGAGGATAATCCGTTGAGCATAATCGAAGTGTCTAGTGGGGAGGAAGACATTGTCACGCAGAATATGCCGGGAGTCGAGCAGAGTGATGTTAGCCCAGTGGCAGTTGAAAGCCCCTGTACTATGCAAGACATGATGATGTTTATGAAACAAATGGGAGAGAATATAAATAAAATGGGAGAAAATAATAAAAAAATGGGAGAGAATATCAATAAAATGGGAGAGAACATTAATAAAAAAATGGAGGAGAATAATAAAAAAATGGAGGAGAATAATAAAAAAATGGAGGAGAATAATGCTAGAATGGAAGAGAGGATTTCGGGTCAGATTGCAAAATTCCGGGAGGAAATCCATGAGGTCCGAGTTGAACTTGCAGGGCACGTAGAGAAAAGAATAGGCGAACAGGTTGGGGAGGTTAGGATGGAAATAGGTGCCATTGAAAGTGATCTAAAGTGTCGGATTGAAAGATTGAACGCCCAAACCCAAGCTGACCAAGTAGAGATTGGGAACGTGAAAAGCCAAGTCGAAGTAGTGTTACAGAACGTGTCGAGAAACGCGAACGTATTGGAGGAAGTCAAAATCGAACAGAAGAGGAAGATGGATGAGATTATGTCCGAAATTGAGGGCAATCAGCACAAAAAAATAAATGGTGTAAATTCTTCCTTAAATGTCCCCAATCCACCCCCGAAACTGGTTTTCCGTGGTAAGCCATCCGAACACCCCGTGGCGTTCATGCGCGGTGTGGAAACTTATTATTCCCTCCACGCCATACCCCAACGGTTAAGACCCATGTTGTTCTATCAAATGTTGGAGGACGGTGCTAAGGGCTGGGCCGACGCCATATTCCCTTTTCCTGAAAATATGATAGATTTTCAAAAATTGTTCTATGCCCGATACTGGAGTAACGAGCATAGGATTAGTTGCAAAATGCGGATAATGTCGGGGAAATACCAAAGGTTTCCGGGCAGTTCGATGCAGGAATACGCGACCCGGAAAATTGCGGCCCTTAGACTTTGTGAACCGCCTGTCGATGAGGAAGAGACCGTGGCACTATTAATCAGACATTTCCCTATATACGCGCAGGACTTACTCCGAAGCGCCGAGGTCACTACTTTTGAAAAACTCATAACCATGCTCGGGCGATACGATCAATCCCAAATGGAAGAGGCACGACGGGAAGAAAGGCCAGTTAATTTGAACAGTATTCAAGCGAGGGGCTACCAACGGTGTAATCGAACGGTACCTTCGCGAAACGAGAGACAATGCTGGCAGCGGGTCCGTGTTGACGCGGTGAACGAAAGGGATCGGATGATGAGAATACAACGCGAGGGAGATTATAGTCTACCACCGCCTTTACTGCCTCATGCTACGCAAATGGGAAACATGCAGAGTTTGGGTCAATCGACTTCCCCCGCTCAAACTCACCAAGGATAATTGTGGAAGTCCCTATTGTGTCTATGAGGAAATTGGAGAAGTGTCCGGTAAATTATACCTACCATGAGAATAGCAGGGAGTATCTAAAGTGCCCTGAAATTAGAGTTTTTGTTATGGGCCACCCGGTAGTAGCGTTGATAGACACCGGAAGCCAAGTGTCGGCGGTATCGGAGGATAAAATTAGGGCACTCCGTGTGCAAGGAATAGAACTACCCACTTTACATATTAGTAAAACTTATATCGTCGGCGCCGATCAACATAAATCAGCTCCTGTCCGCGAGCAAGTATTAATGCCGCTTACGATAGGGGGACATGAATTCGAAATAGTATGCTTAGTAGTGAGGAAATTGATTCGCCCCGTAATCTTGGGCGTTGATTTTTTGACGAAGTTCCGAGCAGTTGTGGATTTACGGAGGAATATTATTACGTTGAATTCCCCAGGGGAAAGCGCCGTCGTCCAGGACTTTAAGGAGAGTAGTGACGGGAGAATTTGCGCTTCAGTTGGAACGGGGACCGACGCGACAAATTCTAATTTACAGATTGTGGAGGAATACGAGTCACAAGAAACTTTATCAGAGACGGAAAACAAAAAACTAAGGGATCTGTTAATAACATATAATACTTTATTTATGCCTTCTTTAGTCCCAGCGAGAAACTTCGAGTTTCGTATTAAAATAAATGACGAGACGCCCTTTAAACAAAGAGTATACCCCATCCCCAAGGCCTATGAAGACGAAGTTGCCGCGGAAATCAACAATATGGAACAACAGGGCATCATACGTAAAGCTACGAGCCCTTTCTTGAATCCACTTGTGGTGGTTAGAAAGAAATCAGGTCAGGTGCGCCTTTGCCTCGATGCCCGGAAACTAAATGCTAGAACTATCGCGGAAAACGACCGACCGCCCCAAATCGAAGAGGTCCTCAGAAAGTTTAATGGAACACAGTGGTTTTCTTCCATGGATTTCACCGCTTCGTTCTTGCAGTTGAAATTACATGAAGATGACCAAAAATACACTGCGTTCCTATTCAAATCGCGCACATACGTATTTTGTAGAGTCCCGTTTGGCCTAAAAAACAGTGGGGCAGCCTTAGTTCGATGCGTTGACGAGGCACTGAGGAACGAAGATTCAGATCACGCCATTACCTATGTTGACGACCTAGTAATATTTTCTCGATCTTTTGACGACCACATAATTCATTTACGGGAAATGTTTGATAAGTTGCAAAAGGCAAACTTAAGGCTGAATTTATCGAAGTCGCGATTCTGCCGGAAGGAAATTAATTTCTTGGGGCATGTCATAGACACTACAGGTATCAGGATTGACCCTGGAAGGGTTAAGGCTATTATGGATTACGAACGACCTAAAAACGTCAGAGGTTTGCGCGCATTTCTAGGCGTCGGGAATTATTACTCTCGTTTCTGTAGAAACTATTCCAATACCATAAATCCGATGCTGCGGCTCCTTAAAAAGGATGCGAAGTGGGCGTGGACGCAGGAGCATGAGGAGGCGTTTGTCGCCACCAAGGCGTTATTCGTCAACAATGTTGTTATTTCCCATCCCGACTTTTCGAAACGCATGTTTTTGAGCACTGATAGTAGTGATTACGGTCTTGGAGCCGTGTTAAGCCAAAAAAGGGAAAACGGTGAAGATGGTATTATTTCACTAATTAGCCGTACCCTCAGGGGTCCGGAGCTCACATACTCTACAGCGGAAAAGGAGATGCTAGCGATTGTATGGGCGTTACAGAAGCTCAGAGTTTTTCTGTTGGGCCGAGAATTCACAATTATAACGGACCACAAGTCATTGTCATTTTTGAATCAATGTCATCTTAGAAACAGTAGGATGCTGCGATGGGCAACCTGGATCCAGGAGTTTTCGTTCGATATTCAATACTGTGAAGGGAAGAAGAACGTTGGTCCAGATTTTTTGAGCCGGAATCCCTGTGAGACGGGCGGAACAACCGAGGGTGATAGGGAGTTTGTTATCGCTGATATTGAATTGGGGATCGAGGTCACGCCATGGCGAGACGATGAAGAACTGAGACAAGCCCAGGCGGACGATCCGAGGATAGGTCCGGTCATTCGATTCCTAAGTGGTGAATTACCCCGGTGCCACCCTTCTTTCCGTAATATTAGTCGACGATCGGATAGGTTTAAAGACCAACTGGGAATTATTCATATAAGAGTGGGTAGGGATTGGCCCGAGTTCCGAATATGGGTCCCGTCCGGACAGGCAGAGCGATTAATTAAACATGCTCACACTAAGTTCGCACATTTTGGAAGTCAGAAGATCGCCTTGATCCTTAGGGAAAGGTTCTTTTGGAAGGGTATGGGACGTCACATTAGAAAAATAATCCGCCAATGCGACTTATGTCAGAAAACCAAATACCCTAATAGAGTATTTGCAGGCCCCATGCAGAATATCATACCCTCTAAATCCCGGGAATTGTACGCCCTCGACTTGTATGGCCCCCTTCCGAAATCCCGGGCGGGCAATAAATTTGTACTTGTAATTGTGGATGTCTTTTCCAAATTTGTGCGAGTCTATCCTATTAATAAACCTACCAGTAGGAATTGTTTAACTCACTTAATGAATAAATTCATTGTTGAATGTGGTAGACCCGAGAAGGTTCTTACTGATCATGGAACGCAGTTTACCAGTGAAGTATGGTGTAGAACGTTACGTGACCGAGGGATTAAAGTAATCCATTCTTCTATTCGCCACCCACAGTCGAATCCAAGTGAGAGGATCATGCGGGAAATATCCCGGCTTTTTCGTGTGTATTGTGCGGACCGGCATACGAGTTGGCCCGAGGTGATTCCCCTCATCAATAAATGGCTTAACGAAATCCCCCATGAATCTATCGGAATGTCACCTTACGAAGCCCATTTCGGCGTTAAGCCTAGACGGCCCTATGCCATGCTCCCGGAAGAAGAAGAAGGGGACGAGCCGGAGCCAGGTAGGGTTACTCAATTGGTTCTTAGAAATTTGCGACGTTCCGGTAGGAAGCGGAAAAACGCTAAGAAGGCGAAAACTTACGAATTCAGGGAAGGAGATAGGGTTCTCTTGAAAGCTCCGAAGCAGTCCGACTCGAAGTTAAAACTATTTCATAAATTCTTCCCTATTTTTAAAGGCCCGTATGTTATTCGCAGGGTGGTCGCACGAAACGCGTGTGAGCTGGGAAGTGAGGAGGGAGATGTTATTGGCGTCCACAATTTCCACAACCTGATTCCTTATTTTTCCGAGACATTATAGTCTTTTGTTTTCCTTTTGAGTTTGACTAAGATTTCAGCGCGTGGGACGCGTTAAAAATTTGATTTATTTTACCACCCTTTATTTTGTGAGGGTTGGAGTTGTTTTTCTTTTGTTTTTCTTTTTCTTTTACAAATAAATTCCCGTGTCTTTTCCCAGCGGCAATTTTTTGTCTGGGAGAGGGAGGCAGTTGTAACCGTTCCCGATTGGACGGTTGCAATGGGTTTGTGGAAGAGGCGGTTTTGTGCTGTATATTGTGTTAATTTTAAGGTCATCGCTGTGTGAGTGAATGATTCATGTGTGTTCGAGTGTGTGAGTTCCCTGCACCACGTTCTCCCCCCCCCCTTTCTTAAGTGTATCTCCGCCGTTCGGCGGACGACCTTCCCTTTCCCCCCCCCCCCTCCATCCACCGCTCATGCTTTGCAAGTGACTGTGCTTCGAAATATAATGCGGCCTGCGTCAAGTGAAGCCACCTCCCCTTATCCCCCTATCCCCCCCCCTTCTCACCCCGCGCGCTAGCGCATATAAATGGCGGAGGATGGTCGGGGCGGGACTTACTTACATGTGATGGTTCTTGTGGTGGCGGCTGACACCCAAAAATTAGGAGGGCTGAAACATTGGTTGGAGAGCGAGAGAGACGCATTGTGCGGACGAGGAACGGAAAGGGAGAGACGACCGACGCATAAGGAAGCTGAATTTAAGTCGTGTCCAGTAGCGGTCCCAAGGAATCCGTGGCCATCGCCGTCGCCTGTCTCCGCTCAAGTAAAACCAACTACATCATCAGCTGCTACGTGCAGAGCACGGGGCGATCATTGCCAGCGCCGCCGCAGTTGCACCAGTTATCCCCGATAACGATAAGTACCACTTATATCCCGCCCGCCTAAAACGGCCATTCCTAGACCAAAGAAGAGCCCCCCCATTCCCAATCCAAGAAGAATAGTCCTATTATAGTTCAAAGAAGAGATTCCCCAACCCAAGAAGAAAGTGCCCCAAGTTTCGTACTGTCGACATATTTATTCCCGTGTTTTTCCCCCCTGGTCCCGTGTGAATGTGTTTATTTTTCAATTGAGGGTACGTGATTGTAGAAATTGTTAAGTTCAAACCGTTAAAATATTGTAACTTTTCCCTAGTGATTCTCGAAATGGGAAAAAGGACCTTGAAGGGTAAAACTGTTTCATTTGATTGACATTTTGCGAATGTTCGCCATGTATTGTTGCAATTATTACGCATCATAATTTGTTTTGTTTAAATTTAGTTTTAGATTAGTATTTAGTGTTATTCTCTGAATTAAATAGTTCGATATTGCAAAAGGATATTTCCATGTTTTACTGTCTCTGCCCACAAACCTGTCCTCGCGGAACCATCCGTTCGCCATTACGCATTAAGTCACTTCGAAACCCCGCGATCGTTGATGAACCCCAACCCATTTGCTCAAAAGCTTAGTCGGCATCCCTCTTTCCTCCCCGCCTCCCCGTCCCTGAATTCCTTTCCTCCCACCTTTCCTCCCATTTCCCCTTCCCCTTACTCGTGTGGACACGGGTTACAATATACATCACGCCGTTTTCTTACGGGGTATGCTAAGTAACTTATAATAGCTGTTAGGCCTAGGAAACTGGCTCTCTTTTTAAAATTTCCTCCCTTATGCCCTATCCATGTGTACTATTTTGATTATATAACATTCATAACTTGGTTCATACATGCTTTCCTAATTTAAGACTAGATCTTAAAGATTTGAGGTGAGCTGAATCAGCCTGCCTGGTTTACCAACACCGACTTGAAATATAAATATTTAACCATGGATATCGGTAGTCTGGATTATTTTGATTTTCCTACCTTCTTTCAGCCACTATTATTGCTCACTAATCTCTCTTCATTTCTTAAAACAAACCGCGCCGTGAATGATATCAATTATATTTTGTTTTACCCCAGGAAAACCAATAGAAGAAAGACGGGCGCCACTATCCGTTGTCTTCGTGTTGGTCCGAAATCTCAGACTGGCTGTGAAAGCGGGCTGACTCGGCTCGCTTTAGTCAGATCGATCTAAAATTGATTGATATAGGCGTAGCGGACTTGGTGGCATTCAATATTGAAGAGCATGACGCAACAGAGAGAAAAATATTCAAGAGATGTGGGATAAAGCGGGCGAGTCTGCCGGCAGAGGCTGCTCTGGGAGTCCTTCGGTACCATTACCCACTCATTGACGAATTGCTCACCCTCTGTGACCTCTTATTCTTCACTGGTGAGTGCAACCTATAAACGTAATGTAAGATTCCGTTGTATTTTAAACTAAATTCACATTATGGAACTTTATTTATGTCACCCTGAGAGGCCCTAGTATTCAGTAATCGAATTTTAAACGACACTTTAGTATACTTTATTTAATAAAGTGTTAAATATTTTTTTAATTTTCGACTAATCAACACAAAATGGATTGAAGCTTAAATGAAGAAGCTGTACAATGGATCATTGAATTACGAGCACGAATTGGCCATTTAACGAGTTATACTAGTTGGGTTGTCGAAGTGTGTATTGCCTATGAAATTATGCCCAACCAATCTGGAATCTGTGGGTGGGTCATACGAATTACATTGCTTCCATAGAAACCTCTTTTTCTTAGTTCATTACTTTGCCCATGAATAGCTAGGTGTATTGCTGATGGGTACAAATAAGTGAAAGTTATAAATAGGCCAGAAATATAGCAATGGTATGAGCCTTCTAGTTCTTTATAGTAATACCGCCGTGAGAACTAAATATTTTCCGAAAGTACGCAACCTTATCCTTAGAAATATGCTACCTTTAAAATTCATTTTAATATATATTTGAACTGGTACTGCAGCGATAGCTATAAACAAATACATTGTAAATGAGGTTACAATTTCGTTTAAAGAAAGCGTGATTCCATTTATTTAAAGGAAAACAACATACGTGTACTTCAAGTCTGTCATTTAATTGAAATTACCTGGTCATGTTGTTTTAAAGGCAAGATAGCAAACTTTTATCTAATTAAGGTTGAACTCGTGATTAATTTGTATGGCGATTTCAAGTAGAGTTTCGATCATTCCTTAGTGGTTAATATTTTACGGAATCTCTACTATATTCAGAATGAAAACTCACTTTAATGGGTATTAAACTGCATCAGAGCTGGGTAATTTTACAATGTGGTGGCATTTCGAGAAAGAAAAAGTGTTTAGTCTCCAATAGAAAAGAAGAGAAGAGTAGTTGGATTTTATCCAAGAAAATGCAGAAGATCTCGAAGACACAAATGTTGCCATCGGTAGACCTCTAAGGTTTTAAGCGATTAATGATATTTTATAGATTTTCACTTACATTTATTTAAAAATGAAACAGGCACATGGGGCTCAAAATGGAAAATGGCATTGTAACGTTCTCTGGGTGATGCATTTCGACTCTATATTCTGGTGACTAATTATGAGATTAAAGTGAATGTCTTGATCGATCGAGTACCTATGCGACTAGGATGCGAAAATTACCTTGAGCTGACGTCGCACATGCACGAGGCGTGGGTGAGAGCCCGCGGTGATAGTCATCTTATTTTGGGCATTGGCTAGAGTTTCTGAGTATTATAATGCTCTCGTAAGAGTTCCTGGCACTGCGCATAGGACGATTTTGGGATATTGGCTATGGAACCTTAAAGTTCTGCGAAACAGGAAGGAAGTTTATTATTGTGTGGAAAGCCAGAAAACATTTGTAATTGCTAATTTTCCAACACAAGCGCTTCGAGAAGTGGTATGACTCCTCACTTCGTGCCGTTCCATTTCGATTTGTATCGCATTGAGACCTCAAGATACGGTCCCTGGTAAAGTCATAGTGATCTCCTGCCTTGCATTTGTGTCCCTCACGCCTTTTTCGGGAAGTTGTTTGGTTGGTTTCCCTGCCTCACTCTCTCTCCCTCTCATTGCCTCCCTCTCCGTCATTTCCTTTCACCCCCTTCACTCCTTGCCGTACAGGTCTGCGCCAGGAACTTTTGTGATAGCTAAATCTCGTGATTTCAACGTGCCATCACGCTGATTTTGGTATCAAATGTTAGATTACGTCCATCCATGTCGAATAAAATCATAAAACGACTCTGAACAAGGCTGCTTCTCAGATTTCGGCGGCGCTTTGAAGCATTCCTATGTTGAACTGTAGGGCATTCCTCCACGTTGGCTTGTGTCCACTTGACGATATTTTATCAAGCCAACTTTGCTGGCATTCTCGCGTCAGAAGAGGCACCATCCTTCCTGCGTGCGTCTTCCGGCCCCAAGGAGCCAGCAGGATTGCTGGAGAATGCACACTTTCGACCCATTCTCGTTGCGCTCCAAGCCATGTTGAGGTGGAGAATCATGGGACTGGTTTTGTGATTCGGTGCTTTCGTGCTGGGCTTCAAAGTGCGGCGGGATAACTTTGATCATTTTCATTTATACATTGCTATGGTGATCAATTCTGCTCAAAATTTGACATGGCTTCTAGTGGCAAACAATATAATCACACAGTAAAAAGCATCTAATGAATGTTTGTTTTCAGTACTACTTCATTATAAAATAATATATCGATGTTTACATGAAATGTTTATCACCCAAAATTATGAAATAATATTGTTTTTAATTCTGATGAATTTTTAAAATGCCAATTAAAAGTATTTAATTCTAAGGTATGGTGTTATAATGACTGGTTTACGTTAACAGCAAGTTGACGTTGATTTTCCATCTACTTTAAATTAACTTAAAAGTTTGAATTTTGTACAGCATGTCGGTAAGTTGACGGGAGCTTTATTGAAAGGAGATGTACTAACAGAGTTTTTCCGTAGCGAGATAATACAACAGGGTCTGAATAACTAAATAAATTACAATACATATTTTCTTAGGTAAACTAGGCAACCTAAAGTGTATTAGACAAATTTCAACTGAAAAAATCTCAAAACATAATCATCATAGCATCATAATCCTACCTACACATGTGTCAATGCTATTTATTATTTGAGATCTATACTTTTAGGTACCAGAAAATCTTGCAAAACTTAAAGAAAATACTGTATTTAATTATGTTCTATAAATCTTATAATATATATCTCTCTACAAGCCACTAAGACGCTGACAGGACGAGAAAGGAAATAAATTAAGTTTACAAATGTGGAAGTAACTCTCATTGACATTGGTATTCCACGAAAGATAACTATAGATGCACTGAAGCACGGAATCAAGACATCCCCTAACTACGCATAGCAATTAAACCGAACGGAATGGAAGCTGTTAAAAAATACCTAAAGCAGCAAAATGTGGACATCGGGAGAGAAGAGTAGGCAAAAGGATTTCAAGTATTGAGTCAAACAGTGATATTAGAGCATTAATTATGACTATAATAACAACATTGAATACCCTAGTGTTAAATATAGTTAATTAGTGTTTTTATTTGCGTTTAAATATGTTAAAACAGCAAATAACTAAATAGAAAGATCGATTTTAAAGTTAACTACTTCGCAAAGAACTTATTCGGACTTCATTTGTTCTCAGTACATTTTTCGCCAAAGGTGACTCTAGGGTCGATTCGGGACTTGAGAAGTCCCCTTCCGAAGGGGGCAGAAGAGCGCACTTTCCCCCTATGAACTTCTGCCCTTCGTTTCGAACACGGCGTAAGTGTGTTTGTGCTCGCTTCGGACCTTAATCTGTACCCTATTCTTAGTTCGCCGGACGACCCACACAGCTGTGAGTCCCCACTCTGTAACTAACCGTACACAGTATTATTTTAATTTTAACATCTAGGTCATGTTACAACAAATTAACGTAAAACGTAACCAGTTTTCAAGGCCTAACACCAAGAATAAAACTTTAGCCTTGTCCCTTAATGAGGAAAGGAACATTGAATAGCTGTGAAAGTTCCATAAGTGTCCATGTTTGCGTGGAACAGACGCCGATACCCTTACAGTAAGGAAAGTGATAGTCGACCACGTGGATACACTGTCCGTAGCCGCGGAATGGCATTCAAACTTCCCGCACCTCAGCTCTCCTATCCGCGGCGTTGCCATTTTTTCGGCCGGTGACCCAGTGCTCACAGAATAATTTAGAACAGTAAGTACTACCAATACTCACAAAATCGATATTTGTTATCGTAGAGCCTATATAAAGACGTACATAATCGCATACTTACCAGGGCCTCGGTGGTTACTACTATTAGTTGCTACGTGACCTATTTGTTAAAGTTTAAATAATAAAATATTACGAGGTGCAGAAAGTTTGAATGCCATTCTTTGGCTACGGACAATATCTTTAAGTGGCCACCTTTCGCCTTCTTGCATTTAGGGGGCCTTCGTAAGTCGGCGGCGGAGACGGACGGCGATACCAATCACCCACGACGGATCATGTACCCCTTCACCAAGGTGAATAGAGAGAATCCTTTTCCCCTTCATTTTGTAAATTATTTGCCAGAGGATGGCACAAGTTGTTGAAACCTAGGTCGTAGTAAAAAAAATCAAGTGGATTCTACAAATTTGGTGCTCATTTTCCTCCTTGAAGGATCGATTCCACATCGTTAAGGAACTGATAATTTCTTCTCGGGTTTCCCACCGGGTTAGGATCTTCATGATCGCCGACGTTTCGACAGATGAATTTCCTGCCATTATCATTTTGATAATGGTGTGCCAAAATTCCCCCCCCTCGAAACCTCGAGACTCGAAAATCCTCGGAGACTCTGCGAGAAACACTCTTTTTATACTGTCCGCGCTGGTGCTGACATCTTTTTCCACGTTCGAGTTGACCTGCGGATATTCCCACCAATCGAACGTGTGATAACATTTCCCCACTTCACCCCACTCCTCCACTGGCCAGCTGTTTCCCCTCCTGCGCTGGCAAAGTGTACCGCCATCATAGCAGCTCTCTTTGCAATTGACCGCGCCGATGAAAGGACGTGACGGCTTGGTTCCACTTGTGATCGTCTTGCAAAGACAAGGCTAACGGTATTTAGCCTACGGGCTTGTGTTATAATTGTAAATATATAAATACTGTCATTGAAGTTATTTTAAACTAGCTAAGGTTGTTTTCATTGTTTTTTCTCTCGTTACACCCACCAAAAATCAGTCAATTCGTTCGCGACGTCAAGTTTCACGGGCTTGCGTTGCAATGGTTGGAAAGTCTTGTACCGAAATGTCGGCGATAATGGAGAGCCTAACCCGGTGGGAAACCTGAGAAGAACTTAGCAGCATCATTCACCGGGAAAGCCTGAAATCATACATCGTTAAGGTAGATTGAGCAAGATATTTTAGTAGTCGTAATATTGGACATATTCGAATTTGATTACTTAATTTCAGCGTCTGTAAGAAGTATGGAGTAAATAGTGAAATAACAATGGTTCATTAATAATGGTAATTAAAATAATAATGGTAATTGATTACATTTTATAAATAGTTGGAAAAACATACAAAGTCGTCTGTTTTTTGACGAAGTCTATCTATTAGAAATTCCTAACTTTTTCAATATTCTCTCTCTGGAGCGCACATCTGTAATATATCCCATGCAAAACAGCTCATATAAAGTAGTTCAGCAAGAGGTTGGTATTTTGATACCATTGGACGGATGAGAGTTTCATAAAATTTAAAATGAGGTCAAATTAATCAAACTCTATGTGAAACGATATCTCGCTAAAACTACCTTACACCTGATGCAGTTAATTTATTCTATAGGCTTGGATGCAGCATTTTGATCATATATTTCCCTCTACCATCTTTCGCCCTCATGTCTCTGTTATCTACTTCGGTTACCTAATTTTTGCACTCTGATATTTTCTCCGCGTCGCTATTTGAGAGAGGGGGGGAGGGATTGGTGTTGAAAGGGGGAATAGGGATGAGGGAAAGGAAGGATATTTACTCTCGCCTGAAGATAGAGTGAGAGCCGAGGTGAAATTTGAAATGGAAATGCAGATGCTGTATTTCCAGGGCGCCTTTTCCCATCTCCGACGTCCTCTTCCAAGACTCTCTGCTAATGTATGAGTTAACGCGACACCCCGTTCTGGCGAGCACAGGAGTGGATTGGGGGGGAACTCCCTCCCTCTTTCAGAGTTATTCCCCCTTCGCCTCAATGACTTCAGGACAAACTTCCCCCCTCCTCTGTTCAACCTTCATCCCGCTCTTTAATCAAAAGAGTATGCTGCGCGATTCTTTCTCCCGAGGCTTCATTATTCACGCCCGGTTGAGAAAACGGCTCTTGAGTATCCGTTCTCCATTTTCGCCTCTTCCTTCCCTTTCATTACATTTTTTTCTTCACCAAGCTCGTTTTTTTATTATCATCTCTTGCCCGCGAGAGAATAGGAAGAAAATAAAAGAAGGAAGACGGACAGACTTATATATCCGAAGGGAACACGGGGCTGTGTGGAGGTTTTGGGTTTCGTATTACACAATTCTCGCCCCGGAGCGATTCCTGAGGAGCAATTACGATGTGTTTGGTTTTTTCCTTTTTTTTAAATTTTTTATTCAACCGACTTGCCCCAAATTTTTCCTCTTACTCGCGAGAGCAATTATTGGTACCGTCCAATCTTCCGCACATACCGGCTGCGGAACGTTGAACGTTCTGGCGCCGAGAAAAAATATATATTGCGAAAATGTACTTCTTTTCGGGTAAAAATTCCCATCACACGTATTCGTGAAAAGAGGTGCCATGCAATTTTCTGACGAAAGATTTTCCCGTCAATTATGTCATTAAAATTTTATCGCAAGATAGGAGAAAATCACAGTTTTACATTTAAAAATATAATAATGAATGAGAATGGAATGAAATGGAATGGCATTTGAGTTGTGAATACGACCACCGTAGATTGTAAATTTTGTAGATAAAACATTTTTGGGAAATGTAACGCATAAATGTACTTCCTCTTCGGAAAAAGTTTGCATTAAGTGTATTTATGAAATGAGGAGCCATAGAATTTTCTGACTAAAGATGATCGGCCTTCAAGTATACGATTACCATTTTACCACAATATATTTGAAAACTACACTTTCCATTCTCTAATAAGAATGACAATTATATAAATAATGAATGGCACTCGGGTTGTAAGTACGGTATCTGCTGCGTGCAAATTTCGTAGATTAATACCCTCCCCTTTGAACTAATTTTTCTAATTATTCCTACGCATGTGCATGTTTAAATTTTAAATCCTACATTTATGACTAATAAAAAAAGCACATGATTTCATTGATGATCTAGAAAAAGTGTAATTTCTTTGCCATTTGATGTTTAGCATGAATTTATAGAGTATTTAAATAGATACATACTCGTACATACCAATCACGCAGTTCCTTTTCGGTTTAGGCGTGGTCAAAGAGCTAAGTTCTCGGCGTTAGGCTTCATTTTGGCTTTGAAAACTGGCTTGGATTTTAATACTTTCGTCTACATATCCTTACCAACCACGTTTGCGTCTGCTACATTCATCCATTACTTCTACACACTTAATGACTCCTAATATTTCTCCTATTTATAGTCTCTTTCACCTCATTCATCCGTGGCTTTCTCAGTCCATCCCTTCCTCTCACGCCATTCACTCTACTATCATAAATATGTATAGTTATTCGACTATCATCTATTCATTCAACAGGGCCAAACCAAGGAACATTACGAAACAGAAAATACTAGGCATAAAATATAGGAATTTGAACGAAACATACTTTTTCAGGGGAAACATTGCGTCTCTTATTTTGTTCAAGAGGGGCTAAATAATTAGACGCATTGCAAAAATGAATCGTCAATGAAAAGTTTTTGCAAAGTCAGAAAAAATCAAACTCCATTTTCAAACGTCTTTGTGGCGTAAATATCAAATCTTATCCAAAACTTAGCTTTGGGAAGAACTCCGGTTTAAGAATGAGAATTTAAAGTGTGTCAATGTTAACCACGAATTATGTTTCCGTGTGTGGCGTAAATATGAAATCTTATCTCAGTATTTGCTTTGGAAAAAATTCTGGTTTAAGAATTAGATTCCATCGACATGTACTAGGAATGTTAGTTATGCATTTTCTCATTTGTACCTATTTTCATGGAAAATGTTTCCCTTGGGTGCCACAATGATGATTAATATCTACCTGCACTCATAACATTGATGAGTAAAGCGTTTAGATTTCCTTAGAATGCAAGAAATTGTACTTTTACGTCTGTACCAAAAATACTTTATTTTGTTAAAAAATGTTTTGGAACTGAGATCTGAGTGCACGCATCTCTTATGCAAATCACATTCTACAAAAGTACATTAATTGTTTTTATAAAAATATTTCTAAATTGTTTTATACGTGCCGTCACCTTCGAGATTCCGATTAACCCGAACGGAAACGGCTAAGTTTGTCATAGCGCTATTCATAAAATCCATAATCATGAAGTAAGTTTCATCAAAATGTAGGTATGCTTTGATGTCGCACGAGATGGGAAAATTCATGAATTTGCCGCTGTTAGGCTTTCGGCCTGAAAGAGAATTTGGTTGTGCTGACGTATTCAGTGCATAATTTGTACCAAAAGGACAAATAGCGAAGAGTTTTCCGTAGAGACCACAAGCCTCATTGTAGATAGCCGCTGTTGATTGTAGAAGGCTTCATTTAGAAGAATTTGTGGAATTGACCATTGATAAAAACAAAATAAACCGAATAAACAGAAATAAAAAACGAAATAAATAAATAGAAACGAAATTAACCACTAATTAATAAACAATACTATTTGTTTCTATGGATATAGCTGATTTTACAACAAATGATTGCACACAATCTTTCAAATTCTGCTCCAAAATGAAATAATGTCGCCAATACACTCAAATGTACGATATGAGTTATGTACATCTACATCTCATAGCCGCCGGTGGTAAAGATGGAGAACTTCCGCTTTTCTTCTTAAATAGTGGAAGTGATCTCTGGCAGGGAGAATGGTTGAAGAATATGCGCGCAGAAAAACCAATCAGTGGTCGCGTTCCATCAAGAGTGTAGGTGGCTGGGGGCATAGACCATGAATATAGGTTTTACCTATATTCAAGGTCTATGGTCTGGGCGGTTATCGTGATAAAACGATCGCACATTTTAATAACTTTTCAAGTAAGTTGAAAAATATGCTTGGACCACATTTAACTTAAGTACATCTGTTTATAAGGTATAAATTACCATGCATGCAGTAATGTAAACGATGCAAGAATTACCTTAAACATTTTTGACCTTATTTAAAGCATTGCTGTTACTTGGATTTTCGATGCGAAATTCGAAATTTAAGCAAAATTCATATCTAAATACGCTATATTTACTCAGAATTAAACCTTGATATTTGTTAGCATTTATTATAAAAACATGAAATGTATTATTTCGCACTTAGGAGAAAATATCGAATTATTAATTGAATTATTTCAAAATATATGTCATATGCCACCATGAAACGTGTTAAAATAGCATTCAATCGCCAAGAAACCGAATCGGTAACTTTCAATTTTTTCACTCTTATCCACTGTTAATTACTGATAAGAACACGCATGCAAAGTTTCACGCAAATCTGTACACAAACAAAAATCGCTCCAACAAACTTAACAGATTTACAAGGTATAAAATTCTCCAATGGCCGTAATAAATTGACACCACTCGTCAAAAATACGCCACAATTGCTGTGTTGGTTTGCGGGAAAAAATAGGGGGAAAAATCTACGCCAGTGACCAACCACAACCTCTAGTCCAGAAAAACCCCTGTGGTGGTTTACGGGAATGTTACTTCCTCGCCAGGGACAACCACAGACACACACAATCAACCCGAATAGGGATACTTCGCTGGGCTTATGAGACCCTGCTAAGGATGCCTGGGTTACACACACACACACACTCAACCCAAAGAGGGATTCTTTGCCGGGCTAATGAGACCCAACTAAGAATGCCTGGGTTATGAACACAAACACACTCACAAGCACTCAAGAACTCACTCACTCACACACTCAACGGCCCAACTTCTTGGAGAATCTAGCTCAACAGAGCGTTGTCAAGAAACGGCACAAAAACAAGAAAAGACGAGGGTGTGCGCCGGATACGCGTATTTTGGCCACAAGGTGGCCCTCTTCAGCGAACTGAAGGGAGAAATCACTTGCATCGCAAGGTTGTAAGTGGATCGGAAGGAGGACAGCCTAGAATAAATAGGAAAATGAAGAAAAGGGAGAGAGGGATGGGGAATCAATGACGTTGGGTTGTGGGAGAGGAAAGAAAGTTATTGGTGGGGAAGGAGTGGGGGGGAGTTGAAGTCCGCGACCGTTGAAGTGAGTACGGGGGGAAGGGGAGAGGTGGGGGAGGTGAGAAGGGAAAGGAAACGAAGTCCGTGACAGTTGAGTAAGGGGGGGGGGAGGAATGGGGGGAAGTGAAGTCCGTGACCGTTGGTAGAGAGCGGTCAACGTTAAATATTTTTTAAATATTATAATTTCAAAGAAGGAGGTCAACGTTAAATATTTTTTAAATATTATAATTTCAAAAAGAAGGAGCATCTACTGTAAAATAGAGAAAAGTGAGGAGTAAGAAATAGGTCCTTTATCGCTATTCACAATGTTTCTCCTGAATTTGTGTATGTATAGACTTTCATAAGCGTCAAGCAAATGATTAGGTGTTTGTTTGATGAGTTGAAGGTTGTTTTCTGAGGTTTCGTGTCCTGTGTTGAGTAAGTGTTGTGCGATACTGGGTTTTTCGGGTCTGTTATATTTGAAATGGGCCATGTGTTCCTTGAATCTAGTTTTTATTTTTTCTGCGTGTTTGTCCCACGTAGGAAACATCACATGAGGAACAAGATATTTGATATATGCCGGACTTATTGGATGTGTCGATCTTGTCTTTCGTGTTCCCCAATAAGTGTTTTAGTTTGTTGTTACTACTAAATGAGATCTTTGTGTTCAATGTTATGTATATATTTTCAAGGCCTTTAGTTATTTGTGGGTGGTAAGGAAGTTTAATGAAGCGGTAGGACTCGTCATTCGTGAGTGTGGTGGAATTCTTTAAGATTCTTTTAAATTTGTGTTTCTTAACTATATTGTCAATCATAGACTCCTTAAAGCCGTTAAGTTTAGCAATCCGTTTGATATTATTTAATTCTTTTGAATAATTACTTTTTTCAAGTGGAATATTAACAAGCCTGTGGACCAGAGCATGAAAAGAAGCGAGTTTATTGCTGTTATGCACAAAGGAATCACGGTGAATGTAATTATTGGTGTGTGTAGGCTTGCGGTACACGTCATAAGAGAGTTTGTTACCATTTCTGGTCAGAAGCAGATCTAGAAAAGGGAGTTGGTTGTTATCTTCTATCTCGTGTGTGAACTTAATGGAAGGAAATAAACTGTTTAAATCACAAACAAACTGTTCAATTCCATATTTGTGAGTGTCGAAAATGGCAAATATGTCATCAACATATCTTAAATAAACAGTTGGGAAGTAATTAAAGGTTGATTGTGTGTGTCTGTGGTTGTCCCTGGCGAGGAAGTAACATTCCCGTAAACCACCACAGGGGTTTTTCTGGTCGAGAGGTTGTGGTTGGTCCCTGGCGTGGATTTTTCCCCCTATTTTTTCCCGCAAACCAACACAGCAATTGTGGCGTATTTTTGACGAGTGGTGCTAATTTATTACGGCCATTGGAGAATTTTATACCTTGTAACTTTAAGAGGCCGTAGAGCTCACGTTCCCTAGTTTTAAACTTAACAGAGTACCTAATTTACAGTTATTCACAGAATGTTGGCACGAGCATACAATTCCAATAATTTGCATGAAATATTTTTAAATTATTTTACGAAAAAAATCACCGAGAGACAAGAGCTTAATAAGCCGGAAAATACCACCGAAGAATATATTAAGATACTAAGATATTATTTAAGATATTTAGTTAAGACGATATTTTCGCCTTGACCTCTCACTCAGCCACATATATCTCAGATCACGGCTGCAATAGATACTCAACATTCGAAAGTGCCAGACATTCAGAGAATTTGACCACCAAACATCATCTTTCGATGTCATGCCATTTCGGCTAGCATGCGATCTAAAGCGATGTGCGGCATTCGATCATAAAAAAATAATTGATATTATATGCTATGCTTGCATCAGAGTCTGAAAGTCACTTCGCCTACCATTACGTTAGTATTATCTGCCATTTCAAAACCTTTTAATTTCCCAATTACGCACCAGCCGTACGCACCGACGCGATGTACCTACGCCTGTAGGCCCAAAACGCCGTGAAAACGCAGGTCGTTTCAGCTGTAACTCGTAGTTCCTAATGCTGCCGATCTTACGTCGGTTGGCGCTTGCATTGCCGGAGAGGAACACTAAATATTTATTTGTTAAAATAGGTCGTTACATATATGCAATTGGCCTGGTGGCAATGGTCAAGACTATAACATAAGAAATGAAGTTGAATAAAATCAGTACAATATACTCATTGTGAAACTCATGACATACACACACAAGCTTTTAAGTTTCCGTGAAGGCTTCCGCGGAGTCTTTGGCTTGGAGAGACTTGGTTTTCGGGTCTTCCTCCACGTCTATCCATATTCATCTGGACAATATTTCGCCGGCGTTCCAGCTGGCTTCTTCAGGTCCGCTGAAGTGTCGATGCAGTCTTTCGTCCGTCTTTTTATGCTCTTCCGTTTGGGCGCCTTTGGGCAGAGGTTTGTTTCCATGAGTAAGCGATAGTGCAGCCGTCTTCTCGGTTGAATTTATTGGGCATTTTCGCTATTTCAAAATAGCGAAATTCGAAATAGTGAAAACGCTCAATAGCTTCAACCGAGAAGACGGCTACACTCTCGCTTACTCATGGAAACGAGTCTTCAGCGGAATGGAGCAATCAGAACAAACCTCTGCCCAAAGGCGCCCAAACGGAGGAACATAAAAGGCAGACGAAAGACTGCTCAACACTTCAGCAGACAGAATGCTGGCGAAATATTGTCCAGAAGAATATGGATAGACGCGGAGGGGGATCCGAAAACCCAGTCTCTCTCTCTCTGATCTTGAAGTTACTCAGCACATTATTTAACTTAACTGCAATTTCTATATCAGACAAATAACTTTTAAACCACTCCAATGAAGTTCCTCTAATTCCTATATTCTGCAGATCATCTAATAATAGCTCATGATTAACCGTATCAAATGCTTTTTTATAATCTATAAAAGTAACAATTACATAGTTGTTCTTATCAAGACTGGAGTTCACTATGTCCGCAAACTTTTCTAATGCATCTCTTGATCATGCAATCATGAAATATTCGATAATCGACACTTGATAATTTACGATATTGTGTGATACCCCTCAAAATTTGGCGTGCTGTCTCATGTGCAAATATTCTATTTGAAATACCATTGCGTTGGCGGCTGAATGGGTTCTCCACGAGTATATCATGCGACATTCTATTTGTAATATCGAAGGTAATGGAAAACAACTTTGATAAACTAAACATCAATATATCGCATGGTATATTCGATACATCATTCAAATCACATTTAAATAATGAGAGTCGAATTTCGCATAGCCCTTGAAGGGGCTGACTCCGCCTTCCTCCTAAAGACTTCTTTTTTTAATTTCCCCGTATTTACACTTTCCCTGCAAATTTGGCCTCCCCTCGATTCTTCACCTCCCTCACCTTGTTATATTCCCCTTCATCCCATTCCCCAACTTTCCATTATCTTCCCTTCTCGCCCCCTACTTTGCCCGCGTGTATCTCTCCGCCCAAATTGGGAAAAATTGATATCTTGTTCCACGATCTCTCTCGCGTCATTGTCGGACGCGAGCTGCCGTCAGCGTTGCCAACACTCTCGTGGAGCAAACGGACGGGCTCCCAGTTTTCGAACACGACCCGAGTTAAGGAGGATCCATCACGACCGTGTGGGTCTTAACTAATGCTAAATTTCTCTTTTCAGATTATTTTTTATTAATAATTCTTCTCTCACTGGTGAAATTACTTTGAAATTAAAACAAAAAATGAGATACGCTATATGCTGATTATCCCACATAAATTATTTGAAATTACTCTTTTCGAGACCGATTGCTAAGAGGAGAGAAATGAGAGAAAGTGGATTCCTTCACCTATCTCGGAAGTGCCATCACGTGTGACGGAAGAAGTACTACGGACATCAAGCATCGAATAGCCCAAGCTAAGAAAGCGTTCATGGTGAAAGTGAAACTATTGTGCTCAAAGCAGGGATGTGATCCGAAAAGGAACTTCACATTTAGTGCCGGACCTTTAGAGGCACCGGAACTCGGAGTCCGAGCCTCGGCGTCGGAGGCGACCCAGCACTTCACCGCGGGTGGTTTATGGCACCTACTGACCAGTTACACTATGTTTTATAACTTCTAAAGGTTAAACATATCGCAAAATAATGTTCATCTTTGTATTGCACTAGTCAGTAGTCACGCTGAAGAAAATTGTTTTTTAATCGCAGTTAGGCGATAGTTATTAACCATTTTATGTGCTTAAGTAATTAAATGTACATTAAAATGGTAAAGCACTTTAGCATAACTGATAGTTTCGTGCCTCCCAGATACGGCTCTTAACGTAAAGTGCCTTTTCGGATCATATCCCTAGTTCATAGTAGATAGGTTTACGAACGAGGAAACTGTATGTGTAAACATTCGTGTGGAGCGTGGCTCTTTATGGATAGGGAATTGGAAAAATTGGAAAGCCATTGGAAAAACACTCCAGAAAAGATTATAAACTTTCGAAACCTGAAGTTGGAGGAGAATACTGAGGGTTAAATGGACGGATTTATTATGAGGCGAACAAGTTTACGGAAGAGTAGAAGAGGAGAGGAGAGATATGGAACACTTCACATAAAAGACGTACCAGATGTAATTGACGTACCCTTAGGCACAATGGATTTGAAAGGAATAAAATTGAAGGAAAAATGCAGTGAATTCCCAAGAGAGGATAAATACATAGACGAAATAAAGAAGTAGGTAAGTAACCTAAGTACAGTAAGAAGTAAGAAGAACCACCAGAGATTAAGGGAACTAGCATTAGATAGGGGAGGATGGAGGGCTGCAGTTAAACAATCTCAGGGTTGAACGACCAATGATGATGTTATCCAAATGCAGCGCCATTTCTATTGAATTACCACATTTTACTTCAATTATTGCTGAAATTTGCGAATAGAAAAAAAGTAGATGTTCAAGTGCTTATTTTAAACATTTAAATGGTGTTAATATTAGAGAAAAAAATACTATTCTTCCCATGTTTCACTCATTCTCGCAATTAACGCTATGTAAAATCAAGGTCAAATGATGTTGCTGTTAATTATATGATTTGGATCTTTCTATCAAATAGAGCACACTTGGGCTATATTGCGCAAGGAGGTTTTAATTAATTGTTTTTCTAGCTTTTGCGTTTCTTTACTTTTGCGTTTCTGGTCTCAAAATTATGTAATTAAGATAATAAAAATATTGTGGGGTAATGAGTTGAAGTTGGCTGTATAAATATGGCCAACGGGATTACTCCCACATTTATTGCATTAACAAAATTAAATGAAACAAGTAATAGAAAAAAGGGAGGCACGTTGGTTTCATCTAATCTGGCAACTCCTCACGACCTGGGCAGCTCCGTTACGTAGGCTGTGCTGGTGGACGAAGAAGCGAGAGGTTGAAAGCAGTGGGTTAGATAGCAAGGAGGTAGGCAGCAGAGAAGCGTACATACAAAGTAGCAGGCAGAAGAGAAGCGTGAATGCAAGGCAGCAGGCAGTAGCATGTAAAATGTAAATTCACCTTTTTTATAGAATGAAATTGCGGGTATTTATATAGTTATATTCTTTCTAAGAAGAGAGTGAGCTGGTCGTCTCCGCTGATTACGAAGAAGGCTAAAAACGGCTCACCAGTGCCACCCGAGAGAAACAACAAAAGTAATAGATGAAGAACATACCATACCATGAAGAGGACACGTTTGTCTATGAGTAGGCATAATATTAATTAAATTTTGACTGAGCATATTATGTGGAATCGCCATAAGTATTATTTAACTTAGATCGTAGGCTTATACGGAGTTCATTGTTGAATATCTTCATTTATCTCGTCTTCTTCCGCGTCTTCTGTTGGTTGGCGAAAACAGTCTCGCTGGCATTTCTACCAGAATCTTCGACCTGTTATCGCGAAAGTTAGTTAGTTGGTCGTCGAAACTGTTTTCGCCAACCAACCAACAGACACGGGAGAAGACCTGGAAAATGAAAATATTCAATGAGTGTTATTTTTTTCTTTGCATTTTTAGAGACTCTAGTGTATATAAACCTTGGAAAAATTGAAATTGAATTATAAAACACATTCGGTAAGAGAGGCAGTACCATACCCCTATGGTCATTTGATATGGGATCCAATTCGCGTTCTATTATCAAGAGTAAACAATACTTCGAAATTACACACGTAAGATTTATTTATGACCAAGTTTGAGCGCATGTCATCCGTTGAAAATACACGTTAATTTTTCATCTCATGAGGACACTATATGCGTTGAAATCTGGTCGCAAATAAATTTTATGTGTGATTTATAACATTAATTTAATCAAACATCAATTCCTTCCATCAAGTAAAGCTGGCAACTATCTCGTATTCTCTCATCAATACTTAGGGATACCTCAAATGTTTTTTTTAATGACCGGAAATATATAATAGAATAAATATTTTAGGTATTTTACAATGTTAATTTAGCACTTTCAATAAGGAGGATGCACGTTTATTCTAGCTAATTATAGCAAGTAATTTATCATCATCATTATTAATTGCCTTTGATGCCAAGTAGGGATTTTTTCCGCACCAATATATTCTCTCCATTTATCACGGTCTCTTGCCTCTTCCTCTATAGCCCAGATTCCAGCACAATCTTATTTCACCTGGTCCCACCATCCGCGCCTAGGATTTTATAATTTCATTTACTTTATATGTTCAAATTCCTTTGATGTCACCGGTCACATTTTGAATAATGTGGCACCTTAAGGATTGCAATTAGAGCAGTAGGTGGACAGAATATTAAATTCGTTATTGATACTTTGATGAAATATTTTTAGCCCACCTTGCTCTTACGTGAGAATAGCTTTTCGTGGGCATAGATACTTAAAGATACTAGCTTAGAAAACCTTATGTATCAATATTGTAAGTTTACATGAATAATAAGAGCATGGATTCTAATAGAAACCGAGAAGAGAACCGGCAGTAAAAATCACGACTTTTGCCAAAATTAATCTCTTTTTCATCCAGAAGAAATTGAACTTGATAAGGAACCAGTTAAAATTCCTACAAAAACAAACAATCTTGTTTTCGCATAAGTTGCGAACAAATATGCTTTGGTATATAGATAGATATAAATAGACTTATGTAAAGGTAAGAATTACACTGAATGCGTTATGGGAACAGGTCTTCAATTTGTTATATATTAAAAAAAATTAAAAGTCTTCCTTGTTTTTTATTCCTGTGCGTTCACCCGAGGTATTATGAGCAAATTTAACATGAAAATAATTTTTTCACCTCCCTAGTTATTTATCTTAATGAATAGAACTATTTGATTATTGTCGCAAAAGGTCGGTGTGTGTAAATTTGTATTCTATAATATATTGCTGAAAATCCAAATTCATCAGCAGTTGTTTAGATGTGAGAGATGAAATGGCTGTTTGTTTGAAGTTATTGGCATTTCAGGTAGGTAAAATATTATCCTCGCGAACCCAGTGTACACGTAGAGTAATTACATTTATTGCCTACGAAAAGTAAGTATTTGATTGCATTTTGCTTCACCTCGTGTGTATATATGATGGTCATTGCTTGTTGACCGTTATGTACGATATATATTTTGTTTAGTGCTACTGTGAATTAACCTCGCGCAGCCTATCTTTCTCTATAAAGTGATTTTGTTATATAATTGGCAGCGTTTCCACAAATTCCGTTGAGTTTCATAGCGCTTCTTTGAGTCATATTGAGCTGGCCCCATATCCCATAATTCCGCGTGTGGCGACTACCAAGTAAAGATCCCTTGGCGAGGAGATTTTTCCGACTGGATGGATCATTTGGTTGAAAATCTGCGACGTCTGTGTGAAAAAAAGTAATCACCAGAGTTACCCCCTGTGACTGATCTCACTCAATTTTTCGGAACTGTTCGGTTTTACAGAATCCAAATGGAGTTAAATGGAGTGGAAAATAAACACGGATTTTATACGCATCATGTGAAGCAGGCGGCTTATAACAGTTCTCAGTGATTCATTCGGCTACCTTTTTTTTTTCACGGGAACAAAATGCAAAACACAAAAAAATAATTCTCAGCGCTTCGTAAACGAGTGACAGATGGAAGGGTGCGTCGACTGGATTTCATTTGCTTCAGATTTTTCGCAGTCACTTGTCCTGAAGCATTCAGCCCGTCTACTTGAATGAGTTCCCGGGAAAAAATGACGGCCGAATTTCGCTCAAAAAAGATTACCATTGTTTAGCAACTCTTTTAAGGGCTTGCAGTTCGAGCCAACTAATTCCATAATTCTTGCACTCAGCCTATTCCTAAAGATTCATTTTATTCAGCAAAAACTTTCCCAACCATATCTATTGACTTCTAGTTTACCTAATGTTGTACAAGTGTTATCTAATCTTGGTAGTATTGAGAGTGTTCTAGTGGAGCTAAAATATGATATTAATTTATCGTTCAATCCAAAGATTGATTGACTGCAGCCCCCCATCATTCCCTTTCTGATGCTAGTTCCCTTAATCGTGGTAGTTCTTCTTATGTACCTCCTTTTCTCTTTATTTGGTCTTTGAATTTATCCGTTGGCCATCCCCTTGGGACTTTTCTCTCTGTTTTTCCATATTTATATAATTTTCCTGATTATATTCCTCACAAACCCATTGTGCCTCTATGTGTGCCCAATTCATCTGGATCTCCTTTTCAGTTTAGTGTTCCATATGATCCTTTCCTCATCTACTTTTCTGTTTACTTTCTAATTTTATCCATCAATTTGATCTTTAGCATTCACCTCCAGTACCAGGTTACGAAAGCTCCTAATTATTCATTGCATATGTTCCAGGGGTCCATCTGCCCTTTCGATTCGAGTCTCATGCTCCACGCGAATGTTTTCAGGTACGTACCGTTACTTCGTCAATAACCTTATCTCCTTGAAGCATTGTAGTTGCCTTCAGATATGGTAAGAAAATTATGAATAAGATGAGAATATATTCCATTTTACTTTGTGAATATCTGAAAACCGACTAAGTATGGTTTCTGCGCAACGTTCCACTTACATTCCAGGATGTTTCCCACGATGAGTTAGCAGACCTATGTTTACAGATATATATACCAAAATTTGAACACGGAAGGGGAAGTGGTTGCTAGTCAGCGTGGTTGTGGAAGGGATGGAAGGTTGGTGAAAATGGGAATTATTAAAGAAACGGTGTTCAAGGTTAAGTTACATACACTTGGGAGGCGAGTGATCTGGGAGTGGGTTGTATGCGAACATTGAGGAGAGGTGAGCGGGTATTGAACAGAATCATTAAATAAGTGAAATGGTGCGGAGGTATTCACAATTTCAAATTGGATCAGAAAACCCTGCTTCTTCTCATCTAGAGTTTATATCTTTAACGATTCAAACAAGTAACGCCATAGACATTCTCTAATATAATATATGATATTTGGCTTCTCAGGAGTTGTATCTTGCCAGTATGCCATCGGTTTAACCATGTTTAACACTCCCCGGAATGTTATTCCTGGGACTAACTCAAGTCAATAAAACGACGCTATGTAATATACATGCTCTTTCATTGAATGCGCCCAACGAGCCTTCTGAAACCTGCTTTATACCTAGTTTTTCTAGAGGATGAGTACTACAGTAAAGGTTTTATACTAATTCTGTAGTATTCTAATGTAGTAGACACAAATGGCAGGCTACACTGCCAACTTAAGTTAATTTAACTTGAGTGGGCGGGAAAGTCATCAGTGCGTTCCGTGACAATGTTTATTGTCCGAACTAAACTAGGTGAAAATACTCTATAGTTGTTCGTAATTCGGGAGTTCCCGAAAAAAACAGAGCCGTACAGAAATGTCTAGGTAAACAAACAATTGCGATGGAAATAAGGCGTGAATTTGTCTAAAAAGTTATGGAAAAAAACCCTTCCCAATACCATTTTGTAGGGGATTGAGTTGGTGAGTTAGCTTGAGCTCTGACTTTTCAGAACCACAGCTCTCACTTAGGGTGCAATGTGGAGAGCATCTGATTGAAATGAAAAACTTTGTAAATTCCACATAAATAAAATGTAATAAATTAGAAGGCTATTTAAGTTTTTTATGTGGAATTTAAAAAAGTTTTTTATTTCAATCATGAAGCTATTCCATAAATCTACGCCGGAAATCATTTAATCGGAGAGGATCTCAATGTTAGTTCTCCGTCCGACAAATGGTATGCTAACGAATGGATCATTTTATTTTTTTTTAGTGTAATTCCGACGCCGGATTTTTATCAACCCTTCCTCCTTTTCTCATTTTGATACTTCCCTTACCAATGCCTCCAAGAATCCACAGTGGCACAAATGACACCAGTTGTCTGTAGTCTCCCCGAGTTACCAACCCATTAACTTAAATTTTGTATAGACTTTCTCGACATCTTTATTTATATCTTATTTCATTTCGGAGAAGATGGGTCTCGGTTAACAATAGAAATGTATAAAATCGTAATTCACAATGGTATAATTTCTTTTTCAGGGCTACAATGGTTTCACAGAATTAAAAAAATGATTTTATTTGTATTTGATACAATATTTTATCAAAAAAATCCACAAAAAGCATTAAGCTTTGAGTGATTTTATTTTTGGAAACGGTGATTATTTTTTTCCAGTTTTATACTTAAATAATTTTTATGGAGAAGTTTTCTTTTTGTAATTACTTCATTAGATGAATGAGTTCTAATAAAATGTCACTAATTTTAGTAGTTACAAGAAATGTTGCTATTAAAACATTGAATAGCAGTAGATTTCACATAGTCTTTCGATTAACGTATTCATTACGTAATACTTTAATGTAATAAAATTGATTTAATAATATATTTACTTGATTTTACGAAACATATTCATAATGAAATGCAAATTTTAAACTGTTGAAAACATCGCCATTTCATAACAAATCATACATTTATCTCATTTCCTAAAATAAGCAGCAATACTTCATTAAAATTATAAGAAAATCTAAAAAAATCACCTACAATTTCAAAATTGAAATCTAACGTTTCTCGTATTTACAATTTAAGCAGTTATATTTTCAAATGTAAATTACGGTTTTTATCAATTCTGCAAATCCATAGCAGCCCTTAAGATGCAATTATACCATTGCAAAACGTCAGCAATGAACTAATATTGATCTATTATTTCCCCAGACCTATCTTCTCCCAAAGAAAAACTGAGTTAAGATTTTGTATTTTGGAGCCGATTAAAACCCAGTCCCGCTCTTGTTTCCAGGAAGTGCTAAATTTTCGATCGCCGTCCTCATCGATCTGTCAATGATCCGACACGCTTGGCGATGGCACGCGGAATTTCCCTGCACTCGTCGAAAATACGATAAGCGAAGACAAATTTGCACACGGCGGCCGGCGCATCGCATTTCCCCAGGATACACCCTCCGCGCTGGGAAAGTAAAGTTTGCATTTCGGAAGGGGCGAGAATGGGAGGGTGGGAATGGATGACGGAGAATAAAAACGAAAAACTTCGCAAAAAAAACACGAAAGAATGAGAGTGTAAACGTGCGTTAAGAGAAGAGGAAATGAAAGGCAGAGACTCAAAAGGATTGACTCCCTCGGGGCTGGATGATGATGGCTAAGAACAATCACGCGTTCACGGAGGCGTGAATTCGACTGTTCAAAGAAGGAGGGGGAGAGTAAAACGTTTTTGCGAGAGATGGTATGTGTAAGGAAGATTCAGCGGCAGCTGCGGAGTTAAATCGTGGGTATGCGGAGGACGAAGGAGACGCTTATTCCATTATTCCCTTCACCTTGAAGGAAAGGAATGCAAAGCAAGGGTTTCCAATAAGGGGATCTACATCTAAATTCCACCGTGCGAGCCGCCATAGGGTTGTGATTTGTAGGGGGAGGGGTTAGAACACCAGTCATATAAAAGAGAAGGGAATCGTAAAAGAATGTGGAGAAAACAAAGTTGAATTGCATATTAACCCTAGACTCAGAAGGTGAGGTTGCCCGTGAACGCAGAGATCAAATTTTTGTTCCTTAATTGAATATATAAAATTATCCATTACCACATCTTCAGTACCTTCTAGGGTTGCCAACTGGGGTATTTTGACCCGGAGTCTCCGGGTTTATCAATGTTTCTCCGGGGTTTCAGATTAATTTCTCCGGATCATTGTCTGGAGTGAAACAAAAAAACTTTAAATATTTCACTTACGCAGATATTCCATGAATTATACGGGAGCATCTCAGAAAATATAAAGATTTTAATGTATAATTCCAATTTCATTGGTTGTTTTGCACGACGACTGAAGTCTTGGTCGAAATAATCATGAGGTCATGATCATTTTTCTGTTACTTTAAGAAACTAGTGCATTCATAGTGCGCTGTCAGAGGAGGGAAGTCACACTCAGTTTTAAAAGTATTGTTTTAATTTAATTTTTATTTAAAACATCTATATTTTAAATTAAAAAGAATATAAACATTTAAATTACGAAGAAGCAAAAATGCTATAATGTACCTTAATCAATCTGTAACTACGTATATAACAGCTGAAAATTCTTGACAACGAAAAAATAGCCGACTATTCAATTTCTCCGGGTTTCTGACCAAAATCTCCGGGTAGAGAAGGTCTTACATGAGGTAACTCTTGTACCATGCCTTCTATATGTCAACCACATAAGGGAAAGGTAGTATCGAATTTCATTCCACGTATCACTCCTATATCCCATTTAATCTTCCA
The DNA here is from genome assembly GCA_963573305.1 of Pyrrhosoma nymphula. Lineage (NCBI taxonomy): Eukaryota > Metazoa > Arthropoda > Insecta > Odonata > Coenagrionidae > Pyrrhosoma > Pyrrhosoma nymphula. The sequence continues at coordinate 61,161,729 of OY754338.1, read as the reverse complement.
ACTTCCCATGCTGGGGCCATACATGACCCTTGCCTTTTGTGTTCCTGCAATTACCCTGTCCGATTCAATTTTTTCAAGTTTTAGTTTGTGCTCGTGTTCATGTTTCATATTTTACTACTTTGTAACTTCTACGGACAATGAGTTATTGGTATCTTTTTTGAATACATGAAGTATATTGATACCTCCTACTCGCTTCAGTGCATTTCTTTCCAGTTGCTAACCACGCAGTCTGAGTTGTAAGTTTGCCATTAATTGACACAGCCTTTTGTGTTACTATGCCTTTTGTGGTATCATATTTTCCCAGACTTTTACTTCAGTTTGCACAATTGGGTTATGCATTATACAAGGAATGTCTACTTGTATTGCTCTAACAACGGAAGAAGATAATTTTCATCACTCTCAGAAATTTTGAATATATTTAAATAATGGGCCCTGCATGAAAAGTTCTATACCTTTATTTAGCCAAAAAACCTTAACACATTGTTTTTTTTTTAATCGTAGATATTTCATTCCTTCAGAAATTTGCTCAGCAGAAATTTTGAATACCGGTTTTCATGCTGCAGTCTCAATAGCACTCTTGATTGCCTAATTACACATGTCACTGTGGTATATGTGGTACACATAATAGACGCAAGTATTGTGTATACTTGCGTCTATCAGTTCTAGAGATATATTTAAAAATGATGAAGGTTATCAGTTGCTGGCTTGAATAAAATCAGAGTGTGATATTATTAATATGGTTATGATCCATGGTATCAAATTAGTAAGAATACTGTGGCTCAATGATGGAGCGAGGAGAGAATTTTAACCAATTGGTGGCTGACAGAGGCGATTATGTTCAAGAGAACAGAAATATAAGCATGCAAAAGCGTCAGAGGAAATAATGCAATGCTCTTCGTCAAGCCTGGTGTACACTTAACATGATGTTGAATCCTGAACATGTACCATGAAACCCAAACTCGTGCAAGCTCGTGACATTTCGTTCCGCCGCGTCAAATAGTCTCGTGCACCCACAGAAAGGCTAGATGTATCCCTCCGCCACCATATTAGTAAGTACTATTCAGCCCCTAGAATTAGAATCAAGTGGAATATTGCAGAGATTATTTTGGTGTTTGGGAGTGTGATGGCATAATTTATATGCCTCTTACAGGAACTCTTCACTCTTATGAAAATGGCGTCAATTAATTTCAATTCAATTCTAATCGAATACGATGATTTACAATTATATCGAAATTTCTGATTTTCGATTTCAATCGAATGAGATGAGATTTTATTTGAATTGAATGTGATAATTTGTTATTCGATTAAAATGTTTGATGATTCGATTTGAATTATTCGATCGAGTGTTTTTCTCTTCGAATCGAATTGTTTTATTTTCAATTTGCATCTGAGAGTTTTAATCAGGAATATTCTGAGGTTACGGGTCTCTGTGACTTACATTTAGAATCATGAAGCCATTAAAGAAGCAAACTTATGGAAAAACTGTTTTTTTAAGCTAAAAAACAGCTAAGAATTTAGTCACGAGTCTGCCAAAGATTATTAAGAGAATTAATAATCTTTGGCAGACTCGTGACTAAATCTGCATCATGCATTATTATCAGCTCCTTTTTATTATTTCATTAACCCTGAACTAGACCTTCCAATAGCTTTGGCATACCTTTTCGCTCTTAAAGGTCGTATGCAAGCTCATCTGATCCTAATTAAAAAAGAAAAAAGAAAAAAAAAACAATTCTCAGTGCCAAGTTATTTTAAAATCTAAAAAAAATCTAGGCTCCTCGCATGTTTTAATTTGATTTTATAAATTATTTTGACTACTGCTGAAGTAACCACGCTTTATATCTACGTATGTGACTTCTTTTTTTAATTGCGCAATAATTCAATCTATATGTTTCACTTAGATATTCCCAAAAATAACCTCGACGGCATTGTTGTTTTCGTGATTCCGGTGAGTTATTAGATAATAAAGAAGGTCCCCGTTAAATATCAACGGGAAGGAAAAATATCAACACTAATACATTCTAATAAACCATTCATACCTTATTTAGTGTAAAGAATCATTGACTTATTGGATATACACGGAAACTCGACTTTAACAATGAGTATGGTCGGTATGGGGACGATGACTCAAAAAAAGCTAAAATATTGCGAAAAGTGGTTATGTTTTATCAAACATTTAGGAATTTCGACCGGAATACAAAATTCAATTAAAGGAATCAGAATTTTTATTTTATTTTCCTTCTATTGGCACATTTTCCATTAACAGAAACCCACTATTTCTAATTTAAATTTGCAAATAAAAAAAGGTGTGCAGCAAAATGAAGATTCAGTTTAACGTGTATTTCTTGTGTGAAAGGTACTGACATATATGTGTACACTTCCGTGATTTTCATATCAAGATAGTCAATGTGTGAAACTTAACTCTAAATGAAACATCAAAGTGACTTTATCTCACTGGAAACGCAACACCAGGAATCAACTGAATTATCACGTAATTAAATGCGTAATTTACAAAACGAGGAAATTATTGATTACGATATCTTTGAATTCCATTGTATTAAGCTGCATTAAGCATTCTTTTTTTCTCTCTTCGAGGTGCAGATTCGTTGTATAACAATGCTTTTATAGCCTTGAATTATCCACTTCGATCTTTCAATGATGCAAACATTTATGAGGCTCTCTTCCCTTTAAATGAGTGAAAATAGAATTACTACTGCCAATATTAAAGTCCTTTCTTGACTGATATATACATTCTCAATTACAATTAATAAATTGTGAAATTATTCTTTGCTTAAAAGTTTTAAAATTTAACCAGTAGAATCAATTTTCTAGAAAAAATCTGATATTTTGTAAAAATTATTTGATCCCTTAATCATTAGAAAATATTCAACTCGTCTTATTTTCCCGCTACATTTATCACGTCGTTTCTATTCAATGCTCTTGGCAGTAAATTATTATATTATGAAGATGGTATTTCATGTTAATTTTTGAAGTATGAATGATTCAATTAAGATTTTGTAATTTTCAATAAAGAAAAAATGCTGCTTTAATTACTATCTAAGCTTCGATGCTATTTCATCATTTTCAGTCCTCTTGAAACTTGAAGATCATGTAATAACATCAAAGCCAAGGTAGTAATTAAAGTTTTATTTGTGGAAAATTGCAAATCTTTATTCAATCATAATGTTTAAATTCCACTGATATACACTGGAGTCTTCTTAATTAGTTGGAAGAGTGAATTTCAGGACACTTCATGAACTAATGTTGCGCTATGACCTTATTAGGTACCTATACAATTTTCCATAAAACAAGACTTCACTAGTGTATTTGAACACGCCTTCTTATCTCTTCCTTAAATTGTGGCCCACATGAACGTGGTAACGTACTGTTTTCTCCTAGTAGTAGCAATGGTATAGTTTAACGGCATAGGTAACTTCACTCTGACTTGAGAGCCCAGGAAAAAGTTCAACAAAACGTTCATTTGGAGTACATTATTATATGAATACGAAGCATGGACCATTAGCAAAGTGAAAAGAATCAAATTTGAGGGAATGAGAATGTGAATGTGGAGGAAATTGGCGAAAATAAGCTGAGTAGATAGGAAAAATAATGAAAACGATTTGGAAAAAGTAAAAGAAAATAAAATGTTTTTTAAAATAATAGGATTTTACAAAACATATTTGGAGCGTGCTCTTATATGGAAGTATACAAATGCTTTGCATGATATGCATGGATTACAGTATGGATAATGACAGCTGCAACGTAAAAATGATCGGAGGCAATGGAGACTCGGTGATATCGATGAATAATGAAAATAATATGGTCGGAGAGAATCACCAGGGACGCAACGCAAGTATGCACCAATCACGAAGAATTGTAGAGAAAATAAATATAATGAAGAAAAAAAAGGAAGAAGAGAAAAACTTATCGTACCTACACATTTTGCGACGCAATTACCCATTGAAAACAATAATTGAAGGAGAAATGAATGAGAAGAATTACAGAAGCAGACTCCAGGCAAATTATTAAGGATGTCAAAGTAAAGAACAACGTTTGAATGGAGCGTTTAGCTGATCAGAGTGGATTGGAGAGCTGCTGTAAACCAATCGACGGATTGATGGCTGCAATTGATGATGAGAACAATGAAAGAGGAAAACTGAAAGTACATATACTAACAATAAGGCAAAATGAGTTCCTACATGCTGAAAGGTAAAATGGGAAGATAGAAATCAAGAAAATTGGCTAAGAGCTGCATTCCTCAAAGACATGGAGCAAGAGATAGGCATGACATCGAACACACACTTAATGGAAGCGGCGATGAAAAAAGAAACGTAGCTATGACAAGGAATCACCTCTAGAATTTGATGACGGTGAACTAATGAAGAGGAATTAGGGGAAGAAAACTACACAAAAGTTCATGAAATCAACATGGGGTCGAGAAGGGTGAAGGGCCGCAGTAAACCTAAAAAATTGAATTGAAAAACTGATGATGATCATGCTCCATATATACACTGAAATCTTAATCCCTTTGGAAATTAGGTATAAAAATGCTAGTATGATGAATCCACAGTACTAACTCCCTTGGCCATTTGGATCAGAAGAGGCTTTTGCCTCGCCAACAACTCCTCTCCACCAATGTCTGTCTGCTGCTTTTTGTTTTGATTCTGCGGAGATCTATCCTTCTACCTCACTCATGGACGTCTTCGCATCCTCGTATTTCCACACCATATGATCCCATATGTGTTTCAGTACTGATTACTTTTCCCCACTTTAACATGTTAACTATCCATCTAAGATGTATACTTTTGATAATTCCGTATATATCTGGCCCATTATTAATGTCTTGTATCTCTCTATTCTTTTATATTATTATTATTATTATTATACACAAATCGTTACAAGTTGGCTATTTGCCAGGTGGTAACAGTGAAAGAATGAAAGTACATCACTAAATCAGTCATCGAAAATTTAAAATAAACATTGAAATTAGTTTTCCAAAATAAATTTTTTGCACCTATTCAGAATCCATCTCCATAAGTTGGACTGAAGGTAAGACTTAACAGTCTTCAAATTAAATTAGCTTTATTTTCTATGTTCTCGTACAATGTCAAGAGCTCAGTAATAGTACTGGCCTTATAATTGTCTTATACATTTACTTAATTTAGTTTTATTTACTAACAGCTTACTTTTTATCATCCCGCTCAAAACTGCTTGTTTCTGTTAGCTGCCGCCAGACTGCTCTGATTCTCGTTTTCCTCCTCTTATGTCTGTTGGTTAGTATAACGAGTTATTAAAATATTTCCACAATGTAAAATACAAGATCGTCCACTTTAAGTGTTTCGTTTCTCTCATAATATCTGCTGATTCTTATATTAATATATTCTTTCAACACTAATTGTAAAACCACCCACATGCACAATATTATAGATACGCTAACAATATTATAGAAACTATGAATATAAGATTATTTGGCAACTACAAAAATGCTCAGAGATAAAAGAGTTATGAAAAGGAGACTATCTCAGGCTTGACTTTGTGGAATCTTTCCATACTGATAAAAGAGTGAAAAAACTCTGCTATTCCACATAAAATATTTTATTTCACGAAGAAGTTTCGCTGCTCTGCAGAGTCATCAGGTGACATTACAAATATCAGTTGGCGTTTATACCAGGGACGTGATCTGAAAAGGAACTTAACGTTTAGTGCCTGACCAGCGAGGCACGGAACTATCCGTTATGGTGAAGTGCCGGAACTGGGAGGCACCCGAACTCGAAGTCCGAGCCTCGGTGTCCAAGGCAACCCAACCGTTCACCACGGGTGGTTTATGGCACAAACTGACGAGCCAATTTTCAATTTATAACTTCTAAAAGTTAAACATAAATCGCAAAATGATTCGAATTTGTATTACACTAGTAACGCTGCCATTTTTCGTGCTTTAGTAAACCAAGCCAGTTTAATGTAAATTAAACTGGCTTGGTTCACTAAAGCTAAAAATGGTTAATCATATTTAATAAATAATGGTTAATAAGTGATACTAAATAGCAGTCGTATTTTAACCCGTGTACAGTCAACGTCCATTGTTTCTGGTTTGGCCTGGCATTGTTCTCCTTTCTGCTTTTGGTCATCGCCTAGGGGCTGGGGGAGCGTGTGTGGTTCGTTCTGGAACTGGGATTAGGGTAGCATGGCTGCTGTGGAATCACCCCGTGTCACATCCCTTAGAGGTGGCTAGCATGGTATTCCTTAGATGTAGATCCACACACGCTGGAAGTGCCATGCGCGGTATCTCGTAGATATTGATGTATAAAGTGCGTGAAAAAAATTGAGGATAGTGGATGGGGAGGGGAGGTTAAACATGGAATGAATAAAAAAATACAAAACCCTTTCTTGGCCCATCCTGTTCAAGTTTTTTTCCTCTCAATATTTTTCCCTTACACAACTGATTTTTTTTATATACCGGGTTTCTCTGTCACGAGATAAGGAGCATCACTTTGACATCGATTGTAGCGCCGCCGCTGCGCGACGTGGCGGCGGAGAAAGGGAACAATAGCGCAGATACATTAGCGATGGCAGCGCTCGCGGCGGAGCGGTGGGGACAAAGCCTCTGCAGGGAGGGGTAGAAGGGAGGAAAGAGGGGAAGGAGTGGTAAACAAACTGGATATACACTTTTCCCCCTTTACCCCACGCCTTCTATCCTTACTCCGCCAGAATCGCCGCCACCCTCCTCCTTGAATGAACTTTCCATTATAACCCTGGCTGCCAGGGTGATTTAATGGTCTAAAACTAGGGTTACCACTGCGCTCGTAGGGAAGAGAACACTTTTAAAAGTATTTGATCCCATCTTCTGGTACAGCTGCGTTTGTCTGTATCTCAGCGACAACAGTTCCTCCTCCATTACAGGGGCCGTCTTAAGGTCGAATTCGCGTGTCACATTGTGCCGGTATTATTGGAAGGCTAGTGGTGCCGGAAACATTCCTTTACTTGGTCCTGCGTTTTGATTGATTGTTTAAAGGTTGATTCAATTTTAAAAGTATTTAAAGTTGAATGCAGTGGAATGTGCATCTTAGTAGGAGAGAAATAATTTGCTACGTGGAACTGAAAACCAAATGAAGGATTAATAATCCTTCAACAGAAAATGAAAATTAACAGGAACCAGGGATTTTTAGGTGTAAAAATTAGTACTACGCTACAAAATTGTAGGCTGCATCAAGAGACAATCACTATAAAATCAGCTGTTTGAAAAGGAACAGAATTTGATTTTGAAACAGTTAACAGACATGTCATGTAAATATGCTGTGAAACCCTATGTTTTTGTTTAAAAAAAACAGGCAGTGCTCTTTGCCAAATTGAACGCTGCTCGAGATTTGGAGGAACTAAAAGCATCAAAATTCCTATCGACTTATGACCATATCCACTGTTACAACTTGTCACCATACGCGTCCAAGGAATTTTCCATTTCCCAGAAATCATCTCTAAATTTTGACAAAAATTAAAGAAATACGCGATTAAATTCATATACAAAAGTAATTAACGGAAAACCGTTAAGTTAACATCTAAAACTTCTGCAAAGATTTTATTGTGTCACCTGATGCACAACGAACTGCTTTGCGGACTTCTTTAGATTGAGTCTCATGTTGACCCTTGCCCTCGCAGACCTGTGGTGCCCTACCGAAAATTAAGCGGCGGCTTGAAGAGACGACTTTTTTAAGGAACATGGGTTCCAAGGATAGCATTAAGGAGTTGCAGGGGGCTGAATACCATCTTAAAATTTGGCGATTCCGGGATATTTCTACTTCAGGCCTTTGATAATTCCAAAACATTTTTTTCCGATCAGGAAGATGTGTCGAGTAAGAATAATATCTATTACTCGCATTCATAAGATTTTTTCTATTTAGGGAGGCAATCAAAAGATAAGGTAAGTTGTACTATTGTTTTAAATTTATCTTTTAAATTGCCGAAATTTATTTTGAGCAAAAACATTGAAATAAAACTTAAATGGTTCAGTGTAAGGTGGAGGTCACTTAATGACTACCTCTTAAGGTACCGTATATGCGTTTTTTTTAAACGGGTGAAGGAAGTGCTTGGTATGTTGAGTGAGGAGCGGACATTTCTGGGGGAGATTAGGAGAAGGCAGAGTAGGTGGAAGTAGGTTGGGTGAGGGTAAGTAGGTTGTATTTAAAATTTTGGTTTATACTGTGAATGAGTAGGTATTCCTCTGTTCTGCATTACTCTTTTGTTCAAGCCGAAAATATGTACTTCATTTTAAATTTTATGCACTAATGGAGGAGGGGTTAGTTGGGAAAGGGTACTTTAAAGTCTCAATCTCAACCCAATGAGGTCGAATTGTTAATGTTAATTATAATTTATTGACCATCCCTACAATAATTAAACTTTATAGTTTAAGTTGGAGATCCATTAATTAAAACATACCACCCTGTCCGCGCATCATTTCTTCAGTTACCCATGTGATCTCTTTTCACTAGATCACTTTCATGCGAGCCACGTCGATCATTAGAGGAAGCGAAAATTTAAATCATATTCCAATTTGATGGTGTGGTAGCTAATAGCTGACATTTGTTACATCCTCATTTCCTTCGTGTTCGCATCTTCTTCCCTCCCTACGAGGCTCGTTGATACATCACGCCGTGACCCAACCTACTATTCTGATTGGAGGTGAAGGCGATTCACTTTCAACACTTTCCATTTCCCGACACGCAATCCACCTTTCCATCACGTCGTCCTTTCTCCATCGCGCCTCCACTCCCTTCACCACCCCTTCCTTCCCCCGTCACATCCACCCCTGAAAGCATTCATAAACCCTTCCCCAAAGCCCCCACGCCCAGCTCGAAAGAGCTCCGCTCGGTGAAAAATCAATGGAATTTTGTACCTTCCCCTCCAGCCTTTCATTCTCCCATCCAACCAAACCGGAACAAATAAAAACATTTAACAGAATGTAGCAAAAGTCAAAGAACTGTGGGAATGGCGGCATAGTAACTTTAACGCATTCACCCGCATTCGACCTATGTGTAAAATATCATAGAATAAATTTTCGCCTGGGGATGGGGTGTGTTTGAAGAAGCAGTATTTTTGTTTAACGTGCTTCGACGGCTAAGGTCATTTCGCACTTACTGTCTGCCACGTGCAGACAGGGACAACAGCATTCGGACGAATCGGAGGATCACCCGTCCAAACTCAAGCCGAGCCCAACGATGCTTAAGGAGGTTTCGCCGCGACTGTGTGAGTCAAAACAAATACTAAATTACACATTTTTTATATTTTGTCAAAAAAATCCTTCTTTCACTGATGCAATGCGTTGCCTATAGAAACCCAAAAGTAAGGTACAAAATATGCTGATTATTCCACGAATGTATTTTAAATGAGCACTTTTTTCCAGCCATAGAAGCCGTCTGCAGCGCCATTTCCTACGAATTTCCACATTTAGATTTCAATTACGGCATTAATTCTTCAATAAATAGAAAAATAAGTTGGTAAGATGCCTGTGTTTTATTTTTATTCAATTTATCTGGATTATTTCCTTCTTATAGACAGTATTCCACGAAAATGGCATTTGTATTTTATGGAAAAATACTATTTTTCCCCGTGTTTCTCCCATTCCCCCATTGAACACCAAGTAATTTCAAGTTCAATTATAGAATAAAATAGCGTGGAAAGGTATTATTTTGTTGTTTATATCAGATAGAGGACAAAGGTTTCTACAAGTTTACAGGATATGAATAAAATAACATTTAAGTCATTTTACGGTGGAACCACCTTAACTTCGGTGACTGATCGGGAACCGGTGTTTCCATCGTGGCAGGCCGTTGCCCGTGTGTTTGAACCATTCTATATAATTACAATCGAGTAACTAAGGAGGCACGTGGTACATTAAGGAAGAATCCAAGAATTTTGGTGTATTTGACCATTCGTAAAAATCTCACGCATCGTTTCCAATCCGGTTTTTCACGGGCACAACGTCAATAGCGTCAAATATCTTGATTAGAGTTGCAATAATCAACATACCAGACGCTTAAAAGTTATCCATCCGAATGTTTCAAACACACCGAAATCTTGAAACGTTCTTTATTGTACCACGTGACTTCCTAGTAAAGTGATCGGGGTTATCTCGAACGATTCAAACAAAACTCCCCTGGGAGGTTATTTTGTAATCTCACCTTTTTAATGACTCTTTGCGGGAAGGCAGGAGAACCGTTCCGTTATCTTAATGATCGGCTCACGATCGGCCAAGGCCCGGTGGTGGCTTCATTTCACGTTCCTTATGAAAGGTGAGATGGAACTAATGAAATGTGAAGGCAAATGAAACGGATGAAGAGTCGAAAGATACGGATCAAGAGTCGAAAGAGCGGGTGAGTAAAATAAAAGACCTGCAGATCACTACATGAGAGCCGAAGGTGGTAACGCCGCGGCGTTACCACCTTCGGCTGGGTGCATTACCACCTTAATTCACCTTACCACCGGCGCGCCGCCTGGGTGGTGGAGTGGAACTACGAAAAATGACGTAATTTTCCGTATTTTATGACGTATTCCCACTTAAGTGAGAGTACAAAATAACCCCCCTAGACTTTGATCCGAACCCAGGCCCAGCGATATCGGGCCGAGTGCACTAGCCGGGGGCACGATCCCGGGATTCCATGACGACCATAACGTGTGCACTCGTGTTATCATTATTTTTCAATTGCACTCATGGGTTTGAAATAGGGTTCGCCAGTCACCAATTTTGCTTTGTGCTTAAAATGACCAGTTTAAATTTATTGAGTGGGTTCTTAGGACATTAATGTGAACATCGCCCTTCTATAGCGGTTTGCGTTTTTTGTAAACGGTAACGACCACGCAAAAGAATTAACCGTGATCCCACCCCAGTTAAGGCATCTTATGAAGTTCATGAAGGCTTTAAGATACGAGGTGATCTCACGAGGTACCGCGTGCATTATGCCATTAATTACCCGTTTCCGTGCGTCTAGCACCACCGTCCGCGAGATAAAGTCAACTTTAAATTCGTGTTTGTTGTATAAAAAACCGAAGAAAGCATGCCTGGATGCGCATTAGCTTTAACGAAGCCCCCTCTCTTGTGTGAAATAGGGGCAGATTACAATGGTCAGCACTTAAGCCCGAATCAAACAATACTCGATCCAGCACAAGGTATAGTATGGTAGCCGGTACCATATATTGAGAAAGAATCTAGTTTGATTTGAGCCATTCTAGATGGTTTCGTACATATGTACATTGAACTTACACATGCAATAAAGCAATAATGTTCATTCTCACCGCAGCGAACGCATACTATAATTTTGAATCATGCAATCTGTCGCAGCTTACGACCGACACAAGGGTCAGTAAATTGTTATTTATTGTTGATTATAACGGACAGAAAATTACCAAAAAGCCATTGAATCGATAAATAAGATTAATCATGCTAAATGTTGTTCTTATTTATTTACATTTTTCAACCCGAATGTTGGTTTTGATAAGTGAGTGGAGTGCACCCCGTACAAAGCCATTGGGGCGTGAAATTCACATATTCAGGGTAGGGGGGCCAGTTCCTTTCCCTGGACCACCTGCGATTTTCCACGACGTTCTAACAATCAGATGGTCGCACCGCGAGGATTTTCGGAGGGGCTGTCTAGAGAGGCTTCACCCGGATTTGAACCCGAGACCCTCCGGTCGGTAGCCCGGCGCTCTACTAAGCCATCATGACCACGTCCATTCTTCTTAGGCCACTATAATAAACTTATGCACCAAAAATAATTGCTCAACATTATCAATTAAAACAGGTTAAATTGAGACACCTCTTGAGACTATGCCACCAATGTTAAATTGAGACTATGCCACCAATGGCCGGAGGTGGTCTGTGGTGATGGCTCGAAACTATAAATTTCCCGCTCCGGCTTCTACTCTAGCTAGCTCCAGCAAACATTTGGAGCTCCGGGTAGCTCAACATCCGGCTCCAGTTACAAAACCCTGGGGAAAAACAAGGAGGATGGGTGACAGGATAAGGGCGAATTGTATGTTAACGGAGTTTCTTATTGACACGCTCAGTGTTTATTATAGTGTTACAGTCACTAATGGTGCGTGGACAGAAAGAATGTTGTGCTTATCTGTTCGGCTGCGTATCTCTAATATGTTTTCACTTTTGTCAGTTATAGAGATATAGTAGATAGATAGAGAGAAAAATATTTATTGTTCATGAAAAAATCCATAAGAACAAAAATAATAATAATAATACAGTTTGCAGGCACAATCAAAGTTACAAAAAAGACAAACTTTTCATCATTTTTTAAATGTCAATATATAATGTCTTCTCATTTCATAACATAACAAATGTATGTACGTAAAAAAAGGCAACCATAAAAAACTTATGTATTCATAACTTAACAAATAGCAAAATGATACAGTAAATAAGGAACCATACTAACATGAACACAAATTTGAAAAAAAATAATAAGAGTAACTTATGTTATTCCCGGGAAAGTTAATAATCATGATATTTTATTTTAAATGTTTTAACAGATCTAAAATTTTGAATATAAGTTGGCATCTTATTCCATATGTGACAAGCTGTTACAAGTAATGATTTATTTTATGCTGTGGTGCGATGCCCTGGAAAATACAATTGATTAGGATCAGACCTAGTGGACATTGTGGAGACAGAGGGACAACTAAAGAACAAATCATACATATACTTGGGTGATTTGTTTTTAAATAGAACAAACAAAAAGGATCCCAGAAGGTACTCTCTACGGGATTTGACGTTGAGCCATCTTAGTTGTTTATAATATGGTGTGATGTGGACGTCCCTGCGAAGGTCAAAAATGAACCTAAGGCAGGAGTTTAAGGCCCGGTGAAGTTTGAGATTATTTTCTTCGTTGAGGTCATTATAAACAAGACAGCAGTAATCTATTAGTATGAGGTTGATTAGGGATGCATATTGGGGCAGCTTTTACGTCACCCAGAAACTAGCGTTATTAGAAATTTGAAAGTAATCTCGGCCCAGCCTATAGGCTCTTGAGTAGCACACGGCTCCAAACCTACTCTGCTCGCTCGTCACAGTTTTAACTAAGTGTGTGGCTTTCCTTGTTGTTTTGTTAATTTCGCGCATTTAATCTTTCTGTGCAGGGTACCAAACGTCCGCAATATACTCGAGATGTGGAATTAACTTTTGTGTACACTCGATGATGCTCTAATGAGTTTAATCAGCGGACATAACTGACAAAGTTAATATCGTTCTCGTAGTATATCAATTTAGTCTACTTCCAATGCTTAAGTCATTTTGCTCTCAGTGAATGTCACTTGCAGAAATTGGCCACAGAACTTGGGAGGATTTAGATGGTCACCAATTGAAGCGTGAGGGGTGATGGCTCCCCATCTCGACCACCCCAGTTCGAGTGCCGGCAGCGGCAGACATTTGTTCCCTGAATTCTAATTTCTACCTGTCTTGTGGAGGGATCGTCTAGTGCATACTGGGACATACGGGACGACATTGTTCTTTAAAGAATGTGCTAATTTACTACTGTGTTTCCTCTAACATGTGTGGAAAGCTATTTTAAAAAAAATCTAACTAAAACGAAAATTCTGGCCGGTGGAATGTCCAATAATGAATCAGTTTAGTGTTGATTCGATTATGAGTTACGCATTAGTGCTGTGAGATATTAAATGACAGAGAGAAATGATGATACACTATTTAAGAAAGATTAGGTAAGATATTATTTTCTACTTTTAGCAGACAGGCGCGGAAATTAGAATGAAGTATGTGTCGATACCATAGTCAAAATTTATTAAAACGGTGTGGGAATGTAGTATATTTTCTCTAACAACAATGGAAAGGTATTGCCCAAACACCTAACTAACATTAGCAGCCGATAGAAAATTCAATGCTCAATGAAAATTCAAAGATAACAACAGCCGATAGAAAATTCAATGTTAGATAAGTCTAAAGATTCTTTGATTTTGAGTTTCTAAAAATTAGTCTTTATAGATGTCAAATGGTGGAGCAATGGTGATTATGTAAGTGAGAAGGATTAAGGTGAATATTTATGTCTACTTTCAGCATTCAGGCGCTGAGATAACTCGGAGTAGCTGTCGGAGAGGAAAGGGAAAAAATGAGTTTTTGGGGTGTGTTCTTTGGAGGAGGTGGAGAGGAAGTGATAAATATTCAGGGCAGACGAGGGAAGAAGGTGTGGCTGTCTCGACTAAGGCGCGGGAATTGTGACGCAAGGTGTGAACGGTCGCTTCTGAAAGGCGCGGAGCGGTAAACGCGGTACGCTGCGAATGGCAATTCGGAGAAATGAATGACGGAGGGGAAGGTGACCTCGGGGACGCAGGGGAAAGGTGAGAAAAGCCAGGGCAATAAGACAGAGGGGTTGGGCATAGGGGGGCGGCGGGGGGGGGGGGGGGGCACCACCTTTTAATAGATGTTGGAGACAATAAGGGCCGGATGGCTTGCCTCTGTGCTTGCGTCTTTCTGGCTGCCATCGCAACGAACATTTTAACGTCGTATCGTCGGGGAGGGGCGACTGTGCTCACTAAATAGAAAGGAACACGAAAAAGGAGTAGGCATCTCAGCTCGGCTTCTCAGTTCCTAGTAATATTCCTTGAAAAATCTAAAGTTAACAACCATAAGCTATTCTTAATAGCTCAAATTATCGTTGAAATTTTCTTAACTTGAATTTTATTTCCTTATTTACCTATTTTATATCTCCCCTGAAGGCAGCACTATTAGGGGATTATACCACCAGATATTAAACATCACAAATGAAATGCGCTCACATTCACTTATTCCTCGGGTGAGGGAAAACCCACTCTCGTGGGATTCAAACCCTCGACCATTAGGATCAGAAGGCGAGGGCTTACGCCGCTGCCTCAGAGGCCATCGGGGTAAACGTCATTAGGGCAAAAATACAAAATTTACACAACACAACAGTCGAGCAGACTAGTTTTGAATGTTGATCCGAAGGTTTTTGCGGCATTTGGCTTGAAGTGTAACATTTTTCTGGCGTTCCCTCACGTGGTGTCCATTGATTGCGACAGTACCACCAACCATAGGGCTGGTGTAGCTGGCCAGGCGACCACCTGCCTAAGCCCAAAGATAAACTCCACCGCATTCTCTTTGAGAGAGTATAGCACTTGGCGTGATCTTGCGGCAAATCTTACGTCGGGCAGATGGGTAGATCCATGCAGTGTAGATTACGGGAACATGATCATGCCACGGAGAGAAAGCTGTCCCGGCTCTCCACCGTCTCGGGACACGTTTGGTTGGAGGGCTGGCCACAGGTTGGTTGGTTGGCTATTTGGGGGAAGCGATCGACAACCGAGTTTGTTTGCGCCATTTTGGACAGGAGAGTAGGGACGCATTATTGGGGAATGGATGAAGGGTGGAGAGAAACCCGGCGTCAGCATTAGCATGACGAAAGGTGCCAAGGGGATTACGGTTTAACGTTTCATCCGACAGGCGGAGTACTGCACTTGAAGTGCCCCCCAAAAGACACTTAAGTCGGTGCCCCAAGGGATCGGGATTCCTCTGAAAAATATCCCCCTCTGTCGGGATTTGAACCCGGGCCATCCGGATGGCAAGCCAGTACTCAGCTAGTAGCCAAATCACCAACCTGATCCCCCCTGGCTAGAGGTTGATCTTCAAAGAACTGAGAGTGATACGCAGCTACCATGAAGTATAGAAAATACGGAGATTCGACTGATGTCCAATAGGTGATGCCAAAAGCTTCCACGGAAAGGAGCAGCCGGTAGATGGTGCTGAATGTGGTGCCTCTACTCGGAAATTAAATTGAACTAGGGGAGATTAACTCGCTCCTACTACGCAATTAAAATGACTTAATTACGACGTGGCCGTGAAAAATGTATTGTTGAACATCAGAGCGCAGAAATATCTCGCGAGGAAGCTTCCCGGGAAAACGTTTTTCCGACAAAAGACGGGAAAAGCATACTATGTCGTTCCGTATTGCCGCCTGCGTGGGGAAATAATAAATTGCTATTACCACTTAATCACTAAGACTAATTTTCGTCGCGGCCGTAAGATATTTTAATTATTATTAAATATCCGAATGCACAAATATCACGGGAAGAAATGATCCGGGAAAAGTACGTTCGTGGCAAAGACAGCAGAGCATATCATAGTTTCCCGCTGTCATCTGCCGGATAGTATTTTCTTTTCTATAAGGAAAGATATATGAGATAAAGGATTTACTTGCCAAGCACTAGACAAGATAATTAGAATTACTACCCCTTAACTAAATGGAAATGAGCCTAACAGTGATTCTCTCGCATGTATGGCGTGTAATCGGGCTAATAGGTTTCGGCATTGACCATAAGGTTTGAATTTACTACAAATGCAGTGAACGTGATGGATATACGTTTGCTTACAATCCAACTGCATGATCTTACTTTCGTCTTACTTTAGCAAATTATACTTTTACAGTAAGGGTTTTTACCGTAAGGTTTACTGTTACGAATAGGTAATCTATACGAATGAGAAGAGTAATTGCTGGTGGAAATAAAGGGCAATATATTTGAGCTATATTATTTTTTAAACGTCGATCTGGTGGGATAAACATTACAGTAGTATAAATAGCAATATATTTCATAAGGGCAACGTTGATTACAAAAGAAGTGCAATAATCCAAGGATAACTAAAGACAAGTGAAAAACACCAATATAATAAATGACCTTCGTGTTACCCTTTGTACTCATGTTCGAATCCAAAAGTATATCCACTTATATTTCTTGAAAAGGCAAACAATTATAAAATATGATGAAGTAATATGAGTCATCTTTGATTCAAGCGTAGTCACATAAACGTTTGGGTTCCTAAAATGGACCTGTTCATGAATAAATACGTAGATGTAGAAGTAGAAATATTTAAGGCATGAGAATGAAAATACAAAGACCAAAATAACAATCGTAGAAAACGTTAAATGTCCTCAGAAATCAATGACATTGGAATGGAATACTGAGTGCGATATGATAATTCCAGGGTACTAACTTTTAGACGGGGTAATTTAACGTTCCAGGGATTCATAAAAAATCATCATTAATTCAACAGCATAAAAAACTCACTCAAGTTATGAAATACATATAAGAAAAAAAGGCATGAATTCGCCAGATTAAATGAAACATGGACGCTAGTACTTCGGCTTTTAGTCTCCACCTCTAAACCCTCGAGGAATAAAAGACATTTTCATATGGAAAAAAAATATTGATAGCGATGATTATTAACGAGTGTTATGTGGAAAAATTGAAAAGATGAATCGAAAACACCTTAATATAGACTATAGAGTCACCCATCATAGTTTCCGTACTTACCATTGCCTAGAACAAACCTATTATTCCGTACTCTCAACTCGGCGTTCGATTTTTTTCGTTTTTGTTATCCGTGGAACCATGAGGCATAAAGCAAATACGTGATGCGCAAACTATCTATATGATTTCAGGTTATTCCTTCCAAATATTAACGAAATCTTCAAGTGCAGTCACACCTGAATCACACGCTGTTATGAACGAGTTCACCCCGCGACGGCGCGGGTAGCTGGTGCTCCAATCAGGACCATCCAACGACTCAGAATCGACTACATATGACGGAACAAATTACGCATCATCTCTTCAGAGCTGAATATGCCAGCAGGATGGCTGGTGAAAACTATCGCCATCAATGGGCACCACTAGCAGGAACGCCCAAAAGCTGATACAATTCTAGTTTTGCATTCTTAGCTGCGTTTGCAAAATGAAGAAATTTCATTGAATTATTACATTTTTCAGCTGAGAATACTTCATGCCTCCATTTTATCTTATCCTCTTATGCTACAGTTTCCATTGTTCCACCGAGTAATTCCATGTATCCCTACTTTTTCGCCTTCGAATCTACCTCAGCAGCTACACTTCTTCTGTGACCCCTAAATGCTAACATCTATAGCTTTCAGTTTTATCCATGTGTGATGTTCCACGTCCTTGAACCAGCCTACCACTTTAATGTCCCCTACTGTGTACAATGAAACAGCCATGCTTTTCTGATGAATAAGCGATAAGAGAAACCTATGTAATAAAGCCAAAGTACATAAGATTTACTATTTTTACCTTTTTTCATTCCGCAGAAGGGGAAAGACTGACCGAGAAGAATTATTGTGACAGACTCCGAATGATTCTCGTAAAAACATTGATGGCGGACATGAAAACGAATAAATACGAAGGCATAAAGATGTTAGCAGATCGGAGAGTGGAGATGAGAAAGCTGCATCAGGTCAATCTCGGAATTGATGGCTGATGACGTTGATGAAAATAGGAAATTTACGTGTTGCCGCTTGAATTATTTTTTTAAGAGCCACGACGTTTGGATTCAAAATGATTGAACATGCCATATCAGCCTATTTAATTCCGCTCCGTTAAACCTTGCCTGGAACCCTTAAAGAGCAAACCCCATTAATGGGACACCGAAGTATTTTATTCTCTCTTTAGCGATTTAAAATTTTGATTCGTTGTATATAACATACCTTTGTAATAGAGTTATTTTATAATCACTGTGGAATATCCAACTCAAGTACTCTAACTGGACTAAATACGAGAATATCTAGGTCTTATAAACCCTCGCCGAAGTTCAACTATAAATAAGATGGTGGTAGTTTTTTCATGGAGAAGTTCATCGTTTTGGATAGAATTGTACATATATGAATAATTTTATACAATAGTATTTGACTAGAGAGCAAATATACTATGATTTTCAAAGCGGTTGGCTATATATTTATCGTAGCAACTCACTATTAGTGTTCAGACCACACTTGATATTTGTGGAACGTGAATGGCGTTCGTGTACGATTCTCCTGATCTGGAAAACGTATTTCGTGCAACTGAATTATTCCAATGAAAATTCATGATTTGTCATGAATTGGTATTCGATCATTTTTTCTAGGTAACTTTCTGCTCTAATCGATCGATTTTTTTAATGAGGTTACCATTCGTTCAGGATATTGCATATTTCGTCGGGCAATTTTCGACTTTCCTGCGCATTAACGTAGAAATGCATGCATAATTTCCAACTGTTAACCAAGTGAATAATTCTTTTTACCTACTTAATCATTCCGATTCAATCTTAATAAAATTTCCCGCATTATTTGATTTCACTGCATTATTTAGCTTCTCTCAATGTCCTTGAATAGGTTTTATTATAGTAAAACTAAGCAGTAATAATCCTGCACGTAAGCATTTGGGCAGGCTGTTGGTTTCGGAGTTCCCTTTTGCTTGAGCAAGCGACCGTGGAGAGGAGTACCAACTAGGGATGTGCGGTATGTATCGATATACCGGTATGTTTGCCGATATACCGGTATGTTTGCCGATATACCGATATATAACGGTATATTTTTTAAAGTCGATATACCGGTATATTCGGTGTTATTTTCTAAATACCGGTACCCGATATATTGCTCAAAATAAAGATTTGCATATCTAGGTTCAGTAATTAAGTTAGGGAATTATTTTAAGGAGTGGGGTTGCTGAAAATTCCCTATTGCAAAGGAAAATGGGAAGTAAAATTTCATGGTTTTTACCGTTTTACTACGATTTTTTAAAAGTGTGATGAACTCTTACCTTGGTTTTGAATTCTCTTATTGAAGTGTTTCTCCTACTCGACGCGGCTACTACGTATTCTGTAAAGCTCAGTGCCTTCAAAATAGGCCATGAGACGGCCTTGGTTGGAACCGGATGTAAATTTTTCTTTACAGAATTCAATCCGAATTTGGTGGAGCAAAATTAATGTTCCCAAATACAATAATTTAAAAAAATTATCACAGTCACAGTAAAAAATTATCACAGAAAAAATGTCACGCTCTGTTTTTCTCTGCGTGTACTAATTATATCTAGGATGATGACCTCCGTCTTATACCATCCATTTAGACGATCCGCGGCATTCCGCACACAACGCATTTGCAATGAAAACATACTTGCCTTTACTTGTATTTCTTCCTAAATGAATTTATAGAACACACTTATGAAACATCATAGACTAATCCATGGAATATCTGAAGAGACTGCAGCCATGGAGGTTGCCATGGCTATCTTTTCAAGCTCCCACCATTGGCACCAGGTGTCTTATCGAAAGTGATACGGTTTTGTATTGTCGTAATGAAACAATAACTTTGAATGTGATTAATGTGATTACATGCGAGTATAAATTATTCTTCCTATTCAATTTTAATATATTATGTAGATTGATTTGATATCGTCGTATTTTCTAGTTGTTGCCCTTGATCAGATAAAATAATCACTATTCACAAAAAAGATAGCCTTTCGCTTCAATCTCAAAACTATTATTTGCCGCGAACTAACTGCTGCAAAAACAACGCTTGGGGTGCTAATAGCCCACGTGTAAACGCAAGCAATGAAAAAAATTAAAACTTTTATATCGCGAATCTGTATCGCGACGGGGCGCAATATTATTCATCTTTCTTCTGTGGGGGAGCCTTGTTGAAGCCTTTCACGATCGGTCCTGTGTACGACTTTTTATCTCACTCAGATTTATCCTTGATTATCAATCATATATCACATACAGGAATCATATTTCCTTAACATTCATTCGAGGCAAATGTATTCACAGAATAATAATATATTATACTCATTTTTCAATTCCTTCAGTTGTATCTAACGCCATAGCTGACATACGTATAGATGGAAACTCTGACCTTCATCACCTGGGTCAAGTCTCGTCACCCCCACATATTCTTCAGGAACATCCAGTTATAAGTGATGACGAAGCCTCTGCATCCATTTCGGCGAATCATTATGAAATAGCTCGGGTAATAGGACGAGTGCGAATATAGCACGTAACATTCAATACCGAATGAGCTGCATTTATATCTCTGCCAGGCATTATCACTCAAAGCAATGAACCCTCTGAAGTTCGGGCAAAACAGTAGAACGGCTTTCCCTGCTTTAGCCGGAGTGGACCTTAAATTCATTGTTGTTCTGGGATCCTTAGTACCATCTTAGCGCACCGTCTCATTGACCAACTATGTTACAACTGATGATCGGAATAGATTGACTGGTGGTCATATTAACAAGCTGGTGTTTATGAGATCAATTAGAAAAAATATTGGTTTCCAAGATTTCCATTTGAGATCAATCGCATTAGCCTTGTCTCTACATCATCAGCCAAGCTAGGAATGTGTTAAGCCTCCTGGAAATATTCATCTACATCTACCTACTGCTAAATATTGCATCAAAGCGACATATTTTAATTATAAATACTTGGTTGAGACCTGTGCACTGTATGTCTTTACGTGGATAACATCTAATATATTCATAACTTGTCATAATACGATGATGAAGTTGTTTTAGGCGTATTCCTTAGCATATGTATTTGTTTTTATAGAAGCTATCGCGCATGGAAAACTATACCCTAATTGAGAATGATGAAAATAGCATTTGGTAATTATCAGAGTATGTGCTTTCTGCATAAAAATATCTTTAAAAAATTGTACTTATCTGATAAAAGCATGTTTAGGATATTCCAGTTGTGCATTTATTACACATATTCTTGGACTGGAAACCACAATGAATCGAACAAAAATTGAAAAATATTTCCTCGGAAATATTCTCTAATAAATATATATTTTAATAAAAAATGTAAATTATCTATTTATTGCTCGTTTCCTCAATATTCGTAATCAATTCGTATTCAATATTCCTAAATATTTTACACGATTCTACTTCGCTTTCTAGTATTCTGAGAACTAAATAGGTTGAGCGAAAGATAATATGTAAGTAGGTACAAGTAGATTGCAAATACATATCAGCAAAAATAGTAGCATAATTATATCTTATATAATTGGACCGATATACCGGTACACCGGTATATTTTTTAACGATATACCTATCGGCTAATCGGTATATTTTACAAATATTGGATTCCGATATATTGGTATATTTTTATATACCGCATATCCCTAGTACCAACGGCTGGTCGACATACAATTGCTTTTTTTCGTAAAATGTTAAAAGGCAGGTTTGACGCTTCTTATCCTTATATTCTATCACTATAGTTAGTTAATTTAGTTAGTGAACTGAACATTTTTGACATATTTCATAAGTTTTTTAGAAAAAGAAAGCTGAACAATACATTCATAAATCCTTGAAAATATTAAGTTCTACACTTATTATTTGCTAAATAGGCATAGAAAATATTTAAAAAATAAATTGATTGAAGAGCTTGGGGTTCTAAGTTGAATTTTTAATCAAGAACTATTGCAAAATTTTGTATACTGATTTCTTAAAATACGGCAATTGACGTCAGTCCCACTCTTTGGGAGTTTTTAAATTACGTCAACTTATGGGATTTTTTCAAAGCAAGAGAGCTAAATAAATCTATATTTCTAGCCTCCATTTCAGCACAGGATTAATTCCGCTGCAAATAATTCCTCGTCCTTATTTTTATCGAGAAATATTTAATATCATCAAGCGATTGAATCGTGTTTTCTTTAAAAAACAGCCTTAAACCTTCTACGATCTTTCTACTTGAAACCAATGGTTAACTTTTAGCATAACGGCGTACTCAGTGCAATAAATTATTGGTATTTTTCTTTCATCAAGAAAAGATATTAGTCCCAATTCCAGTTCCTAGCTTTATGCAGTAATGCATGAAACACGAGACCATGTTACGCATTAACCCTTTCAATACTAATGGAGAACATTTGTCAGCGAATGTTTCTGTTGTAAGTAATTTATGCATGCGGTACGAACGAAAATTCACTGATAATATCATGATGTTTTTCAAGTTCACTAAGAAGAAATCAGTCTTGTACGGGATACGGTGTGAAAAGAGGCGGATGAATGACTGATAAACTTAGAAACACCCACCTTTTGCGTGAGCGGCTTACTGGTGACTTCTCGGAGATTGGCCAGACATGAAAATTTTCCACTTTTAAACTGTATCATCATGTCAATGACAATGTTAGCCACGAGTTCCAGGACAAGGATATAATTTGCAAGCATTCAGTATACTAGAATAGTCTATGCAACTGATAATTACGAAGAGTTAACGGTGAGTGTGACGGATCTGGAGAGAATCGTAATATTATGAAAGAATGTGAATTGATTGTTTGAATTACGTTTAACAATTTACTCAGTCCCTTTACACGATACTCTATGCTATTTGGCAGTGCTTCACTGGTTTTGTATGCTACATTAGTGGAAGACAGTCGAATGTTAAGGCTTATTGATGATGGAAAAAATATTTCGAGAGGGGAATTGGTATATTGTTAAGGAGGTTCCGCCGCGACTGTGTGAGTCAAAACAAATACTACATTCCACATTTTTGATATTTTGTCAAATAAATCCTGCTTTCACTGATGCAATGCGTTACCTATAGAAACCCAAAAGTAAAGAACAAAATATGCTGATTATTCCACGAATGTATTTTAAATGAGCACTTTTTTCCAGCCATAGAAGCCGACTGCAGCGCCATTTCCTACGAATTACCACATTTAGATTTCAATTACGGCATTAATTCTTCAATAAATAGAAAAATGAGTTGGTAAGATGCCTGTGTTTTATTTTTATTCAATTTATCTGGATTATTTCCTTCTTAGAGACAGTATTCCACGAAAATGGCATTTGTATTTTATGGAAAAATACTATTTTTCCCCGTGTTTCTCTCATTCCCCCATTGAACACCAAGTAATTTCAAGTTCAATTATAGAATTAAATAGCGTGGGAAGGTATTATTTTGTTGTTTATATCAGATAGAGGACAAAGTTTTCTACAAGTATACAGGATATGAATAAAATAACATTTAAGTCATTTTACGATGGAACCACCTTAAATATCGTCAGAGAACGTTGTGGTGGGGACAGTTAAGTTGAGGGTTATGAGGAGGTTTAAGAACAAATGAGTGTATGAAGCGATGCGAGAATGCAACAAAAACGAGAGAGCTATGAAAATATGGGGCGGCTTAAAAGAATGAGTGAAATACATAAAGTTCCACAAGCCTGCCAATACTATTTAATAATAATAAAAAAACTATGTTTATGCATTCACTCACTCAGTGTTCAACCCGGAGGTTGGTTTTTGATAGATGAGAGCTCACTCAGTACTAAGACATATGCGTACGAAGTGCTCACATTCAGCGTAGGGGGCCAGTTACTTTCTTTGGGCCACCTGTGATTTCTGTTCTGTCAATCAGAAAGTCGCACCACGAGGATTTTCGAATGGGGTGTCCATAGAGACTTCACCCGGATCTGTCCCCTCTAGGCATTGACCAAGCGTCCGACCCAGTAGGCCACCACGACCCCTATTCTCGTGCATTAGGTTGGTTGAATTATTTGGAGCATTCTCTTTTGTGACAGTAACAGCTCCTCAGCAAAAGCGATTGGAATTAATGGATGCCTGGTGCTGTCGAAGAATTATGAAGATTTAATGGACGGAGAGAATCATCAATGTCCAACGAATAGTTGGAGAGAAATGAAATATGGAAATATGATGAAAACTTTGAGAAGAAAAATATACAAACTTGCTGAAAATATTTTGTGACACAATAGTCAGTTGAAAACAATATTGGGAGGAGAAATGAATGGGAAGAATTACGGAGAAAGACCAAGAATGGAGTACATAAGGCAAATTATGGACTTCTTAGAGAAGAATTACGTACGAGTGAACTACTTGGCTAGTAGAACAGCGGAGTGGAGTGCTGCAGCAAACCAATCTGTGGATTAATGAATGCAGATGATTGTGATATCTATTAGAAGGGTGTGACAGAAAAGTATTCAGTAATCGCCTTTAGAACATAATCTCCTCAGACTGGGGATCAAACCACAGATATTTAGCCCAACTACCGTGATTAGATTCCCGACTCAGATGGATATTTTCTCATGACAATATCTATGCACACCATTTCCGCGGTTTTCAGCAGAGGTAAAACTTTCGTTTACTTCATTTTTTTGGATCTAGTTTTTTCAAGGCAAGAATGTCGTTTAAAAATATTTGGTTATAACTGGTGGCAATCAGCTGCCCCGATAGCGAATTTACTCGGAAAAATTAACGCCAATATCTTTTAAGCGAATTAAAACGTCAGCGGGGTACTTAATCGGACAAAATACATCCACCTCGGAGGGGCCATTATTTCGGTCGTGATGCGGGTCAGGCAAACGTGCCTCTGGTCGTTCCTTTGATAAAAATCCGCCACTTAACTGCTGCCCTCACCTTCGTTCCCATGCGAGCCCACGGCTGCCCCAGAATTTCGGCCCGTTTGTAGTTTTTTTATTACACCCCCTATTCCTCCCCTGAAAAAACTAACCATCTATACTCCCTCCCTCACTTGCGCCTTTAACTTAGCCTTCCTCCCCCCTCCCTTATACTGTATACCCTTTCTCTTATCCGTTTACCCCTACTTTCCATTTCCCCAAGCCCCTTGAGTATCTCTCTCTTCTCTCCCCAGCTCCCATGTATCTTTTTCTCATTTCCTGCCTCGCTCCTACTAGTGGCTCACTTTAATCTTTCCCCGCAATCTGATACTCGTGTTATTTTCATTTACGGAGGGTACAAAAAAATAAATGAAATACTTAATTTTTTTGGCCATTTTGCACCAGGAGAAAAATATCATCCCTCAGGGGTTTTTTTTATTTGTCCTCTAAAAATTTAAAGTTACACCAGCACACATAAAAAAGTGCGAGTGAAAGTAGCTTTTCGTTCGTTTGGGCGAAAACGCGTAATTTTTCTTTCGGTGTATAATTACCCACCGTGAATTGGTTTGATGGAATTTCAGTTATTTTAAATTCCCGGGAATGTTGTGACGCGAGCCTAAATTACACCCCATGCCACTTGCTGCTGTTTCCGTTTTAAGTCTTCCCATAAATTTTTATCATAATTGGATCCCTAATTACATGGTGTTTTATTTTTAATAATGAAGGTAGGCGTTTTAAAATGCTGGTATTATTTTTCTTTCTCTACCGTTGTAAAAGCTTTGCCACCCTGCGTAGAGAATTTTTATTTCACGTGAAAGCAAATAAGTATTAACCCTGGGCATTGAGAATTTTTAAATATTATAATACTCGTTCATCATAATCAGTAGTCATCAATCTGAAGATTGGTTTACAGCAGCTCTCCATTCCACCCTCCTTCCTGTGATTCACTTCATTCTGAAGAGAAACTATACTGTCCGGCGTGAGTACTTGTTTTCTCTAAGTATTTTCTGTTAACCTATTTCCTTGCCCTTGAAATTTATTCCATATGTAATCAAAATATTTGCTTGTAAGGGCACTTAATTATTATATTTGAAAACATTTTGCCATTATGAGGTATAAAAACAATAACAGTAAATATACAAAGCTCTACAAATTACAGCTTAATTACAGCTTATAGCCAAATTACAGCTCTACCTGCGGTATTCTCTCGAAGCACTTGACTGACCTTCTTGCCGGTGAATGGTCGTTGGATCTAAGAATCAGATGCAAAGTAAGTAGGTATGCTACTTAGGTGTGAATTTTCACAGAGGAAATATAATTCACCTTGGCCGGGACTCGAACTCGAATCCCTCGTTATCGCACCTAGTGATTTAACCAGTTAAGTACCGAGGCGTACTTTCCCCTGTGGAATATTTAGAGGGGTTTTAAAGGAGCAATTGTTTTAGGACTGCCAGACACATGATGTAACAGAAGAAGTCCTAAGCGTGCTCTTAGCACCACCGTCCGCGGGGTTAAAGCCAAAAATGGAACACATGGAGGTGTTCGCTCTTTTGACAAATTTTGTGTCCCGGTACCCTCAAAATTTATGCTTCTTATTTCTATTTACTGAACTGATAATCAATTTGGATTCTTTCATAGGGAACGATGACGCACTCTGCGTGGTACGATTTAAAGTATGCCGAATACAGTTCGATATTCGGAACTGTAGTAAGCGTCGCATGAAAGGGCCTTTAGATCTTGTAATCAATCAGTCAAGAGAGAGGTTTGCTGTGCCAAGGCTTCAACCAACTCCCTCCGTATGGATTGGTGTGCGTATTGTTCCCCTTAGCCGAAGCGATGACGAATCGAAGTTATCGAGAATGTTGACGTCCTGCGTAAGCATTATCTCGAGACCTTTCCCTTCCCTCTTCTCACGTCTAATTGGGCCTTGCGATATCGTCTCTCCCTCTCTCTCTCTTCGTCCCCATTCAGCGTTTCCTTCACAGAGCTCGTTAATCGGTGGCGTTATGCGTCTCCCGCGTTTCATTTGTTATCGTATGATCTGCTCTACGATTTCTTCGCCTGGCTGACCAGCAGAGGAGAACTAAGTGAGAAAATCCAATTAAAAATCGGGGAAAAAGACGTCATTCTGCCCTGGGGTCTTATTGATCTACATACTACCCTGCGAGCCGTCGCATAGGCGTGTGGCAAAGGGGTGTTAGTACACTAGCCATGGAATGGGAGAGGGAATAGGGAAAACGAGAGGGTAGAGGACAGCGGTGAATTGTGTGTTAACGATGCGTATTAAGATATCGCCACGCCGTTTTCGTTAAATAAATAAAAAATACTGTACTAATGGTGCGAGGAAAGAGGGAATTTATATACATGTAAATAAAGTTTTCTTAGAGCAGATGTGGTGGAATTGATTCATTTGGAATGAAATAAATTAGCTGTTTTCCACTTTATTATACTAATTATAGGTTTATTGCGAAAGGTTTACATTTTTATCAAGCACGGTTGTAATATCTTCAATGTATAAACTCATGAACCCTGATTGATAATTATGTAAATACAGCGAATCACCATCGTCGCAATAAACCTATAATTAATATAAAAAATTGGAAAACAGCTAATTAATGTAATTCCTATGTTCCTGTCCGTTCGGCAGTGTTTGTCTCTCATTTTGTCACTCCTATCAGTTCTAGAGGCGCACGGTAATAAAATAATACTAATAAATAATTTAATAATAAAACGTTTATTTTCGTAGACCCATCGGTCTTTTAGACATTTTGGTACGTCATTTTCACTAGATATAATTAAAAAAATATGATAATACTTACAAGATACAAGATAGTCAGTCGCCACAATAGTATACATATACACACACACAAAACTATACATAATAATGATATTTTTACACAAAAAACACAAAAAAAGTGCTTACACAAAAAAATTAAAGTTGATAACAATGTTACAATAATTATTTATATTTTCACTTTCTCTTTTAACATTTTTAGTGAATATGGAATGAAATAATTTTCTTTTGAAACAGGGTACAGAATTACATGTTTTTATATCTGTTGGGAGAGTATTCCAATTTCTTGCTACAGTGGCGATGTAAGATTTATGGTACATTTCAGTTTTGTGCTGTGGGATCTGTAGGTCTAAATGATGGGATCTTGTTAGCCAGTGTTGGATGTTTTTTTTTTTTTAAATAAAAGAGTTGCACAGGTATGGAGGACAGGTTGACTGGAAAATTTTGAAGGCGGAGAGAATAGATAAATAAAGCCATCTTTATCTAACTTTAAGCCATTTTAGTCTCTCGTATGAAACAGTAACATGATCCCACCGTTTTAGATCACATACAAATCTCACAGTAGCATTCAAAGTAATCTGGAGCTTAATATTTGTTTCTTCGTTGATATTGCTTAGTACACCTCAACAGTAATCAAAATGTGGAAAAATAATCGCATTTACGATTGTTTTTCGTAAGTTTGTAGGCAACTGGTTTCTGGATTTGTATAATATTTAATAAAATAATGTACTTCGCGTCATGCTGCAACTTGTCTGATCGGAGTTTTTCAAGTAACCTAGTCCTAGCGTGTAGCCTCCGAATCTCTAGTGGCTCCAAACCTAATCCTTCCATCGGCTTTGTGGCACTTGCTGTACGCGCTCATTTTTGAAGCATTTTTTTAACGAAGAGTGCGGCTTTAATTTGTATTTTCTTAACTTAACGAATTAAATCTTTTTGTGCATGGTCCCAAATGCTCGGAGCATAATTATTTAGAAAGGAGTTGGCTCGTTCAACCTCGGAAAATCCTTGGATATGACGACGCAGCCCGCGACAAAACCCTAACTTTTGAAATGCCCCATCTGAAATTTTTGAGGCTGTGATGTGAAAATTTCGTCACTGTCGGGACTCAGAAATTCCAAGGTCTTACAGAACAGCCCCCCCCTATTCAGATATGCCTCGGAAACTTTAAGTCTCAACCATATCAGAATTTTGACTCCACAAACCTAGTGAAATACAAACAATGCCTTGTTCACGGAATTCATCCTGAATAAGGCCCCTGCTGTTCCTCTCTTTCATGCACTTATCCAATTTATTATCGACTTCATTCTCTTGAGTGGATATCATTATCAGGCGGATTTAGAGTAGTTCCTAAAAGGTCCCGATTTTTACATTGGTAGCGAAAAATGGTGGAATTCACATGTGCTAAATGTGACTTAAAGGAAGGGAAGGTGGAAGGAATAGGCTAAGAAGCGGAGGAGAGAGTAGAATATATGTCAGTCAATACATTCAACAGTGGATTATCGTAAGAGAGCGGGCAATTGTAACGGCGTGCCACACGGAAAATTTTACTATGAAAATAAAGCCACGTCATTAAACGATTATAGTGCTCACAAGCCGCCAAAGAAGGCCACTTAAAAATTTAGCTATAAGCCATGGATAGTACATATCAGAATTGAGCGTTTTAAAGTTTGCAGCGAAGGTTTATGACCTTGGAAATCCTGGAAATCAGACGCGGAGACCGTCTTATTCCAATACACAAATCTAATGTGCAGGTGTTCTATCCTTTTACTTGAAAGGGTGTTCTGCGACACTACCACCATGTTTCGCTACCACTGTAAAGACTTTGGAATCTTTACCGAATATGCTCTGTATTTCTAGTCTCCAAAGGTAGGATGGAGCAATCCTTGTCAGTAATTAAGTCCGTGTTATATAATATCCTTCATTCCGGCTTATATTTGGCTCAAATTACTTCGGCAAAAGTGACTCGATATTATTGCCGTCGAGTCCAATCCAATCCTTTGGCCACTTTTTCTTCTGCTTAATGTCATCATCGGCCATCTTAAAGGTTATACATTTATTAAGTTTTAACTTTTTGGAGTATGTAATCAATCCTACCATATGTTTTTCTTGAAAGGAACTACACCATTCCTCTACTTAATTTATATCAGAGTGTTCCTGTTAAATCCAAGCCCAAAGCTCTTATATCAGTAGTAGTTTACCTACTTCGCACTTTCAATGAACAAGACCAATCTGGTTGTTTATAGCAGCTTACGTTGACCGTTTTTTGTAATCACATATCTGACATTCTCATGAAGTACATTGGCAGTTTAGGGAGGTGATAGGACACCCTTTAATTCATGGCACAAGTGCCGTAACAAGGGGGGTATATTGCGCAGGGAGCCAAAGGAATATACTTATGAGAATTTCTCAAAATGTACATAAAAACTTTTCTAAAGAAAAATGAAAAACCTTAACTCAAAGGTCGGATATAACAAATTTTAAGTTTTTAGGAGGATTGTTTTAAAGCTCTAAAGATTTTTTTACATCAAATTTTAAGATTTTAGAAGGATTGTTTTAAAGCTCGAAAGAATGTTTTAGTGAGAGTGGGGTGCCAAAATGTTTACGTACTTATCTCCTTCAAATCTACAACGTTGTTACGCCACTGCATGACACCTTGCTCATTTCAATGTGTGTTCGTCTCCGTTAGCAGCTTTTTTGCATGTCGATCTTTCTTGTTGAATACTATACTCTAATAGTCTATTGTAACAGGCTCAAATTAGTGGAAATGCATGGTCTCTAAATACATAACCATGAATATTTTCACGATGTTAGTTTAGTTCACGACCATTATCGCTGCATTGGCTCTATCCCCTAATTAGAGTTCTTATAGCTATTTTATTTATTGGCCTTTCTTGGACTGAGTTTCGCCTTCAACTTTCTTCGAATTACTCTATCTAAATTAGGTATCCAGTATCAAATAGCTCAGTAAACAGGATGCCGCTCACTAGTAGATCCGTAACTGTAAATTTGCTTTAAGATGGCGAGCTTTTCCACTTAAGGGGATCTTTGTGCATCAAATTAAAATAAACGTTTACGCTATGCCTCGTTTATGGAACTACGTACCTATTAATCAGCAACGACCCAAAAGGTTGAGCACAGAATTGATGAGAGAATCGCACCATCTTCTGGCTATTATCTTTTACCAAAGTACGGCATGAGTCCAACAGAATGACTTTATTGAGACAGCATTGCATCAGCTCATCTCATTCATTAAGTATAAGTGGGAACAAAAGTAATCCAATATGACTCACTGCAGGGCATAATACACCTCACGGCTATTAATAATTCATAAAATTTATGAATATATTTAAAATAAAAAAATCAGCTAATAACTACGTTTTCATAATATTTGACCATCCATACCATTATAGATTTTCCCAATGTCATGTGTTGTGCATTAGGATATGTACTTCTAAAACTACCCCAGGAAACATCATATTATCTGGCCTTATGAGTTTGTGGTATGGTGAGGATATTTTTTTAAATTTACAAATTATCGTGGTCGAAAATGGAAATTCGGGGATGCTTTATAAAATTGATACCAAAACCTACCAAATCGTTTCAGACATTTTCTCCCTAATTAGCATCGCCCTCATCCCCCCCAGACATTGGCCCTCATTAATATAGATTACAACGATATTTTAGTTGGGGTATTTATCACCCCAACCTTTCTTGGTGGTAATGACTGCTACGTTGGGTATGAATTGTGAAAGCCACAGTGGAAGGATACCTATTAAATAGTTTGAGCGAGATTTTACTTCACATAAAATTCAATGAATTTGCCCTCATTATAAACAAGATCTCATTTTTTCAACGGTAGTAGAATATTAGCTACTTAAAATAATTTTTTTTAGATGTTTGAAAAATCATACTAGCCATTTTCCATGGGAAATGTTACGGGTATGCACTCCAGGGGCTCTTTATTTTTAAAGAAAAGGAATTTGTTACACATAGATGTGGTCAGAAATTTAACAGTGTGTAGTTTGAATGTTTTATCAACTATTTAAAAAATAAATCAATTACCGAAGTCTTTTTTCGAATTTAAATGAAATATTTGATAGTGAGGGCGTTTTCAGCGTATAGTCTATATTTAAGAGCGTATTTTAATATATAGTCAATATAGTCACCGTATATATAATACATATTTGTCTACACCGCGTGCGTTGACTTGTTTGACAATAATTTTGGCTAGTGCTCCAATGAGAGTCTTCAGGTTCAGTTGAGCTGGAGGTCCAACTCAAAAATGAGTCAAGTAAAAGCCTTGCATGTGCATTTAGTAAATTACTGCGAATTTCAGCAATTTAAAACAAGAGTATTTTTGCGTAATTAACGTTACAATTATTTTTTCATACGTATTACAACTGTTACTATAGTTTCTCAAATTTAAAAATAAAAGTTTAACATGGTGTCTACTATGAATGGAGAAATATCTCGCTCAAAATATTTTAATCCAAGTCAACAATGTTTTCTTCAACTTCCCGTATAAAACCAAATAAATCCATCCTCTGGTTCACAAATAAAGTCTAGATTGTGCAGTGTATGTGATAAGATCGGCATATTAAAGATCAGCGGTTCGATTCCAGGTCCGGGTGTTTTTTTTTCGCGGCGATCTTCGCGCCATTTCTAAGCCGTAATGCGATAGGTGTGAAAGTCAACATACGGTTTGCAACACATTTCTGCTAAACTATTTCGTCAACGCCAACGGCACGTAGCCCAGTCGTACGCAATACTTTCACGTTCGTGAATCGCACGCTCGACGTATGAGCGTGGCCGAGGGTAATAAGCGAGCCGAGCCCAACACCTAAAATTTCAATTTCTCCCTACACTCCCTCCGTGTCATAAACCTTTTCACGCGACGTTTCACAATCGAAGTAAAGAAAGAACCGCGGGAGCGCTCTCGCTCGCAGCCATGTTTCAATCCGGCATTCACTTCACACAAAGGCTCCCGAGCGCACATCTCATTTTAATACGACGGACGGCCCACCAGGCTTTCCCTCCCACCCACCGCCCGTGGACCGACCATATAGAATGCGCAATTCACAACGGGCCAGCGCCAGTAATTTCCCACTCTCAAACCCGTTAGGAAAACGACAAACAGCCCGTCGCTATGAACAATTGTCCCTCTATCCCATACCACTTACCACTCCAACGTTCCATCATTGACCCAGACGAAAAAAACTCCCATTTTGAGGGATTTCGATGTGAAAATTTTAACGCAGAGTTGCGATATAATTTCTGTATTGCTGATCAAGCGATGCGTTTTTAATCGCATGCTATGTCATTGCGCATCGAATGATAGTGCATTGCGGCGCATTTCGTTTGATACCCCATTAGATATCCTATCGCTTGATACCGAAACCCATCGCTAATCGCATTGCATTGCATGTCAAACCGTAGCGGCCAACTTGGAATGTAGGGTACGTCGATGACTATGAACATTTTGAACCACATACCACCACATGGTGTAAAAATTATAAAGTATTTAAAACATAATTAGCGTATATATCGTTTTATGTAGCGGAACATTTAATTTCGGATTATTTGGCATTACACTGACGCCACATCGCATGGTATTTAATTATTTTTGCATATTGATTCATTTTACCATAGCCAAATATCGAACTATATCACATTTCTTATTACATAGAGTTGAATTGCATAATGAATGATACCCCATGATCGTAATACAATTGATCACAATTTGATCGATATTGCTATTCAAAATTTTCGGCGCATTTTATGTTATAGCCATTGCGTCGAAATACCATGCAGACGTGCGTACCACATTATATTAAAATTTGCAACGAGTGAGCAGAAAGTGTCACACAGCTGATGGAAGGACTAGGCTGGGAGCCGTTAGGGACTCTAGGGTTAAACGCCAAGCTTAGATAAGGAACTTAACAATTTCAGACCAGGCGAGTTTCAATATGACACGGAGGATATTTTTTTGATCCCGTACTATATCTCTATAACTGATAGAAACGATGAAATAAGAGAGATAAATTGCAGCACTGATAGGCAGCTTGACACTTAAGACACATCGTTAACATTCAATTCAACTCTATCCACAACTGTCCTCTCCCTTATTCCGTTACTCCGGGAAAATTACTGTATGAACTAAAAAAATTATATGGGTAACTGTAGAGTCTCCTCTAAATATAACTGTAAAGAATCCCAAAGTAATTTGAAAAGTTGCTATAAGTAAAGTGCTAGGCCCTTTAAAAGTTTGTAATGTTAACTGTAGGTTCAAATCTAAAGTAATATAAAGTTTCTGCAGTAATAATAATATGCACATACAGCAAAATAACTACAAAGAGACATTACAAACAAATTTTTCATTTAACTAATTCCATTAGTCCCGCATTGATCCTCTTTGGCATCAATTATTTTGTTTTAGAAGCGCTACGAAACATAGCTTATTTTCAAACAATTCTCTATTTTTTATTTATTTAAATGCTTCATGCTGTTTTAAAGATTCTTATAATAAAAAAAGTGCGGTTAAAAGTAATTTTCTGGCACCATGTCACAGGTAGTCCAGAGTTGGGTGTGGCCCTTCCTCGCGAGGGTCCTAATCCGCGACCCTTTCCCGAGCCTCGAGACCCAACGCCCGCCTCTCTCCACTACCCACGCAGCGGGGGTTCCCACGGAAAAAGTGACCGTGCGCAGTATAATTTAAGCTTTTGCAACTGAGTCAGCGACAAATTAGGACCCTCGCGAGGAAGGGCCACACCCAACGCTGGACCACCTGGAACATGGGCCTTAGAAAATTACTTTTAACCAAAAGTACTTCAAGGTTCTTAATAGCAATTTTTCCTGAGGCCCTTTATTTGCTGGTGTCCTAGCATCCCCTGCCGCACGTTTCTACGGCGGCTACCAAGGTAGTATGTAGAATTATATGAATATCGAAATTTGATGTTTCGCACACCTCGTACGGTCGATATCGCAACACGATAATCTTCTCGTATCGAACTCTATGCCTATGCAATATCGAAAAAAGCCCTGCACTCCCCAGTAACATCCCTATTGATATACTCTAGGAAAGTGTCACGCCAGGCAGGGAGCGAGTGTTTGAAATTCCCACTCGACCTCAACCACCCGCTCGAAAAACGGCAAACAGCCCGTCGCTATGAACAATCGTCCTCCCCTCTCTCTCTTTCTTTCATTCCCCATCCCTCCCACGTGCCACCTATACATAGCGCTCATAACGACCACCTCTTACACCTCCCACCTACACACCCATGTTACTAATTAAACCCGCATGAGGCGACGCGACGGGCGTAAACGGAATAATCATTTGCAGCACCTATACTGGGGACGTTTTCGGGGGGAAGGAAGGTGGAGGTTTTCGAATGTATCAGGACAGCTGGGTTTTATGCCCTTCCCCCCCTCCTTCCGACGCAATAGAATGGTGGTTTAAGAGTGAAGCTTTAAAATGGTGATTCGTTTTAAAGGTTTTGAATCGAGGAACAATGGGATTACAAATTTACGACGCCAGGGTGCAGCAGCGGCGGCCATTTCGGACATATACGATCTTTGGACGTCGGTGTGTGCGTTGTTGGAAAGGGTGTGAATCTGCATTTTGAAAGAAAAATTAAAAGAAAAACAAAAGAGTACAGAGGAGAGAGGCTCCCGAAACGCATAATGGTTGCAGATGCAGACGCATTCATATCTCCGAAAAAATCATTAACAGAATTCATTCCAAACTACATGCTCTTAAATATGCATGAGAAATAAGGGGATTTCGTATGAGTGATAGCTCATGAGTTTGTTTTCCTTTCACTCACAACTATTACGTAAGAGTTTCGTTGGAATTTGTGAAAAATAAGCGTGAAAAGGTAGAATTAAAAAAAATATCAAATTGAGTACTTTTTTTCGTAGCAAGGTTATGAAACAAATAACAGTCATTTTACGGAAAAACCCGATTGACGCGATTGATGAGATATTGATGTAATTTATAATGCCCGTGAAAATATTCAGCATATTTATCTGAGGATGTCAATATGAAATCTTTCAGATTATTAATGAGAGATGTGCAAATACCATTCCAGGTGGAATTTTTCTCGTGGCAATTTTATGTATTAATAGCTATAATATTCGGCTGAGGGAAAACCTTCGCCCCCGGTAAGGACAAATGCTTTTTCCTACTTTGGTGAAGTGTGGAGAAAAAGAAGTTCAGAATTTTCTGCGTCTTATAAGACATAAAACTGTGGTCACCGGGTTTTTTAGGTTTTCTATCCACTTCCCCTAAATTCCCCAAGTAATATTCCCAAAAACAAATTACCCTCCTGTTTTCAATGACGCAAGCAATCTCAGTTGTTGGTAGCCTCCTCAAATGACCAACCAGCGTAGTTAGCTTAAACGTAGCTTATTGTAGTTAGGGATAGAACAGGATTTACCTTCACGAGTATTATTTGCAGCCCTCATCTCGACTAAAAGTGCCACATTTGACCTTTAGTGCAAAACATTTTATCCAAAAACAAGAAAAAACGTCTAGCATTACATAATTAAATTGAAGATGTCAAATTATGTAAATATTTAAACAAAGTTTAGTATTATCAGTCATGATTGATTTAAATTTGATCTGGAGACGGTCGAGTACATCGCCATTATAATGAGAATATTTGGGTAGCGTATTGTTTTGAACTGTGGATAGTGTAACCCTCACCCCTTTAGCTTTCGGTTACCTTACCTTTCACTTGTCTTCCGGCTAGCTCATTTGTTTCCTTCCACACACACTCTTACACAGGTACATGTATGACACGCATATATATATATATATATCAATACCCTTACTGTACCGTTCAATTAAGGAAATTAAACGAAGAAAACATTTATATTTTTCATTCACAAATATTTCTGTATTCAATTTCTTTAGTTTCGATTGGGCCCAATTTACAAATTAATAGAAATGTCATTCTAATTAATAATCTTAATTAAATTTATATATGTAATTTTGCAGTGGGCTGTTTTTCTTTTTTTAAATAACCATTTCAATGTTTATATATTTCCACTTATCGTGGCTACTGGTCTCGGCGATCCGCTGGACCGCGACGTTGGTCTGGTGTGCGCCTTCCCGCAGGATTTCCTCCCGGTGACTCTTCGTCCCTGCTCTTCCCTCCGTTCTCCCTCTTTTCTCCGGCGTCCACCGTGTAGTCTGCTCTCCTAGCGCGAACACCTTATCTTTCCATCCTCTACGCGCCCCTTTTCTCCCGTTCTCCTCTCGTACCTTTTTCACTCTCACTCCCGTTTTTCTCCCGGTCCCGTAACTACTGACTCTCGTTTTCTCCCCGTCCCGTCACTACTGACTCTCGTTTTCTCCCCGTCCCGTCTATACTGACGCTGTTTTTCTTATTATTGCCCCCTCCTTATCTACGCTTTCTCACCCATTATTACGCCGTGCGTAATGCCAAATTCCCGGCGTTCGACGAATGATCCATTGTTATTCGCGCCGCGGGTGCTGCCAACCCGTGGCGTTTAACCCGTAGGGTTACAATAGGTAAGTTAAATGTCCTTGGTTTCAATCTTGGTGCATGTGGAATATTAATCCGAGCTAACTCTCTGCAAAAAGCAGTTAACAAGAGTGCTAGTTTCCTAGTGTTAAAAGAATATTTATCTATCATTCCATCAATAAAATTCGTTACAAAATATCTATATTTCGCCAAAATGAAGGAACAATATTTTTTATTCTATTCAGTTATAGCACCGATACAGTTCCAATTTATTTATTTACCTTCATGACTCTTGGTTTTATAGTAGTAGTGAAAATAATTCGTAGTGACGAGCGTTCTAGAAGAGCAGCAAAGCTCTAATGGAATCCCATCATATACGATAATGGCGTCCATTATTAAACATTGCCGGCAGAGCAACTATTAATGCATTGACATATAATTAGCCACTTTCCGTGACTACGAGTTGACTTAACAGTTCGGTGGACATACAAACATATCCATTCATTACTTTATCTCATCATCCTATTAACAAATTAAATATCTGCTTCGCTCTCGAAAAATGGGCAAACTAAAACTCTCAAATATTTATCTTTTAAGTACTGTTGGCATCCATTACATTTTACACCCCCTCGTGGCTGTTTCACAATCCCAAAGCCAATTTGAGAATGAGAGCTTTCCATTCAAGGAGTTGAAGTTAGCGCAGGTCGGTACTCATCAGGTACACTACGTCATCGGTATACGGATGACGCTGAATATAACGATGTGCTATGGCTAAACGTCTGGTAACCCTCTGGAACGTAGCATTCTGTAAGTACATGACGGATGAATATTTTATGCATAGCTACTGATTCTAAAGCGTTTAAGATTTTTACCGCAGAGTAAATAAAAACTTTACATTATCCATGCTGAAGCCTTTACTGAAAATTGACACAAAAGCAACAATTTCGAATGCGGTTATCGGTGTTCTTTTGTTGATTAGCGCACATCAATTCTGCTCCCGATCTGTTTTGAAGTGCGCTGGCTAGTGCGCAAGGCCTTAAAAAAATGGAATGCGAGGGGACTGTTGTGTTTGAAAATGAGGAGCGTACTAGAGTGAATGGAAATCTCCCAATGTCTCAGACGCCATTTGGGTGAGTCAAACATGATAAATAAGAGAACATCACCATGCACCATTTTTAAGGTGCTGTAGACTTGGGTTAGCAGACCTATACGTACCAAATTGAAAGATTGGAGAGGGTTGAGAATAGGGGTTGCTAAACAGCGCGGTTGGGATGAGGGAAGGAAGGTCGGGGAAATAGTAAGAATAAATGGAACGGTGGTCGAGGTGGAGTTACGTCAATTTAGGTGGTAGGGGATCTGGGGATAGGCGAACCTTGAGGGTAGATGTGTTTATAGCAAAAATTGTCATTAAATATAAAATGAGCGGGTATTAGCAATTTGCAACCATTCTAGTTTGTCTAACATCTTCTCCTCGTTCATGAAACGTAAATAATGTAGGATTAATATCACGCCAATGGTTTTCGTCCCTATTTTTATAAAACAATTTCAGTGAAATAATACACACTACTAAATAATAATACATGGTAAGCAGTGCTGATACAGAATTCAACCTCAGAGGTCGTGATTCCTTAGAAGTCTTATTTTTCCCTTGCATTATCACCCTATGTTGACCGTAAAGGCATCACATTTAGTTACCTTGAATCCACCATAAATTGCAACGGAAAATGGAAGACCTGGATAGCTTAGTGGTATGAGTATTGACCCGGCTAGCCGGTTAAAAATATATATCAAGTTGCTGTTTTGCGAATTGAGTAGATCAATTAAGCTGCTGCTTCAAAACAGCTGATTAATTGGTTTTACGCCTTGGTAAATGGCTCTATTTTCACGACTTCTTCCATGCTGCCATATCCTTACATATCTCTTTCGCTTCTATTATATTTACTCTGGGAAGTGCAATAGGAGAATGGCCGTTATCCATCAGTACCAATCCTGAATGAAAGAACATCAATTGACTCTCCTGCGTTGAAATGTTCGCAGTTTTCCGTAATTTGTTAAGGGTTTTAGTGTTTTGACTCTTTACTAAATAGAAGCAAAGTGTGCATGCACCCTTGTATTAACCCTTTTTAAGTGAGTAACTGTTACTATACTCAGTAAATTTTGGGTGAATTTTGAGGTAGATTTGATGTTATGAGATTGACGAGCTTCGTCGAAACTTTGGTCGTCTTGTTGTAATTCTATGAGGAAAAACTAAGTTATACTTATCATTTACAGTGAATTTAGGGTAAAATTTCATATTTCACGTAAATACCAGCGAATTCCAGATTAACATGCGTAGAAAACTGACTGGCTTTAACTTCATTCTTATAAGTACATGCATATGTGAGTAATATCAATCACGCCATTCCCTTTCGGGTTAGGCAAATACAAAGAATGTAGTATTTACCGTTTTCCCTAGAACCTGGCTCCCGTTTACTTGCCTATTTCTTCTATAGTGGTCTATCCTTGCAAACCAATTTCGCTTCTCTTACGCTCATTCATTGCTTCAGATATGATTTCCCGTTCATTCTTAACACTCATTATATTTCTACTCATAAAAGCCCCTTCAGCATATTTACTCATTACTTCCTCGATGAACCTCTTCCTCTCACATGGTTGACTCCACTATTACATATCTGTTTCCCTATTCATCTCCAATCCATTCACTCAACATAGCTTAAACAACGAAGCCCGCTTCTTTCATATATTTACATTATCCGTGTATCCTTTTCCGACTCCTTCTAACCCACCCTTTTATCATCATCCTATCATTCCTAGTTTTACCGAAAATTTATCTCAATCACCCGATTACCATAACCTTAGTTTAAATTTATGGGTTCTCTTGGAATATCCAAGTCATGTTTCATGAGAGCACTTCTGTAAATCTCGATTTTTGCTTCTTTTGATAAACTTTGAAATCATTGATTTTAATCAATAATTATTCGAAGAATAGGGTGAAATTTTTGCTAAGCATAAATAATTATTAATTTATAATTGAATCAATAAATTTAATTTATTCAAGCACAGACTGCTACCTGATTACCATTACTACAATAACTAATGGACACAGAAAAATAATTATAAATGCAAAATAACAAAGAGTCTAAAAATACACGCACACACATATAAGTACAAAAATGTTCACAGGAAAGTTTATGAAGAACCTTTAGCACATTTCTAAAATTTGAGACAGCTACATTAGTTATGTTACGATCGGAATTCTTCTAATTGTAAGAGGAGATGATGGCTTATCTTGGCGTTTTTGAAATTCAATATTGAAGTTAACCATTATTGTATAGTCTTATTATATCTAGTAAATATATGGGCGACTATTACAAATCAACATATTTATATGTTTTTATGCATATGTGTGTGTATATTTATTTTTATGTGTATATGTTTGTGTGCATATTTATATATTTTATTCTGTCTATAATAATTGCACTCCTGCGTCGTAATATATCAACTGTTTAAGCAAGAAATTTATTTTCAGCATAAAACTTATGCCAACTTGCACTTGGTCCAGGAGGACCAGGAAGTTTATGTACTTTATAATGCGATATGTACAATTTTATATTGGATTTTCAATCCGTCTTTCCAGCTTGTGTTTGTAAGTAAAAGAGTCAATTATTTTTTTGCATGAAAATTTAAAAAAAATTTCCGTCGCCCAATGGATTTGACGGCTGTGAACGTGCGACTGTGGAGTCGATAGAAGGGGGTTGCTGGAATGGGCGATGGTGCTGGCGTCACGACGCCAAGGTCTACAGTTTTTGACGGTGGGGCGGCCAGCTACTCTCCCTATGTTAGGCCGTTGCGCGCGTGCATTCCCCGTGAAGCAGTCATTCTTCGTGTCAGGAATGCATCGCATTTCGCGGCCGCAACAATTTACGGCGCGCGCCAACAGCTTTCCCTCCTCACACCCGCCCTTCCTTCCTCTCGGATACCACCACCCGTTCTATCGTGTCCACTCATGATTGACCTCAAATTGTTGAGCTGAACACGTCGTCCGCGGCGTGTTGTACGACCTTCATTTAACAGGTGTTAAAAAAAGGCAGAAGGCTCTTAGAAAGTGAAAGAAGTAGTAATAGTTTTAAAATATTAGAGTAGTTGAAGTCATAATAGTGGTGGCTTTACTAGTGAGAGAATAATTTCTTTTCAGCTTACCACAAAAAAAACTCAGTTTTTAATGCGCGACCGGTTTCAGTGTATTTACATAATTTCTTTCACTCAAGATTTTGTTAGCTCATTGAAACCGTTCAGGTATTAAAAATTGATAAATGAATTTGAAAACAGCAATAAAATCTTTCTTTCACTATGAATAAGCTTCACAAAATCTGCCCTGAGACAACATAATTCATTTAGTTTATTAATGCAAATCGAAATTTACGGATTCTCACATACACTCCCTAGCAGAGAATATTCCAAAAATAATATACTTGCTTCGCTATAAACATCCAAAGAATAACACATTTATTTTTATCGGAATGTTTATTCAAAGCGCAATAAAATTATAAAGAAATTGATGTTCTCAACTTCAGCTATATGTTTCATAGAAACGCCGCAAATCACAGATGAGCGACGGTTTGTGACCAGTATATCTCATTTGTTGTGATAAGGTGCCTTTTCTTTCATTCGGTCCTTCGCCCGGTGTAATATTGTCCGGTGTGTGTTAAAATTCTAGCAAAGAATAAATAATTCGACTGATTTAAGCTGGTTTGATGTATCAACTGGTTGTTTGGTGTGCGTGAATTAAAGTGCCATCTGAAGGATGGGTATTGTCTAAAATCTTGTATCCCTCTCAGGTGGGGAACCATGGGGAGGTTTTTTTAAATGGTATTTTCTGTATTCTAGGGACAGGAGGGCGTCCAAAAATCACAAATGAGAAAAGTATCAGATGTCGTTTTGTTTTCTTCCAAATCATTGATAAGTTTGAACTCAATTCCTTCTATAATAGAAAATATCTCTTTTTGTGCAGCAAAAAGGATATTAGTGGCAGCTAAATAATAAACGGCAGCGTGGTTAGCAAACGAGCCAGCATGATAACCCAAACGTTGAGGGTTTGAATCTCGCCTACATAATGGATGTTGTGTGCGTCTAGATATTAAGGTATTAGGTTGGACAGTGCAATGCAACCTCAGCATATGGAGCATGCAGAAAATAAAAATTATGACAGCTACTAAAAAGAATCACTTGTACCTTTCTTTCACTCTTTTAGCTGTCATGTATAATTATGACCTCACTTACTTGCTGAACGTCAATATGGAATTCTCTTAACACCAGTAGAGCTCATGTGGTTTATATTTTTTTACCAGGAGGTTTTATCACCAGTAACATTCGTATCTAAAGTCGCCAGGCTCTAGAAAGTACCATTCTTTTCGTTGTTTGTAATGTTTTTTCGCAAAATGATATTGTAATTTATGTATTTTCGGAAATTTCAGAAATTGATATCTTTCTTCGATCTCTTCCAGATGCCATTTTACGGATAAGATAGCTGATAGGTTAGGATAGGATAGATAAGTTAGCTGATAGGAAGTAACTAACATTTCTAATATTCTTCTTTATCATATTTTTCCGTTGTGTGAATGACGTTATCTTATTTTCATTTTGACGCATGATTTGAACATTTTTTCACCATTTAAGGGTAAGGTTAGGGTATTTCATCATGGTAGGGTTTGGTACAAAAATATTTCTTGGGCTAGCTGTTCTTTATGCCTAGTTTTGCTCTTGATTGGCAGCTTGTATGCTGAAAGTAACCATAAAGGTGTAAAAGAGATGATTTTATCAATATGTTTTTACAGGATTCATGGATATTAATTTTTCGCCTGGATAACATTGGGAAAGGTATACCGGATTCGGAGCATAACTGGTAATTTAGTCCCAGAATCGAAGCCATTCCTAGGGTAAAATACCTCAAACTGATGAAAATCAATAACCACAAGTCCATACATCAGTATTGCGTTCGTAAATCATCGTAAATTGTTTATTAGTTCATTAAATTTTCAATAAAACTTTTAAAACGCCAGGGAAAGTGAGAGCACTTGAAATAATGCTCAGGGGTGAATAAAAAACGTGCTTCATAGTCAATGCCCGTTATCTGCAACTCCTCCACAGTGTTTGCCTCAACGGAATCCTATAAAGTCGCTGATTTATTGCCTGGTCTTTTGCGTGAAGCAAGGGTTGTCCGAATTTATTTTCTGTTAATTTATTTTCTCTCTACAAACGTTATTCGATTCAAATCTCCAGATGAGTTCGACAGAACTGTAAACTGAAAGTGTGCTCCGACCTAAGTTAAATGGGACCTAGACTTACTTGTTAGGATAGATTGTGTAGATTTCGGAAATGAAAGCAGATTCCTCAAAGAACAAACTAGTTTCGCCAAATTAATTTTCTGCGCATGCCAATGGGGCTAATAACTGCAATGAATGAAAACGGAAATGCCATTTTCCTCTAGTCGCGCTTTGAATTGCACAGGATGATAAAAATTAGACGACGATGTCATTTATATTTTTTAGTATAAGTTAAATAATTGGCACTTGAAGTGCCTATTGAAGTTGTATGCTTACGTTGAAAGGTATCGCCTTCAATGAGTATTTACCGTGACAATCAATTTTTAACACAATGTCATCGAACACAGTAAAAATCTAGGGTAGGGAATTTTAGTCAATATTAGGGCATTGTAAAAAATAAATGCATCCAGTGGAATATATCTCTAA
Source organism: Pyrrhosoma nymphula (assembly GCA_963573305.1). Taxonomy (NCBI): domain Eukaryota; kingdom Metazoa; phylum Arthropoda; class Insecta; order Odonata; family Coenagrionidae; genus Pyrrhosoma; species Pyrrhosoma nymphula. Next base: position 61,117,520 of record OY754338.1, on the reverse strand, counting down.
ACTAATCTGTCAGCACTAGGACCTATTAATGGAGAGAGGTAGCTATTATCTTGTTAGCATTTTAAACCCCCTTTCCAACGCTCTCGAGCACAGCACGAATAGCGCGAAGTATTGATACATGAAAACACATGTTCCCTTTCCTGTGTAATTACCTTTTCACTTTTTTGTTTGACTGGTGAAAAAGCTGGAAATGTTGTTGACGTGGTCTTTAAAGTATTGGCTAGCTTCGAACATCGATTTTTGCGGAGTCTTTTGGGTGTATAAGTTTCGAGTCATGAATGAGGGTTATGTTGAGAGCACTAAATACTAATTGCTTGGTCTGTTGAATAGGGCACTAAACTGTGGAACTGTTGGCGCTTATCGTTGAGGTAAGGCATATACAAATGCGTAGTTTTTCTTCAATTTTCCTTAATTATTCACGGAATAGTTCCTTGCCAGAATTGCATAAAATACTTTACGGTGGAAACGACCCCTTGATGAAATTAGAGCTGCCAAAACCTAGATGCGGAAAATGAAAAAATATGGAATTTCACCAAGAGCTTTCATAAAGGTGATATGTAGTTAATTAGTTTTTTATTTAAATAATGAATAATAGTTTTACAAAAGATGCCCGCGTTTCATTCCCTCGTGAACGCTCACATTCTCTGCATGTCGCTGCTTGCGAAAGTGATAACTGCAGAGATGCTTGAGACGCCTCTCTCTTCGTCCGAAGCAAACACAAAAGCCAACCTCCCACTGCATCCCAACTAAACGTCGAAAATCGATCTGTTCTTCGATTTAATTGCCTTACCCCTCTCCGCACAGCTTCTCTCCTCCCCTTTACCCCGCTCTCATTGGCAACGGATTGATTTTGTTTATCAATTTCGACATTGTTCCCGGCGTCCGCTAATATCAAGTCTGGAGTGGCCCCTTTGGGAAAACCGACTTCCCGTCGTTAATTGGGTATCATTCCGCGAACGCTTCCCCACCCACCCCATCATATTCGATCACCCCCGTTTCAAAACCCCTCCCCCTGTCTTTCTCCCTTAATCCATCCCCTCTCCCCTCCCACGCTCCCGGAAAAATAACTCGTAAAACTGAATGATGTTGTGTTGACGTGGATATCGTTTATGGCAGATGTTTTGGTTCTTTCATCCCTTCCTTTCATACTCCGACCTGATCCTTATTAAACGCTGCACTCAACCTCTCGATTTTCACTGAAAATTCATCTTTTTTCCTGCATGGTCCACAGCCGTCCTTGTTCCTTTCCGCCTGCGGTGTTCTTTAATTTGGGACACGAGGGCAGGATAAAATGTTGATTCTCATTGGAATGTTTGGCAAAAAAATCGCCTAAGTTTTTATTGGTATTACTATACCTATCAGGACTGGTTTAAGTGGACCATTTCCTCTCTAATTTCCCTCCTTTAAGTTGGCTGGAGCGATAATCGTGGACGATCGAGCGAAAATTTTAATAGTTTTTTAAGTAAGCCACATTTTTCAGTTGAGGAGGAAAAATATTCTGGGATCGCATTTCATTTAAGTGCATCTGTTTACGCGTTAAACGCACCATTCAGGTAGGAATAGAAATGATACAAGAATTATTTTTTTATTTTTTTCCTTAGGTAATTAAAGCATCTTATGACAAGAGTTTTTGACACGGTATTCGAAATTTATTCGAAATTACATTGAAATTTTTTTTCTTCCGAATATTGCACTCGGCGTGACATATTAATATTTTTAGCTGCATATATAATAGTAAGAAATATACTATCCCATCCTTAGAAGAAAACTGTAGATGTGTAATCGAATTATTACAAAATATATGTCATGTACCATAAGGCTACGTGTTAAAACAGCTTTCAATTGCCAAAAACTCAAATCGGTATAATGCCATTTTTTCACTTTCACCAATAGATATCACCAATCAGAAATACGTATGCGAAGTTTCATGCAAATATGCACAAAGACTTAATAGCTCCAACCACCTAAAGTATTTTTAGTGAGATATCACTATGAGATACTTTTGGGATCCAGTCAGATGTTTGGTCCGCGAGCTCAACAAAATTTGAGATAGCTATCGTACATACCGTACACACCTATCAAGATGTTTCCTTTCGGAATAGGCACAGTCAAAGAAATTACCCTGGTACCCCATATGCCCACCTGATTTTGTTAAGATTTATCCACGCCAAAAACAAGAAAAATGCCGTCAATTTGTTAAAACCATCGTGGTCCATCGATTGCGACATAAAAGTCCTTGGGATCTTTCGCATTTTCTTGGATACGAACAATTTCTGTGTTTGACTGGTGATCTAGGACTATTTATCTCTAGGAGTATCTAGGAGTATCTATTTACACACATTCATTTTACATATATATTTCAAGTAGGAAGCTAATGTACATGTTTTATAGTGAAAACATTACAATTTCCGTCCCATATGAGATGTATTATACATATGGCCTAGGTTAAGTTGTTGGGCTTAATAATTAGCTTTTATTTCTACAGAAAACGAAATATATTTTATTAGACAGGATTAAGAATAAAAGTAAGGAATGTATATGTGCATGTTGTAGTCATTAACTATGGAACATTAAATGTTGAACATAGATAGTACATACTTACATATCCATCACGCCGTTCCCATTCGGGGTAGGCACATTGGGAAGAGTATGATTCACGGTGATAAGCCTCTAAAACTGACTCTGCTTAAATTATTTCCTTCAAACTGCCCTATCCTTGCATACCTAATTTGATTTAATTACCCTCTTCCATTGCTTCACACACTCCCTCCTTTTATTAAGACTCCTAATATTCATTCTCTCAATAGTATCTTCACCCATGGCTTTCTCGGTATACCCATTTCTCTCACGCTATTCAACCTTCTATCAAAAATCTAGTTTGTTATTCAATTCTCATAAATTCTCTCGGCGTAGCCAAACCAACGAAGTACGCTCAGTTCATTTGTGTCCAAAGCATTCCCATGACTCATTCATGTCCAACCATGTTCCTACCTCTTATTCCGCGAACTTTGCTAAGATAACCAATACTTACTGCATAATTATCATACTCCTATGCTTATCGTGGCATACCAAAGTTTCGCTACGACGAAAAAAAGTGGAAAGGAGGACATTATTTTAAACTGTAATTTTCGCCTCCCTAGACAGTTATTCATTTCTTGATATACTCCACATCGTGATCTCTTTTCCAGCATTTGCACGCCTTTTAATCTCTTCATCTATCCTCCCATATTTCATAAATATTTTGCAAAGGTAGGTACACAAATTCCACAATCTCAATTAAAATACGGGCTAACAATCATTTGCGGCTATCTACGCAATCCTTCTGATGGTTTTGCCACAGTTTATGTTTGCACGTGGTAGTTAATAGGAAAACGCGTGGCTTTATCTCGTAATATGCGAGATTCAACAATAAAGACTGCTAAATTGCGTTGAATCGACTGGTGATCATCGGAAATCATCAATCCCAGGATTGGTTTTGCTGAACCTCTCCACTCTCCATAGATGGCGTCCTGACGCACGACAACAAAGCCTGTTTTTATTTTGGTGGAAAAGGATCCACCAAATTGGATATTGCCCGCTTATTGCCCATACAGTTTTACAACTAATGTAATTCCTTTTCTTGGAAAATTATTTTTTTTAAATTTATTCATAATTTTTTAAAATTTAGAATTTTTTATTGATAAATCATCACGGTTCCACGGAAATTCCTGTACTAAAACCCGCCTTCAGTGTATGTGCAAGTGATACAAACAATATGGCAAAATGGGTGTTTGATTGACTTAAATATTCTCCTGTGCCATCGTACAGTATGCTTTCATCTATTCTCTTGTTCAATCCATGGGATTGCTTTAGCGTGAATCCGCTAGCGTACATGATCGTCTATGTGAACTTCTTCCTTGACCTACATATGAATTTCTTCACTTGATCGACACGTTGACGAATTCAAGAAGGGTATAGGATGAGAACACTGCAAGAAGGTGTGGAGTTTGGCGTCAAATTATTACCCCAAACTACTAGGAAGGTAGAACCAATAAGATATCGAATTATCAGGAGAGTAGGTTTTGTATTAGAACAGTGTTTCCCAAACTTTTTCGAGCCACATTTTCAACTTGGTTCCTCACAACGCCCCCCAACCGTGGGCTCTAAAATCATACTAGACTACCTGACCAAATCAGGAAGATTATAAAACTAAATTTAAAACGATTATGATTAAATTAATGCTTATTTCAAACACAACATATTGATGTTTTATTGATCCCAGGACATGTATGGTACCATTAGGTCAGGATCCTGCCTCCAGAGCCCCCATGCCGCCTCTTGTTACTTATCGCCCCCCTAGATTATGGCACCGCCCCCTAGGGGGCGGTATCGCCCACTTTGGGAACCACTGTATTAGCTGATCATTACCGGAATGGTTCAGTTTTTTATCCTCATTACACGTCATCCATCCATTTTCCCCGGCTTCCGCGACTCTGACACTTTTTCCAAGTTTTTGTCAAAAAGGTGATCCTTTAAAACGCTGTGAGGGGGTGTGAGTTTGTGGAGGAAAGGTAGAGTGATGGAGGGGGGAAGAGGCTGCACAGAGAAGAAAAAAATCAAACGACAGCTGAGTGGGTAGCACCACCTGCTGGCTTTATCCCCGTAGAAACACGTATTGATTTCAACGGAGTGTTTCTGGGTTTATGACTGTGCTCTGGGGAACACGGCCTGCACCTATCTCGCTCTGTTTGTTCCCGTTTAGGTGTCTGGGTACGTATGCATGCATACAGAAAGCTACGCGTTCTTCTCCCTTTTGCTGTATTTTTTTTCTTTTCCATGCACTTTTTTTAACTTCCCTGCAGTTTGTGTTGGAATTCGGCGTGTGTGTTGTCTCCGCCCCTGTGACCGAGGATTTTAATGAATTTCTCCAGGAAATTCCTCGCGAGCCACCGTAAATCTTTTTGAGTGTGCTTTTGACTTAATGGAAAATGAAAATTCATTACAATGCATGCTTTCCGGGTACGAAATGATGGGAATGCATTCGTTGAAAATAAACAAGTTGAGGATAGCGGTGCATGTCCATTCTGACTCAAGGGTATTTGGATGAAACAATCGTGACCCCTTGCATTTTCCTCTTCCTCCTCCTGCAATAAACGCATTATCGTATAGGTACCGACAACATAAAAAATACGTCCGAATTTCAAGTTATTGCCGAAAACGTTACTCGCGTACTTTATGTGATTTCATCCGGAGTATTGTTAAGACGAATACAACAGCCTGGACGGTCAATTCATTTCCTTCGTTGCCAGTATTTTGAATTCCTGTGATGTGTATACGACGTTAACCTGTTGATTTTACATAAGTTTATCCCAGGTAAGCTGCTTTTTCTTTATTCTGTTTTTTAATGTGCCCGTAGATAAAAAGGTTGCATGAAAGGGAACAGAATATTGGCGACGGTGGAAAAAGGAATAATAAAGGTGGGCGCCTATGAGAAAAGAAAAAGTTGGGAAATTTTGGTGGAATAAGGATAGGAAAAAATAAAAGTAGAGCCTAAGAGAGACTCAAGAAGGTTCTGCTGCGGACTATGTTAGTCAAAGCAACAACTGATCTCAATATTTTTCACTTGAACTGTTTAAAACATTGAACTCATTGATTCTAGTCCTTCGTTATGAGGAAACAAGATGAAGAAGCAAAATATGTGAATAAATTAACGATTATATTAAAGCGAACCTTTTTTCCAGCCATATCAGCTAACTGAACGCCATTTCCATCAAACTAACGTATTTTGGCTTCAATTATTACAATTATTCGCAAGCAACAAAAAAAGATGGTATAGTGCGTTTAATATCTTTTTATTTAATTTCCTAATATGTTTCCCTTTTTACGAATAGTTTTCCGCGATGATGGAATTTACATTGGATAGGTAAAAATTCAACTTTTTCTGTTTTACACCCATTATCACATTTATCACCTTGTAATTTCAATGAATTTCCAAATATTGCGGCTGCACAAATGTTTTGAAATCAACAAAATAAGACGTGTTGATGGTGTAACTGACTAAAAAACCAGACCGGTAATCGGTAGATCTGGAATAAAAAAATCCGGTGTTGTCAAATGCTTTTTTCATGGCAAATTTCATCTATTTTTGGTGTATATGTAATTTTTTTTCAATTTGCGAAAATAGATTTAAGAAAAGCTAGTAATTTTTTATTCATATGCAACAGAGAACATTTTGTTTTCTGAGTGGCAAGAATATGAATAACATAGCAATTCAGTCATTTTATGGTGGAACCATGTTAATACTGGGGAAACCAGTCATGTTTTAAGCAAAGCTTTGAGATGGCCACATTAAGGGGTAAATAAAAACATAAACTGGTCAATTATCTATCCATCGATTTTTTTTAATAAAATGGAAAATGTATCGTTAAAACAGAGGGAGAAGTAATGGGATAGTTAACTCATGAAATGGACGAACACAACGATGGTGTGAAAATTAGGAGTTGGCCGACTTCAAGCGAAAAACGTTGGTTTGGACCAGGAATGGAACCACCATCACCTAAATATAAAGACTTTATCACTTTCGCGTGGCATCACTGAATTAGTCTTAAATTCCTATTGCTAAAGGTTTGACCAGGGAATTTATATATAGTCATCCTGCTTAAACCACCCTTTGGCTTTGGAAATACATGAGCATTCTGCCTCTTACTAGTGATTAAAAGACCCACATTTAGTACGTGAAAAATCCATAATACTCTTCTTAAATCTACTGCAAGTACAGAACTGTTTCTAAAGACTTTTAGAAATACAACTCTAAGCACTTAAACCACCGATTTTAAAAGTAAACATCCATTTAAGCAGGTATATATGAACAAAAGATACCTAAAATCGTGATTTTGCTTGCTTTTGTATGCATGAAATGCTAACCAAATGTATTTAGAGACGTTATGGCTACTCCTCTACCTCTATCGACCACCTAAAATGCTCCTAAATTAGGAATCACAAGTGATAGGTGATTAATGTAAGTAGACTACTCATTAGAATGTGTTTGAGCGTAGTAACCATTCCTCACAGCTTTAGGACCAACTGCTTATACGTCACGGCCCGTGGCTGGTTCTGTTCAAGGGCTGTGTTTAGGTGATGTTGATCGAACCTGAATACTCAGGCTAGTAAGCTATCCAGCCAACATCGTTATTGTTGGAATTGGCGAGGGATTTATACCACCTAATATCACGCAGAAGTAGGTAAGCCCATAGAGTATTTTGCCCAGCGTCGTCTACATACCCTATATACCGCCACAAAATTGAAGAAAAAATTATTGTGGTGGTGGCCTGTGGAATAGTGATTTTGTTAACCAGCAGAGAAGGAATGATAAACACAGATAAGGAAAAGGAAAGATTGTTGAAAACTATTTTCCTTGTTTATTTTTGTGTATATTTGATTGTTGAAAATTGCAGTGCACATGCTAACTCTAAGAGTGAAAAATAATAGGCAATTTAATTATCTAACGTGGTTCCAACAGAACACGGTAAATTCTCAGCCCTGCTTTTCGCTCTAGTCGAAATACATATTGAGTAATTTCCTTTGCCACGTAATGGCTGTTGTGGATTAACTCGGGACGCTTACTTAACCGTTTATCCAGTGGGAAATCGTTTCATTCATTACGGAATAAAAAGATACTTTTTTCCACTAATCGTAATCTCGCACCACATTTCTCCGTTGACCTCTCCTGTACCTAGCGAATTACCCTAGAAGCCTCTTCCCTATCCTCTCCAAACCCCACTCATAAAAAAATGCATACGCGCTAGGCTTCACACACTCAGGCGCCCGTAGGTGGGATTCTATTTGCATTTATAAATAACCCAGAAGGCCTATGGGCGCGCCTTAAAGGGGCGAGGAGTGGAGATAGGGGGTTTTGATATAAAGCCGGCGATATTTAATCTCTCGCTAACGCAGGGACCAAGGAGAGCGAGGGAGGGAGAGATAAAGGGTAGGCTCTTTAGCCGGCTAAATAATTCAAATGGAGACCTCCTCCATTTGTCATATATTTTGAGCCTAGAGAGAAGATCCTGGAGGATGGGGATTTCAAGGAGAGAGGTTGTAGGAGGGGTGAAGCAAGGGTAATAGGAGTTTGGTGGGGGACATGAATGACCTCGAGAGGTAATGTTAGCTGTAGAAGAGGGTGGGGGGCGGGAGGGAGGAGATTTTTCAACGTGGGACCTCCTTTTCGAAATGATTCGCTAATAGAACGTTATGAGGATATAGTGCTCCCGGTGACGCCTGAGTCTTATTTTTAATATCCAAACCACGAGAATGGAATTGGAGTCTGTTGGGAGCAGAGGAGAAAAATATTTACGATTCACTGTAAAAATTATTTAAGCCCATCCATCTCAGCTCGGTTAACCTACCTGTACAGAATAAACAACTCAAGAAAACTTGATCACAGGATTTGTACGTTCCGAGAGTAGGAAATTCTGGGAGATTATATTTAACTTAGCCGAGATAGATTTAAAAAAAATCTAATCTTAGACATATTCAATCGTAGTTTATAAACAAATCTGAGTATTTGAAGTCAATAATGGTCGTTGCCTAGTTATTATCATAGGAGAGAGGTAAAAAACGCTAAAATTGTAGGCATTAAAAGATTGTTTATTAATTTTAGAAAGAGAATTTTAAAATCTCTACCCCGGCTCTATTGATCGTACGGACTTCGTGATTATTGTTAAATTTGCGTAAAATGCCTTCTATCACATATATCCATCAGGAGTTTTATAGAAAAATAGATTTTAGCTGTATTCTACTTGTTTATAACGTAAAACATGACTGTTTTAAAAATCTTGTATTTAAACAATTAAGCCTAAAATTCATTTTGTTCTTTTTTTAATTACTAGCATAAACCTTGAATTTCAATATGCTCATGTGCATCTTGATGTAGGACGGCCCAAAGCTTGGGCACTGACATGATATGGTAAAAAACTGAAAACAGAATTAAAATATATATTAATTTGTGCAAAAACTGTTGTATATTGTCTTGCAATTTTTGGTACCTACTTTGTACTAGTAGAGAGTAGAGTATATTGCTTGGGTATGATGCGTTTGTAATATGTTTTTGCATTTTTATAAACAATTTTTTAAAGAGCCGATTTTTTGTTTTTTTTAAAGCTGATCAATAATGAGACGAATTTTGATCCAGTGCGGATGCTCGTTTTTTTTTAGGTTTTTTAATACGCACAAGTATTCTTTGGAATGTTTCCCGAAAAAATCGACAGCTTTTTATGTAACTCGGTAAAACTAATTTTTTACATCTTAATTGTTACCTAAAATGTTTTCCTACAATTTTTCTATGAGGCCAAAGATACAATTTATTACCTCTATCATTCTGAATACATCCCATTCATCAGATCTAGGGTATCAATGCTTTCATGTGAAAATTTTAATTCGGCTAGTTTAACCCTAGTATCCATCGAGCAATCACAGGCAAGCAGGCGAGTCAAGTGTTCTCAGATAATACCGGTGGTGGAGCAGGATCTACGAATATAATATTCGAGAAATTGTGTAAGCTCTAATAGAGAAAATATTACTTTGAGACGTGCAGAACTGGTTTACTGGAACTTGAGTAGAATGTTTTGTAAGTAATACAGTGCATACGCCAAAAAATCACGACTCCGTTGATTTAGATTGCGTAGGTACATCGGCTAATGCGCGGACTGAGTCACTGCGAGCTGAAATTGGCATCGTGTAACCGCAGGCTTCATAGCATCGAATTCAATTAAACTTCCAAATTTGGTTCCGAGTTTTCGATTCTGATTTCATTACCAACTTATTTCTGCGCTAAAATAAGCGTTATTTCCATCTAAAAAAGCCTTGAGGTGTTCACATTGATGATCAATTAACGAACTTTTGTGATGATCAGTAATTCGAAATATCCACTCCACGTAGTATTTATAATAAAAAAATTGAGGTTAAAACATAATCTCCCAGAATTTCCTACCGTCGGAATGGAAAAATCCTGTAATTAGGTTGCTCGATGTTAATTATGTAGACCAGTAAGTCCAACTCATGTGCAAGAAGAATAAAATGTAACGCCTTCGAGTGCAATCTAGTGGACGACTCATTGTCTTAATGGTATTTTATTATTTATAAAATGGGTCGGGGTGGCCAAGGGGTACCGAGGCCTCACTCTGAGGGTCACAGATTTGTGATCTGGAAAAGGAAAATATTTTCGTGATTTTGGTAGTATACGATAGTGGAGAAAATTCTGGAACGAGACAACGAGAATTTTCTACTCCCTATAATCTTCCCAAACTTCCCGTCTCCAGTGCTGTGAGGTAGCAAAAGGCGCTGATTAGGTATGAGCGGTACTAAAAAAAAGTTCCGGTATTTTTTATGAGTATTGAAAAGCAATAATACTAATCACCCGGTAGTACCGACGAAAAAAATACAGGTATACCGGTATTCATGTGACTGATTGAACATTATAATTAGTTACAAATTAACATACGCTTACCCCAATTTTTTCGGTATTTCGGCATACTAGATTATCAGTCTAAAAACATACACAGAAATTTCCATCCATCGGCTTTTTTAATGAACATTCACCAGGAATATACATCGGCTATTCAGTAAGTACATTTAATTTCACTTTGTATGTTTGAGCTCGTCGCTTACTCTTGGAATGAATTTAAATCACATGAAGAACGATCGGTATTGTTTTAATGTTGTGGTCAGGTAAAATCCCCTTGTTATATTGATCAATCCTTGCGGTCGCTCTAACGATTAACTAACAGTAATAAATATTTGAATTTATACTGTTTAAAATCATCGATTGTCTGTTGTTCGGCATGCGTCAAAAATTATATTTAACTATCACATCAATAATGATAACAGACATATCGCAACTTCTCGGTTATGAAAATTAAAAAAAAACAGACATATTACGAGAACATTTGAAAATTAGTGTAGTTAGTAAATGTTCGTTGTTAGTTTCGTTAGTTGGCGCAAGATGGCAGCGCTGTCTAAATACCGGGATTTTTAGTATCGGTACCGTCACGTCGGTAGCATGAATTTATGTATGTTCATGATCGGTAGTGCCAATTTTAAATACTGGTCGGCACTACCAGATTGTAAAAAAATGCTGTCGGCACTACCGAATACCGGTATTTTTTACCCATCCCAAGAGCTTATGAAGCTGTTTACGAGGACCGGCATCCACTGCCACAGCTTCGGGCGAGAGTGAAATTCATAGAATCGACCGGTGTACTGTGATGTGCAAGGTAACGGGACACCACCATATAAATCTCACTAGGAGAAGCAGCTTTGCATTCACCAATATATGACGTGGTGGCAATCCTCCCGGTAAAATAAAAGGTAAAGTAGGTCTTCGGATCGAATCTCCGGTTAAATAATTACGTGAATAAAAAATCGGATCTCCAGATGGGGCTACTGGAAGGGGAAAATCGATCAAAGTGGAAATTGCTGGGCATAAATGCATACTTTAAACTCGTTCATACACTCTGCCTTGAAGACCGCACTGATTGACATGGTTTTCTTGAATTGGCCTGGAAATGTTTTCTGCATTAAAATTCAGTCCCTTCGCTCAAATTCGAATTTTTCTAAAGACCAGACCTAATCTAACGAATTTATTGTACGTTAAACCCTCTAAATAATGTCTCATCAAAATAATTGGAACCATTTTGAGATTTATTCTACATATGTACATTCAATTGGAGAGCTCGGTGTTAAGAGTGGAAGAAAATTTTGAGATAAATCCTTGAAAAGTCCGGTAAAATTCTCATCCTTTTTTGTGAACAGACAAAGAGCAACGGCCAGCAAAGCACCAAAATAGTGTGCATTGATCTTAAATATCTTCATTTATATACCAATGAATCTCAATTTGACGCTAGAAAATAAAATTGAAAACGTCTGGCGCGATATAGTCCAAGTTATTGCAGCAATGTATTTTATCTTATTTTTAAGCTGCAAAATAAAATAATCCTTCCTGAAATACTCTAATCATTCTCGGTGAAAGTATTTTACTGACTAATAGCCAACTCACGAGGGTGATCAGAAGTTTTTCTTTTTATATAATTGCTGGTTCATTCTGGGCCATTCATTCCCGTGCTTTTTGGCCTGGAAATATTTTATGGGCTCAAAGTTGGTCCTTCAACAAATTTTCACGAAGATCGGACCTAGCTCAAGGAAATTGTTGCCCTCAAAACTCTCAATATGTGTTGCCTCATCGAAATCGTTTGAGCCATTTTCGAGATAAATTTTACTTAAAACATGCACAACATTTTTACTCGTATAATTGTGGGTGTACGCTGGCAAGTTTGATTCGCAAGTAACTTGCAGCGAGCGACTTTCGATGTAACGTGCTGGTATTAATGGCTCTGAAATAAGTCCGTTTGGATAACTTTTGAAAGTTTCGGCAAGTCACTTGAAGAATCTCTGTCAAAGTCGTATTTCTGGCTCTGTTCTTACTTGTGAAATATTTTTCCGTCAGAGTTTTATTTCCTCCGCAAGATCTTGCAGAAGAAACTTGTGGAAGTAACTTGCCAGTGTAAATCCACCTAAAGATAATTAAAAATATTATAAGTTTTCTTGTGCTTAAAAATAAACTCAATTACGGGTTATTCATTGCTCTCGGGTAGTATAAAGAGGGTAATGAAGTTGGGACGCCGATGGGGGGGGGGGAAAGGATGGAAGGCAGGGGGAGGGGTCCACAATTCTGTAAGGGTAGGAGGTCGAGGGGACATGCCGAGGAAATATGAGGCGAGGGACTGTTGTGGCAGGGTTAACGGAGTGACCTGGTTGAAGTAGGGTCGGGTGGGAAACGGGGAGGCTGAGAATATGTGGGCAGGAGGAGCTTAGCGGAATGGGTTCATACAGCGGGGAGCTTCCCGACTCCCTTATTTGCCGCGGTGAATAAAACGCTTTTGGGTATGTTAAGTGGAAAAGAGAGTAGTACTCCATTTCGTGGGAGTCTCTCTTAGCCTTCTCCTCCACGTAGCGTACGTATCCCTCGCCTTGTGGAGTAATTGGGAGTGTAGGGGAGGGAAGAGTAGGAGAGATATGTGTAGACTGGTGGCGGGTTTTTGAGCGGGTCATTTTAGAGTGCTGGAGGGGGCGGAGGAAAGTAGCGGAAACTCTCCGGCTTTAATAAATAGTCAAGGTATTTGCATGCTTCATCTGAGAGGGACATAATTTCTACGTCCGTTGAATGAGCGACAAATGAGTGAATTGCCATTCTACGGTTTAATATTACGTTGGTGGACGGGAAATGTGCGTAGAATTAGGACCCGGAGGGATAAAAATTGCATTTTTACTTTGAAGTTCCCCAAATATTGTCTGTAGGCTCCACTTGTTAATATCTGATATGACTAAGGAAAAGTTATCACAACCAAAGAGGCTTGTGAACATTTTTTGGAGGTGCGGGAGCGTGTGACTATCCTATAGTTACGCAATTACTGGAGGAATCATCGATCTAAGTAAGGAATCTATATGGCTTTTTTAAACGAGGTTGAATATTGAATATCGGATTAAAAAAGCAGTAGCATCTTAAGTTTACAATTGCATGGAAAGTTCCCAAACCAACGGGAACAAGTTGTTGAAATAAGTTACGGATTAATAAAGAAGTTGGAAAAAAAAATAAATCTGAAGTGTCCCCGGCATCAGTAAATTTCCTCTATAATAGGAATAATTGTGGGATCTATTATAAATAAATTTCTTATTTAATAACAGATTTAGAATAGCAAAATTATCAAGTTAACAATAGGATAAAACACAATATTACCCTGCTTCCAATTAAAGGACTGTAGCATATGGTAAATGTGATTTTTGAAATTGCTAATTAAATGCTTAAGGTAGCTTGAAATATCTTCCATTCTAGATCTTATAAATCTGGGAAAAATTGTTACGCCAGCTAATTCATAATTACACTTTAAATTAAACTCAGAAATCTAGAGGACACACTGATGATTGTGATAGTTATAAGAAAATACCCTTAACAATCAGTCATATCCAGAGTGCATAACCTTTTTTGGGTCATTTATGTAGAGCTACCTTTTGGATTTCACGCTCCAAGTTTTAGTTTCCTCCAAAACTTCTCGGAAACTTGATTGTATGGCTTCGAGCGTGATATTATATCGTTTTTGAATGCGAAAAATCAGGCAGTTGTGATAGAAACGTTTCAAAAGCCTCTGTGATATTTTGTTATGAAAATAATGGCTTTGTTTTCATTTGAGGGATTGATTTCATTAACGGCTCTGTCGGAAGCCCCCGAAATTTGCTCGGAAACCGAAGAGGGCTCCCATCTATTTTAATGATACCATAGAAATACCTGACTCTTCTTTTGATCGGGCGCGTTGAAATTCAAAGTAGAATTTTACATAAAGCCTATATCGTTTTAGCGTTCACATCAATGCTACAATAATGAGGTTCAAGTGGGGTCGTAGAGTCAACCTAATACTTTAAACTATCCTGAATTATCATGCTTAACAAACGAATTACTTGATCTGACTTGATTCAATTTAATTGATATTGATAAAGGCTATCTTTTTCCTTTGCATTGAATATGAAACAATAAAATATTTAGGGAATTCTCACTTGAACCTCATTATTGCAGCCGGCCCCGGTGGTGGCGGGGTAATGTCTACGCCTGCTAATCCGAGGGTCGCGGGTTTGAGTCCCGCCTGGGTCTGTTTTTCGCATGCTCAGGGCAAGGTTGTTTCTGTAAAGTTCTGGTGGTTCGGCCCCTGAAAAATCTGATGACAAGCCAATGGCATATCGGGATCGCAGGGGCATATGAACCACCATAATCGTCCGAAGAGCAAAAAAATAAATAATTAAAAGAAAACAGTATTAAAAGTAAAAAATAACAAAAAAAAGAGAGGGATTAGGAGATTATTCATTTTACTGTGGTGGCTGATGTAGTTGTGAAAGGGTGCGGAGTGATCGATTGAAGCGTTGGTAGACGTAATTGTGTTAAAAACTCTGAAAATATTATAAAAGTGAATGCCGGGAGACAGAAAGATGGAATGTCGGTGTGCAGAGGGGGTGACTGTAGAGCAAGGCACGGGTGGGGATATGGGAAGAAAAATACGGGGGGATGCCGGTCAATCAAGAGCTACCGTTCCTGGGCAGAGCAACGGAAGGAGAGATTTGTGATGTTCCTATGGGTGGGCAGCGGAGTAATTGAAAAAGCGAGCATAATTACATGACGGGAGAAATTACAGATATTGGAATCCGGGGAATATAGAAAATGAAGACATTAAGGCGACGTTTAAGAATTCTTGCTTTCTTGCCTACCGAGTTAGTAAGAATGCCCAAAATTTGCAATAAAATGTCATTGTTATGAACTAATATCCGAACCCAAATTCTCGCTAAGTGTTATATCTTATTTTATCAAGCCAAGTGATGTCTATGGCTTACACGTGTCACTATATCAAATAACTTATATTAAATTTGTACTCAATGGTTTAACTCCCTCTCTTAATGACTCCCTATCTTGCCTCTTTTCAGTAACAGTACTTTTTATCGAAAATTTGAAGCCTTGGCTCACTGTGTGAATCATTCACTCATTCACTTTGCGGCTCATTCACTTTGCGGCTGAATCACAAGGTGAAAATCGTGATCGGAACCGAGAGCGGGTGCTCTTTTTGTGTAAGTTTCTTTCTATTTCTTTCCCAAATCATTATTGTTTTTGTAATACACCTAATATAAAACAAAAATGACCTGGGCGACTCACAGAAATTGTTTCGTTAAGCCTGATGCATTTTTAGTACCGATATTTTTAATTTGAGTATCAGTGATGACCACGGATTATTATACCGATGATGACTTCGGGTTACCAAAAGTATATTATTATCGGTCATGACTTTGGCATCATTAGGACTTAACGGGTTTATTTCAGTCATACGTGTCTATGAAACGATCATTCTTCTTTTCCAGTCAAGAGCAAAACCAATAATCATAAATTCGTTCCTTATAAACATCTGAAAAGTTATTTTTTATCGGAGAAAATTCAGGTACTCTTTAACTATAGAAAATGAAAACTACATGAAGCTGTTGAAATATTGGGGTAAGGCAATGAAAAAAAGAAGCGGAGAACATATTTAATGTAACTCATTCTAACTTTAATGAAATGAAGTATCCGAATTTATTCAGATCTTACTATGGCCTTGAACTCTGAGTAAAATGATTTACATACTATCCTGAATTCCCTGATTTTATGCAGCAATTAAAATAATGTGGTAATTCAGACAACATGAAGATCCGCCACCAGTTTAAATGAAAATGATTCATTTTTCATGCACTTGACCCTCGATTAAGGCATTTGGGAAGCGGAATTTTATGCATTATTGCTCTCTGTGGTGTCCTAGCCGTTTTGTAGTACGGGTGGGAGAAATTTAGCATGGTCTTATAGCATGGTGCCCCGATCCTTGGTGTGATGGGTTCCTGAGAAATTGAAATTCCGGTACATATCTGAAGTTTTATCACGTGGACATCTGCCTCTGGTGGCGGTCTTCTAAAATCTCCCCCAAAGGTGGTTGGCTAGATTATGCTCAACGTAAAGGTGAGAAATTCAGATGGCAGTGACCCAAAGGTATGCCTTGCTCTGGATCCTGCCAAATATCTCAAGACTCACGCAAGCCTTTGTCTAAAAAGATCCTCCAGGTGACGTAAAGTGTTCAGATGCAGAAAGTGTCCCTACGCAATGGGGTACGTCTACATCCACATAATCTGCACGCCACCTAAAAGGTGTGTGGCAGGGGGTAAGCTTTATAAATATACACAACACTATGACCCGATTTTATACTGCCTGGTTAACGCTAAATGCAAGATGACGAAGCTTAAACGTTAACTTGATTTTAATTGAGAGTATGGATTTTGGGTATTACTTCATTAGTTTATGTGAGCGTCATCGAAGAAAAAACGTATTAAATTCGGTTTTTATACCGAGAAAATATTAAACTAAGGATTGGAAAACCGGAACTATATGCTAAAAAGTTAATGAAACAGTGTATATCAATGAATTAGCAAAAACAAGGAAATAAGTGCACAGGAGGTGTTGTTTGACCAACATGCATTTCACTATAGGTATGCTACCAATGTTATAGATACTACGAGTGCCCTAATGTATTTTTCAACTCCATTAATGCACTGAGGTAGAAACAAATGCCGAAAGTATACGAGACGCAGTTAACGTAGTGCAACGTGGTAAATTATGAAACATGCATTAGAGAGCAAATCACATAATGAACTACATCACCTATCGGCCAACCTTACTGTCTTAGTCGCAGCTATAATGGTCTCTTATCAACCTTGGGAAAAATTACATTCAATACCTTCTTCTAACATGCCGAAAGTCGATTTATTGCGGATTTTTTCTGTTAAAATATAATGCCTTAAACTAA
This sequence comes from Pyrrhosoma nymphula, assembly GCA_963573305.1. Classification (NCBI taxonomy): domain Eukaryota; kingdom Metazoa; phylum Arthropoda; class Insecta; order Odonata; family Coenagrionidae; genus Pyrrhosoma; species Pyrrhosoma nymphula. Next base: position 61,100,130 of record OY754338.1, on the reverse strand, counting down.
TAGTATTAATGTACCCCGAGCAACATTGCATCGTGTAATACACCAGTGTCTTCGTTTGTATTCATACAAAGTGCAAATTCTTCAACATCTGATGCCAAACGACAAACCATGCCGACCACAAGTTGCCTAGATGTCTGCCGAATAGACACGTGGAATTCTGACAAACGCTTGTATGATGTCCTCCACTATCTTTTCCGAAACACTTCGACGTGCACCATCAGAAAGTTTCAGAACACTTCTAATAGCCAGAAACTTACGATACCATTTCTCAATTGTTTTCACATCAGGTGAATCACATCCATACAACCTACGATAATTTATTTTCACTCTAATCGGCGATTTTGTTTCTGCAAACCGCACTACACTGCTTGCGCGCGCTGCTGTGGAGTCGTAATTTTCACTTCATGCGATCATGCTGCCCACTGGCGACAACAAATTCTGACGCGGGAATATAAATTCTTTGAGATGCTGAGATGGTGCAATTTCATTATTATATCTCCTGTAGTTTTTTCCCTGGGCCATTAACATGTGGGAGTTTTGAAAGGGACACACTATACCTTTCTACTACGCAAACGCACATAGGCAAAAGAGTTGTTCAGAAAGCAAGGGAAGCGTTCAGTTAGTACTGAGTGGCAGATTGAGAAGCATGCATTAGAGAGAAAATTACTTAATTCACTACAATATCTATCGGCAAACATAATTGTAGTCTTAGCGTGAGCTATTATGGCCTCTTATCGTTCGCGGGAAAATAAACTTGTTAATCATCTCCAGCCATGCCTAAAGCTGATGTCCCACGGTAAAAACTCTGCTCTAATAAATATGGTCCAACACACAATTTTGTTTTACATCTTTTTTAAACAATATCACACACGGAACACCTTCGTCAAAAATATGGGTTACTGGTAGTTTGGGGGGACCACATCTCGGGTAGTTGAACTTTGGGTCTCAGGTTGCCGGTCTTGGGGTCGACCCTCGCCCGCGAGAGTCATAATCCTCGCTCGTTGTGGGACCTCGCTCGACCTAGGGTCTCCTCACAGCCCCTGCCCTCGCAGCGGGAGGGGAGCCGCACAAACCTGACCGTCTGGAGTGTGTACATTTAAATGTTTATCAAATTTAACAGTTTCCTTAAATATGTATTTTTCATGTTGTCAGTCATCCGAAGAAGTTTGCGAGAGTCTTTTAATCAACTTTCTACGGTGAAATATAAGGTTTTCCATGCTGCCTTAGGAAATATGGCGATGGGACGTGGCAGCGCTGCTTGCATGCGGCAGGATTTTGCGGGATTTATACAGTAATTGAGAGCTATTGCTAGCGGTTAAGGCAGGGAAACGCGAAAAAATGATGCAGATGAGTCTTGCATCCCAGCATAGAGGGAATAAAAACGCGCATAGTCACGTAAAATTAAAAAATACCGAAATACATGTAATAAAATACGGTGTACAATATTTTAAATTTTATATTGAGCATTAGAGAAGAAAATTAGCTATAGTATCTTTTTTCTACGTGTACGAAAAGGTCTATATTGTGAGAAGGGCGGTTTTTAGGTTTATTTATGAAAGTATAAATTCTAATACTTCATTTTTGGACTGATTTGAGTGGTTATATTATCAAACATATTATCAAACGCCAAGGATACTTCCTTCTAGAACTGTCTTCAAAATCCAATCATCCCTTTTTACTTCTTCCATCCACCTACTCTATCCCCTCCCAGTATCCTTCAGTAACTTTCTTTCCTCACTCACTATCTCGTACTTCTCTCTCTCTCTCTGTCTATAGCATTTTCTCCACCCATCTTTCCTCCTCAGGGTCCAATTCTCCGCACCACGCTGTGTGATTGTATTAGTTACAACTTATTTATTTATTCGCTGCATAGGAATGATCGATGGGATGAAACTGGAGTCCAGAAATTCGATTAGTAAATTTTAAGATGAAAGCTTATATCATGTTACTGAGAGTTCGTGGCTCTCTTTTCAACGTTGAAGTATGGACGAATCTGTTTGACTGGTTACCCACCGGAGTTAATTATATTATTCCTTATACCCTCTCTTGGCTAGTTTGGTGTCGACGCTTTTCCACTTCCTTCTCTCCTCTATTTTTCTAATAATTTCTTCTGTATCCCATTGCTTTTTATTGTTTCTAGTTTGTATTGATTCTATTTTCTCTGTCCTTCTTAGTTTTCCCGTTTTTGTACTCTCCTATTTATTCTGTATAGTTCACATTTGTGTGAATGTGCGCTCTGAAGTAACTTTTATCAGCGACAACAGCATAAATACAACACTTAATAGAATGTTCCTTCCTTTCCTCACAATTTTGAATGTTAACTCAAAAGACGAGAGTTACCTAGGAAAGCGAAGTATCCTCAAAAAAGTGTTACGATACAATGCATCTATTTTACACAATGACAATAGCGAACGCGATCCACAAAACTATCAAACATGCCATGAAATCATTGATTTGAGGGTATAGGAGGTGATGATATTTTCATATATCATGTTTTATTTCGTCATAATCCAATTCATCATCGAATTATCTTGATTTAATAGTATTTATTTTTACACCTGTGAGGAACTGAGCACATTTTGGTTTACAACTTCTTAGTTTTCTACTCCATGTAAAAGTTAAGTGTTCGATTACTCACGTAGCTTAATTCTTCCAGGTCGGGTGCTCCAATAAAGTTAGGTAAATCAGCTACTTCTCCCTTGTTAGACCCCACTTGGAATAAGCTGGCAGCATTTGGGATCCTAATAAGTTCGGCTTGAAAACTGAGTTAGAACGCGTGCAGCGAAGATCGGCAAGATACGTTAAAGACCATTATGATAATTTCGTTAGTGTTGCTGACCTTTTGCAACAACTGGGATGGGAATCACTTTCAGACCAACGATTAAAATTTAGCCTCAATCTATTATGTTATTTCCAAACCGGTCTATTCTCTGACGACGTTGATAATATTTTACGAAATCCGACATACTACGGTAAATCAGATAATGAGAATAAAATTAGGTAACTAGACTGCAGAATCATTAGTCGTAGATACAATAACTTTAGGGCATAGTGTAATGCATGTTGGTGACTAATCACCCCCTGCCACCCACCCTTGAAGTGGCTTGCAAGGTATTCTGTAGATGTAGATGCATACTTCAACCTCGAAAAGAGAGGCACGAACTCTCTGTAACTTGATATAAGCTTTCATCTTAAAATTTACTAGTCGAATTTCTGAACTCGTTTCATCCCATCGAAATAATTCCTATGCAGCGAATAAATAAATAAGTTGTAACTAATACAATCACACAGCGTGCTGCGGAGATTTGGACCCTGGGGATGAAGGGTGTGTGGAGAAAAAGCTATGGACAGAGAGAGTGAGACAGAAGTACGAGATGGTGAGTGAGGAAAGAAAGTTGCAGAAGAATGCTGGGAGGGGATATAGTAGGTGGATGGAAGAAGTAAAAACGAGTGATGGGATTTTGAAGAGAGTTCTAGAAGGAAGTATCCTATGCGTGTGATAGTATTAGTACCACTCAAATCAGTCCAAAAATGAAGTATTAGATGTAATACTTTCATAAATGAACCTGAAAACCGCCCTTTTCGCATTAAAGACCTTTTTTAAAGAATTTTACGTGACCATGCGCGTTTTTATTCACCTCTTTGCTGGGATGCAAGACTCTTCTGCATCATTTTCTTGTATTTCCCTGCCTTAATTACTAGCAATAGCTCTTAATTACTTTATAAATCCCGCAAAATCCTGCCGCATGCAAGCAGCATTGCCACGTGCCAATGGCTGACACGTCGTGCCATCGCAATATTTCCTAAAGCAGCATGGAAAACCTTAAATTTCGCCATAGAAAGTCGATCAAAAGACGCTCGTAAACGTCTTCGGATGATTGACAACATGAAAAAAACATATTTAAGGAAACTGTTCAAGTTTATGAACATTTAAATGTACATACTGCAGACGGCCAGGTTTGTGCGGCTCCCCTCCAGCTGCGAGGGCCGGGGAAGTGAGGAGACCCTAAGCCGAGCGAGGTCTCACAACTAGCGAGGATTATGACTCTCGCGAGCGAGGGTCAACCCCAAGACCGGCTACCTGAGATGACATGCCGAAACCTGGGTCGGTTATATTAATAAAGTGATGAATCTTCCCTAGTAACTTATTTCAATATGTAGAGGGAATAATTCTGGTTAAGTACCAAAGAAAAAGTAAAGGATTGCCATTCTGAATGGGTTTTTGAGAAGGCAGGAAACGTGTGGACCTGAAGAGAGAAATCGTGGTGTGAATGATACATGCTGAAAAAAAAGAATCTGAATAGTTTTAAATTTAAATCTTAATCTACTTTAAACGGGAGATTACTCCGAATGAATGATGTTTAAAATATGGCAATAAAAATGTAATGGAAAAAGACTCGCTTTTGGCCATCATTTTCCCAATTACTTTTGTTCAGGGTGGGGCAAGCTAGAAAAAATGTAGCCAGCTTCTATTTAGCTGCTTCCTTAGTGGCAGTATGTCTATTAGCTACACTACAGCTTACTCTTACTCTTACTCCTGTGGCCATTGAAAACCTAGGAGGTCTTTGGCCTCGCCAACCACACGTCTCCACGCTCTACGGTCGCCTGTCACTTCCAGATGTGCTCCATCCTTCTCATATCCTTCTCTACTTCGTCATTCCAGCGCATCCTTGGTCTTCCTAACGGTCTTGTACCTTCTGGTTTTCCTTTTAGCACTTGTTTCATCATTGTTTCTTCACTTCTTCTATGGACGTGTCCCAGCCACCTTAATCTCCTGCTTCTGATAATTCCCACAATATTTGGTTCTTTATACAATTCTCGTAACTCTTTGTTTTTTCTTACTCTCCATGATTCACCCTCTTTAATGGGACCAAATATTCTTCTCAAAACTTTGTTTTCAAACGTTATGAGTTTCTTTTGTGACTTTTTGGTACAAGCTACACTACAGCTACTCACATAAAACAGATGTCACTCAATTGCAGCTATTTTTTGTTTACTCTCACTTATGTTTTTAAAAAGTGTGAACATTTTGGTCTACATTTTTTACTACAGAGCTGTAGTTAGGTTGTAAACAACTGAATTTTAAAATATTGAATGTAAATCAAAGTAAATAGATCATATTGCGTAAATGTATCATATAATGATGCTGGATGCATAACTCTTTGAAGGACTCTAACAACCTCTTAGTAAAAGAAGGATTCTAAAGGGAACCGTGATAGGAAAGATTTGTAACGCGAGGTTGATATTAAGGATGGAACAAATTTACTCTTCCGCTCGGCAACTGTGGCAATAGTCAAAATTCGGAAAGTACAGATCTGTGTCTGCAGATTTTTTTTACTTTCTACTTTTACAGCTACATCTAAAAAATGGAGCGCGCCGCAGGTTCGGATACTGAAAAAAAGTAACAGCTACAATAGCGCGCTATTCCCTAACCCTGCTTTTGAGCACAGTTTTATTTATTTAATGTGAATATATGGGAAATTTTAGGGAAAGGTTCCCGATTCAGTGATTGCGAATGTAATCAATACTCCTCGACCTTTCGGTAATTCGTTCGCAGGGCTTTACTCTGGCGTGGTCAACATTAATCTCCAGCGATTATTGTCCCAGCGGTTTTCATTCCCGGCTGTAGTTTTGTCCAAACTTCGGCACAAAATGGGATCCTGATCACATTTCAGTTTCTGACCCGGAAATCCCCGTTGAATGTTACTCCCCTTGCTCCTAAATGAATTGATGCCGTAGCTTGTTAACTTTATAAATATGAGGGTAAATAATTTTAAATAAATTTTAAATGCATTGAATTTTATTTTTGAAGAACAAATAACGACTAGGAAGGTAATCTCCTGTGCTTATATTTAAAAACAGGAGTAATTATGTATTTGCTTCCTAGTGGAACGTAGTTTAGGATATATAAGACATTGATACTGGTAATGTCAGTGAACGCTTATTTTTCGCTATGCAATTCAAATACTAAAATGTAATAAACTGTCTTCTCTGCCTTAAACCCGATGAGTATGGGTCATCTACGTCCAGAACCCACAAGAAAGACAATTATTTTAAAATGTGCAATGTAGCAAGAACTTTAAGATAATTCTTCACTAGGTGGTCGGAGGTAGGGTTTAAGAACAGTAAAGATTATTCATTAGTTAATATTATATATTGTATCGTGATATTGAGCAAGTAAGAAAAATTATTGATCTCTTTAAATAAAATAATCAAAGAAATGATGTATACATAATATCAATAAAATCTAGGACTGTATTAAGGTTTAATAGGTGTAATACGTAAGTCTCTAGTGGTGTGCAAAATTCTACGTAGTAAGCGATATATGTACTACGCTTACCGATTGGCCCTGATTACAAAAATCAAAGTGACCTGATAAATGCGGATACTATGTAAAAGCGGTTAAGCGCACATGGAGAGGTTGAAGTAGAATATACCCCAACTGAAATCTTACTGAAATTTGCTAATATTAATAATTTAATTTTATGTCTACTATAAAAGTACCGGCAATAATTTCCATTCATAGCCGTTGCTCAGGTTGCCAAGGAAATATGCCATTGCTGAAATTGGAAATTAATTGATAATATTGCCATTTTAAGCGTAATTGTAAGCAAAAACGAAGCGTGTAAGAAAATTGAAAAATTAAAATACTTCATTATTTCAGCCATCCGAAAGAAAATATTTTAATTCTATATGTCGATTGTAATTTATTTAAAAATCAAGAAAAGAAACCTCTGCACTGATTCCAATGCTTTTCTTATGGGAGTAAATAACAGGGGCCCGTTTTGAGGCTCCTGGGGCTCTGAGGACTTATTCGTATAGCCTATGTTCGTTCCAGTGCACTTAAATTACCCACATGAAAATTTCAAAGTTATCGGTTCAGCCGTTTCTGACGGACACCATTAGATTTTTATACATTCGTATAGGATTATTACGTAGAAGCACCTTTAGATGCAATACGGCTGCTTATGCTCATTTTAATCATGTGCTATTTACAACTTAGGTCCACTTAAACGCTCTTTGTCACTTTTTAAATTATATTCTGCTACTTTCGTCACCCCTCCTGTGCCCACACTTTCTCCATAGTTCACATTTACTTCTGCAGCGAATTAGTTTATATACAGCTATCAGTAAAATTAATTCTCAACTATGGTGACCAGGTCGTCATAGCAAAAAAATTAGAATCATGATTCTTATAGTGCTTAAGTGAATATTATTAGCAATTGATACTGAATTTACATTATGAATCGCATTTCACAATATAAAATAAATAAACAATGCAATTCACAGTCTGAAAAATTTCTGCAACTTAGTAAAACTTGAATAATTACAAGTTATTACTGCATCGCAGTATTGTTTGCTATACTTCACTCTAATACTTGGTTTACTACGTAATGAACTTCTTGACATTCTTAATATATGAACTGTGTGTAATAGGCTAAAATTTAATATTGGTAAACTATTTCATTCATCAAATGCTTTATTTAGAAAAAAACTTTAAGAATCATCCGTTCCTTGGCTTAGAACATTAATTTTTTACGCGTGATCATTCCTATAATTTTGTGGAAGATTTTTCTTCTCACCTAGTTAGATCGGGTGGATTTACCAATTAATTTCTCTTAGATGGTGGGTGGACTTTCCTTCTTTTCTCCAGACTTTCCTAATTTGACAATTTTCCAATCATTGCGATTGCATTAGTGATGTGCTATGCAGTCACTCGTGATAGATGGAGTTATATGTGTTAAATCTAGTGGAGGGATACCTATCCGATTGTCATCTGATGTGTTCGTCCACCAAAGACCTCTGATTGTTGATTATTTTATGCTTGTTCCTGTACATGAACCTCTACTTGCCATTTCGCCACAGCGGACGGCACGCCGACACGGCCTCGTGTGATCAGGCGCTCACAGTGTTATCTGATAAATACGTAAGTTTCCCAAAGTGGAGTTATATTTTTCATTTTATGGACGATTTGATACTACTACTACTCTAACACATGAACGGGTGCAAAGATATATGTACATCAAATTGGGTGAAATTCGCCGTGAAAAAAATCATTTGACTTGACCGGGATTCGTACCCTTATCTCCCAATTGGCGGTCAGGTGTGTTATTCAGTTACACTACGCATACCGGACTTTGCGGTGTTACCTGGCTAACACACCTGGCAATAGGGAGATCCGGGTTCGAATCCCGGTCAAGTCAAATGATTTTTTCATGGCGAATGTCACCCTCTTTGGTGCATATCCCAATTTAATTCATTCGACATCTCCGTCACGTAGTATTTTCTATTTAATTTTCTTAAAACAAATTGCGCAGCCTTAGTACGAACCATTTTGATTCTTACGTTATGTTACCTTGACCTTTAATAGCCATTGGCTCATCTGGAGGTACCCTATCGCATTGAATAATTGATTATTTTACAAGATTGTTAGTGAATTTGAGTGAGCAAGAATGTGTAACAGCCATAATTATTGGTACCTTATTGATTACCCAAGCATTAACATTTGATCAATCCCTCAACGCTGTTACAGGTATAACCCAATATCTCATTTTTTATTCATTAAATGGTTTGAAGGCTGTCATCATCCTAGCAGTATAACTTCATAAATCATCCTAATGCATACACAAGTGTTAATATGCAACCCGTATAGTGTATATGCGTTAAACAGTCCACGGCATCGGATATGAGGTGTAAATTTTCATCAGCCAATACATTATACGTAAGGATTTATAAGTTAAGGATTTAGCCTTATGAATTCCCAGTTTAGTATTTTATAGCTTTAAAAAAATAATGAATCTAGTGTTCTGTTGAAATAGGTTGGAAAAGTTGAATTATGGTAGATATAAATTATTTGTATTAATTAATAAACATGTAAAAATTTAGAAGGTCTATCGAGCAATATGGAGATGCTAAATATAATGGGTCCAGTGTAATATTTATTATGAAGTCATCCTTTATGTGTTGACTTGTATAATTTACATTGCATCGGGTTGGGATCCCGGAATTATATCACCAAATAGCTGCAAGACACAAACACTTATGTCGGTTCGGCGATGGATTCCACATACGACTGGAAATTACATCCTTCGTATGATATTTGTTTTATCTCTCTTGGAGTTTTGCGGACACAAAGATAGTAGATGCCGGCTTACCAAATACCTTAAGAAAAAGTAGACTTATCTGCCTTTATTTCACAAAAATCAAAAATATCGCATTAATTGCAAATACTAAAAGTTACCTAATCTAATTATGGGTGACAAATGGATGTAGTCAGCCATATCCAGCAAATTGTGGTCGGATAGCATTTTGAAGAATGAAAATTGGCAGATGTGGTCCTGCTCAATATTTTAAAATTGCAACTCGTATTTAACAATTGCAATTGCGTATTTCATTGACAACATCTTTCTGACATTCTGATGATTCTTGTTACAGTTGTAACATTACCCTTCGAGTATCAGGCAGTCATATCGGGCAACCTTTCCGTCATAATGGACGGAGACTTGGGAGGGGGTACTCAGTTTTCGTAGCCTCGTCCGACGCCCATCGGATTGGTGGCTACGCTGCATTTGAGACATGCGTAAGGAGTAGACGGGCTGATCCCAGGATAACGTTCACGTGCGTGACACGAGTTAGCAAGTGCGAGTACATTTTCCAAAGATCAAAAAGTGGGTCTTGTTATTTATTCCGTATTCCACCTTCTTTGCATTCATGTTCGTTTAAGCCGGAGCCAAAAAACTCTATCACGAACATTAAGCATGTGAGGTGGCCGAGGAGAATGATACCTGGCTTGGTCGCCTCTAATTGCCTTGGTGGTAAAGGAGTAATGCCACCAGACGATACATTTCTCTTTCTCCACAGCGGACTCAATATCTCCAGGGGAAAAAAGCAACACATGTGTTTCGTAGATACCATAATGGTTGTCGCAGGTTAAAGTATAACACCCGAAGAGCCGCGTTGTGCCGATCTAAATTCGCTGACCTGGCGTAATAGCTGTAGCCAGTGAGAAGGTGACTCGAAGTCTGACTGGGCTCGGCACGCCGTTCATCTCGTGTCCTCGATCTCCACCTTAAAAATGAGACGGTGGTACATTGGTGTGTTTCTGCACATCCTAGCACGCGAGGACGAAACTGTCCGTCTCTGACTTTATAACGTTGTAGTGCAGGAAGGCAAACGACAGCTCCTTCGATTTTCCATGTTTCCATATAAACATTCATGCATTTAAACATTCATGCATAGACTTATCAGTATACGTCTACAGCAAGGTCTTCTGTTCACCTTTTTTAAAATTTAACCTTGAGGACGTCTGCTGCCCTCTTTGCCGCCTGGAAGGGAACCACCCCTGCTCCTGCACTCTCGTGCTCCCTCACGAGGCTGAGAAGGGGGTATCTGCTTTTGAGGACTTGGCATGCTGTGCCCAGGAGACATGTAATCATGTGTGGAGACATTCCAGACTTAATAGTCCTCTACCACTTATTGCGAGGAACATACAATCTGGCAACGGAAGATTTCAGATGAAGACTTCTGGATATGGTCATAATCTTTCTCGTTCCCCTATCATGGCTCTTCAACTCGTTGACGTTCCACGTTATGCATCTGAAGGTGTTCAGCAGTGTAGGATCCGCGTATGTTGTGTATAAGGGCGATCAGAACTCCAGATTTTTCTGAGAGTCTGTCTGTACATGGCGGTGAGCCTTTTCTGCACCACTGCAACCTCCTGCATTCGGCATTGTGGGACGACGAGATACTCATAGTTGTCATCGTCGTTGAGGTGACGAATGACGCTCCCATCGAAGAGTTGCATGTTTTTCCATGTCTTCCTTGTTTTCCGAAAATCTTCCACTCGCCATGTGGATGGATGCACACTTGTCCAATCTGAACGGGTGCATCCCTATAGCCTGACTGTATTCCAGTATGGTGTCCAGGGCAGCGCGAAGGTCTTTCGCATTAGAAGCATTAAGCTTTAGGTCATTCATATAAAAAAAATAGGTGACTTAATGCTTCTTGTCACCTGAAACACCGCACATACATCCTCTACCTCGTCGCATCCTTAGAACCAGAGTTAGGGGAGAAATACAAAACAGTAAGGGGGTTAAGCTATCACCTTAAAAAACGCCAAGGTGGCATGTTACCGACTCTGTCGAAACTGACCGCTTGCCTGACGTCAGGACGATGCGCGTTTTCCAGAGTAGTAACAGGCGTTGGATTGCAAGGCATAATCTATGGTTGGACTTTCATTAACTTCAGCATGGCGATTCATACCTTATGCAAAGTGGTGTCAGACGCCTTTTGTAGTGCACCCAGGCCATTGATAGGTTTCGCTCATGCCGGATGGCATCCTGGCATATAGATATATCAACAAGTATGTTTTTGTTGTATCCTGTGATAATCGCTTTGTTCCCCTCTGCTCGTACACCTCATCCCACGAAAGCTGGACGTGGTGGAAGATAAAGTCGCTCATGATTGAGGTGAACGCCCTGTATACAGTATTGAGACAGGTTATAGGGCGGTTAGGTTATAAGTTCTTTGGATCGGACAAGTCTCCCTTCTTAGGTATGAGAACCATGCGTCCCTTAGTCAGCCAATGTGATAATACTACTCTGCCTTTCAGAAAGGATGGGAAGATACTGCCGAGGTGTTTATGCGTGGAAGTGAATATCTTCCAACAGGGGTTATAAACGGAGTCAATTGCTGGAGCTGAGAAGTTGTTCTTGCCAGAGAAGGCCTTCTTCACGTAAATTTCTGTACCTGAAAGGGGCCCCTCCACATCATGCCAGTGGCGGTTACAAAGCACTTTAACGAGAGCTATGGCCGGAGTGTCACCGTTGAATGGCTTCGACGTTTCGTAGATATCCTTTCAGAAACGTTCAGCCTCTTGAAGGGGTGACGGATATTCAACGATAAGAGGTTAAAAGAGACTGGACGGATGAAAGAGAAATGTAGAGTTCTTTCTCACAGCCCTACGTCTCTTGTGGAGTTCATTTAGAGCTGTGGTGAGCGTCCATACCCTATGGAACGCGTGATAATTAGTGGTAAGCAGCACCCTTTCATTCAATGTGTAATGGTAATATCTTAGGCTGCGTACTATGCTTTGGGAGTAAATGTTCACCCAGATATGATGTATTCCATTACTCACTGAATTCTCGATGCCTGCCAGCGTGATCATGGCCTCCTACAAGTCTAGTGTTTTCGCTGCTTTTTCCTCCAAATAGGCGTTCTTTTGGAAGTGAGCCATCAGCGACGTAGGTAATTGAACGTCCAGAGGTCCGACGTCTCTATAAGGATTTTGTTCCATTCAACCAGAACAGGTGATTACCCCGTAAAGAGATCTTGCGATGCATATTTCTCTGCCTTGTTTGTCTTTCATAATAATCAAGTGTGCTCAATAACCATGATCATGGTAAACAGTCAGTCTGACCAGCTTCCTCCCCATTTGGCGGAGGAACCGATATGGATGCGTTTCTCGCGTCAGCCGGTGTAGAGGTTGTCTGTGTCGCGTAGTGTGGTCTGGCTGGTGGTGTATTCTTCTGAATTTGCGATTGGTGGAGAGTTTTATATTTTCGCTTGTGGTTGGCATAGTCGTGCCAGTTATCTGTGGCAGGTGTTTGTGCTCAGGATGCGTCTCACACCTCAAGGAGTGCATCCATACCATGATACGCCTGCGATCGGGCTCACTGGTAGAATAGCATGCAAAATGGTCGCTCCTTAGTGCATCAGTCCACTCCATACGAGCTCCCTTAGAGGTCTATTAGTATTGCCTCATCCAACTCCAGTAGGGCCTCCATCCGATAGGGGCCGGTTGTGGGTGGCTCTTCTGGTATTATTCTTTGAAATCAGTTTTACTGCATGCATGATCGTCGGATTCACACGCAGACGTCCACCATTAGCTGGCAAAAGCCGTTACCAGGCACGCCACGAGGAGGCTGGTGGTTCGGCTTTCGTACCCTATTATTGATTATCATTATTGTGTCAATTATGATGGTTATTATGATAGGGATTATGATGTTGGCGATGAAATACGCCGAAACATGCGTTGTAATTTTAAAATGAAGTGGACAGTACTATATCTGCTAATTTTAATTTTCGACGTATGGCTAGGTTATTTATTCTTCAATCTCTCTCTCTCTCTATATATATATATCTCCCTGTAGTTAGCAATCCGCAGATTGGTTTGCATAAAGTCCCCATCTTATTATATTTTGGATCATTTTTTTCATTTCTACATAGTCGGTGCAGTTGATGTCTTCCATTATTTGATTTATGCACTGTTTTTTCGTTCTACCATTTCTACCAAATGGTATTTAGCAATCTCTGGTGCCTCAGAATATGACAAATCACTGTATTTATGCGTATTGTCAAGGCTTTCCATATATTTTGTTCTTCGCCTAACCGTTAAAGTACTTCTTCATCGGTCATTCTATCAGTCCATCGTATCTTGAGTTGTCTTCTGTAACATCACATCTCAAAGGATTCTAATTTTCTTCTTTATGCTACTCCAATCATCCAACTTTCACTCTCATATAGTACTACACTCCATATGTATGTCTTTAGGAACTGTTTTCGTATGTCCATGCTGATTCTGTATGCGCACACTAGTGTTTTCTTCTTTTTCAAAGCTATCTTAGCCTGGGCGATCCTTATTTTAATCTCTTTGCTGCTTCGTCCAGCAGGAGTTATAAAGCTGCCCAAGTACTGGCATTCCGTTACTTACATGTTCTACGTGTTTATCATTTATTTAACCTGCAATTTTTTATCTTCTCTGCCGCACACAATGACTTTAGCTTTCTTCTTGTTTAGTAATGAGTAGTTACCTTTAAGAATTAGTATAATATACTTGTTTATACTTTAAATCTACATTTCAGTATATTGCATCTTATTAGTTATACACGCCAGTCTCTAGTGAACGTGTTTTACCGCCTTTAGATCGACCATGCCTATACTATGTGAATTGGTAAATCATTTGGCAGCACGTTAAATAGACTAGGTGTTTCAAGAAGCAATCTATAGTCATTGGCGTCGATCTCTATTCATCGCTCGTTCGGTTTGGTCCTCTTTAACGCTCTTTGTGACTTTATAAATAAAACAGCGCTCCCATCTCCGGGGAACACCTGTGCCTAAATTTCCCCCTCCCACTTCTCCCACGCATTAAAGTCTCCTTTGTTGCGTCACGCGTTGTGGAACCGAGCTGGCGGGAGTCCTTGTCCCTGCGTTACACCCCACGGACCACGCCCACCACGCTACGTCACTCTGGTCTGTCGCCTTTCTTTGTGTCTTTGGCGTACGGCTTTTCCAAGTGTATCTTTTATTTTATTTTCGTCCTCTTGTCGTGCTGGATAGGTGTCACATTGGTTGAATGGCCTCCAAAAAAGGGCAGCGGTAGCGAAACGGTGTGGCGTAGCTAATTTTTTTTCCTGATTCAACTCTTGTCCTGTTCTCTTTCTCTGTTCCCGTGATTATCGTCTATCGGTCACCTCTTTTTTATCCTTCCTTTCTTCGTTATTTTTGCGCCCTTTTGACCTGGAGTCCGACTGAGATCTGTAACCTTTTTTGCTCTGTCCGTCACTGGGATTGTGAGAATTTTTCCGTGAAATCGGCGTACTACCGTAAGTTGATGCTATTAAATGTCTAAGGTCACCTTCATCAATGTTGTTGCCCATTATAAACTTTTTTTCTTGTTTTTGGCTAGGTATAATGACAAATATAGCTCACGAGATCATTAACTTCTTTCGATTTTTCCTAAGCCACACTGAAATGGCCTTTCCATCCGACGAAAAATATAGACTGAAAGTACATTGATAGACATAATGTTGCTTTTACAGCATTTAAAATGATTCGAATTAATGCTATAACTAGGTAAATTATAGGATATTCTCATTTATTTTTTATACATGACCACATTCACCTTACCATAATTATCAGTGATTAATCCGAAGATTGGTTTGCTACATCACTCCACTTTACTCTACCTCGCTTCGCTCTTTATAATTAACGAAGACCACCAATCTCGGAAAATCAGATAAATAAAAACGCTTGGTATATCTATAGTTTTGGTGTGAAGTAAAATTGCAAAATTAGTTTTTTCAATCATTTGTCACTTTGGTATAACGCTAATAAGATGCATACCACATTTCCTGTTTCAACGCGAGTGTTTTTATTCACATTAGCTCGTGTCCGGCTCTCTTCTTCCCAGCGATTGTTTTTAACTGACCTTCCCTTTTTATCTGATTTTGTCATTCTATGCACCCTTTTCCCTTCTGTCGGGCAGAGATCAGAATAATATTTCCACTACTCGTCCCTGGGAAAGCGGGGAAGTTTTGCGAAATCAGTCGGTTGCTTTTAAGGTTCCTCCACCATTATATACCACGCACATATCGCTTCCATATAAAATTACAGTTATTCTTCACGATTAATGTCGTGTGCTGTACGAGATAAAAGCCTGAAAACAAGTCATATGATCAATTTTCATCTATCTCTAACTGATTTATCACACAAAAACCTATATATTTGGTGTAATTAGGAATTCCATAAAAATTCATAGCTTTAATTTTATGTAGATAAAATGGTATTTAAAACAAGTTTGTTAAATTCCCTAACGCTACAATAATTTGTAAAAATTGGTATTCTTATTAATTTTCTCATCTACTGTAAGATATCATTGACTATAGGACTTTCCTTCATTATATTTCCATTTTAATCTATGTTACGCCTATGTTTCTTTATTTAGTAATGTTAATCATCTTCCTCGGAGATTCGGGCCAGAATTCATTTCCAAATTAATTAATAACCAAAATTACTTCAAGTTTTGAAAGGAATGTAAGGGTAAATAGGCAACGTCATCATGTTTTGCCCTTATATCGTGATAAAGATGGCAAGCAAGCTAACTGTCGGGATTATTTTTTCTCCTTAGTACCTCTCTTTCAATGGCTATTCTTCAATGGGCACTATTTTTATTCCTTTTTGTCGCACTTGTCGCATTTTGTTCCAGGATATGACTGAAATCAGTAACCAATTGTCTTCTATCCCTGACTTGGAAAGGGAGGTAAGTAAGTAAAATCAGACGGCCAATGATGAATTACGCCGCCAATAAATACCGTAGTCAAACGCTATTGAATACTACATATCTTCTTTCTCAACAGTTATGGCCATTCATAAAGTTTTAAATGCTGAAAATTTATGGTACTGCCATGAAAATTGAGCAAGGTGTTGAAATTGATGGGCAAAGAATGTTTCTTGTCCCCAGATTTGAACTGCAGACCTTTGAAATTCCTGGGTAATGCTTATGGCACTATGTTATCCAGGAATACAAATAGTAAAGGAATTTTTGGAGGATATTTTGAAACTTTAAAATAATTTTAGAAGAAATAATGTTTTTGGAACAGTTTTCGAGAGTGAAACAAGTCCTGCGTGTTTTGATGAAAGCACTTGTACACATAGCTTGAGGAGGCAAGTGGTTCTAGGCTTAAAAATGGCAAAGAAATAAACGTTATTTAAGCATTTAATACAATTATCCCACCATTTTTTAAGTGATAAACATGATTTTATCAACGCAATTCAAAGTAACCCTCCTTACACATTGGACAAAAATATTTATCCAAGGCTGGTATTGATTCTTGAATGTCTGTCTTAAAAATATGCTTTCAGACACGTTTACCGTTGCATTGCTTATTTTACATCCCCTGCCTTTTATACCGCTGTCATTAATTTAACCCCTTCCACCTGAAAAATATGAATTGCATATAAACCGCAAGCTCTACAAGCTCTAGCAAGTAGCATGTCGCTTTTGCGCTTATTAAAATATTTATGTGCATGTTTTGTTTACCTTGTAATTTTTTATCAAAATCATTAATAATTAATATTAAAGCACCAAACTCTCGAGGTATTTAACGTAATATGTTCAAAACATCGAATTAAAATGTTATAGATGTGTCAATTTTTATGTGTTTAGTGATTTAGTTTATTCCCAGCTACAAGAAGATTCAAGTATGATCAAAGGATTTACATTCAATTGTTTAAATGTAGTTTTCTTTCAAAATAGTTTTGGTTTTTACAGAAAAGAACCTTCTTCTTTTCGATTTTTCTCTTACTTAGTGTTGTATGGACATTGCCTGGCCACAACATCAGTTGCGGCTCGTGCCATGCTTTTACGGGAGAATATTGCGAGTAACTGTGCTCTCGTATTGTGAAACCAGCCTGTAATAATGCTCCAAACGAAGCAATCGTATGTGGAACAGTTATTGACGCATGTGACAGTATCAAGTCTAACTAGGTGGAAACCTTTGATAATGAGGATAAAGGAAACACTGCTAATCCACACAAATACATTTAATCCTTTAGAAGATTATTTCCATGATGCGCATCATCAGGCACTTCACAGATCTGATGTTGATACTGACGCAGCATCGAAATCGTGGTCGTAAGTGATTCCATATATTTTGGGGAATGGTAGTGCTTATTTTACCCTAATTAGTTTTCGACACGTTTTCTTTAGATATTAATTAGATCTCTGTGACAAAAAGGTCTTATTTAAACCATTTATGCCTCTGTTCGACCTTGAGTTACGACCTCGAGTTGATTTTGTTCATTCTGCGTAAGTAACCTAATATTATTTTTTTTAGAAACTGCCGAGTTGATTTATCCATATTTACTGGTCTAAAAAGTGATAGAAATTTGGGCACAGAAATTTAAACTATGCAATGACACCATACTAATCTGATTCCTTCTTTTTGCACTCAACAGTCTCTCCTATGACCTTCCAGAGCTTTATTCACAAAGACGGTGAACTTCAAAAGACTTTTTTTGTCGACAAGTTCGTGAAGCGGGGTAAGTAAATCAACAAAAATTTTCGTTTTTGCTCTCTCCCTCTCTCTCTCTTGTGTGTTTCGGTGGTAAGAGCGTTTTCCCCTTCGATGAAGCAAAGAGTTGTTTGTTGGTTTCCTCTGGGAGTTAAGGGAGCTCATAAGGGAATTCAGTTTTGAAAGTGACAAAGGATTTAAGCGCAGTGAAAGCATGAGGATCCCAGTGGGAAATGTGCGACAACAGCGTTTTATCCTGCGGCTAATACACGTCTCCTGAGAGCGCTCATTCGTACTGTTTGCGTCGAACGATAAATCCATATACGCACACAAAAATTAACTCCACAGCGAGCCAATTTGAGCGCGGAGCACTTGATCATTTTTGATTAGGTACGCTGCAAGAGGTCGCTCTGGGGTTCGATAGTCAATTGATATCCTGTGAGTAAGGATGCGAGCCAATGCAGAAGTCAAGCAGTATGACAAATTTTGACACGAGTTTGACTATGATGAACTCGGTGCTAGAGACTGATGTGCGGGGTTTTTCTTGCAATGTCAATGGAAATTTATCAGTAGATAAGGTGACCTTATGTACCAGTTTGGCCAGGACAGTACCGGCTTTGAGGTGTTTACCTCAGTGTCCCGAAATACTTTACAAAAATACTAACTCATAGAAGCCACCTAATGTTTTAGAATATTCTTATTCCAATGAATAATTATCTAAATTTAAATTGGAGCTTAAAATATTTACCACTTAGATTAAAATGCAGTAATATTTTCCTTTAATATTGTTTTTTGCACTCGGACGATTCCTTTGATTCCTTTTATTCTTATATGGATTTGCAAATGCTTGATGTATATTACTTCCTATATTTGTAATATCCTCTCTCTTAAGGAAGTTGCACCAATTGAGTTTTAGAATAAGTTGGTCGTCATCATTTTTGGTTCGTTCAATCCTTAGATTGGTGAAATGGAGTCCTACATCCTTTCATATGTAATTCTAATTCTCTTAATACCTGGTAGTTCTACTTATGTACTTTCCTCTTTGTTTGGTCTATATATTTATCCCTTAGCCTCCCTCTTGGGACTTGTCCCTCTATTTTTCCTTCAAATGTATTCTTCATAATCTCATTGTACTTCTGGGTATGCCCAATCAATCTGGTTCTTCTTTTCTCTATAATGTTTGAATTTATTAATTCTTTTCTCTATAATAATAAGAATAAAAGGAATCAAAGGAATTGTCCGAGTGTAAAAAACAATATTAAAGGAAAATATTACTGCATTTTAATCTAAGTGGTAAATATTTTAAGCTCCAATTTAAATTTAGATAATTATTCATTGGAATAAGAAAATTCTAAAAGGGAATCTAAGGGAATATTGAAATGATGACGTGTAGTCAGTATCTTTTCTAATCGATACTGATTATCGCTATATTAACTTTATCCAGACGAAACAACCGCATAGTGTGTGGTTCATGTTATTAAGTGGTCTCCGCTTCCCAAGGTTCTGGTATGATCATTTAAAAAATATTCATGAGTTTGAGGTTTAACGTATGCCCAATCAATACCTGTTCCACATACGGATACATTCTGCCCAGCCAGCCGCCGTGAAGTCGTTTGGCAAAGCGATTTTAGAATTCCAGTAATGAACAAGATTGATAATAAATGAAAATAAGGACCATGGTGAGAGAGAAATTGGAGGGATTAAATTATAGTTATCAGCCGTAACCTTTTGGATTTGGTTCATAATGCAAGTTTTAGTCACTTTGTTTTCCTAAGTAATTTATTATCGTACAACTAAGGTTTAGTTGCGTCGCAACATTATAAGATACGCATGTCAAAACAAACATGGCGTATTTAGTAGTCATTAGAGGAGGGCGGGTGGCCTTGAGGTGGATGGGGGAGACGAAGGAAGGGTCTCAACGGTAAGAACAGTTATAATCAGCGAATATACCTTTTTCCTGTATGCTATATGCTCTATAATGCTCCATATGGTTCTTTCCATTTCTACTCATCTGCGTACTTCTTCATTTCTTTTGGTATCCGGCCATTTGATCTTCATCATCCTCCTCCAACACTAGGTTTCAAATGCCTGGCTAATATTTTATGTTTTTTCCAATAGCACTTGTTTCCGATCGAAGCGAGTCATGAAGGACTCAAAGAACGAAGAGATTTACAACGTTCCACTTGATTAGATAACTATGCATGGAGACTTGATTGTACTCCAGGAGAACAGGATTGTCGTCTCCAATTTGCAGATCAGATATCTGGTCACCTGAACGATAGAGTGTTCCACATTTAGGCTACAGTAGCTGACATGCAATGTATAAGAATATTTGAAGGTTGCACATTACGTGATATGGTAAGAAATGACATTATGATAGAAAATTCAAACAATTTTTATGTAGGAGAAAAAGAAACAGTATACAAAGGTAAATGGTGAAACCATTAAGGAAAAATTCAGTACTACTGTCTTCATAGAATTACCTTAGAATCTAAGCTTAGTGGACATAGCAGGTCACCGTTGTAGATATGGCATCACCTTGGCACTGTGGAATTCCCCTCTATTCCACTATCCAACATTTTTCCCTATACTCTCCTATAAGAAAATGAACGAATGATTCTTTATAGTTGCGTTTGAATTTATGAAAGTGATTAGGGCGTCAATTATGGTTCTTTCGACGGCTACGGCTAATTTTAGCAAACGCTAAGAAGTGACTCCATTTCCATTCCAATAGAAGTTAGTGGTCGCTTAGGTTCGGGAAACATCAGGAAGTTAGTGAAGAATTCCAGGAAGAATAAAACTAAGGAGGGTGAAGTTGCACTTTAGTTCCCATAGTCTTTAAATTCTGATGGCGTAATTTTTTCTTCAAGCTTCGCGAAGATTTAAATAATCACTCACTCACGGTGCATATTTTGACTGTAAAAAAATCAAACCGATTGCAATACTTACTACACAAACATTTCTATACTTTTAGATGGACTCAGTGGCATCCACCATTTTGTCGAACACCTACCGTATATTTTATTAAGGGCAAACCATGCTCGCCTAGCAGCCACCATGCAAATAAGCGGTATATATTAATATATTTCGCCAAGTTTCATCGAGTTTTTCTGAGATAAATTGCATTCATTTCGTGGGTTAATTTATTTCTTGCTTGCGCGAATGAAGGCTAAGTTTAGAAATCACAGTCTAAGAATCAATGCAAAGAGTTTAGCGTGGCTTTGAAATCGGCAATACAATAGCTACGAGATATCTACGCGTTATTGACAGAAAAATAAACTGGAATGGGATTTTGCCTCTACCCCGTTGCTAAGGAGAAGTAGCGACCTCTAATCCACCGCAGAATCCGCTAACTCGGGCCCGGTACCAAATTTGCAGCAAAAGTCGCTAATATCATCGCGACTTGAAGATATCGACCGCTGATCAGAACCATAATGGGCCCCATTGATTCCATTGTCGCAATATGTACATGACTTTGGGCAAAGGTGACTAAGGCTGCAATTTTATGAAGAATTGATCCATGGAGTGAAACTTGGTGGCATTTTGATCGGAAAGAGAAAAGCATAAAGAAGAGGTAGGGAAAAGTGACAGACAGCACTTTCGGAAGTCTCCGCGAGAGATCTAGGGTGCCTTTTCCCGCTCGTAAACGTTCGCTCCCACCACTTTATTCTCGGATCCTAGGAGTAGGAAAGCAAAACTAGTGGAATGAAAATTTTGACATGTGCTAAAAATTTTGGTTCCATATGATTTCCATTTTCCAAGTTCCATAACTTAAAAAATGACCAAATCGATTCGTCTATCATGTAATATTTGGAAATAGAAACGTAATTTGATTGCAAGTCATCCATCAATAAATTCGGTAAATGTTTGGGAATTCTGGAGGACCCGGGAGTCTTTTGCGTTCTCTGGGAGTTGTTAACCCTGAATTCGATGCCAAGGTTTTCGGGATAGTCAGAGAGTCTCCCGGATTCTCCGGAAGATGGGAACCCTGAATTCGATGTCGTAATGTCAAAAATTTTTCCTAAAATTCTCACGCGTCAAAATTGTTGAAGATAAATTTGACCCTTGAGATTAATTTTTGAACCGATTTGAAAACGTCGGTTTGAGTATCCTGCAATAGGAAGAACTTGAAGAAATTATATGTTATACCTCAATAAATCAGTCAAATTCTTGGAACAAAATTATATTTTCTTCAAATTATACCCGTAACACATTTCTTAAAAACCCGTTTTGGCAACATTTTCTGTCAAAATATTGACTATGGTACATTATCTTACTGTTAACTCAGTGAGTAAGCGGCTGTGGTGAGAAATTCGATAGCTCTGTTGCATTTCAGCTCAAATGAAATGGCTCAATATGTTATGAAAACGAAATCCTTATCCTTTTCGTAGATCAATCATAGTATTTACCAGATGCCTCTCATATTATTGATGAAACAGCTTTTTAAGCTTCATCTGTTTGGTCAGACCCCTGGGAGTGTTTAACTAGAATACCCATCAACCGATTCTCACCATAGTTGTTCTGCGGTGTGATCCCAAGAGACTCAATACAGTGGTTAAGGTTTAATTGCTCCGTAATGCCTCGTCGTTGCGATGAATATGAATGGCTTTTCTCTCATTACATCACTCATTCACTCTATTGAACATAAGTAGCTCTCCAGCATCGGCATATATCCCATCAATCTGTATTACGATGTGTACTGAAAAAAATAGATGAATTTATGTAGAAATCTAACGTTCTGAGACAATTTTTTTGAAACGTCGTTGAAAATCACGATGCCGCATATCCGCTAATTCATCACTTCTCCGGCTATGGAGCATGCGTCGTGAATAAACAAAAGCGATATTACAAAACCTCTATTACAACAATGATGGTAACCGTGGTGATAGTTATGAAAAGGGAGATAAAAACAAAAAAGTCATATACCTAGTTTTATCCAATTATGTTAATTATGAGCTCATATTTCAAAATATGATGCCAGAAAAATAAAATTTACACTTTCTGTCGCAATAAGTCCAAGTATGATTGCATTAAGTGTGTTTTATCATATTTACAGCTGTAAAATAAAAAAATACCATGATTTCCTTCTGGGTTCTAATGCTCCCTATGTTTTGGCCCGGTCTTAAATCTTTTCTGGTCTGAAGTTCACTCCCTTAATGAATTTTTTCAATGATCAGAACTAGCCTAATTAATTAGTCGTAACTAAAGCCCTCAAAATGTAATATCATGTCAAAATAGTTACAGCTTTTTTTGAGATAAGTGTACGTATGTACTTGCATACAATTATTATTTGTTTTAGAGTCCATGAAATGATTGAAACTGCTTCAATTTGTAACTAACTTTATATTCACCGTAGAAAGTATCAAGTCAGGCTCTATTGTGAGATAATAATATTAATGATTATACATTGACATGATCCTCTCCGTCGTTTCCCTTCACCTCATATACCTCCACCTCCCTTTCTTGACAAGTAAGTCTGTGCCATTAACTTATGCGAATGCCATTATATCCTCACAAAAGTACGCGATGCATACTCAGTTAGCATATATGTATAATCACCAGGTTTATTCTTTATATATACCGTCTTTTCATTGCTGGGTAAAACTCGCGAATCAGTTATCATTGACCAGTTTTTACGTAAATATTGCTTTAATTATTTAGTGTTTGAATAGGTCTATCCTTATCTCAGATCAATTATTTAGTTTAAAAAAAATTATTTCTGTGTTCTTAATAAAAAAAACTGCAGCGTCCATGCGAAGGCAATCCTATAAATTTTTGCCCTTTTTATGTAAATGAATGCATGTACTATCGCCTCTATAAACTGGGAAAAATGACCGCTCGGACCACCAAGTAAGTCGATTTAGTGGAGAAGTGGATTCTTTTGATGACTAAAAACAAGAAAAGAAATCAAAAGCCAAGGCATAAAATAAATTTTCAGTGTATCGATAATTTACGCTCCTGTCTCAAGCTTTTTTTTTTGGTACTTTGCGAATGACCTGTTTCATCATTGTAGATTACGACCCCGTTGTAAAAATAAAACTGGGTGGGAACTTTTACTGTTTGTTCGTGCGAATTGCTGCAAAAAAATATAAAAGAACCACGTGGATAAATATCTTCGGCGAGCCCTACATAAAAAAAGCTAATCTGAGCCACTAAAAACCGAATAAAATTTCTCGGTCACAGAGCAAAGGGAGAAACGGTAACGACGCCTGGGATCTCGCTCTGTTATGTTTTAGCCGCGACCGTCAAAACGCATTGAACCGTGGAAAGCTGGTCGGGAAAAGAGATAAACAAAAATGTGCTTACCTATCTTACACGCTCCTGACGCCTTGACCTCCCGTAACACCAGTGAAATGGCACTGCCGCAATGTCCCCACATGTCCCAGCCCAACAACTTCCGTCTGTACCTCCAAATATCTGTTTCCCCGTTTCCCACGTCACCATTCTGTGTAGAAACTCGTCATTGTTGCAGCATTTCATCTTTCGTTACAGTTTAAGGTAGTATAAGCGTTTTTGCCTAAATCTTTTATTTCAATATCAGCAGCTTTGAAGCATCAAAAATGAATTTAGAGCTTTAGAATTGTAGAGCTAGAGAATTTAAACATCTCCGAAACTATTTCAGTGATTTTCTCAAGCCAGCTTAGCAGGTATACGGGCAGTCGAAATTATATTATTTTTTCTTTGGTCTTATGGGAAGTGAACCCGACAGCTTCGTATAGGTACTTTTACTCTTAATATGCGATTTGAATATAGAAATACCTGAAGACGTACTGAAACCTCTTTGACAAATACCGAAGGGTTTATGAAGGCCCTTTTACACGAGGCACTTAATAACACAAATGAATGTAAAAAAAATGCGAGATTACGGACAAGGAATTAGAGCAGGGACTACTTGTCCATCTGTCGTAAATGCATTTGCGCATGATTATAGCAATTCACCACTGAAAACGACACTATTTTCAATGCCCATCTATGCATACATCAGATTAAGCAATAAAGTGCCTAATGTAAAACGGACTTAAAATCTGCCCACAATTAAAATTTTTATAAGAGAAAAACAAGCACTATCCAACTATGAATGTTAGAATTGCTATGAAGACTTCTAAGATCGCTATGTCGGGGGAGCACGACAGCAATGTATTCGACTTTTTGCTTTCGTTTCGTTCAACTCGTTGGAGACATAATCGCGAGATTTTATTCTAGTCAAAAAAGCGACCATGTTCAAATTTTGTTGTATATGGATAGTTAAAATAATGTGTATTACTCCAATGTCAATACTCCTTTCATAATTAGTGATGCTCAGAGACGGGACGTTTGTGACTTTTATTTTTTCATTTCATGACCTATATTCTATGGCTTTCATGACTTTTATTTTTCTAATTTTGAGGAAACCGGGACTCGCCACGGTAGTAACCTTTACGGAGTCACCCGAAAGTGCACATAAAGCCAACAAATAATCCCCAGGGGAGAAGGACGCCTCGGTAGCTGAACTGGTTAAAGCACTCGGCGCGAAATAGAGGGATCCAGGTTCGAATCCCGGTGAAGGCGAATGATTTTTCTCCTGTGGAATATTGCACTTATGTGCACTTGCGGGTGACTCCGTAAAGGTTACTACCGTGGCTAGTCCCTGTTTCCTCAAAATTGGTCAAGAGCGAACACCACCTTGTGTATGTAACACCACCTTGTGTACATGGAGTATGGCTTCATCTTCGCGGACTGTGGTGCTTAGCGCACGACTTGGACTGCTGACGATGACATCATATATCTAGCAGGCCTGACCACTATGCTCCTATGAGGCCACCAAATAATCCACAGGGGATAAGGACGCCTCGGTAGCTCGAGGTGATAAGACGTGTATCGGCTGCGCTCCGACTGCTCGGTTTCATCGACGTGGCCTTCGGCTCTCTCGGCGAGTGCAAGCCTGCTCCGCCCGCGAATTTCGGGAGGATATCCCCACCGCGAGTGTAGATAGTTGACAGCTAAAAGTGCAAGTTTTTCGTGCTTGAATTAATTATTTGGGCCGCGGGAGCGGATAAGATACACTTTGCTACTTATTTTTAGCAGTTTAGCGACTGGCTGGGCAGGGTGGCTGGGATGTGCAGTGCATTTGCCGTCGCCTAGAGATATCAGCCGACGCTGTACCCTTTAGTCCTGGGGGGTTCCAGTCCAGTCCAGTGAACTTGTTTTACCACGGCCCCATAGCTGATTTGTGAAGTGTTTTTTTCTTTTCTTTTTTTCCCCTGTTACCATAGTAATTCACCGGCAGCATCAAGTTCTCATTCAGGAGGATGAGGACTGCGAAGCACTAACACCGCTTGAGGCGCTCGCATTTCTTACCGATACGATGCGCCTTGCGGAAGACGAAGTATACTTGATACAGTAAGGATTGTCGAGAATACAGATCTTTGTGAAGTTTAAGTCTGAAGAGGTTTACAAGAGAGTGATGGAAATGGTGCTCCCTCGGATGCCGTTTCCAACCGCTACAAATACAAGAATGGAGGCTGCCCTGTTATGTCCGCGTGATGTGCGTCCCTGTGGAGGTGCCGCACGCGACGATTACGAATGAGCTCTTCCGGTATGGGAAATTCGTCCGTATTTGGGACCGGAAATGGAACAATCCACGGATGGCCCATGTGTTTACGGGCACTAGAATCGTCAGGATGATCATTGAGAAGAATATTCCCTCCTATTTAACCATTAAAGGGAATAGGGCCATCGTTATTTGTGATGGACAGCGCCGAACCTGTGCCCGGTATGGTCTGGAGGGACATGAGAGAAGAAATTGCCCGCGGAATAACTCCAGGAGCTACGCCGACGCCGCAACAGTGTCGGCTGCCATGCACCTGGAAGAGGCGACGATCGAGTGGCAGGCCCGGGAACTGGTCGAATTGGAAGCTGAGGCCATCCCACCGGCACTTTTGACTTCGGTGCCCGCGGCGGTCCTATTGCCATATGGGCCGAAGGCGGCCCCCTCGCCCGCCTCCCCTCCGGTCTCCCCGACCACCGTCTTGGAGGAGGGTTGGGCAAAGAGGGGGATGAGTTCGGCTGACGAAGAACCACAGAAGAAGCAGAGGATAGAGGAAACGCCGGAACATTCAAACGCCAATAAGCCAACGCCGATGCCGCAGCGCGTCGGGAAACAAAACCACGTCACCCCCCCGGAAACCAAGGTGACTAGATAGACTCACCTTGTGCGGAAAATATTGCCTTCGACATGCTGGGCGCTGAGGACTCCCTTCCCTACACTCTCTCCCTCCCCTTGCAAATCTTATCCAAAACCTCTTCTCTCCCTCCTCTTTGCCAAGCATGATTACATCCTTTCAACGAAACTGCACGCACACGCCGATCGGGAGTGAAGAGAGGATTCGGTCCGCACCTTCCTCCCCCCTCCGCCCAGCCCCAGCCGCCCCGGACGAAACAACGGAAGGTCGCCGCGGGGAGGAGGAGGGGGAGGCTCCGGAGAAGGATTCGCCGTGTGCCCGTGCATCGGGGACGCAAAACATTGAGTCCATACCCTCCCCATACGGGTCCCATACGACGAACGAGGATGGCGAGGGCCTGTTCGAGTCTTCGTCCACCACCAAGGTGCGTATATTAGGTAGTGCGTATATTGCTTAGTTCATAGAAGATTAAAAATTTTATATAGGCACCTTTTATACATTACAAGAGAAAGAATCTTAACATTCATACTGTAAAAATTTCAATCACTTATACTTGGTTCAACTAGATGCTCCTGAGTAGTTCCACTTGCTTCTTCAAGCAGTAGTGTTTCTTGGACGATAGCCTTAGTTTCTTTCCTTTTATATCGTCATCCTCGATCATTCGGAGATTTCGCGCCATAGTATTTTGGAGGCAACACATGTAATCAAGGAGCGCTACCAGGTTTAAAATTTTTTTTTCGCCTCGAAAAAATCATATCAGCCATCAGGTTTCGTTCAAAGTCCTCATCTTTAAAATGCTCGGAGCACACATGACCATTTCCAGGATTCCAATTATCCTTCCTCTTGCAAGCTTCCACCCAAAATTTTCTTAAATGAGGATCTTTCGGGAAACTAAAATATCCTATGTAGTTCTTCCCACTCAGGTCACGAGTTTTATAAAAGTTGTTCTTACACACAGCAACAGAACACCTTTTCCCAGGCATTTTCACGCTATTAATCAGTAAATACTGAAGTAAATTTCTTCACACGCCTAATTTAGCTCCAAGAGCCTTTTACAATTTGTTTCAGTGCATTTTCACAAGTGAATTGAAGCAATAATTCAAAACTCTTCACACGCTTCACGCACTTATCGCCAGGATCCCTACAACTGCAAGGAACTGTGGAACCTCGTTACGTCACTCACTTCCTCCCCCACTTTCACCACCTCCTCCTCTAGCCACCTTGTACCACCACTACGATTTTCCTAGAGCTACCGGAAGAAGACCTTGGGCCTCACCACCGTACCCTCCCCGTACCCCTTCACCCTCTCCTTCTCGCAGTCCCACTCTTTTGGCAAGGAACAGGTATATTATGTTAAGCCGATCATGCGGCCTGGAATCAGTGGAGCAGACGAGTCAATCAACAAACAGCATTGGTGTCGGGCGGCTGAGGACCGGCCATCGCTCCCGGAAACGCCGCCCTAACAGGAGAGGTAGCCGAGGGACCAGGGGTGGATCGGGCTCATTATGGCGAGTCAAGGGGGAGCAAGCAGTCCTCGCGACGCCTCCTTGAGAGTCTTGTCTCTAAATATCGCTGGGATTTCAAGCCCAGTAAAAGTAAATATAATTCGTAAATTCTTGCATTCTTTGAAAGTCGACATAGTCTTCCTTCAGGAGACTGTAGAGGGAGTTGTTTGGCAAGACACCCTCCTTCAATCCTTTGACAATTTCTCCTCCTGTAATCGGGGAGGCGTGACCACCTTGGTGCGCCGGTGTATGTGCGTGACCGGATTGCGGCGCCATCCTTCTGGCCGAATTTTGACCCTCTTTGCAAATGGTGTTCATCTCATCAATGCCTACGCGCCTTCTGGCGAAAAGTATCAAGTAGAACGCGAGTCCCTTTTCGACTCTGCGTTAGTCCCGTATTTGGGTTGTTTTTCCGGGAAGGCCATTCTCGGAGGTGATTTCAATGCTATTTACCGTCGGGAGGATTCCGAATCTAACCACGATCGTTTGAACTATCGTCCAAGTCGGGCGTTTGGTCTGCTACTTGACTCCATTCGCTGCATAGATACCGCACTTCATCTTTCACCGGCAAATTTTGACCCCATACGTGTCGGGTACCGCTCTCGCACTAGGATCGACTACATCTTCCTTTCCCCTCCTCTTGCCCCCTCCCTCCTTTCCTGCGATACCCTTCCCGTTTCCTTGTCCGACAATTGCGCGATCCGTAACTATTATTGTTAGCGTGATAAATCTATATTTTTGTATGAGAAAGTACCTACAGTTATTCCGTAGTAAAAATTTTATTATTATCATGTCGTAATTTTCATTGTCATAGAATAAATATTATATTTTGCCTCATAATTCTTACAACTTCTTTAATTTAAATATATGATTCAAATTTGTTCTTCTTTACGACCAGTGAAAAATCTCGCTCAAACTCTGCCATTTGCAAACTTTCGGAGTGGATAAATTCTCCGTGTCCACGAATCCGTTTGCGTGAACTACTCTTGACACATGACTCCAAAGCTGGGGAGACAAGGAGCCCGCGGACGTCAAAGCGTTGCGGGGGAATGCCGCTCGCAGAACGGCAGGCTGCACCGTCGCAACCAGACGGCAACCAGAAACAAAGGGAACAACACAGCACCAACAACGGCGTCGACGGCAACAATATGAGGGCCGCGCAATGAACGAGTGTTTTTCCGCCACCTCCGTTCCACGTGGACGCAATATCGCCCGTGTCGGCCCATGTGCGTTAAAAGCTGGGTCCGGGCGTTATTGCGAACTTAGCTGGTAATGCACCCATCATTCGTGCTGCACCCTGACGCACCTCGCTTTTTTTTGGTCACACCACCGCAGAGCCTGACGCAGCGGCGGGATGGCAATGTGAATTTCGTTTCGTTTTTGTTTTGAAAGGACTTCTCTTCGTTCCCTCACTGCGAGGTCGTCGTCATAGAGCTTAGTCGTCGTCTCCCCCGGCCTTTCGGGTGCTGTTGCTTTTTTTGTGTCCGGCCGCTGACGTTTCTCATGCTCTCCAACGCTCTTGCTCGCTGTCGCTCGTTTGTTCTGCCTAAATGGTGGCGGTCTGTCTGCTCCCAACGAAAATTCACAGTGGTTCCCGCTCCCTTCTTTCTGACCTTTTCTCTTTTACGATGGAAAAGCAGATTTGAGATATATCTTTGGAAGAGGTGACCCTTGTCAATCCGCATTGTAGCCTGTACCCGCATTACTCTCGCTGTGCTCAAGTAGATCCATCATATACGGTCTCAGCCAGTCCGATCAGTTTACCGAAATAACTAACGGTTGGTTTATTATTATTGTAATCAGAGTATTCTTGAGTTGGACCCTTAGTTATTCTTTTTATTAACCGTTCGGAAGATTTTTCAAAAACATATTTTAAGAGGAGGAGGTTCCAGCGTTGAGGTCCGGTGGTAAACATCCATCCATGTAGATGCCCTATAATTACGTTCATTCGCCTGTTGGGTTGGGTTGGTTCGCCGGTAGTTCATGTAGTATATTGGCTTTCTAAAGAGAATTTTGAATGCCTCGGTCTTTTTAACATTGCGATGTTTCGCATGTGACGTTAATTAGGTACCGTGTTCGATTTTATGCTACTGTGAAATGTGATACATTGAAATTTGGGATTTCACGCATAATTTGGTAACATTGGAGATGTATACCTATTAGAGGTGACCTACCGGTTAATGTTGATTTAATTGGAAAATAGTAAAAAGTCCTCTAAATTTGTATGTCCAGGCCTCTATCTCCTAATGCAATTTCTTTCTTTATCTCGGCATACTTCCTACCTTTCCTCACCCCGTCTCTTTCTTCCCCTTCTCCGCTCACCCAATATCCTCCTCTATACCATTTCCTTCAGCATCCCTTCTCCCCTCATAACCTCTTTTAAGGTAGTAAGAGCGAGATATTTCCCATAGTCATATTCGAATTTGATTTTTTAATTCAAGTGCCTGTAAGAAGTATGAAGTAAATATTGTAATATTAATGGTGCAAAAATATAGTTACGCATGTCAAAAATTCTCAGTGATTAAATAAATATTACCACATATGTCTCTAACTTGACTCATGTTTTCACGCCGTACGGTGAAATCGCCTTCACAATTGAAGGTTTTTTTGCGATTCTGTAAAAAGTACAGGGGTGAGTGATTAATTATTTTTTATAAATAGTTGAGAAAACATACAAACTACACACCAGTAGTTATTTGACAAAATATAGGTGTTGGAAGCTCCTCATTTTTTCAATGTTCTCCCTCTGGAGCGCGAAGCTATATCTTTCGGCTATCTCATATAAAACAGCTTATATTTTTGGCAAATTGCTCGAAAAGTAGTTTGGCAAGGGGTTCATATTTTGATATCTTTAAAAAAGAAGGAAGTTTTTTTTCTTTAAAATTAGCTAAGTTTAAGTAAGCGCATTCTAGGTGAACTGATTTATCGCTCAAACCACCTTAACCGTCCTTTCTGCCTTCTCACAATCTCTTCCGCAAGTTCTCTATCTTCATCTACCATGCCAAACAATTCCACATTTGTCATCCTTTTTGCACACCGCACTTCTACTTTCTTCTCTTAACTAATATTTCAAACGCCTGTAGCCGATTCTTGTTCTCTCTTCTTGGAGTCCACGTTTCTGTGCCAATCAATCCTACACTATATATATTAAAGGCTGCGCCAGTCTTTTATTCACATCTTTACTCAAATTCCCTGCCATCTATTCATTTCCTTTACTAAACTCTCTTTTCGCCGGTGTTAATCTCATTCTAATGGCTTTCCTGCCGTGCCCATTTTCCTGCAATGTACAACCATTGCTCTACTTACTCCAGTTTGTACCCTCATAATGTAGATTTCTCGGGTTTCCATCCGGGTTATATTGGTGAGTTGCAACGACGTTTCGACGGCGTAGTCTGCCATCGTCCTTTCGCAAAAACTTACAAATGACTAGGAAACTACTGGGACCGTATTTTGAAAGAGGCTGTGGAAATCAACTTGGAGAAAAAATGCAGGGAGTATTCTCGATACACCCGTCCGATCTTTATTTCGTGAATGCGAAATAACATACGTTACTCTCGTTATTGGGAGATTCTTTTTTTTTGTTTGTCAAAAAGAAAGTTGAAATAAAAAAAAGAAAATTACGCTATACATAACATTTATTCATCGAAATCATTAGTACAAATGGCTAACCTATGAACAATTGGTCGATGGTAACTAATATTTTTTGCTTTTCAATGTTATTTTTATATTTATTGTATTATTAACGTCTAATTCACGTTTTTATCTCTCCGTAGACACCTCTATGACTAAAGTCGACCAACTCTTTCCGGAGATACAACTGAATTGAGAACGCGCCGTGGCCCACACAAGCCCATATTGAGACCCCCACGCACAGTGCTGTGACGTCACCTCGCACCCCCCCCTCCACTCGCGTCAAACCTTTTCCGGCAGTCGACAAAACGGGCTATCCAGTCATAGCTTTAGATATTCTGTAATCCTTATAGTTTTTGCACACGAGACCCTCGAAAATACACAAATATTGGTCGCGCCAAAACCTTACATGACACCGCGAACGAATCATAAGATGTTAATTCTCATTCACATCAAAACAACATGAACAAGGACAAAGGTTTCCAGCTTAGTAGTGCGTGGCAACCACCTCTTAACCAACTGAAAAAATGGCGGGAAAATGATCCCTCGGACTTCCCTAATAAATATATGACACCCTTATGGCCAAATCATTCACCCTGAGGACGATGGCAGACTACGCCGTCGAAACGTCGGTAACTAACCAACATCACCCGGATGGAAAACCGAGAATTCTACGTTAAAAGCATTAGCCTAGAAAGCCTTAAATCTTACATTTACCCTCCTAACTTTAAAACCAAATATTCCATTAATCCAAATAGGAAAAATACCAACCAATCCAAAGTTGATATTCAAATGAAATTATTGAGAGATATTTGACTTCAATACACATGATTGAACATACATTGATACACATTACATACGTGTAATTTTGAAAAAGAACAGATTTGAAAGATCCTTCCCACTCTTTCTTCATTTAGGCTTGCTTCCATTGAGGCATTTATATATTTATAAGGTTCTTCGGTGTTTCTATACTAAAAGTGGTAACTCTGGAATATTTCTGTGCCTGCCTTCTCCCTTTACGCTACGTAAAAAAAGTATACCCTTACACAAACCAAATTTAACGATATTTAAAAGATGTTTTTTGTATGTAGGACCAAAGGTATACTATCTATTACCCCATTCATGTATTAATTGTAAGTCTGTGAAAGTGTTTAAAAAAATGTACATTCTTGGCTTTTCACTAAAGAGAGTGTAGAGGAAATATTGTTGTAAATATTGTTGTAAATATTGTTGTAAATATTGTTGTAAACGTGTTATAAATATTGTTGGTAATGTGTTATAATTAAATCCATAAGTCTTAGTTAGTAGCTTATTAAGGTACGCACTCACATTTTTAAGTTATTGTCTAGGCCTCACTACATGAGCTAAATGTATTTTTAAGTGTAAGCATAACCTGATATTATTTGATGGTAGCCTTATAACAGGTTCTCCTTCAAGGATACCTAAAATTACTCAAAATTTTCTATAGAAATGTATTTTGAGTATGGAGTAATAAACTTACTTACTTACATGAAGGATTCCGGCTCGGTGGCTATTTTGGTAGGCGAAAGAGCACTGAAGCTAGTTGCGCCTTTAAAGATGGAAAAGGAGTTCTATAAACATAAAGCACCATTATAATGAGCTGGATGATCAGAAACGGTGATATTGACTAAAGAGATGAAATTCATTTTCTTCGACTGTTGAAACGATTGCGCAGAATTCTTCAATGCAGTTACAACAGGCTTTGGGTTTAATTCAACCAGAAGCGAGAAAAACTTATACTCGGTAATTCCAAGTCAATTCAACAAACAAGCTGCCCTTGACCTCTCCGATTTGATCCAGTTTAGCAGGACGTTACCTACACATTGTTGGCCAATCCCAATTGTTTCGAAAAATATACATCCGTTACCTAGCGACGGGAGCATGAAAAATTATGCTTTTCGTAAATTTGCGTTTAAATTTTCATCAATATTCCCAGACATATGGTACGTATGTCAGAGTAAAAAACATAGTTATTTGAAAGAATAAGCAACGATAGGTACTTATTATTGTTACGCCAATGATAAAACTTGTTGCAATTTAGTGCATTAATTATAATGTTGAAAAATTCAACTCCATTATTCTCTATGCACGCACCCCTTCAATTTTTATCATTTTTAATATTGTTGCTAAATACCTTACCAATGGGCTGTTGAAGATTTGTGATAGTAATGTTTGTTATAAGGAGGTTTAAATTTGACTGTGTGATACAAAGCAAATACTAAATGCCAACTCTTTTATTGTTTGGTTTAAAAAATGCCACGCCTGCTGATGGCTTGCGTTAGCTATTGGAAATCAAAATTAAGGTATAAAATTTGCGGATTATTAAACGAATATATTTTTCATTAACACTTTTTTAAAGCCCTAGACGCTGACTGAAGCGCCATTTTTGTGGAAATACCCAATGTTGACTTCAATAATCGCAGTAATTAGCTGATTACTCAAAAAATAAGGCGGTAAGACGCATTTATTTTATTTTTAATAAACTTCCCGGGAGTTTTAGCTTCTTTTCAACAGTTTTCCGTGAAAATGGCATTTATATTATATGTAAAAATACTATATTTCCCTGTGTTTCTCCCATTTTTCCATTCAAAATCATTAGTTTCAAGTCCAATTTTCGAGAAAAATACCGCGGAAAGGTATTATTTTGTTTTTTATTTCAGAAAGAGGACTTTTTTTCTATAAGTATACAGAATATGAATGAAATTACATTAATGTCCTTATACGGCGGAATCACGTTAAGAGAGAAATAATGTTCAACAGACGCTCGCATTTTGCGACGCAGTTCCGCGACGTCCTATGCTGGGAGTTGGTGATTATATTTTGGCGTCCGATCCAGTACCGCTCCTGTATAATTGATATTAGGGACTGATTAAGAACCAAATACAAAGAACTAGAAAGTGTCAAATCGCAACCATGCTCTGGTAGCTATGTCTCCATCTCGACG
This sequence comes from Pyrrhosoma nymphula, assembly GCA_963573305.1. Classification (NCBI taxonomy): domain Eukaryota; kingdom Metazoa; phylum Arthropoda; class Insecta; order Odonata; family Coenagrionidae; genus Pyrrhosoma; species Pyrrhosoma nymphula. Next base: position 61,065,077 of record OY754338.1, on the reverse strand, counting down.
ACTTCCAAAATTTAGTCTGCGTTTTTAATGCCGTGCCGCTCGAAATCCCGTCGAAGCAAATGCTTATTTTTTCACTTAATATAACTACGAACCAATGAAACTCATCATACCCATTCCATTTTCTTCCGTCATATTTAAGTCCATCACTTAACTATGTGCTAAAGAGGTTAAATTGGAGTCCTTTTAAAGAACTAAAATAAGCTTTCAAAATAGCATTCTTATATGAATGCGGCACGGTAGCATCAAGAGACCTAATCATTTTATTTACCATGTTGTATCGAATTTCAAAGGCTACACTGGTTAGTATATTTTTTAGATTTGGGATATGACCTGATAAGAATATCCTGCAAATTTGGCAGAAATCGTTGCAATCAAGGGTAATTTGATCTCTTTTGGTTGTTTTGCCATGAAATGACCATACTGGCTAAGTTTCTCATCATTACCTATATCAGAATGCACAAAGTTTCAGATTTGGACCAAGAGAAATGCTCTAAAATTACTCACTTAGTATTTGGATGACTGTTTATTTTTGAAAAAAACCATCGTGATGCATTGTGAAAGGTAAAATGTTTCAACTCTTATACGTGGATTCCACTCGATATTGGGATTTTTAACTCGTGAACTATCTTCTCTCATCTGTGTGTTTTCTTAGATTTCTCCACGTCCACACGTCTGTGAAGTTGTGGCACTCAAAAAAAAATTCACGGGAGACGTATAAATAAGTTAACAATAAAACGTTTCATGAACATTTGATATTAATCAAATCTAGGTAGGGCTAAACTTTGCTACTTGTGTGTGGGTGACACCACTAAAGTAACCGTTACTGTACGTACCGCAGTTATTTGATCTGAGGATTGATGTACATCGTAGTGTGTCGCTGGAGTTAAATAAATTGAACAGTTTGTCTCCTGAGCAAACTGAATGAGTGTGCTTTGCATTACCTGCCTTGAAAAAGAAGATAGCGGTTTCGACAGAATGAACTAAATGCTTTGTAACATCGAAATACCCTCTCAGATTTACTTGACTACTGTACAAAATACCGTCCAAGCCAACTACAGGGTGTGCGGTACGGGGTAATTCCACACAAGGCATGAAGTAATCGTCTCAGTTCAAATTCGAGCATTGCACTCTTCCATGGCCGTTAGGCGAGGACCAGAAAGCAGACAGGTGAACAATGAAAGGCCAGACCAGAAACCAAGAAAGTGCTACGTTGAAAAAACATGGCAACATTTCGTACGCAGGTTAGCATGTTTGTACTGATTAGTATTACTGATCAGATCACGCCGAATATACTTCTCAAATACTTTTCATAGATACGTAGATATATTAATTCGTGCAGAAATTACAACCATGCGAGACACTTCAAGTGAGATGAGCGATAGTAAAAGGGTAAGTTAACTGACAGAAGTAGGAAATCTAGTCTACCAAGCAACATTCAATCCTGTCTTCATAGCTCGACAGTGAAGCGGGCATGCAAAACGTATAACAAAATTATGGACACGTAAAATAATTAAGCAATCAATGTAGTAATTTTTAAGTAAACAAAAAATAAAAATGCCAAATACATGAATAAAGCTACCTATCCTCATCGCTAATATTATTGAAGGCTTCGATCTATTGCTATTGTGGCCCTTAATTGTGCGCGTAAAATTGGCATTTTCAACCGGTCGGTCCTGCAATCCATCTGTAATTCCGAAACCACACTTTTTCAAGTGAGTCTCAAATACTAGACGAATATTCTATGTGTGACCTAACTAGAGAAGATTGACAGCGCTCCTTAACTTTCTCATTGCATTTTTCGGGTATTATTTTGATAAATTTATGTTGGCTTGACAGCCTATTTCCCGAATATATTTATTCAAAGATACGTCATATAGATTACACAACAAGCCATGACGTTTAAATGTTTAGGGATATGTGTGTCTAGTTGTGTGAATATCTAAAATAACGTTTGACAACAAGTCAATGAAACAAGTGAGGTACGTGCCACCAGACCAGGCCACTTGTCTATTATGAAATGAAGAAGGTATTGATGATTTATTCCGAAAAAACCTTTCAAAACTCGAGAAAAAGACAAAATTATCTCATCTTTTGTTCATAACTCCTATTGTGTGCTTTTAAAAAACATTTCACATTGAATTGTAAATAGTCATGAGCCTTCTACAGTTAATGTGTTGCACCAAGGAACTATCTTTTCTTGCTCTGTTTGTGAAGAGCAAAGTGCATATACCTATCACCGCATGTGTATTCAGGCTAACATCGTCCTCTGAATACGGTTCTCACATTTTGCTTTTATCCCCATGTCATCCCCATTCAGTCTAGACTCGTTCTAGGATTTAATCAACGGTTATCCAAGCTAGTTGGCTAGGAAAATTCGCATCAAGGGTTTTCATAAACCCCAGGTTAGGCATCATGAAATGAAAGCCTGCGTATCACCCTCTCCCTCCTCCCCCTCTCAGACGATCCTGTTCATTCATTTTCCTCAAATGCATGGTAGTTTCGGTTGCTCATCCCAGCGCCGGTATTGTCTGAAATCAGAAGGGTGGGAAATCAAGAAATTAGAAACATTAAGCGCTTCATATGCGTGATAGAAATATCCCTCCGTCTTTAAGAATTTATTGACGCGTATGATAATATGATTTTTGTGAGAACGTTTGGTAGAATCGTAGTAATAGGGCAGTTTTATCTGTTTTTTTTAAGTGCGTCGACTACTCACGTCATTTGCACCCCTCTCAATAAAATACATTAATAATTGTAAGTATCCCCTCTTAAATTTATTTTACTGACCCGTCGAAACCTGGATCGGTAAACATAACTCATGTGTAGATAAATACAATTAATAAGTTCCTTTCTGTTATTGTGAAAATGAAAATATTCGTCAAATTCAAGCCTGAAACAATTATTTTAATTTTTACCCCACCCAAAAAGTCATTTTCTGGCTTGCTGAAACTAAAAAAATTCTTTTAAAGGAATCTTGCTGTGCTTGATGTGTTTAAATATTCGACTGTTCGAAATTGGACTAATCTCATTGTACTACTAATTTAAATTAGGTCGTTGCGCATCGTTGGAGTCCAACGCTGTGACGTAGTTTTGGATACATCAAGGGCTAGTTAAGTACGGAGTGCATTTTATATTTGATAATTGTGTGACATTTGGATACAACAGCAATGCGAGGAAATATGTTAGTGTCGAGAATGTTTTTAGATAGTCCACTGTTACATCTACGCGGGTGAGGCGGGCCCAGGTTTGCCGGAGACAAGACAACTTTAATGTTGAAAATAGTAAGAGTTTAAACTTTCATTTGTAAATAAATTGTTGATAGGGTAATCTACGTCGTAAACAACATTGCACTCTCTAACTGCACACCTATTATTACCGATGAAATATGTTGGACATCAGTATTTAGGAATGCACATATCTATTTGAATCCATTCTGCCGTTGCTGAGAACTAAATTGTCGTAGATTTAAACCATTATTCACTCCTCTTTGCTAATTCTCGAGTCGTCTGCTGCTCGTGTCATCCGGATGACGTCATACGCAGAACGGACTCATTTCGGTCACGGGAGATTCCGACCTTGCATTAGTAGTACCATGGATAATCTGAAGTATTATGACACTCTTTTACTTCTGTATACATTTATTAATTGTATGTATTTTATTGTTTATAAGTTGGTCAATTTTAAAAAAATATTTCAATTTACTTTCGCCAACGTTTCGCTATTTAATATTAGCATCATCAGACCTATAACAACACAGTGTAAGTAAACAGTAACTATATGTTATAGGTTGGTCTTGATGCATAGTTCCTTGTATAACACTCAATCAAATAGTGTTTGATAGTAATTCTAAGCGGGAAGTCGCTGTCGTCGTAACGGGTGATAGAATCGTATTGAGGGAAAAGCACTATAGTAGTGACAATATAAGCCTTTTCTACGGTGGAATTTATCAATCTAATATGGTAGAACCCCAGATCCAGCTCCTTTAACTTAATTTGAATGAAAGTTTTTTAAACGCGTTACACGTACAATTGCACGTATCTGAGGCAGTTGCTAGGTTGATTTGATTTTGTGCGTCACATATTTCTGAGGATTTACATCGTTGCATTATAACTAGCGTTAAAAATGGAGGTAAGCTAAAATGACTCGCTGATTGAATTCAATAATTTTTGTATTTAAAATCTATTTTTTAAGAGCATTATAATTATCGACTATCTGTGGGAGGTTTTACTCAATCAACTTAATTAATTAATACGTATAACTAACATTTTTAATGATCAAATTTCATATGAAGTATAATCTATTTCTACTCTGTGGAAATACATGCCGGAAAATGCCGTCCCATAAGCTATAAACAAATTTTTGCTGATTTTCTGTTGCAGAAACTAAAAAATATGATAACTCTCTTCTATATGTTTACTGAAGCATTCTTATCAAACAGTGGGAAACTAATGGCAATGATAATTCCTCATCGTCACTAATGATGTAAAGTATCAATTCTGTGTTAGCGTTGAAATAATCATCGATCAAATGGTCTTATCCTCTCCTATCTAGCATACCCGTTGCTTCCAAACTCCCTCATTGATCATTCCATCTCCCAGGGAGGCATAACACATATGCATCATGTAACATACACTCACAAACGCACGTCGAGTTATCTGTAGGCAGAATCATTTCAGTGCTTGACGGCTTACATTGGCGCGAACTGATAATATCGGCCTCAATCAGTGCGTGGTGACTATTCAAGCGAATAAAATGAAGACACTTAATCGCCTTACTTATCGAATCACCGTTCTTATAGAAGAAAAAAAAGCCTCTATTTCAAAGAAGATGGGCTTCGGTTGGCATCTCGGGCTGTAAAATGTACTTATCCATTAAATACTATATTGTTAAGGTATAATCTACATGCTTAATATCTTCCATTAGCTTTCCAGTTGATAATGCGAAATGATACGAACGTGTATCAACTTGGGAATCAAAGAAGCATGAAGTAGTGAGTACTCATTAACAAATATATTTATCTGTCTAACCTTCTCCATTTTTGCTGATACACTTTTGATTAGAGCTGTAATTAATGTAAAAAATATATTTTCAAAGACAAACGGAAAAATAAATCTGCAATTACCGGAAAGAAAGCAGATTTGATGAAAATAATTTCGTCGACTTAAATAATCATTGATGAAACCATTTTTGTTTTCCTTTTGCTAAAGGGTGTAATTTAGTAGATAAAGATGTACAAGTACATGTGAAGGTCATATAGTTTTTAAGGATTTATGTGAAAAATATGAGAATTCCCGTGTCTCGACTCATGCAACCTCGTTGAACAGTCAAGCGCTAGTAGTATCGAAGATTTCTCATATGCATAAATTATAAAAAGTATTGGTCTTGTGATGTTATTGAAGTAATCATCGTGAAAAATGGTAACCTATCTATCACTCACTTATTTATATCACCCGTTGACATCCTAACTCCCTCTTACGTTTTCCGTTCCATCTGCCTCGGAGGCATATCACATACGGATCCTGTGACATACACCAACATTTATACACCTAGTTATCTGGAGACAGCATCATTTCATCGCTTGACGGCGTCCATAGACGAGAGGAAATATAATCAGCCTAAATCGTTGCGGGGAGCCAATAAGACGAATACAACGAAGAGCGCATATCAAACTACTTCTACAGCCATTATCAAGCAACCGTACCTTTCGATAAAAAATACGTTATAATTAAAAATGGTGCTTTGGTTGGCTCCTCCATTGTGGAAAACGTTATTGTTCACAAAAAATATATTTCCGAGTAACTAACGTACTTAGTATCTTACCTTATCATTGCAATCACCAATACATTTTATCAATTTAGGCATCACATTAACTAGAAATAAAAATATCTGCTAAAAATATATTCGTATACCAATGTACACCTATGTTTGAAAACTTATGTTTTATTAGGGCATAGATATTTCAACAGGAAAAATAGTATCATTTTGATGGATGGGAACAAACTTGGCGAATTTCACTGTATTTTTTATTCACGATGGTCGTGGAATTCAATGGTTTATGTCACCTTCAGGTGACACCGGAAGATGACATAGACTGGAAAAACCCGGGTCATTAATAAAAAAACATACAGTGAAATTTGCAAAGTTTGTTCATTTCCATAATGGAGAAATTTCCCATAGTTACCCCTGAAAATGCACGATATTTTAGTATTTGTTTCTTAGACGAATCAAAAATATGAGAATTCTTAATTTAAATATCACGCAACCTCTTTAAATATCACAACATTAATGCTCAGTTTCATTATAAAACCGAGCCAAATAGTAATAATATCCAATCATCACAAATGATTATAAGGATCAATCCTGCGTCATTACCGCAATAATCCCTGCGCTAATGGTCTCCATCAGTGTACCCGTGTGTTACCAAACTCACTCATTTATTCTTGCATCTCCCTCGGAGGCATATTACATGCGAATCCTGTGACATACACTCACACATACACCCAGTTATCTGGTGGCAGCATCATTTCATCGCTTGACGGCGTCCATCGGCGCAAGCAAATAAAATCGGCCTAAATCAGTGTGGAAGAGCAGGAGGGAAGGGGGACGGGTGCGGTGGGGGACCATTCAAACAGCGACAAGAATGCGGCAAACATTTCGCTCATCACCCTTCCGACGCCTGGGCGAATTGAGAATTGAAATGGAAAGTATGGAGTGGATGGTGGAGCAGGAGGAGCTCTTATGAGAGTTGAAAGGGGGAGGAGAGTAGGGCGGTGAATGGCAGGGAGTGTTGGGGGATCGTCGAGAGAGAGAGATAGGATGACTACGTTGGGTGGAAAAGGGAATGCCACTGCGACGACGATATGGCGTTGTGTCCGCGGGTGGAGATAGAAATTGTGCGAGTGGAGTAGGAGTTGATTCTTTTCGGTTCGTCAAACAGCGCGGGAGAAAAGCAGAGGAGATTGGAATTGCCGGCGCAGAAAATTGTTTTTCGGTTAGAAATGGGGGAAGGAAATAAGGGAGGATAGTGTTGGAAGGAAGGAGTAGAATAAGGGAGGCCTCCTACTTATACCTAAAGGGGTGTGGGAGGAGCGGGGTGAGTGAAAACAGGGAGACAAAGATTAATTGCCGCTCCGGGTAAAGAGTTGCGCGATGCTGGAGGGAATGTGTGGGAGAGGGAGGGGATGTACATATGTGCGGGGACTAAGTTTTCCGTGGTCACGGCGCTATAGGGAGAGTGAGGGTGGGACTGGGAAGTGGGAGCTGAAATGATTTGCGGAGACCGGACGAATGGACGTGAGAAGCTAGCTCTCCTCTGGGTGCCAGAAGTGTGTGGGGAGAAGCCAGCTATCCCCACATACGCATGTGCCTAGCTGACCTCTCGTGCTCTGAAGCACTGAGCATACCGAAAACGTCCGAAAAGTGACAAGAGAGGGTGAAACAGTAGTTAAAATAATATTTATTTAACTAATAGAAATGCCTTTTTCGCGTAAAAAATTTTCTAAGGAATTCATCCAGATCATTGGATGGTGGTTAAAGAAATACTCCAATCCGCCGTATTTTACGAGTTATTTGCAAATTACTAAAGAGACTGAAGACAAAGTGCGTTTGTTCAATTGAAATGGTGCTGAATTACGCCCAAATGACCGTAAAAAGAGTTAATTAAAAATAAAACTGCCGGATAATCTTCTTATTTCATATCGTTCACCATCTGAATAATGTGAATGGAATAGTTTGTATCAGTGGAACAAGTGTAACGGTGAAACTCTGTATTTGTTTTGACTAACACAGTCGCAGCAGAATCTCCAAATGTATCTTTTAGACACTAAATCTCGTTACTTACTATTACCCTGACCAAATTTTATCATTAGGTACTCTTTTTATATTCAGCGCCTGCATGCATTCTTCCTTGTTCCACCGTCATCAACATACTGGTACCTTCGATGAAATCTTCAATATACAGACACACTAACAAAATAGCATGAAAAAATGCAGCTTATCGGGAACTAACGCTTGTAAAATCAACAGGTAAATAAACATGTAATATACATGTCACAAAGATACCAAATTCTGTTTACAAAGAACAATTATCCAATCAGTGAAAGCAACATTTTTAAGCAGTATAAGCGAAAAGGGGAACGGATAATTTGTTTGGTTCAAGCAGTTACAACGGAACTTAATTAACCTGGTTTGAGCGGGATTTTATTGCATAAAATATTCAATGAATTTGGCCTTATTTGAATGAAAACATCTCGTATTTTAATGATATCAAAATATAATTTAATCATTATTTAGAATAAAATAAGAAATGAAAGAAGTATAGAGACGAGTAGAAAAGGAAAGGAACGCTACGGGAAAGATGAACCATATAGAGTGGGCACACCCTGAGGAACAATGGGTTTGTGAAGTATATAATTGAAGTCAAAATAAAAGAAAAAAATCACATGAGGAATAAATCCAAAGACCAAATAGAGAGAAAAGTACTACATAAGAGGAACTACCAGGGATGGACTGCGGTCAATCAATTTTATTCTTAAGGTAGTTTGATCGAGGTATTTTCCTTGTCATAATAGACACCATATTCGAATTTTGCTTTTTTATTTCAGCGTCTGTAAGGAGTATGAATTAAATATTGCAATATTAATGGCGCAAAAATATAGTCATATATATCAATTATTCTCAGTATTTAAATAAATATATCCTCATGAGAATCTAACTTAACTTATTTTTTCGCGCCATACGGTGAAAATACCTTCAAAACAGGTTTTTTTGCAATTTTTAAAAATAGCTGAGGTAAGTAATTGATTATAATATATAAATAGTTGAGAAACCATACAAACTACACAACGTTAGTTTTGTGACGAGATCTAGGTGTTAGATATAATTAATGTTTACAATATTCTCCCTCTGGAGCGAACGTCCATAATCTTTCCCATGAAAAACAACTTATATTTTTAAACAAATTGCTCGAAAAGTAGTTCGGAAAGGGGTTAGAGTTTTCATATCGTTGGAAAGATGAGATTTATTTCTTTAAAATGAGGTCAAATTCAGAAATTTCTAGGTGAAGTGATATTTCAGTCAAACTACCATAAACGACAAGGGTTTCATAGAATTTGGAATGGAGGATGTCCAATGTCCATTTCATTCTTCGGCGGTCTGCCGTGTAGGCAGCGCTCTTGTCGCAACAGGGCCCCGCAATCCACCTAAATGGCCTGCACCACCTCCAATCCTTTGCAAAATCCTTTTGAATTTTGGTGAATTTTTATGTGCATATTCGAAAAGTATCCACTCATCTAAAGTAGTATGTATTTTTGACGCCAAGTAACGAACACCACATTAAGTAAATTTCGAAAAGGGAACACATTTGTTTATCAAGCTAATACTATGAAGTTTTCCGTTGAAAATGTGAAAGAGCTACTTAGCTCTCGTTTGGCTACATCTTGAATACCCCGCGAGCATTTTGGACCCAGCAGATAAAGATTTAATTCACGAATAAAATACAATGCAAAACGCACGTTTCGTTAAAAACTGCTGCGAGCAAACAGAAAGAGTTACATCTACAGAACAGCTAATGGAAGGATTAGGTTGGGAGCTATTAGAGACTCGGAGGCTAAGCGCTAGGTTTCGTTTACTTGAAAAATTTGGATCAGGGGAGTAAGTCACGGTGGATATTATTTTGACCACGCGCTATATATTTAGAACTAATCTAAGTGACAAATAAGAGAGATACACTGCCGAACGGATAGGTACAAAAATTCCTTCTAATTTCGCACCAGCATATGTGAACATATTCTTTTAATTAATATATTATCAGAGTTTCATTTTTCATCCTGTATAATTTAAAATTTAAATGCAATAAAGCATTAGAATTTATTATGAGGATAAAAAACTACTACAAACTTATTTACTGTTTTATAGAACTTTTTGTTGCCGGATACAATATTTCATGACAAATATGTCAGAATTGCTGTATTTTTAATAATTTGTGCGTAGTAATAGCACTTATTGATGCTTGTTCCTCAAGGTAAAATTTTCGGTAAAACGTTTTATAAAATCGACTAATTTTCTAAAAATGAGCTTGCTAACGGTATAACTGTTTAATAAAACCAGTATTATAAGATATTTTACGGAATAGGACGGGTTCTATTTCCATAAAACCGTTTTATGTAACAACCAATGAGATGTTCTGTCCATTCTGCCCATCGCGTTGATAATCTCGTATCCATGGGAAGCCAAACGAGGAAAAAGTAAACATGCATGGCTGGAAGTTCATGAAACTATCAATTAACGGCCATTATTGTTATTAATGATTTCTCCTGATCATTCATACTCGCATATTAACGACAATAAGAGCGTAGACGTATAGACAAAGCCTTAGCGCCGTTAAGGGTGCTCAGAAAGTAAGTAAATAAACAATACGCAGTTTTCAACCAAACAGTCATCAAAAAGAGAGTGCATTTCTCACTTCACGGGTTCGCAAAGCATCTTTTAGATGGAAGATTGGTTAACATTGCGGTTTAATGAATATTTTTACCGTGAGCAAGCAAGTACATTTTACGTACGATTCATAAAAGTTTCAATAAAAATTTTTATAAAACTCTTTTATAGAAAATTTTACCATGACCAACAGGAATAACAGTGGGGAGGATCACATTCACACGATGCAAAAATTTTCGATAATTCCGAAACCTATCTGGATTAAAAATTAGGATAAATAACTCATTAACTTTTAACTAAGATTTCCAATTCAATTTTGAATTATAATGGCTTATAACCAAATGTAACACTTACAAGTTAATCAATCCAGCCAGCCATCTTCAAGCAAGTACTCAGAAGTAGCCGTATTGATAGTTACGTTATCTGATTCCTAACCAAAAACCACAAAAACGGTTTTTTCATCCAAATGGTGGGTTTTAAATAAGTGAGGGTACCTATAGCTCACCACAAACTAAGCCTTTTGGCGCATGGAATTCACACATCAGGGTGTGAAAGCTAGTAGCTAGTATCCCTGTGCCGTTTGTGGCTTACCAAGGAGATGCAGACCTTGGAAATTGCCCGGAAAGGGATTAGCATGGGCTTCACCCTGATTTGTTCCCATGACCCAAAGGGAAATAGCGTATACCTACCTCCCCAGATATTTTGACCCTTATCCCAGAAAAGGGGTAATTTTATCCTTGTTTAACACTTATTTGTGGTAGGATTAAAAGTTCGAGCTGCATCAGCAACCAAATCATGCTGCACTATGGATATTGAGGTGGTGCGGTGGGTTGAGTACTCTGGCTTCTCATTCCTAGGATTTGGGTTTGAATCCTGGCAGTGGTGGACGTTCAACCCTTTTGTCAATAACCGGGTACCCGGGTGCTCACCTTGGCCTTTTCCATTTTTGTATAGTTCTATATAGTAAGAAAAAACTCCTGGAAATTCCTTACGATTTAATTTTCGAAACTCTAAATATGCTTTACTTTTCATTGAATTCCATTTGAAAAAATATCTAGTATAAAAATGTATGCCGTATTTCTCAATAGCAGGGTACCTGAGTGCCAACCTGTTGAGACATAGGCTTTACTAAAAGCTATACATTAAAAAAATAATTTATAATAGCATAGGTATAAATGCTTATTACAAGCAATGAATGTTTTTCATCTTTTCGTTTACTGTCAACTGTTGAAATGTCGCAAAATAAACAAAACGCATGATTTTAATGAAGACCGCGCCAAAATCAAAAAAAGCTGGCCAAAAGTCGAAAAATGAAGTTCGCGCAGATCAACCAAAAGCTGTTGATTAATATATTTAAGCATACGCTCTTTAAGATAGGGTACCATACAAAGCATGGAGTACGCCATGATAATGTTTACAGCTGGTCAAAGTAGAGCATGTCAGGATGATTTTGGCGACCGAAATTTTTCTGTGGAAAATAGCTAAATATATAACTTTATTAAAGAGTCGTTATTTAGAATGTTGGTTTTAAAGTATTTTGATCCATAAAATTGATTCTTATTGCATGAATGGAGATAAAATTTGTTCCGTTTTACTTGTTTTTAAATATTTCCATAAATTTTCAAAAACTGTGCTGTTTTTTCATTAAATTTTGTTTAACGTTAATTATCGTTTTTATCGGCTACAGGCTACACGGATTTATTTGCACTGTGTGATAGAGAAAAGCATATAGAACATTATTCAGTGGGAAATTTTTGGGATAACTTGCGATTCTAATTTTAAAAACCAATTTTATTTAAAACCACCCTGGCCACTCAGGCCAAAGTGGCGGCCACTAACGGGGTATACGAAGAAGCGAAGCGAAGAACGTATACGATTTCCGAGGATGAAGACGAATGTCAGTTCAATGACATTGGTAATTTGAATATATATTTTATGAATAATTTTCACCTTGATTTTGGCACATTCTACTTAAATGGCTAAATTCAACGTAAATATCGTCGCAAATTTCAATTTCTCGCTACGTTGGCGACTGGCGATTCTACGATGAGGAGGCCGTTGTGATGGTTCTCAGCAGAGTCATGGGCTAAAACATCTTTAAAAGAATTTTCCATGAAGAGCGGATTTCCCTCAGGCATCGTGGGCAGGCTGTGGTCGAGGGGTTTAGGGGAAGGCTCGTGGTCATGCACGTGCAGCGGCAGGCGCCCGCGCCAGCTGGTTGAGGAATTTCGTCCTTCCGTGCTTGCTGGCCCCACAATGCTGGTTTTACAATCTTTCCACTAATGACACTTTTCTACTTCCCCTAATCCATTGGTAGCTATCTCAAGCTATGATTTTTACACCTTTTTTGCCTCTTTTTGCAGATGCATTAAAATTCTACTTGTACAATTTTTTAGTGATTTTATTGCTCCTAGCATTATCAATTACAGTATTTTGATAATTATCATAGGAAATTTTGCATTTAAACTTGACCACTCAGCCATCGAAGTATAGCTTTCTTATTGCATATTTAATTTTTATGCAATTAATAGCGCTGAATCCGTAGGATATATTGAAAAAATAATGATAATATCACGTTTATCAGCCCAAAATACCTTAGGATTGCACTTAATGTTGCATATGGTCTGGAAATTATTAGAGTTATTTATTTTGGCCAGTTTTTTTTCAGTTTGGCCCACTGTGCGACGTGGTCTGCAATATTGGTAGAACGTCGTGATTTTTTCTCCGCTCATTAAGTTACTTCTCGTTGATAACTGACGGATACAGATTATAAAATGTGATTTCACTACAGAAATATAAGATTACTTGTCAATTAGGTATTAAAGTCGACCCTAGGTATAGAGTATTTGTCTGTAATAGGATTAAAACGTCACGCTTTCCTCGACCATGAAGTGACTTCTCACAGAGAACAGACGGTGATCAACCATGTATTGTCACTACAGAGATGTTAGTTTTACTATCAAGAATTTTAATTGATCAGAATCATGATAGAATATTCACAAACAAGTCCTATCCAGAGCTTTAGTTTAGCCGTAGCTAAATGGGTGTTCTCACGGAGCGGCTGCCACGCCACTGTTCAAGCAGCGCGTTCGTAGCCCTGCAGAAGCGCTGATAACTAGCGTTCGAATTTCATGTAAAGCAAGGTTGCAGGTTGACGCTAGTTAGAAGCGCTTCTCACGCCCGTTAGCAGCGCCACGCACGCGCGTGCGAGTTTCTGAAAACGCCCCACCGGTTCGACGCTCGGTAGTGGCGCTGTGGAAGCACTGCCAACCAACCACTTAGAAGCGCTGCTGAGTGGCCCCGTGTGAACCCGGCCAAAAAACCTCCAACAGAGTTGGCTTAATGAAGCTGATATGAGTTATATGAGAATTATTAAAGTAGAAGGGATAGGGTCCAATTAGGGAATTCAAGATTGGGTTGGTGATGAAAGAATGTGGAATGAATGCTCCGGTAATGAATGTAAGTAAAAAGATCGTGCTTCTTTGGTTGGACGTTGATGAGAGTGTGGATGGGAGTCGAATAACTAAACAGATTTATATTAGTGGAGTGAATGGCGGGAGAGGAAGAGATGGACTGAGAAAGTCATAGGTGAATGTAGTGAAAGAGACTCTAAAGAGGAGGAACACTATTAGTCTTAAGAACTAGAGAGTGCGTATGAAGCAGCGCATAAATTTGGCTCAAGGAAAGGAGATTTTCTAGAATAGAGCAGTATGGAAAAAAATATTAAAATTGAAACCAATTTACTAGGTCTCACTACGTGAATTAAGCTCTTTTGACAATGCATACTCCGAAAGGGAACGGCGGAATGGGGTATCCATGTATGTAAAAAAGGAAATTAAAGAAAAATTAGGCCAACCTCTCGGCTTCCTTCGAAAGCACATATTGGAGGGGGGCGTAATTCATTCGCTTAAAACCTTTTGATTTTCACGCCGGTAGGGGCTAAAATAACGTGGATCTGTAATGACCATTTGGATTTTGGCATCCAGGAAATGGACCACACGGATAGCTTGATTAAATGCTCCCCTTAAAAAAGCGGCGTGATTTCTCGGTCTGGGTGTGATGGCTTACGGAGGAGGCGATGGGACGGAGACCATGGGTGACATTCACATGAAAGCCGTGTTCCACACTATTAAGTTTTTGTACAGAAACGAGTTTTTATTTCATTAATTTTTTTCCGATGCTTGCAGAATGATGGCAATGCCACGTGGCAAGTTCAAGGGATATTAACACATTCAAGTGGACTTTAGCTTCAGGTGGACTAACATAATACCGTAGTCCTTGTGAAGAATAAAATCAGATGGTGACATTTCTGGCGTCACATATGGCGTGGGAAGTGGTTAGTGGTAAAATTGTTCATATGAATCAAGATCCCTCTACCTTGGTATAACCACCTTGATGTAAACAACCAAATTACTTGCCTTCTGCTGATATGCGATGGAAACGCTTTTAAATGCCTTACTCTAGTAAGGGTTGGAACACGCTCAATTATTATAACGATATGAGAATGTTTTAAGAGGAAGATTATGAATTAGAAGTGCCGAATATTGATCCAACTCATCAGCAAGTGTTAAATAATTTTTTAAAATATTCATGAATCTTATTTTATATTCTTCTGAGTACTTATGCACACATACAAGATCAATTAGTATGTTTACCGTTTCATAGCATGACAATTACAATGATGGTGATGAATTAGCTCTAGTCAAATAAATACTGCATACTTTTACTACGGTTGTAATTAATCAGCAATGTGATCTGAACCTGATCAATTTTATATGCAAAGCGGTTACCAGCGCTAAACTGTTTCCACGACTTGGTCACTGCCTAAAGATGCACATGTACACAATGGTGAAATGTTGCTCTCAATCGGTTGCTACCACCCCATCCAAAATGGCCGAGCATATGAACAAAACACTCACTCAGTGATTCAACCCGAAGGTTGGTTTAGATAGTTGAGGGCAGAGCTCACCGCAGACTAAGCCACAGGCGTGTGAATTTCACACATTTAGGTTAGGGGGGCCACCTCGCACTACGAGGATTTTTTTGTTCGGGGGCGCCCAAAGGCTTCACCTGGATTTGAACCCAGGTTCCTTCGATCAGTAGCCAAGCACTCTACCCACTCGGCCATGACACTCCCTCCGAGCATATGATTGCATGCCAATTCTGACATGATAACTGTCCCCGCGTATATTGGGTTTAAGGCCATGTTTACAAGCAGTTAATGTTTATTAACTTCCTTTGAAATAAAACCCGCCATCAGAAACCCCAAAATAATGCTATAACTTGAAGTTAAAATTGAAGATGTTGAGTAATCCGAATTAAACCACTGAAACGAAGAGGCATATGTTCTTTCTCCATGTAATGGTTGAAAAATAAATCATCGGCTAGGTTTTATTGTCTATGGTTAAATATTTTCTCAGATAGGACTAATATTAGCAGATTCTCCAGACGATAATTCTCATGCCAACTAACTAATAGTAAAATCTAACATAAAATAACAAACAAATATTCAGGAACATTAAAGATAACGAAAAAACTGCAACATATTGCGGGTAACGTAATTGACCGGGAATTATAAAAACGGGCTTTAGAGAAGGTAAAGTTCAGTTTAAAGCCTAAGAATATATATTTCCTAGACATTCATGCATTAATTTGGGCGCCATCAATGAAACTAAGCTCAAAAAAACCTGCGAATATGGGAACCATTTACGGCAATCAGTCTACACGGTGAAGAAAATAGGAGGTAACCAGACGTGAACCGGCCCTTGACATGACATTGCGACATTTACTAAAATATTGTTTTGCCTACCGGGCGGTTGGAAGCTAAAAATTAATGGCTACGTAAATTAGGCCTTTGGCGATGATTTGGGGATGGAATTAACCGAATAATTGTGTTTATAAAAGAAAATGGGATTTTAAGATAGTTTATGGCTTTATGTTTAGCTTTATTGACGTAAACATTGTGCAAATTTGAATAAGATATTTTATCAATGCAATATGTAGGTAAGGAATCTACGACTACCTTGCGTATATTCCTCTCCCTGGTTGGATGTGAAGAATCGCCAGAAAGGTTTGGAATAGTCTTTCAAGGACGCGTTAACAAATCGGCAAGAGTTATATTTAGAGACTTGTAAGCCCTTAAACGCAGCTCTTAAGTTTGAAAATTAAATGTAATCATATTGCTGTTTAGAGCGTTTTCATCGGCGAAAAGCTCTATCCTTAGCTTTTGAAGCAGCAATCAGTTCAACATCAAACGTAATAGGATACTTTATGAAACCTATTGGGATAATTGGAACTTTGAGCTAAGGCACACAATCTAAAATACGACCCTATAGTAAGCAGTAAAACAAATCACACCATTCATCAGGGCTGGTTGAATCTTGAAGTAGAGTCCAAGGACAGTATTCGTAAGTGGCTTTCAATTCCCAATATCTGCCCCCTTCCAATTGAACTGTGTCCGGGGTGTCTTCTTCTGATGTCGAATTGTCTCACATTTCACTTAGAGAAATAAGAGGACATGATCTGATCGAATGTCAGAACAGTGGCTGGGGTTTTACATCTGTAGTGAACACTCGCCCGACATCCAATTGGCTTGGAAAATGAGATCCCGGAAGTTTTTATTGCTCGTGGGGAAGTCTATTAATTGCTCCAGCTTAAATGCTTTCAGCTTTTATGGCTACAATGTAATCCAGTCCTACTACGACTTTAAATGAGACAATAATTAATCCATTGCTGGATTAAAAGATCACGATATCCTGGCGGGTGGAGCGCTTTCTATTTGCTCTAGTACGTTGCTCAAATTGCAACACTACATTGCATTTACTTTCCATTCATTTCAGACCCTGCGTATTAGGTAGTGCACTTTCAAAACAGGTCTGAAGCAGAGTTGATGTACGCCAGAAATGAAAATAACTTCGATAATGGCAACCGCGATTGTTGTTCATGTACTTATTTTTCCCCGACACACATGGATGATGTAAAATCTTTCATTGATTTATTGGTAAGAGCTTTCATTTTTAAGCATGTAAATTGAACGATTTTTAAAAATTTAAAATTACAAAATGCCACCTCTTACACGTATCATTGCATTCCTCGTCGTTCTTCTGTTCCGATCTACGATAACTTCAACACATTGAAAATCGAAACCTCCTATTTCTCTTTGGGTCCAAGGATGATTATCAGGGCGAAACTACATCCCGTGCTAGCCCATACTAGGGTGGCGTAGGATGTATTTGGAAAGGAAAGGTGGATGACTGGAGGAAAAATTGTCGGTAATGGAATAGACTAGATGGAACCAAAATAGAAAAATAAGTGAACTATGGAATCAAAGCCAAGCACAGATCTGCGGTGACGAAAAAAAAAATTCTCTCCCTCCGGCACAGCTCCGATTCAAACGCCTGGTACACCCTTCCCCACCCACTTTCCCTATCCCTTCATCGAACCTCATCCTGCCACAAACTCCCTCCCAATCCTTCCCAGCATGCACTGGGCCACATATTCCCTCCCCCCCGGGGCACCGCAAGGCAACGAGTCTCCGCGACACCACACACACAACCCCTGTCCTACACCCCCTTTCCCTATTTCTCCAATCCCCCCTCCATTCGCCCATTTCAGGCCGCACACTCTTCCCCCCCCCCTATCCATCCACTCCCTTCAGTCCTACTCCAAGAGCCCTGCTGCAGGCAAACACCGGAGTGCTGGACCTGCTGAAATAATGAATGGGATTGGTAGAAGGGGGGTGCAGGTCTGTGTTTTGCCCCAGGGAACCCGGAGGCGGTACGGGCAAGGGCCTTTCAGTGTGGCGGTTTTTCCGGGGTGGAGTTGAAGGATTTTTTTGTGTTTAAAGGAGAAGTAGGGAGAAGCAGGTAGTAAGGGAGAGGTATAATGCTTGATAAGAACTTTACTTACTCCTAGGTTAGGTACTTAAGGTGGTTTGAGCGAAATAGTTCCCTAGTCATAATGGAGACCATATTCAACTTTTATTTTTTTTATTCCAGTGTCTTTAAGAAGTATGAAATAAACATTGTTTTATTAATAGCGCAAAGACATAGTTATATATGCCCAAAATTCTCAGTAAATAAATAAATAAAGCTGCATTAGTCTCTAACTTGACTCATTTTTTAACACCGTACGCCTGAAAACCCTTCAAAACAGCAGGTTTTGTTTTGCGTTTCTGTAAAATTTACTTCGGTGAGTAATAAATTAATTTTTATAAATAGTTGAGAAAAGATGCAAACTATATACACCGTTAGTTTTTTGACGAAATCTAAGCGCTAGAAGTTCCTAATTTATTTGATATTCTCCCTCTGGAACGCACAGCCGTAATCTATCCCATGTAAAACAATTTGTATTAGAAGGCAAATTTCTCGAAAAGTAGATCGGGAAGGGGTTTATATTTTGATATCATTGGAAGGATGAGAGTTTTTATTTTCTTTAAAATGAGGTCAAATTCATCAAACTCCTGGTGAAGTGGGTTTTACAAACTGCTTTAAAGGTTTCGGAAAGAGCAGAGGAATAAATGTATTATTACTTGCCCGCAGGCATACTGCTGTTATACTTCCCTGGGACTTACCCCTCGCCCTTACCCCCAGTGCTCTCGAGGCGCTTGCTATGAGGGTGAGGACAAGTTAACAGTATGTGTGAGTGTGCCGGCAAACCTAATTTAGCTCACCCGGCTGCTTTAACCGAAGCCTAAAAGGGTGATGTTTACTTTGATTTTATTTTGACGGCACTTGAGTAGGCGAGCATGTTCTCCCACTTTAGAATGTAAGGGCTGTGCCACGTTGCGATGTATCGAATGCGAAATGCACGATGTATCTATTTTTCATGCTTTGCAACTGCGTTATGGGCGGTATTACGCTTACGTTTACTGATGTGACGTAAACGGATGGTGGCGTTCGCGAAACTTAATGATCGTGATGTAGTGGAACATATTACAATGGCTGAGCGTTTACCACGTCCTCAACGGACGATGTCCGAACCTTGTCAAAGTCTTAACTTTTCCGTCACGCTACGTCACCGGCAGCCTGTCAGAGGAGAGCTTTTTTCCGTTTACGTTTGCGCTAAAATGGCCGATTTTACTC
Source organism: Pyrrhosoma nymphula (assembly GCA_963573305.1). Taxonomy (NCBI): domain Eukaryota; kingdom Metazoa; phylum Arthropoda; class Insecta; order Odonata; family Coenagrionidae; genus Pyrrhosoma; species Pyrrhosoma nymphula. Next base: position 61,045,560 of record OY754338.1, on the reverse strand, counting down.
ACAACCCTTCACAACCTCCGCGACTAACGGCGAAGAATACTATGAAAATTACCATAGAAAGTACCTTGCCGTTCCTATCTCACCCTCTGAGAAATTTCTTAGTTAAAACTATATTTTTACATTTTATTCAATGGTTTAGATATGGTAATTGTTTGTTTAACACCCTGTGTAAAAGAAATGACATGAAAGTCAGAGAGTGACAGCGAGAATCATATTTCTATGTCATTTGTTTTTATGAAACGTGGCGCTGACGTAAACATCCAAATGGACACGATGCATGCATTGTTACCCCGTGACATAACATACCTGACATCAAACTTTATGATGCTCACATGTGAGTCAGTTTAACCGAGAACGAGATCTAAAAAAGGCTCCAAAACAAGTAACCAAGTACTCTGCTTGTTGATATAACTTACGCAACTTGATGCGCCATTAAAATGCGATAAAAATGTGTTATTCAATGTGTAATATTTTGGGAATTATTTTACGATACGTGCGGAAACGGGAACCGATAGATCACAACATGAAATGCATCGTGTCTTCGAAAAAAAGTTACTAAATAAGCGATAGCAGGACACAGCCATTGACCATCCCATCTCATTTGGCAACGCTAAAATACTTATCCAAGCCAATGGCTAACGGGGTCGCTTGACGGAGGAGGCTATAGAATATTATCTTTATTATAGTTATTATAGTTAATATTTTCTATACGTATCTGTAGTATTGAGAAGTTTTATTTGTGTTTTTAGCGTTATAAATACGATAATTACTTCCTAGTGACATTAAAATCAAAGCCAAATGGCGACGTGCCCTTTTCAACGCAGCGTAAAAATATACCTTTTTTAAGTTTTTTCAAGCTAACTTTACGATTTAAATATTACCACTGAGTGTCCTAAGAATATTTCTGCATGCTCTTTCAATTACAAAATAAATCAAAATTAGTACGTAAATCTATAACCGTACGCTGACTTCAAGTACTGCATTTATTTGCTAATTACTAAAAAATAAGATGGCAACATTTTATTTTTACTTGATATATTCCTTAAGAGTTTTGCTTATGATTAAGATACTTTTACGATAATAACTTTTATGTTAGAAAGAGAAATATCATTTTTATCCATGTTTCACCCATCTGATACCTTGTAATATCAAGTTCACATTAGTAAAAAAAATAGTGTGGAAAATTATGGTTTTGTTACTTACATACTACAGAAAACAATTTTGTCCATAATTATCCGTAGTATCAATGAAATGAAATTGCAGTGGTTTTCATGAGGAACTACATTAACAAATATTTCACTGCACTATTTCCGAAAAAATGGGTGAACTTGGCAGCCCTATATGGGTCGAAGGCAGCCATATATACCCTATATGGTGTTTGTCGAAGGTGTAAAGTGCTGATTAGCGCCGAACGGCATTCAAAGGCCAAATTGGTGAGCATACCTATTGATTTACACAAGCCTCTGCAATGTGAAAATGATCTAAACCCAGGCACATGATACGTCTGCGTATCTCTGTTGGTGGGAAAGTTTCTTCGAATTTTTCACGCACACTCTCATGTCGTTTATTTAACACTAGAACCCCGCCACATTAGGCCATACCTACAACCCCGGAACTGGATATTTTGTAGCATATTTTGTTATTATTCTTCTTACATGTCTTGATTTAGATAAAAACTTGCAATTTTTATGTTCAGCAATAGAATTAAGCCAATGTTTTTAGATTTAAACTAGGTTGCCTACCTCTTACGTAATAATATTTGGAATTTTATTTATTATTTTAGCGATTATGAGTGCTTTAGGAGTTAGGAATCGTTGTCAAAAATGGTAAGTGGTGGCTATTTAGGTAGCTTGTGGAATATTTTATCAAAATTCTATTTTATTTTGTGTACATTAAAAAAAACGTAAATTATTGTAAATTACACCCATTGATTTTTATTCTTATTCCTCTTGGCAATAAAACTCTTTTCAAGAAAAATAAAATGCATATAATGGTGGGCACTTTGCAGAATCAAGTTAAACTGAAATGTATATACTACGAAGAAAAAAGAAACACATTGGGTGGAATAGAATAAAAAACATTTTATTTGTCCTAGGAAAAGTCCTGTGGGACAGGCATATAATTTTACAATAAATATGACTGTAAGTGCCAATGCAATTTTTACAAAATATATTCGAAATGTTATCGGCAGTTAAACACTACGAAATAAGCATAGACCAAATTATGATTTTAACTAACAATAAGTAAAGAAATTAGACAAAGCAACAAAAACATATAAATACAAATTGGCTGTTAAATACTAACATATAACAATAGACCAATTATCATTATGACAAAAAAAAGAAAAAAACAAGCCAACAAAAATATGTATTCTTACAATTGACTCTTACACACCTCATACAAATTAGCCTTCTTTCTCGTACAAAAATATTTTGTATATTTCATTCCAAAACATACACAGCGTATAATATCAATGGAGGCAGGCGATACTGTATGGAATTTCGTTGCACTGAACATGTTAAATGAAAAACTTTGTACTATTCCACAATATGATGATACATTTTGATGTATACCTTGAAAATGACGCTAAGACGTCGAAATTGATTGGGAAAAAATATACATCATATTGTGGAATAGTACAAAGTTTTTTATTTAACATGTTCAATACACAGCGTATTTGCTTAATCTGAAATGCGTTCGAATAGGGTGAACTTGAAACCCTATTCTCGTATGACCCCTCCGCATCACATGCCGCTCGCATGGGAAGTACAAAACCCCCTCAGGTTATTCGATATTTTTTAACCATTCAGAAGTTCAACCAAAAACATTTTGGAAGAGAAGAAATTTCCAGCTTTGAGGCCAGGTGGCAAACATCTATCCATATGGATACGCTGTAATCGCGTTCAGTGGCCGCGAGTACATGAGTAGGTCATGCGGCATTTGTGGACTTTCGAATGAGAATTTCGAATGCCTAGCGCTTTGATATATCGCGTTGTATCGTATGTGCCATTAATTAGATACCACATTCAAAATTATGCTATTTTATTACGCAGTGGTTTGGCTTGCGATATCTTTGCCATTTGAGATTGTATGCGTAATTGGGTTATCCATATCTATAAAACTGAAATTATGTTCTGCAGTCTTAGATTTTACTTTGAAATACTTGCATGCAACTGGTGAAAGTTATATTCTATAACGAAACTGATAAAAAGTTGGATGGAATGAAAAAAATGGTATTCGGATGGAAAAGGAAAAGGGAAAGTCCTCAAATTTTCAAGAAATATCGCATACGATATCTCATCATCCAACAAAAAAAAATTTCATCAGCTGCTGACGGTAATAGTGAGATCTTAATTTTTTTTGTAAATGCAACTATTTCCAGTGACGGGTTCTCGAAATTGCTCGGAGTAATGATACATATTTGACTTCATCTGCTGAAAAACAACATAGATATTCCATAACCCGCACAACTGGATTATAGTATTATGCTTGCATGCATTAACTCACCTCGTTCGCAGGATGGTGCATATTTGTTACTATGGTACAGTTTTTGCTTTAGGTTGCTCTTTGATCTGCTAATTATGGTACTGCATTGTTCTCTTCAGTAACTTCCTGTGTAATCTAGAGTGTGCCTAATTATGGAAGCAACCGAGCTCTTTCATGGTTGGCTTGCGTCTATTTTACAGCTATATGTTTAGAAGGTTTTGCTTGAAAAGTGTAAGGATGTGACCTACCTTCTAGATGCATGAAGTTATTGAACTAATTAACAAGCTTCTGTAGCTTAATTACATGCTTGATTATCCTATATATTTATAACATTTTGCGTATTCTTTGGATGATGTGGGATTAAATATTAATCGTATAACGGTTATCCTACCAGCTATTCTTTCATTAAGGCTATTAGAATCAGAGCGAAACAGTTATAATGCCTTTTAAGCTCAGCGCCACAGTTTGAACATGCATGAAATTATCGATATCTTAACAGGGAGTAAATGAAAATTGTAGTAATCATTTCTAAATATACATTCCTGTGTTTTCTGGAAAGAAAATTCCCATCACGTTTCCGCTGGTTTAGCCTAAATTAATAATGCGATCAAGATATTATTTGTTATATTTTCACTTGTCCGCAAACTTAATGATACAGGAGAAAAATATTATATGGAAATATCTAAAGGTGAAGTTTGGGGACGAAAATAATTTGTTCGCTACATTGTCCATGCTCATTTTTGCCAATAATGGGGAAAGGAAGAACACTTTGCTAGCTCATCCAGTTGTTCGTAGATTTTCCCGTGGAACTTGAAATATTTTTGGGAGACATGTTTTTATTGCTGAGCACAGTTCACGGGTGTGGGGACGGCCTTTCGTATTAAAATGTCTTTGGCTAGATGTAAATCTGCATTGGTTGGAACACTTGGGAATAGGTTGCACACATCAAAAAGGACCTACAAAATATTTGACATGAATACAACTTGGATAGTCGGTGGGCGATATCGCAGGAGTTGATGGCACTGTACTTGGGAGTAAACTTAGTTCACATTTGTGGCCAGGAGGGGGTTTGGGGCTGAGATGTTTGATACTATTGATCTGATGGGAATATTAGTTTTATGGAGTTATAGAAGACTGAAGAATCGAGGCACGGGTTCATTTGCTTTGATGTAGAAATTCTGCGAGTTTTTATCACTAATGGGCAAGATTTATAGTTTATTTACATGCTTTTTGTGAATGTTTCTTGAGATCTTCATTCTGAAATTTGCAGTCATTGTTTTATATGAAGTCCTCACACTTGCTTACGTAAATTTTCTTCTTTATGACCACAACTGAGTCGATTTGTCTGTTTAAATAATAGTGAGATCTTTCAAAGTCACTCTCTGTTTTCTGTATGCAACTGACCTGAGGTTGATGCTACGAGTCAAAACCGGTAGCCTTTAAATTATTTTATGTGGTTTCGCCAAGTGATTTTATTTTCCATCCAATCAAAACAGTAAAGTGAATGACTACGAGATATCTCAGGAAATATAAATTCTCAAGTTAGCCAAAGCTTTAGTGTTATCTTGGACGTTTTTGTATGACTAGTTAGGAAACAAAGCTATCCGCAGTGGAATATGAAATTTAATCGCGCAATTGTTTGTATTTGGCGAATAACGTTCTCATAAACGACTGGGGCTTTATGAGTCTTAACAAAGATAGGTATTGAAATTAATTGAGTGTGGCGAAAGTTGTAATGATGAGCTAAAAATAAAGGAATTTGCGGAGTATTCTGAAGAATCGGACTTACCACAATCCCTAAAGGATATTCCTGACATTAATAGCACAATATTTATCTACCCGTCGTGACTCTCGTTAGTTTCCGAGTTGATCAAAGCGTATTTAGTTTAGCCCCTCCTTTTTTGAGAATCTTATAATAGTGGAATGGGTTTAAAACTTTAACTATCTCTTTTTTTTAAACCTTGTCAATATCTCCTTGCACGCTATGATAAAACAAAATTAAATAGATTACACTTGGACTATGGAAATCTAATCAAATCCCATCCTTTAGTTTATTTTGCTTAAAAATACAGCTTTTACTATTGATTTGTCTAAACTAACGAAGTGAACCTTCCAGAAATGTAGAAGGCCAGGAAAGAGACCAGTTATTTCCATTTTTCCCAGGAAAATGGACACTTTTCGAAAAAATACTCCCAGTTTTTCCGAAAAAAAATATTAACGGTTGAATAATAATTGTTAAAATAGCTCCAAAATTCAGTAGGAATACCATATCAAATAAAATTACTGGAGACAACGCTCTAATTATAATAGCTTCAATTAGGGAATCCTGGACCACCATTCCATATGGAAGCCATGAAAGGACCAAACAAAAATTAACTTGACCGTAACAGACTAAATGTAGGTTAAGAATGAGATATGAAACCTTTTATGAAAATTTCACAAAGGTTGTTTTTTCAAAATAGGTAAATATTTTGAGCACTTAAGAGTGCCTAGTATTTGATTACAATGTAAAGACGTGGATTTTAAATTGCTACTGTTGCTGGAGTGTGGATTCGGTACATAATGTGACGAAAACTTTCATAGGCAATTTTCATTTCGCTTTTGTGACTTTCGCACTGATCGTTTCACTAGCACTAAGTGTCTTAGAAATTTGGAAACAAAATATACTAAATTTTCAGATTAGTCAACGAACATGTTTATAATTTAAACCTTTTCCCAGACACAGGAGCCGACTGCAGTACCAATTATATTGAACAGACGAAATTCGATTTTAAAAACTGTAAAAATAAGATGGGGTAAATGGATGCTATAATTTTATTACTGTTCAGGTTCCTCGGGTAATTCACTTCACACGATCAAAGGTACCCGAAGATAAAGAAAGAATTTGGGAAATTTTGACGGAATAAAGTAAGGAAAATAGAAAAACAGCCAATAGGAATTTTCCAATCATTGCGATTGCACAAATGATGTGGTACGCAGTCACGCACACGAGTGCATAGATGTACACCAAAGATGGGTGAAATTCACGCGAGGCACTTTACTGCGCTATCTGTTTTTACTCGTGAAGAACGTTCTCATGAAACTCGCCGGTAAAGCACCAGATCCTTCAGGTTGTCTTGTGGTAGAACCGCCTTAGATTTCGACCCCGTGATTTGGGAAACCTCCGAGCGGAGGGAGAAGCTGTTTATTAATACATCATCTACACGGGTGAAGGATATTCCTCGTGGAATATGGTCGTGCTGCAGACAAAGGCCACTGTCCCCTGAGATGATCTTAGCTTCGCGGCCGACCCCCGGAGACCCCCGCGCCTGGCTGTCTTACCTCCAAAACTTATGATGACGGTCATTTCGTCTCAAGTATAAGTAGCTCGGTACCTGCCGGTCTATCCACGGTACTGAAAAGGAAAAAAAACAGTCCCACGGGGAACTGAATTTTCCGGCGTCTCTCGTGCTGCTTGGAGCAAACACACCCCGACTTCACCTCGACCCTATATATGTGACCAATACACTCATACTGGATGTTGTGGATACAGGGACTCGCTTAATCAAATCGGGTCTCCACGACGCTGAGGTAATGCGTTCTTTTTGCAAATTTTATTCATCCACATCGTTCCTGCAAACCTGAAAGGGTGTATCGCAGGAGTGAATTATCACCAAAAATATTCACTCCATGTTACGGTTGGAAAATTTTACAACCTGCAAATGGTGGTGGGTTATACACATTCATGTATAAAAATGAAATCATGTCTAAGTTTTTTTATTGTCAACATTGTTTATTTTTTATGGAAACTTTAACAAATGACATTTATTTTCGTACGAAATATTTTTGAAAACCATGCAAGCGAACTCAGTGATAAAATGCCATAAAGTGTGTGAAGGTCGTGTTTCATTTTCAGTATTACCAATGGCTAGCGTATCAATAAAAAGCTTCATTAGGCCATGCAACATCGTAGCCATATGCATTATGGTGGCTATTCTAAGTGTTCAAGCAAGGATTCAGGGAAAAGTAGCATTTTAAACTTCTCTCTAAGACTAGTTCTCTACATTTTGTTTTTATGATCCAATTGACCGTAGTCTCTTAGAGTGCACCAAATGTTATGGATGCCATCAAGTAAATAGGATGAATCAAAAACCCGTATAAAACTTCTATATGATCAAGACGGTTCAGGTGAAGGTGACTGACGGTTAATCTGGGTTGGCAGTTAAAGGTCGGATAAGGCTAGGCTGGCAGTTGTCCCCAGTGCTTTTTAATTTTCATGCCGAGGAAATATTGGAAAAGACATGGCAAGAAATAATAGAGGAAATACATGTAGGCCGGCTGATAAAGTCGTTTAGATTCGCTAGCTGCGGTTGGAAAGTAGAGCAAAAAACTACTTGTGCAATGACCATTTTGGGTTCCGAAAGGGAAGAGCAACTCGGGATGCAAATGCGGTAATGACAAAAATTAGAGTAAGAAAAAAAGGGTAAAATCAGGACGTTTTTGCTTGCTTTGATGATTTTGAAAAGACGTTTGACAGAGTTAATTGGGAAAAGCTAATGCAGATAACGGAGAAAATAGGAGTAGATTGACGAGATAGAAGACTCATCCGAAACTTATATTTGTCCCGGATGGCACAGATGAGGGGGGCTGGTGGAGAATCAGTATAGGCAGTTATTGGTCGTGGTGTGAGGCAGGGCTGCCCGTTGTTGACTTGTTTAAAAAAATATATACCGAGCAGATAGTAAGAAAAGCATGAAAAAAGCTAGAAGAGGGAATCAAAGTAGAAGGTCAGCTGATAAAGTCGGTTAGGTTCGCGAACCACAAAGCGTTGGTCAATCGATCATCAAAGGCATTGCTTTAGTACATGCATTACAAAATTTAGTGTGGGAAATACTGAATGCATACAAATCACAAGAAAGAAAAGTAATGAGATTTTCTCGGACGAAGAATGCGAGGCTGGTCATAAAATTAGGAGAACACAAGCTGGAGCAAGGAGAGCAATTTCATTACTTGGGTTATACGTTTAAAAAATGAACAAATCAGCAAATAAATTAGGAAAAGAAATGATCTAGTGAAAGATGGAAGAAGAGAACTAGAAGAAAACTGATGATGGGGACCTTGGGTAAGGATATAAAGATGAGGCTGATGAAGAGTTTGGCATGGATTGTAGCATTTAATTGGGCTGAAACGTGGACTCTGAGAAAGGAGGACGAAAATAGGCTGCAGGCGTTCGAGATGTGGGTCTGGAGGAGGATGGAGAAGGTGCGTTGGACGGAATAGAAGACAAATGAGGAAGTGCTCGACCTAGTTTGTGAGGAGAGGAAACTTCTGGATGAGATTAGGGATAGACAGGGTAGGTGGCTGGAAGCGGTAATGACGGGAGAAAATAATACGAGAAGTGACTCCAAGCTTTCCAAATGTGGGCGTGGAGGAGAATAAAGAAGCACCTTTACAGGCAAAATTCGCCTCACCGATGGAATCACTTTCAGCTCGCATGCAGAAGGTCGTAATCCATGGGCCCTTCCGTCAACTGAGTGCGCATGACCAACGCAGTGTAGCCACCGCAGATGGGCGTCGATCGTGGCTGCGAAATCTGCCCACCCCTCCGAGTCATCGGCCATAATAATCATTATATTAATAATGTATAATTATATTTATAGTAAGTAATCCTTCCTAGCGTTTGTGAGGAGAGGAAACTTCTGGATGAGATTAGGGATAGACAGGGTAGGTGGCTGGAAGCGGTAATGACGGGAGAAAATAATACGAGAAGTGACTCCAGGCTTTCCAAATGTGGGCGTGGAGGAGAATAAAGAAGCACCTTTACAGGCAAAATTCGCCTCACCGATGGAATCACTTTCAGCTCGCATGCAGAAGGTCGTAATCCATGGGCCCTTCCGTCAACTGAGTGCGCATGACCAACGCAGTGTAGCCACCGCAGATGGGCGTCGATCGTGGCTGCGAAATCTGCCCACCCCTCCGAGTCTTCGGCCATAATAATCATTATATTAATAATGTATAATTATATTTATAGTAAGTAATCCTTCCTAGCACAAAACATTGTACAAAATGTTTTACAAGTTGGAAGTTAGGTGCACAAAAATTAATTTGTGTGTTAAGGGTACCTTCAATTGATTTACATGCATTTTAAGGAAACAAAATATATACATATATAAATAAAAAACATAAGATATATACATTATCATGAAACAAAGTGGTGCGTAAGGAAAAGCGATATAGTTGGTAAAAGCTACATATTAATTTAACTATGGTTGACAGAAGAAATAAAGAAAAATATTGAACGTAATAAAAATATAAAAATATTTTTCCCTATAAATTACTATTGTTTAACTGATAGAAGAAAACTATAACAATTTAATTTTTCTTTCATGCTGTATGGTAGATCATTATATAATTTTTGTCCCCTAAAAATAAAAAGATCTGCTATGCAATTTTATATCAACCTTTGCATGGCTTTCTGCAAATGACACCGACAAAAAATAATGGCTTAAATTTATTTCTAAGTTGGAACCTGAAATTAAGACACCGTATCCTCGTGTAAAACCGTGTATGGAAGAGGATATAAAGTTAGATTGTTGCACCAAAGGATCCCCCAGCGAGAGATTTCCATGTCTACAAATTGGTACTGGGAAAGATATCGAAAAGAAAGGTTGGGGGCAAAGCATTCTCTTAGAAATAGCCTCGACCCCGTGACCACGTCCGTCCTTATGGGTATAAATCTTCCCAGATATCTCTCGCGGCAGGAGGCACGGATTGTGGACGCGGGGAATCTATTCCCAGCCAGGGCGAGGAGCACTTTGGATCGGCGACCGGAAGGAACCGCGTTTTGCAGATTGCGTTTGCCATTTGTGTGGCCGCATCGCCCCGTCAAACCGACGCAATTGATTGTATCGACGTTATAAGCCGCGGGCGCTCCCACGGCTATTTCCAGACGTGACACAAACAAACTCCCGTTTGTTCGCCTTCGTAAATAATTCACGTGGCTTTCAAGGAGAAATGTAGAGAGAGCGGAGACGAAGGAGAACGAAGGAAATAAATGTGTGCCAATAAGACTTCTGGCTTGGAAGCTGAATGAGTGAATGGGGTGACACGCTGTAGTAATTCCTAGGCGCCAAAAACAAATTATTTAGAGTGTTAGAAATATTTGGGAACCTAAAATATTCTGTTCAGTGCCGCTAAATATATTGAAAGTTAGACATGAATAAAAATTCAGTGAAGTAATCTCTAAGTAACAATCACATTCTAAGAATATGAATTTCACTTTCACGATAAACCGTTTAAACCTAAGGGCTAAAACTTTCAAGAAGTCGCATAGAAATAAAAGATAGGCACCTACCATCTTATTTTCTTAGCTATAAGGAAATGACTGCGGTATTTGAAGCCAAAATATAGAAATGGCGCTATTGTCCATTCCTGCAGATGAAGTAGTGTTCATCTATAAGAAATTCGTAAAGAATGTGCATATTTTGTACCTTGAAATTATATTTTTAATAGCTAAGGCATATTACCAGTGAAAATATTGTTTTTTGACAGTAAAAAGAATACGGTGGAATCAAGTGTTTGATTTTACTTCGACAGTTGTCGTGGAAACCCCTTATGTATAAGTTTGATCCCAATACGTTGGGTGTAACATTGTTGTGAGGTGGTAGCTGATCAGAGTTATTGAATAGCAACAGTATGAACAACTGTCACACTGTTAAGATAATTTATAGACACCCTGTGTAATAATTCACACTTATAACAATGACCACTTGAATTTTATAATGATTTACGGACCAAAATGGCGGACTTGTAACCATACAAAAAACTCGTAGGTAGCGCCTCCCGTGGCTCATTTCAACCTTTTCCGAAGCAAAGAATCGTGGCTGAAAGACAAGGGAATAGAATAAAGAAGCGTGGGCGAACGGATTGGACGTGAAGAGGGCGAAACAATGGCTCGAAAATAAAATACACCTTTTCCTCTGTCTTTCCCCGGGCTCCGGAAGCCGAAAAGCCTTCATTTGTCGCCACCTGGCGGCACCACCGCCGTTGCAGCGGGACAAAAGAAACGAGAAGGGCGCAAACAGGAAACAAGTTGTCACCCCTACGGGTTGCAGTTTAGGTTCAAATGGGATATTAAGAGCGTCGGGGTCGGCGCCGGTGCTCTGTTTCTTGGACTGCGACTACGGGGGGTCATATTGGGGGTGGGAGATGTATAGGAGAAGGGAAACCCTTTTTTCCTGTCAGGATCCCAGGTGAGGCCAAGAGGTCCTTACCCCCTTTCTCACAATTTTTTTGGTCCCTTTAACAACGCGTCGTCTGTCCAGCCACCCTATCGCTCCATTTCTCCCACTGGTAACACATTCTTCTCCCTCGTCTCCTACGTCAAATCTCTTTCCTTATTTCGGAAAAACCTGTCTCTCTCACTCTCTCTCTCTGTCCTCCGAGCTCGTTTTCAATTTTAAATGGTGCCATTTCTTAATATTATAAGAAAATCTGCAATAAAGAGAGTGGCGGACGAAGGTGTTTGGGAGCCCCAGGTGTGGAAATATAAAGAATCCTATTTAATTTATTTGATAAATTTACTATTAACATTTATAAGAATGCATAAACATAGCGACTACACTTAAACTTTTCCTTTATTGAACAAATTTGGCATTAAATTTAAAAATACTGTAGTAATAAAAAATAGACGTGGTTTTAAATTTCGATTAAATTTAAAGTCATCATGCATAAAAATTTACAGGCGCATAACAGTTGATCGTTTACCCGCTCGGAGAACGCTGTGGTTCAGCGCGCATAATCTACGCTAGTGACTCAATGAGAATTAATATTTGTGCATTTAAACATTATCACTTAAGTGCGATATTCCCCAGGAGAAAAATCATTCGCCTTGAGCGGGATTCGAACCCGGATCCCTCGATTTCGTGCCGAGTGCTTTAACTAGTTAAGCTACCGATTATATGTGGATATGTACTATGTGGATTATAGGTGGCTTTATGGGAGCAAGGTGTTCACTTATGTGCACTTGCGGGTGACTCCGTAAAGGTTACTACCGTGGCTAGTCCCGGTTTCCTCAAAATTATCACTTAAGTATAATATAGAATAATATTACTATACCTTGGGTTGGGATTTTGCTGCACCCAGTACTATGGACCATACAAATATCTTACTTACTTACTTTTACTCCCAGGGCCATCTATATCTTAGGCGATATTTAGCCGCATCAACAATCCCCTCCATCTGGATCGTTCTTCGCCCTCTCTTTCTGTTGCTCCGATATTTTAAATATCTCTCCTCACTTAGCCCCACCATCTTAGACGTGGTCTTCCCCAGGGTCTTTTTCCTTCAGGAATCCCATGCAGTAACTCATTCAGCAAACATCCCTCCTCTTTGGTGCGAAGGCTTCCGCGGTGCGTAGAAGTTGATGGCTGCATTCTTTCGTGTGTTTCCCCGCGTCGTTGTTTTTGTCACAACAGTTCCGCCTGCGTTCCAGCAGGTGTCTTCAGGTCGAAGTGATGATGCCGGTAAATTACAAACTTATATAGAACCGTTGTTCATTCTTGATTGGTTGCGTCATTCTACCCGTTGGCGCAAATATTTCCCCGTTGTCGGTGATTGGCCATGTCGACAGTTTCCACACGGAAATGTCTCTTCCAAGTGTTGTAGAGGTGATAGCCGTCTTCCCGGTTGAAATTCTTCGAGTGTTTTGCTACCTCGATAGCTTCCCGAATGATTCTCGGGAAGGATCGAGTTTCCCTGGCTATCACCGTGGCGTCCTCCAAGTTGATGGTGTGCCCAGGTTCGGAATAGGCAAGCTCCGCCACAGCGGAGAGGTGGAATTGCTTATTCTTCATTGCCCGTTTGTGTTCTTGTAGGCGGCAATTCACAGCTCTTTTTGTTAACAGATAGACCATTTAATTACTAATTCAACAAAATAAATTTTGTATGATGCTGTCGCAGGGCAGCTGTGGTGAAACTTATTCATCATGAATGAAATAATTATTGCAGTTTTCCACTATTTTCTGTTTTGTTTTTAATGCGACCGGTTTCAATACAGTTTTCATTGTCAAGCAACCGCTGCTCATGTATGAGGCCTTTATGACTTAGGTTATGTGATCCATATGAGAATTAAAAGGAGGTTATTGTGGGGGTATTTTACACCCCACCCACTACATGGGTGATTATGGTATCCTTAATGGTCGATGCATTTTGAACGTCATATACCGTGGATTCTTTTAATACAATGAATAAGTGGATTCTTTTAATACAATGAATAAGTTTTAATTTTTTATTCTTCCTGGTGAATTTCAACGAGCGCCCTCTCCTAGTTTTTAAAATTAGAAGTCTTTCAATAATTTCCGGTAACATTTGTATGTTCTGTTCCTCGCTTTCCCTAACTACCATCCTTCTTCCCTCGTTCTTCACCCCACATGGAACAAATCCAGCTAGCTATCCGCCTGTACGTCCGCGCACATGGAGCCCTTCCCCGGCTCAACACTGGATGAATATTGGATAAACGTCCCCGGGGCGGTGTCTCTCCTTCCCACGGTGTGCGGCTGACTCCCTCGGCACGCCAACCATTCCCACCTCAATCTCCGCCTCAGGATACCTACGCCTCCGCTTCTAGACTTCGCACAAGGCCTCCCATTTCCCCCCTTCCCCTCACACCACCCCCTCATTTCATCCCCTTTTCTCTAGACATTCTCTTTTTTTAACCCCCTTGCAACCTTCCAAAAGCCGCCTATCTCTCTCCCAATCTTTCTCTTTCCCACACTACATCTCCCCGAACCGAATGGAGATACTAGATTCCCTCCATCCGATAGCTCCGAGAGATTCCCCTTTTACCTCTATTAATTCTTTAACCCCTTCAGACCTGAATTATTTTTGTCCAGCGTAAAAAATGTAGGCATTATATATGATTATAGAAGGAAATTCAATACATATATAATGATTTCGTCACTTAATTAAATACTCAAGACCCAGTGTTCAGTATGGTGTACATTACGCTTGCAGTTAAAAAATATGAAATAACGTTGTTAATATTTTAGTAATTATTTCGTGAAAATGTTGAACTATTTTTGTTGCTTAAGATCAGAATTGAATGAGTGTTCAAATGAGCTAATTATTTATTATGACTGAGTATGACTAGATCCCTTTCTCTACAAATATTTCCTTTTATCGGCCATTTTGTTTGTTTTCATAGTTACTTTGGAATGGCAACTTACATAGCAAGAGTTCACATGTATGGCCACAAAAAAGAATGAAGTACCATAATTTTAAAGTTTAAAATTAATTTAACCTCTGTAGTTGAGGAGAACAACTAATTAAATCCATGTTCAGCATGTTGTACAAACGGAATGAGAGAGATAAGAGGGATGCGTCTCATAGATTGGAAGCTGTATAAGGGCGGGATTACGAATGACGATTCTTGACGTAGTGAAAGCTGACGGTATAATTCAGTTTTCTGTTTTCTTCCAGTTGAGAAAGTGTGTATAACGGTTGACGGGAATATCAGCGCCAAGTGTTGACCGTTTTCGAACGGAGATATTAACGGTTGCAAAGTAGATTTATATTTTTATATTTTATGTTAAGCATATAAAAAAATTGGCAAAATCACTGAAAAATGTTGCCCCGAGATGGTTGATTAGCATATCATTGTGAAGTTAAAACGTAATATGGACCAACTGTAAATGAAAATCTGGCCATTCATTGGTCATTCAATCCTAAGGCTGGTTGAATGGAGCCCTCCATCCATCCCTATCAAATGCTAGTTCACTTGACTCCCTATTTTTCTTCTTATGTAATTTCCTCTTTATTCAATCCATGTATGCATCACTTGAAGTTTCTCTAGGGACTTCTATCTGCATTTTACTTCTACTTATATTACTCAGAAATCCGTTGTGCCTCAGAGTATGCCATCCATCCCTCTGGTTCTTCTTTCGTGCATAGTATCTTCTATGGTCATTTTGTACTCCTCTCTTCTGTATGTTTTTAATTTTATTACTTAACTTTATCTGTAAATTTATTAACTTAATCTGTTCTTAACTTAAACTATTCTTAATTTTATCTGTACATTTGATCTTGAGCATCCACCTCCAAAACCAGGTTTTTGATAGCTCTAAATCATTTATGTCCTGCTTTTCCAATGGTTCATGCTTCCAATGGCTTCACACGAATGTTTTGACATACTATTTTCTCATTTTCAGTCCTATCTTCTTTGTGCATAGTTGTTTCCTTCAATCTGTAAGCTCGAAATATTCCAATTGCAACTCATTTAGTTCTGTTAAAGGGATCCTGCTCACACATTTTTATGCTGCACAGGGGCGGCATTACAATTAACATTTCTTGACGTGTCGAAACGGGATGATGGCGTTCATTTTTCTGTCGTCTTCCGGTCATAGAGGAGTTTGTTTCGATTGATGAAAGTATCAGTGCCAATTGTTGGTCACTTTTAAAAACAGCGTTCTTAACGGCTGCGAAGTATACGTTTATTTTCATATGCCATAATCAAAACAAATAATCCATAAAAATTCTGAAATTAGCTTCAAGAAGGTTGTATATGCTTTATTGTAAGATTAATCAGTAATTTGGACTGGATGAAAATGAAATTTAGTAAATATTGATGAAAAGCTCTCTTCTAATTGACTGCCGTTGACGGAGCGTGATGGAAAGTGTTAGACTTTGACAAGGTTCACTCATCACATCGTCTGTTGATGGTGCCAATAACGTCCCGGAATCGTCATAGGTTTCACTAAGTCACAAACACTAAGCTTCGGTTCCGAAGCCGTTTTGCCCGTTCTACCACGGATATAGTTGAACTGATCGGTGGCTAATTGGACGCACATTCCGATGAAATATTTTACTTGGGCTTATTTTTGACATTTTTGGTAAGTATGGGATGATATTTGATATTTTAGTGGAAACTTAGTAGCTCATTTTTTGTCACCGGCATATACACTAAAAAGTCTTTGGCTTAACTATACAGATCAAGACGAGATTGTTAGTTTGGCGCTTTAGTTAGAGTCACGAGATCTTAACTGCGCGGAAAGCTTTGCCACAGCCAATAATTAATTTTCCGAAATTCTCATTGGCATTTGTTTAAACGGTAGGAATAGCATAATAGGTACCACTCAGTCACCAAGCTTCGCGAACGCCACCATCCGTTTACGTCACGTCAGGTGACGTCGATCGTATTACCTCTCTTACACTAGATTGATGAAGTTAAACGGGCATCAAGGTCAATATCTCAAGCCGAGAAGGCATACATGGTGTAAAAAAAACTACTGCGGGATCATTCTTTTTTCTTTGAGTAGAGCAATTGTTTCCGATGGTGAAGGTCCGGGTTTGAATTCCGGCAGTAACAGAAATATTTCGGGGGGAATTCCGGGATTCTATACTTGGTACTGCGTGAAAATTACCTCAAGTTAAGTGGATAGGGTAAACCGTGCAGTTATTGGCCACCCTACAGTAATTGACCACATGGTATTTCGAAGAGCATAGTAAGAGAAGAGTTGGAGAAAATTTACATTAATCACAATTGTAAATTTTGCTATAATTATTGTAATTTTTTCCCAATGTACTCTTACTATGCTCTTCAAAATACCATGTGGCCAGTAACTATACGGTGGCCAATAACTGTACGGTTTACCCTACTCCATCCCGTGGTTGGTGCAACGAACCGTGGGCACCAAGACGCCTAACATAAAGAGCAGGCTGATGCCAGCGCCGGGTTTCTCTCTACCCTTCCATCATTCCTGTAATCCTCCTTTCCTATCCAACCTACTCACTTTAGATCGAAGATGTAGATGTATTTCCCCTATCCCTTTAACTTCCTTTACCCCTTGCCACTATTGGCTTTTTTTCCATCCCCTCCTCTCCGTTCTTTTGCCCTTATTCCTTCCGCGTCATCAATCACGGTCCCTTCCCCACTTTATTTAGCCCTCCCTCACATTCCGGGGCCCTTTTCCTTCACTGACTTTTATTTACTCATTCAGTTTATTTTCTTGAGGAATGATACCTCCTCTCCGTCTTATTCGACGGGTCCCACGAAAGGGGCTCTGGCTGTTCGTCGCTCCTCTTCCATTAAGGCTAATGGCATTGAAAATCCTCAATGCGTGACACTACATCTCGCGTTCCGCAGATGCATTAAGAGTCGTCACCTCATATTTCTTCACCGTCAGGACTGATTGCCGTATTTGGTACCACGTGTCTTATTCGCAATTTTTTTTCAAACTTCATTCATTGAAGGCGTCGAAATAAATGCATGAATGCCTAGGGAATTTAAACAGGACTTTTCTCATTCATTCATTCATAGAAGAAAAGGTACCTTTTCATTTATATTAAATTATTTTAGTTATAAGGCACAACTACTCCCGACGCGTAGGTGTCATCTTCAGGTACCTAACTATGTACTGAATATGAAACCTATGCGTTTAAACTAGTTGCACCTTGTAAATAAACTAATGAAATATCAGTGAAAAGTCTCAAAATGTTTTCTCTGACTGACTGAATGAAAAATGAATTTCCAAATCGTTAAGCCTGAAACCTTTGATCTTTTACCAATTTAAGGCTCGGTTTTATAATGCCTGGTTAACGCTAGCCGCAAGACGACGTAGCCTTTTCACTAGCTTGATGGATAACTGGGAGTTCCTGATTAGTGTATTATATTCGACTGTCGGTTAGTTGACAAGAACATTATCGATGGGAGAACGCATTAACTTCGTCTTGCTAACAGCGAAAATATTTAACCCTTAAGTTACTTTTATCGAGTTTTCCTAGTCATGATAGAGACCATATTAAAATTTTATTTTTAAATTCAAGCGAGTGTAAGATACATGAATTAAATTTTTTTAACATAAATGACACAAATATTTTGTTTAAAATTACTTTAATTATCTAATTATACATGTTCAAGATTTACTTGACTTATTTTTCTAACAACGCCATACACCGAAAACGCCTTAACTACAATTTTTGCGATTAAGTTTTTTCTGCGATTCTGTATGAAATATTACGGTGAGTAGTTGATTAATAAAAAAAAATAGTTGAGCAGCATAAAAACTATTGACTGAAATATCTGACGATATGTAGGCATTTGAAATCCTCATTTTTACAATAAAGTACCTCTAGAGTACATACCCGTACCATTTCCATCGAAAATGGAGTGATTTTTTGGCAAATATTTCGAAAAGTAATATTGTAGGTGGCTGATCATTTGCACTTATTGGAATGATAAGAAATGTTTTTTTTTATAGTGAGACTAAATTTATCGAATTTTATCTGTGATATCTTGCTCAAACTACCTTTATTAGGTTCGCCTTTTTTGGTGACGTAAGCTGGCGCGTGGGCTCTTTTGATACCCCATAAAGAATATTTCACATTTTCTTCATCTTTGTTTTGTTCTTATTCCATTATTTCAACGCAAAAATGTCAAACAGTATAGTATAACATAATACGTTACCTGTGTCCATCTCAATTGATTATTCCGATACATTTTATTTTATTTCTTATATTCGCTATTTTCACGAGTTGCGTATAAGTAAATCATGTGTTTTTGCTAAAATAGGATTTTATTCTTTCCCGGCGAATGATGCTTGTAAAATTTTCTCGGGAATTCCACCGGGTTCAATTCCCTGATGACGATGGACGAGTCGTCCGTTGAAACTTTGGTGCTGTTTACAAATTTATTCCGGTGGAATTCACGAGAAAAGCTTACAAGCATGTGCGTTGCTATTTCCGAATGCTAAAATCGGTAGAAACTTGTATCACATGATCCATTTACTTCTGCAAAATTTAATATTCTGATTTATATTTGAAAATTATTTTTTACCATAATTTTATGACAAATATTTTGACCTCTAATTCGTCATTTTTTCTCTGAATGTTAAGGGACCCTGGTTAAGGATCGAGTTTTCCATCATTAAAAATGTATTTAAAAGACTATTAGTATTAATATATCAGATTAACATAATGCATAATATTAATATGATACATGTATTTTTCTGTCACTCAAGTACATCTTGTTTCATTGAAAAGTAAGGATAATGCATACATGCCAAGGTATCCAATGCATAACTGGTAATGAGGATCAAAGCAATGTTAAAAAAACTCGAAGGTTTAAGTAATGTAAAATTACTTTCACTTATTGCCTCTAAATTGATCAAAAAAGAGCATCAGATATAGTTTTAACATTTTACAAATCATCTTGAGCAGTGACTACACCGTTGATTTGTTTTCTGTCCACATCTCTAGGACAAATTATGCAGCAAGGTCGGACATAGAGAACATACTGTCGCACACATGTCGACAACAGTGTCTATTCCTGACTTCGTGAACATTTGCTACTAGTTTCTTTATTCCTGAATTTCACCCAATCGGTCATCAATCTAAGTATGTTGATGCATGGAGGACACCATGACCACGCTTCGCTTTTCTTCGGCTCATAAGATACTAATGTGAATGTTTTATATAAAGAAAATGCTAGTAATTTTAAAATAAGTAAAATTTTACAAAATCCACATCTTTTTGAAATAACACACACACTTTTTTAGTGTGTGTTATTTCAAAAAGAAGTGGTTTTTATAAAGTTTATTTATTTAAACATTGCAATGATATACCACAAAGTTACACTGGAGCAAATTAAAAATTGCTAGTTCCCTCAGATATTCACTTTGATTTGACATTTACGGTGGAATTTCAACTTTTGTATTCCTTATAGGAAGTACTTCTCTATATTTAGAAAGAAATATTACTTCTCTTCTTCCTTCTTTTTCTGTGCAAGTGGTGTTTTTATCGATTAAATGTTCGAACAAATCGGAAGCTGTTAGACTAGTTGTTAGTGGTTATTTTTTGTCCTGCAACTTCTATTGGCTTTGCTAAGGGCATCACAATATTACATTTGACTTTGATTTGACAGCCGGAAGGGTCCTTCTGGATGGACTATAAGATAAACTTCCTTTGTCATTGTGTGCATTGTTGTAGCGTCAAAATACAAACTTCAGTCACGTATTTCGCTGGTTTGCTAGGGATAAATAGAAGAAACAACTTCCTCTGAAGAGAGTAAATATTTGCCAGAGGTTGTTATTTGGTAGTGTATGTTCAGAATACTTCTCGAAAACCAGTGATTTTGTCTATTTCACGTTTTTGGGGGTCCATCTAAACGAATGCAGCGCAAGGGGAGTAAAAATACATACTCATTTTTTAATAACATTTCTATTCCAAGCCTTATCTAATCCAATAGATCTATAAGCTTTTGTCACTCTGAGATAGAGAAGTATCTGATAAAACTAATAATCATTTTATCTATAACATTCAATGAAGGATTTTGCAATTTTGACACTACTAACATTCCAGATTAACTGGAAATAATATTCATCAACCGGGTCCTAATTAAAGGACTTTACCTTTTTACTTATTTATTGACTTTCTTACAATTACTTTCCTTCTTAAGTATAGCGTAAAAGTGACACACTCATTGCTAATTTCAACGTAGAGCGCAATGAAACCTAGAGATTAACTTTCACCATCAGAATTCTTGTCACCAGCCCATTGAAAGGAACTATGGGTGAAATTGTCATACAATTTACGATATAAATTATATCCACGAACAAGAAGTATATAGGTATAGTATATTGCATTTTGAGTGGGAAGGGCAATGGAGAATGATGCTGAAATACATGGGCATTTATTTTAAGTTCTTCTTTTGCTACAACAATTTAAAACAACTCATATGCATAGCAGGACATGTATTTCATTCTTAAGCGTGCCTTGAAAATGCCAATTATATGTTGAAACCGATTGGTACCTCAAAACGAAGTGTGGTGCATTACTATTCGTTTCGTTTCTATTCTGGAACATTTACAAAAATGAGGCCTTTAAAATATACATGACTCTATGACTCTATGGGCCATAAGGAGAACGCTGTTGCCAAACTTATGCCCTATTTACTCACTTATAGGCTGCGTAGGGGATCAGTTCCAGCACCGCTTTTAATTTAAGTTATTTATTTTAATGATAACAAAATTTGCCCACTGAAAGACTATTGGCTGTGCCTATATTACCACTACTTCTCAGCACAATTATACTTTCCCTGCTGCTACTGGCAACATCGCAACTCGAGCCTAATATACATTTCCCCTCGGAGAGAATTTCCATAAGTACCCATATTGTCAACTAAATGTGGAAAGCCATACAGAATTCATTTGGGACTGTAGCACTGGCATTGTCTCAGCGCAGCAAACCAAATAAGTCCCCCGACCGTTGCTTCACTTTTGGTCGAAATGAAAAAAAGTGAGGTGTGTAATACTTCTTGAAATGTCAGCGCATCATCGACCTGAAAAAAGCTTTTGCTTAAACTTGAAAGTGTGGACAATGCGCTGGGTGTGTAGTGTACAAATGACAATTTTGTTGAATTCAGACCATATGATCTTCCTTCCAAAGTGAGTGATCCGGGATAATGCCGTAAATGCGCCGGAAAATTCACCTAAAAAATAACCATCTATGCCTGTTAGAAAATACGTTTTTTTGCTATTTCGTTTTTTAAAATTTTTCTTTGCTATAACAAATCTGTTCCCATCTTTCCATTCTCATCTATTCTCTAAACATGGCCAAACCACCTAAGCACGCTTCTTTCATGCATGTCCATTACTAGAGCATCCAACCGACGTTCATACATGACCCACTCATTCCTGTCCCTATCCATACTACTTTTACGCAAGAACTTCTCAAGTAAGCTATCACCATTGGATTTAGAGTACTTTCACGCTTCAATAACTATACTTATTTGGCCTTAAAGACAGCGCGTCAAGTTAACTCCTTAGAGAAACGTCGTGCATGGCTAGTTTTACCCTCTTTTTTATATGATTGCACGAAACTAGGTCCTTGCGAAGATCAAAGCCATTCAAATGGCGATGCCGTTTGTCCACACATGCACAAAACATATAGCATATAATAGCTTAAGAAATTCATGCGCGAACATCTCACAAAGGAAAAAGGTTTTCTCTTTTACGCTCTACTTCTCATGAATTGCTAGCTTAAGATACTTGTGAAAAACATTCGTGAAGCGGCGTATACCTTTGTTCTTCGACTCAACTCGAAGCACCACGGTGCAAATAATAAAACAAGACAATAACCTGTGGAGGAGATCGACGGATGGAAAAATAAATTCCATAACCAGCAGTTGTCCATGTCTTGATTATTTTTTTATTATCAAATCTTTTGTTTAATAATATTATTATGTATTACTCACAAAAAGTTAATGAATTAGATCAAATACACCCACTTACCGTTGAATTCGTTATCTAATTTTTTATGTTTTTTGATCGATGAATTTTTTTTCCTCACAATGCAATAAAATGCTTATGTGTGCTGAGACTTTCGAGTTTTGCTACGGTCCGATAATTTTTAGCTCAACGTTTAACTTGCATTGCAGCGAGCGTCTATAGGAGTGAAGTGATTGTTGCTTCATATCGTCATCTTGTACATATATAGGAGAGATGTGGAGGTTGGATATCTATCATAATATTGCCAACGAGGTGTCTAGTTTTGCTTGCTGCTGCTTCGTTTACCTTCGTCATGGTTGGGCTCGGCGGAGTTCGCTGCGTCAAGTTGTCCGGCCAGGAGGCATTTCCATGAGTGGAATTATATATAGCCAGCGTCACGATTAAAAATATTAGCCTTTTTTTGCGATCTCTATAGACTCACGACTATTTGAATTCTTCTACGTTGCATTCCATTAATTACTTGTGAACGATGGGAAAGGAATAATATGAAGAAAATTTATTTATATGGTTGCAAGTTCATGTTCAATTGTTACAAACATGTGTGTTGGTAAGCTCAAATTATTTTAATTTAAATTTCCTATCCATTGTGTAACGTAAATCTCTCCTTTGGAGATAGCGAACGAGAAAGACGATCCTTCCCGCCCTCATGAATGAGTTTGTGTAAGTTGAGGGACAGTGCTTTTCTCTATTAGACATCAAATGGGAAGTTGTGATTTTTTACGCTTTGAAAAATACTCTTTGGAACCATCTGTCTGCAATTAACCTGTCACCGGAACTTAAAATCTAACATAAACGGGACCGTTATAAGTTTTGGTTTTGGACGAAGTCAAAACAAAATATTGCCTGAATTAATTTCCTATTTCTGTAAACTATGAATACATGGTAACAAATCAGCCGTAGAAGTAAACGTTCATTGTATTACTTTGGTTCTTACAAAAAATCTGGAAATTCCATTTACAGTATTTATTTCTCAGCTATCCATCAGCTGAAATATTTGGAAAATAATATTATTTCTCTTTTTGGAACTATGAATGGGCCATGGGAAAAACATACCTCCTTCCGTCCGTGTAAAAATTGAAACATATACAACTGAAACGAATATGAAACAAAGCGGCCACTTCCTTATTAATCATAAAGAAAAATGATTTAAAAAATATGGTTTCACAAATCACGAATGCCTCAGGTCATTATTTCACGTACACAAAATGAAACATAAAAATAGATTTCTTTGAGAAAGAAATGAAGTTATAGTTGATGTAATGAGAGGCTTGCACAGTAAGCTTTCCTATCGATAATTGAAGATAATGTTCCTCATTCAAGTTTTATTCAGTAAATCAGATTTGTTTGTAACAAATTGCCTATAGAGCGGGATGATATTCAAAGTAAGAACAAATCGTAAGTTGTCAAGAGTGGAATACGTTTCAAGCTAAGTAGAAGAATTAATGGGAATAACGCGTGTCATGAAACCCTCATTGAACTAAGAAAATCAAAATAGCCGGCTTACAGCAAAATGTTTAACACCGCTAATGCCAGGGATTGCATAAAAAACACATTTCCAATATATCGACATTTAAAAATATTTGCGATCGAGTAGATCTTCTGGGGAAGTAAGAGCCCCTCAAAAGATAAACTGACTTCAATATCCATGGTTGTAACGTGCCCATCTAAAGACCCTGGGCTAATGTTCCCAGGTTCGAATCCCTCCTGGAGAAAGGATGTTCAGCTTATATTATGTTTTAGCCTTTTAATTGATGGGAAACAACTTTGGCTGTCAAAGTTCGTGAAAAACCCATGTCAAATGCCGCCCTAATGATAAGACAACGTTTGAGGTCAAATGACCACCAGCCGTCCTTCTAGGTGATACGAAACTCCCGTCCTCCTAGTGATAAAACCTTGACCTCAACATTAATGTGAACTCTACCAAAACACCCAATATTTGTTCTCGTATAAGAAATTGTGACTAAGAAATCGTACACTGAAAAGATCTAATCACTCTTTGATAATAATTACGCACGATGTTTTTAAATAAGGTTTGATGAAATAAGTCATTTCTTCATTCCTAAGAGTAGATTTTGTAGAAAAAGTTCCCTTTCGACTGATGTTTTTGAAGTGAGATCATTTTAAAAAGGGAGATACTTTTCTAGCAGACCTGCTTCTTTGGCTTCACTAAGATGTCTTCAATACTAAAATTTAATTATTTTGCGTTACTTCAATATGAAATCTACGATAGAACGTCATTAGAAATATTGGTTATCTCAAACGTAGTTTTAGTAATTTTCAAGTGATCCAGCCTATCATCCGTGTACAATAAGATCGAAGGTAGCAAATTAAGCCCATGTGTTGGCATTGACCTTCCATTTTCAAGGTGATGTAGCCAGGAATCACTAGCCTTTGAGGTAAATGTGCAAATATTCGGCATTGGGACATGGAAAAGGTATTTCAAAATGTCTCCAGGATAAACATCAGCCTTCATTTGCCGAGTATGACTTGTTATAAAACCAGTTGGCACGACTGAAAGCCTTATATGTGCTACAATGTGTACTGATGAAGAGATCATCTGGCTCGTATGTACCCAACTGAAGTTTCCGGTGAATTAAGATGGTTTGGTGGTTTAACTGACTAAAACTCTTAAGTGGGCATTGGGGTATTCCGGTTCGTATTACAGTCAAGTCAATCGATTTGACTTCATGATGAATATCATCCCCATCGGTGTCTACGCTTGTATCCGTGTGTGTGACTGTGTGCCATACCACTTGCTCATTCACCGTGACTTGAGAAGCCTTAAGGATTGAGCTGTTTGATAATGACACGGTTTATTTATATCGATCATCATATAAAATATAAAATATATAGAGATGGGAGCATTAAGGTTTCCCTCCTTTCAAAATTGGTGCGGTTTCCTATGGACGTCGGGAGAGATTTACAGCTGCCATGAGATGAAAAGAATCCTTTAAACTTCCACCAGTTTTTCCTGCGCTCTAATTTTCAGCGATGGATAAACTTCAGAACATTTGTCATGCCCGGAAGGTGCTATGGTGAATAGAGTGACATAGTAAACGCATGCCTTGCTTCGAAAAAATGAGGAAATGGCTGTAGAAGCCAGCTGTTTGAACACTTGTTTTTTTATTTTGGATATGCGAAGGAAAAGTTCTATTCCGACAGAAAATTGGAAGGTGTTCGGAAAGGTAAACAAAGGAAACCGCAATTTTCGCCTCGTCAATCTGTTGGGTAGAACAGAGCGGCAGCCACCATATTTGTGCCCCCGCTTGGCAAAGGAAAGGCACAGGAAGGGTATAAAAAAATGAAGTACAAGGGAGCACGGGATTCCTTGGAGCGGACGTGAAAATATTCCGAAAAATAAAAAAAAAGTGTCTAGCGAAGGATTTGACTCGATTCAATTCCCCTCGCCGTGTCACTCTCTTTATAAATCCATCCATTTTCGAACGTCATGCATATTCATTCAATGCTCGCTTTCTTTATTCGTCCCCCTCCCCATTCCTTTTGTTTTCCCTCCGGTCCTTTCATCTCCTTAGCAACGGCTTTCACTTTGTCATGCTGTGCCGGGTCGGAGCGGCTTAAAACCTTTTCCTATGAGAAATCCTCCTTTTTTCCATAAACTCTCCACCTATTCATTCTTCTTCTACCTTTCCCCGTTCCTTTCTCAGTCTCTTCCTTGCTTCCTTTCTTCTCATATTCTACAGCGCTTTTCATCTACCCCTAATCATTATAACAGTGATCTACCGAGTGTGGAATGAACGTATCTACGGTTCTAACAGGGATTAAGGAACAGGAAACAAGGAGGTATAAGGGTACAGGGAACAAGGGAAAAGTAAACAACTCGTATTAGTTTTTGATCTCGGATATTTTTGCCACCCTGTCTCACAATCCTTTCCGTACACCTAATAACCTGTGCCTGTTTGGTTGCCAAGCGGGACATATGGACTCAAAGACTCCAGGTGGTGCAAATGTTACTCCGGGCTAAGGATTTAAGATCTATTTCTCCGGACCAAGATACTGGTGAAAAACAACAGACTTTATACATATTTCAATTACGCAGATATTCCATCGGTTATGCAGAATTCTCTCGGAAAATGATTATTTAAATAAATAAATCCACTTTTTACGCGTTTTTAGTGAATAAAAATGAGATCTATGTCAATATATATTCCATTTAATTCCCAAGTTGTGAAGCCAGTATATTCGTAGAGCTGTCAGAACGAAAACTTTGCGTTTAATTTATATACCTACCTTCTATTAAAACATTTATGAGAAATGAGTGATACATAAATTACACTTATAAAGCAGCCAAAAACTTTTTTCTAACTTTTATCTGTTACTTCATGTATATCTAACTGCTGAAACTCCGAAGCAACAGGGAAAAAGGTCGCCCATTCAGATTATTCGGGTTGCAGATCAAAATCTCCGGGTCGAGAAGGTCTTACATTTGGTAAGCATATCCTGAATCCTGAGTGCGTGCGTTATTGTGACTTCATTTAAATCAAAATATGTTTATTGCCATGCCATTGCATAGAATGAAAAAAATCATAAATGCCAATCAACTGTGACAATGTCACAGACAACATGGCCCCTGTTATAGGCTATTCGCCTCTACAGGGTTGGGGTATGTTCTCTATGAAAGAAACTCAATTGTACCCAATGGGTGAATGCCCATTGGGAACAATTGGCATTCGCCCGAGGGAGGAGAAGTTACCGGTTCCGGCCACCTACTCTGCCTCCTAATCTCCTTCAGAAGTTTCCTCTCCTTGCCCACTATACCAATGACATAATTGTTCATCCTCCTTTCCGACAAATGAAATTTTTCCATTATCTTCCACAACAAAATCTCAAATACTTTCAGTCTATTCTTGTCCTTTTTTCTCAAAGTCTATGCTTCTGCTCCATAGAACGCTTTCTCTTTTTTAACGTTACTTTCTCTTCATTTTCTTCACTTTTTCTCATTAACCTATTATTCTTTGAGTGGTCTACCGTTAAAGGTAGGCTTAGCTGAAAGTGAGCAAAAATCTCGTTGAATTTCACGGGCGTAGGAAAGTATCTTATAACACGATTTCCTTCTTTAGCTCGACATAAATCCTACCATCAGAGCCCAGAGTGCTGAGCTGGTGGTGGAAGCATGCCTACTTTCTAGCGTCATATTGGTAATGCCACGGAGAGTAATTGGTAATACTCTAGATGCTTAAAAATTCCTCGACTATGCGGACTCACGCCTTGTCTGCCATGAGCGACAACCCAAATAATGTGCGGCACGTCAATAATTGCAGGTGAAATTTTGAATCAGTCCATAGTGGTTTCAATCGCCTTTCTATTTTGTAAACATTAACTGATATATTTGTCAAAATACTTTTTCTGAATTTATTTCTTAAATACTTATTTTTTAATTATCATCAAATGACTTGGAAATGAATTCGTGCGATGAAAGCCAGCCTGCCCATAAATATTTCTTAGCACACTCCTATTTATTCCCTTCCCTAAGACTACAACGGTGATGTGGTAGAACGGCTTCAGTTCAAATGACCCCTAGAGCTTTTCTGGTGGGAGCAGCACTAATTTGTTCCTTGTAGGACACTTAGGCCAAATGGATCGAAGGATAGGAGCTAGACGAAAGGTATTTCGTGTTATAGTGTTACGTGAAAATGATACTTTACGTTACCGATGGTGGCGGGGTCAAGTCCTCACCTGATGATTAAGCATCCGAGGGTCACGGATATGAATCCCGCCTAGGTTGGTTTTTTCCTTCCCAGGGCATGAGTTTATTTTGGCAAGTTCTAGTGGGTCGGCCCCAAAGAAACCTGATGACATTATCGGAATCACAGGAGCATAGGAACTACCGGAATCATGCCGAAAAATAAGCTGTTGGGAAGGGCTATATGAATCACCCTCCCCCACCCGCCCCCTAACTATCAATTTCCCAGAAAAAATATAAGCGAATCACAAAAAATTGATTCCTGGCAACTATGGGACTCAAAACACTGGGACGAGTGTTGTACCCGGTGGCGGGGGAAGCTAGGCCCCCGTGGTCTTTATCTCACGAATTCCTTTTGCGACATCATCAACAACGGATACAAGGACAATGAGAAAGAGAGGAAGAAGAAGGTAATCAGTGGCAACAACAGGAACGTAAGAAATTCGACGGTCTCTGGTGTGGAACAGCATTTTAGAACTTAGATAAAACTTCAGTACCCCCTCCCCTTCCTTACTACTACCTCCTTCATTGGTCAAGAATCCCCCCTTTTTCCTTTTGTTTATGTATAAATATTCCCACTAGAAACATAACTTGTGTAGACCTGATGATGACGCCCTAAGAAACGTCGAAACACGTATAATTTAATATTTTACATTAAAATTGAAGTGGACAGTACAACTACTGCAGTTTCATTTATATACTATTGGAACGTAAGGACAGTAAAAAGGGCAGAAAAGCAAGAAAATTTTAAACAGGAAATGGCACAAGGGAAAATAGATGTTTTGGGACTGTCCGGGGTGAGATAGATGGAAGGTGGGGACTATTGGAGTGATCGAGTACCGTATAAACGCGTGTAAGAGGCGCACCCGTGTAAGAGGCACACCCCTCTTTTTGTGCGTCGAAGTTGAAGAAAAAATTTTGAGTTTTTTTTTTCTTCTAAATGCGAGGTTTTGCGGGCCTAACTGCGAACTTTCGGCCATTTTCAAAGCCTTCCGCTTGCGATATTCTCTTATAATTTACGCGGCATTTTTCATAGGCATATATAGACCCCGGAGGTAAGTATTCACTTGGATCTGAGGTTTCCGCGGCGTTACTCCATATTGGTAACGGCTTTCGGGTGTTCCTCTACAAGACAACGCGGAGAAACTCCCGCGTGCCGCGTGCCCGAACGCCGCGTCACACTTTATGCTACTATTTACCGAGTCCAAATGACTCATGCACAGAGAAAAGACAACTGGTTTTCCCCCGCAGGTAATGCCTGTAGTAGACTCCCTCGCGCGCCTTACGGATAGCCCTCCGACTGGGCAACAGCGCGCGCCTCTCCCTTTCGAATCGTCCCGAATGGAGGAAGGGATAACCTTTTTGGCATACCTACGTCATACAAGATGGCGAAATGCGTACGTAAGTATAAAAGTGCAAAATTTAACCGAATTTCAAAGAATCTCATTTCTGCCAATTTAAAGTGACACAGTAACAGAACTTTAAATAAAAACAAAACGATCAATGAAAACAATTGGAATACGGTGAAAATAATAAAAAATACAAATAAAACTTAGGTAGGAAGGGAGGTAAATGGGAGAGGTATTATTTATTCATGGGAAAATGGGACATAGTGAGATTGATAAATGAGTCTGGAGAAAAAACGGATCTATATTATTAGGCAAAGAATTCAGTAGGGAGGAGAGGCGTAGTGAAGTGAGCGCTTGACAAGGGATAGGCATATGGAGTAAGGAATGCGTACGTGTTGATCGACAAGGGACTCTGAAGTTTATGGAGGAAAGCAATTCAGGATAATCAATGAACATTCATGGACATCCAAGTCAGTGGGTTTCATTTGGTTAAAATATTGGCCGATATGACATGGACCCCAACTTGTTCTATTGCCAGTTTATTTTCATCATTGGAAAATACACATAGGTTACATCATAGACAATACATAGTACATAAAAATGAAAAGTAATTCTGAAGAAAAAATAAATAAACACATAATTATAACACATTAGTATCAGATTAGAACAGTCGGTGACTCTTCTAAATATTCAGCGACACTATTATAACACCACCTCACTATAATTTTTTTATCCAAGATGTTTTGTTGGCACAGGATTAAATAAATAAATTGGCGAAAGGGATAAGCTATTTTGAATATCTCATACAGTTCTCATATTGGAGAAAGGGTTAAGCAAACTGGCACACCTCATTCTATGCATATTTGAGGTGTGATTAAAAACAATTGCCGGAATTTTTCATTTCGCAGGCTTTATAATTTCGATTTTCAATAATTCCGAGTTTCTGCCATATGGTGGTACGGTCAATAAGGAATAGTACCTGGAATTTATGCCCTGTTTGCGTGCAGCAATCCGACAAAGAATTGTGGCAAAAAAATTCGTGGAAATTGCACCACGATAATGCTCTCACTCACACTTCACTGCTTATTCGTGATTTTTTGTAAAACAAAACAAACTGTTATTTAGCTTCAGCCACCGTATTCGCCGGACATGCCCCCCAGTGACTTCTTTCTATTCCCGAGGCTGAAGAGAACCATGAAAGGACGACGTCTTCGCTGAAGGAGCTGAACCTTATACCGAAAAGTGAGTTCCAGAAGTATTTCCATGATTGGAAAAACCGCTAGCACAAGTGTATTATATCTAAGGAGGTTTAATTTGGAGTGGACAAAATTGATATTGATTAAAATAGAAATATTCTTTATGAAAAACGAAAATACCCATTATTTTTTATCACACCTCGTATGGTTCAAATGGTTAACCGACTGATTTTTAAAACACTTAAACCACCATAGGACAGAAATACAGATGAGGCGGCTCAGAAATTCGCTGCTTCTGGGTGCTATCAGTGAAATCACTCCAGCATACAAGAAAAACTAAAATACTTACATAAAGGGAAAAAACAACCCACCGAATAGCAGAAATACAGAGGATAATGCAAAAAAACGAAACACAACCAACCGAATAACAGAAATACAGGGGATAATGCAAAGATTATATAAGAATTATGCTTCTAAAGCAGCACGTTGTGCTACGAAAAACAGAAATCGTATGAAAATTCGTATTTATGATAGTGGCCGCAACGGAACAGTGGCGCTGGATAGGAAGAAGAGGTATTTCCGATACTGAGTGCTACAGCACAGTGGCGCTAGAGTCAGGTATGCCAGAAAGGTTATCCCTCCCTCCATTCAGTAAAACTCCTCCCTTTCTCTTCCGTGCATGCTCCTGGCAGTTGAACGCGCTCTTTTTCCAAAATAAATGTTAATCGATATTGATTAACCAACGAATTCCTTTAAGATTTTATAAGTGGATTCATGATTATGAACTCGAGAGCTTGAAGAAGTTCTAAACGGCGGTTTTCAGGGATGCGCGAAACGGAAAATAACGGATCCGTGCATTTGCATCTATAACTAAAATACTAATGCATTAAATAATATGAAACTTCGTATAGCTGTTAGGAAAGATCTTTGCTACAATATTTGTAAAGGAAATTGCGATATCTTGACCCGTGTTGTTATTACGAAGCCGTAAATGCGATGCATCCGTCCGGTACCCGGGAAAATGCGCTAAAATTCTGTTTTTAAGCACACACTGAAATCGATATAAACGGTAAAATGTTTTGTACACCATCAATAAACGCAGAAATAAACAAGCCTTAATTTGATGTAATTCATTTTAAAATCGATTGAGCCATCTCTGAGATATTAGTCTTCAAACTCGGGTGACGGAATTTTGCAACGGACAGATTCGTGTAAGAGGCGCACCCTCATTTTCGGCTGCGATTTCTGGGAAGAAAGGTGCGCCTCTTACACGAGTTTATACGGTAATTTACAGTGGGAAAGATGAAAGTCAACGTGAGGTAGCTTTGGTACTGAAGTTTTAATTAGGGAAGCGGGTAAACCTTAATAGGTGAGCGACAGGGTACTAGTGATTGAAATAGAAACTCATCGGACGAATTTTTCATTGGTTCAGGTGTACATTCTTATATGTAACCGCAGGAATAAATATGTGATATGGGTATACGAGCAACTAGAAGAGATTTATAAAAATTTCCCGGGAATGAAAAACCTGATAATGATGGGGGACTGGAATGCAGTGATGTTGGTAAGGACGGAGTGAGAGAGTACGGGCTGGGGACAACAAATGACCACGGTGAGAAGGAAGATGCATTTTGTAGGAGGAATAAAGAAGTAATAACCAATATTTGGTTTTATCATCACATAAGTTGCAGACAAATGGAAAATACCGGAGGAAATGGATAACGGATTCTAAAGGAAAGTGACATTAAATTCAAGAGGCTTATTAGAAGTAGGAGGATGGAGAAGTGGAGGCATTGAAAGGGATGGAAAGCAACAAAGACCAGGAGAATAGATGAAGGAAAGGAAGAGGGAACAACCGAGGAAATTGGGAAAGTATAAAAACAGGAATTATGATCTTAGCAGAAAAGCAAAAGGAGTCATGGATACGAGAATGATTTAGAAGCAATGAATCACAGAAGTAAAGATTAGAAAAGTAGTGGAGAAGAATAAGTGGAAAATCTCCAGCACTTAACTAGTCAGAATGAGGTGTACAGAATATCGGCTCCTGCGATTTGAACCGGTGGCGAGTTGGGACTCCCGCGAGTTTCAAACCGAGTGAAGGAAAACTGATGGAGAGGACAATGCGAGCAAATGGAAAAGATAAAGAAAGAGGAGAAAGTTGGCGCGCTATACGCTAAAACGAAACTGTTAACGGCCGGTAAGAGAAAGCAAACGTTACCAAAAGGTAAGGAGAAGACAGGAAGGATACAGGAAGACATTCAACATAGGTGGAGGGAATGCGTGGAAAAGCTTAATGCCAGCGGTTATAGACCTGTACATTTTTAGACAGAGAATAAGATAGTAGTAGAGAAGAGTATCCTTGGACCGGAGATACTCGACAGCGAAATTTAAAGCATTGTGAGAGATAAAGAAAAGAAAAACTGTGAGAAGTTAAAGCATCCCTTCCAAGAAGGAACCGAACCGAAAAGGTGGCAATTTTTTTCTTACCTTCCCTACTTACTCGATTTCTTCTTCTATATCACTGCCTTCAGTATCTCTTCGCCTCTGATTACCTCATTACTCTACCCCGTCGGCCTCGGTTCGGCTAATCTGTTAATCTGAAGGTCTCGAGTTCGAGTCCCGCCAGGGTAGGTTATCTTCCACTCAAGGCATGGGTGTTGTGGATGTGACGTGATAGGGTTAAGGTTGTACTAGTCACCCCCTATCAATTTCCTTACCACAGGGGTTCTAATAATTATTCTGTCACGCGGTCCTAAACACGCGACGTTATATACTGTATCAGCCCGACACACAAAAGGTACCCTTCACTTTATCACTTCTTACCTTGAGAGAGATCCTTTCTTTTGGTAGTCCTTGGCGGCAAAGGTTAATGGATTAATTCATGCACAAAAATGATACACTTGAACAATACATATATTTATAATAATCCTTTTATTTTTAACTTAGAAAACAAATTCACTTTGGTTAATCAATTAATTAATATATGTTCCCTTCTCAAATATATTCGTACTAATTTATAATGTTTGTTCTACTTCACCGGATATTGCACAATGTGACTTCCGCCGATACTCTACGCCCCAGTATCTGTTTATCGGATTCCTGGATCCTTCCTTAACACAGGACACTGGCGTTGGTAATTGCTGTCCAAAGCTGCTTACTCCCGGCAAATTATCACTGCAAAAACTCCAGACTGACTTTCACTCAATGACCGGTCCTTCGGCTTCCCTGAGTGAGTGAATGCTGACTTCGTTGAGACCTTGAGTGTCCACCCTTTACGTTCCTGGTGACTTTTTCCTAAGCAGAAGCCTCGTCCCTTGTTTGACAAGCTCTTTTATACTATCTCTCCCCCCTTCCTGTATGTTCTAGAACATTCCAGGTTTTCTCCCCTTCTCTCGTATCTGATAGGCTATTCCCTTTTCATTATTATAGTTTTGTTTACCCCTTCCATCCTTTCTTTGCCTTGCAGCTTTCATAACACCAACGGCATTGTTTTAGTTTGTTTACGTAACCCGAAAACAGTATTGTTTTAAAGTTGTTCTCATAACACAGACGGCATTGTTTTAAAATTGTTTTCATAATACAGAAACGATATTGTTGCCTCGCGGTAGTATGTGTTCCCGAAATACCCACAATGGCGTCCTTAATTGTATACTTATGCCAACACGGCCAAAATGGCGTGTTACAAGGTTAAATGTAAAAATATGGCTGCGCATCTCTTATTTCGCCCTAAAAATAAAAGTCACCATTATTATTATATAACCTATTTCAATAACCTACTCTGCATCCTTCAAACTTTTTCCAGTAGTGGACGACCAGGGATTGTTCCTTAAGAGCCGTCAGAGAGGAGGCTGAAAAGCATCGTATTTTATGTCGTCACTGCAAAGTGTTCCGCGATGACCTGTTGTTTACCTTCTGTGGCAGAACCTCTCTTATTCCGAACGTAAGTAGGACCGAATCCTAAGTTCACTCCAAGTATATAGTCGGCATTAACCTTCCAATGATGAAGGCTTTTTCAAAGATATTTAGTGATTGTCATTTTTAGGCTGTATTGGTGAGGGTTCAGAAGGAGGTGGAGGAGGAGTGTGATTTAGCATCTGCATAGTACCTACCCTCCAAGCCACCCCATTGTCGTGTGACAGGAGGTGAGTTTTCAATAATATGCAACGCATTGCATATTAGTACTGTGGTTGAAACTGCGAGTATTGTCGCATTAGAAAAACCTACAATTAAGTATCAGGGGGTTGACGATTCACGTACATACACTTTTCTATGCCCCAAAATGTTATGTAAACCATAAGTATCAATATATTTTGATATTAAATAAATGGAAAAGATAAAGTATGCATGAGAGATGTACTGAGAGTATACTAAGATAATTAATTGAGGCATAAGCCTTAGAGAGAAAACCAAAGAATTATCTGCAATACATACCGACAAAACCTATGCATAATGTTTCATTAACAACTATTTTGGGGTGGGATTGCGGTTTTTTTTGTTGCGCTTTTGTCACCTTTATCCAACACTCAAACCTTTCAAGAAGGGCTATGCTCGAATTTACTGTCCTGAGAACGCACTCTATCAATTTAAACTAGTGATTAAAAGGACCTGTAAAAATGACGATGACGTTTTTGCTCTCGTGAGCGAATTAGAAAAATAGAGGCCGGAGGGAGATATACCCAGACCGAGAAGGTTAGAGGGAGGACAGTACAGGTATAGAGGGTGTCCTCAGGACACCCTCTATACCTGTACTGTGCCCCTATTCTGTAACTCGTTAAGGCTTCCTAACGACATCTGTCGGTTCGTTATCTTCCCTAACGACCAGTTAGCGAAAATCGGTATTCTGCA
This sequence comes from Pyrrhosoma nymphula, assembly GCA_963573305.1. Lineage (NCBI taxonomy): Eukaryota > Metazoa > Arthropoda > Insecta > Odonata > Coenagrionidae > Pyrrhosoma > Pyrrhosoma nymphula. The sequence continues at coordinate 61,009,724 of OY754338.1, read as the reverse complement.
ACTCATAATTAACGACTTTCATCGGTAAAATCGTCCATATGTTGCGAAAATCTTCGATAACCCGTCGCTTCGAAGCGAGGGGTCCAGACCCCCCCGGTAAGGCCTCGAGAAGTTCGGTAAGGATACGGTGAACGTGAACTTGAGTAAATTTGAAGTCGTTTAAGATTGAATTCAATGGAAATATAGGTCGCGAACCTATTAATGTGCTAACTGATGTTGGTTTCGAAACCATTAAATTACTCCAAACTTTAGTTGGAACATTACTATGAATACTAGTATATTTTCTATACTCAGTGGACATTGCACAAGAAAAAAACAAAGCTAAATTTGGGGCTAACTAACTTAAAACTATGGGGGTATATTGGTGATTGTGATGAAACGGCATAGTGTTTAGTGTAACCTTAATTGTGTCGGTACCACACTCATAGCTCGGAGATCATCAGGAAATACACGACATTGCTTGACATAATTACATATAGGTAATGCAAAAAACTGGCAGCAATTATTAAGATAAATGGAAGGGAAATAAATCAAATACCTACACTTTGCAGCTCTAAGAAAATTCACTTTTTTACGTTCAGAAATTCTTTATAAAAATGTGTGAGAAGTTATGAGGACTCACACTATATTTATCTACTTAAATTATAATATACCACCCGTACTAAATTTGTAAGACTTTGTTCACATTCTTTGATCTTAAGTCAGTTCAATATAGACGTTCGAGCATATAACATGTTTCTCGGCACATTTTCGGCGATAAGACATGACCATCGTCTCAATATATAATTTCAATTTCCCAACACTGACCTGTTTTAATATATTTATTAATTGAAACCCCAAACTATATTATTAAAAATATATAGTCCCTTCCGTGCAACACACGGCAAATATCACGTAAAATATTCAATAACAGTGAAAATTTAAACTTATAAATAACTCGTAGCTCGTAACTAATAACCACGGATACTATATACAGGATTTGCGAGTCGGGCACGACAAGTGCTGCCACTACCCGCGCATTTTATTAGGTTTCCTAAGCTGACACTCGCGGCGCTGACACTTCGAGGGACCTGAACATAGTGGCGAAAGACAATCTTAAATTCAAAAAACCTTAACTCACCGGCTTCCAAATGGAAAACTATTGTTTATAGCGATTTAACTCGAAGCAGGCACATGCATTTACACTTCCAGCAATGGAGAATATCGGGAATGAATAGATCCCTATTCTTTTCAGCGCCACGATGCGGACAATGTGGAAGCTATTAAAAAGCTCGCGAAATGACAGCAGAAAACAGCGCTTCTCGTGACCGACTCGCTAATCTTTTATACAGTATCCTTGCTAATAACAATTTCCCTCGTTACCTTGGCCCACAGCCCTACGAAAGTCAGGCTTTATTCCTACAGAGTCCTCTCTAGGGCATTCTTAACACTACCACACTACTTCCTCACCTAGTAGTTTTAAAATTGCCAACCAGAGGCCTCTGAATTTTTAGGATTTAGCTTCATCTGATTGGTGGAAAATCGTAGCCTCCATGCGAGGTGCTCCATGTTTTGAAGGTAGGAACCGAAACTTTGTTACCGAAAATATAACGATTGTCTGACGTTAAGCCGTGTTACAGAATGGCGTTGTCGGTAGAAAAGGTTCGTTACATCCGAGGATTTTCGTTACGGGCGAGCTAACGACGAATTCTTAACGAGTTACAGAATAGGGGGGCTGGGGAGGGTGGAGGCCACTACCCCATACCTCTACCGTGGTGCTCTTGTCCCCTGTCTGCATGTGGCAAACGGGCATGGGGTTGGCACAATGGACCAAGAAAGGTCTAAGTGCCCGGGCTCCTGTCGAAGGCCCCCCGACAAACAATAAATCAATTACCTTTACTACCAATCGACTATGAGTTTTAGAGTGCTAATGCAGTGGAAGTCCATTTTCACATTTCCTTGAGCATACTGCCTATCTTGGGGCCATCAGTGTGGACAATTACAAGAATAACTCAAAAGCATTGTCACCGAACGCACAATTATACGTCATGAAATAAACGGATTTTACAGCGCGTCTACAAACTGCCGTGAATTCAAGCGCAAACATTTAATGCGGTTCCTTCCTGGGAGTACCGAGAGAAAAATATATAATATATATTTATAAATACCTGCCGCTGACACACGGAACGAAAAAAGTGAAGGTTTTTTCCTGGAGAGCGGAAAGAATATAAAGTTTACCTTCCTCTCCTCGCCGTCAAAAATGGCGCGGGAATACGAAATCATTGATAACTCACTCTCACCCGGAATGGGAGAAAAGTATAAAAAAGGGCCAAGGTAAAAAAGTAGACAGGGTGCGTGAGGGAGGGTCGAGAGCTTCTGAGCTTATCCCGAAGCAAGGGGTTTTTCGGTCTGCACCAAGATTTTATGGGGAGGCATTTCTGAAGGGTCCTGGAGATGGAATCGAAGGTCGGAAGTGAGCCGGGTGGTGGAATTTGTTGAAGGGGAGAGTCAGCAAGAGAGGATTGTGGAAAGAGAGAGAGGACCCAGAACTGAGCGCTGTGGGACACGCGGGCCTATTGAATACCGAACGTTTCCTTCTCCATCGGAAGGTGTCGGAAGGTCGACAATGGAAAAGTTGAGGACAGGGAGATGTGAAGGAAGAAATTGTGGTCCAACCAACCTCCTCCCCTCGACTATATCGACCCCTCTTGCGTTTAGAAAAGAGGACGGAAGAATTCACTCTGCTCCGCGCTCCCGATGAAGTATTACAGCAATTTTTTCTAGCGCACCGCTTGCACCTGTGATTCGAATAGTTTGAATCGATGGAAGCGATGAGAGTAATTTTAGTTGTGAGTTTTTATTCAGTGATGGATATGAGAAGTTTATTCTTGAGTTTCTGATTTGGATACCCTTGCATAAAGTCGAGCCGCACCCTTATTTATCATAAGGTCATTTATCACTTAGCCTGTTATTATGCGTTTCAAATTATGTCACTTATTTTTGAATCACTGATGCATATTAAGTCTCTGTATCATAAAGTTGCCTCTGTGTGTTCCTAGTACCCATTTTTGTAAATTTAAAGGTTTTCGGCTTAACTTATGGAATATTGACTTACTGAAAATTTCTAAAACAGCATATTTTCCCATGATGGTTTTAAAAATAAATCGTAGTTTCATTGCAAGAGCACCAGTATTAAAACTGCACTTTTCTCATTGTCTCCCTGTCCTTCATTTAACTACTGTGTAGAAATACTGAATGATTTACCTATTTTAAATAACCCGCACTTGTTTTTTTTCCTTTAACGCCCTAATTTAAGGCAGTAGTTGTCAGTGGACAGTGCTTGCTGAAGTCACGATCTCGATAATGTGATTGAATACTTTTTAACATCATTTTAGCTCCTGCTATGTGAAGAAAATGAATCATTAGCGATAAGAGAAATTCGTTCGGTGAGTTGTATTCAGTGATGGATATGGGAAATATTTCAACTACCTACGTCCTGATTTCATTTCCTTAGTATATAATGAGCCCATATAGTTTCCTAGCATCGGTCCATTCCTGACTACTTTGTTGAAAACATATGGCTTCCAAACAATATATGCAACCCAATTTATTAGCAACAGTCATCAATCTGAAATTTATGTATGAATGTAGGCTTTCCGGGCAAATGATGTGAATGATGAGATCTCAGGGAAAAAGTGTCCTTTGGTGAAATCATACTTTATATATATCAAAATTTTAGGCTTAATTTGGTGGAACCACATGGCAATAATTTGGAAATAATTTCACTTTGTAATATTTCATAGAAAGTTTTATTTCTTCCGACTAAGGTTTTCAACTATTAAACAGTCATTAACAAGGTGACATAAGCTCATCACCAGCCCCTTAAATACAGACTGTAGGGGTAGGAGAAGAAGAGGATGGGGAAGGAGCCAAGCGGAGGAGAGTGCATGACTAGTACCAAATAAAGGGGGAAGGCTTTGAGCGTTGATAAGGAATTGCGTCACGAAAGGGGGGGGAGGCAAGGTAAGGCCAGGAGAGGAGAGTGGGAAGGGATCCTTTCATTCAACATATGTACATTTTTATTTTTGGCATGCAAAATAATTTCTAGATTTTGAAGATAGTCCAGCTTGTACCCCTTGCACTGAGTTCAAAGGACTTTTGGAATTAAGTGACTTCGGTGATATTATTCTATCAGGTTCTTAGCAAACTGGGAGATTACATTACCTTTAATTAAACAATTCTGGCGTTTTATTGGGATACAGATAGGGCGTCCTGTTTGACCAACGTAGACCGCTTAACAATTGGAACCTTTGCAGCTCAGCAAGTATATACCACTTTTATCCAACACATCAAATTGATCCTTATAATTTAAAGTAATTTTGATTGATAAATGAAACCTTGAATTTGTATCTCGGTATGCAATTAGATACTAGGTATTGAAATTTGCCAATAAACGGTATTCTACACCATTTTTTTCTAATGTATCTTGCTGGGCTATGGGCAAACTGGTAGTCCGGCTGAGAGTCATTTTCTATTGTTGTCACTGCCAAATTTTATCCACTACTTGCGGAAGGTACCCGTTGAAATTCAACGGGTGTGATAAACATTGAACTTATTTTATAAGAAAACCACAAAGCCTAAAGAATACTGTCAGCTTGGTGTTTTTCAGGAGTTCGTAACCTATCTTGTTTGTTGTGCTCGTTGTAGTAGACACGCTGACCATTTATCAGGTGCACGGAGAGATGAGTGACTGTTGGCCCTCTTTCATGTACGGGAAACTGAAATACTACTTAAATAACACCCAGGTTGATAGACCTCGTCCCTTCGGTTCTCTTGAGCATCCTTCTGAGTGATTAACAGCTTGATCGATTCCCTTGTGTACAAAAATATATTTTCATTTAATGACTCAAATGAGTTGCGGAATTCAAGGTCGATATATGCGTTGAGTATCTTAACCAGGATTGGAGAATAGGGTACAATCCAGCGGTTGAGAACGTCAAAAAGATCATTGCCTGCCGTGCTTTTATGAGCCTGCAGGAAAATTTAAATGCTTGAGGCGTGAATATCCTTTAAAAATAAAATCTCTGGTTGTTAAGGAAATATGCTATTGTTGATTTTAGAGAAAAGTATGCGATCTTTCAGCAAAAAACATGATATTCAGACAATCCGAACAGTAAAAGAAAATCGATTGAAAGAATTCGAAACTTCATTTATTCAGCCATTCGTTGAAAAAATTCCAGCTCTCTATCTTGAGTGAGAGTAATTTTAAAAAGCAAAAAATGAAACCATTGCACCAAACTAAATGCTTAACTTGGTCCACCAGGCTAATGGCTATGATGTGAGAGTGGCTAATGATGTGAGAATGGCTAATGGTACTTTTGGGGGCCCTGAGGGATTTTTAATGTAGCCTATTTTACATCCAGATACATTTTCTTTCTACATGCCAAATTTCAGCTCAATCGGTTCAGTACTTTTTGCGTGATTGAGCAACAGACAGACATACACCATTCAACTTTTATATATTAGTATGATAATACTATTATAGCCATTAGTCTCAGCAATGCGTTAAATCTTATTTAGTTTTATGTTGAATTTATCACTGGACTTAGGGATGGGTAATGCTCTGAACACCATATAATTAAAGGCTGATAATTTGTGTGGATGATGGTGGCAGGAATCAAACGGAATTTCAAAATCTGAATAAGTTCATTTTCTAAAAATTAAGAGCTCATGTACGTCTTCCATCAATAGTCAGGGCCAGAAAATGTAGGACTTTGCTACCAATCACTATTGCAAACGTAATGGATTTATGTAAACTATTTAAAAAACAAGTAAAATGGTGAAGCTGACGAAGGCTACCTGTCCATTTACATAAAACTTTATCAACGTATCGTTATGTTGATAAAGTTTTATGATTATGGACAGGTAGCCTCCGTCAGCTTCACCATTTTACTTGTTTTTTAAATACTACATTGCATTTAAGAGGGTGATTAGAAGTGAAAAGATTAGCTTCCAAATTATACATAAACATATCTGCTAACAGTGGTGATAATATGAACCCATAGCAAGGCCATGGGTTTGTCTATAAATCAAATCGTGAAAAATAAAATAATTTTAGGAAACATAAGTCTGATAAAATGTTTCCCAAAATTATTTGTTTTTAACGATTTGATTAATAGAGAATCCCATGGTCTAGCTATGGGTTCGCCATCATCCCCACTTTGAGCAGATAGTTTTATGTGTAATTTGGAAACCAATCTTCCGGGGGACTTCTTAAGGTTTCGGCTCAGCTTGATAACGATAAACCGTGCCTCGCCGAGTTTAAAGTTTAGAAAAACAATTCGTGATAGATACCTGCTTCTCAATTTCAATTTTTTTAGTGGTACTTGCAGATCTGGTAGCGTTTATGCAGTTTTATCCACTCACTGTACAGTTTTTTAAGCTTTGCAACACAATCTGTCATGTGCGTGGTTGGTATCTTAGCTTTCTCCCAATAAAGTAGAACTTCCTGTATTGTAGGTCTTACGGCTTCTCGGGTGTTCTATTTAACTTGGCGCAAATTATCAAATAAACTGCTTAAAACTTAAGCAATTAGATATCTACTTGCTGCCATTGATTTGATGGAACGTGGCCAATTGAAATAAATGTTGTCTTTCTGCCTAGAAACTATGATCGTTTGATGCTGTCGGAGTTGAAGGTAGAGAAATTTTGCCTCAAACCTGACGGGAAAAAATTCTCTCAAAGAACGTTCACTACTTGAAAACCAAACGCTAGCCAAAACGTGCTTTCTTGTCCTTTCAGGAGATAGAGAACTCCAACAAATCTTAGTGGGGAAGAGAGCTGGACGGAACGAAGTGTTCCTGTTACAGAAAAGGAGAATGCGGCTTGACGACTTCAGGTAGGGAATCCATACTGGGAATTTTTCATCATCTGTCGATGCTAAAAATAAGTTCCTTAACAATAACAGAATTAGGTATACCGGGCCTTTAGAGGTCCGTTTTGAATATACTTCAACTGCAACACTAACCGAGGGCCCTTCATCTTGAGGGTTAAAACTAGAATCCTATCAACTCTAATTCGTGAAAATGTTTATTTTCACAAAAATAATCATTTTAATGCAAATTAGTCTTAATTATTAAGTATTTTAAAACAAATAATACATAGGAAGGAAGAAAATGTCAAAAAGTAATGAAATTAGTTTTTTTGTGCCATTTTTCAATAAGGGCGATTTTGAGGATGTGGAACTTAACTGAAAAATTCAAAATATTTACCACTAAATCCTTAAGTTTTAGGAGACAATTGGTAATGTTAATCTTTAAGATAACGAAATTTCCAATGAAATAACAGAAGAATCAGGTTTCTAGGACGAATGATTTTTATGTAGTGGAGGAAAAACTGCGATTAACTTTTCGAAAAATTGCCGTTTTTCTAAACTTCAACCTCAATGAGGCACGGGGTAACGCTATGAAGTTGAGCTGAAACTTTGCCAATCACATTTTCTGCTCAATTGGCAACTTTTAAGGAGAACAAAATCGAACATTGATTTCTTGTGACCACCATTGTGGTAAGTTTTCCAGTACTTAAATAATGCACTCCTACACAAGGGAAGCTTCCTTAAAATCAATCGTAGATTGAAAAAGCGTAATTTTATATTTTACAAATAGCGTTCATTATACATACTAGCTCTCTTCAAAGTTATTTATAAATGCATGAAATACAAATAAACGAATTAGCTTCTGCACATGCATCGCTTAGACATCAAAAAGGGGAGTTGGACCCTATGAAAAGGTTTCCGAGATCCGAGACTTTCACTACCCAATTTTGAATATGTTGCATTAAGTTCGATTTTCAGTTCTGATATAAGGGTCGCGCAAACGGAAATTAATGGGTGGATGGTTTCGTTGTTTAATGGAGCTTAAATAAGTCTCTAGATTTAATGTTCAAGTTAATAAGATGAGCGAATAATCAAGGATAGACAAAGGGGAGCACTTGGAGTTTCGATTTAATGCCAGTTACGTGGTCGAGCGGAGTGGACGATTTTATTGGTTACAACTGGGCATAATAACAAAAAAAGGTTGAAAGTGCAGTCAATTCTGCCTTTTATAAAAGTTATATCTTTATTTATAAACTGTTAAATGTCAACAACTTTTTAAGGTCTTTAATGCCAGAGAAGGTAAGCTATGGCAAATATATACGTTTCTACCACTTTAGGAATATATAAAGATTGTTTTAACTAAAATTTAAACTTGAAACGATTACATTTAAGCCGCAAGTTTAACTCGTAATAGCATGAAGATTAAACTCAGGTATTTGAATGGAAACAAACACTGAAGGACTTATGTAAATCACCAAAACACGTCATTAATGATCACGAAGATTTAAGTATTTATGATACCCATGAGATCTGGTACTTCATACATTTTTATAATTTTGAGAACAAAAGCAGTAGCACTCTGAACAAATATGACCAAATTACGAATGGTATTGTTTTCTACAAACAGGATGAATGTGTCAGTTTGATTGATGAAAATTTGGTACGTAATCCATTTCCCAAGAGATAACTGAAATATACTTGGTGCTGGTCAGTCTTTTTGTAACTAAAATTTGAGCGCAGTATGAAACAGATGCTGCGTACTCTCTGGCTACCTACCCTTTACGTCCGTGGAAAAATAGGTTATTTCCGCTTAGAATAACATTATATTGTTTTAGGCATTAAAATTGAGCGTAGGTGTGTATACCATTGATCCCACCATTTTTGATTGATTGACACCATTGATCCCACCTGATTTGTAAGAGGAAACAACGCTTTTAGCACAAAAGGAAACCGCAATGGCTTCAGGTTTAATATGTAACGGCTTGTTTCAGAGGTAATTAGAGAAAAAAGGATTATACCGTGGGTGCGAAGGCCTTTCACTAGAATTCAAACCGAAAGTCAAGTATATATGTATACATACGTGCCCACGCATTCAAACTACGGCTGAAATAAAAACAAAAATAAAGCCTCAGAGAATGGTCACTAACACGGCGAAGGAGTCTGGTGTTGAATAGAATGAACTGGAGTATTGTAGTAAGCGAAAGGTTTTTTCCGAGGTGCGCTGTTAAGCGGTACTGCTTCTCCGACCTACATGAATTATAACGTAAAGGATCATACCGTAATGGTTCATTGTCTTCCGCAAAGAAGAGTAAAACCTTATTAAGAATATCAATATTATGTTATAGATGATTTTTGTCGAAGTACGAAAAAACCGAATTCGCAAGGAAATACGTCGTATTGCTGTAAGCGATACCGTTCCATGACGTCATCCCTCGGACTCCCGATGACGTAGTGCTTCCACGCCACCAAGAGTGCGTAATTATTAAGAAGGTATAATGCAGCATTGTATGATGCTGCATGCTTAGGAATACTTCAAATACCTATTTTCTTCTTCTTCTGTGGCTCTACGATCCATTACTGAGTCTTCGCCTCCTCCGGGATCATCCATCATTTCTTTCTATCCTTTGCAGCCGACAATCAATTTTGGATACACTGAGGCCTGGTGTGGCTGTTCATTCTATCAATACATCGAATTCAAGGCCCTTTTCTCTTCATCACTCTGGCTGCGCCGTCAATACTCTCTTTGGGGTGTCAGCATCATCCATTCTAATAATGTGCCCTCTCCCAACGTAATCTGGCTAATTTGATGTGTGTTTCTACTTCAAGTTCATCGCACAACTGAGCCAGCTAATGATTGTATCGCCTTCGCCACACATTATCTTCCTTCATGGGGTCATAGGTATAACTTCCTGGAATTTTTTTTTCAAACCTCGGTAATGGCTGTTATTTGCACTTTTTGATGTCAAATGTTTGTGCAATATATATTAGTATTGAACGGATCAGAATTTAAAATAGTGATATTTTGATGATGAGAAAACCACCTTTGTTAATTCCACAAACTTTCTTACGCTGGCACGACGCACATGAGTATGCCACAGTGTGGTGAAACGCGCGTCGTGCCAGCGTAAGAAAGTTTGTGGAATTAACAAAGGTGGTTTTCTCATCATGGATATCCATATTTTTCAACAAAGTCAGGCCTGAGATTATCTGTTTTAGTGATATTTTGGTTTGCCTCGATGAAGTACGACTTCTCAGGTTTTTATTTAGGTGTTAGTGGCTTGTGCTAGATTATATAGTTCTTCATATACAAATAGTTGCTAAAAATAATGCATTTCCAAATTTTAGGAGTCAACGGGATTGTATCAATCATCAGTTATTCAAAGAGCCATATCTTTGATTTATATTCATAGATTAAGGAATGATACTTTTACAAACTTTTACTTGTCTTATTATCTTCCTTTTCGCCAAAAATCGTGAGGATCCAAGATGGCCGAGTCACGACCTTTGCGAGGGCTTGCTTGGATCACCGTACATGGATATTTCTCTCCTGAATTATAGAAAAAAGAATGAGAGGATGAGGGGCAGTGAGCCGCGGCTGGTAGGTACTCGAGTTGTCGTTACCTTCAAAAGAGAATAAAAAATGAGACCGTTTTACTCCTTCTGAACGACCTCTCCAAGCAATTATTCAGCTGTGTTCCCCTTTTGCTCAATCCCGACTCCAGACACCGACAGACCCTTCAAGCCTTAGGTTTTTATCCTCTCTACCTCCAGCCATCCCGAGCGAACGAAAAAATAAATATTCATATCCTTTTCTATACCCTGTTTCTTATTTTTTCCACGCGCACGTTTCCCATCCACGTTTCCCTCGATATTAAGATAAGGTGGCCCGAAACGGGTATACTTTGACCTTTTTTTTTACTCTTTCTACCCGTCCACTTTGACCACTTCATTGATTTTGATTGTTTGGGTGGCGTGGGCGAGTGTATGGGGACGGAGGATGAATAAGATGACATTTAATATTATTTTGTGTCGGGATGTAGGTTAAGGTGGATGGATCATAAGATGAAAAGTTATGTCGTTAAATTAATAAAGTTGTCTCAGGAGTGTTGTGGTGTAATTTGTTCAAGTAGAAAGAAGAAGCGACCGATTTAGATGTTTTATATAATTATCAAGTCTTGCTAATGATTTATAGCATGGAAATTGGCGGCATGTCATATTTATCCCATTGGAAAGCTTCATTGAGTTCTAAGTTAGTTATTTCATGTGTTTTCCTATTTCATCAAATGGTTAAGGTGCCTTATAACCTATCTCCATCGATTAAAAGATTTCACCTTTCCGCATATTCTTTTCCACTAGAAAATCGTTGATGTAGGGAAAGGAATCTCAAAGAGTAAACATTTTAATTAAGATAGTAGCAGCATCCTACACTTAGTTGACAGCATAACTATAGGAGTGAGATAAGATGTATAATGATAAGATCTATGTATAAAACCACTATGCTGATTTGAGGAATGAATCAAGAGGTTGAAGTCACTCTGAGTCTTGGATAGCTAAAACAGGAAAAATGGGAATACGTATGATATCTCGAAAGTAGGATCATAAGTGAGTGAAGAAATACTATACAACTATAGTCATTTGGGTAGCACAAGAAATTGATAGTGCTCCATCAGATTAAGACTCTTCTAACAGCCAGCAATACAAACTATAAAGTCTTCTTCTTTCTGCAAGTATTCGGCACTAAGCCTCTTACGACCATCTTCAGTCTTGGTCTCTTGCATAGACGTCCCAGAGATCATCTGCCTCCTCGTCTATATTTCTAGATTTGCTTTGATATTCTTCTACTTTTTGTACATGTTTTTTCATTTCAGATGTTTGTATTGTTTGCAATTCTTTTGCAATTTCCCATTTCTCGCTGCCAAATATTCTACAAGGAATTATTATAATTAAGTTTAAACTTTGAACTTTAGTTTCGAATATTTATCTATTATATCTGACTTACCTGCTTTTGGAGATCGTCGCAGGGAATCAGAAGAAAACCCAATAACTTTTGCGTAATTTTTTTCCAGAGATATATAGACTCCTTTAAAAGTCTTTGGGGAAGTGCATTCACGCTACTCGCGGCTACTGTAAAAAGTATAAAAACGCTTTTTTTGCATCATGCGAATTCCTTAGTATCAGACATTTGTGTGCCCAAGTATTTTTTTGAATGCATGAGAAAATGTCGTATTAGGATCGTTTTGCCCTAGTGGATCATGCACTGGCTTGTTATCTGTTATGACTCGGGTTCTTATATCGGTAGTGGTGGAAATTTTACCAATGGAATCCTGCTCTATAACAAAGAGGGTGAAATTTACTATGAAAAAAATATTTGACATGAACGGGATTCGAACCGGGCTCTCTCAATTGATGATCAGGTGTGTTAGCCATTTTTTTGAGCCAGGTTTGAATCCTGGTCTAGTCAAGTGAATTTTTCTGTGCGTATTTCACCCTCTTTGTTGATTATCATTGCACCTGTGCGCATGACCACGTACTACATTATCTTTGCAATGGCAATGATTGGAAAATTGGGATCCTGGTCTCCTCTGTGGAGTACTATGGAAGATCTGTTTAAATGCATAAGTAATTTGATGTAAAAACTGTGGTCCTGTGAGCATATGAGGCCCAGGTCAGAAATACTCAATGCGTGAACTAAGCAAAATACGAAAGAAAATCCACGCGATTCTTTGAAATATAACAAGAGAGAACATAATGTGTCTCACAGAGAGTGCAGGTGTCAACTCACGTTTTTATGAGGTAGTGTGCTTTTCTTCCTTTAGGAATTCAATTAATTTCGCATGAGAATTTCAAATGACATACTTTTTCATCCTATCAAAATGTTCACCGTTTAAGCAATCATTTATGATGCATTAAAACATTCATGATTTTTTTATTCTCCGATTCTTGATCTTTATTTTACTCATTTGAATAACCAGCCTATGTGTTGAATTGGAAGACGTACGGGAAGTGCGGTCAATTGGTTGATTGATATTACTGGAAGGACATGGACGAGAGTGAAGTAACTATGACAAAAACCGTCAGATATCCTAACATACCAGTTGAAACAAAAATTGCTGTATGTAACTTTAGATTAGCATATGATTTTAGCCTACCTGGATTCTCACTGCTAAAATGGCCATTAAATTATGCATTAAAATCTTTTCGATAGAATTACGTCTCCAATTCGTGATCTATATTGCACATCATTTGACGAATCAACTAATTCGATGTATTTGATGACGTGGGGCTATTACGAGCGGTAGTCTAATAATTGACTCCGCTGGTGGAACATATCCTGATATGCTTTCTCCCACTGTATCTAAACGTCCTCTCTTTCTCCCAACATATATGCAAAAGAACGCGATTGGATTTCACCTGGCCAGTAATGCTGCCCACCAATTATCATTACATCAAAGAAAGGGCCCATTTTAATTGCATTTGATGATTGCGTTTTCGAGAAATGGCAACAGTGCTTAATTCATCTCTGTCAGTTAATCCCAGTTTCGGTCATAATGACGGGAAGGGCTATTGGGATGATACGCTTTGACCCGCGCTTATGTGAGCTTTCAGGTTTCTCGTTTAATGCACCAATCAGCGCATTCCCCACGTGGCTCAACTAATGACGACCAGTTGTCGGGAAAACGAATCATATTTTCAAAAATTCACTCGCATGGCTCACACAATCACCCGCGTATTTTATGCGTGCCTTTCCCTCGTTTTAATACGCTAGGAACATCAATAATTAAGTATCAATTTTTTTTTCGGTGGCTGAGGTCCTTCTGCGCCACAATTAATAGATTGGTAAAGTAAATGGGTAAGAACTATGTACGGCTTCACTTTGTGGAACAATTTCATGTTGGTAAAACAAGATTGGATTGGTTACTTTCCGCATAAACTCACACAATAAGAATAATAAATTATTTAAGGTGGCTGGAGTGGTATTTGTGGGATTTGAGTGCACACTTTAATGATGTTTTAAGTCAGTCGAAAAAATGTTCTCGGACCTCATTTCATCTAAGTGCATCTGTTTATACGCTGGAACGCACCATACAGCCAATAATTGAAATGATACAAGAATTAAATTTCAATTTTTTCTTAATTAAAGCATATTTTGACAACTTTTCGGCGAGTTATTCGAAATTCGGACGAAATTTTATTGAAATATGTTTTTTTTTTCGAATATTGGACTCGGGGTGGCATACTGATATTTGTTAGCAGCAGCAACTGTAGTAATAAATGAATTATATCGCGTTTCGAATAAAATCTGTGCATATGTAATCGACTTTTTACGAAATACATAATGAATTAATACATACATGAAATATTACTACGCGTAATACCGAGGTTATTTAAACCTTCAGCCACTAAAACGAAGTGTTAGAAAAATAAAATTGCAAGAAAAGTATTTGCTCCACCACAAAAAACTAAATATTGTTTCATAGATTTTTTACGGGGCTTTAATTTGACATGATTTGTAGTTATAAATAATAAAACAACATTTTAAGTCAAAGTTTATAAATAGTTTATGAAAAAAATTACATTATTTTCGAGGGTGAAGGTTTTTATTTGCCTAAAAACGAGCGATTCCTCCATAAAAATGGGGTAGTACAATTTAATGAGTTCAATTTTAAACTTTTTCATATAAGGGAATGGTACATAGCCATCAAAAATGGAAAATATCCAAAGTATGACAACTGCCTCGCCGTTTTTCTCATCTAATTACTCTGAAAGACAAATTTTTCACCATATTACTTAAGTTTTTTTTGCATATTAAGTACTTAGTTTGAATTAATTAATTAATTTTCCGTATACTGTGATTGTTTTACTTCTTTTTAGATAATATTTTACCGATTATTAGACGCAATTCCGTTAAAACTCATGTTTGATATCAATGTAAATATCGTGTTCCGGAAGTCTTAAGAAAATTTCTGCATGGAAAAAAAATGTATCGACATTATAGATTAAATCCAACACGCACTAACCAAGCAATAATTGCGACATAAATTGATTGTTTTTAGCCGTTGATGGACATGGACCACTTCCAGCTCACTTTAGCGGGACGTTCCAATTACGTCGTAGGTGAAAAACAGCAGTCAGTGTGGTGTGCTGAGCGGTGATATAGTAGGTTATCCTTTCTTTTTAGAGACAATGTCTCCAAAAAGAAATGGTTAGAGTGAGGGAAAATGATCTTGAAAAAATAGGGGAAGAGATAGGGGGAGGATGGGAGGGGGAGGTAGGGGTAATTG
This sequence comes from Pyrrhosoma nymphula, assembly GCA_963573305.1. Taxonomy (NCBI): domain Eukaryota; kingdom Metazoa; phylum Arthropoda; class Insecta; order Odonata; family Coenagrionidae; genus Pyrrhosoma; species Pyrrhosoma nymphula. The sequence goes on along the minus strand of OY754338.1, from coordinate 60,994,589 downwards.
AGAGATATGAAGAGGTGAGACAGAGGGAATAGAATGGAATAGAAAACAAATTTATCGGTCTAGGACAGAACCTATGGAATTTGCAATCGATACAGAAAAAAACAACTTATGTGGTATTAATAAATATCTACAAGTCACCTTGATTTAACAACACGAAAACAAAAAACAATTACCATTCCATTCCAGATACCAGGGAGAGAGACGGAAGTCCATGGACTTGCAAGTTACTGCTGAGGGTTGATGATAAAACCTGGTACGTACGAGAGAGACCATATTTTTCATATTTCTGACACGAAAACATGGTTGAACCTTGTACCTATACGGAAAATTACTGTAATTCAAATACTTAAATAGCAACTTCAGCAATAAAATAATCCATATTTATGAGAAGTCATGTAAATTTTGTAAATACCTGCATCTTTTCCTTCGAACTGAATATGATCACACCGATGTCATGCTGCTACGCATTTTATATACTGAGAATTGCGTGATAGTTCCTGAAACGTGTCTACACATATCTTGTTTTCCTTCTTTTTAGACAATATTTTACCGGGTATTCGATGTAATTGAATATTGTTGTTGCCCAACTTCACATTCCGGACACGAAATCCGCAGCCGCAGACACCTTACACCTGCGTCTCCCACTCCTTTCCGGCCAGTGCTCATTATGTCTAGCTTGAAGTTGTGAGATGACCGCATGCCTTTAAGTTGGACGAACTATATTTGATGACTGTGGAGACCAGATATATTCCGAAACACAAATTATTTGGTCCTCCACAAAAGCGTTTTAGTGTCATTTTTCCACCAACTGAACGCAGATGGATTGAGGCATTCAAAACAGACATGTCCATGAGGCGAAAAAAAGTTTTTTTTTTCCATTTCCAAGTTTTTCTTTCGATATTGTAGCTATTTATCATCCGGCCACCTTTGACCACAAAGCCCATGTTTTTGTTATAACTCAATATAATTACCGGTTTTAGCAGATTGTTGAAATCATTAGTGAAAACTCCTTCAGAGAGAGCGTTGTGCACGTAATTCAAGATAAAGACCTCCCTTTTATCTTTCCAGCATATTGTGCATGACGCTCCTTTCATTCTCACCTTGGGCTCCCCTCTCTTCATTTTCAAATACTTCGGACCCCAGTGTGGTAACACCCCTTTCCTATTCGCTTTCACCGTCCCACAAGCATTGAACCCCTTCTGGTGAAGTTCCTCAAACAGTCCTGGAGATGTAAAGTATTTGTCCATAAATATATATTCTCTAACTTCTTTATCAGGTTGATTACCGTGCCGTATGTTGCTGACCTGTCACTCGTTTAAGTCTTCTTCTGCTTGCCGAGATACAAATCCATATCGTAGGTATACCCAGACGAGTCACAAATTTTGTAAATTGAATCCAAAATATTTTGTGTTTCTTAGGAATATAATGACAATATATCACTCGTCCTTTAAAAGACACAATCACCTCGTCTACAACGATAGCTACAGATGGATGGTAGTACTTTGGAAATGACTCCCTCAGATGTTCGAAAAGCACTCTTACTTTCCATAAACAATCGTAATCATCATCACTTTGGTCGGGTTCATCTTTGTTATTTGAAAAATGTAATAATTTTAAAATGTGCGCGTAACGGTCTCGAGGCATGTGATTCCTGTATAAAGGAGCATCATGTAGTTCATCAGTGGACCAGTAATCCCTAAACGCATCCCGGCAATCATATCACACCAAAATGGTAAAAGCTTGAAACTTGAGGATAACAGAGATTGAAATATCCGAAACTCTCTTAGATGTCTCTGAACTCTGCAAGAACTGTTCATAGTATTTATTCGACTCAGAAACTATGGGGTTAATAACTTCGTTTCCAAAATATAATTTGAAAAAATCAAGGGGGCTACTCTTTATCGTGAGTGGTGCTTGGTATTTATCTAATCCACACAGTGATCCATTGAACGCTTGGATTGAAATTCCCCAAAGGTATACCAGGGGGCTCACTACTGCTCTCCGTCTGAATTTCTATATCTTCCTCTGCTTCGGAGCCCGTACACAAAAGCACTTCCCTCTCAATTTATTCTTTACTAACGAATTTTTTACTTCCAGAAGCCATACTGCTACACCTACGACACTACTAATAATATCGTCACAAGAATAGTTATGCCACAGCACACTACACTCTTGAACGATCAATGCTTCAGGAGAGACTATCTCACCGAGCCGCTCCACGATGATATGAAAATGTTAGTCACAACAGATTTGCGGATGGGACGGACTTCAATGGGTATGTATGCAGAAAGGCTCGCATGCTATCAAAGACATTATTCAGCATCCTGTAATCTTCATTTGTGCTCACGTAAAGATTCCCCTGCCTCCTAACCAGCGAGATAAGCAAACTCGAACAAGAAGGAAGAATCATTCAGAGGACAGATGGTCCAGTGGAACCTAATACCTAAAGGATTCAATTTCCTCCTCTCACTACGGGTAAACAAACCTAGAGGAAGGAGTTGCATCATGTAGGCGAAATATTGTCGAACGAAATCTCATTATCTTGATGGAAGATCTAAGGCTTTCCCGGCGTGTAGCGATATTGGTTGTTCTTCGGGTTTCCGACCGGGTCAAACTCTCCATTTCTGCCGACCTTTCGATGAATGAGCCGTTCATCATCCTCAGGGCATGGGATGCTCTGAGGATAATGAACGACTCGTTCATGGAAACGTCGGCAGAAATGGAGAGTTTGACCCGGTCGGAAACCCGAAGAACCACCAATATATTTATCTTGAAATTGCCAAAAACATTCTCAATACAGGAAGAACTTCTATATTTTGAAAGCTTCTCTTAAGGCCGTTTTACACGATGAAAGATTTTGTACAAAGGAATGTACGTGAGATTGTACGTTTGTCTAAACGAAATTAGAACAGGTTCTATTTCCCGTGCAGGCCTTGAGACATTCGCACAAGAGTTCACACAATTTGCCGCTTTACACGATACATTTTGCCTCATGTAAGAGTCCACGGAAGAGTTTGTACAAACAAATGTACCGTATAAAACGGCCTTCATAGAGTATATCTTTGGGTGGTCTGTAATATCATTTTTACCGAGGAAAGTATTCTGTTCCCTCCTCATACATACTGACCGTGACAGGAGTTGGATCCTTCATGTGATATTTGGTCAAACAACATCTAATATCGTGAGATATCCACGGAAATAAATTCATATAGAAGAAGGATCTATTCCTAGTCGAATGCCCTTTCGAAAATATGATTTCCTATTATTTGACCGCCCCAGGGGCCTTGAGAGTGAAAGGAGGTCACAGTGTGATAAATGAAAAATACCAATGCAAAGTTTCACGCAAATCTGTACGTAAACATTAATTGCTCCAACCACCTTAATTGCTTCAAATTTTTAATCAAAGAGAAGGATATATGTGAAAATCAAGTAATTATTTCCTATTCCTTATTGGGCACCGTTTTTGGAGCATTTATAATGTAGTACTCCGTCCGTCGGGTGGGACGTTAAAATAAAAAACGCAAAAATCGGAATTAAAGAAATTCTATTTGCACCAATCGGCGCCATAAAGAAGGAGCAGTGCAGGAAAAAATTACTCGTTAAGTTGGTACTAACCATATCGGAATGAAAACAACGCAGACCTCGCTGGTAGTTAAACCATTTTCAAAGGATCAATGCTCTCGAATGGGGAAGGATACGGAAACCAAGTATATGCGTCATGAGTTCATCAGTTACCATTGAAATTGCCATTTATAGAGACGGTAGGTTTCATGAAGTCATCGTAACCGTGTTAATTGATAAGGATGTCATACAACTTCCTCGATGAGCCGTGCAGGAAACGCCGTTTTCCCATAGCCAACAGAATTCCCATACCTCCACACCTCCATATCCCCTTTGATAAATCTCTTGTCTTTGATTAATCTATTTGCATGTTCAAAAAAGTATTGACTCTCGTAAGTTTGTTCTTCTGTAAAAACGAATTCAATGCAATTTTATCCATATACTATGTAATTGATGCATTATGTGGCTCCTACGCCCTTAAACCGTGGCGTCAGTCTCACAGACAACTATGCCCTTTGCGTCTTAATCTTTTCCATCTCCCTTTTCTGTACAGACTTTTGCCCTTCAGTAACCTCCTAGTTGTTTCAAAGGAATGTCTCAACCACCATGATTATTGGAAATATTATTTTTTCCAATTTGTGTGTGATTTTCCGGTATGAGATGCTAAAATCAGGGTAAATCCGGTATGAGATGCTAAGATCAGGGATGCTAAGATCAGGGATGTGGGCTTATTCACTCTGAAATGTAAGGCCAGTAGCACTAGAAAAGGAAATAATTTTCACTCTTACTATAGCGTCATTTTTTACTTGAGTTAACATCTATATTTACGATTCGTGAACCAAAGTACAGTAGACCCCCGCTTTACGATGGTAATCCGTTCCATAGGATCGATCGCAATGTGAATTCCATCGTAAAGTGAATCGGTATATTAACGGACAACGGATCGGTTTAACTACATCATCGCCATTGCATTCTGTGATACACAATGCAATATAGGTACGAAATATGCTGGAATGAAATTATTTAAATAAAAAATACTGAATGAATAGCAAAATATGGGTGCGAAAAATCGTCGAAATAGGAAATTTTAAATGGCGTGCGCAATATCACTGCGCTTTGAAATTCCTAGCATACAGATCGTGAAGGTAATCCATCGTAAAGGGAACCCATCGTAAAGCGGGGGTCCACTGTATACTTGACAGAAGTATTAGTCAAGGCTGCAATAAATAAGATTTTGAGACTGAAGGTATGTTTTAAAAGGAGCGACTTTAGCGATCATCGCTCAGCGATTATCGCTCAGCGTTCATCGCTCCACGATCATCGCTGTTAATTTGGTGTTGCCAACCGTTGTTAAACCGTTGCCTAGGTGTTTTCCTACATGCGACTGCGATTATTTTCTGAGCTCACAAGTTTAGTAGTCTCCGCTTCTCGAGTTGTGTGTGCATTAACAGTGACTAGCATGATGTGAAAAATGAGTATTCTGCTATTTTTAATGAGTGAGGAAGAATACGACAATAGCGTTGCAAAGCAAGTCTTTCTTTCTAAGAGAAAACCTGAAGATCGGATATACATGGTGTCACAAAAAAGGTGCACGGGCTATACATTTTTGGATTCTACACCTGAAATGGGACAAAAATGTTGAATAAGTTTTTTTTTATTCCGATTCGTTTAGCGTCAGTCTGAATGTGTATTGTAAAAAAATCATAGCTTAAGTACGGCTTAACATTTTGCTTAAAAATGCCAGAGAATATTCTTCTCAAGAGATATGCATCGGATATGCATCTCATGTACGGCCTAGCATACTGAAACCGTGCTGAAATTCGACGCTTGTATTCTGAAATACTTCCCAAAAAGACCTTTTAAAATCAGTCGTAGGTTGCTAGACTACAGACTACTGGTATTTTTATGAAGATTATTAAACTCATAATAATCTTACAAATTAAAAACCTAAGTAAAACGCAATAAAATGAAAAATAAACGTTTTAACTTAGGACGTGATTTGTTAACAATACGTTCTGATTGGAAAAAAACTGTGTTATTCAGTCAAATCTCAACCGATCTTAACAATTTTGACACGGTTAGAATCACAATTTAATTTAGAATCATTTTTGGCCCCACTAGGTTTTCGAAACGTGTACAGGTTTTTAACAATTTGCCATTAAACATTTGGAACGGCCGCCATTTTGAAACGGAAAAGCATATAAATCTCAGTCAAATCTTAACCGATCTTAGAATGTTTTTCTGTGAGAGATTCTTTTGCAGACTAATTTATAGGAGAGGGCAGTTAGGGGTGGTAAAACCATAAATAAACAGAACAAAGAAGAATAAATGGCCTCCAATTTTTTATTGATTTAGTTAAAATATGAATGTATTACGTTTGACAAATTCATGAGGTAATTTGAGAAATTAATTTGACCCATACAAATACCTCAGGTCGGTGGCAAGGCGTAAAGGTAAATTGCAAACCTTTCAAGCCACGTGAGAAATTGTGTCATTTGGTATGTACATAAAGCACTAAAAAAGACTGAATACCATTTTTGTTGTTGTTTTTATGTAGAGTAAAAATTTGAAAATGTATTTCCATCAATAGCGAATAATCATACATGAAAATTCTCATTTATATTATGCCATCAAAACTTAGGTAACGAATGAATGAAAAGAGTAACTTTGTTTTCCTCACTGGTTTTATTTAAACTGCTCAGGTTTGTTTTAAACGGCCCAGGTTTCTTCGCGTCACGATATCTTTAGGTAAAATATATTAAATTGAAAGGGCTTGTATAGTATGGAAATGAGAGGGGAATAAGTAGTAGTTGGGGTATACTGTAGATGTCGCGACGCGACAAAATCCTGGTCGTAACTAATGAAACCAATTCCTATGAGTGAATTTCACTAAACGAAGCCTGAAACCGTTGAACTTATTAGGTAGGTAACGTGTTTTCCATGGAGTTACCTATGGTTACTTCCAATAAAAGCAATATGGTGCTGAAATTGTGTAAAGCTACCCTTGTTTACTGTTTATGGGGATGGAACAAAACTCTGACCTGAAACTAATGCATTTCCCTGCCAGTCTCGAGTTTGCAATTCAATGAACATGGTATTTGCATTCGCAATGACGATGCATGAACTACTTCGAATAATGAAAACTTTTATTCACACTCGTGCCAGAAGAAACACAGAGCAGCGACATCTAATACGATAGAAAATGAAAACTTTGTTGCCATCCTGCTAAGAAGCCAATGCCATTCAAAAAAGCAATCCATGAATTATTTGGAGGTATATCTTTACAGAACTTCTCAAATCCTCATAAAGGTGACAGGAGTATGCTAAAATGAATAAAATATTTGACCATGGAACACCAGCATGAATTCATAAATTACACAATGTGGGCATTAATCACATTTGTAACATACTTAAAAGATAAAAAGGTACAAAGGAACTTCATTTATCAATAGAAAAATTGATAATATGGTTACAGAGTAATTATAAATCATAAAATTGATAGAAAATTATGGATTGTGATTGAACTATCATGGTCTTCTTACATATTCAACGACCTCTATCCAAATATTGTCTTTCGCGCGTATGCCCCGATATAGAGGTTGGTGCATTTGAGTAGCGATAATCGCTGTGCGATCATCACTACAGTCGCTCCTAGGAAAACGTACCTTAAAACTCAAGTCAAAGATTGCAGAAGACTTTTTGGTTGTGATACGTATAAGTATGAAATGAAACAAATATTATAGGAAAGAAAAAATAATGTATCAAATGGATGCACTCTGAGAGACCGACATCACAGTTAACGTAACTTTTTTACACCTCGTTGAAGGTAAAGGTATACATTTTGTGGGGCTATCGAAAACTGTCTTGGCGTCTTGATATGTTGTTGTTGTATTCTATATTGGTGCGTGAAAAGAATAGCATATTTCTGCCTAAACATGCAGACAGTAAACATTTCTATTGTCACTACTAGTGGTATTCCTAGCAGTATCTGCTCTATAGATAACTTGAAGGGTTAAAATTATTTCCTTCATGTCTACCTGAAAATCGCATATTTTCATATTGCTGTTTAATCAACATCACGCCAAAGCTTTGATGATACCCATAAATACACGCAAAACGATGGGATTAGAGTGAAGTGTATTTAATTTCATTCTCTACTGACATATCGATGGAGTTCATAAGAGTATGGTGATGTATCGCGAGGGATTTAAGCATTATGTTTGAATAAAAAGATTCGTAATCTTCTAAAAATAAGAGGAAATGATAACTTTTAACTTCCCTCTTTTTTAATCTCTTTGTTTATTTGCTCCCCTCTTCCCTGCATAAAAATTGTTTATGCTGTGGTGTCAGGTAATGAAATCACAAGAAATGTGTTGCTTCCTACATGGTGGTCCATTTTATTCTCTATTAAGCAGCCTAGCAATTGCTATTCGCAGTCTAATGGCATCTTGTTATTAACACGCTTTTATTAGCTTCACCTGTATGTTTGTTTGTAACCGACTCCTTTGGACTCGATTTAGACCCACTTTGAACGTTCAGATTTCCTTTAAACTTTGTAGACACATCAAGGACCGATGACAATACAATAATTTGATAAGATTTTCTCAATATTCTAATCAGGATCGCCAGGATTAATAATTTTCTTCAATTGAACAGATCCTTTGCGTGAGAATTAGAGGGATAGAGTAAGCGTCATCATTGTGGTGCTCGGATGGTGCAGTGGTTAGCGTCATCAACTCTTACCGAGGGGGGCCGGAGTTCGCGGCTCAACGGACGTTTTTAGTTGGCTTTAATTTGATCGTTTAACGGCTAGTTATAATCGGCTCAGACGAAAGAAGAATTTTTTATAAAATAATAAATAAAAAAATTAATATTATCGTGAAAAAAGCGTGGGGTGCTCTATATATCAATTCTTGAAAATATTCAATCGGTACGATAAGTAGAAAAATTGTACCAAAAATATGGCTCAAAGCATAATCTTTTCCCGCATTTTCCATTCAGTAATTTGAGTAAACAATTACAAAAGGCGCATCAAACTAACTAAGCAACGGAGCACCCCACGCTTTTTTCACGATAATATTAATATTTTTCATTTATTTTTTTACTTCTATAAAGAATTATTTTTCACTTTATAGTTTGAGTTATCATTAAAGCGTGTTTTTCAGTTTTTTTTAACTATATTTATTTTTAAAGTTTTTTTGCTACTGCAGTAAGTGTCACACAGTTGATGAAAAGATTAGGTTAGGAACCGTTAGACGTTCGTTGGCTACACGCTAGGCTTAGAATATTTGAAAAATTCAGGTCAGGCATGTTTCAGTACGACCCGGAGAACTAATTTTCATCCCCGCGCTATGCTTCTAGAACTTTTATAAGTGACAAAATAAGAAAGATTCAATGCCGAGTTGATGCAGTTGAAGTGCAAAAATTCCTTCTATACTCAATCAATTAGTTTTTATAACAAAAACAGCATGACACTATCTTAAGCATCCTTTAATCCATTTATAGTTTCGTTAACACCTGAATAACCGTGTAGTTAAATTTTCTGTTGGGAATATGTACAGGGCTCTTGACGCCTCACTCCCTCTACTTAAACACAGCTACTCATTTGAACCGTGGGGAGAGAGGGAGGACACTGGTCACTCAACTCCGTTTCAATTAGAAGAGCAAATCTCCATGGAGTTCATGCAGCCTCGCCTCCGGGCCGGAAACGACGCTGACCCCATGCCCACCTCCCCTATACTCGTTGGCCTTTCGTCCTTCCGATGCAAACGCTACTTCCGGTCCCCTCACCACACCTCTCCTTTCTCCTCTATGTCCCCCACATGCCGGGGCAATATCATCATCTAATACATGTATGCACCAGCTCTCACTCAAGGGCGTTACATCACTCCACATGCGAATCTAATCGGACCTTTAAGAATAATAATACAAGAAACTTTGACGTGGCGTGGCCGCGAAGTTTCTTGTATTTTTTTCGTCAGTTCCCAGCTTTCTGGCTGTCTCCTGAGAGTTTGTTGTGCTCTAATCCCTATCCGTGGGTTGCTGGTTCAATTCCCAGTGATGGAAAATAATTAGCATAAATTCGAGAAATATTGTAATGGAAAAAATCATCCAATTTTCAGTAACGAGACGAGGGTTCACTATTTGCTACCCAAAATACCCGGTCCCACTGTCGTGAGACAATACAAGAATATTGGCCCGTTATTAACTTCCACAACTTCCAGCGAGAGTAAAATTCACAGAATCAGCCAGAGTAGAAATATAAAGAGAAATATATTTATTAAATTACTCTGGATACAAAGCCCTTTAAGAAACAATGAAACAATGCATTTCCTTCGATGGTGTACTTAGAATATGTATTACTTCTTAGAGCGTTAATAAAATTGAAAAAAATTGCAATAGAGAACAAATTGCATAAAAAATGAAAAAAAAGCATGCATAGGAATATGGAACTAATATTGATACATGAAATTATAAAATCTATCCTTATCAGATGTTCTGGAGAGTGTTTAAATTTTACAGGTGGTGATGAGTTCCAAAAGAATGTAGATTGGACTACAAAAGAGTTGTTGAAACTTGTAATGCGATGAGCAGGGTAGTATAACAATGATGCGTTACTCCTTGTATTTATGTATACAGGCAAAGGTAATATCCTAAAGCATCAAACAAATACAAAGGTTCTTTAAATTGAAACAGCTGATATAGGAAGTTACCCGAAAGGTATCTGCGTTCATCTTTATTAATTTTATTTTATTTATTTTAAAGAAAGATAACCACATACAGCAGGGTGCATTTTATAGTGGCCAGGTAACAATACATACATTTGAGGACATATACAAGCAAATTGACCAGCAGAAACAACAATAAAATTTAAGAATTAGGTGACAGATACGAAAGAGAACGTCTTATAAAGGATTTAATTAGAAGTGCAAAGGGATCAATGTGTGGAGGGAGGGAGTTCATTAGAGAGGAGAGGCGAAACAAAGGAGAACGTGTAGTAAACAAAAGTCTAGGAATGGGAATATGGAGTAAAGGATGAGAACGGGTGAGGAGGGATGGAACTTAGAAATTGATTAAGATTCAGGGCAGTCGATGGTGGAATTTAGTATATTATAAATAAGTTTTAAGTCTATGGGTGGTGAGTTTAGGGATGGAGAGAGAGGAGAGAATAGCATCAGTGGACATGTTACGAAAATGTGGTGATCTATTTTAAACTATTTTAGTGAAGAAATTGCAGACACAGTCCAGGGAGGAGAGATTTGTTTGTGGAGAGAAAGACCATATGGGACAGGAATAGGTAAGAATTGGAAGAATGATAGAAGAAAAGAAAATTCGAAGTGCTCGGGGTCATTGATTTCAGTGAAACGATAGAGGAGGCCTAAGAAGGACATTGCTTTAGACTTGATGGATTGTATGTGTGGGAAAAAATTTAATTTACTGTCTGTGAGAATACCTAGGTCCTTAGATGTTGAGACACGTTTGAGAGAGTGATTAGAAACAGTGTAATTAAATTGATGGGTGACCTTCTTTAGGGAAATAGACATCACACTACATTTCTCCGGGTTTAATTTAATCTTCCAATCATCACACCAATTTTATGTCTGACGTAAGGCATCCTGTACTTCATGACAATTGGAGAGTTTTTTAATGTTCTTGAAAAGTTTATAGTCATCTGTATAAAGTAGGGTTTGAGCTTGTGAAGGAGGTAGTAGTGAGGCAAGATCATCAATGTATAAATTAAAAAGGTAAGGTCCATGGACACTGCCTTGATGAACCCCAGATGTCAGTAGAGACCAAGGAGAAGAAAAACCAGAAAGAATAACCCTTTGAGTGTGGTTGCTGAGGAAACTAGAAAGGAGATTTTTTAAATTTCCAGAAATATTAAATCGTTCACTGAGTTTGTGTACGAGGAGGCTATGAATGATGGAGTCAAAAGCTTTGTAAAAAACTAGGAAAATGGTATCTACCTGTGTTTTATTAATAATTGAATTTACGGCATTATGTTGAAAAACAGCTAGGTTAGTCATGCATGAACGAAACGCATGCATGCCCCGGAAGGAAACCATGTTGACATTCAGAGAGATGAGGAGATGTGAAGTATTGTCGATTGAGGATTATTCTCTCACAAACAAAAGATAGAAATGAGAGTAAAGACATGGGTCGATAGTTTGATGCTACATTTTTTTGGCCGGATTTATGGATGGGGATGATATTAGCAGTTTTCCATGGAGATGGAAAAATACCAAGGGAAAAACAGCGATTTTTAAAGTAAACTTAAAGGTATTGAGAGGGATTCAGCACAATTGCGAACAAATATCGGGCTCGGGCCATCAGGGTCTGCGAAACGTTGAAGGGGAATTTTACGTAGATATTTAAAAACTTCAAGAGGGTCGGTTTGGATTTCAGAAAGGCAGTTATTAGTAATGGGTGTGAGAAAGTAATCTTGGGTGAGGGGTGGGCTGGAGAGGGGCGTCATACATTCAGAGAAGAATTTGAGAAAGAGGTTCGTACTTTTTTCTCCAACAGCATTATAATTACCATAAGAAACCATTTCTGGGACTCTGGGTTTACTACGGCGATGATTTACAAAAGACCAAAATTTTCTTGGATTGGTAGTAATGGTTGAGGAGACGCTCTGGGTGAACTCAATGTAATCACGATGAATGAGCAACTTTGAGTAGCGACGCGGATCTTTGAATGAGCGAAGGGTATGCTCGTTTGGACAGGATTGATAAAGGTACCACGCGCAGTTTTTATTTCTAAGGATGCACAAAGTCAATTAGTATACATTGTAATAATACATACTATTTGACTTTACGCTTTAATAGTATATATTGTAAAATAGTCCTATATTGAGAAATATGGTCTTCACGGCGCAAAGAAAATACAAATATAATGCAAAAAGTTTGCTGTCAATGCAATTTAAAGTTCAATGCATCATTCTAATCCCTATAGATTAGGGAGCAGTAATTTAAATGGGATAGATTAGTGTAGGAATTAAAGATTTTTAATATCAATTGGAAAAACATTTTTTTATTTTTATTTGGTATAATATCGTATTATTATTATTAGAAACGTGATATACCTGCTCATGACATGCTAAATTGGTGTTCAAAAGTAAACCTAGGTTACGGCTATTCTCGGAATAAGGAATAGGGGTACTATCGCTGATGAAACGAAGCTTGTTTTCAAGATCATATGTATTAAAAAATCGTGGGTTACCAATGATGATTGCCTTCGTTTTAGAAATATTCAACAATAGAGTATTTTTTCATAGATTTTCGCAGTTCATTACAATTATGGTTAATTTAATTTGGATTTCTGCGATATAATTATACATTTTTAACAACAGTTTCGCCGTGCCATTCTGCCTACTTCAAAACTCATGTATTTATTAATCATGCTACATTATAACCGCCTAGGTTTGTTTATTTATTTTTCATTGTTGATTTAGAATGCCTGACGAAGCCGGGTTAATACCACGGCGAAACTGTTGCTAAAAACGTATAATTATATCGCAGAAATCCCAAAGAAACTAACCAAAATAGAGTATTTTTGTTTGCTCAGTCAACAATGGCAGCAGAATGCAAGTTAATATTCATGATCGTATCAGCTAAGAGTTCAAAGGAGTTCAGATAGGAATTCATGGAGGTGAAATTAAAATATATTGGAAAATCATCAGTGTAGGGCAATTTGACTTTTTTGAGGAAGATCAAGAAAATAAATGGAGAACAACAAGGGCCCTAGGACTGACCCCTTAGGAACACCACAGGTAGTGAAAACCTATGATGAGAAATTGCGGTGGAAGCTCATCAACAACTTTAGCGTGTTGTGTCTTGAGTGGACGCTCGAACTTAACTCTAAAAAACTACTATGAAGTACACTTCTTACGAAAGAAAATCATACCAACTCTAGAACTCTAAAGTGCTGAGAGTTAATAAAAAACGTGTCAGATGGAATCAATTTCCTGGGAATTACGGTAACTTCAGAAATAGCGCAGGGAAACACATATGAGACAATAAATGATTTGGTTCTTTCTCGGCGAATTATATTAATAAATAATTCTCGGGTTTCCAGCCGAGTAAGGTTTTGGTTTGCTAACGTTTCAATGGAATACTCCTCCATCGTCCTCAGAGCAATAAAGCTTGCAGGGCCTTTCGCGCGCGCTTATATAGCCGTCTCATCCGGGGGGCATTGTTGTCTCCTGTTTTCCGTTATTTTTTTGAATTAACGGTTTCCATTCTCTGCTAAGGATGTACCCAGAGTCTCGATTTAATGTTTTTTCTTCCAGCCTGATTTCAACGGCCTCTTTAAGGAGACGATCCCAATATCCATTAGCTTTGGAGACCAAGCGAGGAGTATTCCATTGAAACGTTAGCAAACCAAAACCTTACTCGGCTGGAAACCCGAGAATTATTTATTAACATATGAGACATTTTCCCATCCCCCGCGCGGCACAGCTAATGACGATCAGTTGCCGAGATAGAGAATCATATTTTCAAATACACACACAATGAACCAAATCTCCACCAATGTAGTGTCTATCCGCGTCATTCCTAGCTATAATACTCTAGGAATACTCAGTTGCGACGCTGCATTGAAGAAACCGGGATTTATCAAGCGAATATTTGGATGAAAATGTTAATAAGAGATGCTACTTCGCTCTGGCTAGGCCTTGCCTCTAAAATGCCGTGGGCGATTTTGATCCAGTGCAGAAATATTTGATTCTCTAACTTAAAAAACTGCTAAGGAAAACCGCACGCTTCTTTAAAAAAATACTACGAGCGATAATTGAACGTGATACAGTTGATAAAAGAGCTAGGTCCGAAGCCGCAAATGTCACTTTTCCCTGTCCGTCCAACCTCCTTGGACCAGTTCTCATTTTACCATTTCCACCGCTATCTTATCTTTCCATATTTTCCTTGGTCTTCGCCGCGTATTTCTTTCTATTGGAGTTTACATCCAGATCTTAAGACGTATTCTTTCTGCTGACATCCCCCTTAAGTGCATATACCATCTTTTTGGCTTTCCTAAAATCGTGTCAAAAATGGTTTTTTGTTACGATCACTTTTTCTCGTGTGTTTTCATTTCTCACGTGGTCTAATGGCGTTCATTCACAGCATCTCCTCGCAACCACTGAAATGCAACCACATTACCACTGAATTGACCTCCAATAGGTCATTTTAGTGGAGAGATGTTTTTAAGACACGTTTTTGTCTATTGTCCATACCTCTTACCCATATCATAGAGTAAATAAGGATATCATTACCTACTCTATGCCCATATGCAATAGTTTGATAATATTTGAACAGTATTTTTCTTTTTCATGTTTTTAAATATTTGTTCCACAGGAATGGATGCATCATTTTAATCATATTTTTTCCTTTATTCGCATTCTTCATTGTCTCAGTTATATTTCCCATCTGAGCTTATAGTAATTCCAATGTAATGTTAATGATTGAGATTTCTTAATTTTTCACTTTAGAATTCAGTGTCTTGCCCAATACCTCCAAATACCATGTATTACGTCTTCTCGGTTTTACCCCTTTCCCCCTTTTATTATATTCTTCAATCAGCGTGCATATCGTATCGTATCAACGTGTCATATCTTGCTGGTCTGCTGCAATTAAGATTTGGTCATGCACAAAAAGGATGGATTATATAAGACTATTCCCTACCCATACTCCTATGGGACTGCAATTCTTTATTCAGTGTTTTAAGGTTGCATGCAGGTAACTTTTGAACAGAGTTGGCAGGTATATTTTAAACCCCAGAAACTCTGTTTGGAATAGTTACTAGGGGAATATAGGTCAGGCGAGTATCTGTGTGACACGGAAAATATTATTTTAACCCTAAACGATATAGATATCTGATAGAAGCGACCAAATAGATAGATACACTGCCGAAATAATAGGTACAAATATTCCTTCTTTCCTCATACCCTTAGTGACCATGACAAAACGTGAGCGTGGCACCATAACATTCCGTTAACATACAATTCCCTTTCGTCTTTTCCCTTTTCCTGTTTCCATCTTCTTGCACTTGTGAATTCTGATTTCCAAACCCAGCGGAGCACTCGCCCCTGCAGCTACTTGCGTGAGTAGTAGTCTAGATGCAGATGTGTCTATTCCTTGTTTTATGCATTATACAAATGCATTTTGGAAATAATACGAGTGCCCTACGTGTGAAACTAAATCTAATATCTTTTACGTCTTCTCCGGTTTCCTACCCGGTGTCTCCAATGGTTAAGCCACATTGTGTACACGGCGTTCCGAAGGCGAAGCGCCGTATGCGAAACTTGAAAAAAACGCGCGGCTATCTTCTGTATCTGTTGGGTTGGTGAATTACGACTTCCTGAGCTGGGGTCCAAGTGTTCGCGGCGTGCTCTAGCTGATGCTCAAGATAGTTTGAGTGAGTTTTTCCTCAAGTCTACACGGTGTCATAGGCCGATGCCACAAACCTTTTACGCAGACGGGTTCCTTGTCTCCCCAAATTCGGAGTCGGGTGTTGAAAAGAAGTTCACGCAAACGGATTCGCAGGCGTGCAAAGTTTATCTGCTCCGAAAGTTAGCAAACGACAGAGTTTTTTTAGAACGTTTTAGCGAGATTTTTCTCCCATTGTATTATAGATTACATTTAAATGTTTTTTATTTTTGCAGTTGTCAGAAGCATACGGAGTCACCCCCAAGGCGAAATCGAGGGATCCGGGTTTGAATCCCGGTCAAGGTGAATGATTATTCCTCTGTGGAATATCACACTTATAGTAATATTTATAGCACAAAAAATTCCCTTTTATAATTATTTTTCTCAGTAATTTATGGAAAGTGGCTTTATATTGGAAAAAGTACTGTGCAAGTTTCTGGCAGACAACGACTTTCGACGTTAATTGCCAGTGTAAGCAGCTCAGCAAGTCAGCTTGAAGAACTTTTAATAGAATCGGCATGTCGCTTGCAGAAGCGTATCGTTGCCAGTGTAAACAGCAACCAATTTGGTTAGAAAAAGTTTCAACTTCGTATTATGCCTGCGATTGTAGTAAAACAGCGCTACACTAGCATAAGTTTCAATTTACAATTTTTCTGTAACACATGAAATATTTTTCTTCTGAGTAAAATCCTCCAAAACTCTTGCGGAAGAAACTTGCGGAAATAGCTCGCCAGTGTAAAGAGACCCTAAGAAGAACAAAGATGTGAGAGTGTTTTATAAACTCACGTATTCCATGGAAGTCAACTTCTACGTGTAGAGCCCCCCTTTTAAGGTCACCCTCCCCATCAATTGCAGTTGGAATGACACCTAGGCCTCAGTACCTGCGCAGAAAGAATTTATTCGCGAAGTAGATAAAAAAAGGAAAGCCGCACGATTTGTTAAACAAATGCTATGATCAGAAACTATTACACAACTGATGGAAGGACTAGGTTAGGAGCCGCTAAAAACTCGAAGACCCCACAGAAGGGCTTCGATCACTTGAAAAATCCCGATTAGGGGAGTTTCATTACGAATCATAGGATATTTTTATGACCCCGCGCTATATCTCTAGAACTGATATAAGTGATAAAAAAGAGAGATAGGTACCCCGCCGAACAGGTAGATACAAAAATTACTTATTTCCACGCTCCATTAGCGATTATAATAAAACAGCGTTACACAAGCATAAGATATTACATCATTAACGTCCAATTCACCTCAATCATCAACCCCCTCCTTTTTCCTATTCCCTCCCCTTTTATGGCTGACGTACCAACACCCCCTGCCACACGCCTCTGCGGCGGTTCACATGGTGGTATGTTTATAAAGATGAACACCGCCACTACCTTCGACTCTTCTCAATTTACCCGATGATCGCAGCCTTTTCGCACGTGTTATAGATGATGGTAATATCTGGTTTTAGCTTTACAGTTGGTGCTTTTATTACCGCGAAGGCACATGTCCACACGTGAACAACTCAACTCTATCTCTCGTGTATCGTAGTGACATCGCTTAAATATACAGAAGGTGGTGACGTCATATCATCTTTTGACGGCGCCTCTTCAGGCAACACCTTCAGTCCATGCCGCTAGACCGGGTCGTCTTGGCCACCATTGGACAATGAAGGCGAATGGATTCTCCATCTAGCACGCGCACACATCAAACTTCACCAACCTTTTACGCCGACTCCACGTCATTCCCCTCCTCTCTAGTTCCACCACCTCCCCCTCTTCCTTACCCAGCCATAACCTCACTGACTGAACGTGCTGGGAAGCTATCGCATCAAATGCCAGACTCGCTCGAAGTTTGGGTCGGGATCACATAAGTTCTTCGTGGACAGTAGAATCTTCTTCCACCGCGGGCAAAGCGATTTCCAAAATATTTTATCATGTGAATCGAACCTTGTTCTATTTATATCTCTATCAAAAACCTGCTATGCTTTTTGACTGTCATTCGTCCTCTCGACATGGCCAAGCATACGAAGGATGTTCCTTTCATACATAACCATTACTGGATCATCCATTCCCCATTCTTTCATCACCCTCTCATTCCTGACGCTATTCCTCCTAATTTTATCGCTAAAAGATTTCAGGTATCACATTCCCACACTGTTTAGCCTACCCTTATGTTTATCCTGACAATTTAAGGTTTCCGTTAAAAAAACGGGGAAGGAAAGGAAACGTTTGATAAATATTGGCGTATTGATGTTCGGTAATGTTAAAATTAGTTTAAAAAATGTAAAATCTTCTCCTGCGCCAGTATAAAAACGAGCTGAAGTTCTCCAGCTCTTGAAGTTTTTTTTTCAATTCAAAAAAATAATATATCAGCATATTGCGTTCCCGTAAATACTCTTGAGAAATGAAAAATGGAAACTTCGATGTCTTCATTATCGAGCATTAATGGGTAATTACAAATGCTTTTTCTATTTCTTCCCTAAGGTGCGTATTAAATATTTACTAGTGTTCATCACTTGCAAATGATTTATCTCAGTCGAAACAATTGGAAGAAAACATATGCTCTTTTTGGAGAAGATGAATTTGTCAACATGATTATGGAAAAATTTTTTAAATTATTTTTGAAAAGAATTTCTTATATACTACTCCCAATCATGAATATTTAAAATTAACTAGTGTCCATCTCAGGAAAATAATGCATTGCCATCGTAAATATTCGGACTAAAGTAGCTTCTTAACTCATTCATGCCCATAACTATTTTTCTGAACTTTCTGTTAAAAGTCACATAAAATCCTGAGTGAGATATAATAATGACCCTTTCATCACATATGACATATTAATTTTTCGATCTACCTACTCATTTTCGAAAAAAGGATGGTATCATCCTGCATGGAAGTAATATTGGGCAGAAGTCCGGGCATAGTCGCACTATCGTATGACTATAGTCATATAATATTTACAGAAGTACATTTTTAAGGTGCTGGAAAAATCCCCTTCTTTGACCGAGATCTGAACTCGGAACCCTCGGATATCTCGCCGATAGCTTTAGCCAGTTGATTTCACAGGTAAGAAGGATCCCACTGTAGAATACCAGGTTAAAACTCGGCGCGCTTTTGAGGGATCCGAGTTTAAGTCCCGGTCAAGGCGATTCATTTTTCCTCTGTGAAATTATAAATTTATGTGCACTTGCGGGTGACTCCGTAAATGCAATTCCGTTGCTAGTCTCGGCATACAAAACATTTGTGTTTCACATACTTTTTAACGTTTAATCATGCTTTTGTGATCCTTGTTGATGTGTAGGTAGGTACACTATGTGACTATTTATACTTTATTTTACTTGATTGACTACAAAAATGAAGCACAAAGAATTGATGATACGGCAAATAATTTGTTGTCAATTCACTAACTGTGTTTAATCTTCATGTAGAACTCAAATGAGCAATATATGGTTGACTATGTACTCGGTAGGGGGATTGGAGTTAGGAAATAGAAAACTGCTATTTAGGCATAAATGAATTAACAGTGGAAAATTGTAGAATCTCCGATCTGACATCTTTACGTGCACATAATACACTGAAAGCCACCTCAAGAGTGTTTGTCAGGGGGTGAGTTATGAACAACATGCACTCGCTATGTCCCACTGAAGTGGATAATAATGAAACTACGACTTTTGATGCACTCGCAAAAACCTGCAGAAATAACTGTGAATATATAACATTTCACCAGCATACACTAAACTAAAAGTATGCTACCATTTTTAAGGAGACTATTTTTATTTGTGTATTTTACAACGACACAAGTGCACATATATACAAGAGTTATATTGGAAAAATGCGAGACGAGTTGTAATTAGCAGATTAAGAATCAAGAATTAATGAGAAAATCAGCTAATTAGCTACACTACCCAGATACAAACTTGGTTGAAACTCTCAATGGGATATTTTATGGTCAAATTTGGTTCGTAGGGAAAATTAAATTTACAACCTGTCCGCTTTGCAGTCAATTTCCGTAATTAACACCTAGAGTGTCATTTACATAGATAGAGGGAGATATTTATCGCTCAAGTGCTCGTAGGAAATATAGAAACGAATTAAAACGTATTTGATTCTTATAGCTTCATAGGAATCATTTCGGGTAGCATTTCCTGACATAAGTGCTAAAAGGAGTACCATAAATTTATAGGGTAAAAAAATTTGAAAGGTATACATTTATGAAAAATTGAACTAACAAGCCATTTTCAAGATTTTTGCAGCAAATAAATTCAAAAATATTGAAGACAAATATAACTGTTTTGCCTAAAATAATTCCACACCTTCATAAGAAAGCAGCCATACCTTAACTTTTTATTAATACTGTGAACATATTTTCATAACCTTTCTGAGCGGGTAGTAATTTGTTGAACAATTCAGGGTCAAGGTGTAGAAAAATTTGTTAAACTACAGGTATCCTTGATGTAATCTTTCCTTGCTTTTATCTAGCTACATAATATTGTGCCATGATCTCCTCCTATCATATAATCTCCAGTCTCCTGCGCTATGGATGGCGAAATTTTCCTCATCTTGCTAAATTTCCTTCGAGGATATCCCACGGTTAGTGATAACTTGCCGACCAACCTACCTGCCTCCCGTTCAGAGGCTTCCTTCATCACGTCATCCCTTGTAGCTTCGTCCCTCCTCCTACCCACCCCACGTGACATTTCCTCCACATCCCTTCCAGAGTCCCCTCCCCCTTCGTTTGCGGCACGTAACTGCATCCCGGAGTCTCCAGCCGCACTGGGTGTCCACACACGGGCAAGCACGCGTTTACGGGTCTTGCCTTAGCGCACGCGCCCGCAACGACCCCTTATCCCAAGGCGCTAATCACTCCTCCCCGTAATTCCAATTGGTTACGTGGCGATGTATTGACTCCCGCGTTGCAGGTCATCCTATCCGTTGTTGGTTTGAGTCCGTGGGTATCACCTCTGAGGCCGAAGCAGGGATACAGTGATATCCTTCAGGCACAGAGTGCATGGCTTGCTTGTGGCCAAAAGTGACAATAGGTATAATTTGTTTTTACACAACCTAACACGTTCTTAACCAGTTCCACTCCGGCCAGTCAATAGCTGAGTAGTGTTATACTGTGAGAGAAAATAACTTAATAAAGAGAAAAGGATTCCCAGTATGAATTTTCAACGTGAGCACAATATCTCATTTTGATGTTTTCGAGTCTTAATAATTAAGGACTCCAACTCAAGTTTAGCGAAGGGAAAAGAGCTTGTTGTTTGGATAGGTTCCTTAATATGGGCTGATGATATAGTTTGGCATTATATCATTCTCGGGAACATGGCATAAGCAAAAAAAATAATTCTTCACCAACATAAATTACCAGGTTTTCCAATTGAAAATAGTGTGATACTCTAATGGTATCCTTTGGTGAGGAAAGCTCCTCACCTTCGTTCTCATTTTAAATTCTAAATGAAAAGTATAACGGTGGGATAACTTAGTAAAACGGTAACTTAGTAACGGAAATAAAAGTTGTTCGTGAAACTGTTGATTTTATAACTGTGCTTGCCCTCAATTTGACTCTTAAACAGAACTCGTTTTTTGAAAAGTTTTGTGCATAAAGCGGGTTATACAACTGATTTTAAAAAGCTTTTTAATAATTTTATCATGTGCATCTGACATCCACCTACAATTCTAACAGCATGACGTCGGATACTTAACCTATCATATTCCTTTTAATGTGAAATTGTAGCACAGAAGCCAGTTTGCCCAAGCCATATGGAAACTCCCTGTACACTTGTGGAGAAGCTTTGGGAAATGTGAAGTTATTGAAGCATCATATCGTTCATTTAATATTAAGCCTTTAATGGGATAGTTTTTATCCCTTCGTCGTTTCCAGCATTGTCGGATGTGGCGCTTTGACAACAGTAAAAATATAGGGAGAAGCTGAAAATGTCTTCTATATTGTTGTTTCATTCAATTCTTGTAACAAAAAATGACATTTTTATATTCTCCTGAAAATTACGTGCAGATAACATGAATACGTTAAATAATCTTAGAAAGTTAATTTTTATTTTTAGAGAAAAGCGATTATGCTCGATAAACTTCCCCATTTCAAACCCGGAAATGAAACTAGTAGATCGCTCAACAGATATCTTAATTAAAAAATAATATTACATATTATTTTACTGATGAGCACTCGTTAACCGAAAATACGCCATAATATAGATTCAAGGCTTCGGATACGGTGACGCCGAAAACGTCAGAGGACATTGCTTTGTTTATAGTGCGCTAATTGATGTTTTTTCCTTCTGTAGTTCAATTTTTAGTTCGTCCTCCTGCCTTGTCTATCATCTTTACCTACCTTCAGTTATTTAATTGGATGCTGATCTTCAATCGGATTATAAATTTTCGTAAAACGTAGTCATGAATAAATCATACTTGGTGAGCAAGTTCATTTTTGGTACATCATCGAAAATCACGTTACCTCAAGTCCGCTAATCGTCCACTTTTTTGATACTCAATTTAGTCTGTCTGTTATCAAGTTAGATTAGTGTATTTACCGTATTTAAAGAATGAAAATAAGATATCTTGCAGTCTCAATTGATTCCCATTCTTTGGCCCGAAATTCTATTATGAGCTCAGACTTGGTCCGTTGACGAATTTTCCCGAAATGCAGATATAGTCCAATCAATCTATAGAACCTAAAAACCTCAAGGTATTGTGTCTCATCAAAATTGAAACACGTTTTTAATAAATAAATTTTACATGGATAATTCCAATTATTGTTCGTTTAAGGTAGCTTGAGCGAGATTTTTCCCTTGTCAAAATTAAGTATTCAAAATAAATAAAATAAAAAAAAGTAATCAAATTTTATTTTTTGTATAAAGCGACTGTAAGAAGCATGAAGTAAATATTGCAACAATAATGACGCAAACACTTTCTTTTAAATTGCTGAAATTTTCAGTAATTAACTAAGTACACATGTAAATGTGTATTCATTTTATTGATGAAACATGCGATTGTGTAAATATTCGTTCGGAGAGTATTTGATTTATTTTTACAAATATTTCAGAAAGAAGACGAACTACACTCTTATATTTCTGACGCAATATATGCGTTAAATATTCCTATTTTTTTTTAAATAAAGTATCTCTGGAGTGAATACACTTACCGTTTTTGTTGGATAAATGCTGGTATTTTTTGGCAAGTATCTCGAAAAGTAGTTGGATATATTAGATTTATTCCATGAAATGAGATCAAATTCATCGAATGTTATGCAAAGTAATACCTGTAATATCTGTATTCAAAGTAGTAACTCAAACTATCTAAAGAGTGTATGATATTGTTCGTGTATCTTTTAAATGTGCGTTCAAAACTGGCGCTTTTTCAGATCAGGTTTTGACAGATGGCGTTGCTAGCGCCTTCTTGCTCGCGGATGTTTAAATACTCAATGCGATCACATTTTCTCTGTCAAATCCTCCTGGTCAATTGCACGTTACGTATTTCTAAGTATCTTCATTATATTTTGTTGATCGGAACCAAATGTCACTTTATAGGCAAACCCACTCTTTCCTTAATAGATATCTGTTTAACCAGTTCTCTCGAGGTCTTCCACAAGATGTTCGTACTTGTTGTTTTGTGGTCACGTACTTTTTGTCGTAGGGTAGTTATTACCCTCCTCTACCACTGCTCCACACTACCCCACATGGGGTGACTCGACTACAAATGAAGCGCGACATTTCTCGAAAACCACTTAGACCTAGGGATGCTCCCTAGATCGGGAATGAAACTATAGTCAGCAATGGACAACCAACACTGGTTGTGAGAAGCATCAAAAGCCCTGCAGCATCTCTTTAGCCACTTACTTAAGCATCATTTCTATCCTTGTCATTACGTATATCCTCCGAAGCAGCCTCATCCCTTTACAAAATTCATCCTTCCACCGCTATGCTCATGCGCTGCATTTCTTCGCTTTATTTGCTGCCCATCGTATTTATTTCGTTATGCAAACAAATATCCCAAACGCCGACCGTCTATTTTTATCATCTTGTATGAAAGGTCTGGTTCATAACTCATCGCATGGTGACTTAATTTTGTGTTCTCGTTAAGTCCTCATTTACAATGTTTAGATCATTCGATATCATTTTTCCTTATTCCTTCCTTCATATTTGCCATGTATGCCATAGCTAAAAAATTCAGAAGCATTTAAGGTGAGTGAGTCATACATTGAAATGTCAGCGAAGACCTGAAGAATTGTTTAACCCTCGAAGAATTTACATTCAGTATTAGTTAGGAGAGGACAAGTTTGCACATATGCTATAACTGCCTATTTTCCTCATTTTTTATTTTCATTGTCTATGTTTATGTATTATCCACGTTAGTATATTTAAAATGTTAGCAAACCTATTGTACAATATGCCGACATGAATAATATGGCAAGGTAAATAGAGGAGGATAGTTTACGTGTTACTTATCTAAAAACTGATATTCTGCTCGTTTGAACTCTATAGACTTCCACACCCCTTGTCGGATTCGAATAAAATTTGGCAAACATGTTTCTTAGGACGTAGAAGAATTAATTGTATTAGACATGGCTCAAAAGCCACAGAAGCCCATATGTGGGCCCATTTTTAACCAAGTTTACTTCTATAAGAAAAGCAATGAATCCAATGTGTAGGTCTCTGTCTTGTCTTATTTAAATTACTTTTACTCATGATATGGGCTTGAAATTTGTAGTACTTTATTATTAAAATAATTAAATATTCAATTCTTTCATTGGATTTTAGTATACGCTTCGTTATTTCCTAAAATTGACTCCAATACCGTCAATTTTTGCACTTTATAATAATAGAAACATTCATTTACTTAGCGACTAAAGCGGCTGGGAACACACAATGGGAACTACCATGCCCGAGGTACCTACTTATGGTTTAGGTTAATTGGTCAATATAACAGAATTGCCTCGATATTTTAGTTGATAAATGTTTTATTCAAGCCTCTTAATGTGTAGTTGATGAATTTACATAGTATAAACCTTTTGTATGTCACATACGATTATTTTAATGGTATGCAATAACTTTCTTTTCTCCTTCTTCCCGTTAAAATTAAAGTTAAAATTCAACGGGCACCAGCCTCTATCAACACAAATAGCTAATTTAAGAAAAACACATGGATTAATGATTATCCTTTTAATATCGTTTATTTAAGGAACTTAAACAGGAGACTATATTATAAATTAGTTTGAATCAGGTTCCGAAGATGGAATCTCAAATAAAATGACGATGTCAGGCATGTCGAGAGTCAATTACGTTCTTTCGGACGCCGGGAGCAGGCTTTGACTTCTCGTGCAGATTATATCCGTCATTCTGCCTCGCAGCCAGGATTATGATGGGGAAGTTTTTCGCTCGAAGAGGATCGGAATTTGAATGAAAAATAAGCTTTCTGATTCAACAGAGGGTTTGATAGACGTTCGTTTGAGGGTGGCCGTCGCGCAACTTCCGGCATTCTTCATATATAATCCCGAGCTCTCTAAAAATTAAATCCCCAAAACTCTCACAGAAATAAATTGTATAGGATGAAGTCCCCCACGTTCTTTTTCAACGCCAGTTACGTGTTCATCAATGACGACTCGGTCTCAAAATATACCAGCGCTCTGAGCCGTCAAACATTCTGCGCCACCATGTACGCATTTGAACGTGACATATGCTTCAAATCGTGGGCAGGGTAGTTTTTATTCTAAAAATAAGTTTAAATTTCCATATTTTAAAAATATATTTCAGTTTTTGGGCTGAAACTTGATTGGATAGTGTGAGGTATTAGTATGAAATCAAAGTAGTGGTTTTTACGGTGCGAAATGGAAAAATGATTGTACCTATGGCGAAGGTGAATGGCGAAATAATTGAGCAAAGAGATGATTTTGTGTATCTTGGCCGAATGTTTGTGAATGGTGGGAGGATAATTGAAGAGATTAATGGCTTTGCTAGACTGCTGGAAGGAGAGTCGTAGGCTGTATTAGTAATAATTACGCTTATCACTCACTGACTGACTCCGTAACGCTGTAAGATGGAGCCACAGTCATGAAAAAGCCTTTAAGCCCTGTAAACTGCATTGTACTGCAATATCAGTTGGCCGGATAGTGATAAGGTAGTGGGTTGTGTAATGAAAGGTATGGAGTTAAATAGTTACCCTGGTTAAGTAAAAATATTTTTTTCTTTTTTTATAGTTTTTTTACGAAACGTTACGAATGTCGTCTGTGACATCATTCGAAAGGGAGGCATGGAGTTCGATGCCTAGGTGAGGTAAATATTTTAAATTTTTTTTTCATAGTTTTTTTGCTTATATTTTTTGATATTGTGCTTTCTTCGCGGTAACTACCATTTTGAATATTTTCACTCAATTTCTTACTTTCTAAAGTAATAAACTCATTAAATCTGGGGAGCAAAGCGACTTAGACGGAGCCACAAATCAAAGTTTTTGTTATATTGATCATCATTCAACGGGTACCTGCTATCAAGGAATGAATGTTTGCCCAATGGAACCAAAGAAATTGCGGTAATCCTAAGTGTACTCCATCCCACTTCATTTTATGACTTGGAAACTTGGGAATGCCATGATAAACATAAGAGTAAAGCTAAATGCAGAGTGGTTGGGGTATCTTAGATGTATTTGTAGTAGCAGTAGGAAGAATAGCTTTAGGAATGAATCGGTGATGAAAGAATGCGGAATGGATTCTCTGATAATGGACATTTAGGAATGGAGCGTACTTCGTTGGTTTGGCCATGTCAAGAGAATTAATGAGAATCAAAAACCTAAACAGATATGTGATAGACGAGTGAATGGTGTAAGAGAAAAGGGTAGACCGAGCAAGTCTTTCGTGAATGTGATTGAAGTTACTTTTTAGAGAAGGAATATTAAAGGCTCGTTCTCAACAGCTTAACTCGGCGTGACTATGGAATTACTCTCGCTCTGAAGGCAAACCAGTGCGCAAAATTTTCAACCTAGCACAGCACATAACGGCCAATATTGATTTTAGAATCGATTGATGAAGCCTATCGATAGCTTGAGTTTCGAGAGTTGCAGACAGCTCCCCCGCAACAGCTCAGTTGAGGTGTAGCATCAATGTAAAGCAACTACAGAAGTATGAAAATGGAAGGTTTTCCGTAAATATGACGGTTATTTCGCACTAACTAGATCAACTTCTCGGTATCCAACTTCGCTTAAACTTATCCACGGGTGACTTCTCAATAAAACCTAGCTTTCAATATGTCTACTCGAGGAGATATCAACTGTAGCTATCGATTGCTTCCCAACTGTCGATAGCGCAGCAGATAGCTATTGGCTGGAATTATGAGGAAGTTGAGCTGGGCTCAACTCCAAAACTTAGGTTGTCAACTCAGTTTGATTGAGTTGAAGTCGGACTTTGGGAACCTGGAGACTATCTCACTCCCCCATGTGGAAGTAGTGTGTAGGTAATGGACTTTTCTACTGAAAATGGTATTACGTGCGACTGCCACAATGTTTTGCCACCCTTATACATGTCATAATATTATGAGTCTGCTTGGTTGGGAAAACGTCCTCCACCGAAATCGTGAAGGCAAATGAGTATGCATTGAGACAATGAGGATTCTAAACTTTAGGAATCGTTGTGTAAATAGAATACTTTGGCTTGGAAGTAGTTATAGAAGTACATCACCTGCTTGAATAGGTGCATTGAATGCAATCAAGAGTCAGAGAAAACAGAAAGGAAGGCACGGTTCTTCGCAGTTCCTTCCGTAACAAGTTTCCTTCCCGCTGAAACGAAGTCTGAAAAGAAGTTCATTGCCGGCGGGGCAAAGACCAAAGTAGCGAGAGAATTTTAAAGAAAACACCCGATAACTTCGAAACTTTGGAGGATGGAAACACAATAAAGTGTTAACGTCAAAATGCAAATGCGATCCTGGCATTTGACATTCCGAAGAAGAATCCCGTGGAACAGAAATTGTTTCAAGGGGTTTTTCGCTTTAAAAAACACGGTCCCAGTGAGCCGCAGTGACTTCCTCTTCCTCTAGACCGAATATGCTATTCTATTCCCTGCTTCTGGCCTCCGGGATGTGGAGAAGAAAAAGGTTCCGCCTGTAACCTCTCCCGCCAGCCTTTCTCCCCCACCTCTCAACCTCCCCAGCATCCCAAACGTCCCTCTGGCTCCTACCTCTTTCCATAATTTCCTCCCCCTCCTCACACTTCCTTGTGCTTCCCTCCCCCCCCCCTTACGACCACAACACCCAGGACCATCTCACAGCCATTCAGCAGAAACTTTAGCGGAGGGAAACTCAATTGAA
Source organism: Pyrrhosoma nymphula (assembly GCA_963573305.1). NCBI lineage: Eukaryota > Metazoa > Arthropoda > Insecta > Odonata > Coenagrionidae > Pyrrhosoma > Pyrrhosoma nymphula. The sequence continues at coordinate 60,966,311 of OY754338.1, read as the reverse complement.
ATTCTTCTCGAGACTTCCGCACCCGGCAATAGCGCCCGTGGTAGCTTCCACTAGTAGGCGGCAACAGCTAGGTCGCGATGAATTTGATTGAAGGATTCTCCCTACTGCTCCTTGAGGAGAGATCTTTCCCTATTTCAATTCCATTCTTTTTTGAATAGTTTGAATGGAAAGAAATCTTTCATCAGGAGAGCATTCCTTTTCTTCCCACCCGAAAACCCTTTTCTTCCCCAACGGCTGAGGCAAGCGTGACTCTGGGAATTGCTCGTGATTTCTGGAGAATGATCCCAAACAAACGAGGCGCGAGAATCGGGTTCTTTTCTCCCAGTTTTGTTCTTCGAGGATAATACAGTTTAACTTTTAGTTAAGATTCATGCTCTGGGATTGCGCATTTGCTTTTTAACACGACGGTATTCGCTCTGGATGCGCCTGACATCTTGCCTGATTTTTCTTGAATATAATACATACAATATTAACTGCAGTGGTGTCCTTATTTCAGAATGTGACTCTCCTAAAAGCTACATGAGCTTTTTTGTACTTAAAGTTTTACATCATCCATCCTTCTGTTATTTAATGCACGGTTATATTCTGAACCTAGAATGTCACAGTACAAAATTAAATACCCAGATTATTTCAAGATATGGTGTATTGAATACGTTAAACACCTTATTACAATGAAATAATCATTAAAAATGAAGCAAAGAAGTTAAACGTTTGTGGATTTTCCTCATTTTCATACTCCTTTTTCTCATGAGGTCGGTAACATGTGTTGTGTAGTCAGTAGTAATAAGTCAAGACACATGTACTTCTGTTTCTAAATGAACCATCTTTCCCTGCTGTTAGATCATAAAAAATGGTAAACACGTGTTCAGCCGACAAAAATACAAATAAAAGAGTGATTTAATGAAAAACTCTACCTATGAACTTTCTAAGACAATTTAGGCAGAAGAGAGTAAATAGTATTGTAGCAACACAAAACTGTTCTTTTTACTTATTTCTTTTCTTCACTATTAACAAAAAACGGCTAATTTCATTAGTTAATTCAATGGAATGAATGAACACCAGAACTATAAATAAAAAATAGGAATACAAGACCATAGTCAACTTAAAATAGCTACGATAGGTATTTTATTACCAAGTGGCGTGTAAGAAATGTATTGTGACAAGAAGAGATGAAATCTATTCCTAAAAAAATTATTTTTTGCATATTCACACTCCTTTATTATGGGTTAACATCGAGTTTCCTCTTTCTTAAAACTCATATCTACTCAGTAATCCTTTATCTACAGTTAAAAAGTGCTGCGTGTTAGCTTTGGGGAACTCAGTTGGGTCCAAGTAATGATTCATGGAAGGAGAACGTAATAAATGACTATGTTTGCGTCGCGTGAAACATTCAATCCTTCGACCTTCTTACGGAATTGCCAGTTAGATGACGCTCTCGATTTGTTTCTGCCGCAAGCTGGGACTTCATTTAACGCGGACGAGTTTTCGGTGGGACTGGAGAGCAACGAATACTACGTCCGTGGATAAAATTTAATGAGTTGCTACCTTCTGCACCACTTTCCAGAGGCTCACCTTGGCTTTGACGCCGAGCTCGGACAGAAATTGTACCTGGGTTTTGGGAAATTGTATCTGGGATTTGTTTCGAGCACAAATCTCTCCGCGCGCCGGTGGACGCAGTTTCCGGGGGATTTCGGCCGTTTGGTACAAAAGTCCCTGGGATTTGCATCCGGGCGGCCGAATTGTTCTCACTGAATTGGACCGGACTGCAAATGCGGCGCCCAAAAACCATCAAAGCTTGTCTCACACGGTTAGCAAAACGTGTGTTACCTACATAATTTTGTTATTTTACTTCATCATAAAACTACACGGATAATTGTGTACTATGAACTCAAGCATGATGAAATGAAGTCACGCTGTATTATTTCACTATGGTTCTTTATTTCAACGGTTGATTTCAGTGCAGCTTGCTTCATTTTCAAGGTAACATTGAAAACAAGGGAGATGTACGAATGCAAACAGTTAAAAAGAACTGCGTAAATTTAAATTCCGTCATTACATCTAATCGATGGATTAACTTAAGGGTCTAGATGGAATTGTACAAGGTCATTTCTTTTCATCCTTCTCAACGTTGCCAAAACTCAAAATATGGCACGCTTTCATCAATTTAATCCGCACCTTTTTCAGTGGAGGAGACTTTTACAAATTTATCCCTTCTGTTTCTCTGGTTCCTACTTTTTTTACTGCATGCCTACAATAAAAGCAACTTATACGCTGCAGTGCGTCTGTATTCACTCCTGGCTTGTGCTAAAGGTCTATATGTTATCATCCGAGAGAGGATCTTTGAAAATTGTTTTCCTATTTTGCTTCCTTAATCCACCCAAATTTTTTTGTGGTGGAAAAATGTTTATTTCCGATCGGAGTTGAATGTTTTTGGTCGTCACAAGTTACAACAGAGAAGAGCACACTTCTATTATATTTTTGGGAATTTTTTTCTCGCGAAAGTAAACTATGGACATAGCGCGATCCAATAGACGGGTTAAGTGGCTCGCGAGATGGCGTTGCAAGTAGAAAAAATAAAGAAAAGATATTCTGCGAAACATGAATTAAAAAGGTATCTAAAGACAGATCAGGGAACTTGAAGTCGATTGCACCGTGATATTAGGTTTCAAAGCCGGCGGGACGGTGCCAGGTAATTGTGTGAACTCGACGGGTTAAGGGGGCAATGGGATTATATTGCGAGGGCGTACCGTATCAAATTTCGAGCGGAACCTGTTTCATCCCCGGAAGAGGTCATATAGATGGATTGCATAAGGTCGGCCGTGCGTGGCTCTCCCTTCCTCGCCAGCTTCAATGAAACACAACTCTTATTAATCTCCCAAACTACCTTGACCTTTATTGACAAGCCCCTGCAAAATCACTGAGTAGGTACTATGTGCATTTATTTTCGGAAGTTGTTTAAATTTGAGTGAAAAATACGTTTTAATTGAACTTTTATAACTCACTTTATTACCATCACCTCAACTGGCTTGAAACGTTTCGCATGATGCTATTTTCAGGTGCAAATAGTACCTCGTTGTAACCATGAAAAAAAGCATTATAATTCTATACTATACTATATTATTATAACTACTATAGTAATTATAATAATAATTAGTAGTTTGTTAACCCGTGTACTCCATGTTGGCATGTTTTTCAACGTAGCACCCCCTTGGTTTCCGGTTTGGCCTTGTATTGGATTGTTCTCATGACTTCCTCTGGTTCTTACATTCCTGCCGGGAGAGCGCTCGAATCGAGTATTGAATGCCTGGCGTGAAATCACCCCGTGCCACACTTTCTGAACGTGTGTGGCACGGTATTTCGTAGATGTAGAACTCGATGTTCTCAGGCTTAACTTGGTGAGAACTCACGATGACTGAATCACCATAAAATATTTGCAATTTTCACAAAAGGCGATCTGTTTCATCACAAAGGCGACATCATCTGGTATCTGATGCTGTTGCATTTGTACTCCGCCATCACATACCTCATGATGTAGGAACCTCATGTTCTAATAATGAACTATTCTCAACAGTAATGAGAGTAAGAATATTTACTCCTGATACGCCATGCTGTAAGCAACTTTAAGTAACATGGACTGCTTTTTACATATCAACCTAAGTTGGTAATTGACAAGTAGGTACATGTGATTATGCATATGATCAGTAATAAGACCAATAAATATAAAGACTAGTATCAAACAGCTGGTAAGAAAATTTTTCGCGTTTCTCGTCCAAGGAAGTGATGTCAAACGCGAGAAACAGCTAAAAGTTAATCACGAATTCTGTTATCTACGCATTGTTTAAATAGCTTGGAATAATAAACGAATATGTCGCTTCTATTGCTCTTTTCTGGCATTTTTGTTCCATGTCAAATTGCTGCGTTTGCAGACTGTAGAGAAACATTTTTGAATAATTTTCATCGATTAAAGTAACAGCATCTGAAGAAGACACGGCAATGCAAATCATTAAAGGGAGCTAACTACGAAAGTAATTCTGATGTACCAGATTATGTCGTCTTTGCGATGAAACCTATCGAATAATACATCTATTATGAAAATTAAAAAGCTATTATAGTGATTTAGTTGAAATGCTTATGGTTTGAGTTAATGTTTGCCTCTACAGTTCATAGTGAAAATCAGAGACTGAGATTCCTCAGTGATTTCCCGTTGCCATATAGAGAGCATTTTAAGTGCAGTACTCCGTCCGTTGGATGCTATGTGAAACTATTGACCCGTGGACACCTTTCGTTACGGTAAGCCTTATTCCGTGGCTAAGTTACTACTCTCCTCTACAAATTACCCAACAACCAACAATATGCTCTTGTTAATGCACGGAAATGTATAGGATGATAGTTCATTCAGTCTTATATATCCATAATTTTGTAATACATTTTGCATCTCAGCATTATTTTTGGCCAAGAGTTTGGTGCAAAATGAATCTTTTCTTCTTTCATATTGCCTACTAGTTAGTTTTAAGGTGCCTAAGGTGCCCATAGATGAGTTTCATGCTGTGTTCGCTAAATTAGTAAAATTCCTTATTTGAGGTACGTAAATTTTCCAAGCAAAAACGCCCTTAGGTACAATTAACGGCATTTTTAAATTTAAGAGACTGTATGGCACCTTCTAACTCGCTTTGCGCTCCGGAGTGTATCCCCTTAGAGAGTAAGAAATTGCGTGATAATATTTTTAATGGAAATTATCATGAAAAACGCACAATATCCAAAATAAAGCTAAAAAAGATGAAAAAAAGAAAAAAATATTTACCACACCAGGGCATCGAACTCCATACATTCCACTCCACAATTCACCACGTTATAACTGGTCTGCCGCTTCCTTGAAGTGGTGGGCAGTTCACAGGGCTTAAATTAGTTTTCGTGACTGTGGCTCCATCTTACAGCGTTACAGAGTCAGTCAGTGATGAGCGTAAATATATATTCTAATGCTGGTGTTTCACTCTTGCGATCTCTCGATTTAGTTCAGCATGCTTCCCACCTCCACCCTCAATAGGTAGAGTAGAATTTTCACTTGTTCTTAATAACACCACATCATTACTAACTCTTTCCACCGGTTGATTAGTCCGGCATTATTTTTTGTTCTTTGCATGAAGTAGCATCTCGTAGTAATCATAAATTAACAGTATCAGTAGTATTAACCACTAGATGTGTCTATAGCATTTCTCTGCATGTTTGTATGTAGTTTTACGTATCACTCTCCCAGTTTCCGGTTGGACTGCGCACTGTTCTCCTGACTGCTTATGGCCTGCGCCTAGCGCCAGGGGGAGCGTGCGAGGTTCTGATTTGTTCTGGGACGATTGCTGCATGCCTGGTGTGGACTCACCCCGTGCCACACACCCTAGTGGTGGCTTGCACGGTACATCGTAGATGTAGATGTAGATGAAATCTTTGCGCAGAAAATGACCACCATTCTCCCCTTTAAAACCGAATCTAGAAATGTTAAGTTATGCATCCTTTTGCCTTGAGATGAGTCCTTTAACTGTAATCGTAATTGGTATTTCTTCTTTATTCGGCATTTCATCAAACTAGCAGTTGTTTATTGAATTCCAACCCCCTGCTTACTACCTATCAAATAAATTATGAAGTTAGAAATGAAAATTACTCTGAGTGAAAAGACTCATTGAAACTTAAAGGAGAAGTTATTGTTTGTTTTCAAAAACCTTAATGGCACAATTAATAATGTTTCACATGCCTCTGACTGTAGTTGAAAGTTTTTTGTATTGGAATAATTCTAACTTCAGAAGTTTTTTGTTAAACCTTAGCTAAATACATATATATACATGTGTATTCAAATTAGTTTTTAAATAATAATATTGATTTGTCTGTAATCAAGTATAAATTTTGCCGGAGCGCCAAAGGCATTGTACTAATTTTATAAATTCACTACATTGGTGAATATTTAGGGAGGATAATATGTAGCAAATGACATACATTTGCTACGTCGGAGGGGATTGTTTTGCAAAAGAGGCATTATAATACTACGCTCACCGATGAAGCATTTATATTTAACCTCAAGGCACTGACGAATTATCACCACTCATTTTAGATGTTCATATTTTGATTTTATTTGCTGCCTTTCGTTATTGAAACTCTCTATTAATGGGAAAATAAATTCTCTGAGTTTCAACCTCCAAATTTGTAATTTTGCACCAATCTAGAAATACTATGGAAACAAGAAACTAGATCCTCCCGGGTTTTTTTGTGGTTTAATTTTTTCTGCTGCACGGATATTTAATTTTTTCTGCTGCATGATCCTATATGTCTATGCATCTAATTAAGAGGAATTATCGGGAATATTTAATGATGCTAAAAATGTTTTAGAAACCCTTGAACCTTGTGTATTTATATCCTTACAATATCAACATTTTAAATTGGAATTAAGCTTATTATATTACGTAATTTAAAATTATTGCCTTCGTTTAATATTTACCTCAAGTTTCATCTGTCCCTCAATTATGATTAATTCCCCAATTTTCTAAAATTCAGTTTCTCTCATGGGGAGTATCGATGAGTGCATCCAGTGATGGGAAGTCGGGACGGGACGGCCAACGGTCGGAATACAGCTCGCATATTTTCCTGGCATTCCGCAGTAAACGATTTTGGGACGTATTTTACAGATTTTTCAAGTTGCTGCGAATGGTTAATCGGGTAATGAAGGTCATTTAGATTTTGAAATAGGCTGTCGCTAGGCAGTGTACCTAATTAGTTGATTTGCTCCCTAATGGCTGTTTCTAAATCTGTTTCGTAGTTTTATCAGAACCTCCTGAATTTTTCCTGTATAACTATGATATTTTTTGTTTTTACGAGTATGTTGGTGCTAAACGCATAAATATAAATAGTTTATCTACCATTGGTAGCATAAATACAGTGTAATTGTTTTCGGTGAAATATCACCTCCTGGGAAGACTTTGTAGATTTTGCTTAAGCCTTAATAGTCGCAGTTTCATTCTCCTTATTCAGGTACGGTGGAGTTCATGTTAATTATAACTCACCCCCTGCCACACACCCATGAGGTGGCTTGCAAGGTATTATGTAGTTCTAGATATATGGCAGTTAGTCGGAATCAACCCTAGCGCAACGTTCCTGCTCCATGATATTGAAATATTTCTCCCACAAACGTGGAAAAACGAAGTATATTTCTATATGCGGGCTGTGGTACACAATAATGGCTTGCTGGGGTAAGACCAGTGATGTAATCCGTACTGCAGCCATTGAAAAAAATTGTTTTACATCACTCAAGGATTCTTCCAAAATTTCGTGTTTAATATTTTCACGGAGAGGTTTTTTTCAATAGGTACTGATTTTTATTTCATTACTGATATTTTGCATTTTTAATGCTATGTTGTTAATGAACTAACGTAGTCTCAATAATTATACAGTAGTAGCGAAAATACCCGTTGATTCTCAACGGGAGAGAAAAAACTTGAAAATAATGTGGGAGTGCTTTTTATACAAAAAGGAAATGATTTCGAGTAGAAAAAATATAATTAAATCGCTTTTAAATTTATATCAAAAAGATAAAAAAATCGAAAACCGAATTATGTAATGCTGATAATGAATAGGTGATGATTTATAATAAAATTGAAATGTGGTGGAAAGCGGAAGGTACCCGTTGAAATTCAATGCGTGTGAAAAACATTGAACTTATTTTATAAGAAAACCAAAAATCCTGAAGAATAGTGTCTGCGTGGTCATTTAAGCAGTTTGTAACCTATCTTGTACGTATTGCTCATTGCAATAGACACGCTGACCATTTTCTAGGTGCACGGAGAGATGAGTTACCGTAGGTCCTCTTTCATGACGGGAAACCCAAAAATGGGCCACGCAGACTCATTACTACTTAAATAGCGCCCAGGTTGATAGATGGTCACCTCGTCCCTCCGGTTCTCTTGAGCCGTCTTCTGAGTGATTGACGGGTTCATCGCTTCCCTTGTATACATACATATATATGCGTTCAATGACTTAATTGAGTAGCGCTATTCAACTTTGATATGTGCGTTTAGTATCTTAATCAGAATGGGAAAGTAGGGTACAATCCAGCGGTTGACAACCTCAAAAGGAGCATTTGTAGCATGCAGCCATGTTTATTGGACCTATCAATCCACCGTCCCGGACTGCACCTTCGGTATAAAGAGTAGCCATTATCATTGGTTACGATTGTTAAATAAAAAATCTATAGTGTTTCTTAGTGCACTTGCCGATTTTCATCCACGGATGTCGTTCATTGCGCAGAATTTCCGCTCTTCTTTCGGGTGAGAAGCATGTGGTGACGTCATTATAGTTTCCTCCATCTTAAAACAGAGTAAAGTTTCGAAACAGATGGATCTATATTTGAACCAGATTTATTGTTGGTTACCCGACCGTAGGTTGTGTTGGGATGAAATTTATGCGGTTCTTAGCGTCACCCGAGAAAAACCACGGGCAGATACTCATGCGATCGCTGGTGGACATGTCTTTGAGCATCCAAGTCTAACCGTTGTCGTTTTACATGCATGGACTCAGTTACTCGCCGAAAAGACATTCCTCTTGCTTTAGAAGATTTTTTCGAAAGGTTTCACTTTATTCTATTAGGCATGTTTATGGATATATTTTTAAGTCCAAGGAGGGGAAACACAGCGGCGAGTGACACTCTTCAATAGGCAACTGTATGACTGAGTGAATGTAAGTTAACTGCACTATAACACTTTTAAACATATATAAATATTTTTTAATGTTTATGACGTGGGAATTGGTATAAAAAACAGTTCACAATCGTAATAAGAGGCAGGCGGTTCCACTACGTGTAATATTTCTGAGTATTAAACGATAATAAACAAAGCTGTGTTTGTTTTGGCAAGAGAGGCATTATTACCATTACTATTCGCTGCACATACATATTCTTGCACGTTTAATTGCTTGCGTAGCCTCTTTAATTCCTTTATGTGTATCGTTTACTACGTAAGTGTTCTCTCATATACATGCAGTGCCCCTATGAGAGCTATTTTGAGAATAGACTTTGAAGAGTAAACTTGTTGTAAATGTGCATTGAATTATCTATTACCCCCCGAAGCAATCTATCATGGGGCCATTGGGATTCTGGGCCCGTCTTATACAGATTTCCTTTCTACGTGATATGATGGGCCTGCAGGAAGAAATTATATTTAAATGCTAGAGGCATGAATATCCTTTTAAATCAAATCTCTGGTTGTCAATTAAATTAGCTATTGCTGATTTTAGAAAGATTTTAGATTTTTCAGCCATTTCATTTAAAAAATTCCAACCCTCTATCTTGAGCGGAAGTAATTTTTAAAAGCAAAAAATGACAACACTGCACAAAACCCAATACCTAAACCACCAAAGGGTCCCATTTTGGGACCTTATGGGGCCCTGAGATATTTTTAGATAGCATACAAACCTTGTCCTTGGAAAAATACATAAATGTACCAACTTTAATGGTGATTGGTGAAACGGTGTCGAAGTCTATTAATCTCAGATAAAACAAACAAATATGCAACCATCCATTTCTATATATAGAAATATAGATAGTTATTAGTTCAATACCACATTACATTATTAGAAACCTTCGGCGTTTTGATGTCAGTATTCCGTCATTTACGATGCTCGGAAATTGCGAGATCCTTCAGAATAGTTCCTTCCTAATTATGTAAAGACTCAACGCTGTTGATCCACGGGAATTCCGTGGATGTGACGTAAAAATCTCCAAAGATTTCATCTTTTGGATGCCGAAATTGAATTGTGACGTTAAAATTACAACATTGTCGATGCTCGGAAATTGAAGGCCTTCCGGGATGCTCTATTTGGTGAATTCTTGGAATTTTTGAGCCCCGACACTAAAGAAATTTTGATGTCACAGCCTCGAAAATGACAAATAGTATTATTCGAAAGTTTAGATTTTATGGGAGCTATTACGTGACGTCCACGGATTTTCCGAGGTTTGACCGTGTGGAGTCCTTCCTGGGGGGCTATTCTTCATGGTCTTGGAATTTTTGAGTCTCAATGATGATGACATTTCGACGTCACAGCCACGAAAATATCAAATAGGATCATGTAAAAGCTGAGATTTGTCGGAAGCTTTGATGTCACATCCACGGAATTTCCGAGGTTCGACCGTGTCCATTCTTTGCTGAATAAGGCCGCAGATGAGGACTATCGGCGTTCTCCTTCACTGTGACATTCGCTGGTGCGGCCACTTAAGGGAACCTTAGGTCAGATGGCATTATCGGAAAGCATTTTTCCCAGGGGTCATTGTTGCCGTTAGAAAAAGGCGCGGTCGCCACCTCCTTTTTCGAGTCATTCGGCCAGATGGCGTACCCTTAAGGGGCTTGGACACTCGCTTAGGGAGCAGTGAGAGAGAAGGGGGGTGGGATGGGGGGAATGAGTGCCTTTAAAATGGTCACTTCAACCGTTGGATGTTTATGAAGCTTTTTAGCCAGTGGCACTTTTTGGTTCGGTGGCGATGACCTTACCCCCATACGCCTCGCTCCACTTGTAAGAGACCCTTAAAAGCACCTCTGGTGCGTGCTCACTAAAGGTTTTTCCCGAGTAATTCCTCCAGCAATCTCTCTTACGAGTATTACCGCGCAATTTAGGTGGCGGTTAAAAAAAATCTATCTGGGATTCTAAACAATGCGAAAGAATTCGAAAAACTATCGAAGGAATTAAGAAGAAAGGATAAGCTCAATGGAGTACACAGAAAAGTCCCTCGTTTTATTAAAAACTGCTTCTAATGAAAAGGAGGCGTGATAAAATTATGGTTAGGAGATGCCGTGTGTGTCGATGCTGCAAGCAGATTTTATTTGCGCTTATCGCTGTTTTTCGATTTTTCGCAATGCCTCACTTCTTTTGTCCTCGTATTAGGCTTCCCTTGCCTAAATTTTTAGACACCACTCCATCCTTTTATATCTATCCCAACTATTAGTTTTCGGGATAGATAAGTCTTTGATGATTATTTATTCATTCATATTCGTTTTCGAAATATTTTGTTTACTGTTCCCGTACAATGTCTGCGATCTTTTTGATTCCAGCCTTTATATATAAGGCCTCGTTTTTATTGTCGTCATGCCACCATTTTTTTTCAGGATTGATCTCAAGCACTTTCGCTCCGTGATATTTATTTTTTCGCGGTTGGATTTATTAGTTAATCCAATCCACGATGGTATTGCGTATGTTAGTTTTGGCCTTATGTACGTATTGTAGATGTCAACACGTACTTTGGGTGGTGTCGAGTTGTTATTTAAAATTGGAGCTAAGCCTGCTTTTGCATCAAGTGCCTTTGTTGTGATATTTTTAATGTGTTCAGTTTTCTCAGCGTTCACTCTAATCCTCCATACCAGGCCTGTACTTCGTCGAGTTTGTTTTGTGCTTTTTCGGCGGCGTTCGGAACTCTGCGTTCTTGCTCCTCGTGAGAATAGCCGCGTCATCCGCATGAAGTGCTATTTTCGTGCGCCAATCCTCCGTATCTTTCGGGAAATCTGAAGTAAAAATGTTAAACAGAAGCGACCCGTATATTGACCCTTGGGGGACCCCTGCTGTCATAGCTTTTGAGATACTTTTCTCATGTCGCCACTGAACGTTAAAAGTTCTTTCTCTGAGATAAGAGTGAGTCTATTTAAAAATCCACCCAGGTAGTTTGTGTGGTTCCATTTTGAATAGAAGGCCGTCATGCCAGACTTTGTCGAATGCTTTTGAGATATCCAGGAAAATTCCTATTGTCAGTTGATTTTTGTTAAAACCGTCAGAAATGTATTCCATCACTAGATGAATTTGTTTCGTCGTCGAGTGATTAGCTCGGAAGCCAAATTTTTCCGGAGGTAAGATATTTTTTTTCCGCATATTTTTGAATATGTGGGACTATAATTCTCTCTTACAACTTCCCGAGGTTGGAAAGCAGTGACAACGGTCTAATTTCTTCAGGAAGTAGCGTAGTAGAAGCGGAGAGTAGCTAAGGCCAATAAATCATTTAACACTAGAAGGACGGGATGGGTCATTTTTACCCATAAAATGTGTTCAAAATCAAATTTAACTACTTATTTGTGATTAGATTATTTTTAAATTTGGTAACTTTGTGTATTTTTAATTATATTTTACAAAAATGGAAAAACATTTTGTAATCGTTGTTGCTTAATGTTTTAATTGATGCTATACCTAGAAGGACGGCTATGGATCATTTTGATCCATTACTTCTCTCTGTATTGGAGTCAAGTTTTCTCACAATTTTCTTCTATTGATCACTGATATTTATTTTCATAACTAAAATATATCAGTGTATATTTGGATCAGTACTTGAAGCCTTTATATTTCATTTGAATACCATTCATTGAAAGCGTAGCCTCCTCGTTGCGGCTTACCAAAATTACGAAATATTTTTACTTTCAAATCGTCTTTGAATTTGACTTACAATTGAAAGCGCCGATGAATAGGATTGAAAATATGTCACTTCATTTTGTCAATGTATACATTATAATCGCATTCATTATTAAAATATCTAGAGTAAAATATGACAGCTTGATTATAGGAATGTAATCAGCATTGCTTCCATTCCCAGAAGGAGAGGTTACAGCGGCCAGTGATGCAGAAATGGAAAAGGATAGTCCTGACCATCGCTCGACAAATTGTTTTGACCTCTCACTAGAGATACGCACGTTCCCCCAGACCTTTTTTGTCACCGAAGTGTCGGCACGCTACTTATGAATGCCGTCTAGAGGATTCTCCGTGCTCGTGTTGTAAAATCATTTCCGAATCCCCTATTCTTTAGCTTTAGGGAATGCAAAAGAGAGGAGGAAAGCGTTTTGGTTCGTACCAAAGCAGAAAAGCCTATTGCTTTTGTTTCTCCTAGGATTAGTGAGTACATTTTCCGACGCCAAAAATATCAACAAACCTTCCGTATGCTTCTTTTCTGTCTTCGGCTCCTTTTATCGCAGGTGGCCGTGTACTCGATCCCTACCGTAGTGGCTGGCGGCGAGCGTCATTCACGTACTCTTAGGATCGGAGGGTTTTCCCAGGAAGGAATTTGGCTACCAGGGGGATAGCAGAAGTGACGAATAGCAAATAAAAAATAGCAAGATAGAAATGACGACTAGCAAATTAAGTAGAAAGAAGTATATTCAAAGACTGGATGAAGAAGTGGAGGGGATGCCAATTGGAACAAAACCCTCATCTTCCCGGGAAACGCACGCTACTACCCCAAAGCGTCAGAAAAATAAACATTGTCAAATTTTGAAAAATTGCACAAGGAAAACTGCCAGTGTATGTCCTCAATGCAATAGTAGTGTTTCTGGAAACTGTGCTGAAAAAATAACTCTATTTGTAAGTTGTGCAAAATATTGATCTTACATCTTTCCAAATAAATGCACATGTATTTGTTTGTGTATGGATGTGATTTTTATGCATATCTTTCACATAAATAAAGTTTTTAGTACCTCAGGTATTTCACTTTAAAGCAGGAAACACAATAACTCGTCGTTTGAATATCCATCCAGTTTCACGATCTCATGATTACGTTAATCACAGTATTTATTCTGGGGACGCTCAATATTGCGCAGATGGCTTCACCTCAAGTTTATCTCGCCACCTCTGTTTTACTGCGTACTCTAAGGTTAGGTAACAGTTTGATGACGTCATGCCCTCCTCATCTACCTCAATGGCGTCAGTACATGAGATGGATCTCCTCCATGTTCTCAGGTCGGTCGAGTTTAGTCCCCTGAGATTCCTTTTTAGCAAGCAAGTCGGGCCCTCCTGTCTTAAGAAGGGCCCGTCTTGCTTGCTGAGAAATATAAAATTAATATTTATCAAATAAAAGGTTTTTTAATCTAAATATGCACAATTTTCAGCCAGGTGTCTTTATTTTCAAACTGTTATGCTTGAAAATAGCCTAAGACGAGCACTGCAGAAGAGGATCAAGTAAAATAATTTTAATTATAAACAATTAATTAATTAAATTAATTTTATTGCTAATAATGTGTAGATAAGACCTTCTTTCTGTCATTTGTGGAAAAAAAGTACCGGGAGAAAAAAGTAGCTAATCGATGCTGAAAAACTTTATGGGTTAAAATGACCCCTGCACATCCTTCTAGGTAGTTTAAAAATTCCGTCCTCCTAGTGTAAAGAAGAAAAAACTGTTGCGTTCAAAGAAAATAGGACAACCAAAAAGGAAGAAGAACCTGAAAACATTATTGTGGAGTGCTGCGCCCTATGGCTCCTAGACAAAAGGAACGGGCTAAGAGTTGGGGTTTGCGAAACCTGGCGCTAGAGGAGGTTGCTGTAGATAAAATGCACGGATAGGATCAGAAGAGAGAAATGAAGAATGTGTGCAGAAGAAAAGAAGAATGAGAAAATCATATTATACGCAATCAGTTACACAGATGGTAGCCACACTTTGAGACCCAACAAATTTGTAAGGAACATGATAGAAGAGAAAAAGGAAAGAAAAATTCCTCGAGGAAGACCTAGGGACAAATAATTTAAACGGAACATAAAAGAGGAAGAGCTACAAGGACATTAAGGCATCAGTAAGGCGAAGGATAGGAAAGGAGTCTGCAGTCTGCAGTCAACCTATCTTAGGATTGTATGACTACTACTACGATGAGTCCACCTTCCTTATATTGCATGCTTATTTGGTTGTGTTGAAATATCTGAGTTATAGGTATATTTTAAATTGAATAAAAGGAAAATTATACGTATTTCAATACAGCAGACGTGCATTCACCTTTTGAGGGGATTCCAAAATGTGGTTTAGTGGCTTACATCCGTACATATGAATCATATGCGGGGTTATTCCGAGGAGCAGCTTAGACGGCCTGCATCGTTTCTCGAGGTGCTTGTTCTTAAGAGTCGGTGGATTGAATTTTCATTGCTTTCTTCATTGCCGTACGCAAGATTAACGAGTTTATCCCCTTTGAAAAGACGCAGGCGGAAGGAAGGGCGTTGGATGAAAAAGTAACGAGAGAGCGTAACAAAAAAAGACGGAAACCGTCGCGACGAGGTCGAAATAGGGGGAAAAACAGTGGAGCAGTAGAGAGCAGCCTCACGTAGGTAGTTACCTAAAGGTGTCGTTGGTGGCGCCAGTGGCTATGGAGAGGAAGGCGATTTTAAGACCGCCATAAAAACGTGGAGCGGGTAAAAGATCAGAATGAGTTGAGAATAGCGGTGGGGCAGAGCAACGTAAGTGAATCGAGGAAAGAAAAAAAAATCAATTGGGTCACTGTGATACAAAAGAGTGATTAATATATAAATTAGGCTTAAAAGTAGGATTATATGTGTGGCGCATTGTTCGCCACAACATGGAGTTGGACCGGTGGATGGGAGTTGGATTCCCAATCGGACGGCCCGCGTTCGATTCCCGGCGCCGGACGATATTTTTTCTGCCTCTCTCCAGAAGAATTCTGGAATGTTCGAGGTAGTTCCGGCGCCGGGTTCGAGAGAGTTCGCTGCAAATATATAAGCAGGCCATCTCGGCTGCCAAGGGCAGTCTGTACTAAAAAGCGGAAATAAACGCTCCTCTAGAGAAACTTTGCAGTTGGTTATTCAGCGTAGCAATCGCTACAGTGGTGACCCCGACGTGATCGACCATGGCCGACGCAAAACAACTCGCCAAACTGCAGGCACAAATCGCGGAACTCCAGCAGCAACTCGCCGCACAGCAAACAAACCACAGCCAACAGCTAGCACTCCTCCAAGAACAGCACCAGCAGTCTCGGCAACAACAACAACAGCAAGCGACGCTCTCATCGCAGCAAGTTTCCCCGCCTCCATTATCCTCCGGTTTCGACACTGCTGCCGTCTACCGCGTCACTCCGAAACTGCCTCCTTTCTGGCCAGCCCAGCCTGAAATATGGTTCGCCCAGGTCGAAGCACAATTTTCTTTGGCCAACATCACCTCGGACAAGACTAAATACGACTACGTCGTAGGAAACCTAGACCATCGTTTTGCCAGTGAAATTAGCGATCTTCTAGTGAATCCACCGGCCGAAAATCTTTATCAAACGCTAAAAAATCTATTAATACAGCGCGTCTCTCTCTCCGAGGATCAACGGGTGCGGCAACTCCTCACAGCAGAGGAGCTTGGTGATACCAAGCCTTCGAAACTATTACGACGCATGCGGTCCCTCATCGGGGCCACACAGGTGGAGGACTCTTTCCTCCGCACATTATGGTTGCAACGTCTTCCGGTCAACGCTCAAGCCATCCTGCAGGCGCAAGTCACTTCATTTCCCCTTGATGAACTTGCAAATATGGCTGACCGCATCGTCGCCGTCGTTTCGCCTCCAACTGCACCCGCCATCCATGCAGTACGCCATACCACTGATGATTCGGCAATGGCCCAACGGGTTGAGGAACTCTCGAAGCAGCTGCAAGATACAGAAGCTCGTCTAATAAAACATCTTCATCCACGAACTTGGACTCGGAGCAGCCCCCTACCGCATCCCGCTCGCTCCACAGATATTCCGCCGTGCCCCGCTCAACCTGTGATGTGTTACTACCATCGCAAATTTGGGGTTGAAGCCAGACGTTGTATCCAGCCATGCACCGCAAATGCAGTGAATCCGGTAAACTTCAACAGCGACTCGTAACGGCGGCTACGAGTCGTTCTATCACAGGCTGCCGCCTCTTCGTCACCGACCGCCTCTCCCAACGGCGTTTCCTCGTAGACACAGGATCGGATCTCTCAATCTACCCAGTAAAATTATGCCCCGAACAACGGACCTGCACTGACTACGAGCTCTCCGCAGCCAACGACAGCCGGATCCGTACCTACGGCACTTTACTTCTACGCCTTCAGTTCGGCCTCCCTCGTGACTTCCTTTGGAGATTCATCGTTGCCGACGTTACCGAGCCAATCATCGGAGCAGATTTCCTAACCCACTTTCAACTCGTTCCTAACATGGCCACCGCTCAGCTCATCGACACAATCACTGGCCATTCTACATCGGGTCATCGGGATCGATCTTCCCAATACAGCGTGCGCGCTCTGTCGGGCTCCTCGTCCTACCACGACCTCCTGGCCGAGTTTCCTGGTATAACCCGGCCATCAGGGATTCCTCGAGAGATCCACCATCATACTAAGCACCACATACGCCTACAACCTGGACCGCCGATCTACCACCGTGCCCGCCGTCTAGCCCCGGATCGACTTCGAGATGCACAGGCAGAATTCGAGCTACTAGTACGCGAAGGCACTGTTCGTCGCTCACACAGCTCTTACGCCTCACCACTTCACATGGTTCGCAAGAAGGATAGTAGCTGGCGACCTTGTGGTGACTACAGGGCCCTCAACGCACGTACGATACCGGACCGCTATCCCGTCCGCCATCTGAAGGATTTCTCCCACGCTCTTCAGGGATGCACCATCTTCAGCGTTATCGACTGTGCCAAGGCCTTCACTCAAATTCCAATGGCTCCCGAAGACATAGAAAAGACAGCCATAATTACACCTTTCGGCCTTTTTGAATTCCTGTTTATGCCATTTGGACTTAGTAATGCCGCCCAAACATGGCAGCGCTTCATCGACGAAGCTCTCGAAGGCCTAAATTTTTGCTTTCCTTACATAGATGATATCTTAGTATTTTCCCGTTCGCAGAAAGAGCATCATCAACACCTACGGATCTTATTCCAGCGCCTTTCTGACTACGGTGTCATCGTAAACTCAGCTAAGTGCGTCCTAGGATCTTCCAAGGTCACATTTCTGGGCTTTCACGTGAGCGCTGATGGATGCTCGCCGTTACCTGACAAGGTAGCTGCTATCAACAACTTCCCTCCACCGAAGACCATTAAGGACCTTCGGAGATTCCTCGGTATGCTGAATTTCTATCGCCAGCACATACCACACGCCGCATCCACACAAGCCCCTCTCAATGCACTGCTTCAAGGTCCTGATATCAAGAGCTCCACTCCAATTTGCTGGACACCAGAACTTCAGCAGAGTTTCGATGCCTCTAAAGCTGGACTCGCCCAGGCTGCAACCCTGTCACATCCAATCAACTCAGCACCTCTGGCGCTCGTCGTCGATGCTAGCCAAACCGCAATCGGCGCCGTCCTACAGCAATTTTCTGGGAACTCTTGGGAACCACTCGGTTTCTTCTCTCACAAGCTAACGCCTTCCCAGCAGAAGTGGAGCACTTACGACCGCGAACTCTACGCTGCCTACCAAGCAGTGAGGCATTTTCGACCAATGGTAGAAGCCCGCGATTTCGCCATCTTCACTGATCACAAACCCCTGTCTTACGCCTTTGGCCCCAGAAATAGGAGTAACGACATCTGCTCACCACGACAATTTAATCACTTGGAATTTATCTCACAATTCACCACGGATGTGAGACATATCTCCGGACTGGACAACGTCGTCGCGGACTGTCTCTCAAGGGTAGAATCCATATCCACAACGACTCCGATTGACTTCATTGCTCTCTCTCGCTCCCAAGACGACGACGAAGAACTACACAGACTACGCCACAGCGGTACAGCTCTTCAGCTTCACAGAAGGCCTGTACCCGGAACGAACATTTCACTGTGGTGCGACACTTCCATGCCAACTCCACGCCCCTATGTTACTTCCCCATTTCGTCGGCAAATCTTTGACAACATCCACTCTCTTAGTCATCCTGGTGCAAACTCAACTATAAAACTCGTGTCCCGTCGATATGTTTGGCCATCCATGCGTAAGGACTGTCGCGCATGGGCTCGTAGCTGCCTCTCCTGCCAGCGTTGCAAGGTGTCTCGTCACATCACAACGCCACTCGGAGATTTCGTTCCGCCAACCAGGCGTTTCGAACACATACACATGGACATCGTGGGACCTCTCCCGCCTTGCGCCGGCTACCGGTACCTCCTCACAATTATTGACCGGTTCTCCCGCTGGCCAGTTGCAGAACCCCTAGTAGACATCACCGCGGACAGCGTCTCCCGCGCCTTTCTTCTTGGATGGGTCGCTCACTACGGCTGTCCTCAACACATAACTTGCGACCGTGGACGACAGTTCGTGTCTTCTCTTTTTCAGCAACTTTGCACCACTCTAGGTGCAACGCTACACCACACGACGAGCTACCATCCTCAGGCCAACGGACTCGTCGAACGATTACATCGCGTCCTCAAGGCCGCCCTCATGTGCTCTTCTTCCAACTCATGGATGGACGCACTACCCGCAGTCCTTCTCGGCCTCCGCACAACTTGGAGAGCCGACCTGCAGACAACCCCTGCCGAACTTCTCTTCGGGGAGCAACTGCGTCTTCCCGGGGACTTCTTCGTGGACTCTGACCAGCATTTGGATTCAATGGATCTGGTCTCTCAGCTGCGTGACCACATGAGTCAGCTGCGTCCGACCCCTGCGTCACGCCACATCTCCTCGCAGCGTGTATTTATCCACAAGGACTTGGCCACGTCTTCCCAGGTCTTTGTTCGCCAAGACGCTGTGCGGCCATCCCTACAACCACCGTACACGGGCCCTTACCCTGTCCTCAGCCGCAATAAGAAGACTTATACCCTAAACATCAATGGCAAACCTTCCACTGTTTCCATCGACCGTCTCAAGCCAGCCCATCTTCTTGAGGAGGACTCCCCGCCTACTCCATCAGCACCATCACCAGATATTACTACTCGCTCCGGCCGCACCGTCCGTCCTCCGGAACGTTTTGTGGCCGATGCTCTCCGTCTCTCTTCCAAGGGGGGGAGTAGTGTGGCGCATTGTTCGCCACAACATGGAGTTGGACCGGTGGATGGGAGTTGGATTCCCAATCGGACGGCCCGCGTTCGATTCCCGGCGCCGGACGATATTTTTTCTGCCTCTCTCCAGAAGAATTCTGGAATGTTCGAGGTAGTTCCGGCGCCGGGTTCGAGAGAGTTCGCTGCAAATATATAAGCAGGCCATCTCGGCTGCCAAGGGCAGTCTGTACTAAAAAGCGGAAATAAACGCTCCTCTAGAGAAACTTTGCAGTTGGTTATTCAGCGTAGCAATCGCTACATATGTAACCTATAAATGAATTCCATTTAAATAGTTGTCTAGGATATGGCCCGAAATGGCTCAACTCGTATATCAACTCACCAACGATTTGATTTTATTGTTAAATCATCTCCAGGAGTACACATAATGTTGTAGAAGGGTTATCAAATTTACATTTACTAGTTTACGTACCATGTGTAGCCCTGAAGACGATGTAATTATAAAATCGAAACGTTGGCAACTTGGTACACGCATGCGTTGTGTTGGGTCCAATCCTCGGTAAATGAATTTATGGAATTATTCAGTGTGGCAAAAATAGAAGTGAATCCAATTGATTGGAATGATTTTTTTAAGAAAATGAATGACCCTAGGCATTCCCGGAGATCCTTCAATTCAATCTTCTTATGGATATAAGACATTTGCTTAAACGAATTATAAAATAAACCCGACCAAACAGGAGCCACCTTAACTAGTAAAGTAAAGTAAAAAACCCGGATAAAACCAATCTCTGCACTCAGTTTTGTCATGAGGTAGATACGGTAGATACATGAGGTAGATAAGCGAACTTCTCGTCGGAACATCGGCTATGTAAAGCTTAACCCAGTCCCAAAATGGAGAAACCTAAATTCGATTTCTTAAAAGACTTGCAAAGCTTGATTAAAATCACTTTCATATCTACAAAATGACGCCAAAGTCACCTCCAGTGTTTGTGGTACGTGGCGATGCCACTCCAAGCATGCATTACTCGTCCCCTGTTGAACTCCACACGCTCCCCTGCCATATAGACGCGGACCAAGAAGCAGTCAGGAGAACAATGTTCGGTCAAACCAGTTGCTTGGAAGGAGTGATGTTTGCGAACGTACTAACATGGAATAGGAGGGTTAAGATACTACTTGGCCATTCCACTACAAATGATCTAATGAAGCTTGCACGATCATTTATGGAAACATACATTTTTTTCACTTACATAACTACATGTATATGCAGTTTAATGCGACGATTTTAAAAACTTTACCCCTTCCCATTTTTCCAAGATGGAAATTGGAGGCCATTTTTCCAAGATGGCGCGTGCTAACTTTGGAGAATTTTGGTGTTCAATCTATCCTAAATATCTCAATAATTAATTATGAAGGAGGAGAGATAATGCATCTAAATTAAATTTAACAAAGAGGAAATCATTTCTTTAAATTTTTTAAAAAATATTACTTTTTTTAGTTGCCAGCAAATGAGGAGGGATAATTTTTTTTTAATCGGCGCAATCAACAGCCTAACAGTTATGTGCGTGAAAAGAATTAAAAAAAAATGGTAATGTAACCAATTAATTTCTCTTTCGATCACTTCACAAGGCGTGACCCTACTACAACATTTCGGATGGAGCCCAAAGTTGTTATTGAAGCGAATGAATTGTGTTTCAAATTTTTAAAAATGGCACAGTGCCTTCAAGTGCTGCTAAGCAATAGCGAATGGTTTATTTTGTGAAGTCATTTTAACATGAAATAGGTATGTACTGTTGTACTTTTACCTTGGTGAAATGGTTATTCCTATACATGGCGTACTATCCGCTAATGTGTTAATCCCCGCAAGTAAAATGAGCTATTTTCAGATGACAGCATAACGTTGTCATCAAATAATCGACCTCCGAAAACCATAGAGAAGAGAGAATTGATTGCTCTTTGACGCACAAAAGTGAAACATGTTTATTTTATCAGAAGATGATACTCGATCGCTATCGTGCTCAAATTATCTATGATTTTTTAAAAATAACACAGTGATTTCTTGGAAATTATTTTTGTATTGCATTTTTAAAGATCTGCTACTGCGTTATCACCGAAGATATACTACTAATGCCTATGATTTTGTCATATTCACTGCAAGAGTGCAATTAATTAAGAATTCATTCAAAATACCGACTGCGCATTTAAATGACTTCAATATTCCTTGGTGATATCGTAACGTGTGATGACATATATTCTCTTCCATTATATATTCCCATTAGCGGACGCTTTATGTGAAGAGTAATAGAATCCTTGCAATTAAGTCACTCGAACTAACAATTTACATTACGGTCAGCCACTTTGAAATCAAATTTGACTTATTTATTAATTTTGGAATTATTTATTAACAATTGAATTGTTCTCCTCCCGACGTTATTTTATGGCAGGAAAACCTTGGCATGCCAGGATAGTTATAAGAGGAGGCTATAGTAATTGGGTACTTGAAGTTTGTTGGCGGCAAAATTAGGATGTATAGCGTTAGGAATTAGTGGGTCATGAAAAAATGTTGGTTGAATGCTTTAGGAATGATCATTTACGAAATAATTGTTCTTCGTGGGATTGGCCATGGTGAGAAAATTAATGATATTAGTACAATGAGACAGGTATATTACAGTTGGATGAATGGTGCGAGAGGAAGCGATAAACCAAGAAAGTAATTGTTGAATGTGGTGGTAGAGACTCTTAAAAGGAGGAATAATGAGAGTCTGAAGAATAGGAGAGTGTGTATGAATCAATGAATCAATGTAATTGAATCTAAAGAGGATTACAAGGATATAGGGCAGTATGGAGGAAATTATTAACAGAAAACCAGTTGCCTTGGATTAGCAGAAATAAATTATTCAGGTATGGTATACATATTTGGGGAAATACTGCTAACATGTACACATCCAATTTAAAAAAAATATGATTGTCAAGACTATCTATAGTGAGGACAAAAAAATAATGACACTGTGCAATTGATTCAAATTTACCAGAACTTAAATATCTTCCCATTGGAAACTGTTTGACTACACTTTAATTGTTAACATTTACTTTACTGCGAAATATAAGAACTACATGACATGGAACTCAGAACAAAAAACATTTATGATCTGCCAAAATTTAATAATATGTATGGTGAGAGGAGACTGTTGTTGTGCCGTGTGTGACTGTGTGTGTTGTGGTGCCAAGGATATGAAATATTTTTTGGAATAGTCTGGCTCAGGTTAATGATGTGAGTGACTTGAAAATAAAAGCAAAGAAGTCTTTTTTCAAAGTAGATTTTTGATCCAAAAGAATTTGAACTATTGTGTTTATGTTTTCATTTATTGTGTCGCTCTTTTTCTACCAAATTATGTCTACCAAAATACGTCACATGTGCATAAGCACCTCCTGACGAGCAAGTTTGCTGAGGAGGACTTAAAAAGCAATTATTTTCTAAAATCTTTGTCTGAAAAGTAAAAACTATTTAAAAAGTATTAATGTTGAAAAAACCTATGCTTTTTGACTTTGTCTACCCTGAAAGGGAACGATGTGATGGATATATATTTATAAAAGATTTTGTGATAAATGCAAGCAACAACTGAAGAACCTGAGCTTAATGTGGGTCATTCGTGCGTGACTAGGACATTGCAGGATATCCACGCAGAAGTTTTGGCCAACTTGGCCACGGCTGCTTGCCAACTCCTTAATAAGGCTAATGTGGGTCCTTTTGGGCATATGCCATAACTCACTGTGTAATTATTGCTCACGACTTTGCACCCACTGATAATCATTCTTCCTTGATTTACGAAGTGTTGAATGCTTCAGCAATGATATGTAGGAATACTGTTTTTGGATAAAGATGGAAGTTAATACAAAATCCGTCGATAAACTTGTGAATCAATGTATAACAATTCTTAAGTGAGTTGTGAAATTAGATAAAGTAATATTTTGTTTTACCAAAAAGCCTCAAATTATTGATCTTGTTATTTATCTGTTTACAACTGGTAAACATTTTAATGATTCACTGTCACTGCCCTAATTGCACAAAATATTTACAGAAACTTAAAAATGAGTTTGCCTTATATCTTCAAAATATCTTCTAATAATCTGTGGACATATTTTATGCATTTAGTAGGTTACTCTATTTCAGGTTTTCCTACATCTGCATTGTATCTAGAAAAGATATTTTCTATCATTTATGAATATTTTGAGGGTTATTTTTAAGGAAACATTTCAACGAAGTCACGACTGCAACACATTGTGGAACATTTTTATTTGCAGAACTTGAATCACACACATATTTGTTGACATTCGATTTTTATCATTAAACAGCCAAACTTTTATAGCAATAGATATAATCAGTTCCTTCAGGTTTTGTTTCCTAAAAAATTCTAAGAAAAAGAGAAAATCATCAATGAAAACTTTGATTAGCAAATGTGATTTCAACGTAAGATCAGCAGGAATTTTAAACAGAATTAGGAAATTATAAAGTCCATTGTATCTCGGTCAGCTGCCATTTATCAATCTTATTAAATGAATACCTTCTATGCAAGTCCATCAAAAAATCTACATGCAAAGTCGAAACTTATGTGCTTGGAATCACACATGAAAGTATGGGAAACACATCCTTGGCAGGGCACTAGGTTATTGCAACTCTAAAAAAATGGTACTAGAGTGTTCAGAATTAATTTGGAAAAAACTGTCACTATGTTTTAATCAGAGATAGCAATAGAATTAATTTCAAAATTTTTCTTGCAAATGCAGTGCAATTTTCCTCGCAATTACAATTTGCTTTGCTATTAAGATTCAAATTTTGCTTGATAGATAATTATATTCCCAATTTCTATTTTTCATGATAGATAAAATTGAAGCAACCTCAGGGAATTTCAATTGTATACCCATCCATAAGTACTCCACTGTAATGACATCACCACTGCATAATATAAACAGATCGAAATCAACTAATGCCCAAAAATAAAAACAGCGCATTTAAGGCCCCATAAGGCGAGAATAATTCTTCTCCACATTATCCGCTATTATCATTAACAATAAATAAAAATGTTTGTAACTTTTGCCCGAATATCTTCAACGAAAACAGGAAGTGAGCCATAATGAAAATACAAAACTGTAGAGAATAATTTCTTAGATTTTTACAAGGAAATAAATGTCATCACTCCTATGTCCCTCACATACCGTGTTAGCATATTATATCATCACATCAAGAACGAGCCGAACACAAACAATTTCCTCACTTGCACTTTTACAACCAAATTTTTCACTTCCACAACCGAAATCATTAACCGCCTATAGACTCTTTATCAGCATTCAGCGAACCACATCATTCTCTACTACGAAAAAATTTACCAGTTACATTTAAAGATGATTCGTGATGGGCGGAGGGCTCATTGGCATAGTTGGCAATCACCTCGAAGGATTCGCACAGGTGTCATTTTCTTTTTTTATTTCAGAAAAACTGAAAACAAAAAATACCCACCTGCCATGAATGTCTGAAGTTTCTTATTCTATTATTTTTATAAAGTTAATTCAAATCTTACTTACCTGGCAGTAGTACTATGGAGATGAAAAAATAACATTTAACTTTATAATCAAGTTCAATAAATACATCACTTACTTTCCAATACCATGTAGTTCAGCTTCTGCAGAGGAGCGTTTACAATTTTCAGTGTCCCGGTAACCGAGGTAAAAGCACTTTAACACTCCTAGCATCCACGCCCGTAAAATGTTTACACCTGCGTTTCTATTTATCATTTAATATTGCATGAATATTCCAGTAATTTGTTCATTTGATAAAAGTTAAGTATATATGGTTTTAATGGGAAGTAAATAACCTTACCCACATCAATAGTATATTTGCGACGGAAAAGAAAATATTTCAACTGCAGAAAAGTAGATGTATTCTATATATGTTGTCAATATTCTAATTATCGAGGATATGTGTGGGTATTTTACTAAGATTCATTTCTTGGAGTTTTGCAATTCTTCAGTAGGTGGCAGCCTACCGCTATCGCTATGAATCCCTAGACATGTGATTGGCAATCTATCCATGCATGCATGTTTGGGTCTTTAGGGCTTCATTGTGGCTTCATACAACAACATTTTAATAATTTCGGTATTAATCAGGCGTTTTTGTCCTCCCATCCATTGTCTTGAAGTCTTAAAGCTTCTCTTTTATGCTGCTAAAACCGTACGAGCTTCACTGGAGTCTTAGAGCATGACCAATATCAAATAGTTTCACTATTTCATGTTGTTACATATTTTGAAAGGAGATACTACGTTTATTCAAAGCTTGTTTAGCCAGCTGTTAGAAGGCACTTTTTATATAGGAATGTTTTATTTGCTTTGGTTACTATGCCTGATATATCTTTATCAACTGTTTTAACGCTGCTCTCTCAGAGTTTATCCACTTCCCTTATATTGACAACGTCCTTTTTCTTATGTGTTTACTGTTAGTTTACAATTCTTACGTTCACTTTTTAATTCCTCCCACATGAAGTTGTCGTTCTTTTGCACATATCTATATTCAAATTTTACTTTTTCATATATTTTCTTTGTTCATTAGTTTGTTTAAGTACTTCCAAAGTTCCAAGCTTGTAACTGGTTTTTGTTACTCTTCTTTTTATAGAAAATCTAGGTAATATGTGTATTTAAGGAAATTAATAAAAGTAGTATCATTGAGTTCCGGTTTACCAAGGTTCCGTATCATCCATACAGGTCATTATAGTGTTTCTGTACGAGGCCAGTTGAGCTTAGTTAAACGAAAGTCAGAATCTGACAATCAGTTTAATTTCGAAATAGATATATATCAACGGAAAAGTTTCAGCCCAACCACGTCAAAACATTCAGCCTGACAAAGCTTATACATCTCTTATTTTTCTTAAATCATTTTCGCACAGGAGGCTTCAGTAAAACTAGACGCTTTGAGTGCTCTAGATAGCTGCATTTACTTTTTCTCAATTTTTTCTTGAAATAGGCAAGTCGCTTATTTTTAAATGTAAATTATTCCTGATCTTTGGAGGTGGATTTCCAGCTGCCTTGCCATCTTTATGATGGTTTTCCCTTCGGTCTCCTGCCATGGAGTATGTTATCTCTTGAAATGCAGTGGAGTCTCTCTTCCGTCATTCTACTAACATGCACATTCCAGTATATTCTCGGCACTCTGGTGCCACTGACGACATGACGTCATTCATGGTTTTCAAATGCATTAAATTGATGTTCTTTTTCAATCAAATAGTGTGTTGCCCGTCATTTTTCTTATCGTCCTCTCAGTTAATTTAAATTATCATTCAATATTTTCTCATGACAATTTAAAAAGCATTGACATTAATTGTGGAA
The DNA here is from genome assembly GCA_963573305.1 of Pyrrhosoma nymphula. NCBI lineage: Eukaryota > Metazoa > Arthropoda > Insecta > Odonata > Coenagrionidae > Pyrrhosoma > Pyrrhosoma nymphula. The sequence continues at coordinate 60,939,239 of OY754338.1, read as the reverse complement.
AAGATAGGACAAAGGAACTGGAAATCTTTCCACTCTCTTCTTAACCACAAGCCAAGGTTTTGGCACGTTATGCCATCACCAGGGAGCAGTTTTCCATTTTTTATTTACGAGGTTGTATGTAAAAATTGTAGTTACCCTAAATATTACATAACGAGCCAAAACCTGGGTTTGTGGTGGAAAACGGCGTGGAAAGTTTACCGTTATATCTCTGTGTTGATTATTTTCCTCATAGCAACAATTAAACGGAGGCGATTCCAGTTTATAATCATTGCGCGAGTCGAAATAAACTGTTTCAAGACTACCCAATCACCGATTGGATTCGTCCCGCGCCCACGGCAATTCCGACCGGTTTTTCTGCATGCTTCCCAAACGCATTGGGAATCGTATTCCCGGAACATACTTATCCCAGCTTAGAGGTCCAACCACATGCTCCCCGCTCGAGAGCAAATTTCCCATTCTCCACCTGCGCATAAGGGGTTTGGGAGTGGTGGGAGAAGGCACTCCCCCTCCCAACCCCCCAATGGAAGAAAGTCCCAGGAGTGGATATTTGCCGCGGCGAAAACTATTACTTTCCCCCATTTAACCGCCCTCTCGCATCCGCGTGGACCAATTCTCCTCCTCCTCCCAACCGACTCGATTTCAATTCCCCGAGTCCTCTTCAAGAACACTCCCACTCAATTTTCCGAAATTCAGTTTCTCTCATGGGTGGTATGGACGACTGCATCCAGTGATGGGACGGCGGGACGGGACGGCCAACGTTCGGTATACAACTCGCAAAAGTTCCTGGCGCGGCGCAGTATACGATTTTGGGAATAGGACAGTGGAACATTGAAAATCCTACGAAACAGCGGAGGAAGGTTGATTTAGCGTGGAGGGGCAGTCAGAAAATCTTTCTTTTTGCTGCAAACACAAGCACTCCGTGAAGTTCGATGACTCACCAATACCTGTCGTCCCGTTTCGAGTCGTCTCGCAATGAGACCTTAAGGTAGGGCCAAGCGCGGTTCTCCTGCCTCGCTCTCTATTGTTGCCTCCCTCTCTTCCCCTCCAATCTTCACTTCACCCCTTCTCAAATGATATATCCAAGGGGGTGCTCATGGAGTCCTGAACCCGAAATTTTTAATTTATTTAATTTAAGGGAACTGAAGTAAAAGTTTTAATTGTTAAAAAAGGTTATTTTATTTAATATTTTTTCTGAAAAACTTTTTCAATAAAGTTTTTGTAATTTATAATAGTGTAAAAACCTGTATTATAAGCACTATTACAGAAATTTACCCAGCAAAAATATTAAAAATTCGGCTGGTAAACTTCAGTCCCAATTCTACTCTTATTTACCTAAGCGCATCATTTTGCTCCTGATTTTCAAATATGTTCATTCTCCTTCGGGTAATGCTCAACATGGGCCCTCCCTCCCGATACGGAATCCTGGCTACTTCACTACCATTCATATCTACCGATCCTTCCCGTTGCGCAGATTTGCGCCCGGAACTTCTGGAGTTCGGAGCCATGAAACTGGCGTTCGCCAGACTGGCAACGCCAGGAGCTATGAAACTGGCATTTGCCAGAGTCCTCTGGATATGCCATATAATAATTAGGGAGTATTGCTGAGAATGCAATCTAAGAGGACTCTGGACACTCGCCGCCCTCCGTGCCATCTATTGGACTCGGTTTGTAGAATTGTTAGGCAGGGTTGCTTAAAAATTTAAATGATTACTTAGGTGGATGAGAAAATTGCAGAGAAAAACAGGAAGGGGAGAGGTTGGAAATCGAAAGAATAGAAGTGGAGGATGTGCGGAATGGCGATGCATCGACGGGTAATCACCGGCCGCCATAAATTCGAAGATTAGTTGTGACATTATTTGCCCGGTTCCTCTTAGGAACACCTTGCTCCTCTAAGCCCCACAGTATTCACGGCGGAACAGGTCGCCTGAGGATTAAATTCTCTAAATTCCTAGATCGTCATCACACGCAGAAATTACATACTGTCGTATGATATCGTAGAAGTATCGCCTGCTGCACATATACTCTATAATTTCAAATCAATAATTACTGCATGTGGACAAAATGTGATGAGCCATGAATGCTGAATCGACGAAACAATGCAAAAATAATTAGCATTATAACTAGCGACAATTATCGCGATGTTTCAATATTATAGAATCTCTGGTCAAAGCATTCAGCGCAATATTGGAGGAATGGAGTTCGAGTTCAGGTGAATAATTTGTTCAGTATATGACACGTACCTCGGTTATCTCTTGATTAAAAAAATTCTTAGATAGCTACATTCTCGTGATATGGCTGAATTCATGGGTGAAGATAAATGACTGAATTCATGGGAATTCAATATTTGCGAGACGTGTATATATTGGTCTCTTTTCAATACAAACTTTGAGTAATGATCCGTTTAAAACGTTTTTTTACTGAATTTTTCTATTTTGGAATCTTTCCGTTCATTATAGTTCGCTGATTACTTAGAAGCATAACATAAAACTTGCTTTCCATTCGTTTCAGACCCGACGTACTCGGCAGTGCACTTTAAAGCGGATCGGGAGCTTTGTTAATGTGTGCTGAACAATAAAGGAACTTCGATAATTGCATCCACGTTTTTTATTTTAATGTTGATTTTTAGTGAATGGGTCACATATAGATAATCTCTGACGCCTTTAGTAACTAAGGTTTTAATAACTTAGTAGTAAAAAGTTTTTCCTTTCTTGGTAGGTACCTATAGAGTTTGAGTAGAGTCAGTTAAGGTGTAAAGCATGGGAAATATAAATTTTTTATTGCCCAATAGTAAAAAGGTTACGTTATTAAAAAATGGATTTTGAATGAATTCGGTTGCTATTCACAAAACATGCTGCGGTGGCTGTCGTGAAGAATGCCACTACCTAACACAGGTTAACGTTTCCACTGAGCACATTTCGCCATCCGTCGTCATTTGTGTGCACTAAAGTTAACTAATGCGTTCATATCTGCACTTCAACACCTTGTATGTAAAGCTAGCTATGCCTATCCGTTGTGATAATTTGCAACTTTACAGGCAAGCGTTGGACTCATTGCTCCATCTTTCAATGGCTGAGTGGTGAAGTTTTTAAATTCACTACTAAAAGTAGAAAGTATCATTGGCGACCTGCATTTTAAAAGCGTATTTTTTTTGGCGTAGTAACCACCACCCTTAATTTGTTGACGTAACATTTCTGGTCCTTTGGAGGCACATTGGTGTAGAAGTAATGCATTTTTCAAGGTCATGTTCTGTATCATCATTATTTCGCTCAATATGCAACACGCCTTACTTTATCACAAAACACTGTAAATTTCCACAACAAGATTATTTTACCGACCTAGGTTTCAGAAATACATTGTCATTATCAAAGTTGCCATTATCAATGTTTTGCTGAAACCTAGGTCGGTAAAATAAACTTGATGTGGAAAAAGTGTTTCTGTGATAAAGCTGTCTGTCACACATTTCTACAAGTTATTGCCTGATACTCTGAAAAAAACGCCTTGCCTCTTGCATCGGAACGCTATACCGAAATTGAAATGTCTTACACCCCTCATTGATGGAGTGGTTTCAAGAACAAGAGTGTGTTTGAGAAGGTTCAGCTACATTAGAGTGAGCCAAAACGAATACTGAATTCCACTAATTCGTTTGTGTTGTTCAAAGAAGGCATATTTCAACATCTACACCTACGAAGTACCTTGCAAGGCACCTCCAGGACGGGTGGCACCAGGCATTCAGCACTCGTCCCAGTTTAAATCAGGATCTCGCACATTCCCCCGGCCGCTTGGCGCAGACCAAAATGCAGTCAGGAATACTGTGCGCGGTCAAACCAGAAACTAGGAGAAGGCTATGTAGGCGAACATGCTAACATTCAGTACCATGGTTAAAATACAACTACTGATTATTACTACTAATAGGATTAATCTTTGAGTAATACAAGAAATAAATTAATGCGAAAAAAAATTCATAGGGGAAATTTCCAGCGGGTTTGAGTGTAAGTGATGATGATATGTAATAGGATACAAGTAGAAAATCTAGTCTGCCTATCGAGGAAGGGAATTTCATAGAAGTAATCTATCGCAACTATTATGGTCCCTTATTGTCCAAGTAAAAAATGGAATTTTAAATCTATCGGTTCTAAAAACTATTTTTTACCTTATGTTAGTGGTAGTTTCTACCGTAATATTTTGGCACGAGCAAAATATGTTGAACGTTTTCAAATAATTGTCTGCTTCGAGCTTTCTCAAAAGAGTTGACTGCATTATTCCCTTCGATCAGTTGGATATTCCAAACGTCTTTCTTTGATAACACGCCTTAGCATTTTAAATGAAAATTTTAGTCATACGTTATGTATTTTATTTGAAATATTTATATATATATATATATATATATATATATATTTAATAAGCACTTTCACCAGTCATACAAACGGAAAGTACCAGCGATATCTCCATGAAATTTACATTTTGAGTTAAGTAATTGCGATTATTTTCTATTGAATCAAAATTTTTAATCGGCCAAAATTTTGAAATACAAATCCTTGAGAGCATTAATTTATTATAAGCACAAATGACCATGACATTAGATTGAAAAATGCTTTTTCCCCATGTGTCCTCCGCTCTCCAAGAGAAAACCAAGTAGTTTCAAGTTCTATTTGAAAAAATATCAGCGCGAAAATGAATGATAGTGTTGTTGCAATCCAACATAAGACTCTTAAGAGTTCTTCAAGAGGAGAGAAAATGAATGAAATGGCATTTAAGTCATTTCACCGAGAAGCCACCTAAAACACGATCTGAGGGGAGGAAAGGAGTTCGACGGAGAGAGGAGAGGGTTAGAACAAGCGGGGGCAGCTTTGTGGGAGAGAGAGGGGCGGGAGAGGTTGCGGGAGGAAATGAGAGACTTCACTTGTTTCTGCAGCGTCGGCGTCACTCCCGCGTTCAAATAAGCTTGTTCCATGGATTTCCCTCGGGAACCGACGCCCGGTGAACAGCAGCGGAGCGGGGGGGTGTGGTGGAGAAGGAGTATTTGGCCGAACGTAGTACATACGTATAAGTGGGAGGGCACAAGTGCTGGTAGTGGGGAGGTTTATAGGGAAAGGAGAAAGCGGCAGCCGTGGCGGTTTAAGGGGCGTTCGGACTCGTTCCATGTGTGCGGTGCGAGAAGAGAGGAAAAAAAAAGTTTCTGAGCGTATGTAGGTATGTATGGAGTCTGGTCAGGAGGGATACGGTTGAAAGGCGGTGGCGGAAGGAGAGGGAGGGACGCCAGAATGATATGGGAGTGGAGGGAATACGAACAAGTCCGTGGGACCCGAAGAAACTACGCAGGCGGAACATGGGACGAAGCTGTCATAAAAACCTCGAGTAGGTGAGCGGAAAAAAGGACTTCTGTTAATTTTTTGTCAGGGAAAGTTCAAATTTTATTTATGTTTTTATTTATGACATCTTTTTCTAAATTATAATATAGCCAACATGAGGTTGAATAATAAGCGAAGAGAAAACGAAATGCAGCTAGATTAGATGTGTGAAGAGAAGTTATGTCAAGTCTAGCAGGGTGTTGAGGCTACTAAAAGAATTGGGATAGGAATCGCAACCACTCCTTACGTCAACGAATAAGCTTAATTACTGAGTAACCTGGAGGGGAAAGACTTTCCAGAAGGTTTTAGAAATATATGAAACCCCTGTGCCACAATGGTGGATTAGATCGTATATATAAAATTAGAGACAAACTGCGGGACCAACCGGTGTAAAATGTAATTTTTTTCTGCGTAAAATTATGGATAACAATAGATGCGATCGAGGCCTCCAATGTAATTGGTAAAAATTGGTAGCCTTTTTGTTCTCTTTTTTTATTTCAGTTTTTCATTTCTGTTTGGAATTATCATCATTAGTGATCCAATCCTGAGGTTGGATGACTGATACCTACCAATCTTCCCTGTATCCTGCTAACTTCTTCATGTCCTAGTAGCTATTCCATTTCATATCCCGTTTTATTCAGCCTATTTATTTGTTCCTTGGTCTTCATGGTTGGGATTTATCTTAAAATTATGTTCCTAACAATTCCGTTGCGTCTTAAAGTGTGGTCTATCCATCTGGGCCTATTCTGCATCATAGTGTTGCATACGGTTTTCAACTTTTCTCCTGTAAACTTCCTCTTTTCTGATCCCATCTGACAATTTGATCGTTGGCGTCCACATCCAGCACTAATTTTTGAGACCTTCTAGTCTCTTCTGCTCCATATTTCCAATGTTTATGTCATTGAGCCAAATTGTGCAAGATTCTGCATGCCTTTTTTTTACGTAGACCTTCCTTTTTGATAATCCTTTATGCTTTATATTCTTCTATTGTTTTATCATCATGAATGATTTTTGCTGGCTTGAGCAATTTTTTGCTTGATATCCGTTGTACTTCTTTCATCCCACGTCCTACAGCCTTAAAGGTAGATGAAGGATTCCACTTCTTCTAAATATTTTAATTGTGGCGTAATGTTTGACTTCAGTTTCTCAACTTGGGACGTTTTAATTGTTTTAGAAAAGGAAGTCATCTGAATGGCCCCGCTAAAGCCTTTACAAGGAATAAGCATTGTTTTTTATCATTTTCTCATAATGTTTTTCGCTAAGTGTCCATAATCGGAGACCATAAAAGGTAGATCGGATACAATGAGTGGTACAATTCGTTATTCCGTGAGGTGACAGCTTAAGGCTGAGTTAAATTACGCATGTAAGCTATATGAATTTGCAAGGTAAACATGTGGGGAATGGATATACAATAGAGAGACACCCAAAGTCGGCATTAGCATAATCTTGACGTTAGCCCCCAAAATATTCACAGGAGGTTGTTCATACCAGCACACGGAGAACTTATAAAAATAATCCCACATGGCACAAGATTCTATGGAGATATCTCTCTCACCGCTAATATTCAAACCCAGACTCTTTGGTAATTAAATAAAACTGCAGTAGTTGCACTATCCACTTATATGTAATGTAAAATATTACACTACACGTGTTTTGACGCTTAGGGCGTCATCGTCAGGTATACACCTGATGATGACGCTTGATGACGCCCTGGTGACGGTGTATACCTGATGATGACGCCCTAAGCGTCGAAAGATGTATAGTGTAATATTTTACATTAAATATAAGTGGACAGTACAACTAATGCAGTTTAATTTAGTTACTGAAATACTGTTCCACCACATAACGCCAGATACAGTCGAATTTATCCGGACTCTTTGGATGGGAAGCCTTACCAATCTCACTATTTTTTGTTTAATAAGATAGGGTATGAGACTAGATTGATTACTTAAGAGTTATATTACTAATGTATTTCTCGAGACAAAGTTATTGATATGTAAGAGACAGGTGAGGTTTAGTTAAAAACTATCCTGTCTCTTAAATAATTCAAATGTATCCAATGATGTGCTAGATTATATGTGGATTTGCGACAGCACGCTCTAGAATAGGAAACTTAGACGCTTTGACTGCACTACATATCAAATAATCTTATTATGTTAGCGTCGTTGGATGTAATAGGACTTAGGATAACATTCCATGAGGTATACACATCCGCCTGCGGGCAGGTTAAACATTGTACTCCTGAATAATTTACATGCCTTCATCTCGTTTTAGCTTGTCCTGCTAATTCACGTGGGAATTAATTCGGGCATAATTTTTTCAGGGACGGAGACATGGAATTTGGAATGAGAAATGCGATGCAATTTACTCTGCGGAAGAAGCATCTACGATTAGACTGAGTTACCAGGAGTGTCATGGCATCAAATATTAATAGAGGTAAGTATCCTTTTTTGCAATATTTTCACAACATAAGTGTGACAAATTGCCCATTTACTGCGTGAGATATCCAATGTCCTCATCAGCGTAAGCCATCAAGTCAATGAGTACCACGTTTTGCCATAGGACTCATTACTTAGTAGTGCCGTAATTATATCATTATTTTGACTAATCAAACATTTTTTGGGTTGCTTAAAGCATTTGTTTCAATTTTCAAGAAGTCATTTTATTATTTTCCCGTTCATCGACGCCAGAAATTTTCGATTTCCACTTTTTTGATTCAATGTTGATTTAATCCACAATTCAAAATTCATGTTGTCAATAACTATCATAATTAGGCTGTAAATGCCTACATATTACTTTACATCGGCAAACTGCATTCTTTGATCACGCTACTCTGCTTGCAATATTTCTCGTTATAATTATGTGTATTTATGTTTGATTTAACTATAAAAAGTAGACCTGGATTGATATATTCAAGTATTTGGGACTTGAAGTGTTTTACATAAAAACAGCGATTTCGTTAACTCTTCTCTTTCGACTGATTGGTAATATTCCAGCCCTATTAATACCATGTGAAATAGAGTATGTATTTATTTTATTGTCTTTCGTTCCCCGTTAAAGCCAACCTCTTCCTATTCCTATTCTTTCATCTATCTTTGATCCCTTTTGTTTACACTTCCATTTTTATTAAGTCCGCTATACCTGATTTTTGATCCATGAAAGCATCTCCGTCCGTCTTTATACCGATGTCTGATTGGTGCTTATATTGAAGATGAATATAATGGGCTTATAGTTACTTAAGACGGCAGCAGGTATATCAGGGTTTGGGTATTTTAATGCGCATTTTTAGTATGCTATGAACACCCTGATGTAAAAGACTGTTACTAAACGAATTTGTACTTGGTGTATTGCACAACCTTTTAATTTCGAAGATGCTTTCGGCAATCACTGTCATTATCAAGGTACAATAGCTGGCGTTCGCCATCCTTATAGATATAACTAAATGGACTAGCAGTGGGAGAGGAAATATAGGAAAAGCAGTGACGGAAGAAAGCGCATTATGACGCAACAACATAACTGGAGATGATTAGGGGGAGGTTGATGATGCATTTTCGCATTGTAGAAGCCGATTGCATCAATTTGACCGTCAAAATCTATCTTATATTCAAACAATCATGGTAGGAGAACAGAATGGGAAGAATAACAGGAGAAGGCAAGGAATGAAATACGTCAACCAAGTCATGAAGGACTTCAAAGTGAAAAATGATGTATAAATTAAGGTGGTGGATGGTGTTTGGATGGTAGAAAAGTAGAGCGGAGAGCTTCAGCAAACCAATCTGTGGATTGATGACTGCTGACGGTTAAATTCCTTTCCTGAATATTTTCACTGGTTTACAGCCTTGAGTAACAGGAATTGGTTAATGATAAAGTAAATTTACATAGTTCTTCGTTGGGAGTACCATTTCAAAAGACTCACCGCTCCAATTTGGCTTTTGCAGGGTGAAGGAAAACGCACGATTGTTTGAAGAGGAATACGCTGGTGTGGAATAGAATGCGGAAGTCTGGAACTGAAACTAGTGCATTGTTAGTGTGCAGAGGGAATTGAATGCATATTTGATAGGAGATTTAGCTTTAGGTATTTCAGAGCGTAGTCGCAGTAGGATTGTTTTTGTCTATGGATCATGTAGAATCTTGGTTCATTTTGATTGTAGAAAAGGACTAAATCTATTAGCACCGGGAGAGGGTGCCCGTTAAAAAAAATAGTCGTTGCGGAAGATGAAAAGAATTCCCTGTAATTGGACGTGAAAATGCATATACGAGAACGAAGGAGTCATTAAGACCTGTAAACAGGCGTGACTGACTCACAGATAGACAGAGAGATAGGCAAATAGACTTCAGTGAATATGTATCCAATATATTATATGAATATAGATTTTTGCTTCTGAGAATGAATCTCGAGTGAATGTAGAAAGTGGCAGTATTTAATATTTAAAAGTGAATTCTCATTTACAGGACAACATTTTAATTTACATTTCATTCTTACCCGGAAATATGTTCGTGTTGGTGTGAAGGTCAGGTTTCAATTGGAAATTTGTTTTCTCACGGTGATTTTGAGACGACGTACGAAAACTGGAGGCATGAGAATTAAAATCACGTATTACGTGTTTTCCAAGTCATAAAACACTCTCTGTATTATCTTTTTACTGAATAATGGGCGTTAATGCAACTTTTGTGTTGCTTCATAAATAGCAGCTTGAAACATTTATTAAGGTACATAAAACACAATCATGACCTTTAACGCATTTTAAAATTCTCTTCATAATAATTCTCTAATACTAATCAGTCGTGTATTTCTACATGCATAATAGCAACAAATATATTGGGTTTTAGCAGATAACCGCTACGCAAAATGTTTTTACTAAGTTGCCACTATCCAAACGCTTATCTTTATAATAGTAATTACCTGCGTGGCGTTTAAAGGGTACCTAGCAATCAGTGGCATAGCTACCCTGTAGCTATAGTTTGAGCCCCTTGGGGCGTTCTGACTGTTACCAGTCTGACATAGGGAAGCACATAACAAACCTAAATGTTGCTAAATACGACTTGAAAGTCAAGTTTAAGAAAAAGTAATATTATTTACTTTATTTATGAATTTACATATCAATTTATCGAAGAAATATTGTAATAATCCCTACGTAACTCCGTGGCTTTAAGAAGAGCAACAGCATTTTTTGTATCGGAATATAGACATTGGACAGCATTTTTCAATGACAGTTTGTATATAACTTTAAAATCTCGGGATATGTCAGTTAATAATATTACTCTTCTTAGCTTTAACATTTGGTACCCGCCTGGGGTGGACCTCTGCCCACCACTAGCTGCGAGCCTGGAAACGTGTTTTTTTCCTTGGTCAAATAAACGCTTCTAGCTCGACAGTTTGAGATAAATAGGTTGGGTATTTTCAAAAAAATATCAGACGACCAATTATCAATTATCTGATGACAAGCAACACTTTATTTCCAGTGTAATAGTCGAAAAAAACACCTTGGTTCGGATTTGTGAATCATTCAATCAGCGGGTACGCCATAATGATGCTGGAAAATTTGCTTTTCAATGGGGTTTATAATTATTTCCGTTATACAGAGAACGGAAATGGAATTACTTCGATCAAATGAAAAACGCAACAAAAGGTTCTCGGTTTCCAGGAAACGAGATGACGAAATTCAGAGCGAATTTCAAATGCCTTTTTCTTAAGTGATTGTGTAAAATGGGAATTTGGGGGTAGTGAGTCGTTGATTTAGGAGCATGGTAATAAGAAACGAATGACAAATTAGGTGACGTAGGTAAAGAATCAGTGAGGGGAAATTGGTAGCAATGGAAGATTAGAATTTGCGAACTAATTTCACTATCAATCCCTTGTCTAGAACGAGAACAAGATGTCACTTCAAGAGTCATAAAAATATGGAATTTACACTCTTTTAAAAGAATAGCTTTAGGCCTGCCCTGCAGTAAATAATTAATTTATTAAACTGTTCACTGCCTGCAATTGAGTCCACTGGGTATATGATACTGTGGAAAGTGTGCAGAACTTCACTCGAGCAACGGTATTTTGCGTCGGAATTTCCTCGCTCCCTGCGGGTTTTGTTGTGAACAGCGCATGCTAAAAAGAGCTAAAACTCTCATTGAAAAGCATACGGATTACATTCATACTGAGTAACGGCTTTCTAAGTGGGGAATAGTATAAATCCTGCACATGACTGAATTTACCTGATTTTCGTCGGCATCTTGGTTCGTACGATCTATGATACCATGTAGGTACATCAATTTTTAAAAATGTCACTGACATGTATATTTTCCATTTTCGTATATTAATATAGATAATTATTTTTTATTATAACAACATTATATGACTCTCGGATTATAAAATAAAAAGAAATCTTGATGAATGTCCATCTTGCAAAAGTTTCAGTTCATAATCAGTTTGGTTCAGTAGGATACACACAGGTGGCAGAAAAATGATTAATAGGTGAAAATGTTTCCCTAGAAATGTAATTATCTCCACCATGATAAGTGCGGTGACTTTCGAACCATCATTTATCACTTTTGGTGTGACATATCTCGTTTTACGTGACTCACACCTCAAATGCTTTTTTGCGCAGTTGGTTTCTATGAGTAAGGCTATATTAAATCTCTTTGGCCCATTTGTTTAGTTTTTTCTTTCATAATTTATGACCCTCCAAGCTGTGCTGTGCCTATTTCATCCAACAACAAAGCCTTGCAATCAAAGGACAGAAGAACATTAATACGTTTCAAGTTGACTAATTTTTTCTATTGAAGAGATTAAATTCAATTGTAACTTTGTTACTCATAGTCTTTGACCATTTACATACTTTCGATAAGATAAAACAAGTTCTTATGTCAATATATGAGTTGGTGATTGGAAAATATGAGGTATATCCTGAGGATTTATTTATTCAGCTGTTAAGAATGAGATTAAAATTATTTTTTTCACTCTGAAAAAAAATTCCCATATAAAAAGAGTTTTCGATCAAATGAAATGTAAGATAATTATCAGAGAAACTAAGAAATATAGATAAAAAATATAACTGTTTCAGGCTGGACCTGGTGGAAATTGTTGATATTCATAATGAATAAAAAACACTTAGTAATCTTCCACAAATTAATTTCTATGACATGACGCGTTTCACCACTCAGTGGCATAATCTATGCCAAAGAGTGGTGAAACACGTCATGCCATAGAAATAAATCTTTTAAAGATTACTAAGTGTTTTTTATTCATTATTAATAGATAGAAAATACTAAATTTACTAATGCAATTTTTTCACGAGAAACAAACAAGTTTTCGTTTGATAGATTTCTGTCAAGATGAAGTTGTGGAGCGTTCTGTTGGGGTGGAGCATGTAGTCGGTTATCAAACATTTGTATAACTTGCTATACACCCTCGAAAATGAATTATTCGATTAATATTAATACAAAGAGTCGTTTTTAGCATACTTATCCTCTTTTTGAAAGAATTAGAGTGCTTAAAACTCTTTAATATTACTCCCACTAAACAGGAACTCATTTATAAAGTACTAGCATAAATGCCCATTGATTCTCAATGGGAGAAATAAAAGTAAGAAATATGATAGTATTTTTATTCATACAGAAGAGAATGTGACTTCTCATTTCTTACCTCTACACCTTTACGCGGCTGGTGTCTAGCACCCCCTGCCACACGTCCAATCGGTGGTTCGTAGGGAGGTATTTAGTTTCCCATCTTTGTTTTTTACTTATTGGAAATTGCCTTTTTTGTCACTTAATGATGTATAGCATTGAGCTATTTTACTGAAGTTGATTATTTTAATACTTAGCAGCTTCGTGACGGGGACGTGGGAAAGATCACAATAAACTTCGAGCACATTTTTCCTTAAGTGAGTTTGAGCAAGTTTTTTCCAGTTCCAATATATACCATAATCTGATTTTGAGATGAAATAACTATCATGTACCTAAGCACAAAATTTCTAGATGATGGCGATCATGATAGCGATGTGAAAGGCAGAACACTGCTACACATCGAAGGGGTATACAAAATTCCCCGCGGACCTTGTGGTAAAAAATACACCGGGGAGACAGGACGCTCAGTCAAACCTCGACTGGGACAAACAACAAAGTCTGCATTGGCTGAGCACGAATCCTTGGGATACGCGATCGACTTTGAAAAATCCGAAGTCATTGCTAAGGTGGGAAGATTCAAACACCGACTCAGCCGTGAGGCCATCAAGATAAAGAAAAATAAACATAATTTCAACAGAGACGGTGGCCTAAAAATCGGCAGCACATGAAACAGTCATCCACAAAAATTCTCTACCTCCCCCTACCCCCTTGTCCTAACCCCTTTCCAACTCTCCCACTTGAACAAGCTTAGTGCGGATAGATATACAAGATCAAACAGCGGCAGCAAGTTTCATTCTCATGAAAAAGTGACCAGCAGTGGGTCGCGAAACGTCGGGCCAACCTAAACAAGACGCGGTATACACCCGTAGCATAATAATTTTAATGTACGTAGGTACTGATGATTTACAAATTAATTTGGCATATATTTATGCATTCAATTGTACAAAACCTTTTGTACATTAATGATAAAATGTACACAGGTTTTCCTTCAAGGTTGCCTAAATCTACATCCAAAACATTACATATTAACCGTATAATTATTTTTTCGGCAGTGGTAATGAAATATTATCTATATATTAATTAATCCATTACTAAAATGTGATCGTTTATTTCCATCGCACGTGTGTGTTATATTTAACTCTATCTCTATGTGCTTTCATGAAATTAGAAAAATATGTTTATATATATTGCTACTCTGCAAAAAGTTTAAAGCAGAAATCTGGATTGGCCTCTTGGGTTATTCGTTCCACTGCGTTCATCATTTGCCACGTATTCCCGCGATCTAGGCTCCGAAAAAACCTCAGTGTCCATTCACCAACATTGTTTATTTCACAAGTTGAGTTAGTTTTTTGGTAGGATCATGAATATTATTACGTGTAACTACTATGCGTGTACCCGAAATGGATTACGTAAGAATAGACCACCTATGCTCCCGGGAGACTCAGTCGAGACACGGTCGGAGTAAGTAGAGTGATTACAATTACGCGTGGGAGTCTAATACTTTTGTGGCACTCGCCAGAGAAAAGCCAAAGGTTAGGGAGGTTTAAATGAGCTTGAGTGAGGGAGCAGCGTAACCAGTCCTCCACGGCCGGGCTGAGTCCAACCTAAATTCTCTCGTACTCCAAAAACCAGATTCAAGGTAATAACCTTAAAGCAACGTACCCACGGTGAAATTTATGGCACCAGAGCTGGCGAGGGAAGTGGATAGCTGTATCTTTCTCCGTGTGAACAACCAAATCGCATTCCATCTCCTAATGTGCGAAAGAATCACTAACGATAGCCTTGCTCTGGCAGGTTTTAAAACAAGTTTCATCTCTTAAGTGATCCGGCATGAACGTTGTACACATTTCCAACTTCATTTGTTTGTCAATGGGGACATAAAATTGTACAAAGAGGAAGATTTTGAAATTGAAATGTTTAATACTCATCTAACACTCCAGCTATCATTAAACCATTTAAAAAATGTTTTTCATGCGTATTATAATTTATCCTTCTGAGAAATTATGTACAGGTACACGATCAAGGAGTATATCTTCTGTAACAAAGCATGATGATAACAACAATGATGATGAATTGAAACAAGTTAAATAATTAATGGATAGTTTTTTTTACTACTGCTAATACATTCTGAACGTCATCAATTTCATGTATAAAGCAGTTGTCTGCGCTTAACTGTTTCCACGACGTGGTCACTGCCTGTGGCTTTTTTTGCACGCCGTGGTAAAATGTTGCTCGCCATCGTTTGCCATCATTCCATCCGACATGACCGGGCGTAGGATTGCTGGCCAATTCCGGCACATTAAACGTTCACCGTGTGTACAGGGCTTTAGGTATTTCCCTCTTTCCATTCGCTCGCACGTCGCTGTCTATAGGGCCCACTGAGCGTCGATGTCTGATGGCGTTCGTAAGAACACTGGCATGTCTGATGCGCCAGTGTCATATTGAACTGGGACTCGAGTCTCATACCCGGCCGGGGGAGCTGAGACGCCGAGTGTGGTGGCATTACAAGGGCAGCGGTGGCATTGTTCAACTGATCGCAGCAGTTGGAGGTGAGCCTGCCGAACGAGTTGCGGGCCTCTGCTCAGTAGTATGCAGGATTTTGACGAGAGAAGACCGTAGAGTTTAAGAAGAGCAGGATTACCCATGCTTCGACGTTTGTTTCTTGCGGCGTAGCGCGAAACGTGGCTGCAGTTGACTATGTTGATCTATTTGGATATGTTAGTCCTTATCATAATTGGATTAGCCTCGCATTGATCAAATAGCAGTGGTTCACATACTCCTCAGCAGACGGACTTGAGGAACTTTCTTTCGTCTTCTTGGGACTGAGGAGGAATTGTACCTGCCCAACAGATCTTATGGACGTCGTTTCTGCTCCACCAGCACATCCGACCGCTTGGTAAGTAGGTGTATTACTTTATAGCGGTATCGTTTGTTTGCTTTGCGTTATATTCATAAGCACAATTGTAACCTCAAAAGAAATTGGTTGAGTTTTAAGGTTTTAACTTGACGTAGTCGTTTTGCGTTATGAGTTGAAAACGCTATAACAACCTGAGGATATTTTTATATTTAGGGAAAAAGTTTTCCAATGAGTTATAAATTTATTTCACGTTTAAGTGAGAAAATGTACGAAGAACACTCTTCATAATTTCTAGCGCACAATGTGCAACAAAACGTATTGGAAAATTATTATTTTTCAAATAAATCTCTAACCGTAATGCAATGTGTGGCTAGCATTTTGTTATACGACCGCTCACGGAAACCTCGTGTTTAGTTTGCGTTCAGTCACGAAGATTTCCGTTTTTCGACACGTGATCGCTTTTTTATTTTTATTATTTTAATGAAGTTTGAATGCTGTGTTCTTCTGATTTGCGTTCATATGGAAGATCTTTTTACATCACACATAGTTTTTTCCTAGTTCACATGCTATATTTATGGCATTTTTATCATTGCTGTATATTGTATTGAACTTCAACGTTTCTTGATGTTCATGAAAGGTAATACTGACATTATCACGCTGAGCATTGCCTTGCTAGAAAATTATCACTCGCATTTTTGTTCCCAGAGTAGAAAATATAATCCCTCAAGTACTCAGCAGTAGTTGGATCATAATTTTCTTCGTCTCTTGGGGGTTTGGGTTTGAACCGCTCGAGATAATTTCGATCACGTAACTAAGTAGTCACGTGGCACATTAATGAACGATTCGAGATTTAGGTGTGTTTGAAACATTCGGGTGGATAACTTGCGTGAATGATATATTGATCATTGCGAATATAATCGAGATATTAGACTCCATAAACGATATCCCGGTGAATAAACCCGATTGGATAAACTGCGTGAGATTTTTACGAATGATTCGAACACACCAATATCTCGAACCCTTCGTGATTATACCACGTGACTTCTTAGATAGGCGATCGAAATAATCTCTATCGTTTCAAACACATCCCCATTCTTACCAATAAGTAACTTATTTTCTTGCACTGTGAACTTTTCATTAGCTCCGACCGTAAAAAAACAAAACAGAAATAGCCTAAGGAGCTGAGTAAGCTTTCAACGCCTACCCTATCGTGAGCGCCATTGGCAGATAGGAACCAGATACCCATAACGCATTTCTAATTCAGGATCGTGCGTTTTTCATGCCTAGGATGCATTTCAGTCTCCATTATGGAGTCCCAAGTGAGCAAGTGAGAGTTCGGTATTGCGTTCTTAGAGAGAGATTTATTAGACATCTCAAGTTACGAAATGGACTGAAGTATCGCTTCCATATTAGATTTATGTGGTGCGTTTACCTTATGGGAGTGAATTAATACGTTAAATCGTGTTCTTATGTCAAATGGGAGTTTTTACTGATAAACGGTACCAGCCTTTCTTGTTTTTCCAAGAAATTATCCCAGTAAGTTTTATGCTTTATTAGAATTCTAATACTATATAGCTACAACGACTGGTGGTACACATTTTGGAGTGAAGGAGGAGGATTCAGTCTCGAGCTCGACACTTTGACGTCACATTGTCGAGGTCTCATTGTCAGTCCTCCTTGAACAAGTCAGTCCCGGTGTCCATTCCGATAGGAAAATCTGGTTCCGCTGACACTAAAATGTCTAAATCAAATGTGTAATTGGAAGTGTAAGAATGTAAAATATTGTAGGAAATTTTTTCGACATTAGTGGAGAGGAAAGGGTAAGTGATATCGACTTGCTAAAAACATATAAAAAATCAGTGGAATTGGTCAATAGACGTAATCAATGGAGGAGTGCTTAAAGCAGTCCCTTTTGTTAAAAATTGGACATTATTATATAACTATTTCGCGTCATCTTTCACCGTTTTACGGTGTATTTTAATGAGGTACACAACCGCACGGATAACGCCACTTATCATATACCTTCACGTCTTAGAGAAATAATCCTAAAGAGCCCCTTTTAAGAGTAGTAAGACCGGTGTCGGAGCGTGTCGTGAACTCTTGCGTCGTCTGCTGCGGCCCATCGCGCATACGCGGCAAACCAGCTGTTTTCGCCCGGCCTCGCCGCACGGAGTGCTTGCTCGTTCTCTCTCCCTGCTGACGGTCGTCCCTGCACTTCGCCTCGTAGCAGCCTTCTAGAAGTCCTCTCCGTCTGAACTCCGGTGAAGGACAGACATACTCCTAGGACGTCAGTCGATGATCGCAGTCATCATATCTCATTATCATTGTTTGAATTATTCTATTGAGTAAATTTTTCTGTTATTAGCAAAACTAAGCCAGGAATCTTTTTTTATTATTCCTGCACGAAACAACCGAATTTCCTCCTTTAAAATTCAAAATTGGGATGGCTGGAGCAGATTTTTCCTCCGAGTAAATAGAAATTCAAACCACTTATGTCCTAATCTTGGGACATCAGAATATCGCGACCCTATTTATACGGATTAAGCTATTTCCTGTTATTGAGTTCATTAATCCCATTGTATCTTCTCTCCTTCCCTTCCCCATTCAACTTTTCTTTTCGCGTAGTATATAATGGTTGACCAATTTGTTAAGCGTTTTCATGCGAGTCTAACGTGGTTAGAGCTTGACCAAGTTATGGCGAAAGCTAAGCTTTCTACGTTTACTGATGATATTTGACGTGCACTATAATTTGGATCCAAACACTTCTTTCCTATTTTTACCTATAAATCTCCCGTTTATAACTTGGCCCACCGTGGTATCATAATAGTAGGAATCGGTCTTCAACTTTCGGACAGCTAGGACTCGGATCTCGAATTTATAAATGAAATGAAAAACTTTTAAATTTGTGGTTCCACAATGATCTTTTTACTAGCACGACTCTGTTTTCGACGTACTACAACGTCATCATAAGGTGAAGACTCTACATAACACCTTGGTTATATACTCTACTCATATGGGGGGGAGGGGGGTTGGAGGGAAGGCGGGTAGGTGGAGGCAGATTTTGGAATTGGGTCAGGGACATAGCGTGCTGGAGAGAAAAGGGGGGAAGAGGATTCCTGTAGGAAGCACTCTTCTTGAGGTGAAGGAATGTGGAGGGTGGCGGAAGGGTTCTTAGCCATACAAAATAAACCATAATACCCTATACATATGTATTTGGCGGTCAAGGTAGTGGGTGGAGTGAAGAAGAGTTTTTCTATCTGGGCCGTTAGAATGAATAGGAGGTTTGTGAGGGGGAAATGGGAGATTTATGAGGGGTGAGTGGGAGGTGTACAAAACAGTCAGTTAAAAATATTCTGCTTGGAGCGTACACAACTTAAAATTTCCAACTGTTCCAATGCGTCTAATTTATATCCTTCCTTTTCCGCATGCAACACTTCAATTTTGAAAGTCACTGGAGTGATTTTTCTCTATCAAATGTTGTGCAAATTGTCAGTTGGTTTATTGTTTCTAACACAGGCTTGGTGTTCTTTCACTCTTTCTTCAAATTTGCGGCTTGTTTGCCCAGCGTAAACTGCTTCAAAACCACATCGTAGTTTATAAACTCCACTTTTCTGTTTATTTTGTATTTTGTCCTTGTTGTGGGAAAGTAGGTTCTTCAGGTACAACTAGTTGCATTGGGCCACTTTAAATTTGTTTTCGGCAGCTTCTTGCAAATTTTCCTTGTAATATCATCAAAATATAGGATCTTATGCCATTTTCTGTACATTTTTGCCGCGAATGAGATTTATTAATATCTTTTACTGCCAATTTCTTTAGTTTATTACGGTAAAACTTATCAATGAGCTGCTCCTTATATCCATTGTGTCTCGCACTTCATTTTATTGTGTCAATTCTTTTTAAAAACTGGTTTTAGACATTGGGATGTTCACTAACCGGTGGATCATGACATGAAATGTGGATAACTTTTGAGCAAATGAATGCCCAGGATTGAAATGAATTACTTGGTCGGTTTACGAATCTTTACGAAAGATAGAAAACTATTGGCGGTTGTTAATTTTCTTAATGTTTACGTCCTGGAAGTAGAGTGAATTATTTTCTTAAACTTCACAAGTAAAATTCATTATGATCCCGTGTATTTAAATGTGATGAAAACATTTTGAGCTGCCTTTCAGAACCTTTCCACACACAAAACACATCGCCTACATATCGGTACCACCACATGGCATTTTTGGTTAGTCCATCAGATGAAGAAAAGAGATATTTAAAAAATATATCTATGTAAATATCTGCCACGAGAGGGTAAAAGGCCTTGGTTAGGCCATTGGGCTATTCGAAATATTGGCCATCGAACAGAAAATAATTTTGCGAATTGCATCTCTTCAATAGATTTTTTAGTTCACAGCTGATAGGCGCTGGCACAGATTTCTGAAACGGAATGGTTTCTGCAATGTGTAGTGCTTCCTTGGGGGGGACACTGGTGGAAAGGTTGCACACATCGAACGACACTAAAATACACTTATTGGGAATGATCACTTTGGAAAGATGGTGCAATAATTCAATGGAATTACTTATACTGTATTTCGTGGAAACAATTGCGTGTTGTCTGAAAACACTTAAGTTTTTCACAATCAGGTGGTTGGGAGCTGTCGCGTTTGAAACCACCGGTCTGATGGGGACACTAGTTTAGTGTATTTTTGGGAGTCCAAAACACCGGGGTGCTGAGGGCTTCATTGGTTTTAATTTATTTACTTCAAGCCACTTAAACAACACTGAACTTGTTTTTAGTGATCTTATGCACTCTAGTCGAAACTTTGCCGTCAGGTTTGATTGCACTTCTCTGATCCCGTTCTCTTTTATGAATTTTTCACAATGAAATGATGAAGTTTATAATTACACTTTGAAGGTGGCTTTTCAGGTACTTCGTAGGCGTAGATAACTTTGCGTTCAAGACCAAAGCCTAATAAACTCTGACAACTATGTAGCGGTTCGTTACTCTGCGCGTGCATGATAATTTACGGAGACATACCAAAACATTTTTTTTTAATTTACCTTTGTTATGGAATCAGTAAATTGAAGTTGGACGCTTACTAATTTCTACCCGCTCTTCCATCATTATGAGTGCGCTTCAATTGACGTGAAATGTAGATGCTCAAGTCGATTATCTTTCTCAGTGTATATCCACGTCCATGAATGTACATATGGATCTAAATATTCGGCACCACTGTACGGGCAAAGGTGTTGCCTAGCTTTTCGCAAAAGATAGGTCGCGCTGCAGTCGGCATGGTTCCGCTTCTGTGTGTCAAAAAAGGCCGGTTTAACAGGGAGGCCAATTCTGGTACCTCTATTTCCAGTATCTCCATTTGAATCACGGCCTTTTCTTCGGCATGGTTCGCTTCTGTGTGTCAAAAATGGCCGGTGTTAATAGGGAGGCCAATTCCATGCCCTCTATTTCTAGTATCTTCATTTGAATCACGGCCTTTCTTTATTAGAACCATCTTCTCTAAATTGGCGGTGCTACAGTCTGCTTGGTCCTGATTTTTCGGTGCATGCGGAATGTTTGGCAACACCCACTGGGGCCATGTTTTGGATCCATATGTATATTCATGTCCACGTCGGTCACTACTCACCCTGAGGACGATACTCTTCTTGAGTATTGAGAAGTCAGTCAAAATTCAGCCACTGATCTGGTAGAAGATTCGTGAAGAATTAGTGCTACTGATACGCCGTTGAAGCGCCAGATGTTACTAATTTACTTAACATATTCCCATTGCGTTTGCTAATATTGTTGATGCTGAAACAACTCCCTGATAATTGAAATAACTGCCGTTAGAATTGCAGGAATGAGAAGGATTTGATTTACTAAGCATTCGGAGAGACTCGGTCAAATACTTCGCGGTCGAGCACTCGCCGAATTCGGTAAATTCCTTCTGTATTTACTGGGCCCAAATGACCTTTAAATGTACAACGCACCTTGATTCTTGATGCTGAATCCACCATCAGAGACGGCACAGTTTGGGTCTCCTGGGGTGTTATTTTGTAATCCCACTGAAGTGAGAGCACGTCATAAAATGTGGAAAGTTACGCCATTTTTCGTACTTCAACTCCGCCTCCCAGGCGGCGTGACCATCTCTGGCTCTCAAGTTGTGAACTGCCGGTCTATTTATTTGATTCATCCGCTCTTTCGACTCTTGATCCGTATCTTTCGACTCTTGATCCGTTTCATTTGCCTCCGCATTTCATTACTTCCATCCCACCTGTCGTTTGAAACGTGAAATGGTGCCACCATCGGACCTTGGCCGATCGTGAGCCGATCACTAAAGAGAGTGAAACGGATATCCTGCCTTCCCGCAAAGAGTCATTAAAAAGGTGAGATTACAAAATAACTCCCTTGGCTAACGTTTCCGGTGTTTGCGTTTGATTTTCGTCAGAGCTCTGATTGTTCTAATGAGGAGAAATCATAGCGTAAACAGAGGTAGAGGGTCTAGAGCTACTAAGTGTTTACAGGCGTAGATGCTTTCAGCCTGTGTAATACATCCGGCGAACGTGAGGAGGCATGTGCTCGTTTGACATAGAAAACATTGCGATTGTTTTTGTCAATTCTCACTGTTGTTCCCCTCCCAGTAATCCCAACCCGGAGATCCGATTGAGGGAATTATTTTCCTGGAAGAAACTCCTTCTCATCGTTTATTGTTGTATGCATGGCTGCATCTTCTAGGACAATTAAGGTGGTTGTTTCCCGTTGTCTTCCACACTACAGTATTCCGGCCGATTCTATGAAATTCACTCTCACCCGATGATATCGGACCGATCTCCTTGATCTGCAACATCAGTGCCTTGTGGAGAGACTGCTGCCTCTCTACAGTGGGGACGAGTAATTTGGGGTAGCATGTAAGCTTCAGAAAATTCTTGTAGTCTCGTTTCACAAAAATTGGTTGCTTTTTTTCCATTACTATGTTTTTTTCAAAATCAGGAAAATATTTGCCGTTACTTAGTCACACGAACGTGTGACCCTCAAATTGAGAGTCGAACACGCGCCCTCTGGGCCACCCCGACCCCCAAAACTGTTTTAAGGGTATATTAATATTGTTTTCACTTGTTGTATAGGCTAGAAATATAAGTACATGGCATCGGTTTAGTGTTCCACGTATAGTGCTGCGCTGAAGTACTCACTTAGTAATTCAGCATTTTTTCGCCGTAAGTGCAGAGGAAACTAAAATGCTAATCCTAGGCCTCTAAATTACAGGGACGATATCATTGAATGATACGGGGATAGTAGTTTCCAATCGACAGATTGGTGCCTACCATGAGAGCGTTAATGATTTATCAATTTTAAAATAAAATGTATGAAGTCCATTACTCCTGACGAAGTCTCTGGTAGAAGAGAAGAAACGTTGGATTTTTGACTAACCAAAGCATGGGGAATACCAAAAGTAATTATTTTATTGAAAAATGGGCAAGGAATGTTTTTTTCAATGTCACAATTTATGATTTGTCCAAATTCCCCCTTGTTCCTAGTGATTTTTAAGACGTAGGTACTCACTTGTAAAAAATGTTTCAATTTCATGCACAGAGATTACCATTTTTTCAAACTACGCTCTTGAGCATCTTCTCCTTCCATTCACGTCAGTCATGCTCGCTAACGAGACGGGAACTTAAAGATTTCGAATGAACGCTGGGAGCCAATCGGAAATAATAGTTCGTACACCCCGAAGCGCAAAAGCTCGCGTTAATCAGCCCTTTTCCAACAGATCGCTCGGAGGAAGAAAAAGCAGCAGAGGTGGAGATGAGATGAGGGAGGGTAAAGGGAGAAAAGGACTTGTGAAATTCAAAAAAGGAATCGAGCGAGGGCGATGAGGGATAATTATTTCGTTTGAGGCGTTCATCGCCAGGGGCGGCTCGGGAGGGCTTTCGCGGAAAAGGCAATGGACTGAGATGGGGGAAGGGAAAGGGAAATTCCTGTCCCTTATCCCGGAGGAGACGTAAGCGAAATGTAGGGTCTTGGGGAAAGGGGAAGAAGAATAAGGCCTTCCTCATCTTTTCTCTCCCTGCATTTACAGTGATAAAAGAAGCACCTCCTGCCCATCATCCCGGAGGGAGACTCAAATGCCGGGAGTATGGGGTCCCGCGAAGTGGGAACCGCCTCGAGGACGATCCAACAGAAACTGAAATAAAAATATTGAAGGTAAAAAGAAAAAAGTTGCAGTTTTCCATGAAAAATAAGTTAATTTCACGAAAGGTTTCGTCGTACTACGTCATCATCAAGGCTTGCAATTCAGTACGTCTAAAATAGTCATGAAATGCATCTATTTCTTGTAGAAAACTGCAACATCTAATTTTTAACCTCTTCATGGAAAGGTTCCACCACTTCAGCCCTGAATTGTTACTTTATATGAACTAGATATGTATTTAAAAAAAATAATTTTCGTGCTTCAAGTAGAATAAAAAGACTCGTATATCTGCTTTCTTTAACAAATGTTACTGTTTGTCTTTACGAATAACACCTCAACCCGCTTGAAATGCCTTGCATGATTTTGTTTTCTTCATGACTAATGTGGTATCCATTGATTAAGAGTTTTTGTATTAGGTACAAATCAATAGTAGTGTGTTCAATCGTTTCAATAATTTAATTGCGTCATCAGATAGTAGTGCCCGACTCCCTCCTTGTTTTTTATTTGGTCTTGTGTTATTCTTCCGCGTAGTTGGTTCGCGACAAGCGCCCATTGAAGGTTGAGGGATTCAACCTTGCACTGGATCGAGAATTGCTTGCCTGGTGTAGAAACACCCTGTTCCATACACCCTGAAGGAGGTTTTCACGGTTTTTCCTCAAAGTAACCAAAATAAACCAGCAAATGGTGAATGGATTATTTGTTATTAAAAGTTGAGCTATTTTTCTAGAGAACTTAAAAAAAAGTATGATTGCTGCCGAGACGAGCGAAATTAAGAAAATTTCAAATAAAAATGTTGCACTTCCACTGAATGTGATTTCTTTATTGTTTTCACTGATTTTGCTTCGCTGTAGTATCCCCAGGAAACTACCGTACTTAATTCAATAAGATACTATAAATGAATTCTATAAAACATTCAGGTTCAAATTCAACGCAATATCGTCAAACTCCTTCTGCATTTGTTCAAACAAGTAAACTTTGACTTGCTGGAGCTAAAGTTAAAAATTTATGAAACGCGAAAACGAAATGGTTTAACTATCACGTTAAAATGTCATTTTTGTGAAAAATATAACAAGTAGTGTATTATTTCCAGGATAGTGAATGCCGATGAAACGAAATACTCGATCCATCGATTCAAGTTTGCAAGTTTTTCTGTTAATTATTTAGTCTCAAAGGACAATGCCAGTTAACAAAAAAATAGAATTAAATTTAATATCAGAAAATGTATTTTTAAAATCGATCATTCTTTTATATTTATGTGTAAGGAAGGGAATTTCAGAATGTTTTAACAAAGTATATTTGGTTGGTAACCAGCTGCTTTCATTCATTAAAGGCAAGGTTACTCAGACATATTTCAATCACATAATCCTCAGATAATTCATGAAATTCGTACTCGGGAGAAATTTGAGGCTGGATGAAGTTACAAACGTATATAGAGAGACAAAAAAAAGTTTCATTCCGAAGCAGTTATTATAGACTTCATTCGTTATTTCATTTGACAAAAAGCTGAGGTTTCCTTCGCTGGTTTGGATAACTTTCCTGACAAATGTATTTACCTTGAGCAATCCTTAGTTTTAGTAAATGATCCAGTCACTAACCTCTACTTTAAATACCTCAGAAATGTAAAAATAAACACGCTCTTTTAAAACTTTGTGGTATTCCATCACGAAATTTATTTTCGTGTGTAAACTTTAAAAACCAAAGAAACAAGCAAACTTCAAGATCCGAGTTTTAATTCTTATGCATAGTTATTAAATGGTAAATAACGATCAGCAGTTCCCTTATATAAGTACTAACCGGTGAGAAGGAGTGATGGAAATGTTTAGCCGAGAAGATGGGGAATTGGGGGAAAACATTTACATTCATTTAGGATGTTAACTCCGGGCTCACAACTCATTTTTAAATTTCGAGCATTTCAAAGGTGGTAATAGCTCTCGCCGCCACAGAAAGCTCACGCTGGTTATTGGTAAAATGCAAAACTTTGCCTTTAAAATCACTCTGTTGATCACTGGTTAAAAAGTGTTTCGCGGAATCGCTCTTCACATCGTATTTGATTTTCAATGATACCAAAAAGTTTTAAATGGATAAGGTCACTCCTTTTCACATCCACACATTTTCCTTTCCTTTCCCCCTTCCCACTTATTGTTTGGTTCTTAAGGAAACTGTTGTGCATTTGTAAGTTTCCTGATGATGATGCTTAAGCATTAAAACCTGAGTTATTGTTATTTCTGGAGAGTTGATGTTTCAGTGGTACAAGTTTCCACAAGGAAATAAACGTATTCTAATAATTTTTTCAGGGAGTGATTATTTAACCGGGATCGATATGGACTTCATTGATTGTTTTGACAAACGTAGTATTGTATTAACATCGTAAAGAGGGGCTCTTTGCGATAATGTGAGTCAAAAGTTTTGTCTCACGTGGTCACGGAGAGTGTTTTGAGTCAAAAAAAATCTATGTTCTTACCTACTTAAAATTTAATATTCAGATTTTATAACGAGTTTACTTATTTCGTTAATATATTCCTCATGGAGCTTATTAAGGCACCATTTCAATGAGAACAAAGCATTTTGACTTCACATAGTGATTTTATTAGCTAGGAGCTAAAGAAAATTAAAATTGGTTGGAAACTTCATTTTTTTGTAATAAAATCTTTCGTTATTATTCGTCTCCTACTTTGCCCACACTCATTATATTGTATTTGCAAGAATGGTAATTTTAAGTAGCATAAACACACTACATTTTTCTCTAATATATTTGCTTTTTAGACCTTGGAAATATAAATTGATATTTAAAATGATTAATATATTAGGGTAGGTTGACGTAATCAATGGATGTTTTTCTGCGAGTAGCAAAAATTAAATTAACCATCTTAATATCCAGTTGATATAATTTCTCAGCTTCTTTATTATTAATACATAATATTGTCTACAATAGCCACACTTACTAAAAATATTGAAAGGCTAAGGGTTTTTGTTATAAAAATTTGGTGAAATATTGAATCAAATGTGCATTACAGATCAATGCTATTATTATCTTAGATGTGAAGAATGATTTGAAGAAAAAGTGATTTAGTAAAAATATTATCATACAATAGCAATCATTGAACGCTATCGAAAGGATTACTAGTGATATTTCATCAACATATGTATTATATTGATTACTTTGACTTAAGAATCCTATGCACACCGTTCACAGCTACATCAGTTGGATATTATACCTTCTTAAGAAAATGGTTTGTAAATTTATGGCTCGCGTTATTAAATTGAAGTTATTTTTCTATGAGAGTCAAGAATACGAAAAAAATTCAATTGTAATAATTCCAAATCGAACTTTCTTGAGGTGGCTGGAGGGTATTATTTTTTCCCGTCACCAGCGAAGAGAATCGATATCATATCGTCGTCGAGATGTCGAGACCAAGGCAATTTCTTCTACCACCGCAGTCGATTGAGGCTCTTCGTTCCTCCTTTTTTGTCTTTTATCCTGTACCCTTTACCGCTTTTTTGAAAAGGAGAATGGGAAAGGTACGGGGCAGGATACCAAAAAATATTCGTTTTTTTTAACCATCGTATTTTTTTCGTTCCCACGTACTCCCTCGGGGTTTGAGACGGGGAGTGATTCCGCGGGAAAATAGTTGAAGAATGGACCCACAGATGGGGTCGGTGTGGTGGCGTCTGGGAGTTTTTTCGCCCGTGTTTTTTCCCACTACCTCCGTGGGAAAGAAGAAGAAAAGAGAGTAAGAGCCCCTCTATCTGGCGAGAGAAAAAGGAAATAAAATGGAGGATCCAGGGAAAGAATACAATAGTGAGACACTCAAGGGTTCAACGGAGGAAACTCGAGCTTCCTTAATCAGCTGGCGTTACTTCCTTTCGGGGGAAAGAATGAAAAAAAACCACTCGTTTGTGTATTTCTTCTTCATCCTTTCTTTTCCAGAGGCTTCGCATGCGCTCCAGATTACCGACTGCTTACGAATCCAGCCGCCATAGACTCGTGAGAACACATGTATAGGTGCACACAATTGCACATTAATGTTTCTTTTTTTGTGTATCCGGTAAGTCGGTTAATTCCTCGATTTACTTCACGAACGGTGTAAGGGCGTACCGCATACTGGTACACCTCGTCTCCTTAGAGAATTAGTTCGACTCTTTTTTTTGGGCGAGACGTGAGGTGGCTCGCAAAACATTTTGGCTCAATTGACTATTGGCGGGTATGTAATTAGAGAGTCAGAGAAAGAAATTATTTTACATTTGAAAAAGCTTCGAGTAAAATGCAATATTTAGGACATATCAGGCAGAGTAAGATGAATAATATTATTTTTTATTTCACTTAGAAAATTTTACATGCCTTCCATCAACTCAATAGCAAGTTTTCGAAATATTTTTGCAGTTTGACGGATTTCCATCAGCATTTTCATAAAGAATCTACTTTTCTTAAGGTTACTGGAGTGATATTCGTGGGTCATTAAATAAACAATTTTAACTTTTTAGTTGAAAACAAAAGAGCCTTGGATTTTTTTAATTTAAGAGCTTCTGATCTGCGTTGGATCCTACCATACAGTAAGTGATGAAAATTATACAAGAATTATATTTTACGTATCTTTCCTTGATTAAAGATTTTTCCTTGATTTCCTTGAATTGTGACTAGAGTTTTCGGCGCATTATTCGAATTATAGACGAAGATATATTCAAATAGGTTTATTTCAAGTATTTGACTTGGCATCACACCTAGATATTTGTTAGCAGCAATTATAACAGTATAAAATGCATTATTTTGCTTTTAGGAGAAAATCTGTGCATATGTAATAGAATTATTACGAAATATGTCATATGTCACGTGTTAAAATAGCATTGGGTTACCAATAAACCAAAATCGGTATGGTATAGTTCTTATAACGTCTACCTGTAGATATCATTAACAAGAGTACGTTCGTAAAGTTTCATGCAAATCCGTACATAAACAAAAATCGCTTCAACTACCTTTATGCCTCCATGGTTGAACAAGGGACCTGATTTTACCTCCTTTAATACAGTAATGAGGCCAAAAATTAAAAATCATAGGTCTGACTGCTTCTCTTTCTGCTTTCAAATTTCAATTAAAGGCCACATTGGATTCAAAATAAGTACTCGTTTTCAAGGAAAACAAAATAAAATGGGTGTAAAACGTTTCAAAGTTTACTTGCATATTTCAAAGTAAAACACTTAACTCATTCTGAGATAAAATAAGTTTGCTCCGTCACCTTCTGCCACTCGTCCTAATAATGGGTCGTGGGATGACACATATATTATGGTATCCTGGTTGTAATGCAGTAGTTGTGCATAAGATTTATTAATGAGACTGCTAGATAAACTGGTTTTAAATGTATTTTTTTCCACGTGCGTTTCAAAAGCGTGTTAGCTGTTGTTAAGAGTTGATAATTATGCTGGTCGTTATTATTATTTGTAGTTAAGTTGCTGCGTAGTGTTTTTTTTAATAATATGCTAACTTATATTAAAAATTGGTCTTGTTTATTTTTAATACTTAAGAAATACCAATTATGATAAACTTGAATGTAATGTTAATAATCAGCCATCCCTCACTGTTCCTGAAACTTTGGTAGCACATAGCACAGTATATATTTTGATGAAAATTCAAGATCAAATCTCTTACCCTTGAGATACGTTGCAGGATGCTATGTCAGAAACTCACTAAGCCACTCTTATTAAAATTTTGAAAATTTCAATTAATCTATCGATATTTTGATAACAATCAGATGAATGGATACGGTGAATTATTGATATTATTGGACTTGGCCATCACGTACATTGCCAGCCCTACCAGACGCCGTAAACCGAGCGTTCTTGTGGAAGTACGCGAATTTGATATACATCCCAGAAGTACCGTTCAGGGTTTGTTGCACTCGGATGATACTGAACCAGGCCTGCGACTTCCGTTTAAATTCAAGGTCGAATTCCATTCGCTTCCCTGGCCGCTAAGCTAGGACCAGGAAATGGCGACCAATGTATATCAAGAAAACAATGCAAGGCTGCTACCACAAAGTAGGAGAAACTACGCCATGAATTATGTATCTCCGCAATTCTCTGGCTAGTATGCTAAGAACTAGGGATTCTTCCTTGTATTCTCGAGTTTTAGCTAACTTAAAAGTCCCTGGAAATCACGGAATTATTTTCATTAAATTTCAATTTGGTAATTTTGAGTTAAACAGGTAATTTTTCTCTCTTTGAATGTAGCAAAGAATATTTCACCGACGTTAATAGAAGAAAGGTTAGAAGTAAATTGCGAAAGATAGATGTCGTCTCGATGTAGTTATAGCACATTTGGAGTAAGCCGGTAGCATTTGGGACCTAACTCAGAAAGATTTTATCCGAAAAATTATCAAAATTCAAAAGAAAGCATCACACTTCGTTTAAAGTTGATGCAAGCAAGAAGGGACAGTTACACAGCTGATGTAAGGACTAGGTAGGTAGCCTCCAGAGGCACGGAGGCTACACGTTAGACTAAGATTACTCGAAAATATCAAATCATTTGAGTTTCAGTACGATGCGGAGGAAATTATTTTGTCCCCGTCCTTTATCTCTAGAAATGATGGAGGTGACCAAATAGAGGGATGTAATACCGAAGGGATCTATACGTATCCTATTCCAAGGGGTATAATCCAGTGCCTAATTAAGTCAACAAGTGATAGAGATAGTTATGTAAACAAAAAAATCCATCGTAATTATTATGGCTCGTTAATATCCGTGGAAAAAAGATAATTTAAACCTCTCCGTTGTAGAATCAAATTCCTTTATGGTACACCTTTGATCACTTCTGCCATACTGCGCTGCAGTATATGAAATTCGCTTAGCGTCTCCAGAAGTAAATACTCTTTAGAGCAGAATTGGGTTGTTTGTAGTTATTTCAACATCACTCATCGAAAACTTATCCTTATAAGGCTAAATGTTTTGGTGATAATTCCCTCTCTACCTCCCATGGCATAAACCCTTGAGGTGGCCTTCAGTTTGCGTTGTGGATGTGGGTGTAGTTGTGACTACATTACCCACCTCAAAATTCTCTCATCCTGAGGTTAAATAGGTCGTACGTATTGCGATCGCGACTTCCCCCGGGCGCATACATACAATTCGTGTCGGGAGTGCGCGCGTCACAGCCAATTCCCGCGAGATTAAAGTAAAATGGAGCAAAGAATTCGACGCCTGAGAGGTCGTCGCGTCGAATTTCTTTTCTCGCGCGCCTAAATAATTTTTCGAAGCGCATCCCGAGGAAAAGATTGTGTGTCATCGCCGGGGTATATCGGTTTTCTCGCTTCACCAACAAGAGCAGGAGAGAGAAAATATAGGCCAAACATAAATTATGGGTGAGGAAATATATTCAGTCACATGGGCTTGCATTGGAAAGAACTCTTTCTCCCGGTTACAAGGAAGTTCTTCTGCATGGAAAATTCACGCGCACACAAATACTTCGCTCTCATACTGATATTTCCAGAATCATTCGTAATATGTGATCCTAGAGTAGAAATTGAATTACGCTCTTAACTGGAATGAAATGTGGCTCCTAGATGTTGCGCATAATTTATAATGATCTCCAAATATTACGCGGTTTCCGAAATTTTGTTTAATGCAGTTTTTTAATGCAATTTTCTCATCGAAACCTGACTAAAATACTAACCAATACGCTTCGACATTTGGCGTGAATTATGTACCTATAGTGTATTGTATAACACAAAAAAACTTGCTTTTCTCTGAAGTTTTCATTTGGTACGACTGTTTTCAAAGTAAAGTCATCCGTAGTATTCTTAAATTCCTTTTTTCAAAATCCGTCCGTTTGTCATAAAAATATTTCAGTTACATTAGTACAAGATTAGCCATACTCACCTATGGGTGATAGTATTCCATCACGGAAAATATTCATATTGTTGATAACATGATGGTAGCAGAATGTTTCTCGAAAAACGAAGACTACGTCAGCGCTGAGATGTGGAAGGGAAAAATGGAGACGTGAGTTTCATTTTATACCTTCAAGACGCCAATGTTGGAAAAAGAAGCGTGAACTTAATTTAATCAGTTAAGTAATGTCGTATTAAAAATAAATATGTTTACCATTCATGGAGAGGAAACCATTGCCAATTATCCATTTTTAATAAAAAAACTTTGAACTTTTCCACACTTTATTTCAAAACTGCGACCTGTTTCACCATAATATGGCATCTTCTGGCACATTCTGAAGCTTAGGTCATACAATATATACCCAGAGAAAGTTAAAATGGGGGGGGGTTTGAAATGGGGGAGAGAGGAGCAGGGCGATTGGGGCATGGAAGAGTGAGAAGGGATGGGGGAAAAAACGAGAGGAAAGGAAGCTTCCGCTACCCCTTCTCACTCTGCCATGCCCCAATCGCCCTGCTCCTCCCTCCCCCATTTCAAACCCCCACCATTTTTAATTTTCTCTGGGTATATATTGTATGACCTAAGCTTAAGAATGTGCCAGAAGATGTCATAGTATGGTGAAACCGGTCGCAGTTTTGAAATAAAGTGTGGAAAAGTACAAAGTTTTTTATTAAAAATGGATATCTATCACTTCCTCGAAGTCAAGCCTGAAACAATTAAATTCATTGCCAATTACTTTCTCACACCGGTCTGGTCATTCAACCTACGGCAATGCTGCCATTAGATACGTGCAGGTCAAAAGAGACGCTGGAAAATGGATAGAACGAGCTTGAGTGACACCGAAGCACAAAGTTAGGAAAAATGATACAGTCCTTGTGAAGTCTTCCGCGGCTTTTTTTTTTTGCTCTCCGACGATTCTGGTTGTCCGTATGCCCCTGCGATCCCGATAAGCCATTGGCTTGTCATCAGGTTTCTCAGGGACCGAACCACCAGAACTTGACAAACAGACCATGCCCTCGGCAAGTTAAAAACCGACACAGGCGGGACTCGAACCCGCGACCCTCGGTTTAGCAGGCGAGGACTTTACCCCGCTGCCACCGAGGCCGGCTTTATACATGTGAAGATGTAGGTCTTCCGGGTTTCTTTCCGCGTAGGTCCATTGAGCTGGGACTGCAGTTTCGCCGGCGTTGCAGTCTGTTTCTTCAGGACAGATAAGTGAGTTCCACTTCACTTCAATGACGTGAAGAAGCCGACTGCAACGCCGGCGAAACTGTAGTCCCAGCACAATGGATATATCTATGCGGTAAGGAACCCGGAAAGCATGCATCTTTAAAAGTGCTACAATATTGAAAATATATTTTGCGTTATATGTTTCATCGTATATGGGCAAGAGTGCTGTAGCTGATGCTTTGAACCATTCATTAATATCAGTAAATTTTTCTGGTGTTTCGTGTATACAGTTTGTTTACAAATAACATATATTAATAGATAGATCGATTCTAAAATTGTCCAAGGATTTCATAATGCAAAGTAAGGGACATGTAAGCATTGTTAAAAATTACCCCCGATTTTCAAATTACAAGAAGTTGGCATTTTCATTGGTTTTTCATGAATGGCTTAACAACATAAGTATTTAGAAAAAGTGGCAGATATCAAAATATGTACTGTAATGAGTATCGTCCTGGAACACTGGCTAAAATCATTTATTTTGGATGTCTCTGATGATTTTAACAATATTTTAAAATGCTGAGTATGAGGCTTTCTGTTCACATTTATTCAGCTTACAAAGGATTCTAAGCCAGTCCCTGAAATCATGCCTAACCTTACTGGCTTACACTTGGTGTCTTGACAAGCACTCTCTGAAACCATCCAGCAAATTCATGCTTTGTGGCTTTTATTACTGTCACTCTATATGCATGATAAGCCTCTTTAAAATTTGGTCACATTTGGAAAATAATAATGCAAAGAGGATTTTAAAATATTGCACACTTGAATCACGGAAAACATTTAATACCATCCAATTAGTAAATAAGTCACTGGCTTTAAAAAGTGAAGGCAATGATGCCGATGCATATTAGTTATACAAATACCTATGATATGGCAGATTTGTTGGCATATTTCTCATTATAGTACTTGCCTTATTTTCTTAATTTTGTGTTGATGTTCATAAAATACTAATGATGGCAAAACATCATCATTCTGGTGAAGATACAGGTCTTCCGGGTTTTCATCTACATCTACAAAATACCCTGCAAGCCACCTCAGGGGTGTGTGGCAGGGGGTGAGTAGTCACCAACATGCATTACACTATACCCTAAAGTTAGTGTAACTACGACTAATTATGTATTAGCATGAATCTCTAATGCTTGTCACTAGGCGAAGCCTCACAAGAATGCATTACACTACAGATATGCTCACAATATAGAGGGACCGTTAGTTTATATGTATTTTGCAACTACACAAATGGACAGAGACTCAAGACTAATGTAGAAAACATGCACGGCGTGCTGTTAGTACAAGGTAACAAATAAGGATTCAAGGATTAGGGAGTACTACTACTACTAAGAGCTACACTACCTATCGACAAACCTATATAAAAGTCTCATTGGCAGCTGTAATGGTCCCTTATCGTTCGAGGGAAAAATTACATTTTAATCGACGGTCTGAAAGCGTTTACCATCCCAGTTGCTGCAACAGGTCAGTAACACTAACGAGGTTATCATAACGGCCTTTAACGTATCTTGCCGATCTTCGCTGCACGCGTTCTAACTCAAGTTTCCAACCCTATCTCATAAGGATCCCAAATACTGGCAGCATATTGCAAGTGGGGTCTAACGAGGGAGAAGTAGCTGATTTCCCTAATTTCATCGTCGCACTTGCTAAGTACTCTTTTAAAAAATCCCAATTTACGATTTGCTTGACCGGTAATTTCTCGAATATGTTTACTTCACGAGAGATCATTAGTCAGTTTAACTCCGAGGTATTTAACCGATTCTACAGTCTCTAATTTGCTATTGTTAATACAATAGCTGTTACAAGGAGCGTTTTTCCGTTACCAAAAATTCATAGCAAGACATTTTTCAGGTTTAGTTCTAGTTGCCAAGCATCGCACCACTCCTGTATTGACTCGAGTTCCTTAGTTAGCGCTACCTTATCATCAAGGATACGGATTTCTCTATACACTACTGCGTTGTCTGCAAAAATCTAAGCTTACTGTCAACTGTTTCACCGATATCGATTATGTACAAAAGAAACAAAAGTGGACCTATGACATCTACATCCGCGTTTTTTACTACGCGTAGGTCCATTTTCTTCGGACGATAATTTCGCCGACGTTGCAGTCGGCTTTTTCAGGCCAGTGAAGTGGAAATCTTCACTGACACGAAGAAGCCGATTGTAACGCCAGTGAAACTGTCGTCCGAAGATGAACCTACGCAGAGTATAACTCGGAAGACCTGTATCTTCACATCCATCAACCCGCGGAAGCCTACGCAAGGATCATCATTATTGTACTCAGAATATTTCTTAATAGCTGCGCTATCAGCGAAAGTCATACTTCATGGCATATGATGACTTTCAGAATCTTCTAGTAATGTTGACATAAGAGGATTTTCTCATAAATGCGGTGCGCATTTATTACAAACAGCGTTGAGAAAAAAAATCAGTTATTATGTGCAAGCCGCATAGAAGCATAGGTTTTGCGTTCGCCTTGATGAGCCAAATTCAACGTTGATTATGTTTTCCAGAGACATATATCTTGAAACGGTCTTCACAGGCAAAAAAATTGTTTTTGCACCGTTTTTCCTTGGCGCTCATCTCGGCGGACAGCTTTTATCCATGCTTTCTTTCTTTTTTCGTTCTTCTGGACATAAACGAAAACCTCATGTGGCGCATTCGTCGATGTGTTCTTACAACGAGGAATGATACACCATTAATAATTCATTTATAGCCATACTTAAATCTTTCACGGGAAACGTGTCAGTTTAGGTTGATGCGTAGGTACAACACCTACACTGCTGTGAACAACAACAGAGCGTGACGTCACAACATGGCGACGGTACGTTTACGACTCATCATTTCGGCGCGAAATTTCTAGCTTCGTTTGTGAGCTTAAAAATGAAAATTGAACGCTAATTCATGCATGGAAATGATCCATAAGTAGAGTAGATTATATTAAAGTTGATTTTTTAAAATTGTATATCTGCACATTGCAGCTGAAGTGCCCGTGGACTGTAGACTCTAAATCAGGAACAGTTAGTCCTACAGTGGTTTCTAGCGTAACTTCATGGCAGTGCAAATATTCGTCGTAATGATAAGATTTTATATTATATAGTACTTATTTACAGTTGTTTATATCTCTGAATAATGAAATATTCATAAGGCATCTTCTGAAGCAATTACGGAGTTCTTTTTTATTGTGATGGACATCGTGTAGGTATCCACTGTAAATCTTCCACCACCAGCTTGATGTTGTAATGTCGTTTATGCTATAGTTTTTAATTCAGAATCAGCTACATGAACTACTTCATGAACTTGGAGCTCCTAATTTGTCTTGAACACCGTCGCAGTAATTTATTCAGGTCCACTTAACAGAAATACGGGCGTTCAAATTTCGAGTATTTTTACATTGCTCGTGTGGGCAGTAGACATGAAAGGCTCCTTTTACTTCTAACAAGCATTAACCATAAGATTCCAACCTAAAACTGGATTTTCTGAAACATCTGTCGCAACTATTTTAGGATTTGTAAAAATCTATCCACAACTTAAATTAAATAAGAGAAAAACGAGTTTAAAGCTAACGAATCAAAGGGTGCACAATAATAACGCCATGTATTTGTTTATTTTAATTTGTTGATTTCTCACGTAAGAGTTATGTAGGAATCACTGTCATCGTTACATTTTGCCTTTCCCGAAACTAGAGGTAACACATAAGGTGCTTGAGGCGCAATGGGAGCGTATACCATTGGATGTGGCACGCGATTAATTCCCAAAGCAACCTTCTGGCCCCTTCAACAGTGACTCAACGCTAACGAGAATTTGAAGTCGGCCACTTCACGTTCTATAACCCGCACGAGCCCTGCCGGTTCTCTAACCCTCCTCCTCCTCTGCTCCCCCCCCCCCCCCCCGGCCAAAATGTGTGCAGCGCCCGCTTCTGACATACGCAGCGTAATTAGTTGATATTAATGGAGTTGTGATGCTGGTAGGAGTAGTAATTTTCGGGAAGCAGTGCCCCCAACAGCTTGTAGTGAGTGCGGGTAGCGGAAGAGTTGGTGTTGGGACAAAATGGGAGAGAATAATTTGCCCGCAAGTTGGTTTGTGAATATTAAAACTAGTCCTAGGAATACTTACAAAAGGGCTGGTTCAACTCCCAAGGTCGATTGACATTAACACCTTCAGTGCGGCATGACGTGATATCACGTCATGGTGTACTATCCCCTGGGGCTGATGACGTGATATCACGTCATGGTTACCCTGAGGGTTACGGCTTTCACCCAGGGCTCGGTTCAGATTTTTTACGACCTTGAACACCCCTACGTCGCTCAGTTGAGTTCTAGCAGCCCAGAAGTGAAGACCGTTTCGAGCTGCCTGTCCTAGATACATCGGGAGAAAAGTTTTTCTTTTGCCTTGAGGTAAGCCGATTTCCATTCATTTTCCTCGCACTCTTATGTGCGAGTTTGTTTTACGTTTATGTATTTGTTGCCATACATGCCTGGCTATGGCAAATGTACTTGAATGTAATGTTACATTTCTTATATTTATCTACTGAAGCTCGATTAATTGTTTTCTTATTAATATAATGGCCGTTTTTGCCAATCCATGTTGAGCATATAATTATTTATTTGTATTTATTTCCTTCCGATAGGTCGTATATTTATTATTCTATTGTCTCTTGATATTGCGCCATTTTCATCCAATGAATACGTAAACTATTGCTTTCGTTTAAATTTTCTTCTTAGTTTTACTCTGACATTTGAATAATTTAATTATTTATAACATTTCTCTAATTTTTTTTCTCGTCGTGTTTTTTTCAGTTCATCTCCTCAGCGGTAAGCTGCAAGTGAAGCGGCAATAATACGTAGTTCTGCGGTGCGAGTGTGGAAAGTTAATCAAACAAAAACGTGAGTAAATTATCAACAATTTAAATTATTTTTAATTATACGTCTATTGTTTATATTTATGTATATATACATAGGTATGATTATTTTCCGATACAATCATTGGATATTTTTTCATGGCCTGCTGAGAAAGTGATTCTTAATTTTTCTTAAGCTTTTGTTGTTCCCTCGATATATGTATAATTAATTGTTTAAAAGCACTCATAAGTCTTCAGTTACCCGTTATACATATTTAGTTCATTCAGATTCTTTTCATTTAGTTGAGCGTAATAATGATTGCCCGCAGCATTTCCTCTTTTGTCTATATAACCCTGAGTGATTATTTTGGCCCATTATTTGTCAAAATGCATATTTGACCAATTTGATACAAAGACAATATTTTTTAACTACAGGTGGTGCGTAAACGAGTAAAAAGACGAATCTCTTTGGTTGAGGCGGAGGCGACGCCGTCTTAGGGATAAATTCCTCTCGCCT
Organism: Pyrrhosoma nymphula; assembly: GCA_963573305.1. Classification (NCBI taxonomy): domain Eukaryota; kingdom Metazoa; phylum Arthropoda; class Insecta; order Odonata; family Coenagrionidae; genus Pyrrhosoma; species Pyrrhosoma nymphula. The sequence continues at coordinate 60,900,787 of OY754338.1, read as the reverse complement.
CAACCTCGACGACAAACCAGCAGCCTTCGTCTGCGCAGGATTTGCAGCCGTCAACGTCAAGGCAGGACGCTCCTACCAGGACTATGACTCTACCTTCCGAGATCTACGCCTTCTCCAGGCGAATATATACAGACGAAGAGCTACGGCAGCTCCTAGAGGAGAGCGGGGATTCGGATATTTTGGAAGACTCCGAGTGGGAGATTAGCGAGGAGGAGAGTGGGGAGGAGGACGAACCCTCCGTATTCTGGCGATTCCGTATTTTTATGAAATCCAAGAAGCAAAAGTACGGAATCAAACTATATATGCTGACGGAGCCTTCCGGGTTTGTTCTGCGATTTCTTGTGTATATGGGGGCCGGCGACTCTGAACTTGGAGGGCGTGGACATGTTGATCGCGTTTTTCATAAATTAATGAATGACCATTTTAATAAGGGCCATTCATTGTTTATGGATAATTATTACACCAGCGTCAATTTGATCCACGAACTGCTTGAGAGGAGAAAGTATTGCACAGGAACTCTTGGGGAAAATCGGAAAGGCATCCCCTCCGAAGTGGCAAAGGCTAAATTGAGACGAGGTGAAGTTATGGATGCCTTTACTAACGATGGTATCTGTGTTCTAAAGTGGAAGGACAAAAGGGACGTTCTGATGATCAGCTCCGAATTCGAGAGTCGCATGGTTGACGTGCAAACCCGAAGAGGAGACAGGCTCGTTACTAAACCTGAGGCCGTTGTGAAGTACAACGAGTCAATGGGCGGAATATACCACTTTGATCAGATGATGGCATATTGAAAGGAAAACCCTTAAATGGTACAAAAAGTTGGGCATCCATATCTTTCACATCATCCTTGTCAACAGCTATTTCCTCTACCGTAGGCCTCCCGAAAACATTTCCTTATATAAATTCCGGCTCTCTGTTATTAAATCCCTCATTCTACCTTCATACCTTCCTGACTCAATATCCCTTGTACCCTCAAAATCTTTATCCCACTTCCCTGAACTCATCCTCGTAGAAGATGGCAGAAAGAAGACATATCGACGCTGCAGGCATTGTTACACCGTCGGGCGCAGGAAAGAGACAGCATATTTATGTCCTGATTGTGAGGGTTCTCCAGCACTTTGTCCCGAGTGCTTTGCTACCTATCATAAAACATTGTAAATAGTATTTTTTTAATTTGTACTTGTAAAAATGCATATCTAAATGTTAAAAAAATATTTTTGTAGTAATTTTTTGTTTATAGATGTGTCATTCTACTGATAAATATTTTATTGTTTAAATATAATATATTTTTATGGCAAGTATTTGTTTTCATGACTCAGTTATTATGTAAGAGTATGGTTTTTACATATTTATTGATTTAATCAAAAATGTCCACATACAGCAACTGTTGCCAATTTACAATGGCCCAATAACAAACGTAAAAAGAAAATATATATAAGTTGATTTGGAATTTCCATTGTATTACGAATCAAATCTTTCCCTCGTATGAGTAGTAAAAAAAACTTTAACTATCATTCTTCCTTTTAGTGAGTGGGTTTGTACATAATATGGAATAAAGACGCTGCAAAGCTCTTCCAATTAATATGTGTTATTGAATTTTCAACTCTAACTGAAACGAATTTGGCACTAAAATTCAAAACGTTCCTACTACCAGTAAAAAATTAAACTTGAGCATTTGGTAGAATATTCTTCTCACTATCTGCAATAAGTGGCCTGAATGAACCCTGTCAAGCTAACTAAAATTTGTTTTCGGCTTCAGTTCGGAAGTGAGAAATGAAAAAATTTGGGGCTGATTTTTTCCTTCTTTCCGCATCCATTTCTACCTTGGCAGCAGATTCACCACGGTCACCACCCCAAAGCCTAGAAAAGGACACGTGTCGGCAAAATCTTTCCTTACCTCACACCCATGTTCATGACATACCGAAGGCACTTCCTAGAAATCTGTCCTCACAGTACATACAAACGTACCGACTAAATCTTGCCACTTACAGCGTGCTATTATACTTCCTCACCCTCTTACCTCTTCTCGGTCCCCCCTCCAACCTTAGCGGAGCCGGACTGAGTGGTGCCACACAAAGGGACACCCTAATCCACCACCATAAATACACAAAGAGAAATCTTGAGTCAGGGAATACCGCCCAACACATGCAGCTGCAGCAAAATCGCCGATGCTATGTGGAACCGTTAGTTGTTTTGTTTCTAACGCTTACGGGTGGTCGTCTTAGAGGAAAAGTTTCGGACGGAGCGGAAAATATGAAAAGAGTAAAAAACCCAACGATCAAAATAGTGGGTTGAGAAGGAAGAGAACAAATATTATTCAATATTCTAGGACAGCACCCTTATACTGGAACGCAGCAGCGAGAGGAAAATTTCAAGGAATTATTATCCTATTCAAACAGTTGTCCGCGTGGATTTGTTTCATTTCTAATCATTATTACTTCCATTAAAACTCTGAGTGTTCAATAAATGTAAGCTGCTACCATTAGTAACAAAATACATGCATTTTGCATATATTTTGTCGCTACTGCAAGTAAGAATCGACGTGAAAGAAAAATGGAAGATGATAAAAAAGTCGTGTGTATGCAACCCGCATCACGTGTCTATCCCTGGTCACTGATGACGTGATATCACGTCATAAATAAAAATTCGAATAACAAAAAAATTAGAGCGCTCCAAATTTTTTAATTATTTTTCCTAACTTATTTGGCATCCATACTTACGTTTTACGTAAAAAAAAGAAAGCCGCCACGGGGTGAAATTATGTCATGTATATGGGCAGCATTCAAAGGGTTAAAAGGACTAGAACTCGTTTTAAATGTACCCTGTAATAGGCTCCCACCAGACTTGAGTACAGTAAATGCACGCAGGATTTGGAGTAATATGACAGGAACGAATTTTAGGAGTTGAATAATTTTGGCAAGTCCTAGAACGGTGACTTTTACTTCCTATAACGAGTTTTTGGATTATATGTTATCTATACAAGGGCTTACGAGTGTTACTTTTTCGCCATCCTTTAGACTTCTCTTCGAGGTATATTATACAGTATTTAATGGGGGAATAAAGGAATTTTTTTATCAAACTGAATAATTTACGCTGCTAGAAATGCTACATAATCATGTTTTGCGATCGAGTTTCTATTAAATGCTCAAAACTGAACTTGGACGGCAGTTCCCGCTGGATGCCGTCAATCTATTCAACAAATATACCGTCAATTATAATTTTCTCTCGAAGTTTGCTTTCGCACATAGCTATGAATTATTTCAGTGATTCATCTAAATATACATCTACATGGTACCCTGCGATCCACCTTAAGTGAGTACGGCATGGAGTGACTCCACACAATGTATATAATTACCGTCAAACACACTATCAATCTTTTATTAGCCATTTGAATAAATATAATGGAAAGCAGATAGATATAAGATGATTTCACATGCAATTTGACTTCTGTCATTCTACAGATGCTGGGTGGACGTGGCACTCATTCATTGGAGAGAGATTTTACTAAAGTCACTATGATAATAGATAAATATTGCTAAAAACATTACGCAAACACATTATTAATGTAATAAAATTAACAGCTCATGGGGCAGTGGTAAAATAAAATAAATAAGTATAAAAACAAGACTTCCTTTGTTGCTTTTTATGGTAGGATTCCCAACCTCTTTTGATTTACATATGCCTTTTTTACATATGCACCCATTTTTAAACATTTTACCCCTTATGGAAGCAAACTTTTGTCCCGAATATTATTAACGTTCTTTCCATATTACTTCCGCTTTTATTATTTTTTCACGTGATCCAAAACCGTCTTGCACTAACGCTTCCAGGAAAGCTTACCATTGGTTGCGACCGGCTGAACTAGTTCCCTACCCGAGGGCCTCCATTCAAATCCCGGCGGTGGTTGACATTTTTCCGTGGAACCCCGATTCTTAATTGGGTGCCACATAGAAGCACTTGAAGTACAATAAATGATCCGTTCGTCGGATGGGACGTTTAACGTTGTCCTCTTGGCACCTTCGTACCAGAATTATTTCCGTTATCGACCCCCAATGCCATAGAGGTCCGTGATTACACATTGAAGTACCTTTTGTAAGCGATTTCTAATGCTGCTGTCATAGAAATGTCTTTAATGTGTATAGCCGCATTTAGTTGCGGCAACTGTCGTTTTATATCGAGCGCGGACGCACACAAGCTAAATAATGATAGGATACAAATGATTTTCGGGTATTTTTTTCTGCTCACACAAGTATGAAGGACTCATTTCATTACCAAGACCTCAGTATCCCTGGACTCTAAAAAAACTATTTTTTTCGGATAAAATAATAATTTATCTAATGAAAGCTCGGGTGGAAGTAATTCTGTAACCTTTCGATTCGTAATGACAAATACTAAAACATTGAATCGACCGAAAGTTTGGGTGGAAACAATAGAAAATAATCGTTTGAATATCGCATAAGAGATTTGAAAAATTTAATCAAATACAATGTAATTAGTGAATTACATCCTAGTAACGACAATTACAAAAGTTGAAAAATACGTCCATTTTTAAGGCTTTTTATAGTCTTTAAGAAATTCCGTGAAGTTTGATTTCAGACTCGGGCAAAACAGCACCGATTGAAGTGTTCATCTGAAGGCAATGCATGAATGGTTTGCAAGGTACTACAGTTTGATTCGTATCATGAACAATTTATCATTTTAATTAGAAAATGAAACAGTTGTAACTTGTATTTATACACATTTTGTTATTTTACCGACTCAGGTTCCAACGGGAAATCGTCATTGTTAAGGTCCATAAGTAGTGCGGATGGATAAGTGTAACAATTATAAACGATTTGTGAAAATAAAAATATTAAACTATGTTAAGCGTGAGAATATGTATATTTGCTTATTTTGTTCTTAAAACAATGCAAACCTATCTCGGTACATGAACATATTGGTTAATTTAGGCGTTCGTCAGCAGTTCTGTGCGGAAATTTTTGTTCGAATTGGAAACTATTAGACATTCTCGGAAATTTGATTTAGTAAATTCTGCCATATCACCAGCGGTATTCACATTAAACCAAAATAACCGTTAGATAAATAACTTGACATGCTTTCAGAAACTGCAACTTAAACGCTTGTATAAGTCATCGTAAAAAATTATTATATTATTTTTATATTTTAAAGCAAAAATTGGAACAAACTGTTTCCAAATTTTTATTTCAAATAACGGAATAAACTTATTAAAATTCTGGTTATGACTGTGCACATTTCGAATTTATTAATAATAATTACTCCACGCAAGATGATATATTTCATATCTATACATCCATCCCTTTCATTCTAAAAATGAATAGTGAAGCCTCTAACTTTTTACCCTTGGGAACCAGCTTCGGAAGCATTATATATATTTTGCCCGTTGTACTTGCTTCTGCAACGAATCTGGTAACAACGTATATATCAATCCCAGACATTCTTCATTTTGCCCTTTGACTGGAGCGATGCGAGCAAGCCCTCAAAGAAAAACGCTAAGAGAATGAGAATAAAAAAAAATAACGCCCAAACACAAAAATAAACAACAGAACATTGCCGTGGATAAAAAATCAGGGGAACACACCCGTGGAGAAATTAATTAGAGCGCCTCCTGGTTGTATCATGCCATAGAAGGAAGCTGACTGCAGGGAGTCGCTGTGCTAGGGAGGGGTAGCGCCGCCTGGGGGCCGCCTTATAAGGTGGCGAGGAACAAATTATTTCACGCTTCCAATGCAGACTGCTCCCGTGAACTTTTTTAACGCTCAGATAGTCAAGCCGTCTATTCCCCCACAGAAACTTCCCAGTGTGGGCGTTAAAAAGGCCTGAAATCTTCAAGAAAATTACCGAAAAAAAACTCGCCCATATTACTAGCCTGCTTAATGACCACGGCCCAAAGAGTTCCTAAGAATCCTAGTGTCGACTGTGATTACTCTACATCATAAGAGCATGCGTTCTTCTCATCATTGGCCTACAAATAGGTACAGTTGTAATGTTTGAAAAATATTAATTCATGTCTGAGTCTTTTCAAAACTACCTGTTTATTCACTTTATCAGTCACTGGAAGATTTCATCGGTGTAATTTCAACGGGAAAAAGGCAAAAAATAAAATTGTCACATATCGTTACAAAAGTATTGTTCCAAAGTGACGTGCAAAATGCATTTATTACATAGGAGTCAATAATCAACCAAACACGGCAAGAGTGGGGAGAAAAATAACCAAATTAAAATCTGGCATTGATATTGATCATTTATCCTAAGCTAAGGTACTCCCGTGAATATACTGCCGTTTCCTAGTAAATAAAATTTATATAAATCGAAGCTTTTGGTAGCTTTGAAGGTCATTCATAATTTTAAACTATCTTAATTGGAAGATGAATTGATTATATCATAAAATTTCATTAAATAAGCTGTCAACATCTTGCAGAAAATTTAAACATATTTTAACTAAAGCAGAAAAAGTTTATAAAACATTTTCCTTATGGTGCTACCTGGTAATATGTTAAGTATTTTTCGCTCCAAATACCCAAAAGATCTTTTACATGGATCCAGTGTCGGTTTGAGCCAGTTTAAATTCCAATTCCTTGTCATGTAATATGCGCGAGTGTCTTAGAATTTACTGATGTTGAATTTCCACTTCGAACGTGAAACGATTTTATGCATGTATAAATACCTTGTAGGCAAAAATTTCAATTCAAAATATAGTTCTTACTTCATAGATAGAACTGAGTCATAAGTAATTCACCTATGAACGATTTTTAAGTATATCGGGACTAACCAACCTATTACCTTTATGGAGTCACCTGCAGTCTACAGATGACTATGATCATCTGCCTTTGCCGTTGTGCTCGAAACTGAGAAGATTAAACGTTAGGAGGCTTATTCAGTGGTGGATTCAGTGCTTCAATTTCAATTGTTATATTAAACCCCAAAAAACCCACAGGAGAGAAGGATTCCTCGGTAGCTTAACTGGCTGAAGAACTGGCGCAATATCGAGGTATCGGAGTTCGAGTCACGGTTTAGGTGAATGATTTTTCGTCTGTGGAATTTTGCATCCATCAATGAAGTAAATAATTTCAAAATCTTTCGTAGCCAACTGCATAAAAGTAAATATGCTTGAACGATATGTGATGTACATAAAGTTCTTCACAAAATTTCAAATTCAACAAGGAATTATAACACTCGGTGTATAAATAACTTACCAAGCATAAGCCACTGCCAAGCATAATAATGGCTCATGATATTCCTGACTTGGTGCATCATGGGGAATGATTATATACCATTACCAATAATGTGGTCTACTATGAGCTTTATTTTCGCAATTAATTGTTCCACTTGTTATTTAAAAAAACAATATTTTTAATGAGAGCAATATCTTGGCTGAAAGCATTTACAAGCCCGATCGAAATACAATACCAAAAATGTATGTAGCCCAGTAAAAGTATTTTTCTGAGTTTAAATTGCTCGAAAACTCTAATTGGATTGTACATTGTCTATGATGAAAGAGGAAGCTTATCTAATATTTATACACGCAGACTAATTAACATTATTCGGCCATAACTTTGGTGCAGAGAGGATTTAATAAATAAAATACTCAGAAATAGTCATGAAAAAGCGTGAATAAATTTATAAATTCCTTGAGTTTACCCATAAAAACAAGATAACGAGTTTTTTTTACAGAGGGTAATTATCAATTAGATGTTATTCACTATGAAACGGAAAGAAAAACAAATGCGCAGTCTCAACTCAGGGCAACTGCATCTCTTTGATATTGCATCACAATAAGAAAAATTCACTTCCTTCCGCCAGCGGCGTCTCTGAATTTAATACCCCGGTAAAGCTTTTAGAGGAGTCCGATATCAAACAAACATCCGGATCCGGAAATATGGCTTAATTAATTAGTTTAGAACGAGAGAAATCGAGGAATAAGGACGAGAGAAAAAAGAAACGTTGAAAAAAAAATTGCATTCAGATGTTCGAAGGAAGAGGCGTTAAATTCTGTCATTTTTCTGTCAAGTTTTTAAATGCAGTCTTTCTTTAGATTCTTCTGGAGAAGTAACGTCCGTTTTCTTTCTTTTGCATATCTTTTCTAAAAAAATAAATTTTACTCATTCGTGACTGAAGTGTGCTCCATCTATCTCGATAGGAGTGCACCAGATGCCTCTCACGCTCATAGCAACGGAAGGGCCCGGGAAGGAAATATTCCACACGGCTTGAAATAAACAATTGTGGGAACAAAGTGCACCTATTCCCTCACGGGGTGCCAACGTAATAAAAATAAAGAAAATTGCAGGGATCGATGAAGAGATGAGTTCGCGTGGAAACGAATCTTTACGGACGCTTCCTTCGGTGGAAATAAATGGAACGCAAACTTACAACTCCTCGTTCTTTTTGAAGGCACGTATATATTTTTCCGAGCGTAATCCTAAGGATGAAAGAAAAACTAGGGCCCTTTTTGCAATGACTGCCCGAAGACTATTTTGTGGAAATGATGAATTTTGAAATGAAAACTCGGATCTGAATAAGTAATAAAACTCAGTATCTAGTATTCACGTTTTCCCCGCTTATGATCCTTAAACTAGAATATTTTAAGTCTACCTATGATTCAAAACACATCTGTGTGCACTAAAGGCGTAAAAAATTAAAAAAAAATGGAGGAGAAACCTTGCGCAGAACATGAAAATTGCATATAATTGCGATGGCATCTTCATTTCAACGCAAAAAAGAAAGACAATTAATAAGGAGACGGAATTTCATTTCCAATGAGAACTTTTTTTTCGCAAAAGTATTGAGGCCTATTTAAAAAAAAACAAGTATATCGTAAAATAAACCATTTGCCAGCAAAAACGGGGCAACTCTATTCTGGTCTAAGTATAAAGGCCAAGGTTTATGTTACTTTATGGAATATTTTACGAAAGTATATTTTGGGGTACATATAAAAAAGTATTTCCATTAAAATTTTATTGTAACGCGTGTAAATGGTGACCAAGTTTTATAAACAATAATTCATGGAACCCTTGGGGTAGGTTTAGTCGAACACATTTTAAGTGCTGGTGCACTAGACAAACTTCTATAGTCGCGCTCTCGAATTTGGTTGAATTTCCACAAAAGGGTCGAACTTGGAGACAGTAAATGTTTTAATGTCTAGATGATTCCTTTGCATGACCTCTTTTTTTATATAATTGTTTTTTCTTCTTCTGGGGATATAGGTCTATTAATTGATACATTATTTTTTCTCTTTTGCCTAGGTTTCGCATTTATATGTAGGTATGCTTCTTCAGGGCTACGTACAAATATTTTTAACTAGCAGAAGGCACCCGTTGAAATGCAACGGGGGGAATAAATTACTAATCATAAAATATAGGTTTGTTCAAACATCCTCGATATTTGCTTTTGAATGCATATAAACTAAAATGGAGGTTTTAATAACTAAACCTCAAACTGCACATTATTTTTGTCGCGTATTGGATACAGCACCGATAAAGGGCCGTTCGCCATCTTAGTACTTGATTTAGCCACTAGTGGCGCTAGCAGAAATGTCCGTTGATTCTCAACTACAGAGATAAAATGAAAAATAGCAAAGTAATTAATTCTATTCAAACAGAAGAGTAACTGACTTCTCATTTCTCATCTTAGTTTTTCTTAAGAAGTGGAAATTGCTCGTTTTGCCTCTTAACGATTCATAGTACGACGCTATTTTACTAAAATTGTCTACCAGTTTCTAAAAAAGTATACCAGTTTCATAAATAGAGGGCGTAGAGAATATCGCCATTAACTTCGAGCATATATTCCCATAAGTGATTTAGAGCGAGATTTTTTCTAGTACCAAAGAAATCACATTAGAATTTTTATTTAAAATACGTATCGTACCCACGTGCAAAATTTCAAGATAAACGGCTCATTACTGCATTTGTTCCGGAGCTAAATAAATAGGAATGATATGGGGTTTTAGAGCCGACTGGAACCCCAACCATCCCAATTGAGCTTAAGGTTTAATAGGTGTAATACCTAGGTCTCTTGCAGTGTGCACAATTTTACATTGTAATCGATATACCTTCCTACTACGCATACCGATGGACTCTCATTATAAGAATCAATGTGACGTGCCAAATGCAGGTACTACGTAAAAGCCGTTAAGTGCACATGGAGAGGTTGGGGTACAAAATACCCCAAATTAAATTTAAAAACATTTGCTAATATTGATAATTTAATAAAATGTATGCTATTAAAGTCTCGGACCTAATTTCCCAATCATACCCAATGCTCAGGTTGCCAAGGAAGTATGCTATTGTTGAAATTGGAGAAAAATTAATAATTTTGAAATTGAAAACGTAATTTTGAAGCAAAAACGGAGCGTATAACAAAATTGATTGCAAGAATTAAAAACCACATTCTTTGTTCCATACGAAAGTGAATATTTCAACCCTATATCTTGATTGCAAGTAATTAAAAAAAGACAGCTCTGCACTAATTCCAATGCTTTTCTTATGTGAATAAATAACAGGGGCCCATTTGGGGCATCTGAGGCCCTGAGCATTTTTTATATAGCCTATAGCACCTTATAATATATACCTACGCTTGTTCTACCATAAAAGGTCAAAATGAACTCTCTCTTAGGTAATATGTACAATCATATGTATACATATACCTTTAAGCATAATTATGCATAACAATTGTAAACCTTATTGAATTTTTGTACGATTCGCCAAATTAATTTTTTATTTAGCCCTGAATAAGCATAAATATAAATAAGAAATGCTAGCAAAAGAGAATAAAAATAATATATCAATTTATGGACCAATAAATCCAGGAGAAGAATAAAATCTATTTAAAATTTTTATTACTCTATGGAAAATGTGAAGATTTTTAAATACGTGTTTGAACACAAAATTTTCTGCGACCCTTAAAGAATGCTACCTACCAGCAGGTTATTGAACGTTTTGCCTGCGCACATTGTTTCATTTATCGTCGTTCGTGTGAGCTAAAACTGCGCTGATGTATCCCGATCTGTGATTACTACTTCACATGGAATGGATAGTTCCTACGAGATGGCGCGGTTACGAAGTGCCCGTTTACCATGTGTCGGCTACAGGGGTCGTTTAAGAAGTATCTGGTAGCTACCTGACGTGATACCCTGACAAGAGTGTGTCATTGACGATATTTGGTCCTAGAGTAGCAGCATTTACTATATTTAGTCTTAGAGGCAGCAGTCTAAGAGTAGAAGGCCTAGAGTAGCAGCAGTAAAGTATGCAGCTCGGGCCAAAAACATTTTTAATTTTTATTAATTTGTTTGCCATGATCAGAAAAAGTCTATCATGCCTTTACATTGAGAGCATGAAGCAGGTCGGCAATGGAAAAACTGAAACAACCATGCACTAATGTCCTATTTCATTGTTGGTAATTCTGCCCTCTGATTTCTTTCTACAGTGGTGATGCTTCCACAAAAGTCCTTCCTGGGCCCCTCTCTTCAACGTGGTATGATTTCTTCCATCCTTGATACCCATCAGCATTCCGAACCATCTCCTTCATCTCCGTCTCTTGCCATCTATCTTCCATTGTATTATTAACTCCTTTATGCCCTTTTTCCGTCTGAATACGAGAAATTCCATTGCCTTTCCTCTCTCTTTCTCTCTCAGAATTCTTCCTCCTTCTCCAATACTCCTTAGCACTCCCTCATTCCTAATTTTATCTTTCCGTTCATTCTTTTCCATTACTCGCCTCATCCACACTTCAAAGAATTCCATGTACCTAACTTTGATCTTCTTCAAAATCAAAATCATTGAAGCATACATCCTTCATGTATAGCATGAAGGTACATGCTGTACATGAAGCATTGTGCAAATCACTTCCTCATTTTCGTCATGTTTCTTGCTGATTCCAGGTACATGATCTTGCTAAAGACTACCTTTCCTTGCGCTATTCTGCTTCTGCCTTCCGTACCGTTGCCGTTAAGTATTGCCATACTTCCCCCCAGATATTTGAAGGAAATTACTTTTCTAAGGTAATCCTGTCCTATTTAGAAAGGTGTCGGAATTTGTAACCCTCAAATATTATGTATTTTCTACGTCACAACCTCGAAATTAAAAATGATTTATGCCGTTTAAAATTTTAGACAAGTCGAGACTGTTATGTCATGTCCGAGAAATTTCCGAGGTCGAAGTCTTCTTTCAATAGGCTTACCGTGTATGACTGCCTCGGTTTGATCGGGAAACCCCTAGTTCGAAAGGTCTATTCTGGTGTCCGGCCCGGTTGGAAAATTTGACGCGGCCGACACTGAAATTCCTTGGTTAGTGCCGCTGTCGACTGCATGGAGAAATTCGATGCAAAAATGTATGGCGAGAAATGTGCTAATAGAAAACATTGTTTCGAATGGTATCACGTATCCTCGAAGGCTATTATGTGAATATTGAATGTGTAACCCCTGGTTGAAGGACCCCTGTGATAGAAACTGTATTCGTTATTTTTCAACTTTTCCCGTGGTGGCCCAGAGGAGTTACTTGGCGCGGACCCTGGAGGATTCAGTCATCCCACTTGAAACGAGATCGGAACTCTGTAATCCAAGGAATCAAGTCATACGTCAGGGTTGGGTACAAAAACAAGCCACCACTGCTGCATATAGTAATGTATAACAGCGTCCCGATTTAGTCCCGATGCCTTTTCAAAACTAGATATATCCCGGTTTTGGAATATCAGAATATGCTGTACTGTTCCATCGACCTCTAAATTTAGAATCACTTTTTAAGTATCGAGGGTAGGTCAGGCCCTGATCCACCCTCGATACTTTGAAAGAGAATCAGAATATGGTTACCCTATCCTTCAATAATGACTATAGTAGTGGAAAGTCTATCAAGGAAAAACTCGACTACGACCCTACGTTTAAATGGTGAAGACTCTAATCCATTGCCAAAGAGATCGAAAATTCGCAGCCGGCATCATGATATTTCCCAGCGCTGAAACTTGTTACTTAACATAGGTGTCTATTCTTTGAATCTCTGCTGTCCGTTTAAAAATGAAGTAACCCAAGTTTGAAGCGTAATACCTCTGAAGCAGGAAAATCTAATTATGTCAATTTCACATTAAAGTAATGCGTACAATTTTCTCCGTTGATTGATTGCAAAGCATTTAGTTAAGTGTAGATTTTCGTTGGAATTTTTACGTTAAGAACGAATAAACGGTTCATTATTCGAGCTCCTTACCTTCGAGCCCACAAACGTAGCGTGCTTGGTGATTCATTATAACCAAACTAATAATGAGGGCAAATTTTCTTTATTCAATTTGTTGCTAAAGTCATTTGAATCACTCGTATGAAGTTACACACCACTTACTTAATGCGTTTAGCTATTATTAAACAATTTACGTAAGTACATTATCTGATGAACCGCATCCACGCGAAAATTGTTGTTCAAGCCATTTTATAGGTCCCAACTTCAATATTATGAATCAAGTATGGCCTTAAGACTGAGATAACCAGGATAATTTATAATGTTTAACTTAAATTTCGGAAAAAACCCGCTCTGAAGATATTGAAATTTTTCTGAAGGAGAAAGGAGTCGAGCTTACTCCTCTTCTTTTTGCTCGTTAGTGCTTGAATAGAAAGTAAGTTAACTTTATCTCAACATATTTCTGCTTTTACGAAACCGTTTGGACCAACCTCGCAAATGGAGTGATGCTTACCTTTTTGATCTTTAATACACTCATACCGTAGATAAAACAGCATTTTTTTCCTCAAACAAAGGACTAACCTTTCATCAGGAAGAATCAGCGGAGAGATCAGTACTAAAATATGATTGCAGAGAGACCTTGGTTACGAAACGTAAGTTTCTCTCTCGTTTTAAACTTTCAAAACATGCATGTCTATTGCCTTGAATAACCACAAACACCATCTTTTCACCCTTTTCGAGTAATGTTTATATTCTGCGTTTTCCATATCTTTCTTGGACACCAATTTAAAAAATACTCTTTTGATAACTCCTTGAATAAAAATTAAAATGTAAGCAGTGCCTTGCATCGGGAAAGCTCAAGTTTGAGTGAGGCAAAAGTATAAAATATTTTCTTGTGGTGCGAATATAACTTTATAGTCATATATGTTTTTGCCCACATCTCTTTTATCTCTTCACTTGAGATGAAGGTCCCATGCAAACGAATTCAAAGACACATGCAATAGCGCCAAATACCGTACAACCGTTTCAATCCTCTCTCTGTATAGGGTTGAACGCCAATTGCTGCAATAAAACACCAAGTTCATCTTTTTTAGTGGCGCATGCGCGCATGTATTTCATCCTATTGCTCTTGCAGTTCCTTTACTTGAAAAATAACAGAGGTTAAAGCTTTGTTTGAATGTTTCGATTCAAATAAACAAAATATGTTAAAGAATCTGAGCATGACTACCCGATTTGGTTGCTCAGTATTAGGACTATTTTATGCACAGAACTGGACTGTATTCACAGAACAAATACAGCATGGCCAAATTCGACAATTGTTACAATAGTTTTTTAGTGCTACCCGCCGTGTTATAAGTCAGTTCCATCTCGCTTAATCGAAAATTTAGTAGTGGTGGTAAGTGAAAAAAGTTGCTTTTTAATAGATACTAGGAGGACGCACTACCTAGAAGGACGGGCAGGGATCATTTTGACCCATAAGGTATTTTAGCTACTTTTTTCTCCTGGAACTTTATTTTTTTCCACAAATGACATTAAGAAGGCCTTATCTACACATTATTAGCAATAAAAATTATTTTTTACTAATTATTTGTTTATAATAAAATTATTTCAGTTGGTCCTCTTCACCAGTGCTCATCTTAGGCTATTCTCAAGCATAAAATTGGAAAATAAAGACTCTTGACTCAATATTGTGCATATTTAGATAAATATCCTTTTATTTGATAAACGTTAATTTTACAAAACCTTTTTCAAATAAAAAATTTGTGTAAAAATCACATCCATACACATACAAATACGTGTGCATATATTTGGAATGATCACTTTTTTGCGCAACTTACACATACAGTTATTTTTTTATCAAAGTTTCCGCAAACACTTCTTTTTCATTGAGGACATACATTGGCAGTTTTCATCGTTCAATTGTTTTAAAATTTGATGATTTTAACTTTCCTGACCCTTTGGGGTAGTGGTGTGCGTATCCCGGGAAGATGAGGGTTTCGTTCCAATTAGCATCTCCACCGGTCTTTGAATATACTTCTTTCTACTTATTTTGCTATTCGTCACTTCTACTATCTGTCTGGTAGCCACAATCCTTTCCGGGAAAACCCCCCGGTCCTAGAGTACGTAAATGACGCACGTCGCCAGCCACTACGGTAGGGATCTAGTGTACGGTCACCTGCGATAAAAGGCGCCGACGACAGAGAGAAAGCATACGGAAGGTTTGGTGAGTTTATCGGCGATGGAAAATGTACCCAATTAATTCTAGCAGGTACAAAAAAAATAGCTCTTCTGCTCTCATTAGAGCCAAAGCTCTTTCCTCCTCTCTGTTGCATCCCATGTAGTGATTTCCCTAAAGCTAAAAAATAGGGGATTCGGAAATGATTTTACAACTTGAGAATAGCGTGTTCTGTAGACGGCTTTCAGAAGTAATGTGCCGACTCTTCGGCGATAAAAAAGGACTGGGGGAACGTGCGTATCTCTAGTGAGAGCTGAAAGCAATTTGGCGAGTAATGGTCATGACTATCCTTCTCCATTGTCGTACCACTGGCCGCTGTAACCTCTCCTTCTGGGAATGGAAGCAATGCTGATAACATACCTATTACATAGCTGTTATATTTTATGCTACATATTTTTATAATAAAATCGATAATAATATATACTACGGCAGAATGTAAGTGACATATTTTCAATCTTATTCCTCTGGTGATTTCAATGGTAAGTCAAATTCAAAGACGATTCGAAAGTACAAAAAAATCCGTAATTTAGGTAATCCACAACCAGGAGAGCTCCGCTATCGACGAGTGGCATTAAAATGAAATATAAAGGCTTCAAGTACTGATCCAAATGTGCACTAATATGTTTTAATTGGTGTAAATAAATATCAGTGATCTATAGGAGAAGAAAACGGCGAGAAACTTGATTTTAATACGGAAAGAAGTAGTGGGTCAAAATGACCCATAGCCGTACTTCTAGGTAAAACATCAATTCAAAAATTAAGCAATCACAATTACGTAATTTTCTTTCCATGATAGTAAAATATAAGCCAAAATGCTCAAAGTCAAAATATAAAAAATAATCAAACTACAAAGAAGTAGTTAAATTTGATTTTGAACACGTGTTATGGGTCAATATGACCCATCCCGTCCTTCTAGTGTTAACGACAAACGAATGGAGAATGTGGCTTAAATTTACTTTTCATGTCTAAGTAATGCATGTAAAAGGTAGCGCATTTTCCAAAAAACACAAAAATATAACCCGCATGTGCATGCGTTCACCACTGGCGTTAATATTTCCTCTTGAAAATTTGCATGTAATTTTTAAGATTCACGTGATCCAAAACGGCATCTCTGACGTCACCGCACGTTAGTGTTTTGGTCCTCTACCTGTATGCATCTACATCAAGTGTATCAACGGAAAGGATTTCACTAATTCACTGTCTTACATTGTGGAAATAGTAAATATTTTCTGACTACATTGGTTAACCTGCTGAAATTCATGTGGACTTTTCTGAATTGATACCGTTCCGTGACGTCAATTTCCGGGGTTTTTTATTATGTGGTGTTTTGAAGCCTCTGAGTGCGAGAAAACGTTTCTGCTATACAAGAGTTTTTTCGATACTCCTCACAAATTATTAATATGTAGTCTCAGTGACCAACGGTTACCGCTGCAGCTACATTATTTTTTAACTCTCTGTAGTTGTGGAGTTGCGTGGGTTTCCTAATCTGCATCTACATTTACGTGATACCCAGCAAACTACATAAAGAGTACACCGGGCATGCAGCAATCGTCAAGCACACTATCCTACTCTCATTAGCCATTTTTGTTAAATATACCGTAAAAGTACGTACTTGGATGGAGATTTCCTTTGTAATACGTCTTCTAACTCTTATTTTACTCATGCGGGTTGGACGTTGCACACATAAATTACAGTAACCATTTGATTACTTTCAGTCATACTAGCATGCTAAACATTCAATATGATTAAAAAATTACAGATAGATAATACATAAGTAATAAAATTTGTATTGTATGCGGAAATGAAATACAAGATAGATAAACATTACGGACAAACGGAAATTATCATTACGTTTTATAAGTTACGATTACGTTTACGTTGTTGGCGGCTTTAATCGAAGCTATTGTGATCCCTAATTTACAAGGAAAATGTGTCATTTTAAACATTGGTGCCTTGCAATACGTCTCTCATACTTTGTGTGGTCGAAGCTATCACAGTAGCACGAACTTTAAATATGTTCTTGACGTCTTTGAGCAGCTAATTAGCTTCGAATTTACTCCATAGATCAATGGATTAAAAAACAAATACTTGGCTATGATTCCACACTTTATTTAAAACAACACGATCTAGGTTTCGACATATCATACCATCATCAGGAGTTTTTAATTCATTATGAAGGAGTTCCTCCAAGTAACGCCAGGGACAGTGTCTTGTATCCATATATCTCATCTACATCTACAAAATACTCTGAAAACCACCTCAAGGGTGCATGGCAGTGGGTGAGTAGTCACCAACATGCATTACAATTTACCTTAAAGTTAGTGTATCTACGACTAATGATGCACTATCATGCATCGCTAATATCTGTCACGAGGCGAAGCTTCACAAGCATGCACTACGCCACAGATATACTACCAATGTTAGAGGGAACGATAATATTTATACATATTACAACTATAAATACGGATAAAGATTCAAGAGCTATAGCGAAAACATACACATGCTGTAAGTACTCGGTAGCAGATAAGGATACAAGTATTAGGGAGAACTACTAAGAGCTACACTACCTATCGACAAACCTAGCCTATTCCTTAACCTACGCTTTTTAGCGATTCCTATCCCAATCTTTTTTATAGTTTCGTTACGCCCACACTTACACGTTGAAGTGACAGTTACAAGCGACTTGTAAGGTAGCTGTTATAGATGTAACTTCCATGTGCGAGCCGCTTGAACACCTATTCTCGAGGGGTGCGTATATATCAACATCGCCATTGGGATATGCATGTGGTTTCCCCTCTCCATCAACCCCTTTCGGAAACTTTAACCCCTCCTATCGGGTGATTTAACGAACCGCTCGTCGCCTCTTAAGCCACTCCGACGCCCGGCCCTTGTGACTGCCACCCTCGGCACCCCTATCTCCCTCCGACCGCTACTTTTCACGGCTCCTGAACCCTTTATACCCTTAGCACCACCCACGCTTCCACCCTACACATACATCTCTATCTCTTGGCCAAAGCACAGCCATCAAGAGTTCCACTCCCACCTCATGCCCCTTTACCTTATATCCAACCCACTAAAAAGCGCCCAAGCTGCCTCAACACGCAAACACCAGTTCACCTTCTCTCTCCCACCGAACAGAAATCCTCTTAACGAACACCAAACCCTAGTTCCCGTCAATTATTCCTTGAAAGGGATGATACGTATAATCTGTCAAAGGGAGTTTTTGTGGGTTCCCCACAAACAATGCATTGCACATGTGAGTGCACAGCGCAAGAATAGTTTCGCATGCTGTTCGGGCAGGATATCGGTTTTCGGGAAAATATGCCAGGCTTGAAACGCGGTTGAAGAAAATATTGATATTTGTTTGGAAAATCGGTATAAATTATAAGCTTAGGGGTTAAAGGTGTAACTGAGGTAGATAATTTAATATTGTGGTTTTTATTAAAAAATAACTTTAATATAGCGTGAGAAATATATCTCTGAAAATTTCAAATTTTAGCGACGGATAATTAAATACGAAAAACTTCCCGGGAAGTGAAATATTAGGTTGATGCAAAGTTTTGTGACGTTTTTGTCTTGTAAAGATTTTATTTTAGATAGAAAGAAATCTGCTTACCTGCAGTTGAAGTCGTTAAGAAAACTTTGTTAAGCATTCTCTACGTCTAAGGAGTTTCCTAGAAGATTTTTTGTGTGGGTGCTGCTTTTTTGTTTTGGCTCAGCAATTGCTTTCTATTTTGATGTTGACAACAATGCATCACTTTTCGTAGACGGTTAAAAGTGGGGGACAGATTTTCAAGGACAAAGTTATGTGATAGACACTTGCTAAATATATGTTGTGCCTCCATATCTCTCCATCACATCGTCTTGTATAAATTAGACGATACATGCATCTGTACAAGTATTTTAACTCTGATGATGAATTAAACACTGAACTAGTTAGTGCATTAAAAATAGTTCGATTGGCTACTTATTTCAAATATGTTGAAACTCTGCAAAGCCCACCATAATTTTTATTTAGAATGCCTATTCTCCCGGAACGCGTTCTTTCGGCGGTGCGGTATATAGCTCTCGAAAAATTTCCTGCCTCAGTTCTACGTGGCAAGGGGGTGAGGTAGAAGTGGATGGGGTCGAAGGGAAAGGACGGAGGTGAAGACAAGGAGACTATGAGGGACAGAGTGAGGCAGGGTAAACAAATTGTGCATTTCACGATAAAGGCACGAGGTACACGCATGCAAAACTTTAAGAAGTGAGATGACTTGCCTCTACCTGACGTCCCGTTTATACTTGTCTTACAACGAGACCTCAAGTAAATTCAAACCGATGAGTGATTATAACCACCCAAAATACCTATCGCTATGACTTTACCAAGCACCATATCAAAGGGTCTCATTGATAGACGAGTCTATATGTAACTCTTGGTAGTGGAAAGTCATCCCAATTCTGGAAGCACTTGGGTTGGCGGTTAATAGAAAGCTCTTCCGACTGACCCTCCTCACTAAACAACCTTCCTTTCACGTTTCGCAATATTTTGAAAGTTTCGTAGCCCATGTTCCACAACCGTCCTCTGCGCAATGCCAGGAACCTTTGCGTGAGCTATGCAATGTAGCTGCAGTAAAACACTATTGAAATGATGGAGAATTGTTAAATACCATGCCACCGTATTGAGTACCATTATTTTCCTTTGGAGCGAATTGCGTATTTTGGTGTGTTCTTGCCGCGACAATTCATGCATATTAAACAGATTTCTGCTGAAAAATATTCAACTTATGTGCTTTCCTCCTGTGAGCGTTTAATAATTAGCGAGGAGTCGAAATTTCCTCTTCCTGCCACTCGCAATATCTGTTGCTTGGGGTGTTTATTTCCTTGTTTCACCTCTGGCGCGCGCATTAACTTATTGTTACGAGCTTAACCCCATCCCCCGTTGTCACGACACACTTTTCTCTTTTCACCGGATGCCACCCCACCCCCAGGCCGCTCACTTGAACCTCTCCCCACTCCCTTCTCTGCTAAAGCCACCCCCTTACCGCCTTTTTGTCACGACCATAACCGCAGTAAACCCCACCCACCCCCCCAATCTCCCCATCCACCACTTTCCCACCCTTCTTTCGCTTCCTCGTTTTCCCATATATGCCAGCCCTCCCCTTTATTCTCTTGCTTGTGCGTCTTCCATCTCTGATTCTACGTTCCCTCCACTTTCATTCTTTCTTTAGTTTACTGTTCGTTTACACCTAACTGATACTCTTTAAGTCACCTCAAGGTTTCATATGCATCTAACGAATACCGTGCGAATCTCTTCCAGGTTGTGTGGCGCGGGTTAGTTTTACTGCGTCAATATTGAGGGTGGAATAGAATAAAACCTTTATTACACTCTGGGACAGGTCCCCGAGAGCAACAATACGATACAATGAAATTGCAGCTAGGTATTAACAAATTAATAAATGGTTTTGTTAAAATCAGAAAATGAATGGGGCTTAATAATAAAGAAAAAAAATCTACCCTAAGTAAAAAAAACAATAGCTGTACATGTGATGCAATGGAATTAAAAGATGGTTATAGATATGTTGGAAGAAAATTGAAAGGTAAAGAACTGCGGGAATATTTACAAAGATCACCTATAAGTGACACACACCTGAAAGTAAGGAACCATTTCGTATATATCTATTTGGAGCATGATTTTGTATAGAAGTGAAAACAGGAGAGTAACCAATGAAGAGAAAAAAGAGATTGAAAGCAACGGAGATATGGTACTACTGAAGATTGATGAAGATTAAATTGTCGGAGAGAATCACCAACGTAGAAGTTTATGAATAATTGGATAGAATAAAAGAAAAGTGAAAACTCTGAAAAGAGGACAAATTTATTGGGCATATTTTTCGTCGCAATACCTTATTGGAATCATTAACGTAAAGATAAATAGATGGGAAGAATCACAGAGAAAGAAATAGAGTGGAATGTATCAGAGAAATTATAAAGGACGTGAAATTAAAAAAAATTATGTTGGAATGAATCGGTTGGATGAAAAGAGGGTGGAGTGGATAGATGCAGTAAACCAATATTTAGATTGATGAGTGCTGATGATGGTATATGAAAGTAGTTATCTACATCTACAAAAAACCCTGTAAACCACCTCAGTGGTGTGTGGCAGGGGGTAAGTAATCACCAACATACATTAAAGTATACCCTATTTAAGTTAATGTAACTGCGATTGTTGATGCATTAGCATAAATCACTAATGGTTGTCAGGAGGGGAAGTCTCACAAGCCCGCACCTATAGGTATTCTACCAATGTTTGAGGGGCCGTTTGTATTAATATATTTTGCAGCAATTACATAACTGGCCAGAGATTTCCTTTTCAGTATGGCTCTTGTAAAAGCTATACTGAAAAGGAAAACGGCGTGCTGTTAGTATTAGGTATCAGATAAGGATACAAGCATTAGGGAGTAAACCAACTAACTAGCTACACTACCTATTGAAAAACATTCGCTGCCAAAGACTCCACTACTGAAAAATCTCCACCACCGCCGGAATTTGAACCCACGCCTTCGGGATAGGAAGCCAGTACTTTAGCCACCACATCAACCCGATTCCCTAGATTTTCAGTCCAACATGAAAAAAACTGCATGAACTTATACGTGATACCTTGCAAGTCACGCCCTCAAACCACGCCACGGTTAGTGTGGTAGGGGGTGACTACACGTACGCTTGGACTGCTACTGTGGCATCATATGTCCGGCAGTCCTGAACTACTTGTTCCTTCACGGTCCGAAAAAAATCCACAGGGAATTAGGACAACTCGTTAGCTTAAGGTGGCTGGAGCGGTAATCGTGAGTTGTTGAAGGCTAACTTAAGTAATTAAAACAAAATATTATTCGACCACATTTCACTCAAGTACACCTGTTTATACGTTGGAAATCACCGTACATGCAGTAATGTATATGATGCAAGAGTTATATTTCAAATATTTGCCGTAATGAAAGCATTGTTTTCACTTGGATTTTCGGCGCAAAATTCGAAATTTAAGAGATAATCATATCTAATTGCACTTTTCTTACTCGGCATGATACCTTGATATTTGTTAGCACCTATAATAATAATATGAAACTTATTATTTCGCATTAAAAGGAAAATCTGTACATAAGTAATCGAATTGTTTCAAAATATATGCCATGTGCCATAAGAGTACTTGTTAAAGTATCATTGAATTGCTAGGAAGCCAAATCGGTGACGTGCAGTTCTTTCACTTTTATCGATAGATATTACTTATAAGGACACGTATGCAAAGTTCACGCAAATCTGTACATAAAAAAAAATCGTTTCAGCCAACTTAACTGACTCAGGAAGCACTCGGCGTGATGCTGAGGGATCCGGGTTCGAGTCCCGGTCAATGTGAATGCAATTTTCTTCTGTGGAAATTTGCACAGGTGACTACACAGCAGAAAGGCACTAACCGTGTAGCAAACAATTATAATCTTCTTAGCTATTAACCAAGGTATGAAATAAGGTTTATTGACGCATGTGGAGGGAAATGTTACTATAAATTTGGATTCCAGCAATCATTCTACCTTAGGAGCCTTTCATGGTTAAAGTACTACGCCTACATACCACCCTGCGAGCCACTGGTGAGGCATATGGCAGGGGGTTTTGAGAACACCAGCTTTGAATGGTGAGGAAATAGGGAAAGGAGAGGGAGGGACGTAGGTAAATTTTATGTTGAAGATGTGTTTTATGTTAGGGTTACACTGTTCTTGTGTTAATAAAAAATAGTCGGTGAAATGAAGGAATTTTGTACCAATCATTTCGGCAATGTCTCTCTCCTATTTTGTCGCTTCTATCAGCTCTAGGGATATTGCAGAGGGGACAAAATACTATCCACCGTGTCATACTGAAACTTGCCTGATCTGAATATATCAATCCTTCTTGGTGATGTGTGTATCCTTTGAGTCTCCATCGTTTCTTAACCTAATCCTTCTTTTCGGTGAGTCAAACTCACTGTTCGCTCGTAGTAATTTTTAATCAAGCCTGCGGCTCTCCTTTGTATATTTTCTGCTACAGATTACATATATCGCATTAAATTTTTAATAAACTACCACGGCCTTTATAGTCAGTCTTACCACAATTAAAACTCTCTTATTTCAAACACGATATGAGTTTAACATCATAATTAATGTCATGTTCAGTAGATCCCCGCTTTAAGATGGTAATCCGTTCCATAGGATCGATCGTAATGTGAATTCCATCGTAAAGTGAATCAGTATATTACCGGACGACGGATCGGTTAAACTACATCATCGCATCGTATAATTAAATATGTAAATGTTGCTATGATAGAAAAGAAGTCCGTCGACAAATAAATCTTAGAATGCTGGACGCATTATGAAATTATGGGCGCAAAAATACCGTCGAATTGAGAAATTTTAAAGGGCGAGCGCAAAATCAGCGCGCCTTGAAATTCCCAGCTTGCAGATCGTAATGCGAATCCATCGTAAAGTAAACCCATCGTCAAGCGGGGGTCCACTGTACTTACTGTTATCTAATAGGGCCATTCTTTATGCCATGGCTATGGTTAATTATTAATGCTACATATGTTATATGCATGGATCGGAGTATAGCTTTGCCTACCAGTCTCCAATTTTTTAGTTTCAAATTGTGTGATCCAATGTTCCTCTAGATGAAAAAAATTAGAAGAGCACTCGAACAGCAGGTATCTATTAGTTTTGGATAATTACACTGCAGCGTAAATAACAACTGTACATATTAAACTTTAATAATCTTCAAACTATCATGAATTACATAAATTATAAAGTTTATAGGTACGTCTGTGGCCACACATCTATTTCCTTATTAATATCTCACTAGTGTTGGTCAGCAGTTGGCCCAAAAACTAGCAATTTAGTTATATTTCTCTCATAGTCGTATTATTCTAGCAGTTTTCCCAGAAAATTCCTCTTCAGAAAATAGCACATGCCAATTCCTGTATCTGAGCTAATGGAGCATACTTTTCGTGTTTATGAAATCAGGTTATATCAATGCTTTTCAACAAGCTTGCATTAGTTTTCAAAATAGATAGGCTGTCAACCAGACAAGCTAAGACCAAGCTAAGAAGTCAAGTAATTATTTATAGCCCAATTAACAAGTCATTAGGGAAAAACTTGTTTTCCCCCAATTTTGAGGATACCAGGACTAGCCACGGTAGTTACCTTTACTGAGTCACCCGCAAGTGCACATAAGTGCGGTATTCCACAGAGGAAAAATCATTTGCCTTGATAGGGAACCAAATAATCCACAGGGGATGCTTCGGTAGCTTAACTGGTTAAAGCACTCGGCATGAAATTGAGAGATACGGGTCCGAATCCCGGTCAAGGCGAACGATTTGACCTCTGTGGAATAACGCACTTGTTTTCTCCCCTTATATTTGTGCAAAATTATCCAATTTTATGAATCTGTTAGCCCTGAGAATATTCCCGAAAAAGTGTTAAGTAAAATACTAATGGAAAGAGTAAGTTAGATTACAATTGAAAAAATCTATGGTGTCCAGTGTGGATTTATACGTAACCTATGCCTATGTTTACTGGGAGGGAAAGTAGTTACCAGCTGTATGCTCTTCATCAAGTTCCGAAAATGTATGGACATCCGATAGAAAATAAATTAAGCGTTCGTCGAGTTTAATAAGGCAAATAGGGCAGTTAGAAGTAAGCTGTGGAAGGATTTAAAGGACTATGGAGTGAATGAGCAGTCCCTGAATGTCATAATGGCAATGTATGGTAACAGTAATGCATGAATTAGAGTTAGTGAAGTATTAAGTGACTGATATGAAATAAAACATGGCGTAAATCAAGGATGCTAAATGTTGATGCTGTGGATGCCCAATGTTTTTATGCAAAAAATGTGTGAGATATGCATTTAGGGATTACGTCCCGAGATGGTTGGAGATACAAATGTGCGCGTTCTACAAAATACCGATGACACTGTGCTTGAGAGCTCACAGGCTTCTGGATACCTTGAGTGAAGCAACAGTGAGAGTTAAATTGAGAGTAAATTCTTCTAAACAAAAATAGTTGTTTTTGACAAGGAGAATGGAAAGGATGATTGTACGATGAGGGTCAATAATGAAATAATTGTACAAGTAGACGATTCTTTGCATACTGGTCCAATGTTTACGAAAGGTGGGAGAATAGATTAAGCGTTTAAAAGAAATGCCAATTCCGGTTGTTCAAAATCAAAGAAAAAAGGATAGGGCTAAAAATTAAGTGGGGCATTAAAAAATTTGGATAGTCCAGTAATGGATACATATGAAAAGATCGTGATTCGCTAGTTTGGCGATGCTGGAGGAATGTATTATAGTATAACAGATAAGCTGAACTATGATATTGGAGTGACTGGTATGAGAAAAATGGGTACAACCAGAAAGTCATGGATGAATGTAGTGTGGAAGAGACTCTATAGTGAAGAAATTTTTGGAGTCTTTTGAATAGAAACACGTGAAACACGTAGAATATGAAACATTGCATAAATGTAAAAGAAGCGAAAGGAAAAGGCAATTATAGGACAGATTGGAGAAAATTATTATAAGAAAGCCAGTTTTCTAGGTCGAACTCCAAGAATGACAAGACGTATCTCTACCTGTTTTAACAATACCCCGAAAGGAAACGGCGCAATGGCTATCCATGTGTGCTCGCATTAAAACTCATAGTTTTCTAACATTTGTAACATGCAGTGTAGAAAATGCTGCTGAAAATTCACACCCTGTAGATGACTTTCAGGATACTATAAAGTTGTTAGTGCATCATTGAAGCAGGTATGCGAGGGAATACGAAATATCGAAATAATGAGTTGAAAATCACTTTTGTCATTAAAGGCTTTTCGAAGTGGGCGCTATTTGAATACCTCCCTCAGGCCTTCTCCCCAAATATTCCAAATCCCTTATTTCATACGAGTGTGACGTAGTCTTCTACCCAGCTCTTCTCCCGGAACCCCCCTGCCCACATTGCACCACGAGGCCGCAGCTGCGGGCGCCAGCGTCAGGGGCGGTCAACCTTCCTCGCCTGCCGCAAAACCTCCGGCCACCCCTGCCTCATTCCCCGTTTGGACCCCGTCCTACCTCATTTTCCCCCTTACCAACACCCCGACCCGTACACCGCAAACACTCCCGCTACAGCGCCAAAGCGGGACACCAGCCCGTGACACGATTGGCTGGCATTCTTAAAAGTTGGCAGCAGTGCAAACAAAAACCTCCCATCTAACTTGTCATGTGCGGGTTATGTGGGTGGGGTATCTTTGTAGGCGATGGGATATGCAGATGTTTCCGAATCTGAACACCAGATGTAGTGAACGAGGAAGATGCAATTCCTTTCGGGGACGCGGTTCAGGAGAAAATGCAGTTCCATAAATTTGTCTAATAGTAGCTTTGTTCTTCTTTCTGGAAGTATTAAATACTAAGCCTGCTCCGAACTACTTCGTTTTTTTGGGCTTTCCACCTCTTGCGTGGACGTCCCATAATTTTTCTGTTTCACGTTCTATATTATCATATTTGTTTGGATATTCTTCCTAGGTGCAGTCTATCTACGTATTCTCTCCATCTATATCCGATTTCTCGCATCTTCCAAGTTCTTGTCTTGTATCTACATTTCAATTTATATCAGTTTGTGTGTACCCTGCATCTGCTCTTAAATATTTAATTTCGCATGATTGTCATGTTTGTTAATTCTCTGCTGAATCTGTATAAATGTGTCTAAATCTCGTTACCTCTTATTCCAAAAATAATTTTTATTGTTTTGTTAAGTTTTATTTAAGGCACTTTTTCTTAGTTTTTGAAGTTCACTGTACTATACCGTTGATATAGTTGAAGGTAGCATTTTTCTTTCTTGTGTGCGTCTATTACATTGCAGTGCGATAACATTGTTCCGATAAAGTTGAAAGATTTTTTATTAATGGTGAAGCGGATAAGTGGGTGTGTTATTTCACACGAGTTCTCGCCAAGACCTTAACTACGAAGCGTTGGCAGAACGTTTTGACAAAACTCATGAATATCGTTAATTTCTTGCTCAATGCAATAGGTTTTACATAATTTCTTAAATCTATAAATGTTTAATTATATTTCTCATTATTATTTTATCCTCGTTTCCCGTAGTATTTATTTCATCAAAACCCATTTATGATTTAGTTTAAAAATAGCTTTAAAGTTGTAATTGATGTAATTTAAAAATACCTGGGGAGTTGAAAATTTCTTCTATCTTCTTTTTGAACTCTCAATATACTGATTAACAGTCAAAACATTAGGAAACCAAAGAACGTCGAGCAGCATTCTATTTTTAAATTGATTGATTTGGATTTATGTTTTTGTATTTTGGTTCTCCCATTTAACTTCTGAATCTCGTCAGCCTGAGGTTAAAAGATTTCTTGGAAATACCCTGAGACCTAGTAGAATGCATACGCTTTCTGAGGCTTCACCATATTTTATATAATTATGTATTTACTTAGATTGCCTTTGTGTACTAACCTCAATTTTGTTTGTATAGTAGGTGTACATTGCCTTTAATGAAGTTTAAAACAATATTATATGAAGTGAAACCTTTTAATTTTAATGTTTACCAGCTTACATCCACATGATACCGTTAATGATGGGCTTTAAAAAGTACCTAATTCTTTTTCCACTACCCTCCAATGACACGTTTCATTAATACGATAGTGCATACACCATTGTTCATACATTGAAAGAAGGAAACTAGGATAATCATGTCTGCTCACCCATCCACGTCACATGATATGGGGAGTTGAAAGGGCGTCTTCAATTGAAACCGTTAGGTATTGGAGTGACCAGACGCGGTTCCGGGAAAACGAAAGCAAACAAAGAGGAATCCTTTAGAAATCGAAACACCGCTGGCGTTTTGGGCGTGAGGATGATGCCGAGGGATGTGACTGCAGTGAATACCACCAATATTCACCCCCTCACGTCTGCATGCCTATCCACCTTTATCAATTTTATCTCTCAATCCGCTTTTCAGTCAGTCCTGCGCGTGTGAAATCGACGGGGGATCCTAATTAATGTGGAAGAGACAATAGAATGCACAGCCGGTGATGTAATGTAACCTATGTTACTTTTATTTTCCAATTCATAATTTTTCCGTCTATAATTCCTTATTTCTCTCTTGCATTCGTTCTTTATTTATATAGTCATGTCTCATATAGCACTACCCTGTACCTCTTCCCGACATGCTTACGACAACTGTCGGTTGGTTGTCTTACGTAATGACTCTCGGGATAGCAAGTTTTGCTATTCACAGCGTCAAGAGTATTATTTAACGACACTACAAAAATATTGAAGCGTCATGCGACGATGAATGTTGCTTGAGAACAATAAATGCTACATAGATTTTTTTCTGCTAACCTAAATTTCATGTGGGGCCTTATTCAGTAAAGACTCAACGTGGTCGAACCTCGGAATATCCGTGAATGTGACGTCACTTTCACCGATAAATCTCAACTTTTGCATGGCCCTATTTAAGGTTTTTGAGGCTGTGACGGCAACATTTCGTCACTTTCGAGGCTCAAAAATTCCGACAACATACACAATAGCCCCCCTAGTCATTGATTGCGGTCTTTAATCGGAAAACCGGTTTTCTGAAGCTCTCCACTCAGCACTCGTATCAGTTTATCGGCTATCTTTTTCTTCTAATCTCAAGTTTGCCATTTAAGTATCGTGTAAAATATCATTGATTCTCACTCCTTCAGGTTTTGAGGGTATTTTAATATTTTGGTAGCATTAGGAATATGTTATCTGTAAAATGAGAACAAATCCATTTACTTTTGTGCGTGGTGACATATCACTAAAATGCCATCAACTGATGTATAGAATGGGGTTGTCAGCAGGTGAGATGAATGGCGTGCATGGATTTTCGTCACCGATGGCATAACGAGGAGTTCTCAGCGAGTTATAGTATAGCCTAACTTATTGCGAAAAGTGAACTTTCATTGCCTCCAATTGAATGATTTAGTGTGTGTATGGGTCTGTGACGACGCTGCGTTGCCCTTTTAATGAGCGCATTGTTTTTCCTCCATATTACACAGAAAATGTGTCCCTTGCAGATATTCAGAAATGCTATAATCAGTGCCAGCCCAAGGAGTGGGCAAAAGCTACAGGCGGCCGGTCGAGCAAGAGCGGCCATTCTAAGATTATTTAAAAATGCGAAAAGGGGACAGAATTTATGTTAATCAGAAAGTTTTTCTAACTTTCCTCATGTATTTCTATGCGAAAATTACCTCATTTTGTTTATCTTAATAGTAAATAACACTCAAAACTATTTTCAGCAAAGAGCACAATGAAACTTACAGACTGATAATTTCCTTCGCTAGCATTCCTGTCACCAACCCATTTAATGGAACTCTGATTGAAATTGCTCTTTAATTTACGGTAGAAGTTGCACCAACCCGAAAAAACTTAAATATTAGAGGATGCCTATAGATTAAAAATTGAATTCATGGCAGGTTAGAAAACAACAATGTTGAGAGGATTCTCAAACTCCAGAGTATCTTTCATATTTAAGCGCGATTTTGGAAATCAAAATCGGTTAATAAATTCTTAGTCATCGGTCGCCAAATAATTTTGCTCACAGTTGTAAAATAGTCGACGTGCACTTGTAAAATACCCACGTTTTAAATAGCCGATTAAATTCCGACACTGGCTATTATCTAACTTTGTTTTACCATGGCATTGCACGTCTTAGCATTAGTGTTTTCCAAATATACTTGTATTTGTTTCTTTTTGCATTTAATGCTCCCGATGTTTTGTATCCCCAACGTATGTTAAATTGGTTTGCATCCCTTTCCATTGGAATACTCCATCATTACTCTATGCGTCCTTAGTAATTAATCTATCCAGTGGTTACCATCCTCTGATCCCAGGGAGTAAATTAACTCACCATGCCTGGTCACTTACACTTAATTTATTTTTTAATTTTGCATTTTTATTCTCAATTTTCACTAGGCCATCACTCGTTATTGTAAATTAATTACTTGCAACTCATTTCTTTATCTTACTTTTAAGCCATGTGGAAGTATCTGCTAGGTGTATAATAATTTAACCACGAAGCAAGCAGTTTTCAATTGGGAATAGGATTTATCTTTTTCTTCACATACTTGGCATTGATTATATTAAATTCCATAACTAAAGAAGACGCCTTTGCAGTTTTTATGTGTAAATAATGCTTAACGCGACCAGTTTTGATGTTTTAAACCATGGTTCAAGCCCTAAAACGTTGAGAATGTCGAAACCGGAAGAATAAAAAACATTGAAACCGGTCGCATCATTAATCAATAGAAAACTACAAAAAATTCTCCTTTCGTCATGAATAAAGTCAAGCACATCAGTCATTAGATCACATTAAAAATATATATTTTACAGTTAAAAATAAAATAAATCAAATTTCCTCTTAGGTAGTTTTTGTATGTTTATCTTTCATTTCACTCTTAATATTGCTCGTCCCCCGAAATCCAATTAAAACTGACAAAAATTTTCGCGAGATGCGTCACATGAGCATTTTTGCTACGGATGCGATGTGAGTCATCTGTTCTTATACAAGTATAACTTACAACTCATGTTTATCTTTTAATTCGTGAACCAATATTTGCTGGATTTACTAAATGTAACACCAAACAAACAGTCTTCAATTTGGAATAGGATTTCTCATCAATTCTTTTTAAAAATTATTGACAGATCCGGTGGTGACGGGGTGAAGTCCTCGACTGCTGATCTTAGGGTTACGGGTTCGAGTCCCGCCTGAGTGGATTTTTCACCTCTTATGACATGGTTTTTTGTGTTCGTCCGTTATTACTTGTTGAAGCACCTAATGTAAAAGGCTAGTGAAGCAGATTTCGTGATTGTGGATATAAATTTAATACATTATTCCAGTTGGAAAAGCAAACCAATGAAATTTTTTCGTAGATTTGGTATGTTTATTTTTCATGCACCATTATCTCGTAAATACCCTGAAGTACAATTAAAACTGACTCAAATATTTCGCGAGATGACGTTGCATGCAGTGAATTTTCGTTGTCAATGGCATGACAGGAAGTTCTCAACGCGTTAGAGAATTCCTCCGTGAAAACGGAGCGTTCCCTGCCTCCCATTGAATGATTCAGTGTGTCTGGGTCTACCGCGCCTCTGCGGTGTGGCAATTTGATCGGCTTCAGATGCTTTTGAGGTCGCCTCTCGCGGAAATGCACTCTGGATTAATCCTTGGCATTCCCTTTCTACCTTTCATCTGCACTATATATACCCTTCCTTATGTGTCTGTATATCTGGCTGGCTGTGTATTCCCTTCTGAAGAGTATTGAGGCTCGGCGCTAGCTTATGACTTCCCTCCGCTGAAACCCTGTTGAAGATGAGTCTCTTTGTTTCCCCATCCCAAGAGAAGACGGATATCGATGCTTACTGGTGTAGGCATGCGAGAATGCTAGGGTGTGGTTGCATCCCAGTCATAAATTTAATTCATAATATGTAATCTTAGCGCAGTTCAAGAGAGTTATTTTGATTAGGTGATGCAGGGACTGTTATACGCGCTATGAAATGAATGGTGAACGGCAGCCCAAGAGAACGCAAAAACATGGAGACCCTGAGGGTACGAAGTTTTAAAATTGGGAATCATTGAACCACCTTTAGGCACTCATTTCTATTAGTCAGATGCTTAGTTACTCGTTATGTCATGGCTTGCCCTATTTGATTACATTTTACCTCTTTTCTACATATTTTACGTTGGCGCGTTAAAGTGAATTTTTTAACCATGAAAACGCAAACGATTATCTTTACCTGCACAAAACAACAAGCGTAAAGTTTTTCCGACATTAAAATGATATTTTTATATGGATAATGAATTTGAAACCGTTGGTTAAAATATTAATTTTTAATTTTTGATGTAATAAAATCTTACGTTTTATAATACTTAGTCAAAATATTTTCTCTTTTACCACGAACAATGCCACAGTTAATGTTTAATGAATACGTTGTTTGAAAGATAGTGTGGTTGGCCAAAATACTTTATGAGTTTTTTTTGATGAGCTAACCAGTGAATACAGTACCGCCTTGATTTGGCTTTGCCTTCGAAATTATTATATCTCTATGCATGCGGGTATCACCTCAATGCATACATACTCGCAGATCCTTATGAAAAAGTAACATGTGGTGCAGTAACAATTAATAAAAAAAATTACCCTCTAGCGATACGCCCATGACGTAAACTCTGAAATATAATATGAGTATGTACCAATATCTAACTAAAGCCCGTTTCACACGATACTTGATCCAGCACAAGGTCGAGGATACTCGCTAGCATGATAGCTTTCCAGTACCGTGTGATATAGAACCAGCATGCTGGCTAACAAGCATGAATCGCAAAGACAAGTGGATGCATTATTCCTAGATTTTAAGAAAGCTTTCGACACGGTACCTCACAACAAACTTTTATACAAATTACAGTCATGCGGGCTAAACGAAACAGTAGTAAACTGAATACGTGACTTTCTGAGTGATCGTAAGCAAAAAGTAGTTTTTGACGGAATTAGCTCTGATGTAGTTAAAGTGACATCAGGTGTCCCACAAGGAAGCGTAATCGGCCCCCTTTTGTTCATTATATACATAAATTACCTATGCTCTCGAATTAGCAGTAAAATACGTTTATTTGCTGACGACGCTGTCATCTATCGTGAAATAAGTGATCACTCTGACTTTGAAATTCTATCATCGGATTTAAACTACGTTCATGTGTGGAGCCAAGAGTGGGGGCTCGAACTTAATCTGAGAAAATGTACGGCTGTACATTTCTTGCGGAGGTCGTCCAACTATCCCCATGTATATGCTGTGGATGGTGTTAACATAAAGGCGACAGATGATGTGAAGTATCTGGGAGTTACGATAACCTCGAACCTGTCGTGGGGAACACATTTAAGAAATATTTGTGGCAGAGCTCTGAAGAAGCTAGGATTCGTCAAGCGTATTGTGGGAAGATTTTCAGATGAAAAAGTACATGAGAGGTGCTATTTCGCACTCGTCCGGCCACACCTTGGAAATGCAGCGAGCATATGGGATCCGGTGCAGAAAGACTTAACCCTTTCAACGCTGAGCCTATATTTGTAAACCCTTCACCCTGGCTGCACGAGTTTTTTTATGTTTTTGGCACGTTTATTGGCTACAAATATGACCCCTTATATTTTTTCGATCAAAAAATAAAAATTTTATTTTTTATAAAATTTTTAATTTTTTACTGGAATTCCAGTCCTCAGTCAGCCACAAGGATCTTTTGTGTGATGTGCAGGGTTGCATCGTTTCCCCTTCAAATTAAATTTTTTAAGATACTTTGAATCTATTTTTTTACCAGTCAAAGATAATTCCGGATAGGATCCGGTGCATATAGGATCCGGTGCAGAAAGACTTAATCCGGGAACTTAATAAAATACAAAGGAAAGCTGCGCGATTCGTCAAAAACTGCTACGGGCGTACAGACAGCGTTACACAGATGTTAAACAAATTAGGCTGGGATCCGCTAGAGACTCGGAGGCTGCGCGCTAGGCTTGATTACTTGAGCAATTAAGAATAGATATCTTTAAGAGCGACATGGAGAACATCATATTACAACTCCACTATATTTCCAGGTCCGACAGAAACGATAAGTTAAGAGAGATATTTTGCCGAACGGATAGGTATGGGAATTCGTTTTTCCCCCGAACAATAAGGGATTTTAATAAATGCTAGGCGTAATTTCACTAGAGCGTTTTCTTTTTATATGCAAATGGCTGGTGTCCTAACACCCCCCGCCACACGCCTATTGAGGCGGCTTTCGGGGTAGTATGTAGATGTAGATGATGTAGATAGCTATTAAACTCGCTGGGCTACTTGATTCGTAATTGATGCGATACTAGTTTGTTACTAGCTCCCAGTAGGACCTAGTAGCCGTCGACAAATCACGTTAGCTTTTACAGTTGCAGTGCGATCTTCACTTTTTTTAATCAGCGCCTCGATGGTTTGACGGATGGATTGACGGTGAAAATGTGCGGTGAAAATGTCTGGACAATTTTTGCTTTTGCTGCAGCAGCCAAAATTCGCCTTCCTTCATGGAAACTTTCCATTTTCTTTTAACAGTGAGTGACAGTACCGCTTCATCGCACGCACAAGTTCAATGATCCTGCGAAACCTTCTGTCACGGTTTCTATCATGATGACGAAATATCTGTCACGGTCCTCAATATCAAGTACCAGCACAATACTAGGTCTTGTGCTGGATCAAGCATCGTGTGAAACGGGCTTAAGGGAACTAACAAGTTCCTCAACTTCATCAATAGCCCCAATCCAAACATAGTGTTCACCCTGGAATTGGAAGAAAACCGCCAGTTACCATGCCTAGATATACTGGTTCAGCGATAGGCCAATGGAAGACTAGGATAAAACGCGTTTCGGAAACCGACAAACACGAGTCTATACCTACGCGGCCAGACCCATCACCATCCTTCGCAACGCGGGGCTGTTTTGACTACACTCTTCCATCGGGCTACTAAAATCTCGGACGAGGAAAACTGGACTCCAGAACTAAAACACCTAAAGGAAACCTTCCGTCAGAAAGATTACGACGACAGTGTCATCTCTTTGGCTCTTCAAAGGACCTTTCACATCTGTGAAAACAAAGTACAGGAGGAACCACGGGCCAGAGCTTATCTACCGTATGTCTACATGCAGCCATGACATCAACTTCGACGGAGCGAAGTTGTTCCGTCGTTCCTCCAGCTATTGGGACCGACTAACCAAGGAAGATTCGGATAGAGAAAAATAATTTAATCATGACTCGCGATTTTCCCTGCCTGCCGATGGCTGCCGATCCTGAAAAGGTCAAACTTACGAAGGAAAATTGGCGCCAAATATCTAACCAATTAGAGGATACTGGAATTAAAAACGGAGCAATCAATCCTAAGCATCCGTATCAGCATCTCTGATGACGAGGGACGTGTTGAACCTCAATATGTAGGAAATGGAATCTTTCACTCGGTTGGAAACCCGATAAACCATAATTCAACAGATTCACAGGGAAAGCAACTGATCTTTTATCAGTGTCCCGGATGTCGGGGACGTTTGCGAAGTGGCTGGTTACCACCAGACGTGATACCCATTAGCTTAGTTAATTAGCTAAACTAACTATTGACAAGCTTGGTTAAGGTAGTTCGAGCGAAAAATCACTTCACCTAGAATTTGATGAATTTGGCCTCATTTTAAAGAAAAAACTCCCATCTTCCCAATGATATCAAAATATTAACTCCTTGCCGAACTACTTTTCGAGCAATTTTCCTAAAAGTATAGGCTGTTTTTCATGGGATAGATTATGGCTGTACGTTCCAGAGGGAGAATATTAAACAAATTAGGAACTTCTAGCACCTAGAATTCGTAAAAAAAACTAACGGCGCATGCTTTCATGGATTGCATGTTTTCTCAACTATTTATAAAAAAATATCTTTTACTCACCGCAGTAATTTTTACAAAATCGCAAAAAACAGCTGTTTTGAAGGGTTTTCAGCCGTACGACGGGAAAAAATGAGTCATGTTAGACACTAATGTAACTTTATTTATTTAATTACTGAGAATTTTGGTCATATATTACTATATTTTTGCGCCATTAATATTACAATATTTATTTCATACTTCTTACAGACGCTGAAATAAAAAAAATAAAATTGGAATATGGTCACCATTATGACTAGAACTATCTCGCTCAAACCACCTTAAAAGTCTCATATGCGACTAATATAGCCTCTCATCGTTCAAGGTAAAAATGAAATTTTAAATTTTTCGATCTGAAGTCCATTTCCCTAATTTTATTATCATAATATGATCTACCGTAGTATGCTGGGCTTCGTAAAAGATATCGGCGTCGTCAGAAAATAGATCGGCTTGAAACTTGCATAAAAGATTAATTCTAAAGTTTAACCAAAGGTCTGAAAGCGATTCCCATCCCAGTTATTAAAAAAAGGTCAGTGACACTAACATAATTATCACAAGGGCCTTTTACGTATCTTGCCGATCTTATTTTTGTAGAGGAGTCATCATATTCGTGAATTGCTGGTGCTTGACGTAAACGTTTTGCTGGGACCGTCTGGATGCATCCTGTCAAATTGTATGCCCCCTCACCCCCTACAGCTGTGGTCCACGCTAGACATCTCCCACCCCCTTTTAGTGTGCATTCAATGTCCTTCGACCTCCCTTCATTCGACCTTTCTCTCCTTTCCCACACCCTTAAACCCTACCCAATGCATTTTCTGAAGCTCCACACTCCCCCTCAAATCTCACCTCGACACGGAGGGACCCCAGGTGGCACTCCTGGGGGTGGGGCGGGGGGGAGGGAAGGGGGAGGGACCCACTCTTTCCGTGATGTCATCAATATTCTCGGGTAAAAAAGAGAAATGACCAGCCATTCGCCACAAATCCCTTTGCGTTCATTTTTTATCTCCTTCCTTCGACCCTTTAAGTATCGCCTGGCTGGCTCTCACCTCTCTCCCATTCTCCACTCTTGCTCACGTTCCTCTGCATTTCTCTATTTCTACTTAACACATCTCCACCACCATTTCCGTTACAAAAAGAATGGACCAAGTCTTTTTACGCTTACAATGGGAACTGTCCTGATGATAATTTTCCCACCTCA
Organism: Pyrrhosoma nymphula; assembly: GCA_963573305.1. Taxonomy (NCBI): domain Eukaryota; kingdom Metazoa; phylum Arthropoda; class Insecta; order Odonata; family Coenagrionidae; genus Pyrrhosoma; species Pyrrhosoma nymphula. The sequence continues at coordinate 60,863,712 of OY754338.1, read as the reverse complement.
ACCATCTACGGTAAACTAAATTTTTACGTGCCATACTGTATTTATTGGTAACGTCTCAACAGTTTATCTGCTTTACTGCGTCAGTTTCAAGGGTTATTATTATTTAGGTAATCTACCGGTAAAGGCAAGCATTAAATGAAAGTGAGTAGAAATGCTTCAAGAGTTTTACACGTTCAAGGCTCTCTCTAACTATAATATTTCTTTCTTCGTCTCAGCGTACGTACTACCCTTGTTCATACCCTCCATAAAACATTTTATTTTTCTTCATTCTCCCCTATATCACAGCCTTAAAGTGGCTTCTTACGATCATACACTCAATACTGGAAAGCAAACTGTTTTCAAAACGTTTGCCTCTTCTTCTTCTAGGAGTTTTAATTATACTTCTCTTCTGTCTGAATCGTCATAGAACTACTTCCTTGGTTATTTTCTCCGTCCAATTGGCCTCAATTATTTTCCACGCTTTACTATCATATGACAGCACGCTCCAATTTTTAGTAAAGTGTTTGGTTACTTCCAGAATTGTGTAACTATCTGTCATCAGACTATTTCTCTGGCAGTGAGCCTTTTACGCTAAGGTGATTCTGCACCGTAATATATTTCTTGCTTCTTCCTATCCATCTATCAAATTTTTTCTTTATTTTGGATTTACTTTATAATTTCATCGGTAATATACATGAAAATATTTTTTTTTTTAAGATTACACGTCTCTTCACCAATCAAGGCCAAGTTGATCTAATTAGAGAAATAAACATAATCTTTGCCTGGATTGAGCTGGAGAGCACTTAGCGCCTGCGCCACTGAGGTCAGCGGCTACAGAGTCAAGCAACAGATAGCGTTTAGTTTATTGAGAAAGTTAACTTCAGTTCAACTCACGCATTTATTATTTATTTAGCGTAGCAACTTAGGAGAATTTATGGAAATCTCAGGTCAGCCAGAACGGTATTGTTTCCCATTCAATGAACATATCATAAATGCATGAGAACTATCGTCTCTGTTGCTTTGATTATCACCCAGATACATCATGTGAAAATCTTCTTTTTGCTGTATCTAATTGCTCTAAGATATTCAGGTTTATGCCGAGGTCATTTGCACGTTCAGTTTCTTTTAGGCGTCAGTTTCTCTCAGGTGACTTAAAATATAGTACTAGTGTTTGGGCACAAGTTTTATAATTCAATATAGGTAGCTATAAGATGAGGAAAAGGAATGTAGTTATTTAGGTACCTAATACAGTAGGAGAGATACTCGTACGGGCATTCAAAGCTAGAAAATTCTCACCATAGTCATTTGTTGAAAGAACAGGGCAGACATGCACGTTTTTACTTCTTAATGAACATTAACCTCGCAGTTCGTAGATGAAACTAAATAAAGATATATAGTGTCTAAGTAGAAATTTGTAAAGAGCTTGTTAAACTCTATTGAAAATTAAAACTATTTTAAACAAAAACCTCAGAATCCGAGCAACGATGAATGCTATAATCGATATGATACGGCGGATAAACACGACAATATTGCATTCTTATCTTGTCTTTCGTTTACTTAGCTACTGTGTCCTTCAAGGGAAACAGTAGATAAATAAACAAATAAATCATATTAAAAAATAATGATATTATCTGTAAATATCAACGAAGAAAAATAAAGCGGCAGGGAAACAGCAAAACAGTAACATGGTAGAGTACTATCTAATACACGAAAGCAGGAGATTTCAACGACTAAGAGTTTTAAGATGAGAAGGGATAACAATAGCATAACCCAACCGGTGTTCGGTGCTAACAGTACATATTGAATATCGGTCCAGGTCTCCGGCCAATCGTAAACCACTACCTATAAAATACATATTGAAGAGTAAAACATTGAATTTATCCTTAAAAGATTCGTATTGTCAATTATTTAGACGTCATTGAGAAAGAAATTAAATGTTTTCCTGATTTAGGAAAAAATATATTAAATGAGAAAATAACTCTCGAAGTGAAATTCACGCCTTCGGCCGGAATAATGCGATGTAGAAGACAACGGGGAACTACCAAATTTATCTCCCTAGAAGATGCAAACTTGTATTCATATGACGTGATGGCATACCTCCCGACCGAATATGGCAAATGGTTTGCCGAATTCTTGGTCGGTTAGAGGAATAAAGAGTGGAATCATACCGAGTTAATTATTACAATAGGGAGAATTAATACTAAGGCCAGTATGGAAGAAGTTTGGATAGTGGAAAAGTTAATTTAACATTTGAGTTTTCTCCTGAGTATTACCGAAAGTAGTTGATGCTCTTTATCCTTCCTTCATTACTGTCTCTCTTGTTCGGTCATCATCTTCTAAATTGAATCTAGTCAGTTGATGCTCTGTGAAAAAGTGACACACTGAAAGAACACTGAAACGATGTATTTATCACAAAATTTACTAAAATACTAAACCCTTACCGGTTTCGGCACTCCCGTGTCTTAGCCCAGGAAAATTAAACAAAATTTGACCCGAACCCGAAAATAATTAATAACAAAGCCTGACCTTTTTAGATGTATTCAGTACTCCTTCAAGATGAACATATAAAAAGTCCCAAGCGCTCCTAGGTAGGATAACGAAAATATCCTGGACAAAAACCGGAAAAACTGTATTTTTCCTGGAATTCGTGCCGTTCGGTAACTAGAAGAACTAGAGAGGCGTTCTTTTTTTCCGGCCTGTCTTTAGTGCTCTATATATGTGAAAGGCGTCCGGTACCATGCCGAGGCTCCCGTTCTGATGCTGGTCCACTAGAAGGTCATTCTCTAATCTTAAAAAAATAAAAATTAACTGAATTAAAATTTATATAATTTTATTAACACTATTAGGCGTGACAGAACTTGCGACGAGTATTCGGCATGCCATTCTCAGCGTCATTCGCATCTGTAATTTTGAAAAAAAAAATTAAACCACCATTGAATAGTTTGGTAGAGTTCACCCAAGCTACTACTAAGCGATTGATGTGGGCATACCCACATAATATTGGGCTACTAAGCGAATGTACGCGAAATAAGCGAGCCAAGTCCATTTCTTAGTCACCGATACTGTTAACAGTCAAGAAAGATGAGATTTGTAGACTCGTCAATGTCGATGAAGGCCACAATGAACGCACATGAAAAAAGCGCAGGGGATAATTGACATAAGTCGTCGGGGGACATAAGTTGCGGAGCATTGGTCATAATTGTTTTTTTACAAATTTTCATTCAAATTCAAGTTTTATTAAAATATTCGTGCTTTTTTAGTATGTACCAAGCAAATATAATAATATTAATGTCACAAAACTTATTTTTTATGACTGAACCTTTCAATATTGAACAATATTTACGCATTTGAAGCTTAAACTTGAGTTCTTTTTTCACACCTTACTCTGAAAATAATTTCAATACAGTGTTTTATAACTATTTAAAAAATAGTATCCCGTGGAGTAGTATTGATAATAATTGTGAAAACACAAACTACACACCGTTATATTTACTACGTGATCTGTAACTCAAAACTCCTCATTTCTTATGTTTTCGTGGAGATCACAGCCACACCAAATTCCAATAGAAAGCGGCCTTTATTTATTTCCAATATCTCGATAAACGGTGCGAATAGTGGCTCATATTTTTATATATCAGCTTGAATATGAGCTTTTTTATTTCTTAATCATTATCACAGTAATCTAACTTAACGGTGGGTTTAAATTGAAGTGAAAAAAAATACTCCTGATTTTTACAAGTGCAGGCCTGAATCTACCTACGCAATCTCTTTCTTTCTATTTCACACGCCCTGCCTCTCTACGTCCCTTTACATAAAACCTATTCTTTATATTCTCATTCCCCCCTTACCCAACATCCTCCCCTCAATCACTGCCTTCAGCATTCCTTCCCCCTCACCTTTAATGAGACCAAATTAATTAAATTTATGAGTAGAGATATCCCGCTAAATACACAGTAAAAGAAACTTCGTGGATGGCAAATGGATAGTTACGATTGAGAACGTTCGAAGAAAACTCCACAACGAGGAGTGATGAGGTCATGAGTAAGAGCGTTCAAAAGTAATCCACAATTGAGTAGTTGATGTTAATCCTCTTCTTCCTTCTATAAAGTAGATAGATAATAGATAGATAATCGTTTTTGTTCTGATAATTCCGCCGCGACTCACACAGTCGCGGCGGAACCTCCTTAATAAACACTGACGTTTAGATAGCGTAGTTTACTTTTTTCTTCAAGGTGACAGTCGCCCTGAAGAAGATGGCAGACTACGCTATCGATACTTCATTGCCGATCAACACTATTATCCGGTGGTTAACCCGAGAACTTTTCATTCTAACCAATCTTTCGGTAGAACATGAAATGATGACGATCCAGGCCGCCCGATTTTCTGAACAGTTTTGCTAGTCTAATGTTAACATAGTCCATTAACTCCATGTAAGAGGGTAAATAAAAGGTTGGCGTAGAGCTTAGTATGGAGTATAACGTTATATGGTGCAGAAACTTGGACTCTTATAGCAGAGGAAAAGAATAGGCTGCAGGAGTTTGAGATGTGGGCGTGAGGGAGAATGGAGGCTCTGCTATGGACTGGAAGGAAGACGAACGAGGAAGTGCTTGATATAATGGGTGAGAGAGGAATGTTATGAAGGATATAAGATCGAAGCAGAGTAGGTGGTTGGAATGGGCAGTGAAGGCCGTGATGAAGGGGAGGATTTTGAGTAAGCGGGAAAGAAGAGGAAAGAGAATAGGCTTCAGCACGTGGCGGCCACAGTAGGGGGGGGAGGGGGAGCGTCGTAGACTCGCAATAACCCAGTGCTGCCCCAAAGTGCGCTCTCGACATCCGGTGGTGCCGGCAGCGGGAGGACTGAGGACATTTTATTTACAGATATCTCCCATGAAGTTAACCTTTTATGGAAATTATTTAACGCAGAGAGGATAATTGTCGGCTACAGAAGAGAAAAGTAGGTGAATAGTAACAAATGAACCACAATTTGTTCCAGGAGAAGCGATTAGCATCGTTTAAAGGCATCAGAGCATCGCCTGTAGACGATCAGGCACTTCTCGCACCTTGTAGGCGGGCAGAATTGGGGTGCTGCTGCAAGTATTGGTACTCAGAATGTTTACACTTGTGTGAAGCACCGAAACAAGTTCTAGTAGTGCCGTTTCGCAGCTTAGTAGTTCGGCAAATATTGGTTTAGGGCGAATTTAGTAAATGATCTGGCACTTCATGACCTTCCAGTGGACCAGGATCAGATCGGGAGCCTCGGCAGAGTACCGGACACCTTTCACATATGTAGAGCACTAAAAGCAGGTATGCCGGAAATAAAGAACGCCTCTATAGCTCTTCTAGTTACCGAACAGTACGAATTCCAGTAAAACTACAGTATTTCAGGTTTTTCCAGGATATTTTCGTTATCACAACAAGGAGCGCTTGGGACTTTTGATATGTTCATCTTAAAGGGGTCCTGAATTCATCAAAAAAGATCCAGCTTTGTTATTAATTATTTCCGGGTTAAAACCTAATTTTCCTGGGCTATCTCTCAAGGGTACTCTTGGAGGAGGGAGAGTAGCTTAGAGAATGACACAAGAGTGTCGAAACAGGTAGGGTTTAGTATTTTAATTAATTGTGTGGAAAGTGGGCACATCGTTTAAGTTTTCTTTCAGTACATCTTCTTCTAGATTGAGTCAGTAAAGTAATTCATTTAGATCTAAATATTTTATTATTTTCACGATGATAGTTCTCGAGAGACTTTATAGAAGGCGAGAACGCGGAATTACTGGAGGATTACACGGACTGGGAGATCCGGGTTCAAACCCAGGTCAATTCAAATGATGTTTTCGTGGCGAATGTCACCATCTTTGGTGTATATCTTCGCTCCCGTGCACGCGACTGCGTGCCACGTCATTTGTGCAATCGCAATGATTGAAAAACGGAATTACTGGTTTGTGTTACGATTATTGCACGGTTTCATAAACTTTTCCGTTATATTCAAGTGAGTAGAGCACGGAGCGGTGAAAATGTGGTGAAGAGCCTTAATACTTATATCAGCGTTGTTTTTTCAGGCCTTGGCGTCTCCGAGATTAGCATCCTTACGACGAGAGGAGAGTTACATAAAGACATTTTCTCATTTTTTATTGATTTCTATAACCAATAGCCTGTTCTTTTTGTTTGAATTGTGTGGGAGAAAATGATTACCACTAAGACCGTTTCAGTGTGCCCGTAATATTACGGGTGATGAACACGTTCGCGTATTCTAAATTCTATTCGAAAGCTAATCATTCCTGTTTTTTTTATCTCTAGCGCTGCAGACATTTGCATGGGGGGTATATGATTAATATGGATTAGCGCAGGGGTGCGATAAATTAATCCGGCCAGAGGCGACTGTGGTGACATTAGATATCAACGTGGCAATTTCGATAACGTTATTCCACATGCCGCTAGATAATTGGTCGGGTTTCCATAGTAACCCACTCGTATAATGAGGGCGCGGATGGGGCAGTAGCCGAGAGGAGTAGAAAAAGCTGGAGAAATAAAACACCCGGTCAAAAAAATTAATGAAAATGGAGTTTTCGGGCAAAATTACGTGACGATAATTTTTTTTTCGTTTTTCGACTGTATCCCGCGGCACGTGGTTTGTTTTCGGGCGGGCTTTAAAAAAATTACCCACTCACCCTCTTTCTCTCTCTATATAGATCGCTCATGGCGAAGTGAAGAAAGAATATGAAAAAACGTAAAAGTAGTGTGTAGGAGAGAGAAAGAGAGAAAAAAATAGAAAGGCGAAATTTAAACCCGCGCGCGCACATGATTTATGACATCAAAATATGGTGGTACGTTTTTCACCTCCAACGCCGGCCCCACGCATATATCCCACTCTCTCCGTGCATTTCTCTCCGTTCAGTCCTTTCTCCATATCCATGTCTCTTTCGCTTCGGAAAGCTTCTATTGACCCTTCAAAAACCCAGTGGAGTCTAGGCTTTTCGACGTTCAGTGTCCGATGGAGCAATTTGATGCCCGACCGTGCATTCGCCACCCTGAAATAAAAGAACATTCCCTCATTATTAATCGGAGCGCGGGCGGAGGGTAAAAGGATTGGTGAGCTGAGCGGTGAAGCGGACTCGGCCAATTTAGCGATTCGTCCCGAAATTATTGGCGACCTTTTTGAATCTGGCCTCGTTCACAAAAACGGGTCACCGCACGAAACATATTCCATGTACGAGCATCCCTACAAGGAACGTATATGGGATTTGAAAGAAAACACGGATAAAACTAGGGGTGATTATTCCATTTCACAGTCGCCGACTATGACTTCTCATGTGGGTGAAATTGTTTCAATAGAATATCAGTACGTTACTATCTTATCATTGATAAATACTTAATCCTAAAAAAAAATCACCATTGCGCTGCAGCTGTTACTACCAGCCAAACAATTCACATATTTGTAAATTCATAAGAGCAATCGATACCTTTGGGGACACATTATGATCGGAACATTATCATCTTTATTCTATACTTTTAACTGATTTTTTTATTGTTTCGTACATTTCTCAGAAAACTCATTTATTAGTGAAACGTTTTATATTTAAGAAGCACCTGATGTCCTGAAAATAAGTGTATAGGCAACAAAAAGCATTTGCATATTTTTTATTTTATTTCTTTTTTTATACTTGTGCCCTAAGTTTAGACCAGAATTAATAAGTTCAGGGAAACAATTATAAGAATAGCCTCAGTCATTGAAGATAAGAATTATCCAGCATTGAGTATTGAACTTATTTTATTATATCTAACACAAAAAGTCAGAGCATCGTTTTCAGTATGAAAATGAATATTTACCTATGCAATATAAATAAAAGAAGGGTTTAAGCAAGCATCTTACGTTGTTAACAGGTTGAAACACTAGTTTTAACAGTCATCAATACATTTAAAAGCATAATAATGTCATGGTATAACATGGTGAAGCCTCCACATCGATTTCATAGCTAAGCACATTCGTCATTATGATTATACCCCAGCAATAATCCAAATAAATACGAAAAAGTTAATTAATTACTACTTTGATAATATGATTAAATATATTAGTATATATTGAATGGAGATGCATAATAAAAACTGGATGATTCAGCAAGCTCTGTCATTTCATCCGTAAGAAATAATTGCCGTGAGACTGCGCATGAATACTGCATGGATTTAGGATGGTGCCAATATTGATTTTTTCATAATAAATTTGGCACGCTACGATATCTATCATAAGAATCAGGAAAGAATTTCATGAATATGGCATACTTTTGCTAATGATGTTGCAGCGTTGTTATCGGTAGCCCAGAGTGACTCAAATGTTGAGCAAGGTGGCCTTTGGCAAAGGTCAACCCATTCACTCACCCTGATTTATTTTCCTAAAATGGCTGTCCCTCGTTGTTGTGTTCACGAGGGCATTTTATGTAAATTCAAAGGTTATGATTTTGATGTTGCATTATGTTGTGGATCACTAAGGGTGTATTGCGTATGAATTCAGGTACAGAAATGAGCATAGTGGGTACTAAAAATCCCTGCCCCATTATTCGTCAATGCGCATCTGTGATGGATAAACTGCAATAGTCAAACATTTGCAGAAAAATCAGGAATAATTCCATCTACATGTGAACAGTATTTGGGCTTGATTACCCTTTATTTTTTAACAATTTAGACATTCAGTAGTATATTAAGAAAAAACCCAATATTAACAATCCTAGAGTAAGAAAATATGAGAAAACATGGGACTCTTAGACTGTTTGGCATACAGATAAAAGTTTTCTTTTCCTTTGTTTAACTCACTAAACGTGGAAAGAATAGTGCACAAACAATAATAAAGTTGTGCCATGGCGTTTATAATTCTTCAATATATACACCCCTTCTGCTGCTGCTACACATGGGTAGCACCAACTTCACGTACTCTTCGTACAGAATGACTGCGTTAGAATTCGTATGAGGTGAATGCATATTTCCTTTGCGTATCCGAATTTATATTATCTAGAAGGTGAAAGGGGAGGTGGTGAGAGGTGATTGTTGGATGTTGTTCATCTTTCATTGATCTTTTATCTCTGGTGTCTATTTAATTCATATTTATCCTTCCTTATATCCTAGGCCTAACTCATCATACATGTCGTTATGTGTTTTTCTTTAGCGAGACTCGTTGGATTCTCGACGTCAATATTGAGACATTGGGTGGAATGTTCAGCGGCTGCTGATTACGAATTGGTTGCCCAGTCGAAAGTAAATTCCTCGGTAGCCCAGTGGAATTACGACACTATGCTTCTTTGTTATAATCTTACTGACTTTACTCAGAATTATTGACCATCATCGGAAACTCTCGTTTAGATGACTCAACACTAACTATTCGCTGAATATTTCACTACTTATTCGTTACCATTTCTGCCACCGGAAACCGCAAAAATGAACTGTTTTCCGCAAACCAACGATAAAATAATCGTTAAGTACCGTCACCAACCGATATATTTAATAGCGGGAAGCGGTAAATTCCGGGGAGTAATTAGCCTCCCTCTATTTGAATCTAAAACTAAACGGCGCGGCGTTAATTCCACCAAGTGACCTGTGAAGAGGACACAAACACATTCTGATGATAGAGGGCAGAACTTACGAGGGTTAAAAATGAAAATAAATTTGTCTTGGCGTATGGAAGAGGGAAGGAAATCTGGAAGAAAGAGGAGGAATTTTAGGAGTATTTAAGTATACTATGAAACAGATCATGAACGTTACAGAAGCGAAAGATGCACGCAATGATCAGGCATTAGGAAAGTCATTTTTAAAGCTGAGCGGGTTCTTTGGGCCGAACCAAAATAAATAGGTTCTGAATGATAAAAATTATGCGAATTTCACAATAGATAGTTTATTCACGACCTGGGTGTATTCCTAACATGGAAAAGTTTCACGTAATACACCCTGAAACTACAAGTTTTCTTAAGTAGGTTCTGCTTTGAATTTGGCGAACCCGATAGTAAAAGGCGTGATGTATATGTATGTATGTGTTTCAACGATAACAGTAAACAATTTTCCAAAGGTTAACTGAAAGAGAAAAGGCATGCAATAATAGGGCACTATGGAGGAAATTATTAAAGCAGTGTCAGCTTTACCGGCCTATCATCGAGATTACTTTGCCTAACCAAAAGGAGAAGGGCTTGACCGGCATGTACGCATTCCCTCATTAAATTTTTAAAAACATTATTGAGTTGTATAAAGTTTGGTAACAAAGACTTCGCGGATTTTTATGGCATAGCCAGGCTCCGCGCCTCATCTTCCGGATCATTTTTCTTCAACACGGTTCAGATCCACCGTTCCATCAGTTAGTGAACCTTCCACAACTAAGCACGGACGTTAAGCTTATTCTGTTTAAGGTACCAAGCTTATAATATTGATACCGTGTCTTATTATTGTTAGCATTATTACAGGTCTTCCATAGCGAAGTTCCATTTTTATGCAATCCACTTCGAAGTTTTTGCAGTAAAATAGCCTGTGTCTGACTTTCTTCTTTGAGACAGTCTTCACTGAGGCTAACTTTAGTTCTTCTCTGCGTCCGACTAAAACAAATGCTTAAAACTTCCGAGTCCCGGCAAACTTAACATGGCTTCATCTAATGCACTGTATTTTATTTTCAAATTTTCCAATTCTTTCATTTTTCGTAGGTGTGTCTATTAATGGATGGTCATTTCATTGCCTTATTTGGTATTTGTAATGTAATTTGGTAATAATACGTTTGGTAATTCTCCTAAATGAAGTAAAAGTCAACAAATATACTAAATTGACGATTTTTGTTTAACTGCTTTAAAAATTCTCATTTTGCTGATTACGTACTTTAGCTGTGGAAAAACAGTATTTGGATACAAAATATGCGGATTATTCCACGAGTATATTATTATTATTATTATACACTTTTAAAAAGCCACATAAGCCGACTGTAGCGTCATTTATGTGAAATTACCACATTTTGACTTCAAATATCGTAATAATTGGCAAATAACTTCAAAAGCTGGTAAGAACTATTTTATTTTTAGCCAATATTTCGAGAGTTTTAGCTTTTTATAAATAGTTTTGAATATGGAAAATTATCACGTAAAAAAATTCTATTTTTCCCTTTGTGTCTTCTATTGTAGCAATTAACGCCATGTTGTGTGAGCATATCGTCCTGCAGTTCATAACAAGTTGTCTTGACGTAATATTAAGTTGAGCTCGGCCAACCTTATCTTGATTCCAGCCAATAGCAAGGCCTGTTCCCTGTCAATAGTTGGGGAGTATCGGACTACTCAAACTAATCTCTCCTCGATCGTATTGCAGCCATATTGGAAACGAGGCTTGCATTTGTATAGATTTGCCTATTTCTTAAATGGTTGCCGAGAGGTTCATCGAGTTGGTGCGGAACAACCTTCACTTCTGTAAATAAAGGTAAAGAATACTCATGTAGTTCTACAGCTTCCACTATCAACATTTATAATTTTAACGTAGTCAAACCTCACTGATCTATTATGGGGAAATCGTGATACAAACATTCTCGAAATGCCTCATAAGTGGATGGATAAAATTTGTTTCTGAAGTATAGGGACGTGACAGTTTGGAAGTATTACTCACTGGTCTGCTTTAGTAGCGGGAATAAGGCAAGTTACGCCAAGTTAAGTTGTTTTTAACGAGGATTAAAGCTACTCTCAACGCATGAAGCTTACCGTGGGGCACACCACGAAAATGATGATTGGGAAGTGGAAAATAAGTCCAGCTTCGGAAGGTCTCTCGCTTTCTGAAAAGAGAAGGAAAAACGATGCCTTCGCTTGGGTGAGGTTAAATATAAAAAATAGCATATACAAAGGGTCCAACGGAAAATAGCATATACAAAGGGTCCAAAGGAAAAATAATCCATAACGTATGGGTCGGGGTGCATTATCTACTCTCAAAATAATTACGCTGTTACTTCGGGTAAAAGGTAAGTTACGACGAATTAAGTTGTTCTTAACGAGAATTTAGGCTACTCTTAACGTAATGATTATAACGTGGAGCTTACCACAAAACTGGTAACATGGTAATAGGGAAATCAGGCCAGTTACGGAAGGTCGCTCGCTTTCTGGAAACTAACTGGAAGGAAAAACGATTCCTTCGTCTGGGTGAGGTTATATAAAAGTACCCAGCATGTATAAGGGGTCCACCCAGAAAAGATACCGTGGAGCTTGGGCGTTGGGGAAAGGGGAGGAGGGTGCATTATCTACTTTCCAAATGCTAAAGGTGTTTCTTCCGTCACGAATATATTTGGACTGGAGGTTAATTTCCTCCCCTTTTTCCCTTTTCGGGGGCAAAAGGATGAAGCTTATCTATCTCGGGCCCCATTCCTCCCCGGCTGCCAACGTTAAAAAACCAGCAGCCCTTATTTCCTTCCCTTCCTCCAAACCCTTAACGATACGCATATTTTCTCTCCAGCCTCTTTCCCTTTTCCTCTACCTTTCCTCCAAACACCGTCCTTCCGATGCCCTTTAAACATCCCCTGGCTGTTCCTTTTTTCAAGCCACATAATAACCACCCTCTCCTCCTCCTCTCCCCTTGCACCCTCCCTTGCCGAGAAAACCCCTTGATTCCATGGAAAAAGGAGCTCTTTGAGCATTTACTTCCGATTTAAAATGGTCTTCGACCACCCCCTCCTCACACAACGGTAACGACTTCACCGCCATGTGTTTTACCTCTCTCATCTCTTTTACCTTTCTCTTCTTTTTTTGTAATATATATTTATTCTATATCTACCCCCGGTTTTTACCTCTTCTTCTCTCTTCATCTTTCTCCCTTATATGTTTGTACTTCTTGGTTATTGTAGGGAGGCGAGCGAAAACTGAAGTAGTTTGAAGAATGAAGGATATATGGATCGGTTATTGTAGTTTGTAATATATTATACAGAATCTTCGTAGAGTAGAGTCTCAATTATCCGAATTAATATGGACTACGCTCAGCTCAGATCATCATAACCCGGGAAAAACGGAAGGATCGTTTGGCGTACGTAAATTGTGAAATTAATACGCATTATCCATACCTCTCTTTAGTTAGACGTGCGTTTACATGAAACATACATATTGGAAGATATTATTGCTTTCCATTAAATGTTTCTTTTAGCCTCCATAAAATTTATGTCAGATACCCAGATGCAGTCCCTATTTCTATCCTCCGGTTATCTCTAGACAACTGAGCAGTAAAATATCTGTATTCATGGCATCCTTCTACTACCTCTTGAATCAAATAAAATAATAATTTGAAATTATGGTAAATCAGCCAAAAATTAATTTACAGAACATACATAATTGACTTAATAATGTGATGGTCTAACTAAATATATAACTTTGATAATTCGGAACCAAGGTAATTTGGAACTAGGAATCGAGATTCTACTGTAGAACAAACTAGCAAAACAATTTAAAAAATACCTAATTGGAGAACAGGTCTCGAAAGAATGGAGAATTTTCCTGATCTTTACATTATACGCAAAAGGCAATAAAAATGATTGCGACATTTATCACAAAATATCTGTTGCTAGTACAGTTAGCTGTATGTATAAAAAATAGAAGAGAGATTATTTAAAGAGAAGGAAGTGGAAGAGTAAGCTAAGCCGAGAAGGGGAATACGATAGGTCATCTGTTCTATGTAACAGTATAACACTGCTGATAGACAAAAAGTAAGCTCACAATGAAGTACTTCATCCGTAATGTATTAAAGACCTTTAAAACACCTATGAGTTGGTGCTACGAATCCACAGATGGGAAGTGACACACTCCCAATACAAATTTTGTGGTACCCAAGGGAAACATGAAAGAGAGGTAGACGGTAAAGAGGCAAAGATTGAAGCGGAAAAGTTTGATTGAGGGGAATGTGAGGAATATTATAGGAAAGACTCTGGGATGACAAAGAAGCATAGAGGAATGTAAAGACGTAAAACGTCGTAAACCAGCTAAAAAATATACCAAGGTAGGTAGGCAGGAAATTAGAAGGCATTTTGACTTTCTTTTGGAATGAAATCCTGCGTTGGTTTTAACCTACTTTTGGAAAACTAGACGCTAAGGAGTAATTTTAACGTCCCATCTGACGGATTTAGCACTAAAATTAGGTCAGGTTTTATAATCTCTGGCTAAATATTTCCTCGGTATGAAAATCAAAGAAATAAGTTCTCAATAAATAACGCTCAAGTTGTGTAACTGATAATCTGATGTTAAATACTAAGCTTGAACTCAAAATTATTACCTTCCAGTTTCCTTTCTGACACCCACACCAAAATAATATTGGTTATTTGGTTGTTTGCGGCGGTGACCGACAACTGAAATAAAATGCACCATTTAAGAACAGGCAGGTAGGTTGTTATTGGAAGATGGGGAAGGGTGGAGAGAAACCCAGCGTTGCCATCGGCCTGCTCTTAACGCAAGGCGTCAAGGGAACAATAGGTTAACGTTCCATCTGACGGACGGAGTGCTCCACTTAATTTCACCTCTCCGCAACCAACTGGGAAAACGGTTCCACTGAAAAGGTTTTACCACCACCAAGACTCGAACTCAGGACGCGGATTGGAAAGAAAATGCTCAGGCCATCATGCCAAACTGTTCTACCCCAAAAAAATCTTATCAGGCTCCCTGACGAGGCGTATAAACTTGAATACCTAAATCTCTGCAATAAACCCTAGGATCCGTCCAAGATAATAGTGGAGTTGCAATGTACTGATTTGGGTAAGAAAGAAATGAAAAGTATAAAATTTTTCCACGATCATATGATTGAACTTAAGGTGAATAAAAATCATGTATTATTAGGTCACGTGATACCCTTCCCCAAACGCAATTTGACGTTTTTCTAATCATTGCCATTGCACAAAAGATGTGGTACGCAGTCGCGCGAACGTGTGTAAAGTTATACACAGAAGACGGTGAAATTCGCCTTGAAAAAATCATTCGCTTGACCGGGATTTGATCTCGTATCTCCCAATCGCCAGGTGTGTTAGCCAGTTACACCAAATCAAGATGGCTTGGTGGTGTAGCTGACTAACACACCTAACCGGCAATTGGGAGATCCGGGTTCGAATTTAAATCAAGTGAAAAGATTTTTTCATAGCGATTTTTATCGTCTTTGGTGTATGCGGTGTATCGGTTTGGTGTATTGGACGTGTTTACAATTTGGCTGCATTTATAACTGTCAACTGCGCTATTATCTTGGGTAGGGTTTAGTGTGCCTACTGCGAAGTTCAACTGTCGTCAGTAATCTTCGAGCAGGTATACCATAGAAAAGTTGTTGGTGGGGATAGTTGTATCCAGAGTAATCCCCAGGTATTTGACGTCAGGCTAGATAATGCTGCCGGTTACGCCTTGAAAGCCTATGACAAAAAGGCATTTTTATTTTAAATAAATATAAACTTTGGTGTAACTGATGGCAGTTTAAAATTTCAAACGAATTAGGTAGGTAGTTTTAGAAAAATATTTTGGAGGTAGTAAGACACCATAAGCGTTTGATTACGATTATCTTTTGTGGACAAGCACATAAACGTACTTTACCGAGAAATGTAACTTAGGAACAATGTTTTAGCGTAAATAACCATGTCAAATGAACCCTTGTCAAATGAGACAAAGGACAAATGAAATGTCATTTATCCTTGAAGATGTATAAAACTAGCTTGGGATGAAAACTGCCTGAAAAACTTGGTCTACTGGCTCCAGTGTACAAACACCTCAATGGGTAACCCTATTTGTCACAGTTACCAGCTTGCTCTGTCCCTTCTAACAATGCATTGCAAGGATAGCGACTCTATCGAGTTAGGTGGTAAGGGTATGCTATTTTTTACGTTCAAATGGAAACACTAGATGCCATGTCACTCAATATCTATGGATCCCGAAGTACTCTTACGGTTGCTATCACTTCTTTCGTTGGAATTGTGTTTGAAATATGATATAAATTCTCCACACTGAACGCTCATTTTGGTATTTGACATGCATTGAAATTGAAGATTTCTCTTGATGAATACCTGGTTGTTAACGTAATTCCGTTTCAGTCTACCTTTTGTTAACTGCAGAAAATACCTTAAGTCGTGAATAGGGCCAAAGTGTATAGATGAGAACTTAATGTTGAACTCATATTTTTTTGATGTGATGTTTGATGCTGGCCCAGTTGGTCGTCATTTAATTCTCCGTCCAGAATGACTTATTCCCCGGCCATTTCCAAAGCATCATTTGTATTTTTAGAATAGAATAGAATTTTATTTATTTCCATGTGCAGAACATTATATTAAAAATATTTAAACATATCAACGGAAGCTTTCGGTGGGCTCCAAGGTCCCAGGTCCCAAGACCTGAATTGAGCCACCATCAATGTTTAGTATGTTCCCTTCACATTCGGTTTGTTGTGGTATAATGTACTTCTTAATTCAGTAACACAAATCAGGAATTAACATTTAATATCATCATGAAACTCAATCTTTAACAATCAATAAATTTTTGGTCGCGGTAAAATATTGAATTTTTAATAAAGGAAAATAAAGACAAAAAAACATTTAAACATTCGAAAAACATTCAATATTTTCATTTGACAGAAGTTATATTGAAACATTTTACACATTTTTTATTTGCATTTGGTTAGCAGAAATATTAAACACTTTCTTAAATAGAAAAGAATCAGAAAAATGTTCAACGTTTCTATAAGGCATTAGTCATCCTTTGACCATTTTCAAAAATGTTTTACCAGATTTAAATCTTTTTATTATTTTTGGTAAGGAATTAAATATTTAAGGTCCCATATACGGAAATAATTTTTTATACAAGGTTATTCTTGGTTTGGGCAGTATATAATCCAAATCATATTTTATTACGGACGAAACAGATGTTTGCAATGGTTGCACGTGGGGAATTACGATTGATAACAGAATCCATTCTTTTGGAGAAGTGATCACTATTCAACTTCGACGTGGTTTAATCTGTGAAATGGAGAGGTGACGCTCACTCAAAAGTCAAACCTAAGACATCTTTTGCCTTAAAATCGAAGTCTCTTCAACTTGACAAAAATATTTGAGTGCAAGTGTATATAATGTCGCTGATATTGACTTTTGTAATGGAAAAAAACGAGTATTTGACCCAAAAATGTAGTCAGTATGTTTGATAAAACATTAAAAATGCCACAAATTATGTGAAGTGTGTTCCTGTGTGTTTACCAAATTTGACAGTACTAGACTCGCCATCTCTGGTATATTTGAAAATGGCTGCCATAATTTTTTTGTTTAACTCATAGGTACTTCTTGGTCATCTTTTTGACAAATTTAAAAGTTGTTCCTAATTTCCAAATTTATTTTAGGTTTTGGGAAAAAAGTACTTCAAAATATGTATGAAAAAAATAAGGCGATAAGTGTCCTTACATAAAAAACTCGCGGTAGACCCTTGTGAGGAAATTTGGATGAAGGCAGTAAAAATGAGGGAGAAGGGTGTTATACCGGGGATAGTAAACACCTGTGAAATGTAGCTCTTTAGAACTTTGTGTTTAATCTAAATTTCAAAAATGTTGCTCTAGGCTATAAAAGGTTTCCTGTGCTACAGTAATAAGATTATGGATGCTGGGACGCGGTAACTTGCCTAGACCTTTCCACGCATGCATAAATACTCCTCTATTCATTCTCGTTTGAGGATAGGCGAGGTAAGTTAGCCTCATTGTAGGTAGTATCTCAGCGATGTCTTTTTAGATAGGCAATTTTAAAATGTCTTCCGAAAAAACATGCTTAACATGCGTTTGCATCTAAGTGAGGTTTGTTTTTTTATAGTTTTTTTATTGTAACAACCACCCCCGAATACATCTCTTATATGGCCTTTATATCGGGTTATTAACAATTAACAACGGACGATCACATACAACCTTGCCCTGGGAGATGAAAAATCCTCCCCAGGTGGGACTCCAGCGACCTTCGGGTTAGCAGGTGAGGACGTTACCCCACCGCCACCGAGGTCGGCAAATACCATCTATAACCCAATTTTTTTGTTTCTTCTGCAATGAAATATAAGATGTATCATTGGCATCCATTCACGTTTTCATAAAAAATTACTATTTTTTATGTTTAAATATTAATTTGAAAAAATAGGCATTGTGACTCAGAAGATACAATGGGTGATAAAGACACACTTGTACATTAGTGTATGAATATCTGTTTAAGTGGTATGGTAGGCCATGAAACAATATAAATTAGGATCCAAGCACAAATATACATGAAATTTTGAGCATTTTATTTATGAAACACCTTCACATCCAGGATTCTTTCAGCAACCCATATATTGCTCAATTTCATCCGGCATATAGCACAGAATATAAATTTGACTGGTGAGCTATGGCCTCCAATATGCCCCTACAATATAAATTCCTGAAATAGTGAATAGGAGATTTGGGTTCTTCAGGGCCATCAGGTAGTTTACCTTTCCATGGAGATACGGGATAAGACTTCTTGTACTCGATACCAATTTTCTTGTTTTTTTGTGGCAATAAAGATACTCTTCCTTTAGTAAACTCTGATATTCAAGTTCTTTCTCTTCACTCTCACTTTCAATTACATTTGTTCGACGCCTATTAAATGAGACTGGCTGCTCCTCATCAGAATCAACACTCACTAGAGAGTCTTCTGACTGATAGCTACATGTTTATAACTTTTGTTAATATTTACTTTTTGCTATAGATTTGCAGTGATTCCATTTTTAAGAGTAAATCTATGTATTGATATGCAAAGGTAACTATCAACCATATAACCTATGTAAAATACACATTATACCCCTTTGTGACTTAGAAGTAACAGACCTTTAAAACACAAAACAAGTGATAAGAAGTTTAGAAAATGAAAAATGTACTAAAGTTAAAATATCTACTTACTTGGGTTATTAAGGTTAGCACTTTTTAGCCTGATAATTGGATTAAAAATGAATTTATCGGCATAAATAAAAGACTTTGTAAAACCACGATCACCATGTGATGCAGTCTTCCAAAAAAGAACCCCCCAGTGAGATATTAGGAACTACAAGTTACAAATGAGGGGTATTTTAGTGGCCAGACTGCTGCATTGAAGTTACAATGGTATCTAGGGGTAATGAAGTGTAAACAGAGAATAACCACATGTTTATATGATATGTTATCTACAAGTCACAGTGGGTTATAGAGGGTTAATATATGTTTCGTACTATATGAAGTCAAGAGTGATTTTAGGAAGTCTAAACTTTAATATGGAGCGTGGCGCTATATGGGTCGGAAACTTGGTCTTTGCGAAGGGAGTATGTGCGTAGGCTTGAGGCGTTTGAGATGTGGGTTTGGAGAAGGATGGAGAAGGTTAGCTGGATGGCGAGAAAGACGAACGAGGAGGTATTGGATATGGTCGGAGAGGAGAGGAAGCTTGTGGCAGAGGTTCGGAGAAGGCAGAAGAGATGGATTGAGGAGGTTTTGAGAGGAGAGGGCATGTTGAAGAGAGTGATAGAGGGGAGAACACTGGGGAAGCGTGGGAGAGGAAGGAAGAGGATAGGAATTCTGGACGAAATAAGAGGAGGTAGAAGATATGAAGAATTGAAGAGGGATCTAATAACGGGCAATCCTTAGGAGGGAATGCGAGACAATTTCTATTAGGTTGGGATACAAAATGGGGACTGTCCAAGAACCTACCAATCAGCTGGTAGAATACTGGAATGAATATTCCGAAAAATGTGAATGTTTAGCTCTAACTATTTAGAATTGTGTTGCGGTTAACAAATCAAATAGCCTACCTCCGGTCCGTGGTTTTATTGACCACCATTTATTTTTGTTGGATCTTTTTAATTAGTAATGTCAAATTCAATTTAGTAATCACTCATTTACAAATTGTTTGCGTAAGTGTTTCCCTTTTGCTCCTGTAGCTCGTAATTCCAAACATGCATTAGATTTTAAAAATACGTATTAGATTTAAATTATGAAACTTATAATACGTTTATGTAAAACTCAATTAGAAAAAACTCGTTAATGGAGCTCATAGAAAGGAATGCTTTTTCAAATATATGTATTTTCTTGATAATTTTTTTCGACACATTACCGCATCAAAAAGTTTTTTATCATATAGAAAGGGTTGGAAGCGTAAATGTTGGGCATCAAAAACTACTCCTAAGCCTACACATTCCGGGCTGACTTCATCAGCCGAGTGGGAGTAGGTACATTAAGACATTAAAAAATTTTTTTTTATCCAAGTTTGTTAAAGCCGGACAATGGTCATCATTTATGTTTCTGTTGTTCAAACACGTTGATGTGTGAATGTTTTCATTAACATTTAAACTGTTCTAAATATTCTATAAGTTATTAAAGCCTTATTTAAGTTATTTTATCTTTTGCTTCTAATAATTTTTGAATGGGCTAAATTTTTCATCATACGTGGTGCCTAAAAATAGAAATTACACTTTAAGAATGCTAACTTTATAAAGAAAATACACTTCCCAACACGCAGTCTGGAGGTAACAATCACGGTATTATTTTGATGTAGATTTATATCTAAGAAACAGGCAGGGTCCTAGTCTCTAACGAATGAGTAGCACAATGGCTTAAGAGCTCTGAGAGTGACGTGATCCTTAGTCCAAACATTTGAGGAAAGTCAAGAGTTACGGTTCTCGTGTTGCCGACCGTCTCAAAAACCCCAGGACTCAACCGCGACTCAAGTCAAACAAAACGCGAAAGAAGTTTACTTAGCGCCAACATCTCATTGCTTCTTTCTGTGCATACATTTGAAAATTCATGATAAAAAGGAAAGATGCATCTTTTGCATCTCCTTGAATGCATGGCTTACACTCTGGTGTTCATAAATGAGCACTCATGTATGAGATTGCAGAGAGAAATATGCAACGGGCGATAAAGAAATTCCTCCCGCAATTCTATTCTTCTTAAATGGAGGGGAGGCTTGTTAATATATACCCCGGGTACTTATCTTTATTTTTTAAAGCCTTCTAGATTTTTGAAAAAATGGCGTGACTGTAAACATCAAAGCCTGGCTGATTTTTTGTTATTTTTTAGCCCATTCCTTCATATATTATCTCGCCCTCTGAGTTTTTGGCGGTCTAAGTCTAAAAGATGAAAAATGATCAAAACATTGGAACGCCTTGAATATAAAATGTGATTTAACCCTAGACACAAAGTTTTTCCAACATATTTATGCAATTACTCAATTTTAATGTCAACGCTTACTTCTAAAAAATGTTTAAACCCAAGTTTCATGAACCTTCGAAATCCTGAACTTTACCTAATAATCTAGAACCTGAAGCTATTAAAAGATTATTTATATTCAGGTATTGCGGCAGTACCGAATACTATATTATACACATGTGAAAACTATATTTTTTAATTGTATCGCTCAAGATCTATTTTCACTTAGTTGAAGCCAATTCCCTAAATTTCAAAATTACTAGTGTTGATGCATATGATAAAAGGGTCAAGTGTAGTTAATGGGGACAAGCATACCACTTTGATTTTATTATTTATTTTATAATACATCCGTTTTCAATTTCATTTCCTTGGGATACTTAGGACATTACTGAGGGCTGAGCAATAAATTACGGTATTTTTTAAGCTGGTCACCGTGATCTGCCACAACTTTGAAAACCCAAATTCCTCCCCGTGAATACCAGAATAGTACTTTGCCAAAAGGACGAGTGGAATGATACTGAACTTACACTTTTTATATGATTTAAGAGTGAGCATGATAACAAAAGCAAAAAATATGATGCATTTGCGTTAGCACGACTCGGAAAGTTTTAATAGAAATTATAAAAAGTAGGAGACTTGCTCTTAGGCTTACTCGAGTTAACATTGTAATTTAGATCCTTAATATGAGAACCTACTTCCTTTATTAATACAAGTGTTGAGTTGAACGAATTTCATTTCGTAAAAAATATTTACGATCATCGAATTTCAGAGTAAAGCAATTTGAATTGCAATGGCACATGTAAATTTAAATGTTTATTTCAGCCGCTGTCATGGTTAATTTAATCATTACGACTACGTTATTTTTAATAAAGATCTACGTTAATGTACCATTAAAACATGCTTGCATTTTAAGTACATGCCTCACTCCCATTATATTTATAAGAAAAAAATATTATTATACGACAAATGGTGGTTCCCATTTCTTTACTTTCATAATGATTCTAGTTAGTATTTATGTTTTCGCTTTTAACTGTACATGACCCTCGTCTCCTGTCTTTTAACGTTGAATTGAATTAGGCCACGTATCTTATTAGAAGCTTGTTTCCCGTTACACATTAGTGGTGAAGCGTTTGAAATTGCAAATTTTATATAAATTTAAATGATTATTTTATCCATGGTAAAGATAACTTTCTGTTAATCAATCGGCAATATTTCGGTTAATTTTACTTTGTATCCACTTGAAAAAAGTAACTCATCGCAGGGAACGTTTTCGTAGTCCATATGAGAGGATTCTATATCAAACTACGTAATGGAAAGTACCAAATAATTCTAGAGACTGATCAATACTCATGTATTCCCAGTCCGAAATTATTCATTATTGCAGTTTATCTTTCGTTCTCTTCACCGTGAAGGGAAATGCATTCATTTCTTACAGTCTCCTTTGAGTTCATGGTTCTTCATTTCCAAATTTTTACGTTGCCTTGAATCTGACTTATTTTAAGACTTTTTTACTCTATGACTAATTTAGAATTAGCCAGTTTTCAATTACACCAGGCATGAAATCCGATTCTATTTTTTTCAATAATAGTGTGCAATCTTCAGGAAAATATAAGATTAAATGGGATAATTTCATTCAAACTCGATTCATGCTCGTTGGAGAAACCGTATTGGAAATACGTTTGAGAAACATTTTATCAATAAATACACGATGTAACGTAGTAATTAGATTGAATATTGAGTACGTAGCTATTGTTAGTGCTTCTAAAAATCTTTAGCTTTCATTGCCTTTCATTTTTATGGCCAATTTGTTGTATTTATTGTGTTGATTCCTTAAGTTCTTGGCCATCATTACCCTTTTTTACCCTGATTTGCATCTAGTAAAATGTCTTATTTAAACCTTGTAATGTGTATGCTATGACTCATTTTAACACTTTTACCAACGATACCTTACCGATGTTAGATCCAATTCAAATTTGAGCTGTATTAGTGTACACTTATTTTTTTTAATTTTATCGCCATTGTCCACGGAAGTATCGCAGTAAATACGATAATTCCATTGAAATTCGCTTCATATTTATCAGAAACCTTAATTGAACTCTGTTTAAGGTAACTTGTATCAACAATAAAACAAATTATAGTAATAATTACAGTGGCTTGTGAATATTGAGCTACCTTAAATACTTCTGCTGATTGGGGCAATTCTCTAAACGCGGTAATAGTTACCTCCAGCGAAAGTAATAGAATATCGCTCGATTTAGTTGAATTATCGCATGCTGCGCCACAATTTGATATTTTTATTCATTAATTGAAATGAAACATGCGGACAGGATGTGACAACTCAACATTACTCTGTAGGTGAGACCATGCGATTACATAATTGTTTTCGCTGACGATAATTTTCAGTGTTCGAGAATTGATCCCCTGGCATTTTCATCACCCTTCATTTGTAATGGGTAGCACGTGATATCCTTGTGTTGCTTCCTTGAAGTAGATGACCCTGCTTTCCCTCCTTTCAACACTGATTTGATCTGGTTACGTGACGTATTTAAGCCTTGTTTCCCTTGCCTTTTTCGTCAACCTTTCCATCTTTTCCTCCAAAGACACAGTCCCTTTTTGCCCACTCTCTCCCGTCGCCCTTCCCCCAGAACAGGACGCATAAGGAACCGTATTCGCGTCACAGGAGACCACCCCCCCCCACCCAAAGAACACCTTAACACCGTTCCACCCAATCTCTTCTTACTCCTCTCCCCTCCCTCCCTCTTGGAGCATCTTCGCGAAAACGGGGGAGAAGGCATCCGAACCGGAAAACTTTCCTATTTCGTTAAAATGTATGCGTCGGCCATTAATGGCCTTGCGGATTTCTCTGCCTCTAATATCCGCCCACTATATAACGTCGCAAGAGTCTCCTTTCTTCCTCTTCTTTCCTCCCTTCCCCTGCCTCCCCAACCTTTCCTTTATTCGTTTTCACCCCCTCCTCTTTTCTCCCTCTCTCAGCCATCTCTTACGTCATGACGTTTCCCCTTCCCCTCCGTTTCCCCCTCCCCCCTAACCCCCATTCTTATTAACTCATCGGTTCAACGTTTGGCCCGCCCCTCCCCTCACCCCCATTAACCCCCTCCCACTTCGAGCTCCTCACTGACGTCACCCAGATACCGATACCCTTTATGTTCTCGCTAGGTTTTAAAAGGCGCCCGTGGCGCTCATTGAAATTAAACGACAATTGATATCATAAGTTAATTCCCAGCACTAAAAAATTGTATTCATTCCGTTTATTTGCAAGAGAGAGCAACGTACAGTTGTCCGTGTAAGAATACTGCGGTTTGGTGTTAAAGTCCGACGTGGTCAAACGACTAACCTAGCGACTTGTTGATTGTAATCGCATATGCCGGAATCACTGGAAATTGTCGTCGTCGCAACGTCAGTTCACACAACGTCAGTCGGAGCCAAATTAGAAATAACACGTTCGCTTAAATGAAATTTCTTGAAAGCAGTTGAATGACAGCATTTTGAAATTTAAGTGACTGTGGATCCATCATATAGCGTTCTTTAGTCAGTGAGTGAGAGACAAGGGCTATTCTTAACTAGATTCCGTACCTAAATGTTATGGCTACCGCTTTGTCGAAAGTGATTGCATAACTGGACGTCAAAGACAGGATTTGATACTTAATTCCAGCAGATATAACTGCAATAGGCTGTTCATGGTTGTGCGTTACACAGAGCGTTCCACATTAAGTTGACAGTATGGGTATAATGCGGAGCGCTCTTGCCAAACTAATTTTCCACGTAGACACGTTTATCCTGAATGATTAAGGATCACAACAACTGCGGCATAAGCTTCCAATAACGCAAATGTTAATCATAGGTATTGTTGTTCCTATGCTCATTTTTATTTATTTATTCGCTTCAAAAAAGTATTTTTAACGTGAGTCTATACTTCCAATCCGCCTCAATTTAACGGTCGCCGCCTGTGGTTGCTTACTGGGGTGGTAGAAGCCCAACGGGATACTGTGAAGGCGGCGCTGACAAAAAAGGAGTGGGGAACAATTATAATAATTATCCTTGGGTGGGGATGGAAAAGGTCTACTCCGTTGTCAATACAAGCTTAAAAGTTTAAAATTGCTATGGCCTTTATACGAACACAGCATCAATGGTTATTTATTTTTTGCGTATGTTAAAGGCGATTCTTTGATTTAAGTGGGCTGAAAATCCTCATTTCGGAATCTAGCCTTCGCAATGTGCCCCGGAATATTACCAAATAATAAGTTTTGCTATTTTTTATAAAAATTACATTGTTGCACTCCATCATGAATGGGTCCTTCCGCTCTGATCTTCTTTCCTATTTTTCACTCCGCATCCCAGCCCGCATCACTAGCAATGTGAGTCCATTACACACACCCAAATTCCGTCTCTCCATTTCCCAGCGATCACTATTCTACCGCCTACCTTCATCTTTCAATGCCCTAACTAATAGTCGCCCCACCCTTGACCTTTTCTCCTCACGCAACGTCTTTTTCTCCCAACTGAAACGTAATGCGTAACATTCATGTCATCTTCGCCTCATTCTTGCCTTTTTTATATTTTAAATATTTCTGTTTTTTTTTCTGCTACTATTGTTGTTTTTTTAAATTTATTCTGTTTATTAAACCCAATGTAAAGGCCTTAGTTGCTGTTTTTGGAGTTTTTGATTAATAAATAAATAAATAGATAAACTAAATAAATAAATAAAAAAACACAACCACTTCATGATAAAGTTACTCCACTAAAATTAACAAATGAATCTTCATCTACGGAAGATAAAAATTGTAAGTCTCCAGCTGTTACGGCAAAGCCGTTACTGGGTTAGAGGGAAACGTCTGAAATAAGCTTCTTAGCCCCGGTATAGAGCCACCTTAATTAATTACGCATTACGTCGGTACATTTTGTAATAATTCTAAACGTTTTGCAAATTAGCATGACTGGACAATAATAAATCATCACCGTGATTCATGCAAGCAATGTCCATCCCGCATGAGTGGAATGAATGGCAAAAGGCTGTATTGAATGTGAATTCTCCTTCCACGTATGTTACCAGGCTACTGATCGAAGGGTCCCGGGTTCAAATCCGGGTGAAGCCTTTGAACGCCCCCGAACAAAAATCCTGAGTGCGAGGTGGCCCAGGGAAAGGAACTGGCCCTCCTACCATGAATGTGTGAAACTCACACGCTTGTGGCTAGGTCCGGATTGAACTCTACCCTCAACTATCCAAACCAACCTTCGGGTTGAATCACTGAGTGAGTGAGTATGTTACCAATCAGTTTATTAGGAAAAATAGCTAATGATAGCATGGTAGTTTGATTGATGGTTTTTGCATTCCCGGTGTGAATTAACTCCCTGCCGCACACCCTTTAGGTTGTTTGCGGCGAAACTCACAAATGTATATGCGGAAAGCCACGCATCTCCACAACTATAGTGCGTACCACATTTAGATGACAGTATGGGTCTTATGGAGAGCGGAGTTAGCTTACTTACTCCATATGAACCCACCTCTACGTCACGTAGGCAAACATTTCCAACACCAAACTAAATTTTAGTAAGTTACTTTAGGGAATTATGTTTGCGTTTTGGAAGACCCCTTGATGTGCTATTGGTATACTGCATAGACCTACGTTCATTTTCCTGCTGCTTTTGGTAACATCCCACCTCAGGCCACGTGGAGCAATAAAACGGAAACAAATCTCCATAAGAGCCAATACTGTTAACTAAATGTGGCACGCACTATGCTGGAAGATGAAATGATTTTTCATCAAATAAATGTTGAAATATGTTTATCTTTTGATGATTTATAAAGATATATTCCAAGATTGAGCCGAGACGAGGGCTTAAACTTTAAGCTAAGAAGAGTGTAATGGGCTGCTCATATTTGTTATATTTAATCCCTTCTCAGTGCTCAACGGGATGATTTTGTCAAAATATAGGTGACTATAATAAAACCTCTTATTCTAAATCCCTGTATATAGTGAGGAAATAAATGAACTAGTACCTACACACTCACACTTTGAAGAATGCTTTCGGCTTCTCTGTGTTTTCTTGAATTAAAGTGAGACGTTTCGGATACTCTGTTGGGCACATTTTCAGGAGTATGTTGCATTGTGGAGCCTTATGTAAATCTGACAATGCCTAAAGAAAGGTAACTCGATTTTGGGGTGTTGACGATTTCCTAATTCATTCATTCATTCATTTGTTTTTCTGCTTTATCCGATATATACGATCGATACGAATGTTACCTGGTAGAGTAGATTATGCACTTGTGTTTACTAACGTATCATTATTATTATCTCCTCACCGCACCTGAAATTCCGAGCATGGTATTTTTTGAAAGAATGATACTATCGTAATATCCATTAACCAGTACCATTAGTATCTAATTCAAATTAGTAGTACATCTCAATCTGTTTAGTGACTTTTATCATGTTTTCACTTGGTTTCTGGTTTGGCCTTGCATTATTCTCGTCACTGCTTACTGGTTCTCACCTATCGACCAGGGAAGCGTGCGGGGTTCAATCTTCAATTAGGACTAGTGTTGCATGCCCAGTGTTGAAATACCCCGTGCTATACACCTTGAAGGTGGCTTACTAGGTATTTTGTAGACATAGGTGTAGATTAGATACTACGTATCACGGAACGCTTCGACTTCACGATGTATATTTTTCACGTAGTACACATGTTGAATGTATTTTCCATGAACATATGTCATATATGTCCATGGTATTTTCTCTTTTGCATAAATTATTTATCAATTGGTTTTGTCACTGATATTGGCTTCGTTACTATTTAGTTCCACTTCGACGGCACCTAGATCCCGATACCCTTTATTTTAGTTCAGTAAATATTGTGATATTGTCGTGGTCTGATTAGACACACAGGGTTGCGTAACTCATTGAAAGGGTCGCATGTCTTGGTGGCAGAAAGGAGAATCAATAAGAACACTCAGATATTAAGTAATGCGTTTATTATACATTAGGGAACTGGCTTACATAGCAAAGCGAAGTCAATTCTGGTGACCTGGACTGTGGGCTTCGGCAGATTCGGCAACGATGATGGCACTGGTGGCGATGCTAGACGAAGCAAAGGTTCAGCAGGACGTGGTCGTCGGAGGCACGGCGAGCGTTATCTGGAACTGACGGCATCTTAGCGAGTACTTACAATTAGTCTCGTAGAGCCTCGGAGTGATCAAGTCAGTGCCTAACCGTGCCCTCGAGTTTAAGTAGGAAATGCTCTGCCCTTCTCCATAGCCAAATAAAGAAATTCTTTGGGAATCTGCTTATTTGCGCAGTGTCTAAAACTGGTAGCCCATGATTTTTTAGTTTTATGTTTTTCTGAGAGGTCAGATGCGTGAAGTGACAAGGTGATGAAGGATGACCTGTGCTTTGAGATTGCCCCAAAAACGAGTGGGTCCATATAGCCAAATAAGGAGATCGTGATAGGTGACAACCGTGAGAACTAACTTGCTGACGCACATTGGGTTTTACGTCATCTTCCATGGGGATGGGGGACCACATCCTGTAGCTCTCTAGCTTGCTCACTCTCGGACGTTGCATGAGTGTATCCCATACGCTCATGCATTGATTCACAAAGGAAGATGACGTAACGTACAAAAATAAGGCCTTAGTTACTGCCTTAGTCAAGAAACCAGGGGGTCAGGGGCCAGGGGCACAACAATATATCGATTTGTTTTAACGACTTTATCGTCAAACTTGAGATCAAGATTTTGTGCATGGAATAAGCGCAATACAGTGCTCTTATATTTGGACGTTTTCTTGGTGACATTCATAGGGAATGTGAACTTATTGCTTCCTGCTTATGTGCTTTTTACTCGACCAGAATCCCAAGACAATGGTCCCTGATTTTATACCCTGTTCAGGTGCACTTGGCTTTTAAACATATCAACGTACTAATTTCTGGCCTTGATTTTCACCTTCGTCTAAGACAATTTAGTTAATTTTGGTAGACTATTTTCTAATAAAAGATCCAAGAGAATATTGTATACACTTTCAATGATTTAAATAAAGTGCAAAGTAAACATAACAAGGACAGTGAATAATGGTGACAATAAATATAACAGTGAATAAAAATAATGCCAAAAAATATGCCAACTTGCTAACAGACCCAAGAGGGCAATGAAGACACTTGCAATGATTAAATAAGAATTCACAGTAAATACAATAAAAGTAAATTAAAATATTTTGTAAACATTATGAAAGACTAATCTGGACATTTGAAATGACATGGGTTTATTAAAGAAAGTGCAAAGTAAACACAATAATAATAAATTAAAATAATAATGCAAACATGTTTAGAGACTAATACATGGACATCTGGAAAATGTTATCCAATTATGTAAAAAGGAGGGGTTTAAGTTTAGGTACCCTCATATCATGTATTGATGAAAGGAATCAATAAACAGGGGAGGTTCTTCCGAACCTCTCCCCCTTTGTTTTTAATGACAAATGAACCACACACGGAAATGCGCAAATTCACGCAGAAAAAGTTGGAAAATTGAGGAATGCGCCCCATTTAAGAATTTTCCGCATGTAGCCATCATTTCAGGACAAAAGGTTACAGGTACAAAAAGTTACCCGGAGACAAGGATCGTTTTTACGATGCCTGATAGGTACGATGAAATGTTTTTTTTTGGAGCTCACGAATTTGCAGCCCAAGTTTCTAATAGTATTTATAAAAGAAGGGTCTTTAAATATCAGAATCAGAAACAGAATCCACCCAAGTGAGACTCCACTTCTATAGAAATCATGATCTTGTGGGGTCCCATGCATTCAACGGAGCATCTTTTTTTCCAGGTTTCGTTTCATTTCCATGTCATCTGTTTTCTTTTTTATCCCCCACTTTTCCCATCTCATTCATCCCCTTTTCTGTCATGGAAGCAAAAGATGTCATTTCTGAAGGAATACATATTTTTTCACCCCTCTTGCATTTTTTTAAAGGCGCTTCTTCATGTCTGCCTACTCTATTTCTCCCTCCTGCCACCCAATTGAACTTGGCATTCTCTCATTCCCTCTCCTTCACTTTTCATTTTTCCACCCTCCTCCCAATCTTTCGAGACATGCCACCGGTTTCCTCTCGGGGTACCGCACAATACCTGGCGAAGAAACTGCATACCGATTGTTGGTGGCTTATTGGAGGGTGAAAAAACTCCTGAAAAATCAATTTTAACACCGTTGTATTTCACATCGCCAAGGTGGTACGCAAAATAGATCAAAAGGTTTTCTCTACTCGACTCTTGAAACACGTAGCTACGTTATTACTATGGTAGTTGGGTTATTACTTGTTTGTTTTCGCGATTAATTTGTGCTAACCCTATCGGAAGAAATAATGTTTAATATTTGGTCAAAGATATTTACTGTTTTTGCTGGAATGGTACTTGGATATAGGAAACAGTGCGATACTTTACTATGGAGTAAGTATCGCACTGGAAATATAGGAAATATAGGAGTATATAGGAAATAGTAAGATACTTTACTTTGAATTAAGATATTATCAAGTGTATAAGTTTCATGCAATTTCTGTAAACTTGTAAAGCGAGGATGGTGTCCAGCGCTTTCATGGGCAGGGTGTTGGAACCAGCAGGATTAGACTGCTTTGCCTGGCTCTTCAAAAATCATCCACTCACTTGAAGGTAGTTTGAGCGAGATATGATTTCACATGAAATTCAATAAACTTGGCCTCATTATGCTGTCAAAGATATCTTGTGCATGATTAAATATATCAGCCACTTATCACTAAAATTTTCAATCTATTTACAAAAAATGTCAGCCAATGAAATGGGAAATGGAACGCATATGCTCTCGAGAGAGATTTAAAAAAATGAGGAATTTATAGTACATAGATCTCGCCAGAAATTAAAACTGTGCGGCGAGAAAAAAATGAGTTAAGTTAAAGACTTATGAAAGAATACATGTACAATTACTGAGAATTTCAGTCGTATAAATCAATATTTTTGTGCCATTTACATCAAAATCTTTCCTCCATGCATTTTACAGCTGCTAAATTAATGAATAAAATTCGAATATGATCTTTATTATGACTAGGGAAATTCTCTCTCAACCATCTTAAAAAATGATGAATTGTGCATTTCCACCTATACAGTTAGAAATAGAGTTGGGTCGATCAGTCACGAGTCGTTTAAAGGAACGAGTCACTGAGGTAAGTGTGATGACTCGAGTCAATAGGTCTGGGAGAAACAACTCTTTGGTGAACGTTTGGGTTGGTTGAGCCGCTAAGTGCTGCGCTGACTCATTAAGGCCTGCACACACCAGAGCGGTGGCAGTAGCGTTGGGAGTTGCAATTTCTTGTTTTAGCGATCAGCTATCGGCGCAAAAAATGTAGAACGCTGAACTCTCAGCATTTCTATGGAATTTCGCCGGAGCTCCATTGAGCCGTGCAATATATCGTTTTACTTCTTGCTGGGATTCAATGAATGAGGAAGAGTCTTTTGAAGCTGCCAATCGCGGCGCTACTGTCGTAATGGATTCGGTTGAATTCCGTAATACAAACCTTCAATTATCAGTTGAAAGAAATTTAAATCACATTGAAAAAAAAAATTCTGTCAAAATTATAAAATTATACAATCGGAATTCCTAAACAAGCCGCCATTCGTAAACAAAGTGACAATATGCATGCCTCCGAGTCCTCCCTAAACCACCTATCATACGGCTTCAAAAACTGAAACAAAAAAACAATGAAAGCGCACTGAACTTGGCGGGGCCTTGAAACACTAGTAACCCCTGGGGTCAAGCTTCATGAGCCTGGAGAAGGGCTGAAGGATGGCCCAAGAACTATCACTGATGACAATTTCTCGGAATTCTGAAACACCCTACCAAAACCTCAGTTCGTATTCTGTTATTCTAACGACACCATGCCTTACACGAAACGTAGGGCATTACAAGAAATGCACACATCAGCCCCACCAAGTTCAGTGCGCTTTCACTGTTTTTTTAATTTCATTTTTTGAAGCCGTTCGAAAGGTGGCATTAGTGAGGACTCAGAGGCACATTGTCACTTTTTTTACGAATGGTGGCTTGTGCGGATTTCCGATTGTTGGTATAGAATAAGATTAATAGCTCGACTAAGAATGGGTAAAAGATCTTGTTTTGTTCCTGGATGCTCCTCTGGGTATTCCGTAACCGTGAGAAAGAAAATACTTTTAGGTGCGAAGAACAGAAACTTGTTTAAGGCAAATTTAAGTACTCTGTTTCATTTGTTTTTAGTCGATGCTGTTGATTACTTATGTATCCATTGCAGAATTCTTATTATTTTGACAGATTTTGGTTTTCCTTCTCTATGTGATGTAATTTCAATGATGTGATCATTAAAATTATATGTTAACAATTCCAAAGATTCGTGTATTACGCTCATTTTATTTTGTAGTCATGATTGTTCTTAAATTTCGTTGTTTATAGCTTATTTATTAGATATTGTTTTACTTTTAGGCTGATAGGCCATTGATACCTTGATAGGCTATTGAAGGGGTTTTCTGTTATTATATTCATATCAGATGTGGTTAATATTATTATTTGACGGACAGAACCATAAGTTGCTTCCTAACTAGCCGTAATTTCCCTCAGTTCTAAATTGAAAAAAAAGCAAAAATACTGCGTTTGATTACATAGGCTCTTCCCCATTCATTGAATCCCAGCGACTCGTTGAGTGGCAAGACAGACGATTCATTAATGGCTGTCAAAAGATGAGTCTTACCGTGAGATCAGCAACTTTGCTAGATTTGAGGAGTAAATTAAGTCCTTTCAGAAATACGTAAGTGATATGATGACTTTCAACTTAAATCGTTGGTTCATTGAAAAGCTCTTAATTATTATAAGAAATCCACCATTTAATACGTGTACTGTATAAGCAGGTCGGGAACTCTAATTTTACCCTCATGTGAATATTGTGGGCAGTTATTTTTTTTTTACAAATCAATAATACTGATATAGGTGGTCAAGGAAAATATCTTTTGCATTTATAACAAAGTTTACAAAATTAACACAATTTACAAAGAGTTAACACATATTGGAATCACGATCGGTTTATTGGAGGTAGATGGCCATTACAATATGAAACAACAATTATTTCACATAAATAAAACTTGTAGCTAACTATTTTAAAATCCAGAAACTCTAAACTAAACTACTTTATAAAAAATTCATTTAACCTTCCCAATTATGATTTAAGAAAGTCATCATTGATAGTTTGTTCGGGCCCAGTCTACTTCTTTTTTCAGTAAGAAACTTGCCTCACTTCGAAAAAACAAGCTCACAAGGCACTGAAGTGGACATCACACACAACCTTCTTTCCATTAGTGTATAGAGCCTAGGGAAGACTTGTCCTGATCTTCCTCCAAACAAGTGGGTCAAAGGTCCTCTCCAAGTATTCCTCCTGTAGGTACTTGTCCACTTCCACAATTGCTGCAGATGTTGGATGTCATTTCTTCTGACTATCAACGGCGGAATCAAACTCCTCCCACATAGGAGAAGTTTGTAGGGGCCTCTTTGCTTTAGGTTCAGAGTGCTCAATAATGGGTACTTGCCTGGCTTAAAGCATGGTAGGCTGCCTTTTAACTTGTATCTTCGGACAAAGCATATTCTTTGAATCATGGATCCAGTAAACATGCTTCTCTCTGTATGGGATTAATCTCATCATCTTTAAATCTCTTCTGGAGTCTCTCCAGCATTTTCTCAGCCATTAAATTTACTTCAGGTGACTCATCAATCAAAGGAGGGGAGGAGCAAGGGTTTTGAGTGGGCAGAGGAGGGATAGACTTAAGAAACGGCGGTTGCAGGGGTTAGGGACAGGGTGGTGACGGATGCAAGGGTTATGTGAGGACTCGGGTGGTGGGGGAGAGAAGCGGGAGGTTTAAAAATCAAGTGCATTACCCACGCCCGGGCTTTGAAGGAGGCATCTTTCATGCTCCCTGGCACCAGGCTGGTTGAGCGCTTAAAACAAGAGCGCTCTTGTTTAAAGCGTTCCACCAGTTTACACCGAATTGCATCCCGGCGTTTTATACTCTAGCTTGTGCAAGCCAGACTGTTCGAGAACTTCCTTTCGAGAACAGGAGGTCTTTCTAGTAGTTTTTAATTTATAATTACTTAAATGCTCTCACTAGGGTGTTACGGGGAGAATATAGTTGCGTGTAATGCCTTAGTGCAAGAGAACGATTTCTGCTGGGTTACTCTTCCCACCCCGGCGACAACCCACTATCACAGGCTCTTTGAAAGAGCGAGCAATATTGTATATTATATGTAATTACTGTTATTTAAAGGTAATTTTACTAATGAAAAATAATAAAATCGCTGTTTTGAATAGTGTTATAGGCCCTTAGCTTCAGAAAAATAGGTATGTAGAGTTGGTTGTATAGAGGCCACCGTTAATTTAAAAGGCAAAGACACGGTCAGTGAATAACGACAAGAAGTTAATTAGTGATAAAGAAGTAAGTAATGTTGTACATTATATGATTTTGGCGTTTAAATTCTCTGATTTGGCCCTTTATTATTTTGATTTGACAGCACTATTTGTACAATGTTTGACGTAGAGTGTGTCTTTCCTAAGAACGAATAACATAACTGCACATTTAAAGATATCAACGAGATTATTGTTTTTTTCGTCTGTCATCGTGCATAAAGGTAATTTAAAGATCTGATTCTGGGTAGAATGGCCTTGTTTACATTTACCAAAGCTAATTAGTTTGCCCGTTTATTATAGAAATCTTTAAAGCTATCATTACTCAATCACAATTAAGCTTTACAGTTATATGTATGCCTCGTCATTTATGTACCCCGCAGTACTCCAAAGTGATTCTAAAGACTTACTCAAGTGAACGAGTCATTGAAGTGACGTGATCCAAATGACTCGAGTCAATAAAAAGAATCATTTGGCCTGCCTCTAGTTAGAAACAATATTCATCTCACTTACGAAATTCCTTAGCCATTAGGAAACAAGATTAAGACACAAAAATGCACATTATTGGACAATCGTGTTTTCTATGGAAAATGTTTCGGTCAAGTTAGCTGAAGTTCCATTTCCTTTCCATCTCATTTGATGATAGTGAAATTCTCAGTGAAAGCTAAATATATATTTATAATGTTTTAACTTGACTCATATTTGCACGCCATAAACTGAAAATGCCTTCAAAATTGAAGATTTTTTTGCAATTCTGTATAAAGTACTACGGTGAGTAATTGATATATTGAAAAAATAGTTGGGAAAGCAAACTGCTGCATTTATGACGTCATCTTGACTTTAAACATTTACTGTGTTTGAAATATAGTCTCTCTGGAGTGCATACCCGTAACATTCCCCATGTAAATTGGCCTGTACTTTTTGGCAAAATTTCGAAATGCATAATTGTAAGTGACTGATATTTGGTTAAACTTGGAAAGATGAGATCATTATATTTACAGTAAGGCTAAACTCATTGAATTTTATGTGAAGTGATATCTTCCTCAAACCACCTAAAACCTATGAAAAGAGATATTAAGGCCATATTTATAATATGGATATACGCACACCGCATACAGCTAGCCACATCATATCTAGATACTAATCTACATCTACATCTACATGTTACCCTGCGAGCCACCTCTAGGGTGTTTGGCAGGGGGTGACAAGTCACCAAAATGCAGCATGCAAGCGGACTGCCACATGCACACCGCACGGTCATGAATATTAAGGATACTAACCAATTCCATCATTAACTAAAAACCATCATGCAGCATGCAAGAGAATCCCCACATGCACGCCACACATGTACGATGACACATAATATTCTACATGCTACATAAGAGGGCAATCTGCCTATGAAGCTAGAACATGCAAAACATGCTGTTAGAAACACCATAAAACTCCGTAAACATGCTTTAAGAAATACATAAGTTAGTAAGCTACACTACCAGTAAACTAATCTATTTCTAAGTCCTTACACAGCCGTTATAGTCTCTTATCGCTCGCGGAAAAACGACATTTTAAATTTAACCGTTCTAAAGTCTATCTCTCTTATCCCATTTTTATGATCTAATCTACCATAGTACGTACTAATTTGAGGCCTGAAATTATTTCAAAATTGAAGAAGCTAGCTGGAATGCCGAAGAAGCTATTGTCGAAGGACATGGACCAATGCGGTGGAAAAACCAGAAAGCTTTCACCATCTGCAGAAGAAAATTCCATGACATAGCAAAATCAAATGCGCAAGATGCCAGTGTGTATAAATCATTAAAAATGAGTGGAGCGTGTGATTAACAACCCGTCTGAATACGTGTACGTGGCAGCAATGACAATGACGCGAAGGTATTTGGTCTCCTTCCCCCCACCGTGTTTCATTCCTCCAAACCCTCCATCATTCAGCGTCATTCGCACGGAATGAATCAAGCGAAGTAAAAGAGGGTTGGTCGGTAAGGAGGAGTAAGAATGTCTCAAACCAACACTTAAAAATTAAGGCAAGGATGGCGGTGAGGTTTGGAAAAGATTCTTGAAGTCATATTGCGGTGGAATCATGTGTAAAGAATAGAGGGGAGGGGAATTAAAAAAGGGACGCTTTCTCAACCCCTACCATCATCCTATGGACCACTCCAAACCTTCTACAGAACAGACCCTTCCAAGGATTCAACCCTCAGCCATCACAAAACTCTCATTTGCTTTCCCATTACCTCCACTCCCCCTCATTTTTTGAATACCTACTGTATTATAATACCTTTTGCATTTGCTTGTGAATAAGGATCCATTCGAAATGACTCCCTGGTGCTTGCCGTTCTGATTCACGGCTTGGGGGTGGGTGGAAGATGGTGTAAAGATGGGATCCCTTTTGTAAACATTTAATTACGGCTCAGAGCCCCTTTTATCGGTAGTACGTTCCCGTAGCTCGTTCGCACCCCTGTATTTTTGGTTCCGCCACCCCTGACTTTCCCATTTCTCTAACCCCTCCCCCTTACACCACACTTAGTCGCCCTCGGTTGGATAGGGCAACCATAAACGCGGACGGTTTGAATTAATTTTGCTGATTAGCCCTTCAGGATTTTTATTTAATGAGATATCTCGCGCCATTAAAAGGGCTAATGTACTCCTGCGGAGAGTCAGAGCTCCTTGGCCATTTCCAGCGTTTGATTTGGATCTCGAAGAAGGCGTTAAGTCTGAGAAGGAAGGGGATATAGTACCCAGATATCCATTCCTTTAATTTTGGTTAATAGGTAGCGTCGTTAATTTTGTTTCCTGGTGAAGATTCGTGCATGCTTCATTAGGTGTAGTGTGGATTTTCATGACCTACAAACCACATCTGTGGATTTTTCGAAAAGAATAACTAGCGTTATTTCAATCTTAAGTAATTCATCTTAAAAATTGTCCCTGAGGCGTGTTGCAATCGATTTTGTTCCCAGTAGAGAAG
Source organism: Pyrrhosoma nymphula (assembly GCA_963573305.1). Classification (NCBI taxonomy): domain Eukaryota; kingdom Metazoa; phylum Arthropoda; class Insecta; order Odonata; family Coenagrionidae; genus Pyrrhosoma; species Pyrrhosoma nymphula. The sequence continues at coordinate 60,826,169 of OY754338.1, read as the reverse complement.
TCATACATGATATTCGGAGTGATTATTAAAAGCTCAAAGGACACTTTTTGAATGCAATGCAGTTGACTGTGGTAGTCAGCGGACTATAGTAGACTGTGGACTATGGTAGACTAGTGCAGCCTAGACACTCTTGCCGTATATATTACTCTTCTTATGAAACAGTTCTGGATATCATATGATTTGAGGTTGTGCGTGTCATTTCATCGTCAGCAAAAAAGCGGAGATGTGTTAAAAAGTTGAAAAAAGCTTCCCGTGGTCAATGACTACTTTGTACTCCAAGATATGAATCAAGGCTGTCATTGGAATAATAGCCAAGCCAATATATATGTATGCGCATGAGGAAAGTAGGACAGTGCCGTTGAATCGCCAATTTCTCATGTCATTGCTCATTTTCTCTCCCTCCAAGCATTCTCCTATTCTAAATAAATCTCGTGAGCTTTGAATGACATTTTCCTTATCTCAAAACGTTTCTTTACTGTTAGCTAAACCACTTAAGTTAATACAATATGGTTAGTACAGCATTTAGGTGTATTGACGCTACAGTTCCGCATTCGTAGACGGGTATAGTTATGAAAGCATTATTCAGCTCGTCTTATGGACTTCAGGTACACCTCTTTGGCACCACGTTCAACGAGGGACCTGAAAAAGATGGAATCATATCGATCGAGTATGATGAGATTAATTCGTACGTAGATACATTAAATGTAAAAAGTTAACTTAACAATGACGAGCTTTCGAGCGCTTTAACATCCAAATTGCAAGAGCAAATTTTGGGATTCGTCGAAATGGAGGCATTACTACAACAGCATTGTTACTATGTGGTACTTTCTCATTCTTTATTTTTAGCTCTTAATCAGCCCCAACATTTAAAATGATATATGAGTGCTGTTGGATCGCAAGCCGATATAAAATCACCGTTCCATCAGCCTAGAACGCCGCGAAATTTCCACATAAATAGTGAACATTCTGACACATAAACATTAATTCCTCCCTTACAAGGTAATTTACCATCGCAAAACTTCGAGAATAGATAGCTAAGGTATCTAGCCTCAAAATATTAGAATGAGAAAGAAGGAGGGGACACGTGTTTTGTGATAAATTGGTTTAATTTTCCAAAATAAAAATACATGCACTAAATTGCAAATTTTTCATCAATGATATCACAATACTATGCCCCGTTGCTTTTTTTTTCAACAGAGCATTCGTAATGTGACATAACTATCATATGAACAAAGATATCGAGGACAAATCAAACATAAATTTACGAGAAGGTAAATTTTTTAAGCTCCCGTAACTAATACAACAGATGCATATTTTGAAAAAACAATGAAGGCATATTTTGAAATTCTGAAACGGATGCATAATAAAAAAAAGATATGGCCAAAAAGAATGAAGTAAATCGATATAGGTCGAAATCGAAGAGGTCAAGGGCAATTTCGATCTTTTTTTTGTTATTTTGACATGTAGTTACCAAAAAGGGAAAATTAGAAATCGCCGATAAAGAATTTCTTTCGTTCGTCGGACTGAAACGACGTACTCAAGGATTAGACGAAGAAGAGTAAATTTACGACGTCCATTAATACATCGAACACACAAGATAAAGCCTATTTTAAATGTAAGTATTTTTGATATCTTCTCGGTTAATTCATGGTAAACTGATGCACGGTAATAAAAAATCGGGAACCTTGGAGTAGAAACATTTTCGGGCACGTGAACGAAATTCTCTCCCAAATTTCGACCAATAAATAATTTAATGAACTCTGGTTAATATTTCGACAACATCACTATTCCAAGAGAGGTTACTTGTTACAGTGAAGACCGGGTTCAAGACTGATATTTTTAGGGGATAGCTTGGTTATTGATAATTTTAAGGAGCAAAAATTATTCAAAATTATTTGGTGTGTTTTTAATGCCAAAATAATGGATTGCGTCTTCATGAGGTTTAGTGAGAGGGAGTTTTTATAATGAAGGCGAGCAATACACATTCTAGGAGCCATCAATAGTTTATAAGTTATTTTCATTGGAGCCTCTATGGCGATTACTAACAATGGAAAAGATACACCTGCGTCAGAGTTTCTCACCGTTGGAGTTTCTTTGTCATTATATAATGGCACTAGAAGCGCAACCCGGCTTCGCACGGGAAGCTGTGAATTCACTGCAACGAAAATGCTTAACCGAGAAAGAACCGGGCTAATGTTGAGAACTTTACATTTTCTCGGCTAAAAAAATGTATACATTACATGTAATTTGATGTTTAGTTTAGAGAATATTTTTAATACCATATTTTATAGATATTTCAGAAGAAGAGAAAAACAAATGGTACAAAAACCACATTTTTGGTAATATTATTACCCAATCTTGGTCCAGAAATAGTGCTAAATAATATTCATAAGGGAAAGATGATCATGCCCGTTGAATTTCAGTGGGAGATGTCATTTACCTTTATTAATATGAATACATGCATGAAGCGTGCTATATTCACTATTCAGGTACTATCTATCAATCATTAACCTCATCTTGGAACTTCGGAGTGAATTATAATTGAAATTCGCTTATATGTAATGAAAATCTTATAAATTAAGTACAAAGTATACATGCGAAGTACAAAACGAAATGTAGTGTAGTTTTCAAACTTTCTGGACAATAAAATTTCTATGTACAGATTACTGACTACTTTTTCATGTAACTTATGACATCCAGTTTAATCCATTTTCGTTTTTTCTTGGAAAAAAAATGTTCCTACGCATCATGACTTTAAGTTCAAATTCTCAGAATATTTTAGATGGTACGCATATACTATTTTATTCCAGAAGCAGAAACATACCAAATATTCTACTTTGTAATGTGATTACACACTGTGGCCATAAATAATGCTAATAAGGGCAATATGAGGGTGCCCATTATAATTCAGTGCGAGAGAGAAAACATGAAAGCCGTTGTATGTGACTATGTGACGTGCTAAATTCTGATACTACGTAAAAGCCATTACACACAAATAGTGAGGTTGGGGTAAACTATCAAATAAGTCCCTGAACCTGGCCTATAAATGCTGCAGGCATGAATGGTCATTCATGAAATCGATATTAAATGGATATTCACGCCTGGTTGTCAAGGAAATTTCTATTGTTGAAAAGGAAGAAAAATTGATGAATTTAGAACTAAAAACACAATAATGAGACTAAAACGAAGCGTATAAGAAAATCGAATGAAAGAATTAAAAACAGAATTTATTTATGCGTTCGATGATATAAGTTTTCTTCAATATCTTTAGTGCAAGTAATTTAAGAAAGTAAAGAAAGAAAAACCTGCACCGAATTCAATGCTTTTCTTATGGGAGTAAATGTTAACATTAATGGGGTAAAAACAAACCCAAAAATTGTTTATTTAAAAAATCCTTTCTTTATGCACCTATACTCGACGGTACGGATATATTCTCAAAATTTCACGTTTTTATCACTAGTAGGTTGGGCTGTGCGTTGATGAGTGAGTGAGTGAGTCAGTCAGTCAGTCAGGACATTCCGTTTTATATATAAAGAGATATTACTGTATGAATTATTTGAGGATTACAGGTTTACTGATTAAAGCGTTTTAGGAGCTTTTCGCGATATTATAAGGAGGAAAAGTAACAGAAGGTAGATATCATATTTTTTATTATGTAGGTATCCACTGAGTTCTATTTTAAATATGACCTTCAGTTTACCATATTTCGTACAGGTACTGTAATGCTGTTTATTTCGAATATTGGACTCGGCGTGACATCTTAATATTTAATGTCAACTATTATAATAGTAAATAAATGGACTATTTCACGTTAAGAATAAACTCTGTAAGCATAATATCGAATTATTACAAAATATATTTTATGTGTCTTAAGGGTACTTGCTGTAATAGTAGTGTTGAAAATTGAATTCCCGGAACACTAACTCGGTGTGATGCTTTTGTTCAGTATTATCTTTAGATATTACCAATGACAACACGTATGCAAAGTTTTACGCAAATTTGTCCGTAAACAAAAATCATTCCAACCACATTAAAAGGAAAAATTTGCTTGGAAGGGGACGTCGGAATACCAATCTTGACGAGGAATATATTCCGACAATGTTATTTTGTACAGTGGCATGACCAATGAGAGTTTTAAACGATTAGGTCTAGTTCGAAAAAGTGGGTTACTGCGTGGCAGTCGACTGCTATGTCAGTCGTTTGATATGCGATATGTCGCTACTGATACCGCCACCAAGTGTCCACACCAACTTCTACAACTGTCACAGCGTATCACCAGCAGTCAGCACTACAAAATGGCTGCCATTGTGCAAGGAAAGTGACGAGATCTTCTCAGAATCCTCCTTGTTAGAGAGCTGCGGAAGTAAGAGGAAGAACATAGAAGACGCAGTAGAGGATTGGCATAAGTTTAGAATACACTCTACTCAAAGATCCTCTGCTTTTTACGGCGAGGATTATAGGATTTATTTACGTATTACCTCTAAATAAATCCTTCTATTACATGCTATGGTTGGTTATTAAAGTTTTAATGGCTATTTCGTACCATAACATTTATGATAATCGGTTCAAAAGTTCATGTATTAAAATAATTATCTATCCTATACTTACCAGACTGGCTCAAAACTGGAAAGAATCAGCAAAAGAACGAGGCACTCATATCTCCTGAAGTGCGACTGGCCATATGTCTAAGATTCTTGGCCACTGGAGAATCCTATCGGTATATGAGTTGCATTTCTGGCGTCAATATTATTATAGTCCCCACTCCTCTCGTTCTGTAAGCGTACATGCTCCCTATATGCTTTGATAATTCTGAATAGATCTCCTCCTGACAGAGAAATCCTCGCCAACTTATTCAAACTACCGGTCTCTTCCATAGCGCGTCTACAATCACTGGCGAGTATTGCGATAAACTGGACTTCACTGCAATGAAAAGTAGAAGTCCTCCTACTTTGATAATAGCTCCAATCAAGGGTCGATCACGATTGACCTAGACCTCTATTGACTCATACTCGTATCGCAGTTTGCATTCACACCTACAAGTTACGCTTAAGAGTCGACTGTTTCGTGTAAACCCACCTTAATAGGCTAGTAGCTATTTTTTAATCGATACACAATTGCACATTTCATGCAGCGATTATTTAATGTATAAATTTGTTTATTTTCACGCATAGCTTTTCCAATTGAAGAGTAAAGTGTATTATTACCACTTTCGTTACTGTTACACATCCTAACCTTTCAGTACGAACGTGTAGGTGAGTGGTTCACAGGTTTTCGAAAAAGAAATAGCGACCTTGTTAAGTAGGGATATGGATGAGATATTTGTTCTTGGAATTTGACGATGAGGAGGTCATTAATATTGAATTTTCTTAAACTTGGTTAGCAATTTTAGGATCACTATTTTAAATTCCTTCACAATAATGCTTCATCCGCATTTCCAACTTTTACCACATTACAGTACAAAACATTGGTATTATCCACCCGCCACTGTCTTCAAGCACCACGGTACAACTGGTATTTACGTAGTAATTACTGCCTTCACCGAGCACCATATTTGCTTGTAATCACCTACTGATCATTTGAAGATGATGACGATTGACAACTAGACCATTCTAACTAACATGCAATCGGACAGCAGAAAATAACTATTTAAATATCTTTTTAAATTTCTATGCTAAGTTTAATGGTGTAGAAAATGTTACCATGGTTGCTACTAACTGGGCGTTCGCATTAATAATTCTTACCCTTGTGTTGGATTACCATTATAAATAATAAAAAAAATGAAATAATAAATAAATCAATAAAAATCCATAAACATTAATCAACCCGGGCAAAACCCGAATAAAAGGAACTTACTATTATAAATAGCTAGCAATTAGAACGTGGCAGAAGGAAGTTCGGGGGAAGAATAACCCTGCCATTACCACTAAACATTTCATTGCTCATTGCCATCGTTTACTTTCCCAGCAACGTAATTTGTTAACCACCCATGAGACCACGACACGTTGCTTTCCAACGAAATCAGAGTAGTCAAATATTTAAACGTTGAGTGAAAATTGCAGCTTCATCCTACCCTTTAACTCTGTTAGTATTTTACCAGATTTCTTGAACATTAGGTAGGTCAACATTCTGACCGTTATTAGAAGAACTAAATGCTCCAGTGTACTCTGTGACAACGACGCAATGCCGGCGCAGACTTAAACGTGCAGTAGCTGCGTCGCACACGACCAAAACATTACAAATTCATGCGTTTATGCCAGCCATTCCCCCATGAGCTTTTTTCCCGCCTTTTTCTCTCCCGCCCGGCGCATTAACATCCACGCGGAGTCCTCAGGTGCTGTCCTCTGCAAACGAGGCCAGGCGCGCCAAAACCATGACGATGGTCGACTCTTTATATATTTTTTTTTGTTTGTCCTCCTCTCAAAAGGCCTCCCTTTCCCCTAACCTCCTCACACATATATGTGTTCCCCTCCACCCTTTACCCTCCACATGCACCACCCGTTTTCATCTCGTTGCTCCAGCGCTGGAGGTGTTGGGGGGGGGGAGGTTTTCCAGGCGTGCGCCCGAAAGCCGTGAAATGATCTATCTTGTTTGCGTTCTATACCCGTCATTTGTTTTGGCCATTAATCACTGAGGAAAGGAGAGGTGGAGGTTGGTGTTGGAGGATGGAAGAGGGGGTAGAGAGAGGCGTCGTAGGGGAGGGAGAAGAGAGTTAAGGGGGGCTGAATCTCTCTCTCTCACTCCCGTTGCCGCCGTTGACGGTGCTGGCGTCGCCACCGCCTATCCTGCTGCCACCTACCGGAGGGGACCGCTTTCACTCGCAGCGGGTCGTGGATTGTTTTTTTTGCGGATAAGCGCAGCGCCTGGGAATTGAGTGCGGGATGGGATCACGGGAAGAGCTGAGTGACACGGCGATGTATCGATGGAGGTGGTCGATATTTATTCAGTATCGCAGAGCTAATATGGGAAGATACAAAATTTCAGTCACTGTGGAAACACAAATTATTTGTTTCACAGTCAACCCAATGACATATTACACGGAAGAGGGTGAAATTCGCCACGAAAAAATAACTTGACTTGCTCGGGATTCCTACCCGGATCTCACAATTGCCGGTCTGGCTAACAGAGACCTGACGGAAAACGGGAGATCCAGGTTCGAACCCCGGTGTTCTCATTCCCCGGTTGTAATCGTTTTGTTATTCATAATTATTTATGTGTACTTTGAGGTGGTTTTGTTATAGATCACCAAATTTAAATATTTGTGATAATTATAATGATAAAGAAGAAGGAATAAATAGGAATTTATTGCTCTAGGATAATTGGAGTATTGCGAAAACTTAATGCACTTATATTGATCTATATATAAATTACTTCTCTTTTGGAGAAAACTATAAACTGCACGAATGTCTGTGGAAATGTCAAACAGAGTAGAAATACGTTGTTTGCCGATATTTGGCAATTTTCCAAATTGCCATATTAATTTTTTACCTCCAGCACTCTTTTCTTAAAGATTTCCGGTTGCGACTTATAAGAAGAACAATGCCGTGCAAGAAACAATACAAATAATATCTTTGCTATACTTGCCGTTCACCAAAGAATTTACTTCCACTTTTTTGCTGCTTTTACTACAAGGTTTCCCAACCAGTGGGGAATTCTCCCCTTAAGGAAAAAGTACGTGGACTAATGGAGGGGAAATGGGACCAGTATTCAGCAATAGGCTGTTTATTTTTTGTATAATTTTCTGTTTTATTTTGATAAATCTGTAATATTGTAGTTTACTTTAATTTATTCTGCATCGTTCAATACAGTTTATTGAAAGTCTCATATATAGGTCGGTTCCTTCCTATTATTTGCGGAATAGAATTATCATTTAATAACTAGATGATAGTTCCCAATCAATTCCAACAGGAAGAAGAGAAAATATAAAGTTTTTGCATGGAATTTAACAAATATTCCCTATGAGACAATCAAAATTCATACCCTGTGTATAATTCATATGCCACAAATAAAGATAGTTGGGTGATAACTATCATGGTTATCCTAAAACATGAGTTAGTTCCTTTTACATGCACCTAATATTTATGCTGAGGTTTCCCAGTAAATAGAATGTAGATAATGGTAATGTAACCTTAATAATGTAATGGAGCGAAAATTTACAGAGGTGCAAAAGGGAAGGCAAAGCCTCGTCCCGGCTTCCTAAAGAATGTAATTTAGTCTCACCAAGCGGGCAAGTCGTTGTTATTTAAGTTTAAATCCCATCTTCGGTACCTGTTTAAAATAAGGTAATTATATTGCCCGGTGATAATGTTCTTTAAAGAAATTACTTTCGTTCGATAATCATTTAGCCATATTTCTTTCTTAAATTTGCCATATATTTTGCCAGAAAATAAAGCTCACTGAATGTTAACTGGTAGAAAAAGCAAAATTGTTGCATTGAATTAATTGAATCCTCCCCAAATAACGTGAAAAACGAATTAACTATGTAGTATTCATTAGTCACACATTGAGAGGCTGGGATGAAAATACTCTGGCTATTATGTTGTTCTAATTTTGTTATATTAGTCAACTAACCTAAGCCATAGGTAAGTGACTCGTACATAAGTTCCCAGTTGCTTAAAGTTTATTCTCCGGTTGCTAGGTAAATAAAATCTCTAATGTTGAAATAAATAAGGAGTTGCCAATTTTGCGTCCAAAAGCACAAATTTGGGCAAAAACTGAATCAATACGACAATGGAATGTGATAATTAAAAAAACTGGTCTTTCAGTCATACGATTTCAAATATTTCAAGCATAAATCATGAGCAAAAGTAATTAAAACACGAAAAAGAGAAACCTCTGTACCGAATCCAACGGAATCAAACATTGGTTTATAATAAGTCCCGCTTAGGGTACCCTAGGACCCAATGGCCTTTCAAGCAGAATTTGTTAATTCTTTTATGCCCTAAGGAACATGTGTACCAAATTTTGTTAGAAAACGTCAAGGGGTTTTATAGGAACCCTAAAGCGTTCTTGTAAACGGAATTTCAGTTTTTATTTGGATTTATATTTAGAAGAGGGATACATAATCTGAACTATGTTGAAAATGGCGCATTGAGCAAAACATTCAATTCTATTCATTTATTATCGTGGGCCTTTCTGGCCTATGAGATATTTTACATTGGGACTTATACAAAAAAGGTGACAAATAAATAAGCCTAGCAACAAAAACAGTTGAGTTCAAACGACTTCAATTTACAAAACGCCTTGCGTTCCCTATGACTAACAATAAATCGCAAGGACAATCTTTTCAAGTGTAAGGTTTGAATTTCGAAAACAATTCTTCTTTCATGGGCAGTTATACGTCGCATGCTCCAGAGTCGGTTTACTGTCTGATCTTTATGTTGATTCAGAAAACGGACAAACAAAAAATGTAGTCAATCCACTACCTTTACAAAAAAATTATTTTCTATGAAAAATCTTTTTTCTTCCTTTCCTTTCATTCAACAGATTAGCCGCAGCAGCGCAAGGCAGGGTATTAAACTGAATGATAAGTTTTCTGGGTGAATGTATGTTCGCGAATAACTTTTATTTACTTTCCCATTCATTCAATATCAGGCTGAGCCACAGCGAAGCGTAATATTTTAGCGAGTAATATTTATAATAGGTTTAGCTAGTAATAGTATAATTAAAAAAAATAAATAAAGTAATAAATACAAAAAATATACATTTTAATCCCATTAAGTGTGAATTCACCAGTATTCAGCTTCAAAATGTGTATGTACATAAATAACGTGATATATGCATGCGTTATATGCATATACACATCACGCATATTAAAAAAATCCTTCTTATGTACATATTTACGAAATATTTTCCATGTTAGGTAGAACATTAATTCATAGCTAGGTAACACTATTCGTAAGTATATCAAAGAACAAAATTACATATATACATACTTTTTTAATTGACGTAAATAATCAGAGGAGCATGATTAGTTATACAGATGACTCCAATGCATTATTAAGAAGAAGCTTGTACACTTTGGACTAAAACATTCGTATTGATTGTAAGTTTCTTATTTCTGACGGTAATGAATTCCATATTCTAGCAACTGTAAAATACGGTTGAGAACCACAGTTTTAAAATGCATCGTATTGCTGTGTCAGATTGATGATTATATAGAAATTTTCGACGGATCGAAATATCGATTAATAGAAATTTCGGTATACAGAAAAGTTATTTTCTGCATTAAAATACCAGCTTGACATAGCTATACCTGAAAACAGGAGAGGAGGGATGATACTTAAGGGTGGCGGTGAGAAAAGGGTGGCACTTATGCCACCGTCGCGTTGGTGTCAGGGTAATGTTGAAGAGGGGAGAGGAAATAGGGGGACTGCAGTGGCCTCTAGCGTGTCTTGGGAGTTGAAGGGGGTGGGAGGGGGGTCGTGTGAGTTCATCCGGGTGTGTCTGTGCGCCAGCGGGGTTAGTCCGCTAGATGGGGTTCGGGTTGGTCATAAAATGGAAGATTCACTGGACATATAGACCATCAAAAATGGTCGTAAAATGGGGAAGAGTAGGTAGGCCGATGAGGACGAGGCACAGAGAACGCGTTGACGTGACCGAAGTACGGAAAACATCCGGTGGAGGGGGTGGGCAAAAGGAAGAGTAAGGCGGCTCTGTCCTGTTTTGTCTTTTACTTTTATTTTTTCTTTCCCTTGTTTCTTTTTTTTGTCAAGACAACAGGTCGCAGTACGCTGGGATAGAGGACACTGCATGGAGGTTTGGAGAGAGTAACACATACTACATACACAAACAGGCCATACGTGAAAATACCCGTAAATTCTATTTACGTAATCCACTATGTTTTAAACAAGTTACATCTTGGCTAGTCGCTAGTTTATTAAGTTATATAAAATGTGACATTTTTCTTTTCATTTTTATTTTCAAATTTCTCTTTTGAATCGTCTAACGAACCAATAATCGTTCTAGCACATTAAATTTATCAACTCCCATAATAAGTTACATAAGCCAGTATTACTCTTTATATATCCGCATATTCTGGAAGAAAGAGTTAATGATTTAAGTTAATGGTTTTAAGAATTGGAATACTGAAAATAGTTGCTTAGAATATCGTGGATGCGGGCAACAATTACGGGAATCATGCATAAGGTTAATTTTCCACGTTTGCGTATTGTGTATGGCAAACAAACTTTCTAGTGTACCTCTAATGTAAAAACGTAACTCAAATGTAATGCAAACTCCAATGTAAAAATGCATGTGTGCTACTTACCGACACTAGTAGTTGTCTTTAAAAATAAAAAAAAACTTGAAGTAGTCTTTTGAACCTAAAAATCATTATGACGCCATAATACGGTATCACTTCTGAGACATAAGTGTATTTCAACAGTGATAATAAAGTTTATCTCTTTTTTGACTTCACCAGGAAGTTTTTTATCATTTTTTTGAAGTTAGGATCGCCCAGTTTAACTACACATGACAAACTAATAAAAGGGGTAATTATCTGTGACGTCATACCCAGAATTCTTGGTGACGTAGTTTTCACGCCGCGAAGCACGAGTAAATTAAAAAATAGAAATGTTGTTATAAAACGACCTTGATGGCCGACGAAGTATTTGTGCTCTATATTTCAGTGCATAGGGCATTATTTTTGGAATTTCAATTAGAAGTTCACCAAAATACAAAAGAATTTGGCAAAACAACTATGGAAGTGTTGGAATTGGAGGTAGCCCGGCTGAACTGCGGGGTCGTGATTGGATAACGACGCTACCTGCATGGCAGCCCGCCGAATAAGGTTTATGGCATCCTCCTCAGTTATCATGGGCACGAAATTCCAAGAAACTTGCGTTTTTGACTAGTGGCTTAATTCAAATTTGGAAGATCTTAATAACAATAATGACCCTTAGCTCTGAGCTACAGTTAGGTCGTAAATATTAGACAACACACACAACCATGCCCTGGGAGTTGAACAATCCTATCCAGGTGGGACTCGAACCCACGACCTTTGGGCCAGCAGGCGAGGACGTTACACCACCGCCACCGAGGCCGGCGAATGGAAAGGATGGAAGAAACGTTAATTATTTTTCTTACGACTCCCCTTGACCGAGTACTGCTTTGTTGAAAATAATATATTTTTCAGCAAGTTTTTCGAAATTCTCTTTGCAAAATGATAAATATTAACTTCAGATGTGAACGTTTGTCCCGTTGCTTCATCTTTTAAACACCGTGAGAAGGAACCAGGAATTTTTATATACATACTAACGTACGACCCTGACAGTGAAAATCTCAGTGGTCTGAAAACGTCATTCTTAATGCAGATTACACTCATATTTAGAATATGTATGAAATTCACAAACAAATAAAAGAAGCTAAAAATAGTTTTCTCCTTTGCGGAGTTGGTGAAATGCCAACTACTTTGGTGAAAAAAGATTGGACGATAAAACGAGAAAACAGCATGTGAAAACATTCGTGTGGAGCGTATCACTCTATGGATGGGAAAAGTTGGACATGGGAAAGCAGATCAGAAAAGGCTAGAATATGTCGAAACTAGGTGTTGAAGACGGATGCTAAAAATGAAATAGATGAACAAAATAAGAAATGAAGAATATTAAAGAAGAGTAAATGAGCATAGGACCATATGGAACTGTGTAGAAAAAAAGAAGTACCAAATGGGTTAGACAATTTCTGAGGCACAATGGGTTTTTGAGAAATATAATTCAAGAAAAAATCGAAGGAAACGACCCTAGAGAATGACCAAGGGATAAATGCATAATTAAGGGGAAAGTGAATAAAAATAGTTTCCAGGGAGTAAGGGAACTAGCATTACGTAAGGACTTAGACTCTGGCAGTTGGTGGACAGTATTCGTTGTTTGTCTGTTCGGAGCTTCGAGGATGCCCATAATCGAGACGCTGACAGTGATGATAGATTTCGCCAAAACAACCTCCAAGCGTGTTACATCATACACGGTAAGACTTCCGGTAAAGCCTTGGAAGCCTATGCTAAAGAAGCAGCTTTATAGTTAAAAATTTATTTCATATGTGGCTTTGGTGATGGCAAATTTAAATTTCAAACGGATGTGGTGGTTTAAATAAAATGATTACGGAGATTCACTGAACAGTTACGAAATTAGTGATTATTTTCTAAAAGGAAACTACATGGACTTTCCCTATCGATGATAGATTAACTTCACTCTTAAAACAAGTTTTATTGTTCCGAATTGCAAAGTCTACTGAATTCGCTTTCTTTTATCTCTTATGCATGTGAAAGTATGGTTGGAATGAAAACTATCGAAATAATGCGGTCTCCGCGCTTCTGCAAGTAAACACCTCTATGGGTTATACACAATGTCTAACGTAATATTGTACCAGCTGGTTCTGGCTTCAATATAACAATATATTGCAATGATAACGCATGCGCTATTTAATGTATGCCTATATGCTCGAAGGTACGGAGGGTGATGCGCACTTGCTTCGTTCCCATTTTTCGACGCTTGTTCCCTTTTGTTTCAACTCTTAGCTAAGGAGGCATTTTTTTAATGCTGTGTGGCTAGCGTCCACTGTTGGGTGCCAATGGTGATGTCCTAAGCTCTTCCTGTGGAAGTTGAATAGGAGACTAAAGTTTACGGCATGAGCTTTTAGAGTCGAGCAATAAAAAAAAACTTCGGAAAAATGTTAATTCGTTATCCACTGGTTTTGAATCATATTTTTTCTGGGCTTAACGGCGTGTTCGCGTTCACTCATATCCTGTTTACCACTGCAATAAGAGCCTTAGGCTTGTATTTTAGGAATGAAAATGCTTCTTACCTTTGATTAATAGTTGTAAATTTATGTAAGAATGCGTTGAATAATCTGTAGTCGATAATATCAGGGAATATTTTTTTAAGGATTATTAACAGAAATAACTACCAGCGACGGTGACAATTTTAGAGAGTGAAATTGATTGTGTAATACGCTACATAATCTCCCAAAATGAAAACTACTTCAAAACCTTCATAGCTCTATGATTATTCGCAAGTAAAGTTATAGCAATTGATTTTTCCAAGTGATCTTCTCAAGTCTTCCATTGATAGCAAGGATCTTTTGTTGATAGCAAGTATCTTTTGTTGATAGCGCCCTCTCAAGCACCATTTTTTCAAATGCGCTCCTATTAAGTATATTATGGGTAACTGAACTTTTTAATATTACTGTGAATTGACATCTCATTTCTTTTTCAACGTAATTCAGATTTTAAAAATTAAGTACTACCCTATTTATAATATCAATCCAATGTAATGTAACTATTATATGCGGTAGTTCATTTATATTTAGCTCTCACTGTAAATGTTGGTTACTTGATTTGATAAAGTAATGATTATAATCTCACGGTTTCAGTAACAGAGAACACGCCGATTCTCCAAAATAAAACAATTCGTTAAAAGTCTAAGTAAGGCCATGTCTTGTTAGTAACAGATGTAGGAGTGGAATTTTCTACGACTAGCGTTTTTATTTACGGAAAATTCATGCATAGCGGTTCGGCCTTTAGAGTGGCTGAAATTTTCTGTTGGTTTGGGAGAAGAATTTTTTTTGTGTTCTGTTAATATAAATAGAACCCTGCAGTGACATTGCAATAATTTTTAATATTTAATTTGATTCAGGAGGACTAGTTGGGAGTAACAAACCAGCCGCCCACAACATCCAGGGCCATACAGGACCTGCCAATAATGTATGTATATGTATTTTATAGTATAATATACTACAGATGTGTTAAGTGTACGAGTAAGTTAGCTCATGAAATTATCGTTGTAAATTAATACGAGAGAAATATCGTTGCCGTCAGCTCCTCAAACCGCACATGCGATTATCGAAATTATTTTAGTCACGAGCGCAGTACTACTGCTCTCTTCCCTATCAGTTTTGACATCCATTACCCCGTACTCAGGGTCTTAAATGAATTGTAAGCAATTACACTGCTGTGTAGCAAAGTCAGAAGCGTACTATAGTCAGTAGGAGGCAACCGATGAGTGAGAAATATAACTCTACTTTAAATTATCTCTCTATAAAACTCTTTTTCTATATAAAACTCTCTCTCTTTCTCTATTCTCTCTCTATAAAACTCTAGCTATAAATTAGATAATAATGCATACACATCCATCATGCCATTCCCTTTCGGGGTCGACAGAGTAAAAAAAACATAGCCATTGCTGTTAGGCCTAGGAATGGCCTAGGTTAGGCCTAAGCATGTCAGTCTTAGGCCCCGCATTTACTAATATTCTCCGCTATGCCCCAGTATATTCTTGTATACCAGTTTTTATTCCATTAGGAACATTCATGCATTGCTTCATACATACTCTCCAAATGTTAAAACTACTAAGATTCCTCTTCTTGAGAGTCCTTTCCACCGCATACACATACGACTATCGTATATTGGCTCACCCCTTCATCTCACGCCATTAAGTCCACTAACATATGTCTGATTCGCTATTCAACTCTCACACATTTTCTAAATATGATAAAACCAAAGAAATGTATTCAATTCATATAATTAGATAATAGGTGACAAAATTAGGTATCATTGACTATTTGCTTTGATATAAACGTTATCAAAATTTACTTGTTCTAGTGTAATTTTGTGGTATTAAATTTTAATTGCTAAACATTTATTATGTTGTAACCACAAGAGTGATTTCGAACTGGAGATTTTAAAATTATGCAATGACCAACGCGAACTGGACGAGAACAGCTAGAGATTTTGGGAATTAAGAATGACCCAGACATCACCCTCATTTATTAGTGCCTGCACCCATCCTTCTCCCCTATCCTGGCAACCGTTTCCGGCAAACTCATCTCCTCGCCATATATACCCCCTTCCACTGACGTCACATAACTACGACTACCATAGATACAAAAACAAAAGATTAATATAAACGCCACCATTACTCATCATCTCATGTCGCCCTTCCAGGACATGGTGGTGTGTGTTGTCCTTTGTTACTGTTACAACGCCTGATGTAAAATAGTCCTCGAGGCTGTATTCAGGTTGATGAAAAAAAAAGAAAAAAATATACTCGGGTTGTGCGTTTTTTCAAAAGAAAGTGGTTTATGAAAAAGTTTATTTATTAAAACAATTTAAGTTTACATTCGCTTGTATGGAGGAGTACATTGGTGCAGAAGCCGCCGTAGCGTCATTTTTAAGCCAATTCATCGGCATAATTTTATCAATTGTCTTTCGATCTCTGCCTTTCTGTGGTTTACTCAACACCTCAATTAATGGGGGCCCGTTCGATTAGGGCCATGAAACTTTTCGTCGTTGCCTTTGACCCGCTTCGTGCTTCGCACCGCGCTTCTATGGGTGGTCACGTAGGTATTTCCTCATTTGCGGTCCACCTCCAATGCTAGCGTCTGACGAATGCAGCATTTGAACCATAATTGTGGAATGGGTATTCCATGGCAATTTCGTATTTTTTTCTTCAAATTTCCATGGGCACGGATGCCGAGCCCTTTCCACATAGGCAATTTCAAAATTAAAAGCCAAGCTCCTGTCCATATGAACCTCTCTGTAATATCTGCGTCGTTATACCTGAAATTAATGAGATGCATTATTTTGTCGGGAGCTGCATTGAATCTTGTGTGCGGTATATATTCTCTCCCCCACCTGCCTTATGGTAATCAAACAAAAGGTAACCTCATATTGCGTAAATCTTTTCCCACGCGTTGTAATTGGAACTGGCGTTCTGTATTATTAGTTAATTTGACTGTTTAGACGCACACGCCGCGTAATTTAAGCCCGAGCTATTTTTCTCATTAGGGTTATGGGAAGTTCAATTCTTGATTATTCGAGGTTTGTTTTATTCCTGGTGTTTTGAAAGCAATAATTGCATCAATTAATTGATAACTGTATTAGAGTGGGTTTTGGTGACACGTTTTATGACACTGAGAGAGAGATAACTTATTTACCGTAATTGTAGCTGGGAAAATAATTGGCTATTGCATAATATTTTTTGCAATATTTTTCTCTCTCTCATCTTTTATGGGCACTTGTTACAGAGCATTTATTTAACTGTACCTGAAATTTTGAGATAAAGAAGTCGAGATGTTTGCTATGGGTTTTTTCTTTTTGAGACGAAAAATCAATGATATATTAGAATGAGACTAAATTACTAGATATAGAATACTTTGTTTTAAATTATTTTACTATGGTATTTATAATTATGCACTAAATAATTATAAGTACTTGCGCTTCTCTCATCCTATGAGTTCCATTTGGCCTCCAATCAGGTTTTTCATCGTCTACCGTTTCATATATTCAAGGCTGAAACAAACGAATTATTGACATTAAACTTCTTGATACGTATGACAGCCGTTGAAGGTATTCAGATGTTTATGCTAAACTGATTATTCTGGGCCAAAATATGGATTTCCTTCTGACTGGTACCTAAATATCGATTACCGATTTATCAGTCATCTTTCTCATTCCTGTGCATTATACAGTTATCGAAACTTGGTGGCCTTAGCCTGCGCGAAGGGTGTCGTTAAGGAGGGGAAGGCTCGTGTGGGGGTTGGCAAGGAATGGAGGGGGAAGAACCGATCATGATAGGCATCGCTGCCAACAAAACTGCATTTAACTTGAGTGGGTAGAAATGTGTCGTCGGCGTTTTTCATGGCAGTGGTAACTATTGAAATAATTCTGGATCAAAATACACTTATGCTGTTCAAAACCCATTGGAAAAGTCCATCTAAACAATTGGATAAAGAGACATGGATAGCTATAAAGATGATGTGAATAACAGGCTGAGGATTTTGAAGGTTATAAAGAAGATTTGTGATCTTGGGACCCCTGGTAGTCAAACGTGGAGACTTCATTAATGTGTGGAGCCAGGTCGTAGGAAGTAGGGTCTTTCACTGAATAGGACCTACTGTGATACTGCCACAATGTTTTGCTACCACTAAACTTGCTCAAAATCAGGTTCTTTATTTCCTCACACCCCTTGCCTTTCCCTGTGGCATTCCTAATCTCTATCCTATTCATTCCTCTTAAGCTTCTGCCAAGTATTACCACTCTATCACCCTCTTCCATATGCCCTCACATCTCAACTCATCTTCCGTCCACCTTTTTCGCTATTTTCAAATATCTGCCTTTTATATCCGTTCCTCTCCAACCATATTTAATACCTCCTTGCTCGCCTTCCTCACTACCTAGCTAACCCTCTCTATTCTTCTCCGAACCCGCATCTCAAATACCTCCAGTATCGTGGATTTCATAAAAGCAGTATTTTGTTGAAGTCAAAAACAAAAACATATGAGGCTTTTAAATTGGTTTAACTCAACTGGTAGCATGCCAATAGCTATGCCATTGTTACAGGCATTTTATGGCATTTTTCATTTACCTGTAGTCCTACACGTAGGGTCACCAGATTTTTTCCGATATACTTCTGCAATGAGGCTGGCTCCCTCGATGGATAGGAAATTTTACGTATGTGTTTACCTTATCAAATTAAGCATTGTATAACATGACCCTTCGACTCATTCACTTTTTATTTGCCTCATATGGAGTACCTTCCCGGAGAACTAATGATATCTTGAAACAAGATGGGATAAATTTTCATTTTTAATCAATTAAAGGAAGGGAAAAGATAACTCTTTCATTTTAAAGTAACCAAAAATAATTTTACATGCAAATTTACTATCACGCTTATCATCCACCGGTGGTCTGGTTAATCTTACGAATGCCTTTCTTTAGCAAAAAATGATTAATGGAAGGAAAAATATTGGATCCTGTGATCCTTCTTAATTCTGTTCTGTAATCTTCCAGACTACTTCTACCATGGCACTTTTATTATTTTCCAAAAAATGTCTTCACTCATGTCTCAGTAAGCACGACCAATTAAATACAAAAATAAGCTTATTTCTCTGCAGAATATTGGAAGAAAACGTATTTTTAAGAGCAATCGATAAGATTTCTAAACTTATTTTAAGTGAGAGTCAAAATATCAGCACCAAATGAGTTCCGAAGCAACAAGAAAAGGACGATATATTGGCGCTCTGAGCATATAAGGTTAAAACTATACCTGGGGAAAGTTGAGGAACTGTCACAACTTCTTCTCAGGTGACTGAGATAATTAACCTCGAAGGTCGTCATTTAAAACTTTTTCCATCTTTGCAGAGTGTCGTTTCTCGAATAAATATCAAACCATGTAAAAACCATATAATCAGCCTATAGACTGGTAGGAATCTGCCAAATACCTTGGGGTTACCTTAGATTAAAAAGATAAACTTCCGAGAGCACACAGGATGTATCATGAATAAAACAATCGGGATATAGGCATCTCTAGTAGTCGTAATAGTATTTAAGATTATTGTACTTCGGTGGCAACAGTCATTTCGTACACACTCTGCCACTTGCAGACAGGGGAAACAGCACTCGAAGGAATAGGAAGCCTACACCTCCAAATCTGTGCTGATGACATGCACCCAAAATTTGGAATCAAAAACTCAATTGAACTTTCACGAACTTTAGACTCCATCAATCTACCAAATAATTCAAAATCGGTTTCTTTTGATGTTTCGAACCTGTTTACATGTGTCCCTGTTAATGAAGCCCTCAAACAGGCGGAAAATTTCTTAGACGCTTCGGAAGCAGTCACCGAACTTTTAAAACTCATGCAACTCTGCACCCGCCAAAATTACTTTTCATTTGACCACAAAATATACCGTTTGAATGAAGGACAGGCCATGGGTTGCCCGCTTTCACCTCTTTTAGCTGATATATTCATGGACAGCTGGGAAAGAAAACTTTTTAACTCTGATGACGTATTGCTTAAGATTTTTTTTTACTGGTACAGTTATTTCGATGATATAATTTGTTTGTGAACGGGCAACAAGCGACAACTTGACCGGTTTTTATCCCTTTTAAATGGCCTCCACCAGAAAATTACATTAACTCTTGAAGTTGGAGGACCAATCTTAATTTTTTTTGATTTGTTTATTTCCATTGAAAGTAATAGACATTATTTTTCCATTTACCGGAAACCTACTCATACAAATGCCATCATACCAAGTAGCTCATATCATTCCTATCCTCATAAACACGCGTCCTTTCACGCCATGACTCACCGTCTCATTAACATCCCCCTACGGGAAACTGAGTTTAAACAGGAACTAAATATCATACGACAAGTTGTTCATAACACCGGATACGAGCAGTCCTTAATTACCCGGATTTTAAATAGAAAATTAAAACGCATTGCTTACTCTTACTCAAGTTCTTTGCTACCCGTCTAGTCTCAAAAGTCAGCCAAATGGTGTAAAATAACTTCTATCGGCCCCCTATGTTATATTGTACCCCAAGCCATCCCGAAAAATAAATAAAATGTATGTTTTATAATAACAACACCTTGGGAAGATTGATTAACAATGCAAAAGATTTAACAGAACCTAATTTAAAAACTGGTATATATAAGTTAAATTGATGAACTTGTGAATGCTGCTATATTGGTCAAACGGGGCAAAATTTCAGGATAAGAGTAAATGAACACAAGGCATGAGGGCAACGGCCTGCCGCGATGGGAACACCAGTTCCCGATCAGTCACCGAAGTTAAGCATCGTTGGGCTCGGCTCGAGTTTGGAGGGGTGATCCTCTGATTCGTCCGAGTGTTGTTGCCCCTGTCTGCACGTGGCACACAGTAAGTGCGAAATGACCTTAGCCGTCGAAGCACGTTAAACTAAAATACCACTACTACACAAGGCATCCTGGAAGAATAAGAACGATTCGTCAGCCTTCGCCCGACACCTTTTGGTGATGGGGCACCGAAGCAGCTTTGATCCAGAAATCCTGCATTTTACCGGGAAAAGAAGGGAAGAAATTCGGGATATCAGCCTACAAGGAAACCACCTTCTCAATGACGTAACATTTCCTAACCCATCCCCGTTATTACGCATCACCCTCCAAAAAACCCCCACCCCCACAACCCGAGTGATATAAACCCCCCAACCTCTCTCCCAGTTACAACACATACTGTTTCCCCCCCCTCTTTCACCCCCACTTCCCCCCCACTGCTCAACCAACCTCACCCCCAACCCCCCCTCTCCCATAGCAACTTCCCATAGTATATGTAAACCTGTCTTCCCCATGATTTTTCAATGTACCTGAAGATGGCTTGACAGCCGAAACCGGTCGTACTTTGTCAAATAAGCTATGGAAGTCACAAGGTCTCTTCATTGCTATTAATATAACCGATGTAGCAATTAAACTACGCTTTGCCCCTCCGGACTATCGGAGCACATTGAGACAAAGAACCTTGTTGAGAACCATGTAAAATTACAATTGCATTTGCAGCTATATTAGATGGAGAGATTTAATGTTGTTAAGTGTCGTTTTTATTGCATAATATACATTTCGGCGAAATATTTTGTGAACTCTCTGTTAGCTTACATTTTTGGGTAGTTAAATCTTAAATTCTCTGGCATACAGCTGAAGGCAGTTCAAAATGATATATGTTGTCTCTGCGCTCTTGAAGCTCGGGGCAGACACCCTGAAAACCTGACGAATAGCGCAGCTTTCGGACGACCTTTAAAACTAACTAATTATTGGCAAACCAAACTCCTCATCTACTTTAAAATTGCCTTATCATTGCCCCAGAATCGTGACGCCTCCCGTATGCCATTTCCTCTGATCTTGTGCCGCGTCTCTGACCTCGTGAAACCTCTGCCGTACACGGTCGCGGCTCTAGAGGAGCAAGGCAGGCGTGGATGCATGCAGACCGCGACGCTGCACCTCCGACTCGTCGGGATTGAAATTCAGGCCGCAGCGCCGTGCATGCGACCACGGGATCAAGGGCTGGGCACGCACCGATTCAGCCATGCCTTCCTGGGCTGCGAGGAGGGTGGTCGCTGAAGCGTAACCATCTAACCCCAGCCCTCCGCGGATTAAGTCTCTTTTTTTTTCAATAAGGTTTCTTCTTGTATGGGGCCCGAAGGAAGAGAGGAGGGAGAAGAGAATACGAAAAAAATATAACCAAATTACCAACGTAGGAAGAGAGGGTGGAAAATTCTCCAAACCGGAAAACGAAACCCTCTCTCACTTCATTAGAAGTTGAATCGAGTATTTTCTTGGCGTAACGGTTCTTTGCCGCATCTCCCTCTTTTTCAAAAATTCTTTTCCATTTCTTCTCTTTCCCTCCCCCTTCTCGTCAGACGTTCCGACCAAGATTTTGCATTAATTTAGGGTCGTGATGTGGCAAGCGCGAAGCGGAAGAGGTTTTGGTGGGTACAAGGGGTGGAAGCCCTTTTAAAACCGGAGTTGCGAACAAGGGGTTCTCTACCCCTCTGTCTATCCTTTAAAGGGCTCTGCACAAGGCACATAACATCATTCCAGAGTGGTGATATTCCAAATATATCTGATAGCACACTTTAGTACAATTTATGAACAGGGAACGAATCGTTAATCAAACCAAAATTAGTAGTCTTCAAACGATCGTTCGTTCTGATAGAACCAATGATTTTTTTATGTTATCTACAGATATTTAAAGTGAATATCATTGATAAACATTTTAAGAGTTGGCCAAATCATGCGTAATTTCCGAAAGGGCAGACACATTAAAAATACACAGATTTGCCATTAGTATTTACAAACAATATTAACAAGATGTTTATTATAATGTAGGTGATAAAAACATTTTTATTTCTCACGATGCAACGTGAAAGTTGTGTTGAAACAATGAAAATTTCTATTACTGTAAGCGTATTGATGAAGGTTGTCTCACTAATGGTTTCAGACAAGGTGGCAACCTAAAGTTTTCACAAAGAGATAAGATGTATCCTTAATGATTCAATATTGTTACCATTGTTAAAGCAGTAAATAACTTAATGGCATAAAAAGGGGGTTTAAAAATTGCCAGAAAAGGTTTTTTTACCACTACAGTTATAGGCTTTCCATTTTTTTTATTTTGGCGCATTTTAAAGGTGAATCAATGGGTAAAATTCTTTTTGAAAGGTTGCTACTAAACTTATAAAAGAGAAAAATATCTCCAAACTTTGCTAAAATTATACCATTTCCAATCAAGCAGTCTTCGATCATAAGAAATTGTGCAAAAATAAAAAAATGTTTGCGTTATGCTTTAATACTTAAATTAAGTAGAAATTTAATTCAACCATTCCATGAAAATTAAAGTTTCATAGGGTTTTTTTATCGTGATGACGGATATTTGGATCAAACGTGATAAATATGAAGACTCGGCATTTTGAATTCGTTAAAACCCCAGCTCAAATTTACTTACGTAATGACCATGAGTTCAATACCCACTCACCTCTCCTCAATGTTAGTACACTCCCTAACTCTAGATCACTTGTCACCCAAGTTAAATAGACTTAACCTTGACTACTGTTCCTTTCCGTTCTTTCCATCTTCCCGATGATACTTACCTTCCCAAACAACGCTGTTGAATAACTCCTTCCCTCAAAAATTTGGAAAAAAATCCTCCTCAATTCAGTATATATAAGCCAACAAGCACTAATGAAACACATATTGAAATGCAGAGATTATCTGGAGGAAAGAAAATGATTTATGCATGATAAGTTACGTTCATAAGTTATGTCCCATGTTAACCGACATTTACAGTCATGGCGACCCCTGCAGAAATCTGCAGGAAATGTTAAACCTCTTCCTTACCCTTCTCATTTCAACAATCATTTCCCAACATTCCTACCCGACATAAAGCCACCCCATGAAGCTCTTGAAAAGATACCCTCCCTGCTCCGATTCTGGACGTTATATTTCCCACCCTTTCGTTCTTTCACTACACATGAATCTTTCCAGTGGGTTTTCCGTTTGAAATTTTCTTGTCCCCTACTCCCTTCTTTGAAAAGCCACCAACGCTTAAGAGAGGCATTATAATGAACTAGAGAACACCCCCTGTTGAGATTTGATTCAGTTTTGGCACTCGGCCTTATCGCAGGTCATAACTATTGAATTCCGTCAATGGAAATAAGTGATCAGTGGTAGGCTTGTTTTCGATCTGAAATCTTGTGCTCAAGATAATTTCATGAATGAAGGGGTGAAAGACTCTTGCGGAATTGTTTCAAACGATTATGTGACATAAGATATTTCTATATTCACGTATTTTGTAGTCGCGATGTACCCTTACATTTTTAAAGGCACTAATCCGGGAAAACCTGTACACTACGGAAAAATCCTGCGCTGTCTACAGTCCACTGAAGCAAAAAATCTTGTAAGTGGTCTCTGCCTAATAACCATTAATGTCCTCTTATCAAAAGGTGGAAACCTGCTTCCAACGATTAAGGTTGTATTAATTTACTGCATAATTCATCCATGTCTTTCTTTAGGTAACTGGTTCATTTTGAGATGTGTGAGATTACCATTTTCATATTTATGAAAGCCACTTTTTCCAAGGACTCCAATGTCTTTCCTTTTCCATTGAGTTTTCCTTGGTCGATTGAGGAAGGACTATGTTATAACTAAAGCGGCTGAATGAATGACGAACAAAGCTACTTCACAAAACATTCATAAAATAAATATAATGCACATTATTAACAAATTACTAAAAACACCTAAGTGCTCTTATAAAATTTAAAAACTTTATTTGGTATATATTGCTAATAATAATCTATTATTATTAATATTGGACTGGCACTTCTATTAACTAGCATATTTTATGGTTAATTTCTCCTGAACTCGTTGAATATGTTCAAAACATTTTGACAAGCAATTTTTTGCAAGCAAAATTTTGGCAAGCAAGCATATTTTAATAAACTTGCTTGTAATATTTTTTTAAATTTTTGCAAAACCATCCCTTTTAAACTATAAAACGATAACATGATTTCACACATACTTGAATAATTATCAGAATTTTGCTTAGCAGAATGTCTTAAAAACTATTTCAACCTCTACCGTGGTTCTTGGTCAGTTTTATCAATACTAATTTCCCAAAACAACATCAGTAAGAACTGTATGGTTCTTTAAAAGATAAAAAATCCATTTTGTTTCTTTGGGTTATTTTTGTGTTTTTAAAAGATAATATCTTACTTCGCTTGTTTCCCTTAGCTATACTGCCTTCTTGCGCTTTTGCTTACTGAAAATGAAAGCCCTAAGTCATGCACCACAACTGAGTTCTTAGGCATACATTCATTCTACCCCTCAAAGTAATGGTAATTCAACTCCCCTCTGTGGTACCTCCAAAACGACCCAATAACGACCGTCTCCCCAGACTCTCGGCCTGAGACCCCACGCCCCCCACCATTTTCTTAATTTCCGTCGATTTTCAGCCTGAAACATTCGACTCCCCTTAATTCTTTTCGCATAGCAACCCTCTTCCTGAATCACATTTGTGGGGAGGAAAATATCTTCCAGGACGCTAACCATTCTCCCCTCGCTTATTTCCGGTCGCCAAAAAAACAGGCTTCGTCATTTGGGTGGTTGTGATGCATTTGAAAAAATATGGCCTATATGATTGAAACCAAGATATAAAAAAACGTAAATGACATTGGGGGGAAATAATTTCGGAAGTCATTTTCGCCTTCAAGCTTGATCGATTGAGGGTTTTTCATGTGCATATCATAGTTCTGCGTCAGGCGCACTTAGACCTTTAAGTCACCAGCGAATGCTTTCGAATAGGCCGGATAGCACAAGGACGGGTGATTCGCGCTCTTGGCTACAGCTGATATTGGTGTATACTCCTTCGGAATCGTACCTGCGCGGAATGGACGAAATTGAGTAAGTCCGCGCAAGGCGGAGTATGCTTGCAGAACTACGGGCTTACCGACCAAGACTTTAAGTTCGCGCTATACCGACCAGCGTGTGCGAGAACGCTTCGATACTTGGGCAGTGATTAAGCGGGCGAAGTCATCGTATAGCTCTCACAATAGTTCCTAACGGTGGGCATTGGGCGTTTTTGAGAAATGGGCTACGGAATTTTAAAATTCAGCGAAACGTGAGTGAGATAGTTGAGAATTCCGGATCAGTTGGAAAACATTTATATGCCAACACAAGCGCTTACAGAAGTGGGATAGCTCGCCACTAACTGGCATCCCGTTTCGACTCGTCCCACAATGTGACCTCCAGATAGGGTCCCCGAAGAAGTCATACTGATGGGTTATTTTTAACCACTTACCTATTAGCCTTGTGTGTGTGTGCTGCGTGCATTTTTCGTGAACTGGTTTGGTTCCCTTGCCTCACTTCTTTTCGTTGCCTCCCTCTCTTCCCCTCCGTTCTTTCCCTTGACCCCCTCCACCTTTACCTGCACATCTTGTTACACAGGTTTGCGCCAGGAACTTTTGCGAGAGCTATACTCACAGCGGAGATACGGGACGAGACTCGGACTTATGCTCGGCTTTTGGTAGCCCAAATGTAGAACTTTTGTTCACATGCTGAAAAGTGATGGTTGAAATACAAGCGGCATTGAGGAACATTGCGAGCAAATTCAGCTGCCCTCTGATGGGGATCCCAAACATAACTGAATGTGATATTTGATATATAGTCTCGGAGTGTGCAATGGCTCTCACTGCCATTCCTTCATCACCTAAAATCTCTATGGCGTAGGCGTTATACACTAGACGACTGTGTATTTCTGCAAACTCCTCAGTTAAAAATCATTCGCTTAGACTAAGATTCGAACCTAGACCCCTCGATATCGTCCCGAGAGCTGTAATCAGCTAAGCTACCTAGGCTTCCTCTTCCATTATGCATTTCATGGTGGCTGTAAGGAGGTCTGTGGTGTTAGTACAATACGAATGGCGCTGCGGTCGGCAGGGTCAAATTTAAATAAATTTGTCAAATAATTCACATTTTATGGGCTATTATTTTGTTTTCTAATGATATATAAAGCTTCATCAGTGAAAGTAGTATTTTTCGATACAAATTTAATTTTTAAAACGACGTATTTGTTTAGACTCACTTGGCCTCGGTGAAACCTCGCTAATGGTAAGTAATATGAGACATTAATTAAATTGAATAAATCTCCAGAAATGCTAAATCTCAGATAATTAAGTTCTAACCTAGGGCCTTGAGGGTGAGTAGCCATTACTCTGATCACGACACCAACTCAACTACGATGCTGTCGATGGAATCGAAGATAAGTGGCACTTACATCCGTTACTACAATCTTGGTTAGGGTTAATTCAAGTACTACGCAAGACGTGATAAATTCAGGCAGGGGTGTTGTGTTCTTCTTACATTGTCTTGCGTAGAGGAGTAAGAAGTCCAAAACCTTCTTAAGTAAGATTTCATATGCTCGTGAGATCAATGTATTTGTGTTTTTTTTAATAATTAACTGTATAATTAAGAAATAAGCATCCCTTTAGGAAAGATATGTGAAAACTAAAGGATAGTTTCAGTCAAAATTTTCAGAATACAAGAAATAGCTGTCTTCCTGGGCCAGGTTTCATCTATAGCATAAATACTGAGATATCGACGAGGGATATGGGTGTATAATTCCACCTGTCTTGGGGCAAAATATTTTCTTATATTTTGCTTGGTGAGCACTTA
This sequence comes from Pyrrhosoma nymphula, assembly GCA_963573305.1. Lineage (NCBI taxonomy): Eukaryota > Metazoa > Arthropoda > Insecta > Odonata > Coenagrionidae > Pyrrhosoma > Pyrrhosoma nymphula. The sequence goes on along the minus strand of OY754338.1, from coordinate 60,798,702 downwards.
CTATATCCAACAATGAATTTTAGCCTTTGTATGCCTTAATAGTTCAAAATTTAGGTACGAGAAAACAAATGGTAATTAATACCTTTTGATAGCTTCTCATCTATTGTAAATCCATATCCAAGACCAAATTTTTTGACATCCAAAGTTAATAGCTGGTATTCGCACTCCCGGGTGCCATATTATTCCATTTCGGAAGATTGAAAACTTTGGTTCCTTCCTCACACGTTCAATATCTTGTGCGTAGTATTCCCACGCCCTTCTCTTGGATTACAACCTTGTCGTGGTGGAAGGGCTTACGTGCTCCGATGATCCCTAGAGCTGCACTGGCGGGAGCAATGCTCCTGGTAGGGTCACCAATGCCAGATTGGTCGAAGGTTAGGAGACAGACGAATGGTAGTCCGCGTAGCGTCTGTACCTCAGTGACGTTGCTGCAAATGTCGTCTGACCCCTGTGGGGCGGCCTCTGAGGTGATGGTGTCACGTAAAAATAACTATTATATAAGGCAACGGAATGCTATTTCAATTTATTAAAAGAAAAAACTTGAAATTAGGGACAGTTCTCTAAAGATAATGAATCCTAGCAACTACGGGACTCGGCCCAGAGGGCCGGGCGTCGAGCCCGGCAGCGGTGGGAGCAAGGCCCCACGAAAAGGAGCAAGGTCATCACACGAAATCCTTGCTCAGGCGTAGTAGCAGCAGAGGAAAAGAAGATAAGGAAGAGGAATGAAACTATCAGAATAGGCACGTGAAATTTTAGGACTATGCTGAGGGCGGGGAAGCTAGAGAATGTAAAGCAAGAAATGGAGAGGGTGGGTGTAGACATCATGGGTCTGGGTGAAGTAAGATGGAAGGATGACGGGGACTACTGGAGCGACGACTATAGAGTAATTTATAGTGGAAGGAATGAAAGTCAGCGTGGGGTTGCATTCATAATGCATAGGAAACTAGGTAGAAAAGTAGTGTATGCAGAACAGGTGAGTTATAGGATTATAGTCGTGGAACTAAAGGCAGATCCAACGAATTAAGTAATAATCCAGGTTTATATAACTACCTCTAATCATAAAGAGGAGGAGGTAAATGGGGTATACGATCAGGTAGAGGAAATAATTGGTAGGATACCTGGGAGTAAGCACCTGGTAGTAATGGGGGATTGGAACGCGGTGGTGGGTGAAGGAAGAGATGGTCGGGAGGTGGGCGATTACGGGCTAGGAAGGAGAAACGACCGGGGCGAGAAAGCTGTGGAATTTTTCCGTAGAAATAACCTAGTAATTACAAATTCATTGTTCAGACATCATCCTCGACGTAGGTACACTTAGAAGAAGCCGGGAGACACAGATAGGTTCCAGATAGATTATATTATACTTTAATTTATATAATACAGGATTATTGATTTCCTGTATTATATAATTTAGATTATATAATACAGGAATAGTGTAAATTAACTCGCATACTAATGCAGGAGCTGGTGAAATTAGAAAACCGTGGATCACGAAGGAGATGATAAGTGAGATGGAGGAGAGAAGTAAATGGAAGAGCGTAAACTTAGAAAGGGAAGACGATATCGACAGAGTTGGCATCGGACCAAGTATCCTAGATAGCGAAATCGTAAGAGCTCTACGAGACATGAAAAGGAATAAGGTGGTGGGAATAGATGACATACCTGCAGAGATTTTAATGAGCATGGGGAAGAACGGAAGAGGAAAGGTTTTTGCGCTTATTCGTAGGATTTATGAGGATGAAGTGTGGCCGGAAAACTTCGCGAAGATTGAACTAATTCCTATACCAAAGAAGATTAAGGCCAAAACGTGCGAAGACTATAGGACAATAAGCTTAATATCTCACGCGGCCAAAGTAGTTCTGAGAGGCTAGAGAAGATTAACAGAAGGCTAGAGAAGAAGGCAAATGAATACCTGGGTGACGACCATTTCGGGTTTAGGAGAGGGACGAGAACGCAAGACGCTATATCGGTGATGAGTACGCTAGTAGAAAGAAGCCTAGAGTATGGGCAGGATGTTTTTGCATGCTTCGTAGATTTCGAGGAGGTAGGAATAAAGGTAGGAGGGGAGCTGATAAAATCAGTGAGATTTGCAGATGATCAAGCATTGGTTACTCAGTCTGCCAAGGGGTTACAGTCAATGGTTTGGATTGGATTGCAATGGATTGGAATGGTGCAGTGCGAAAAGTATGGGACGAAGATCAATCACAAGAAAACGAAAGTAATGAGATTTTCTAGAAGTAAGAAGGCTGGGCTGAATATAAGGGTGGGAGGGCAGAAGATAGAGGAGGTCGAGCTGTTTACGTATCTGGGCAGTATTTTGGAGGAGAATGGGTTGAGTGGTAAGGACATCAGATGCAGAATTGCGCTAGGTAAAGAAGCATTTTCGAAGAGAAGGGAATTGGTAAGGGGGTGCGGGTCTGAAAAGAGACGTAAAGAAGAGACTGGTTTAAACTTTAATATGGAGCGGGGCGCTATATCGGTCGGAAACTTAGTCATTGCCAAGGGAGGATGTGCGTAGACTTGAGGCGTTTGAGATATGGGTTTGGAGAAGAATGGAGAAGGCTAGCTGGATGGCGAGAAAGACGAACGAGGAGGTATTGGATATGGTCGGAGAGGAGAGGAAGCTTGTAGCAGAGGTTCGGATAAGGCAGAAGAGATGGATGGAAGAGATTTTGAGAGGAGAGGGCATGTTGAAGAGAGTGATATAGAGGAGAACACTGGGGAAGCTTGGAAGAGGAAGGAAGAGGATAGGACTTGTGGAGGAAATAAGAGGAGGAAGAAGATATGAAGAATTGAAGAGGGATCTTATAACGGGCCATCATTAGGAGGGAAAGCGAGACAATGTTTCCGAAATTGGGATGCAGAATGGGAACTGTCCAAGAACCTACCAATCAGCTGGTAGAATACTTGAATGAATGAATGAGTATTCCCATGAGAAGTCAAATTTACCCGAAATATCGTTAATCGAAAAGATTTCCTATGCTCCCCCTTACAAAAAATTGTTACAGATACCCAACTTACTACAGCTACTGCTTAATACTTTCACTCAAGATAAAGAGTTAAAATTTGTTTTATCAGATACCCGAAAAATGAAATTTCTCATTTTTTCAATCGATTCTCCTCTTATATAATGAGTTATGGAGGAAGTTTGACCCCGAGCAACGCCGGGTAATTCAGCTAGTATTTTATATGCTGATATGCATGCAATTTTTACTTTTTCATTGGCACAAGAATTTTGTAATTCTTGTCTTCCGCCATCCTGCCAGTATAAATTATTAAAAAATTATTTCATTCCGCAAGGGAAAATAAAACGAAATTTAAAAATCGATTTTGTTGATTAATATTAAGTAAAATTAACTGAACTTCATGGAATAAATGACATAAAACTCAAGTTTTACAGAGCTACTCGATCTACAGAGCATCACAATTTGATGAATACGGGACCAATTCCCCATAATTTCTGCGAAGGAGGAAATTCCCGAATGGTTGATATCCCCATGCATTAAATAAAAAATATATTTATTCAGGTTTTATTATTCACAAAAAGTATGAGGTAGGGAAAATCACTATGTAAATACAACAATTTTCAAGGGCAGTTTAGGTTATGTAAATAAATTCACGGTAGAACTTCGATCAACCGGAGTTTGAATATTCGGGGGCCAGATTAGCCAGGGTGACCGAAACGATATCCCATAGTTATTTTCTAGTTTCAACGTTGTATATGGAGCGTGATTTATTTACTTATGTACGATGAATTTACTGATGTGTGATATTAACACCATCATCAAATTTATAAATTGCAGCAGCGCACGTTGTTACCAATTAATAACCCAGAGGAACGCATTACAAGGGTTTCGCAAATTCATTTTTGAGCATGCACCTATGTTGAAGACCTGACCATCTGTGTGTAGGCTTACGCACGGATCTGGAATGATGATTTAATTACCCTTAAATAATTCAAACATTTGAGCAGGAGAGAATATTTTTCCTAAGTTTATTAAACTGGAGGCTGTGTGAGGGAAATAATCGCCGAAGCGTTGGATGAACCGTTCGGTCATGGCGTTTGACCGAAAATTCGGTGTGCATATTAAGTTCTGTCTAACAAAAAAGCAAAAAAATAACGCATCTGAAGTGTATCTTTTTAATGTGTTGACGGAGTGGCTGCCGATGAGACGTTTTAATCACTGTGGATGGAGACATTTGCAGGCTCCACCGTGACTGAGTCAAAAAAAGCATATTTTCGTTTGTATTTCTGTAAAACATACTGATAAAATACATTAGCTATTGGAAGAAAATAAGGTTCCATCCATGCTGATTTTTCTATATGTTTTACTTAATATTGAGTGAAATTTCTATTTTCTAAGTTTTAATGTAACTGTCTGCAAAATAAATATCTAATAAATGAAAAATAATAATATTCTCTTAACTGGCTGAAAGGTTTGTCCACCAAAAACATGGTTTAATAATATAGAGTATTAAACTTAACCGATGCTTGGGATAACATTTAATGATTTCAGACTTTTTGACTGTTTTCATAACAGCCAAAACCAGCTCGTCGTTATAAAATGCCATGATCAATTTCGAAGTTAACTTTCATTTTGGAGTTGTTAGTTCAAGAAGGATCATAAAAGGACTAAGCTTAAACTTATTTCTTTTTGGATTGGTTATTGATGATACATCATGAGCTGTTACCTTTCCTTGGATACCAGCCTAAGCCATCAAGTTCCCGTACCAAAGATTTTGCTAAACATATTTCGTTACATTGACTGAGCTTCTGGGCTTCTTGCGCCCCATTCAATTCACTGTAATTTTTCGATCATATTTTTATCTCCTTTCTTCAGGGCGACATCTTTCGGTCACTTTAATTCATCCTACTTGACAATCACTGTAACTGGGATGAAACTTTCTTAAGTAAAAACATAGCATCACGAAACAAATTGCTGGTTCTCTTGAGATGTTAAAGGTTAAGCACCATTCTTAGCTAATGTGGCTCATATAAAAAAATATAAGTATAATATGTTTCTATTTCTCTATTTAAAATCATTTCCCGTGGCGTTGAACCAGTTATATCGATTGTACCTCCCCAACTATTGGTCGTTCTGTGCCTTTGTTGCAAGAGTCATTCTCGGAATGGATCGAGTTACCCAATAAAACACTGCATTATCGACTATAGTAATGTATGTACAAGTAATTACATGCTTTGTCATCCGAATTCCAAATACATCGTTTTGTTTAAATGCATTCAAAATCTTAATCTTCTTCTCCATGATAAATTGTTAGTTTGAACTCAGTGAGTAGGGTGCCTTATCTATACGCAAGGGGTTAAGAGATTTTTGGCCTAAGGTTTCATAGAATATGGACTTATTTTACGGTTTTGAGAGATATCAAGGTGATTTTGAGTTGAAACGCAAATGTTTTATTTTCCAGAATTAGGGGTTGAGGCACGCGCTGTAGTCGCTAATTCATCATTATCCAATCCACTCATTAACGCATTTTATTCTATACTGCCGCATGTTTTGAAAATATATATGATATATTCGTTAAGTAAGGATATAACAGTTTTTCAATACGCAGTTATTTTGTTCTTAATTCGGCAGAGGATCATATTTAATTTGTATTGCTGAGAATACAAGATTGAGAAATTTTAGAATCAACTAGCCTATCATCAGTAGTGCTACTTCAATTAGGAAAAGTACATAGGTATCTAAAAGGCCAAACCGATTTTATTAGTTTTTATATGAAAAAATCTTTTGAGGATATTTTGCGGTGGGCAAAATGATTAATGAAAGTTCTGAGTTGACTGGCTTAAAAGTGATGGTCAATTATTACTTAAATATGGTTGTTCCTGTATAAATTGCTTTCAGATGTATTATCGATAACTATTTGTTTTTGATGAATTCAAAGCAAAGTTTGATCAACGTTTATTTATTATTTACAAATAAATAGTCCGAAATCGTTAAAAACACCTCGGTTGAGATTTCACGAGCAATGGTAATCTCTATTTCAGTGAAATTACGAATGCATTGTAACTTGATGTAACTTAACTGATAGAAGTGATAGGGAATTTTTTTTTCGAAAAATGCAGCAGTTAGATTCATTTTACAATCCCTTTAAAAAATCCCAGAAAATACAAATTTCTGTTTTTACAAGATATTACGAGTTTAGTATTTATTACTTCAAATTTACAATTTATGGTAGGAAAATGCTATTAATGCTAAAAATATATAAATTGTTGGCTTATATATTAACGGAATTTATGACGATATAAAACAAATGGATATTTATATTTATAATTTTTACTTTTTGAAACCTGAAATGAGCTTCAGAATTAAATCAAAAATTCGTGCACACATTCTGCTATACCTCATATAGAATTTAAAAATTGTGTTAAATTTGATCGATCGAAATCGATCGATCGAAAGGATGAGCATCAAATAATTGGTTGAGCTTAAAATGATCGAGGTTGAGACGTGAAAAAAATTTTGGTGTGGAATTTGATGTGAACTCTTGTAATTTTATTGCACATACTTTTAATTAATATTTCATTTTTGTGTGCTTAATAGATGGCGTCCGTACTTAAATAAAAATCATACAAAGAGAAATAAAAAAATAAAAATAATCAATGAGCGAAAACATTTCTATGCATTTCGCGGAAATTGTGCTCCAAAATTTATCGGTATTGTTTTCGCATGTTTATTGCCATCGTTTTTTATTTCTTAATTGGTAATAAAGTATGGACTACCTAGTTTGACAAAATCAAATGAACGGCTTTCATTTTATGAATTTTGCCTTCATTAGGTACCGTCGTTATGGACTTCAATAATGATAGTTATTTTATTGAGTCAAATCCCGTTCGAACATAAATTTCAATCACTAAACTTATTAAAATGAGAAACACCAACATAATTCCTCAATTTTTACGAAGAGCAAAAGAGTGACGTAAATTTTATTCACAAACCAATATTTTCACGGGCATCAGGTTTTTGAGCTGGTGAAGTACCTATTAGTTTTGTTAACCAAGGTCCTCCTTTCAATCCGAGCGGTAACGGAGATTTTTCTGTCGTATCCTGATCCCTACTTCGATGCACTCGAAGGAGATCACTTCAATATCTAGTTTACCGTCCGTCGGATGAGTCTGTACATCCCTGAACTACTCCGCACCTTTCAGTTGTGTGAAGAGTCTGATTCTGTCGTGCACTTGCCTAATACCATACCATTAAATTGGGTTCAGGGCCTAATTTTAGGACTATGCTTAGGGTGAGTAAGCTACAAAATATGAAGCAGGATGTGGAGAGGGTGAGTGTAGACATCATGGGTCTGGGCGAAGTAAGATGGAAAGATAGCGGGGTCTACTGGAGGGATGGCTATAGAGTGACATATAGTGGAAGAAATGAAAGACAAAGCAGGGTTACATTCGTTTCGTAATGAACAGAAAACTTGGTAGAAAAGTAGTGTATGCAGAAAAGATTAAAGATAGGATAAAACTCGTGGAACTAATGGTAGATCCAACGAATTTAGTTTTAATCCATGTTTATATGCCAACCTATAATCATTGAGAGGATGAGGTAAATGTGGAGAGGGTGGGTGTAGACATCATGGGCCTGGGCGAAGTAAGATGGAAAGATAGCGGGGACTTCTGGAGGGATGGCTATAAAGTGATCTAGAGCGGAAGAAATTAAATAATATAAGAAAAACTGTTGAATTTAGAAGAAATGAAAGACAAAGCGGGTTTCATTCGTTATGGACAGGAAACTTGGTAGAAAAGTAGTGTCGTAAAAAGTAAAGTAGCTTATAATACGATCAACTAGAGGAAATAATTGGTAGTATACCTGTGAGTGAGCAACTTGTAGAAATGAGGTATTGGAACGCGGTAGTGGGTGAAGTAAGAGATGGTCGGGAGGTGGGCGATTACGGGCTAGGAAGGAGAAATGACCGAGGAGAGAAAGCTGTGGAGTTTTGCGGGAAAAATAACCTACTTATTACAAATAAGTGTACAACATATTCCAAGTGTACCTACATCGTCCTCGATGTAGGTACACTTGGAAAAAGGCAAGAGACACAGATAGGTTCCAGATAAATTATATCATGCTTCGTCATAAACACAGGAATAGTGTAAATTAACTCGCATACTAATCCAGGAGCTGGTGCAGAAACAGATCATTACTTATTAGTGATGAATTTCCCGGTAAAACTCAAAAAGATAAGGAATACGAAGGGAAAGGAGGGTACGAAAGTGGAATATGGAGGCATTAACTGGAGCAATGAAGAAAAAGTAACGAGGGAAGGTTAATGAAATTATCGGTGGAAGATGAAGGGGGGAGTTTGAAAAATGGATTTGTAGACGCGGCGAAAACAGCGGTAGGCGTAATCAGTGCAATTAAAAGTAGAAAACCGTGGATCACGAAGGAGATGATAATGGAGATGCAGGAGAGAAGAAAATAGAAGTGCCTAAACTCAGAGCTAGGAAATAGAAAAAAACGGGAGTTAAACAAGAGGCTTAGAAGAGAAACAAAGAAAGCAAGAGAGGCGTGGTGGAGAGAACAGATCCACTCATTAGAGAAATTCCAAGATGAGGGAAGAGCCGATGAATTATATAGAAAAGTAACTGATGGGCGGTAGTAAGGAAAGGGGAATTGCAACGATAACAGGCAAGACAGGAAAGTTGATCGAAGAAGAAAAAGAGATCCAGAGGTGGAAGGAATACATTGAAGAGCTTTATGGTAAGGAAATAAGGCCCAGTACGCTTGATACAGAAAAGGAAGACGAAATCGACATCGGATCAGGTATCCTAGATAGTGAAATCAAAAGAGGTCTACGAGACATGAAAATAAATAAGGCGGTGGGAATAGATAATATACCAGCAGAGTTTCTAAAGAGCATGGGGAAGAACGGAAGAGGAAAATGTTTTCGCTTATTCGCAGGATTTATGAGGATAGAGTGTGGCCGCAAAACTTCGCGAAGACAGTGGTAATAACGATACCGAAGAAGAGCGGGTATAAACGTGCGAAACCTATAGGACAATAAGCTTAATATCCCACGCGGCCAAAGTAGTTCTTAGAATTATTAACAGAAGGCTAGAGAAGAAGGCAAATGCATACCTGGGTGACGATCATTTCGGGTTTAGGAGAGGGACGGGAACGCAATACGCTATATCGGTGTTGAGTACTCTAGTAGAAAGAAACCTAGAGTATGAGTTGGATGTTTTTGATTGCTTTGTAGATTTTGAGAAGGCGTTTTATAGGGTGGACTGTGCGAAATGAATGGCAGTGTTGAAGGAATTAAGGGTTGATTGAAGGGACAGGCGTCTTATTCTTAATCTGAATATGAACCAGACGGTGCAGGTTAGAGTAGGTGGTGGAGAATAGGGCCATGGTAGGACTGGAAGTGCAGCAGGGGTGCACACTATCACCGTAGCTTTTTAACGTGCATTCAGAATAAATGATAAGGGGGGCATGAGGGGATAAGGAGGTAGGAATAAAAGTAGAATGGGAGCTGATAAAGTCAGTGAGATTTGCAGATGATGCATTGGTGAATCAGTCTGCCAAGGGGTTACAGTCAATGGTGAATGCCTTAGAGGTGCAGTACAAAAGGTATGGGATGAATATCAGCCACAAGAAAACTAAAGCGATGAGATTTTCTAGAAATAAGAAGGCGGGGCTGAATATAAGGGTGGGAGGGCAGAAGATAGAGCAGGTCGAGCAGTTTACGTATCTGGTAGTATTTTGGAGGAGAATGGGTTTAGTGATTAGGACATCAGATGCAGAATTGCGCTTGCAAAAGAAGCATTTTCAAAAAGAAGGGAATTAATGAGAGGAGTCTGAGAAGAGACGCAAAGAAAATGCTAGGGAAAACTCTAATATGCGCTTCATGCGCTTTATGGGTCGAAAATTTGGTCATTGCGAAGGGATGATGTGCGTAGACTTGAGTCGTTTGAGATGTGGATTTTGGAGAAGGATGGAGAAGGTTAGATGGGTGGCGAGGAAGACGAGTGAGGAGGTATTGGGTGTGGTTAGAGAGATGAGGAAGCTCGTGGCAGAGGTTCGAAGAAGGCATTGGATATGGATGAAGGAGGTTTTGAGTGGTAGGGCATGTTGAAGAGGGCGATAGAGGGGAGCACACTGCGGAAGCGTGGAAGAGGAAGGAAGAGGATAGGAATTCGGGACGAAATAAGAGGACGTTGAAGATATGATGGATTTAAGAGAGATCTAATGGCGGGACGTCCTTAGGAGGGAAACCCAGACAATGTTTCAGAAATTGGGATGCAGGATGGGGACTGTCCAAGAACCTAGTAATCAGCTGATAGAATAGTTGAATGAAGGAAAGCAATCCACTCTCTACTTGAATTTTTTAAAATACTGTTTTCTCTTTCGTAGTTCAATTTAATTTTGATACAATTTTGTAGCTTCGGAGGTTTCAATTCAAGTAATTATTAGTAATATTCCAAAATAAGATACATGGTGACAGAGTTCCTAAAACAAGACGAGGAATTGAAGATTACCGATATTAGATGAATGAAGGGTAGCTAATTAGCTCTACTTTGAAGTTAATGGTTTGAGGCGTAACTTTATGGAACCCCTTCATGATTGAAAAGAAAAAACTTTGTTTAGTTCCACATAAAATAATTTTATTACGACCTAGGTCGTATTAAAATTATTTTATGTGGAACTAAACAAAGTTTTTTCTTTTCAATAGCTCTACTTTAATATTAACTGCTGGATAAGGACCGTTCCGTCTTGTACTTGGGTACTACCAGTGCCTCCAATATATGTGGCGGGAACTACTATGCACTATCAAATAGTAATGCAGTGGAAAGTTCCAGCTGTCAATTGAACTTGGAAGTTCGTAAACAACCACTGATGGAATTCATAAAATCAAGGAGGGTAGAACTAAAAGGAAGCGACGAAAGCGCCCGTCCTCCGTGGCAATAATTCGAAATTTTGGTACTCTCGCGTGAAAATTTGACTTTATGAAATCCAAAATGTGTTTTCCGAACGTAAGGTTTAGTTTCCTACCGCATATAACCAGATTTAGCCGCAGTTTCCTCAAATTTTGCCATTTAACACCGCTACACTTGTTTTGAGCGTATTGTGCGTTTTTGAGCCTTCCCTTCAATTCCCGCTTCTGCCACCCGTTTTTCTGAGTCATCAAGTGCTTTTCTCAGTGACACCGTGACCGTCATACTGAGACTCCCTAGCATAGTGTGGTTGTCGTGGGAGATATTAGGACGCGACGGACGTTATGACGACTAGCATTGGTGATCACTGCTTTGTTGTTTGGTTCTGCTTTGTTTATTGTTAATTCGGGAGACACTGCATATATCGTAGGCATTCAAGAAGAGACGAAGTGCTTTTCGTAGCTACTAATTTCCTGTTTCTCCTTGAGATATCCAGGAGAAGATAAAATATTTCTAGCGACTTATCAACTACAACCGGTTTTATCTCAATTTCTCAGTAACACAAGGTTTTATGCGCAAAAAACGGGTAGAAACGGGTAACGCTTAAGACTGTTACGTTAATGGTAAATCACGGAGAATCACTATGGTAGAAAGGTACCAAAAAAACCTTCGCTTAGATACGGCCGAGGCTGAGTATGGGCAGAGCCACCTATGGTATTCAATAACTCCAGGCTTTTAACCTCCTTGCATAAATTGATGCTAAATTGCGGCCATCTTTATTCATACAATTGACTCTTCCTGCTTTAGTCTTTGTATTTTTCATGTACTTGACATTGTAGCGCGGCCACTATCCTTAGCACGTCGCACAGGTGGATACTCGGCACGCGGCTTAAATGTCTGTCTGAGATCTGCTGGGGAGTAGTCTGGGGTGTGGAAGAGGAGCCAAGGAACGAAGGAAGAGATGAGGGAAGCACGGCCGATAAAAATTTAATGCCCGCATTAATGAAGAGGAGAACGTGACGCGATCCTTTCCCTGATGAATGGCGCCACACATACCCTCTCTCTCCATGCGGCCCCATTCGACCACCCTTTCGACTTAATACGTGCGCGGCATTCGATCTCGATGTTCCTAACGAGGCTTCTCTTGCAAAGCGTGGCGGTAGCTGTGTGGCGGGTGCAAGGGACGCTTGGTTGTCTGGTTGGCTGCGGCTCTCCCGCAACTTTAAGGAATAAACGAAATTCAAACTTCAATATCGCATCCCCACGTGAATTTTTTTGAATTTAGAAAGACGCGATGCACAGTCGATATCGTATGATGAAATACATGAGACGTCGTGTGAAAAAATTTAGGGGTGAGCCAATAACTAATAGCCGATATTTTGTTCTCATTGCCCGATAAATATGTGCAACTAAATATAAATTTAAGCGTATTCTAACTTGACAAAGAAATCATAGGAGTCAAAATTTCTTTTGCACTCGTTGATATGTTGGATTAATTTTCAATTTTAAAGTAGTGGTTCTGGCTAAAACAAATATCTCGATAAAATAGTGTAACCCTTTCAATGCGTAAAATGTGAAAACTGGTGTTACTCGTAATGTGTGTCAAAAGTTCTAAAGAAAGGTTTCATCATAATTTTTGTGTTTAATAATTACGATTTGCATATTTTTACGAAAAAATTGCAAAATTCTTTTTTAAGCCGTTCTTGCATCGTAGAAAATTTGCCACTTTATACTAATTCGCAGTCAGCGAATGAATTTATTTTTAAATTCAGATTTGATTCGAATTAATTGAATCTATATGCATATGAACTTGGCAGCATAATGGTTAAAATTTACGTAATTATTCAAAATACACTGGGGTGAAGAATCACAAGTTACGTACAAAAACCATGTTGCTTAGCCTTATTGGGGTTCAATTTTGCTATTGCAGAAGATTAAATTTGCTGAGCTGCAAAAGATCCTAATGATGAAGCTAAAAATGAAAATTTTCTAATCGACAAAATGATACCTAATATCCATTATTAAGTATAGAGCTTTAAGTTAAGAAAGTATAGGTTGTCGGATTCTAATGCTCTGAAACCGATATACCAAAAACAGAACAACGACGGTATTTAAAGTTACCAGTCGTTCTCCTGAACCATGCGTTAAGTGAAAATCTATGAAAGGGTAAAAAAATCAAAAGAAAAATTCTCCTACCCAGTTTGAAGGTTATTCCATAACATTTCCCCAAAAAAACGCAATGATTATTCGTTTTTACATCTGAGTTTATTATAAGCTCAGCTCTAATTTGAATATTAACAATGTTGAATTATAATGAATTCGATGCTTATGGAATATTGCGTGCATTTACAAGGATATACATATCAGATGCGATATCGCATTTCGTCTCAGGTTAGTAAGATTTGACTCTTTGAAAACGCACTAAATCTTATGGTATGTAATGAAACAAGCCTTGACATGATACCTTTTGATTTAGTTTTGTTACCAATTTTCGTTTTTTCAAATAAAAAAAAAATTTGAAAAATGTCCTGTAGAAATACGTTTCCTGAGAAGATTCTTTGAAGTGGAGCTCAAAATCGCTTACTTTCAATTTCAATGGAAACAGTATTGTTCAGTGCTGAAGGTCTTACGCAATATAAATAATCCAAAAACCAATTAAAAGTTTAGAATAGCATCAAAGCTTGCGTAATATCACGTTTAAGTGAATAAAAAATAACTATGTTTTATTTCACTAATTGATTTTATAAACAGATTTAGTTAACTGTCGATCCTGCTGTAAAGAATGCCATGTAAGTGTGGAGAGGTGTACATTAGGGATGGGCAAAAAATACCAGTATATTCAGTAGTACTACTATTTTTTAAAATTCCGGGAGTACCAGCCAGTATTTAAAATCGGTACTACCGACAGAAGCAGTACTAAAATACCGGTATTTATACAGCACTGCCTTCTTGCGTCAACTAACGGAACTAACTACAAAAATTTACTAACTACACTAAATTTTCAATTATTCACTAATATGTCTGTCTTTTTTATTATTTACATAACCGTTAAATTGAGATATGTTTCTTATCATTATTGATATAACAGGTAAGTATAAATGTTTACGCATGCCGAACACCAGATGAACGATGATTTTAAATCGTATAAATCCAATTATTATTCTTGTAAGTTAAACGTTAATGCGACCGCAAGGATTGATCACTTCAACAGGGGATTTTACCTGACCACAACATTAAAACAATTCCGATCGTCCTTCATTCGATTTAAAATAATTCCATCAAAAAGCGACGAGGGCAAACATTCAGCGTCAAATAAAAGTATTTACTGAATAGCCGATGTATGTTCCTGATGAATGCTGGGGGTTTTTTCGGGTACATTATTACCGGTACACCAGTTTTTTTTCGGTGGTACTACCCCTACGAGTAGTATTATTGCTTTTTAATACTCGCCAAAAAAATACCTGTACTTTTTTTTAATACCACCCATCCCTAGTGTACATTGGTGAGAGAGGCCGGAACAACAAGAATCGGATTGAGGAACATTTGAAATATACCAGACTGGGCCATAGTGAAAAATTAGCGATGGCAGAACACAGCCTCGGTATGGACCATCTGATCTCATTTGACGACGCTAGAATATTCAGACGATACAATGGATATGAGGACCGCTTCATCAAGAAGGATATTGAAATCCGGATGGAAACAAGAAACTTGAACCGCGACACGGACTACGCCCTGAACGAAGCGTGGAAACCAATAAAATTAAGGCGGAAAGCGGTTAAATTTGCGACCACCAATTAGAAGGCAGTTGACCTGAGCCGGAGTGTATATAAAGTTACGGAAACTGTCCAACAATCGCAGACCTGAAGACGATGGCGGAGGCAATCATCAAAAAGTCGGCAACATGACATGGTGGGAGACACGAGAAGACGTTACTAACAGCATACGCCAGGATTGACCCAATTCTTACATCGCTAGCACGATATCGTTCCAGTATTGTATGATATAAAACCAGCATGCTGGCTAATAAGTATGATTGCTCTCACACCCAAGAAGAAACTTGATTTCACTATTGATGCGGTACTAGTTTGCTACTTGCTCCAGGCATTATCTAGTAGATGTCAAACGTTCACATCCACCTCACATTCGCCCTTGCAGCTATTAGTAATATCCTGGTCTGCATTCGGTGGAATTCTGATCACATGATTGCTAGTGGGATTTTAAAATTTAAACAACATTTGAAATTTCCATAATTGGATTTTTGGTTACGTATGTAGACATTTATTTTTACCAGGGAATATTTTTACTGTTAAATGTTACTTGAATGTAAGACATGTTGCCATTCTTGTTTTCAGTACAAAAATAACCAATTCTCTTAGGGTGCTTTCCAATCACGTATCTGCGCTAAACTTTTAATCTGTTCGTGTTCCAATTAAATTTGTAGCGCCGTCTGCGCTAAGCAGATTGAAAAACACATCCGCCGCAGTTCGTCTGCATTAGCATGAATGCTTGCAGACGAAACCGTTGATAGCAGGTGAACATTTAGCAATAGAAACAGGAATATCTCAACAAATAAGCTAATTGTGATGATTACTTGAAAAAAAATAAATATAACTTCTTATTTTAATCTATCACGATAAGTCAGCGTATATAGTTCCAACCGTCGAATTGAATGTGAGCTCGTGTGTTCCCATCTCCAACAATGCGGGTTAGTCCACGCAAAGTGATTGGAAATGTCCGCAAGGTCATGTTCATGAAAATGAAATTTACGTATTTCATTGGAACCCGAACAGTGTCATGTACCAAACGTATTGGAAATATGCGCAAGGTGATGTTCATTTAACGAAATTTACGAACCTCATTGGAAATCGAACAGTGCGATGCACGCGCGTCTATCACTAAAATATGTGGTTTTTAAAAATTACATCTTCATTGTTTAATTGCATAATTGTTTTGGAAGAAAAGGTATGTATTGTACATGGAATACAATACCCAGCAAGTAGTGACACACGTATAAACATTGTTACATTGGCCACATCAAACTTGACCTAAAGACTTATGCCATATATGCTCCATACATGGTATTTCTAATTAGAAATAAAAATCTGTTGAATTTAATGGACGTATTCCATAGAACCATATCCCACAACTCTGAAGCTTAATTTTTATGATCGCACTTTAACGGTGGGCGCGCCCGCGGCAAATTGCAGCATATTTTAGTTTCTGAGCTCTCCATTTGGTACCGTTTGTATTTAATGCCTGTGTATCCAGGTATTCATTTTTCATGATAGGAGGGAGTATTTCCGATATCCGGATCAATTAACTACCGGACGCTTCAGTAGCTGCGTGACATCGAAGAGTTTGACGCTTGACTAAAGATATAAAAGAAATTTTAGGAATATATAAGAACAATGAATCGGTTCCTGAAGTACCTAAACCAGTTATATGCCATGTTTTCAGGCTGCATAAAAATTTCAGGTCAAAAATTGTGTTCCAGTGATGTAAAAATAATGTATGTAGGAGGCATTGTCGTCAAAAGGCAACATGTATGAGATGGGAAGATGAACAGGACCTAGATATGAACTAAGATGATTAACAATGTACATTGAGTGTCAAACAATAAAAGAAGAAACTGTAACAACTTAATTAGCCTTTTTTATTAGTAAATTATCTAGCCCTTAAATATAGGAATGCAATTTATTTTTGCGGTAAAATTGCCGCGGCGCGCCCACTCGTGGGAGTGAATTTGGCGCGCCCACCGGAGGGTTAACTTTGTGTCTACGATCTGTCAACGATCACGTGGGTGACTGTAATGCGTGCATAAGTCTAATTTCCTCTTTTGTTATTGAAAATTTGGATTTATTTTTTTATTTAAATCTGAAGGTCAAATTTGAGCTGCGATCTTTCTGGACTATCTTACTTATCACAGTTGATTCTTCGAATATCGCACGCCCCAACCGCGCGATTACAGAGACTAGATTGACTCGTTATCCGAGAAAGGGAGAAGCGATAGACTTTTACATTAGTCCAACTCCGCCAGCCGGAACGTGCCTCCATGATGGATCGCTTCACCGGAACAGATCACGCATTCACGCATCCGTCTGGAGTCTACACTCCCCTTTTCTCCCCCCTTACCCCCCCCCCCCCCCATCATGCTTCCGGCGACGTACGGCTCTGGGAAGGGTGCTCCTACCACCACCCCCATGAGCACAGTCCCTTAAATATACTCGTTAGGGTGAACCGACGAGAGGGGAAGAAAAAAAATTCGAGGAGGAGTTTCAATTTCGACCGTGTGGAAATGAGAATTGATTACCCCCGCCTTGTGCGGTAGAAGCCAGGATTCCACAACCCGGAGCTTCGAATTCGCCCCCTAAATATGGGCGTTCATACGAAAAGATTTTGTAGTGTGTATGAAACTTTAAAGTCTCTGGTGCAATCGGCTTCCTTATTATTCGTACCGTATATACATTACAATCTACGTACGTAAAATCTTCCATGGCGCCGTGAGGGCTTGCTACAGTGAATAATTAGGACACCAGCCGTGAAGAAAGGAGGAAATACTAGAAAGTGGAAAAAGTATAAAATTTGGAATTTGTTACAATCTTGCAACATGCTTATCTATCCAAAATTTCATCATTCTAGACATTGTTCAAGTGACTGACACTCTTAACTATCTTCAACAAAGAACACCATGAAACCTATAGAATAAAAAAATATTTCATTTGCATTCTTGTGGCCAACCGATTGTAAGAACCAGTGATTTAAATTGCACTACAATTTTCGAATGAAATAACTTCCACGCACCAGAAGTAGATGTAATGTAAATAATCTCCTTAAAAATCTTTTCCTCGTAAAACTCGGAGCATATAGTCAACTTAAAAATTATTAAATTAGATCCTGCTGGGAAAGAAAACTACAATATTAAGGTGGTTGGAGCATTTTTTATTCATACAAATTTGTGTGAAACTTTGCATGTGTTTAAATTTGTAAAATCTATAGATAAATGTGAAAAATAGCTGCATGCTACCGATTTGGCTTACCGCAAGCCCATCTTGCCTCAGGGTGTGCCCAATCCATCTGGTTGTCCTTTTTAGTCTAGTGTTCAAAATGGTACTTTACTCGTCTACTCTGCAGTATACTTCTTTCCTTATTATTTTATCCTTCAATGTGATCTACAGAATCTTCCTTCAACGCCAGGTTTCGAATGCTTTCAATCTTTTTTGCATTTCCAACGGTCCATTTTGCCGATCCATAGCGCTCCACTCGAATGATTTTATATGTTGCTTCCTCGTTTGTATTATCTTCTTTCAACTCACTATAGCTGCCTTTTCATCACGAACATTTTCTCAGCTTAGGCTAGTCTGCGCTTCATGTTCGTTGAACATTTTTCGTTCTTCCGAGATAGTTTAAGTAATCCACTTTCTCTAAATTAACACTGCATTAGTCATAAAAACATTTGCTTGATAGCCAAGCTACGTAGTATGTTTTTTGTTAAAAAAAGCAGCGTTTACTTTCGCGCGTCAAGACACCATCTGCTCTCTTCTATAATCTATGTTTTCACAGTCCTGCGGTAAGTGCTGTACTCACGGGAACATTTTTTATGCCAGAATTCGTCTGCAATCCTGCGCTCGGCCATGTCGGAACGGTGGCAACAGATGGCGAGCAACATACTACCCTTGTATACATACAAAGCCACAGGCAGTGACTAATTCGTGGAAGAAATTTAGTGCAGGAGACTGCTTTGCGTATTAGATGTATCTTCTGATTTTATTTGTGATAGTCAGCGATAGTTGTGAAACAATTATTCATTTAATTATTTAGAGTTAGTTAAACACTTTCATTGTTATTGACATGTTTTCTAACGGGAAAATATTCGACCATAATATATCTGTGTATCAATACACAGAAGAATAAATAAAAGCACACACGAAAAATAATAAAAATTTATACTCATTGGTTAGTTGGGTCAGAATTTAACATTTTCATTTCCAAATCTCCCCGTTCATACGATTTAAGCCGTGTCCGAAACGGCACCTAAAGGCCCTTGAAGGGCACATCGGCGGTGGAGGCTATCTTGTGAAGGGTGCCTGAAACGTTTGGGACATGTTACGTTAGGTACACATCAAACGTTAGGGACAGCGCGAAGGGTCCTTGGGAAGGGGTCGGATCGAAGGGCGCAAGCGATGGACACTTTTGACCCCTTGTCGTTGCGCTCCAAGCCATCTTGAGGCGGAGAATCATGGGACTAGTTTTGTGAACGGACCTTTCATGCTGGGCTTCAAAGTGCGGTGGGATAACTTTGAAAATGTTCATGTAGGTTGTGATCGCTTTTGCTCAGAATTTGACATGGGTTCCAGCTTCAAACAAAATAATCACACAGTAACAAGCATCTAGTGAATGTTTGTTTTCAGTTTTTGTCCATTACAAATTTATCAAAAATATTAAGCTGCGCATAATACATAAAATATTACCATAGATGTTTTGCATAATAATGTTTATCACTCAAAATTTAGAATTAATATTTTTTCAGAATTCTTATGAATTGTTAACCTTCCGGCAGGCGCGAGTTTTTCAATCACATTAGCGGGCGCGTTGTGTACGGAGTACACGAAGACGCTAATAAAGAATGAATTGGGTGTTTTGTAATGTAATGGTTAATTTATCATTGTTTAGCTATGAAAAAAGATCAGATGCTTTCCCGGCGTATGCTGGTAGTGAAGGCTGCTCAGGTGCTCCACCGGGTAATCTCTTCCATGGCTGCCGAAAACCGAAACCCCGAAACGTCGGCAGCCATGGAGGAGATTACCCAGTTGAGCACCCGAGTAGCCTTCACTAATTGTTTAGCTATATTTATTTATATATTTACGTAACTGTTCTTATTTCACGTGCTAATTTTTTATTATTACACATTTTAATAGTTGTCTACCTTGCCGAAGAAACTGGTTCCTCGGCGTCTTATAGGCACAAAAGGCAAGTGACAAATACTCGTTCATGTTTTTTCGCTAACGTATGTAACACATACAATATCACAGTAGAAGCGTTATTTTTGCATAGTTTACATCTCCCTCTTTTCGCAAAATTCACATGAGAAGTAGTTTTTACTTTAGAGTGGTAGCGCTTCAGGTATGCTTCCAATCGGACGTCGGAGTCAGAACTGTCGACTTTGACACTAAATGCCCCTTTTTGAGACCCACGGCTAGATCGTTTCCGAGTATTCTTCTTCGATGCTGTTCTTTATCATACCATGTTTATTAAATATACAGAATCTGAGTTTATGCCAGCTATTTTCAAGAAAAAAAAATCATGCAAGTGGTGGGCCACGGGCTACGCCCATTTTATCAACTGTGTTTACTGCACCTTTAGTTTCATTGTAATGTGCATAATTTTTGGTTTGTTGGTAGCTGTGTAGATATTTTGTGAGTCACGCGTTGTAGGCATTCAAATGATGGCTTTGAGTCTTGGTACATATAACACGAGGGTCACGTTTCTTTAGAATCCAAGCAATGAAATATGTACACCTCGCTTCGTTCGGCAGAAATTCGTGCGGGATTTCTTGCTTGTTTTTCGGCACCTTCCGATCAATGTAATTTTTATCATGAGAAGATATTGAGCTATGTAGAGTATACCAAATTTCAGTGGGAAGAGTTCTGTTGTCATTATTAAATGACTGTACGAAACTTTAGACAATAATTGACGGTGAACTCCAGAATGAAATGAAAATCAGAATGTACCTGAGGATGGCTTCTCAGCCGAAACCGGTCGTTCTTTTTCAAATAAACAGTGGAAGCCACATAGTTTCCTAATTGCTATT
This sequence comes from Pyrrhosoma nymphula, assembly GCA_963573305.1. Classification (NCBI taxonomy): domain Eukaryota; kingdom Metazoa; phylum Arthropoda; class Insecta; order Odonata; family Coenagrionidae; genus Pyrrhosoma; species Pyrrhosoma nymphula. Next base: position 60,778,000 of record OY754338.1, on the reverse strand, counting down.
ATGATGTCCTTCCACCACGTCATAGCTTCCAATTTCCTTTTAATGCCTACAGTACATAAGCCTGTCGGTTAGTTGAAGGGAGATTTATCGAAAGGATAGTTACTAACATTGTTTTTTTGTAGCGAGATAATGAAACCGGGTCCGAATAATAAAATACATTTCAATCCATACTTCTTTTGGTAAACTAGTGTATTAGACAAACTTAAAATGGTAAAATCTCTTACATAGTCATTAGTATCAAAATATCTACCTATGAATTTGTTAACGCTATTTATTTCTTGAGATTTATATCTATAGGTACCTGAAAACTAGCAAAATTCAAAGAAAATACTGTATTTAATTTTGTTCTGTAGATCTTATAATATCTTTCTTATTTTCAGCAATGAGTGCTACATCATCCGCAAACGCTAGAACGTTTATCTTAGTGCCAATTTCTGCTCCCCCTTGTAGACGACTTATGGCTCTTAGGGACTCCTCTATAAGTAGGTTAAATAGCAGGGGAGAAAGTGCATCTCCCTGTTTTAGGCCTGTATTGATATTAAAACTCTCAGAGTATTTATTTTCTATCTTAACTTTTGCTTTGGTTTTTACTGTACACATTCTTGTTAGATTGATCAGTTTTTCAGGGATATGGTGTTTTTTCATGAAATCCCACATTCTTGGCCTATAAATGCTGTCATACGCTTTTGCAAAGTCAATAAACAGTACGTATAGATCCTTGTCATACTCCCAGTACTTAGATGCTGTCTCTTTTAGTATGAATATCTGGTCTGTCGTTGATCTTCCTGCCATAAATCCAGCTTGGTGTTCTCCCACAATGTTAACAGCATGTTCCTCCAGTCTTTTCAGGATTAGTTTGGAGAGGATTTTGTATGTAGTGCGTAGCAAGGAGATTCCTCTATAGTTCTTACAGTCAAGCTTGTCTCCATTTTTGTGCACAGGAACAATCACCGCTTCTGGCCATTCTTCTGGTATTTTCTCTATTCTCCATACTTTTATTATAAATTTGTGTAGATATTCTTCCAATTTTGGACCTCCATTCTTTATCAATTCTATTGGTATCATGTCCTCTCCTGGGGCTTTCCCATTCTTTAATGTTTTTAGTATACTACAAATTTCCTCCTGGGTTGGTTCAGCTACAGGATCTTCTTCTTTGTTTATTTGAAGAACTTCTTCTTCATCTACCTCCATTAATTCTTCACAATTTAATAGCTCTTGAAAATATTCTTTCCAAGTATTAAGAAAAGTTCCTTTTTCACTAACTAGTGTGCCATTCATGTCTTTGATTCCAAAAAGCCTTGGCTGGTATCCCTTTTGAAAAAATCTTACTGTTCTGTAAAAGTCCTTTGTATTGTTTTTTGTTCGGTCTTCTTCTGCTTTTGTTATTTTACTGTTAATGAATTTTCTTTTTTCTCTTCTTAGTACCCGGGTGGTTTCCTTATTGACTCTTGTGTAATGCTCTTCAGCTTCTAGTGTTTGCTTGTTCAAGACATTTACTTTAGCTTTATTTCTTTCGGTTTTGGCAGTCTTCATTAAACCAAAGGTTTTTGGGGGTTTTTCTTCTGGGAAATACAGATCCAGCTGCTTCTTTAATTGATGATTTAAATGTCTTCCACATATTCTCTATCTGTTCCTCTGGTTCCAAATTTTTCTCTTCAGATTCATTGGGCGACAGGGGACTAAACCTATTAGATACTTCTACTTTAAATTGATTTATCTTTTCTGGTAGGAAATGTATAATTTCGCTAAGTTTCTGTTTGTCTCTTTTTTAGATTTTTAATTTCTGTCTCACTTTCGCCAGTACTAGGTAATGGTCTGTTCCGCATTCTGCTCCTCTTAAGCTTTTAACGTCCACCATTGAAGATTTATGTCTCTTATTTACAAGGACGTGGTCGATTTGATTTTTTGTTCTTGCATCTGGTGACCTCCATGTTTGGTTGTGTATATCCTTCCTTGGAAAACTTGTACTAGCTATAAACAGATTATGGGTGTTAGCAAAACTTAGCAGTCTTATTCCATTGTCGTTTGAATCTATGTGTAGGCTTTCCTTGCCGGTTACACTTCTCCATATTGTAACGGTCCACGGCCCGCCCGGATTACTTTGGGCCGAAAGACACGTGTACAAATAAATAAATAAAAAATGTCCTCGCGAATCCCTCCCGCACGAGATCCGCGGGGCTAACCTGCGTCACCTATTACAACACGAAAAGTGTTTTAAAAGTCTCTTTAAATGAGGATAAGTGGGTGGGTGGTCCCCGACCGTGCGTAATTCGACACGTTCCCTGGCTTTACCACCGGGGCAAGGCGAAAATGGGTTGCTGGTATTGGGGTTTGTGGAATATTCGGCTTGCTGGGTAAGATTAAAAAAATAGAACCTTTTTCAAAAAACAAAACAAGCGTATATTCAAGAAAAATAATATTTCCTCCTAATAGTTAATGAAATGATGAGGTGATAAATGAGGGATGAGACATTAGAAATGAACCCTTCATGAAATGAATAAAATGAATGATGAACAAACAGGTGATTAGCCACACAAACAAAAAAAAGGCTTTTTCTCGCTCACATGCGATTTATTTTATTCGTCCGTTTCCAATTGAACTGGGGGTGAGGGAGGCAATTGCTAGTCCTTCCCTTTTCTCTTGCACTTAAGGTCTGTTTTATTACTTGGGCGTCGATCTCTCGCCATTAAGAAACACAGTCGCGATATGGGAGCCCTTTATCAACTGGATGGCTAGGAGGCTGAAATGGGGGGGGTTTGTCGGGTCAGCAACCTTACGTGACCGTTGAATCTGGATTCTCGGCACGGGACGTCAAGCGTGGAAGGAACCTGGCAGTCCAACTGGATCCTATGGTTCTGCAGCAGACTCCGGACTCAGCACGCTTATCTTGGTCTCCGTGTCCATCGAGAATATCCTGGGGGTAAGTATGGTCCACACAGCGGACGTGGTACTTTTGCGTACCTATCAGCCTCCCGCACTTTCCAGCTAAGTATCCCGGCTCGGGCAGTGCTTCCGCACAGCGATGTCGTTCAACGTGTTCTTTTTTTTCTTTGTTCCGCGATCGCCTTTTATACCACTTTTGTGGAGGGGAAGGGGACGTGGTGGATAGGGGAAACTGAGAAAGGGGAACACAGTGGGGAATTCACAAATCACGATTTTCACTTTAAGAATCAACCATACCCAGTGACTCACTCATACTTCTCACTCCCCTGCGTTTTACCCCATTCACTCAACCTTGACACTCACACATTCACGCGGTTTCACACTCTCACCTCCTCCCAGCAAGCAAAATAAAGGAAGGCGAAGGAATAAGGGAGGGGGGGGGAAGAGTGGTTCAGGTGAAGGACAAAAGGTGTAACGGCTTTTGACCGTTACAATATATCTTCTTTCCCTACTTTGGCATTAGCATCTCCTAGGAGAATTGTCATGTCGTATCTCGGAATATTATCAATTACATCTTCTAATTACGTGTAGAAAGTATCTTTCTCATCATCCTCCTTCTCTTCTGTAGGTGCGTAAAAGGTGACTACTGAAATGTTCTTAAACATACCCTTAAATCTAATGGTGCTTATTCTCTCACTAATGGGGTCAAATTTTATCATAGACTCAAGTAACGGTTTTTAATGGCAAATCCTACGCCTGCGTAGTGCCTTCCATCATCACAACCACTATATAATATCTGGTAACTCTTGGTGTTCACCTTGCCTCTCAATGTCCACTTTGACTCTTGTAGAGCGACTAAATCCATTCGGTAACTTTCTAATTCATCATTCAAGATATCAATTTTTCCCGGTATACCAAGGCTTCTTACGTTCCATGTTCCTAATTGCAGGTCCTTAGATCTTAGCTTAGGTCGGTTTCCAGTAATTCCATCCAAATCCGAGGCTTGTTGTTGACGTTTCGTGACACAATGGTTTTTCTGGGATAGGGTTGTCAGCCCTATGCCCAACCCCCAACCTGGAGGACCAGGGTACCCCTTTTCGTCTGGCCCCTACCTCACGAAGACCTGTCCGACGAGGGAGCGGAAAAGTTAATTACCGAAACTAAGAAGTTAGGACTACAAGTAAATGAAGGAAAAACCAGGTTCATGAAAGTAAGCAGAAGACCTGATAACCAACCAGATTTTAAAGTCCTAAATTTCAAGTTTGGAAAAACAAATACTTTTAAATATTTAGGTGTTACAATAGCAAATGAAAATAAACAAGATGATGAGATTATATGCAGACTAGCATCAGCTCAACGATGCTTTTGGAGTCTATCAAAGCTCTTTGGAAGTAGACTACTGACCAGGAGGACGAAACTTCAGATGTATAAAGTTATCATACAACCAGTACTCTTATATGGAGCGGAAGTCTGGACACTTACCAAAAAAAATGAGAGGAGACTTATAGTCTTTGAAAATAAGATATTACGTAAAGTGTTTGGACCAGTTGAAGAAAACGGAGTGTGGAGAATAAGGAAGAATTTGGAACTTAGAGCACTATATAAGGACCCTGACATAGTAGCACTGGTAAAAAACAGAAGATTGAGATGGCTGGGACATGTGCAAAGAAGAGGGGAGGACCAACTACTGAAAAAAGTGTGGACGGGACCACCAGTAGGGAAGAGACCACTAGGTAGACCAAGGCTCAGATGGAGTGACCAGGAGAAGGGGGATATAAGAGACTAGGAGGGGATCTGGAGATGGCAGAAGACAGACACCAGTGGAGGCAACTTGTTGGCGAGGCCAAAAATCACTTGGGATTTACATGGCCACAGGAGTAAGAGTAAGATATTATAATATATCTCTCTACAAGACATAAAGAAGCTGACAGGACGAGAAAAGAAATAAAAGCTTACAAATGTGGAATTAACACTCATTGATATAGGTATTCCACGAAAGATCGCAAAAAAAACCTACGCAAAATACCAAATCACGGAATGAAATTAGCCGATAACTACGTACAGAAATTAATCCGAACGACATTAAAGCTGTTATTTAAAATAAAGTTGCCTAATGCTGGAAAATATGGCCATCGAAAGAGAAGAGTAGATAAATTGACTTGAAGAAATGACTAAAAGAGTGATGTAAGAGCATTAGTAATTACTATGAGAACAAAATTGAATACCTTTAAGTGAAGCACATTTAATTCGAGTTTTCATTTGCATTAGAAGGTGATAAAACAGCGAACAACTAAATGGAAAATATCGATACAAAAGTTGACTACTTTGCAAAGAACTTATTAGAAATTTACTTGTTCTCAGTACATTTTTTTGTTAAAGATGGACCTACCGTTGAGTCGAGGCTTGAGAAGTCCACTTCTAAAAGGGGGCAGAAGAGCGCATTGTCCCCTACGCACTTCTGCACTTAGTTTTGGAAACGACTTAATTTCTCTATTAACCGACAAATGAAGAGCAGCAAATGATCTGACAGTAAATTTGGGCAAATTTGCTGTCAGATCACTATAAATATTAAAAATTTTCTAGTCCTTAACAGAGCAAGGAAAGTGACACTATCGCGTACCTAATTGGTCTTTCAAACTGAGAACGTAATTGCCAGCCATTTCCGCGCCATTTCTGTCGCCAGTAATTACGCCGTTTATACAGGGATTCAGGTGGTTAGAGCGATGTTTATCTATGCACAGATTTACTTGAATCTTTGCACACGTGCTCTAATTAGTGATATCAAAATTTCAACAAATTTCACTATACCATATTTGTTTTTTTGCATGATTCAGGTGGTTAGAGCGATGTTTATCTATGCACGGATTTACTTGAATCTTTGCACACGTGCTCTAATTAGTGATATCAAAAGTTCAACAAATTTCACCATACCAATTTTGTTTTTTTGCAAGTCAATTCTATTTTAACACGTAACCTTATGGCACATGGCATATATTTCGTAATAGTTCCATGACATATGTACAAATTCTATCCTAAACGCGAAATTATCCATTTCTTATTGTTTTGTTGCTAAGAAATATCAAGGTATGATGCCGAGTCTCTTGTTCGAAAACAATATATTTAAATATAATTTCGTCAAAATTTCGTATGCTCTCTCTCAAAATCTCCAATAATAATATCATTGTAACATTAAGGAAAAAACTTTAAATATAATTCTTGTATCATTTCGAATACTGCCTCTATGGTAAGTTACAATGCAGATGCAGACGCACTTGAGTGAAGTGCGGTAAAAGAATCATTTTTAGACTCACTTAAAATATATTAAAATGTGCACTCAATGACCCACGATTGCAGCCCCAGCCACGTTAAGAAGGGGACACGGATCACGATGCTCTGATGTTTTCCTGGCGTTGCATTAGGGGAGATAGTGAGAGAAACGAGAAAGAGATACGGGTGGTGGCGGTCGAAGAGGGCACACTGCATCGCGGGGCGTTCCTATTTAGAGCACGTACCCAATACATCTCTCTGTCTCCTAAACACACGATAGTCGTCCCTTTGATCCTGACAGAACCTGGAGGCCGCAGAGGATAGCAAGCCGCAGTTCCCCGTGCTTGGGACCGCCACCCCATCCTTGCTGCACGACCCTCACCCTACGATATCCCCTCTCCCTCCGTTCCCGGCGAAACCTTAAGAGATGTTTATCCCATCCCAAACTTACTTCCTTCTTTTTATTCCTTCAGCTATGTGAGATGGGGTTGAGGAAGGGAATAAGGACTGAATCAACAACATTCCTCACGAGGCGAATGTACAAATTACATTTTCTTCCTTTTTCATTCTCTTTTCCGTTTACTTCACTTCGGTTTCGTGAAATTCCCTTCTTTGAGCAATTTGAACCTTTCCACCTGATTTTGGCGCGGTGGAGAATTTTTTTCCGGAAGCACGTGGCGACCGAGCGGTATGCTGGTGTCCTCCCTTGCCAAACGCGACCGGCTATTAATAACTCCAGACGGGCGATCGCGATGCTTTGAGTAATCTGAACCACAAAACCAGTACATCAATCGAATTGGATTCACGTGGAATCTTGAGTCTATTTAGGGACTCGTTTCGCTAGTTGTACATGACAAAGTACCGTTAATTTTGCCGCCTGTAATTCTTGGATTTTATCCATTCTTGGACGAAATAATGATTTCTAAATTTTTTCACCAGGAAAGACTTGTCCATCTGCAATGCTAGTCCAAGCTATTTTACAAGTTCATATGAACGATTTAGAAAAATATTTAGCACTTTTTACAGTATCTATTTCCGCACCCCTTTCCACTTCTTTCCGGCATAATTGTCTTGATAAATAATAACCATAATAACCTTTCCCACCTAACCAGCCCACGGTAAAAAACTGGCCCACGCCGCGCCGTTCTCAGCCTTCCCCAAACCATTACATTTTCTCCTCTCCCCCGCTTTTACTACAACGCTGCTGAGAAACACTACATCCAAAGAAGTATTTTACCAAAAGTATATAATAGAATCACCACAACACCGCTAAAGAAAAGGCAATCACACTTCTATTCTCTACTAAAAAAATTGTATATACTTGTAAAATGAACTTCCACTTGGCACGGAACATACGTATAATAAAATCACGTCGGTGTAAATAAACTAGTTCGCTCTTCACTCAAGTGACCATCACCTCCTAGTTTATTAAGTAGTAAATGTGACTTTACACCACAATTAGGAATTCCAACACGCAATAAGCCTGTCAAAAACTTCTATATAACACGGTCGTAAATAAAAATACCTCTGGATCGCTTTTTTTGCCATCAAAGAAAACATGGACAACAACATTGAATCCGAAGAGACAAAAACTGGTCAATTTTATGTAAGATTTAATGTTTGTAATGTAGAGTTCTCGGGTTTCCATCTGAGTTATGTTGATGAGCTGCACTTAATGTACCTAATTGCCTTAGTAACATTCTGAAATGTTTCACGAACGTTAATATTCACTTACTTTCAACGAAATTTCACACACGTGCACTGACAAATCCCGTTATTATTAAAGTCAAGGATTTGTGCGAGGAAGTGCAAAAATAAAATTTCCACTGGAGCTTGAAAGTTTGACGTGACGTCAAAAATGACGTCATATTCATCAAAAATAAAATTTTCCGCTGTAACTCTTTGGATGGCAGCCTCCCTGAGTACTTATTACATTCAACTTCTGTCGTTAAAAGACGAAATAATAGGCAACTAGCTCTTATATGACTACAATTTTACTAGGGATTATGACAGACCGACAGCCTAGGCAGGCTAATGAAGCACCTCGTTTTTTATGTTCTGTAGCGCTCTTTCCGGTTAAATGATCGCTCCAAGCGTTAAACTTCACGGGTGGACGTTGTGCAGCGCCGTTGAAGTGCAAACAACCGATACGTTATCGCAAGGGACGTTGTGCTACTCTAGGGTGCTCTGTAACGTCGAAATTGGGACGTTATGAGTTGGATAATCGCCCTAATGGGAAACGGACACTTCGCAACCGCGACATCTCGTAACCACGACATTACGTAACCAGACATCTCGTAACTTGCTATTTCGTTCACGTACATTTTGATAAATGACAAACTTGCAACCGGAAGTTGGGTTGAAAGCTAGAAGTCGAGCCATATGAGACTTATACATTGCCAAATTTTCGAAAATTCGTACCGCAAGAGAAAAAGTTACAAATATTTGCGGCTTCTCCGGAGCTTAAGACGGGAGGGCCGTCCGGAAAACTGTTATTTTTTTTAACCGCTAATACCTCAGAAACTAATTACAATGAAAGCTTGCGGTGAAAAGCATAAGGCTTTCAGCATACAAATCGTTGCAATAGAGATGCCCACTAAATTGAGTGTGGACCGCGCTGGAGATAAAAGCCAGTGGACAGCCAGGAACTTTGTTAACATGTTTAAATTGTTAGTAAACACCCCATTACAACGATTTGTATCTGTATGTTGAAAGCCATTTGCCGTTCACCAAATGCTTTTATTGTAATCAGTTTCCTCTACATGAGCCGTTAAACGACTAAGCATCGTTTACCAAATTGTGGGTTTACGAAATAGCAAGTTACGAGATGCCTGGTTACAATATGTCGCGATTACGAAGTGTCCGTTTTCCATGTGGAGGGTAAGGGGTGTTGTTTACAAAGTGACTGGTTACCACCTGACGTGGAAGCCTTTGCGAATCATCTGTTGGAGTCCATGAATACAATCGAAGTCCATCATGAACACAATCATCTTTTATAACTTAATAAGGGGTAGTGCTCGCTCCAACTATGGGTTATGAATGAACGAATGAACTACTCTTCAATATTTTTGGTATTTCACTGCATCCTTCACGTACTTACACGCATTCTATCACTCGTGGTCTACAGAGTATTGGGAAGGTTGCGGAAAAAGACCTATGTATGTGTTGGGAATTAGGTCTATAGGCGACTGACATCCAATTAACTTTATTATCTTATGACCAGGTGTTGACTTGCCAGTCAGCTAAGAATTTTCAGTAATTGATGAGCGTCTTTCAGAATAAGTGGGGAAAATACTGAAATAAATGTAATTACAAGAAAAAAATGTACACTTAATGATTTTTACTAAGATAAGAGTGGAAGAACATTAGCTGAAATAGACACAATTATTTTATTACTTTGGAGGTATCTGTGGAAAATAAATTCATAAACTATGTAAATAAGATTGACAATGAAGTTCAACAATATTATATTGTTCAACAAATTTCCCGGTTTTAATGCCTTTGGGACATATTCAGCTGGATTACTATTTTACTTGCATAATAATACCGCTTAAGGACTCATTAAAACTTCAGCGGACTATGTCGATGATTACAATAGCACTGGTGAGATAGCACTCGTCACGACATTGATAGAATACTTGAAAAGAGGTCCGAGGATTCCCCGCCAATGCCAGAGGCATCATCAAGAGTTTCATGATGGGATCCATGCGGGGTTCTTTTATGTTCTAAAGGCGGCATGAGAGGAGAGAGGGGATGAGAATGGGTGGGGTGGTTTGGCTTGTTCTAAATTAAGTAGGGTAAACCGTACAGTTATTAGCAACATGGTATTTTGAAGAGCATAGTAAGAATGCAGTTAGAAAAAATTTACATTAATCACTATTTACATTTTGCTATCATCATTGTAAATTTTTTCCATCTGTACTCTTACTATGCTCTTCAGAATACCACGTGTCCAATAATAGTTGTGTTGCCAATAACTCTACGGTTTACCCTAGTTACATGTAATACTGTGCTTGGTTCCAATTGAAGCAATTCGGTTGCTCATGCGTTTCGATGGCCTCTCCAATAATCCGATTTTAAATTATCTTTCTTTCTCCGGGTTCAATATGTTTTCCGTGTCCTTGTATGTACTTGCCCTTCTGTAGCGTGTTCAATGATGGCGGAGCGTTCCAAGTTTCCCAGTCTAATTGTACTCTTATGATCTCAAACCCTTTTTTTCATAGTCCCGATTTCCCTAATATAACGAACGGGATATAGGTAGCACAAGTAACCCAGAATACACCTTCGCCTTCCAGAAAAACCCTTTCTTTGGCGTTCCTTATCAAGTATTTTACTTAACTTCGGTTTAAATTCGGTCATTTTGTGGTGTTTTTGTTTTGTTTTTGACTCGCGCGATTCTGTCGGTAATGCCTTTTATGACTGGTAATATTGTCTGAGCTTTGGAGCAGAGGTCTTAGGGTGTAGCTCCGGCTCCAGCTACTGCTTATTATATATAGCTGCGGCTCCAGCTCTGCTCTGGCTTCGGTCAAAATTTTCCATTTCAAATAATGATTATTATTTTAATATTTCCATATTGAAAGATTTTCCAGTTTCTTCAAATAAAATTATAAATTATTTCCCTGTATTCACCATTAATTTCCTTTGAATCAATCTCAATCTTGTACAAAAACAGTACATATTATGCACCAGATAAATTGTAACGACGTATATAAAATAATCTGCTAAAATTCGCATTGAATATAAAAGTGTAAATATTAAATCACTCGCACAATAGAAGCCACAAGTGTTCTTAGTTACTTCAATGTTGTGTTGTTTGTTGCTATTATTTAAAGATTCACCAAGTGTCCTGATTGTAATTCTAATGGTGGCATCATATGGCTCTCTCATAATTTCACAAAAGCACTCTCACACAATATTGTCTGATATTTTTAAAAGAAGAATTATATACAGAATGCATTGCTGCAAATTGCTCACAGAATAGAAGCTAAGCAAGAAGTCCCTTATTCACATAAAATATTGAGCCCCACCGAGCCTCATTTTCCAGCACAGGAACACTTTTTTTCTGTTTTTTTTAAAGAAATCGCTCTCGGAATTTTCTCTCACAATGTTTCTGCGTAAATTTTCTAGAATCCGTTCATAAAAAATAGCTAGTTATAATGATTGAGTGGATGACGCAGTGCAAGAGATGACTGCTGCCGAAGTCATTTTGGTAAAATAAGACGAGGCTATCATGAAGAACATAACCAAATACATAGACGTGTGATAGAAAGACTTCGGAATTCCCAAACTTGATTCGTAAATTCATTTAAAGATGAGGATGGAATCAATATACTATCAAGGAATTGAGATTATTTATGAAGAACCCCGTACCTAGAAACGGAGCTTATAGCTCCCTTAAATTTTGGCGCTATGAGCCTATAATTTATTTACTTGCCCTTAAGGTTCACGCACTGACGATACTCACAGAAGGGAAAGTTAATACTACCTTCTAAAGCTTTCAGACGAAATTCATTATTCAGGCTTGATAAAGAAAACGATGAGGTAAAGTCACTTAAGAAAACATTAAGCAAATAAAAAAGTTAAGTGAGTCACTCTGGCATTTTGGTTATTCATACAAAGGTGAAGACAACAATATGACACTTTTAAAATTACTCTTGAGTAATTTAAAAATCCTTCACACACAAAATGTTAACAGGAATTAAATTTACTTTATTGTGGTATGGTACTGATATTAGACTAGTTTAATTAAAAAATATAGGGACTATTCTTGATACTCCCATCGGATCATTATTTCGTGAATGCAAAATAACATAAGTTACCTTGTTACTGGGAGATTATCTGGTTTTGTTGGTCAGAAAGAAAGTTGAAATGAAAGAAAGAAAATTACGCTATACATAACATTTATTCATCGAAATCATTAGTACCAATGGCTAACCTATGAACAATTGGTCGATGGTAACTATTGTTTTCTGCTTTCCAATGTTAATTTTATATTTGTTGTGTTAGAAACGTATTAACTGACCTTCTCGGCTCTCCGTAGACACCTTGATGACTAAAATCGACAGACTCGTTCCGGAGATACAATTGAACTGAGCGCGCGCCGTGACCACACAAGTCCAAATTTAGACTTCCACGCGCAGCGCTGTGACGTCACCTCGCAACCCCCCGCTCCACTCGCGACAAACTATTTCCGCTAGTCGACGAAACAGGCTATCCGGTCATAGTTTTAGACATTCTGTAATCCTTATAGTTTTTGCACTCGAAGCCCTCGAAAGTACACAAATATTGGTCGCGGCAAAACCTTACATGACACCGAGTACTAACCATAAGATGTTCATTCGCATTCACCTCAAAATTGGTGGTCGGAGTGGTAGTGGGAAAATTATACAACCTTGAGATCCGGCTCCCACTCCGGCTCCCACTCCGACTCCCGCTCCGGCTCCAACTCCGGCTACGGCAAAATTTGGAGCTCCGTGTAGCTCCAGCTTCGCCTCCAGCTCCAAAACCCTGAAGATTTTTTTTATTGATTTTGATAAAATGTTTTCTCCTTTCAACCTTGGAGTTTCTTATTTCTTTTTTTTTATACTTACATTGAATCGAGATCTATATATATATAAAGAAGAATCTTAGTCTGTTTTTCGTTTGTGAGTTTGTCTGTTTGGTTTTTATACAAAGCTAGAGTTTCCCTCTGATCGTGCTGAAATTTTGCAGACTAATAACTCTAGACAGGAGAAAAATCATATCATATTTTAAAAACATCTCAGGGTTCCAAAAGGTCTCTAAATGGGGCCGGCCCTTTGGTACACTACGTATTGGGTGTTGTGCAGTGTTTTTAATTTTTGTTTTTAAAAAATTACTTCCGCTCAAGATAGATGGTTGGTATTTTTAATCAAATGGCTGAAAGAATGAAGTTTATAGTTCTTTCAATGAATTATCTTTTCCAGTTCGTATTTGTCTGAAAATCGCGTTTTTACCAGCAAAAAGTGCATTTTTCTCTGATACCAAAAATAGCATATTTCCTTGGCAGCCAGATTTTGGTCTTTAACGCATTTAAAATTCATTTTGCTTATTTAAGGTTATTAGGAAGGCTAAACATTCGGTTTTGTGCAGCGGTTTATGTTTTTTGCTTTGTAAAACTAATTTCACTCAAAATAAAGAGTTGGTTTATTTTATTGGATACCCGAAAAAATGAGGTTCCTCATTTTTTCAATCGATTCTCCTCTTGTATGACGATTTATAAAGGAAGTGTGATCCCGAGAACCGTCGGCTTATTAAGCTAGTAAAATATAAATTAAATTTAACTGAGAAATTATTAGCAGGCGAGCGATTGAGTTTCAAAACCTAAACCTTCGTTATTGAGCATCCACGGTGATCATAAGCTATTTATGACTCTAAAATAGAGCATAAAGATAAACTTAATAATTTATTTAGGCATTAATGATGAATTAAAACTAGTCAATGCTGTCATTTCAACACCGTAATAGTGTTTTATACATGTTACAAACATATCTATTTGGCTGTACTTCATCCGAGTACCTAATCAAGAGTATTTTCATACGAACTGATCATAAGCGTCTTCAACTAAAAATTGAGCGGAAAAGTATGTGCTCACACTTGACAGGGGGTGGATACCAAAAAACTCATTAAATCGGAAGTACATCGCGTCCTTCTTGAAGTTTGCCAGAAGTTTAGGTGAGCTAGCAAGCAAGCACTCCCTTTGACCCTTTTCGGATGTGAGCGCTTAAACGCGAGGTGAAATACATTTTCTGCGCGCTCACAAACACACACATACACAAACCTTGCCTCGCTTGCCGAAAAACGAGTCTCGCTTTATGAGAAAACAGGAGTCGTATTTCATCCTCAAATATAAAAAGAGAGCCCTTTCAAGTCGTCTACCACATCGCCTCGCCTCGTCATTTTTCACTTTTGTCGGCAATTCGCAATTTTGAGAGGCTTGAGAATCGCTTGCGCGTAATCTGACATCATCGTGACGCGAGAGGGCGCGCCGAGGCGCTCTGAAATGCTTGGTGAGATGAGGGCGCACTGGGCTGGCTGCGGGTTGGGTTTAAAGCGCATGGTATTTCTGGTCGCTTTTTTTGACTTCATAAGAGCTTTTTAATTTTAAATGGGAAACGAACACTAACAGTAAATGAAGGTAGTGAAAAAAGAACAATGTTGAATTCTACTTCAGAAAATATAACTTCAACTGATGCTGACTTATCTTGGGGAAAAAGTGACAGGCTGGGAAAAATTAATAATCTTTTAATATTTCACGAATATTATTGTTATTTTATTGTAAACCCAACCGGTTTCAATGGTAGAGCGTCATTATCAAGGGTCTCTGAGATTTAGTGACTGGGTGCTTCATAATATGCCAAAGCTCGAGGAGGTAGGGGCTGAAGAAAACGCCGGGGGGGGGGAGGAGAAGGGGAGAGGAGGAGAGGTTAGTAAAAATGGGATCAGCAATTGGACTCAACACGGAGACCCTTGATAATGACACCATAGCGTTGAAACCGGTTGGGTTTGCAATGAAATTTCGTGAAATATGACAAAGTGATTTTTTTCTCCCAACTAGAGAAAGTACACTTTAATGCGACCAAGGTCTAGGCATGCTATGCAATCAATAGGTGAAGAATTTTGACAAATAAACTGGTAATTACACAAAATCCAACTGGATGGGAGTATTCGAAAAACCAGAAGAAATGGAGGGGGAGGTGGAAGATGGGAATGGGGGGACGGGGGTGGAATGTGGGGAATTAAGGGCGGTAAGGAGGAAGAGGGCACCCCATTTGGGAGGATTTAGGACGTATGTGAGTAAGAAGGGTTGCCGATGCAAAAACTCCATTGAGGACAGACGTAATTGAGTAAGAAGGGTTGCCGATGCAAAACCTCCACTGAGGACACAGCGGGTACATTTGCTCAAGTGGAATTTTATATTGTTCTTTTTCGCCACCTCCGTGATGGAGAAATTCCACATAGACCGTTCATCGCACTATAAGTAAAGGTTGTATTAAACAAAACATAAAGACCCTTTTTCACGATGTTCACTACAATGCTGTAAATTAAACAAAATTCAGTGTGCTTAAAATCATACCATGTAAAGGGTGTTATCTTATCCGACGAAAGTATCGTATTTGATTATGACAGCCACACGTTACCGCAGTACAAAGAATTAAATTATTGCATACTTTGCGATTCACTGAAATAATACAAACTAGACATTTCTCTTGTGGCAGGCTTAATAGCCAAGAAATATACTTTGCTGCTGTATTTTTGAGACAATATATATTTACCTAAAACCCACCTAAATTGACAGCTACCAGATAGAAATAGGATAATTTTACATCAAGTGGGTGTATAAACTCAAGTTTCGACAGCTAATTATGGCGCAGGGAAGACTATCCAATCCGCATGTCAGGACGGAAATCCTTCATTAACAGTGATACCCTCATAACATTAGTAGTGTAACTGTTCAATATATGGTCCAGCAATGAGTATTATGCTCACTAATCCTGGTAAAGCCGGACGACGCCCTTTATAGAAAATCTACTCATGATAAAGATTATCCATTAAAGTCTTCATAAATCAACTCGTCTTTACGTAAAAAGGACCTCTTTCTCTTTGTTCATATTTTGTAGCCTTCGGTGAGAGCTTCAAAGATATAATATCCAGGAAGCTAACTTTGGAAGATAATCTGCATGTTGTGTATACTCGATCGAACCTTATTAAAATTCATTTTGTCACAAACGACAGCACTTGAAGACACCTTTCCAGGTCACAAAGAGGTGATCAAATCCCCTTTTTGTATTGGAAGAGCGTCAGGAGTCTTGTTCCTTTATATCGTGCTTCCAAATCTCTTTTGAGTTCACGCGTCAAAAGTGGTTCCTCCATCGGACGAACACATGAACGAGCCTGGTCGTGCCTTCAAAGGAGCCTTGCTTCCCCTCAGGGGGGAGCCATCTCTCTAAACGATGGCAGGCGCAGATATACACACACACATACACACCGTATGGTTTAGGAGCAGGAACGAACACTCCCTAGAGGCAAGCCGGGTGTAAAATTAGCCTTATCTTTTTTGAAGCACATACTTGGGTTCGCATAGGAGTTGAAAGAGAGGTGTGATGCAGTCAAAATATTACGCTATGACCTTACTTCTCAAAGCACTAACTGCAATGAATATAAGGAGATGACGTACATAACACTAATTCGCAATATTTTCATGCCTACACACTACAAAATGAGACTAATGATTAATTTTTTCCTTATGCTAACCACATAGCACGTAAATTTACATTTTAACGTAAATTTGCAACTTTCAGGCCGAAATAGTAAAAATCAAGCCACACCATGTGAATGCTACCCATATCTTAAAGTTTAACATGGCGTTATTTTGATTCTTTTTTACCAAAATAAAAATTAATGAAATTTCTTAACTGCCTTTTGGTAAATATTTTGTCCTTACTCCGTATTATTAACCCTTAAGTGGTCGTGTTTGGTGTTACGAACATGCCAAGCATCATCATAGTAATGTATCTTTTGATTTCCGCGTGTCAGATTACTGTACCTTCTTTGTGTACCTTCCTGTACATAAAAGGCTCTTACGCTCTTTTTATAAACTTTAGACGTAATTGTAGCAAAATATATATTGCAACACAAAACACTGAAACTTGACGTCGCGAGTGAATTGACTGCGATTGGTGGGCTGAAACGAGAGAAAAAAGACAACAACCTTAACCAGTTTGATTAACTCCCTGTAACAGAATTTATATAACCACAATTATTACAATAGAAAACAAGCCCGTTGGCTAAATACCGTTAATTTGGTCTATACAAGACGAACACAAGTCACGACTGGAACTAAGCAGATACGTCCTTCTCCGGCCGCGGTCAGGTTCAAAGACGGCTAGTCAGTTCACAGTACACATTATCAGCGCAGGAGGGGAATCTTCTGACCAGTAGAGGAGTGGGCAGAGTAGGGGAGGTGCTATCACACTTTGGATTGGTGGGAATATTTACAGGTCGACTTGAAAGTGGAAAAAGATGTCAGCACCAGCGCGGAACGAATAAAAGCAGGGTGCTTGCAGGAATCGCGATGACGATACTCAGTCCAAGGAGCCTTAAAGAGCTGGAGGGACAAAATACCGACCCAGGTCGGGCGACACAGCTTCATCGCGATGACACGAGTGTTTCCGCTGACCAGAGCCAGGTCGCGGCACTTGTCTCAGCGCTCTCTGGCACTTTTTTCGAGTCTCGAGGTTTCGAGGAGGAAAAATTGGCATAATATTTGTTTGTGTGAAAAACGTTTAACGAGAAAACTTTATTCGTAGGGCTTCTCCAACACCCGACGTTACATGTGGTGCAATAAGCCACGCGACTAAGTAAGGGTCAGGGCCACAATCGTCAAATTCAGACAAAATAAGAGATAATTTCTTTCTTTCCTTAAATTTTTTCCTCCAGATATCCTATGACTTTCTTTTCTGTGGACTACAACCTAGACGTAATGGAAGGGCTTGAACTTTATAATGAATCATAGAGCTTAAATATGATCTAAAAATATAAATTGGGAAATTAATTATTGTTCCTAGTGAGACTACCCATGCCAGATGGGTCTAAGTGTAGGAGCAGGACTGAAGGTAGTTTAAGTGATGATATCACCTTGACCTGTTTGCATCTGACTTTTCGTTAACGGATATTGCTTGGAGCCAGGTCTCGGCCTACTTCGCAGGCTAAAATCTCCATACGAGGTCTATGGTTTGGCACAAAAAATCAGAACGCTATCACATTGAATCGCAACATATTCTGCGCGGAGTAAAAGATGAAGACGGTGCAAATAAGGGAATGTTTATGTGGAAAAAGATAAATGAGAATAGAGATAAAATAAATTACGATTAGGTATGAGAGGCATCACAGATGCGTGGGATAGGAATGAGTAAATAGTTCGTATTAATTAATGTTTTTTTCAAAACTTAGATATTTTCTTATTCTAAGGTTGTAAGAGTAAAGTTGTTGAATAACTACTTATCAACATATAACTCCATTCTATAACACGTACCTGTCCCAACATCATAACCACATTTTAGTCAATTTGAGCTTTCGATTGAACTAATCCAATTTATCCTCTCCCACTTAAATATTCCTTTCACTAAACTGCCGTTACCTTTCACTCCAACCGCTATTACCGAAACCCTACACCACCTTTTTAGCTTTGAACAAGTATAAATGACCATATTCAAAAGAGAATAAAGAGATCAGCACTGGTACAATTCCACACTTTTATTTATCAACCGACCTTGGTTTCGGCACGCTATTTGGGTTACTTACAACTGTTTTTCTCTTTTTCCTCTTTTGATGATGGATATTGAGAGCTTCCGATAAGTTACTGCCAGCACTCTTTCATAAGTATGAATAAGAGCTCGGTTTCCCCTCAGCGCCATCCTTCGTACCCAGTACGCTCCCTGAAATTCTGAATATAATAATTTATATTTAACAGTAGATATAAACTAACAGTAAATATTGTAGCTACCATGTACATACGTATGCTTAGTTCGATTGATAAAATGTTGTATCGAATGGTGTAAACAATAGAAGGTTGCTGACGGAGAGTGTAGCTGGGACTTGAGATTAGAATGGTCGTGTTGACTCTTTTGTCGTCATTTTAGATTGCAATAAACGTGTACATTTGGATACCTTGTGTATCATTGGCCATCTTAAAATATTTATCCAATTTTTTTAAATTAGCGTATAATAACGAAATCTTTTACGCACGTTCACAAAAATGTTCAACGCAAAAGATACTATATCTTAAAAGTTATAAATTATTAAATGAAAGCATCCAAAAAAGGTGAAGTCATTATATTATCCTCCGGCCGCTGGGATTTGATTAAGTTCCTCCTCGTTTGAGGGCTTAAATATGCTGATTTGGCTTTGAAAGAAATGAAAACTAAAGAATTTTTTTTTCGGCTGTATGCTTTAAACAAAGGCCACTATCATGGATTCTTAGGTCACGTGATTCGCTTCCCCAAACGACAGAAGACGTGTTTACTGATTGGCTGCATTTCTTACTGTCAACTGCCGTCTTATCTTGGACGAAGTATAATAGTAAAATCCATTTAGTCAACTGCTAAACAATTCAAGTTTAGAGTATCTATAATGGGATGGCTGCGCGTATGTTTTCTACCCCTGTGTGTACGTGTGGTTGTGCGAGCGATGGCATGTGGCATCTGGTATTCAATGGCTGTGTTTTGGCTCTCCTGCTCTTCGGGAGAGGGCCGGTAATTGATAGTGCTTCCGAAAGGCGTGCGTTCCTGGTTGAGAGGGAAAAATATGGGGGTAAAGGGGGAACAAAAGAAGGTGCGAAAGCGTCTGAAAGGAAAATCGTCGATTTTACACCTACATTCGAGTGGCAACGACATGGAAAAGAGGATACGGAGGAGAAAAAAAGACAGGCAACGGATGGAGAGAGAGAGAGAGGATCCAGTTAAAAGCGAGTTGAAAGAGAAGCGGGGGGGTTTGTCCGTTGATATATTCTCATTGTCCTCTTCATGAAATGCATGTGTTCTTTTATTCTCGATGCGTGGATAAATAATCCCTGGTGTATACACCACCTATCTAGTCCTTTACAATACTTACTCTTCTGACAGTGTGTTATAGTGACTTGATGTGGTCATAGTTGATTGACAAATTATTATTCTCTTATGTATATTATTCTGATGCTTAGGTGATTAAATGGACTGTTTATACTCTAAATTTTTGTCTTAAGGTCTCTTGGTTTGTTATTCGGTTGTTTCTTTTCAGATTCGTGATATAATAATCACAATACTACTAACATATATCAAAGAAAATTTATTCTGACTACTAATTAGAAAAAAGTGAAGTAAACAAGATGTTTTGACGATCTCTAGACAGTACTCATATGTCTATGGTAGTTTTATTGACCTTTTATTCATTCATTTTCCATGATAATGTTTTTGATTGGTTATGTAGGGAAATAACTGGGAACAAGCTAAATGGTTGTAGTAATAAGCCGAGCTGTGTGTCGAAGCCATTAAAATATTGGGATGAGAGCCGCTATCACTCTGTATTTAAAATAATAGGCAACCTTCTGATTAAATTTTAGGATAATTAAATCTCTGAAGACGTTGAAAACTCATTAAAAATGACGTACATGCTACTACAGTAGGTTAGTTCATATGCATCAAATTTACGAGATGAATTTCACTATAGACAATTTTCATGTTATTTTTTCTGCACTTGATTAAGGAATCGAAGCCACCAGTAGTAACTATTGGTAGCGTATTTTAAAAAAATATATTTTTATTTTTGTACCATTTGTGCGAGAGGTGTTATGATTATTTATGTTTAAGGTCTTAGTAAATTTGTAAACGTTTTGCACGTTTTAAATGTGACTGGACTTCGGCTAATGGTCTCCGTGTAGTATGAGTGCAATGCTCACCGTGCATGAGTAGCATGGTGGTCATAAGCAGTATTGAATGTTAAATCTCCTTTCGCATGCATTTTATAATTGTAAATTCAGTAACATTCTTAATAACGCACAGGATAGTATGTTTGCAGGTTAGTGTACCTACACTTGGTGTGGAGTCAGTCTCTGCGAAAGACCCCTAAGATGGCTTTCAATGTACCACGTAAATGAAAATTTAGATGTGCTCATTACCAAAGGCCCAACTAATTGTTTATTCCTATATTTACTCACAAAACCTGTTATTTTCCTTCTCAAATTAATACCCTCGCGGCCTTCTGCATCTTCTATGCTTGATAATGGACGGTGCTTATTGTAGCAATTTTGTATCTGATTTATTGACAAAACGTTAAGATTCTGCAAAAGTTTATCATCATATTAAGGGCTTATTTATATTCACAAGAGAAATGTTAGTATTCAGATGCTTTCATTAGGATTTAAAAAGTAACTTAAGGTTCCTAATAGCCTGTCATATATATTTGATTTTTTATTTTAATTTTTAAATCCAGATAAACTTATACAGCTTTGGTGGTGGAGTTAATAAATATGGACATAGTTACTATTGTAACCGTCTTTAGTAAAACTTGTTACCAAACGCTCGGTAAATAAACAATAACAATGCGTAGTTAGGGCGCAGATAAATAAGAAAAGAGCAGCGAAAAAGAAAACAAGGCAACAAAGGGTCGTAAGTGGGGACGCAAGGAGAGTGAGATATATATGGTGAAAGAGAAAGGAGTATGAAAAAGTAAAAGGCGAAAAGGAGAAGGAAAAAAGGGAATAAAAGTGTGTGTGAAAGAGTGCTGGATTGTCAAAGGGTGACGGAAGGAGTTTGGGAGTAGTATCCAGTAAGGTAAACTGGAAGAATAAAGACAGAAGCCGAAACGGAGGGAATTGCGGCGGTAGCGGCAGACGCACGGCGGCTGGAGAAAAGGAACTCAGAGGGGACGACGAAAGTTGGGAAATTAAGAACTGGATAATGATAAGTGCCACATAAAAATGTAATTGTATTCATTGTATAAATAGCAAGAGGTTTTGAACATTATGCAAATTGGGCCCAATCGACCTTTTATAAAATTAAAAGATGACTTTTAAACATAAGTGTTGTCTGCATGATGTTTATATATGATAATTAAAATGATATCTAAGGTAACACCAACCAGACGAAGGTGAGGGTTACATTATTGGCGCCACAATGTGTCGGGCACGATTACTCGACACAATCGAGACCACGAGGGACCCGTGATAGGATACACACGACGTAGGTAGATATAAAATGGCGGGAATAACAAAGAAATTGTTAGAACTAAGGAAAGCAGAATTGCAGGACCAACTGAAAGATCGCGGAGTAGCGACCCAGGACGCAAAATTTGAATTGCAGGAGAGGCTGAGAGAGATATTAGAGAAAGAAGGGAAAGACGTACAAACTTTCGAGTTCAAGATGCAAACAGAAGTAGAAAAGGGGAATGGTATAGAGGCAATACTAAGTTACATGAGAAAAAGGGACGAAGAAAAACGACAGAAGAGAAGAGATGAAGAACAACAGAAAAAGAGTGATGAAGAACAGAAAAAGAGTGATGAAGAACAGAAAAAGAGGGATGAGGCATGGAAGGAAGAGCAGAGAAAGAGAGATGAGGCATGGGAGGAAGAGCAGAGAAAGAGAGATGAGGCATGGGAGGAAGATCAGAGAAAGAGAGACCATGAACGGGAAGAAAATAGACGAAGGGAACTACAGGAGCTTACAGAAGTACTGGAGCAGAGGGCAGAAAATACGATGTTAGAGTGGAACGTGGTCTTTGTAACATACAAAGCAAATATCGAAGAGGAACAGAACAAGGTACGCGGGGAAGTACAAGAGCAGAAGGAGAAAGGAGAAGGAAGAAAAAAAGAGAAGAACAGAGTAAATTAACAAGGGAAGAACAGAAAAAGAGAGACGAAGAACTGATGAGAAGGATGAGAGAAAATTATATAAATATATATATAAAGGAAATCATCGATAGCGGGAGGGTAGAGCGGAGAAAGAACCTCGAAACCCGTAAGATAGGGACTGAGGGGCAGAAACAATTTCGAGAGGAGATCGAGAAGTTGAGAGAAGAAACTAAAGAAGACGACGACGTAAATAAGGGAATCCACGAACAGATAGACGGGAATGAAGAAATGGTGAAGCAGCGGTCGTCCAAAATTAGCGAGGGAGGATTGGAAAGAGGACAAAGCTTCCAGGTAAATACGCCAAAAGAAATGACGGAAGAATTCACGCAAGAAGATCGAGGAGCAACGGGAAAACCAACATCCATGGTCCAGTTGAAGGTGCCTATATTCGATGGACGGAGGAGCGCGAGACCTATGCGGGACATCGAGGAACTAAAAGGTGACGGGAAAATGTACCAGCGACCCGGAGCAGACATGGTAAAAATAATCAAACAAATGATTCCATTTTTATTTGAGAATTTGAAGTTTTCCGATGAACGGTTGCGGTATTTAGTAGGGTTGGCTGATGAAGGAATAGGCAATCGCAGAGAAAGGATTCTTTCTGCAAAAAGGAATGCAATGATTCCATTGAGGGCATATGTCAAGGAGTATCAGAAATTTGTTCCGGTGGACACAACGGAAGACGCAGATTATATGAGGATTTTCACTTCAAGGAACCCTAATGCTGTTGAAATAAAAGAAGAGGAAAATATACAGAGAATTGAAGTCCAAGAACTAGAGGAAAGGATTCCCAAAACAATGAGAATTGACCCTGTGGAAGTTTATCACAAAAATGTAAAAGAAAAACGTATTGATAAAAGACGGAGCATCTATAAGGCACTACTTGAATGTTCATCTATTCCGGTCGCGTAATGCTCTCTCAGAGTCGATGGTTTCTTTCAACAACTTGTTATTTTTTTATTCTGTCTAGGTGAGGTTTTTCTTTTGTGCCTTGATCTTTTAGTGTGTAGTTTGTGACGTGGAATAGAACTCTTGAGGACTGCATTAGATTCTCCTAAGCCATTTCTCCGCAGTAGGTTCGAGCTGGTCTGAGATCCGAGTTATTGATGACTCTCAACTGATAAATGAATATTATATATAAATTGTGTAGGATATATTAAGCGACTCTCAACCTAGAAACAAGGATAAAAGGGAAGACAAATTTTCATTTTATTTTGTACTTCACGGAAAATGCTTTAAAATCATCTTCCAGTAGGTATTTTCATCTTGCGTACAAATCCTTTATTACTTTATTAAAAATATAAGACCGATATTAGATAAAAACTGAAAAGTCTTCATGAAAAGTTTTAATTCAACGCTCAGTTTTGTGTCAGTCATCTTTAAAAATTTGCACATTAGCAAATGTCACCACCCCGAAAATAATAGGCTACCTTTCGCAGGCCAAAAGTCTTGGTATTGATTCCAAATAATTCACATCAACTTCCGTAAAGGTGAGTTTACACTGGCAAGTTACTTTCAAAAGTTACATATGGAAAGGCTTGCAGAGGTTTTACTCGTGAAAAAATTTACACAGGTTAGTGCAGAGCAAGGTTGATTGTCATTTACACAAGGAACAATATGATTCTGCTAGCAACTTGCCGAAAGTTTTCAAAGTTTTACCAGGAGACTTGCAGAGACGCTCACACTGGCTTTTTTCGTTGAAAGTCGCTTGCTGCAAATAACTTGTGCAATTAACTTGCCAATATCAACCTACCTTAAGATATGTATGTAAAGTACATTGTTATCGCTTGCTGGCTCTGCTGCTTTTGCAAAGTTGAAATAGAAATAATGATCGCTCAAGGTAAGTGAACAAGAAAGTGCATTGAATAAGATTTCATAAGTTTATAATACATTTTGTATTCTGTTCAAAATTGCGAGAACTTCTTTTAAAAAAGTTCATGCTCTCCTATGCTTACTCTTCCCGCCTGCAGAATTTATTGACATCGTCTGATGAAAAATATGGTGAACTGCGATTATCAAAGTTTTTTAATTAAAGTACATTTTAGTTTAATGAAAATATTGCTTCTTTCTCCTTTGGAACTAATGGCCCTCTAGTTTGAAATAAAAAGGCTAAACGATTTTAAGGAACGTCTCTTTGTTACTATTCATGAATATGAAATTGTACCTACTTATATTGCTCTGTCTGAGGAGTTGTTGACCAGGGCTGACATCTCATTTTAGATAAGATGCACTTGAAATTACACTTCTCCGTAAGCTTGCGTAAAGGAGAGCAAGGAGAGAAGTTTGGTATGTGTAGAACCGAATGATAAATATTTTGTAATATATTATAGATTATTTCATCGAGAAAATAAAGCAATACTTTTCTACTTTTTCTGTGCTGACCCATGGTTCATTCGTATGATTTCAATTAACATAACTATGTAAAAAGTAACAAAATCTACATTTTTGGGGAGAAATGCGGGTTTTTTGCCAGTAAATTTCTCATTCATTGGCATAATGCAGGTAAAGAAAATAGAGCTCATGCTTGAGTCTTTTTATGACTTAGGGTAAAATTAACAACGTCAGGAATATAAAAGGGGAGACTTTTAACCTTACCCTCTCCATGTGTGGTTACTGACCTCTACGAATTGCGTGTATTTTATGAGAGTTTATTCTAATTTTCATTATCGTGAGCGATTCGCGTCACACTTTTGCATCAAATTTTGGAATATGTTCCTCATTGATGGCGTGAGGTATTAGATCGCGTTAATCTTGGCTCTCTTTCCTCGCAAAATCAAACGAAAAAGATGTTTGCATAAATTGGGGCGGTTTCAGGGAGCTTCCTTTGAAACTCCTTAAAGTCTTTAGAATAAAGCGAGCTTTGCTAACCCACAGCGTTAACTTGTTGGGGCTCACGGAAATTTCTGGCAAGTTTTCTTGAGGTTGTCAGAAAGAATTCTGATTGGTGTTTGTGGAAAAAATCTTGATGAGAGAACACCAGGCGAGAGGCAATGAGATCTTCTGTGAGAACTTATCCGGGAGAAGGGAAAGAGCGAAGGAGAGAGAGGTTAGGAAAGTTAGTCAAGGCTCGTAAAAGAGAAATCTAAGGATGTGTTTTGTGAATGAGGAAAATTAGGAGTAGGGTCTTCGGGTAGGAGGAAGTACAAGCAGATGTGTTGAATGATTGATGGATTATGGTTAAGTAAAGATTTTTTTTGCTGTGTATCTAGATTTTTTTCTGCTCAAACGTTGAAGGTACAATAGCTGCAGGGCTAAGAAAAAAGTGAAAGCAATGAAGATGGTGCGTCATCGAATAATGATGAAGATGAAATGAACGGACAGAATCATCAACTAAGAAATTGAGAGAAATGTAGGAAAAAAATCTGTATAAAGATAACATAGTGAAGAACACTAGACAATCTTATTGGACAACTTTTTTGACACAGTAGCGTATTGAAAAGAAGAATGCAAGGAGAAAAATTTGGAAAATGTACAGGGATAACCCAGGAATGGAAGCATCAGGGAAAGAATGAAGGATAATAATGTGAAGAACAATGTTGAAATGTTGCTGTTGGCCTTATGTTGATTAATTTTGCTATTAGAGAAGCAGTATTCCCAGTGATGAACGAAGCAAAAAATATATTGTGATCAGACTTGCCCAAGCAAAGAAGACGTTCTAACAGGAGAAGAGTCTGCAAACAAATAGGAATGAAAGCCTGGAAATAAGGAATCACAGCATTAAAGCATATTTTTGTTGTATGCTTTTAAATGGCAGTGAAACCCGGTCAATAACAGCTGCAGAATAAAATATTGGAATCAATGATGATGTGGCGTTATCGATGGATGTGGATGATCAAATTGACGGATATAATTAGAAACAAAGAAGTCGTACGAAGAGTTGGAGATAAATAAAATGAAATTATCTATATAAAGTAGATAAAGCTAAATTACTGGACATATCCTGTTACGAAACAATCTATTCAAAACAGTAATGAAAGACGAAAATGTTGGGAATAATTTTCATTGAAGACAAGGTTTGAATGCACAAAAAACATATTAACTGATTGAAATGAAGAATTATGAAAGAACTAACATTTTAATTTGAGAGAAGAGCTGCCGCATATAAACCTTATTATTCGTGCCTGCAGCTGATGGTGATGATGCTGACAGTAAAATGAAGATTAAATGAGATTCACGAAAACTATTAACCTCTTGGTCAATTTAGTTAAGAGTCAGGTTGTACAGACTTTGGGTTTTAATTCATCCTGTCTCATTTCCTCAAATATATTACCCTTGTCGATAGCATCATTATCGGCGGTCAACATGTCGAAGTTTTTTCATTCAATTAGTGTTCTGCAGCTCTCGGATTTGTTGTCTTCTCTGCTGATCTCTCACTCCTTCAAAATTATTCCTCATTTTTACATATTTTAAATTTTTTATTTCGAAGGTTTTCCTCGATAATCATCCAACATTGCCTTTAATGTCGTTTAAATCTGGCTCTTACAGTAATTTTATTCTAGTTTTATTCCTTCCAAATAATAAGCGGAAGAAAGAAGAAAAATGCACCCGAATAGGAAGGTTTTAGTGTGCTCGAAAGGAAGACCTTTTTAAGGTTACCATCAAATGAATTTACCCATGTAAATTAGGTACCCATGGCACATAACAAACAAAATACACAAAATTATCGACATGTTTACAAAGTGATGCATGTTTGCATGTGTGTTTTATTGCATGTTTACAAAGCGATCTCTCTCTCTCTATCCTTACTAGGAGTTATCCTATTTTTCGCTTTTTTACGCAAAAAGTCCGATTTATCCCTTTTTACAGACAGTAGGTTTAATACTACACAATGATGACCATATATTCAAGAAACATTGCCTGGACGGTGTCATGTTAGACTTGAACTAAGGTACCAATTACTTTTTTAGGTTATTTAAGTGAGGCTAGTTTGCTACGGGGATTTACTACGGAGATTTGCTACGGGGAATAACACACTTCAAAATAGAAGACTCTCAGCACTTCATAAATGCACAAGTTCCTCAAAGGGATCAACCTTACCTCCGTAAATAAAGGAAAGGAAGACTCGTAAAAGTTTTTTCAGCTATTACACTCATATCGCAGGATATGTCCGAATAGTTCATGCGTATAACGTTTCTCTTAGCATCTTTTGTCATCGTATACTCTTAGCTCTCCACTTCTGATACTATTTCGAAACAAGGCGTCACCATTCATTTCATTCTGTTCTGCTTTTTTCATTGCTTAGTAGAACGACCGGTAAATTTAGATACCGTCGTTTAACAATGAAAAACTTAAGAACCCATAAATATCTGTCCAGCTACGTCACCAGGAGAAATAAAACTAGTTAGTCTTTCAATAAAGATGAAGGATCACCCAATTTTGTGGGGTTATCTGATATTGTCATAATCGGCTATCACTAGATCTGCTTTAATTATAATCTTATTTCTGCTATAATTAATATTTTATAATATTATATATTTATTTCGACCATGAATTTTTCAAAAGTGGAATAGTAAAGAAAGTGTAATTAAACATTTTTGCCACTGTTGTCTTGGTTTTCATTATTTCAGGTTGTCAATTGTTAGCTCATTTTACTGATTTTTTAAAACAAAATGCTTCTTTCCATCTGATGAATATGTCGTTACAAGGCGGCAGTGAAAACACCATGTAGGGGATTTATTATTGATTTAAATTTAGACACATAATGTTTTTCCTAATTCCTTTTTAACTCAGTCTGCTGAAGCAATGACCAACTTTTTATATTTTAATAAGTAAATATATAAGTATTCTTTTGGAAGAACTTGCATTCAAATGACGGACTACACTGACCTATTAAGAAAGATGATGAGACTCTATTGCTTCATTGACAGAGATATAATTTTAGATTGGACGTTGCTTTCATATCATGTGCTGAACTGAATTTCGCCTGAAACTAAGCCGTGGAGTTTCATAGCCAAGCACGCCACACCAAAGTGAAATATTTGATGCAGCTCTAAAACTTTGCGATGGCTCATATTCTCTTTAATGGCCTTTGCGTTGGAAGTTTTGAATTAGGTTATTGGAACAATGAACAGGCTGACTATAGCCTAGATCCATATCGTTGCTCAAAGTTCTTCTCCTGGAATTGGCAGGAGAGCTATGGTATCCTGGAAGGTGTAAATTTAAAATGATTTCGTCATAAGTTAACTATACCAAACGTGAATAATGAGTTACAATATATTCTTTCCAATTATATAGCAGACAAAGTGAAAACTTTGTTATAACATACATATATTTTATCAAGTTTCTGTGTGTTTCTCCATCTAAATGTCAGCAATCATAGTGTTTCTCGGCATGAAATAAATTTATAGGCATATAAAAGTAATTTCATTGCTTTCCTTGAAAATGATTTCGCCTAATTGTAGCGTAAATTATACAAATTACGATAGAAATCGACATCTTTTTCAACTGAAGAATGATATTCTCCCTTTAATGAATGGTGTGATATTCATTTTACTATGAAAGATACAAAACTCTTCATAATATTACTGTGTAATATTTCTATACCTTCAGAGAAACGTATGTGATTGATAAACCAAACACATTCTTTAATAAGAGACCGATGATTTTTTTTAATGATGTATATTTTGTAGTCGTGTCAATTTCTAAGCTAAAGTTGATTTTTCTTTCTTTTTTAACTGACTGCAAATGTATATTTGTACTAATGTAAATTTGTAAATTCATACATCTACTCATTTTTTTAATTTTTCGCTGTGGCTTTCGCGTTTTCGCGTTTGACAAAATGTTGTAATGTTTTTGTTGCACATAATCGCTATAAATGTATGAGTTATGCTCCACGTGATACAATCCTCGAATAATGAATTTATTATTTATAACGTCTAAACACACAGTGCCTTTAAATCATTAAATCATTTTCCCACTTCCTAATCCCAAAGAGAAGAATGATGTAGTGTTGTTAGCATTTCATGATATTAATGAAACACTCTTTGGAAGCAAAGTTCTCTCCGAGTCCTGCCGTGCACCGTCATCTAAAAACATCTTATCTTTTTGCACACTATTGTTCATCAGCGGAGGTATTTATTTCACAATAATTGTTTTGAGTACATTCCTTTATAAAAGCAATAAAATGACGTTGCATATCTGCTACTTTTAGATCTCGTAAGTCGTGGTAGTTATCTCAAATGTAGGATTTTTATCCAAGCACTCCTGTTAGGAATTTTTTTATGTATTTAATAGCAGATTGTGCTAAGCGTGAAACTTCAATTTCATGTCGTTTAAATACTTCTCCGAGGGTGGGTACCTAAATGAAATGGAAGTATTTACGCCTTCCAATAATCTCTAAAGCTGATTTTGTCTTTTACAGTTGCAGCTCGTAAAAGGCTCACCCATACCAATGATATTGAATTTTAACACTAGAAGGACGGCAGGGGTCATTTGACCCATTTTCAGAATTCAAATTAATTTTTCTCTGTGTAAAACATTTTTTAATCTTTCGAAACTTTTTGACTTTCTTCATTTTTACCTGAAATTTGATAAATTGACACAAATATGACTCTAATATTTTTTTGTTAACTTTTAAAAGAGGTTATACCTAGAAGGACGGCTGCGGGTCATTTGACCCACAACTTGTTTTGGCGCTGTATCTTTATATTCCTCTTACCCTTAGGCTCGTAATTTTTTATGAAGCTCCTTTTACTTGGTGGCATGGTAGTCCAGTGGGTATAGTGCTTCGTTTTGATCCAGAGGGTACCCGGTTCAATGCCGGGTGATGCCTCTGGATACCAATATCAAAACGTTAGCTAAGTGAACATTTTTGTACCCGATCTTTCGGGATTCCACAAGCGGAAAAGGGAAAGCAAGTGGCACCCCTTATTACTTTATGTGAATTTCGCACGCGAATGGTCTTTTTCTAATGGTATTTTTCTTATTTCGCAAATCTTGTTTTTTTATCTTCACAATGAAAATCACATGCACTCTCATTGATATGTGTATATTTATCCATCCATGCGTCATACAGCCATGGTTTGGACGCCTTTGAGAACCGGTGCGAATTATTATTGTCCATCCACCCCAAATCCTCTTCTTCGAATAACAGTTTTCGTCTATTTCCGGATTGCATTTTCACCTGACCTTGCTCTTTTGCCGGGTGCCCGGCCCCCCGCCGAGTGCCTGGGAAAACCCTTGCCCCTTTTAGGGAGAGCAGAGGAATTGCCTAAGTTTTAATATTCTATTGCATTTCCTACCCATGAAATTCCTTCCTTGAACGGGGAAGAAGAAGCATTAGGGCAAGTTCTTAGAAGAGGAGGATCAACACATGGGTGGCAGTCGGGAGGCCGCCTTTCGTACGGCAATTGGCACTTCGTAAATATTCGTCAAAACCCTTTCGCATGCATTCGGGATGCTCACTGTCTCTCAATTTTCTGAATCATGATTGGTGGTCGTCGAGAGAAGAACTTCTAATATTTATCGAATTGATATATGCAAGAGGCATCTTGGGACAGCAGCATATGTCTATAAAAAGCTGCTGGGATAAAACCTGGGGCTCAAAAATATTTTCTAGCGCAATGCCTATGGATCGATTCTTGAACATAATAAAACATTTATGCTTCGATTCAAAGGCGACTCATAGTCAAGCACTAAGGGCAGATAAATTTCGTTTGGCTTCTGAACCTTGGAACAATTTTCTCACTAATTCCCGAGTCTGCTACAATCCAAGTGATGGCCGATGAACAGCTCTATGCATTGAAATGCAGGTATCCTTTCATACAGTATATGCCGAATAAACCGAAAAAAATCAGAATCAAGTACTGAGGTTTGGCTGACGTGAAATCTAAATAATGTCAAATACATTTCCGCATTGTGGGGAATATGAAGAGAGGCCATCAAATCAAGCATTGGGTGAATATGTTGTAATAGGATTGACTGATCCGTATCCGACTGATCTGATCAGGCATAAACGTAACATGCAACAATTATTTTTCATCTATTCACCTGACTGAAAACTTGAAAAAAAATGAAAATTTCTCTTCTCGGAGCTATAAAAAAAACAGGAGAGACTTACCTCCTCCTGTCCGCATGAATAATGAAATTCATTCAACTAGAGTATATAAAAACATCCTAGGCCATTCTCGCACAAATATCCAAGCAAAAAAGAATAAGAATGTTCTATTACTTAGTACCATGCACTCAGATGTCACGATTTCCGACTCACAAAAGAAAGCCAGAAACCATCCTCTTTTACAACAAAAACAGATTGGGAGTAGATGTTATGGACAGCATGTGCCGGATATAGTCCACCCAATCAGCTACAAAGAGGTGGTCTGTTCCCTATATTTTTCAATATACTGGATCTGGCCTCGATAAATAGATGGGTGCTCTACAGGGAAACTACAAATTGTAAACTGAGTCGCATGAAATTGATCCGAAAAATTTTCGAATGAGAGTTGGGAATCTCATTTCCGACGAAACCCATACTTTCATGCTCAAATCAAACAAAAAAAACTTCCTCAAATACCACATTCTTATCCCTAAGAGCACAAAAGAGGAAAAGGGGCCAAATATATCCAAATCTTCAAAAGAAATCATCCTATGTACGTTTTCAATGCAAAAAAATATTTTGTGGAAAGTGCGCCGAAAAATAACCTTGTGTCTGAAATGTACAACAAAGTATTTTTTTGTATATTTTATTGCAATTTATGAAAAACCATAATGCTCATTGTAAAATTTTGAAGCACACCTTTGTATTAAGTAAAAATAATAATGCAATTTCGTGATTAGAGTGGCTATAAATTTGAAACTCATGGCCACTGAATATTATATAATTTATGGTTTTTAGAAGTGATAATTATGTATTTTTAACTATCGGAATACCATAATAAATGCTATGATGTGTTTTTAAAGAATGAATATGAACATTTCTACAGTAAACAGTCAATATGAAGAAAAAACGGCTTTTAATTTGACAAAACGAAGTTTGGGTCAAATGACCCCTAGCCGTCCTTTTAGGTAGCGCGAAACTCCCGTCCTCCTAGTGTTAAAAGACAAAATAAAAGTAGTACAATCAGGCAGTTATAGAGCTGCCAAAAGTTGCTGGACTTTTATGATGCGGCCGTTCATAGAGACGTTAGAAACAATGGTAGTATTCGAAAAGGAATAATGCAGCTAATTATTTCAGCTGTGATGGAATAATAAGATTTTTTGGGACATGACAACCAAACCTTGGCTCAATTTTTGAAGGTTATAGTAAGTTTTATCCTAGAGACCAAATAAATATTTTACTGCGGGACCTTTCCAGAGATTAACTGTAATAATTAAAATTAATAGCGCATTTTCGAGCAATAATTAATAGCGAATAGTGTGTAGTTCGTATCAGTGAAAGAAGCGCTCTTCACCATGAGAGAACTTATGACTGAAATTCTTGGCCGCGGATAGATTAGTGAGGACACTGATATGCAGCGTAGAGCAATACGCTTGGCGAAACTATATATGATGGGAAGCAGATTGTTAAGCTATTAGAGGCGTTCGAATTGTGGAAACGGTGGAGGATGGAGAAATTCTGATGGTCTGGTTTAAATAAAAACGAACAAGTCATTAGGAGGTTAACCAGTTAGAATGAGCGATTGATTAATGGGAAATGAATACAGAAGACCGTTTATGAAATAAGAGGGTGGAATATGATAGGCATATTGCATGTAGAAAGGTAAGAAGGTTAGTCAACTAAAGAGTATAATTGTGGTAAAAGAATCGCGACCATGGATAAGGGTGAAAGTGGAAATGGACCATCAAAATAGCTTTTCCGGTAGGCCTCAAAGAGAAATAATTATAGAATAAAATATTTGAAATTTCCAGGTCAATAAATCCGTGCCTAGAACGGTAACTTGATGCAATTGATCAATATCGTTACGCCGGGATTTGGTCACTAGATTGAGAAATATGCATAGATGCTACAAAAAACCAAAACGGCTTCTGAATCTTTGTAGTTTTCTTCTTCTCCTCGTTACTTCTTCTTCTGTCATCGGTGTCGGTATCTCGATAAACTGCTTTCACCTCTTCCAGTCAACAGTAATTTTATTCGTCGTCTCATTTTCTATCTTCCACAATTTTCACTCCACGTTTTTCAGTTGCTGGCATCCATATCTCTATCGGTCAATTCATACTTCTTCTCCCATCTGAATATGCATCTAATACTTTCAAGGGAATTCTATTCTGGCCCTTCATATTTTGATTTATGCACCATAAACGTTGGCTTTTCTTTGCTAAATGAAAGAGACCTAAGCTGATGACGTCACTTTAGCAATTAAATCATTAGAATTAGAATCAGTGATCCTAAAAAGACTAAGTTTTATAATTTCAGCAATGATGGGCATTCTAAAAGTTAATCCTGATACAATTGTATTTCGTCATCAAGTCAATTCAAAAATGTTAATTGCCCAACAGCAGAAATGCAGGAAAGAGGAAGAACCAAAGAAATAAAAAAAACCATACCAACAGCAATTAAGAGAAAGCAAAGCACTTGTGACACTCGCTATAGGTTCTTGCCATTTCAGGGACGGTTCACATCTGACTTTGGCATTTAGATATTTCTATAACTATGTAAATGAACGGGAACGGTATACTCGCCTTGAGGACGGTGAAAAACCCTCAAAACCCATCAGGTCACCAAATAAATAAATAAAGATAAAAAATAAAAGACAAAAAACAAACCGCATGGAAAAATGAAAACAAAGCAAAATTCTATTAAAATATAGTGAATATGAGTATAGTAGTGCAGTGCGTATAAGCTTTGGTTATAATCCAACGTCAAGGCATTGGTATATTTATCCTAGCTCGGGTGTAGATAGGTGGCGGTTAGTACCTACACATAAGGGGATAGATGCGAAGAAAAGGTAAAGTGGAGGAAGGCTAAGTCCGAGGCGCGTGGATTGAACTACTTTGGTGGCGGGAGAATCTGACGGTGGAAATGGGGAACCAGTTTTGTGGAGTGAGGGTAGCGAAGATAAAGGAATCAGAGAATGGAGTGGGCAGAAGAGGTGGGGCGAATGGCGCAGACGAGGCCCTCCCGGATTGGTGGGGGTTTTTCCCGCCAGCGGCTAAGAGAGAGGGAACGAGGGGCGGGAAAACTTTTTGGCGGGAAAAGAGAAGGGGAGGTGGGCGTAAGGGAGGGAGGTTTGCGGGGATTCCGTGGGGCGTGGGAGTTGAAAAATAAAAATGAAAAGAGAAAGGGATGATGGGGAAAACCTTGAGGAAGACTTTGGGAGGGATTGCGTGGAATTGTAAGAGATTAGGAGCGGAGCATGGAATAATAAAATGAAAGCGGCCACGGATCCTCTTTCTCACCCGGCTCTCTCTCTCTCTCCGTAGATATATATATATATATATATATAGATATAACTCCCTCCTTTCTCTTCACCCCCTTCCCCTAGTTCTCACATTTTCCCCGCTCTTCTTCAAAACCCTCGCCTCACACTGCCCGCTTAGCTTTACCATGGTCCTCAGCCACAGATGGTCGGATCATCCGGAGAAGCGGTGGTGGACGACTACTGAGAATTTGCGTGAGGTGTGACTTGACTCGGTGGGGCTTATGTGGATTCAATTAAAGGATCATTCGGTAACAACTTCATTGGACTCATAAATAAAATTAATTCCTTTCCCTTTATTCGTCTATCTTAAAGCAATGGCTCTCTATGGAACAGAAAGGAGTACCGTCGGAAAAGTGGGCCAGAGTAGAATGCAAGCCTCCGAAAACTGGGTTTAGAGAATAATGATATATATAACAAATGCACCAACTGAATGAGAAAATAAAGCATTCTCTGAAGCTCCATACGCATATGAAAACTTAAATTAAGAGTCCTTATAAGTCTTTTGCTGGAACTTTTGTTTGAGTGGAGTTTTACAAAAGCTTTCTGTAGGTATTTTGATGAGAAGTGCTAAATGCTCTCTGCTCCAAAGAACGCTAAGAACTTATTAAAAACAGTAATTCGTCAGTGGATTATGAAAATTCTTATCCTTTGACATTTTATTGAGATTTCTATCCCACAAAAAAAATAAGTTGGCCTAAAACATTGATTTCTTTTGCTACAGACGTTATTTTAAGGCTAATATTTTGTTCTCTGTTGTATAGGATAAGCTTTTAGTCTCAAGCTTCTTTCTTCAAAGATTTTCCAATAATAAAACTGGTCTTTGTTATCCTTTAACAGGATTTCCTCTACCATCTGTTTACTTTTTTAAATGCAGAAAATCAACTCTCATGGTCTAAGTGCGAGTCGTATAAGTCCACATATAATAAAAATTAAATGAATGCCACTGATTTTATTTTTTTTAATCTTATAAATCATTCAAAGTCTTTTTCCTATAGGTAAGGTTTATGTATTAACTTCATATATTTTTGATTGTGTATTTTAAAGGTGCTTCAGATAGTGCAAAAGAACTTTCTCCAGCTATTCCCACCCGATTTTTTAAAAAGACCCGACCAACTCTCTATAATTTATCACATACGTAAATTAAATATTTAATTTGTGTTTAATTTATCAATTTTCTCATATCCTAACTCATCGTCTTGATTTTTGGTCCGGTTGGTTTGGTTATGTCACAATTTTATGATGAGATGAAGTGGATAAGAGTGTATCCCGTGTGAAAAACGAACTACCAAATGCATAAAAATATTGTTGGGCGCTTTTCAACTAATTGAACACTTTTGGAACATTTTTAAACGTTTAGTCTTCATTGAAAGAGTGCGGTGCAAGTTACATTTTCGCATAACAAGCCATAGTACCAGTAGTACTCCTTGGCAACATTCGAAGGCTCTATGTTAAAACTCTTCACCTGCGACAATGATTAATCCCCCATAACACAAAAGTATTTCATTTTATTCTAATGATAACAAATCTATGATTAATTGTACCCAGTCAATCCATCCTACGTAACGGCTAACCTTCACGACACACACCCACATCTTTCCACAGTCTCCCAATCTCAAGTATTTTTAACCTCAGCACTCTTTAATCTAATTATTAAGTGACGTACCAAATGAAGCGCTTACTCAAACACTCCTTCAGTTCAAAATTCCTCCGGATGCCAATGTAAGTAGTTTTCAAACGTCTGACATTAAATATGTAACCGGCCGTGTGCGAGAGATTAGAAGGAAAGGATGTGAAGGAGGTTCCGTTTGAAGGACAATGGAACATAGGTGTAAAGACTTCTGGACCCTTTCTTCCGGTCTGGACCTGAGCATTGACGTAAAGACCTCACTCTATAAGGGTTTAGTCTTGCTTGACACTTCGAGGACGGCACTACTGTTGTGCTAAGTGGTCACCCCTTTAAGCCTAGGTGGTGATCATGCAGATGAATGAAATCAGTGCTGAGCACTGAAAGATTCCTTATGCTTACAATATCAGCACCACTTAATTGTGCCACATAGTATGATGGAGTAAGGTGGAATTCACGAGTTAGATATAAAACCAGAATCCCAACGATTTGACCCAACAAAACTTAGAATTGCTTTGAAACTCCGTTAACACTGGTCCCTGAGAAAGATAAATATTTAAAAAAATAATAAAAAAGCGTAAATGAATTAGTACAAGTATTTATCACTCTTTCTTTATATTTTCAGTCAAATTGATTGGAACGAAAAGTTTACAGGCATCCATACAGTGTAAAATACTTTTAATAAAACTGCGGGGAAAGCGGTCAATCTATTGTTTAAGCATGGATAGTGAATGTTATTTCTCCATCATCAAAATACCGTGTGTGGCTCAGATTTCATGGCTTGGTTTTGAGGGTATGTTGATATTATTCGTAAGTTTTGTTAGCATTAAAACAAGCCATAAAGGGTTATATTCTATGCAGTTGTGCATTATGTAACCAGACCACGGCTGCATACAATGTTCGCGCAAAGTTCTCCGAAATAGTATTCTTCGCATGCTTAGTGTTTTGTGAATAATGAGATCGTATTCCAACAATCTTCTAAACTTTATTTTTAAGTCCTCAGTGTGGAAAAAAGTCGTTACAAGTGTTTAATAGAAATAACCGTCATCATCAGCTGTCTTCAATCCGAAGATTGGTTTGCAGTAGCTCTCCATTCCACTCTCCTCTCTGCCAACCACTTCATTCCTACAAAATTCTTTACTTTAACGTCCTTCACGATTTGATTTATGTATGAAATTGTTGGCATTAATCTAAAATTCTTCCAATATATTTTTCCTTCCAATATTATTTTCATTAGTCCTTTGTGTATCAGAATATAACCAAAAAGTTTTTCTCTCCTTCTTCGCGTATTCGTCATGCTTCTTTTCTCTCCTGGTCTTCTTAGGACTCCTTCGTTAGCGATTCTCTCCTTCCCTTTTACCTTCCTCATTCTTCGGTAACACCAAATCTCCATTGCGTTCAATAACGTTTGCTCTGCTGCTGTTATTGTTCAGCTTCTCTGCTGTATAAGAGTATGCTCCAAATGTATGTTTTAATGAAGTACTTCCTTACTTCCAGGCTTGTGTTAGCAGCTTTCAGCAAACTCCTCTTATGATAGAATGCCTTCTAAGCTTGAGTTATTCTGCTCACACAATCTTTCTTGCTGGTGATCCTGGTTCCCAGACAACAAAAAGCCTCCATTAGTGCAACTTTTTACTCCCTGCGTGAAACAGTGATTCTGGCTTTTTGACTGCTTCCACAGACCATTGGTTTTCTTAGCGTTAATCTTCAAGCTGTATTTATTCAGAGTTTTTTCCGTACAGTTCAGCATTCTCGTTACACCTTCTTTGTTCTCAGCAAGAATTTCTATGACATCACCAAAAAACAGGATGCTGATTCCGTTGTTTAATTTGTCAATTTCTTCATTTAGGGCTTTTTCAATATACGTATATATTGAAGGACATTGGTGACAATACCTATCCTTGCCGTACTCGTTTCCTCAATTCTGTTGCTTTTGCATTCCCGCCACATTTAATCACTGCCAGCTGTTCTTCATACAGCCTGCGGATTGCTCTTTTACTAATATATGACACTCATATGCTCTTCAGTGCAGTCAGCATTCTGTTTCAGTCCGCATAGTCAAATGAGTTCTCTAGGTCAATGAGGCAAATATATGTATGATGGGTGGTCTTTTTGAATAACTTTTCTGTTTTGAGTCTCAGAGATAGAATAGCTTTCCTTGTTTTCTTACATTTGCCGTAAATCGAATTGGTTTTCATCCAGGAATTCTTTCATCTCCTGTTCCATTCTCCTGCAGATGATTTTGGTCAGAATTTCCAATTCATGTGCTGTAGGGCTAGTTGTTCTAAAGCCCTCATCTCTCACCCCTTTTCTTCTTCGGGATTGGAATTATTAAATTTTTTTTCAAATTCATTTGCATGTCCACTTAAATTAATTTCACATATCAATCTGTATAGCTTATTCAGTAGGGGTGATCGTCAACATTTTGTTTTTCGAATTTCAGGGAGCTTGAGGTCAGAAAAGTTTTCTTTGGGACTTTATATGATACATGATTTTTTCAGATTTTTTGTCAACCATCCTGAGCTTTCACCAAGCGTTTGAAGTTTAAATATTTTTGGCCAGTTTGGTAAAATTTTGAAATGAGCGGAAGATCGTGCCCTACCTTATTTTTTCATGAGAAATGCTTAAACACTGTCCTAAAGTAAGTAGAAAAGGGTTTTACAGCAGCTATATGAGTGAAATACAGCAATAAACAAGGAAAGATTTATAAACAAAATTAAGGAAAGGCAACCCGGCAAACACGTAGTTTCTTATTTCCGTGGAATTCGATGCCCGTATGATTGCGGTAACAACTTTTAGTAGTGTGCGACTTGGTCATGTGGAAAAGGAGTAATTGATTGAACCAGGCTTTACTTGGTTGAATTTAGAGATACCCATATTGTGAATGAAACACTGTAATTTTCTCCAGTTTAATGCATCTTTCCCCAATGAATTTCTCCGGAATATTGTCGCAATCATCAGTGAGCACGTTAAAGCCCCTCTTGTGAACACCGAGATAGTTACAATGTACCATCAGAATGTTTCGGAAAAATATTTAGACACTTTCAAAATTACCAAGTGTTTTTTTTACCATGTTCTACCCTACTAGTCTGGCTCAAACAATCCCACGTAGAAAGAGTGGCGCATTCCCTCATTCGTGATTTATTCTGTGAGTTCACTTTATAGAGGTAGTGAGTTTGTTTTCGGAAATATGGTTTCAATAAAGAAGAAAACAAGAGAAGATTTTAAGTGTCCAATATATGGTCCAGCTATGGATGGATGGCAGCTTCCTAATTTTGAGTATGTCATTAGGCTTTACAACAGCGTTCGGAATGCCAAGATAGCTGAAATGAATGGCAAGTAACCTTCATTACCTCATATTTTATAGGAAGTCGCTGAGAAAATTCTTTTAGTATTGCAAGCAGCAAGCCTCCCAACTGTGAGCAAAGAGAAGAGCTATACATCTGGCAAAAGTCCACCATGCCACGTATATGAAAATGCTAAAAGCTTATAGACCTGATAGATCCACCCATTTGAGAGGAGAAAATTGAGCTTAAGAACGATTTTCAGAAACTGTTTGATAGGTATTTAAGGTATTGTCCACTAGGTATTTAAGGGAAGGCCTGCTGAAAGTTTTGGATCCAATTATACAAAGTGGCGCTTTCTAGTGTCCTCCTGAAAATATGCTCATCTGCATGATAACTGACAAAAATAAGAGATTGCGAGAGCAAGCAACCAAAAAAATACTTCAAGCTCGATCGACAAAAACCAAAAACAACAGTGAGAAAATTTGAAGTGCCTTAACTATGATGGAAAGCGAAGACCTATAGTCATTTGATATCATGGGAAAAATTGCTGTGACTGAACCCCCAATTTTTTTACAGTTTAACTGAGAAGGACATAATAAAAATGGCAACCAACTTCATAGGATCGGAAATGCCAAAAATCCTGCAAGTTCCTGCCCACACTCAAAGTGTTGAGAGTAATATTCGTCTTGTTAAGGATGCCTCTGCAACAGTCTATGGAAGAGAGAACAGAGACTAGTTTATAAAAACGATAATTGCTGAGAGAGAGCATGTGCCAGACTTCCGTCATAAAAGTCGGTACAAAGTACATGATTCAAACTAAATACTGAGTGCCCATTTTTGTCGGGAGGCTGGGATAGGTAAAGGTGGAACACAAAGCGTAGCCAGCTCCTCCTGGTAGTTCTGGGTATTCACTGGAAACGGTAGCAAGCGAAGAGCTACGCGGGCACTGAAAGCGTTGTGTAAGTCATGTTTGCCGGGTTGCCTATCCTTAATTTTATTTATAACTTTTTCATTGTTTATTGCTGTTTTTCACTTATGTAGCTGCTGCTAAACCCTTTTCTAATTACCTTCTCACAGTTTTTGAGCGTTTTTCATGAAAAAATAAGGTAGGGCACGATCTTGCACTCATTTCAAATTTTTACCAAAATGGCCTAAAATATTTAAAGTTCAAACGCTTGGCGAAAGCTCAGGACGGTTGATAAAAAATCTGAAAAAAAGTATGTGTTATATTAAGTCCCAAAGACAACTTTTCTGACCCCAAGCTCCCTGAAATTCGAAAAAAAATGTTTTACGATCACCCCTATTATTCAGTCCTTACTCCTGCATACTTAGGAAACTCCGAGAGAATTTCATCATTCCTTCTCTCTCTCAAATCCCTTACTACACAGCATCAAATTCTCATATTAATATGGATTAATCTATCTCGTCATCATCCTCAGTGTCTTCATCCTGTGATTCAGTGCTTTGCCGCTGTATAGTCTTTCAAAGTATTCTCTTCATCTCTTCACTTTCAATATGATTTTAATTTTATTCACTCCGAATGACATTGTCCTTGCTGATTACGTGCATGACTGCTGTTCTTTCTCTTTTTTTCATTTTTTGTGCTTTATTCTCTCATCTTTTAGGTTCAATACTTTCTATAAGATCAATGGATTTCGATTCTCGGTTTTTCTCCTCCCTACCTTATTTTCGGCTGCATTACTGTTTGCATTAATGCCTTTCTTGATCTCTTGCCATCTCTCTTCGATTGATCATGAATTGTTTCCATTCTCTTCAGCTTGGTCTAGGGTATTTGGTAGTCTAATCGGTAGTCTTTTTCCCTGAGTCTTTCAACCATGATCATGACCATGCTATGGTCACTGTCAATATCCGAACAAAGGTACAGTGTTGAAATAATTTTGGGGTAGCTTATCACTTCAGCTTAATGCAAGATAATATGGTGTCCATGGTTATTAAATAACAACTTCATCGTGAAGTTAAATGCAAAAAAGAGTTACATGCATTAATTTGTTGACGGTACCGACTTTTCAAGGGCAAAAGAAAATGAATGGAGTTACGTGTTTCACTCATTCAAGTCAATGAACCAAGAATAAGCGATTACGTGACTTTCTAAAAAATATCATCATGCGTTATAGAAATTTCGAGGCTAATTAAATTCAAATACTCATTATTGCAGCTTATCATAAAATTTTTGCGGGAAATGCGGAAAAATGGAACATGGTTAGAATAGAATTAAAGGAATTTAATCAATTGTAACAGGGTTTTTGCGGCAGAAATTATTTTCTGCTGGCCGCTGGTTTCATTTTCTGCATTTTATTGGCTTCATAAATCTCTGCCAAATAAATTCACCAGAGCTCATCACCGTGAAACAAACTTCTTTTTTATTACTTCTACCGTAACTAGATCATGACCGTTCTGCGGGGACCAATAAATTCAGTGTCGGTATAACCTATTTTTTTGAATCTGCAGTACTTTGATGTTAGTACGTCAAGTACACGAGTTCAATTTGAAAAATTACCCTGATGGATATGCGGTGGCATAAAATAGTGGGAATGTTTAGTTCTGTTCCGCACACTGATATACTGCGCAACCAGATATTTTTTCACATCATTGGATGTAGGTTGCTATACTTGACAACATTTAAAGCCTCCGCCATCATATATATTTCAACCGTGAGACAGTTTCCATTCATGTAAAATTATTGACTTATGACCAGTGCTCGGCGTAAGTTTTTGTGATAGACTACATTGCTTTTATCACTGAAATAAAAGAAAAAAATCTTTGATTTTTATATATTTTATTAAGTAGCTACCTAATAGCTATCCATGATGAAGTACGGGCCCATAAGGAATGATAATTATAAAATTTATGTTGTTTTAGCGGTATATTCAACTCTAATGTAAAAATACTAAATTAATATTTCATGCGACGTGATAGAATAATGTATTATGAAGAAGTGCCCTCAGCACTTCAACTGAATTTGGCCAGTGAATTCCAGCCAGCGGCACAGCTTTTTTTTACGGGTAGTAGATATTTCTTGTAACATTTAATTATCTGAAGTTTTATTTCACTCAATTTTCATTGGATAAATGTTGAAAGTTTCACTGTCATTTCGTAAGCATTTGATGGTGCATAATGCTAATCAGAAGCACATTTATTACGTGGAATATAACTTATCATGTCAAAGAAATATTTTACGTCATTACTCTCCCAAACTTATGCGAAGATATGGATCTCAATATCCTTAAATTGATCCCAATGTCGATTTTTTCACAAATTAACAATGCATTTCCTACTGATTTGGTAATGATGAGTAAATGGTATCGTCTAGTCAAGTGATGGTTCATTGTTTTCGAATTTTGTTATCATTACCCAAAACGCCACCTACTCTAGAAGGGGAATACACACAGTTGCCGCTAGAAGACCTTTAACCTTCAATTAAAAGTATTGATTTAAGCACCTCACAAAATTTGATGAATCACGATCACGTTTTAGTTCTTATGAGCGACATTGAACATTAATGAGAACGCGATTGCACGCCTTAAGGAGAACCGCAACTATTATTTTAAATATTGTCATTGTTTTATGTACGCTGAAATATGGCGTTCTATCTAAAGGTAAGCATTCGTAGTTGGACTAAGTTTGAAGTATAGTTTATATAATTACAGGGAAATTGGGGAGTATCTCATTAAAATGAAGTTTTATGTTAAGACAGTGTGTGATACACGCAGATAAACTAACTATCCTATTTTAGTCTTATGAGTTTAGTGTTTACGATAAATTTCATGGTTGATATTGAACTTGGAATCGGCCGTTTGTTCACGAAATACAATCAAGTCTAAAGTCATTACACTTTGAAGCCGTGTAAGGTTGAAAGGGACTTAGTACAAAGAACTTAACTATTTTTGACTCTGCTTGTTCAGCCCCCCTGAATCTATGGTGCGCATAACACTTCCTTATAAGTCCTGGGATGCAACGGCAGTCTATCATTTAGGTCCCTTGACATCTGGACAACATCTAGCGTGAATGATTGACTACGGAAGTCGCTCCCTGACTGTCAAAATCACTAAATTAACA
The DNA here is from genome assembly GCA_963573305.1 of Pyrrhosoma nymphula. Taxonomy (NCBI): domain Eukaryota; kingdom Metazoa; phylum Arthropoda; class Insecta; order Odonata; family Coenagrionidae; genus Pyrrhosoma; species Pyrrhosoma nymphula. The sequence goes on along the minus strand of OY754338.1, from coordinate 60,734,104 downwards.
TCTGCTGCAACTACTGTCAAGCTACAGTTTGAAGTATTCCATTAAATGAGCTATCCAGAAATCTTATTGTCAGAATACAGACCTGCCTAGGTATAGCGATGAGTTTTCGAACTTCATGTTCAAGCTTGATATTCACATCCTGAATGTGACAGAACTTTGGCCTCAGGCAAACGGTCAAGTAGAGCGTGCCAAACGAAACATTGAAAAATATGTACGCATTGCCTCGGTGCAAGGTAAGGAATAGCAACAAATGCGTTAAATAAATATAAAAATGAAATTCATAATGGCAGTGTACAGAACGTGGCAATTAAAAATATTCGAGAAATAGATGAGAACTTAAACTGGCTGCGTACCATAGGTAAGCATGCTAAGAGAACGACACCGAGAGTCCAAACCTAAGTGAGCCCCTGTCTCGTGTGAAACTTCAAATTCTCGTTATTTTAGCATGATGCGTGCTTCAGTGATACCAGAGTCTCATTATCTAAAATTTGCTGATAAACATGCCGTTTTATTGAAAAAAGTTGTTCTATGAAGGAAAATTAAGATTAATTAAAGGATTTATCCCTACCCTTTCTTGGAATAAATTAATGAAGGTGGCTTGGGTGATTGACCGCAAATGAGACATTTCCCTCCATGCACTTACGACGGAACATAGATACAAAACAGAAACTGCGTTAATCCACGTCCAAAAAAGTAACTTCCAACGCATATAATTTTGATTGAACTCAAGGAAGAAGAAGAAGTAAAACCCCTGAGGAAGGAGTAAATGAAGAAAGAGTAAATGCTTTACCGAAACGGTTGAGATCTGAAGAGCGCCTTCCCTGATTAAACAAAGGACTCAAGCAAGTCAAAGTATTGGCTTCGGATATTCGATGCTAAAGTTTTCGTTGTCAGATTAAATTAGAGCGGAGTGCAAACGCCCTAATTACCCTGAGACGTGGTTTACACAGCGAGGGTGGGGCGTGTAGGCGTGCCTTTGATGGGAGGTGGAATAGCTGGCAGAGATGGAAAATGCTAGAGTTAAAAGTCGCAATGAGTCGTTCCCAAATGATCGATTCGCTGAACCCGGGTCTTGTGAATGAAGAATGTTCGAATATGTACGGGAAGATAGGAGAGAAGATCATTCATTCGATTGTAATGATTGATAAAATGATGACTCGTTCCCAAGTGATCGGCTTGCAGGAACCGAATATTGTGAGTGAAGAATTTTCTAACATGCTCACAAAGATTAAGAGTCTATAAAAACAATGTTTTATTTGCAACTATGTTTTTCGTGATGTTAGGATTATATTCAAAGTATTAGTATTTGACAATAAATGTTAAAGTTTGAAGATTATATTAAGTTAATGATTACTTTTAAGGTAGTTAAAAAAAGATACCATTTCACAGAAAAATCAATAAATATACCTACTTTTAAGGAAACAGATATACCTATCTCTATTTATGCAATAATATCAGCTATACATTGCATTAATTTTCAAAAACTATAGGTAGTTTTCAACGGGATTTGGTACGGCTGTTAGCTCCGGAGGTACATTATTATTAAAATAATGAGGAAATTGTGACGCTTTGGTTGCTTCATAAATGTAATGTTGGGTATTTAGTAATTTTTATCAATTATATTTTAGAATAAGTCCATTAATAACAGCTTAACTCTTTTACAATTTTGCAGAGAAACCTTTGGTTGTAAAGTGATTAAGTTCGATAGTAAATCTTTGTGAGCTAAAGGTTAAAGCATGTTCAAAATTACTGCTTCTCTGTCGAAGTTGGTGCATTGCTAGGTGGATGTGGGTACGTTGATATAGACGGAAAGGCCTGGGGATGGCTTGGTGTGAAAGAGGAGGGGTGTGAGCGCCGAAATGGGGGTTTAGTAGGACCTAGAGGGGGGGCTAAAAGGATTCCATTGGGAAGATCGGAAGAGGGTTAGGATCAGGGAGATGGGAAGAGGTGCTGGGGAGGGGGTGGATGGGGAAGTGGAAGGGACGGATCGGGCGGAACCGGCTGCAGGAGAAGGGGGTGTGGAAGACTTCTCTTAGTCGGATTTCTTTCATGAATGGATCCAAAAGCTGAAACATTAATGGTTTTCACTCGAGGAGGCCTTTTGTGATGCCTTCTAGCGTTCCCTCTCTCTGTCTCGCATCAACCTACTCTCTTCCTTTTGCTTCTCGATCTCTTTCCCACCGGTGGGAAAGTCAACCAGGCGACAAGCAAGGGGGAAGTGTGAGGAGTTGATGTGGGGAGGGGGCTAGAACCCCATTTCTGCGGGTAAAACCACCTCTGTTCTATCCCCCACGCACACCTTATCTCGTCCTCGTGGCCACTATCCCCCAAACGAACGCCACTCTTGACGTTCCTTACCAGTGAAACCGTCGAGTAGTACACTCACCTCAATCCTTGACGCCCTCCTTTCTACATCTACATAAATGTGATACCCAAAGAGCCACCGCAAGGAAATGTGACAGGGGTAGTAATCATGAGGAAACAAAGCCGTTAGCTGGAGAGAGAATAGTGTAAATCATGAGCAAACCGATCATTAGATTGACATTTACTGATCATGATGGTTAACAGACGAATTTTGAGAATCTCTTGGGTGGTTTATGAAACTAATGAGGAAGTCCTTCATAATATGGGTTGCCAACCCGAAATAGGTTGGCCAATGTAACAGCTAAAATTACAATATTTTGGATAAACAATTAGACAAGTATAAATATAAACCTTTTCAATTAGGTCTCCAAGGGAATGTTGAAGGAAGAAATCTTCTGGAAGGAGTTGAATTTCCTGGCTTTCCAATTTGAGCCAGTGGTTTTGAGCATCATTTACGGAACCATTCCTAACTATATCAAGCAAGTGAAACATCACCACGATCCGGATCAAGGGACAAGTGCGGACTGGATGGGCAGAAAAAGAAGTGAGTTAATAAGTAATTTTTTACTGATATAGATACACTCTTTGAATTTCATTCAGGGAAATTTCTCGTATTCGATAAAATTTTTAGTTGCCAGTCGTTCCACTTATGCATACAAACTGTTAAATCGGAGGAAAGAGTATTTAAACAGGGTGAAGGGTAGACAATAACGCTTGTAAGCACTTTTGAATACAACCCGTATTTATATTTCTTTAATCAAATGGCTTTGGCTTTATAATTTTTGGGATTCACTGTGTTAATTGGAGTTAGATCAGTTATTTTGGAGTTTTCAAAGGTTTATTTCTATTTAACTAATTCGTTTTTAGTGCTCACATTTATAATACATTGGAATTAGAATCCAAAGAAATTCCTAATTATTTACACATGTATGCACAAGTGTTTTTGGATAATAATGTGCTCGGTGATTTGCGAGCTCGGTGGTTTACGAGCTCGGTGGTTTGTGAGCTCGGTGATTTGGTTCTGTGCGGTTTTTAACAACGTGAGAGATTTTGAAGTTTTGACGATTTTATTTTCCAGATTTGATGGCCGTAGACTGCAAGGAAATTTGATTTAATACATATATTACCGCCCCAATAACATTGAACAATATTACACCAACCCCATTCCCTGAGATGTTTCCTTTTTTGTCTACTTGAACCACCAAAATCCCCACCAAAAACGCTTAAAATCCAAGACAGGCCTCACACTACTCCCGAACGCCTTAAAACCGACAGCGATATTCAACCGCGTCCGTTCCCGGTCCTTCCCACGCATTCTCAATAATCCCACCTCCTTATCTCTCGTCCACTTGGGTAAAATATTTCAACCCACTTCCCTACCTCCTCATTCTTCTTCCTGTTCTCACCCCGGATTTCTCGCTTCCATTCTCCAAAAAAGCTCCAAAAAAGGCTCCGGACGGCTGAGCCGAAAAAATATTAATATCCCGCGTCTTATAAGCGTCACGGCTGATAGGGTACACTATAATCATTTAATATAATCTATTATCGGTCATATTAACTTCTGAAAATGCGAGCTTTATGTTCCACTTTAGTCTACAGATCGGAACCTCCTAGGTATCCTAGGTATCGATCCGTAAGGAAATTCGTATAGTTGTGGATGATGCATTTACTTTGATGAAGGCCTATTGAAGGAGGAGATTCAAAGTGTTTTAACTCCATGGAGTTGAATTGTATACATCAAGTATTCTGCTTACATTTGGAATGGATATTGCTCATAATAATGAAGTTTTTATTAATGAATGAGGAATAAGTTTTGCGAGTCATATTTTATAGCCATTCTCTAAGCGCATACTTTAAAATATCCAATTCATTTTCATGATTGGGTTGGCACCATACTTCGACTTTTTTTTCAATACAACTTATGGCGTTTATTTATCAACACTTTTGTAAAGAAGGCAGTTCCGGAGTTTAGAAGGATTTGGGTTGCTAATATTTCATAGCATCCAAACAAATTTTAAGATATTCGTAATTTGACCACCGTATTCCAAACATTTTTTCATTTATAGCGATGGCAATTATACCATCCGGAATTATATTTTGGCCTTCATGATTTATATTAAAAGGCACATTTTCATTGCCCTTCAACAGGAATTATTCGTATGAGGTATTACCCTAATTTCATGAAATAATTTGTTTCGACAGACGAATATATTGGGATTTCCATCAAATTTTCAATGCTATGAACTTGGATATCTTGTATACTTGGACAATTAGTAGTTTTAGGAAAGCCTTCATTCACACAAAATGTTGCTTCCCTTGCCGGAGGTTGTAACAGCTACAGTACACGTTTATTCAATTGAAATAATGATTTGCCTCCAATGAAACGCTGGCAGCAGTGAAAATGAAATCATGAGGGGGCATTTGATTGTACCATGTCTTCTTCCACGTTTCTTACTCAATCCCAGTCCAAGTAATCAACAACTTATTCCTTTACTCCAGCATTTCCACATATTCCAGGGGAAATATCCACCGTTTCCTTGTCTACACGCTTCCAAACCGCATTCTGTCTTTTCCTAATATACCTTTCCCAAAATCCACACTCCTTTCTCACTCCATCCTGTCTCCCAAATGACTTTCATTATCTCGTTTCCTCGTCTACCAAATTAAATTTGATGACCTACGCATTGATGTTTTACTATATACCCCCCTGGTTTGTACTTAGCCAACGAACCCTCAAGGGTAACTTCGTGGAATAATGCATTACTTATCACGAGGATAAAAACAATCCTGGATAATTTTCACAATTTTTATTTTTATGACCTAATAAAAACATCGCGACCAAAATTTATAGATATCGCCCTGTTTCGTAGAAGTGTCTTCCTCTAAACTATCAATATATATTAATATTTTTCATTCGACTCTTATCACATGCGGGTGGGATGTGACAACTCGAGTAGATGTTACCATGATATGACATTTTTACTTTGGCATCCGATAATTATCAAAACGTGTGTGAATCGACCCACTAACCAGTCATCCTCGTGATAAGTAACCTCCTCAGAAAATATATCAGCTCTTGATTAAAAATTACACTACATGTTACGCACTGTATAAAGATTGGCTAGGTGGGCGACTAAGGTTTTAATCACTTATGGTAACCTCAAGATTAAAGGCGTAGCCTTTCAATGGTAACTTAGAGCTCGGGTTATGTATATTTATTCCGGTTATTTGATGTGAGCGCTATTAATTAGGGGGTCAATGGACGCCGATTTTTATGCAAACATAATACTTCCCCAGGTACAATAAAGGCCTAAGTTTTAAAGGAATAGAAATAGCAATTAAATAGCGTATGATACAGGCAACATTGTAACATGTTTATTGATTGCAATGTTTTAGCCTTATCATATCTAAAGCGTCCATTGAAAACAATGATGCTGCGGATACTGATTTTCTACTGACAATTGGTTAATTCATTTCATATTTCGAAGCTGGGAATTCGCCAAGTAGTTCAATTCATGTGGGGATTCACCCGATTTCTAAGCAAAGTGCCACATTATTCAAACCTCCCAGCTTCCAAGTAACATTATACCATGTATTTTACCCTGTTCCCTACTCATATACTGATTCTCTACTTCAATAAACCCACTATGCATTTTAGATTCAGATTTATTAAGGAAAAATTAGGAATATCCTTGGATAAAAATATGAATGAGAGTCGCTACTTCGCTCTGGTTAGACTGCATCATTAGCACACCGCGTGCCATACAGGAATTAAAAAATTTAAAGGGTAGCCACGTGCTTTGGCTAACTGCAGCGGGTGGACACTTGAGCAGAGAGTGTCACACAGCTACTGGAAAGGCGAGGTAAGGAGCCACTGGAATCGCTAAGGCTACACACTAGGCTGAGATTGCTAGAAAAATTGAGATCGGACGATTTTCAGGGTAACATGAAAAATATTTTCTCTACCTAACACTATGTAGGACACACTATTAGAAGCGACTAAGTAGGAGAGTGATTACACAAGTCTGCATTTTGAAACTTTTTGTCAGATGGTTTATCAATAATAGGTGTTATTGAATCAATTTTTTATGCTGATTCTAAAAATGACTTCCATTTTTTTCTACCACGTCAGGTTTTTACACAAAATAAGAATAATGGTTTCAATATTTTAACTACAGTTATATTAACATTACTTTATAATACATTACAATTTTAGTAACAAAAATGAATGAAGGATGAAAAACAATTCCAAGGTCAAACAACAATAGCAGCAGTCGTACCAACCTAAGACTCATTAGCTTGGGCCAACGTAGGATTCATTAGCTTGTATTGAGAAATATCCCTCGCACAATAATTACCCACTGGCACATATCAATAAATCTTAGAAGTTACATTGGGAATATTCTTAAAAAACAGTACGTGATAGAAGAAAACTAAGAGCAGTTCTGAAATCAGCATATCAAAGTTAGCTAGTATCACTCACTAGTTTTCAGTCATCTGATATCATTCAGACTGGTGTTATAGAACTGCAAGCACCAAAATGTCTTATTTTTACTCACCATTGGTGACTACAGCTAAATCAGAGCCAGACACTAACAATGACACTAACTGTTTTTTATCCTTTAGGTTGTTATTCCATATATTGCGTTATATATCCATTTGTGTATTTCTGTTCCTCGACTTTAAGCCACACATGTTTCTGGGTAACTTGAAAAATAAAAAGAGAGAATGAGTGAGCATAGATGAGTTTTGAACTAAGTTAATGCATAAGAGACAGTAAAGTGCTGAGATATAATATTGATAAATATTCAGTCAGCGTGATTTTAAATACTCTGAAAATTACGTTTTCTAATCTTTTACTGTCCATTGTAAGACGTTATCATGCAGTTCGCTTTTGTCATTTCCGTCATACAATTCCCTTTTCCTTATCCGTCCCTTTTCCCGCGACGGATTTTCTGATCCCCCAGTCTTATAATGGCTCGAAAGGTATTTCTGTATCTGTAGATGAATCTTGTCTCCCGAATGATTCGCTTCTCCTCCTATCTGTTTTGCCAACCTCATCAGTCACGTGATTCCAACCCTCCTGCGCGTGAGAAGACGCAAAGTGAACGAATATGTCGCCCCTTGTGGATGTGAGATTGGAAAAAATAAAGGATGGGAAAGCCTGTTTTACGATGTGTGTTTTTGCGTGGATGGGTGAAGGCTCGAAGTAAGTTGACAGTTCTGACTCAAAGTCGACGGCAAACCCTGCTTTCCATCCTGTCAGTGTGACTCAAAAATTTTCGATAGATGTCATAATGGTCTTATCTCCAGCCTACATTCCCTTTCCCTCTCTCTTCAAGAGGGTTATCTTTTGGCATTTATTTAAGACAGCTATGCTACTGGTAACTTTTATAATGGAATTCCACAAAGTATAACAGGAGCTTGTTTAATTAGCTATACTATAAATAATTCAGCAGTGTTAGATCTGGCTTCAAATTCCATTAACCAGGTTATTTTTTTGGAATCCGTTGACAACAACTTTACTTTGTGACCTATGTTTAGTTTTTTGGCCAACATGCATAACACATTCTGACAAATCAAAGTATCATATCGAAATGTTAGACTTTTTTGAGCTCTTTATATCAATGAATCAGTGTTTCTTCTGGGAGAGATAGACACACTGACTTTCCGAAGGTAAAAATATTAAAATTTACACGTTAAATTTATAACTAAACTTTGAAAAAATATCATACGAAATGTTAATTACCAATTTTGTACATTCTGAAGACTTTTTGCAGCCATCAGGAAGCAATCTTGCCTTTGAAAATGTCGGTGATGAGCCACGAACTAAGAATTAAGAACTAAGCCTGAATTTAATAAAGACAAAAGTGTTGTGTGCACTTAAGTGGCTTTTTTGTATTAATGCATTTATTATAGAATAGGAATTCAAAAAGTGTCCGTTATAGTTACAAACAATCAACAAAATATTTGAGACAGTATAAAAATTGGCTTGGAAAATTGTAATGATTACCCAAGATATGATCAATGCTCGCACTGGAATGACTCTGGCGCGCTTCGCGATATTTCTTACTTTCAATCCGGAGATGGCGAACCGTCAAAAGGGAGTCGTAAGTCATAACGAGAAGGATTATTTCCTCTGTGAAGATAAAAGAGTGAGTCTGGGTTCCAGTCCCGGCAATAAAAGAAATAATTTGGCTCCAGAACATCAATGAACCCGCGTTGCATGTGCCGTAAATCGTTTTAAGAAAATGTAAAACTTCATTATTAAGAAATAGAAAAGGTCGCCTCTTTTAATGAGTATCCATAAAAAATTGTTCCTTTAATCGATAAAAATCAAATAACCGCATGTTCAAATCAGGCTTTTCAATTATACATATCGCTTGTTTTTTTAACCAATGTAATGTTACAGGAAAAGTAGGATTAACAAGTGACTTGAGACGTTATGGATATCACTTGGTTTTTTGGTGGCTTAAATATTTTGGTATGAAAATGCGAATACATTAATAAATTATTGCGAATAAATGATGTGAACTTCATGAGAATCAGGGTTCTGTTAGGGCTTTGGCACTTATTTCCCCTATCCGGCGGCCTGGGTATGGATCTCAGCTGCAGTTGAGATTTTATTGTGAATTCTTATGCCTACATGGACATTATTTGTAGAAACACTCAATTGCAGTACTCATTTTCATGGGCGTATTTACGGGAGGAGACGGAATGGCCCGGCTTTCCCCAGCAGACAAATGTAGATGAATGAGCTTTGCTAAGGGTACCAACATTAATACATAAAATTTGAACAAACTAAATACCTTTAAATACTTCAACAATGGCTATAAAATATGTTTTGTTGTTGAAATATCCAAACATTTCCCTATCAAAAGTATTTATTTTGTATGTATTGTATCCCCCCCAATACTCAAATCAAAAATACGCTACTGCTCATTTTATGAGTTTTATGTGTATTTAAACGTGCGTATATATTTTTGCAGCGAATTTTTTTGTGATAAGAGAAAATGTGTGAGGTGATTAGAGATAGGAAGAAAAGGTATTGCACATTGGCATACCCAGCAATAGAACGTGTATGGAACGTGCAAAGTAGATTGATTTGGTTAATATATTCAAGAAGTATCAATATAAAAATACATTTACATATATATAATTGAAGTAGTCGAATAATGTAAAATACCTGGGAATTTCAGTAACCTCTGAAATAGCGAGGGGAAAACACAAACTAAACATTTGCAGCGCTGAATTAGAGAAACTAGGGGCTATTAAGCGAATAGTAGGGAGATTCTCCAGTGAAAAAGAAATAGAAAGATCCAAATTTGCTCTGTTTAGGCCACATCTTGAATTCACTTCGAGCATATTGGGCCCTGCACAGAAATATTTCATTCACGGAGTAAATAAAAAACAAAGAAAAGCAGCCCGCTTCTTCAAAAACTACCACAAGCAAACAAAATGTTTTATGCAGCGGATATAAAAATTATGTTGGAAGCCGCTCGGGACTCGGATGCTACACAATATGCTTAGATAACTATTAAATTTCAGATCAGGCGAGTTTCAGTTGGACATAGACGAAGACGATGTAACAAAACGCATAGATAAGACTCACCGTTAACATGTAATCCACCTTTATCCTATCCCACCCCCTTTTACCTATTAATTCCTTTTCCTCGAGTCCCAAAACCACCAATCTAACGCCCCTAAGATGACTCGCAAATGTAGATTTCATGTTTAATTTTAAATTAATCAGTGAGAACCAGTGTTTTACGGTGATGAATCAGATGTAAGGGCTATGCCCAGATTGTATAACCCTAAATGCCAACAACATATCATAAATGAATTTTCCTTTCCATGGTCAGTTTGTATTTTTATTCTTCTTTTTCGTTTCGACCGACTGTGAGGAACGTTAATTTAAATCGGCATTGTTCAAACCCCAGATGTTCACCCAATACTCCTTCATTCAATCATAATGCTGAGTTCGAACCGATTCCTATTGCAAAAATCTGTTTCCTGCACACCCACTTCCTGCATGTGTCTTTATTCCTCGCGAAACTAGCGTACCTTGATTTTCCTATTCTAAAAGAATTTTAATATTTTATTGGTTAATCTCTGATCCATTCGGTATTTATTTCCGGAAAAGCATAGCCCTTCTTTTTTGGTTGCCGTATTATAGTTGTTCCAATGTTCCATCATGCTTTATAGTTTCTGTTTGTTTAGTTTTTTATGTAAACAGTCTTCTAATCTCCTAGGTCCTTGTATCTTTATAAAAATTTTACTCTCTACTGTTTCCAACCACTTGATCATTCTCGTTTTGGTGAAGGTCAGACATTAGGCTCTATACAGGGTTTCATGGTGAATCAATAGGTATTATTGTCTTCATTTCAAATTGATGGATTGATTTCTCGTTTTTTATATTCATGGTGGGATTGCAAGTCAGGTTTACCTTAATGATCCTTGATCTCATTTGCACTGTTCCTGACTAATCATTCGCTATTCAATCTTCAAGGTACTATCATCTCTCTTCTCTCTGCAGTTTTTCCTGTATAAGACTTACGGCCAGTTACAAGTGTATTCAGCAATGGGATCGACTGTGATGAAACTCATTAATTTCTGGACCTCGTTAAAATATTCCGGTTGCAGGAACCATCCGTTTCATAACTGTTCTCTCAGTGGCCATAGCTACGAATGCTTGGTCAGTTATAATTCTTCTGAATATAATGTATGTTTGTTTATCTTATGTATATAAATGTTACAGTATTAATATCCATCCTCATCATCGTCCATTAGTCATTCTTTGCATAATTACTCTTTTATCAAGTGATTAACTTTCCAAGTACTACATCGCGCATTCACCGTCTTAATTGCTTATAGAACTCATAATTTTAACTCCATATCATCAAACCATAATGGTTAACAGACCATGTATAAAACTAATAAATTCATCATCAGTTTCTGAAACGCATATTGACTAAACTAAATAAATATAACTAAATTGGATTCATAAGTAGTGTTTCTGCAACAGGACATTATTAACATTCATACTATTCAATTTATGCCATATACTGCGTCTTATGCATGTACTTAGTCTTCTATATTAAAAAAAAATCACTCACTCAGTGATTCAAGGTTGGTTTGGATAGTTGAGGGTAGAGCTCACCCCGGACTCAGCCACAGGCGTGTGAATTTCACACATTCTGGGTAGGGGGGCCAGTTCCTTTCCCTGGGCCACCTCGCATTCCGAGGATATTTTTTTTGTTCGGGGGCGTTCAAAGGCTTCACCCGGATTTGAACCTGGGACCCTTCGATCAGTAGTCAAGCGCTCTACCCACTAGGCCACCATGCTCCTTTAAAAACGAATATCAACATCTTATTGGACCAACAATGATGATGGTGGAGGACAAGGAAATATCTAGGAGTGAGAGGTGAAGAGATATGAGGAGGGAAAAAGGGTTGGGAGGGACAGTCAAGGGGATGAATAGGATGCGGGGGTGAGCAGAAATCGATTATGTTCACGATTGCGGGGAGGAAAGTGGATTGGATGATGTGGTGAGTTAGGAAGCAGTTGAAATGGCTTTGACTTTTAAATAAGTCGATCGTCCGATGCTTCCTCACTGCTTCCTTCTCCCGAGACGATCTCCTGAGGCTCCATCATCAAATGCAAACGGATTTCTCCTTATGGCCACTTCGCATATCGAGATTTTTTGGCCCTTCTAAAGCTTTTATTCTGTCCCAGCATTCTTCCCTCCTGCTTCCTGGATAAAGGTGGTTCTTCTGGTGCGAGATTCGTGAGTGTTTTATTTCCTCCTTCCTCACAGCCTCTTTCTTTCCTCTCTCACCGACCTTTCCTAACTCCTGGGAAGAGCAATAGAGCGCGGCCATAAGTTATTTTCTTTTTCTATCTATTTACGTCCCCTTCCCCAACGCTATTATTTTTTATCGGCAGAATTCCCTTCTCAGTTTTCTCAACACTCAATTGAGCAGCGTTAGTGATCGTTGAAAATAAATGTTCGTGGAGCCCCCCGAGAGAAAGGAAAGGGGCCGCAGGAAATCTCTTTCGTATTTTATTGGTTCAAAAAAAAGGGGGAGGAATAGAAATGTGATGCTGTCAAAATGGCTTGTTTGTGTACGAGGTCACGTAAGACATATCTGAAGCTGTCGGTAGAAACGTGGAGAGAACACTGAACGCTTTTGCGTGTTGCGCAAGGGGAAATATCGAATGCTATAAAATAAGTTCAGCTGTTTACCATAGGCTGAATTTAATTTGCTTTTCTTTTTTTAATGACCATGTAAAATTTTTCTCACCGTTAGGTTCAAATTCTTTTTTATTTTGATTCGGGATGAAATTAAACCCAAAAAAGTGCTCATTTACATACTTTAAAAAAATAACATTTGGTAGGAATTTCAATCATTGCGCCGAATCATGACCAAATGTTTGCAATGATTCACTGTTAGTTTTATTGCCATTTCTCTTGGCTCAAACAAATTCGAAGTTTCGAAAATTATTTGAAACATTTTCATATGAAATAACATTAACGTATGGAAATAGCCAAAAAACAATTTCAGAAGGGGTATTTTTGCATTTGATGATATTTAATCTACTAGTTTTATTCAGGTACGGAAACTACATGCATCTGTTGTCCAAATTTTTAAATTCGAAATGTTTTACATATTTTTCTTGTTTATTTCATTCTTTCACTTTACTAACTTGCATAACATAAAATGACATAAATGCCTCTTTACAAGAACGAGTAGTCTGGTTTATGGGTAACATCATATCAACCATCATTGTCATATAATACTGATGGAAAACTTTTTTTTGACAGCTCTGGTCCAAAAGTTTAGAAGTCCGCAAATGGGGTGAATGTAGTTATCTTCATGGTTTTTCTGCTTTATAATTTTTTGTTAACAACGTTGTATAAAATCTTTGGCGCAACGACAATTTTATACCTGCTTGTTGTCATTGATAAAAAAGTAAGATCATGTAAGTAATGAGGCACCAACAGTAAAAGCAATCCATCTTCAACATTAGGTACATTAAAAAATATTTTTACAAATTGTAGCACTTCCATCTATTACTTCCATTTTATTCATATAATACCAACTCTTGCGAGAAAACCAATTTCAGTTTTTATGAGTTTCTTTACTTAAAAGAAGAAGCCAAGAGGTATTTCCTGTGCTTCACGGATTAGTGAGTTCATTCATGATGCCGCCGAAGGACATCAGAACTTAAGGTACACTACCTTAAGTTCTGATGCTAGAGACTTCCTGCACTGGAGCCGTTGTCATTTTTTCAGAAAATTCTTCTTTAAAAGTGCAACTTACTGTATTTATTTCTGTTCCTTTTTACTGAGTTATTGAATGTCGATGTTAGGTGCTATAAAGTGTAGTTTAATATATTCCAGTTATATAATCTAGGATTAAATATATAGCATCTTTTTACTAAATGAAAAATTGTCTTCTAAGAGAAGCTTATATAATTTTGAATTTAAGACGATATTTCATTAGCAAGTCCTTAGAATCAGCTCAGAATATTTTTTTGATTTTTCCAAATAAATGCTGCTGATTTTAGAGTACATAATATTACTTGTATTCGTACTATTATTGCCTTTCTCTATGAACTTTTACGAAATAAGAATCTACGCAGTCTATAAGGCGTAAATACGTTTTATTCTTTATTTTACTCTTTATAGGACTTGGTAGAAGTGCGGCTACGCCTTGGAATATTTAGTGGAATATCATATGGTTCTAGGCAGAATTCCTCTTTACACTTTTAACACTCCTAAAACGTTTGGTAATCAAATAAGGAGATATTTGAAAGGTGATTTGTTTGTCTAGAAGTTGAAAAATAATTTCAAATATGCATTAAAAGCAGTTGTTGAAGTTTATTGGTATTTTTTGTTAGTTGTCACTTTCATGGCAACACGAGTAATACAAAAACACTACTTAACTAATTTCAGTTATTTCTTAAACTTCTTAGAATTTGGTTTAAGTTTTGAAATCAATAATCTAAACTCAACATGATTTATCTGGTATTGGCGAACGTAATGTTGGATTTTTATCATTGGCCATTTTAATTGACGAGTGAGATGTGATTAAGGGAGATATGACTTGATTTTAATCTGTAAATATGTTATCAATAGCAATTGATAATTGTAATTGACTGATTATATTTTGGATGCCTCATGATTCGAGGCAGATTTGGGTTGGACTATGCTAGCTTTTCTTGCCAGTGGTAGTTTTCATTCAGGAAATACCTCCATTTCACTCTTTGGCTTCTTATTCCTTCTACGAAATGCCTAATTTTAAATCTCCTCGGATCCTATCTCTTCAGGTGCAACTGCGCGCGCCAGCGTTAATGTTTCTGCAGTTTCTCCTCCATCACGGGATAGCGTCTTCATGTCGAAGTCATTTTTTCAAAGCCAAAATTTAAGTCTCCTCCACTAATTTTTCCTTTTTTACGTTCAATCTCACGATTTTCAACATTCACAAGTGTAACACTTAATGAGATGAAAGTAGTTTACATGAAGGCTTTTGTCTGTAACTTCATCGTTGTGCGAGGAGAATTATATACCTAATTCTTTGCGTAAAGATATATTTCATGCATCGCATTTTGATGTCAAACACATATTATTGACTGAAAAGTTTTACCTGCCAATGACGAGGACGAAGAAGGTTTTGTAGGCTACTAACATGTCGCAGATTTGTCAAGGATATACGACTGAGTAAAGAAACACCTAGCCTCTGTAGATTCAAATGAAAAAGAAGACCCTCGTTCGCCACGACTGAAGCACTCGGTTGCCATAAATTATTCACATACGGAAGTGGAGGACGACGAAACCCAATATTCCTACTCTTCGAAAATAGTGGGGGGTTACATTCCAAGAATGAAGGCTGGAGTAGAGAGATAGAGGGCCAGATATGAACCTGGGATGGGAACATTGTGAACGAGCATGTCCTGTAGAAGACTCCAGCATAATGATAGCCAGTGGCGGGCCAAGGCGTGGGCAACACCCAGATAGCACGGGGCCCGTATGAGACATTTTTGTATCTAGCGACAAAACGCAACGTATAAGAGACAAGAAATCTCTCATTTGATGTTTTCGTTATGATTGTGAGGATAATTTTGCATTGTTTAACTGACGAATTGGCGTATAATGGAAGAAGAAACATACTCATCTCTAATATAACAACAATAAATGTGCATGTGCGTATATTGTTTTTACTAAACACTAAATTAAGACATTAGATAGAAGTTATACATTTATATTGAATACTAGTATCTTGTTTTGCCCTGGCTCGTACGCGGGACCTATTTTTTGTTTTTTCAGGCGCGCAGGCTCACTTTTGAGCGGTCACAGATTCCTGGTTTGGCTTTGTTGACATCGTGATGTGAAAGATCTTTCCCAATAAATTAAGTCGGAAATCTGTAGTATTAACTTACACCTTATTTTAAAACAGTTGTGTAAGTACCCTACAAAAGTATTTCGGGTAATTTGAGCCAAAATAGGTTTATTTTTGCTGCCGGGGGGCGTTAGTTTTCATGTACAATTTATGTGTAGTTGTTGGTGTTGAAACTCGTCGTCCATTAAGCATACGCTAAGTTTTCCTGGAGGATTTCCACTTATGTTAGTTAGATAGCCAGATTAATTACCAACTAAGTGTTTTCGCTGAGATATACGGATTTCATTACTCTTATCGAAGTCATAATTTGGCTAGAAGACTGTGATGGTGTTTTGTGAAAACATGGAGTTATGGCCACTTGTCGGTTGGTTTTCAAGATTGTTGGAGTTCTAAAAAGAAGAATCTCAGCAAAGAAAGGAAATTCATTGTAAAAGAAAGGTGAGTGGTTTCAATTATGTTGAAGTCATAATTTGGCTAGAAGACTGTGATGGTGTTTTGTGAAAACATGGAGTTATGGCCACTTGTCGGTTGGTTTTCAAGATTGTCGGAGTTCTAAAAAGAAGAATCTCAGCAAAGAAAGGAAATTCATTGTAAAAGAAAGGTGAGTGGTTTCAATTATGTTGAATATCTAATGCAGATCTATTGTGGAACCTTGATACAAGCATTTTAATACTGGATACAGTAATCTGTTGCCTCTCAATTTATGGATGTGGATAACGTTTTAAAACTGATGAAAACTAATCATTTCATATTCTTGTCCCATGAGAAAAATGTGAAAATGTTAAAATTTAATAGAATGAACCAGTGAATTATTTAAAATCGTTCTTAATTTTGCCAATCTTATTGTAATTCCAATAAATTCAGTAAATTATCCATAATATTATTTTAGTTCTGACCTCGTCTCTCGAAGCTATTATCCCAACAACGATGAGTAGTTCTCGCGTTAAAGCATTTCTATGTCCTTTTTATTAATCAATGTTTTTCGTCGGAGGGAGTTAATTTAACGTAATATTATTAGAGTTCATTATACATTTGCTAGACTAGATATTTGCAGACACTATTCCTTAGCGACTTTTCTTAGTA
Organism: Pyrrhosoma nymphula; assembly: GCA_963573305.1. Taxonomy (NCBI): domain Eukaryota; kingdom Metazoa; phylum Arthropoda; class Insecta; order Odonata; family Coenagrionidae; genus Pyrrhosoma; species Pyrrhosoma nymphula. Next base: position 60,717,253 of record OY754338.1, on the reverse strand, counting down.
CTCATACGCATTAAAGCTACATTGCTTGTGAAATTTCCAATGAAGTGTTTGTTAGCATTTTTAATATGCATACAAAACGTTCTTTATGTGAAAGAAAGACATGGGGAATGTAGGAAGTGTACTTTCGTGCATTTCAGAAAAATTTGCAAAGCTATCAGACGTTTATTTTTGTTACATATGATGTGAATTTGCCAGAATAAATTATAAGATCTGTAAGTTAAGTGGATCTCCTAAAAATATAGAATATGAAGTGATTACAACAGGCTAGCTGATTAATAAAGATACTGCTAAATATATGGTTGATAGTCAAGCTTGGATACTTCAAAATAGACAAAATTATACGATAGCGAGAATGATTTTGGTTGAACTCCTTTCCCTCTAACAACTGTAATGGATTTATATTAGAAATCCATTGCTAATAAATAATAAAATTGTTTAATGAGCTATGTATTGTTCAATTGTAGGTGAATATGCTGGCTTGCAATGACTGCATGCATACATTTCATAAACTTTTGCAAAGTGATATGTTGCACCGTGACGAGACAATACCTAGGCATTTACTGAATGCATGGCAGTCTATCATCGTAATGGAACGTATTTTAGCTAGTTGTTTCATTAGTGATATAAATAACTGTTATCCAAAAATTTTACTTTCAATTTAAATGTATTCTTGCTTAAGCATGGACGCATGTTTATATACCTATGTATCCAAGACTGTTATTTAATTTCAACTTGAAATGAAAATAAATACATTTTTATACTTATGATAGCTGTTCTCCTTATGTTACCCTGATATTTCTTGTTTTTCCCTGGGATGTTTGTGACTTCACAGCTGATACTTACGGTATTTATCATCATTATCTCCAATACAATGTGTATACTCTGAAAATCACCCGTAGCAGGTAGATTTGGATTTTTTGGAGCAAGTTCCTTGAAAGGGTTGGTAATAGATATAAGAATGGAATATATTTCACTATCTAGATCATTTCAAAAGTTTGTTTACTGTGTGCATGTCAGGTGAATGCTTAAATATGCCATCTCATGTTCACACTGGAGCCTCTCTACAGGCTGAAGTTATCGTTTACGTTCACCACGTTTCACGCAGCCATAGATACTATATGCATGGTTACTTATATAGTATCCATGCACACAGCAATCGGTTCTTCAGGTAATTTGGATAATCACTGTTATGTGTTTGAGGAGTCCATCTCTTTGAATTGCTTTGCTGCCCATAAGCATAGGCATGTTTTTCTTAGTTTCTACGTTTGTGCTGTAATAATATGTAATTGCACAGGCTGGGTTCGTCTACAGCTTTCCTTCAGCAAGCTCTTGGAACTTATACATTTCACAATGTTACTTTTACAATGTGCAATGCATTAGTTTCATTATTAATTAAAAAATGTGAATATAAAATATCGAAATCAATCTAGGTCGATCATTATCGATCGAGGAATACTATCGATATATTCGATGTAACCGGTGCCGTATTCCTACGCCGCTGGCGTAGGAATCTCTTCTTGTATCTCTGTGTACACCATTCGAAGCGGAAATTGCACGCGTTCGCATCTAAAGAATACATGAATCGTCAGTGGATGGTATCTAGTGACGACTAGCGACAACGCGATCCGGCATCCCGCTCGCCATTAGATCTACGTGCAAAATGGATACAATGAAGTCTGTGCTATCTTGGTTAGGACAAAAGCTGCAGACGGTGACCAGTTGTAGGGGCGACCATTCGGTGATTTGTTGATCAATGTGAAAAGGGGACGGAAAGTATGACAATACAAAAATGTTGCCAACCCTTAGCATATGTTTCCATCAGAAATGACCTTCTGTAGTGCATCGTTAAACGTACTGTAACTTCTCAACAAACGAAATGCTGAATGTGGTAGTTTGAATTCCAGAAAAGTAGGGAAATGAAGAATTGCTTCTTGTGATTACATTACGTCAATATGGCATAATAAAATGACGAAAAAAAATCATTTGGTCGTCTACGTTTAACACTCAATCACTTTAACTGCTATCTGAGAGGTGAAATGTAATCCTTAATATACCTTACAGAAATATACCTCACAAAATAATTTTGAACTTGTTACTGCTTAAATTTAGTGCCCCAGCCAGAGAATTGAAAACCAGTGAAAAATTATCAATGTGTGGGAAAATCAATTTTGAAGCTTAAAGTATCTTAAAATCAAAAAAGGATACATTTATATGGTTTTTAATTCATACAGTACACTCTTAATTGCTAATAGAAAGTTTTATAAATGTGACTTTTCCATGACAAATGATGACTTAGTTTCCATGAAATAAGGCCCTGATAGACTCAGCCCTGCGTGTCAAACCACCTACCAACTGACCTACAGGCTTTATTCTCTCGTGCTGACTGATTCTCTCAGTCAACCTGACTACATGCTATGCATAACTCCACTTGAGGTGTTGCAATTGCCTTTATCAGTGCAAATCCTAATATTTCAACTGGGGAACCCATTACGAAAAACCGTTTGCACTCCAGCCAAAGGTACAATGTGCTTCCTCTTTGCAGAAACTCGCCAGACTGTAACTACCGTGTACGGGAGCAATGTTTGATGTCTCCATCATCATTTCAAAGGGACTGCACACAAGGTTTCAACGATATTGCTCATTGCCATTCCATTAGGGAGATCCTACCCTTTTGAACTAAGCGGCCAGCTATAATGCCTCGCATCTATTCTCATACTCCTCCCTATGGGTACAAGATTGATAACGACCCAACCAACTGATCCTTCTATCGAACTCTCTCAAACAGAGTACGAAATGATTTTTGCACCAGAAAGGTATGGAGAGTATTAGCAGAATTTGATGAATCAGAATCAATAGGTTGCCCTAAATATTTTGGCCCTAATCTTTTCAAATTATCTAGACTGAATAATTTCCTGTAAGAAACATGCACATTGTTCTTTCTTAAATTTTGAAAAAAGAAGCTTTAGACCCCTTGTATGGCACAAAAACGCCAATTTTTTTAAAGGCATGGATTAAAAATATTGAATTCTATGTTCACACTCAGGCGGGATGTGATTTAAATACTGCATGATAGTAAAAATACTGCCTATGAGTTAGGTTCAATTATTCTACATTGAACCGTTAAATATTTATTTATTTTTGCTGTATATATAGCCAGAACAATGAAAATTATTAGGGGATGAAAGTTATTCACAGGATGAAAATCTAAAGAAATAAATAGTTTGTTTCAAAAAGCTTTACATCAACAAAATATGTCTTCAACATGCACCTAAAATTGGGTGAAAAGCGATTTTATAGATTTCATAACAAATTACAGCAAAGTATGGTGCTTGAATACTTGCAATTTCGTAACTTAAGCTTAAGTTTTTGTTCGCCGGATAGTTGAGGAAAATCCTTGCATGCATACCATGCAATTCCCTCTTGGGGAAGACAACATCAAATAACTTAGTTAATTATGTTTGGACTTGGAAATCCTTTGATAATATATCCGCCAATTATGTTCTATCCTTGCACACTCCTTTTGCTTCTGTTACATTCATTCAAGTCTTCCTATTCCCTATCCTATTCTTAAGACTCCTAATATTTTCCCTCTTAAAATTTTCTCGCCACATTCTAACTATATCGGTCCAGGCCTTCCTCTAACACCTTTCATGTCACTACCATCCACCAGTTTAAGTATTTAGGTCTCATTTATTCTCTCAACATAGCCAGAACAACGAACGCCACTCCTTTGATAAATAACCGCTTTGGAGCATCCAATCCACATTCTTTTATGACCCACTCATTACCCTATCCCTCCTGCTTTGACTCAAAACCCATTCCCACTGCTTTCAGCCTACTCTTATGCTTATCCTGGCGTACCCAGGTTTCACTGCCTTAAAATTAAGTCGTGAGGAGAACGCTTTTTTGTACTTCGATTTTTATTACCTTAGAAAAACTTTTCCTTTTGCGTTCACATGCGTTTATATCTCTTCATCTATTCTTCCACATCTCACTAAAATTCAACCAAGATAAACAAAATCGGCCGGTCAATCGATCAGACAACTGAAAATCCTGATATCTATATTATTACCCTAAGCACCCTAAAATTGAAAAGCTGCTATTGAGGTTTATTCCTTCCCGACTGTAAGATGTTTAATCTTTCAACGGAGTTTAATTTTAGAAAAATATAAAAGTTCAATCAAATTTTCTCCTTGAATCGACTGCGTAATTGACGACCTCAAATAAATTTTTGATTATTTCATCATGATGGAGAGAAGAGAAGGAAAAGTAGGCTAAGGATATTGCGGAAGAGATTCATTATTTTGTAAGAAGAGGGAGACAAAACCAAGCATACGCAAAAATAAAAACATTTCTGCATTAACCAAGGACGAAGTCATCTATTGTTTAAGACAAAGAAGAATGTATGGTAATGAATAACGAAATTGATCATAGGTAAATTAACTGCCTTGAGGCTCTAAATGACTTTCTTTTTAAAATGATACCTGTAATTTTTATTAAGTGCGGTCATTAGTAGTTGTTTTAGCTCCCTGCCGATTATAAAAGTTGAATTTGCCAAACCATGCTCTGTATAAAGATGTTCATGCGTCTATTAACCTTACTTCATTTTATGGGAGTGTTACTAAAAGTATACTTACATTGTGTCACAATTCAAATGATAATATATTTATGACCGTGATGGTTTCTTAGAAATTACATGGAACCGATAGAATCTAGAATGCTTGGAAGAAAATCGGACGCAATGGTGATAAATGTTGCGGAAAATTTTGGAATTTACGGGTGAGGTGGACGCTTAATTACGACACACTGCGCCGTTGCGTGGCGAGGCTTGAATGTAGCTAAGTTCTTGAACAACACCCAAATAAAGGAAACTGCCGTTTTGTATCCATGTATAAATTATTCCTGTAATCCTTTTTGAGATCTTATTTTTTATTCCGCAACCCGGGTGGTGTTCTCTATTCTTTGTCTTTCCCGTGTCCATCGAATGGCCTATGCGTATGCCTACCTATGTGCATAGCCGAACTAGGAGAATAGATAATCGCCTTTCGATCCATTAGCGGCCGGTCGAAGATCGCCCCTCCTAATGAGGGCCGCGGGGTGAACCAGGGGCTTTCGTGGCTTGATTAACAGCTTGCATACTCCAGCGCTAGAGAGCGCAATTGCGCTCCCCGACGTTCACTTGTCATAACTCATCGGTGGTAGGGGAGGAGGTGCTTTGCGGAGCGCCATCAGCAATGGCTAACCGTACCCCCCTACCTCCATTGCCCTATTTCCCCCACCCCTTTATTCTGTCTCTTAGCTTTCATGTGCAGCAGTCATCCCAATTTCTATTTGACTATTGGATACATTTGTTTTCTGTTAACTTCACGCAAGTTCCCCCATATTTCATAGTTTTGAAGTAAGACGAAAGTAAGTGAAAATTTAATGATCGACTTCGAATGAATCATCCATAATTTTATGAGTTTATTCAGCATAATAATATGGTGCAAGTAGATCAATGCCATACTTACCTTCCCGCGAAACTTAGCTAATGGTCTCAGTTGGTTTATTCATATAATATTTTTGATGCAATGTTTTTAGCTGAGTACACATATTGGAAGGGACATGCTTGCTGTATCATAACCATCTGAGTAATTCCATAAAATGATTGGCCAAGAATCCAAGATTAACGTTTGGATCCCTTTTAAATAGTGAAATTGAAACTGTTAAATTTGCACAGAAATTATTGTTTTCATTAATAAAAATAATTTTATATTGCTCATGAGCACTGGTTGAAATTAATATCATGTTAATTTCCCACCAGGTATCCATTAACTTTGACAATGCGCAATCTCTTCTTTTGTCTGTCACTGGCATGAAGGGACTTAGCAGCTGTAAATAGGGCAGCAAAGTATAAAACCAATTCCTTCATCAAATCAATAATGTAATTTTATTACATAAAGGTGTTACTTGTGCTAGAATTCTCTTCAAACTTTTGTGAGCGTTTTGTAATGAAACATTTCGTGACCATTCGTGGGCTTAGACAAGAATGAGATGATTCATAGTGGTTTGTCCAACTTCTAGTGAAACTCATATGAGTTGATAAATATCATCAATTCCTTATGAGGCGGATATGCACTTAGTGCTAAAGATTTTTCTCATATTGAATCTGTTACCAGAATAATCATCAGAGGCTAGGGGAATCACCTTTTACGGAGTATTGTGAAAAGGAATATTCAATTAACCCAGTCAGAAATCGCAAAGAAAATGGCACCCATTTCTGCTGAAAGGGATTTTGGTTCAGGAAGACTATTAACTAGAGACAAAATTACTTTGTCGTAATTGAACTAGGTAGAAGTGATACATCTAAAAAGGTTAATCTTTCTGTGTGTTTGGTGATGGAGCAAAACTTAAATGGGATACTACGCCCTCAGTTAACTACCTGACCCTTTTTCTTCATCAGTTAAATAAATATTTATTACCGTTTAGATGAAAAGCGGAGAGCATATTGTTCCGGGGCGTGTATAGTGGCATGTACCCGGGCTGGACGTGATCCCTGGAATGCTGCCCATGGCGTTAATCCGCATTGCTCGCGACTCTAGCGTGCATTGCACTGACCTCGTTATATCACTGACCCCTTAATAACCCCGCATCTGTTTCGTACTATTTTGAGAAATGAGCTGGAACGGAAGGATAGGAATGGACATTCAGGCTGATAAATGATGCATGAATTATTCAATGGATTTTTTTCTCATTTCAGGACCATTAGCGTACTTCCCTTTTTCAGTATTACTAGCGTTTTGGGCATTTAAAAACGTCTTAGCTAATTAACAGTACAACCCGTGTTTTCATCCATTTTCCGAATTACAGTGGAAATGTTTTTGCTAAGGTTCTATCGGCTAAAAAGCATTTTCCTAAGAAGTTATTAAGAGGCCTAAGGGGATTTCTTTTTCTCCAAAATTAGTAGTTTTCGAGGGGACTATTTTTTTTTCACTAGACAGTTGATGAAATCATTTTTCTCGTTGATAAGGTATCATACATTTTCGGCCTCGGTTGTAACAGGGTAAAGTTCTCGCCTGTTAATCCTGATGCCACGGGTGTGAGTGTCGCCTGGGTGGAGTTTTTACTATCCAAGACACTAAGGAGTTAATTGTTAGGAGGGACTGTGAAGTCCTAAATTCACTCAATAAATGATATACTTAGTTATTATTATTTTTAACATGGTTACTCTTAAAGGTTAAAGCAGTTCGTTATAATTGTGAAAACAAATACGATAATGGCATGGCTATGCTCATTCTTACTATTTATATTTTATATAAATTAAATGACATGAGCCTATTGAATATTTGTTTCTCAAAAGTTTACACGGACTTGCTCTATACTCTACCCAAGTTTTCTTAATTAGTGAATTATAACCAAAACATTTTGGGCTATCTAAAATTTGTGAAAGATTTTTAGATGGCCCAATATATGTATGAGAAACTAGTAAAAATCAAAGATCGTGAATTTTTTAGATAAGTCTTCCGGTTTCTATTCTGCTAGTGTTGATTCTGGAGGACGACAGGTATCACAGGCGTTCTAGTCTGCTTCATCAGGTTTGAAGTATTTGGTGCCATTTGTTATTGCCTCGGCCTCCACCACGCTACATTAGCCTCAATCATTCTAGTGCCGAATACTGTTGGCTCAAAAACGTGGAAAGCTTGTTAATTGGCACTGAAGAGCAGTTACCCCGCCGGCCGAAAAATATGAGATATTGAAGACTTGCTGGAAAAATTTAGTAAATATTCTGTGAATACGTGAGTTCCTGGGTTCCTGCGCCGGTTATTTAAGATTATTCTCGCCATTTTCCGAGTTGACACTGTTCGTTGACAGGGATGACCAAAGTTTGTAGTATAAAACTGATGATATCAGACCTAACCTCGTGGAATTTATGGATATACATGATGAGAAAACCGCCTTCCGTATTTCCACAAAACATTATTACGCTGGCACGACGCACGTTTCACTGTCCATGATGAGAAATCCACCTTTGTTATTTCCACGAAACTTATTTACACTGGCACGACGCGCGTTTTACCAGACTGTGGCATGCACATGAGTATGCCACAGTCTGGTAAAACGCGCGTCGTGCCAGTGTAAATAAGTTTCGTGGAAATAACAAAGGTGGATTTCTCATCATGGACAGTTTTTAGTATTTGAAAACGAATGAGATATCTTATAGACACTTTATGAATATTCAAGTGGTATATTTTCCAATCTGAAGACGGAGTTTAGATCACCAGCCAAACTGCTGACATCCCAACTATCACACGTGGTGAGAATATCGGAAAATTGTGAGTATAATCACTATATTCTGTGATGGCTGCGATCATTTATGGAGCGAGAAATTACGGACGCCGGCCAACAAGTAAAAGCACCCATACGAGCACCAGGAGGGAGGCTGTAGATATAGAATAAATTAGTGTAAACTTTTATTATGCTCTAGGACAAGTCCCCTGGAGTAAAATAAAGAGTAAAAAATATACCCTAAAATATATGGTAAACGATAAGCGATGAAAATTGCAAATGTTAAAGTAATAATAATCAAAACAGTGAGGAGAGGATCATTAAATAAACAAAAACACTAACTCAGTCTAGCATAAATGTTGATACGAAACATTATAAATTTGAAATTCATAGTAAAAAATATGCATTCGAAAATAATTAGGTATGTGGGATTTGAGAACAAAGTCATTAAAGGAACATGAAATTACAAATGTGATTTTTAAAATAAAATACATTATTATAATAAACAATATTTATTATTACATTATATAATATTAAATACGCTACACTATTCAAGAAAAAAATCATTAATAAAATTGCTTAAAATTTTGAAAACACATTAAAATGTAAATAGTCATGCAATTTACATTTTAAAATTTTCAGTGATCGAGGTTTCTTTAAATAGGTTACAATAGAATGCAAAAGACGTGAAACGGCCAAACCAACGACTCGTGAAGTGTAGTGGTTCAGGGGGTCGGAAATTAGAGGTTACTAGGTTCTAATCCCGACACCATATTACTTAGTGGCAAATTCTTTAATAAGTACGTATAAGGAAACATTTAAATTAAGTTGAAAGGTTCATTGTTGATGAAGGATGAAGTGTGAAGGATGAGAGATGAGGATGAAGGAAGGACTGGGAACGGGTTGAGAGGTTAGCAGGCAGGCCTGTATTGAGTACGAGGAGGGCAGGGCTGGTAAGGGGAGTTGGCGATTATGCGTCCGCAGGCCCCAGAGTGCAAACGAGGGAAGCGTTCGAGTGAACTGGCGCTCAAGAGCCGTGAGCCCGCCCCGCTAGCGGGTGTTTACGTGAGCCGAGTGTGCCCAAGCAATTGGAGCAAAAGGCCCACTCACTCCCGATGCGAGGCTAGGCAAGCTGGCCGTCCGAGTTGGGGATCTTCTTTTATGCCCGGCATATCATCGTTCTTCTACGCTAGACACCGTAGTTTGAGCGAAAAATCACTTCACTTAGAATTTGATGAATTTGACCTCATTTTTAAGAAAATAACTCTCATATTTCCAATTATATCAAAATACTAACCCCTTGCTGATACACTTTTCGAGCAATTTGCCTAAAAACCCGAAGCTTTTTTTTATGGGATAGATTACGGCTGAGCGCTCCATAGGGATTACATTAAAAAAATAAGAATTTTCAACTCCTAGATTTCGTCAAAAAACTAACAAGTGTTCAGTTTGTATGTTTTCTTAACTATTTATAAAATTAATTCATTTCTTACCGCAGTAATTTTTACAGAATTGCAAAAAACCTTCTATTTTGAAGGCTTTTTAGCCGTACGGCATAAAAAATTGTTCGAGTTAGAAACTTAAGTAGACATATTTACTTAATTACTAATAATATTGGTCATGTATAACTATATTTTTGCAACAATAATATTACAGCATTTACTTCACACTTATTACAGATGCTGAAATTATAAAATAAAATTTTAATATGGTCTCCATTACGACTAGGCAAATATCTCGCTCAAACTACCTAAAACTAAATAGTAGTGTAATTTTTTACCATTTTTTTCTTAATTACATGTGAGAAGAGAATAAAAAACTGCTATTTTACGTGAAACATTTTATTTTACGACCCAGGTTTCATGTGGCAGCGTAGTTTTTTTAAATCTCTTCTTAATGTGGAAAGATTCCACGAAGTCAAGCCTAAGACCTCCTGAATCGTATGTATTTTATTAGTCATTTTAATATGGAGGAAGAGAGATCTCGGGAAATAATAGATCAACATTAGCCCATCACCGAAGTTTTGCAATAATGTAAATTGCTTCTTCAGGACTACAATGAATCCAAAGAATAAACTAAAATAGTAATTTACATTTGATTCAATATTTTATTAAAATTATAAACAAGAAAACATTAACATTTCAGTGTCTTTCTCTAAGGAAAGTCGGTGTGGCTATTCACTCAATCGAACAAACTCACAAAACTATGGAGAGAAGGAAAAGTAGACTAAAGTTGTAGTGGAAGAGATTTAATATTTTGTAGGTAAAGGGAGAAAAAACAAAGCATACTCGAAAATAAAAACACTTCTGCATAAACCAAGGACAAATTCATCTATTGTTTAAGGAAAGGAAGAATGTATGCTGATGAATAACGAAAATGTAGCTGAAAGATGAAGAGAATACGGAGAGAAATTGTACAAAAGAGAGAAAATAGAAAAGGAAAATGGACTCATTGAAAGGAAAATGGAAAAGAAAAAGAGGAATTAGACCCACCAATAGCTACAGATGAGTCTGAACCAGGCCCATGAACTTCCCTTCGTTGGCTGTGTAATCGGCTGTCGCCCATATTGTCCGTAGCCGCGAGGTGGCAGCACTGGAGACTCGCCCTTTGAAATCATAGTCTTATATATGGAGTAAATGAAAAAAACAGCACGATTATGATACTTTTTCACGAGCAGTAAGTACCAAAGATGGAATTCATAGTCACCAGTGATATTTCCATTGATACATAAAACCAACGAATAAACGGGAAAATCAGCTAATCCGAAGAATAAGTGCATGCCTTCAGGGCATACCACAAGTAACTTCGTCCCAGTGAAAATATTCTTGGTAGATCATTGATGTGCGATGCATTTTGCTTGGCTATAAATAAAGTTATTTTTCCTAAATACATTACCAACCCTACATCTATTTTCAACTAAGTCTTTTAAATAGAATCGCAGGGACGAATGTTAGCCAAATTAATCGTGAAGTTCCCGGAAATATTTTCATAAATATCTACGAAATGAGTAAACGATCTAATTTTGTTAAAACAAGCGCAAATCCGAAATTATGAAATTTTAATACCTGGGCTCGTATTCTTTAATTCGGATGATGACTATCACCAGTGAGGACATCACCAAAAAACTTCACCCGTCATCACCATTTGCGATTCTGTAGCCGGGGGTAGAAGTTCCACCACCCGGTGATGGCAAGATGATATAAGGTGATATATATGAAAACATCATGGTACTATTCTCGCTAATTGTCGGTAGCCAATGACGGTGGACTTCTAAAACAGAAGACGATCTAATGTAGACAAAACTACTGACTCGGACTCTTCGGACTGCTGCAGACTATAGTGTTTGTGAATCTCACGATAATATTAGATATATCGGGGAATTGCGGAAAAATTTAAAGGAGACATCGTAGTAAATTAATACGATGAAATAAGTGTCTGCTCCACATAAATATTCATGAGAATTCCGAAAGAAGAAAGTGTATTCCCAATACATACCCGGGAATATTTGCTTTAATATTTCCGTGAGGTATTGGAGTACGATCACAAATTTCATTTCGATTACTCCCCTCGCATGATTTCCGTGGTTTATGCGTTTTAATTAGTGAGAAAACCTACGAAAGTATGGAGGCAGGACCCAAAAGCGTGGTTTATTATGCCCACGTATACTAAAATAATTGCATGGCAACTATTCACTTAGTATCTCCAATTCTTCCATAAATGAAAACTATGTACTAACAATTATATGGTTACAGTTTAAGCCTAAGCACCAGCATCACTTTTTCTATAGCTGAAGAAGGGCCTACATGCCCGAAACGTACCTGTAAGTCTTCTCTCTTTTTACTTTTCTTTACCCACTCCCTGTCAAGTGTTTTTATTATATATATATATATATATATAAAATCCTCCTATATGTTTCCTATCCTCTTTCTTTCACCACCTGTTTGAACGAAATATTTATTATATATATATATATATATATATATATATATATATATCATCCTCATGAGCTGTGTGAACTTATATTTGGTTGTATCACAAAGAGAAATATGCAAAAAGTGGGAGGTGAAACCATTTACTAATTGAGTAATTATGCATCCTAATATGAACCCAATCTTCACTAACCCAGGGATATCGCCTAAAAAGCTTATTTATTTGGCTTCATAATCACATTCCCGGAACTTGTTATCTTAATCACCCTCCACCTAACAGAATGAAGTTTTCTGTTCGAACTAAACTTCTCTTGACAACTCCATTAGTCATTTTTTATTACAAATATAGTAGTTTTGTACGCATAAATAGTCTGCCGAGTGCAGAAATAGCTAATTAAGTGAGAAAATTTTGTGACCATTTCTCCAGAAAGACATCCGTAGTGGCCACCAATCAGGTTTTATTTCAGAGACTTCTCCTTACATCGGATCCTCTAATTTTCAGCTACACTCAAGTTCATCCTAACAAATCGACAAGGTTGCCAAAGGAAGTGAAAGAGCTGTTATTATTTAGTGAAACAGAAAAATATAAATAAATTATGATGAATGTAGTGGGAAACAGAATAAAAGAGAAGATACAACAGCGTATTGGAGATGACCTATGTGGTTTAATTTGTGGAAAGGGCACCAAGTTAGCAATACTAGTAACACGTGTTATAATGGAACGTTTTCTGGTAATGAACCGACCATTATACCTGATCTTCATACATTTAGAAAAGAGTTTTGATACTGTTAACTGATACCTTCTTTTCAGGTCCATGGAAAGAATAAGTATACACTGTATGGATAGATTAATAGCAGATTAATAGCAAATCTGTATGAAAAGCAAACGATGAACATCGACATAAATGAAGTTGAAAGGAAGGTAAAGATAAGAAAATGGGTTATTCAGGTAAACCAGTTCTATTTATTATGTATATTGAAGAAGGAATAGAGAAAACTAAGCAAAAAATTCTCTGTCGGCATTGGTCTAAAGGCGCAGGTAGATTTGTTTTGCGGGTTCAAATCTGGGTGAAGCCTTTGGACGCCCCCGAGCAAAAAAACTCGGAGTGCGAGGTGGCCCTGGGAATGGAACTACCCCCCCCCCTTCCCTGAATGTGTGAAATTCACACGCCTGTGACTTAGTCCGGGGTGACCTCTACCCTCAAATATCCAAACCAACCTTCGGGTTGAATCACTGAGTGAGTGAGTGTGATGATTCAACAACTATCTCCCTTGCAGTAAAATGCTAAATTATTCCATTTGTTAAGTTTATATAAAAATGGGTTTTTGGTTAGGGGCGGTGTGAGCTTTAATATATAAAATAGGTCCTTCCCCTTTATTTCCAACTGTTACTTAATTCATGAATTTCAATGTGAACTAGTCATTAACTCATCTGTTATAAGCTAACAAAATAAACTACGGTTTCGGGTCCCAAACCAACCTGGGCCTCAAACTTACCTCTCAGCTCTTGAATTTTCATGTTGGCTCAAAATTTTAATTCATATATGTTCAACAGTGTTCAGAATACTAATTTAATAACATTATTTTTTCACATGAGGGCCAAAGGATTACTCTTTACTCTTTAATATCTCTTTCAGTTTTACTATCTACCTACATTCAAATATGTTTGTTGTTCGGTCCTTCGGCGTGTTTAATTCGTTATCCATTGGGAGGCCTACAAAAACACTATGAAATTTATGCACTAGTTGTATTCAAAGGTGAAAAACCCTGAAAATAGAAAACCTACAGTACATATAACTTTTCTTCACTATCACCTCACCCTCTTGTTTTCCGATTTTTAGGCTAAAAACCTCACATTATCTGGTCCAAATACTTGTGGATTGTTGCGGAAAAAAATGTATGATGAATATTTTATGAATGTTTAGAGTATAAAAATATAAAATCTCGACGCGTGTAAGTAATATTGATAGCCTTAGAAAGGAAATCCTACCTGTATAAGTCATTTTTATGGTTTAAAATTGAGGTCAGGCATTAGGTTTTATATTCACAGACAACCATAAAGGCCTTTGGGCGCCCATTCTGTGTTTCTGACGTTGAACACAAGTCCGATACCCTTTTGCTCACCGCTCTGGATTATTGCCTCATATATACTGAAAGCGTACGCTCATATTGACTGAGAGCATCCTTTATGAGCCAGGGTGATACCACGGTTCCCATACAGTCCACCCTTTTACCCCTGGTTACCTGTTCTACGTTTCCAACGCCATCTCTCGTTGTCCCTCCCAACTATTCATTCTTCGCATGTTTCGCAGCTCTCTTGTTTTGCGCGGTTGCAAGTTTGATGAACAACGAACGCGGCAATTAACCCGCAGCGGCGTAGACGCGCGTAAAACCGTTGAGGCGCGTTGAAGAATTGATCCGTGCACGCGGTTTCAGCGTGTGAGAGGAAGTGTTTTGTCAGCGCGAGTAGTAACTCTGCGTGCCTCTTTCGGTCCAGCGGAAAGTGTTGGCCGGTTACGTCCCTACTCGTGTATAGGGAGCAACGATCTACTAGCCTTCGCTTTGTGCGTTGCTGAATTTCACTTCCAACTGGAAAGATACGTGTGGATAGGTGAAGTGTGACGGTAATGGAGGGAATGTGGAACGAAATTCCATTTGCCAATGTGACATCGCCGGAACTAAAAATCTGTTCAGTCTTCCGATAGAAGTCTATCGTAAAGCTGACTCTTCATCAAATATTTCACATTGAAATTGCTTTAGGAAAAAATCCACCTGGATCGGTAATTGAACCACGGGTCTGTGATTATCCAACATCTAATTCTCTGTAAACCTCTCAAAATTGCCTTGGAAATCAGGAAGCCTGTGTGGTCCCAGACTTCCTGCCCAGTGTGGTGGTCCTCGCATTGGCCCGGCAAGCAATAGGTCCGTGGTTCCATTCCCGGTCGAGGTAGATTTTTTCCTAGGATTTATTTACATACTATCATCCCCGGCTTCGGCAGTCATGAAATATCTTCAAAGATTTCACAGTCATTCAACTATCAAATCCAAAGTTCTGTTCAACACAGAAGTTTAACAAAACTTACCTCATGCTTAGCCCTATGTTCCGTTAGCTTCTGGCATTCCGGCAGTGGACATATGCCAAAGATAGTAAATATTAGAAGAGTTGAGATGGAGCAGTTTTCAAATATCCGATGAAAGTTAATTGAAAAACTAACTTTTCAACCGAAGTTTTACTGTCATTTATATATCAACCCCGAATTTATGTTTGATATAGGAGGTCCAAATTTACCTCGTGATCTCACACCAAATAAGTGCATTTAGAGAGTACCTACGCATGTATCAGGCGTAGTAAATATTGATATGCTTCGAGAAAAAGCAGATATTTTAGCACAGGTAGTCATGAATCATTTCACTTTCGTGGTTGGCAAAGTCAGAACAAAGTCGGGGAACAGGGAAAGTAAGGGATACGGTAAAAACTGAGGATTTAAAATAATTAAGAGAAGCGCTGAATGGACCTCAACAATGGCGTGATAAAAATATGGCCAAGTACTTCGTGAATATCTGTGAGAGTAACTTAAAGTAGTTTGAGCGAGATATATCTCAACTCATAATGGTGACCATATTCGGAATTTTCTTATTTAGTGTCAGCTTCTGTATGAAGTATGCAGTAAATATCGTAATATTAATGGCGCCAAAATATAGTTATTTATCACAAATATTATCATTAATTAAATAAATATATCCACACATGTCTCTAACTTGACTAATTTTTTCACGCTGTACGGTGAAAATGCCTTTACAGCAATAGTTTCTGCGATTCTGTAAAAGTGACTGTGGTGAGTGTTTGGTGAATTTATGTAAATAGTTAAGAAAACATAAAAACTACATACCAAAGTTTTTTGACAAAATCTAGGTGTTACAAATTCCTAATTGTTTTCAATATTCTCCCCGTGGAGCTCATATGATTCAAGAAGAATCCAAAGGTAGGACTTATAACTGTTCTAGTATTTTCTATTAAGAATTGCAGCTCTTCTTGTTTTGTAACGCAGCTGCGGTTTTTTCCACACTTCCATACGTCTCAGGGAGCACATAAAATATCACAAGTTCCCTGAAGTAACATCATGCTGAGAGTCACCACAGTCAAGAAGACAAGAAATCTGCTCCTGAGGGTCAAGATTCTTAAGGTCAAGATGATGGCGTATACGAGATTCCTTGCCATTGTGGAAAGAAATACAAAGGTCCAACCAAAGGAGCAATTAAATGCCGACTAGAAGAGCACCCAAGAGCAGTCATGAGAAAGCACTACATCCAGTCAGCAGTAGCAGATCATGTTTGCTCAGGAGTGAATCACATAATACTAATTGACAAGGTCAAAATATTAGCTAGGGAAACCCATTATTTCCCAAAATCAATTCGTGAGGCCACAGACATTGTAACATAACCCATTAATTTCAATGAAGAGGACGGCTACACTTTGGCCAACAGCTAGAGACGCCTCCTTCTTGAGAAACAGAAAGAGAAAAACTACCCTAAAGAGACAAAACGCGGTAACAGCTCTGATTGGCCGAAGATACTACGAGCCTCCCTGTGTTCCTTATATTGCCATTGCCATCCTCCACACTTCTGACCTGAGAATGGAAACTGCATTGGCTCCGAAGCGTAGGTCACAAGGGCAGCGAAACATCTCGGGAAGTCCTGATGCAACTATTCTTACTCTTGATACGCCTAAGAGATGCAATTATACTTTTCATTTATTGTGTAAAAACTTATAAAATTCATGGCTGCCTGTGAAAATCGAACATTGCTATGTGCAAAGTCAATGATTTTCGAAAATACCGCTGTCATCGTTTATT
This sequence comes from Pyrrhosoma nymphula, assembly GCA_963573305.1. NCBI lineage: Eukaryota > Metazoa > Arthropoda > Insecta > Odonata > Coenagrionidae > Pyrrhosoma > Pyrrhosoma nymphula. Next base: position 60,700,206 of record OY754338.1, on the reverse strand, counting down.
TAATTAGGAAAAAACGGGAATTAATGTGTGAATAGAACGAAGCTCTGTAAGTGTCAATAAAAATCAAGACATCATTTCATTAGCCACTTCCATTGAAGCGTACCTCCGTGTGTAAAGTCGCCTTATGATGGGTAGGATGAGCTGGCCCATCCCTGAGATTAGGCTACCCTCGAATCAATTAAGTTCAAAGGTTTCGACGATGCCAAAGGATGCAAACATAAAACTTCCAAACGGGAAAAGAAATCTCATTTTTTTCTCTTTTTCCTCACCATTCACGTCAAATTGAAGGTATAAAAAGGACCCCCAAAGAAGCAGCGTTACCCTCTCCAACCTTTGTTTCCACCCGTATTCTTCCACGTTCCTCCCCTTCGGCGACCTCTTTTTCCTGCGGCAAAATAAAAATAAATGAGGAAATCCGAAATCCTTTGTGCTCTCTCTGCCGCTGCACTGACTGTAACCCAGTCGATGTGGTCAAAAAGGAAATCCATTGAGGGCACAGATGCCCGAGCTAGGAGACCGTGTGACAGCCACGGTCCAACTGGGCGGCGGTGGGGCGTCTAACCACCCTCTCCTATTAGTGACTTCGGGGGAATCAAAGTGGATCGCCGACGACAACGTATTGGACGCCGGGTCTTTCTGCGGCTCCTCTCTCATTAAGTGACGCCTCTACCTCTTCGACCGCTCGGCGGCCGTATACGGTGTCTCAATTACTTGTGCCCTAAGCTCCACTGAAAAGTTTGTTCCGGACACAGGTATACTCTTCACCGTGGGCTGTGCGCGGGAATTGCCTCAAACCTTCTGCAGTAAATACTCAACTTTTTGTACCCTCCTTAAACCCCTTTTTATCTCATAATTTGAAGGTTGAATCCTTTTTGGATGTGTGAAGGAAATTATTAAATCATAGTAGGTTTTACTGGTCTATCATTGAGAGCTTAAATATTTTGACTGTCTACACCGAAATGAGAACTGTGCGATGAGTGGGGACATAATATTATGTAGAACGCGCTTTTTTGATCAAAATGGAAAAATTCGCTAATAGAATGGATGTGTGACCTTATGAAAATAGGATAGATTAAACTATCAAACGGGAATGGACCCGAAAATTAAGTTATAAGATCAATTCGCGAGATAGTGCGTTACGAATAAATTTACTCGTTGAAGTGTGTAATGATGTTCTGCACCTAATTCAATGCATCAATTACTAAGAAAATACATTTATAGAAAAAGCCTTTTGGTGTGTTAAGTTAAAATTAAAATCGGTCGCAATTTCCTGATTAGGTATCGAAACGCCAGCAAATGTACGGTTTATCCTTCTACAAGATTTCTCACCTATATCAGCAAGTATCTGATCACATATATGGAGCACAACATGCTTTTGCACTTCATAGTTATCTTTTAACCCATTCAAGGCATCGGTCCCTTACTTTTCTCAGTTTTCCCCAGTTCCCAAGCGTCGGCGCTGACACTTGCAACTTCCTTCCGCGTCTTAGGCTTGCTCTAGGCACACGTGGATGAGTTTCGTTCTTTGCTGGATGTGTTTACGTTTTATACAAATAAAAGAAAAAAGCCCTTCAGCGTGGGAATAAATGTCATGTCAACAGGTCAGCATTGAATGGGTTAACATGATTGCGAAATCAGTCGATGGAAGCATAACTACACCGAAATTTTCCAAGTAGTTTTTATAATAGCCAAACCAAATTTCTCACTGATCATCTTAACATTTTTAAAATCACGCAATGCATTCATTTGCTGTTCATTACATCATTGACATCAAACCTAAATTAATTCCATCCAAAATATACATTGAACTGTACTGAGACATTAATAGGAAATTTTTCAATTTTTTGTGTGATATATGATTATATCTATCCTAGCATCGATGGGGTCTTCTTATTGATTTTTCTTTGCTTGTCATTATGCTTTCCTGATGGGATGCTTGATAGATATTTGCGAAGGGTAAGGCTAGTGAAATATTGCCTAGACAAAGAGATAAACATTATTATGATCCAGGGGAAAAATCGTGAAACACAAAAATGGATGCATTCAATTGAAATATCTTCGAGGGTCTTCTAAAAATCATTCATGAGAATAATGCAATAGGCATGCTAGGGGAAAAAAGCAATTCGTTTTAAAAAGTTTAGAGATATAATCCATCAATACTTTATTTGCAAAAAGCAATTTCAAAATAACGATGGAGTAGCAAGGGGCAATAGAAGCATCAGAGCAATCTCCAATGGAATGGATATCGAACCTGAAAATTCGTTGCTTGACACATTTGCATTTGCCTCAAAGGCAATTAAAATCCTTAGCTGGGCAGATGTATTTCTCACAGAATTTCATGCATTGATGGTAAAAGGCATTAGACTTTTCACGGCAAAATCAAAAAGAAAGCAAATATCAAATTTGGAAGGAAGTGAAAACTTTTCCATTTGCCTAAATAATACGGATGAGGTCTACTGAGGAACGAAACGTGGAAACGAAAAATTAAAAAGTAATGAATCGGACGCCATTTGGTGAAATAAGAGCATAATAACGAATATATAATTAAATATTATCGGCTGCTATGTTCTGCCAAGTTTCGATGCCATTCATAATGGTAGGGTGGATATGTTGGGGATGAGTATTCATTAATATGCAGACTAATTAGAAAGGGACCACCCCTCCCCTCTATTCCTCCTAGAAAAAGTTTTTTTTTTTTTGACACAACAATTTTTTTTGAAAAAACAATTTTTACCTAATAAGAATGAAGTTTTCTAAAATCTAGGTCAAAATTAACTGTGTACTAGCAAAACAAAATTGTTTGCTTGTTTTCCTCATCAATAACCTAAAATTTTGGAAAATGTGTTTCAAGTGTAATACGCGTAGGCCTCAAATGTTTCGGTCCATTCAAATGTGATACGTGGTAGTAGAATTTTTTGTTTATTTACGGCGTCAACAGCTATAGTCATTTTCACCTCACCCAATCAGTCTATCGAAAGTGTTAAGTGCATTCGTAAAAATACCACTCCTAGATCGCTAATTCTTAAGGTTTAGAATGCTTATTTAACATCATATTGATAAATATATTGGCACATCGGTGGTGACGGGATAAACTCGTTGCATACTAACCGTCAGGTTGCGGGTTCGATTACCACCTATGTGGAATTTCCTAGGGCATGGGGTTTCTATTTGCATATCGGTCTACGCTATGCAACCATGATTTAAAATGCCTTCTAAGCTGTTTTCAGTCGTAGTTAATAAAAATAAACTAATATTCGTCAGTCCAAAGTATCTTGTTAATTTCAAGCCTGTAAAAATTTACAGGGATTCGCTGGAGCCAACTGGAGATTTACTGGCTTAAAAATTCAGAATGGTATCAAGGGATACGTGTTCTAGTCCCGGTAAAGGCAAATTATTTTTCCTCTATGGAATTTTCATACTTCTGTGCTCCAGCGGGTGACTCCGTAAAGGTAATACCATAGCTTATCTTTATAACCTCAAATTTCGTTCACTAAAATATTTATAAGTCGCTGAATATTTGAGCCGTTCCGTTTTACACAATTATTCAGTTAGAGAGTCTGGTATCTTTTGAAAAAAGCTTTTAAGTGGCCAAAGACATTAGGTTTTTTCATCTAGAATGATTTATTGGCTGCATATGATGCCTTCGATGCAATTTCTATATAAATACACCGATAATAAAAAACCATCCCAGAGGAGGATTAAGGAGAACGAGTTGAAAGCACTCATTTGTTACTCGCGGGGCGGAGAGGGAAAGACGTGGGGAATTGAGAAGCTGGACGAGGTAAAGGGAGTCCTCAGGGTAGAAAGTGGGGTTTTTAGGGAGACCACGGTGCGGAGTTCAGTGATGCAGAAGTCAAGAAAAAAAGTAGTAGGAGGAGGATGGGGATATTGGGAAAAGTATTCGAGTTTCCGCGGGAGTGCATTGAGGGAGAAGGGGGTCGGTGGATTGTGTGGCTCGGAGAGAATTTTTTTCCGGAAGGGGATTAAGAGGGAAGGAGCGGGTCGCATCTAGTGGAGACGCGGGTGGCATCTCAAAGTAAGGCCCGAACCCTGTCCGTGAGGACGACTCCAAGCAGGAGCTACGGAAAGCAAGGACGAAGAGGAATAGCTAAAGAGGGGAAGATAGAAAAAGATCATAGGCCGATCGCAGGAGGTTATGTGTGGGCCTGGAAAACTAAAAGGTCGTGGGCTTGAATCCCACCACCAAAGACATTTAAATGCTTTGCAATCCTCCCGCTCAATTCCGCCCTGAATTAAGATGTCTTGGTGGTGTAACTGGATAACACACCTGACCAACAATTGGGAGATCCTGGTTCGAATCCCGGTCAAGTCAAATGATTTTTTCATGGTGAATTTCAACGTCTTCGGTGTATAAAATTTAAATGTGGTTGAGTGTTCCGTGTATGTAGGAAGGCGTTAAATGTGGCCATTTATGCTAGCAAGGAAAGGTGTGTTAATAAATGATCATCTGAGGAATGGAGAAAGGGTGAAGGGAAACTAGACGTTGGCACTTGCCTTTTCTTGACGGAAATCGCAAAAGGGTGAATAATTTAACACTCCGTTTGATGTAAGGAGTACTGTACTTGAAGTGGGCTCCACATGAGACTCTAGTAGGAACTGGAAGCTTTACTAAAATATCTCCACCACTTTCGGGACTTGAGCCCTGACCCTTAGGGTAAGAAGTCAGTGATCAGACCTCCACCACACACCACCATAAAAAGTCCCACCACAAATAGCACCACAAAACACAGTCCACTTCATGGAAGTTATATTAGCATAAGGATTCAGATCTTACACATCTGCATGCTCGGTGAGGAACCACGGATTACGAACGAGGATATGTTACATTTAAGGTCCCACACCAATTCCGATTCAAGATTCCTGATGAAGTAGCAGAAATTACCAATTTAGAAGTAATAATAACAAGTACTAGTACACTAAAAATGAATTATATAGACAAATAGACAAGGCTAACAGAGTATTAGTTGCCCTAAACGATATTATATGGATAAATTGGAGAACTAAATATATTTAGCGAATGAAACAAAAGCGTAATCAACATAACACTATTGTTAGTCCACTAACAACTTAGTGTTTTGAAGATAAAACGACGACTACACACACATGTAGATTACAAGAAAAAAAATGAAGAACACCAGCAAAATGCTTTGATAAAAAGGAAAGCTCGTATAACCAGTAATATTCTAAGAGATGAAGAGAAATGACAACAATAAACACATAGACTTAAAGCAAGGAAAGATGAGGTATGATGACATTAAAAGAATGGAAGTTTTCAAGAGATCAGTGCCTTGAAGGAAAAAGAAAGCTTCTTGGTACTTCTCAGGAAGTGATAGCAAGAATGTACGAGAATATAATGAATTGGTAAAGAACAGGTTGAATGCCTACAAGAAGAAGACTGAGAAATTCTGTATGAATATGCTATTAAGGTCTGTGTTATCTTTATATTAAGTAAATTACATTTATTAATCACTCCAACGATGGACTCAATGAAATTGAAGTCTAAAATTAACCCAATAAGTAAAAAACGAATATGAACATATCTCCTTCCCTTATCCTGCTTCTTCCAAGTTCTCATCCTCCTTTCCGCCTTACATTTGGTCCTATGCCTCTCTTTACCTTTTCTCGTCCTCTATCCAGGTCTTTGTGATGACAGGGGAAGCGTAGAAGGGGCAAGGGAATCGAGATTGGCTTACGTGCCAGGAATTGATTGGATTTCTCGTGGCGATGGGCGGGGGGGAGAGTAGGGGAAGAAGGTGGGGGGTAAGGGAAACTCATCAGCGATAGGAGCTAGGGGAGTATAAGGGGGTGAGAGGGAGCGGGGAATGTCTCTGCGAAATAAAATATCACTTATCGTACCATACGACGACGTCGCAGGTTTATTTACCCAAACGTGTACGTCTGCGCTGGCCCAGTTGGCTGAGGAGCTCTTTCCCATTCTAAGCAATCGGAGAACGAGGAGATTTCGTGAGGGGAATTGAACGGTGGCCCACTTCAGCCCACACGGTTGGCCTTAGAAATAGTTATCTGCCCTTCTGTCAATCCCAGAGTGGATTTTGGGAATGAAAAAATGCATTTATTATGTACTTGATAGTGCTACCCATGGATTAAGGAGGAGAGAAGATAGAGGCTTATTGACACTTGCAAGTCGACAAATTATCTACCTGACATGGCTATCGTGTGAAAAATTTCCATATATTTTATGAATAATGTTGAGGTTTTGTTTGGAAAGTATTTAGGCAACCGTATTTGCGTAAAAGACAACTGGAAATTATTTAGGAAACTCTGCTTTGGGGAATACTTTATTTATGTAATGTTGAAAAATACTTTGTAAATCCACAGTTTTCAACTTGAACTTTCATGAAAACTGTGGAATTGCAAATTACTGTTCATTACTACATTGGAAATTATTTCCAACGTGCATTTTTCTAGACATATAATACCAACAAATATAAAATATAATACCGACAAATTTTCAACACTGGTACCTATTTTTTCAGTGACTACATGAGTAGTACTTACAATATGGGCGAACGTGCATTTTAAATGGCTTCGATATTCCCCTGTGATCTCGTACGTTCCATCTGATCTATTCTTTAATACATATTGCTAGAGTATTTGGAAGTTTTGTAGAATTTTAATTTTTGAAATTATCCTAACAGTAATACTTAGTAAATTTCGGTTATGTACTTAGCCAACTGCCATTTAAATACTTCAAAGATACAAAATTCACCAATTTAATGATAGACAGTTATTTTCTTTGAAGTATGCCCAAAAAGTATATATTACACCTGAAATTGAGAAACGTAAGCTGCAGCTACAACGTGATATGTAATTGTTGGTTAATTTTTATGAGTTACATAACTCTCGAAATCTAAATGTAGAGGTAACTCCATGCTAAATAACGAAATTAGAATAGCATCAGTAAAAAAATATTTGGTGGACATAGGGATCTAGAAAGTATTGTTTGTCATCCTAAAGCCTCAATTGACAAACTTTAAAGACGCCTGCTTCATCAGATATTCTGTTGATATGCAATTGAAACGCAAAGGCTTTAATATGAATTTTAGGCTTAACTTATTCCTGAAAAAAGGCCTTAAACATTTGTTGGTAGAGATAAATTATATGAAATATGGTTCAAGAGGCCAAAGATGATGATAAAGTTGACGGATAAAATAAAAATTAGTTATCAGTATACAGTAGATCTTCAATTGAAAAATACGCATGCAGGATAGAGGAAAAAGAAGGTTTAGGTGTGATTGGATCAGCATGATGCATTATTTGCAGAACATCATGCATTTCCAAAGGGAATACTGAAAACAAAAACCTGGGAAAATTAGATGCTAGAGCATGAGGATTTATGGATATGGATGCAATTATAATACACTGACTTTGATTAAAGTAGCAATATTTCAGTTATAATTCAAAGTATTCCGATTGGTAACAATTATTGTTTGAAATAGACTAATTTGGCATGCACTTGAAATTTACAAGAAAATATATACTCGAAAATTGGAACAATGAGAATTTTACAATATACCTTTCATATCTTTGAAAGTAAAAATAAACTCACCGTCAAGGTTTTTAACACAGCAAAAACGTTTTGACGCAAAGGTTTTGAATTTCTGTTAAGTTTTGCCGACGGAAAAACAGTTTCAAAAGATGAATTTGCATATTTTATTAGTTACTACATTTTCCCTTGAGTCACGTACATACGTTTAGAATTACGTTTCATAATGGATACATGTTAAAAAAAACTTAAATTTATCATCTGTTTTCTTTATTTATTCATGCGTCAAAATTCAAAAAAGGTATTTCACCCAATATTACGATGGTGAAAAAGAAAGGCTGTGACTTCAAAAAGAAGACACACGGAAGCTAACATCATTTGATTCGGATTTTGCCAGAATTCTGACTTGGAACACTCTTGTAAAGCGCAAGCTTGGCTGAGAAAGGGGAATCCACTTTTTTGATGAAGATCCCACGAACGAAACTCAACAATTACAATTTTCGTCTCACGCTGGCCTATTTCACGGCTACCTAACCATTAATGCTTCGTTCCCAGTCATAATAGGTAACTTTCAACACACAGGGGTGAGGAAGGGATCCTCTTTCCGCTTGAAAGGAACAGTACCTTTCCCTTCGCCAAGACGTTAACTTAAAACGGCCTCGGGAGTTGAGATGTCTGGAGGGCTTGGAATTCCAGGGGTTGGGTCACACGTGGAGCTAGTATTGGCGCTAGAAGGGTGAGTTCAACCCGGTTTAAGGAGGGTGTCAAGCCAACTAATCCCTTGAACCGTACCAAAATTCCCTTGTACAAATCTCCGTGAATAAATTTAAGGGCCGTTTCCAAGACAACCCCATACTACTTCATCCGTCTCTCCTACTACTCCCTGACCCTCCAAGCATTCAATCTGCTCAACTATCCCCGCAAAGTCTCCCCTTGTCTCCGACCAATCCTACGTATTATACCCAAACCACCCGACTGCCTTCTCAAGCCTTATGGTTCACCCACTCACCGCCTAATGACAAGGTCACGCGCCATCAAAAGTGAAGTAATAATAATAAATACTAAATAATATATATAATATATTATTAATTATTATTAAATATACATTATTAAATAAGGTAATAATAAATAAAGGGTACGAAATCCAGGCCACCAGCCTCCACGTGGCGTACCTGGTAACGGTAAGAGCTGTGTGTGGAGCTAACAACCCCACACGCAGCTCTTCTGGTTCCAAAAAGGAAAACAGAAAAAGCCACCCAAAACCGGCCCCTCTCGGAAGAGGGCCCTAGTACAGTGTGGGAATGAAAATTCGCCACCTAGAAGGGAGCTCGTATGCAGTTGACGGAAGCCTAAGGGGCGACCTCCTCGCATGCCATGCTGCCAGCGAGCCCGAACGCAGGGGGTATATGACAAGGATACAATCTTTGTGGTGTGAGATGCATCTAGAACACGACCACCTATCGCAGCAGAATCTGCGCAATTTTGCCAACCACCTGCGAATATAGTAAACTCTCCAACAATCGCCAGTTCAAAGGAACACACCACCGGCCAGACCTTCCTCCCCGACACAGGCAGCCTCTCCACCACCTGAGGCGAGAACGACATTTGTGTCAGTCTCTCGGCCAAATGGAGAAGAAGCTGGTCAGACCGTCTCTCAACTACGAACGCGGTTGTTAAGCACCATTAACTATGATGAAGTACAATCTAGTCTGAGAGACATCCACTGAATGATCTCTCTGCGGGGTAACCACATCCTCTAGTTGAATGGTGTTATCGACGAAATCCTAACGAAACGCTGGAACGGTAAATTGCGTGGTCTACGCTACTGCCAAAATTATGGCTCACTCCCAAAAGAGCACCTCTTGGGAGGACAAAGCAGCAAAGAGGCTGGAACAGTTGGAAGCCAAAATCACGCAGGTGAGACGACAAGCGTCGAGAATCCAGTGTGTGATGTAATACATCTTATCTGGGCGATCTTTCACCCCCAAAGGTAGGCGCATAGCGCGCAGTCTCAGATACAACCATCACACAGAATAAAAGCGTGTTGCTTACTATTAAGCAGCACACGGTCGATAGAGTACAAGCACTCACCACTGTCCGGAAAAACATCCTCAAGAGGAGTAGGGCCGTGAGGGAAAATTCCATCTTTCTCCTTCACCCGTCCCGTCTCTTTCGACAACCTCTGCCTGTCGTTGAATCTCCGCCAACCGTCCAAGAGGTTGAACGTTTCTGGAAGAATATCTGCGAAACGTCCAAGCAATTCAACGGTGATGCTCCGGCCGTAGGCCTCTTTAAAGAGTTGTTTGACCACCACCTACAAGATGTGGATGGACCTCTTTCAGATGGACCTCTTTCAAAATGACGTGAAGAAGGCCTTCTATGGGAAGAAGAATTTCTCGGCTCCAGGAATGGATGCCGTGAATAACTTCTGGTGGAAGAAGTTTACTTCCACCCACCAACACTTCGCCAGAATCTTCACGTCCTCTCTGATAGGTAGAGATCCTATTCCACCTTGGCTGACTGAGGGACGCACGGTTCTGATAACTAAGTAGGGAGACTTGTTCAATCAAAGGAACTACCACCCTATAACCTACCTCAACACTGTATATAAGGCGTTCACCTCGGTCTTGAGCGACCTTATCCTCCACCACGTCCAGTCTGCGTGGGAGGAGGTGTACGAGCAGAGGGACTCAAATCGTGGAATCGCGGGATGCAAGGATAACCTGCTCATTGATATGTGCATATGTCAGGATGCCATCCGGAATAAGCGAAACCTATAAATGGCCTGGGTGGACTACAAGAATGCATTTGACACCACTTCGCATGAGCTTTTGATCGCCATGCTGAAGTTGATGAAAGTCCACCCAGAGGTAGTGTCCTGCATCGAACGCCTGTTACCTTGGTTTCAGCTTCAGGTTGCGCTTGGTTTTGTCTTCAGGCAAGCGGTCAATTTCCACCGAGTTGGTAACATACCACCGTCGCGTGCTTTATGTTTTAAGCTTTATGCTTCTAATGCGAAAGACCTTCGCACTGCCCTGGGCACCATACTGGAATACTGTGAGGCTATAGGGATGGAGTTCGGATTGGACAAGTGTGCATCCATCCACTTGTCAAAAGGAAGATTTTCGGATATCAGGGAAGACGTGCAACTTGTTAACGGGAGCGTCATTCGTCACCTCGAGGACGATGATACCCAAGAATATATCGGCGTCCCCCAGCGCCGAAAGTAGGAGGTTGCAGCAGTGAAGGAAAGGCTCACCGCTAAATACAGACTCTCAGGAACATCTGGATTTCTGAGCTGTCTGGCAACAGTAAGTTTCTTGCCACGAACATATTCGCCAATCCTACACTGCTGTATGCCTTAGTATGCATGAAGTGGAACGTCAACGAGTCGCAGAACCTCGATAGGGGAACGAGAAAGATGATGACCATGTATAGAAGTATTCATCAGAAATCTTCCGTCGCCAGATTGTATCTCCCTCGCAATTTATGTGGTAGAGGACTATTGAGTCTGGAGTTTCTCCACAACAGAGTTGTCCTTGGTACAGCATGCCGAGTGTTGAAAAGCAGGGACCCTCTGCTCAATTTCGTGAGAGAGCACGAGAGTTCGGGATCAGGAGCGTTCTTCTTCCAGGCGGCAAAGAGGGCAGCGGACGAAATCGGTCTCGACTTCGACCCGTCATCCGACGGCAGTGACAATGACACGACCATCTCTTCATTGAAGGCTGACGTCCTCAAGTTCGAAATAAAAAGAGCCTAGCAGAAGGCCCTGCTCAAGGCGCAAACCATAAGTCTATGCATGGTTGTTTCTATCGAAATATCGAAAAGCACGGGTTATCGAAGGAGCTGACGTTTGCCTTCCTACGCTCCGCCGGTCTGAAGTCAGAGACAGAAGGTTTTGTACTCGAGTGCCAGGATGGTGTCATAAACACACTCGTGTGCTGCCACAATATATTCAAGGCGGAGGTCGCGGAAACGAGATGCAGGGCGTGCCGAGCCGAGCCGGAGACTTTGGGTCACCTTCTCTCCGGCTGTAGTTATTACGCCAGGTCAGCGTATCTACCTTGGCACAACGCGACTCTGCGGGTGTTATACTATCACCTTCGACACCATTATGGCATCAACAAAACTCCTGTGCTGCTCTATGCCCCTGGAGATATTGAGTTTGTCGTGGAGAACGATAAATGCACGATCTGGTGGAACTACTCCTTCTCCACCACCAGGCAGTTGGAGGTGACCAAGCCTGATATCGTTCTCCTTGACCAACTCACACGCTGCATGTTCGTGATCGAGTTTTCGGCTCCAACTGAAACTAACATGGATGCAAAGTAGGTGGTAAAATGGACGAAATATCAAGACCTGCTTTTCTAACTTCGACAGATGTACCCCGGACACTATGTAAAACTAGTGGTCCTCATGGTAGGTGTGCTCGGTGGAGTCAAGGGCTCGCTGCTTAATAACATCAAGTGCATTCCGTCCTGCGTGGCACACATTGAATCACTAGTTGCACGCATGCAGAAGGCCGTCATCATGGGGTCACTTCGTCTTCTGCGTACGCATGACCCAACAGCAGCGTAGCCACTCATCCGATGGGCGTCGGACGTGGCAACGATTACTGCCCAACCCCTCTCGTGTCTCCGGCCATTATGACGGCAATGAAACCTGATATTTTTCGGAGACTTGGAGGGAAGTATTACTACCGCAACAAATAATAAATAATAATAATAATATTTTTTTAACACAAAAATTTGTAAAATTTTCATTAAACAATTATTTAGTGAAATAAGGCACCCCTGAAGAAACCCTGCATTGGGGTTGCCATTTATTAATTACGCTGTATTCAGCAGCAGTCAATTAAACAACTTATAAATATATTTATAGGCATTGCAATTGAAACAAATGTATGCTCAATATTACATAAATTGAAATACATAGACTTTATGCATTCGACAATAGAACAATACAAAACGAGTAACAATTAAATAAATAGTCAATAAATATTACATAGTGGTTACAATGACATGTTTGGTGGTAGGTACTTCAACATTAATGAATATCGTCTATATCTTTTTGCGTAAATAACCATATTCTTGGACGGCTAAGAAATCTGGCTTCACTTTTCATAGAAGATATTTCTCTAGGCAAGTTATTAAATTATTTAGGTGCAATGTAAATATATGAATGTTTAAATGCTTCAACATTAGGCCTCGGAACTCTAATACTGGTGTTATTTCTTAGCCTTATTTTATATAAGGACGATTAATTCCTTGGTCCTCCTCTATCATAAAATACTCTTAGTAACTTGTAAATAAATAAATGCCTGAGAGGTAAAATATTCAAATTGGTATATATTGGAAATGAGAAATCCGTACTCGCTGCTCGAAGCATGGTACGTATATCTTTATTTTGGATTACACGTAAAGGCTGAATATTCGTCCGATACTTGTCACCCCAACAAGTAATACCATATTGTAGTCTCGAGTACACTAAAGCAAAATAAACAGATCTCATAACAGATAAAGGACATTTAATCCTTAAAAAATATTTTTTTTTGCACCAGAATTAATTCAGAATTGAGTTTGATGATATGTTGTTTCCAGTTATAATTTTAATCTAATATTAATCCCGAAGATTTAATTTGGTCAATACGTTCTATTTTCATTCAATTGTCACATATGTTTCCATTCAAAGATATGTGACGAGAACACCTGTAAAAAATATTGACATCAGGAACTGGTACATTCTTTAAAGTAAATATACTGTGTTTAGTTTTAGGACTTAAGGACATTTTACTAACGAGAAACCAATATTTGTCTGTCGAGATCACTTTGCACTTTTAGTGCAAGGTCAGTAATACTCGATGTTGAATATAGCAATGCTTTATCATCAGCAAATGAAGTCAATTCTCCATAGAATAAACCAGAAGATAAGCTTTTTACATAAATTAAAAATAATAATGGGCCCAGAACAAAACCCTGAGGTACTCTATAAATAAGAGGTGCCTTACAACTAGTGCAATCGTTAATTTTTACACATTGGTTCCTACCACTCAGATAAATCCTAAACCAATTGTTCGGAACACCGCTGATACCAGCTTCTTCTAGTCTATTTAAAAATATTCTGTGGTCAACCAAATAGAAAGCTTTTGTCATGTAAATAAAAAGCCCGGCATTTTTATTATTTGCATTGTACCCTTAAAAAAGACCTGAACAAAATTTTAACATAGCATCCTCAATGCTTTTGCCTTTCCTAAAACCAAATTGGCTGTTACTGAAATATTTTATGTTAATTAGGAAACTTAAAAGCCTTGTCTTCCCAATTTTTTCTAATTTTTGAAAAAATTGGACGTAGAGAGATTGGTCGATAATTGTTTGTATCCGCGCTATCCCCTTTTTTTAAATTGTTATGACCTCACCCAATTTTAACTCTTCATGGAATATTCCTGTATCCACGCTTAAATTAGCGATAAATGCAAACACGGGAGCAATGTTTTCAATATTGCCTTAACAACGTTTAATGTTATGTTATCTTATTCTTTTGAATAATTGGGTTTTAGCTCTTTTATGATTTGCATGACTTCCTTAGAAGATGTCGGGAGTGAGAATAAAGATTGTTGTGATTGAAAAGGCGGAAACCAATTGTTATAGTTCTTATTCGGTCTACTGATGATAATATCAGTGTCGTTTCTATTTCAATGATTTTAGCAAAATAGCAGCTAAATTCACTGGCTATATCTTGCGAGCTAATTTATACGGTATTTTGTCTAATGGTCTAAGATTATTTATATTACGTTTCTCTGACCTCGTACCTATGAGCCCATCTATAATTCTCCAATGTTTCGTTGTATTATTTCCATTAATTTGAAAAATGTGCAGGTAATAATTTCCTTTTTGACTGATTATATCCCTATTGAGTCTCGATTTGTACGATTTGTAATATCGTGCCAAAGTTTCATTGCATGGTTGCTTTCTCATTCTCCTATGCAATAAATGTTTTTTTGCAATACGTCCACAAAGTTCCGCAGTTATCCATGGTTTCATGAATTTAATTTTTCTCTGTAAAGTATAGATCGTGGAATCAATAATGTTAATGATTTTATCAATAAATAATTTATAAGCCATCAATACGTCATTTTCATTGTATGTCATTCCACTCAGACAGGAGTATATTGAGAGCATTAATGTCTATTCTTACGGAAGCTGCTTATTCCCTGCCAGTGGAGTGTGGATTAGCTTTTAAGGAACACATGGTTAAATGGTGATCTCTTAGGCCTAGGTCAACTGCTTTTCCCTTTACGGCAGTATTATCTCTGCTTCTACAGTATATATGATCAATGCAAGATGAACTTGAATTGGTAACTATAGTGGGAGAGGTTATTAGTTGTTCCATTCCGTGACAGGTCATTAGAGTTTGATACTCCTATGTAGTATCCGTTAGTTTAAGTGTGCATAAGTTCATTTCCCCCAAAATAATTCAGTTTTTCCAAGTAGATTTTTCTAGTAGAATTTGCATATCTTTTAAAAACAAGTCAAGAGAAAAAGAATGTAATCTGTACATAGCTATTAAAGTTTAATTAATAGAGGTATTGATTTCTATTTCTATTTGCGCCACATTAGCTGATACCAATTCTGGCAATTAACAGATAAAATAGGAATATTTAACTGAGATATAGATAATTAAGCCACCAGCTCGATAGTTCATGTTACATTTTGCAATTTGGTAATACCCTTTGGCAATTTGGCAGCTTATAAGCAGGTAATTCACATTCATCTACCCATATTTCTGAGAAAATTACAATGTGGGGTTTGACTTGCAAGTTCTCAAATAAGATGACGCACCTATCAAAGTTAGCTCTTAGACTTCTTATATTTTGATGTAGTATATTAAATTGGTCCGAACGTTTAACCAAGATATTATTTAATGGGCACCTTATATTTATATCACACATTTTTATGCAAGTAAAGAAATATAACTACTAGAATATAGTCTGCAAATCTGAAGGCACAGAAAACTATAAAGCAGGTATAGAAAATTGGCCCTAGAATTACAACACTAGAAAAAACCTTAAAGAAGGTGACAATACATGAATACTGTATATTGTAAGCAAATAAGAGAATAAAAACGACGTAGTTGTTGTTAGTTATGAATATTCTAAGAATAATAAATAAGGTATTACAGTTTCTGAAGACCATCGAAAGAGTTAATATGAATGATTTGGTATTTTTTTTTCTTCCGCATCATAATTTTACCATTCCTGATCAATAGGTATTTGTAGCCTTTTGTTGTACTGACTTCACGAGCCGTTGCCAGAAGTTTTTTTCTTCCGAGCGATAAGCTTTCATTGATGTAGACGGGGATGTCTGACGTCAAGCCCATGTGCAGGGTTGAAAGGGTCGTATTAATTCATCTTTTCACCATCATCTCCGCCTTGTCAAATCTGCGGACGAATTTGATTATAATGTCCGGTGACTTAGTTGGCTCTCTCTTATTTATGCGATAGCAGAAATCCACCATATCACTATTATCCGTTTCAAATATCTTTGCGACTAGCCCTTCGTGCGGGCTCGGATCGCTTCGAGGGGCTTCGCAGCAGGAAGGTGGGGCCTCCGGAACCAGGGAAGTGGAGTGGGGAGAGAGAGAGGAAACTCAGACTCGACGTTGCCATGTACTCGATTTAGAATTTATGGAAACGAAAGGCTGCCTGTCGTAGGCATTGTTTGTGACAGACACGGGGGATTCACCACGTGGCCCAGTTGGAGGGGTAGAAGAGTTCCAGGCTGGCGCTGCGGTCGGGGGGATTACTCCTTTTCATCCCTTTCCCTCCCCACAGGGACTTCTTATCTTGACCAGTCTCAACTCTCAAGGGTCTTTGAAGGAATGGGTCATGCGGAAGAGGTTGGTTAATGACTCAGAAGTGGACTTAATAAAACAGAAGTTGTAACATTTATATGATGAATCATAATAACAAACAGACATTAATCTCAGTTCCTTTCAAATCAGGCGATTATAATGAGTCCAAACGGCATGTCATTTCGATGATTTCTGACCATTGTCGTGATCGCGCGAAGATTTTTCTCTACAAGTTTATGCCATGCTCTTTCACTAAAATACGACGAAATTGTTTATTGTTTGGTCTCAAATCAATCAGGAAGTAATAAACATAATGGTTAGCAAATTTAAAATTATGCAAAAAGAAGGTTAAGAAAAAATATATTTGCCAAAAAATCAGCTTGTGAGTCACCCAGCTTATCCCCCTAGGGAAAAACCTAATGGGACACGCGAGGTCAGAATCGGGTGGGGGAGTGCGAAGGGGTCTTTTACTCGCGAAGGGGTCTTCTCCTTTGGCAACATAGCTAGCAGATTCACGAAGTTCACACAACGGAGGACTGAGAGTGACTGCATTTTGGAGAAACTAGGATGTCGTATTGAGAGGTTTTAATATATTCTAAGGTATGGAGGTTGAGATACATGGTGGATGTTGCCAGCGCGAAGGGGACTTCAAAAAAAGGATGGTTAGAGTAGAAACGGTCGGCTAAGAAGCGAAGGGAAGACAGTATGTGGTTGGTAACATCGCCAATATCCTGTATGCAGCTGTGAGACAATGGTAAAGTGTCGGCACCACGTTTCAATGTTTACAAACCAAACATAGCTGTATCAAAATACGTTGAAATTGTTCGCAGCCCATCGAACAAGCCCATCTAAGCAATTGAATTAAGAGCCATTGAGAGATAAAAAGTTCATGCGAATATGAGATTGATCCTTTTGAAGTTGGCCTTGTATGTTTGGAACATTGGGATCCGTGTTAATCAAATGCGAATACTACCTTACTTCTAATTACAGAGCTAGTTCATCGGAATGGATGCTTCTACTTTAAAATACCTCCGGTGTAACTGCCACTGTGCTTCGCTACCACAGAAGTTAGATCGAGATATCACTTCTCATAAAATGTACTGATTATGAAAATGGCTCATATTGGCCGCTTACTGCGTTACTTTCGAGATATTTTCCACAAATTGAAGCCATTTTCCGGTAATCAATATTTGTGTGCATAACAGTACTCATGGTTAATGAAAATACCTAATTAGTATTTTACTACAATTTTTTTATTGTACGACGCATTTCACCGATTTACGGTATCTTCAGGTACAGAAAGCATGTTATATGCGTAAACTGTTGTTGTAGTTACGTGGAAGGATGGGAAAAGTACAAATATTCGGGCAGAGTTGAGAAATAAAAGCGATGATTAAGGGCTATTGAGGCGGAAAAAGTTTTTTGGAAAGGAGTGGGGAGGGATGCGTAAATTATAATTCTATACAAAAGCTATTGGATTTTTTGATAATTTATATTTGTTCAAGTGCGTCCAAATGACGGGTATAAAATCGCTCGTATGACTGCTTTCAATTAGGTGTTTAGCAAAAGGTGAGGTCTGTCCGATGTATGCCTTATTGCAGCTATTGTATTTAATTTTATAAATACCAGAGTTTATGAGTCTATCCCGTCTATTTCTGCCGTTGACTAAAAGTTTAGAAAGGGCTAGAAGAATGTAAAAGCTGCTTTAAGAGAGCTCGATACATGGTTTGAAACTCCGTAAGAAGTATAACCTAGGAATGTGAGAGAGCACCGATTGAATTTAATTGGTCTTTCTGTTGGTGCGGGGCCAATTTGTTTTAAAGCTATGGAATTTTCTTTTTTCCGAAGGATTTTGTGAACTAATTTTACAATTTTACGTGGTAGATTGTAACCGTTACTAGCGGCTATTGTCTTGATAGTCAATAGTTCAGATTTTAAATCGGTGAGTGTAAGGGGGATGTTTAGAATATTCGTCATTTAACTTTACCTGCAATTGTTTACAATCTCTACCGCACATTGTTTAGCTGGAAGTAGTAGTCACTTTCAAGTACGTTGTCCAATCCATTTAATTAGAACTAAGGTCCTATTCACTTCCCGCTAAAACAGCAATATTATCAGCCAATCTCAACATGTCTCTAATCTCACCGTGTATCTTCACTCCGATATTCACTTCCTCTCATACCCCGTCTAATGCTTACTGAATATACACGCTGAAAAGTAACTCGCCGTTAGTGAATTAAAAAACAAACACTGTGATTCTAACTTAAGAAAAATCGATGACATGTAATATTGTTCTCTCACCCGTCATTTTCCCTTCTCCCCTTTTTGCATCATTTGTGTCCTGCCACATGCCTTTGCCGAGGGTGGCAGGGTAGTATGTAGATATAGATAACTCTGATTCCTCAAGTGCATTCTCATCCCCTTTCTCCCGTAGCATAAGTATAAAAAATTCAAAGAATTTGGTTTTGTATGAATTCAATGACATGGTGCAAACCATGTACCTCATCAACGTACGTTGAAGTAAATTAAAGCTGATCTCGTTGGCATGGATCTGTCACGGTTTTAATATGTCATTGAAGGAGGATTTAAGGTCAGGTGGTTGATCTTGGATGGAAGGAATTTCGAGGAGGTCTGGCGTTGCACTGACGTAACTGGTTGCCTCACAATTGATATTATGTACACGGAATGCAATTCCGGAAAAGAGGAAGGGGCGGTTTGGGAAGGAGAAGACATCGATTACAGCGGAATCTTTGCCAGGGCGACCGAAGAAGTACTGAGAGAATGGTAGGACTATGGGAGGAAGGGGTTTTGAAAATAAAGGAGCAAAAGAAGAAAGATCTACGAGGTCTCATCCTTCTCTATCCTGTCTCGTTTGTTCTATTTTCCCAAGGGTCCGGCGACGTCGACAGTGTAGATGGAAAGCATGGTCCTAGGCCTTAGATTATGCGAGTTCGACACATTAATGGATTCCTTTCTTGATGTATGTTTGGAAGAACCCATGTGAAATTCCTTTATCAAACCCGTCAAAGTGTTGGAGGAAGGTCTCATGGTCTAATACTTCTGTGGTGAACGTAAAATAATATGCGCTTCTGTGATTTATTTTATGATATATAAAAAGTGGCATTCGTTGTCCGGGGTTTTTGATGATCAAGGGGATATAAATAAATCTCAGCTGAGGTTTTATAAAAAATAGCATCGCCAATTATTTGACAGCAATGTTTTTTTCGTGTACTAGGTACGTAGATGGGGCATGTGATACCAGCAGAAATTATACTAAAACCATTTGCTAAACGTATCAACGTAAAATTTCCTATTTAGACTCAATACTAAAGTGATGCATTAAAATCAAGTTTTCACCATTAACTCTAAATTATTTTATTTCTCCTTATCTGATTGCTGATTCATTACCATAAATTCAAAAGGAATCATGTTTAAGAAAAAATGCATGGGACTTGCAATAATAATTTGGTCCCATTTCGCAACTTTATGAATGATGTTATTTATTGAAAGTATTCATGAAACTCAGTTTAAAATGGATTTCGTATTTTCAAGAACTGACTTTTCGCTTTCCCAATGTAATCACAGATGAAAGCTTTCATCTAAGTGATTACTTATCAGTTTTTAGCTTAGATTGTGAACCTCAACATTTCAATGAAATGTAAAGCTTGGTGCGGATTGGAGCAAATAACATCTAGATGTAAAGGTCTGCAGAAGTCATCAGTGCTGCTAGTGACGGTGACCCAATGAATTTAAATTCTAATTTTCATTCATAACTGTTTCGTTTCTGATGACTACATACATCAGATTTTTTTTATGCCTGGAATTACATTAGCTCTCTTTTTAAGCCGATATATACTCGAAAAACATAGAAACACGTAAAAAGGATACACAAAAAAGTCGTCGGCCCAGACGGTGGAAGTTATACTTCTTTGGCCGGTCGCACACACCCGCTCACACACACAGGCAGACAGGATATATAAATGAAATAAAAGACATTTTTTTCTCTTCGAAGTGTTGGGGCCTGTTTCTCTATTATAATTTCAAAATCCAAGAGATAATGCATCATAGAACATTATCATTTTACATGGTTTTGACTTGTCGAATGGAGTTTCGAGGTACATTTCAGAAAGTAGGCGCAAGGATTAATGTTTCCTGGAAAAACAGAGAGAGGGAAACCCGGAATAAGGTGTAAAGAGCGTTTCAGAAGCAAAATGGAGGAATCTGGAGCGATCCCAACGGATTTCGTAGGAATGAGCAAATGGAGGAGTGTCAAAGCTACGAAACAGTTTATGTATATAATTATAAAACATTGTAAAAAGTATGTTTCTAAGGCATAATATCGTTAAAAGCGATTGAAATACGCACGGAGAATGTTATATTCCTTTAAGTTTAATCTTTACAGCACGCGTGTAAGGTACTGGAAGTCTCGGGAACAATGAAAAAATTGCTTAGCAACGAAAATGAAAAAAGATCGAAATTTGCATTAATTTTGCGTTTAAACTTGAAATATTTCAATTTATCGATTGATAGAGAAACATCGGTTGCAAGAAGTAAATGCATTGATCTTTTGGCCTCATTTCAGTCGAAGAATGAAACTTGTATCTAAATTATTTCATATTTTAATGAATGAATGAAAATTACTCTACACGTAAATTATTCGTTTTTCCCATTTAAACCCATTAAAAAACAAAATCCTATCTGGACTCGAAACCAATGAAAAATATTGGGATTTTCGATTTTTTCCTGACTCGACACAAAATTTGAACCCTTCCCTGAAAATTTCATCCTTTTAGCTCGATTAAAAATACCCAGGAATTCGTATCAATGAGTACAATTGTGGATTTTTCTGACCCAAAAAAGAGCGTGACGCGGAAAAGAGCGTGACGCGGTTTCTCGACCAACATCCCATCCCAAAAGTCTCCAACGGGCGCAAAGAAGTATAACTTCAATAAAACGGTATGATTAAGATTCGTTGGCTTACGAGCTTGCCATTAGGTCCAATGGTTTGAGACTGAATAGTTTTGTCCAAAAGCAACGTAGAAACCTCCTGGAAGGTTGACTGAGCTTTGTTTCAAAAATGGTTTTTCTTTACAAGTCCTTTCCTAAGTTAGAACTATGGGTACGACCATTATTTGCGTCAAAGATATGGGTGGATATGTTCAAAGCGCAAATAACGTGTACTTCAACCTTAAAGTTCCTCGAGGTGTTTGACGGATAATTTTCCAACTATTACCGTTGTAGTATGTCTTATGGTGGGACTAAATTTAAAAATGACTCAAAAATTAAACATTGAATGTTCATGGAATGTCATTGGATAAGGTCACTTAACTAAATTATGCTAAAAAGGCACAAAAAAGGTCATTCTTTTGATGATTTTCTGATATATATTACTACATAAGGACTTAGATCAAGCACTTGGTCAAATGTTTGCGAGTATATGTAAGTTAATATGTAATTCCAAAACAAATTTTTATTTAGATAATAAATCATCATCATAACAGTAATCTACCGGTTAGAGGTAGGTTGTGATGAAAGTCAGAGAATATCCAACAAACTCTTACACGTGCTGTGCCCTTTCTACCTCTTGTATTTCTTTCTTCATCTCATCATAAGTCCTACCTTTCTTCATCCCGTCCATAAAACCGATTCTCTTCCTTCCCCTTCCCCGCTTACCCAACATCCTTCCCTCTATCACAGCCTTCAGCAAACCATCGTCCCTCATTACTGCTTCCAGCCACCTACCCTGTCTTTCCCTAATCTCATCTATAAGTTTCCTCTCCTCGCCCACATTCTCAAGCACTTCCTCATTTGTCTTCCTTTCCGTCCAACGCACCTTCTCCATCCTCCTCCACACCCACATCTCAAAAGCAATCAGCCTAATTTCGTCTTCCTTTCTCAAGGTTCACGTTTCCGCCCCTTACAACGCAACACTCCATATCAAGCTCTTTACTAGCCTCTTTTTTACATCCTTACTTAAGGTCCACGTCATCAGCTCCCTTCTATTATTGAACGCTTCCTTCGCTAGCGCTATTCTCCTCCTAATGTCTTTGCTACTATGTCCTCTTTCTTCTAGCGTACTACCCAAGTAATTAAATTGCTCAACTTGCTCCAGTTTGTGACCTCCTACTCTTATCACCAGCTTCGCTTTCTTTGTCCTACCGAATCTCATTACTTTTGTTTTCCTATTATTTATCTTCATTCCGTATTTCTCACACTGCTTTTCCAGTGCATCTACTAAAGTTTCCAGTCCTTTCGATGACCGACTCACCAACGCCTGGTCGTCTGCGAATCTAACCGACTTTATCCACTGGCCTCCTACTTTCATTCCCACGTCTAGCTCATCCCATGCCTCTCTTACCATTTCCTCAGCATAGATGTTAAAAAGTAAAGGCGACAACGGGCACCCTTTCCGCACCCCGCGACCTATAACTTCCCACCCTGATTCACCGTCCGCTACCCTTACCTGAGCCCTCTGCCCCATATATAAGTTTCGGATGAGTCTCCTATAGCGCCAATCTATTCCTATTTTCCCCAGTATCTGCATTAGTTTCTCCCAGTTTACTCTGTCAAACGCCTTTTCGAAATCTACTAAACAAGCGAAAACATCTTGATTATGCTCTATGTTTCTATCTATAAGTGTCCTCATTACCGCAATCTCATCTCTGGTTCCCCTCCCCTTCCTAAACCCAAATTGGTCATCGCTTAAATAGCACTTTGCTCTGCTCTCCAACCTTCTATTTAGTATTCTAAGCAACACTTTTGCTGCGTGCGAAATTAAACTGATTGTTCTATACTCCTCGCGTTCTGACGCTTTCTTCTTCTTCGGGATAGTCATTAATACTGTTTTCACGAAATCCTCTGGCCATACTCCTTCCTCGTAGATCCTGCGAATAAGTTCGACAAACGATTTTCTCCCCTTACTACCTAGATTTTTCAGTAGCTCCGAAGGTAGGTTATCGGTTCCCACGGCTTTTCTACCCTTCATCTCTCTTAATGCCCTCTCTATTTCACTCTCAAGTAACTCTGGTCCGAGGTTATCTTTATCTATTGTTCCTTCGTCCTCTAGATCTAGGCTAAGGGGTCTATTCTCGCTGTCATATAGCTCCTCTACGTATTCTCTCCACCTTTCTTGGATATCTTCCTGTTCGATTAATATCTTTCCTGTTTTGTCCTTAACCTTTGGTATCGCTTGACCTCTCTTACCACCCGATAACATTTTCACCTTGGCGTACAAAGCGCCCACTTCCCCCTCCTAAATAAGATAAATAGATAATAAATGTGGACGTTAATTGATATTTCGTGCCATTATTCATTTTTTGTATTTAGTGGTTACCATATACAGAATATAAAATTTGTATATGTAAATGTTGATTTAATGATAGATACTTACATATGATAAGTTTATATCAGAAATATGACAGTACTCACGGTAAATGCTGTAAAAATCACTATAGGGCCCATAATTTATTGCTGGCATTCCATTGTATTTCATTATTGTTGTTTGGTTTTTTTGTTTAATATTCTACATAGAGCTGACTTCTCACTATTCTGATTACTCCTAGTTGCTTTCGACTAACTTTCCAGTTTGTTAAAATAATATTTAATTTATTTGAATTATTTGCCTATATTATGTACATGCCGAAGAAGTGGATTATTGCTAGTTTTATTTCCAATATCAGGTATAAAACTCTAATGTGACATTAGCGTGGAAAATATGGACACGATTTCCGGATATTTTTAATATGCTGTGGTATTTATGACATACATTTTAAGTACTGACAATTGCTGATCATTTGTGGCTTTTTAGCCTTTTTTATACGAGTTTTACTTGTGTTATATAATGCGAAATCCTTCTGGCACAAGCTCCTGACTTGCCTTAATTGAATGGTAATGAATATTTCCGCCCAAATACAATACCTTGATCATTTTCAATGACATGTGTTGTTTAACTTTCTACTATGACTATATAAAAACAATTGCTTTGGCACAAGAATTATTAACCTTTACGTCATATATTTTACAATAAATCCGACTATTGGACGCATTGGCTTTTTAAAATCGATGATTTTTAATGACATTAAATATTTTTGAACTAAATTTTCTTTTTCTGGAACAATACAAAAGAAATTTACGCGGAAAATGGACTATTCACACAATGCACTATTTCATTCATGCAATACATTAATGAATTTTATTTTAGTTGGTATAAAAAATAACCGTATATACACAAATTGTGTCTTTGAATAAGGTTTTAGACGACATGAAATGCTTCCAGCCAAAATCTAAATTGAAATGATTGCGTTGACCCCTCCAGGGTTTGTAGGTCATTTCTTTGTAAAGCTTTGGCATTCTCAACCGAGCTGGGAATGTTCACGGTTAGGTGAAGTAGAGTCAAGTTATGGATATTATGTTTTGAATGGAAAATTCCAAAAACGGGGAAGGAATGGGGTGACGGAGGAAGTCGCTAGTTATGTACTTGGAGTGGGTAGGAAATACCCTTCTTCTGTTATCATTGCGAGTTTCCTTGATGACCGAAGGGAAAATTCTTCAGTTTTGTGTTTGGAAAATTTTTCTGCGAATTTCCACTCGTACGTGAATTTCGTTCTCTTCCTTACTTCATGAGCGTTTTGAATAATATGGCGAGAAATCTGAAGTTGTCACCATTTCATACTGTAAGTTTTTTTTTCGTCCAACTTTCGATTCCATCAATTCTCCCTGTTCAGTCATCTGATGGCGGAGCCGCGTCCGCATTAATATTGCGCTCTTGGGGAAACTTTATTCTTTCGAAGTGCTCGAAAAACCATCTTGGAAGTGTTGTCTCAGAATCTATGGGAAATAGCTCATACTCCGCGGGGAGTGAAGGCTACGCATATATTGCCGCATTTGTTCCGCTGTGTGGAAATTCCTGGGAACTGGTTCAAAAAATTCTTTGCTTCAACGCGGGACGTGCTATCCTTGACATGGAAGTAAAAATTTCACCTTGGCTGTTTCGGAGGTAGGATTGTCAGTACACTCGAAAGTTTTAAGGTGTCAAGCTTCTCTCCCCATCTCGAAAGTTTTATCCGTGTATGCCCTACTATTAAAGCTATCAGGTTCAGCAAAAATAAACTGTCCACTACCTGTTATATATCATGTGTTATGACAGTAGAAGAGGGAAAGAGTGTGTTTTGGAGGGAAAAGAGTAGAGTGTATAAGATTTGCAGATGACATGGTAGTTTTAACTGAAATCAAAAAAGTAGTAATTGGAATGTTAGGGGACCTTAAAACAAAATGTATAGAACACGGAATGAAGATGGACGAGAAGAAGACCAAGTGTATGATCATCGGAGGAAAATAGAATTGAATTAAAATCAAACTGGAAGGAGAATGCATAGAGCAAGCAAAGAGCTTCAAACATCTGGAGTATATTACAACAGAAGATATGCATTTTACATCTGAGTTAAAAAAAAACGAATAGAATTAGCAAAATAACGCTTCCAAAGGAAAATGGTGCTACTCTGTGAGCGTTTTAACGAATAATTGAAGAGGAAACTAGTAAAGTGCTATGAAGGGAGTGTGGAAATTTACGGGGCGGAAACTTGGGCAGTTAAGAAGGAAAATAAGAAAAGATTGGAAATGCTATCGATGTGAATATGAAGGAAGATGGAAAAAGTGAGTTGGAAGGATTAAGTGAGAAACGAGGAGGTGCTGGGGAGAGTGGGCGAGGAAAGGACTCGGATGGAAACGATTAAAAGAAGAAAGAGGAATTGGATTGGACATTCCCTGAGAAGAGATTGTCCTTTGGCAAAGTAAACAGAAGGAATGGTGGAAGGAAAACGTGGAAGGGGAAGGAAAAGGATTAAAATTTTAGACAACATCAAAATAAGCGGAAGGTACGCCAACACAAACCGTCTGGCTGAGAGAAGAGTGGGGCGTGGGAGGAGCCCATGAGGAAACCTGCAATCTGGAGCAGGAAAACATTAATGATGAATGAATAAATCTTATATATTATCTAAAATTCGTTGTGATCATTCCTATTTCAAAAATTCTTGCAGTTAAACTATCCCTGTAACTTTGAATTCACTTAATCGGGGTGGAATATACAGCATCGTTTGGATGTATTTTATTATGATAGCTGTATTATATGCTAGTCTCGGAGGCAGCGTAGTAACGTCCTCTCCTGCTAACCCAATAGTCATCTTCGATTCCACCTGGGTGGCTTTTTGTCCACTCAGGGCATGGGTGTTAATAAATAGTATAAACGAGTACTTGTATGAGAGTTCTATGTAGACATAAATTCGCTTGAAAATAAATTGGATATTATTTTTATTGTTCTTCGTATAGTTAAATAGAATTATGTACATTCTTGTCATTCACTAATAGGTAATGCTGTACTGAGATAAATCTATAGCTACTTTGGTCTTTTCAGTTAAGTTCTCACTGATTTAATTTTATTTGACTCTGATACTTTCCAGTGCATGAGAGAAAGCTGAGTCCTACAATCGCAGACTCGTGTCTTTTGATGGCTTCCTCATAACTTCAAGGATATAGCATTTTGAGTTAAGCCTTCGAAGTAACATGTCATTTATAATAACGTTTTTAAATGCATTCATTACAATATTTTATCTATATGCAACTTTTAGGTCGATTCTTATATTTGAATATATGATGTTCACGGACCACGGGATAATTTTGTCTTCAGCCGGATGCATAGGTAGTTCATGGCGATTTTTGAAAAAAAAAATTAAATAACAACAAACTCAAGTAAACTACTACAGGATTTGTGACGTAAACATTTTTGGCTTCATTGTGTATTTGTATTTTCCATGAACATATTTTATGAATGCGTGAGTGTATTTTTAGTGAATTTTACTCATTCACAAGTGTATGAAAATTTTTTGGACCATCCATTTTGCGTAAGAGTTGTAAATTTAATGCGTGGAATATTTGATCATTCAGTATCCTATGTTAGAGAATCTTTAAGAGAATTCGACCAATTTTGAGTAAAAAAAGATTTTGGGTCCAAATCCGGAAGCACATGGCAATCAATGGTATTATACAGGATTAAATATTATTCAACTGAAATATATGAAAATATACTTACACAGGCGAAAGTTACACAGCATTAGACTCAGTTATGAGAAAATTATATTATTTTAATTTTCTTACAATTTATAACCACGTGATTACCTAATACATTTGAGTTTAAGCGAAAGACGAGTGTTTTACATCCTTCCCAAAATTATGAAATCGAAAAATGTATGAGTTTCATATGCAAAGCAATTAACTTACAAATCTCCACTTACGTATAGCTTTAAATACCTTAATCTTTGCTATCAATATATTCTTTTTGGATTTTAGCGTACAAGTTACAAACACAAACAGTGATTGAATGCCATTGGATGTTAGTTTGAGACATGTTATCATTTAAGGGTGGAACACAATGATTGCCTTCAATTCTTTTTATTTTCATGCACCTTTTTCTAATTAATTATGTATGTACTTATTTATTAATTTAAATTAACTGAGAGCACTAGTAATCACAAATCATTTTAAGGTAAAGTTTCTCTTAAAACTGCTGCCACGCTTACTTATTTTTCTGAAGGTACGACAAAGTAGACACGGTTTAAGTCCGCTTAAGCACGAGAATGCCACAGGATGTGGAGGAGAAAAGATGTCAGATGATAAATCTCGGCAATATAAGAGAAGCATTTATGTGAAACAAAGTGATATTTTAAGAAACTCTAGAAATAAATACTGTTAGGTGAAATGAATGGCAAAAATCATGGACTAAATCTAATGATAAAACATTTTTGAAGGCAGGTTATAAGGGAAGCTATAATTAAGACTTCTGACAAAAATGCTTGGAGGAGAACGGAGTTAAGAGCGGAAGCAAAAGAGAATTCTAATTGATTAAATTCATTAAATTTTTATCAACCATTCACTTTTTTCGTATACAAAATTTGAATCCAATAAATCTCAAATATATAGTTTTAATACCCTCAGTCATGGTAATAGTAAAATATCAATTTGAAAAAATATTTCTTTGGAGGTAGTTTTTTTTTATTTCACGAGAGGGGTAGATTCAGAAAATGGTACCGAGGAGTTATGCCTTAAATGTGAATCTCCACCTAGGCGGCTGGTTACCGCAACCTTGGAAAAAACTTCCCAACCAAGTCTATCTCCGACTTAAATCTCCGTAAATGCTAGGTATTAATGTCTCGCTAAGCCACAGTCAGCTAAGCAGACCGGTAGTGTCTGGTACCTTTTTTGTATATTAATTATTGTAATAGACTAAAACATTTGAGATACGATCTAGTATACACGTAATGTAGTAATAGGACTGGTATAAACACAAGTAAATTTGTACAATATATAGTCAGCTCGTTATACAGTATTTCAATCGTTCACATACACCTTGCACACTGCAACAAGAACGCTATCTTGCCTAGTATTTACTCACATATAGAAATCTTGTACAAATAAGCAATAATACATTGTTACATATTTATACGCAAATAACCTACTCAAAATTTAAATGCAACTTATATGATTAGAGTCGAATAGCTTCCTTAATATAATTCTAAAATTTTTAGATTGTTTGAATTGTAGTCTTAGCACTGTGCATAGCTATCAGACATACAAGCCCACATGGTACACGAACAACTGAAAATACTACGTTGCCGACCATTAATTTCTCTGGATAACGTTTCTCGTATAGGCGCACGAAGTCATCTATTGGCCTGGCGTATTTTTATATTCCAGTCACAGGCTATCTTCATTTAAATTGAAACTATTGAGACACGTGTTTCAGCATAACATACGCAATGCGAACCAAATGCTCTTTTTGTCATCAGTTCCATAAGTTATAGATATCGTTATTTCTAATCCTGGTCCATCTATTATCTCGAAGTGTAATTGTTTAATTAAGATATTTTAGTCTTCCTTCAAACAGAATTTCTCTTCATTTTATTAGAAAGCGAAGAATCCATCTGGCTCTTGACTCCTGATTAAGAGACCCAGAATGAGAACGCCTAAATGTTGATCTTTCATGTCGTGAGCCTTTGACATTCCGAGGTTTTCGGAAACACTTTATCGCTCAAGTATTATTGAGGAGGAGTGTGGTGGCCCTCTTCAAGTCCATCACGGGAGGCGATAACTACTTTGACGCATCGCTTCCGTCATTTCATTTGCCTTGATGTCGTTCGCAAACTATTGTCCCACATATGCCTCCCTTTGAGGCCTTTCCATTGCTACTTTAGACCCCATCTTCAGTCAGGAGACTGAAAACTTGGCGGTACATATCGTAAAACGTGGCCAAAATGGAGTTCAATTAAACTTATTGTTAGTGTAAATGGAAAATATATATTTACTATTGGTACTTTACTGGTATAAGCTGCACTTGACATTGCTTCAGTCTTTCGAGTCTAGGTAACAATTTGTAATTTTTCTCAGTACCGTCGATTTTAGAATATTAAAGGAAAATTGATGGGTGTGGTATGCTGCCGACCCAGGGTAAAACTGATACTAGCTTTAAGTAGCAAGAATATACCTTGGACTGACATCAAGACATAAAAAATACGAAAAGTGTGAATTGAATAAGGCGTTAAGTTGGTGAGAGAAATCATGAGTGAAAGTGGTGTATGAGATTATTAATAAGAGAGGCATTTTTAGGATAAGGAACAAATAAGTGTACACGAGGTGAACCACTTACGTGACTGAATGAAAAGCAGGAATGAAAGAAAAGCGTTGTCACGACGTGACGTAGCTATTTCATTTTCTTTGGTATGTCTCTAAATATTTTGTCTTTCAAATTAAAGAGGGGAGCAATTGACACGTAAATTAAATCAAAGATTAATCCAATTTGTCAATAGAAGGAAAGAATAATAGACTCCTATGCATGAATTTCGGCCACCCAGGTGACCATCCATTGGAAGAAGTTTTTAACCTCGTGCCTATGAGTTGTCCGAGGCTAAATGAAATGGAGGAGTTTGTAACTTTCCTTGATAACACACCTGATAAATATGTAACTAGTAGTACTGAATATCTTCTCTTTTTATAATTTTTCGACTCATTTAATTAAGAATATAATTCACGTTTACGAAAAACACGAGTATAAAATAGAGTTAATTATCAATTAATCAACATTGAATTCAATTAATCAACTACCTTTCAGTAGTCATACTTTGATCTTACAATTTGTTCGGATCTGTTTACATTGCTGTGTATGTGCACATTAAACATAGAATTTATAAAGTTTATTAGATCTTGTATTGTGAATTCGCCTTTAGTAAACGGTAAAATGGTAAAAGAGGATTTACGATCCAGTGTTACATTTTTGCATTTTTACCTCTTAGACGTGAGCTTTAGCAATTCTGAAATAATTTAGGTAGTTTGAGTGTTATATCACTTTCCAAAAGAAATAAATGATTTTGCTATCATTCTAGAAAAAAATAATTCTTATCTTTCTAATGATACCATTATATCAGCCACTTACAAGAAAAACTTTCGTTATATTTGCTAATAAATTAACGTATTTTTTACGGGATAAGATTAACCTGAGTGATTCGGAGAAGACAAGATTATATTTAACGTTGAGAAATGTTTAACGCATGGATCGCTCAGTAATGTAGCGGTGTGCAGTTCATATTTTTTCTTATTTTTTTTAAATAAACTTATATGTCAGCGTAATAATGTTTATAAAATTTATTAAAAGCCTTCGGCGTGTTCAGCACATGGTGTGAAACTCACAAGTCAAGTTCCATTTTCCAGCATGTATATATTTCGTGAAAAACTGAGGAGTTTGACCCTCTAAAATAAAGTTCTTCCATAGATTGTATTACTGTGTTTACCCAATGCTTCTTAAAACTGCTTAACATTTAAATTGGAATATTAAACATATTGGAATATTATCTTCATTATAGCTAGAGAAAAATCTCGCTCAAACTACCCTATGGTGTGGATAATTTGCTTAAAAGTAGCATGAAGGGAGTTAGAAAGGATAATGCGTGGTGAATGAGATGGCGATCAGATGAACATGATGAACTCGAGGGTTTCTCATAGTTTAGCAGTCTCTTCTTTAAGTTTTTCTGCGCGATTTACCCCCTTTCACCATAGCTCAGAATATCATTTCTACTTCCCATTATAAATTATTAAATGTTAATTTGACTGCGAAAATCTAAAATAATACGCATGTTTAAGAATCAATTTTAATATGTGGAATACAATATACTTTCAAATTTTGAAGGTACCAGGAATAGCCACGGTATAACCTTTTACTGAGTTACCCACAAGTACACATTAGTGCGATATTCCACAGAGGAAAAATCATTCGCCTTGACCGGGATTCAAACCCGTATACCTCTATTTCGCTAAATCGAGGAATCTGGCTTCGAATCTCGGTCAAGGTGAATGATTTGTCGTTTGTGGAATATCGTACAATAAATTATATTAAGCGCCACAGGATAAAATTAAACAAACAACAATTTTACAGATTTTGCAATGTCTACAGAAAATTTCATTTAGCGAAATAATGGTCTCAATTCCCCTCTATACCTCCAAAAATCTCACAGGGGAAGAATATCCCTCTGGTTGAGATTCTTTCTGCTCTAGTCAGCAGATTTGTTGCCAGTTGTCATCGAGGAACACTTATAAATTGGCCGCTTTCGTAAATAAATTATGATTTAGTACTGAAAGATGAATGTTGGGAGCTTATTAATTATCTCCTGACGTTATATTGTTACCTAATCATACGGTATGTCTTAATCCTTCATTGCCGTGACGACACGAGCGCAATGCTCTTCTGGATGGCCACCAAGGAAATTCATTATTTCCGTCATTATTGGGACTTCCACGTTGCCAATGCCGAACAGGGACCGAGAAAAGACGTCACAAATTCCTTGTTGGGATCCAATATATATCCCCTCACGGAACCCACGGGACCGATTTTATTTTTTAAAGCTTCGCAAAACGGATTGCTTTCAGTTGCGGACAGAATGGGTTAGGTGAATAGGAGACGAATGTGGAGGAAATGGCAGTAATTGGAACTGCTCGTCCGTAGAAAACGCTGGTGTGTGTGATTGAGAAGGATTTTTATACAAGATTAAATAGTTTGATTGCTCCATGTGCAGAACGTAATTCTTGAAAGTAGAGAAAATCCTAAATAACGTCATGAGTCAAAGGTGAAAAATCATCATTTTTTTCTACCCAATCGATGATAGATAATGCTTCACAGTACTGCTTACGTTTCTTGAGGGTTTCAGCAAGGATGAGAGCTTCCCCTGCGTTTCCGGCGGCATCTTCAATTCCGATGCTCTGAAGGACCTGAAGATGCCGTGAGGGCGCCAATTATGATGCTTCCGTCAGTTCCAGATATCGTTCTCTAACACCGCTGCAGCGTGCCGTACGCTACGTCCTCAGATAATTATGGTTCCCCGCTCTGAATAGCTCCTTAGAGTTCAGCAGTCTTCGGGAAGATATCAGCTCATGTGGCAGGCAGCATAGACATTGGGTGATTTTGGAATGGGGGCAGAAAACGACGGTAAACTACTCGTGTTTCACACGTAAAAAAGGAGTAGTTTCGTTAGTAGTAGATTACAGTGTGACAATTGCCTATCGAAAAGGAATTGGCTCATGGAATTAGAAGATTTTAAAACAGAAAATGTTTTTATAATAATGAATGACTGAGCTTTTTCAAATCGGCTGTGCAAATTTTTATGTTGCATAGTTTTATAGGTTTTGATAAAATCAGAAACACAAGCAAAATAATTTTTCTCTCGCCTTTGAGATTTGAAACATCAATGGCCATAGCTCAAGTACCTTTGGATCAATAAGAGTTCATTTATCATCATGATTAATATATTTAAAGTGTCTTCTTACAGAATTAATTTTAGAAAAAGGGTAAGATTTGAAAATGGAAAGCCAATGGCAGGTTCCACAATTATTTTATAGGAGTCTGATTTTGATACAAGGTATCATTATCAGGCACTAAATCAGGCTAAATTATCTGTGGAACCAGCCATTGTCTTTTCTTTTTGAACAATCATTAAGAAGTTCCATCATATTTCGCCTGTTACCATTGAATTTGGCAAGATTTTATTTAATTACACTAACAGTCTTGTCAAACAAAAAAATCTCCTGTCGACCGTCGATCGTGCACTGGCATTTTGACGTCTCCTAAAATGTTTTTCCTATTTAGAAAAACTATATACAATAGGCTGGAGAAACTATGGATAATTTTCTAATTTATTTTTATAATCCACACGGACATGATATATCCATTGAATCTCTTAACATTGGTGTATATTCCTGAGCGCGGAAAAAGCTTCACGGAACCATCTATGTCAACGACTTCAAAATACTCTTCAATCTCAAAGTTTCTGCAATGACAAACAATGATTAATAGGTTTTGATCAAGGAGGTTAAAATGAAATGGAGGAGGCACGATCGTGAACGCTCATGGGCGAAAGTGAAGCAGGAATAGGAGTGCTTGGGAAGAATTTTGTGCCGAGTCGGTGCTGCCAAACCAGTCACAAAACATCGCTTTGTCTGTGGTTTTTAACCAAGGAGGTTAAAATG
Source organism: Pyrrhosoma nymphula (assembly GCA_963573305.1). Taxonomy (NCBI): domain Eukaryota; kingdom Metazoa; phylum Arthropoda; class Insecta; order Odonata; family Coenagrionidae; genus Pyrrhosoma; species Pyrrhosoma nymphula. The sequence goes on along the minus strand of OY754338.1, from coordinate 60,666,272 downwards.
AAATGGAGGAGGCATGACCGTGAACGCTTATGGGCGAAAGTGAAGCAAGAATAGAGGTGCTTGGGAAGGATTTTGTGCCGAGTAGGTGTTGACAAACCAGCACAAAACATCGCCTTGTCTCTGGTTTTTGACTTAGATTTGACGAAAATCGAATGCGATCGCAGGACACGTAAGCCAGAGGAAGGTCTAAACTGTGCTGACTGCAATGGCGGAATTGGCTTCAAGAATCAAGTGGTGTGTCACCTCCATTTCTTTTCTAACCTCCTTGGTTTAGATTAATAAATTTACATGCTCAAATAATAATTCGGTAGAAATTACGTTAAAACGCAGATCTATGCTGTCCTTTATTGCCCATGATACGGAGATACAGTGGTGTCTCTGCATCAGCAATCTCTAAAGCTCTGTTGCTATTTTCGTTAGCTTAAATAGTGAGCGAAAGAAAAAAAAATAATAGAATTTTTTGTCATGGTCCCGTTAGTTCTTTCCTCAATTTTACGGAGTACCCTAATCTCTGTTGCCTCCATTAGCTGCTTCATTTTTGGGTTTTTTTAAATTGTGTTGGCTTTATATTTGATGATATGTCTAACTGTTGCGTAATATACCCTTATTTATGTTTATACGCAAATATCTAGATGGCGTCATGGAGACAGCCACCTTCCTTGTTTGCTGTATTGATTTTATTTCGAAATTCATTTTAAACACCCCCATAACTTGACATATCATTGTCTTAATATTTTAACGCCCTGACTTACTCAATTATATTTACTAAAGATTGGAGAGCGCTTACATACTTGTCTCCGCCCAGTTTTGTATTTACAGCCTTCTCCGCGTTTACGTCTCGAAGATATCAAGTTAACTTTCGTCTTCCACAATGAACAAGTGCCTGAAGTACCAAACAAGTTTACCTTTCATGTTAGCAGGTTAAGTATTGTCTTTGCATGTCTCACGTATTCAATTCTATGCAAAGAAGTTTCCTTTATTAGCCCAATAACGTGCCTTGTGTCTTATATGCCGTCGCCGTACTCATTATCATGGGAAATGGAAGCTTAAATTTTATATAAAGTCTATTTAATCACCTTGTATGCATCATACATAATATTTATTGTTATTGGAGATCTACTGAATATGATAGATTTAGATGGATAAAAGATTACTCCTCTTGGTATTTAAAAACCGCCGGGGAATGGCCTCACGGGTGGCTTCTACCCCTATTTCGGTGCCTTCTGGAGTGCAGTTCCAAGGCAGTACTCTGGTTGTGAGATGGGGAATTAAAATGTTCAACCCTCGGAGATCTTTGAAAAAAATTAGGCATAGTAACAGCGAAATACGGTGGCAGTCGGTTTCGAGAGTTATAACGCTAAGGAGGGGAAAGCTCGTGAGGAGGGATCGGCTAAGGACTGGACTGCACATGATTAACTACGCTGACATCATAGTTACATTAAACAAGAGAGAATAGGAAAGTGTTAGCAGCGGGTTTGACCACAATGTTAATGATCAAAACAAAATTAGATCATTATAAGCTGACATTACTCCCACCCTTAAAACAACTAAGAAACTTATAAAACTGAAAATCTGGTGTCAATAACAGTTCGAGTATTTTGAAGTTGGCAATGAAGATTAACGACCTTGGGAACCCTGATGGTCAAACACGAAGACTATCTATCTTAATCGTGCGGGACCAGTTCGTAGGGAAGGACTCTTCCTAGGAAAAGGGCCTTTTGAGACACGGCCACCATTCTTCACTACCACTACAATGTATATCCCAGTTCTCTCTCCTACCTTCTTCCTTTCTAAAATTTAATTTTCTCGTGCTAACGTACTCATCTAGCTATTACAGCAAAAATGACCTCAGTTGTCGTTTTGCCTTCCCTAGATAACTTACTCATCGAGGCAATTTAACATTACCCCCAGATGGATAAGCCAAGAGAAAGACTCCTTCAGCAACTAATTTCATGATTGACTTCTTGTAAATCGAAACGGTAACAGACTCAGGGTTGGAAAACGGTCATTGTTTTAAGGGGGGATTCTTACTTTCGGGGGATGAGGGAGGTAGGGAATACCTTATGACTACCATTTTAAGTATCCATTTTCACAAGAATCACGGGGAGGGTGGCGCTGTACCCCCTTAATGTCCCCTTTGAAACATACTCGTATTGAGGTCCTGGAACTCATACAGGGAAATACGTTAAAGAAGTTTATTCAAAATTAATTTAATATTTCGATTCTGATGCTGTTGATATAAAGTAATGTTTTTTCATAAAAACAGCCGTTGTAAAAGACATGGATCAAAATCTAAATATGGTATTTCTTTTCTGTACTAACTATTAGAATTAAAAAATTTAATCCGTAAAAAATCATATAATAGGTCCCTGATAATAGGTTTCAATTCCTATATATACGATATAATTCAGATCCTGAAGCCCTTGCCCCGCGGCAATTTTTTTCGTACCCTTATTCATGATTGCCATATTCATGAATTAAGTTTTATGAGCGTGTATGATTGTCACTTCATGACACACAAGGAGGAAAAATTCATGAATTAGTCGATGATGGCATGAACGAGAATTTATGGTTTTAAAGACAATTACAGAGCATAATCGGTAACGAAAAAAATAGCGTAAATCTTTCCATTATCAGAGTCTATGAGCCAAAGTGTAGTAATTACGAAGGAATTATTATGGCCTGAAGTATCAATTGTATGAATTTGATTGTATTAAATTGCATGAAAAAACATGCTGGCGCACGATAATGTACATAGAAATACCAACGCTGCAGTTTTCGTGTAATAATGCGTGATTTATTGATCAAATTGGAAGAAGTGATTTAACAACAGATGCTTGCACAAACTAATTCTGTTACTGCCATTTAATGAAATAACGTCAACAAAGCTTTATCTACTATGTGCAAGATACTTTCTTTCACTCTTTTCCTTATTTCAACTGCTGATAAAGAAAGCGTAATTCATGGAATTTTTTGTTTTGGTGGTTCCACTGCAAATTATTAAATTTAATTAATCCACAATCCGTGTGCATGTAGAAAAACTCGTCATCTACCTGATATAAACATAAAAGGCTCCCGTTCCAAGCTATTATTTTGCAAAGACAACTTCAAATCACTTGGTGTTTAATGGAAGAATGGGTGAAATATGAAAAAATAGTATTTTTATAACTTATATACAATTTCACGGAAAAATGTTTATTAGAAGCGGAAACACCCGAGAAATTGATTGAAAATTAAATTGATGCATCTTAGCGCCTCATGTTTGGAGTTTATATCTAACTATTGCAACAGGTTAAGTCAAAATGTGTTAATTGTATAGAAAAGACGCTGCAGTCGGCGTTTGTGGCTATGAGAAAGTGCTCATTTAAAATATAAGGGCAGAATAATCTGCATTTTTGTCCGTTAATTTTGGTTTTCATTAGGTTACGTAGGTCATCACCGAAAATATGGATTTTAAACCAAATGAACAAGAAGCTGGAGTTCAGTTTTTGTATTGACTCATGCAGTCTTTGTGGCACCTCCTTAAGTAGTCTAAATAGTCACCTGAAATGGTATGTTCAAAGGGATGTGTGCAGAAAATCCAATCGGTTATTGTACATAGTGAATTATTTACATAGCTACCAAATTAACGGAAATTCGCGGGATAATTTTACGCGCATGCGCAGTAGAGTTTTGTAATTTTTCATTAATTATTAATGAATAAATTTACTAAAACGTTTTCCGGGAGACAGCGGCTTAATATTATTAGGTAGTCCAAGCCAATCTGTTCGAGCTGACGTCCCCGCAAACAAATCCCTTAGTCTGCTTTGCATCAGGGCAGCTCCAATAATTCCCTGCTCCCTGCATTTTCATAAGCCGAAGGAGTTTATGGATGCGAAATATAAATACCTATATACGATCCCACATGGTTGTGGTTGCGACTTTTTGGTATCGAAGTCCATTTCTCCCTAATGCAACATGATGTGGATTGGCCAGGCATAATTTGTAGATAGCAGGGTAGATGACATAATAGTGGCTGCAGAAAAGTGAAAATGCATTTTTCCCTTCATGGCAGTGTCAATTGTTTAATATAATGCTGGCATATTTTATGGCCACGATATTATAATTATTTAAATCAAATTTGTTGTATTATAGGGATGCTGGGAGATAGCAAAGGGATTATAGATGCAAAATGGCCCTAACCTTGAGATGATGTTTATAAAGCTTAAAATTTGAAAACTTACTGTATTTGCTTAGTGAATTTTAAGAGCAGTCTCCATGCATTGGTTTGGTGTTCCATTCTTTCTTTGCGATCAAAAAAAACCCGACGTTGCAAGTACCTCCTCTTAGGAACTGAGAGTGAAGTTGGGAACTCGTTTATTTACAATTTTACAATTTCTATCCAGTTCGTTGTAAAATGTTGTTTAAGATATAATATGATTGCTACATATGTTCACGGCGTTTTTTGACTGTAGAAAAAGTTATTATTTTATATAAATTGCATGCAGAAATTTATTAGTAATATATTATCCATCACTACCAATGGCTCTCTTCCAACAGAAGTATTTTCTGGATTCCATGTCTGAAGAAATCTGCTTGTATGGAGTTGAAGAAGTTGTCAGGCCATGATTGCAAACCAAAAACGCTACAAACTATTGCATAGACCTATTGTACACGAAAATAATTTATTTTAGTATACTTGGGATTTTATATTATTACATTCCTTGGTTTCCCCAATATTAGGGGCCTTCAAAAGTGATCGTTTTACGACTTATTTAAACTTACCGACGACAGACTTAAATCTGGCAATAACAGATGATGTCAATTAACGCAGTATTCAATTAAAACCTTTCAATTTTTGCATGTATTATTGTTTTAAACGGTTAGTTAAAAATGACGACGTGTCCAGAAAATAATATTCTAACTGTCAGCAGCTGCGGTGCATTTTCTATCTCGTTGACTTTTTGGGAATTTTGATATTCCACTGTGTTATGCGATTGTTATCAATTTCCAAATTTTCAGCTTCTCATTATTTTTCTCTTAGATTTAAGCCTAAAATCATCAAGCTAAGGGAGAAGAGGGAAGTGAAGTGAAAGGGAGTGTATACGATACGAAAATAAGTTCTATACCTAATTCTAATAAGAATATTTTAGTTTTTGAAGTTGCATCATTCGACACAATGGCGATGAGAACTTCAGGCGTGACTCATAGGGTCTACTTCAAAGAATATGGCTTATCCTATTCCTGTGATTGATCTGGTAGTCTCGAGAAATTGATTGGGTAGAATGATTTCCCGTGGACTTGATGGAAGAGGATGAGGGTGATAGGATGAAAGACTGTTCTTCGCCCTGGTCTATTGCACAAAAACGCAGCCGCAAAGGGGGGAAAGCAAAACCGAATCCAAGTAGGGCCAGAATTGGAGGGTCAGTCAGACAGGGGATGGATTTCTTTTTTCACCAGGAGGGGGATGGAAACGAGGATTAGGGGCAGCTTTATCAGGGGTTATTAAGATGCGGAGTGGGCAGGGTTTTGAAGCAACGCATGGGGATAGGGTGTCCATTTCAAAGGAGACGATAGGAGTGAGATAAAGATGGCCGTTCTGGGTAGTAGTGTTTGAGATTGAGTCACTCCAAAGCCAAGTTCTCGGGATTGGGTTGATGCGGTGTCTAAACATCCCATGTTTAGGGCCCATTTTCGGATCCCAGAAATGACGTATTTTTTCCATTAGAATCCTAATTTCTACATGAGTGCTATGTGGAGAGTATTTCAAGCTAAGAACTACTTTTAAGCTGTCGATTACTTGGCGCCATTTGTTAAGAGTAGGCTAATGACGAATTTGAGTTTTCTCCAGCCTTTCTAGATTTTCAAAATTATTCTCTCTTTACCAAAATGTCCATCTCCCCTAAATGACATTTTTTGAGACTTGTGGTCATTTTGAGTCACTAAAACAGTCTTAAAATATTCGCATTAATTTAATTTGTTTCCTACCAGTTTAATCGGCACAGGTGACATCACCAGGCGCCTTTGCAATGAGACCGGTTGTTAACTAATGTATCAATGGTTAAAATTTCAAAGTTATTATAGTGATTTGCTCATCAATATGTTAATTGAGTTTCAAGTTAAGCCTGGATATATCGAGTTAATCTGTAACACCTTCTTACGTAAGATTTAGCATACTTACCACTAAAAGTGGGAGGGTGGCTTTACTCAAACCTGGGAACTTTACTCATTGCGCAGACTTTGAATAAATCGTGGGGAACACTTTTGACACATTTTCAGAAAAGTTGTTTGGGTATTTTCAGGGGCAACGGCCTGCCACGATGGATACACCGGTTCCCGATCAGTCACCGAAGTTAAGCATCGTTGGGCTCGGTTCGAGTTTGGAGGGGTGATCCTCCGATTCATCCGAGGGCTGTTGCCCCTGTCTGCACGTGGCAGAAAGTATGTGCGAAATGACCTTAGCCGTCGAAGCACGTTAAACAAAAATACTACTACTTGGGTATTTTCAGTGGAAAATCTGTTTCTAATCTCAAATGAGTGTTTGAAACCCACTGGTGCCATGGAGTTTAGGTGGTACAGCAATCCAGAATGAATACTTACTGCAGAGCATTTACAGTAATTTAAAGTTCTTGAATAGCATTAAAATTATTAATTCCTTTGTATAGGAAGTTAAACTGCAAACTCCGTGGTATGAATTAGTTTGAGTAAGACGGTACCGGTGCAGGGCTTCTCTCATCCTTACTCCTATCTCCAAAATATTCTTCCATCACGAACGGGCCAATGAGAATTAGGATACGGCGGGGCAATTCCGAACACCATAGGAATAAATGCTTCAACTAAATTAATCTGGTCCCTAATGACGCCATTATCTCGTCTCTCCTAGGGTAAGGATTTATTCAATATATTTGTCGGCAAATATTATCTGATTTAATCGTTCCTGATGAGATGAGAGAGATAAGATGAGATAAGGTGACAATATAAAGATACAGGCTTCATACTTGAAAATGCATTTTAATAACAATTCATTGACGGATATAATACCTGAAAGTAATGGAACTCTAATCGTCATTTATATTTTCAACCAATCTGATAATCACGGTTTTGATCTTCGTTAGTGAAGTAAAATACGGAAAAAATAGATGTTAGGTGGAGTCCTATCAGCTGATCTGTTATCATCTCTCATGGGGCAATTCCCATGAACCGGAAAATTTTTATGTTGAGTTTGAGCTATGAATAATTTCCTGTGAGAAATGCCCTATTACAAATTGGAGTCTCAGAGTATTTCCAATGTCCATTTTCTAAGGGAAATACCTTATTGACCGATTTTGTCGTTACAGGCTACTGGTTGATAACCTATTTTACAGATATCCTATCGTGAAATGTTTTGTACGCCGATATATTCTTTCGTTTTATTTATTAACGCCGATAAATTCTTCTTGCAGTGACTAAAAATATTTTTGTTGGGGATTGTTGGGAAGTGGGGTGGACGAAGTTTGAAAATCGGCTCAGGAGGGAATGGGTGCCCATGTATATAAGGGAAGGGGAAGACGGAAAAGTGGGACTGTTAATCGTTACGATGTACGGTAGTAGTGGTGTACGAGGTTTTGAGTGGCATCCAAACCAAATTTCCCATCTCCCGTCATTTTCTTTGATCTGCTACACCGAGGAGTCGTCGTTTTCCCTTTCCAAAAGCGTTCCCGAATAATCAAACGGCTATTCCTCTGTAAAAGGTCCGGAAATGAAGTAATGATCCTCGACGTCCATTGATGTGGTCGTAACTGAGTTACCACTCGACATCCCACTACTATTAATTTACAGTTTTTATCCCACTCGGTCAAGTTCCCCGTTTCCAATGTATATCTCCCTTTGCTTCCTTCCTCATCCTCACTCGTCGCTTGGCCCATTTTACATTCCCTCCGGCCGAGAGGAACGCAATTTTGTGGACTATACATGCGTGAGTCATTTTGATGCGATGCTTCCCACCTCTCAGCCCGGGTATTTTTTCGACGAGCTGATCGGTGAAAACATTTTTCTTCCCAATTCCCACTCCCATTCTTTATTTAATGTGTTGACAAAACTGGGAATATTTTTACAATATGCAAGCAATTCTATGAGTATGTAGCATGGATTTACTCCAAATCAGGAATTCAATAATTCCCTGTTCGCTTTAATAGCTTTTCACCCTTGTACATAACGTTAGCACTGTCGGCTTCGAAGCATTTCACGTTGTCGGCTTTGGTATGGTGAGCATCTTTATACTCTGTCAGCAAAAAGTGATGTGAGATCCGATGAATTAAATATTAATTCATTAGAAAATATTCAAAGGTAATTAATGTTTAAGAGAGGAAAATACAGCAATTTTTTCAACACAAATTTGTGCGGGTGGTGTGAATTTCAAGCGTAATACCTCTTGACATTTAAGAAGAAAAACTTTTGACTCTGACGAGGGTCTCCCTATTATTCCAGTCGTGTCGCAAATCCAGCCGATTCCCACGCCACCGCTCGGGATTAGTTTGGACCAGTTCTGCGGTAACGACGCAAAGTGTCGTGAGGGCAAAACAGAAACCGTTTCCTGCCGGGGTAATTATGGCCCTCCCGCTCTTAGACCGGCGCGTGGAGAAAGAGAACACAAAACACGCGTCTTACTCTTTTCATTCCCCTGGAGGAAGGTCTTCCTGCTGATACACCGAGGGCCCAACTGCGACCGTGCCATACACTCTATACGAAAGACGACGGAGGCAGTTCTTTCAGAACGACCCCGAACCGTTCCCCGGGACCCGGAGACCGCCGCCGTTGAGTGCAGCGGGAGATAAAACGCAGCCAGCGTCGTCCGGGGGTGAAAAAGGACTCGGTCTAAAGGAGGAGGACGTACCCGCATGACTTCCCGATGCATTCGTCGCAGGGAAGGGCCCAATTTGGACTTCGGAATGGTCCAAGTGGTGTCCTCTGTGGAGGCGATTCCGTTGGCGCTAGGGGGAAGTACCATTCGTAGGAGACTGGGGCCACCGTAAAGGTTTCTCTGCTCGTGTGTATTAGGAAAAATACGGCGGTAGGTATTCTGAAGACAACGCGAAATGGTCAACCTACAGGTAAACATTGATAAAAATAAACCGACTTTAAGCACTGGACGGAGTAATATTAAAAAGAAAGTCTTCTGCTAACTTTTTTATGAACATTACTTACTTGGCCAACAATGCCATTATCAGAGAATGTCTTTTCATTGGTTCATTTGGTCACTAGCACCTTTTCATAGCAGTCACTTTTGTGTACGATATAACTCAAGTACTCAAGAAAATGGAAAAGTTATTTTGAGAAGTAGTAAGGAACTTTATTTAAAACACAGATAACTACAGAAAATTTGAGAAAGTGAGGAATAGCCCTCTACGGACATCTGAAGATATTGAATAAGACGAGGCTGACTAAAAGAGTTCTGAATTTCACTTCTTTGACCAAAGCCCAAATCCACAATTGTCGTCAATAATCCAAACCTGTAGGAATAACATTGATATCAGGAATAACATAACAGAGTAGGTAATAAATGGGAAACCGTAAGGAATTCATAAAAAAGCGAATATTTTTAAGGGTATTTAGAGGACAAAAAAAACTTGGGGTTTAGACAGAAGAAAAAGGATTAACAGAGAGAAGATTGCAAAAATGCTTGATAAATAAAAAGGAGAGCGAATGTAAATGTAGATGTCGTAAGCAAGAAGACTTTACAGTGGACATTCTTTATAGTTTGCTTTTATTTATTCCATCTTTGGTGCTCCGCTGTATGTTATTCCATTTGTTGCTCCTTTCATTATGTCTCTTCGACCCAGCAGAATTTAACATGGTATTCTTTCACCTCAGCTCTTTGCTCGACTTTATCATTGGCCTTTCTCTCAGCCATTTCATCTTCGCTTTAGCTTAGAATAATGTTAATGAAGTATTAATTTGGTATTATGCTAGCCGGCAGACAGTTCATATCATTTGCTCATAGGTGTTTTAGCATGAAGGATTGAAGGAAATCCAGTGCTGACATTAATGTAGTCTTGATGTCAAACTTCACCAAAGCTCTCAGAAAAATGGTATTTCATGCGACATTTAGAACACTCAAGCTGAAGGTTTGAAGGTCGTTATTGAACTATCTGTAGGCATGTGTCACAGATATGATATTTTTAAAATTTACCTTTTTATCTTTGCTGGAAATTTGAACAGGTATATGATTATGGAATAAATGGTGTGAGACAGAATGTAGACCGATAAAGTCGTGGGTGAATGTGGCGGAAGAGACTCCTGAGAGGAGGACTATTATTAGTCAACTGAATAGGAGAGCGTCTGTGAAGAAATGCATGAGTGTAAAAAAAGTGGAAAGGCAAAAAGGTATGAAAGGATAGGGTATTATGGAGGTAATTATTAATTATTAAAGAGCCATTTTTCTGGACTTAAATGCAATAATTAAGGGATTTGACTTTTCATATCCTGAATGTGAGTGCGAGATAAGTAGGTATGCATGTAAGTATGCTCATTTGGTTATATTTCGTAAATAAAAATTGTAAAAAAGGCTAAAACAATCGTATTATTGTATTGATACAGAATACTTTAATAACCTTACTTAAATAATTTCACCAAGTGTGTATAAGTGCATCAGCCGTTACTTTTTCCTGAATCCTGTGACATTAACTCTAAGCTTATGTGTAGGACAAAAAGTTTATTCGCGGATTTTAATCATTGCCATTAGTTTAAGAAACTTTGGTTTAGTGAATGAATCATTCCTTAGTTTTTGATAGTTTTTCCAATTTTTATTTCTTTGATTGAATTCAATAGGTGAGTTTTGGTATTTGAATTAAAAAACAAATTTATAAAGCTCACAGCCCTTAATTCCGTGTTCATAGATCATCGTTTGAGATTTAATTTGGAGCAGCAAACTGAATTAATATTCCACAATTAACGATTTTTGTTCTTAAGCCAGACATATCCAATGGTAAATGATTTACGGTGAAACTTTTCCCTCAAATGAAATCCTAAATGCCTCCTAATAAGTAAGAGAACAGCCAAAAATAATTTGCCTCCGTAATTTGAAATAGAGCTTTTAGAATGGAAGCCATTTCATTAGGTATGGTAACGTGCTGACTCTTATCACTCATTTTGCATTCATTTAATCATAGAAGTACATTTGTTTTATTTGCTGACTACATACATCTTCTCTGAAAAATATCCAGAGAAGGGATATAAGTTAGTTCATTCTATCGTTTCCTCGGCTAGGTATTAGGGAGCATATATTCGTTTATCTTATATTTCTGAAACGATTCTGAGGAATTATTGACAAATATATATATTTAGCAAAAGAATTTAGGAAACCTTAAGAAAATAAGCTTGATGCATATATAATTTATAATTTTGGCGGATGACTTTATCACTTGGTGAAATCCAGCTTTTATTTTTGGCAATGGAGGTATGCATGTAAGTATGCTCATTTGGTTAGATTTCGTAAATAAAAATTGTAAAAAATATTGTCTCTAAATTCAATGTAGCAAAACTCTCCAAATATTTATTATATTTAAATTTTATTGCTGATTTAAATTAAGGACATTCAAAATTAATGGTAAATATATGCTCTAGTATTGGAGCGAGCTGCAACCTTTTAATGGAGTGAGAATGTATTTAATATGTTTTTGGCCTATTCATTATTTTGCACGCATTTTTATTCCATTGAAATGCAAAAAAAACTTTACCATTCTATTTTAATCAAAGTATGTTGATAATTCAAGCGCGACTTTGAAGAAAACGTTTTCGCTCATTTGATTTTCCATACTTGGTGGTGATGAGGTAAGGTGCTCGCACTCCAAACTGAAGGCTGCTGGATCATACACCTTGTTGGTATTTAACAAATATTTGTTTGCGTTCGTTATCAATATTATCTTTACTTTCATGTTTATACCTGGTAACTATCGACAATTTATATAACTCTATTAAAACTTTGATGAAAAGTATAGGCAACTATACTGTAGTGGTATGGGAGGCTCACTAGATTTCACAACAGAATTCGATTCTCAGACGCAAAAGTGAAGTCGAAGATACGGAACCATTCTTAAAGAGTCGAGACCAGAGCTGAGCTGACAAGGAGCCAATATTCTTCTTTTTTAGATAAAATATAGGAAGAGTGGTGTAGCACTACACGTGGAGAGAAACAAATCTTAAAAAAAGAATACTAGCCTGGAAAAAACAGCACTGATTTTTGTTCCTCTTCCGAGTTCTCAGGCGACTGCGTAACCTTAACAGGACAAGAAATTCGACTCAGCCGAGTGCCTCAACCCGGCTCGCACTAGTATCCTCTTTTCTTTGAGTAAGTTCTCTGACGCCTTAAGGATGTGTGCTCTTAAGGTTCCGTGTTCGTATTTTTACGTGTGACCGAGTGGGAATGTTCCCAGTGTAGGGAGCTTCTGGGAGTTGGGCAGTGGGGTCATGGTATCCAGTATTGTGGTGACTCCCGCCACCTTCCGCTCATATATTTTCATTCTTCATAATGCGCCTTTGCAGCGGCTTGACCTCCAACTGGCCCTCAGTGTGTTTTCAGACAGGGGGACGCGCAGGTGTAATCCGTTGTAAAGAATGAGAATGGGGGAAATACTAACACAATATCTACATTAGTCAAGAAGGATGTTGGACGGTTGCACAAACATTAACTTTGGAATCAATAGAAAATAGACCATTAAGTTGTAGATCTGACAAATTTATTGTGGGTGCGGAGACTATTGCTTTGGTAACATACATCCCAAAATAATGATCGCACATGATGTACATATTTTGGTTTCTCCTCTTACTACTGGATAATACGTTTGCATTATTTTTATTGTGAATAAAATTACTTTTGAACTTATTGAGTTTAACAAGTTTAAAGTTAAGTTTAAGTTTATCGACACGGATAAATAAACCCGTAAGTGTTATAGTTCATTTTCTATTTTGTAATTACAAATCTAAGTGATTATCACAAATGCGCCATCTAAGTTCAACACAAGATCATAAGTATTTTTCACACAACCACAAATAAGTTTGTCACACTATCGCGCCCTCATTCACAAGCAAAATGTATTCTTTTCCAGCATAGACTCTAGTATTGTGAACTTAAATTATTATTATTAGTTTATCCTTCAAGTGCGACCCATGTTTCCTTGAGAATTCGTGAGGGCTGACACGTTTTCTTCGGTGTATCAGCTTAGAATTGTTAGGCAGTTGGGAGAAGGGAGAGGTGAAACTTAACGAAGTCTTCTTGATGCTCATTCTTAGGCTACCATGACACTCCACTACCATCACTCTTTATACTTCCATTTTCTCCACTTATATCATTTTTCTTGGATTGGCATCCATTATCCTATCACCAATATCTCCCAAAAATATTAGTTAATTCCTAGCCGATAATGCGAATAAAAGTACTCAGCCCTAATGACACCTTCACCAGAGAGAGGGGAATTCTGTTTTATCAGGTGTAGCTTGAAGAATCCCAAGAATGCTCATAACTTCATTATTACGAACTTTGGAATCATTAGAACCATTGCATATCATTTATATTTATTGTAATTGATGTCAAAAATACCATATTGTAATCAATGGAAATTTCAAAAATACAATGGATTTAAATTTTATTGAACTATGCATAGTCCATGATACACAACTAGCTCAATCTAGCTGGTATGTGTTAGGTCTCATCAGTTGCCTGTTGGTCTCCTTATAGCTTTACTCATAACTTCACTCAGGCTTCATTATGCGTAGAAGCTTTTTTGAATTGTAATGAAAGTATTTCACGGAATCCGAAGAGGTGATAGAAGGAAAATATTTGTATTTACGTGCTAAGCTAGCTTTTCGTATTTATAAATTTTAAGCTCTGCTAAGCATCAAGAATTAATCTTCAACTTGTCTGATAGAATTACTTAAGGTATTATACAGCACTCGATGAATAATGAGGACAATAAAAATGGAAATACCGAGCAGATATTGATAATTAAAGAATATTTGAGTATCTTAAATATATATACTTAAGCGTAGGTGTCTAGATATAATTGGTAGCAGATGAGTGGAAGTTAATAATGGTGATAGAAGAGTGAATACTAGGCAAAATGGAAGGGAATTGGAAAATTCTTAGCTAAGGAGTTGGATAAAGAGGGAATATATGGCATTTCCCTGGAAATAGGACTATTGTGCGGTTGTATAATTTTATAGAGGCCCTAATAATAAGCATTACGTTGTGATATATTGACGATCCTTCTCTCATTGCTGGCTCCTTCCTTATATAGCGTTCTCGCGTCATTTTATTGACTTTCCTTTGCAATTAGGGTTTTTGACCAACACTGGCTATCACTGTGTTTACCAGTTGCTATCAAATCAACCTGCCCAGATAAGCTCTTTATGGTCAACGGAACGTGCTCCCCCGATGGATCTGAGGAGAGAACTGATGTCAGCCTGATTTGCCAGCCAGTCTGAGATTTCAGATCGATCTGAAAACACTGTATTTTCGCGCTCTTCGTTCTTCTTTTAGTTTCCAATGAGAAACAAAATATAATGGATATAATTCACGACGTGGTTTGCTTTGAAAATGGAAAAGAGAGAAGTGTGCAATTGTTGTGGCTCAAAGAAACGAGGATATTAAAATAATTCAAATACTGACATTAATTTGTTCAATACCGGAGTAATAATTCCGTGTTAGCAAACCAGGAACCCTTAGTTAGACCGTCTCAAAACATTCAGGTTGGTCAAAGTTGTGACAAAGTTGTGACATATCTGAGATTGGTTGAGAAACGCTGTGGTTGTTAGAACTTTTTTTTTAATTTTATAAATCATTATTTCAATTTTTATTTTTTAAATCTTTATTTCAATCGAATTGACTTTCCTTCATGGCGAGAGTATAAACACGCTAATATCAGGAAGACAGTGGGGAAATTTTTTTCATATTTGCGTTCCAGTTAACAAATACTTTGAATTCTTATTTTTATTCCACCCTTCATATAAAACATTTGCTGTGCATTTTTCCAAAAATTGGTCGTATGTTGCTCCGTTCAGATTAGAGATTTGATGCATTTTGTAAACTGTCTAAAAAAAAGATTTCTCCGAATAAAGTGTGAGGGTTTCATCTGTAAAGGATTTCATTGATTTTTTCAAAGATAAAATATGAAAGGAAAATTGATGATTAATAAATAATTTTTGTTATTAACTTCGGTAGAAAACAGCTTTCTAATGTACCTAACATTCTAATTGCATTCAGGCATAGTGGAAGGTTAATTGCGCAGAATGGAAAAATAATACAATGAAGAGGACGACTGAGCATGATGTTTGCATTAGATCTTGTTATTTTAGCCATAATTAATTTTCACTGAAATTAAAATCTAAAATCAACCGCTTTGTCAGTGTTAATGCAACGATTACGCTGCCTCCGGTTATTTTGAATATCTTGCTTTGTTGATTTGCTTGTTTGAGAGCAGTTAAATACTAATTGCATTGCTTTTCCAGGATAAATAACGTCTGGTAAGTAAGGGCTTGAAATTAAAAAAACATATATTTTATGTCTTAAAATTATTTAAATGGAATATCATCAATTTTTAAACATTGTTATGACCAAGAATCCAAACTCAACCAAAGCATCACTCATCAGGGTTTCCTGGGTTGTACGTGAATTAATAACTTTCACTGGCAGTACTAATTTATGAATTTTTCTGATTGCCTAACAAGTAGTGTCGATTGCCGAAGGTGGGAATATGTACTCATTAAATAATCGTTCATGGGCTCACTTTGAGGAAATTATCCATAGTGAAAGGAAATATTCACTTTGTAAGTATTCCAGCCAATTTATTTTTATCAACCGGTTTCAACGATTACATCGTCAATATCAAGAAGCAAGTAAAAGAACAAGCAGTTAAGTCTTGTAAATATGCACTTAAACAGGAGGTGAAAGCGGTGGGGGTAAGGTAAAGTGGGGGGAAGTAACACGGGTGGCTATGAACTATCCGAAGGAACTGACCAAAGTCAGGGTCATCGGAAAGTGATTGAGGATGGAGAGGAAATGACACAGAGAAAAATTGTGAGTGATTTACGGAGACAACCTCAGTTACTATTTGTTCCCATATATTTAGAAAATGCTCCTATTTCAAAATTTTCAATACAAGATAATTTAGCCCCTTTTTCCCTTTAGCCCCGTATGAATTGCATCGAGTTATTATACAGGTGAATGAAAACTCTCAATTAAGAACTTGGCAAATATTGATTTGCTGCATTAATGCGTGCTACTTGTTTTACTTGCCTATTGATAATGACGTTGTAGACAATTAAGCACAGAGATGTCAATTTTCCACAAGATAAATTTTAATACGACTATGATTTCGATGCACTGCACCATCTTCAGGTGGATTTGATTCTAACATGATGCAGTGCATCCAAACCATGGTCGTATTAAATTTTATCTTGTAGGAAAGTGCCATTTATGTGCTTAATTATCCTGAAATTCCACTATATCACGCCTGATACTTCTTTTTCTGGACGTTTTAGACGTAGAGAAAAACATAAAAGTGAATATTTCCTTCTAGCCTGTTAATCTGTATTCATAGTTGTGAATTGAGCCACCTAAAATAAAAAAAATATTTTATTATTTCCTTGCTAAGCTTTAGCCACCACTTAGCATACTCCTTTATCAACTTCCTTATAATGTACAAAGCATCATGTTCATCTTCTGCAATTGCTTGATGAACATCTGAAATTAGAACTTTGCAAATATGATGGTGATCTATTTCAACCATGATAGTTATACATTTATCTGCCCATTTCTTTAAGGATCCTTTTATATATGTATTAAACAGGGTAGAAGTAAGAGAGTTTCCCTTTCGTGGTCCTTTTTTCTGCTAAAACTGGCCTAAAAATATTTTTCCAGTTCCCTACCACTTGGAGCTTAATACCTATACATTTTTATAGAGTTGAGAAACCAAGCGAGCATATACATGTTCCAATAGTCCTAACTACTTTTATTTGTACGGAGTCTTTAACTCTTTTCAAATCCACATATGTGACTTGTAACACTTTCCAGCAAGTTACTTTTTTATTAACAGTCTCCGACTGAAAATAATTTCAATACAGCCAGTTGTTCAAAAAGCCACAAATACCACATGTAGCTCTCTGGAGCAAGTTAGGTTTTTTATGAACTTTTTCCAACTGAAAATAATGTCAATACAGCTTCTACCTTAGTAAATTATACTCTCTCTATATCTTTGGTTTGTTTCTGCATCCAAAATTTTATATCACGCTCATACAGTCTACTTATTACGGAGTGTATAGTCAGAGTAGCTGACAAGGACTTCTTTAATTGATTCATTCTTCACTATTGAATTTTCTAAAAATCGAATTCAATTGCGCTATTAAATATTAACGAACGCCGCAATATTTATTTTTTCCCTGGATATTATTTTTTCCCTTGGTTTATTCCCTGGATGGCTCAAGGTATCCGACCTACTTCCTTGTGGATCAAAGGCTGCAATCTCAACTGAATATGTTACTGAGTACGTCGACTACACCTACTATTTCGGTGAATTTAAAAGGAACATATCAAATTACCAATATGATTTATACGAACTGATAACATCGTTGTTATTTATTCGGAAGTAATACGCTGAGATGCTCTTGCCTTCTCGCCTAATTTATCATTAAATTGTTGGGCAATAGGTTGCCTAACTCAATGCACCCAAAAAAAATTGAGTAAGATATGTACAATATACTTGCCTAATATACAAGTTTCACTTACAAAAACTCTTTTTTTCAGCAAACGTTATCTACCTAAAAATCTACATTATAAAATAAATACTCTATATGTATTGCGTTGCATATCATTTGAAAAATTGAATAAAAATATAGAATGTTGTTGCATAAAATATCTAACGGAAAATGATTAATTAATGTATGATATTAAGTCAATTAAAAGTCAAAAATGTTCTATAATACAAGCATTTTATTGAAAAACGAGAAAAATATATTGTTACTCATTAATTATTATTGTTCAATTGCGTCATATTGTGAGTTAGGCTCGCCGTCATTGTCCTGTTCCAACGTCACCAGACTTGTGGACCCACAGATAATATACGAGGTCTTGCTTGAACCCACCGCTCCGTTCATCAGGTGCACCATATGACACGTCTATCGTCACTCTCCAAGGAAACATGAACGTCTTACCCATAACGCCATCACTCCTTTAACCGTTCTTCAGGGCTTGCATGCATAAACTGATTGGGTCTCATAAGTGGTGCCGTACTGCTCCTTGAGATAACTAAGGTTCCCTCTTCCACATTCGTGAGCACTTGCTCAAATTGTATTCGCATCTGGTGTGGTAAGGGCAGTATATTGATCTCTTTGCCAAAAGCTCGTCCTTAAGCAAGATATATTACGCTCATTTTGAAGTCTGTGTGCCCCTGGAAGGTGAGTGGTTTCCGTCGAAGCGGAATACACCCTACCGTGATATCAATCTTAGTGATTGAAGTTAAAAAAAACTATTTAATTAATTAATTTATATTCCTGAGTAATGACTTTCCACCACCTTGATCATGATGATTAGGGTTAAAATCAATTAATGGCAATGCAGTGACCGACTACGGTGACATGTTGGAAAATTGAGGGTATGTTTTATAGTGTTTACCTAATACATTTAGTGCCCAAAATTCCAGAGGCACCCGGTACGGACACAGGCAGAAACACAACTTCTGGATAATTAATACCAATAATGTCATTTAGAGCTATTCAAACATGAGTGCAATAACATAATACAAATAAAATATAAAAGAAAACAAAAGTAAAGAAACATAGATAGGGAATAGGAAATAAAGTGTGACAATATATTTGAAGATAAATGTAAAAAACGTTACCATCTTTAATTTGATAATTTTTGCATGCTTCCGATAATAATGACACAGCGTATGGTAATGCTAGCCGATACTATGCTAAAATGAAAAATTTCGATCTAAAAAATTAGACAATCAGCTTATCTGAAAGTCCTGGCAATAAGGCTATTCCACATCTAATGTGTTCTATTCTATCTAAATCTATTCCACATCTAATGTGTTCTGTCTCTTCCTTGAACTACGACCTTGACGTGGTGGAAGGGTTTGTGCGTTCCAATGACCCCTAGAGCTGGACTGGCAGGAGTAAGTACATTGCTCCTGGTAGGGCCACCCATGCCAGATAGGTCGAAGGGTAGGAGCCAGACGAAGGTAGTTCCGTGATGGTGTAACGTTAAAAATACCGTTGAGTCGCGTGGGAATACCTCTCAACTATCACTTCCCAGAACATGAAAGTCATTCAAAGAGAATTGATTCCTGGAAACTACGGGACGCCGCCCACTAGGGCGGGTGTCATGCCCGGCAGCGGGGGAGGCAAGGCCTCCGCGGTCGTCATCACACGAAATCCTTGCACAGCATCATCATCAGAAGATACAAGGGAAAGGAGGGAGAAGAAGAAGAAAAAGAGGAAGAGGAGCAGGAAAACAGTGGTAAATATAGGAACTTGGAACGTAAGGACCATGATGAGGGCCGGGAAGCTTGAAAATATTCAGCAGGAAATGGAAAAATGAAAAATAGATGCTTTGGGATTGTGAGAGGTGAGATGGTAGGATAGCGGGGACTATTGGAGTGATAACTACAGGGTGATCTATAGTGGGGGAGATGAGAGTCAACAGAGGGGGAGAGAGAGTACATGTAGGCATGGTACTGAACACAAAGTTGGGACTGAGGGTGGTAAACATTGAACAGGTGAGCGACAGGATACTAGTGGTAGAAATAAAAGCACGGCCGACGAATTTCGTACTGGTCCAGGTATACATGCCTACGAGCAACCATAGGGAGGAAGAGGTGGAAGAGGTGTACGAGCATGTAGAAGAAATAATTAGAGAAGTGCCGGGGAAGAAAAACCTGATAGTGATGGGTGACTGAAATGCAGTGGTGGAAGAAATGAGGGACGGATTAGAAGTAGGAGGGTTTGGGCTAGAAAGAAGTAATGATCGCGGTGAAAAGGCAGTTGAATTTGGTAGAAGAAATAAATTAGTAGTGATAAACACTTGGTTTAAACATCACCCCAGGCGTAGGTACACATGGAAAATGCCGGGTGATACTGAGAGATACCAAATTGATTATATAATGGTGAGGCAGAGATTTAGGAACAGTGTAAAAAACTCTCGTAGCTGTCAAGGGGCGGATGCGGACTCGGATCATAACTTGGTGATGATGAAGTGTGAAGTTAGATTTAAAAGGCTTTGTAAAGGTAGGAAGATCAAGAGGTGGAACGTTGAAGCATTGAAAGTGTTGAAAAGGAGGGAATACCAAGAGCTGGTAAAAAATAACATAGGTGAAGAGAAGCGGATGGGAACCATAGAGAAGAGGTGGTAGGTTATAAAAACAGACATTGCAGGAGCGGCAGAGAAAATAATAGGAACGGTGGAAAAGAAGAGGGTTAAGAAGCAGTGGGTTACAGAAGAAATGATAAAGAAAATGGAGGAGAGAAGGATATGGAAAAACGTGAACACCGACGTAGGGAAGAGGAAGTACAAGGAATTGAATACTAAACTCAGGCGAGTGACCAATCGGGCAAAAGAAAACTGGTGGAAGGGACAGTGTGAGGAAATGGAAAAGATGCAGGAGGAGGGGGAAGTGGGCGCTTTGTACGCCAAGGTGAAAATGTTATCGGGTGGTAAAAGAGGTCAGACGATACCAAAGGTTAAGGACAAAACAGGGAAGATATTAATCGAACAGGAAGATATCCAAGAAAGATGGAGAGAATACGTAGAGGAGCTATATGACAGCGAGAATAGACCCCTTAGCCTAGATCTAGAGGATGAAGGAACAATAGATATGTGGCGACCGTAAATGGTGCCATCATCTTGCCATCAACTTGTATATTGTTGCCAAGGAGGCCTTGCTGATTTGTTGATGTTTATGTTTATGTTACTAAGTCATGGACTGTGATTGTAAGAGGTATTGCATAAAAGCTATAATAAATTAATTCGATTAACGTGGAGATCTCACTTATCCATCTCCACAGATAAGGATAGCCTCGGACTAGAGTTACTTGAGAGTGAAATAGAGAGGGCATTAAAAGAGATGAAGGGTAGAAAAGCCATGGGAGCCGATAACCTACCTTCGGAGCTACTGAAGAATCTAGGTAGTAAGGGGAGAAAATCGTTTTTCGAACTTATTCGCAGGATATACGAGGAAGGAGTATGGCCAGAGGATTTCGTGAAAACAGTATTAATACCTATCCCGAAGAAGAAGAAAGTCAGAATGTGAGGAGTATAGAACAATCAATTTAATTTCGCACGCAGCAAAAGTGTTGATTAGAATACTAAATAGAAGGTTGGAGAGCAGAGCAAAGTGCTATTTAGGCGATGACCAATTTGGGTTTAGGAAGGGGAGGGGAACCAGAGATGCGATTGCGGTAATGAGGACACTTATAGATAGAAACATAGAGCATAATCAGGAAGTTTTCTGGATTACACTGGGAGTACACTGGGAGAAACTAATGAAGATAGGAATAGATTGGAGTGATAGGAGACTCATCCGTAACTTATATATGAGGCCGGGGGGTCAGGTAAGGGTAGCTGACGGTGAATCAAGGTGAGCAGTTATAGGACGCGGGGTACGGAAAGGGTGCCCGTTGTCGCCTTTACTTTTTAACATATATGCTGAGGAAATGGTAAGAGAGGCATGGGGTGAGCTAGATGTGGGAATGAAAGTAGGAGGCCAATGGATAAAGTCGGTTAGATTCGCAGACGACCAGGCGTTGGTCAGTCGGTCATCAAAAGGACTGGAAACTTTAGTAGATGGACTTGAAAAGCAGTGTGAGAAATACGGAATGAAGATAAATAATAGGAAAACAAAAGTAATGAGATTCGGTAGGACAAAGAAAGCGAAGCTGGTGATAAGACTAGGAAGTCACAAAATGGAGCAAGTAGAACAATTTAAATACTTGGGTAGTACGCTAGAAGAAAGAGGACATAGTAGCAAAGATATTAGGAGAACAATAGCACTAGCGAAGGAAGCGTTCAATAATAGAAGGGAGATAATGACGGGGACCTTAAGTAAGGATGTAAAAAAGAGGCTAGTGAAGAGCTTGATATGCAGTGTGGCGTTGTATGGGGCAGAAACGTGGACCTTGAGAAAGGAAGACCAAAATAGGCTGAAGGCTTTTGAGATGTGGGTGTGGAGGAGGATGGAGAAGGTGCGTTGGACGGAAAGGAAGACAAATGAGGAAGTGCTTGAGATGGTGGCCGAGGAGAGGAAACTTATAGATGAGATTAGGGAAAGACAGGGTAGGTGGCTGGAAGCAGTAATGAGGGACGATAGTTTGCTGAATGCTGTGATAGAGGAATGGATGTTGGGTAAGCGGGGAAGGGGAAGGAAGAGAATCGGTTTTATGGACGGGATGAAGAAAGGTAGGACTTATGATGAGATGAAGAAAGAAATACTAGAGTTAGAAAGGGCAAAGCACGTGTAAGAGTTTGTTGGATATTCTCTGACTTTCATCACAACCTACCTCTAACCGGTAGATTACTGTAATGATGATGATAAATGTGTTCTGTGTAAATCTATGTTTCTAGTAAACTTATTGTGGACTAGCGGGAGGTACGCATTGAAATTCAACGGGTGTGAAAAACATTGAACGCATTTTATAAGAAAACCACAAAGCCTGAAGAATACTGTCAGCGTAGTCAATTGAGGAGTTCGTAACCTATATTGTTTGATGTGTTTGTTGTTGTAGTTACGCTAACCGTTTTCCAGGTGCACGGAGAGATGGGTGACTATTGGTCCTCTTTCATGTATGGAAAACCCAAAAATGGGCACCGAAGAATCATTACTACTCTAAGAGCACCCAGGTTGATAGATGGTCACCTCGTCCCTCCAGTTCTCTCGAACCGTCTTCTGAGTGATTAACAGCTTGATGGATTCACTTGTGTACATAAATATGTTTGCATTCAATGGCTCACATGAGTTGCGCAATACAACATCGATATGTGCGTTGAGTACCATAATCAGGAACGGAGAGTAGAGTACAATCCAGCGGTTAACAGTGTAAAAAGAAGTATTTGCAGCAGCAGCCATGTTTATTTGATCTATGAATCCTTCATCACCCGGACGGCGCCTTTGGCATAAAGGGTAGCCACAATTAATGGTTTCGGTTGCTAAATAATAAATATATGGTGATTGTAAGTGTAAATGCCGTTATTCATGCACGAATGTCATTCATTGCGCAGAATTTCCGTTCTTCTTTCGGGTAAGAAGCATCTAGTGACGTCATAATTTCCACCATCTTAATATAGATTGAAGTTTCAGAACAGATGTGTCTATATTTGAAGGAGATGTATAACTGGTTACCCGTCTGTAGGTTGGGTTAGGATTAAATTTGTGCGGTTCTTAGCGTAACCTGAGAAACACCACGGGGAGATGATCATGAGGTCGCTGGTGGGTATGTCTTTGAGCATCCGAGTCTAACCTTGGTCGGTTTTATTGCAAGGGCTCATTTTCTCGCAAAGAAGATATTCTTCTTGCTCTAGAAGATTTATTCGAAATTTTACTCTTTTTTCTATTAGGCATATTGATGGATATATTTTTAAGGCCAAGGAAGGGAAACAGCGGCGAGTGAGAGTCTTCAAAAGGCAACGTGATGATTCAGTATATATTTGTTAAATGCACTTTTACACTTTTAAACATATTCAAAAATTCGCAACGTTTATGATGTGGGAAATGGTCTAAAAACTGTTTGCAATTGTAATAAAATTCAAAGGGTGTAAAAAACATTTAACGTATTTAATAAGAAAACAACATTACTACATACATTTTTACTCAGCTAAATCGGTTTAGTAGGTTTTGCATGATTGAGCAATAGACAGACAAAGAGACAGACACCATTCAATTTTTATATATTAGTATGATGATTATGATAAGTAGTTCTTCCGTCAAACTTGTACAAGATATGAAGTCGTTTTGAATTCCGTAAATAATTTTAAATTAATAAAAAAATATGTCTGCACGAAATTTAACTATGACCGCACTACTGGATCATTGGAGAGAGTAACCTTTGAGAAAGAATCATATTACCTATATGTTTCATTTCGAGCATAAGGGTAGTGAGTTAACATTTCTTTAGTATTAAAAGATTTAATTTAATTTCTTGAATAATTGCCAAAAATATAAGCTAACTCTAATAAAAAAAGAACAAACTCAGGTATTTTCTATTATTTCTTATACTAGTCCTTAACCTTCCAAACTTAGGTAGATACTAGCTGAGCTACCAAGATAGCCCACAAATGTTTTGGTTTAAAATATGGAAATTCGTACGTAAAGTTATTTTTACTAGGTAAAACATCTCATACGTTGTCATAAGTTTACTCTCATAAAAACTCTTCGTACCTTTCTTGGAGAACTCGATAACCTTTAGATTTTAGCATACTTTAATTTTGCATCCATTATGATTATCTCACCCAGCTAGAGAATCCATGCGATTGTGGGCCATATAAAATTATTTTTTGTTGCAAATTGGGTATTAAATACACATTTTTATCGACCATATTGCAACCTCGATGCTTTTGAAATGGTATTTTCTTGCAAACTGGCATTAAAAATTTACATCAAATTATCAACTTTGACATTAAAGTGAAAATAATTGGCACTATAGAGTAATCATTACTTAAATGACGATACAACGTTAATGGCAAAGGCAATTTATTCTAAAGCATCAGGTATAACGGACAATTCCTCAATCCTTATACTTAGTGCCAATAGCTATTTTTATTGCTATATTTCTGACTATATTCATGATAAAGACGTCTTGTACGGAGAAAATATGTTCTCTTCTTTTCGCCAAGGTTCCGCAATATTGATTCAATAGGAACCACTCCGTTATTCGCGAACTCTCAGCAGCACACTTGGCAACGTACTATGGATAATGAAACAAATTGCACAACAAATGATGGCCATTCGGCAGGACCATTTCCTAAAACGCTGAAGACATCGATTTTTTAGCGCACCCTAGGGTAGCGCACCCCCTAAAAACAAACGAGGAGCAATATAGAGGAAGAGCAAGATAAGTGAAGGGCATACGGCTTATGGGGGGGTTATGACGTCAGAATGTGACGTGTTCGTGACGCAAGATGGGAGAATTCGAGGTTCCGGCCACGCTATGGATTTGACCTAAGTGAAATTTTTGCGAGTTCCTAAGCATTAAAGAGCGTAAAGCTTTTCACAGCAGCTGCGATGAAAGAAAAAGGATGCAATTTTTTTAATTTCACAGTGAAAAAAAACTTTCGACTTGATTGTCAAATGATTTTTTCACTGTAAATAACGCATACTTGTGTGCTCACTGGTGAATGACTCCGTTAATGTTTCTGCGTGGCCAGTTCCGCAGTTATTTCAATTAGGCAAGGAATGCGTTGATAATTGCCAGAGGAAAAAGGGGTTTCTTGACAGTTGATATAACCCTTGGCATTTGATAAATGAGCATCTCAAAACTTGATACGGAAAGGAATTTTATTTCAATCAATTTCTACAATTAAAGAAATTATTTTCAATATTTTTTCGTGGAGTGCTTAATTTTTCTCCTCTATACTGTAATAGCAATATTAAATTATTTCAGCAGTGTTTCACATTTGCCTACACATGTCGATCTGGCTTTCTTGGTGATTGATATTTACTTTAGATTAAATTGGAAGTCAACGAAGAAAGCTGATACATGTTTAACATACAATGAAAATAACGGGTTTTTGATACCAAATGCGTTTAAATTGAGAAATTGTTACCACTGTGAGATTCAAAACTAATATTAAATTCCACCAATTCGTTGGTGAGGCATACGAAAACATCTCTCACCGATTATTTTCTATGTATTTTTAAAAATAAAATTATAAAAGTATTTTCATTACATTAAGATTGTTTATTTAATAGTGACATTTTTCGGCCACTGGTGCTGACTGCATTTGACGTTATTTCTATTTTACTGATGCATTTTGACTTCAGTTCGATAAGTTATTTTCTAAAATCTCTAGAACTAAGATTGATTCAGACCTTGATTTTATAATCGTACGGTTCTCTGAGAGATTTTGCTTATTATAAAAACGTTTTTCGCGAAAACGGAATTTGCATTAGATAGAAAAGTGCTTTCATTCAACATGTGTAGACACGCGTGGCAAAATAGGCTGTGATGCACGATCGTACATTAAAAAGTAAAAGAGAAAAGTCTTAGTCCATTGGAAAGAAATGTAATGGGAAGAAAAGGGCACTCACCAGTATTGCTGTTGCTCCAAATTCCAAGCTTCTGCCTTCTTCGGACTTTTCTTCCTTTCCCGGCATTTTCACGCAATGACAGGACCTTAAACATTATAGTTGGAGGTTTGATGATAATTTATAGAACGAATATTGTCGGCACCTGAACACCATGCTTATCCATTTTTCATAACGTGACTTCAAATTCAATTCAATATAAAACTATCATGGATCCACTAATAGAATATTGTGGTTCATTGGCACTCACAAAAAGAAATTTTTTTCTGCTAGTAACCAATATGTGAGTTATGTGGCGTTGAATTAAATTTTCCACATGAATAAAAAGTTCACAGGTTTTCCACCACGTATGGTGGTCCATTACTTCGAACGTACAGGACATCAGGCCACTCGTCTATCGTCATCAGGGATGTGCAGTCGTAGCGAAACATGGTGGTAGTCGTTTTTCGCGAAGCGTGATGTCACATTTAACTTGAGAGTGCTGGAAGGTGACAGCAGCACATTTAGCGACAATACTTACAATCCCAACAGTTCTATCAAAATATGCTGCTCGTAACTTATTGGAGATACCCATTTAAACAATTGGATTAAGAGAACTTAAAAATATGATGTGAATAACAGTTTAAGCATTTGTTTGGTTAATGAATGATTGAGAACTTGTGAGCCCTTGTAGTGAAATTCGGAGACTATCTTACTCCCTCCTGCGGATCCAGTTCGTAGGGATAAGACTCTTCCGCGAAAAGGGGACTTCGGCGCAACTGCCTCCATGTTTTGCTCTTATCACACCACAGCATATTTTCTGCTCGCGATTTCGGTTATAGGTGAGATCGGTGATTTTGATAGAACTGGCTCTCCATACTAAGGGCCTGAGTTCCAATCACAGCAGTGTTGGAGATTTAAAAAAGGACTCCGATCCCAACTTGAGCACAGTGTGCCAACCTTTCGCGTATAGTACGTACTCCCTCCGTCGAAAGGGATTAATGGCGCTATTCGTTCAAGTTGGCTAATTCTGATGCAATGTTTTACTCCAACCTTCCTCAATTTCCTTAACAGCCTACCCACCTAGTTTGGCGCAAGTGAACTACGATTGTTGGTCGTCTCCACTAAATATACTTAATAAGGATGGTTTTTTCTCAATAATGAAAATATGAATCATAAATAAAAATATTAGGGATATGGATACCCCTTTAGGAACAATTTTCCTGTTTTACGGTTGACGATGTTTTAAAAATTTAATAAGTACCTGCAATTGAAAAGCGGTCAATGTTTTGCGTTTTGTTTGGAAAAACCAATTGAATGCTGGAACATAACGTTAAAAAAGTTCTCAAATTTGCTTATGTATGCTATTGTGATGTTTTATACAAAACTTTGTACCTATTTTTGAGTTCTTATAGCAAGTTTTTTATTTATATCGGGTAAGAAAAGAATCAACCACCTTATTTACTTATAACCAAGTGCCCATTCGTTTAATAAATAGCAGGAGGTAAAACGGTAGTACCATAATCAAAATTGCGTTGGGGGAACCAATAGTAGTTCCCATTTCTTTAACTGAGATTCTTCTACCTATCTTTTTAAATATTACGAATTTTGGCGTGCTCACACTCCCTGAAGGATCCAGAAAGAAGCCGAGTAGGTATGGCTAACTCCGCCCTGAGGAGAAATCAATGCAATCACCCTTCCGCGAGAGAAATTTATTCCGCTCTTCCCGCTATTAATCTCTCCACAACACCCTTTTCATTTCTACTTCTACTCCCACCTTAAAGCCTATCTTTCTGCCTCTCCTGCAGCTCAAACGACGGGTGCAGCCGCTAGGACGCCTCCCCTCTCGTCGCTGTGCACAAAGTGGGCGGGGAGGTTGTCAAGCCTGCTGAGGAAGGCTGGGGGAGGTAACGAGATAAGATTCACTCCCGAGCAGTATATCTTGTGAGGGCCGCATGCTGCAAGCACCCACCCGCTTCCCTGCCACCGACTGCACCCCTAGATAGTAGGGCACCCCTGCACCCAGTTGGGAAGGGTGGTGCATGTTGGTTGTCGGCAGAGAAGAGTCTAAAAGGGCCTGAGGGTGAGAAAAAGCGATGGGTCGAACAAAAAGACGTATCCTAGTCCCAGTTCACGACACTCACAGGACGAATGCGAAATTTTTTACGGTTCGTGCACACTGCACAGACTTCGTTCAACTCCCTTCCTGTTGGTGGGGAGGGCAATGTGTTCAGGGTTTTGTCGGCTGTTTAGTTGGTTATTTGAGGGCTATCGGCTTCTTAGTTCATTCGTGCCCCTAAGGGCAGGTGAAGAGATTGGAAAGAATGAAGGCCTGACTGGTTAAAAATGTAATTTTTCTGTGTACGTCTAGAGACTGCAATTGCTATAATAATTTCTAGCCTATAATATTTATGGTAAAGACGCGTAGCGTTCTTTTCATGCTCTTTTTTATTTTGTTTTACTTTTCCACTTTCAATTCCTGCGTGGGAAGCTAGTTATTTTTATGAATAGTGCTTCTATCATTTCGTATTCATTATTTCATGCAAGCATGACTTTAATTTTCAGAATTGAAATTTTGAAATCGTTTTTCATTCAAGGCAACAAAACTCTTTAACTATGATGTATGGGTATAGTAAGGCACTGTGTTTCGTGTAAAATCCTTTTACAAACTCTACAGTTTATTTAGTAGGTAGCGAATAACATTATAATTGTGTGTTTACCGGTTAGTGCATGCATGGTGAGGTATGACTCCCTGTCACACACTCATGAGGTGACATGTAGGACACCTCGTAGATGTAGATAGACGTTGATGAAGAATGGAGTAAAGTTTGGTGGAAAAGCCGCGGTAGGAAAAAAGCAAGTATTACTGCGGTTATATCCAGTCGTAAAGAATTGTTCCCAGGAAATCGTCCACGCACAAATCGTACACAGTATTGATTACAGATTCAATATATAACCTCGGGCAGGCCCACATATAAGTTTGGAATTTGTAGTTGGAAAAATCAGTTTAACTGAATGGGATTGAAATCCCAAATTGCGGTGAGTCACGACGAAATTCTAATGGGGGTTAGGCAAACTAGAGATTGTACATAGTACCTAGTACATAATGGACCAATGGAATTTAATTTTGCATCCGTGCGCGTGACTGCGTACCATATATTTTGTGCTACTTCCGCTATGAATGTGGTTATGGCGGTTTCTTGTCTGTCAGGAGTATTCTATCAGTACCTATGGGATATAATTTGGACCCCGCTCTTCATCACTAGAACTGACAAAGCCAATTAATAATATAAATACAAAGTTGATACACACACCAAAATTCATTCTGATGGCTTCTACAACTGCGGGGAATACAGAGAAATAATAGGTTCAATGGGTATTTTCTATGAAATTCCCCCCTTTTATGGGTGGATTAGATGTTATACTTGTTCTTCATAACATATCATTATTACTGATGTCTTACTTCGCTTGAAATATGCCTAGTACTGTCTGCCGCTTGCAGACAGGGGCAACAGCACTTGCACGAATATGAGGATCAGCCCTCAAAATTGAATCCAATCCCAACGATGCTCAACTTCGGTGACTGATCGGGAACCGGTGTTTCCACCGAAACACCGGTTGGCCGTAAAATTATATTAATGCTATTCCGTTGTAAAACTTAGCTAGTGCACTGATGTTAGCATTCTCATTAGAAGCACTCTCATAGTTCCTGATTTGGCCATGCTTTGTTCTCCTGACTGCTTTTCGGTCCGCGCCCAGTTGTCCGAGGAGTATACAAGATTTAAACTTGAACTGGGACGAGAATTCATGCTTGATATACAATCCCTTAGTCCCAATCACTCTTTTAATGGCTCAAAACAATTTGGATAAGTATAACACAAACACTGAAATACTAAAAAGATCCTCTTTTATAATTAATTTTATTTTTCTCTATTTTCTCTCTAATTTCCCTATTCTCTTCGTTGCTGGTATCCTAACGTTCCCAGCAATGCGCTTTTGCAGGGGTTTTCCCTGTCATATGTAGAAAGAGACGAACCAATTCCTTAAAAATCCACATTACAAACCCTTTCCAACGACCTCTTTTCGGGGGTGCTCATTTGCATCGTGTCAGGGGTATGAAAAAAATCATGCCTCTCCCGCAAATGCGTGGATCAGTTGCTGCTGCGTCAGTTTTTGGCTCCCAAAATTATGAGGCTTTTTTGCTCCTCTGTTTGTTTGTAGTCCGGAGATTTATCAGGAGGCGTAGTTACATGAAGTTTATGGCGTGGAAATGGGGTTGGAGTTCCAACAAGAACCAGTGCCTGCTGATGAATCATCTAAAGTTTCGCGGAGTGATGATGAAATTGGGGAGAATCTTGCTCGAGAGTAACTATTGCTATTAGATGGCGCTGGCCGGTATATTTTTTCCACACCGAGCACTTTGTTGATTTCAGTAATTTTTCTACAGTGAGACAGCATGATAAAGTTGATCTCGAGGTCTAGGTACAAACACAAGACGGTATTTAGAAAAAAAGCATTAGGATCAGCAGAAAATATGATCTAACCATTAGTATTCTATGGATGAAATATCGGTAAACGTATAGCGTGTATGCTGCCTGTCTTGGATGATATAATATGTTATACGAAATTTAATGCTCATAGTAGTGCTTTTACTTCCAAAATTCATAGAGGAATTGTTTATCTTCAGCAAATTTATTTCTTGAACTGTGTTTTACTTCTTCTTTGCAGATAGACGACGTAGTTTTAGGCGATAGGCTGGGATAACTCGGCGCTATATAACAATGAGGAGCAGATTCGAGGGGTAAGTACAATAATGAAACTTTTATCAGCCTCTTTAGAAATAAATTTCCGATAGCTTTTCAAGTATATAATTGCATCTCATTAATCACTTTTATGAGCATATTATTCTCCATTGCGTAAATATTCTGGGCTACATATTATCAACTTCGACCTATGGTGACCAATTAAATCTATTTTGTCCTGCCCCACTCATGACCTACTTGCTTGGCTGTTCTATTTAGTACGTGACTTTTGCGATTTAGAATAATTTGTCTTGCTATAAAATTAAAATTCGGTCTACATGAAGATATGATTTGGTTTAGGTACCGATTAACCAACTAATAATTTATCGAAGTCCTAGTAAGTCTCCTACGGCGTTTACCCTATAGCTGCCGTATTTAAATATACGTGGTGTACATTAGTCATGCATTTGTGAGTTTTCTTTTTTGTTCCTTGTAAATATTTCATTATTTTTTATTTATTAAGTTCAAGCATATCACCTGTGAGTTAAAACTTAAAACTTTAATGGCATTTAATAATGTAGAATAAGATGCTGATTTCTACGCATTAAGTTACATAAAACCTTGAACCACGTATCCCTTCATAACCACTTCGGCTAAAACTTTGAAATGTTTCAACTTACTACAATTATTTTATATACTTCCTCTCACAGCGGATGGCTACAGTTCTACTATAATTAAAAACTCTCCCGGGGGACGAATAATACATCATTCTTATTGGAAAACTAGACATGCTGTGATTGGGTACAGTTGGATAACTCTGTCTTATTATATCAAAATATGTAGTAATTTTCAACTTAATGTGCTTCAACGGAAAGATCATTTCAGACACTCAGTCTTTAATGTGCAGTTGGTCGAATAGGAGGATTTCCCCTCAAAATTTAATCCAAGCCCAACGTTATTTAACTTTGGTGACTGATGATCGTACCGGTATGTCTATCGTGGCAGTTCAAAATTACTCTCAAAATATGTAGCCGTAGGTATATACTATTCTGTGATCTTTATTCTGTGATGACCTGATTTTCGGCTTTATGCTGAATATGCCACCAACCTGATGCATCAGAAATATGCTATGAAAGAATTGATAGCCATTAGATAGTCTAATACTATGCGTACTGAGCCCATATTATAACGTAGCCAAGATGGAAAAATTGATTTTGTAAAGTCCACGATAAGAAACCTTAAAGAAGCCTTATTAATAAAATTGAATTATGTGTCACACCCTCTGTTAAGAGGGATGAAATCAGAGGCACACTTTAAGGTGTTGAAACGATGAGGCCAGGAGGCGTGTAATTAATCTGCGCATTACAAAAGTGGTCTGTGCGTGCACCCAAAAACCAGGACGAGGGGAAAAATGGTGAAACAAAAGGAGGTTGCTGTACAGGCATCTCTGATCTCATAATCATCGAGGGCGTCTTGCTTTGGGTGGTAAAAGCTTCAAGTTTCGTGGAGGAAGGAGAAGGGAATCACTTGCGTTCGGATAAATGCCAATTCACACTGGGCACTAGAACATACCTTAAGAACAGCGTAACTTAACTTCAGGCGTCTTCCCGACTAGTCACTGATAATATTGAAATGAAAAGATGCTTAGAAGGTACCATTATTTCATTATTTTTTGGTCTCCTGCAAATATAAGTTTCTAATATTTTTTTCACTAAATGGATATTTCTAACTTCCTTTTTCGTAAGAATATATTTATTTAATTTTCCATTCAACTCTAAGATGACAGTTATTTCATTATGTTGCCATTGGACTATCTTAATTAATTGGATAGGAAAATGTCTTATATCCATTACTCTCCATAATAGAGGTTGTTTCACATTATAAAATGCCTTCACAATATCTGATTATGCTATATGTCTCCAAATTGCACTCTCTTCTTTTTTCAATGACGAGTTTCAAACCTTAAAAGACAGTCAAAAAATAATCTTTGCAAGTCTGCTCCGGTCTATCTTCTTAGTGTAGCCTAAGAACCTGACAATTTGCTATTCCTAAGCGTATCTAACAAGGGCATAACATTCCAATGCAATGAAACTTGGACGATAGCTGCGGCAGAACAAAAAAAATTGTAAGTAATATCAATATTGTCCTGTAGAATAATATAGAAAACCAAATGGATGGAAGGAATAGCCGATAATGTAGCCCTTCTAATAATTTAAAGAATATGCTACGCAATAAAAACTCTATGAGAAAAAGAGACACACCTTGCAAACACATTGTGACTCAAAACAGCCTCCTAAAACCTATGTTGGAAATAGAACCAAATACGAGAAATTACCGTGGAAGACCCAGAATAGAATACTCATGGCGAATTTTGATACGTCAAAATGAAAGGATCTATAGAACTGGAACGTTTAGCTGTCAGTGGAGTGGAGTGGTTATCTGTAGCAAAGCAATCTTCATGTTTGCAATTTCTGATGATTTTGTTGAAGAGCAAGAATATAAAAAAGTTAAATTTAAAGCATTTTATGATACTTAGAACCTTATTGAGGAGTCAGTTTACGTTCTGATGTATTTTCTCCCATGCCCAACGTGGAACGGCCTACACAATTGGGAGGAAGCAAGGCTCGTCAAGGCGAGAGATACAATGATACCGCACGAAAAGTCAAGGCACGAAGGGAGATACTGCGGTCCTACTGAGAGCATAATAACAGCGTCCTCGACCCATTTGGGGGAGAATTACGACCCAGAGGCCGCGACCTAAGGCCACCGGAGCATTTATTAGGGTGCATTGTTGACAGTGTGCACTTAATGAATTGGCCTCGCACAGCCCATCCTTTGCTATATAGGTGTATGGAGAAGACATGGCTGGTGTAATGGTTTTGGAGGTCGTTGTGCTTAGATTGAGAGCTGGTTGTTAGGCTCGTGATAGGGCACCTTGAACCCTTTTGGACGGCATTCTTTGAGGATGTGAAGCTGCCGAGGCCAAGGCATGTCTTGATGCCATCAAGTTGTGGAAGGTTCTTTTTTGCCAAGTTCGAAATGGAGACGCGATAAGGTGATTTGCGTTGCTCACATGAAAGCATTTGGGATTCATCGCAGAATGTTATAATTCGTGAATTCAAAATGCGATTATTTTTCAGGACACGGAACGTGAATCACGCATGTATAAAAGATGTGCCAGGCGTATTTTGAGGAAACTATAGAAGAAAAAACACAAATTAAAGGGCTACCAGAACAACAAAAATGCGGGTGATAAAAGTAATACACTCTTACATAGAAATAGAAACATCGAGCTAAGACAGCAAACAAACTTAAATACGTCGTTAGATGGTCAAAAGAGCGGAGAAGATAGCGGGATGCGCACGTCACGTCGGTGAAATGGCGGAAGAGAAACTCCCCTGCTTTTAGAGTGATAATATCCCCCATGGTAGAAGACCGAGGAGAAGCTAATCTATAAGATTGAATGGCAGCTGGAAATCCACTTACCAAGATCAGAACTAATTTCCAGTTCAAAACTGGGAACTAGTTCGTTTCAAGAAGACGAAAATGTACTTAGGAAAGTCCTCTACCATTTTAAACAGACGAAGTGACAGATATTTAAATAAATCTGTCTGTAGCTACCAAAGACTCAAGAGTTTACACGTGAGGTTAATACTTAAAGAGAAATTCAAATAACACGAGTGATGGAAAGACAGTTGGCAAATCATCTTAATCCAATTCAAATCACACTAATGATTTGATTCACCTCGAGTATATGAATCACCTCGGTAATTCATATTACGCTTGAAATTTGAATTTGTCGAGGTCAACACGGAAGATGCCATTTATTCTTATACTAGATACATCTATAGGACAGACTTTAATTGTATAGTGAGAGGGATATAGCGTTGAATAGGTAGATAAAACTGATTTTTCTCTACCCAGCATACTAGTTTACTGCAAAAAATATTGATACCTGTGCAATTCCACATCTCACAGTTTCTCTTTTCCATCTTCCAATTACTTTTCCCTACACCCTTTCATGGCTTATGTCCTACCACACCCTACCTTATGCTGTTGTGATAGTTCAAAGGCTGAACGCCAATGTAACTACGTAGTCCACTTGGAATCCGAATCATATTGAGAGATTTCGTTTTTGTGGTCTTTTCCGTCCTTTCTTTCCTAACGGAGGACCAAGGTTCGCATCGCGAAAATTATGGAACTTTGTCAGTAGATTCACGGTCCTAGCTAGGATCCTCTATGAAAAAGTGTTGACATGGTAGAAGTTGCGCAGAAGAGTCTTTTCAATGATAGGGTCCGTACCTGACAAGCTTCCTCCGTACAAAGAAGTGGGGATCTCTGAGTTTCACTACCAGAATGCCCAAGGTTGCAATCCTTTGTTGTAAATTTTAAAA
Source organism: Pyrrhosoma nymphula (assembly GCA_963573305.1). NCBI lineage: Eukaryota > Metazoa > Arthropoda > Insecta > Odonata > Coenagrionidae > Pyrrhosoma > Pyrrhosoma nymphula. Next base: position 60,630,914 of record OY754338.1, on the reverse strand, counting down.
ATGCCCAATCTGTTATTCTTATTAAATTAAGTGCTGTCTGTAGCTCATAGTGAAACTTTAAAAAAATATCTTGATTTCTCGTCTTCTTTCCCTCTGACATTACACACCTCACAGATTAGGGCTCATTATATTACAATGATTTTGATCTACATAGAAAAAATATGCATGCCAAATCATTTTTCTCTCAAGGGCAGACTACCGATTTCTAGATTTATATAATTTTAGATCAAAATTGTAATGCATCTTTATTTTTGGATTAGAATCATAAAATATATTCCCATTTATAAATATTTATAATATATTTATTTAAAACGATCAGTAAAATTCGTCAGTGCCTCATCATCTATATTAATATATTAGTTCATACTTCATCCGCAATTTTAGCAAAGACCTGGTGAAAAATATAAAAATAACTTTCAGATTATAAAATATCCGTATGAAATATGTTCTAATGCTTGTCAATCACCTATAGAAGTTAGGACAAAACTAATTTACTATTATTCTTTACCAATCCCCAGCTTACAAGCGAGCGGGTTGTCACTACTTTCATTTTTAATACGTTTTCACCGATTGTATCTAAACTAAGATCATTTGCAGCTGAATTTTATTTGTCACTTGGTATTGACAGCTCATGAAACTCTATCCGCAAATTCTCATCGTATTTCCCTGAAGTTAGAAGTTTTTCAAAAAATCTATTTCATAACTCTTTTTTAATAATTTTTAATTAAAGAGGGGCAAAAAAACACAGGCAGTTTTTAGCCTTCTTTGATTGTTGGCTAGGAAAAATGTCTCAGCTTCCTCTCTCAGCCCCTTTATCTCTTCATGTCATTAAAGATAAAAATTGTTGAAAAACGTTTTTTTAGCCGGATCCCCTTTTTTATTTTAGCGGGAGTGCTAAGCAACTCCTTCGTAAAATTAAAATACAGGAAATAGGCCAAGCAGGAAAAAGAATAAATAAATAAAGTACTAAAAAAATAAACGCATGCCCGCTTTCCTACCTAAATAAAAAGTGAGGGAGGAACGCTAGAAACCAGAACCCCACCTCTTCTTTCCCTACAAGGGTGTCCCAGGTGAGCCGAGCCCTGTAATTGCACCGGATTACATGGTTTACGCGAGCAATGGACATCTTAAGAGGTCATCAGATCCCTTTTTTCAACACACCCCCCCCCCCCACTCTCCCCCCTCCACGAAAACAGAAGAATCTCACGATCTTTTCCACCCGTTATCACATCCCTTGCTGTGTTGAATTCATTCTCCGCTATCTCTCTTCTTCAAAGAATGCTTGGCATCAGCGAATATATGTGTTAAGAAGGTTAACGGAGAGGTTAATGAAGAACAATTGGAAATACAGATGAGTTACAGATGCTCTACGGTGAGATTATTTTAAGATTTTTTTAAATACTCGGGTGTTGAAACTATTATCCTTCCACTGGAGAAGATAGGTCTTCATTAAATAATAGATGTTTGTCACTCATTTGCTTTCTCTACATTTCCTCGTTTATGACCGTCTAAGTCCGTTTGATCTTCAGCATTTGTCTCCAGCACCAAGTTTTCAAGTCTCTATTCCTCGCTGTTCCAGCTTTCCAATGGTCCATGTCTCTGATCCATAAAAGGCACTTTACGGCGTCATTGACTTTTTCTGATTGTGTCAATTAATTTTTTTCTCTTCCTTTTTACTCAACAAATGAAACTAACAGAGACTAGGACAACGATTTAATTCATGCATTCCATCCAGAACATCTTCCGTCTTCAGAAAGTCCTCCATTTTTTGCTCCTGAGCTTATGTACTCATGTACGCATTTTATGCCTCATTTGTTGACTGTTCGCTACTGTGTTTGTTATTTCCTCTCACAGGGTGGAAGACACAAAATAAACCCGTACTAAACATGAATAAAATTTTAAGTTGTCATAACTAATTAGTCCACTTCTCGTCCTTAAGAAAGCTGCGTATTGGTTCACCGAAATTTTGGACCAATTTTACTTGTCTCCATTTTGTGTTTAGTCTACCACGCCTGTGAATTTGTACCTGTGTGATAGTTCCATGAGAATTATGAATGCATGTCTTTATAGCTAAATTTACAAAAATACATATTATAGGATCTGTGAACTGCGGATTGATATTTTAAGAAACTACATTCTGTTTTTATATTTTAATTGTTACATCTTGCCACCTCCTAAATTTCTCAACAGATCACGTGACATCAGAAGACACTTTTTTTATAAAAAATGAGGACGAAGCATAGGAAAATGAGTTTTTTTTATGTTTTCTATGAACCACTAACGAATTATTATGAATTATTTAACGAATTACATTTATATAAGGCATGAATTCTTTAAGGAAATCAAGTTGCACGGCACAGCATATGGTAGGTCTTCAACATATGAAGTAACTCGCAAATTGCAGTGGTTGCTGAATGAAGGATACGTCAACTCAATTAATGGTACTGCATTCACTTAGGGTTGGGTGATTAAAAGCGTTCACATTACTATTTTCTTGTCAAAAACTCTTCATGGTCATTTAATTAATTTTGATTTTCAGTAACTACGCTCTAATATCAGTTAAAGCAGTATTTTTCTTAGGAAGATCCAACTAAAAATGTATTTAATCCCGACAGAGTCTCAGGCAAACATCGTGGGGCAGGTATAAGGCGAGCATTTTCGTATGAGCCAGTATGCGTGTGTGTGAAGCTTGTAGGCTCATGCAGAGAGAGCTCTCGAGACGTATTTTTGCAAAGAGAGGGGCTGGGGATGATGCTCAGTGTTTTGACCCTTAAGGTTGCTCTTAGCCGCCGGAGCATCTGGGGACGTCCTGGGTGTCTTTTTCTTCCCTGCTCAGAAAACGTCTAGCCCGACCCAATTGGGAGAAAGGGGACCTACTAAAGGGAGGAGGAAGAAGTAGTGGGAATAGGGGTTAATGGAGTGTATTTAGGAGGTCGCGAAGGGGTAAGGATGTTAGGTAGGGGAGGTTTTTCAATGGTCCAGGACTTGAAAAAGACTGGAAGTGTAAGGGGAGAGGGGGTCTGGTGGAATGGAAGGGAAAAAAAGAGTTGGGTGTAAGGAGTGAGTGGAAGTTGGAAGGAATCGGATGGAGGTTAAGTAGGCATTTGAAAAATTGGCGCTTGTTTTATGAGCCTTGCCTCAAGGATGGAGTGCAATTAGTGCCCCAGAAGGCGTGCCCGGTGGAGTAACTCCGAGCGAGTAGTCCAGGAGAGTTTTTTTTGTTTTCATCGCTGGAAATGTGTTCACCCCTCATTCGGTTGTCCTTTTGACCGGAGCCAAGGATTTAAAATATTGAGTGAAATGCAAGGAGAAAGGTAGCGCTAGTTTTCTTTACTAATTAGCACAGATCCAAAATATATAATTCCCAATTTTAGGCCAGTAAATTTCATTTCGGGTGTAGTGGTAACCCTGCCAAGGTATATTTATTATACCGATGGTTTAGTGACACATTCGGGATGTTTTTAGTGTCAAATTATGAAAAAGTGCATATGGTACTGTGCCCGAAAAGAACACCTTTTGACTTGAAAACAGGTTTTTCGATTTTGATGATTTATTATCTTATGGATCCTCCTCTTTTAAATGCAATTGACCGTATCCAGTGAAAGTGTCAAATACATTTAATCCGCATCTGACCGCCGCGCCGGATGGTGTTCGAACTGGATTGTACTCTAATCAAAACTTTAAGTGTTGTCGTGGCAACAAGAGGTCATTATGTCGGCCCACTGGTAACCAAAGACTTAAAAAGTTGCTACTCTAAAATTTGGCAGTCAACTCTTTTGAACCTTGCTTGAAAGCATTGGCATTCAACAACAAATGAAATGAAGCGAGAGGGATCTTTTAGCAAACTGAAAAAAGTTTCATGATAGATGAAAGCTGTGGCAAGAGGTTTACATCGTACGCATGTTAGTTGGACATTTTTTCTATGGTTAAAACAAATATCCCTTGCTTTATCGAAATAGGAATTCAAACTTGCATTTCGCTATTCTTTATTTTTGGTACAAATAATGATAACTGCAAAATTTTTTTGAAATAAATTGCCTTAAATTTATTGTCACTATTCGCTAAACCTTCTGAATGAAAAAGCCTGAACGATTCACATAGGTGTCTCTATTGCTGAATTAATTGCAATGGCGTGGTAGGAAATGTAAGCAGTGTAGCAAGTTGGATAATATTGACTATGGTCGAAAATTTAGGGACTCGCAAAGGACTTTTTTCTATAATAACTATGAATACCACTCAAAGTTTAAAGCAGAGAATTCCGTAAAGAATAATTCAATTCATATGTATTTTATTTAATTGTATGGTAGTTCCAAGCCTCTCTCTTGGCACATGTCAATTTTCAATACATCCTATTTTCTATCCCTCTTCATTTCATAAAAATCACCACTAAGGATTTTATTCATTTCCTTGTGACCTCTCACGCTGCTACATACAAAACCCTACTGCCGATTATTATTTCCTCCATCTTTCTTTTTGGTCTTGTTTGAATTTTTCATGTTGCTTCCTTCTTACATCAGACTACTAGCTCTTCTGCGTATTACTTACATTCAATCATTTTACTTTGACATTGTCGTTTTACTCACCTGATTCTAATTCCCCTTTATCACATGTAATATTATTCTAAGCCCTTTGGTTTTTTCTTTTCTGCTCTATAATATGCCACACACCATGTTTACCTATTCATTAATATTCCCTCAATGCCATAAGTTTGAATGAATATACTCTTGTTTCATTGGAAAAAACTAGTTTTTATCTAGTTACGTATTTTAAAAAGATTACACTTGTTCCCTAACAAGTCTATATTTACATTAACGAAATATCGTGCAAGCCACCCGTAGGATATATGAAACGGGGTATTTACGCACCAGGCATGTAATATTCGTTCCAGTTTACGCTCCGCATTCCGTTCTGTTCCATCCCACACGCTCCTCCGACCACTTAGAGCGGGCAAAACGGCAATCAGGGAAACAATGCACAGCTAAACCAGAAACTAGGTGAGTGCGAGATATACACTACGGCCTATATACTACTGATTACTACCGCCAATACTAATTATTCCTGCAAACCTACTAAGAGATGCTGATTCTTGCAGAAAACCAATCCATGTATCACAGTTGAGGTGATGTTAAGAAATTAATATAAAATTTTAAATTAAATTAAAATAGTTTAAATCAAATTAAAATTAAATTGATATAAAGATTGACTGACCCCACGCCATTCCATGCGTTTAATGTTTTTCGCACTGTTGCGCGCTGTGGAGGAAACGCAAGCAAGTACATGGTCTTACACGGTGAAGGTCGTTGGGAGTCGAAACCAAAAGAGGTGAGGCCGGTGGAGGAGTATGGAATTCAGGAGTGCACTAAAGGGGTCACAATGTCAGGAATCTGGCGGTGCCTGTCTCTGCCCGGGTGGGATATTAGTCGAGCCCGCTGCAACGTGCGGTAAATGAACCAAAATTAGTAGTTGTGCGGTGGGAGCTGCGTTGACGTCAATTCGGGTCGAAAAGTTGACATAGTTGGGGGAAAGGCTTGTTGAGTGAGGAAAGGAGGTGATGTATCCTCGGGTAAGGTGACTATTGCTTTGCTTCCCTATTAGTTCTAGATTACGATCGATGTTTCCTAATGGACGGAAACTGACGGTAGCGTTCAATTTTCTGTCGCCTTCCCATCAAGGAGGAGTCTATTACGATGAACGGGATTTGCTGACTGGTTTTTCAAACCGAATCCTCATTGGCTGCAAAGTAAAGTTTATTTTCTATTTTAATACATAAATGTATAGATGTACACATCACGCAGTTCCCTTTCGTGGTAGGAACATTTAAAAATAACTTGGTTATTTCTGCTCGGCCTAGAAAACTGGCAGTTTCTTCTTTTTAAACTTCCTTTTAATAATATCCTTCACTATGCCCTGTCCTTGTATATCTCTTTCGCTTTTCTTACACTTATGGATTGCATTATACACTCTCGTATTTTAAAGACTCCTAATAGTCCTCCTCCAAAGAGTCTCTTCTACCACATTCGTGCATTGCTTTCTTGATCTACCGCTTTCTGTCACATTCTAGTCTCCTATATCTGTTTTGATATATCATTCTCATCGATTCTCTCAACGTGGCCAAACCAACGATATTTCACATATGTCCATTTCTGGAGCATCCATCTGGCATCCTTACATGACCCACTCTTACCTAAACCTATCCAATCCATCCTACACTTCACTGGTACCCCATTTGCACTGCATTTAGCCTACTCTTATGCTTATCCTCTGGAAATAATAAGAAATGAAGATGTTTATAGAAAAGAAGTGGAAGAGGGAAGGACCATATGGAACACTATGCAGTAAACTCTCATATAGTGCAACGTTAAAGTACTTGAGATAGTTGCGTCTTGTAAAATCGCATTATAAATGGAACAAATATAAAACGGGTAACACAAAGTTTTGTTCCTCAATTTCAAAATCTAATGTTAAATTCAGCACGAAATGTTGTGGTTATCTTTAGTACTGCATTACGGATAATAATTTCATAATTGTTAGTTGTTAGTCAAAGATTTTTCATATATTTACTTGTTTTTTGTAGAAAAAGTGTCCTTTGTCATCAATACACAAATTATAATTACGAAGTTTGGTTTTCAATCCCTCATTTCACTGATATACATCGTTATTACACAGTGGGGTGTCAACACATCTAAATTCTTCAACAAATAACTTAGAGCAATAAATTTTCCATGCCATTTTGTGCGCGTCTTGTGATAATACCACCGAGAATGGGACCTCCAAAGATTATATGGGATCTCAGAGTAATGATACCAGCCGTTGCTGCAATATATGCCATGTATTGGCAAAAATCTAAAACCAAATAAAATATTTTCCGTAAGGTACGTATTATTGATTCGTTTACCCCGTTATATTTCCCTGAGGACAAGCCTTATTCTGCTATTCAAATCTTAAATTGATAGGTATTATAAAAAATTATAAAAATTATATTTTCCAGCCCAGCGTAATAATCGTATGCTTAACCTTTTTTTTCTTTCCCGGAAAGTCTAAACGCTTGCAATCTTTTATTCCATCAATAAATCTTGCCACACACAAGTCCCTCCTCCTAATGCATCTCTACTAGCAAATTATCCCGCATAACCGTGAAGAAAAAGGATATCTAAAGATTTTTTCAAAAATAAACTTTGTTATATTCCACACAGTTTTTATTACAACTCGACTGGTTTCAACCTTTTCAGGTCATCATCAAGAGTTGAACTCATGATAATGACCTGAAAAGGTTGACACCGGTCGAGTTGTAGTAAAAACTGAGTGGAAAAATAACAAAGTTTATTTATGAAAACATCATGTCTTCATTTCACCAAGTGAACTTGCCAACCATTCATTTGAGGGTTATCTAATGCTCGCAGAAGATGCAGTGTGTAGCGTCGAACGAATACAACACACCTCTCTCACCACTAGGTGCGCAAAACGTTTTGTTGGGGCCGATCGTGAATAATTGAAGAATGCGTATTACATTTCATGGATTGCCATGTTCTTTCTTGAAAATGTGGTTTTAGATCGACAGGTTTTTTCAACTTCATCCATAACTCCTAACCCTTGAATCAATGTAGCTAGTGATTGTGGCACGTAGTTGATTCCGATCGTGACTTATAAAATCGTGTCTTAACGAAAAAAATGATCACGTCTTGTAAAAACGGGTGGACAACTTTTACCGCGTCTTAACAAAGTTGCGTGTCGTAAGATTTTAGGGTTCACTGTACAGAAAAGAAGGACCAGATGGAATGGGCTCACCATGAGACACAATGGGTCTGTATATAATATCAGTGAAGGGTAAATAGATGGAAAAGTCCCAAGATTAAAGCCAAGGGATAAACACGTAATACCAAATAAAGACTAAAGTACACAAGAAGAATTATCAGGGAATAAGGGACTAGACTTAGAAAGTAAAGGATGGAGAGCTGTAATCAACCAATCTTAGGGTTGAACGACCAATGACTTGATATGCTTATCCTGTCATACTTAGGTTTCACTGTCACAGTAAGGCGTCCGGAGGAGAACACATTTGGAATACCTAAATTATTTTATTAAATAAAGTGCAAAAATAGAGACACACTGTTGAAGATGGTTAATTATATTTTATTTTAATGTCGAAACGTAAAATGATTGGCTTCCACTTACGTAGGGTAACGCAGAGTTTTGGATTTAATTAATAACTTAGTGTATTGCCGCTTTTGAGTTAAAATAATGTTAGACCTTTGTAGGCATATATTATATGCAAACCAACAAATAAGGGGAATGGTGGTTTAAATGGAGATTTTCCAGCATTTAGGCATACAACTCCTTTTTGAGGAACAGTATAGGATTGGAAGAAAGGTTATAGGCACCTCCCTACCAGATTAAACTACAAAAAAAACTTGCCCAGAGGGATCCTTGTGGAACTGCGTGAACTAAACTTTTTTTGTAAACGTTTGAATAAAATTTGTGATGTAACTACAACGCGGCATTAATTGAATAAGTAAATTGAATAATTAACAAATTTGTTAATAATTTCCCTACTCTTGTTAATATACTTATGAATTTTTCTTTCGACTGGCCCTTGCTGAACTTTTGGGTGACTGGAGCAAAATGTCATCCTTGCCCAGGGGGAAGTAGGGGGAGGTTATGGGGGGGGGGGAGAACTTCACCCTGGTCCTCTGTATTACCCGCTCTACAGAAGCGGGGTCGACCCTTTTTGATAATGAATAAATCATGGCCGGGAAGATGTTCGGGCCCCGCGGCCATCACTTCGCCCCGTTAATGCGGGGAGTCTCAGGTCGGAGCGCGTCAACCGGCTTTATGGAAGAAAGTTACATGCCCGCTTACTCCGTCCGCCCATCCCCCCTCACCTCTTTCCCCTTCGTTCCCAGCCTTTTCTTGACTCTTTGGCATCACCGCGTGCCTAAACCCGCTTTTCCTCCTCAGAATGCGGTCTCCATCGGAGGAGGAAGGTAGTAGGTAGGTGCTAACAGCCACTTTGCCTCTCGTGATTATTTAACGAGAGATCGCCCATCGTGAAGCCGGTGTCATTAAATGCTGAGGTGGCTGATCAATTAGAGGCTTGACCATGCATGGTTCCTGTAACATTTTGTCCCCATCTCCGTCGCTGCCTCCTCATTAAACTTCCTCGTTACTCTTGTCTTAGTGGTTTTCTTCCCCAGAGCACATTAGCTTTCCCGTCCTTTAGATAATATGCGTATGCATTACACATGAACATCAAAACTTTGTAAGTTTATACTTTAAATTAAAATCAAAACGACTTCACAAGCAACCTATATGCAGGTTTAGGTAAGAAAATTGTAAACATCATTTATTTTTTTCGTTGGAAAACTGGAAAACGTTTACGCTTGGTAGAATAAAAATGAGGAATTGCAAAGTGTAGAACCCTAGTATTTGTGAAGGAATGTTCTACTACCCAGACCTACCCATGAGCAAGACTTATGTTACCCATGATTAATTTTTATACTGATATTATTATTAGACTTCCTATTCACAATGATAAATTTAATCGTCGAGATAAATTTACGGAGATATTCTCAAAAATAGATACGATTTAATGCATTATTCTCTCGCACAATTAGTGACTATTAAGCCTCTAATAAGAGCCAACAACACATTCCTGCAAGTGATTAGGCAGTTACCAACGTGCTGCGAACCCTCCTTTCCTTTTTTACCCAGCTAAGGTGCTCCCACTGACACATTTGTACGATTATAGAGTATTGAGACTTTTCTAATTGAGGAGTGGTAACCTGATCTTCTTAGCAAACAACCTTTACTTAGGTAGCCTATGAATGGAATTGATACCTATACCTAAGCATAACATGGCACTGTATCGGCTAAGTTTCATGTATTAGCTTGGCCATGAGTATTTCATATTCTCTCTACTGTCAGTAAGGAGGCATTACGCCCTACTTCATTCATAAAAATTATAAATAACTGGCAATTTATTTGGATTGTTGTAGAAGAAATATTTTGCTAAAATCTATCCAATCTTTTTTTGGTGTATATAGCATGCATTGTTACAATCCATGGGTATACTTTTTATAGTTACCTCACTATATGTTATTTCTTGGTGAAACGCTCGCTGTTTAGTTATACTTTTAATCTTTCTACCATGTTTTATTTAGGAGTCAAAAATTTCGTTTATTATTACTATCTATTTAATTAAAAAATCCACGAGGAGCATGACTTCATACGACAGTGAAGGTTGTGGGGTTACTGATGTATAATAATGAACGTTGAAAGAAATAGGAATGCGGTGATATCGAAGAAGGATGAACATAAAACATTTGAAGAAACGCGAATGAAGAGATCCCCTGAAAAGTTGAGTAGATAAAAAAGGAAGTTTCGTGAAAGCTATGCAAAGAGAGTAAGCAAATTAGTAGAAAACATTTTTCTTCAAAAAGGCCTCATGAAAAAGGTATTGTAACGACAGAAGTACAGGCGGGAAATGCCAAGGTTGAAATCTTCAGATAAATTATGATGTGCCTGGTAAACTGAGGAGAAAGTAGATAGAGAGAAGAGCTGCAGAACATCAATCTTTGTTTTCTGGCTTCTGATAGCTACGTAACAGAACCACGACTTAGAGCCGTTAAGTATTTCTGCAACATCATTTCAATACACACCGAAGATTACTAGAATATATTACGTAGAACAACGTTTCATATTAATCAGTTGGAAAAGCTTCCACCCAGAATGACCTACATGTTACGATTATTACTTTTCAATCTAAGCTTAGGTTGCCACTTTGCTGAGTAATGCATAGTTCCAAGTATCATCTCTTAAGAGCAGTGATTTTTATACAGGAAAAAGTTAAAAGCATTCACTGCTCATCCTAATGCAGCTTGAAAACTCCAAGTTACTGGCCGGAATATTCCACTCCGAACAGAGTAAAAAAGGATGAAGAAACCCTACCAGCAGTTACGGAAATTGTTGCTGTCTTTATTTCTCTTACATTATATTTTCAAGGCACACAATTTGCTCTCTAAGGACGCCAAAGTTTTCGTAATGGTTTGAATGTGTGCGCGATATGCGTTCCTCTTTCACATTTTTCTCGTGCACATTGAAATTTAAAAGTACATAATCCGAAAGCACTCTCATTTCCACATCATATTCGAAAGCGCAATTTATCTTAGAATCATAGATAACTTTTTCTCCATTTTGATAAGTGTGCAGGTGACGTTGAATATCCCCTTTCTATTTCGCACGTATATGAATGGCATTAACGAAAATGAAACGCATGGGATAGTTTTTATTCTTCTCTTTTTCATCTTTGTGGGAGCATGTTTTCGCGGAACAACCCCATTCCTCCTGGGTCTCTGATCTGGACTTTTGAAAGACAAGGGTGAGTTATAAAAGAAAACGCACGGGCGAAAGATTTTTCCGGGCTTCAGTCACGTGGTTCCGCAAATAAATATGCATGCAGAAGAAGACCGATCGCTTTATGCCTTCCATCATCTTAAAAGTATGTACACTTCTTCAGATTGACTTTTCCTTTTACAGTTCTTCTTTCATTCGATCCCCTTGAGTGTATCCAAGTCCTTTCATTTCCCCATTCTCTCCCTCACTCACGTTAACTTTTACAATATTCCCACTCATCTTTCTTATTTCTCCGGCATATTTTGCAACTTTCTCGTGAACTTCCGCCTCCCTCGAGACTACTTCATGCGAAATGTCTCGAAATACCACATTTCCAAGACTCTAAACCCACGGCCCTGGAGGTGGTGAGGCGGTGTTTTAGCTCCAAGGTCGCAGGTTTGAGTCCCGCCTGGATGAGTTTTCTTCCTTTCTGGGCACGGCTGTTAATGTGATGTGTATAAGTGCTAAGGAGGCTGAAATGGAGGGCAGTAATCGTGGGTCATCCAGTGAACATTTTAATATTTTTAAGCAAATTGAAAAACACTCATGGACCGCATTTAATTTCAGTGCATCTGTTTAGAATTTGTATCTTACCATACAGGGAATAATAAAAAAATGATACTAGAAATATATTAAAAACCAGCGGAAGGTACCCGTTGAAATTCAACGGGTGTGAAAAACATTGAACGCATTTTATAAGAAAACCTTAAAGCCTGAAAAAAAATGTCAGTGTGGTCATTTGAGGAGTTCGTAACCTATCTTGTATGTTGTGCTCGTTGTAGTAGACACGCTGACAATTTTCCAGGTGCACGGAGAGGAGGGTGACTGTTTCATGCACGGGAAATCCACCAGGATGACGCAGACTCATTACTACTTAAATAGCAAAGGATGATAGCTGGTCACCTCATCCCTCCGTTTCTCTTGAACCAGCTTTTGAGTGATTAGAAGCTTGATCGCTTCCCTTGTGTACATAAATATATTTGCATTCAATGACTTAATTTAGTTGCGCAATTCAACGTTGATATGTGCGTTGAGTATTTTAATCAGGATTGGAGAGTAGGGTACAATACAGCGGTTGAAAATGTTAAAAGGAGCATTTTCAGCAGCAGCCATGTTTTTATGATGTATGAATCTTCCATCACCCGGACTGAGAATTTGGCATAAAAGGTAGCCATAATAATTGGTTTCGGTTGCTAAATAAAAAGTCCATGGTGATTTTTAGTGCACTTGCCGATTTTCATCCACGGATGTCGTTCATTGCGCAAGAGTTTCCGTTCTTCTTTTGGGTAAGAAGCATGTAGTGACATCATTATAATTTCCGCCATCTTAAAACAGATTGAAGTTTCGAAACAGATGGGTCTATATTTGAACCAGATTTATATTTGGTTACCCGTCCGTAGGTTGGGTTAGGATGAAATTTTTGCAGTTCTTAGCGTAACCAGAGAAACACCACGGGGAGATTCTCATGAGATCGCTAGTGAGCATGTCTTTGAGCATCCAAGTGTAATCTTTGTCGTTTTTATTGCAAGGACTCATTTTCTCGTAAAGAAGATATTCTTCTTGCCTTAGTAGATTTATTCGAAATGTTACTCTTTTTTTATTTGGCATGTTGATGGATATATTTTTAAGTCCAAGGACCGGAACAGCGGCGAGTGAGAGTCTTGAATAGGCAACTCGATGATTGAGTGAATACCTGCTTTACCTGACCTGCAAGTGAATCCCGGTCAAGGTGAATGTTTTTTCCTCTGTGGAATGAAGTAATACTTGATACATCTCATGCGCTGTAAGGCTACGTATTAAATGATTTTTGAATTACCAAAAATCTAATATGCTATGGTCGAATTCTTTTCTCTTTTATCAATAGATATCACTAATGAAAACACGTGTGCACAGTTTCACGCAAATCTATAAAGAAACAAACCACCTTAATTATGCGAGCAAAGAAAACTTACAATTATCCTAATTTCTCGATGAATAAACGCGCCGTTTAATTCATCAATACTATTTTAAAACCGTGCCGTGTGAGGTAGGCAATCGTATTCGGTAAAAAAGGTGAGATAAAGAAAATATGTTCCATGACTTATACATAACTGTATATTTTATTGTACTACATGAAGGCTAATCAAATAATGATTAACAAAAATTTTGCAATCTCTCTTACACTCACCTTAACTTTTACATATTTCCATTCATAATTTTTTTTCTGAAAAATAATTTCCTGCTGTACCGCAAGCCTCCACCTCCCTAAAGACTACTTTACATTTTACTGTAACCTCATATCTTATAACCACGTCGTGTTTAGTAGGCAATAGAATTCAGAAAACAAAATTATGTTAAAAAAATTATGCGCCACGATCTATTTATGTTAGTATATTGCGTGATATCTTATTAATTAAAGTTTTCAACGATATGAATGTAAAAATCATGAAGATACAGGTCTTCAGAGTTTTCATTTGTTTACCCATTTCCGCGCTTGTCCATTGTGATAGGAAAATAGTTTCACCGGCGTTAGCGTCAGATTCTTCATTTTACTGATAGGTATTTTTCTGTCTTATGTGTACCACCCACTGGTGTCTGGTGCGCTCGGAGTGGTTGATTTTCTTCAAATTTTTTAATATAACACGCGTTTCTAGGCGTAGGAAAGTGAGTAGCCGCCTTTCCTGTTTAAGTTATTGGGATTCTTGCTCATTTCAATGGCTTCTGCTATGATTCACGTGAAGTAGATGTTTTCTTTGGTGATTAGTTTTGCCTCTTCAAAATTTATGCTGTGTCTAGGTCCATCCAGGCTTATTCCGCTGTGACGGAAGTGACTGTGACTGTCAGTGCCCTGAATGTCTGTCCAGCATAGGCACTCCTTCAGCGATATAACGAACAAAAATTTTTATATGATGAACACACTTTGTTAGCACACCTGTAAACAATAAGTTGGAGCATTTGTGTACGCATGGATAATAGATTGTTACACGTGCCAAATGTTGAATATTTTGTGTATGTTTACCAAAACTCAGGCTCTTCTGAAGGAATTCCCAAAACCCACGAAATCTTTTAGCCACACGTTAGTTGTGACATAGAACTTAAATAACAAAAATCGTTATCTTATTCAAATTATTTTCCGGCGCTGATAATTGAGATAAGTTTGAGTCTTGGCAGTTACTTTTGGAATATGGAACAGATAATGGACCACGCCGCTCCAAGATGAGGTTGACATTCATTTAAAGGGGTAATACACAGGCCTCGAGGTGTTCTTCATCGATAACACAACTTATTTCATCTAAGATTTGCTGCTACACTGCTAATACAAGGTGAAATAAAACATATACTAATAAATTAACTTTACTCCAACATAAGATGTTAAAACAATACTTAAGCACAATTTTTTTATAATACCAAAAACCTTTAACATTATACCGTAAAACATACACATAATTAGAAATAAAATTTATTGAGTCATCTTGGACAATAGTTATTTAATGATGGAAGCTTATTTTTTATCTATTTTTTGGCAAATATTGTTGTCATTTACGTTCTAGGAAACGGCATTCCTCATGGTTAAACTAACTCCTTTTGATGAGATATTCATTTAAAACTTTGATTAAAAAATTTATTTATGGCTGTTTTTAATTTATATATTGTGTCAATTTCTCATACAAAGTCTGTTTTTCAGATTATTTTTATGACCAGGCGTCCTGTTAAAGTATGATTCCCCAAAAACAATGCTAGCCTTATGAGGAACTTAAAAGATGCAGGATCTATTGATTATGTTACTTTTATGTGTTCCTATTTACCATACATCACCTTCATATTAATAGTGGTGAAATCTTAAAAAGGTTTTAATTACTAACTTTTATTATTGCAGTATCAATAGTGGAGCTACCAACATTCATTTAAATTATATTAATAAAATATCCCATTGCGCCTTACCTAATCCTAAGATAAACGCAATATCCCGGAGCGGCAGGATTCGCACACTTCGAATCTTCGGATTGTCAGGCAATCGCATTATCGTGTAAGGCTCATAATTATAGTAATGATTTCCACTCTTGAAGTCAATGAAGCCACCAATGTCTTGAGACCATCAGATGGATTTGTATCCCCATCTATATATTATATTCATGGACATCGGTGTCTATTTATTGATTCCATTTCCCCATCGACCCTTCCTTAACTTCTTCTAGCCGGGAGAGAAGCGGGGATTGGAGGAACGAGTGAGTTTGGTTGGAAAATGGTTGGGGGAGAAAAGGGTCAGCCGGGTTATTTTATTCTCAGCCAAACCCCCCGGCGGGGGAGGCATTTTATATGCATTTGGCATTCTCCTCTCTCTCCTCAACCCTCCTTTTGAACTCATCTTATTCCTTCTCTACGGCTTCCGACCGCTTCCTTCCACGATCGAAAAAGAATAACTCTCCGAATCGCGTTCCGTCCTCCCCGCCCCACCCAAATCTTGCACGCCAATTCATCCTTCTCTCTCATCTCCCCTCCACCCTGACCCCCACATTTTCAGCCCCAGTCATGGAGGGAAGTTTTCGGACGTAACGGCCTACGGGGAGGGTTGGTGGGAGGTTTGGGGAGATCGATCACCCGAGATGTATCATTCTCATCGAACCGGGAGTGGTGTGGGTCGGATTGGGACTCAGGGAGGGTGGGATAAGGATCCTCTTTAGTGGAAAGTCGTAGTATCATACGTCCCTCACTCCTCTCTCTGAATATTGTAGAGTTATGCTATATATCAACTAATTGTAACTGCGACATTTATTGTACGGCCTCGGTGTCGGCAGGGTGTTGTCCTCGCATGCTAATCCTGAGGTTGCGGGTTCTAGTCCCGTATTGGTGGGATGTGTCGTACATGTCGTAAACATGTTTTGATTTTTCTGATTAACCCCACGTCAATTCCAGTGTTATCAAGATGGCTGGGTAGCATGTCGGTCTATGCATCAACGGGACTTCAGAGTTCCGTGCATCTTTTCCAGGTCCAGTAAAATACTTTTCACTTGTAGTTAACCATCATTCCATCTTTACACCACCATTGTGATTGTCAATTTTATGTATTATCCCCTTTTTCTCACTTCCTGTTCATAAATTTTTATATATCTGTTTACAGATAAATTAAGGACTGTTTTTTTCATTTACAAAACAACAGCGGAAAAAATATACTCATATTGCGTATCACGAATAGCGGTTCGTAAGTTCGCATGTCTTAATTAGTGCTGCTAAAAGCGGCGTTAATGGTTACAGGTTAATGGAGTTCCGATGATAGATAAAAAGTCCCATTTAGTGGAGGTTCGTAGCATGGATGTTCGTGTGAAGTGTATAACATGGTTGATATTATATGAATATATAATGTTAGATGAAGGACACTGTTCATATCTTAATATCTTTTCAAAACGTCAAATAATTCAAAGATATACAAGTTATTAATGGGAAATAAATGCTCTTTTTGCAGAATATTTTTAAATTACAGCAGGCTGTAGGATTTCAAACTACAATTAGGATCGTATGTCTTACAGTGTTGCAAAAAAACGGTGCCCGTGGTCACGGAATGATTTGATGTTAGATGAAATAGACTATCTAGCGGGGGTTTGTGGTACCGGACGTCCCTTAATTGCACCAACTGCCGTAGGGTTTTTCAATGTACCGACTGCGATATTTACAGGCTTCAGCGGTGGTGGAGTAAAGTCCTTATATACCAATACTGTGGCTTCGGGTTCGAGTCATCAGTATCAAGGCATCGGTAAATGTGAGTATATATCATGGTTAATGGTTAAACCCCCAATTTTAAAAGACCTATTATGGCAGTTTTCGAAGGAGATGAAATATATATAAAATATAAGTGATAAATGAAGCATATTTTTTCAATATTAACTTACTGCACTATGCCGCATTTCGATTGAACATTTTACTGGCATTTAACTAGTGATGGACCAAGTCCGTGTTTTGAGATATGAGAGAAATTTCATGAGGAGATCTTGACTTGCCAGAAATCATTTCATTATGTCTTTCCAAAATAAGTGTGTAAAAGAAAAGTTATTGATTGAATTAGTACGATACGAGAAGCTGTCGCAGAAAAAAGGTTTATCCGGTCCGTTATCGAGGCATCTCTCATGAAACCATATATTAATTAATTAAGTCCCTCATGAATTATACCAACCTCTAAGCAGCATTTTCATCTTAAATTGTCATATTATTGCAGTTTTTAATGATATCACTATTTATTAAATACAGTACATAATTATCCATCAAACACGATAATAGTGTTTAATGCTGATAGCAGTTATTTTTCAGAAATGCATTTTAATACTTTATTAGCAAAAGATCATGGAGAATTCCATCTGTCGAGACATACTCGTATCGCAGGGTCCAAATCACCCGATGGTAGATTGCCGGCTCCAGAGAGTAGCATATGCTAAAGTGATCTCTCTCTCTCTCTCTCTGACCGCAAACGGCCTGAGGATTCTCTAAAGAGCACGAGGTATCAAAATTACATTTCAAAATTAATTAAAACGTGTAGACATCCAACAAAATAATGATTATGGAAAGGACTAGCATGGGGATTTTTTTAGCAATTCCAACAATTTTTGTTAGCCTTTGTATCTTTAGAGCATAATAAATCTGGTAAATTCGCTGTAATGTTCTTGTTTAATATTTCACGTACGACTACTAGGTATGACACTCTAATTTTATTTAGTAATACTTTTCTTACTCGAATACTCTGTCACCTCGGCGAAGCTCGTCATAAATGTATCAAGAATTCTAAAGTTTCATGATGTCTCGAATTGACCTTTGTTAGGAAGGTCTTAGGAAGGTTTTTTAATTACGCCTATTTTTGCCTGTGAATTGTGATTTTTTTCTCGTGGCAGTTTCTACGTATAACATTTTCCTTAACAGGCCAATTAAATAGGAGTATTCCAATCCATCTGAATTTGCCACTCTTTTAGGAACACCCATATTCACGTGGCTGTGTCAAAATCTGGTTGTAAATAATAAATGAAAAAAAAATAAATAGAAAAAGACAACCTACTTAAAATATTTTTTAAATTTGTAATTATTGGTGGATTCCATGTGAATATATTAGATATATATTTATCAGGTATGATAACATATCCATATTTTTTTAACATAATTTTTTGTTGACAACATATATCCAATACACTTATCAATACAAGAAATACATCAACGTTGCGAAAATATGGCTATACATCATAAAGAATAATGAATAATAAAATTGAAGTAATTATAATGTATAACTTGTTCATACGCGAGGAGGTCCTCAAAACAGATGTAACTGCTTCATTAATTGTATAAATATATGGTAAAATATACATGTATATATACATATATAGGTGAAATAAGTTACCTTGATTTGGAATACAATTCTCACGTGGCGTCTATAATTCTCGTAAAGACCCTTAGAGGAAGTTTAGAGTGCTAAGAGTAGGATAGCGTGTATAAAGCATAACATGAGTGTAAAAATGAGGTGTACAAGTATACGAAGTTATGGAGGAAATTATTAAAATAGATCCAGTTTTCTAAGGCTAACTGCGAAAAACTAAGTCCTTTGATTTCTCCTACCCCAAAAGGGAATGCCGTACGCATACATGTGTTATACGTTAGTCGTAGTTTCAGAATGATTTTATCATTTAAACCACGTAGTGACGTTTTTTTTACATTCTAAACGTTAATACAAGAGTGAATTTCTTTTGTTTATTGAGACTGTTGCCATAAATAGTGTGTACTAAATGCAACTTAAATAGTAGTAAATTTGTTGAAGCATTTTTGAAGTAATTTGGAAAGGTAGTAGATATAGATTAGAGAGTAGAGTAGAGATTAGATAGTAGAGTAGATATAGATAGTACCCAGTAGATATAGTTCACTTTCGTCTCAAATCAGTGGAAAAGGACGTAGTATACAGCAATTATTGCTTTGATATTCCTTTGAAGACATTCTATCTACATTTTAAGTTTTTTTTATTTGGTATTATCAATTAAAGCACTCAAATAGGCGTGGGGCTGTAACTCAAAACGATCGTGTGTCAAATCATGGGTCAATCTCTTCCGCCCGCAGTGCCTCCGCATTGCCATTCAGAGTTAATTGCATTTTTCGCGCGAGTAGACGTACACTCCGCCTCCAGCCAGAGGAGAAGAGGACAGGAGTCATTTTCTGAATTTTTTGCTCCTCCTTTTCGTTCGCCATCTCTTGTGCGCCAGTTAAAATGGTAATTCAGACCCGCGACGCAGGCGCCGCCGCGAGGAAAAGATGTAAATTGAGTTTCGCTCGTGTGCTCCACTTCCGAACGATTTCCTTGCAGAGGCATGTTCAGGAAATACTCGGCAGCAATAGCCATATCGGAAACGTGATTATTAATCAACAGATTTGGTGGCCCGTCGTGCGCTCCATTAAGGTCCAGCATCTTTTACGTCTGCGTGGCTGTCTTTTTTCCCCTCCGAGGTGAAAATTTCTACTCAACCATCCTAAAATAATGGCTTTCAAAAGTTCTATCACGAAGGTTTTGAGCACTGGCGATGCTGTAGTTTCGAAGGAGAGTTTTTTGTTAATTGTGCTGACGCAGTTCGAGAATGCAGAGAAAATTTGTGTTTAGTCACGAAAAAGTACATTTCCAAACGATACGGATAATTTAAAGAACATTTTTTCCTCGCATTGGAAAATCAGTCTGAATACAAATCAAACATATTCCTTTTGTTTGAACGCTATCGTCTTCCAAACTCGCGAATGGATTCAAACAAAATTTAGCACACATGTCCCTTAGGGCAAATAAGCAATGACAGGCGATATTGGAAAGGTCCTTGTAACAGCTCTTTTATATTTTAAAAACTTTTACTTTTATAAGAAATGCATTAAATTGGGTGCAGAGGTTTCATTTTTTGTTTTTTTTTTAATTATTTGCACTCATGGTATAACATTGGAATTTTTAGTATCGGACGACTTAGGTAATAAGTTTTATTTAATTTTTTCATTATTTTTTTCGTTTACACTTCGTTTTTGTTTAAAATTTTGCTTTATTAAATATTGCTATATTTCATTCAAAATATGTTTTTTTACTTGGCGATAGCAGCATAGACTTTGAATGGGAACTTACGCCCGAGGCTTTTAGGGTTGGTTAATACCGGCGTATTTATTGTGCTACTTGCTTTCAGCAAGCGATGTAACTGGCAAGTTTAGGCAACTCTGCAATACCGCTTGAAGTAATTTTAAATGATTCGTCAAGTCACTTGAAGGATATTTTTACCAGTGTCAGCAACCAAACTGTGACTGGTTCTACACTAAATAATTTGTTATCAGAGTAAAATCCTCCGCAAGCTCTTGCAGAATAAACTTGCTGAAGTATGTTGCCAGCCTTAAAACTTAGGTTAAGTTATTTGTATAGGAAAATTACATCAATTATATTCAGGATAATTTTCATTCCGACCTCTCTGTGTGGTTATTGGCTGATTTTTATGTGCATTTATTTATGCATTTATTGTGCACTGATTTATGTGCATTTTAAATGTCGTGTTGTTTTTTGGGGGATTCATTTAATCGTTTGGAAAAATCTTATTTATTTGCTGTCTCAGTTGTAAATTAACGGTCACAATCTTCTTGAAAACTGATAAATGTTACCTCACCAAGGCACATATTTCAACAGACCTTTTAAAATATTATGTCAGTTCAGTTTCGGGCACTGACTTACAACCACCCGAGAGGAATCCTTTAGTAATCCAATGAATACTTTTTGGGGTATACTAATATGTATATTTGCAGGTGATACGAGTTAACCTCGGACTAATTTTTCCTTTCATTGCTTCTTTTGTCATTTTCCCTACTTATCTTTAATCGGAGAGTGTATTATAATCTCTCGCTACAGTAAACTGAAAATAAATGAATAACTCTTAACTTTTTCAAACGTTTCCCATGCTTTTAATGCGATAACTAGCCGTTCTCTAAGAGTTAATGTTAATCACCATTGAACGAAGATCATATTGCACTGAGCAACTGAAGATCAAGAGTATTAATATCTTAGCAACTTAGCCCCTACGACCAGTTTCTAACTCCTTGTGCTGATGTCTGTGACCTATTTCGTATAGTATTTTATGTTTTTCTTTTCACCACAATTCTCTCTTTTTCCTATAATCTTTTATCATTTTAGTTCTTCAAAATGCTGTTGTGTTTCAAATGAGGATTGCAAAGTAGACAAAACTACTCACATGCTGAATTTGTAAACTTTTTATAGGGATGTGATATTCGAACAAATTATCGATAATGTACTCACAATGGTAATCGGATAAAATGTATCGATTCCACTTAAGAATTGAAACAAATATCTCGGTGCTAGTAAGTATTGAATCAACAAATAATAATAATTAGTAACTATCTAATTAATTATATATTATTGAATTGAAATAGTTTAAATAGAATGTTTACCTGAAGAATTAAAAAATGATGTTAAATAGGTTACTCAACTTGGTTTGCTAGGTATGAGGCTAACTCATGCTTCTCTCTATCTCCAGCAGTTTCCGTCTCCTTTCTTGGTTTCCCATAAAGAAAATTATTTTGGTGGCTCCAGAACTTTTTCTGCAATGCACGACCACCCGGTTTATGAAACGGTAGGAAAAAACGAGTAATTCAATGAAACATGCGCGGAAAACTGAGAATGAATGGCGCTGAAACTGCACATCTACCTCAAAATTGAACATGAATTAATCCATCCATCACTTTCCGTTATCCGATTGGGCTTCCCCCTCCATTAGCACAGGCAACTGGTACTCTATTGTATTTAATACCAAATGCTTTTAAACCACAGTATGAGTACTTATTCTAGTATTTTATCAAAAGAAAAATATCTATAATAATTTTACATCAAGACATTTTTCTTATCCCTAACTATATCTCCGCTGAGTAATTTAATCTGCAACAGGTTTTGTCACTCAGGGGACATCAGGTCACATAGGTGACAAGTGTTGGATCAAATATTTTAAGGTTGGACACTTATTAATTATATTAATGCTGTTTAGATAGATTTTTAGCATATTTCTTTAGCCTTTAGCCATGCTTACAAATTATGTTTACCTTAGATGAAATTTATTTAAGGGGTAAAGTAAGGGGATAGGCCCGCAACAACCAAGAGGTAACGCTTCATCAACTCTCGCCAGGAGACTGGCAATGACCGACACTTCACCGCTGTACAAACCCGCTAAATACATAGGTAGTTCATTAATTCATTTAAATTCTATTTGGTAACTTGCAAAACAATGGCCATTTTTTGATATAAGTACCACTAAATTGAGCTAAATTAGACCAAGGTCGTATTTTTGGGACCATATATTACTAAGAAAAAGTTGTTTCATAAAATTGATAACATTTTATGGCAATAATAAGAACTGAAATTTATGAATCACATTAAAATTGACAGCACTGTATAAAAATTTCAATACAATCGAACCTCAAATTTCTTCTATAAGAAAAGCAAAAAAGTCTATGAGAATACGGCAAAAAAATTGGCACTTTTTTTGTTCTTATCTCTATGAATAATCGAAGGTGTAAAGAGAGTTAATGAATATGGTTAAACGCGAACTAAAACCAACTAAAGCACGATTTAATTTGAAATCAATTAAATACATGTACTAGTTAATTCTAAGTCTTATTCAAAAGGAAAATTATATCGTTTTTTTAACAACAGTAGAGATACCTGTGCGATATTGTGAATTTCCACATACTCGGATATCGAAATATTCAAATAATAAGTATCAATCCCAATTTCATATCAAAACAAAGTATCGATACTTCCATGATATATACTGAATACTGAGCTGGGACAAGGAAAATGGAATTTCCCAACCCTTCAGAATGCTTTACACCGTACAATTAATGTAAATAATTCTTGCTTTTAAATGATTTTAACCACTACATTCTATTCTATGATTGCAAGTTTTTTTACACCTACTCATGATACAACTGTTCTTTTTATGAGGTAATATGTATCCATCCGGTACTCACATTCCTCTGCGAGTACACAAACATTTAGAATATTGATGTTAAAACGTACCTGCCTGATAATTAAATGAATAATTATTTCAGTATATAGTTTAAATATGAGAAATACTGGAATGTGTTGTCAGTTAAAAAAAATAACTTTCATAAATTCTTAAAAATTGCATTTTACTTTATTCCCTTATTTTAATAAGCGCAGAATCTTTGTCCACAAGGCTTCAGAGCACGTACCAGTACGTTGAGAAATGGAATTGACGTGCTGTTTACGGAGCTACAAATTAAGACTTTTTCGTCAGGCAACAGTTAAAAAAAATTTATGAAATAACGATCTACGAATGATTAATATCTTACGTAAGATTAACTTGGACCACCTTATCCCCCTAGGCAAGGCAACGCAGGACGGGCCCAACCCTCCTTTCACCCAAGACGTCTAACGTAATGTGTGGCCTCTGACGTAATGTCTTCTCAAGCTATAATAAAGTGCTAACCTTGTTTAGATATCCAGTGGACAGTGAAGAAAATCCCTCGTAAGAAACACTACACACTTATATTCCACTTCTGAAATCATTAGCAATGGTTGGGTCATCTTTAAGGTCTACGGAGAAGATCCAGTCAATAATGATGATATTTAATGAGACTTCTTTATCATACATAGCATAGATTTAACTAACATAATGCCGTAATTAACCAAATGGAAAGAGCTCCACCATCCAACCAGGTGGCTATATTGAGAGCTGTCATCTGGTGGCAGCCAGAGAAACTACTGCATTTTGTGCACCTTCATTCATTCGTACACTTCAATTCGCCAGTATAATATACGCCATTGTTTTTGTCAGCTCCAACATGTTAACATTACTTCACAGCTACTATTGGAGAGACTTACCAAACGTTGTGGGTATTTCATTACTTGAACCATATCTTTACTTGATTTTTGGTTTCACCTTTACCAGAACTTGAAGAATACACAATCAATGAAAAAATGTAGAACCTGAATGGTCCACAACTAATGTAATAGAATTATAAAACAGCTGCGGATATATTTATGTTATTTCCGGTCCCAGGCATGCTATTTCGCCTGAAGATAAGGATTCTCAATCATCTCATTTGGATTAGCCTCATCTTAAAAGTAAGAAGAAGCTTGACAGTAGATTCTCAAAATATTTACGACAAATTTTACTGCTAGCTTTTCCCTAAAACTCTCCTTGCACATCCCCATACATTTAGAAATTACATGCTTGTCATATGCGATGACTTTAAGAGAGAAAAACTTGTCATTTAAGTTGATCGTTTTACGTGATTCAGTTAAACGGCGTACCCTCCTTCTACCTTCTATAGTCACGAGTGGTTATTCTGCACAAACAGCATGATGTATCCACCTAAGAATAGAAATGGGGTACAGTTAATGAAAAAATAAGGAAATGGCAATGAAATATCCTGAATTGGTTTTAAAGCCTGCCGCCAATACTTTTTTGCAAAACGTTGTCAGCAGGTAAAATGCTGGTTCTTACTCGGCCTGACTGTTTTTCCTCACTTGGAAACCATGGTCGAGGGAAATAAAACATATATTGGAAACTGTAGCGTTACACTGTCATATAACCCCATTCCAAAATTTGAAGTGTACTGTGTGATGGCGTATCCCATGACTTTCACTGTTCACATGAAGAGCTTGAGGGGAAAATAGGTATTTGGACTTACCTATTGGACATTATATATCTATCTCTCTCTATACTTATATATCTTAGGTTTCACTTGAAAAGGTACCTATACTATTGGTGAGTAATTCTTTGTAGTTTCAAGTGCGAATTGTTTCTATGTAACAGCCTTAATAATCCTCTCTTCTTGCCTGTTCGAGCTTCATAATGATTTTTGTGTACCAACAGTGTGACACTTCAACTGTTTCCACATTAACCCCGCAGATATTGGGAGCCTTTCATTGGAGTTTTTTGTATCTCTCCAGCAAATATCCTGGAACTGCTCTCTCATTATATATTTTAGGCATAGCTATTCAAATGCACGTTCATAAGAAAAATACTGCAATGGTAAATCTCGGAGAGAACTAAACGTAATTCAGACGTTATCATAGGGCACTACGAAGTTATGAGTCAGGGAAGTGTTGCTATTTTCTACGAAACCCTCGTAGAATTAATATTCGTTGGTGATGATAAAGTTGATTTTTACGCCCACTTTATGCTGGCATACGTTATTGTCATGAGATAAGAGCATGGCGTTATTTTTCATGGAATGCCAGAGAGAGTTCGCTAAATCAACCCGTGGCGCAACAAAAACCCTTTTATACTACTACCGCTCTCTACTGTCGCGTGGTGCAGTACGAATGCACTGAATAATAGGTTGTTGAGAGTATTTTTAACGCACTCAGTTTTCTGGTTACAGAAAGAGCTCAAATTTTTAAAAGCATGAATGGTAGTGTGAAACTCACTGTTCGAATTACGGATGCCATGCGTGCGAACTTATGCGTTTTCTTTTTAAAGCAAGCTTTTACGTGCGCGCTCCACATAATAGCTGCATTAATGCATGCTATTATTCGTTTACCCCTTTTCTTCCTCATTCCATTACGTACATGTGGTGTAGCAGCTGAGTACAAACGATCCCGCTCAAGTGAATTACACTGACATTACGTTGGTGATAAGGAGCATTGAGAGCATGAACGCATTTTGAAAAATTCTTTTTCTCTTCATATCTCCGTTTGATAAAAAAGTCGCAATTTCAAAGAGTCAAAGAACCTTTAAATATTCAAAACTGGAATCTTTTATTGGTGGGTAATCGGTATAATATAAAATTATAGCAGACCATATTTTTCATTTCGTGGATAGTCTGGTGCTGAATCAGTGGTCTACATTAGTTCCTTCCGGGGTCTACATTGCTTCCCGACTTACTCTAAGGTGTAATTATGAACGTGATATTCTTTTAAATGAGGAAATTTTATGGTACAAACTCAGAATGATATAATGAGTGGTGATTTGTTTGAAAAAGGAAATCAATTATAGAGAGAACTATATTTTTAAACGTGATTGTGTCCTAATGAACAACAATCAACAAATGAAACTGAACAAGCATTCATTTTGCCTCATTTCCCTGATTTTGATATATTCGTGCGGTATGTTTGGTTGCGAAATTTATATTCTCTTAGGAAATTCATGAAAATCCTTCCTAAAAACTAGGAAACTTCATTTAGCTTTGGGAGGTTCGCGTCTGTGTGTCGTCAACATATAAAGTTTTGATTTATGTTTAACACAAGTTTTCGTTCCTTGAATCTAATCATCAATTCACTGTTACTTATTATGTGGTCACGGTCTTGTGTCCTCCCATTTATAGGTGGAATTCTCTCAGTACTTAAATGTTACTCTCCTAACAGTTTCAAGGGTGTATAGAAAGTGATATTACACCACCTGCATTCAGGAGGAAAAGGAAGGAAAATACATCGAGTAAAAATCTTCTCTCTCATAGTGATTATTCTCTGCGTTGTTCACGCTTGTTGATAGCTCCTTACGAAAATTGAATATTGGAGTATTTAGTTTTCTATAAATTATAGAATAAAGAATTGCTGCTATTTTGAATGTTACGTGACAAAAATTGGAATTTGGAGTGACTATCGGAGTAAGCACAGATAGGTAATGTGATGATGGCTTAGGACAATAGGTACTGTATCAAATTTAAAATTACTGTTTGAGTCTAACTTAGGCATATTTTTACGAAAATTATAATCAAACATTATAAATGATATTTGTGGCTCTTTTCAGCCACCATTTGAGACAGCGGTAAACTTTCATGCCAATGTTTTAGATTTCTTATGACCTTTTGTACAAAGGTTAGGGTACATATTGAATAAACCACAAACATTTGGAGCTATATGGAAAGATTAAATTCAAATACAAAGAATGCAGGATGTTCCGTTTAAAACCTTGTTACACAGCAGATTTAAGGAACTAGGTGGGTAGCCTTTAGAGACTCGGAGACTACAGCCTAGGTAGACTTAGATTACTTGAGAAACTCAGGTCTTGCGAATTTTAGTACGAAACGGGATATAGTTTTTACCCCGTGCTCTATCTTTAGAACTGTTAGAAGCGAAAAATAAGAGCCAAATGTAAAATGATGGGCATAAAATTTCCTTCTTTCGATGAACCATTGGTGATTATAACTAATACGGCGTCCTCTCCTTCAACCTTTCGTGAATCCCCTGTCTTCTTTCTTGGACTAATAAAAAAATTAAAAGGGCGAGAAAGTTTAGTTTGACTTAGGGAAAGTGTCAGGAAACATTTAAGGGGATATAAAATGCCAAAGTGAACCATAGGCCGCAGCTGCTCTCTACCAATAAAGCATCAGGTTTCAGTAAGGTCAGACGTGGATGATATTATGTTAACTCCGCGCTATTTCTCTAGAACTGTTGGAAGTGACAACATAAGAGAGATGAACTGCCGACCGAAAGGGCATATTTAATCCTTATTTTCACGCAATAATTGCAATTATAATTAAAATGGTTTATTACAAACAGAAATACACACTGTAAACATACAATTCACCTCTATTCTCTCCCCCGGCCTTTTCTGAACATCCTGTCCACTTGCTTGGATAAATACAAATATAAAATTTTAAAGGATGTCAATGAGATGAGTACAGTTGGACTGAAACAATTTGCTGATAGAAGAGTGTAATGGAAAGCTTCAGCAAACAAATCCTCGGATTGATGACTGCTGACGATCATTTGGTTGGTCTGGGTCATTGGCAGCCCGAGTTGGTCCAATGCCGAAAGGTTCCTGACCCTATCCAACCGGCATGGCAGCATAAATCCCTGAACAGCAGCGTGGAAGCGGTGCAGTGGAAAAAAAAGAGGGGCACCGACTTAAAATTCGCGCCGCAAACATTGCCTCACGACGCTTCCGGGAATTGAAATATGCGTCCGTTCTGTAGGCAGAGCTCGTGATGTGCGCGGGACTCACCACGTTTTTGGATTTCGCCCGGATGTTTCCCGAAGGGGTGGATTGGGGGTGAAATGGAGGAGTGGGGGGGGGGTTGGAGGGGGGCAGGTGACAGAGTCCCCCCGTCTCCCCCTGGGGGGTTTCGAGAGGCTATTCCCTTGTCAATCGGGGGAGGGCAGCTGCGACGTGACCCCTCGTCAAACGAAACCTTCCTCCTTGAATCCCGACACAGTAAACGCGAGCACGTAAAGCAGTCAGTTCGCTGATTGAATTTTTCTCTTTTTCGATGCACGCTAGGGGGGATGTGCAGGGTGCAGTCGGATTGAGATCAAAAGAGGAAAATGTAGCGAAGAGACGCGCTGGACATGGAGATGGATTAAGATGTTATACGCGACCCCTCTCGATCGCTATCGTCTGAGCAAATCTGTCCATAGGAAGTGCTCATGCATAGCGAAGCACTTTCCATTTGCGGGCGAGTGCCTGGAAGGAAATAATAGGAACAATAGAATGAAGGAGGCAACAATTTTCCATGAATGGAGTCATACACGTGACAAAATAAACGCAGCGCACAAGTTCACACGAAATAAGTAGACTTTCTAGACTACACCAAAAGTCTTGATGCCCGAGTTTGAGTTGCTCCATCTTCTGAACGAGGAAACGGAATTTGATGGGCTAAAATGTGGATGAAATTTTGATCATTTTTGCGTGTATCGATGAACGTGAAATATTTTGTTGCCTTAGCTGTGCTTTCAACTAGCTGTATAACGGTTTTTGTGTGCATTAAAGTGATTTCCCATGCTTTAAAACTTGGTATTTTGATGAGTTTCACCTAATTTCACAATTTTTTTAAGATTAAAAAAGTCAGTTGATTCTTCACAGCTTATTAAGAACGATTTGTTTGTTCTTCAAAAATTGCTCAAAAGCGTAGTCGTAAAAAGAGTTAAACTCTGCTAACTACTCCTCTAGTGATTTTGCCTCCTTTTCATTGCCGAAAGGAACTTTCTTATCCCTCCGACCATTATTTATTCGCTTAGTTCCATTTTGGTCCATCTATCCTAGATACTACATCATCCCCACCTCTCGAGTACATATTAACATTTCTTTAATCGTCCCGAGGGCCCGTGTTCTAATCCCGGTAGAGGCAGATATTTTCAGTGAAATCTGTTTTCAGTAATTGGGTGCTGTGTAGAGAGCGCTTGAAGGGTAGTGTGCTGACCGTAGAATTGGACGTAAAACTGCGTGCCCTTTGGCGCCTTTCGTTTAGAGAAGGCTTATGTCGACGCTGAGTTTTTCGCGGCCATTACTTCGTTACTGAAATAGTTCTATCGTAATCAAAATATCCACTTATCCTGAAGAGCACAAACGACCTTCGTTTTTTATTTCCTCCCTTAACCCTTTCCCTTCTGAAGTTTAAATGCCCAAAAACGCGCTCCCTCTTAAGTCGGCCGAAACCGGCCGTCGATTTTTCTCTCTCTCCCTACTAACTCGGCCGAAACCGCCCGTGTTGCTCTGCTCGTGATTTGACCGGCCAAGGGCTCTCTTTTGAGCTTTATAGGCATCTGTTTTATCTTAAGAATGTTTATCGTTGCCTACGCAAGCATCTGCCTTTTCATTAACTCCTATCAATTGAAACAGAGCCCCATTGTCTCAGCCACGAAACCCGAAAGAGCCCGAAATCCATTTGGGTGTTTGGACTAGCGTATTCTCACCAGCGAAGTGATGAGGGAATATTCTTGAGTCATCACGAAAGCCCTTATAACGAAAAAACCACGAATACTCTAAGCAGTTTACACGACATTTGTTTTACGACTTGTAATTGAACTCAATTCGGCATGCTTAAAATTGGATGCTGAATGCCTTCGATGGGCTCATACATACCATCTATTCTCTCCGTTTCAATTTCTAATCGGTGCATGCGCAGAAGCTATTGTTTGTGTTTTAGTTTATTCCTGCATTATTAATACTTTTTGTCCAAGAGCATACTCACTTTATAAGTGCTGGAAAACTTACAGCACCCGATATCACACCAATTCGAGATGTTAATATAATGCTGATTCTAGCTCCGCCGCTGGTTTTTCGTTGAAACGCTCTACTCGCCTGTGATTGGCTGTTGGATGCGAGACTAAAATGAGAAATAAGTATAGCACCAATTTCTGTTTTCGGTCGTCGGATACTCGGAAGTCGAATTGGAGGAGTTTATTGAATACAATAGAGCCAGTGACGCGATTTTATTGTTGAGAGTTCTGACTTTGGGTCGACCTTCATTAGCAAAATATTTGTAATGCTAGTTGACCTTTATTAAAGACACCTTGTAATGTATTTTGAATAATTATATATTGGTCTCGGTGCCGCTATACGAGACCAAAAATTGTTCCCAGCGCCATTGACCCTAGTTGCCGGTCTCTTCCTTAATTGAATAACTAGGGGAAAACTACTTCACACGAACCATTACTATACATTAGCCGTTATTATGGCCTTGTAAGCACATAATGATTGTTGTAAGCATGCATTAACATGATCGTGTATTCATCGTAAACGAACATCCAGAACTGCAAACTGCATCCATGTATTTTCAGTGAAGAGTTCTGGAATTTATTTTAAGTAGCATCCTACTCTACTTGGCAGAAAGAGGATTTGTTAATCGAAATCATCTCAAATGAATATATGCATCTACATCTACGAATTGCAGTGAAAAAATCTCCAGGGTTTTGGCTCGGATTTATTGAGATTGTCCTTATTGTAAAGGTCCAATCCCTTAGCATACATACCCACAATTCACAATTTACATGTTCAAAGCTGTTTAAAAACGTTTGAGAATATTGTTCTGCATCATACCTACTATAATATAAACTATGTCTTATCTTTGGAAAGTTTTCCAATCATCGAGTTTGCACAAATGCAGTAGTGCATAGTCACGCGCATGGGTGCTAAAACGGTGAAATTCGCGATGAAATAATCTTTGACTTGACCGGGATTAGATCCCCGATCTACCAATTGCCAGGTAGGTATGTTAGTCAGTTACAAGCCCAAGCCATCTTAATTGAAGGCTAATTTCAGTGGGGTTTATGCGAACAAGTTGTCCTCGTCCCCAGCCTACATTGTAGCACAGGAGACGTGGTCGTGCATGGTAACGTGTAATGTGTAGCTGGCGCGCAATGTGTAACTGACTAGTACACCTGACTGGCTATTGGGAGATCTATGTTCAAATTCCGGCCTAGTTAAATGGTTTTTTTCATGGTGAGTTTCCCTCTTATTGCTGTATATCTTATAATTTTAGGCTATGTTAATGTCCAATACCATGTAAATTGATGAACGGTTGGAATAAACTATAATTAATTTTAGAATTAGAGCAAGAGAAGCAGTTTCAAATCTGAGACAGTTAATAGAAAAAGAGATGAAAAAAGGCAAAACAACATTCATTTATTTCATTGATCTGGAAAGGCTTTCGATAATGTTCATTGAAATACACTATTTCACATCATAAAGAAAAGTGGAATTACATTTAGAGAAAGAAGACTTGTTTATAGTTGTTACAAAAAAGAAAAAAAGAGTAGTTACATGTGGCGAAAAGGAAGCAAGAATTAGAAAGGGTGTTGGACAAGGGTGTTCCTTTTCTCTATATTTATTCAATTTGTATGTACTAAAAGACACTATAGGCAGAAAGGAGAAGAGTTAAAAGAGACAGAAGTTGAAATAAAAGTAAACGGGGAGAGAGTGGATATGCTTAGATTCGCGGATGATATAGCTATATTAGCAGAAAGTGAGGAAGATCTGCAAAAAATATTGAATGTAATGAACAGGGTAGTGAGAAATGATAACGACATGAAAATAAAAAAACTTAAAACAAAGGATCTAATCTACGATAAAAATGAAAACATAACTGCAAATGTAAAATTGGAAAATGTTACCCTTCAACAAGTTAAAGAGTTTAACTAATTGGAAAGTAAAATTACGTGGGATGGAAGAAACATAAGATATATAAAATGTATAATCAACCAAGAAAAACTAGAATTCAATAACAAGATAACTATACTGACGTCAAAAAGCATTATTTTGGAGAAAATAAAAAACTTAATGAAGACCTTCGTTTGAAATATCGAGCTATATTGAAGCGAATCGTGGATTGTAGGGAATAGTGAAATGAAGAGACTGTTATTCTTTGAAGTAAAACTGCTGAAAATAAAATGAACATAAAAAAACAAATAAAGAAATCTTTGAATGAGCTCAAGAGGAAAGAAGTATAATAATAATCATTAAAGAAAGAAGAGCTAAACATATTGGACATTTACTACGGCCCCATACTCAAGTTAAAAGAATAATATCAGGAACAATCAAGGGTTTAAATTTCAGTGGAAGACTTCGATTAGACTAAATGAGCCAAATTATGAAATATGTGCAATGTAGAACATATTACGACCTGAAACAGAAAGCTGAGAAGAGAGATGAATGGAAGTCTGCTGCCAACCAACTCAAAGGTTGCAACGGAAGAAGAAGAATGCTAGAATATGTACGAAAGTTGGGGAATGATAGCTATGAACAACTTCTTTTAGGAGAGGTCGAATGAATCTCCTATATAGCCATCATTATAGATTTCCCCGAAAACATGCGAGCTCTTGAGCGCGCCAATGCAATGGCGTGTTCTCCATTTGATGCACCGGGGAAAAAGTTGACAGCTCTGGGGATGACGTAATTGCGGTTGCCGCTGCTCCGCGGGGAGGAGAAAAGACAAATAAAACACGAGACATTAGTGCTGAAACCGGGAGAAGAGACAGAAAGAGAAGGGGGAATTGTAAAAATATAAATAAAAAGATAGCAGATGGGTTGACGAAAATAAAACCTGATTCAGAAAAACATCCAGCGTCAGGAGGAGTAGGCAGAAAAAATGAAAAGTGACAGTGGGAGTTAGAAGTTAAAAGTAAAATAATGCAAGTTCACATAGCTCTTTCGCTTTTAACATTTTTTTTGTCTACAGAGGAAAAAGGTAGTATGTGAGAGAAGGGATATACGTCACGGCAGATGGAGAGACGCATATACACAAGAGGGAGTACGCGGATGCGAGTGTTTTATTTAAGATAAAGTTTTTTTTGTAGCCAGTCACTCCGGTATTATTTTTTTCACCCGTTACGCCTTCCCCGCACTCATCCAGGACTTGAAAAATAAAGCTTAAA
Source organism: Pyrrhosoma nymphula (assembly GCA_963573305.1). NCBI lineage: Eukaryota > Metazoa > Arthropoda > Insecta > Odonata > Coenagrionidae > Pyrrhosoma > Pyrrhosoma nymphula. The sequence goes on along the minus strand of OY754338.1, from coordinate 60,597,445 downwards.
AAAATCCCTCCAACTGTCTTTCCCTTCTGGGTTAAAAATCATGCCTACACCTACGTGGTTTCCTCATCCTTCTATCCCCACCTCTTTATCCTTCTGTACCTCGTCCTCCCCTACCATTATCCTTCCCTTCAACCCCCCTCCCTGAACCTTCCTCGTTGGCGAGGGAAACATCACGTATAAATACAACAGCGTGTCTCCCAGTCGCATTCCTGATGTGGATTGATATTTATGACCGAAACAGTCGCTGGTGAAAAAATGAGCCCGCTCCACGCTCAGATGGTCCCGGTTGTAAAAGCGCCGGGCTGGTACACATGCCAGTTGAAGAACCTTTGAGGGAGGGCTCCGGGGGTAGGGTTTGCGTACGCCTTGCGACCCGTAGCTTTTCCACAAGTGTGAGGGGGGGAGGGGATGCGATGTGAATTGAATATCTGCGTAGTGAAGAATGGAGGAAGACCTTTTGGATCAAATGTGCGAGATCGTATTTTGCAGCATCATATCCCCAAGACCAATTGCTTATACATGTTTCCAGCTTCTATAGCTCTTTACTTAGTCACTCAGCGATCGAAAGTGTCCGCTAAAACCATCACATTTATTCCTGATGATAATCGTGAATGCTTTATGTGATTGATATGGTCAAATTACTATGGTAAAGATTTTTGTGTTTGAAGAAAATGGTGTTACCAACGAGGAAGAAGCACCTGAAAACATTCGCGCGGCTTGTTGAGCTATATGGAACAGAGACTTCTTCAGTACACTTCTCGCGGAAGTCATCAAACACACGCCATGTCTACACTGTTGGCGATGTAAATATATATTCGTCAAATGACGTAAATTATCTGGGAATTATCTTAACTTTAGACCTATCGTGGAGAACGCGTTTATTAAACATATGTGGCGTAATCATAAATAAGTGAGGATATATCAAGCGTATATTAGGAAGGTCCTCGGATGAGAATACGAATACGTCGAGGGTCGCCGTATTTGTGGCCCTCGACAGAAATATTTTGCTCGAAAAGTAATAGAAATACAACGGAAAGCTGTGTTATTTGTTAAAAACCGCTACGAGCGAATAAAGAGTGTTTCGCTGCTTTTAGAGAGATTAGGTTGGGAGCCACTCGAGACTCGGAGGTTACAAGCTAGGCTTAGATTTCTTGAAAAATTCAGAACAGGCGTGTTTCAGTGTGACACAAAGAATGTCATTTTGACACCGCACTACATCTCTATGTCCAACAGGAAAGATAAAATAAGCGAGATGTATTGCCGAACAGATAGGTACAAAAATTCGGTCTTTCCTCGCACAATAAGAGACCATAATAAAAACGGAGATTCAATAAAAACACTGTAGAAACACACTTCACCTTTTCACCCACCTATAACATTCTCCTTTATACTTTGCAGTTAGACACGGCTGGTATCCTAACAAATCCTGCCACATTCCCATGCGTCGGCTCGCAGGGTAGAATGTAGATGTAGAGATATTGGATAGCTGGGACCAAGAAAATTAATGCTTTTCAAACTTGGTGCTGAAGGTAGATGCTGAAGTTCGAGCGGACGGATCGGATCAGAAACATGGAAGTGTACAGAGGAATAAGACAGGAGGAAATCATATGGATCACTTTCAGAAAGGCAAGTGTATAGGCCACATTTTGAGGCATAATAAATTTGTAAGGGACGTAATAGAAGGGGAAGCCTCTCAAAAAAGACCGAGGGACAGATACGAGGCGTGTTTTTAAAGTAACTAGGTACCGTTTTGAAATAAGAAAAATACAAGTAGGTATACTTTTCTTAGCAATTTTATTTTTACATGAAAGTCTGTACCTTAATCTACTTTTCTGCATAATTTCCACTAATACTAAGGCAATTATCTTGTCATAGAACCAGGTTTTGAATCCCATCCTCAGTCTGAAGTCTGCCGCCTGATTTGACAACCAATACAACATGGTCGTTTTGACCTCATCATCGTCGACGACGCGCTGACCACCCATATGCATCTTCAAATAAAAAAAAAACAGGTGGTATTCTAGTCAGTGGGCGCTAGATCGGGACTGTACGGAGGGCGATCAAGTTGATCCCAGCCAAATGATCTTATGAGATCTTGAGTTCAATTAGCCGTGTGTTGACGGGCATTGCCATGGAGCAGTCAACATTTTCGGCACCCAGCGTTAGCACAATTTTCGATAGTTGAAAAGTTTTTGCGGACATCTTCAAAAGATCTAACCCATGAACTTTACTGATCTGACCATGAATTTCAGCCGCTCTCACGCCTATACCACTAAGAAAACGAATCACAGCGCGTAGTTCACAGTCGACTGGGTTCTTAATCGGTGGAGGCATTTTAAATCCTCCACAAAAAAACAAACGTAAACACGGTCGAATTTTTCCGTAATAGCGTCTTTGGCTTCCTTACAGATAAAGGTACACAGCGCACATGCGCTAAATGCTGACCGCAGCACTACAACGGCCGAATTTCAAAACGATACGTAAAAAGAACGCCTTGCACATGGGCCAGATAAAACGGGACGCGAAAAAAAAGTTACAAGGACATTTTGAGGAGTTGGTAAGGGAGGTGATAGAATTTAAGGCTTCAAACAAACAATCTTAGAGCTGAATGACTATTGATGATAATCATTGAAATTTTTACAAATCTTTTAGTATATTTCATGCATTCATTCATTCAAGTATTCTACCAGCTGATTGGTAGGTTGTTGGACAGCCCCGATCCTCATCCCAACCTCATAGACATTGTCTTGCTTTCCCTCCTAAGGATGGCCCGTTATTAGATCCCTATTCAATTCTTCATATCTTCTACCTCCTCTTATTTCGTCCAGAATTCCTATCCTCTTCCTTCCTCTTCCACGCTTCCCCAGTGTTCTCTAGCAAATAGCAAATAAATGAGACAAAATCAAGATCCTTGTATGCAGAAAAGAGAAGTTGAATACAGAGGTCACACTAATAGGAGAGAAATTAATGTAATTGGAATACTTCCTTCTCTCCTCGGATGTACCATCACGTGGGACGGGAAAAGTGCAACGGATGTAAAGCGTGAAATAGCCCGAGCTAAGAAAGCGTTCATGATGAGAAGGCAACTACTGTGCTGAAAGGATAAAGAACTAGGAATGAGGACACAGTATTTGAAAGAATTTGTGTGGAGTGTGACACTCTATGGAACGGGATTGGAAAAGCAGACCAGACACAAATGGATGCATTCGAGACCTGGTAATGTAGAAGGATGCTGGAGATCAAATGGACGGATAAAATAAGAAATGAAGAAGTATACAGAGGAGTAGAATAGGAATGGACACTATGGACCACAAGAGAGAGAAAATGAACCAGATGCATTTGGCAGACCCTGTGGCACAACGAGTTTGTGAAGAATATCATTTAAGAAAGGATAGAGGAAAAATTCCCAACAGAATGAACAAGGAATAAGTGTAGAGACCAAAGAAAGAAAAAAGTGCAAAAGATGAACTGCCAGGGAGTAAGGGAAGTAATAATAGATAAGGAATAATATAGGGCTGCAGTCAATTAATCTTAGCACTGAGTGACCAATGACATAAATCCATTTAGGCTGTTTAAATCTTTCTTATTGAAAGTGGCGAACGACAATGCAATGTGATAAGCACCATTAAGAAGGTTCTACTGCGACAGTGCGAGTCATAACAATTATAAAATTTCATATTTTCGATTTTATTGTTGAATTACTGCAAAATTTACGGATGAAATTTCTTAGCCATTGACAAGACAAAGGTAATGTACAAAATGTGAAGAATAATCGACTAAAATATTTTATATGAACACTTCAGGCCTAGAAGCCGACTGCAGCGATTATTTTCGCCTAAACATATTTTATTAAATTAACGCCTTTTGAATTCTGCTAATGCAGTAATTTGCTAATCGCTCATAAACCGTGACTTCAATTATATATTCATGTTTCACTTATTTCATCACTTTTCAATTTTATTGTATACCTCATGTTAAAAATGATTTTTTGCGAAAGTAACACATTTGACAAAAAAATACTTTTATTCCATGTTTCTCTTAATTTATCGCATTTTACACAATGTCATAACAAGTGCAATTTTAGAATGAAATTGTGTGGAAAGGTTAGTTTTGTCGTTAATGCCATGTAAAGGTCTTAGCATTTGGTGGTGAGGTTGGTGTAGATGGCATTTCAATGTAATGGGGGAAGTGAAAGTTTAAATCCTGCGTCGGAACTAGCCTTATCTTAACAAATTTGCCAAGGGGTTCCAAGGTCTTACTGCCAAAACGACGTATAGATTTATGTTGTAGGACTGTTCTCCATGAAATACACCTTATTAGAAATCGGTCCATTAAGAAATCATTGCCACTTCGGGATTCTGAACAAAGATTATCCGGATGGCTGTCCAGTACACTATCGACTGCTAAAATCTAAAGAAATTGCTATTCAGTTTTTAAAAATACACATCAGCATGTCTCATAATATTTATAGCAGACATTTTACTCACTTACAGCCTTGATCCTATTTCTCGCACAGTACTAATTTTGTTCTTCCTTGTTGCAGGATTTGTAAGGTATTAAAGATTAACGTTCATGCCCACTCTCTGTGTGACCTTTACTTATCATCCAAAGCTCCCTTGTTCCTATTTACGATTACATGGCCATATTTTATAGCATGGAAATTGCTACTTCCTCAAAATATTGCTTTGTCCCGCAAATACCACAAAATCAACCATAACAGCAAAATTTACTTCGATTGTAGAAAACAACCGTCATCCATTTCTATGTAACATCATTTCCGGAATATGTAATAAGCTTCCTATATGTCATGAAAATGAAATACGACTTTAACATCTCCCATCAAACGATTTATATTGTTAAGCCAAGAATATCTTAGGTGGTTGGTTCTTAGGTAACAAGACTTTCGCTAAATTGTTGAAGAAGGGTCGTTTTCACGTTGCTCTAATTGTAATTATATCGCTAGTTTCGACACCTAATTGACGCAAAGGAACACATCTATGGTTAGATGTATTAGGAATATTTTTTGCATTATATAGCTACCAAAATAAAAACATACCGATTTATTTGACTTTTAACCGAATTTTCGAGTAAGGTAAATCCTTCACAATTGTCGTTACACATTTATCGTGAATAAAAATAGTCTCTAAACCTAAACACCCTGATATTAATAGAAATTTGCAGGTTCTAAAGCTAAAAACCTGCTGATCTCATCTGCGGTTTTTTTTAACTGCTTTTAATGGAGAAATGATGTCCGTCATAAAATATTTGTCAATTGTGATTATAGAGAGCAAATATCTCACGCCCTCTCAGCAAAACAAATATGATTGGGAATAACAAAACTGCTGGAACCCGTATTTTAATCTGTAAGTCAAATGAAAAAGAATGCTGCAAAACAATTGTTTAACTATCAATTATTTTATTTCCATCCTTAGAACTGTGTTTAAGTGGTACCTTTTGAGAGAGTTGCATTTCTAACAGACGTAAAACACAAATACATTTAAAATACACCAATACTTATTAAGGTAAGACTATAGTTTCAACACATCGGCTTCATTATCAAGAAACTGATGATAAAGTCAATGCATTGGCATTAGTCGCACTTGAATAAAGTTTGGTGGATAGATGCATTGTGTCATGCACTTCAGTTGTAATGAATTTCCACTTATATATGGTGTTGTCTCAGGGGACGTGGTGGAACGTATTCATAGCAAAAGAATGAATTATATGCAGTGTTCTACTTTTTATGATGAAAGTGGAAAGTGGAGTGTAAAACTGCATGGCATTCATTCTTTTACTGATTTCCACAGAGTTTGTTATGAAAAAATCGAATATAGATTTATTTTTGTTGAAATCTTTTACTGCGCAGTCAAAGCAATTCTCGTACATTTTCTAAAAGCCCATGTAAACGATCATGTGCTTTCCCATAGTGCTAGTGAAGGAAACCAGAGCAGTAGCAGAACACTGCGAGAATAGATGCGTCTCCATTGCAGAGGAAATCGGACTAAATTCCACGTAGAAGGCCTCAAGGTGACATTCAGTTCTCAGTCGTTGGGGGAGGGGTTTTCCAGGGATTCCGAGGGACCTCGCCTGGCGTGGTTAGGGATGTATAAAGTATGCCTCGCGGCCTTGTTTTCTTTTATTTAATTGGTCCGAGGTGAAGAATTGATGGGGAACATTTGTCGAAAGTGTCCAATAAAATTATGAGTTGAATTTCTGAGCGGCAAAACCCCATTACTACCGTCGCATATTGTTTCCTCGCTCGCACGGGGTCCTTTCCCCCTTGGGGTTCAAGGGCCGAATTTTTTATGTGTCCCGGACGAATTAAATATAGATTTATTTAAGGCCTTTATGACGGGTGCTTTGGAATGTCGTGGGCTTATCGAAGCACAACCGGAATGGCTAACGTGCGTTTTAAATATTAAATTATTAATCTAAATAATGCCGTTTTTGGGAAAGATGAAAGGATGTTTTTTCATAATTGGTAAGCATAGGATATAGGTGTATCTCAAACATAATTTTATGCCCGTCGACTATATGGTGTTAAGTATGGTTTCATTCCAATAATGTGTAGTTACTTAGTTGTCCTTAACCGTGTTAACACTACACGTTGCCAAAACATTTCAGCGAGGTTGCACTAAACCACCTTGGAGTTGCAACCAACGTACTTACAACGAGTCAAATTTATCAAACTTTTTCTAGATATTTCTACCCACAATATCAAATTTGAAGAAGTCAAACTAATTTCTGAGGAAAAAAGGATGTCCCCCACGTATTATACGTGATGCCATAGAAATAAGCAAAAATTAAGACAATGGACGAGTCGAGAATAGGCGGAGCTTCGGTAGTTGCAGTTTTTACCTCTAGGGTACTTCCTCCAGTTGTGGGATAAACCCGGCTGCTGTCCCATGTTTATGTGTGGGGAATATCCGTGTGATGTTTGATTATTACTTGATGACACAAGTTCCTTGTTGCATGAAAATTATTTTATATTCATTGGATTGGAGGAAGAAAAAATTATTGACGCCTCTTGGACGAAGTCACTGGAAAGCTTGAAGTATTTCAACATAAGTTGCAGCTTCAAGTTTTTGGGAAGTTGAGGTAACGCGAGGCTTTCCTAGGAAGGAAATCCATCTTTTTATTTCGTCCTACTACAAGGAGGTATGGAAAGAAATAACTGAGGATGATACGGTTTTTGTGAAGGCGTATTGGTTTACCAGAAAAAGAAAGAATGAGCCCACTCGAGTACTCTAATTTGAAGGACGCAATAAAGATGAAAGCTTTGAGATTAGATCCTCGAAATGTGCATGCAAGGCAGGGTAGGTAATAATAGAAGTAACACAATTACAGGAATCAGTCAAGCAATATTTTAAATAACGATGTATACATATGACGACATCATTTTCTGGTACATCGTGTTCTAATGATGTATGTGCATCGTCGCAGCGAAAATAATAGTTTCACCAACGAACTAAGTACCTATGCATGATGTAATAGTTAGTTAGTTGATTTTTTCCGCTACAACGATGTATTTATTTACATTTATTTTGATATGAACTTGATGCAGTCACCATATACCACTAAATTATATACACCTCTACTTTAATTGATTAGCTACCTTAAAATAAAAGTCTATAAATGATACCATAGTAGTTTTTCTCGCTGACAAGGGGTATCCGAGAACACGGTCGCAAAGTTCGTGGAAGTTATAGGTAATCGAGACGAGTCGAAACTTGAACCGAAACTTACGAATATATAAAATGAAATACCCTTGACTGGATGAAAACATTTACCAATTGCCGTACTTGCATCTTGTTCCACAACGTCCGTATTTATATATTATACGCTGTTGTGGCTGTGATCCTTACAGCTCACAGAACACAATGTTTTGCATGATATAGTTATAATGTGAAGTATAAGCTCTGCAAATTTGTTCTTTCCCATTTTATACTCGGAAAATGCGTGCACGCTTTTGGGCTCTTTTACCTCCACCATTTAATTTCGACGGGGCTGAAGGATATACCGGTAGACGTGTCTTGTATGTACATCCGTGGAAAAGAAATGACATAAGCCCAGGGGAAAGAAAATTGAACCTGATGCAGTAAAAATGGTATATTTACCATGCCAAGCCTGAAAAGAAAAAGGGAACTTCCAACATTAAAGTATTGCGCTGATTCTAATGCGATTACTTCACCAGTACAGGTGCAAACATTGCAAATTGAACTTAAAAGTCTAAAAATATCTCTTAAAAATCAAAAACTTTCTTCCACACCTGACTTCGTTGTAATCCCCGGGTAAAAAATGCATAGAATGCATAGAGCTCACACGCATAGAAGACGATGTAAACAGTTTAAACATACTTCCTTCCGCTGGAATGTTATGGAATAATACCCCTGGTGTTTTTTTACGACCTTTGCAATAAGGAACATCACAGGATTGCACCATTTCTCGAAATAAATCTAAAATTGCTGTGGATCACAACGCATGGCAACGAGGAACTCGGCCAATGTATCCCACAACACAGCTCGCATGTTGTTGTCACGTGACTGTGTGACGTATTCGCTCGACTCGTCCATTACAATAGGGAAGATGACTATTCCCTCGCTAATGCATGGAAACATATTTTGCGTTCATTTATTTGATGAATCCTAAGTAGTTGTAACTTACATTAGGTTCTAAATGCTTTTTGCACATGCTATATGTGAGTGGTCGATATATTTGGTCTTTTGGCTATTGGATTTTATCTTATGAAAATATTTCCTCATATTTTCTGAAAGCACTTATATGCTAAGTAAACGTTAACGGTTTGAAAATTAATTAGTAGCGTAACGTCACACGTGCACATCATTAAGGTACGGTCACTGGTGAAAACTTTAACAAAGGTTTATAGAGTTTACTTGATAAACTAACTTAATTTTAAAGAAAATCGCACTGGAATCTTCTTCTTGCCTGACTAAGATGGCGTTACGGGTATAATAGGTCCTACCAGCAATAGTTTTTCCTATGGTGAATTTTCGGACGTGATTAAAATTTGCCAGATTATTAAGCAACTATTGCTGAAGATAGTTTCTTATATTTGTAGTCCTGTATATTTTCATCAAGTTACATGGCGACCTAATATGTTTTACATGCGATACGGCATATAAGCAAACGATCGTATTAATATGGTGGCTTCTCACGTAAAGTAAGCCTTTCATTGGTGATCTACTCTCTTCTTCATCGATTTGAAGGAATCAATTTACTAGGAAACTTCAATATTGTGAAAGAATTGATACTCTGATATCGAAAGAATCAAAGAGTGTGTGGGTAAGGGTACTAGTACCGTCTCGAAAACAAGTACCGGTACCGCCCGATATCGAATTGAATACTTGCCAGGGCCTGAAATGCGATCACCACGATCACCAAAAGTGAATTTATCAACCTCTCAGATTAATTTTGAACTTGCATTAATATAGAAACATCCCTATCAGCTATCTGTTAATAGGATTAAACGTTAAATATATTTCTCTTACCTTGTACCATATATCTCTTGTATCATATACCATATATCTCTTATTTGTCAATTTTTTTAGTGTTTTTAAATAACCTTCCTCGTAAACTACTAAAACTGAATATATCGTACCTTGCTGTCGTGTAAGTTGTGAATAGGGCACTTCAGCATATACTATTTGGCTGTGAAAGCAGCGCAACAGCAATTTGATTTCTCTTTGCGAGGGAGGGATCTGGGCCGGCAGTTATTGTTATCCCATTAGTCTAAGTCATCGTACTTCCAGAGTGACAACTGGAGGAAGAGTCACTTTATCCCACATCACTTGTATGCTTTCCTCTCCCTTGTGTCATACTCTTAACTATCGAGTGCCACCAAGTTTCGCTACACCTATACTGAGTCATTCATCGAGAATGGCAACAATGAACTTGGTAGATATACGAGTAAATGCGTCCCTTTCAATTTGTTAATCTGCATGGGTCGTCGGGCATTCATTTAGTTTAGGCTAGTTTTTATCCCGTTAGTCAACAAGATAATACTAAATTCAATGAGCTAATCTTACTCGTTTATCTATCGCATATAATTCTACATGAAAATGGCTGAAATTAATATTTAAGCCATTTTCATCATTAACCCCTAGATATTTATGATCTTTACCATTGTAATCATTCGACACACCATTATATGTAGTTATAAAAATACTTTTTCAATGCTAAAGAGACTTTGGCGTATGATGTTGGCTGTAGCTTTATATTGTTCTTTTTTTATAGCTTTCCCAACCAGAATATTTTTTTCTTGAGTGTATCCATACCTTTTCTCAATTTCACAAATGCCAAAGTTGCATTGCTGATATTAGATAGATAATGAATCATACTCTTCCGTGTCCTCTCAAAAGAGTTTTTTAAGCTAAGCTACTGAGTTAAGTTGAACATTTGATGTTGACGCAGTCATTATAAATTTTAGTTTGTATCTTTTTAATGCTAAGAATTATTAGGTACCTACATCATAGTACATACAATTATTTTATATCTTTAAAAGAATTTTCAAATACTAATTCACGCTGCTCCAAATAATTTGTCCTACCATGCTCCAACAGGTCACCTATTGTAGATAGTCATGAAACTTGATGATACACATGAAACTTTATCATTTTGCATTTTAATATTTAAATTAATATTATCAAAAGCAAAATATAAATAATCGTAAAGATAAAGCCCTATCATTTGCCTATCATGTTATCTCCATGCACATAATTTCTTTCTAAATATTCAGCTGTTTAAAAGAAACTTTACTTTTCCAAAAAAAAAATATTGTATGAAGATTCCAAAGTTGATGGTTTACATCCATGAAAACCACATTGTATCTAGAAGAAGTTACATAAAATATTCCCAGATGGCGTTATTTTTCAACAAACCTTAGAATACGCAAAATTTTATACTTGCATCACTGTGCCACCTCATTGTTCCTGTCTTTACCCTGTTCCACCGTCTCTTAGCTTCAATGATCTCACAAGAGTGCGTATACTTACAAACCCTGCCTTACCCTTAAAAACCTACTACCTTCGAATTAAATACAACAGCAACACGATTTTGCACCAGTGTCAAATGGCTCACATTGATCGATGGTCTCTCATAAAAGTGATATCCATTGCGTGCGCTTACCCCAGCGCAGTCGCCGACGGACTTTAATTACTCTCGCTCACAGCCCGTTCTCCCCTCAAATCCCTCTTCTCACGGCGAAAACCCTCGTTCCAGCAACGGCACGAAAAACCATGGAGGACTCTGAGGCGGTGGCGGCCCCATTCAAACCCTCCTCGACCAACAACCTCCCGTGAACGCGTGGACAGGCTCAAAGAGGGCGTGCTAAAGGGCACCGGTGCGGATATGGGTTGGACAGCGGCTTTTTGAGTCCTGGGAGAATAAGGGGAAAGGGGTGGGGGGAAGGAAAGGGTTTTATAGCGCGTATGAGAATACCTCCATCCCTCCCCCATGTTTTTAAAGGCTTTCCTTTTTTATTTTTTTATTCTATTTTTCAAAAACCCCAGGCGGAACTAAAGGGGAAGTATCATTTTTTTCATTTTTTATCCTCGGCGACCGGGCTTCAAAAAGTTAGGCAGGTACTACAAGTGCTACAGGATGTATCCTTCCCGTTCATTTGATTAAAAGCCTGCCTGACGGAATGGCTTGATCTGCTGATCGACCAGTTAAGGTTTTAAGAATGAAAAACAATAGGAAGCCAGTCGAGGAGACATGGAGGTGGGATCATGGTTCCTTTTTTTACGTTTCAATTATCGTTATCCAAACCCCAAAACTTTCTATAAGAGCAACGCTCACAACTACCGCCCAAAGAACGCACCCGATATATCAAAACTAATGACATTAAGCACCTCACAACATTAAAAAAAATGACATTCACGTTTTCGCTGCTAGGAGCTTAACCGAAAAATAACGATAACGCGACGGAGTGCGTTGCGGAGAAGCGTTATCGCACCCCTGTCCAGCAATTAACGTTTTACCGAAGCAATTCAGATGATGTTGGTTCAAATCCTGCCATGTTCTGGATTATTTTGTGGCACTAGCCAATGGTTTTAAATGCGTAATTGCTATGGAAAGGGAATTCCAAAGTGGTATGCCGTCAGACGATTGGAACGTTAATTTGTGGTTTCCTTGGGGTCTTTTGTTAAAGGTTCACTGTTCCCGAAACCTCCTTTCTCTCCACAATTCCTCCAGTCCTCGAATAATCTTTACTCACCAACAAACTCACCCATCCTTGACGAGGTAAACAATTTTGATTGTCTATCGGTAAAACAATTACATGGTTTATCTGGTAAATATCATCTTTAAGTTACTTTTGTCATATGCACATGAAAATATGTGTTCGTTCACAATAACATATGAGCGTTGGTTTTACTAAACTCATTTATTGGAAAAAATTAAATATTAGTAGACAATAATATTACACTGAGAGTTCCAACGCAATATATCAACTAGCTCCATTGTGGAAACTCCTCTAATGCATTTTAAGTGATAAAACCGTAAGGGTGGCATATGAAAGCGCAGAACACTAAAATTTCAGATAACAAACACTTACGAGCAGGAAGAATAACACCTCACGGAAGCAAAAGGACATCGAAACCTTTAAAAAAATCTTTTTTGTATTTCTTACATTCCTATTCCATTGAATGCATTGAAGAAGTATTACAACGGCCAGGAAATATTACAAAGTAAAGTTTATTCCTAATTAAATAGAGCTATGGTACTAACGCTTTTTAATACGGGTGTGTTGAGAGTATTATTCAGTCACTCGGCGCTCAGTAATTTTTCAACTGCACTGAATGAACTCTTTAAGTATGGCCTTAGAAATCCATTCTATCAGCAATGAATACAATAACAGTTTTTCCTCGTAGCAACTCCACAGGAACAATTCAATTCTCTTTGTCCCATAGAATTTGCTAAAATCCTCATCTACCACAAAATTATATTTCTAGACCTTCTCTGTAGACAAGAAAAACTACTTCCGACTCGACAACCTTCTCAACAAGTTAGCAAGGAAATTTACAAACCAGGAAATTCCTTTACGCTTAACATAATTCAAATTTCACACACATTGGTTAAAAAAATTGCGCTACGGACAAGTGCTTAGTAAGAACCATCGCCACCAATGCCGGATAGGAAACAACTGATACCATTGATCTAACTTAAGTGCTCTCTCGTAATTTACCCGCTTCGGAAGGGTGTTTTTATGGCTATCCAGAATTGAATGCCCGACGACCCATGCGGAATAACAAATTGAAACAGACGCATTTACTCGTATATCTACCAAGTTCATTGTTGCCATTCTCGGCGAATGACTCAGTACGATGACTTAGGCTAATGGGGTAACAATAACTGCTGGCCCGGATCCCTCCCTCGCAAAGAGAAATCAAATTGCTGTTGCGCTGCTTTCACAGCCAAATAGTATATGCTGAAGTGCCCTATTCACAACTTACACGACAGCAAGGTACGATATATTCAGTTTTAGTAGCTTACGAGGAAGGTTATTTAAAAATACTAAAAAATTGACAAATAAGAGGTATATGGTATATGATATAAAAGATACAAAATACAAGGTAAGAGAAATATGTTTAAGGTTTAATCCTATTAACGGATAGCTGATAGGGATATTTCTATATTAATGCAAGTTCTAAATTAATCTGAATGGTTGAGAAATTCACTTTGGGTGATCGCATTTCAGGCCCTGGTAAGTATTCCATTCGATATCGGGCGGTACCGGTACTTGTTTTCGAGACGGTACTAGTACCCTTACCCACACACTCTTTGATTCTTTCGATGTCAGTGTATCAATTCTTTCACAATATTGAAGTTTCCTAGTAAATTGATTCCTTCAAATCAATGAAGAAGAGAGTAGATCACCAATGAAAGGCCTACTTTATGTGGGAAGCCACCATATTGATACGATCGTTTGCTTATATGCCGTATCGCATGTAAAACATATTAGGTCGCAATGTAACTTGATGAAAATATACAGGACTACAAATATAAGAAACTATCTTCAGCAATAATTGCTTAATAATCTGGCAAAGTTAGTTTATCAAGTAAACTTTCTAAACCTTTGTTATAGTTTTCACCAGTGACCGTACCTTAACGATGTGCACGTGTGAAGTTAAACTATACTAGACTATAAATATTTTTATAAATAACTAGCGGAAAGTACCCGTTGAAATTCAGCGGGTGTGAAAAACATTGAACTTATTTTAAAAGGAAACCACAAAGCCTGAAAAAACTGTCAGTGTGGTCATTTGAGGAGTTTGTAACCTATGCTGTATGTTGTGTTCGTTGTTGTAGACACGATGACCCTTTTCCAGCTGCACGGAGAGATTTGACTGTTGGTCTTCTTTCATGCACGGAAACCCAAAAAAGGGCCACTCAGATTCATTAATACTGAAATAGCACCCAGGTTGATAGATGGTCACGTAGTCCTTCCAGCTCTCTTGAGCCGTCTTCTGAGTATTAACAGATTGATCGATTCCCTTGAGTAGATAAAATTATTTGCATTCAACGACTTAACTGAGATGCGCAATTCAACGTTTATATGTGCGTTGAGTATCTTAATCAGGATTGGAGAGTATAGGGTACACTCCAGCGGTTGACAACGTCAAAGGGAGTATTTGCAGCAGCAGCCACGTTTATTTGACATATGAATCCTCCATCACCCAGACTGCACCTTCGGCATCAAGAGTACCCATAATCATTGGTTTCGGTTGCTAAATAAAAAATATATGGTGATTCTTAGTGCACTTGCCGATTTAATGCGCGGTTGTCGTTCATTGCGCAGAATTTACGTTCTTCTTTCGGGTAAGAAGCATTTAGTGACGTCATTATAATTTCCACCATCTTTAAAAAGAATGAAGTTTCGAAACTAATGGGTCTATATTTTAACCAGATTTATTGCTGGCTTTCCGTCCGTAGGTTCGGTTAGGAAGAAATTTGTGCGATTCTTAGCGTAACCCGAGAAACACCATGTGGAGATTCTCATGAGATCGCTTGTGGGCATGTCTTTGAGTACCCAAGTCTACTAAAAAGGTTTTAGTACTAAAACGACAAAGGTTACTTTAGTAATATTTATCGTTTTTCATGAAAGGACACATTTTTTCGAAAATAAGACATTAAGATTGATTCGAGAGCATGGTGGCCTAGTGGGTAGAGTGCTTGGCTGCTGATCGAAGGGTCCCGGGTTCAAATCTGGGTGAAGCCTTTGGACGCCCCTGAACAAAAAAAAAATTCTTGGAGTGAGAGGTGGCCCAGGGAAGGGAACTGCCCTCCCTACCCAGAATGAGTGAAATTCACACGCCTGTGGCTTAGCCTGTGGTGAGCTCTACCCTCAACTATCTAAGTCAACCTTCAGTTTGAAACAGTGAGTGAGATTGAGTCGAAAGGTTACTCTTTTTTCTATTAGGCATGTTGATGGATATATTTTGTCCAGGTCTAGGGTGGGGAAACACAGCGGCGAGTGTAAGTTTTGAGTAGCCAACTCGATAATTTAGTGAATTTAATTTTACTGCACTTTATCTTATTAAATTCGTTAATTTGTTTTAAAATCGGATTTTCGTTCTTCTGGTGATTGATGGTGATTGCAGACTGTTAGCTAAACTAAGTTAAATTTGGGATTTTTAATTATTTAAGTCTTTAGTTTTAGTTCTCTTATTGCTAGTGTGAACTTTGTAGCACGCGCTGAGTTGTAGACTGTCATCCATTTCTCTTTCACTAACACTGGAAAGGTAACACTGGTCCCTTAACACTTCGTTCACCACTTACCACTGCATGCAATGGTAAACCCATTACACTGACTTCAAAGCTACTGAATCGAGTCACACCCTAGCAGAAGTATTGTTTTTTTGGGCAACAAGGCTCTACCCCATGGTATTCCGGCTAACCAGTCAGCCACCGACATTACAGCTATGAGGATGATAAAAATCTTCAGGTAAAAATGCCGGCGATTATGCAAAAATAACGAAACAAGGTCTAATTTGTCGTTGCCAACAAAGAAATGCTGCCCCCTTGCTGTAAAATGAAACTGCAACTATAAAATTGAACTCTGTATTTTTTACGCTATGGACTTCCAAACTCTTCGCCAGATATAATAAAAAAATAGCAAACAAATTCCTTATGCCTGTTGCTCACAGTAATTTTCAAAGAAAGATTTTTGTAAAAATTTGTATTCAAACTTTATGAATCGTTCGTAAAACGTACTTGTTTGCTCATAGTAAAACTATTCATATATCCACAATGTTGACCAATTTGCCATCTATGAGGCGCTTTGCGAACACTTGAAGTGATAATTGTTTACTTTTTCCATGCTTGGCATCTCATGGATACGAGATTATCGGCGTGATCAGCGGAACATCTCATTGGTTGTTGCATAATATGGTTTTATTGAAGTAGAACCTGTCCAATTCCGTAAAATTTTTTATAAAACCAGATTTTATAAAACGGTTTTATCATTAGCAAGCTAATTTTTAAACAATTAGTCGATTGTATAAAACGTTTCATCGAAAATTTTACCGCGGGCAACAGGCATTGGTACCTATAAGGATTAATAGACTAAGAAAGACCCAAGAGCCCCTGGGTCTCCTTTGTGGTCTCTTTTTTCCCAATGCTTACTAGGCTAGGCTGGGTTTAGCCTGTAAGGATAGGTTTACGCTGGAAAGTTACTTCCTCATGTTTATTTTGCAAGAGCTTGCGGGGAATTTTACTCTCACAGGTAAGTGCGGACACAAATTGGTTGCTCTTAAAGTTTGCAACAACTTTACCTTTGATAGCGACTTGCCGGAACTTTTTAAACTTCTGTAAGTGGATCCGCAGAGCCGTTTACACGTGCAATTTAAGTCAAACTTATCTTGCTACATGTGGTTTGCGCAATTACCTTGCAAGTGTAAACCCACCTTTAGAGAAGCATTGCATTCGGTTGACCACTCGGTTTGGAGTTTTTTTTCTTTTTTTATCATTTTCATTCATGATATAGTCTTGGAATTTTTAGTAACGGTTGGCTGAAAGAACGAAGTTAATAATTATTACGTTTGATATTTGCATTCGCTACGTTCTTTCTTAATTTAGAGTTATTTACTCCAACATTGTAAATGTTTGCACAAATTAAGCAATAGAGTGTCTTGGAAATGGCATCATAACCTTGAAATGGGAACATTAGCCCGTTGGACTTACGCCCCACTTTAAATGATCAATATAGCAGGATTACAATGAGAATTCAGTTGAAATATTTTTCACCCAATCCTCTCCTAATGTGGTTCCACGCTTCATGTTATAAGTACTTTGCACGCAATTTTTGGAGGATTCGTTTAATCATATGCAAACATTTTTCCTTCGCTTCAAATTCAATGGATACCATCTTCTAGTGTTTAAATAAATTAATTAATACCGTAAATACATATCAAAGTGTTTTTACTTCATTACAAGGGAGTCAGCTGCGCCAGGTCTGAAAAGGCATTACCACGCCTCGTAAGAAGCGGTGACGCTTCACAGGTGAGCTCGGACGAGGGTCACTTTCGGTCTACAGAAGAGGGGTATAAGGTTAGGGCACGAGCGTCCCTGGGAAGGATAGATACACCAAGGTCCGAGGGCAGGAGGGAAAGGCCGTGAGTACAGGAATGGGGAAGTAGTGAAGAGGTTGTGTGTGGAGTCTGGGCCATCAAAGCCCTACTTCCTTTTAACGGCTTGAAATGAGCTTCGCTTGTTTTTCGCTAGTGGCGGGAACGTGGAAGGTTGAGGAAGGGGAGGACAAGGATGAGGTTAGTCCTTTTGAGGGCAAGGGAGTTGCAAGAAGGACAGAGGGTCATGGGGTCCTGAGCTTTTTCGGTGTAGAGCAGGGAAAGGAAAGAGCTTTTGGAACGTGGGCGTGTTCGTATGCTTGCGCGAAAGACAAAGCTTCGCATCACAAGGTAGTGTTTCTTTCCTGCGCTTTTCCCTGCGTTTATCCAAGCGTCGCTTTGTGTCAACTTGGTCCTTAGAATAACTACACTAATATAGAAAAAAAATAACTTTTGCAATCCTCGGTGGTCAAGCGTAGGTGCACTTTTAAAAGGCATTGAAACCCGGATTGTGCTCTTGCTTTTGATCTCTGTAAATTTTTTTACATAATACGGATTGCTTAAAGTTACACGGAATCTTATTTCCTGTTTATAACTAGACTCGTTGAGAGCTCTGTTGTCAAGAAATAATAGAATCTCCCTGTGGCCACCATTGTAGTGAATGTGAAACTGCTACAGCGTGACAGGTATTCATTAGAACTTGTCTGAAGTTATTGGCAAGTTAAGAATTTGTGGATCATAAATTATAAGAAGTCGTTACAATGTTGAAATATGAGCGTTTTGTAAATACATGGTGAAAATGTGTGAAGAGCTGTGCAGCTTATAACTACACCAATAATGTCTGCGTTATTCCTTAACCAATAAAACGTAAATGTTGAGTAGTGATATAATTTAATAATATGCAATTCATCATGAGTCATTTTTATGAACCTCATCTCCATGAATATTTTGGAAACGTTGAAACGTATTTTAGCAGAAGAAATAACTATAGGTGGAAGTTTAATATTACGGCTTAAAAAGTTTAGTTTGCTCTATGGGTGAATATTGGTACATGTTACTGTAGCAACCGCTTATTTTTCTTCTCACAAATGTTCACTTTTGTTAAAAGACATGCCGATCTCCATTACACCAAAAAGACGACGTTCTGCAACTAAATAGCTGCTGTTGCACTTTCGCGCGAACCTATTCCACTGCAATGGGGCTTGTTCAACTTTTACTTCACTTTCCGTAATCGTCATCCCACGAAGTTGTGGGGGCTTGGTCCTTGCTGTATTCCACTAATGTCCGGTCCAGACAACTATCATGCATCATCAAAGTAGATTACCTAAACGTATCTATTCCTCAGGAGCCGGCTTAGGTGGCGGGGTATATTCATCGCCTGCTAACCCGAGGTTGGGGGTTCATGTCCAGCCTATGTGGATATTTATAACTCCGTGACTGCGTTAATTGTACAATTTTTCGTGTTATAATATCCATATTTTAGCAATAAATATTCATTAATTCATTTTTAGAGAGTTAATAGATAGAAAGGGCAGTAAATTCCCAAATTGGTTAAAATAAATACGGTTTTAATATTGTTATCATAATTCTGTGCTTCCCTCACCAGGAATTGTAACAAATCAGTAAGAAGCAATGGAACAGAATAAGCATCACCACATCTTTTTGGTGAATGGAAATTTTCAAATGGTTTTTAAAAATGCTTTAATTTGCTTATTTTAAAAAAATTGACACACCATTCTCCATTTTGATGGCTTTCTGTGATTGTTGCACTTCATCTGTTGCGGTTTCCACCCGCGACACCACCTCTGACCGAGGTCAAGTGACAGCGTTCGGAACTACTAGTCCGTGGGTAACCAAAGCACTTTCATGGGATTTATCGTTTCCGATGGTGCGAATGACGGTTGGTACGTAAGTTGTGAGAACGGGGCATTGGCGTTATCTGTGTCCGACAATACGTTCACTTCCTGCGCAGAGGGAGGTCTAACTCGTCATCTACTTCTCTATTCAAACCAATACCAGCTATAATCCGTCAAAAATGGCATCCCCCTCTGCGGAATTGGTGTATGATTAGTAATTGTATTGCAGTGTTAGACAGATATATAGTCATGCAGGCACGCTCGACCAGAAGTTCGGAGGTCTTATTTAATTTAATTAGAAAAAAAATCAATAGTCTGTTTAAGGATTCCATCAATCTACCCATTTAAAGTCCATCTTCTATCTATTTAAATAAAAATGATTCTTATTATCTCATCGTACTATCTTTAATTAGCATTTACTAAATAAACAATTTATTCCTTAGATTTATTATGTTGTTTTTAAATCAACAGGGCAACCAAGACAAATAAGCATCACATATCTCCGATAACATTAGTTCATTTATCCATATTTTTAAAACCATGCACAGAACCATTTGGATTTAAAATAATGATATATTTTTATACGAATTTTTATTTGGGGGTCGGATCTAAAATTTGAATAATATATATTTAAAAGTAAAAAATGAAATTTACTTTGAATGAAATTGAATTCTCGATTGCAGCACCCCTAGCAGCGTTACAGACTGGCAATAATAACTAGTTTATTAAATAGTTCGATGATTTATGTTGTCTTGGATCACACTTCTCAGGACGCAGAGGAAAACCGCTCCGGCTCCATCCCGAAATTTACGAAAAGCTTCCTCGCGTTGAAACGCAAAGCAGATCCCAAGGTAGCACACAAGGTCAAACACAGAAGGAAGTGTAGAAGAAACGTTTCTTGTGGCTCAGGCTATGTGGGTTTTTAGCTCCAGGGAAAATCGAGGCACTTGTGTGGGAGACATTCGGATTGGTGGCTGTGGGTTCGTCAGGGTATAGGGAAGGGGGAATGGAGGAGAAAAAAAAGACTCCTTACTTATTCAAGGAGACAGCTTTCTCTGTCCAGTATCCCGACCTCATTAGGGGGACAGGAAGAGGGTTGGTACATTGGCAAGGAGGGGGAAAGGAGCATGGGGGGCTGTGCTGTACGTCGGGAAGGGAGAAGAGGCAGTGTGATACTGCGATGTATCTAATTCAGGAAATATTTCCGCACATTGATTTCAAAAGATATAGAAATATTGCGATATATAGATTTAATGTGATGTTGCGATATATCTATTGCAGGAGATATTGCGATAAATCGAATTTATGAGATTATGCGGTACATTGATTTAAGTCTTTACCACGATATATCTAAGTTAGGAGATTAGCCATATGTCGGGATTAGGTGATGCACTAACTTGAAAACTAGTTAGTATGTACATGATCAATAGGATTAGTGCATATATTTAAGAATTGAATGACTTAAATATGACCGTTCACTTGTTAAAGGATGAAGATTTAAGTATGGATACATAGGCATTTGTATCAAAATGAGTGTAGACCATGCGTTGCTAGGTGCTGTTCAGATCTCTACGTCCATAGCAGAGCTATATTTTTGATTGTAGTGAATGTAGATCACCTTAAGGTATTGATGCACTTCAGGACACATGATTGTCTTAAATGACATCGACACATTGAGGAAGACAAAGATATGCGAGTCAATATTTTCATAGATGGTTATTTATAGAAGAGGTACCTATAGGTATTATGTGGTTAAAGAAGTTGTTAAAGTGCGGTACATCGACATGAAGGCGATAATTTTGCTTTAGAGTTCAATTGACGGTGGTAATCTCAAGTATTTGACTTACGCCAGAGGACATTGTTGTAATCGATATAATATGATGAATGTGGATATGAAAATGTGAATCCGTAAAGAATCATGTGAAGAAGAATGCCAAGTCTTTCTCTGGTTCCGGAGTTGGAGCTGTTTGATATGATGATATATCCACTAAAATGCGAATATATTAATTGACGATTAAAATGATTTAGGTAATTTGAGAAGTCTGAAGTATATTGGTAAAAATTGTCTTCTTGGTTGATTGATTCCTAGTGATCGATTCATCAAATACTAAGATATAGTTTGATAGATTCTATTGATAGATAGATCTATAGAATCTATAGTTATAGATCTATCTATAACTAAAGATAGATACTATCTATAGTTATAGATAGATTGATGCAATCCATTGAGAATTATGTCAAGAAATCTCGTAGAAAGGACGTTAAAAAATTATTATTAATGCAGTATTCCCATATTTTTGATCGTTTGTGGGGTATTAGCGACTTTGAAGTTAGTCATCTTGTAGATTACAGAATGGTGGGAAGGACTAAGTTTGCAACATCATGGTATTCATTGCAGTAGGTAATAGTGATGGGCAAAGTCGGTCTTTTGAGAGATTTTGGCCACGTCGATCACTCCCACTTGTGATTCGATCTTCTATCTTCGATCAGAGTGACCGATTTTCCAGCTAGTGAGTAGTTCAAGTTGCCTACGATCAATGATCTCTCAGGAAAGTCGTGATAGATAAAAAATCTGGTCGTTCGTGAGTCATATACTGAGCGAGAGATATACTGTAAGCATGACCGATGTGTACAGCTTAATGCTCTTGATAGCTATACAGAGCTTTAGTACAGCTAGCTCGTTCAGTGCCGGTTTCCGTGGAGTTGTGGGTAATTCTTCGAAAACAATTGAAGGCACAATTGTGCAATACGCTCGAAGGTTTGTTTTGTTTTTACACAATGGTCTTGGTTTGTGATTTTAAGTATAGTTATACGAAGAATATTAGAAATATACCCCTTGATTACAAAACTATTGAAGAGTGACATATTTTATGGACCGCAAATTATTAAAAACTCATTATAAAAACCAATGATAAATAGTATCGTAGGACTCTGCGAAATTTTATTTTGGTATGTAGTTCGAACCGATCAACGTTTTATTTTGGCTGTACGGCGTCCTAACTTGTGTGTCTTGAATTTGTAATTATATTTAGCCGAATTTGTGATTTTATATTTCGCCGTTATGCACCGATGCTACGCAATGGTTTTGTAGAGGATAAAGAATCAATACGCTCTGAAAGAGAGGACAATAAAACATCTCTCGCTGACTGAGTCAATAAAATTGAGTTTTAATTCAAGTAGTACGTTTTAATCTTCCACGAGGTTTTATCCTACCTTATAATTGGTGACCCCGACGTGATCATGGTCGTTACGCGAAGGACGCGGAAGGAAAGACGCGGCGTCGATCTTGTTCAACGGCAAACCCAACCACACGTCGTTGATCCGCCACCAGCCGCTCAGCTTCCACAACCGGGCGCTGCCAACGAACTGGCACTGACAAAGACCCACTACATTCGTTCTTCCTCTAGATGATATTGCTGCTAAGAAGAAGAAGCACCAATGCAATAAAATAAAATATGAAAGCGTCAGTGAATTTCTCAGCTATCTGATTGCTACTAGTTGCCATTTAATATAATAATAATATAATAATGGTTTTTATTCCAGATTAGATAAATACAATTATTATTTATACAATGATTTGTCTGGAATATAGGTGCCCCATTGGACAGTATCTCCGTTTTGGGGTCACCGACTCGACCATCACAGATGAAATACAAAGACAAAAACAGAATAAGTGTGTTGCAACTACAATCACATAGATGCTATCATTGGTGCTGGATAATTTAGTAATTAACCCATGGTTTGACATGTGAAGTAAAAAGAAAGCATTAAGATACAATCGATTAAAGGCTTGTTTGAGCTAACAGAGAATTTTGAGCTTTTTATAACATAAACCCCTTTGGCCGTAGTCTGCAGTAGTTATTTTTGTACACTTCTATGTTAGTTAACACTGCGAAAAGAATACAATTTAATATAAAAGGAACAGTGAAAACATGTATTAATCATTATAGCTTTTTTAATTTAATTATTAAACATTCTTCAAAAATAAGTACTTTACAACACTAACAACAATTAAACTGTTATTTAAATAGTAATTATAAAAAGGTACAACAAAAAATTTATAAGACATTTGCTTTTGTTGTTATTGACATACACTCATTACTAGACTATATCATGTAACAGGCAGGGAATACTATATCTAGGCAAATTATAACTAGTTTACTCTGTAGATGTTATGAAATGCATGGAACAATCAGGTTATAAGAATGTTTCCTAAATATCTGACCTCAATATATATGCTTATTATCATTGCAAGGAATATTCTCTGATCAATTATTAATTTACAGAATGGTTTAGTGCTTATCAATGGCTATAGCCATCAATCACCTCAGAACAATATTCACTGTGCCAGTGCTCTCTATATTATAGAACTGTAATCAGAAAACAGTAGTTTACATATCATATAAGTGATAACAGTTGTAAGTCATACCTAGTTTTGATTCAAAGAAGAAAAATCAGCTGTGCATACTGTGACAAATGTTTATTTCCCCCATGCAATCATTGAATTTGCTAGAACAATATATACCATCTTGGATTATTAAAAGTAAAGATTCTGAGTGTGTTTCATGTTGATTTTTGCTTGATATACATATTGGATACTTATGGGAACTAAAGCTAATGTATTTTTATTCATTTTCTTTTGACATTTTGAAATTATCTCTTCCTTCATGCTACCATAATGGACTTTATGAAAGGGTTTCTATTCTCTGTGGGAAAGGCAATGTTTAAATAATAGATTATTGTTGAGCAGTGGAACAGGATTGTGATCGAGGAGTGAATAGCGTAAGAGGAAGATTGGAAAAAATTGTGGGTTCATGATGTGGTGGAAGAGACATTAAAGGAGGAAGATTAGGAGTCTTAAGAATAGGAGAGAGTGTGAATGAAGCAATGAATGAATGCAATAGAGGCAAAGGATATATGCGAAGATAGGGTACTATGGAGTAAATGATTAGAAGAGAGCTAGTTTCCAAATCCAAACAGACATCACTAACAACAGAGTGCAAACAATATCATGTGATAAGTTGTGTGCCTCATGTTACCCAGGTACTTAATTACTTAGCAGTCAACTTAAGTTTACAAATATCGTTCCTGTGTGACTTAAAGTTAACTTGATCAGAATAAAATTATTTTTTATGCTCTTATTGAAATTAAATATCTGTCATAATTTAAGTCAAGTATGCACTCATTGTTTTGGTAACACCCTTTTATAAGTTGAAGAAATTAATGGAGAGGAGGGTCATGGATGTACATACAATAAGGCAATGGTAATCAATGATTTTTCACTTATATCAAAATTTTAGTGCAAAATTGATTTGACCTTCATGCTTAATGAATGCTGTTACATATTATTAATACTATTTATTTCACTGATATGAGGAACCTAAGGGTTGGTGAAGCCTTCTCGGGTTTCCTACCGGGTGATGGTCTCCATGTAGGCTGACGTTTCGATGTCTGACTCAGTCATCGTCATCAGGGCTAATGAAACCTAAGTGCTGTGCAACAATTCATAGATCCATTTATTTTCTAATAATCTATAAGTCAAATGAATGTTAGTGTAGGTTTTTTACTTGGCTTATTTTGAATATCTTCCTTGAAACCCCAATATGATTAAGTCTTAAGTCGACTCCTATTGTCATGATCTTTGGTAACTTTTTTGAATATTAATCAACTGTTATCAAAGGACATGCTATGATGTATTGTTTACCTGTAGTAGATATTAACAAGGGTAATTAAAGCTGTTAGGCTCACACATGCCAGATTGGACGAAGAGCAGGGACGAAGGGAAGATAGTCCACTCAGCATCTGTGGATATTTTTCCTCATGGTAAGTGGCTTGCCAGCTCACTCCAGAGTATAGATTGTGAATGAACATTGAGTAAAAATCCAATAGAGGCTTAAGACAACTAGCAAAAAACATAAATAGTGGAATGAAGTTGTAACTGGGGCAGAATTTTAGTGGAACGAGGTGTCCTACTCAAGATATTAAATGTCTTGTATGAGCAATATTCAAGAATTTAATTATTGGGGATATATAATGCCTCAAGTCCTGATATAGGATGCAAACAAAAGGTTGGTTTTGGAAGGTTTTATAAAGGGCTTGATTTGGGTTGTGGCCTTCGGTGGATCTAAACCATTGGCTAATATTGAGAGGGTGAGAATAGACTGAAGTTATATGAAGAGTGGGTCTCGAGAAGGATAATGAAAGTAAGATAGAAGAGAAGTTAAGAGATACTTGACTAGGCATTGAAGTTACATATCACAGTGAAGGAAATTTAGGAATCCACTTCATGTCAGATAGTAGGTAATTAGAGGAAATGAGGTCCTGAAAGGCACTTCTGAATGGAAAAGTTTGCTAAGTTGGGAGAGGTAGGAAAAGTTTAGGCAAGTGAAATGAATGGATGTGATGCGTAGAACTAAATTGAAACATTTTAAGGAAAGAAATATTTGAAGCGGGAAGGGTGGAGTGGTAATAACTGACCACTGAAATATATATGACTGTTAAGCTATTTGTAATGGTGGTAAAATGTCATGGTCAGGCAAATATAAGAATTAAAGTGAGGGTCATGTGGAATGAATGGACGTTGATAACAGTCCAATGCTATAATTGTATTACTCCACCAATGTTTAAGATAGGCATCAGTTTTTAAACTATAATAAGATTGTCTTTGCCACTATAGATTTCTGATTATCCTTATGAATGTTCCACTAACTTCCTCCTGGTTCCTTCTAAATTTTCCTGCTAAATATTAACCAGGGATTTTGGATCTGTAATGAGTAATTAGTAGTATCAGAAATTTTAATTTGTCCTTGCCAAGGAATTAAATTTAAAATGAATATGGTCTAAGCTCCTGTATACAAGCCATGTTGGAATACACACTTTGATGGATGATATGATGATTACAAATTTCCAGCGCTATTTTATAATAAATTATGCTGTGTATTGCACGCAGAAATACAGTATGAGTAATATATTGCCTTACTAAACATGTTAGTAAATTTTGATTGAAATATCTCCTTGCCGATTTCAATAGAATGCCTAAGGCTGATGTAATAGCCCACTCATGTAATTAATTTTTTGCTTGCAACCAATTACATTATAATAAGATATTTAAATTGCACCGCTTATTGAAGCTGCACTCTGTGCAAATGCAAACGAAATTCTGGAAACTCATACTGATATTTTCTGATAAAGCCTGTACATTCTTTTAACTTACTATTCACTACAAAAGTAATATGATGGAAGTATGAATCAAATTACCTGTGGGTAATCATAATTTGCAGTTATCATGTCTCGAACAGTGTTTGGATCTAACCTATATTAACCGGAATCACGCTATTGTTCCCCAAATGAAGTTCTTCAAATACCATTCCTCTAAATAAATAGGAGACTTATTGGCACATTCGAAATTTTTTTCTCCGAAATTATGATTCGCTGGTGAGAGTACAGTTAAAAATATGTGCAAGAACACCAAAAGAAAACTGAATTCCAAAAACAATTCGGCGAAAATACAATGCTGGATGAATACACCGGTGATTTTGACACACCGGCACTTCGGAAGAAATATGGGAAGAAAATTCAGACGAAGGAAAAACCACATCCAATTAAGCACTGGAAACATTCTTGATTGACAGCAACACCATCAAAGTTTAGAAAAAGTGATTGAAGTGAGAGGAGTGGCGTTGAATTTTTAAAATGCATTGGCAATATGAAGCACAGTTGTTTATATAAACGGCCGGTATATATATGATATAGCAGCATGGGTATCAGGTTTGATTTCTAAGCGATCACGTCATATACTCAGATATTTAATTATCACACAATTTACGACTCGTCGCGGCAAATGAAAACAATTCATAGGAAATAGTATTGTACTATACTACTTACAGGTGACGATTAACCTATTGCACGTAATAAATAACGGCACTACATAGCCAACGCAGTAAAAAATTATGCATCGCTCGACGAATTAACAAACGGATAATTACCTGGATCATGTTTAGTTTCCATTGCATTCCTCTTGTATCTTAACCCAGCAGTCTCTTTGCCGACAGTGTAACGGATTCGGTCTTAATTTTTAATGATGTTATTATTCTACTAAAAAGCGAGCAAGCAAAACTGGTAAAACTCTCTCAATGGAAGATATTTGTGTCGTGATGTAAATTGTTAACTGTTATAACGCTGCGTTTTTGTTAGCGCAACCGAGCGGAGCATCGATTAACTGCCTATATCTCACGAAAGAGCAAGTAACTCTCGAATCTCTCGTTGGAAAACTCACTCAAGATTTTTTTGATCGGTCTCAAGTCTCGTGATCGATATTTGATGTCATACAATCATTCCTGTCCTGATCGGTGAAGATGAACGCCTCTGTCATTGGAGAGAAGCCGTTCATCGATCTTTCTTTCAAGAGAACTTGCTCTCGGGATTCGATCACTCACGACCAACCCATCACTAGTAGGTAACTGTCGTAGATATGGTATTATGGGTGAATTGCCTAACTTCATGTTTGAAATAACTTAATGGCAATATGGACCGTAGGCATTGCTGATACATAAACTTGACATAATATATCATATCGTGATGACATTTTCGTCGATAGAAATATGTAGGTTAAGTAAATTATTTGGCAATGCATTAAAATAGTATCGAAAACTGGCTTTCATATGGCAATGTTACTGTCATAGCTTGGTAGGAAAAATATTTCTAACAATCTGGGCTACACTTCATCTACATCTACATACTACCCCGCAAGCCGCCTCAATAGGCGTGTGGCGGGGGATGTTAGGACACCAGCCGTTTACATATAAAAGGGAAACGCTCTAATGAAATTACGCCTTGCATTTATTAAAGTCCCTTATTGTTCGGGGGAAAAACGAATTCCCATACCTATCCGTTCGGCAAAATATCTCTCTTAATTTATCTTATCTTATGAAAGAACGTTATCACATTAGAAAAATGTGTATTCCCTTAACAATCTCTGTCTTTTTCAAACCTTAGAAAACACTTATATTTTAAAAATGGCAGGGATTTAATTAATTATTTAAATATAACACTGCTTTTTCTACCTTATGATGTAGTGATTTTCGTCTATGTATGTTTCGTTGCTGTTGGTAAAACACCTACAGTCTTTTTTAAATATAAGCGACATGTTTCACCTACCCTCTGACAGATTGTTTTGAACATAAAATGTATTTCCAATCACCTTACGTAGCCAGTGGAAGGGAAGGTTAAAGTTTAAAAAAATAGCATAATTGTTTTATCGAAGATAAGATGTTAATTTGTAACCCACTGAAAAGATAAAAGCAAAACGTTCTTTTTCCTGGATAAAAAGGCCTTTGGAAATTATAAACCGTTACTATCTCATTGAAATATACTATACTCACCTTTTCTGAGTATTTTTATCCTTGTTACTTATTTTGCTAGTTATTCCTTCTTCTATTGTGCAATAATATACAAAAAAACAATACTTTCCTTAGAAAAGTAAGTAACATAATACCAAAAAACACTGCATAAATTAAAAATACTACTCAACGTAAAGAAGCATGTATGCATTGTAATGAGAAGTTTACCATAAGGTAATAAAGATATCTTATTTTTCAAGACCTATCTTTTCCCGAAGAATAAATTATTCATTGATAAAAAAATATGGCGAGATAGTATAACCCTTCGATAAAATCTAAACCTATGCATAAATATTCGTGTAACGTGTTGGAAACTGAATTTAGAGTATCTTACGATCCTTCTATGCATTCAGTGCCTCGTCGATAGGGGGTGGTGGGTAGAAAAGCAGAGGGGGAGTCTGAAGAGGTTTTTTTCGAGTGGCGGAGGAGAGAGGGGAGAAGCAAGAGAGAAGGCAAGGGTCCTGGGGCATAAGAAATTTACGCCACCATAGACGTCCGCGTTGCCCCTAATGCTCTCCCGCCCCCCCTACCCCCGCCCCCACCGTCGACGTCCGCCGCCCCCACATAGGTCCAACCTGCCAGACCCCCCGCCCACACGTGAACACATAGCCGCCTCCCAAAAACCCCAACGCATCGCTCAACCACTTCTTCCCCGCACTGCCCGTTTTCCTTCAACCCCCGTCAGAGAGTATCCCCTACTGTCTCCTCTCTCCTGTCAAGACCCTCTGCCCACACCAATCCAGCCCTGAATCCAGCCCTTACCTGTTTCTTTCCTTCATTTGGCCCATTACGTCCATCTACTTCCACGTCCACCATTGCTCCTTTTTATCGAAACCCAAGAGGGGATCAAGGAAGGGAGTCATCCCTGGTATTTACCCATTTCTTTGTCTCCTCCTAATTCCTCTCAGATATTTGTGCATGATATCAACTGCTTTTTTATCTGTCTCTTCTTGTCGCATTTTGAGTATTCCGAGACTAGCCACGGACTTACCTTTACGAAATTACCCACAAGTGCACCTAAGTGAAAAATTCCTCAGGGAAAAATCATTTGCATTGATTGGTACTCGAATTCGGGTCCACTGTGAACAAAGAGAATGGAGAGAATTATAAATACAATAAGCAAATTTTCTCTGTCTATCACTCCGAAAATTCCAATAAGGAAATTAACATATTGAGTTCATTTTATTCACTTGCAGTCTTTCTTTCTTTTACTCAAATTAATTAGAAATACTGGACTTTTAAATTCGAGACGAACACCAAACGAAAGGAATTATAATTAAAATTATTTTATGCGAACTTTGTTTACTCTTCGAGATCGTTAAAAATTAAAAAAAAACCCTGTATGTTGCATTTTTGTTTAGCCATCCCCTTGACGACCTATAGAATTATTGAAGCCAAGTCTCATAAGCAAATATCCTATAGTTATATCAATAAAAATCTAATGTTTTCCATCTGTTTGTTTATTAATCAAACAGGCAAATACGGCAAAACCAAATACTATGAAGTTTTGCAGATGGGTAAGTAAGTGGACTGAAACAAACAGGCTATGTTTTCATTTCCTCAGGGCCCCAAGGGTTGCTAAACCGGCCCCTAGATTTTACTCCCATAAGAAAAGCATTGGAATCAGATGTTGATTTTTTTGCATTTTTAAATTACTTAGACTCACGATATACGAGGGTAGACTTAAAAGTAAGGTCTCCAATTTTTTTTTGGTCATAGAAAATGACATTTATTTACATTGTTACATCGTTGGATACATCGTTGGAAAGGTCATGGCTTCAGCTATTTTTCGATGTAGTCACCCTGGCGCTCGATGATTTTCCTCATCCGCATGATGAACTTTTGAATACCGTCGTCATACCAGCTTCCGTCCGCGTTGCGATGGCGTTGACCTCATCTTGCACCTCGTCGTCCGTCGCGATCTTCATCCCTCCTAGGTGTTTCTTCAGGGTGAGGATTATTGCTGGTGGATTTCATGCCCCAGGGAACCACTATCAATAAGGAAAGATACTGCCACACATTACAAAAGCTTCGGCGCGCCATCAAGAACAAACGCTCAGGAATGCTGACGAAGGGGGTCTCATTTCATCACGACAACGCGCGACCGCATACGGGACGCAGACGCAGGAACTAATCTCGAAGTTTGGGTGGAAAGTGATCGGGCATCCTCCGTACAGCCTCGATGTCACACTAAGTGATTTCCACATGTTCCTCACCCTGAAGAAACACCTAGGAGGGATGAAGATCGCGACGGACGACAAGGTGCAAGAGGAGGTCAACGCCTTCGCAACGCGGACGGAAGCTGGTATGACGACTTATTCAAAAGTGCATCATGCGGATGAGGAAAATTATCGAGCGCCAGGGTGACTACATCGAAAAATAGCTAAAGCCATGACCTTTCCAACGATGTATCCAACAATGTAAATAAATGTCATTTTCTATGACAAAAAAAATTGGAGACCTTACTTTTAAGTCTACCCTCGTATATTTGAAATGTTCAGTTTCAGATGGCTGAGAGAACGAAGTATTTAATAACGACATTCGATTATGTTTTACGTTTCGTCCATGGATACTAGAATTTAAGGATAGCTGACTCCCAACTTCGGAATGGTACCTTTTATGAAGCTGCCAACCACGGCGCCACGATGCACCAGTGATGGAATCAGACGATCCCAATGTAAGCAAACGTAGTTTCGCTTTTTTCCATTTCGAGGGAAATTACTGCTAGTTAGAAAGTAACTAATGATTTTATCCGTCGGATATAGTCATGTAAACTAAATCTGATAACAGAATAATTACAGGAAACCCTTGCTATACGTTAACGGGAAGAATAAAACGGTGTACTGACATTAGCCTTAAACAAGCTGTCTGTTCTTCACACCTAAAGTTTTGTTCTTTCTCACGGTTACGGAATACCCTTTGGAGTATCCAGGAACAAAGTAAGATCTCTAACCCATTTTTAGTCTGGTGATAAATCTTTTTCTATACCAACAATTGAAAATCCTCACAAGCCGCCATCCCGCCATGCGTGAACTAAGTGACGATGGTGACAAATCGTAAACAAACTCAATCAGAAACCTCAATATTGCCACCTATTGAACGGCTTCAAAAAATGTAACAGAAAAACAATGAAAGCGCAATGAACTTGGCTGGTTTCACCTTTGCCTAGCAATTAGGTTTTCAATTTGAAAATTATCTCCTGTTTCAACAATGGAATATTTCCTTGGCAACTTGGGCAATAGCTAAGAACTAAAAAATTTGCCCTGACCTTTTATGGATTACAATATAAATTGAATAAATTATTAAAGAAAAATTCAGCGAGATTTCAGTAGGGTTATTTTGGATCCCAACGTCTCCACGTACGCTTAACGGCTTTTGCATAGTATCTACATTTAGCACGTCACATTGATTCTTAAAATTAGAGTCCATCGCTATGCGTAGTATATCGCTTTGCACACTGCTAGAGACCTACGTATTACACCTTTTAAACCTTAATACAGTTCTCCGATTCGTCCAAGTGCTGTTGCCCCAATCTGCACGTGGCAGACAGAAAGTGCGAAATGACCTTACCCGTCGAAGCACGTAAAACAAAAATACTACTACAAATATTTAATACAGTTTCTAGAGTCCAAGTGGGACGGTTGGAGTTCCAATCGTTTCTAAGTTCCCAAATCACTGCTTTCTATTAAGCCTCGGAATGAATGAAGTAATGAAGAGTTTATCTTGAAACTTTGAGCGTAATTAGTTGATACTTCACAAAGGGTAAGAAAAAGACTTTGCTGTTCCACAAAATAATGTTCTGTTTATTTTGTGGAACAGCAAAGTCTTTTTCTTACCCTTTGTGCATCATGAAGGAGTTCCACCATGTTACGCCACCCACCATCACATTTAGTTGATACTAACTTAAAATAAAAATTCAAAAATATGCTATTGGTACCGGAAAAACCACTCGCTTAAACTCACTGGGAAAATATGCTCGATGTTTATGGCGATCATCCCCACGCCATCCATAGCAAAACTGGGGTCCTTTTTATCGTAGTTTTAAGAATACAAAATTTCAGTAAAATAGCTTCATTCTCTGAACCATTAAGTCCGCTTCTCTCTGACTCTTCCACGCTTGTTTAACATGCATGCTTTTCAACATATGGTTACCTCTACCTAAGTCGTACATCTACTTTTTCTGTTGCCACCAGCAAAAATTCTCATTTCCTATTCTGCCATATGTATCATCTTCACGTAAATTTTCCTTATTACATATATTTTGCAATTTTAAACCTTTATGCCGTCATCTCAACATCATCCAACATAAGCTCATCCCGTGAACTAATACACGAATGAAATATGTATGAGTCAACGACACAGGCCTGATCATGAGAAGAGATGTTGCTCCTTCTGAATATCCATTAGTGATTATCTGTCCTCAATTTACATGCTTTGTTTAACTTTCGTGTACATCATCGGCAACCGCAGGCTTCCGGGAAGAAGCAAACAAGATGTCCAGGGTTACTTCTGTAGGAAGGTCTCTTTGGCTGCCATGCAAAAATCAATGTTGCTCCCACGCCCACGCGTACATATCATTCGGGGAGTCCGGATCTCCAATACAATGACAGGGGCTAGCAAGCAACACATACTATGTAAATGCTAATATTTAGAGCGAAATTCCTCTTATATTTAATTCCCACATTGTGCTATTAATAACAAATCGTTATATAATAAATCTATTTAGATAAAAATATGTTAGCACTTTTTTAAAATTATTATGGATAGATTTTCATTTGTCTTTTTCATTTTCATTCTTACCTTGTCATGAAAAAATGTTGAAGTACCTTGCTCTAAAATATCATGTCTTCATTTTTCCTTCGTATGATGTCAACCGTGAGCGCTTGACCGTGAGTTCTGACGCGACTCTTGAAAAACTTCCATGTGTTCCCAGGTATTTTAATTATTTTTATTCTTTCAGCTGAAACATTTAACTGTAGGGCCGGTATCACTTTCATGCTTATCCTCTGATTTTGCCAGTTCATTCAGGAAAATTAATTAACCAGATATTGCAAACACTAGTTACAGGCTCGAACGCTTTTACAGTATTTAATCAAAAGGAACTCCTTGGATCGCAGCTTCAGCGGTTTTAATAAAATTAAAACACGCTTTTATTTTTATTTTGAACCATTTACCCGTGGATAGGTCTTCAACAGCCTTACATCTTTTCCGCAGAATGAAATTGCATAATCTTGTCACAGTGGAGTACTTCCCTAGGGGAACTTTTTCTTTGGTCACGGAGCGTCCTCACGTGATGTCGCCGCTGTCCGATTCACTCCGAAGACCTGTCAACGCGGCGAAGGCAGCCGAAGGACAACCGCTTCGTGCCGTCGACCGCATTCTTCCTCTTTCCCATGAATCAAGATTAACGGTACGCGAAAGCGTAGACTCTTACCTACTCTCTAAACTTCATTGCTTCTGGTGTCGAGCTGTATGGAACTTACAACGTAATATTCGAGGAAATTATAAAAATTATATTAAACTTATTACAGATTGGATATGATTTTAGCTGTCAAAATGTAGTTAGCAGTCGAAACATGCTATACTTAAGTGCTACTTTGAAGAATCAAATTAATTATTATTATCAAAATCATCTACCGGTTAAGGTAGGTTAAATGGAACTGACTTAAAAATATTATAGATTATTTAATGTGCAAGCACCTTTCTACCTATGATGTTGCTGTCTTCATGTCAGCAAACGTCCTACCACTCTTGAGTCCGCTCATAAATCCAATTCTTTTTCTTCCCCTTCCCCCTATACCCTACGTCCTATCCTATGTTTAGGACTTCAGCATCCCTTTGTCTCTCTTAACCTGCACTAGTCACCATGATCTACGTGATCCCCCTGATCTGCCTCCACCTAATCTCATCCAGAAGTTTCCTCTCCTCACCCATCACACCAAGCACACCCTCGTATGAATTCCTTTCCATCCAGCGGACCTTCTTCAACCTCCTCTTTACTCACAACTCAAATGCCTGATGTCTATTCCCTTCTAATTTTCTCAGAATCCTAGTTATCTTCCATAAAACGCTACATTCCATATTAAACACTTGACCAGCCTCTACGTAATTAATAATCGAGCAAATTATCAGGAGTTTACAGAGAGGAACAAATTTATTGTGATAGTGACTGGCAGAGAAAAACATTAAATTCTGTGAATCAGTTCGTAGATTGGTGACGCATAATAGTGAAATTGCTCATAATAATGTACGTTAAGAAAAGGAAAGTGAGGGTAGATTTGTTTTTTTTTTTCGTGCGTCGACGGCTTTTATCATTTCCACCCAGGGTGGTGTGAGTAAGGTCAATGTTTTTAGCTTTATTTGTGCAGTGGCCGTGAGTTATAAAGGGAAAAAAATAAATTTAGCACCTATCACTTCATAATTCCATATCTTGCTCCCATTTTTAACCATGAACTCTCCAACATGGAAAAAAATCTAAACTTTTTTATTTTTGCGGAGCACATTGTACTAATTTCAACATCATCTTTGATCAATATCAATTTTGAATGAATTGTTCTCGGGTTTCCAGCCGGGTAATGGTGTTAAACTGCACTGACATCTCAATGGCGTAGTCTGCCATCGTCTTCAGGGTTAATGGCAGACTACGCCATTGAAACGTCGGTGCAGTTTAACACCATTACCCGGCTGGAAACACGAGAACTATTCATCCTAAGCATTCGCCGGGAAATCCTACATCAATTTTGAACATCAATTTTGCTCTAGGAAAAAACAGATGGGCGTCTATGATCACCTCCTTCTCGATCCTTCTCGTTGAATTTATTTTGGCTGTAAAGACTAGATATCTCAATACGACTACATTTGAAAGGATGAAAAGAGTTTTATACTGAAGCAGTATAATGCGAGAGGCGAGAAACTCACGGATTTTATTCCCTATGCAACGGAAATTGGAAGCATTTAGCCTTTCTCAAGAATAATTAGACTTTTTATTTTACGTGCTCCAGCTACTAGGATTTTTTTTTGCCTCGTGTTAGCTATGAAATAAAGGAAAAACGTACTTCTCCATAGCTAAGGTGGTATTTGATCTCATGTTACCAACCTATACCTATACCACAGCTTACCTCGAAAGTGCCCTATCAAGATATGTACAACTACACCTACTAAATACAATTCAAGGCACCTCCAGAGTATGGTACAGAGTGATTCCTCACTTGGCATGCAGTACTCGTTCCAGTTCTAATTAGAACCTTGCACTTTCCCTTGAGCCTAAACGAGGATCATCAAACCGTCAGATGAAAAATGCATGGCTAAAACTATAATTGGGTATGTGCTTCGTTCGTACAAACGTGCTTGCATACAAATTAGGGGTTAGGATACCAATGATCATTAACTTTACTAAAATTATTAAGTCGTGTAAACCTACAGTGAGACACTTATTATGTTGGAAAACAAAATCATGCGAGATGAGATGTTAGTAATTTTTTATCTATACTTAATGCCTACTCAAATTGAAGGTTTGTCCATTTTTCCGGTTCCCATCGCGTTCATTGTTGCAACTGGACAACAGTTTCTCCCAGTATACTCCGAGTGTCTGAAGATAGTAGAGGTCGAAGGTCAGGTCACTTCCTTCGACCTGAAGACGTTCGGAGGAAACCGTGCGAAATTGTTGTCCAGTTGCAACAATGAACGCGGTGGGAAACCGAAAAATGGGCAAGTCTTCATTCTAGCCTCGCGGAAACCTACGCCGCAATGCCTACTCCAAATTCCCGGGAAGAATATTACTTCTCACGAACGGATCGTTTTCGCTCTGAAATATGAGCCTGATGATTAGACTTAACATCATATTCTCAGGTATATTTTGAATTCATAAATGTTAGTCCACAAAATGCCGCATTCTCTATACCCTTAAAAGTTTTATTTTATATGGCCAGTCCTTTAGGTATTAGCCCCACTGTGTATTGTCTTGTTCTAGAAAAAGCCTAGAAGTTAAAATAAATATTCTTGCATTATTATCCGCGGCATATTATTTTCAATCCATTTACTTTCTCAGCATGGGACCCTTTTCCAAGCGCCCAAAGCTAGCTCGTCCACCTAGGGCATGGCTCTACTCTTGCGTAAAATCTACGCTCTCCAGCGTGTAGGGTATCCGAACTGAGACACCCCTGGTGCGTTTCTATGTATTCCCTGCCCCTCATCTCCCCTCTTTCCCAGTACACACAGGTCTCCTTCGGGAAATCTGGGCTGGAATCGCAAGGAGGGACGTCGGGAATTTTTTGAGGGTGAGGGTCGCTCGGGTCCAAGACAGTATTAATCTACGTATGCGTTGTATCTTCAAACCACCTCAAGGGTGCGTGGCAGGGAGTGAAAAATTCACCAACACATGAGATGCGTTTTAGCACTTACATTTTGAAAAAATTATGCGGGGATTCAACAAACTATGCTTCTGAGGGTCTATTTTATCCCATTACGCACCTAATACGATCGTTATCATTGCAATAGAAAAGACACGACAGTTTTATATAGCCGATTGGCTGGTTTTCTCTGATTTTATTCCAGTTTAGATCCAGTATATTGTTATATCAGGGTGTGCAGAAAGTTTTTGATGCCTTCAGAATAAAACTGTTTTCCTATGTTTCACCTCTTCTCATATTTAATGTGGCATAAAATACCTTACTTAACACCATGTCATTGCAAGTATAATTTGAGAATAAAATAGTATGAAAAGGTAGACATTTATTATTTAGATTATATTTTTTAAGTAGCCCGAATATAAAAATAATTTTTATTAGAGTCATTTTTGTGGAATTACAATAAGTGAATAGAACAAATCCTAATGGAAACGCATTATTATTTCGGAAACTGTAAGTGGAAACAGTAGTTGCAGTAGTACTCGTAAAAAAATTGCTGAAGAAATTCCATACGAATTCGTACGGTATTTTTGATATTAAAAACCCGCTCCTGTAACGGGGTGAGATGACTGTAGGGCTGCCAAAAAAAACTTGTAATGGTTTTGTAAAACACCGATGCTAGTATTGCTCACCTACGTGCTCCTACCAATACCGTTCTCAGAGGCTGCAGACGACTTGTTGCACTGTCCGGTTGGGTGTCTGAGGGTAGCCCACGGACATGTTCTTTCTCCTCTTCACCATGTACCTCGGTGAACGCACTGGAAAAGAAGAGGAAATTGTTCTTAGGGTGGAGACAGAGAAGGTGGCTGGAGTGCACTGTGGGAAGGAGAAATTAAGGGTGGTAGACATTTTTAGCTGGGTCTGGAGACGGTGCATGGGGGGGAGGGTTTCTGGGTGGAAGGATGTCGGGGGAAGCCTTTGCAAACAAAGGCGAATCGAAATTCGATGGGAGGAGGAGCCGTTGTTTGTTGTTTCAAACCGTAATGCGTCCCCCTTCTACCGTTGAATTATTGGCGAGCATGTTCCTCTGAATACTGTTTACCCCCGGCGATTCGTCGATGCATAGGTTCCCGTTCATTGGCTTTGCAAGGAGACTCGGGCGAAGGAAGGTTTTAGGGTGCCGGGGAAACTGTAGCGTGCGGCGGCGTGGGTAGAATCAATTGCTTTCATCTTCTCAAGGGTTCCCCAACAAGGACTCGTTCGGATTTGATCAGTTTTACTGGCAAATGCCGTCCTTAGAGCGTTGAAGCGTGCTCTTCCTGTCGTTGTGTCTCTTTTAGTAACTAGATCATTGGACTTTGGGAACAAAATTCTATATGGCTCACTATAATCAAAACAGTATAAACAACGCTTTTTGATTCCTTCAATAACTTAATCGTCCTTAGATAGTTTTAATAAATAGAGCCTTAAATCTGCTATTCAACCATGTAATTAAATCAGAAAAACATACCTCTTGAATTCAAAAGTGCACGATGCCATAAGTACCTCATACATTTTTGAAAAATTTGGCTCATTATTTAATGACTGTAATATTTTCTTATTTTTTAAATCCTTGTTCTTTTAAAAATGCGTAGTGTTTCCGCTTAACTTAACCTGCAACATTGGTAATGAATGCGCCTACTAAGGAATGCATCACGATGTGGTTACTTCATTTTAAACATTTTCTACCTTCTACCATTTCGGGTTTTCTACCTATCAGCTCTTCAAAGAGAGCGGTCTTGAAATATGCTACAGAGCGTGTTAACATTCCTTGCATCCATTTGTATACCAAATGGTGATTCTTGTTCATTCCTTCATTAAAACATATATCCATAGATAAGGGAAGGAACATACATGTATGCAGTCGAAGATGATAAAATTACTTATTGTACATGAATCATCAGCTTTTAGTCGTAAATAAAGAGTTTACCTGGCGATTGCTGACATGTTAATTTTCACTGTACGAATAAGGGGACTTTTTTCAATTTTAATATAATTTAATATGATAATAGACCGTAACATTAAAAAATAAAGATTTTGAGAGCCTGTAAACCCCGTCCTGTGATTTCTTTAAAATAAGTTTCTCTGAGCTTTCGTGTTACCATGACAATTTTAGAACTTTCTATTACAGTTTGGAATGTATTAATATCTTAATTTTGAACCCTGGATACATTAGCATTTCAAGAATATCTCTTTGTTTCAATTGTAGTTCGAATGATACCTGCATTTAAAATCAATTGTCTTGCGTATATCATAGTGCGTCAGTTACCAAAGGTTTTTTATTACCTTATGATCGGGGATTTTTCTCTATCAATAGCTGATTGTAGTAAGTATAAGATAACTGTGCAATCTTTTTAAGTATAATGTACGTGGAGGATTGTTAAGAATATTTTTCACTATTTCACTTTTCTATTAAATAGCCAAAATGTAAGAAGGCTCTATGCATGGCTGTGCGGTAAGAAAATGCTATTCCTTCTTTAACATGGATATAATTTTAATGCGCATTAGAGAAAATAATCATAAAGTTCGTTTACAAATGAGTAACAGAGTGATGAGCAACAATTATGGAATGTGAACAGGGAGACTATGGTTTTTCATTCTGCGAATAACTTTGTACTTACTACTAAATTGTGCCAAGGTAGCGTAATCAATACCTTTTTTCGAGCACCGTGTGATGGAGGGTACTAGAAAATATTAGTGAGCCAAAAGCTGCGAGGTTCATGCGGAATACATTAACAGTTATTTAGCGTGTAGGGCTGGCTGGAGGCTTAGTGCCCCTGATTATTAATCCGAAAAAGGAAATGAGGCATACCTTTTTCAATCTCCCACGTGTGTTCTTTGATAATAAAAATGGCGTGGTTTTGGAATTACTTCCCGAGTTTTAATTGGCTCCGGACAGATGCAGAAACGCACAGGCCTTTTATTCAATCCACCAGCTTCCCTATATCTCTCTCGTACGCCAAATCGAATTAACGCGGAACCCAGCTTTACCGTTACTCTCACTGCTGGCGCATCCGACCACGACAAAAGCCGAATGCCTTGGGAATTAATGCAAAAATCCTACTCCACTGCATTCGGAACGGTTCCTCCAACCTGAGCGGGTGAATAATTAACTAAGGCATTAACTAATGAACTTCGAGAAAAAAAGACTGGTGATGATGAGAAAATATCCGAAGAGAAAACATCGAAGTGTTCCCCGATCTCATGCCGTGTAACTCTCGTAATGTGGTGCTCCGTATGGAATATTCACCGTCTGCCGATGCAAAACTTCTGGATTCTTCTTAGGGATGAGGTATAACAAAAGATGATGAACCATGCGGAGTTATTTCAACGGCTAATAGATCAAGCGCTGCAGGCAGTGGGTGAAAAAAATAAAATCTGGTCTGGTAAATAAAGTTATATTTCCTTGGTACGTTACAGAAATTACAGGGGTTTCTGGATTACTTTCGTGAAGCAAGGGGGAGAATGTGCATGCAGGTAAATGCATCAGAGACCAAATTAGTTCATTTTTGACTGGAAGATTATGAGTATCTTGACCTAAGGCTTGTGAAAGATGAAATGCTAGATAGAGTGCTTAAATGGCTGAATCGAATGCTGCAAGGAAATTTGTAGGTAGTTTGTTGAGAATGTCAAGGAATGAGTATGTGTCAAAGGAATAAGCAGGATGGATTTGGATATCAATGAGAGGGTCATGAAAGAATATGGGTTGAATGCTCCTGAAATGGAAGTATATGAAAGTATTGTACTTCGTTGGTTTGACCAAATTGATCATATGGACGTGGGTGGAATAAATAAGCAGGTACATGATATTGTAGTAAATGGTGTGAGAGGGAGTGTTATACCGAGAAAGTCTGAGGTGTAAGACACTCTTCAGAGGAATATCTGGAGTATTTTTAACAGAAGAGTGAGTATGGAACATTGCATGAATGCAACATAACCAAAATATGTATATGAAGATCGGGTATTATTGAGGAAAGTGTAAAAAGAGAGCAGATATCCCAGGACTAACAGCAAAGAAACTTCAGAAACAGTTATATGCCTGTGCCTACCCCGAAAACGGAATGGTGTATAAGCTTATGGTATCCTTTTTCTGAAAATTGATAATTTTGTTTTCTTTTGCATCAACAATTTATGCCTGTATTTTATCGTTTGAATGTTTGCATCTTCATCTGCCATGTGACAACGGGTTGCGTGTAAGAAGGAAATCTAGGTTCTCAATATTGCACCACCTAATAAAAGAATTTACCTCTATCTCTGTTATAGGAGGCCAGTACTCTAGCCACCCCTCTAATCATCATGTATAAATGGACCCTTTCAGGCGGCATATAGGAAGCCAACATTATCTGGAACATAAAAAGTAGGTAAGCTTTGGATTGGCTGGAATAGCGAGCAGCAGTATATCAATTATAGGATTGAAAAACTTAAAATACAACAACATAACTCCTAGAATCCGCCAAGGAATACGTTTCTTCCTTCTTTCAGCTCGATAAATAGATCCCGGTGCAGTGACGGCATCCACCTCCGACTGGCAAAGAATGAATGAGAAGAGATTCCATGCACATACACACATACATCCCATTGGAATTCATCACGCTACGTTCTTCGTCCACCAGGACTCAGGACCCCCCTTTCCTCTTTCCTCGCCGGGATTTTTCCATTTCCCCGGATCTAAAGCCCTTCCTCTGCCCGCAGATTCTTCCCTAATGACTCTCCTATACACCGACAGACGGGACATCATTATGGGGCGGAAGGTGATTTGGTTGGTGTGGTGGAGAGTGCTGGGCTTCATGCACATTGTGTCTTGGTTCGATTCCGGCTTAAGTATAGATTTTTCTAAGGAATTCGGATGCTTATAGTGTTAGCGAAACTTGGTGACGATTGCTATTAAGACCCTTTTCCGTGGAAATTTCACATTCTCTTACTTAAATCCACACGTGGAAGGAAGGTCGTTTGCGCGTTTAATTACTTTGGTTTCCAAGGTTTTCACTACTTGCTGGCTACATCAAAATACTTATTCTGTTAAACGTACCAACTCTCTAGCTCTGAATGGCTGTTAAACTAATGGTTTAAGGGCTTCCCGTATTAGTGCATTTTGATGCATCTTTGTTTTTGACTTTAAGGATAGTCCTGACATGCTGACTGCTTCCGGTCCTCTTATGTTAAAATCAATTATGTTGGCAGCTTACCACGTGCCGTATTCTCCCCTCCCCACCTTTGCAGACCCGTTCCATGCGAGTATTCCCCTCCTTGACGTCAATCTCTACAAGGGCGACTGCCACCAAGTTTTGCTACTACTAAAGTAGGCATTCCATACGTCGGTTGGGAAGCTACACTGTGGTATTCTTGACACATTTTTTCCAGAGTAAGCAATTGCCGACTTCGGAGTTATCTCCAAGCTACCTCAATTCTAAAGCTAATTCTCTTCTTGCCACCTATCTCAAATGCTGACAACAAACCACGCACCACCAATCAATCTGACCACAGATTTTGGTCACATTGTCGAATAACCCACCAACCATAGGGTGGCTTATAACCATTATTTTAGTAATTTTTTTAACATTTCTTTAGTTTACACCATGGCAGTAAGTAAACCAAAGGGTGTTAAAACCTATTTTACAAATTTAGCCACATTTTATAGATTTTTATTTCAACCTGCACTCAAAAACTAACCTTCGCTAACTGGTACCGACAAAGAGGTTGAATCAGGTAAGTCATTTTTATTTATTCATTGCTATTAAAACAGTGTCCAGGTTAAAAAAACGGAATCCTACCTTTTGGAACACATTTCCTACGATATATTATTTAAAATGCATTAAATTACGGATTGGAATGGACTTAAAAGAGTAGAAAGCCATTTTGAGTATCACAGGGGTAATAAAAAAATAACTTTTGACTAAAATAGAAGGGGTTAAAAGATGTGCGATATCGTTAAATCTATGAGTTTTAAATTATCAAGAAACAAGTGCCAGTAAGAGTTGCTGGTATATTGCAACAAATATGGGTTTCTCAGGATGAAATACTTCCAAGTTATAAAAAAGAATATGTACTCTACTATTTCTATTCAGTAACAATGGCCCAATCAAGAAAAATAATAGTAACTTCATAAATGAGACTTTTTAAATGCCTAAGAGTTTAGCGACTGCAAGACCGACCTGGAAATCAGGGGTAGATGGGTATTGCAGAAGTCCGTGAGAAATTTGAGGAATACAGAATACGGTAGCATGATTAATTGTTAATGTGGGTTTACACAGGCAGGTTCAATACACAATTTACTTGAAGCAAGCGACTTATGACATAAATTCCACGTGTAAACGGCTCTAAAAGTCCGCTCGAAGGACTTTTGAAAGTTTTGGAATTCCGCTGGCCGAAGCGTGTACGCTAAGCGTATGCGTAAGATGTATGGTTGCCAATTTCAACGATAATTAATCTGTAGCTGCTTTAACTCGTGAAAGAATTGTCTTCAGATAAAAACCTACCGTGATAATGATTGCATTTGAACTTTATCACATGCATTCCCCAATTCAACATTCTCTAGTCGTCGCAGCTTGTCATGCATGCGATAAAAATTCATTGGAAAGTATCGTATGGTCGTACATTATTTGCGAAATTATATAACAATTTAATATATTTATTTACGAAAGTTCACTCGGAATTAAGAGAATTGACCCCCTGGGACGTGGAAAAAAATGAATGGGGCAAGGCTTGCTGAGGTGGGGAAGAGGATTGGATTGCTGGGATGAGGGTGGACGAGTGGATCGCGTGTTGCAGGTCTCCCAGGGGTGGTAGAAGGACCCT
Source organism: Pyrrhosoma nymphula (assembly GCA_963573305.1). NCBI lineage: Eukaryota > Metazoa > Arthropoda > Insecta > Odonata > Coenagrionidae > Pyrrhosoma > Pyrrhosoma nymphula. The sequence goes on along the minus strand of OY754338.1, from coordinate 60,553,427 downwards.
GTGACGTATACGCGGTACGTCGCAGAGGGGTGGGGGACATTGTGGCGGGCGGCGCGGAGTGCAGGAGCAGGAGGTAGGACATTTCTGGGGCGCGCATTTGAATGCGGGCTGATTCTGGTCACGATTCGGGGGCTGCATTTGGGCGCGTCGACGGTTACCACGGCATTGAAAGGGTACGTGAAAAGGACATTGGGGTGGGGCGGAAGGAAAAAGGTGGGGGGGGTTTCGAGTAGTGGGTTGGGGCGACTGCAGGACATCTGGGAGGGTGAGAGAACGGTGAAAGGGATTGTAGGGTTGAGAGAAAATTGAAACTAAAAATGAAGGCAGAGATAGAATACATAAAACAAAACTAGACGACGTTTTTAATTTTTCAGATTAGTACCTCCTATTGCCGGCCTTTTCGATAACTTGTCGCTAATTGAGAGTTTACGTTATTTATATTTTATTTATTAATACGTTGTTATGTAATTATTTATAATTTTTATATTAATACGTTATTTATATATTATTTAATTTTAGATTAGTCCCGGTTTCATGTATATCTGGTTAACTTTAACCGCGAGGTTGCTTAGCCTTTTCGATAACTTGTCGCTAATTGAGAGTTGATATTATTTATATTTCGTTAGACTCTGTTAGTTGATGTGAGCTAAATACCAGAGCGTTTTACCGCCAATTTTCATACCGAGAAAATATTTACAAGACACTATAAAACCAGGCCTTAGCGTCTAATTGATTGATTGGTATTGTAAGAATAGTAATAATTTGTTGAATGATATTTGTGGAAGATATATACCTTAAAGATGGATATTACTTTAATTGGAATTAATCAATACGTGTTAAAATTGTGCTGCGTGTATTTTTAGGTTATTTTCGAAAATATTTTTCGAGTCTTTGGATGCATAATGAGAGTTTGGCTTGCACTCTTTAGTGCTGAAGCTTACTTGTTCCACATCGTCAGCAAACAACATGGTCGAAGAAGCATCATATTTTTTATCTTCATCTATCAATATGTTGGCCTAAGTATTTCTTAGGATGTTTGCTCATATATATTCGCTTAAATTTAAAAAGAATTCCAAATTTCATGCTAAATATCACAAACGAATGACTTAGCACGCAGTCACGCAAAATTGTATTGTAAGGGAGAGAAATGAGGTGACCCTGAGTCTCATATAAGTGTTGAGAGATGATAAAGCAATATTTACTTCATTTTTAAGTTTTATTCACAGCATATTTTTAAAGTTTCATTGTTTGTTGTGATTTATTTCATATCAAGTTGCCATCATCGTTAACACTTGCTAATCAGGTTGTATACGAAGTCACGTCGTTAATCTATATATATTAATATTGTAGCGTGTCAGTCAGTCAGTCATTCTATATGCTTTTGTTCATTTCTCTCTAAAGTTTTGAGCAAGAGATATGAGGTTTGGTGGATTAAATGTGGATTCTCTGTCTGTATGATTTGGTAGTAGTTTTGGAATTTTAGTAGTTGGTGGAGCAAAGAAAAATGCGAAAACCGTGGCTACTAAGCTCATAATCCGTAAAAACTGCAAAACAACGATGAATTTATTTAGGTTAGCGACGGTGAAGTAAAAAAAACAGTTCTCGTTAAATTACAATCAGTTACATAACGTATGGGCATATAAACGTTAATTTATCTTTTTCGGGTAAATGTTGATTGCACTACGATACCTGCATTACCTTAGTTTCATTTCTTTTATTTCCTTTGATATATAGATACTTTTACGCGAATTAAGGCAAAATTCAGCAATTAGTCGAGTTGAAAATGAACGGTACAGTTAAGTGTGCCAATCGAAGTTATTTAGTGGAGATATTTAGAAATTATCCGGGTGAATGCTTAAATGTATGCCACTGCAAAACAATAAGGTTCCTGTCAAATATCTGTAAACTCAACGTTAATATTATCAATTAAGTGTTTTGATATTACCGTTCCCTTGATTTGGTTTTATTGCATAAGATATATGATTAGCTAGCTTAAGTAAAATGAACCTCAAGAGTTTTCCATACCTTAAAGTGTCTGGATAAATACCTATGTCGTAAACGTCTCAATACATTTGCGTGTGCCGCTGTCTCAATATTGGTCACTACTTAATACTTCTAAACTTCACGTCGAAAGTTTAGAAGTATTACTTAGACCATTACGAATGTTATATGAATGTGCGAGAAACTGACCTCGGAGATAATTCATTACCAGTATTTGTTAATTTATGTCAAATATTCCTCCCGTGCTTGCTGTTTTGGGGAAGGAAAATTGCCAGTGGGGCTCCTAAAACAATGCAATGCGCAAAAAATCCCTTGGCTCTCTGGGTGGGTCTCTGTGTGATAGAAGGAGGAATTTTTGCCCTCATCTTTTTAGCTATGACTAACCAATCATCGGAGTGACTCTATCTCAAAATTGGTACTCTCCTCAGTAAACTACAGTGAGCAATGCACAGAAAAATTAATATTATGACTTTTTTTAAATCCAAAATATCTAATTATGTTTTAAAAACTATTCTCCATGTTTTTTTCATTTTTGGGAAACATATAAACTCATTTAGCTACATTTCCCACAACTTCCACTTGAGTAGTGGAAAAAAAGGAAAAACGCCAAGTTCACCTCAAGATCACACCAGACAGAGACTGTCTGCAAAGCAGGCAGCAGGTCTGCTAGTAAAGCTTTTGAAGAGTGGCATATTATTCAACGTAAAACATTTCTATCAGATGTACCCCAGATTATGTTACATAGGATGAAATGAATAACAGCTCGATTCAATTAATTACAAAGAAAAAAATTACTTGTTGAATATTTTATAAAGATGCAAATCAATGAATGGTTTACATAATGATTGACGAAGGGCTGCTTTAATACATGAACTAAGATACTAAGTTTTTGATAAAGAAGATGGGGACTCTATAGAAAGTTTTTCTCATGAGGGCATATGTGACAAGAAAGGCGAGGAAGAAAATGCGATAAGAAGAAGATGTAGCGCGTTCGCGGAAATTGGAAGAAGACAGAAAAGTAGATGGATGGGATACAGAGGACAGGATGTCTGACGGCGAAGCATGTGATATAAAGAAGTATATTGGGCAAGAGGGAAAGGATTGGCATCTTGAGTGACTGAGGGTGATTGAAATTTTAAGGGAGAAAGGGATAACTCAGAAGAAAGACGCACAAGGTGGCAAGAACTGTGTCGGAAGAAAAATATTCTCCGAAAAAGCCGTCATGCATGTTCGTGAATTGTTATTTTTTACAAAAGTTTATTACTATGGTGACCAGGAAAGTTTTTCCATAGAAAATGCAAAGGAATCAGGCGACATTTTGTGGAACTGGAACCTATCATATATCTATAGTGCATTCCATAACTAGTTGACAGTATGGGTTCTTATGCAGATTCGATTCCTATGTAAATCTCCATAAGTCCGGAGTTCTGTAGCCAATAGCAGCAGAAACATTGACATGTTACTGTGATGTACACCAATCATACGCCTAGGAATCTTCTACAAAGCAGTAACTTTTCCTCGAAGTAACAAATTCTAATTACAGAAACAAAACACATGTAGTTTTCCACCAATATAACATTTAATACGAATAGTTCCGATGTTGCTACATCATCTTTAAGTGAAGTTTCCAAGATACAGGTTGAAATATATACACGAAAATTGAGGGTGAGGTCAGAAAAAACTTTACTAGTGGAAAGCTGCAATAGTTTTGTTTCTGTAATTATGATACGGATCCACCATATCACACCTAATTCTGTATATTAACTAACTTTAGTTTATCGTTGAGTTTGAAGCGTGGCCTACAGGTGACTATACGGAGAGCAAGTTTGGCAACAGCGTTCTCCGGAAGACCCATGCTGTCAGCTAAATGTGGAAAGCTTTATGCAAGAAAACACTTCTAAAATGTATATATTGCATTATTGTGGAAAAATATTGGCATGTTTAAGTTCATATTCTAAAATTTAAATAGCATAATTATTATAAAAATGTAACGTTGTGTGAAATAAATCTTCTCATAAACCACACGCACTTGGCGGCGCGGCGTGACACTACGTAATGAGGAACATGGCGAGTGACGTCACGGAGTGGTATCGCTGTCAGTATATTGGCGCTTTTTCATGTTAAAATTCCAGCTGATTTACCTAAATTCGTTTCATTTCTTTAATGAAAAACAAAAATTGAAAAAAACATAATAGTTCCAGGAGAAGACCATGTTGAGTAGATGAGCGATGATGTGCAAACCATCGATATGCCGTTTTGGATCACTTGGCTTTTTCAACATTTTATGCTTTTTTAAAGTAAATTAAAACTGCAATCAGTTGACGATGAACAAATGGATTTTATATTTGGTAATGCTAGAGAATATGCTGCATTGTCTACTGCTTAAATATGAGAAAAATATTTTTTAATGTTTCTTATTGTTCAATATTATACGATTTATTCTCCAAAAAAGTCACCCTCAGTTAAACTGCCCTTACCAGGGCTTTTGGTTATGTGAACTTTCCGTTCAAGTTGTTGAAGTTTAAAATAGGAACACGCCAGCGCACTTCACCGAACACGTAAGACAATGATTGAAATGAGGCACTAAGGCAAAACGTACGGTGACTAGCGAGTAAGTAGAATTATGTGGGCACAAAAAAGTTCTCGGCCGAATATTCTACAAACTGCTAATGGATTTATTCAAAATAATTTCTGAATAAGGAAGGCTTTTACCACATATAAACATAGTCTACAAACAAGGAAGTGCATGGAGGGAGGGAGAGGGGAGGAGAGAAGAGAGAAATTCCGGAGGAGATTAGGAGGCAAAGTTGGTTGTTGAAACATGCGATTAGGGCCGAATGGATGCTGAAAGCCATGATTAAGGTGAAGATTTTGGAGTGGTGGGGAAGAAGAATACAAAGAATAGGCTTTATGGATGAGATGAAGTGAGTTAGGAGGCATACTGATATTAAAAATAAATGTGTTAGAAGAGAGGTATAAAGTTGATTTCTAGGGGATTTTTACTCTTTTCTCTTAAAACCTTCTTTACCTGGTAACATAAATACAGCTTACCCACACATAGCGTTAGATTAGGTTCCTTGAAATTGTGGCGCTATATGAAACCAATATAAAACGTGGAATTCCAAGTTTCATTCCTCTCAGCCGCTAATGTTTAATTCATTCAAAAGTTTCTGATTATGCCGTAACCCTGCTCTGAGGAAAAATATTTCGTACTAGCTGAAGGTACCCGTTGAACTTCAACGGATGTGAAAAACATTGAACTTATTTTATAAGAAAACCACAAAACCTGAAGAATACTGTCAGCGTGATCATTTGAAGTGTTCGTATCCTATCTTTTTTGTTGTAATCGTTGTAATTCGTTCGTTTTCCATTTCGTGCACGGAGAGTTGAGTGATTGTTTGTCCTCTGTAATACACGGGAAAACCCAATAATGGGCCACGAAGACTCATTACTATTTAATAAATAGCACCTAGGTTGATAGATGGTGACCTCGTCCCTCAAGTTCTCTTGAGCCGTCTTCTGAGTGAATAACAGCTTGAGCACTTCCCTTGTGTACATAAATATATTTGCATTCAATGACTTAATTGAGTTCCGCAATTCAACGTTGATATGTGCGTTGAGTATCATAATCAGGATAGGAGAGTAGAGTATAATCCATCGGTTGACAACGTCAAAAGGAGCATTTTCAATAGCAGCGATGTTTATTTGTCCTATGAATTCTTGAATACCCGGACTATGCCTTTGGCATAAAGGGTGGCTATATTCATTGTTTCCTTAATCATATTCATTGGTTACAATATTAAAAATCTATGGTTATCAGTCTTAGTGCACTTGCCAATTTTCATGCACGCCATATTAAAACAGATTGAAGTTTCGAAACAGATGGCTCAATATTTGAACCAGAGTTTTAGCTGGTTACCCGTCAGTAGGTTTGGTTAGGATGAAATTTGTGCGGTTCTTAGCGTAATCCGAGAAACACCACGGGGAGATTATCACGAGATTTCTGGTAGGCATGTCTTTGAACATCCAAGGCTAACCTTTGTCGTTTTTCATGCAAGGACTCATTTTCTCGCTAAGAAGACATTCCTCATGCTTCAAGATTGTTTCAAAAGTTATTCCCTTTATTCTATTAGGCATGTTTATGGATATATTTTTAAGTCCAAGGAGGGGAAACACAGAGGCAAGTGAGAGACTCGAATAGGCAACTCGATGATTGAGTGAATGTAAGTAAACTGCATTTTAACACCTTTAAGTACATATAAATAACTCATAAAGTTGATGTGCGAATTGGTCTAAAAAACAGTTCGCAATCGTAATGAGAGGCAGACGGTTCCACTACGAGTAATACATCTGAGTATTAAACTATAAAAACGACGCCGTGTTTGTTGTAGCAACAGATGCATTATTAACATTATTATTCGCTGTACGTAAATATTCTTCCACGTTTAATTCCTTTATGTGTATCGTCTTCAGCATAAGTTTTCTCTCGTATGCAGTTCCCCTATTAGTGCTACTTTGAGAATAGACATTGAAGAGTATACTTGTATATATGCATTGAATTTATCGATTACCCCCCGAAGCAATCTATCATGGGGACCTTGGGACTCTGGGCCCTTCTTATACAAATTTTCTTTCTGCGTGCTATCATGGGCCGACAGGAAAACTTAAATGCCAGATGCATGAATATCCTTTTAAATTCAAATCTCTGGTAGTCAAGGAAATATGCTATTGTTGATTTCAGAGAAAATGTGAGATTTTTCAGCTATAAAAATGATTTTCAGAGAAATACGAAGCGTAAAAGAAAATCGATTGAAAGAATTAGAAACTTCATTTATTCAGCCATCCGATAAAAAAATCCCAGCCCTCCATTTTGAGTGTAAGTACATTTATAAAGCAAAAAATGAAATAACTGCACCGAACCCTATGCTTACCATGGACCCTCAGGGACCACCAGGGTGGGTCTTTGGTGGCCCGAAGGGATTTTTAATATAGCCTATGTTCAACCCATATACATTTTACCTCTACATGCAAAACTTCAGCTCAATCGGTTCAGTAGTTTTTGCGTGATTGAGCAACAGACAGACAGACAGACAGACAGACACCATTCAATTTTTATATATTAGTATGATTTGTGCGACGTTTAAGAAAGTTTTACGGTTTATTGTACGGGAAAAGCTCTATAGAGTATCCACAAAATTAAGTAAAATGGCTTTAACTATTAACTTATCACAGATTAAAATAAAACCATGCAAATTGGGTTCTCGACAAACAGGGCGAAAGGTCCTGAAAGTGAAAATAAATACGCTCATCACAAAATACTTGCAAGCAGCTGGTTTGCGTTGTAAACAGAATGTTAGAGCGTATACAAATCGCCTGATATTACAACCAGTATTATGTTAACCTAAGGTTTAGTTAGACTGTCGTTAGACTGTCAAAACCATGGTAAATTTGTCGATGTTTCCCCGTCCCATTTTCTAGTATTTTTAATCTTAGCGTCTCCATCATCATTATCATTATCATTAATCTCAAGGTTTTCAGTTAAGTTGTTTGCTTCGGCTGTTTATTTCATACCAGCTTTGCTGACATATCGTTCCTTCAAATGTATTCCTCAGCTTCACATCTTTTGGAGTTTTTTTTGGAAGGTATTCATCGGTTATTTGCCAAGTTTTCCTTCCTTAAAGTTTTCATCTAGCTGAGTCATTATACAGAATATGTCCAATGTTTTTATTTCAAAATTTCAAACTTTTTCAGAATTACTTACTCTTACTCCCTAGGCCATCCATATCTTAGGCAATATTTAGTCGCATCAACAAATCCCCTCCACCTTAATCGATCTTCTGCCTCTCTTTCTGTTACTCCGATAGCTTTTTATTCAGAATTGTTTCTCGTAATTACCTTAGTGCGTTACTCATCTCATTTTCCGCTATCGCAGTGCTTATCCTTTTCTTCCACGCTGTTCATTTATACATATAATTTTCTTATTTTCCTACTTTAAAAAGTTTTGACATGTAAGAGCATGATCTGTACTCACGTTTTATCACATTGCTTCCTGACTTCCATCGTATTGTTGCTGAAAAGAATGGGAATCATCTGAGCTATTGAGTTGTGGATTAAACGGTGCACATAATCGCATTGAAAAACTTTTATTTGCATTTGAACTTTCAAAACCTTGTTTGGAGAAAATTATGCAATGGTGGAATTTTATGCGGCGTTTCTTCGATATTGATCTTTGTTTGTATAGCCTTCAGATACCCAAGGTTAAAAAAAGGGTTGCGGAGTCAAAAGATGGTGCGTAAAAGCCTTCAGAGGCCATCAAAATATTCTTCACGTTTGACTTTTATGTTCCGGTGATCAGGAGAGTGTTTGCATAGCCTTCAACAGGTTCGGGATCCACTGGTTGCGTGAACGCTGAACTTTCACGTAGCTTGGATTTAGGGGGTTATTGACTCACCCTTTTTTATCGTCATTGTCACGTAATGGATCATTAAGTAGACACCATAACATCACCCTGAGGCACTGCAAGCTACAAAAAATATCTTGGGCCGTCCGTGAAAGAACGTCACTGTCCCAGAGGATTACCGGGCAGAATATTTGATGAGAGTGACGCATATGACGAAAGGTGAATGAGGAATTCTTGTTAAGGGGACGCCAAGCTCTATCGGGTCTATGCAAGCCTTAAATAAAAGTATATTGCCACCCATAAAATATCCGTTTCGTAGTTCCAAACACCTCATACAGTGTCCTACGCTGACATGTAGGTGCCAACCAATAACTCTGGTGAACTTTCGATATTTATTTATCAGTAATTATTTGGTTGAATATTCACTCAACCACAGAATTTGAAAATGTAACAGAGGGCTCATATAAATTACTTTCATTCCTGAAGCGAGCAATTTATTGATGATTGGAACAGTCCACCTGCAGAATATTTCAACTCTTTCCAAGAAATGTAAATGTTTTTAAGAATAGGTGGAAAGAGTATCTTTTGAATGGTTGATTTCATAAAATATTTTGTTTACAGATGCTTTCGTTCAATTTGGGATTTAAATATTGTGGAGAATGTAAGCGCATTTTACCACCTGGTATAGAGCCAACTTGCAGCATTTTCAAAATAATATTTTCACGGCAAACCATCTCTCGTAAGAATCACATAAATAAATGGATACAAAATCACAGCTGACCATCAAGAATATCACATTGCGATGTACGAAATTTAGTTCAAACCTGAAATAAGTGCACTACAAATTGATTTAGGCTAGCACAAATGTTATTTAATAGTGATTTTAACCATAATTTTTTATTTATATAATGTATATCAAAAGTAAAGGTTTAAGCTAAATATTAAATTGCATACATAAAAATTGATATCATTCTGACTGAACTAATATTCACCATTGTAAATAATCTCACTAAGAAACAATAAATTTTCTACATGCCTTTTCATTTCCAAACCTCTACATTCAAACATCTAAGATTAATTGTTATTAGGTATATATTTAAGGCATATACATTTTGAATAAGTAAATATGGAAACGTAAATGTAATAACTATCTGAGAAATTTGTGTTTAAATTGTCGATCTCTTTATGTTTAGCAAGTTTTATAGCTTATTATTATTAAATTCAAACAAATCAGTGGAAAAAACATATAATGGGTAGCAGGAGAATAATACGAGATTTTAGAGCACTGCACATGTAGATTTTAGAGTATTTCTTATTTGAGCTCTGCGCTTGTATTAATTTTTAATAATGCGATAAAAAATTCGAAAAAATATAGATGATCACTTTGCCACCTACGCTTTTGAGTAAATTACTTGCATTATTAGTGATTATCGGGGATTAGTGATAGCGGGGCATGAGCTGATAGTCTGTTTAGAAAGGAATAGCTTTCTTATTTATTCCACAGCAGGCTTATGATCTTTTGTCAAAGGCTACCATTGAAAGCTTATTATTTTTGTAGAGGACGGGTAATATTTCTACACTTGCATAGAACTTTAAAAGTCCCCGCTCCTTATTCATCATAACGCGGTTACACGCTGGAAATACACCATGAACATGAAATGTCAATGTCAAATTGCTGAATTGCATCTGTAGCACCTAATTTAGATGGAAAAACTACTTAAGTAATATATAAATACTTCATAAACAACATATTTTGTAAATATTCTTAATATATTTCTATTCGTGATTTCTAGCGTGACGGCTTGTGCCTTTATCCATAAAACCGGGTGTGCTTTTTTCGATTTAACCATCCGATTTATTTCTACGGATCATTTAAATCTTTTACGCTTTTCAACATGCAACACAGCAAGCGCATGTACAATTGTAAATATTAATTCCAATATACTACTCTAATTCATTTTCAGGTTTACTGCTTCGTGGCGAAATTTTTGGCTCAACAAAAAACGTCCTTTATATTTTATTAGAGACGATGGTTATCACCTAAGTAGTGTGGGAAAAGATGTATATCCAATAAATATGGGTGTGATAACCAACCGTTGAAGATTTTTCGTATTTTAATTATTTTTTTGTTTTTAAATATTTGGTTTTTATTTATTTTTTAAATCGGGACAACAATGGTCAGTCATACAACGGCCCAAACGGAGTCACAAACAGATCTAACTTTTTCAGTCTCCCGACGACGTTCCCAGCATAAGAAATGAAACGTTGGACCAAAAATGTCTTCCAGAAGCAGTTAACCCGAAAATGATTGAGAGTAGTATATTTTATCGCTGCGAAAACCTTAAAACAAAAATGTATTCTAATATTTCTCATAACTTACTTTTCCAACCATTTTCTTGAGTCTCTTGGTCATTCATTTAGACAGTTCACACTCCAAAATTTTGCATCAAAATGTCAATATTTTTAAATATTATTTATCATTCAGGAAATCCCTGTTATTTGATTTTGTATTTATTGTTATTTATTACTTCACAGATGTATTTATATTTTTTTGTCTCTAAATGGCATAAACAACGCATCATTTGTCCACAGTGCCTTTATTATCATTTTATTGAATATATCCCTGGGTATTCCTGATTCGCGTGTGTAATATTGTGCACCGCTTGGTGAAAACTGTTTATTTGGGAGTGGCCGTGTCTGAAGCTGTGAAGAAAACTAAAGCGTGGATGAGGTGGTGGATGATTGCGTGACTATGCCTTTAGGCTCCGGAAGCGTGCACGCCACTGGCGGGCGATAACGTGTATTTATCACGCAATGAAGTTAAGCCACTTCCAGTAAATAATTGGCACACTTTGAGAATGCTTAGATTTCCACAGAATCTTGTTTGCAATTGATTACGTTGTTAGGTGTCATGAAAATGAATAGTGGTGGCTGAAAAGCTTAATATGCTTCATTATAACATCCCAATAACATTATGCAAGAAGGCTAGATTGAACTAATGATGTGAATTTAAATTCATAATTACCATGAAAAGGCTATGTTTTCGTATATATTGTACTAGCTAATTGAATTTTTGAAATGGACCAATTCGAGAAAATAACCTTATTCCCCATGCCTTATCATCATGCTCAGTAATACCACTGACTCATTCTACGTTAGTAAATATCCCTGATAAACGCACAATAAAGCTTTACCAGATATTTTTGTTATTTACCCCAAATTTGCTAAGACAAAGACTTGTTGACATGATTCTATCTTATGCATTTTGATTACTATGTACACTGAAGAATTGCGTTGATATTCTTTTTAAATATTGCCTATGCTAGCCTCAGACTTTGAATTACGCAGATATTGTTTACATGATACTATTATTGTTATTTGGGTGTTAACATCGAATTTAACGTAGCTATTGTTGTTTTTATTTATTTACGCATATATTTTAGGAAAGAATATATTTGAAAATATATATTTCTCTTGAGAAAACAGTTTTCATATAAAGTGTCTTATCAGAGCTTATAATTATCAAAGTCAATTATGAATCAAATTATAGTTTAAATCTTACTATCAGATAAATGATATTTATGCTAAAAATGTCATGTCATAATTAAAACACAAATGAGGAGTGTAAAAAACCGTTTCCTTATTCGCCTCAAGAATATTTAGTCAAACAAATATGTTTAAGTACCCCTAGGGAAATGCTGGCATTTCAATAATAGATTGTCGAAGTTTATTGTATTATTTTATGAGTAGCGTTTCCTGGTTATTCATTTATAATTGATTAATTTTGTGAATGATACCTTTTCTTAAAACAAATCCTCTTGCAGGCTGTGGAACCCGTGAGAATCACAAATGGTTTTTCTGAATGCATTGAAATCATAGACAAGGATTGCTTTTATAAAGGTCTCAACTCACAATTCCGAATCACCGTTCTGAATTTAATAATATAGTTTTCGATTCCCTGCAAATGCGATATGGTAAAAAACTTTAATGATTTGGTCATTTCCTGGCGTATAATCTGGTTGAGGTCTTCCTGAGTTGATTCCATACTTTCCAACGTATCGAGGTTAAACACATTCCTCGTCATCAGAAATGCTGATGCTGGTGTCACGAATAATACCACTATATGTACTAAGGTGTCGTGCATAAATTACGTTACCAACTTAGCTGTGAAGGGGGTCGCCTAAATCCCACGGCGGGTTACGAGGGGGAGGGGGAGATTTCACTCAAAGTAACGTAGCTGTCACAATGCGCCTGTTTATGTTTCTTACTCGTCAACATCTCGTCTACAATACTACAGAGGTTAACATGAGGAAGGGCGCGCGGGGTGTTTCTTACATCCCAAGTATCTACTTTAACTCAATGTAACTGAACCTTTGCCTCTACAATGTTGCAAGTTTTCATACTTTTAAAATTGCTTACATTTTTAACGTCTCGCGGACTAAACAGCGACCTCGTGACAACACTTTTCAAGGCAGCGCAGCAGTCAGAAATGTGGGGAGGGGAGAGAAGAAAGTAGATGAGCACAGCACCTTGCGCCATGATTCATGGTTGATTTTAAGCATTTTCAAATGAATATTACTTGTTCCAATTGAGATTTGATAGTTCTTTTATATCTATTCCGGTTACATTATTTGTCTTTGTCAAACTATGCCTTAAAAAAAAGTCACTCAATAAATGAGAAAATAATTTTGAATCGAAAGTTTCATTTGTAGAGACAATGTTAAATGTCGGGGTGGAGGGGCGTTTGGGAAAAATACTACCGTTTTCAACGAAGGTGGGGAATGAGGTAAAAAAAACAACCAAAAATGATAACGCAATTTATGCACCCCTAATAGTCAATCCTTAGGTGTCTCACCATTGGTTGTTATTTTTTCGCTTCTTAATGGTATTATATTAACTCGCTTCGTTAGTGTAATTGCATATCATTTATCCAATTACACAATGCATTTCATTCAAGTATTCTACCAGCTGATTGGTAGGTTCTTGGGCAGTCCCCATTCTGTATCCCAACCTCACCGAAATTGTCTCGCTTTCCCTCCTAAGGATGGCCCGTTATTAGATCCCTCTTCAATTCTTCTACCTCCTCTTATTTCGTCCAGAATTCCTATCCTTCTTTGCAATTACACAATGCAACAGTGAAAAAACTTTTTTCGCAAAAGTAGATGCTCTTTATGTATTTTTGCTTACTGAATCCGAAAATGATACTGAAAACATCGTATTAGCCACAGTTTTGGAACAAATCGTATAATTTGCCAATATTGATATCACGTACTGAAGTAGTACATATATATGGTACACGAATCATGCTGAAGTAGAATATAGGTTTAAAACAACAACATAATGAAATATGCACAAGGTGAACAGATGCATACAGGGAATGTGGTACAGTACATGGACTAACGTCATTTATTCCGTGCTTTCTTAGTTTTCATGGCGTGGTCGCTGCTTTTTCTCTTATGGGGTATTATCGTGTGCTCACGGTGAAGCATCCCGCAATAGTCGCCCATCATACGAACATCCCAAGTTCCCTGGTATCGTCATTCCATGTCCTTGATACCTTGATAGAATCTTTCACCCTGTTCCTCACTTATAGCATCCAGGTTTGGAGGAAAAAAGCCAAGGTGCGAATATAAAAAATATAACTTCAAACTCATTTAACATCCCAGCATTTTCAATTTCGCTAGCATGTTCTAAACTATGGCAATATACCCTGGGCTACGATTGTTTCCCAGGAAGCTTTGAACCACACACTTAAACGCAGTTAAGGCTTCTCGCACCACGGTATTCATTGAATGAAGAAAATTTTCATCTAGCATCATTTTCCGAATATCAGGACCAGTGAACACACCCTCTTTCAACTTAGCATCTGACAGTTTGGGGAACTTGTTACATAGATATTTGAAACAGTAGCCACACTTAGGCAATGCCTTAACAAACTGCTTCATTATGCCCAGTTTGAGGTGTAGAAGTGGCAAGAGTATTCTGTCTCTTTCATTTAGAGGGTCACACTTGATATTTTTGTCCCCTGGAACCAATTCCAACCTTCGGGGCCACTGTTTTAGCTCCCAATGTTTGTCACGAGCCCGGCTGTCCCATTCACAGATGAAACAGGGGAACTTGGTATATCCTGATTTTTGTCCTAGAAGCATACCCAACTCTTTAAAATCACCGCAAACCATCCAATTGTGATCCTCATAATGAATGGTAGTAAGAAGCACCTTCATGTTGTCATATGTTACCTTCAGGTGCACAGAATGGCCCGCAGGTATTGAGGCATACATGTTACCATTGTGCAGCAGAACTGCCTTCAGGCTTCTTATAGATGGATCAATGAACAGTTACCGAGCGCGTACGGAATGTTGATCTGACCCATTAAACCTTGTACAACACTGCTGCACACTAACAAATCCTTTTAAGAAAAATATTGTGTGAATATCAAGTTCCTTTTTCAGCAAAATATAATGGACGTACCGGGTGTTAACGAATGTCTTTCACGCAGTCTTGACCCTAGGTCTCTGCTTTAGCCTGTGTCAGTCCCAGATCACGGACTAAATGATTTTGCTATGACGGAGTGAAAAGAAGAGGGCCCTCATCTGTGCCTGCTTCAAACTACCTTACCTTACCTTACAAGAGTAGAAGTAGCAGTCATCGGTATGATTCTGTTGCTCCCGCCACACCATAGGGATGCCAAATCGTGATGGCTTCTTCTTTCCTGCCACCCTCCGCCATAAATCTTCTAAACACACAACACACACGACCTGTGTGAGCCCATGACTTAATTATGTCGCTTATTTTCACTCCGAAATAGGCATGGTAAACCTTTTTCAAGAAAGCAGTAATGTTTCTGTGGTTTACCAAAAATATAACAAAAACTGTTAGGAGAGTTTACACAGCCTCGGGTAGACGTTCGACACTAACACTAACACGCAGTTCCTCCCACAAATACAACACAGTGACGGACAAGCAACGCCATTTGCAACGTGATAGTTTGCTGTGTGCCGCTAGGGGTACAAGTGTGCAAGAGCACAAAACTGTGGGTGTAACGATGTTTTGAGTGTCATTTTCGAATTTAGGAGGTCAAAATACATACAGAACGCCTACATTTTCGAAAAAAAGTTTTTGTGACCTTGCAATTTGTTGCATAGTGTTATTGAACCTCTTCCCACTGTACAATCTTTTTCAAATTTTGCATTAATGTTTAATCATGATGGCAGTACATGAATCAATCATTATATTCACTAATTACCAAGTAAATCGACTAATTACTGGTTTCATATTAACTTGCTTCGTGAGTTTAATCGCATATCTATTATCCACTTTTTGAACCTTCCGATGCCTCCTTGAATTGGGACCTTGAAACATTGGAAACCATGGAATCTCTCACCTGGTTGAAAACTAGAGAAGACTTTATTCTAACTCAACTCTCGTTTTAGGGATCTGGTGTAATTTGTTTGCATAAGTAAGTAAGGTATTGTTTTCTTTGCCTATACTTATTAATTTATTTATCAAAAACTCCAAAAGTATCAACTAAGGCCTTTACATTTGGTTTAATAAACAGAATAAATTTAAAAAACAACAATAGTAGTAGAAACAAAACAGAAATATTCAAAATATAAACAAGGCAAGAATGAGGCGAAGATGACATGAATGTTACGAATTACGTTTCAGTTGGGAGAAAAAGACGTTGCGTGAGGAGAAAAGGTCAAGGGTGGGGCGACTATTAGTTAGGGCATTGAAAAATGAAGGTAGGCGGTAGAATAGTGATCGTTGGGAAATGGAGAGACGGAATTTGGGTGTGTGTAACAGACTCATATTGCGAGTGATGCGGGCTGGGATGCGGAGTGAAAAATAGGAAAGAAGAAGATCAGAGCGGAAGGACCCATTCATGATGGAGTGCAGGAATTTAAGGTCCGATTTCAGCCGGCGAAGGGAGAGGTGTGATAGGCCAAGAGATGATAGGATTTCTTCATAGTACCCCAGTAATATTGGGACTTATGACAAATACAAGTCAATCACTTCGATTATTCTGATTCAAGTGGCTTGTCTTACAATTCAATATGTTGGACGATGAATGAGTTTTCCTGTGTGATAATTAATTCTCCTTCTAGTATTCTTTAGAAAAATCATATATCTTATCTCTGCCCTCAGCCGACCCTACTGCATACCGGGTCCCCATGGCACATACCGGAAAATTGAGGGAGAAATAAGTTCATGGAATGAGCGACTGTAAGCAGTTTCTCATTTCCTCGAGGGAAGGGAACAAAGTAACTTCATTTTTTCCCACGAAGATTATTTTCACTTACGTACCGTTAGGATCTCATGTATCCCGATTCCCGCCAACTTGGAAGTCAACTTTTAGTCCTCTAACCGACAGTCTAGATAGCGGGATTGCTGTCGTAAAGGGAAAAAATAAATTCTTTAATTTTTTAATATTAAGCAACTAGCGATTTAATATTGGATTAAGCTCAGAAATCTCCCAAAGCAGAGACTCAAAAATTGTCCTTTATGACTGCCTCCAAATTTTAAAATTCTCTGCCTTAAAACTTAAAACACACGAGTTTCTTAAGTACCTACAATTAAAAATAAATTTTACATGACTCCACTCAATGTAGGGTTTTGTAACTTTTTCTGTATACTTGCCAACATACAGCCCGTGTAACATAGATATGTCTCTATATATATCTCTGTATACACATCTTATGATCCTGTGTGCGTATTTATGAAAATAATATATTTTACTACTATTCGAGTAAAACTTAATTTGTACTAGGATTCCCTTCATGAGTGATGCCTATTATATAAGAAACATATTCCAAACTATTCGTATTAGATGTAGTATATTCGTCACATATGAAAATGGATGATGTAGTTCCTCATTATACATTAGTTTCTATACAAGTTCAAAAGTAAAAGAATAATGATAAATAATCGTATATTCATTGCGGTTTTTAATGCAGGATGTAGTTTATAAAATACAGGCATTCGTAGAGAGGCAAAGCTCTTGCCTGGATTTTGCGTTTTTTAAAAACCTCCTGGGTCTCCTGAGAATGCCGTAGGCATAACTTTCCTAGCACTGCTCCGGTTGTGGAATCGGAATGGGCAAGCATTTTTTAATATGGCTTGAAACAAGCAGAAATTTCGTTCCCTAGGTGCCTTACGTTTTATACGAGGCCTGTTGTAATATTTTTCCAAAGGAAACCTTCTCATAAATTATGACTACAGTTCCAATATTCAAGATAAAAAACATAATGAACCATCAAAAACTTTAACAAAACTTAAACGGTTAAATTGAGGATTCTTACATCGTATATGAAAGTACGGGAAGCTATTATGAGTATCGGTATGCAAAAGTATGACGTTGAAAAATATTTCGCTTCAACTTTTTCTGATAGGGAGAATTATTTACTATCAATATAATTGTTATTTATTAGGTTTAAGTTATCAGGTATTAAAAATATCGCTCCAGGATAATATTACCCATAGTGGTATTATTTAACTGCCATGAAGTCTATTTTAAAATGCAATGTGATAAAATAACGGTTGACTGCTCAAGGTATTTGAGACAGAAAAAGTATCAAATTGTGCTATTACATTGGTCATATTTCGTAGGTTTGACTCCATAAGAGCCACATGCTTTTCTCAGCAATTTTTGAATTAATATTTCAAAACAAAATGTAAGTTTTCAATCAAAAGTAAAAAAGTGCGTTCCCATAAAATATTTTTTCCAAGAAAAGCATATGAAATTTACAATTTTTCAGGGGCAAACCACGGTTTTCTCCATCAAATGCTAGGTGGTAAGAGATTAATACATTGACAATTTAACTAAAATGTATTACACGACATGTTGGCTAAGATATTTGGGATTTATTTTTTAATAACAATAATAATTTTACAAATATTATTACCCCCAATACATCAGTCAAAGCTAAAATGTATCCTTACACCAAACATCCTTTTAAAGGAGGCTTCTTTTTAAAACTTGAACCCACGCACAAAGGTAAATTAGAATGAATCAGACATGCCTACACTACTGGCCTGATAGAGGCAGTTGTATTCCATTCCCTCGGCACGGTTCTTTATTTATTCCTGTCTCTTGTGCACAGATAATGGAACGCACGCATAGTTATGGGGTTATTACCCTGACCTAATTTCATACAGACACGAATGGTGTGGATGATAAACAAAAAGTTTCTCACTGAACTTCATAACTGTGGCTCAACATCAACCCACTCAACACGTGTGCTTTGGGAAAGTGCGAATTAAGCGGACGAGATATAGTACCACGAGCTCCCATATTAGGATTCGAAATCATAACATGGACCATGACATGGCCCTTTAAATAATGAAAAGCGTATAGTCTCGTATTTGTAATTTTTTTTATGATCAAGTATTTTGTATAATTAGGCCAAATGTTTGCCACGGATGGATAGTTGAAGAGAATTAGAGGCGTAAAAGTGCTGAAAGTTATTGGTAGCACGTGGAGCATATCATAGAATGAGTGTTTTCTTCATTTTCACAAAGTCTAAAATCTCAGTGTGCAAATTTGCACCACAAATAAAACTGTGCGTGATGATTTTAAAAATATAATCTTTTAGCATAGCTCCCAAATCTGTGCCTGCTGTACCTTTACCTGCCCGTGTAGGACAAGGGTGCGATCATGGGTCTTTACTGCGTGCCGTTGCTGTCGATGTCCACAGCCCGAATGTCCATTTCTGCAAACTTCGCGTTTACAGTTCTCGCGATTTGCTCCAAATATGCGTGAACAGATTCCTTCTATAAAAGTTGTAGCTTGAAGGACGTTCATCAGATTTTTCGTACTAAATCCGTAACCAAAATACGAACACGTGAGTTCCTACGCTTAAAAGATCCGTAATCACGCCCCTGACTTCGATGATAAACCATCTTAAATAGGTAAAGAATAGTTTCTTTTTATGGGACTGCTCGCTTCTGGATTTTAAAACTACGTTTATTTTCCTTTACCCGAGATGTCCTCAGGGTTAATAAATGTTGCCATGACTTCATATACCTGGGCAGGTGAAAGGGGAGGAGATGAGATTATTTCACCTTCTTTTGTATTTAACTCACAAAAGGGAAAATTCATTAAACCTGAGGATATCTCAGGCAAAGGAGAAGACAAGTAGATCTTAAAATCCATATGCGGGGAATCTTAAGAGAAGAAAGTGATGATAATCCTTCGATGAGGTTCAATGCTTTTATTGAGTAAATAGGGATTGGTACAACTTCCTACCTCCTTCTTAATCACGCTTCAAGCAGACTAATATTACCATGTTTTGCTTCCTCTATAGTGTAGCAAGCACAGTGAGTTTCATGCTTGGAGTAATTAGGAAGGGATTGTTGTAATTTAACTCCCTCCTTTTTAAATTCTTGCAATAGGTTACCACTATGTTTCGCTTCCACTATTCTATAGCTAGCTTGAAGTGAGTAAAAAGGAACTGGTGTAACTTCACTACGTACTTATTAACGTAACACCCAACGAAGGTGACTGCCAACATGTTTTAGCAGCACTATACCATAGCAATCATGGTGAGGTTCAAGCTTAGAGTGAAAAAAAAAGAATTGGTGTAACATCTCTCCCTCCTTAACGACATGCTTGACGGAGATAACTGTCACCATATTTCGTTACCACTAGAATAAAATTGGTGAGTTTCAAGCTTATAGTGAGAAAGAAGGGATTGGTTAACTTTTCTCCCTCCTCCCTAACATCACGGTCCACGAAGGTGACTCCAACCATATTTCGCTACCACTGTGCTATAGCAAGCAAGGTGAGAATCTGGCTTAGATTGAATAAGAAGGGATTGGTGCAACTTCCCACCCTCTTCTTAGGTTACGCTCCACAGATGTAACGGACAGAATGTTTCGATTCCCCTATATTATAGGAAATACGATGAGGTTCAAAGTTCAGATTGTGTAGGAAGGGATTGTGGTAATACGA
Source organism: Pyrrhosoma nymphula (assembly GCA_963573305.1). Classification (NCBI taxonomy): domain Eukaryota; kingdom Metazoa; phylum Arthropoda; class Insecta; order Odonata; family Coenagrionidae; genus Pyrrhosoma; species Pyrrhosoma nymphula. Next base: position 60,533,073 of record OY754338.1, on the reverse strand, counting down.
AATGGTGTAGGAATACCAGCGGAGGAAGGGTGTAGGTACATTTGGACGAGAGGGACAGGAAGAAAAGGCAGTAGAGTGATACGTGCCGGATTGCGACGTGCGGAGGAGGGAGAGGCCTTTTTTGGGAAATGGTGGGAGAAGCAGTAGGGAAGGGAAGGGGGAGAGAATGGCCAGCTCATAAAATGGCACGTAGGCCTTGTGCAGAGGAGGAGCAAGGACTTGTGGGTGTTCGTTCCGTGAAGGGGGTTTTTTGGGAAGCTGCGGTTGCGGAGTTCCTACCTTCTTTCTTTTTTTTCATTATTTTTTTTTCAGCCGGTAGAGGAGCGGTGTGGCGGTGGACCCTTCGTCGATTTTATTTCACTTTACTACCCCTTTGAGGTGCATACGTAATTTGCGTGTGGGGTTCCCTGGGAGAGAGGCGAGGGGGGGGAGGGGGGATTTGCCAGCGTGGAGGAGAAGGTGAGGCTCTGCGGTAAAGCACCCTCCCCTCCATGAGCACCGGTGTATATTGAAACAACCAGGGAAACACACAAGGATCATTGATTTAGTCGAGGAATATTATAAAGAATATGATGTGTATTATATTAGGTAAATATTTGAAATTTTTCAAAAATAAAAAGAAATACTTCAATTGCCCCCAAATGTTGAAGAAAGTCCGTAGTTTTGAGGAATAGCATCCAATGAAAGGTACCCACTGGTCAATGAGGAGAAGATACAGCAGTGCATCGGAAGAAGATATAACAGTAATCGAGAAAGATCAAAGCTCAACAAAACAACTTTGTACCCAAGTCGGGCCGCAAAAAAAGAAGACAACGATACTCCTACTATCGTAGTAAATCAATGAAGACCAACGTACATGAAAAACACCCTTATGGTCTTTCTTTGAATCTATTTGGCCTTACATTCCTATTTTAGTGTATCTGATAACTGCGAAATGATTCGAACTATTACGGTCCAGAATTGTTTTAAAAATAAAAAAATAAAATAAAAAAATATTTGAAGTGGTGGTATCAGACCGCGTATAAACTCGAGTATAATCGAGTTAGTCAGAAATGGTGGCCATTTTTATTCACAGTAGTGCTTCTGTTATCAAATTCACTATGTGATAAAATCAATTCCAATCGGTTTAAAGACACAAGCTGACGAAGAAAAAAAACCCTTAGCTCAGGTGCGAACCAGCAAAGAATTAATGAGAGAATTTATCCATGAAATACTTTAAATTACTACATCGATTTCTTTTGTATGTACCTTTAGTATCAAATCTTCTTTTTAAATTTAACTTCTTGATAGACTCTAAACCTATGGGCCATAGCAATATTTATGACCAGGGTATAGCTAAACCTAGACCTTTGTCAAAGATCTTCCTAAAAATTTACATGAAATAGAAAAATTTTAAAAATGACTTTTTGCAGAAAAATACGTCGTTAAATTAGCAAAAATAGACATATGAGCTCCTCTCAAATTCTTTAAAGACTCTTTAACAACATTTGTATACGTATATGTTGTAAAATTGATGTAAAAATGCGAATCAATATTTTGGAAGTGGTATTGACGATTTCTTCTTTTCACAAATAAACAAAAATCTATCCAAAGTCAATGCTAGGAGAAGCCCATATAACATGATTAGCATTCACTTAATATTGAATATGTAATTCAGAATTATTTGAATCTTCCAAGGAGGTTTTACTCGATCATTGAATTTGCACTTATGATCATGCGATATTGTCATTCATATCGTTAAACAAATCTGACAAGTACGTATATTTTCCACCAAGTAAGGCAAATTTAGGCCCCTACTGCCATTGTATTTATGAGAATGGTTAGCAGACTTTGAGTCCCATGAAGATATTGGAGAATTTGGTAAAATTGCGTCTAAGGAATTGATTTTAATTCTGAATTTGACCGGTTTAGTGCTTGGTATTTAACTAAAGGCCGTATTCACTACTTACGGTAATGCTATTGCCCTAAATTGCCTTATACATAGGCGACTTTGTGTAACACAAACACTCAGTCAATATTTTAAACCCATGGAAGCAAGTAACTCTAACAACAGTCAAGACGTTTAAATCTAATGTTAATTTCACTATCAGAAAATGATTAATTGCTGTATAAAAAAATATGAGGTGTAGATTTCAAAATGTGAGGATAGTACATGAGTGAAGAGACTAGAGTAATTGGTTAGCTGAAACAAAATTCTTCAGAATGCAAGTATCAAATTGGTATGCATAAATTATACTATCATAATCATGTAGTTCAGCAAGTATGATAGTGATCGTGCTTGTGAGCCAGCGCTCTTCAGTTCCACAAGGCCTGGTCACGATTCTTCATAGTGCGTTCTCACGTGTTATCATTATTTTCTATTGAAAATCATGGTGTTGGATACCTATTCATCATTCTTCAAAATTTTCAATTTAATTCACTAGCCTTAATTGATGGAGTACATTCGAAAGGTATTAACTGTGAGCATTGCCCTTCTATAGTGGACTGAATTTCGAGTAATAAGAGATGACTACGAGAAAGAAGGAACCGTGATCCTACCCGTTACATTATATTCCCATAGAAAGTAATTGTGGAAATAATCAATTTAAGTGACGATTTCGAGAATCAACTATTTCCATAAATCAATACGTTTATACGTTCATCGCACTGTTCAGACAGCCATGTAATTCATGTATGTATATAAATTGCATTAAATATTTATGTGAATTTGCTATAAAGTGTATTATGTATGGGAATAATTTTATTTCTTACTACTGGATATTTAAAAAAGGTCACAAGTCACCACCACTATGAAGTCACTTTCGTCTCGTAATGCTGAAACAGATTGCTGACTAACAAGCTCGGTCGCTTTCAAACTTAACTGATCTATTTGATTCCATAATTGATGCATACTAGTTTTCATCGCACTCACAGTAGGTTATAAAACCACTAGTAGTATGCCATCGCGTCAGCAACCATCCTTAAAAAAGGTGCTGGACCAAATATGATGTGAATTTGAGCTTTACATAAAGCTTAAATATCGTGGACACCCAAAGAAGCTCTAATACAGTATTTCCCAAAGTGGACGCTACCGCCCACTAAGGGTGGTGCCATAATCTCGGGGGGCGATAAGTAGCATGGAGGTGCTGGAGGCAGGTTCCACACCGAATGGTACCATACATGTCCTGGGATCAATAAAATATCAATCTTTATCAAGCCGGCGTCGGTAGTGGCGGAGTAAGGTTTTAGCCTACCAACCCAAAGGTCGCGGGTTCGAGTCCCGCCTTGGTAGGAAATTTACACCTCTCAGGGCATGGTTGTGAATTTTGTCGAAATATAATGAATGTGTTAATTGGCGATATGCTGTTAACTTTAGAAAAATTATTATTATTATTAATTGTTACAGTTGTAACACATCCCTCCGAGTCCCCGGCAAGCATCAGGTTTCATTGCCGTCATAATGGCCGGAGACTCGAGAGGGGTTGGGCAGTAATTGTTGCCACGTCCGAATCCCATCGGATTAGTGGCTACGCTGCTGTCGGGTCATGCGTACGCAGTAGACCGAGTTACCCCAGGATGACGGCCTTCTACATGCGTGCAACTAGTGATTCCACCTGTGCCACGCAGGACGGAATGCACTTGATGTTATTAAGCAGCGAGCCCTCGACTCCACCGAGCACACCTACGATGAAGATCACTAGTTTTACAGTGTTCGGGGTACATCTGTCGAAGTTCGAAAAGCAGGTCTTGATATTTCATCCGTTTTACCACCTCCTTCGCATCCATGTTGGTTTCAGCCAGAGCCGAAAACTCGATCACAAACATGGAGCGTGTGAGGTGGTCGAGGAGAACGATATCAGGCTTGGTCGCCACAAACTGCCTGGTGGTGGAGAAGGAGTAATTCCACCAGATGGTGCATTTATCGTTCTCCGCGACGGACTCAATATCTCCAGGGGCATAGGGCAGCTTAGGTGTTTCGTCGATGCCATAATGGTGTCGAAGGTGAAAGTATAACACCCGCAGGGCTGCGTTGTGCCGAGCTAAATACGCTGACTTGGTGTAATAACTACAGCCGGAGAAAAGGTGACCCAAAGTCTCCGGCTCGGCTCGGCACGCCCTGCATCTCGTGTCCGCGACCTCCGCCTTGAATATAATGTGGCAGTACAAGAGTGTGTTTATGACACCATCCTGGCACTCGAGTGCAGAATCCTCGGTCTCTGACTTCAGACCGGCGGAGCGTAGGAAGACAAACGTCAGCTCCTTTGGTAACCCATGATTTTCGATGTTTCGATAGAAACATCCATGCATGGGCTTATCGGTATACTCCTTGAGCAAGGCCTTCTGCTCGGCATTTTTTATTTCGAGCTTGATGACGTCTGCCTTCAATGACGAGATGGTCGTGTCATTGTCGCTTCCGTCGGATGACGGGTCGAAGACGAGACTGGTTTCGTCCGCTGCCCTCTTTGCCGCCTGGAAGAGAAACGCCCCTGCTCCTGCACTTACGTGCTCTCTCAAAGGATTCAGCAAGGGGTCCCTGCTTTTCAACACTCGGCATGCTGTACCCAAGACAACTCTGTTGTGGAGACACTCCCGACTCAATAGTCCTCTACCACCTACATTGCGAGGGAGATACAATCTGGCGACGGAAGATTTTGGATAAAGACTTCTATAGATGGTCATCATCTTCCTCGTTCCCCTATGGAGGTTCCCCTCCTCGTTTCCCTATCCTCTGCAACTCGTCGGCGTTCCACTTCATGCATCCAGCAGTGTAGGATTAGCGAACATGTTCGTGGCAAGAACCCTGTTCTAGCCGGACAGCTCAGAACTCCAGATGTTTCTGAGAGTCTGTCTGTATTTGGCGGTGAGCCTTTCCTTTACTACTACAACCTCCTGAATTAGTCGCAGTGGGACGCCGAGATATTCATAGCAATCATCGTCCTTGAGGTGACGAATGACGCTCCCGTGAACAAGTTGCACGTCTTCCTTGATCTCCGAAAGTCTTCTTTTTGACAAGTGGATGGATGCCCACTTGTGCAATCCAAACTACATCCCTACATCCTTACTGTATTCCAGTATGGTGTCCAGGGCAATGCGAAGGTCTTTCGTATTAGAAGCATAATGCTTCAGGTCATCCATGTAAAATAATTGGGTGACCTTTGGCTTCCTGTCACCTGGAACACCGCACATGTATCCTCTGCCTTGTCGCAGCCGAAAGGACAGGGGAAGGAGGGAAATACAGAACAGTAAGGGGTTCAAGCTGTCGCCTTGAAATACGCCACGGTGGTATGCTACCAACTCTGTGGAAACTGACCGCTTACCCGAATTCAGAATAAAGCGCGTTTTCCAGAGTGGTAACAGGCGTCGCGAAACCTGTTACCACTCAAGAAGACCTTTGACACCACCGCGAAGTGGTGTCAAAGGTCTTCTTGAAGTCCACTCAGGCCATTGATAGGTTTTGCTTATGCCGTATGGCATCCTGGCATATGCACCTATCAATGGGTTGGCTGTCCTTGCATCCCGTGATTCCCCGCTTTGAGCCCCTGTGCTCGCACACCTCCTCCCACAGAGGCTGGACGTGGTGGAGGATAAGGTCGCTCAAGATAGAGGTGAACGCCTTGTATATGGTCTTGAGGCAGGTTATTGAGCGGTAGTTCTTTGGATTGGACAAGTCTCCCTTCTTAGGTATTAGAACCGTGCGTCCCTCAGTCAGCCAAAGTGGAATTGGTTTTCTACCCATCAGAAAAGACGTGAAGATTCAGGTGAGGTGGTGGAAGTAAATTTCTTCCACTAGAAGTTATTAACGGCACCCATTCCTCGAGCCGAGAAGGTCTTCTTGCCAGTTTCCAGGCCATCTTCATGTCACTTTCTGTGACTGAAAGAGGTCCATCCACATCTTGTAGGTGGCGGTAAATTATTATTATTGTATTTTAAATAAGCATTAATTTAATCAATAATTGTTTTAAATTTATTCTTATAATATTCCTGATTTGGTCAGGTAGTCTAGTATGAATTTAGAGACCACGGTTGGGGGCGTTGGGAGGCGTTTTGTGGAACCAGGCGGGTGGTGACTCAAAAATGTTTAGGAAACACTGCCCTTGTATGTCTGAAAAGATTTCATGCAACTGTGTAAGGTCTGGTCGCGGACATGGTTCAAAGGGGCCAGGCCATTGCGCAAAGGGTACGCGGTCAATCCCTTTCTCCTTGAAGTGTTCACGAGGGTTCCTGAGTGGTTTCACCCGTCCTCACGCAAGCAAGAAAAAAATATAATCCTAATGTAACATGAACTTTATGCCTGTGTGGTTTAAACTACCAAAAAAGGAGTAATACCCTATTCATCGATGCTATTGGCGCAGAAAGTGTCGCTATAGATGTGTGACCATGATAACCGAGTGACACAATTAATCGCTTATTTTAGTCAGCAAACGTAAAATTTATTTGAAAATTACAGTGAGATGATCAGGTTGCTGCAGTAATAACGTCCTCTAAATATAGGTACCTATTTAAAAGTGGATGGTAATATTATAACGAAATTGAGAGTAATCTATTTTTGGATGACCGATATTTCCCACTAGGTATTCATAAAAATACACTGAATCGTGCAATGTGGTTTTTTAAAAGTGTAAATTAACTAAGATTCGCATCACATCTCTTCGAAACACAGAGTGAGAATGATTAATATCTTGTGTACCGTACCGTAGAACTATGCGTATTGGGCTGAACTCAAAGACATGGAAAATGGCATTGTTTAAATATTTATATTAATAATGGTCCCTGATGCATTGGGTTTTAAAACAGTTTTGGATGTATACATGGTAGTAAGACTTTAGGGATGACAAAAAATTGTTGAACTCTAGCTCATGTCGTTTTTCATATTTCTTTGTGATAATTTGGAATATGGACCGCGAATAAAGATGAATTAATTTGTTGAAACTGAATGTGCATTTCATAGCTCAATGCTCAAAAGAGTTGCGATTTTGAAATGATGGCCAAACTTTCAGGATCCATTACATGCTTTATATCAATGAAGTTAACGTTTTTCCTATACTTTTATCCCCAAGTGTTATGTTTTGCAATAAACTTTTTAAAAATTGCGAGTTTTAGCCACTATATTATCTCATTAAATTTTTATCTACAGTCTTATATTTTTAATTAATGAAGAATACCTAATATGGGATTGGAAATCTGTCTGTAAAAGTATATATTTTCTTTCTTTAAATTTTTCTAAATATTTTCAAATAAATTTTTTTTCACGTGTTAATGGAAATCCTGGATGTGATACAATTTCATTACTTCTTGTTGCTGACTTTTATTTTTAATTGGAGAAACACTAATAACTTTTGATGACATTTTTATATCCATTTATCATAGTACTGTTATTGAATTCATTTAAATCAGAATTAACAAAAGAGTGAGCTTTTTCATTTCAATTATTGAATACATTTTTCCATTTTGCGTTATAACAAAGGATGGATATACAAGTTTCACGGTCACGTGGAAGATGTATTAAAACAAAATTTCCAAAACGGGCAACATTATTATCAACTCCTGTTTAACCTTTTATTTGCTCGCTTCTCCCAAAATTGTTTCCATTTTGGAAAGGAAAATCAATTAAACTCCATTGTTTCAATGATTATGATGGATATAAATATTCTATATATGTATATTAATCACCATAATCATAGAGTAAATGATAACTATAAATGAGAAACTCTTTTTTACATTAAGTTTGATTGATTTATTAGAACAAAAGCTGACAACCAAGTATTTTTGTTTTGCTTTTTTTATAACGAGATCACAATTATAGTCACTATGTGCAAATGTCTGATTAGAGTCGTTTAGTAGGAACTGATACCGATTCATTAAAATGTTAGTCCTTCATTTGCCCTTTCAATCCCACATCAGACCGTTATTTATTCAGCACAGGCTTTCGACATACGCTTCATATTATAGGGTCAATAGTATTGTGAATTGAGATTACTCCTTCATTTTTATAGTCCAGTCTGCAGAAATTCAAGAGTCACCGCATTGTATAAGCTCTTACTTTGCGGGAAGTTGGACATGGTGGAGAAATAATAAATCATGTAAATAAGTGTACAAAAGTGTATTGATTTACAAAGAAACTTATATAGAAAAAGTTCGAACCAAAATCGAGGTCCCAATATTGCCTTTCCCAAACACATCACTTGCTTTTACTCTCTGGTCGTCTCCTATTACAAGAGTATTGGAAATTCACCAATTCTGCAATATTGAAAGTAGATAGTGGGAATGCGTGCTGGCCAGGGATGCTGTGATATTGTGAAAATGCAACTTATGTGTTTACGAGATTCTTACACATTTACTAAGGAATTAAAGGATTTAAATCAAATAATAAAAATATGAGTCGCGATTTAACATATGTTTTGAAATATTGATATATGTTTTGCACGCTATGCCAAGTAGGCAATATAAATGTGCACTCAAAAGGTAAAACAATAGATTACATTATTTTAGAGAGGTTTTTAAAAATATTGCATGATTGACTGGCCATTTGAGGTAAAGAAGTGAGATTTCTGTGACAATAACGAGGGATTTTGCTTATTTGTACGTACTTAAAGATATTTTCAGAAACGCAACGTTAGTAAATTCCTCTGCTAGATACTGAAGTTAAAGAGATCTGAGAGAAATGTTTGAATTTTTGAAATTACTAGCAATAAAATTTTTTTTATTTTTAAGTTTTGAACAGTTTAGAAAACAAATGTGTTATATCCACTATTAAATATATTCGGACTTTGTGGCCGAGTAGAGAATATATTTAGTAAGAAAACAGCAAACAAAAACTTTTCCCTACGTAGCAGAAAATCCCGAAAACATTTGTTGGTGGAAATACTAATCGCCACAAAAACCCTAAAGCTAAGATCAGATGTGAATCAGGAGTATTGTTCGCAAAGTGAATTGAATACGAAGACGAGCCGCTCGCTCCAAGCATGCAGACTCAAGCCGTAAGAGTCTCCTCGTAAGAGGCTACTCTACGCTAGGTTACATCACTTGAAAAGTTCACGTCACGCGAGTTTCAGAGTCACACAAAAAATATCATTTTGAACCCGTTAAATATCTCCACAACTAATAGCAGTTAAAATTAGAGTTTACACTGCCGATCTAATATGTTCATAAATTTCTTATTTCCACGCGAGCTAATCGACACACAAAGCAAGGCACTTAGGCACTCTGTTTACATGAAACATTGTTTCACCCTCTCCTCCTTGCTATTCCTTTCCTCTATTTCCTCCCGTTTTTATGGCTGATATCCTAGCAACCACTGCCACATGCCCCAGTGGTGGCCTGTTGGGGCGTATTAGTATAAGTATGTTGATTAGTATAAGTATGTTAAGTAAGTATGTTGAGAAATGTAAATGGAATGAATATTTGAATCTCAGCACCGAATGCAGAGTGCATTTTGTGATATGTCCCTGCAAGAGAACTGCACACACATGTTGATGCATAAATTGTCTAATACTGAAGATATTTCGGCTGCAGGTACACACTCTTGTATCCATAGTTAGTGACATGTAATTCAGACGATTGCCGTTGTTTATGGGCTGAAATTTTCCTTACCCGCCACTGTCTCAAAATTCTGCTTAAGAAAACACTTCTTTTGAACACCAAGTTAGAGAAATAAGAAAGAGGGAGAGATTTAAATTCACGCAAATGATGAAAGAAAATACTTAGGTGGTAAAAGATTGATGTGTTCATATTCGATCAAAAAGTTTAACTCACCGAAAAAATGAGGGGAAACATTGGCATTGATGGATAAGGTGAGTTTTACCATGAATCATTATAAGGTATGCAGATTTTTATCGGACGTAAATACCAAAAGGTCGAATTACCGAAGCTGCAATAGAGATTAGAATATTATTAATCGAATGTAAAAAGTCTTCTTCCAGAACCATGGGAATCATTTTCAGATTAATGAAGCTGCGAATCAGTGTGATAAAGCATTTTCAAAATTCTCTCACAGTGGCGTGGGATATGTTAGATTTTGTACTTCTTTAGTCCGACCAGAGGTTAATTCGGGATGAGGAAAATGTCTAGTTGGCAATTTTTTTAAGTATAGAAGTCCGTCAAAAAGCTACACTGAAATGGATAGTGATCGTTGTATTTGATTCAGAATGCGAGACTAATTTTACTCGGAGCAACGGTACCAATTAATAGGGATACTTTTATTTGAGTTATATGCTGAGAAGTAAGAGATATTCAGAAAAGCCTTTGATGATTACTTTTGGTTTTACCACTAGAATATAAATTAGTAAAACTCTTCCAAAATATGTATAATTTCAATGAAATGTTTTGGCTTCCCTGCTATTTTAAAAAGTCTTATATTGAATCAAGATATCCAAATATTTGCACAAAATTGATGTAATAACCGTTTACATGCTTCATTAATATAGTTTACTGGTGAAGATACGGAAGTGGAAAGTGACTGAAAAAATAGATTCAAATATTTGATTGGATTTATTTAAAATTTAAAAAAATGCCAATTTTGCATTAATAAATCGTTCAAAGAAAGCGTTTGATATAGAAATGAATAATGCCACGTTGCATATTGTTGTGGAAATATCAATGAACTTAAATATGCCATTCGAGTTTAATTATTTCTAGGGATGGTCCTATCAGATCCATCGGATATAATGATCCGCGGATATTGCGTTTCACCGGTTGCTTAAATCGGACCCTAACTCTTTCCAAAAATCGCATCTGGATCATAAATATTAAAATTCACGCTTTAGTGAACAATACATTCTATCAAAGGAAGTAAAAAGCGGTCAAAGTTCCGATTCTCTCTCCTCTCTTGCACCCCATTATTGGATATTATATTATAACAACTATTGTTGAAATAGCACAAAAATTGATAATTTTTGAAACAAAACCTCAACTTTGAAGCCTAAAACAGAGCGCATAAGAGAATTAAATGCAATAGTTTAAAAATTTCTTATTTAATTCTTCCAATGCAAAAGAAATCCAAGCTTAGATCATAAATTCAAATAATTTGAAATATTACGAAAAAATTAACCTATCCATCGGATACAACGCTTTTCTTATGAAAGTAAAAGTTTGTTAAAAATGGCTCACATAAGTGCCTCTGGGGCCCTAAGACCTTTAGATTTAGTTTATTGATTTATAATTCAATCCTAAGGAATACGTGTGCCAAGTTTTTTTCGAATCCGTCAAGAGGTTTTAATGTCTATAGCGTCCCAACAGAGTGTCTCTATTTTTATATACACTTAGATTGATACTATTTATTCATTGTTATTAAATCCAGTCTAACATCTTCCTATCTTGATAAACGTGGGAAGTAAATCTTCCATCACACATCGTATTGCTATAGTTCTCAGCACAGTTTCAATTTTTGCTTAGTGACTTCCTTCGAGAAATTCCTCTGCTTTCATCTTTCTCGGTTACTAGCGGCTATTTCAGTTCTTTATCATACTAACGGTACTCTTTGCATATTTTTGTTACTCCCAACAATTAACTCAAATTTAAAACTCGGTTCCGTAGTCGTCTTGCGTCTACCTGTTTAGTCCGATATTAAACTGCGTACCCTAAGTAAAGCGAAGGTCTCGCATTATCCTTCTCTACTCTGTAACGGACAATTTGAGGAGTTAAGTGAGCATACCGTAGTGGAAAACAATCTCTATAATGGTGTGTCGGTGTTGTCGTAACTTTTTTTTATATTACAAGTACCAGTTGTCACTTAATACATGCGTAAATCTTACTTCCTCAACAACATCAAGCGAGAATCGAGGCACTACGTAAGATACAAAATCAAAATATGAATATTTTGTGTATTTCGCACTTAACTTGAGTATAATCGACCAATTTTGGCTCTCATTGCTCGCGTCATTTTCAAGAGGACTAAGAATTAATATCTGGATATGTTTTATACACTCCTGCTATCATTAGAGATTATCTCAGGCGTCACTATGTGAAATACTTTCGCTTTAAGCCTGTTAAATAAAAGACTTGATTCTACATCCCATGATCAAGACCACTCGATAATGGCATATATGTTTCTAAACCTTGGTCAGTTTTCGTAAATTATAAGTGTGGAATATGGCAAAGATGAACAGGGAATTCATTTTTTAACATGCTTGTCTTTCCTTCCTAACAGTTTCCTTTGCGTATGGAGATAGGAATAATTTAACCACCAAAATCCTTTGAACACCTCACTCATATAAGCCATTTCATTAATCGTTCCTCTCAATTCTGGTTCCCTATTCGGTAATATCTGGGAGTTTCCGAGACTCGAAGTTTTGACGTCACAGTTTCGAAAATTTCAATTTCAAAAGTTGAGATTTTTAGGGGGCTGTAAAGCCACAAATACGGATTTCCTGTGGTTCGATCGTGTCATGATCTTCCTGAATAAGGCCTATGTACTGTTTCCTCGACCGTGATATTTTTTATCTTTGGGATTTAGCGAGGAAACGGTGCATCAATATACCGCTGTCTGCAAGGAAGTCGCATGCCAGCCTCCACGGTCATCATGAGCATAAAAATGCTATAAAACCTACATTTTCTGTTTATTACTTAACTGAATTCAAAGGTGAATTAACATTGCATGATAGGTACACGAAAGCGTCCGTATCGCAGCTATTGATGTTCCACTGAAAATTTCCTGTTTTGACGAACTTCTCGATTCTTTTTCTCCAAGATTATTATTATCAACCTTACAAGCTAACCCTTGCATAATCGCTCCATTATTTGATGGTTCAAGATCCGTCAAATGAGGAAACATAATTTCTTTGTCTACCCAAATGAATCCGAGTTAGTGAAAACATTAACGGTCTTAACTCACCTTTATTGGCATAGTATCTTCCACTCCCCCTAAGTGGTGACACTATCTATACCAAGCAACCGATCAGTTTTTAATTGTTTAAATGATCTTATGTGGCGGAAATTTTCCCTCAATAATGGTAGTGGTTACATTTTAGTTCAACGAGCTTCGACGGCTTCCTTAGCCGTCACACATACAGCCTGCCACATGCAGATAGGGGCAACATTCCTCGGACGGTATGGTGGATAACCCATCCAAATTCGAGCCGAGCCCAACGATCCCTAACTTCGGTGACTTATCGGGAACCGGTGTTTCCATCGTGGCAGGCCGTTTCCCCTTTTGCTGACTTACTACTACCCTTCTTCTCCCTCAAAAGTCTTACTCCAAATGTTACTTGGTTTTGGTAACATTGGTAACCTCCACGTGTGGAGGAGTATACATTGTGTAAATGACGTGACAGCCTCTTGATGCCTAATTCCATGTTATAATGTGCACAAGGAATCTGGTATTTTGCGAATACAGAACCTTAACTACGACTGAACTTTCTCTTACCCAATGGATTTGCTAGGAGTGTTCATGCCATTCAATCACTACCCCAATTATTTCTTCACCATGCTTTCAATTCGAAGGTAAAATCTTCCCGGGGGAACTCTCATCTTTCTTTTTCTTTCCAAGGGTACTCTTAACGTTCGCTCCCATATTTTATTTTACGTTTTCTCGCTCGGACGATCATATAAGCTTCCGCCTTCACTCATAACTCCTCTTCAAGCAGTCTGTCTGCTTCCAAAGTTTTTCTCGCAAGACTCGCGTCATGAATTTTTTTCATTTAAGCTTTTAAAGTCTGGAAGTAAAAGAATTTGGCTGAAGGAAATAGGGGAGAAATGAAAATAAGTGGAAGAAAGCAGGGCTTGGCTATGTTGGGGTAACGGCAATGGGTTTTAGCGTGAATATACGGTGAGATGTGACGTTTGCAATTCCAATTGTTGGTGTGCAAGGGCCGATTTCTAAAATATTTAATTCACTTATTTTTCTTCTTATCTGTCAACAACAAATATTGTAGAGTTCAGTGTTATGGCAACAGAATGTAAATCTTGGCGAGATATTCACCATGGCACCGAAAGTATTTCGTTAACACACTGAGGTAGTGGGATGCACTGCGCAAAAAAATCTGTTCACGTCAAAGAATGACCACCTAACATCTTGGGCCCACAACCGCGCCTCGCGCATATGAGTTGTGGACCCAAGTATACTAGTTTTATAAACACCATTGAACCAGACAATTATTACATTGGCTCTCATGTTGCTAGTGAGAAAGTGCCAGCATCTGAAATTCAAAGTCACACGTTTCTATTTGTATTTGACACAAAAAAATATTGTTGAATTTGTTTTATGGCATAAATAGCCGAATATGGGTACAACCTTTACGATAGTGCCAAAAGAACAGTGCTAGCAAATCATAGACGTGGGACACAATGCGTGAAAACATATTCTACCCCTAAAAATGGCCGATGATTGCCGTGGGATACTAAGACTATACCTTCTAGCCTTACACGCGATCGAGCAGGCAATTTATTTCATTCGAGTCAGTGGTGACGAAGTAATATATTCGGAGAGGATCCCCCAGTAAACATCACATCGCCGAATCCCACATTGCACCCCATGCAACGGTCTCATTTAAAGACCTTTCCCCGTCAAAAAAATAACTGAATGAATTAAATAGGGATGAAATTTGAGAAAGAAGTAAAAAAGGAAAAATAAAGATATTGCCATCCTTTCGGTTTGATGGAAATGGAGTTATATTCTCTTCCTCCTCCTCTTTATATCCATATCTCTATCCCTTTCTTTCCCTCTCTTCCCCTCACCTTTTTCCTCTTCATGAGAGAGAGGGAAAAAGGGGGGGGGGAGTGTGGCAGGGGATGAGTGGGTTGGGAATGGGATACGTACCGCTGCTTGGAGAACCCTCTCTCAGCCGGCTGCTCAAGAGTTTAAGGGGAGTGGTAGAGGTGACTGACTTTGGAAATTGAAATGGCCGAGGAAGCGGCAACTAAACGAGTTTGCTGCCGTTCCCACCGTCGCTTCGTCGAGGAAAACCGCTGGATATATGTATGTATATGCGAAGATTTCCATTCGCAGACTTTTTTTTCGAATCTTCTACGTCGAAGTCGAAGGAAGAGGAAAAAAAAGGAGATAGACGCTTTTTGCATAAATTTGAGTTTCTTTTATTCCCGGAGTGGTCATTGATTTCGTTTTATTTTAGTTGCCATGCCCTGGCCCTTCATCACATCTGACTATTCGTGGGGGTTTCTCGGTACTCTGGTCTCAATTATTTTGGACTTGTCTTCTCAAATCTATGTGCTGTAATTTTTTTTCTCGAGAGAAAGCACATATTTCATATGCATCGACCTAATTCATAAATCGCGCATTGGTTATGTTTTTAAGCATCGTTTAATCGCTGTAATGTTTAAAGCCGTAGCATCCGTGTATTGCATCACTTTCTCCATACCTCTCAGTTCTGCCAGTTGTCTTCAACTTCCTCTTTCTCCTTACCATTTCCCTTTTTACGCTATCTTTTAAACTAGTCCTTGTTCGGCCCTCCTTTCCATTTTTCATCTGGTATCCCATTAAAACACATTTTCGGAAAATATCTTGACTGATGCATTCTCATGATAACGTAAAATCAATAGCAATGGTTTTTGTTCTATTTTTTATTCAATATATTTTGAATCCAAATATTTTCCTCGGCTCATTATTTGGAATATGAACGATTAGGGTACAGCATCAGTATACTCCAAAATCTCTGAATCCACCACGTCGAGTCTTTATTTTCATATTATCTGTAATCGTTCACTCTTCCAAACTATAGGTGATACAAATTTAAACCTAGGATGACAAAGTTCTGGTTTTTCCTTTATTAGATATTTATATTCTCCAAAGTAATGGACGAAGAATCGCAGATAAAACTTTTTCTTGTCTTACTCTCGTAGGATGGCGTTATGGTTTGTCCGTATCATTCTCATTAATTGTATAAACTGTATTTCCAGCTAATGATGTGATATCTTGTCACACCGTCATATACTGTATTATTTGTATTAATTTCCAGCACCCAAGTAGTGTACCTACTCCGAAATGAGAGTCCTGAGAGCGTCCTACCATATACTTCCTCAGCTCTTCTGAATGATGGCACAGCTAGCCCACAATTTGTTTTGCAATGAAGTATCTGCTAATTAGCCGAGTGGAAAAATGACTATTATTATTTCTTTCGCTTGTATTGCTATTGGTATTTTTGTACTGCACATTTCATGAAACAGTTGTCATATTATTGACAGCTTGCCTGACAAATTTTAATGATATTAATGTAATAACTGCCCGTATTGGCGTAAAATATTCCATCATAGTTGAAATAATCTGAGAAATTACAGAAAAAAACATGTTCCATATCATTCCGGTATTTCTTGTCTGAGTAATATAAAAATCTTAGTGGATGGAATTGGTATTTTTAAATTTTATGGTACATTTTGTGTGGGTTCATTTATATTACACTTGTAAGTAAATATTTTAGTGCCACTCATATTTTACAAAGTTTTTTGTCAGGATAACAATAAAAATGCCTTTGAATAGCTGTACATGCAAATTAAATTAAAAACTGCAGGCATATTAACCACAGGTTTAAGAGAAAGAGCAATATAAAAATAATCTGGTTGTGCTGCAAGTTATTTACTGCCACTTATTTAAACATATTATGAAAGAAATACGCTACTGAATATTCTATATAATTATTATACCTTGATATCAGTGCTTGATTTCAGACCGTGGTTCAGACCCTCTTCAGTATATTTACAACTGTTTGATTGCCTTTGACCAGTCAGTACTAATCCGGTAACATATTCCTGCTAATAAATTCATAACTTTTTTCAATAAATATCAAATGATTGAGACCTATCCGTTTCAAAGCAATTCTATCAATTCTAGCTATCAGGGAATGTAGTTCTAGTACTGATTAATTCCCATGGAAATTAAAAATGCACGCAGATGAGAGAATAATGTCATTTCTTGCGGAATTCACTTGTAAATTCCTGTTTAGCTTGCCAATCCAATTTAATTAATGTTTAATTGAAAATTCGTGAAACTGCTTGACTACCGATTGAAAATAAACTCTTTTCCGTAAAAAAACACAATTTGCCTTCGGGTGTCAAAAAGCAAGAGGTGAATAAATTAGGAGTGCTCAAATACATAAACTCTTAATTAGGAAGCACTGTCATTGCGGCAGAATCAGTTATCCATTCAGCTCCGATGTCACTCACAGTAAGGATTACACTTTTTAAGCAAATTATCGGGCTGCATAATTACCTTTTGGATTAATAAATCCTCCGATCAAAAATTACCGAAATTGATCTAGACATTTAGAGTGTGCTCACTCATATGAGATTAATGAAAAAATTGAAACGTATATAATTGACGCTGGGATGTTAAAAAAACTTATTGTGGTTATGCACTGAGTTATTCGCAGCCATGCCCTCAATGACTGAGATATTCAAAGGATATATGAAAGAGAAATACGAGACATTCACAAAGGCAATTGTTTCCTGACAGCATATGCGTTAGGAATAATGATTTACCTTCATGGTCTAGCAAGCGAAAATCGTTAGCCTACTTTTTCGGAGGATTTAAATGCTAACGTCCACAAATATTTACGTCAAATTTAAAAGTTGCTTAATTTTGGCACCGAAACAAGGAAATACCTGACGAATGGATAATTCTGTTTGGATTGTTTGCAGAGTGGTTGTGATGAAATATATCTTGTGATATATCTACGTATACCCTATATACGTAGATTTTTTCCATAATTATTGACTTTTGCAGAAATAATTTTTTGAAATATTTGCTGAATTTATCATCCCCGATTAATGAAAAAATCAATTATTTACGAAAAACTAGCCATTGACTCTGCTTTTTTACTACTGCGAACTAAAGAGTTGACTAGGAAAAATTGACTCTTCCTGTAAATAATTGCGTAGTTATAAACAGTTATACAACCGTAATTAACATATGCCAGTTAAAACATCTTAAAAACAACTAACACAATGGCAACAGATAAATTACTCAAGATAGAAAGGAAAATATTCAGAACTTGCATAAAGAAAAAATACCTAGAAAACGGGCACTGGAGAATGATAAATTATCTTCCAATGAAACAACCTACAGAGAAATAGAGCCTGTGATGAGAAAGATGAGAAAGAAACGAATCTCATTCTTAGGTCACCTAATCAGAACACCGGAAAATAGAATAAGCAAAAATATTATAGAAAAACTATGGAACAGTAAGACCAGTGCAAAAAGGATAGCAGAAATTAAGGAAGATATGAATGAATTACACATTACAAAAGCAGATTTGAAAGCAAAGACCTGCTATCGTGAAACTCAAGGACAAACAGATAAGACTACAAACCAAGAGCAACAAACAGATAAGAGGTAGGGTGATGTCAGGTGAAGAAAGAAAAATACGATCCGAGCGAATGAAGAAATACTGGGCGGACAGAGAACTGAATAAATCCAGAAGATGACTGAAGTGGTCCAATGCATACAATATAATTGAAAATAAAAACGAATAAAACGCGTAATTTAGACCTCTTTATTGACTAAGAACTGGATCCAAGGGCATTCGATGTTCAATGCGGTGCCATCGTTATTATATAAGTAAATATATATCATATTTTTCTTATGCTGCCTAAATATTATTCATTTATCAAACTATTTAGGAAGACGAATTTTGAGAATACCGGAACTAGCCACGGTATTTTCTCTTTGGAGTCACCCGCAAGTGCTCATGAGTGCAAAATTTCGTAGAGGAAAAATCATTCTCCTTGACTGGGACGCGAACCCGGATCCTTTAATTTTGCGCCGAGTGCTTCACCCAGTTAATCTACCGAGTTATTCTTGCCTCGAATGATTTGAAGGCGAATAATTTTTCCTCCGCGGAATTTTGCACTTGAGTGTAATTGCAGGTGACTCCGTAAAGGTAATGCCGTGGTTAGTCCCAATATTCTCGAAATTAGTCAAATGAGCGAACACCTCACTGTGTTCCATGTTTGGTTTTATCCTCGCGGGCTATAGAAAGAGATTGGATCGGGATCTGTAGAAAGAAGTGCGATCCGAAGCAGATCGCGAAATTGTAGAAAGAGATCATTCATTATTGGGGGTTAATTGGTTTGTAAGCAAGTGAAATTGAGATGTGAAAACACCATTTACAAATGTAAATGAAATTATTTTACTTTACTAAATAAAAAGCGTGAAATAACTGGCAGATGACTTTAAATTAATGGTGTACTCTACTGTGAAGGTAACTTGTAGTACCAAAATTTCACTTATTCATCGTAGAACCTAATAATAAATCTATAAGTGATTAATAACATTGATTTATTTGGATTTTACTGATACATATAAAATATATACAATATGAGGAGAAATACAGTAGAACCCCGCTAATCCGTCACCAACGGCACCGAGAGAATGGTCGGAGCACAAAAATGTCGGATTATTAGAGGAGCACATTTATTTACATCAAAACGTGATAAAACTTTAGTTTAAACAGAAAATATTGCTATATGTATGGAGTTACAGATGTAATGCTGCTGTAAACCATAAATAAAAGTATACTGCGGTAAAAATACTTACAGTGATTGATGAGACACATAAATTGTAGAGTCATGAGACACCATTAAACACAATAAACACTATGATGGTTTCACTAAGATACACAATGAACGTCTTGATACACTATACTGTAGATATATTAGATTTTTAGGCTTGACTTCGTGGAACCATATTGCGATAATTTAGAAATGATTTCACTTAGTAATCATACACAAAAACTTTTATTTATTCCGACCCAGCGTTTCGACTATCACACAGTCTTTATCAAGGTAACAACGGTTCACCACGACCTTCTGATATACAGAGTGAGAGTGTAGGAGTGGTCGAGATAGATCCGACCTTGTTTCTATTAAGCCCTATAAATATCCACAGGTGAGAGGAACGCCTCGATTCCTCGTAGTGATCGGACGTGTTTTCGAGTGCTACGTCTTGCAGCGGTGGAACTTTCCCGCGCCGAGCGAAGCCTCGATTACCGATAAGCAAAGACACTAGCTCCCCAACTCCTTGGAGAACGGAAGCAGGGTGTTTTGTTTCAGGGAGAACTTGACCGCCAATGGCAAAGCCATGATTATTTTTTTGTCCCCTTTTGTTTGAGGGCCTGGATCGTGAAGAATTTACACTGAGACGCTTTTTTCTACGAATCTATTACGCTAAGGTTTTTCGAAATTTTCGTTTGCAGCCACAGTTTAAGTCAGTGGGGTGGGAGTTTTTAATAAACTAATTGGTTTACCAGTTCATTCAATTACGATGAGTATAGTGCAAAGACACCGAGAGTATGTGAAACTGAACAATGAAGAAATGCTGCTGCACATTTTGGAAAATAACACTGCTTGACTTCCCTTTCCGGGAGTGGAAAAACCCACTCTGTCGGGCTGATATTGAGCTGGTCACCGGATCCAGTCAACTTGAAAATTGTGGAGCTTCCAGTCGGAATTGACAAAATTTGTCACTTCAATGAAGAAGACATCATTAGAAAACTTTCACAATACGGGAAAGTGCATCGAGAATGGGCAATACCATGGGACAAGAGTGAAATGGCACCAGTGATGACAGGAACGAGGGTCGCCAATATGACGATTAAAAAGAACATTATCTCTCACTTAACTATAAGAGGGAATTGGGCCATTATCATATATTAAGGACAAAAGAAGACCAGTGCCCATGGCTCCCAAGGAGGTTAGAAAAGAAATGGAGGCGACATTGCGCTTGATTCTTGGAGCCAATTCCGCCATTGCAGTCGGCACAGTTTAGACCTTCCTCTGGGTTACGTGTTCGGTGATCGCGTTCGATTTTCGTCAAATCTAAGTTAAAGACCACTGACAATGCAATGTTTTGTGACTGGTTTGGCATCACCTACTCGGCACAAAATCCTTCCCAAGTACCCTTATTCTTGCTTCACTTTCGCTCATTAGCGTTCACGGTCATGCCTCCTCCATTTCATTTTAACCTCCTTGGTGGCACCGGGAAAGGGCACGTAAGACGCGATTGCCCGAGAAATCGGGCTTTGGTGAGCTACGCAGACGTGACGCAAAGGCAAGATATTGTTGTTTACATCTTTGAAGGAGACCTGGAGAGGGCCAGAGAGCTCCTTGAGCTATAAAAGGGGCCCATGGGTAAAAATCAGGGCAAGGAGTCTGCTGTGGTGGTGGAATGGTCTTCCTTGAAACTCGAAAGAAGGAGGAGGGAAGCAGGTAGCCCTGTCGAAAACGAGGAGACGAAGAAAAGGAAAACTGCACACCTGCAGTAGAAAGGGGCTCCGACTGAGAAAGAGTAGGGAGAAAGAGGAGGCAGACTGCAGTGGAGGCAGATCGCCACGCAGGTATCAGAAGAAGAAAAGGAGAAGGGATAGGGGGAGCTCAGTATACCGGCTGGCACTGAAACACCAGTGAGAGCTGACATGGCAAGGAGAGGGGGAGGAGGGGCAGAAAAAATATGCACCCAAGGCATAGTAGAAGGAATCATGGAAAAAGGGCATAACATTAGTTTGTAAATAATTGCAAGAAATATTAGAACTGCAAAGCGATTGGAACGTGAGACACTTCTATTGGGTAGCGGAGTGGGGAGTACGGAGATAATAGAAACACGAGGCCCCGCTTTTGATCACCACTCGAACCACTTCGCAAAATATGGGTAGTGGAGCAAAGCTCCGGATGCCGGCGAGATGCATTATTACAAAGAAATTTACAAAGTGTTACATTCACAAGATGGCTATCTCTAAATTCGACCAAGTAAAGCCTGATGCAATCAATTACTCCTTTTCCACATGACCGCGTGGCAAACTATTAAAATTTGTTACCGCTATCATACGGGCATAGAATGCCACGGAAATAAGAAGAGACGTGTTTTCCGGGTTGCCTATCCTTAATTTTGTTTATAATTTTTCTTGTTTATTTCGGTTCTGCACTCATGTAGCTGCTGCTAAACCCTTTCATACATACATTATGACAATTTTTAAGCTTTAATTTTCTTTTAAGCTTTTAAGTTTTAATTTTTAAGGTAGGGAACGATCTGTCGCTCATTTCAAATTTTTACCAAAATGACCTAAAATATTTACACTTCAAACACTTGGCGAAAGCTCAGAAAGGTTCACAAGAAATTTGAAAAAAATCACACGTTATATTAAGTCCCAAAGACAACTTTTCTTACCTCAAACTCCCTGAAATTAAAAAAAAAATTTTTGACGATCACACCTAGGGACTATGATTATGAAATGGACAGTTTATACTAAGTGTAGGCTACAGCAGTTCTACAAATTAAAGCCTAGGTACATCAGTACAGTGCTAACTAATGCACGTCCTCGCAACGACGATACGATCGCTGACAAATTAACCATTGCATGCATCTTGGATGTTCAGTCTCCCGAGGGGTACTAATCGAGTGTTGTGTCTCTCAGAGCCGGAATTTAATTTTCCGCAGCTGCCGCGCTGCAAGAGAGTCCCGCCGACTGTGTGAAAGACAGTTGAGGTGAGGCGAGCGTCAGAGGAGCTGAGCGCAGGAGAATGAACGTTCAAGCGACGGGACGAGCGTGTGCCATTGTGTGCGATGTTGCACATAGACGTCGCTTTTAACCCGGGCACTCGCTGATCGATGTTCGGTGGAAAGACGCGGACAAAGTGCCGAGCGCGCACGTCACGCAACACAAAAGGCTCGCTTCAGTCTGCCGCTCGCTGCTCCTCTTCCACACGCGCGTGTGAAGGAAACAAAGCGTCTGGACTAATCCCGGCGGCGGCGGTGGAATGACGCTCATTTTCCAATGCCGTCCGACGCCGGCTTCCGACTGCGGGGCACCGATGCATTAGGCGTAGACGCTGTGTGCTTTTTTCGCCCCGGAGCGATGAGAGGAAACAGAAGATTCGACCACCCGACTCTTTCAGGTAGCGTGCAGTTCGTTCCTACCAGTTAGTGCAGTTAGTTGGAGCTGGATATTTGCCTAGTCATAATGGAGATCGTATTCGAATTTTATAATTTGTTAATATCATCGTTTATAAGAAGTGTGAATTAAATATTTTAATATTAAATGCGCCAAAGTAAAGCTATAAATGACCAAAATTACTAGTAATTAAATAATCATATCTATATAAGGCTCTAAATTGACTAATTTTTTTCACGCCGTACGGCTAAAACGCCTTCAAATCGAAGGATTGTTTTTGCCATTCTGTAGAAATAACTACGGTGAAGTGTAAATTGATTTTTATAAATAGATGAGGAAACATATGAACTACCCACCGTTAGATGTTTACGAAACCTAGGTGCTATAAGTTCCTTTTTTCCAATATTCTCCCTCTGGAGCGCACAGCTGTAATCTTTCCCATGTAAAACAGATTATATTTGTAGGCAAACTGCTCGAAAAGTAATTCGGCAAGGGGTTAGTATTTTTATACGAGTATCATTGGAAAGATTTGTTTTAATGTGGTCAAATTCATCGAATTCTAGGTGAATTGATATCTCGCTCAAACTACCTTAAGGTGTTAGGAGCAACTTTTGTTCATATACCGATTTGCTTGAAACTTAAGCATACGTATTTTCATTTGTTATGTCTATAGATAATATGAAAAAATAGCTTTAAAACGATTTGGTTTTTGACAGTTGAATACTATATTAACACACAGCCTTATGGCACATGACATACTTTCCGTAATAATCGGTTATATATGTTCAGATTTTCTTCTAAACGCAAATTAATATATATTTTTAATTATAATTGCTGCAAAAAAACTCAAGTTGTAAAACTCCAGCCACCTTCAAGCTACTTTGAGGGAAACAATACAATCAAGAGAATACATCACAGGAAAATATTGAAGGCATTAACATTGGTCATATTGAATTGAATAATTGTGCCGTTACTAGGCTGAGAACATAGGCAATGTAGCAGAGTTTTCATGAAACCGTATGGGTCATTCCATGTGAAATCATGGACGAGTTACCCTTACCGTCTAAGATACCGTCCACGAAATTTTTGTGTGTTATCACTAGAAGGACCGAGGTTGTATGGCTACCTAGAAGGACCATTACCCGTCATTTTGACGGGTAGTAATTATTTTAAATATGTCTTTGTTTATGTTAAAATTAATTGATAACTTCATTAAATATAACGTTTTTCTTTAGTTATCAATACAACTGAGTAATTTTTTACAAATAATTTTACAATAATAAATTTAAAATGTACAGCGGTCAATTTTCAAACTGTTATATAATTATTTAAAAGTCGTATTTGCCTTTTTATTGGAAGGAGTTGCACTTTAACGTATTGTTCATGTATAGCAATTATTTACACATAATCTAGCATGGCAAAAAAGGAAATACCTCAATTTTCATCATCACTGCATCTGATAAAAATGTACTCAACGTTTCCTGCACAGGGCCCGCACACATACTTATTGCAATGTACGCATTTATTCCGGCTCTTATTTTTGCCTCTGCATCCTCCTATTTGACACGTCTTGCGCACATCACTCTTCGTATTTGCTTTTAGTGGAATTGGCCCTGGTCTTCTAGTTTTGGTGAATGGATCCGCTAGTTCCTCTGCTAATTGAAATATGAATTTCCGGAGAGATATTTTTCCCCTGTGACTTCTTGGTACAGTACCTATGCGTTGATAGCGGCAATATCCAATACATTGCAAAATACATGCATTGGGCATCTGCGGCATCTGTATTTTACGGTATACATCCTAGTCATTTGGTCAAGAATGTCAGCTGCACACTTGTTAGTGTTATAAAATGCTACGGTCTCTGGGAGCTTTTTTGGGGTTTGTGCATCGATAGTCACTGATTGGTGCAACGTACTGAGAAGAAGGACGTTTTTCCCTGCTTTTCGCTGATAGGAGGTAAGAGTAGTGTCACCCGACTTGTAAAGGACTGTTTTATATAAAAATCCCGTATTTTTTTAGCGGTTTGAGGAACCTCACGTCGAAATTTATTCATGGTGCCTACCAAACTTGTTCCTTACTTCTTCAATGTATTCCCAAGTTTCTTAGAGGTAAAGAAATTATCACAAGTAACATTTCTTCCTTTTGAATAAAATGTTTGAATAAGACGTGAAACCACGTGCTCCGCTAGTGTTTTATCCATGGGCCGTGACTCATCTTTACCGAGATACGGATACCCGTTCAGCATGTACTTCGTCTTTGCATCTGCAACATGACAAAATTTAATACCAAACTTATCTGGTTTGTTTCTCATATATTGAATAAATCTACAGCGAGCCTTGCATGGAAGTCGTTGTTCATCTACATTGATGTTCTGGCCAGCCTTGTAACACAAAATACAATTGGCCACGAAGGGATTCCAGATTGGGGATGCAGCTGCGAATCGGTCAGTCTGCCGCTCGGCGCTCGGTCGGCTGCGATCGGTCAGTCATCCCTACCGCTCACATGACACAAGGAATCACCGTAGTACAAGGGATTGTACACATGTCCCAATCTTTTGGTTTTTCCAAATGAGGATTCTTCTTCTCCAGGCGGTAACGGTACCCTGGGCTGGCCTAGGGCACCGAACTCCTGCGCCCCGCTCCTTCCATAACCCTTTTATCCCTTCCGCCAAAGGGAGACTAGGGATTCCCCAACTGTAAGGGATTACAGATTTTTACTCATTTATAGTTTTCCCTAATAAAGGATGTACTTTTTCTCGTGGCAGCTATTACGTTCTCCGATGACGTCGTTCCTGCTTCCACTGCTCTGACCTACCACACGCCACTCGGTATGGCAGATATGTTTCCATTCAAAATGTAATAAAGAATGTTAAATGCATAAATGTGCTAACTAACCCCTCAAGCGTGTGCGACGCACCATATGCGTCCACTCAATTCCATGCCTCCAGCGTGACTTTAATCGGAGGTATTTAAATCGCCCAGGGTGCCTTTTTTTCGCAAGCAGCGAAGAATTTGTGCAGACATTAGTCTAAATATTTTTAACATTGTAATCGCTATTTTAAAAAATTCAAAAAAATTATATTATATTTAAAATTGTTTATACTGTATCATTACAAATTTATACTTACATTTTTTCATGCCATTTATTTTTTTCTGCTCTCCATATCAGATGTTTAGTAGTGGATCTGAGTATGGTATCGCTCAAAACAGGGGTCTAGGCAGAGAGACGGTGTCCCAGGGCAGTATTTACACCTGTACCTTGTTTCTTTTCTCTTTCCGTGTTTCGTACACACCACACACCTTCTTCTTCCAACTTTAAAAGTATCTGTTTTAGGATTTTCTTGAATGAAATGCTGACCTGTCAATCGCGTCCATTCAGTGTCGGTATCTGAGGGCCGTCCTTTGCGCTTTTCTAAATTCTGCCCGCGGTACTTGCCTATGATCTTGTTCACTAAGTCTATTCTGAACGATAGATGATATTTCTTGTTTCCAGCCTTGCAGTAAAGAATGTAAGCATTCAACACAGCCGTATTTACGAAGTGGTTGAATAATTTTTTATACCACACTTTTGTCCTTTTCCTTTCTAGCAAGAACGATTCTAAAAGTTGATCTTTCAAGTCTACACCACCCATATATTTATTATAATCTATTACACAAGTAGGCTTATTTACCAATTCTAACCCACCCTTTCGACTCGTTCGGAGTTGTGGGAACCCACTTTTGAAAGCGCGATTTTTTTGCATCAAGATTTTTTCTTTCTCGTGAGCAAGAAACTGTTCCGCGTAACGGTTTGTTTCAGCTACTATGATCGTAATTAGATCATCGTCGAAAAACAACTCGAAATATTCTAGGGGATCATCGGCACACTGAACTTCCACTATTTGTTTCCCAACTAAATCACACGGAAAAGGAAGAGGAGGATTAGCACTGTCGATGTCTTCCCAAGTATTCTCTTGATTTTTCACAGAAAAATGAGAAGGTTCTTCCTCTTCCTCTTCTGAACTAGAGCTCAAAGTGTATCCACTAGAATCCTCAGAAATTGTATCTAAACTTTGGTTACTCGTTTCTTCCAAAGCATGAAGCACTTCCTGGCCAGACAACTCACGAGAGCTAGACGCCATGGCGAACTGAATAGGGGTTCAGTAAGGAGCCGGTCCAAAGGAAGAAAAAAAAAAGCCACCAATGCAACTTAGGCCTTTCGGCAATAGGCGTCAAGAAACCTCGACCCTTCAACTCCGTAAACATCGTAAATAAGATAGGAGACGAGGATAGACCTTATGAGGTTCTGAGAATCATTGAGTGACCAAGCCTGGATGGACCATGCCTGCGAAAGCATTGCCATGATGAGAGTGAAGGGGAAAATGTGGAGTGCAGATAACAAGGAACCTCAAAAAGAAAGCAGTCAGCAATAACACGCAATCATAAGCTCTCTGAGAGTAATAAATCAGAGCGTGAGTGGAAAGATCTGTTCACAATCAGGCACAAGACGCCGGGTCGCGAGTAAGCATTTTCTTTACAAGAAGTGAGTCATGAAAAAAAAATTAAAAATACGACCTCATATATACAGGCAACAAACAAGCACAAAAAGAAAGCAGGCACCTTAAGCTCACATATATACTCACGGGAAGTATATATATCAGAGCGTAGGTGATAAGAATTCTTAATGAAAAGTGTGGACGCAAACGGTGCGTCGTACACGCTTGAGGCATGGATTTAAGCGGACGCAACTGCTGCGTCGCACACGCTGGGGGATTTAATACGTCCATTTAAAGTCACGCTTGAGGGGCTAAAACATCAAAATGGCCAGACGTAATATAGTGTAGTGATTTTCTGAATAAAACACGCGTTACCGTTACAAATAAAATAGAAACGCCTAACCCGTCATTTTGACGGGTGTTGGTCTTTTAAGGTAGACAGGTGGTATAATTCCATTTTTATGTGAAAAAATTAAATTATATTTTAACAGAATATGTATGTACCATAAAAAATAAATAAAAGTCAGAAAAAATTAAGACGACGGAAAAAAAATTGTAGGCAATTTGATTAAGTAAGTAGAGGTTACCCGTCAAAATGACGGGTCTGGTCATTCTAGTGTTATCCTTATTAGGCCATTAGTTTGTATATAATATTTTTATAAAAATGTTATATTATATATATAGTTTTTGCGGAGATACGGGGTTATGAAAAATTCGGCATTTGTAAAAACAAGCTTCGATTAGACCAGATTAACGTTACTCTAGAATATTTTGTCAAGTCTCCAGTGACACTGAAAAAGTAGTAACGCTCGAAGAAATACAGCCAAAAAAAAGTGAAAAGAGTTAAAGGTTTGGTGAAAAGATCCCTAGAAAATTCTATGGAACTTTCAAAAGTTAAAATTGAGGAAAGCCCATCTACAAGTGATTTAGACACTTCTCATTGGTTTTAAAAAGCAGGGAGGGAGTTAATCCAAAGATAAATTCAAAACTGCAAAAAACGTAAGTGAAAGAGTGCTGATCCTGTCCGTTCTTCCCCAGTCGCGGAACATTGCAGAAATGTAGCGAAAGTTCTCGACTACAGAATACATTGCGAGGAAAGTCAAGCAATGTGTAGATGAGAAAGGTATATGTTGCACTCCGGATCGGAAGGATGGAAGGACCACACCAGTTGATCTCGAGGAAAAAGTAAAACCATTTTAACAAGAGCCTCACCTTCACAAACAAACACAAACCTTGTAAACCACATGAAGCGCCTTAGTAACCCTGTAACAGAAATCAACTGCGATGATTGGCGAACAAGACGCATGCGCACTACGCACAGCGGCACCCTCACCACCGCAAGCTGGCGCACGAATTTCATTGGCTGGAAACGGCGACGTCATCATTTCATCGAAAAGTTACTGCATCGAATCGGGAAGCCTTCCGAATCGAGCCGAAGGTGCTCACGTGGTCGCACGGAAGCGCACATTCGGCAAGACTTCGGATAGGGACCCGAAATTGAATTAGATCCCGAATCCGTTTCCGAAGCAGACAGGCAGGCAGAATAGGACTGCACATTGCGCATTTTTCGACGTCTTTTCAGCATTCGCTGCTTGACGTTGATTTGATGTTGTGATTAAAAGTGCGGGATAGAGAGTCGGATGCTGTGATTGGTTCAAGAGTGTGTTATCTTATGTTTTCTATTGCGAATTTTGGTCTGTTATATTTGAAAAGGAGATTTTTTCGTAATTCCATGTGTTGTCTATTTTTTAATTTTCATTGTTGTCGATTGAGGTGAAAAAGGATTTTTCTATGGAGTGGAGGTATGACGAGATGGTGGGAATGTTGAGGGTATTTTGGATGTATTCATTGCTTGCAATACCAGGGAGCGTTTTCGATGGTTATAATTATTTTGTTCTGCATTATTTGTAAATTATTCAGTTGCGTCTTTGATGCCGTAGCCCAGGCAGGATATCCGTTACACAAGGGGGCGGATCATGGATTTGTAAGTTATTAGTTTGGTGTCTATTCCAAGGGGACTATGGCGTTTGATGAGTGGGTAGGTGGATCCGTACGCGCAGTGGGCTTTTTTCTGGCAATGTCGGTATGGGCCTTCCAGGAGAGTTTTGAGTCAAGGTGGACTTCGAGGAATTTGACTGTCCGATTCTTGGTTAATTTTTGATTGTTTAGGGTGACGGATCTTGTCATGGGTTTCCTGTTACTTCTGGCGAAGACCGTGGGTTCACTTTTGGTGGTATTTATGGATAGTTTCCAATTCTTCATCCAGTCTGCGATGAGGTCGATGTGTTCCTGGATCGTAGATGCAGCGTAGTTTGGGTTGAATGATTCTGCCAGGATAGCTGTGTCATCAGCTTAGAGGAAGATTTGAGTTATTGGATGGGGGGGAAAGTCATTAATAAAGAGGTTAAAGAGGAAAGGAGAGAGAATTGAACCCTGTGGAAAGCCTGAGGAGATGGGATGAGAGGGGGAGGAGGAGAGGTTTACTTGAACGAAGAAGGAGCGGTTTGAGAGGAATGATTGAATAATATTGGTGAGGTAGGAGGGTATTGGGAGGGATGTGAGTTTTTGAACGAGGCCTGAGTACCAAACTCAATAAAAGGCTATTTCCAGATCCAGGAACACATCGACGGTGTATTTTCGAATGTTAAATTTGAATATGATATTTTCCACTGTACGGAGTATTTGGTGGTTGGTGGAGTGCTTTTTCCGGAAGCCGACCTGTTCGTCACGGATTAGGTTATGGTTGGAGAGTTCGATTTGCAAGCAGTTAATAATGGTTCTTTCTAGGATTTTTGAAAGGAAGGATAGGAAGCTGATTGGTCGGTAGCTGTCTGGTTTTGATGGAGGTTTTTCAGGTTTTGGAAGGAGGATAATGTTTGCAGTTTTCCAGGAATTTGGAAAGTAGTAGTGGGAAAGGCAGGTGCTTCAGAGGTTTTGAAGGAATGTAAGGAAAATATTTGGGAGGGATTTGATCAGTTTGTTGGAGAAATTATCGGGACCGGGAGCTTTTTTGATTGGTAGGTTTTGGATTATGGATTGCAGTTCTTGAGGTGTGATGAGAGGGAAGGGAGGGGAAGGGCAATAAGAAATGTCGGTGCAGGAGTTTGTTTGGACTTTACATAATAGCCCCCCTGAACAACCGGTTGTCACTCCGTCGTTTCCTCATTAATAGGATTCGATGTAGCAAACACCCTAGAAGAAATGTTTTGTTTTGCGTTTCGTTTTTTCCCCTTAGCCTATTTATGGCTCTGGGATCGAAAGCTGCCCATTCCCAAACCCTTCTTCCCATTACCCTTTTCCCTCCCACTTCTCGCAGCCCCTCCATACCCTCGGTCATAAGCTAACGCTCGCGTAACGAGGGGAGGGGTGGTGCCCTCGCGCGGAAGACCCGTGAATCCACTGTCAACACGCGACTGACGAAGACAGTCACCCCTACACAGCATTAAGCCCGATAAAATACTACGTTTTTTATTAATTCGTTAAAAATCCAGCAAATGTGGTTAAATAATAACGATAGTTTTGAAATATTCCTGCAAAGAGCTTAAAAACAAGACTAAGGTCGCGTTTATCGGACGTTCTCTTACTAAGAAAAAGTCGTTTCATAAAATTAATAACAACTTTTTTTAAGAAACTTAACTAAAACTGTAATATGATAATTACATTAAGAATTGTATTTTCTCCGCTGTTTAACATTTTTTTACGATTATACGACAAACTTCTTATTTATGAATTTTTAAGGAGTCCGAAACGCCAAAAAAAACTCACTTTTTTTCTCAATGCGTTCAAATATCAATAGTGTATTGTAAAAAAGATTAGTTAGCACCAAACGTGAAATAAATTAATATTAAGTGCAATGCAACTCGAATTCATGAAGGTGCACTAGTTAACTCTTAATCGGTTTCTAAACTCATACATTATTCATAATTATGTACTGACAGAAGGTCTTGTATTCAATAAATTTGTGTCATTACAAATTCATTATTTTTATTTCAATATGCTAGAAATCTGCTGCGGCCTAACTGCTGCGAGTAATTCAGTCGTCACTTCTTCCACTGGGATGAGAGTTTGATTCCTCTGCTTAGTGGTATTGGCAGATAGAGGTGAAATTAGCAAAAAACCCTCACAAGAAATCAAGAACAGAATTTGCAATCAATGAATGGAATAATTGGAATGAATTGGAAAGGAATTGGGAATAAATCATCTGGGAAGCTTCGTTTTTAAGTAGGCTATTGAGGGCCTGAGAGTCAAAGAAATACAAGTAACAAACATCGTTCAGTGTCACTTGTATCACTTTACTCCGGTAAGAAATGACAAAAAGCAAAGTAGCTTAGATCTTCGGCGGCTAGATCGCAGCACCATACGTTTGAACACTTCAATTCCTTTTCCTGTAGCCACCTGACGGTACCAACTTATAACTTATGCACATATATCGTTTTCCGTGTTTATGTAACTTGTATTGCTTTGATTCTCAGGCCCTCAATTGTTTCGTCACGACCAACATCCAACGACCTAGCAAACGACGATCGAGAAATACCGGAACCCTAAGTGATATTCAGGATATTTCCCAGAACTTAATGTTTCAATAAATCACTTGCAGAGGCATATTTTTGCCAGTGTTTCTAGCAAACAATCTGGTTGCACTTACTTGTGAAAAGATTTTTGCCAGAATAAAATCAACCTACTTGTTCTTGAAGAAGAATCTTGTGGAAGTAACTTGACAATGTTATCTTATTTTGAGTTGTATTTTAATTTTACATTTTCGAAGGAATAGGGACCAATATCACCAATATATGTAAAAATCACTAACATACTACCAAGTGGAAATCAATTCTCTCTAATAATAACTAAGAGGAGATACGTTTACGTATACAATTCATACTACTATTCATTTGGCAAAGATCGTCTCTTGAAACACTGAGATATTTATTCGGAATTAATTGAATATATACTCTATGAGGCAAATGCATTCAGTCACCAGTGGTCCTCGCCGTGAAAGAATTAGCTGATTTGTTCGAGGCAGAAAAAATTGCTCTCACTTTGCATTTATGGTATTGGTGACCGGAATTGTTTCTTTGACTGTACCTATAGTTGAATATTCTTCAGCACCACAAAACAATTAAATGCATTCTAATATGCCCTTTAGTAAAGTTCTCCCATCTTAATATATCACCTAGCATAAAAAGCACACTTTCACTCATAATATGCTTAGATTTAGCATATGGGGAGGCTCTCCGCTGAACTGCCTCTATTTAAATTGTGAAGTACCCTTTGATATGGATCGCATTTCGCAGTAAGGGAAGTATCCAGGGGGTAAGGGCCCAGCCACATTGTCACACCGGTTCCCGTAAGATCACCGAAGTTATGCAATGTCAGTCCCAGACGGACCACACGTACCTTCACCGTGACGCTTTTGTCCCCTGTCTGCATGTAGCAGACAGGCATGGGGTTGGCATAATTGATCAAAAAGGTCTAAGTGACCGGGCTCCTGTCTAAGGTCCCCCGTACAAACAATCTAAAGGGGCATACCAGTTTTAAATAACCCTTGTATTTGAATTCTTGGGAGGCACACCACCAAAATGTATACCTAGTTGAATACACCTTTGCAGTTGATTTGGTCACGTAATTCATCCATGACCTATCTAAGGAAAGAATTACACCCATGGTGTTTGCTATTTGTTGCGAAACCGTCCATCTATATCATTTTTGCCTATTCATCTCTTTTTAAAACCACACCTAAGCTAAGTTCATAAGTTGCCTGAAGGAGTTTCTGTCATGTTCAAGTTTTAATGTAGTTATGGAAACACCTTTTGTAATATTCCCGCTACATTGCATTCCTCGGTATCCAGCTCCTCTAGATTCTTCAGTAAAACAACAGCAGCTCAAATGTTGATAAATATTTTAGTCCCGTAAGTTTTCTCTTTTAAGAGGTTTTGTGTCGTCATCAACGAAATGTAAGGTATCACCTTCATCTTGGAGCAAAATTTACTCTAACTTGCTTATCTCCTAGGTAAGGGAAGAATGGATGACTGCAGTGCATAAGCCCAAATGGGCAGAGTTGTTGCAGTGCCATATGGTTGTCCTCGTACACGTAGCTATGATGCTAGCGGCCCCTTGCGCCAACTGAATCTCGCCTTCTGGATGATGTAAAGTGCAGCGTTGATCAGGGTAAATAAAAGGATGAGTGCAGGATGACGGAGGACTTGAACTGCGCGCAGGTGTGTGCTTTGTCCCTCCTCGGCTGTCATTTTTCCTCGCTCAGGGATGAAGGCGAGTGTATAAACCTTCTCATCACCCCGAGTGATACGCGCAGGCAACGGCGTACGGATGGAGGAGATAAAATAGGCATTTGTTCTTCTCAGAGCATCATCCCTAGAAAATGTGTCTCTACAATTGCGCTTGAGTTAATCAAATTGGGATGGAGAACAAGGGAAACCAAGCATTCTTCGTCTCGAAAAACATTCTTCATTCAAAATGTACTATATTATTTCTGGGGAAACAAAAAAAAGTATACACTCTATGGTTTTAGGCTTTACTTTGTAGAAAATTGGTATCCATACTAAATTATATACTTTTTATTCAAGTGTTCACACTTTAAATTAATTGAAGAGCTGTTGGTTGAGACTTGAGGTCAGTTCTTGAACGCCGTGAAAAAAATCGCAAAACGAAATAAAACTCGAGTTGCATAACTTCATCGAACCTGAATAGTTAAGTTGTCAGTTCCTGAAGGCATTTGATAGTTATTGCATGAAAAATATTAAGGTATGGCACATGGACATAACCATTTGATATTCTGTTATTTTTACATGCGATACGCCCGAGTTGAGAATTGACCCCCAGTTAATGAGTTCTTGCTGTCTAGCCTTAGATCTTGAATATGAGACAAAGGAAACATCCATATTTTTGTTTTGTTTTTTTGTTTGTGTCACCTTTAAACTTGAGATATATGCAGTAAATATAACCTGGCTAAGCGAATTGCAGATAGCCATGCATGTAGCCTCCAAGTAAATTGCAGCTCCCAACTCAAGTCTTTCATCAACCGTGTTACACTGTTCACCCATATCAGTTTTAACGATTATGCGGCTTTCCTTAGTATGGATCAATATTTTGTCTCAAATCTTTCATTCCATGGACCAGTTGTATGCGATGAACTGGAGAAGTAGTCCTACTAGTGCAAAGTCCCCTTCCTCTTTAACTCTTTCATCCAATTTCCTTCCTGTCTGCAATTCGCTTGACACATCCTATATGTTAAGTAATGAAAAAGAACAGTTTTATTCTTGTATGCCTAGTGCAAGAAGTTACCTGAAGATGACGCCACTGTGTCGAAACTAGTATCGTGAAATAAATAGGTGGAATAAAATTAAGTT
Organism: Pyrrhosoma nymphula; assembly: GCA_963573305.1. NCBI lineage: Eukaryota > Metazoa > Arthropoda > Insecta > Odonata > Coenagrionidae > Pyrrhosoma > Pyrrhosoma nymphula. Next base: position 60,498,427 of record OY754338.1, on the reverse strand, counting down.
TTCTTTTTCATTATATAAAATGAACTTCAACAAAGTTGGGCCTGAAACCATTGAGGAAATCCAATGTTTTTTATTTCAGGATGGCAAATGGGTTCCTTATGGGTTTCTTCCATCCTACGGCTGAAGTCATGGTGCTTCCAAGGTATTTATTCTTTATTTGGTATATAATTTCGCTAAAAACTCTAGAATTAATGTCGTTTAAATTTAAATAAAAAGTAACAGGGTGCTGATCACGATCTCGAAGGATGCCGTATGACACTCTGAACCATTTCGGAACTAATGGCGTCAATAATTACTTTTCGTGTGTGACCAGTTAAAAATTTATGTAATCAATTCAATATTATTTCGTTTAATTCACATGAATGTGTTCCGAATATCAGTTTTTATGTGTTGAACATTATAGAATGCTCTATTTTAAACCCACAATAAAGAGTCACCTCAATATTTGAAACACCAAACCTCTTCAATGCAGCTGATGATGGTGCTGATGCAGCCTTACCAGGTGTTGAATGTGAAACGATTTGGTTATCACAATGGTAGCCAGCCAAAAAATGTGTAGATGAACCCCAGAATGCAAAAGGACCTTGAATTGATTTCTGTAAACATTTCTTCATTGGTGGTAAGATTGAAATGTTTTGCCTTATTCCATTAATCTAAAAGAAGTATTTTTTAAAGTCTCTGCTTGTAAAAGAGGAACCATTTCCGGTGAAAAGTTGATGTGGAAATCCAAAGGTGTAGAAAAGAAGCAATGGAAGTGAAAACATATTTCATCCCCAGAAAATTCCCTATATTTTTTCGCCTTGCTCTCAATTAATACAAAATCAAATTTTTCAGAAAGAGCCCAGCCAAATCTATTTTAAATCTTTGTCAGGCTGCTGTGACTGTTCCAAACTATTCACTAGTTCCTTGTTAGGAGCAGGCTTATACAGGGCTCACATGACTTAAATGCCTGTTCCATAGTCTGATCTATAGACCTCGTAGGTTTTCTGTGATAAGCACCTGGTAGCGGTTTAATATTTGCGATGAAATGCCTTCACCTGCGGTCAAATTGCCAGAGTAGGTATGTTTCAACAGGATTTGAAATGTGCTTAGCGTGAAACTTTCCTTATATTGCAAACACGTAATTGACGAGTTAAATCAATTTGTAAACCCTCTTGATTTACCCTTTTTATTCCCTCTCATTTTCCTCCTATTTTTGTGACCGATATCGCTGTGGAGAGGGATGGCGTGCGTACGACGCCAATTTGGAGGGCAAATAAAAGTGAAATGGAAAAGCAAGGCTCCTCATATAGTGACTTGGCCTGATATTAAATAAAAGGGTAGGAAGTCAACTTCGAAGCCTAGAGATGGATGCACTGAGAAAATGCTCTCGAGTTTCGAGAACACAGCTTATTGTAAATAAAGTCGTTAGAGAAAGAAAAAAATCATGAAAGTAAAGTAGAGAGGAGCGAAAAATATTGCCTTGGCACGATCATTTTGGAAGATTGAATGGGTAAAGATGGCCCTTGAAAATATAAAATTTGGAACCACGGACGCTATGAAAAAAGGACAAATGAGAAGAACATGGAGGGCAAGAAGTAAAGAAAAATATGCTATGCAGACAAATAAATGAGAACGATATTCATCACAGGGTATATGGTATGAAGGATACGGAAAATTTTAAACGCTGTAGAAACAGGAAATACAAAAATGACACACGTGGAATGGGGAATATATTTTCGTTTTCATATTTAGCGTTTTCATATTTATCACTTGGCATATCGCACTTAGTACAGACTAATTTCAACGACGGATTTCTTTCCACCATATCCCAAATAATCTTAGGAAGAGGAGATTTTATGAATATCCACTTGGATTCTTCTTCCATGATATTCTAACATCAGGTAAAGCGGAACAGCAAGTTGACTCGCTGTTCCTGGATATCAAGAAAGCATTTTATTAGGTTCCTCACAAAAAACAATTATTTAACTTTCAGTCATGTGGGGTGAACGAAGTTATGGTAATTTAAATACGTGATTCTATAGATGACCATAAACTAAAAATAATTCTCGACTGCATTGTTCCAACATGGTTAGAGTGACATCCGGTGTTCCACAAGGAAACGTGCCCCCTGTTATTCCTAATTTGTGTAAATTTTATTAACCACAGAGTAAGTATCAAAAGTAGATAGTTTGCATATGTTTCCGTCATCTCCCGAGATAAATTCGTAGAATTTCTCTCATCAGACTGTGACAAAGTTTGCTGGTGGTGTCTTGAGTGGGGGCGCATGGTAAACCGTAGTGAATGCACTGCAGTACACTTCTTCCAGACCAAAAGATATCAACGCCATATCATAAAGGTAGTGAATGGGGTAAATATAAAGGAGTAAGATAATTCCAAATACCTAGGAATCAAGACCTAGCATGAAGGAATCACATAAGAGACATTGGCGGTACTTCATTAAAATAAACTAGGATTTATCAAGCTGAGATTACCAACGTTCTCCGATGAAAAGGGGAATGAAAGATGCTACTTTACTCTGGCTAGGCCACAGATCTAGTTAGCAGCGAGCATTTTGGGACCCTGCACTGAAAGACTAAAATATTTAATTCACGAAGTAAATAAAATACACAGGAGAGCCGTATGGCTCGTAAAATACCTCTGCGAGTGAACAAAAACTGTTACACAGTTGATGGGAAGACTAGGTTAGCCATTAAAGACTGATGAGGCTACACGCTATCACACGCCTCCGCTGCGGCTCGCAGAGTAGTACGTAGATGCTGGTGAAATATTAACGCACCACTCCATTTATAACTTTACAAATGACCTCAGGTTTAGGTCAACCCGTTCCAACACGGCTTAAACTATTATTACGCGTAATAACAGCATTGTATGTGCAAAAACAACAGGGGATGGTATTATGCAATGTGCATTACACGATCCCAACAGGAAAAACTACGTTTTCCCTTTCTCCAAATAAACAGGAAAATCTCAACGCACTCTGCCAATAATTAACGTGATTGAAATTGGCAGGCCAAGTATTTATCATTCGTGTTTCGTTGCAAGGATTACGGCACTAAGGTCGGATAAATTCGTCATATAGGCTCTTCATTTATTTATGACACATAAATCATAGGTTTGCGAGCTGTTGAGATCACTTAAGTGCGATTATTCTATTCGCATTATATTCCAAATCCACCGGATTAGACGTTTCATTAATATGCTATGGATAAATGAATTGAGTCCGATGTTGATTAAAAAGAACCATGTGAGTTCGATTAAAATGTGCTGGAGCGATAGGGCTTGTCCTAAATCAGAAATTGGTCACCTTCATACGAGATAATTAAATAATGAATAGGAAACTTGATGAAAAAAGGTACTCATAACATAGTGCCCATTAAATGGACTCAGAAGATACAACTGTATAAAATATTGGGTTTTGAAAAAATATGATTCCTTTTTTATGCATTAACTACATGGTTGTTCGGTTCGGTCCACACAGAAAAAGACATGCGGATAAGGTTAAAAATAACTTGCAAGATTTGATGTAAGCAGTACATTGGCTGTCAGTTTCAATCATAGACAAAAACAATTCAATCTTTCTGAAAGAAATCCATTTACATGCGATCACAAAATCTTATATAGAAATATACAAACTTACATTAGCATATTAAAACATGTAATTCAGTTTCTTTGACACTTTTCCGGTTTTGTCTAGTCATGGATGGTTCCAGAGACCTGGGTATAACGCAAAGAAGTGGACAAAGCCACAATTCCGAATACCAGAGGAAAATCTTTCTCATTTCTGATGCATAGTTACTAGTGATAGAAAGGGCGAGAAAATTTAAATGATTGGGGCAGCCAAAGCACATGCGGCATTACATCAGAAGTAAGGCCTACCAAAAGGAAGAAGCTCAAACTTCACGAAATTGAAGAATTTTGTCAAAAAATATTCATCGAGCGTGCTCGTATGCGTTCGTGAAGCTTGAGAAAAAAACAGGAGCAGAATAGTCAAGTTTTTTAAACTAAGGAAGGTAACTTTATAGAATAATTACAAAACTCAAATGGGCTAAGGGACTCATGAGTGAAAAATAGTTTGCAAAGGACAAAACTTTGAGAATACCGGGACTAGCCGCGATATAACCTTTTACAGAGTCACCTGCAAGTGCACATTATTGCGATATTCCACAGAGGAAAAATCACTTGCGTTTACCGGGATTCGAACCCGGATCCTTCGATTTCGCGCCGAGTGTTTGAGCCAGTTAAGCTACCGAGGCGTCCTCCACCCCTGTGTTTGCTCTTTTTGATGTCTCGATTTTACTCTTTTTGATGTTCCCCGTGTACTGTGGTGCTAAGCGCACGCCTTGGACTGCGTCAGTGAAATCATTTATGTGGCAGTCCAGAAAAACTTGTTCCTATAAAGCCCTGAAAAGTACACCAAATTCTCTATGGAATATCACATTTTAAGAATGGCTGGAGACATGGAAAAGCAGTCTCAAGCTATTACACTACCCTGATCCCTTGTACAATTAGGGTCTTCATTACACCCTTCCCCTCCCCGCATTAAATTAGGGTAAAAAACGTAAGCAACAGGTCTCTATCAGTTGTAGTATGTCATTTTATGTTTTCTCGGTTAAGATAATAATTTATGATAAAAATAAAATAGAATGTAGAAGTACTTAACACTCTCACTGTGAAGTTCTAGCCACTAATTCTTCGAACGATTTTCTCACGGATTTTCAAGGAAAACAGTTTTCGGATTGATTAATAGTGACACATTTTTTTCTGTAGGTACAATTTTCCGTTTTCTCCGGTGGGGAAGTAATCGCCTTTCTAATCACATGAATGATTGTATTTTGACATTTACGATAACACCATCAACTATCCCTAATTGACGGATACCCGTTTCAGTAGTTCTAAAGGTAACAAATCTCCAAATAAATGAACTTGATTTAGGCTTTCTCGTTAAATTCTCCATCGGGTAAAAAAGATACCCAATACGTTGCTCAGTAGCTCTGGAAAGTGCATCCCTTCAAGGTATTTCCATTGGCAAAATGAACGACGATGGGGCCGCAACATCCACGGCAAGGGAGTGCATTGAATACCGTCTGAAGTCACTCTTTTGTTTGGCTTTTGGATGCTACTCAATGCCAAAAAAATACTGCCAAGCCGCCGTGCTTTTTAACCGAAATGGACAACTTAAAGATAAAAAAGTCTGGTCGCTGTTGGCCTCGGGTTGAAATTTTCCATTATTCTGTCGGGGAAAGAGAAAGATAATGTATGCCCTGTCGTCTAGCGTAAATTGACACAAAATCGCTGGGGGGACGGGCTCAAATATGGATGAAAACATTTCTCCCGTATTTCTTTCTTTGCGGGATCTGAGAGATTTGTGAGACCTCTGTAGCTCTAATGCTCTTGAATTAGGAGTGGTTAATTGAATTTTACTCTGAATTCTTACCTCTTTTTTGCCAGCAAACATTTAAAAATCCACTTTAGTTCATCATAAGTCCAATTACGCAGTTTAAAGTGATCCATGATTTATTTCAATTAAGCATCAATGAGAAGATACCTCGTTGTCTTCTAGGTTTTTATAGATAATCCATCGATAAGTATTTCATAAATTCAGATTTCTAGCATTTTGTAGGTTTTTTTAACCTAAGGAGAGAAGAGATGAGTAAAACTTGGGTGTTAATCTCGTGATTCTGAGATGCCAGTAGAATTTTGTTAGATTTAAATTTCCCGGAAGTTCTCCCTTCTCGGAAAATCCCGAAACACTATTCAATAAACATGGTTTTTACTATCTTGTTTTTTAATTATTTTCTCTCTTATCTTCAATGCATTACAGGTTATTCTACTCACGTTATTATAATTAGAAAAAGCATTTTCATTTGTTGAAATTTTCTCAAATAAGTGAGTGGATCGATGCATTGGCCATCCTTATTTTTTGAAATTGTACCATTACGATTCGAAATAAAAGTTTTTATGGCAAAATTAATTGATTTTACTTAATATCGGGGTGTTTTGTATTTTTACTTTAAAATTTGTTATCAATTCAAAGACCTTTTTTGTAATATTAAAAACCGTTGTGAATGAAACGGAGCGGTATTTTAGCTGGGAATTTTTCTGTGGAATAGAGGTGGTGGTGGTAGAGGAGCTCTAGTGGCGGAGAAGGACCTTGAAGTGAATGAAATTTTCATTTTAATAGTTCTTTAGACAGAGGAGGTTTGAAATATCCAACGTGGTCATCCATTCATGTCATATGCTGCTGTTATGTTGCCGTTTCCAATATGCCTAATAAAGCAAAATATGCCCCAATATGCCTAGTAAGTAAAAGAATTTTTTTAATTAATTGCACGAAAATAAATTGTTATATTGCTTTCTATGGAGATCGCGCGACATATAGAATATGTAGATTACAAAAATTATCAATTTTTAATATTTTTTTACTTTCCCACTCCTTTTTAGGTTAACTGGATTTAAATAATATTTACAAAATACAAGCAAAAGACGAGGAAAAAGAAACCCGATTAAACTTGCATATTGGTACCGTGTATGTGACGTTAGAGCCCCACGTAAAATTTTACTTAGTAGCTTCCTTTATTCGTCATCATTTCGCATGCTGTCAATTACCAAGTCATTGTTAATGCGATTAGATTGTTAGATTGTTATTGGGGGGGCCTTCGTCAGGAGCCCGGGCACTTAGACCTTTCTTGGTCCATTGTGCCAACCCCATGCCTGTCTGCCACTTGCAGACAGGGGACAAGAGCACCACGGTAGAGGTATAGAGGATTGACCTCCTCCGCCTCGCCCCAGGACCAGGGATGGAGGGTGTACTCCCTCTAACTCTCCCGGTCTGGGTATATCTCCCACCGGCCTCCCGGTGGTCTGGAGGGAGTAGTATCCTCTCCATCCACGCCTGGTGCAGGTATGGAGGAGGGTCACCCATCCAACCTCCGTCCGGGCCCAACGTTGCTTAACTTCGGTGTTCTGATGGGAACCGGTGTTTCAACATGGCTAGGCTCTTGCCCTCGTTAATGCGATAGTCAACATAGGAAAAATCATTCACCTTGACCCGGATTTGAACCCGTATTCCTCGATTTCGTGCTGAATGCCAAGCTATCGAGACATCCCTCCTTCTATTTGGAATTTTTCAGGGGTTCATTGAATTAAGTTGTTTGGACTACCGGGTATCGGATGTCACTTAAGTGGTCAAGTCGAGCGCATAGCATCACAGTCCACAAGGATAAAGCCAAACATGAAACACAGTGAGGTGTTCGCTCTTTTTGACAAATTTTGAGGACATCGGGACTGGCCAGGGGTGGAGGAGGTCTCGGTAGCTTAACTGGCTATAGCACGAAATTTTTGGCGCGATGTCGAGGGATCCGGGTTCGAATCCCGGTCAAGGTGAATGATTTTTCCTCTGTGGAATATCGCACAAATGTGCACTTGCGGGTGACTCCGTAGGAGGTTATACCGCGTCTAGTCCCGTTATCCTCAAAATGTGTCATCTCTAACATTATATGACAATTATTTAAACTTAAAGGGCCTTGGCTTTGAACCTGAAATTTTCTGTAGTTAATTGATTCTGTGGGTGAAGTCTTCTGGGGTATTCCGCTTATTCAGGTACTTGGTTGCCTACGGTTTGATGACTACTTCCACAATATGCTTCAGTAATCGATTTTGTGCTGAATGATCAGTGGAAGGTGAATAATTATGATGGGGTCGTGCACGGTGTATGTTGTTTCAGCGAGCAACTTGATGAGATAACTTCCTATCGTACATTTATTAAAGTATTCCTTTAAATCATTGTAAAGACCTCATCACACATTTAAGAGCATTTAAAGGTCATATTTTTTCATATCATCCGGAACATAACAATTGTAAGCTACACCGTAACCCTTTCAATGAATATACAGACATCCAAAGGATACAAAAATATTTTTCAATACTGGACGCACCCTGTAAATAATTTATGAAGGGAGAGCCAATCATTGATGTCTTTCCATTTATGGGCCTGCCACGCGTATTGGAAACATGTATAGATATGTAAAAGTATATAGAATGATTTCGGAGTAGTCCATAACATAAATGATAAGAATTTAAATGTGAAAGATATGATGAAAGATTTCACTTAACCAGAGTAGTGAAAATGTTTTGTGGAATTCAAGGTCTGATTTTAAAACGACATGTGGTGACTTCGGTAAATAATATTGGTTATGGTTCATTGTTTCTTTCATGCTAGAATTCTCTTTTATGAAAACATTGTACGCTTTTATTGAAAGATGTACCTGTGTAAGGCGTTCGTTCGTAAGACAATCGTTTATTTCTTAGAACATAAACTTTAAAAAAACAATTGAACACTCTTAGCTGTATCGAAGGATGTACCTACGCTAAGGCTCAATTAATAATAATATGCACAGCGCTGCCATCAATAGAAAATAAATAAAATATTTCTCAAATAATTGGAATAAAAACTATTCTTATGTATTTTGTAATTATTTCTTAAATGGTTACATAGAAGAGGTTTAGCAAAGAGGTTTTCCGTATTTTGTTGAGTAGATACTTTTTTATCTGAGTTCTAACTGAGTTACCAAAATGTGGTTTGAATTCTTTCCGCACAAAGTAAAATGAGTCGGAGATAGTAAATATATATTAGATTAAAGCTTGTATTACTTTATTATAAAATGCAAACAAAGGGTAATTAATTAGTTTTTCGAGTTTCTTCGAGAATTTCATAAGCGAACCAGGAGCTAAGGCATATAAAATTTCTTTGCAAGTACTTCCCTAGCTCCGAGTGCTTTTCAAGGCGTATTGCAGTGCCTTGTCTCCGTCAATGCTTCAAAGTGGTGTTTATTGGCCACAAAAATATCGACCTGGAATCATTTAGGAGCTGATTTCTTCAGGTCACAAAGTGACAGTGAACTTTTCAAAGTGGGTATTGAGTCTACATGCAGGTCAATGGTTATTTAATCTGAATTTCATGTTCTTATATTCAGTGAATATCAATTAAAGTGATACATAATCTAAATAAAATGCTTCCATAACATCGACTTAGTAACTAGCTACTCTGTTGTGAAGCGCGGCTTAAAAAAATAATATCTGATTTAAGTCAGCCGTCAAAAGAACTCTACCTTCTCAATATAAACTTGGTGAAAATCTATCATAATTGTATTATGATAATAACTTAGTAATTTTTATCAATCAATTTATCAGATGCCGACCGGTTCCAATGCAAATGATTTTATAATGCTGCCATTAAGATTAAATCGTTTCAAAACTCATAAACCATTAGTGAAAACGAGAAATATATTATACTTATTCGGTCATCCATCAAAGTTGGAACACAAAAATATTTAAAACACCAGCATGGAATTACGAAGCAAAAATATTTATCTAGTAAAGACTAGATGGCTAATTTTTTTAAGGGAAACATAAATATTAAGTATATATAAACCTTTTAAGGTTTATTAATTATGACAGTAAAACGCCTAAAACAAGTATATTATTCTAGCTTAAAGTTGAAAAGGCATTTTAATTTTTTTTACAAACAGGAAAAATTCTTTAACATGGAATTCGTTAGCCACAAAGGATAACTGGGCAATGGATAACTGGGCAAAATTTGGAGCTATTACGTACGGTTTTTTTTCTAAATTAAAGGTTTTTTCTTTACTCTTTTCTGGTTTGAGCTGGGTGTGAGGTTTGAGAGATAACAAAATATGTGAATCGACACAATTATGCTACACGAAGATGCGTGACTAACAAACCAGGACTTGCAATTTATTGATGAAAGTCTGCGGTGAGAGAGCGGGAACTCTAGGAAGACACATATCCTAGTACATGTATAATGCCCGAGGAGCCGAATGAATTGAGCCGTAGGAACTGCACAAAAACACTTTATCGTTAATGTATCTTTATCGATAAATTTAATTTTACAATGTCTTAATATTAAACGTTTCTTTTGCAAGTTTAAAAAATGAAATTTAAAAAATTAAAATGATTTCTTGTATGCTTAATTCACATTTATCACATGATTTTCAAGTTTAATTTTCAGAATGTAGAGGGTGGTCAAGCCGCATCATATTTGGGTAACCAGATAGCATACGCTTCTGTTAGTTATTCGGAAAAAAGATCTCAATTAAAGGAAATATCCCGTGAGAAATACCGAGCGATTAATGCGTTACCCAGTTAAAAGGAATACAAAAGGTTGAACTATAAAAGCGTAAAGGAGTTATCAGGGAACTGGGAACTGTAGAGGGCTGAAGGGATTTTGAGCGGAGGTCTTGGTCTATTTTTTGCCTAAACTCTGGCTCTAGCTCTGCTCAAGCTCCGGTCAAATTTGCCGTTTCAATTATTGGATATTATTTTAATGTCAAACGATTTTCCAGTTTTTCTTTTGAAAATACAAAATATTTTGCCTATGTGAATCAAATTGCATGTATTCCTTTTTAAAATAATTTCCATGAATTTAAAAAAAACAAATATAGCACAGGTATTTGCACTCGTTCGAGCCTGAGTGGACAAATATACTTATAGTTTCGTGTTCCGACTTTAGATCAGACTCCAAAAATGTAGGCTATTGGTAGCTCCGGCTATGACTCTAGCTCCATAGCCCTGGAGGGCTGCATGTTACAAATCACCGGAATTCAATGTACATATCCTTTTTTTTAAATAGCTAAATCATTGCATTGATGGGATAAAAAGTATTTTAACCAAGTATATAAAAGTGTTGAATTGACTATTTGTAAAAAAAAATAATCGGTCATGAAGATGATTGTGGCGCACGATGTGAAAGAATTAGTCAGGTTTAGGCCCCATACACGAAGGAAACCATTTGGCCCGGGGTCGTTTGCACGAGTCCATTCGGCCTTGGTCGAAATCGCAAGGGTTACACGCAAGGGTTACAAGCCAGTCCCGTGCCTTCTGGTAGTACCTACCTAGTGTTGTGCAAAGTTGTGTCTAGTATTCAACGTCACTGCACCAGTTGTCACCTCAATATGAACAACTTAACTTAACTTAATGATTTTAGCTTCCGTTGCAGTTTGCATTTATATTAAGAAAAAGAGAAAACTAAAAAAACAATGGCAGAAAGAATGATTTTCAGCTAGAAATCTATTAACATATCTCCGGTTGATTGAACACCTCACTCTCGAACCTGCTGACTGGCGTAATTACCTCCGAATGGATGAAGTAACGTACAAAGTGTTGCTCAAAATAGAGACGCCTATTATTCAGAGACAGGACACGAATATGACACAAGCCATCACGCCTAATGAAAGATTGACTGCAACTCTTCGGTATTTAGCTAGTGGCTGTCCCAATGACGAATTTCAATTTCCTACAGCTATTTCACCCCAGGCTTTGGGGCGGATAATACCTGATACCTGATACCTGTCGAGCAATTTTGTATAGTCCCCGATATTTTTCAATGACTTCCAGGACGAACTCACGGCCACTTGCCATTTTTCAACATCCGTACACTTCGGAATCTGATTGAAAACTGATTGACTTTGGACGCACATTTTTTACCCAGGGCTTCGGGGTTTACCCAGGGGCTTTACTTCGGCTCCGGGGATTTTGACTCGTCAGAAAATCCAGCAGGGCCGCCGAGCCTCAGCAATCCGTTGTTCATTTCCCCACACATGGTGGAATTTATATGTATATTTATTCTATATATGTATATATTAACAAATAATAACGTTGAAGATGAATAAGGAAGGTATAGCTAGTTTTTTCTCTAATCATAATAGAGACCACATCCACTTCATATGCTAAAGATTAAGGTTTCATAAAAAGCATGAAGAAAACATTGTATTCTTTGAAGGAAGCAAATATTCTCTCTTATATGGAATGACTTCTCAGTAACAAACAAAATATACATACTTATGGCTTAAACCTGACTAATTCTTTCACATCGTACGCCAAAGTCATCTTCATTACCGATTATATTTGGTTATCTCACAAAACTATATACGGTGATTAATAAATTTATTATTCAATATGCTTGACAATGCTCATGAACTTAAATTTATAAAGCCATATATTTGTCAGATCTTTCTCATTCATTAAATTAATTCTCTCTGGGGCACATAGCAGTGCCATATTTGCATGCACAATGACTGTTATTTATTGGATAATATACCAAAAAGTAATGCAGCGGTGGCTGATATTTTGGCATCATTGAAATTACAAAATCTTTATTAGAAAAATGAGGTTTGAATTAATTGAATTTAATGGTAAGTGAGATATCTCTCAAACTACCTTAAGTAGGCGGCTTAAATCCTCATTATGTTTGGCACAACTTCCTTCTTTACAAATTCAACACATTTCGAAAACCTTTCAGCGTTTCTCTAGCATGATTTGTGTCCACTTTCTCTAATTCCTTTTTTCCTACCTCCTTTCGGTAATTCTCAGTCATCTTGGTATGATATACTTATTTCCGGAATTCCCCTTCTTATTTCTTTCCTTTCCGCATCCTCACCCCCCCCCCCCCCAACCCAAATGCTCTGGTGCCTTTGCTTCACCCTAAAGAGAATGGAAAAACCTTCCCCTGGACTCTTTTCACGTCGCACCCATACTTGAAATATTCGACGCGGTTGAATAAACGGAGCTTTGCGGCCTACAGAAAGAGTTCTTCATTCTTTCTTTCCTCCGGAGGAAGGGAGGGAGATGATTTGAGGTCATCGGAGGAGTGAGCATGGAGGAGAGAATCGGGAGATGGTGTCTATCTACACAAGCGTATTGATGTTGCTGTGAGGACAAGTGTGAAGCTGGGAGTTTGTTGACGTGTACGCCGTACACTGTACGGTGAGCGAGAAATGATTCGTGGTACGTGCCGTGTGGAAGAGATTGGTCAACTGGCCGAAAGGGACAGCGCATTCGCCGTGCGTGTCTCATATTTTCAGAAAGGGAGGATATCTAAGTAATATCGGGTTTCCAACCGGTTGAGAGATTCCATAGATCCAGACATTTCCAGGTCCAACACGTTCCTCGTCATCAGGGATGTTGATGATGGTGCCATGAGCATTACCACTATACAGGTTACTCTTAGGATCTCATTCAATTTCCAAGTACTGCAGCTTCAAAACGTCTAATTGTATTTGAAGGGAAATGCTTACAGTTTGAAAGAGAAAGTATTGAAGTTTCTTTTAGTTGGTGGGATGTGTCAAGAGCGTATGCAGGACCAACGCTATATTCAGTGTTGTTGTCTTCAGCGGTGAGTCAGGTGCTGTTTAACATAGAGAGCCAACCACAGAAAGCATCCTGTGATCTCCGGTTTCACCTTTGCAAATCTGGTTCAACTGGCCACCGTACTTCGTCGATTTGGACTGGATATCCTACTGCCCAAAGCATTAGAAACATTAGCGTAGCACTTCTACAGAGAAGGGATGCCTGTATACTCCAAAACAATTAGGTCGGTAGATTGCTACGCAAGGCATTGGAAGAGTTCAACTATGTGCTTGATATATATGTCGTGCAGTCAAGGGAGGTCACATTGAAAATTTGCGAATATATTATTGAAAAAATATGTTAGTTCAATATTTTTAGCAACTGTGTTCTCTCCATTTCCTGGATGTTTTTCAATACCACCTTCCAGGAGTTGCTGAGGGCGGATTCAGTATGTCGTGTCGTGCGTGTTATCTTTGCTTCGTCAAATTTACGTTCATTTTACATGCAATACAGTGTTCTGGTACGGCCTATTCCTTATGTTATCCCAATTGAAGGTGGCAACGGTGCTTCTTGGGCCGCAATTCCATGGTGCAGCTTGTCTCCTCTATGTAATCTTGCCGCACCCACAGGGAAAACATTAGACTTAGGATTCATTGAGCCCAATTAGGTATTTTTTCCTTACCAGAATGCTGCTAATTTTGGCCGATGGATTGTAAATTTTATCCATCTTGTGTATCTTCAAAATTTAGAAAATTCAGGCCCCAGATGCTTCTTCAGATCCAAGATAACCGCGGTAGAGGATAAGGTAGAGTTATCCAGTTCACCAGCGCCAAGTGGTGTGGATGCTGGATGTGGGGAACTTGCGTAACTAAGAAAATACTTTTAGTAGTGTAGTTATTTTTCTTAAATATACAGGACCACAGCTTTGTCGACGAACAAAGTCGTTTTTTGAAAAATATTTCTTGTGAAAAAATTCGCGCACTTGGCATATTCAAAACACTAGGCAGAGAACAATGGTTTTTATTTCCTTAATAGGAGACAGTGAACTTGAATAATTATATTATTTCTATATACACACATATAGAGGAAATAAGGGTTACGGTGTGTTGATGCCAGAAAATTGAGATGCCGTTTTGTATCATATTACTATATGTTTATGTTCCATTCAAAAGTAATTAATATACCTGAGGTTGATGCTTATTGGTAAATGTGGGTAAGACATATATATTTAAGTTCATTAGAAATTTTAGTATAGCGTTAGCTAAAAATGAAAAGTAAATTTAGTGCCTAATACCCATTTTGGTGTATGCAAGACGAGCGTAGCCGAGTCGAGGAATAGGTTAACGTTGAAAATTTTTAGCGCATTAATGTCGGTCGTCAGAACGTTGGAAATATATAGAATTTCTCTCTCCTGTTTAAAGTATATGCCTATAAAAGGCAATATAATGTAATAGTTAATAGTAATGAAGTCCACCCAGAGATTGAGTTTTACATCCTACGTCAAAAACCACTCTTGAAAAGGCGCTTCGTCCTGAACAGTAGGCAAGCGGTCAGCGGTCAGTCAAATGGAGTTGGTAACATACCACCGAGGCGTTTTGAAAGGAATAGCTTGAGCCCCCTCCTACTCTGTATTTCCCTGCTACCTCTTTCACGAAGGCTGCGACGTGGAAAATGATATATGTGCAGTATTCCAGGTGACAGGAAGCAATAGGTCACCCATTTGTTTTACATGGATGACCTGAAGCTTTATGCTTAAAACGCATAAGACTTTCGCGCTACCCTGGACACCGAACTGGAATACGGTGAGGCTCTAGGGATGAAGTTCAAATTGGGCGAGTGTGCATCCATCCAACTGGCGAGGGGAAAATTATCGGAGAGCAAGGCAGATGTGCAACTCTTTGACGGGAGCGTCATTCGTCACATCGAGGACGATGACTGCTACCTCGGCGTCCCCGAACGCCGAATGCAGGAGGTAGTAACAGTGAAGTAAAGACTAATTTCATTCTTATTATTTCACTATACTCAATAGAAGAACGCATGCCTATGATACTCACACGACAAAATGGCCCCATTAATGAGGCCTTGGCGAAAGCGTTGTAGTAGCAGCACTTATGCTTCCTCTCAAGCAGAAAGCTGCTTCAAATGAAATTGAAGCTGAAAATGAGGATGCAGTTCCTCTCATGACAATAAACATTTAAGGCGATCCCAGGAAACATAATGCACATTTTCTTTGCCCAAATAAAATGCTCCATTGTTACCGTAACTCAAAGTATCAAATAACAATTTACAGCGAGTTATGGCGAATGTTGCTGAGGCTGAGGTTTACGTATACAGAATGGTCGAATTTGGACCGAGACAGGAAATATTGAGGAAGTTATGACTTAATGGAGCGGTGAATTAGTGGAAAGAGATAATAAAATTTATTAGTGGTGATCTACCAGCAAAAGTAGGAATGGAGTGTAGTACGAATAGTAACACATACTTATCCTTTACAGCTAAGGGCCATTGTCTCCTTAGTTTCATTCTTCCTATCGGCATATGTCCTACCTCTCTTCACCCCAGCCATAATGCCTATATTACTTCTTCCAATTATAATTATTTATTAAATTACATGTGAATTATTATATGCGAAGACATAATGTTGGTGTGAGCTACCATTTTTAGCCCTAATAACGTACAGAATCATGAAAGCCATGCCTGTGAAGAAATTTAATTTGTCGTACGTACACACAATGAGGAAAGCGTCAGAAAATACCCGAGACGTATTCAAACTTCGCGCAACCACATTCATTTCACTGTGAGGTTGCCATTTTTCCAGCGGTCGCCCACCGAATGTTTACCAAAATCTATATAACTGTTATTTTTCATCGTAGAACGACGATTAAAAGAAGTACGTACTCGCCCGATTGTATGAAGTACGATGCAAATAGTGTTTGTTGGAATATGACGTAGTTGTAAAAGTTTAAATTATATGGTAAGAGCAGTTTTTCTTGCGGCTGCCCTCCACCACGTGGGTTTAGGAGACAGGCCAGCGTTGGGCCTGAGTGCTCTGGAAAGAGTCGCGGATTATGACCCTTCCCGGGGTGGGACACACCCAACTGGCAATACCTCAGACATGGTCCCAGATATCTACTTTTAACCCACACGTTCTACCCTATACCCCTGTAGATAACGAGTCCGTCGTGGAGAAGGATAAATGTCTGAGTCTGCTGGAATTACTCATTTTCCACCACCAGACAATTAAAGGCGCCCAGCCTGATACCGTTCTCATTGACCACCTCACACGCTGCATATTTGTTATTGAGTTTCCAATTGGAAAACCGGGCAAATTTTTGAGACCGGTTTCTTGAACTTCGGCAAATGTACCCCGGACAATCTGGAAAAATAGTAGTCCTCGTCTTAGGAATGCTCAGTGGAGATAGGGGCTCGCTGCTAGATAGCATCAAGTGCATTCCGTCCTTCGTGGCACAGCCAGCATAGCTGTGCCACGATGCATTCGATGAATGTCAAACATCGCTGCAATAACTGCCCAACCCCCATCCCGAGTCTATGGCCATTTAGAACGCAATGAAACCCGATGCTTTCTGGGGAATCGAAAGGGTCTATCAGAACAGTAAAACAAATAATACGTCTTAAAGTAAGAATAAGCAATGTAATCCTAACGAGTATTTCAAATGTTGGTCTCGACCGAAAACCTAGAGGTAAGAACTGTATTATAAGAAAACGTGTCTCTTAGAATATGTCTTCTATCTATCCCTCGTTTGGATAGTTAAAAGACTCCGTGAACGTATGATGAATGACTCGCTTCAAGCACATAGACAGCCTCTTATTATTACCATCAAATGCAGACGTATACTTGACAAACCTATACCCGACTTTTCTTATAGTATCTCTTTGATCGCTTTAACATTTCTCTCAGTACCATCAAATTAATGTGAGCTTAAGAGTTTTCATTGGTAGCTTGAATTTTGAAAGATTGAATAAAAATCGTCTGCACGGAGAGAAAACGTTGGAAATGGCAATGGCAGGAGAAATGAAGGAAATTGGCATTATTCATGCGATAAAGAGAGAATAGCGGAATGGCTACCTTAAGCAAATGAACAGCGAGACAGAGGGAGGAAACAAGAGCATATGATGGGGAAAAGAGAAAATCGGTTATTCGTTTTGGGCAAAAAGCGGCATTAGAGTTCTTTTTTTAATACTTGGAGGACTTATTGGAATTCTTTTCGTATGGCTCAAAAGGATTCCATGGATAAAAGAAAATAAAAATTCCTGGAAAACCCCAACACATCTTTCACCATTGACGAACATTTTTACTATTCCTCATTGCCTTTCTTGGTCAAAGATACTCTACATTTAGCTTGTTTTTTCGTACTGCTAATTCATATTATCAGTCCTGAGACAATGGAATTAACTAAGGTAAAAGATATGCAAAATTCCAGCCCTATAAGAGGCCCCAAAGCATATATGGAAGTAAATTATTCCTCGGGATCATAAATATTTGCTGAAATGAAGTAGCACATGCATTGCATTTGAGTATTTAAGTGAATAAAATCACTCGCTGAAAAAATGTGAAATTTGACGCAGAAAGAGTACGATGATAGGAATGTCAATGGCTGCTGTACGACCAGACCAATTCTGTACCGTTATATTTTCCAGATTTGATACGAATAAGATACTTTCTTTCACTACCGTAATTGGTGGCTTTAAAACACGATTTTTTTATCACAGCCAAGCAGAGTTTGTCTCTGACTTGGGAGATTGCTTACCAAATTCTTACCAGCCTGGTGACAAGTAGGTACGTTTTTTCTTCTCACATTAGAGTCCACGCATATCAAGCATGGCCAGATGCATTAAAAATGAAAGCAAAAGAAGCTCTTTAAATTAAGTCTAAGTTCCGTATGACTCAACCTGATGAGGTTTCTTATGTTTTCGATTATTTTTAGTTGTCAGTTCCAATTGTAAAACTATTTAGATATACTTAAACAAAATTTACGCATTTGCATCACCTTGGAATATAAAAAAATCTCTGTATATACCCTTTCAGTTTATATCTTGTGATGGCGGTATAACGGCTTAACGGCAGATGAATACATAAAATACCTTTTTCGCATTCGACTTTTTATAACATGGGAGGGTTGAAAGGAGGAAACGCCACGGAAACCCATATCAATGAAAGTACAGGGGTAACCACATGAAATATCTTCTTGACAGTGTTTGTTTCCTACGATCGAAGCAAAATGAAAGTCTATTAAAATTTTTTTTTTTAGTTAAAATGAAAACTTGGTTATATTCTACACAATTTTATTAAGAACACGACCGGTTTCGACCTTTTCAGGTCATTCTCAAGTGTTACAACATTCTCAAGTGTTGTAACACTTGAGAATGACCTGAAAAGGTCGAAACCGGTCGTGTTCTTAATAAAATTGTGTAGAATATAACCAAGTTTTCATTTTAACTAAAATGCATTCATTCTACGAAGTAAACTCGCAGACCATTGATTTCTATTAATATTGTTACGATATATTTTATAGCGAATGAACAGTTGTTTTTCTGGCAGGATCTAAACAAATCATATTAAACATGTAATGTAATATTTAGCAGTTCTGTATTTCATTTTCATGCCATAACTTCCATTAAAATCAGTTAGGTTTTGAAGTAAATATTACATCATGGCTTAGCCATATTGTGAGAGTTTGTATCACGAAGCTCCTTTACATTATATTTTCCATCTAGACACGTAGCTTATTAATTATGTAGACTCGTTTATAGACGCAATTAAATTTTTAGACCGATAATTGATTTAAAAACGACTGTCTGCTTCTCTTTTCTTATAACCCTATTGAGAGTAGTGAGAAAGATTTTCTCCCCGTGCATTGATACCACCTTCAGATGAATACCGGGATTAGTGAAATTGGCAGGAAATCAGAAAAATTTGAAAATCTCTCAAAGTTTCTGCACCTCTTTCACTAAAATTCTTTTTCACCTCTAATGAATCCACAAATGATGTTTTCAACATTGACTCCATATTGGAAAGGTTATGAGAATCCGAGGAGCTGTATTGATAAAGTAGTTCTCTCTGATTGAGTCGGTGGTAAATTGGCTTCGGCGCAAGGAAGACTCCAAACTTTTCCCGATTTGTTCCCCTTGTTTATTTTTTCTCCGATTGCCTTCTGTATCTCTTCCTATATCTTCTCTTTCTCAGCCCATGCCTTGCGATGCCTCATTCCACGACCTCCGTTTGGTTTATCCGTGTCCCCCCAGCCGCCAATTCCCTGAGCTCTCTCTCCTTTCGTCCATCGACACAATGGATTGAGAATCTCCGGAACTTCTTCGTCATGTCATTGATGCCGTACGACAAATGACTACCCCGACTGATTATGATGTCGTGGAAACCGATTGATGGAAAGTGATTCGGATTTAAAAGGTTGAGAATCAAGTTTCGGCGGAGAATGAATGGATTTTGTTGCGTGGGGGGTGGATATAATTGAATCAGGCATCGGTCTTCATTTCCTTTCATTCCGACTTCCTCTATCACGAATAATGCCTTTTTCCTAAACCCACGTTCATGTTATTACTGAGGAATGGTCGTTGTATACACTTCTGTTCTACACCTATTCTCTGCCACCGTTACTCCTTACGTGGAAGGGAAGGAATTTTGACATAATTATCTTCTTTTATTAAAGCTTATAATTTTTATACAACTGCAACACTTCTTTTTTCGCATTTTATTACGCTAAGAGATTGTAATTCTCTTTTAAGTTGAATTAATCGATTGTGGCAATACGTGGTGGAAATTGAAGATAGAATTCATTATGGCTAAAACACAGTACAATATTCCGCTATTTATTTTATTGCTGTCGACCGGTTTCGACGAATAAAGCGTCATTTACAAGACAAATAGCTTGTCTTGTAAATGACGCTTTAGACATCGAAACCGGTTGACAGTATTAAAATAAATAGTGGAATATTTTAATGTGTTTTGGTCATAATGAATTATCTGTTAAATTATTTGGAGAAACGCAAAGGTACGGTTAAGAGGAGGTCCATTTACTGGGTGATTAATTCACCATCAAATTTAATTTAAGCTGAACATTGACATATTCTGAAAGGTAATACAAATATACACCTTCAATTTTTTCTTGTATTTTTATGATAAGAGGTTGTTAATTTCTTACAAAATATTTGCTTAATATTTACTGTTTATACTGCTGAAGTAGAGAGATTTAGATGATTCTTAACTGAATTAGTAACGGATAAATTGAGCTGACAAACTCGTCTTCCGAGGTTAAAATATCAATTATCTAACAAGCCGTACTTAATTGCAATTACCTTATGATGTGGAAATTCCATCAAACTAGATGCCTTAATAGTGTTTAAAAAATGTATTTATTTACATAAGGCAAATTTTATTAAATAAATTTGGTTACTCTAAGGATTGATAAAAACACCTTACACCTTATTCTTAATTAAATTATTAAAATTAGCAATATTCAATATTATTAGTAGGGTGTTTAAATGTTGGAGAAATGATGTAGGCACAAGATGGCAGAAAACGCTGAAAATACAAGTGAATGTTCGGAATTAAATGAAAAGCAATGTTATACATGCACTTTAAGTCACTTTAATACGCTAATACATTTTTTCTTTCTATGCAGGTCAATTAATATCCAC
Organism: Pyrrhosoma nymphula; assembly: GCA_963573305.1. Lineage (NCBI taxonomy): Eukaryota > Metazoa > Arthropoda > Insecta > Odonata > Coenagrionidae > Pyrrhosoma > Pyrrhosoma nymphula. The sequence continues at coordinate 60,477,607 of OY754338.1, read as the reverse complement.
CTCATACCTGCATCTTTTAATCCCTTGTCGCATTAATTCCGCGGAAACGACTCGTAATTAACTTCTCCACATGCTAAATAGCCTGAAATTGTAATTATCGCCGACCGTATCCTTTGCCTTAAAGCGCGTCTACGGTTCTGGTGGTGCGAGGCAGGTACGAGAGATGCGACAGGACGCGGGCGATAGCCCAGCAAGATTGCTCTATTCTCCACCGAGCAGCGCAATAAATAATCGGCCATGTTAATCCACGAACGGCTAACACCTTTTCGTGGGGTTTAAAAAAATAAAGTAACAACTCCTCGGAAGAGAAAATAAAAGAGTTTTTCTCTCTCTCCTAGTGGTTCAGTTTTGTTCGAGCAGTTGAGAAGCAAGTGTTAAAAGTTTTTTTTCCACCTCCGGCACTCGTATCCGTGTGAGTTTTTGAACTTGGCCAGCCGAATGAGCTTTTGCAATCATAAACAGTTGAGGTTGGAGAGGAGGGTGTTTTTAATGCTAAGGGGTTGGTACCGAAGATGGAGGGGATAAGGATTACGGACCACATCCATTAGAGTTCACAGTGTAATCATTGATGCTTGCCCACCGCTACGATCGTGTACGTGTCCGGCAACCAACTGGACAGACCGTAGATCTCCATACCGAAAAACCAGATTCTACCAGAAGGGTTCAGTTTTAGTACGACAGTCCCTTACATTTTTATATAATAATCATAAAGATTTTATTCCTCGACAATAAATAATTACATCAGCAATGAAACAGCAAATTAGTCGGGAACATAGGTACCCCTTAGGGATATGACCGCTGTGGAGTTACCGACTCTATCACTGTCTTTCCAACTGGCCTAGCTACGTACAATTACATACATGTTTTTAAATTACCAAAATATTACATTTGGTCAAACAGATAAATAACGTTGATCTCTCAGTTAAAAGATTGACAAATGACTATATCTTACATTTATCCAAAAATAAATTAAGTTGGTACTTCAGTTATCAAAATGATAAATATAAACATAATTAGTATTAGTTTCATATTTTCTTGCTCACAATTTTTTCAAAAATTAATAAGTTACATCCTCAGTATCAAAAAACCTTTTTTTCGGACTTCTACAATATTTACCTTCACTTCTTATGTTTACTATATATTTGGTAATGCACAATAAATTTTGGGCCCCAAGAAATGATAGCTCTGTCTAAAAATTTCAGTTCTTGTCTTGGAATGACAACATTGAGATGACTGCGCAGCTCATATACTCGTGGTACATACCTTCATTTCGCCGCAACGGTTTTAGTAAATCCTAAGGACCTTGTACACAAACAAATGCCCTTGGGGTAAAACATCTTTTAATAAATCTCTCAAATAAATATTGAAGATAGGTATGCATAGGGGAATGACGGAATATATCTGTGTATAAAACCGCAAAGTCTGTGAAGCTTCCTTCATTATTGCTATGATAAACATGAATGAAATTCATTTTTAATGGCGCAACTTAGAACGTATTCATGATAATTATAATAAACAACTCAATATATTCAGGTAAGAGTTTTATTCCCGACCTAAGTATCGTTTCAATTGTCATTAAGGGATACTCAATGACCTTGTACTACAACGACCCCAAGAATAAACTAAATTATTCGTTGTAATAAACTCAAAGACGAATCCGTGCTTCTGCATTTGCTACCAAATAAAAAAATCTTAAATGTGACGAAGAATATTCCATCAACATCTTGTTACCTTATAATATTTGGAAATTAATTGACCCACTTTCTTTGTTTTTTACCTGTATTGTTTGCCAAAAAAGATTTCTCTGTGAAGAAATTGATATTTTTTATTCATATTTTGACAAAATTGACTCAGAGAAGGAATTAAATCCAATACACATATTTTAATGGCCTCTTAAATGTACCAAGTTTTTGAGGAAGAATCTGCGTACTTAGGGAAGTTATTGATATCTTATTTCAAAAATGCCTTGTCTGGTGGACATTGTGTCGTAGTTTAAGAAGTAACTTAAGGCATAAATTTGTTCAAGTTTCATATCTTAATGATGAACAATAAAAACTTTGCACTATTTTTACACTTATTTTATTTTGCCGACCAAGGTTTCAGTACAATAATGTTCTTGATACATCTTGATCATGGCACTCATCTGTTGCGATACTTGTCGTAAAATAAAATAAGTGTGAAAGTAAAACAGGGTTTTAAGCGTTTAGCATCAATTGTGTCGAAGCTGCTTGATCATAAAATTTGGTTAGGAAAATATTTTATCCATAAAATTTAGCAATTTCCTTGGAAATGCCGTGTAATTATGACCAGCATCGATTGAAGAGATCCAATTTTTGTCATAGTGGTGCATTAAGGTAGCTTTACACATGCGAGTTGACTTCTTTGGAAGTAGCGAGTGTAGTGACGCGACGTCTCGATGAGCAAAGCTACTGGAAGCACATCGTTCTGCTTAAATATGATTTCTGCGTCCCAAAGAAATTCCCAATGGAGGTTAACAACGTGAATGCCAGTTTCGAAAGTCTCCAACTTACGGCATTTGTGCATCGCACTGTTATAGTTCCAGTTGTCACCATTTCATACATTTCTAAATTTATTCCACAGCGTTTCTAGCTCTAGAGCATTTCAAGCGTGAGAATTATTAAATTTATTATTGCTCAGTACGTGAACAGCCATATGTCTCACTTTCATTGATCTCAAGCAAAAAAAAAACATTACCGTGTAAAAATAAATGTTTACATATGCAACACTAAGTCCTCATCCGGAGTTTTTTATTTACATTTTTAATTATCTTGAGTAGCCATGTGCTCATATTTTCACCTAATGTGATGCTATTTTATGGCAGAATCAAATTCCTACATTCATTAAAAAGAATCGAGTGTATTTTCCATGAAAATGCAAACCGCAGACGAAAACGACCACTATCGACCCCCACTGCTATAGAAGTTCGAGCTTTGACACCGAAGTAATTTCTAGGGCTAACATCATAGAACTAACTTCTCCTCCTTAAGGTGCGTATCGTCCTTTCAACATTATCAACTATTCTCTTAGCTGTTAATCTTCAAGATAAACCTGGACATCGAAGTTGCCGTGGCAACTGCAAGATGTGCTAGGTAATAGGTTTTCATTTTCATGTTTCCATGTTTTGAGTTGTGACTGCATTTAATATTTAATGCTTGTAACCATATCATTTGTCACATCCTGAAGTTACGCTTTTATCTATTGAAGTATTATGTATATTCCATTCCGCTATTGAAGTTATTTTAAGAAGTGCTAACTATTTTTCTTTTCGATAATAGTCACAGTGATACTGCTATGGAAGACATCAAATATGCACTTGTTTAAAAAGTAACAGTAACGGAGTGTAAAAGGACTGAAAATATTAAGCATAGTAAAAACATACATTTTTCAAATAATCTGTTTGCATAGTGATGATTGTTTGACTAGTAAGGAGAAATATTTGTCTTAATTCTAAAAACGTTGGATAAACATTCTACACAGCTTTTTCTACATGTAATGTGGAAAGGTCATCTAGATAACTAACGGAAAAGCTGAGACCAAACTTCGTCACACTTTTTAGTATCAAGGATTTCCAGAAAGTTGCATCCGAATCTGTTTCTTGGGTTTTATACTTTGAACAGTCAACACATAAATAAACTCGAGTATTTGAAAGCAGGCACAAGAAAATTTATTTTTCTAAAACTCTTAAACCAACGCTCAGGAAAGACGTATATAGGGTTTTTTTGCTATCTCTCCCAAGCAGGAAATTCCTGCGATGTAGCTATTTCTTTTAACACTTTACACTCTATACGAAGCAGGCACTAGAAATATGCAAAAAACAAATAAATACGAAATAACACTTAAATAATTTTATCTGTGTTTTAATACTCCGGCGTATGACAGCGTATTTTTTTGCAGATGTAATCCCATTAACTTTCTGAAGTCGTCTGACAGTCCCCATGATCCAAATAGAAAACAAAGATACTCCGAAGAGGTTTTACCTAGAATGTGCTGCTACATTTTTATTTTAAAATACTCAAATTACATCCTGATTCAGCATTAACCCATCACTTTAGAGATAGTGCGCAAGGCTGTATTTTGACGATCATTTATTAGCCAAACACACCTTTGCAACTTTAAAAAGAAATAAAAAATATGGTCTCCTTTTAAGTCGTTGATCATCACTAACTTCATATTCTCATGTTTCTTTGCCTCTGCCACCATCCTGTAAAAAACTATCCACCTGAACGTATTCATCCAACGCAATGCTAAATTCACATTTTCTTCCTCATTAATATGAAACCCAAATTAATATTTTCTTTTTTAAACATGGTGATGAAGCATTCATTTTTCGCTGTATCCATCCATTCTATATCCAGAATTAATCTCCATTGCCAAATGTCAAAAGTCATCAGTTTCCTTGCTTTTCACCGGGTTCCACATTTCTGACCAATATAAAACCACACAATTGGCATGAGCTTTTGAGAGCGTAAGTCTCTTCAATCATTCTTCAACCAATCTTTGTGACAGCGTGAACCCCCTTTGATTATACAATTCTCAATAAAGTTAACTGTGGAGTTCACTACGTTTTCTCATTTATCCATATTCAGTTCTCATTTGTCTTATTTGTGTCCTCCTGATCTTTGTCATCAGTATCCAGAAATACATGTACTTATTATTTCATATCCTTTGCATGACCTTGCCCTATAAGAAGGGACCTTCAGGAACCATTGGCTCACTTGTGTGTTTATAATTAATACATTAATTCGTATGCCATTGTGAATACAGTAAGATTCTGGAGAAGACATGTTTCTTGGACTTCCCCTTATTTTAATAGAAGGATGAGCCGAACAGTCCATCAGAACCAACCGTCAACCTAAAAACCAATGACCTAAAATAATCCTTCCATTTTTTTTGGTCAATTCGGCATTCCTATTTCTTTTTTCGATTATTTTGCAGGAAAAATCTTGTCGTTTCCAAAATTTATAGTAAAATATTTTCTACGATTCCCCTCATAATCTCATACTTTTACCGTATAAACAGTTTTTTTATTAATAAGATGAAATCGAAATTGCTGAAGATATGCTGTTAATTAAACCTTGCTCTATGCAATAGAAATAACTCAAATACTTTAGAAATGAGATTTCGGAAGTACTCGGGCGAGTGGAATATAAAAGAGAACAAGGATACTAATTGCCTATCAATATCCTTTTCCAAACAATTTTCACAGTAAAAGCATTTATCCGCTACATTTACCGCCACATTAAGCTGCTGGCAAATGTAACAAAATAAAACCAAACTGCATGCAAGTTGAGTTCTCTTATATTTGAATTCCGGTTTTTATTTCCATTAGAAATTGATTTTTAACAATGATAACTAAGACTTAACCACTCTTATTAATGCAAATTCTTATTGTGTAAGTTCAGTTAATCTGAGGAGATTGATCTTCCGTAGTCACCACGGACAGTAACAAAATCCAAGTAATGCGGAAGGCTTATGTGCGAGAGTAAATTGTGACAAACATTGGATATTTCTGTGCTTTGCGTAATTTATTTTTTTGCATGTTTTGGATAAATAATTTCCATGCATCGATTTTTGTTTCGAGATAAAACTGATACCCGAATATTGGAAATGTAATAATTGTAAGTTTGTATAGGCCCACTTGTGGCAGTGTTGACGGCGTTTTTGAGAGATTTGAGCAGCTGCTATATTTAAGAGCTGAAAAAATGGCAAAGTATTGATTTGTGGTGATTTTAATATTGACATGTGGTCCCAAAACTATGCGTCAAACAAACTCTGTGACATATTGTATCTTAATGGCATGACCTTCCTAATTAGCTCCTCAACTAGAGAAACGGCAACGTCATCTAAAAACATCGACCTCATTATTACTAACCTCAATCTACCTGGCAAAGATCTCTCGCAGGTATTTAATCTAGGACTTTCTGACCACTATGCACAAGTCATTTTCCTTCCAAAGACAAAGGATGTTCTGTACAAAACGCATAGAAGGCTTTACTCACTAGAGAGTGTAAATTCATTTAATGAAAAATTGGGTAGTATGATCTGGAATCCCTTGCACAACTTGAAGAATGTTCAAAAAATGTACAGCTACTTCATAAGCAATGTTAAACTTATTTTTGAAGGGTGTTTTCCCAAAAAAGTAGTACCTATAAGATGAATTAATAGATCAAAATGCTGGGTTAAAGACGAGGTTCGAGCTGCCAGTATTGAATTCAGACAACTTAGTGCATTGAAGAAAAACTTGGGATTTTTTGAATTTCAAAAATTATTTTCTGAACTGTAAAATAGAAGTCCTTTCTCTTAACCCGGGAGTGGTCGCTGAGTTACATATCACGCGAGCGGTCACGTGTGAGACTTTTTCTCACCCTTAGATGTATCATTGATTATCTATCATAGAGCATTTATTGGCCATGTATTACACTATATTTAGATTTTAGTTTATATTGGGTACAAATGAAGAAAATTACCATTCTCATGAGGATATATTTATTTATGAGAACAGAGATATCTTATGACTCTTAAATTTGCGTTAAAATATCTCCTCTCCACGAAATGAATCAACTTTGCCCGCATGCTGCGAGAGTGTAACGCAACTGAGTGATACAAAAACAATAACGTCAGTGGTCGCGTGATGAAAAAAGGTCTCACACTTTGTAGCCGACGGTATCAGACATATCATTACACAGCTGTGGACGCTTCATTTATTCTTTTTGAGACGGTCGGTCAATAGGAAGAGATAAGAAGTCAGCTAGAAGGACAGGAAACGTATTTGAACTCATGATTACAAAGTGAGCACAAATTTAAATTTGGTGTGAGAGAAAACCTCATTGCGCGACCAATGGTGGGTTAAGGGCAAGAAAATTATACTACTATAATTTTATTTGACAGTCAGAAAATGTGACTAAAGCATCATGGAACATAGTGAAGAGTGTGATTGGGCCCAAGCTAACCAAGAGAGAAAATGTAATGTTAAAAAACGAGGATGGGGTCAGCTTATGCAATCCAAAAGAAGTCGCTGATTTTGCTAATAAACACCTAGCTAATGTGCTTCATAATTTACAAAAAACTAGGGAGTAAGGATGGGCTTAATATACAGTATTACAGAAATGTAACATCTTCTATGGTCCTTTTTTCTTGCTACTGAAAATGAGGCCTTGAAGTGTATTATGGATCTCAAAAGTAAATTATCAGTTGGAATTGATGAGATTCCTGTCACTATTTAAATAAAATGTGCTATTGCAATAATTAAACGCATGGCATTTATTATTTAAAAAAACTTTTACTAATCGTGAGTTCCTAGACTACTTGAAATCTCAAAAATTAAATTTTTCTAAAAAAAGGGGAAGAGGAGGAAATAAATAATTACCGCCCGGTGTCCTTACTAACTAGTTTTTCTAAGATACTGGAGTCCTTAATGCGAGAAAGGCTCATGAACTATATCGTTAAAAATAAAATATTAAATTATTATAATTATTGCATAAATTGTTACAAGTCAACCATTTAGTCGGGTGGTAACATATAACAATAAAATACTTAAAGAACAAAATAATGAAAATAAATGAATAAAAATGGGGAACAGTATGGATTCCAAAAGGGAAAAGGCACAAATGATGCTTTCGTAAGCTTTCTGAAAAAGATAAGGACCTCATGGGATTCCAATGAATACTCTGTTGGCATCTTCAATGATCTTTCACGGGCCTTCAATACAGTGGACCACAAATGTTTTTTAAAATATATGTGAAGGTTATGGAATTAGAGACATAGCTCATGGCACAACATAAAGGGCTAAAACCATATTTAAAGGATAGAAAACAGATGGTGGAGATTGGCAGCTTAGGACCCAACAACACAGTGACTAAATATATATCCCCCACGGAAACAACAAATGTTGGCGTTCCTCAGGGAAGCATCCTTGGGCCCCTAATGTTTTTATTATACATTAATGATTTTCCCAACAGCTTACAAAATGAAAACATAGAAAACATATGTAGATAATACTTAATTAGCAATAGGCCACAAGGATCCACAGTTCTTAAAAACTAAGCTTGACTGCTCTTTACAGCTTCTAGAGTAATGGTTTAACCAAAATAAACTCTCAGTGAACGTAAATAAAACCAATTATATTCAATTTAAAAAAAAGAGAGAAGTACCAAAGAAAAAGAGTTCAGTGCACTAAGTTTCTAGGCTTAATAATTGACGAAACCTTGAAATGGGAGATCCACGTCAACCAGCTATGTTCTAAACTTGCAAAAAGTGGTTATATAACACGAAATCTGACAGAAATTGTTAATACAGAACTATTGAAAATGGTTTACTTTGGAAATTTCAGGTCCCACTTGAGCTATGGGTTAATTTTATGGGGATCAACTCCCAGCTTTAACAAATTTTTTATAATGCAGAAGAAAATGATCAGGTATATTGATAAAATACCTGCACGGCAAACCTGTAAGCCATATTTTAGGCAACTAAAAATTTTAACTTTACCTTGCCTATACATTTTTTACCTTAGTATTATGAACCAGCTAACCATCAACGCACAAATACATGGCCATAACACTCGCCAAAGAGTGGATGTGCACATGCATTGTCATTGTACCACAATGTACAATAATAGTCCATTTTATGTAGCTAATAACATTTTTAACCATTTATCATCTAATATAAAAAATTCTCCCTGAAGGGAAACTTTTAAAAACAAACTTAAAAATGTTTCACTTGATAAATTGTATTGTAATGTGAAGGAATTTAAAAAAGAAAATTTTGGACATGGCATATGCTGACTGTCTTGTATCTTGTAATATTTTTATGTTTTTTGTGTGCTGTCTTACTTTTTGACCTATCCTATATTTTTGCTGTAGCAAAATCTCTGGATAAATAAAGAATTGAATTGAATTACCGTAATCTAACGCCTGAGCTAAACTAGCTTGGCACAACGTCAACGTAAGAATATGAGCCTCTGATATCAAGTAAAATCTGTAAATTGGGTCTCCGGTAACGGAGACTGTACTATGTGTATTTTAAGTATCACAATTATGTTTCCTTTTGGTTAAATGAAACATTCTGTTTCACCATTATGGATAAAAATGTTATCTGTGAGCGCGTCGCGTTATTTGTCGCGTAGTATCGACTACAGCCATTATGTCGAGAATCTTGTAATCGTCCAGAAGGAAAAGAGAAAACTTTCTCAATAGTGCTTGCTCGTGTGCGATCAGTTTTGGCGCTGGTAAGGAAATACTTTTCTTTAACCCCTGGACAAAACTTTTCGAAATGACTTCGGGACGAGTTCACCATTCTCGTTCGCGAAAGTGTTTCCTCTACTAACTGGCCGGGGAAACATATGAAAAACGCCCTGCGCGTCGGGCGCCATCTACAATTTCCCCCTCGCTTATTCCATTCTTCCAATTTCCCGGGAGGAGGAAAAAAAGTGAACATCCACCATATATTCCGAAGCAAAGGAGGAGGTGGCGCTGCGGAGACTTGGGAGAGAGAGAGAGAGAGAAGGTATATAAAAAAATATTCTTCCGAGAAAATGAGAAGAGAGTCGTAAATTACCGAAGAAGGAGGACCCGCACCAGTTAGATCCCATTTCACTTGGAAATGCTTTATGGTCCAAGTATGGGAGAAGTAAATACAAACTACTCATGCAGTGACTTCGCGGTTGGGGAAGCAGACTAATGGATAGTGGTAAAAAAGTCTGGCGGTAGCTCTCTTTGGAGGGCCATTTCATACGGGAGCGGATTCAAAGATTGGAGAGAACACGTCTTAAGTTCGCATTCTGTCCAGATTTATATCCGATATGTGCATTCCATGATGATGCATCTTAGTGAGTAGACGGTGTACGAGAATTAAAGATATACGATCGCTGGAACTCATATAAATATGCCTAGCTGACATTTGGCTCGATTTGGCACTTTTGAGACTTTTCATATGTCCGATACAATGCATTATATCGAATGCCAAAACGAAACACATCCGGGCATTGCGGAAAAGTTTGCTTTTTTGACGCGACACTTGAGCTATGAGTCCATGAAAGAAACTGGCCACGGCTCAGCTGCCCGTATAATTCCTTTACGATTATCGATTAAATGGGCAGCACTAGGTAGGTAAAATATTCAATCTATGTTGTAAAATATTTATTTGATAATGTTTTATATTATGTTTTACATAATCAACTGCAAAAATATCACAAATTTTCACGCCTACTGGATGCTATCAAGCTTATTATGAAAATAGTGCTACTTGGTAGGTTTTTTAAAACTGGAGTATTGCTCATTCCTCTTCCTAGTCCCCAAACTAATTTTTATTAATGTACAAAGTGATCCATAAGCACATACAATCGTATTTTTAACCTGTATATTTTTAGCACTAAGGAGAATGAATACCTACTATTCAAATGTGTAAATATAAATTCGCCAAAATCAAAGAGGATTTCGTGGAGGAAGCATGGAGGTCGTGGAGAGGAGGCAATCGGTGTGGTCTACGGAACTCTCAAGGGAAAATAGTGCGGTCAACTCTGCAGCAAGCGGAAAATGGCTTCGGAGATTCCCCTTGGTTACAATTCTTTGCTCGTTTAGACCAAAGTTTGTTGACTGCAGCCCTCCATCCTTCCTTATTTGATACTAGTTCCCTTATTCCCTAGTGTTCTGCTAATGTATATACTTCTAGGGTGTACCCAAACCATCTGGTTTTTCTTTTCTGAATAGTGTTCAATATGGCTCTTTTCGATCTTGATCATCTACTGTTCATTTATTATTTTATACGTCAGTTTGATCTTCACCATCCTCCTCCAACGCCAGGTGTTGCATGCATCATAACTTTTCTGGTGTTCTTTTCCATGCTTCCTATTCTTAGAGACCCACGGTCCACGCGAATTTTTTCACATGCCTTTCCTCATTCGCAGTTCCATGTTGAGCACCGTACTCTTCATCATGCTTTCTTAGCTTGGGCTATTCTACGCTTGATGTCCGTTGTACCTCTTCCGTCTCACGCGATGGTACTTCCGTGGAAGGTGATGTAATCCAATAGAGTATTTGCACACTTTTGGGAAGTGACATCTAAAAAATATATCGATACTTCAGACACTAAATTTTCATTCTGACGCTCGTGAGACTTTTCGTTAATTTTTGATTAGCTAATAAAATCTAATAAATTATTATTGCGCCAAAACACTGGTCCGCCATGTTTTGTAGGCTATGACGTCATTTCCCATATCGACCATTTGTTGATTTGGAGATTGTGTGACTGTGTAGTCTTAGCGTGCGGACGAAACTTTTGCTATTATTCCTTCTCACATTATTGGGACGATTTCTGTTGCTGTGTGAAATGTATTGCAATGGAAGAAGTCAGTAATTCGCTGTCAGTCAGTAAAAGTCGCTGCTCACATCCAACGTAGTCTGCGTTGTTGCTCAGGAAATCTCCGATCATTGACTCGTCCACACCCGGAAGATTATTGGAACTTGCCTTTGCGAATCCTTCTTCCATGATGAGCACCAACGTTTTATTTCAAATATCGAAATAACTTCGAAAAGGCAAATACTATTTCACTCTCAACGCACAGCTAGGCTATTTCGCTTCTGCTAATATGGGAGATGACGTCCCACTACGTTTAGACCTTGGAAATTTCGATGCTAAAACAATGCATATTAAAAGCTATTTATTAAATTAATTAGTTGGAATTATACCTTGGTATTTCGTACGTGGCATTTCGAAAGCAAACACTACTCGCTATAATAAATTTCAACAAAATACTACACTTACGCAAATACTCTATTGATCTAAAATCTTTCCTCATAGTGTGAATTTACTATTTCTTTATTGCCGAATCTGATAGAGTTTGTAAAATAAAAAGATTATTCCTTATTTATCCTTTCTTCGATCCGTCGCCTAGTTCTCGAATTACAAGCAACCAAAAACTGATGCTCTCAACCATTTCGCTGGAATGGACGTGCTGAGACTTCTTACGTCATCCCTTCGTCCAGTCACAACTGAGACTGCGCAGCTCCTTCGCCCAATCAAAATCTGCTGCGCCAGAATCTGTGTAGGCAGACCTCCCCTCCCCAACTCCACCCCCACTCCACTCCCCAAAACAGCCAATGAGGGGAGGAAGATGACGTAGAAGGTCTCAGCGATGCTCATTGGATGGGCGTCACCTTTTTCGTAGATATTTTTAGTATCAATTTTTGAGTGAATGGCTACGGTTAGTAGATTGATTTTTTCTCTAAAATTAATTTTTTGTATACATCTAAGGATTTCGTGAATAAAATAGTTCCGAGTAAACGCCCCGATTCTCTAATTCAGCTGCTCTCATGCGCATACTAGAATTTTGATCTTCTTCTGAACGGTCACCTTGGTTATTATCTTTAAAAAAGTTTATGTAACGTACATTGAGGAGATATGACTGAATTCCAACGTGAGGAATCCTTGTGTGGCGCAAAAGTTACTTGATTTTATTTTCACGCCCCATTGCCGAGTACTGCTCAGTGGAAAATAGCGGTTTTTCTTTCCAATATGATCAGCATCGTCTTTATAAACAAATGGTTTCCCCATTTCTCCAGAATGTTTGCACTGAATGGTAAAAAGGGAGTTAAAAAAAATGTTTTAGTGCATAACCTTGGGGATGGAAACCCCAGTGGTGTGAAACATTTAACCCTTTCGTAGTATTGACACCCCTAAACGGATCTTTAGAACAAATTTGAAGGCTGAAACCTTCATTGTCCGTATAGGAAGGCTGATATCACCGTAAAATAGATGCCTAGAGCCCTCAAACCGCCAGATGGTTAAATGTGTACCACCGTAAAATTACTTTAATGTCATTTAATTCACATTCTGGCTACTTGAAGAAACGTGTCCTTTTTTTGGATGATTTACAGAATGCAAACTTTTAAACTAGTGCTTTTTTTAAAGACTTTCACAGCTTTTTTTATCTAAGAAGAATGACATTTTCGGGAAATGCTGCGTTTTGTAAACTTGAAAAAAACGTTTTGCTTCTCGCACTGGAAGCAAAATGTTTAGTTTAAAAACTGAACAAATCGCAGCATTTCCCGAAAAAAGCACCCTTCATTTTGATCTAGTTATTCCGCAAATTGAACTTAAAATTATATCATGCTGGTAAATGGTTGAAGCATGGAAGAAAAAAAATATTTTTCCGTGTTTGAATAATCCATTTCTGGTATAAAACCGTTTATCAAAGCAATACCTCAATGGGAAATGAATACTTAAGAATAGTAGACGTTAATCGATCTTATTTTTTTAAATTGAACGAAAAGAAATTAAGGCAGATTACATTTGTTGCTGAAGTTGGCGTATTAGGTGGTAGAAAGCTTTCATTGAAAATACTATTGTTAAGTAATCCACATATTTTGTATCCTAATTAAAGTAATCGATATCGTACTATCCATTTTCATTTTAATTTACAACACGTGTTTCGGTTTTTGTACTAATCTATCCTCGGGTACAATTGTATTGGATGGTACCGGAGAATGGCTTAGTACAAAAACCGAAACACGTGTTTTAAATTTAAATAAAAGTGGACATTACGATATCGATTACTTTCACTATTGATAATATAATTCCACCAAATCTCGCCTGACGCTGTTGATTTCATCGTATCCTAATGTTTTTATTCCTATAAAAAACGACTTTACTCCATGAAAGTAATATTTATTTGAAAAATTCAAATTGAAAATGTGGAACTCAGTGTTTTCTATGACTTACTCAGTCGTGGTGGAACCTCCTTCAGGTCACTTCACAAAATATTCGATGAGTATGGCCTCTGAATTTCAAAGTAAAAGTTCTCATCTATCCATTGGTAACAAAGTATCTGCCACATACCAATATACTTTTCGAGATATTTACTAAAACATACTAGCCATTTTACATGGAAAGTGGTACGGGTATGCAGTCCAGAGAGGCAATTTTAAAAAAAGGGAAATTTATAATTCTAGGATCTCGTCAGAAAAGTAAAAATGTTTATTATTTTTATTTCTCAAATATTTTCTAAAAAATGAATGCATTAATATCCGTAGTGATGTTTACAGAATCGCAAAAAATCTTTGCTTGGAAAGACGTACGCAGCGTACGTCATGAAAAGATTAAGTCAATTTAACCTTATAGTATGTGTATACTTAGTTAATTGCTTGAAATTTTCAGTAATTTAAAACAATATTCGTCTTTAATTTAACAATATTTATTTCAAGCTTCTTACAGTCACTTTAATTTGAAAACAAAATTACGGTCTATATTTTGACACGGTAAAAAAATCTCAACCAAAATACCTTAATATGTCGACAAAGAAACCTACAACCAATGACCTAGCAGAGTGTATTACCATACAGCTGGTGATTGGATAAATGGCAAAATGTTAAATTCCGTTTCCCTCATGCCAATCCGAATTAAAAGGCTTTAAATTCGAATGTCAAGGAGTCCAAGGCCCCATTTCACGTCACCTGGTTTTCATTATGAGTTCAACCCGCGCTGGGCGTTGTGAAGAGAAGGCGGCATTAGCGTCACGACTCGGAAACGTCGGCCTGGATTGACTACGCCGATGCGGAAGTACCGGCACGCTAATGGCTGATTCCTTTAATGAATGAATGGGATTCAGAATCGGAAGACTCAATCTTCATGTTGCGAAAGGAAAGAACGGCTCTTCAATTTATCGCGCAAGCTTACATTCACTGTTACGTTCCCACTTCACTCCTTCCAAGAATACCTCCTCTTTCCGTTGACATTTGCCAAAGTGAATTAGTTGTAGCCACAGACTCCGCTTTCTTTATTTCAACGAAAATGTTCATTCTTGGTTACCTTGGAGGAATATGGTAAAAAAGCGTTAGCGTGAGAAATATGTCATACCGTGAATGTGTCCGTTTATTTTCTACATTCCTAGGAAATTGGCGTCATTGTCTGCCTCTACAAAATACCCTGCAAACCCCCTAAAGTGTATGTGGCAAGGAGTGAGTTGTCACAAACATGTATTACGCTATACTCTATTAAAGTTAGTGTAACTATGGCTATTGATACATTAGCAAAAATTGCTATTGCTTGCCATGAGACCATTGTATGTGCATATAAAGCCTTTATTATGATGGAAACTCGCCTCAGTAATATTTTCAACTAATGTAACTGTCTTTTCCATGCAGTGGTGCTTTATTTACGCGTAAAAGAAAATTATGATCCATATAGCTTCAATTATTTGCGTTAAGGCTTTATTATAATTAGTATTAGCTTACTTTTCAATTCATTATCAACTGAGGATTTTCTATCTTACTTCATACACATTTGCGTGCTGTAGTGAATGTTGTTCCAACTATTATTTAGCCTAAGTCATGTTCGTGTGCTTTGAATATGAGCAATATTTTTTCCAGCTTTTTATATCCAATGCAGGACTCCATTATAATTTGCATGAAAATGATTTTTCTAATAATCACATAAATATAACAAAAGTAGTCGATACTTCATTATTAAAAAATGAGTTGGATAATGAAGCCTTTTCTCGATTAAATTTCGCTAGATTCTTAAAAGTCTCCACAGTCGTTTTTCAACATAATTTACAAAATCTCAACCGGGGTTACTATCGCGTCGATGGGATTGCAAAATTGACATGTAGATGTTTCGCTGCCTCAAAGATGAAATTTCAAAAGCGGTTCCATACTCACAGATAAATGTATTTTGGGCATAATATTTCTCTTTCAGCTCGATTTTTGTCAGTGAAAAAGCTCACAGTTATGACTGATGTGCCACCTAAACCAAAGTTGTTAACGACTTTCATGTCACGTGGGAGAGTATTTTTTAGCAGGCGATGTTAATCGCTTTTTTCTAAAGATATCGTATTGCAAGTAGATGGACGAAGAATTTTGCGCGGGAGGAGAAGTAAAGAACAGATTAATAGTATTTTAAGCATTATCTAGAATATTATTTAGTGCATGAATAGATGTGATTTGATAGAACTCTAGTCTTTTTGTACTTCGAGATACAAATCTGATTATTTCAGGTTATTTGAAGCGGTACATGGTTCCTATCTCTATTAAAAAATTTATTTTAGAATTATTCTAAGTTTACATCCACCTCCTTCCTTTTATGTTGGTCCAAAAATTCTTTAGCTTCATTCAAAGTGTTCAAAATTGTTCATTATTCTTTTTCGTTCAGCCCTCACCTCACAACCGCATATCACAACGGGTTATTTTTCAATGTTGTAGATAGATGATATGAATTGCTAATGTAGAAAATTATGGCTAAGTAGCCTCTTAAGGGCATATTTCTGTTTACTGCACATATTTTCCGTCATGTGACCTGTACATGTAATTTATTTCGTCATAACCAACCAAGCAGTAAAAAGAGATTCAAGACGAATTAACTCGTCACACCCGGATTAACAGCCAAAAAGTCATTATGATTACACTCGTCTCACCTTAGTCTTCGTTATATGTACCAATTGAGCATCTTTTAGTCGCAGTTTCTCCACCTAAGTCCATTTTCAAAACTTCCCAGTCCTTGCCCCTTCATCCATATAGCCCTCAGAACCATACCCCCCTCCACCAAACAGAGAAACTTCCCCAATGCTGTTGATACCTCCACCCCCTCACCTTCCTTCCACCACCGCAAGCTTTATGCTCGAAGTGAAATAGACATCTGCGAGACCGCCACCAGTGCCATCTCGTGGACCTTTTTTAACGACGAAATAGGGGACAAGCTGGCAGCGTAAATAAAAAAATGAAGGGAATCTCGGTTATTTCATTACCTGGCTATATGGGTTCAAAACCGTCCGCAGCTGTTATTATTACGCCGAAGCCCTTCGATAAAAGGTTTTGGAGAGAAATGTATGTAATCAAGTAAAAAGATGTTCGGCATGGGGCAATAAATTGGATGCCGTTTTATTCCGCGTTCCGCCAATAAAGAGGAAAGGAACTGAGATGATCCTCAGTCTTATTTACTCCATAAAAAAACGAGATTTCATTGATAGTGGATAAAAAATATTATTTTTTTCCTCCCCTGTAACTCTGGCCATATATTATATTACCTGTACTTACTACAGCCATTAGTTTCGACCGTAAAAAGCCATTAATGTAATGCGTTATTGCTGAACACGGTGGCAGTATCAAGATTAATGGCCCTCAATATTAACGTGGCATAATATTACGATACCGAATCCCATTATCTATTTTTAGTGCTTTAATGAAGTAAAAAGATATTTTGAGGAAAGGTGACATAAAGCCATTGTTGCGGTATAATTTTTGCGCTTTATGAATTGTCAACTCCAAGATATTCGCAAAACTAAAGATGTGGACACTTTACTCTGGAATATGCATGACGTTTAACCTGGATTTTTGCAGTAGTGAAGTTGATATTTTTGAATCATTATACCATGGAATTTGAAAATTTTGCTAGTTCATTTAATCAACCTTTAATTGTGGCAATAGTAGTTATAGGCATTGAAATTGTTCCTATATAATTTACTAGCTTTCGAACGTAAAAAATATATAACATTTTGAGGTGTTCATCAAAGCCACTTTATTGACTGGAGGGCAGCACCACGCAAATCAAACTTGATTTTGTAACTCATATGATTATTTTTTTCAACTGAGTCGAAGGATTTTTTTATTCCTGCATTCTATTGATTTCGATGCAGCCTTGTACAGTTTATTTAAGGTAACTATCCCCACTATTGCCACAATAACGTCTTAGGTACCCTGTTCCCTCTGTATCTAGCGTACTCTTATGCTCATATCAAAAATACTGAAAGGATCACAAGTATTAAAAAACTCGGAAAAAAATATTTCGCACAATGTGACAAACAATGTCTTTTCGGATTCGGTGACGCAGAATTGGAAGAGACACTTCTGCGGTAGGGGAGTAGGTGGTTGCTTTCGGCCACTAATGGATGATATAGGAACGTGGAGTGCAGCGTATCGAGCGAGACTTCATAATCGGCTTTGTGTGAGGTGAGTTATCTGTGTGTGTACGTGGGCGTAGACGGGGATGAAGGGCACGAGCAGCGACACCCCCAAATGCCGAAGAAGGGACGAAACCTGGGGAACCCGTCTACTGATTCCACACCGCCCCCGGCGACAGCGTGAGTAGACGGTGGGGGGCTGAGGCTGAAAGTCGGCGGCAATTTGCCGCGGGAGCATCCGAAGCATTTAGAGGGATGCCTCAAAATTGGCAAAGAGGTAGATGGAGTGCTTATTCCTCACCTTTGACATGCTTTCCAAAAAGTTAGGAGTGGAGAGGGTTCGGCTTTGAGCATATATACCATCAGAGAATGCGCGCTACTCGTGCAATGTACTATTTTGCCAGTGGGGATAGAGCATTGTATTGACTTCTTACGTAATGGTTAACATCGTGATGATGGTTAGGGTAAAGGAATATTTAAAACAACTACGAGCGAAGAGAAAATGTCCAACCGCTGATGGAAGTACTAGGTTTGGAGTCGCTAGATACTCGGAAGCTACACGCTGGGCTTATATTACGTGAATAATTCAGATCAGGCGAGGTTTAGTACGTCAAGGTTGATATTTATATATAACCCCATGACACATATTTAGATATGATAAATAAAATACTTTATAAATACGTAAATAAAACAGGGTTTTATTAAAAAATGTACTAAAAAGAATAAATTAATTTTTGAGCTGTCAAATCTGCCATTCTACAGGCAGGACGTTTCAGAACCATTACTATATAGGTAGTGTGGTAAAACGTTTTTAGTATTCCTAGTTGTGCGTGAACAGGAATCTCCGACTAGCGAAGCTTACCTCAATGTTTACAGTAATTTGTTGAAATGTCTTGAAAATCAAATGTGGACTTGGGTGTTTCCGGTAAAAAGTCTTTTGCATCACAAATGTTAGTTGCGCCCCCATGGTTTTATTTTAAGTCACAATAATCACGCTCTGCCTATTGTAGGATAGTTTTGACAGCTCAAAAATTGATTTCTACTTTTTAGGACGTTTATTTAGCAAAAACATGTTTTTATAATGTTTTTATTCATTTGTTTTATTTTACTGTTTTTAGTTGTTGATAATTTTTCATCAATTTTTCTTTTAATAATTGTCTTTATGAATACATTTTTGAAAAATGTACAGGGAAATGATTCATGAAAAAGAATTTAAAAAATGAGTTGATATAATGTTTGAATTTTGCGTTAATTGGTTTAAATATAAAAAAATATAGCATTGTCATCCAAAATACACATATGGGAAGATTTTGTGACACTTATAATGAAATATTGTATTGTCATCGAAGGTACATTTGTGTGCCAAATTTGAAGGTAATCTGATGAGTGTGAGTGGGTGAAAAATCGAGTAACAGAATCCACCCAAACGCAGACAGACAAAGCCACTGGAATAAAACCATGTAAAAAATAAGAGAAATAACCTGCTAAACTTATTCCCTCTTTTCACGCACCATTATTGATTCTTACAAAAACAGCACGACAATAACATATAACACATCGTTAACATACAACTCTCCCTCATATCCTTTTACCTAATCCTTCCCATTCCATGGTTAGTGCCCTAACACTTTCTGCCACACATACCTACAGCTATTAGCATGTTAGTATGTCGATGTAGAAATGAAACATTAAAAATTCTCAGGTTTTTCAGAAACGAACACTCTAACCTCTTCACCAAATGTCTTACTTCACATCGGCATACGGCTCACATTTCTTCATGCCGTTCATATAGCCTATTCTCTTTCATCCTCTTCCCCGATTAACAAACATTTTTACCACTTTACGAATGTCTTCAGCATCCCTTCGATCCTCATTAGCTGTTACTATACTACGTCGATCTGTACTTTCACAAGAAATATCATCAGAGTCCCATTTTGGACGATAAACAATTAGTTTACACCATTGGATTACTATTATTAGGGTCATCTACCGTTTAGGTAAGTTTTGAGGTAAGAGAGTAAAAGGTCTCTTGGTTTAACATGCCAAAGGCTCCTTTACCAATTCAGATTGGCTTTCTGCATCTAAGAATACGTGCGAATCTTCATCCCGTCTTTAAAGCCTATTCTCTTACTTACTTTACCCCGTTTTCTCAAAGTCCTCAACACTATCACGCCCACATTCCAATATATTCTTTTAATAGGCTCTAAGATTTTGAAACTGGGGTGGTATAAGGCCTTACTCTGGTTTCATAACCATATCCGATTCTCACGATGATTGATGGCTATGATAAAAGTTGGCGTATCGGAATACATTAGCCTTTAGCTTTTTGATACATTGTATATTATTAAAGATTCAGCACTTTAAAAGCAGATGGAACTCCGCAGTTTGAAATTATGATTTCAATATAAAATAGATTTTTACGTCGAATTTTAATAATATGACATTTTTGCAATAAGAAGACAACAATTTAAAATTGACAAGACAAATAGACATATATTCCTAGCACTTAAATGAGTCTTATTCATAAACTTGATTGCTTCAGGCTTGACGTCATGGAAGTGTTAGATATCCATTTTGAATAAAAAAACTTCGTACTTTCCCACAAAAGAAAGTGTGGAAAAGTACAAAGTTTATCATTTAAAATTGAGTAATATTGAGTCTTCGCTTTTTATGATTTCCATATTTAGGACCCAAAATATTTCTTAATTAATTAATAGCAATGTCAACTAAGAATAAATTGCTGAGCAGTCATGAAAATTAAATGCTGAAAAAATTTCGTTTAACGTAAGTGGATTTATTCCGACGGAATTTTATTCCGTGCTTTTTTTTCGTGACGCGTAGATTTCTTACACACAATTTACAATGAATCATCATTAGATACACGTTTACTTGTACAGTATTTTGCAAAGGAGACCATTAAATCAGTTTCCACGGTCGACTGCGATTCTGGTAAGGGCTAAGGAATCCTTGCTCCTTTGAGGGCGTCTCTATCCGTAAATGCTTGAAACGAGAGTGCCCTATGTATCACTATTACTCTTTTTCTATCTCTTCCACGATGTGTATTTGCTTTCAGCACCTCATCCGGGAGATAAATTTGAATCCGGTAAAATATGGCATGCATGCCTATCATGATATAGAGAGGCACTAAAACTATTAAATAGGGAGCTTGAAAATTTGAGTGGCTTTGAATATCTTAGGGTCAACAGTAATCGTACATAATTTAATATCAGATAAAATCAAACGGAGAATATCTGCCGGTAATTGATGTCTTAATGCCATCGTCCAACTGCTTAACTGTTGCACTCTACGAAAACACACGATTTAAATCTAATAAACAGCATTAAGACCAGTTAAGACATAAGGAGCGTGGTGGCCTAGTGGGTAGAGCGCTTGGCTACTGATCGAAGGGTCCCGGGTTCATATCCGGGTGAAGCCTTTGGACGCCCCCCCGAACAAAAAAATCCTCGGAGTGCGAGGTGGCCCAGGGAAAGGAACTGGCCCCCCTACCCTGTATGTGTAAAAAACACGCCTGTGGCTTAGTCCGGGGTGAGCTCTACCCTCAACTATCCAAACCAACCTCCGGGTTGAATCACTGAGTGAAGACATAAGGTTGCGAGAAAAAAAAACGGACTTGAAAACCTGAAATCAATATTTGTTAATAGTTTTATACCGAAACTGGCGGATGATGGTCAATAGGTATTTTATATGTATGATGAGTTAATAGGAAAAAAACATAGTGAACTTCAAAAAGTGTGCGATTTGTGGGTCACATTACATGCATGGAAGCGACAAAATTGGGAAATTAAAAATATAGATGGACACCTAGGAAAAGGTTAATACAAATAAGGAATATCACTAACTGGAAGGACCTAGCTATGCTTATAAAGGTGCTGGGCGTCAATTGCTGAAGATACCTAAATTCATGAATGGTTGTATCACCCAAGGAGGAAGAGAGCAAAATATGACAGCGTATGGAGAAATATGAATTTTAGGCTGAATAAATAGAAAAAAATCTGCATTAAAAAAACTACAAAGGCTACAACACGTAAGTTCCTTCAAATAACGTATTCAATAGTAGCACAGAACGACAGCTGTAAGGAATAAATAGATGTAGAATGACGTAAGAAAATGTAGCCTTCATCAAGTTCAAGGAGCTGGTTTCAGGTAGAGAAATCACGAAAACATTCGCACAATTCTTTGAGGAAGGAGAGGAGGTCTTTGAGGAAGAGAGAAAAGTACTTTGAATACTTATTGTTGAATACTGAAGTATGGCTGGGGTGGAGAATAGAGACAATTGAATGGAGGAATATAATTTGGCGTCAGGAAGTGATAAGAAATATTCGAGGAGAATGAATTCTGAGATGAATAAGAAAGAGGAAATGGACTGGAGATATTTTAAGAAAGAACGGTATGCAGAAGTTAATAATAGAATGGTAGATAGAGGGCGAGAATGAAAGAAAATGAAGGAAGTTTGGAATACAGACGGTTATTAAGGAAGGATGGAATTATTCGGAGATGAAGAGATCGGCCCAGAACAGACATATGATGGCATCACTATCGTTGAAACCGGTTTAAGGTCAGAATTACTGATGATGATCATGCCACCTTTAGTATTACATAGGAAAAAGGTGGAGAGTAAAGAGAAACCCAGTGTTTAAATTAGCCTACTTAAAACAAAAATGCCCAGAGCAGCACAATTATACATCCTTTGCAACGGATAAAGCATTGTCCTTAAAGTGCTCTCCACTTTTTGCGCAACAAGAAATAGCCTTACGTGTATAAATTAACATTTTATAGATAATATTTTGGCCTATGTTCACTCTCTGTGACAAATTTGCATTTATTTGCATAATTCTTGGACTTTCTGTAGCATTTTTGGTATATAGTGTGCTGCATATTGTTAAAAATCACCCAATGCCACCATCACACCTCTAACTATGCTTTCAGGTTACTATTCAGATTTAGGTTTCTTTCCCCAAATCTTTCTCCTATTTCCAAGGTTAGGCAGTTTGTTGCCCATGCTAAGAACAACTGCTAGTTAGCTTCTAGCCAGCATGCATGCCAGTGCAGATTCTGAAACGATAAATTGTATAAGTAGTTAAATTTTCTTATAGTGCATATTATTCAATTCAACAAATGCTGATGTAGGGGTTGGAATGGCAATGATAAACCTGGGCCGCTATTGGGAATCAAACTTGAGCCTTCTTGATGCAACTCTAGTAACACATCAACCTGTTCCACAATAATCTATAAGTTTCCCTGAAAGAAATCAAGTAATTCGTGCCAATCTGGATGCATACGAGTAATATGTTTCTCTGGTTAAGTAAAACTTTCCTTTTGTAATCAGTGTGAGTAGACACACTGTGTCCGCATGCAGATTTAGCTTTGAGATATATAAGACTGTTTGGCAGTTTTAAAAGAGTTAAGAAAATATTTTGAATGATCAGCTACCCTAAAAGTTACATTTTTTATGCAATAAGCATAAAAAATAGTTTACCATATTGTATTGGACATAAACTCTTGCGTGATTACGAAATGTGTTGCTTTTGACAAAAATAATTTTAAAGTAAATTATATTTTTTCCTCAAAGCTTGCTTACTCAGAGTTAATTTTTCATATTCGGCAGTGTTTTTATTTTTTACTACAAATTGTTTGTAGGTTAGCTGGTATAATTGGAGAAAACTAGTGACTTAATGATTATCTGCAGGGGGAATACGTTGGATTTTTAGATCAAGAGTCCTCGTAGGAAACATGAATTTAATTTATTGCATAATTATTTGGCTGAAGTTGTAATATGCAGGCATGAAATCTACGGCTGCAACAGTCACCACTGTTTTAGCGGAATGTAGAAAATAAAATATGTAAAAAATCAGGCAATAAGGTTGTTATACGGAAATGTACTACAGTAGAAAATCGTTGTGTACAAACCTCCATGTAATATGAGTTTTTTATTTTTTAAATGAGTGATTGGTGTGTAGCGTTTTTATTTTTTATTTTTTAAATGAGTGATTGGTGTGGCGGGTAAAGTAATATCTGCCCTACCATAACAGAATTGCCGCAATATCTATAAGTGAGTGCTTTCCAAGATTTTATTTACAACATCGAGTGATCAGCATTTCTCATTTCCATGTAACCTTTCATCTGGGACTTCTAAATTACCCTATGTTCACCGGTTTAGGTTCTTAATTTTAACCCAAGGTGATTTTTCCCCCACTTTAAATGGAAATATGAAAAAGGTCTCACTAATATTACAAAACTCATACTTTCTTAATAACAACAGGCAAACATTATTTAAAATGATAATAAGATGAGATAAACGATGAGCATTGAAAAACCAATTTCCAAAGAGTGTAAACACGTTTGGCCGTATAAATTCAACAATTCCAACTCCGATGTATCTTCCAATGACGCTTTTATATACGGCATATATATGAGTAATATGAGTTGTAATGAATGACTTTGATAACACCAAGCAAGCTTAATGGATATGACGTCCGTGTGATAAGCAGAAACGTTTATCTGAGACGCGTCATTAAGAAATGCAGATGAGAAATTGACATTGAAATACGATATTCCCCAGTACATCTAATTTTCATGGGAATTACTAGGGTTAATCGCACGTGTATGAAGTTAAAAGGGTAGTAAATTTCAGTCTAGGTGTAATGGGGCGATGTTTGGCCTAGTTTTCCGTTTTATTATGCATTTTAGGACCCGCAAGTGTAGTAATTTGGTTATGAGCGGTTGAGAAATTCGCGTTAGATGTGATGCATCTAGCTATGCAAGCATGGTTTGGTGGCAAAGCTCTTGCACTGAGTTGAGGCACGTTAATTGTGGATATTGCAATTAGTTAAATTTCACCTTGGTCAAGTGACACAACATTGTTTTATGTTTCCCCTACCTTATACACTCATGGATGCATCGTGTGATAATTTGTGTACATAAAATTACGGATACATTGCAATGCTTGCATTTGTCACAAAATAGTAGAGCGAAAAGGCCTCTATTTAAGGGTAGCTACACACTACATTCCACAGGTTTATTGCAATTTACATATGTAAACCTAGAAAATAAAATTTAAACTGCCATCAGTATTCTAATCATAAATTTGATGAATCTTACATAACTTGGAAATTGGTCTATTCTGAATGTCCACTACTCTATCTGAATATTGTTGAACTAAATTCTTGCCATTCAAATAGTATGAGAATACATTTTTATGGCAGTGATAATTTTAATGCAACATTTTCCTATCATCTTCCTTAGCAATTATCAGTTAGATTAGTGGTGTACAGCTTCTACATACTAGTATTTCTTGTCAGCTCTCTGCTTTATTCTCTCAAAACTCCTAATTTTACATCCGGTGGAACTTTCCAAGCATTGAATTCCTTGACATTAACTCACATTCTTTCTACTTACGTACCCATATCACCATACATGACAAATTTATTTTTTGAAGGCATATTAGGTAATAGGTACGCATAGTCAAGAGAGCCTATTTATCGCTGCATGACCTATAAACCTGGCTGGATTTTGATAATTTTCTCACTACTGCCCAGTCTATGTAATCTTGCCAAACGTCTGGCACACGTTCATCCATTGTTTCCTAAACTCTCTCTTGTTCTTAAGACTCTTAAGATTTCCTTCACAATAGGGAACTCTTCCACGACATTCACCCATGGCTTTCGTGGTCTTTACCTTCCTCTCACACTATTCACTCCGTTATCATACATCTGGTAAGTCATTAGACTCTCATCCATTTCTACCGCATTCTTTTAAACTCTTTTTTTACCTTTTCTGGAAGCTGTCATGTATTAGCCTGAGTAAAATATGTTTGCTCGCCCTACTTTGCAGAGCATTCATTAACAGCATTCATTTTGTTTCTCCGACTCCTTTTTGAAATTTGTAAATTACGTCTCTAACCGGTTTATCTTAATTTTTTCTGACATGGCATTGCTACAGCTGACAACTATCCATTTTTTGTTGATATTAAGTTACAAGACCTATTGACAACTGTATTCATATCTATAATATTGTTTAACTCAAGTGCTTTCTTATTTCCCATATGATGCAGTTAGCTAGGTACACTTTTTTCTTGTATATTTCCCCATTTATTTGGGTCACCCCTTTCTTTCAATCACTAGCTGTAAATCTACTCAGATAGGTACTACTCTTTCGGTAACTGTCTTCTTAATTTTGCAAAAATAAATGTTTTATTTATTTTAATTAATTTTGAGGTTTTACCTTCTCTTCTCTCTCAAAGAACATTGTATTTCCATCAGTAAAGCGTATTTACGTAAGCTGCCTGATATTCAATGCACATGTAATTGGGGTTTTTCTTTTATTATTTTTATCCAGATGATATTATTGGGGGTCAAGGTGGTGTGGAGGGGTAGTACCTTTAGTACAGGTTCAACCTGACACTGGTCCCCACACACCACTAGGGGTTTAGCAGAGAGGTGGCCGACGAGCCACCTTGAGAATGCTATCTCAAGACCGTCCGTGATGCAGTGCTGAGTGAGAGACAACACTGCAGCGTGGCGATGACCCACGTCCTGCACGAGGTGGCCCTGCTCATACAGAACACGGCGGATCTAGACTGGGAAGTCGATAAACATCCCTGGTGGTGGACAACAGCAGCCACCAGTACTGGCATGGGGCCGAAGATGGTATGAGTCGGTAGGGCCCATGGCCAGACATCATCTGGCGGAGCTGAAGGGCAGCGGTACGGCAGATGAACTGTGGGGGCAGACAGGGCTCCAAGTCATGGCAAAGACAGCCTGTCTAGGAGAAGAAAACTCCGAAATCAAAGTACCCGGTCCTCCAGGTTGGGGGTTTAGCATAGGGTTAACAACCCTATCTTAGAAAACAACCATGTTACGGATTCAGAATATATGCCTCGGAATAGGACTGGAATTAAGGAACAGACCCGGCGAACGAACGGACTGAGTAAGGTTAAAGGAAACATATATCTAGCCACATGGAATGTACAAACTATGAGAAAGCCAGGTGCATTAAGACAGTTGAAAAACGAGCTAGTAAAATACAGAATAAAAATTGCAGCTTTGCAGGAAATGAGATGGTCAGGAAATGGAATAATGCAATCGGGGGATCACATCGTCTTATACAGTGGAGGAAACAATGGAAGGAATGGAACAGGTTTCATCATAGAAAACTGTATTAAACCTACCATCTTAAAATTCAATCCTGTTAACGATCGAATTTGCTCCCTTCGATTAAAAGCTAGGTTTTTCAACATAACAATATTTTCTGTATATGCACCTACAGATGACACTGAGGAGGATGTTAAAGATGAATTTTATAGTAAACTAGAGGAGGAATATGGAAAAGTATCTAATCATGATGTCAAAATAATTTGTGGAGACTTAAATGCCAAGATTGGCAGGGAAGAGCAATTCAGAGAAACAATAGGGAAAGAAAGTCTTCATCTACAATGCAACAATAATGGATGGCGTGTTATCGACTTTGCCACAAGCAATAACATGGTAGTTAGGAGTACTTGGCTGCAGAGAAAAGATATTAATAAAGCCACATGGTGCTCGCCAGATGGCAAAACATGCAACCAGATTGACCACGTACTCATAGAGAAAAGACACGCAACGGACATACTTGAAGTGAGCAGTTGCAGAGGTGCCGACTGGGACTCAGACCACTACTTAGTAAGAATAAAGTATAGGCAAAAGATTGATGTAGCTAGAACAAACAAGAGAACCATGAATGAGAGATATGATGTTGAAAAATTAATCAAAGATGAAGATAAGAAAGAAGAGTACCAAATAAAAATAGCCACTAGTCTTCAGGAAAACAAGAAAGAGTGGGAAGGAAGTGATCTAGAAGGAAAATGGAATGTTATGAAAAAAGCGATAAGAAAAACAGCTAAGGAAGTAGTTGGTTACATTCAAAGAAAAAAAAGGGAAGAGTGGTATGACAACGATTGTGCATTAGCAATTGAAGAACGAAACCTAGCCAGAAAGAAAATGCTACAAAAAAGAACTAGACAAACAGTCAATGACTACAGGCAAAAAAGGAGGATTGCATCTAGAGAATGCAGAAGGAAGAAAAGAATATTCGAGAAACAAAAAATCACAGAACTAGAAAATATGAGAGATAAAAGAGAAATAAGGAAATTTTATCAGAGAGTGAAAGAAACAAAAAAGGGTTTTGAGCCTAACTCTGTTTTCTGCAAAGACTTAGATGGAAATCTCATAGGAGACAAAAAGAACATATTAGCCAGATGGCGAGACCATTTTGAACAGCAGTTAAACAGGAATGAAAGCGATGTATTAACACAAGTGAATGTAAATGAAAAAGGAATTGCGGACTTAGAAGAAGACTATGAGAAAAGTGAAATTACCCGGAGCCCAAGTATGGAGGAAGTCATAAAAGCAATTAAAAAACTGAAAAATAACAAGGCTCCAGGGGAGGATAGTATAACTGCTGAAATGGTCAAAAATGGCGGATCAGCTGTAGAACAACATATGCATGAGATTATTAAAATTATATGGAAAGAAGAGAAAATGCCTGAAGACTGGAACATGGGAATCATACATCCTGTCCACAAGAAAGGTGATAAATCTAAATGTGAGAACTACAGGCCAATAACACTACTTAGTATAGCATACAAAATTTTTAGCAATATTCTAGCTTCAAGACTCGAACCGTTCATTGAACAAAAAGTTGGAGATTATCAATGTGGTTTTCGGAAGAATCGTTCTACCACTGATCAGATTTTTATTATGAGACAAATATACGAGAAGTGTTATGAACACAACATAGAAGTACATAGCCTATTTATAGATTACAAGCAGGCTTTTGATTCTGTCAAAAGGAGTGCACTATATGACGTCATGGAAGAATTTAACATCCCCTCTAAATTAATAAAACTCATTAAAATGACACTAGACAATACTAAAAGCAAAGTTAAAGTGAATGGAGAACTATCATCTCAGTTTGAAGTCAAAAGAGGAGTCAAACAAGGAGATGCATTATCATCAATGTTATTCATATTGGCTTTGGAGAAAGCAATGAGACAGCTCCCAATAAATCCTGGAGGAACAATAATGAACCGACAAACCCAATGTGTTGCCTATGCTGATGACCTGGCTGTAGTCTCAAGAAACAAACACTCAATGGAAGAGATTTTTATTTCTATTGAAGCCGCATCAGAAACACTGGGATTAAAAATTAATGAAGACAAAACAAAATATCTGAAAATGGAAAGAAATCAAAAAAAAACTAGAGAACCAACAATAAAAATCAACAATAAACATTTTCAAAGAGTGGAAAGCTTCAGATATCTGGGATCCTTGCTAACAGCAAAAAATCAGATTTCCCTTGAAATTCAAGACAGGTTACACATAGGTAATAAATGCTATTATGCACTGCAGCCTATTTTCAGGTCAAGAAATATTTCAAGAAACACCAAAACAATCATATACAAGACAGTGCTAAGACCTGTTGTCCTCTATGCCTCTGAAACATGGACACTAACAGTTACACAAGAAGATATAATCAGAAGATGGGAAAGAAAGATTCTCAGAAGAATATACGGTGCTGTGATAGATGCAGGAATATGGAGAATAAGAACAAATGCTGAAGTCTATGAACAATACGGTGAACCAGACATCATATCAGTTATAAAACAAGGAAGACTTCGTTGGGCTGGCCATGTGCAACGCATGGAGGAAAGCAGGGCAGCCAAAAAGGTCTTCAATGGCACTCCAGGAGGGAGGAGAAGAAGAGGAAGACCACGAAAGCGGTGGCTTGACGATATAGAGACAGACCTGAGAAAACTGGGAGTCAAGAGATGGAGGCGTGTTGCAGAGGATAAAGAAGAATGGGGGCAGATAATTCTGAAGGCCAGAGCCCTACATGGGCTGTAGCGCCAATAATGATGAATGATGATGAGATGATATTATTGAAGATTATTGGTGGCAGAGCACATACCAAACTCCTTCCCATCTTTTATTTTTGCAGGTAGGCATTCACATATGTTTAAAGCCAGATTTTCTTTGCAAAGCTTCCATATTTCATTTACGTCATTTAATGCCAAAATTTTGCACTTTATGATTGATGCCTTTATGGTTCTTAGGTACATTATCCAGGAAAATTATGGAATTTGGGTTACTCTGCTCATTGTGTCTTTGCAACTCCTTTCACAACTAGTAATCTGGAAAACAGTTTACGTTGATGGAATCAGACATTACTTTGTGGAATATGTCGCAATGAAAATAAGTCACCTTGTAAAATTTTACTCTCTACTTCGCAGATATATCTTAGTCTGTGGAATCATTTTCAAGATAATAATGACTTTTTACTTGAAAATGTTCCAATGACAATATTAAATTACAATAATTTTCAATTTTTTACTTTAAAATTGCTCAATTCACTTTGAAACCAATCGTTAAAATAAAAATATAGTGGGATTAAACAAAGTGAATTTTTTACACAATTCTAAACGTTGCATGCATGTAATTATATCCTAATGGTCAATAATAGTGAAAAAATTACTGTAGAACACGATCAATATACAAATTGATAATGTACAGAAAGGCACTTTAAGTGATGGGATGGCACTGAAGATACTATTGAAAGTCTCTTTCGAAAATATGAAGACACATAAATGCGTGGTTCATAGAAGTATTTTTGCAAAGTGGAGAATTTGGCGGGATTGTGAAGAATGTATGAATTGGTTGTGGGGCATCTATGTGAGAATTTGATTTATTGTCTGACATGGTCACGTCGAATATCTGTGGTGCTTCAATGGCCACCGGCAGGGGCGGGGCGCGAGCTCAGGGACCCGGGCCGCTTCACGTCCAGAGGGGCCTGGTTTTTGTGACCCCCCTCATGCCTAGTGCGTGGCCCGAAAGCCGGGGGCCGGAGCCTGATCCACAACCCGGGACAGGGGCCCTTAGGGCCACGGGGCCCCGGCGGGAATCCCCGCCTTCCCGCCCTGGCCACGCCGCCCCTGGTCGCCGAAGAGCAGAACAAGAAGATACACCACCCAGGGAGATAGGGCGATTTCCTGGCTAAGATAGTGGCTGCGTAGATTATGGAAGGAATTGGTCGTGAGTAGGATGTTCCCGACTTTAATTACAATCCGACGTATATTACATACCTATCGTAAAAGTGTGTCCTTTAGTCTTCATTATCTTTATGCGAGTGGGCGGCGTCGTGCTAATATTGAAGTACCGTTTTGCATTGTGCTCGTGATTCAGGCATTTAAAGGATGGACAAATTTTCCACCCTTCATGGAGATGGTTACATGTGCGTCTGTATCAGGCGAAATGGAAACCTTCAGGTCACTGCAATCTTGTAATAATTCTTCATACATGTAATCATTCGGCGTTTTACGGTTTTTCCAATGATAAATTATTTTTATTATTATGCAATCAACCGGTTATGGATGCTGTAAATGGTCGTGAGAAAAAAATCTCTAGATTATTACATTCTTTTACACCATTTCTCTCTTCATCTCAATACAGGTCCTACCTTTCCTCATCCCGTCCATAATGCATTTTTACTTCCTTTCACTCTTACCCAACTACCTCCTCTCTATCACGGTCTTCCGCATCCTTTCGCTAGTCATTAAATGCTCCAATCATCCACTCTGCGTTCCCATATTATCCTTCAGAAGTTTCCCCCCCTCACGCGCCATATCAAGTACTAACACGTTAGGCTTTCTTTCCGTCTGCCTCACTTCCTCCATTATCCTCCACAACCGCATTTCAAACACTTGCATCATATTTTTGCCCTATTTTCTCACGCTAGACTTCATGCATAACTCTTTGTCAGCCTTTTCTTACACCATTACACAAGGTTCCTCCTATTGCTGAACGCTTCTTTCGCAAGCGCAATTCTTCTTTTGAGGTATTTTTTTATGTGCAATTATGATATGCACAGTGGGAGGTATGCTAAATAATTATATGTAATCGTTTAATGTTCTACCCAGGTTATGCAATTCCTCTACCTGCTCCAGTTTCTGTGGTTTTACTATGTCTCAAGCATAGAATGGTCCTATTTAAACTCACAACTTTATTTTTATGAACTATCTCTATTTCGGATTTCCAGCACTGAGTTCACTTTAAGTTACTCGACATTTACGGGAGATGGTATATGCTAAATAATAACAATGGTAAAGGATATTCAATTGAGAAATAATGGAGAATTTAAGCGGTAAGATACAATCAGAATGTGGTTGAGTACCGTGGCACATCAACATTTGAGGTAATGACTGCTGATACAGATAGCAGAATAACATTTACAAGTGGTTAGTTTCCATGAGGAAAAAAGAGTGATTTACAAACAATTTTAAGCGTTGTAACATTTTCAAGGAGGCTACGAATTAATAATTTTTAACTTTGCAAATGAGATGACACTGTTTTTTCTTATTTTTTTAGTATAACTACGAAGTTTTTCTTGTAGTTACTCCTCGTATGGTTCTGTTATCTAGATAAAGATAACGTTGGTTATCATATAACGACCAAATATTCATGTTTTTTTAGGTTTATGATAAGGCTTGCTGCTTCATATTCTTCAAATAGATTTCCGGTCATATAATTTAGGCTCTCTTGGTCCTCTGCAATTACTACATAGTCATCTGCTAAATATAGGCTGAAGTTTTCGTCTCCCAATCGCTGCCCCATTTGTCACTTTTCTGGTACAAGTTTGGTGATCATTTTCTAAAAATTATTTGAAAATTGAAGGAGACAGACTACATCCTTGACTCAATCATTTTAAGCTGGTGAAAGGCTTTGTTTACATAATCCATTTTTATTCCTGTGGTATTTTCCTCATGGAGATTTTTTATATCACGATAGGAGAAACTTCTAATTCTTTCAGTGCTTTCCATGGCCATTACTGCAAAATAATTTGGTAAAAGCAAATTACCTATGAAAGATCAAACATTCACAAATTCATGGAATCAATATTTGCCTATATATGTGATTTGACTCTTCATTCCGTTGGTCTTTCTTTACGTTATGCGGCAATGATGAAAATACAAAGTGGTAAAACAACTGCATGTGCGTCACACCAGTGACATTTTATCGATGGGGTGAGCGGTGATACAGGGTCAAATTTATGGCGCATAACAATCTATGGAATTGCTCGCAGGGCGCTTCGTTTTATCAACTCACTTGTTTTTGCATCACAAAACTTTCCAATCGGTGATGTAATTAAATTGAATTAAGTATCATTCTTTCTTCCATGTGCAAATCTCATTTTTTTAGGGCATATGATTGTCGCTTTATTTTTAGAGTAAACATCATCTCTCCTGCGTGAAGACAGGGAATGCCAATATTGTTGAACTCCATATAATCAGGATTAATTCATTATGACTGAACTTTTATAATAACTAATAATTATCACAATAGATGTATGAATTGTCAACCCATTTTATCACAAGACAACATCAGAATGACCCCCTCACCTCCATCACCTGGCGGTGTTGTTTATAAGATGAAACAGGCTAACAACTAATAAATCTATTGTAAAAATCACCAAGGTATCATTAGAACTTCATTGTCTGCATTCCTCATGTTTGGTATCTTTAACTATTGAGTGGCCAAGATAATCTTAACTGGTTTGGTATTTTGCATGGTGTGTGTCATCCACATTATATTAAGTAGTAAATGTAAATATCAGAGCTTTTTATGGAACATTTCGTTATCCTAGTGTTAATTAAATGCGATGAATAAAAATACTACAATATTGAGAATGTCAATGTTTTGCTGTGATTAGAAAAATCATCATAAAACTGGTGCAGTTTATCTTGGTCAACATTTACTTCTCAAATTCTTATAAAACAGCGTTTTCTGAAGTAATCAGTTTAAGTGAGGGTGATCAATATTGGAATCTTAATATGGATTGCTTTACTATACACATTTTATAACTAAAATATGAATTATTTTGTTAGAATTTTAGAACCCTGAATGACTTTTACCACCCGCGTTAAGCTGCATGAGTTCCAGCTGAATAAAAGCATAGAACTTCAGCATGACCAAGGGGCCATGTTAAAGTATTACGTAAGATAACTTATGTCATTTTCAACCCCCCAACCTCCTCCCCCATGTAAGGCAATGTATGATTTTCCCAACCCCCCCCCCCCCCTCCCTCTCAGTCTTACGTAAGACATTAGATATTTGTATCTACTACGTTAAATGCTCGCTTTCTGCAGTTTCATTTTTACATAGAAGCCACCGTACAGC
The DNA here is from genome assembly GCA_963573305.1 of Pyrrhosoma nymphula. Lineage (NCBI taxonomy): Eukaryota > Metazoa > Arthropoda > Insecta > Odonata > Coenagrionidae > Pyrrhosoma > Pyrrhosoma nymphula. Next base: position 60,443,476 of record OY754338.1, on the reverse strand, counting down.
TTTGAGAACTGGATATCGTATAATTATGCAGTGTTGGAGCGCCATATTCAATGAGCATGGAGGTAATGTAGCAAGCCAATCAGGCGACATAATAGGAGAATTGGTGTAGCGGTGAGATTACGGAAAATACGCCCTTAACGAGCGGACGCTCCATGTCACTGCTAAATTTTATTCGGAAACGATAGATAAAATGTTTCAAGAAGGACGAGAATCTTACGTAAATTGATTCTAGACCCCCTGCCCTCCTACATGAAACAATGTAAGATGATCCCAAACCGCCTCCCCTAAAAAAAACGTATTACGTAATACTTGAATGGCCCTCAAGCACGAGGTAGCCTGGAAAAGTTTTTCCTGATAGAAATACGGGCGGTGGCTACAGCCGGCGGCCGGTGCCTGTAGGTAAATGGTAAAAATATGATGGAATGCAAAACGCAGGACAATCAACAAAACTAATAAAAATCAATTAATCGAATGTTAGCAAGCCAACAAAAATAGTGCGCTCCATTTGGTACAACATTTCATACAATATTTCATACATACGTTCCATTAGCCTAAGTGTTTCAAAACAGAAAAGGTAAAGTTTAGTAGAGCTTGGATATTACATTTTTAAACTTAATTATTGGAATTGCTGCAAGAAATGCCAAAAATAACTAAGTGCTTAAAGGCTATCGTTGGTCTACCATTGTGAGCAGTTTTCGCCAATTGAACATGCCTGGGAATATCTACAAATGGAAGAACGTTGTTTTTCCGTGGCCAATTTTATTTCCACTATCAGACAGCTCAAGGGGTATATTTTAATATATTATAACGGGATATAATAGAAACCTCAGGGATGAGGAAAATGTCGGACGGAAGATAGAGCCTAATTATATAATATGAAATGAGTTCCAAAAATTATTGCTCGATCAAAAATGGCTACGAATGTCTGTAACGAGCTTGACCTCTTTCGCAGATGGATTCATTTATGTTTCTTCACCAGGAATAGAAGAAATATTGAAAGCCGATAAGAGCCCCCACACATGTTATAAATATATGAGACGCGAAAATAACATAGACGTTATTTACTTGTTTACGCGTTGCTTAGTAATTTATTCCAGGGTTTAGTCAAGGTCGACTGGATATTTGTGTTATTTTATGAGCATAAAAAATACCTTAGAAAAATGTTTATAGAACCACATTTATTGGACTACAGCTAGTTTTTTTATAGTCGTCCTAGCGTCCTAGTTCAAGATTTCCTGGTAGAATAATTGTCGTAGAGACTAAACTTTGCTTAATTAAACGTATTAATTGTAGGTATACTATGGTTGATTAAAGATAATAAACCCGTAAGAATTACTATTTAAATAGAGCCAATATGCTTGCGCTGTTTGCTAACTTAAGGGGTGCACAATAAAAATCCTCAAATGCACGGAACAGTTTCATCCAGCAATAACTACAAGGGGCTACGGGGCTACGCAAAAATAAAGTTTTTAATGCAGAGCACGAACTGACAAAAGCAGGAACCTCTGCTTTGAGATGCAACGCGACGTATCGCTTGGAAACATGTATGCCAAGCGAGATTCTATTTAAACCACGTAAATCTAAGATAAGTCGGATTTTTGACTGTGGTGTTATCATCTTTCGACGAGTACTGAAATGATTGACATAAAAAATCCACGTTAATTTTTTGATTACAATTGATTGAATATGCAGTTAAATTTAACGGCATCTTAGAAAATGTCTTTGGTAATCAAACGTTAACACAGGAATACATATGAATGGTTTAAGCGCTTTAAAGATAACTAAGAGTTGAAGAGTAATAACGATGGAGTCAACCATCGTCTGGCAAAATTCCGGAGATGATCACTAACGATGTTTTTTCCGATATTTAAGCCATTATGGATAACAAGGACCATGCCTCGGTAAGTCAAAGAGACACAGGCATGTTTTTATTGATTGATAGATAAATGGGCTAATTACGAGGGGCTGAATTACGACTTTACACCCCGGCCTAAATCAATATCACTGGATTACAAAAATTAAATTCCACCTAATTGAGTACTGTATTCACTCTGAGACTGATACCCCTACAAGCGCAATCACAGGAGGTTTTAAACTCAATTTCCACAGGCGGTAACCAGTATAACATATAATCATAGCGAGGTGATTTTTTTGTCATTGTATGTCACGCTAAACGAAAAATATAGCCGAGTGGCTCTACCAGAGTTTCTATAATTATATATGTTCTCTGAATGTATTTAAAAGTAAGGCGTTATTATAATCGTTTAAAGTTATTATATAAAAGGATTTAAGAAAATATAGGTTCTTAAAACTTTCTTCTGAATTCATCAGAATTTGACGCTGCAGGATCATTACCCTGACAAATTCTTTTAATTATTTTTTCCTTGTAGTGGAGCCTATAACTTTAAAATAGTATATCCTAAATGAATATGTTTAAAATAAAAAAAATCAGTCGAAAAACTAACCTAGCCTAATGATGACCTCACTGTATCGGTGAAACCAGCGTAGTGCCTCTTTATTACGGTGAACTTTTTCAAGTGTCATAAGTGTTGCATTATAAATCCTTATATTTGAACAAAACATGATAAATAAGAATAATAAGTTACTTTACAACTTTTATTTCAAATAACCGACCATGTTTTCGGCACTGTACATTCAGGGTGCCTTGGTTTAGCGTGCCGATTTATATCAAGTTAGAAGAATGGGAGAGGCTGTTGAGCATCATAGTTGGTGAAAGGAAGGAAGTTCTGCGAAATATAAAGTATAATAGGAAAGGTTGTAAAGTTTAAGTTACTTCTACTTGAGTGGTGTGTCATCTGGGATCATGGGGTTGGCGAAAATTGAGGAGATGGAATTAAGAATTAAGGAGATGTGAAGAAGCATAAGAGTCTTTTAGAAGCAAAGTTTAGCGGGGATTTTAACAATTTACTCTTCATAATACCCTCGAATGTGACTAGGTCATGTAACTTTTTTTCCTGAGACACAAAACGATTCCAAGAAATGACACCTGAGACGGTGTCTCAGGTGTCATTTCTTGGGAAAATTGCTTTGTAATATATTTTCCTTCAATATTTTGCGGATATTTTGCCGCAGATGTGTAATTGGGAGAGGGACGCTGCGCCCCCCCTCCACCCAAATAACCCTAAATGACAATAAAGTGTGTGTGATTTGTATCATGCTATTAGGAATTATAACAGTGAAATATATCTGATGACGTGAAACCGGTGTTATTAGGTTTATCTTTCACTTATTTAAATACAGCGTTTTTTGTATTTCGTGTTCTATTGTCACGTGATCTGTTGACGTCGTGATCTATTGTCTTCGTGATCTGTTCTTCGTGATCTGTTGTCGCGTGATCTGATGTCGTCGTGGTCTTCTGACGGGGTACCAATTCAATTGCAAAATACATAGGCGATAATGTAGTAGACCACGAATAAATCAAAATATACTGAATTAACGCCTCATTTTATCGAAAGTGACAAAAGTTATCACGCGGAGACGTGCCAATAAAGTAGATTCAAGGCGAAAATTTCTGGAAACGAGACACATGTTTCCCTTAAAGTGATTTTTTGCGCCGTATATTTACTGTTTATACTTTCACCCACCTACGTGCCGCTTTTCTGTTCATCCGCTGCAAAGCATAAAAAAGTCATTTTCCGCAATCCTCCATGAGTCACTTTTCCTCTCACAAACCTCTGTTCACGAAATCCCGACTCAGCTGAATGTGTGGACTCGTATGCTTTACAAAAAATGACGACGTACACATCACTTTTTTTCTATGCTCATGACGTCAAAAACACTTCTGCACCTTTCCCGTCATTCACGCCATCTACCAAGAGTCTTTTTCATCAAGATGGCGGATTCAGTAGTAGTATTTTTATTTAACGTGCTTCGACGGCTAAGGTCATATCGCACATACTGTCTGCCATGCTTGTATTATCGCACATTATCGCACATAATGTCTGCCTGACTTAATATATATAAACAATGATAGTTTTTGCGTATAAATAAGACCCTCGGGAACATAATAAACTCAATATGCGCCAAAAATAACTAAAATCGGAGGCAAGAATGTAGTGCCATGCCGTGGCCTCGCCAGAATTAGATAACAATGCCATGTTTCCCTTTCACGATCTGAGACGTTCGTAGACTAGTTGGTAGCGTTCTCCATTCCGGGTATTGGGTGACCAGGTTCGGGCCTCCATAGGATGTTATATTTTTTTAGTCACAGCGTTTTCTTACGCTCGGGATTTGAAATACTTTCAACAGCTCTGTAGGAGGGTCTGAACAAAACTTTATTTATGTCTCTAGTTTCGAGCAGTTTTAAGGTGAAACTTATCTCGGCGATTCAAGGCGAATGATACGGGATCCCTTGTCTGCAGTTCGAGAAAGATCTGATATATATATGCCTGATACACGCCTTCGTCATTGCCATACTCGTTTCTAACCAAGCTAAGATTTATTTTGTAGCTTCTGAATGAAATGTCAGTGCTTCATGTGCAATGCAAATATAGCGATATGTGCTTCATCAATGGGTTTTGCAATCCACTTTCGGTAATATTTACTTATGAAATTAACTTTCAAGTAACTATTGTTGAGTTTTACTTATTCAAGTAAGTTTTAAGAGAGACAACTTATAGTTAAACTCACTGAATATATATTGGCGGTAACCGAGTATTTCAAACTAACCGCGGATTGCAGCGTTGTTATATCCTCTGCCGACTGCAGCGCCACTTTAAACTCATTAACGCATTTTGTCTGTAATAACTGCAAAAGGACGCTAATATCTTAAAAACTAAGATGGCTCAGTGCCTTTGTAAGGTTACCATTCGGTCGCAGATTGGTCGTGAAGGTTTGAGTTTGACATAGCAAAAAGCATTATTGTAGACCATTTTATTGACAAATTGGCATCAGAAAAAGCTAGAAAGGTAAATTTTAAGAGATTTTATAATGTCTAAATGAACGAACCCGTGTTGCATAGTTTCCCTTCTTAAATGGTAGTAAGTAAAAACAAATTTTAAGCTTAGACGTACACATATCAGACACTTTCAAAGCTATTGTGTTATTTATCTTCCTAGAAAATGTCTCGGGGGCGTAAAATTCAAATCTTGCCAGGGGAGTTCATGACACTAGCTACGACGCTGATTGAACATAATGAGATGGTTAAAGCACCCGGAGCGATATAAGGGGAATTGGGTTTGCGTTTCAGTTAAGGAAAATCCTTTTTCCTCTGTGGAATTTTTCACTTTAAAAAAATTGGTTATTTATTGGGGAGGATTATTAGATTAGACAACTAAGATCATCTCAAAAGGTAGTTGAACAAGTTTTTAAGGGAAGAATTATTTGGTGATTATAGGAAGAGAGGAAATAAGCCTGATGAAAAAATGAGCCTGATAACAAGGAAAGACGCCAAGGGGACCACTGTTTGGCGTCCTATACGACGGACGACGTACGCTCTCCATATGGCACCCAAATAGGGATTGAATTTTCACGAATTGAAACCCGGAATTCAAATCTGAATTCTGGGAATAGCAACACATTACCTACTTGAGCCACCGCACAGACTCGAAGTAAATTTTTCTTTGAAGAAAATATGTGTATTTTTATATTTGTGTTCGTAATCACGAGTAATCAATCCAGTCATTATTTTACAGTTTCTCTCCTAACAAAATTTCTCCTTTTTAAGTCTTCAAAGACAATAATTATTGCATATACGCAATTTATCTTTAGCTTAGCATTTCATGAATACTTATTTGTATTTCCAAAGTTGGCATATTTCACCAAATCTAAATTTGTCAGTAATATACATATTTAGGTAAGCATAATTCCCTTAAAACATTAATCCAATGACTTGCTTCCATTATTTCACAGGTAATGTTTCCTTGCTCTTCGTGAACCACATCAGATCACTGAATCAACAATGAGTACACTTGAATAACAATTGAAAGGCCCGGATATCTTCACCTGATTAAAGTATAGGTTCCAGGTATGATCATTTGCATATATTTATTTCAACTGCTTATTTATTATTGACGAACGTTTATTTCATTTAATAAATCACAAAATTTTGTTGTAAAACTTCGAATAAAATCATAGTGTAATTTCGCGGAAAAATTGGTAAAACTTTTAGTATTCCATCATCGGCTCCATTTTATTTACTATTTAATCTCGTAAAATTACCGTTATTGTTCTCTTTCCCAAACAAAAATGCATAAAAGTTTGTCGCATAAGTTTAGGATGCGTTTATTTAAATGCAATTCTGCAGTAAGTGAGTTTTCCTCTATAACCATCGCCGATATAGATGAAAGCAACAATTGAAAAATTAGGCATTGAATTTTGTATTCCCCTGCCCGATGCACTACTGTGGCACCAAAAAGACATGAAATAGTTTGCATAAAAACGTTTCATATAGTATCTATTTCTCCTTCCAAATGTCTTACCTTTCTCCCCGGTTTCCATTGCTGATGGTCCCACCAATAATGCCGGACGCCCATACGATGCCCGGCTATGTGTAGTTGTTGATTAAGATCAGAAAAATGCGGGTTTTATAAAATTTTAACAATTTAATCTTGATTCCGCTTGCTTGTCATAAATGTATATGAGTTATAAACTCTGAATATATATTTACCTACTTTGAATATATAAAACTGAGCAACAAAGATGTAATTCGTTACTTTCGTTACGTTTAACCTTGGTACTTCTTGAAGTATGGAACAGTAAAATTTCACGTAACTTCTTAAGAATGATAAAATATTGCAATTAAACTTAAGGTCAAACTGCATGAAAGAGTGAAAATATAAAATATTTGTATAGAAAAAATACAGACAAAGACTAAATGACCGCCAGCTTTTCAGTTGTCTTTCTGTCTATTTTTAACTAATTGTAGGTAGAAAGTTATATGAATAGATGAAGAGAGAAAGTAATATGTATAACAAATGTTTTGGATGATAATAGTGGATGCTTTAGGGTGAAACTCAAACTAATGGAAAACTATCCATTAAGAAAACCTATATGTATTTCTATTTGTTAATGCTTGTTTAAATAGTTTTTTTATAAAAAGAGCCCCATATTGAAGATATATAGTTGATTGTTGTATTTTTATTTAAGAATGCATAGTGCCAAGAAATATTATTGAGATGTTTAAATCTTCTCTGCAGCAAATAAAAGGCAATCCAAGTTTTGATTACCATTTCTAGGGTAGGCGTTCATATCTTGAATCACACTGCAATAAAATGAGAAATCTTCTCACTAATACCTTTTCCAGAATAACACCTACCAAAACCTATACTGTTGCGCGTGGGTCCTCAGAAAACTTTTGATAGACCTGATTATTCAATGACCCATGAAACTTTGATTACGAAAAAATTGATCCGCCAAAATTATGAGGAAAATGTTCACTGACCTCATCTCCAGAGTTCGTCTTCCGGATTCCTCACTGTCATTCTCCGCTAAGTCCCTTTGCAAACAGCTAAAAAATGATTTTGTACATTTAGCAGTACTTTATACTGTAAATTGTAGTCACCCTTTAAACTTCAGGAGCATTATTTCAGCATGTGATGATATGATTACAGCAAAAGCAATGTATTTAGTTTATATTTTTTAAGCGCATGATGCAACATTAGTGGCTACTGAAAATAATGAAATAATGGTAACCTTTGAGCATTATGTTCTTTAATTTCGGAATTCCTAAAAAAATCCAGCAAGCAAAAATCTGCGTAGTTTGATCTAAAATGAACAACTTTAGTTTGACGTTGTTTAAAGCATACTGATCCATATTTTCCACATCTGATAATGCTCTCCAGCTTGTCATTTCATTTTGACGAACGAGCAAATACCAGCGAGCAAACGAGCAACTATTAGCTTTTGAAGAATTATTCGAAAACGCATTAACCATACTCGAAAGAAAAATTTACTGGGCTGAACTCGTAGTCCTTCTAGTGCTCCAATATGGAGATAAAAGCATTATGTCCAATATTTTTAAATATTGGACATAATGCGGCCATTATATGGCCATCTTCCATAGCATATCCTTAAAAATTATTAAAAACTCGTTAGACTAGTATTACAAAATCATAGTTGGTGCTGGTTTTTGTATTAGTAATGGTTATTTATCGCGAATAATTAAATTAGAGGCAGAAATGTGTATTTAAATTATAAAAAATAAGGAATAGTTTCAATTTGTAAATTGAAACTGCCATTCAATAGGAAACATATTCCATTTGTTTTTCTTATTCAGCGCTGAAAGTATATGATCTATCAATTGCAGAAATTTTCTAGGCATTCGCTAATTAAATTCTTTAAATATATGCTGACCAGCTAAATTGCACATGAGAGAAGCTTTAGATGAGTATATTCAATAGAATTAACTAATATTTTTCTTTTATGAAACTAATTGCCGAGCATTTTATCCAAGAAATCTCAACTCACATCCCTAGTTGCCAACGTTTTGAAAGTATTTTTGAATAACGTTAAGGACTACAACGTACCCCTGAAGTTTACTTTTTTTAATAACAAAACTTTGAAAACTTGGTATAAGAGTTAACTAACTTTTGACTAATTTCTTGGTAATTACTATCATGGAATTGACCATTACTTATAGCCAACAAGATAGGTGAGTTAGAATCTTTTCTCCACCAGGGCGAAATATTTTCTGGTGACCCGCAAAGTGGCACAAATCTCAGCATAAGGTATCATGCAAAGCGCTGAGGTGAATTCAAGTGAGTGTTAAGTCAATGAGCGATGAAAAATCTAAGAAGTCGGGAACGTAAGGGTGTATACCTTAAATGCGTGGAAGAGATTATGATTCCCCCCCATATTTTTCTTCTAATCACGAGCGGCAACGTAAAGTTGAGATTCGTACGTGTGGTTATGGATCATGTGGTCATGATGAGGGTGGACTACGCTGGAACGTGGACTTCCAGCTTTCGGAGGAACTGGGTGCAATTTTTGAAACGGCAGACGTTCCGCTTGATGTAAAGCCACGTACGTTGCCAAAGATAATGGATTATATCCTCTCAGGACTCTTGATCTGTGCCCTTCTTCTCTATTCGAAACTAATTCCTTTCAAAAGCAAGCCCTCAATGGTGGTGGCCCTTTGCCATCATTTTTTAGGCGTATCTGTCATTCAATTTATCAAAACCTTGACTTCCTCAACTATTGCCTCTTAAAATATCTCATGCAATATCCCATTTACTTCCCTGCACAGAATTGACATGAATCCACGGTTACGATTGCGTTTACAATATTTTTACAGCAAGTCTATAAGATCTTAAGTGGCACTTATTTATGGTTTATCCGTTCCGTTTTAGAGCGGAGAAAGGTTATCCTATGGCATCCTTGGGTACAAATTGGGTAAATTATTTACGCGTGGTTAGACCAAATGAAAGCATCCGATTCAAGCCCCAACCTTGAATGGGTCTTAGACAAACATGCTTCAGCCGGGTTCAACGTGAATTCTATGAATACGTCTGCCTGTGTTTTAAGAGTAAAGAATTTCTGCATGCTAAAACTGAGTCTTAAGTGCTCGTTTACATTATTTTCTTCCAGAAAACTAGCACAGGGATTTTAACCAGTATAGATAGCCATTTAGCCAGTTTTAACCAGAAATCTCCCCCTATTGTCTAGCCCGATCGGTTTAGTTTCTTACGACGCACAGTGGGCTGAAATGCCGATTTAGCGCGACAAAATTAAATTTTTCGAAATTCATCAAATAAACGCAAAACTGTGCCTATAAGGTAGGAAAAACTCTATTTCATGACAAACAATACAATTTAAGGCTGTTAAAATAGTGTAATTCGTTGTACAGGCCTTGAAAGTGGCCCTACCGAAGTTACTCTTTTTTCGCTAGCTTACCACACGTCTGTTAATGTGCTTGGTTTGCTATCAGGGGAGCCCATAAAGGAAAAAATGTTTATTTTATAATTGAAACATATCAATTATTATACAATACCATTAATCCTATTAAATTATTATTTTATTTAACCATTGTAATTACGTACTAAATACGAGTATGCAAACATTAACGAGAACTATTATTTCATGTGAGCTACAAAAAAAACACCACCGAACACAAATGCCGCATCATATACACCATGATGGCTGATGACTCTGTACCATTTTACAATAATAAAATCTTGTTTACGGTGGAGATATGCATGGTAATATGTATGAAAATTCGATATTTCTTAGAATTAAAAACGTTTTCTACGGCACATTATTACATATACATTTTTTACGTTTACGGGGTGCAGCGTAAATGCAGATGAAACAGTTTAAATAATAAATATTGAATTTCGTCTTGTAAATGGAAATTTTTCTTCAAAAGGCATTAAGGACGCGTCGGATATGGGAAGTCCAAGTAACCCTGGAGGAAGAACTACCTACGCCAGGCAAGCACCTCTCCTTTACAGCAGCACCCGTGTGAATGATTGCGCCGACTCAGGAAAAGAATGAGTGTAGGAAAGCGTGGAGAATAGTTGCTTGCATGGGTGATGGGTACGCACGGAGGCCATGCTGGTACTCCCTCCCCAACGAAGTGTCTATAAGACCCCACATGGGAATGGGATGACGGGAATCCGCTACGCTTTTGGAAACCCGCTAGCTACATTATTTCATTTTTCACAACCACCATCGCTCACGTGTGAAATCGCCTCTCTGCGCAAAGCCTAACATATCATCTTCGGTTCGTTTCCCCCATTTTTGTTCCTTGTCTCGTCTTCCATCGTTGATTTTTTTATATTTTTTAACATTTTTTTTGTTTTACTTGAACCCCTTACCCTGGCATCCAGTGACAGAGAAAAATGATAAAAAAATAGGAATGAATCGATACCAGTTTTCCGGTCTGTGCGTTTTCAGTAATATCTAAAGCCAATATCCTACTTTTTGATACTCTTATTCGATGCACATGATGAATATTTATATAGATATTATTTTGAAAATCATGATTTATAATAAGTTCGTATTCCCTCTGAGGCTTGTAAGTCAATGCGTCCCACACTATAGTTTGTTGACCCACAAGCAGTCACGCTAGTTTACTGAGTCAAAATTGGCCTTAAACAGGCAGAACGTGATTATTTGTGAGTAAAAGTAAAACCATGGGGGCGCAACCATCATTTGTGAAGGAAAAGCCTTTTCACCGGGAAAACCCAAATCCTACTCATAACTTGTGATACTAAACCTTTTTCAAGAAATAACTGTAAATGTTGAAGTGAACTTCGCTTGCCGTTAATTCCTGGTCATGCACAACTTGGAATAGTGAAGACCTATTACCACGTTATCAGTGTAGAATTGGTTAAGTCTTTTGTGTCACAATTGTTGATTGCAGTCCCAAGGATTCATTTTTAGTCACAAATAATTATGCTCTGCCTGTCATAGGCCAGTTGTGGTAGCTAAAAATTAATGTATACTTTTTTGCACTTTTTTTAATAAAACCATGTTTTTTTAGTTTTATTTATCTATTTTATTGATTAAATTATGCTCTTCACAAACCCATTGTGCGTTAGGGTGTGTTCAATCTGAATCATTTCCTCTTTTACGCTTTTCTATTCGTGCTCCCCATTCTAGTTTAAAACATATACTTAGATCACAGTTACAGCCCCAGTATTACAGTATTAATATCAAGCTTATAATAATTACGGAATTAAATCATCGGAAAAATGGACCTTTCTGGTCGCATATATTCGTATTCCAAGTGATAATACCACAGAAAGTGTCTCAACAGTTCTTACCCAATTTAAAGAAAGCATATAAATATTCTTAAGTTGATATTAAAAGTATATGGGAATGATGCATTATGTAATTCTGTTTTCCATGTACAGCATCATGAGAAAAATGCGGATTTTATATGCATGCCCAATACTGACGAATCGAGGAAGCACTTGGAAGATTATTATCTAGAATTATTATCTAGAAGAATATTATCTAGAGAACAACACAATAAATATGGAGTTAAAACCACTATTACCAAGTCCTTTGCCACTTATAAATGTTTTTGCCAACTTTTGAATGTTTTAAGATGGCCAACTATCGTCTTCTTTTTCGTGGTAAAATGAGGAAGTGGGTAATTTTTAAATTTGTGTAATGCAAAACGACTCGGTAAAAAGAAATAAACACGGCAGGCAGACTGAACAAAGGGAGAAATGAAATAGGTACATCTTATGGAAAAAAATCTCACTGAAACTTAGAAAAAAATGTTATTGGGAGACTGCGATTCGGACTCTCCCAAACGTCATTCCACTCTATTTTTCAAATATCAATTGATTCCAGAAGATTCATCTATACCTAAGAATTGGTCGAAGAAGTGAATTATTTGTGAAATATTTTAATCTGGCTGTGATTTGGACTCTCCCCAAGATCATTCGACTCTTTTCTTAAACTATCAATTGATTCCAGAAGATTCAATTGTACCGATGAATTGGGCAAATAAGTGATTATTGGTGAAATATTTTATTCTGGCTGTGATTCGGACTCTCCCCAAGATCATTCCACTCTTTTCTTAAACTATCAATTGATTCCAGAAGATTCATCTGTACCAATGAATTGGCCAAATAAGTGAAATTTCTTAATCACTTTATCATTAAGGAAGATCGGTGGTTTTACTCATCTGTAGAGAATTCAAAAAACTTTAGTCGGTGAATTTAAAACTTTAATTAAACTGAAAACATTAGTTTGGTTGTCTTAAGCCCACCTGATTTTTTTCCGAATTATTTGTTGAAGATTTCTTAAGATATTTGAACGAGAAGTGGGCATGAAAATACACGGGTAGTTATGGGAACGCAAGGCTTAATTCATCAGAGAGAATCTTTTCTAATTATTCAATGTATAATAATTTAAATCAACGATAGAAAAATCTATATGTAACAGAGTCTTACTCCGAGCGCTTGAATAAATCCCTCGCGCGCGTTGCAGATCATGTGAAATTGGCACCACGGGTAATATTCTTGAACGTGGATGCATAACTTGCAGGATGCAGAAGAAAAGACATAAGAACGTGTAATTTCATGCCCAATTCTCGATCAAATATCATAAAAAAACCAGCGGTAAATAATTCTGAAAATTTACAGGGAGCTTTAGAACAATATTATTAATACTTTCAGGAAGTTTAATTGAATTCTCTTAAGTTGGGTGAAACCACCGAATCTCCTTAGTACTGTTGTCAGTACATGGTATCGAATTGTGACGGAAAATAAATTGTTAAGGGCAAGCCGTAGTAATAATGAAATAAAAAATAATTCCATCCAAAAGGGAGACACTTTTCAGAAGACCAGAAGTAAGACGGGTAGGAGTAGTGGACCTATAGACCGCATCGGAGGATGGAGGCTGAGGAACGATTTTGATTTCGCGCACGCGGGCCCTGATCGTCATCTTTTTCATGTGCCCCCGTCCCGCTCCTCCCGGCCACCACCCTCCCTACTCCCACAATCATTCACCCAGACCCCTCAATCCCTCGTCTCATTTCAACCGGGCGTGCTCGTAATTTTTATTTTTACTGCCGAAAAAAAGGGCGGCTCCTCTTCCTCCTCCCCATCCCTTCTTTTTACGACTTTTTCATTATCGGCCATAATAAACCCTTTTCTTGAATTTACCATCACGGTGGTGATGTGTGAGTGAGGAGGTGGGTTGAAGTAAATGTGATGGACGGGACCGCGTCTCCGCACGGAAACATATCGTTATGTTTTAATTTTGAAAGTTACCGCACGGGCGATGAGACGTTGAAACAAAATTTTTGCAGAATGGGCTCAAATAGGTTCATCCCTGCAGTACTGAAGTGTCATGGCAAAATGAAATAAAAAAGTGTTGGGAAATGGAGTTGAAAGACTCGTACTTCACTTATGGTTGAAAGGGCAACGGGCAACGTAGGGAAATGGTGTTCATATATATGGTCACATAATTAATGCATTTTGGATGAATGAAAATTATGAGCATTTATTAAAAAAATTACTAATCCCGTTTACATACAAAATGCGTTAAGTCAGATTTTAAATCACTGATATGTCTACATTTAGGAAGGTAATTCAAGAGGACAGCAATTGACAGGTAAATTTAATTAAAAGATGAATCCAAATTGTCAATGAAAGAAATGAGTTTTGACTCCTATGCATGCATTTCGGCCATTCAGGTGACCGTCGAACCGGAGAGTACCGTAAACACGTTGACATTTATCCCTCCCTGTCGATGGTCACCTTGATGACCTAAATTCATGCTTATATGTCAAAATTCGTTTGCTTTCATTGATATTTTACTTTAAATTGCAGGTGTTTTTCAAGGTTGAGAGAGATGTCCCCTCTTCCACATATAAAATACTCATTTAATCTTGTTCTTAAATTCCTGCTTGTGGTCCTTACGTATCTTGCTTGACAACCATTGACATAATATTATAAATGTAAAGGGGATGATGTAGGGGTTTTAGGATTAACTTGATGGAACTACTTCATGAATGATCAATACAAGGAAAGTCTTGGCTCGTTTGACAATTATATTTAAGATGATAATCTGGTTTGACACCTGTCACAAGTAATGAATATAATGAGGAACTTTCCAGCTTTTGCTACAGCGTTTCATTTACCTGGATCTCATACATTGCTATAAACCTTAAGTGAAAATTTCTTCAGTTTTTTTTAATCACGGATATTTTATTTTACTATAGTTGACTGTAAATTCAGTGGCGTTTGAAAAGGAGAGTAGAGCGCGCCATGTTGGAAGTAGGACACCTGACGTCACAACTGCTCTTCTCCGTCTCGGCCGCCCGTGATTTACTAGCACATATTCGTTTCTTGGCGTTCGTTGCAATTCTGCACCTGCTGTTTTCTTGACAATCTTCAGGAGCCTTTATCATGCGATTTTCAAATACCTAAGTAGATAAATTATTTGAGAATTGAAGGAATAATTCATATGGGCGAAGTCAAGTAACTTGCCTCAAATGGACGCTTAGGGTGTCAAATACGCAACATTGTCTACAAGCGTAATGATTTTAGTTGATTGCGTGGTGGGTTATCGTGCGATAAGTGAAATGATATTATGTTAGCCTATTATCTTCGTTCAACATCCTAGCGTACGATTTTGGCGGAGGTATCGTATTCTTCCAATGTCGTGGTTAATGCCTTATACGGTTCTTCACGTCAGCAGTTAACGCTGACATGAGACATTGAAAGATTTCCTGTCGTAGACATGTAGACATTAATCTCGCTGTATCTTGATATCGCAGTAAATAAACTGAGTTTTAGTGAATATTTTTGTGCGTTTTGTAATTTTAGATGGATTAATATCAACGATATCTCATTAATGGTATTATATCAATGTTATTTAGAGTGCAACGCACTGATTTGATATTTACTGGACATATGCTTGTTAAATTTCATTGTTATTTCCAAAAACGAAGGTGCTCAAAGGTTTATTTTCATTTTAATATGTGATCTGTGACATTAGTAGCTTTTTGTAAGCATCAATAATACATTACATTTTTTCAGGGAGAGATCAATTCTACATAACACTTTATTGTGATTCGATATGTAGATAAGGCTGAGGAACGTACAAAAATCCCCTTAATGCGAAGAAAGTTAAGCTGTACACAAATGATTGACTGTTATAATTACGATATACTTAAATGATTAATTATGATTAAACGAAATTTAATTTAATGATAACACATTCACCATTATCAATATTAATATCACCGAAATGTTTGTCTCTATTTCCTATTGTTTTGTAACCTAGTGTAACCTTTCCCAGTGTAATCACACCTTGCAAGAATTGATACCCTGAGGCCCTCATTCCTGGGATTATTTTAAGGGGAGTAACATTTTCAAAGAAGCTATCATGTAAGTTTATGCCATAACAATATGCTCTATGATGTTTATCTCAATAAATTTAAAAATTAAATCTTCTACATGGCTATAGAACATCGTTTAAAATTATTGATGAAATCATTATTTGTCTCAGGAATTATCACCTACATAACTGTGAGTGAATTTGACCATACAATGATCTTAGTACATTATGAGCTATAAAAGTACCGGCCAGATTGGACAGTGTTAGGGATTGTATTTGTTTGTCTGCATTGCTAGCACTTCCCTTAAAGCAGCCAAATATACCATCCAGGTTTCCAGCATTCAACTAAGGGGAAAAACAATTTCTACAGATGTTCTCGAGTATTTTCAAATATTATATGCATATATGTTTTCAATGAAAGCTTATGCCATCACCAAGTACGTTCTTCTCAATTATTTTAAGGAAAGAACACACATAGGTTTATACTAATCTCACCGCTTCTTTTTGGGGGTAGGCATGGCCAATAGTGCTTAATTGTTGTCGTTTGACCTAATAAACTGGCCTTAAGATCGATAACTTTTCCATATTGCCATTCTATTGCAACCCTTTTTCTTCTATCATATTCATGCATCACTTATATACATGCTTATACCTTTAATACTTCTTTTTAGAGGTGTCTCTTCCATTATATTTTCCCATGACTTTTCTTCGGGGCAAGGAAAGGTCTTAGTTTTTCAAATATGGAGTAAAACATTTGATGCCTACCTCCCTATAATACAAAAACTCGGCATAGGTTTTATGCTTGGGCCAAAACACAATAACAAAGTCAGAAAATGAGTGCGTTAAAGGAACCGCTGCCATACGGCCCGACCAATAGCTTAAGAAAGGAGGGCTAAGGGAGGAAAGGGGAGGGAAATAAAGGGAATCCAATTGGTGAGCCCTTTTGGAATTCGAAACTGAATCGGACCCCAACGACTATATGAAGAAGAAAGTGGTCACTGGAGATAGCGGGGGTTAAGAAATGAGATAAGGAGTATATACGTAAGTAAGTATATATAGCGGGTTAGGTTCGGGGAGCTGGTTTTCGGCATGGAAGAAAGTTGAAGGTTATCGGAAGTGCTCAGGCTGGGCGTTGTTCTCATCTTGACCGGATCGGAAGGGGGGTCAGAGCCTTCTGAAGGTACAGAAGGGGATGAAAATATAGGGAATCTGGAGTAAGGGTTTGATGGGAGCGGTTTGGGTGGAGTCCCATACTTTTCGACCGAGGGAGAGTGGATAAGGGTAACTCCAGCTCCTTAGTGCAAAAGTGGAAAAACTCTTGAAAATTTAATTACACGCCTCGAAAAAAGAGTCGGTCTTGAGTGATTTTTAGTACATTTCCGGGAAGTAAAAAATTGAAGTTGCAGGTTTCAAATACTGATCCTGTAGAAGGGATATAGGGAGAAGTTGAGTGTTAAAAAAGGACGAAGAAGGTATATAGTTTCTATATATAAGTAGCGGCGTTTCTCGAGGAATTTTGATGGCTCCTCGACGAACCGAAGGGTTCAGACGTCTGAGGAAATGAGCAGATTCTATACATACCTTACACATATGTAACTTGTGAGAGAGGGAGTTTCAGAGTTGAAATTTTTTGATAGATTGTTTGACTAGGCCCGAAGGAATTATGAAAATCGCGAAGGGCGAGGGCTCCTCTGCAGTTATGCATTGATTTGGCGCGTCGATATTAGCCAGTTTCATCATCTTCCTTCGAAAAGTTTTGTCGAGAGAACGTTGCCTATATCCAACTTAATTGAAGACGTTAACTTTCAGTACTTCATTATTGTTCAAGGAAATTACTGGGGTTTAAAATCGACCTTCCAAATGCCTTGATCTTGGTATAAATTCATCTCCCAAACATTTAGCGTAGTTTGATGATCCATTGAAGTGAACTTCCGCTTAGCCTTCGAGACATTAACCAGAGGTGTAACTATTTCTAATTAAGAAATAATGTAGCCCTCAATTATACTAAGAAATGCTTAATTATGGTAAAATGGGATTTGATAACCAAATACTGTTTAATGTGATCAAGACGTTCATAGTACACTGTATGAGCATCTACATTAGGAATGACTTATCCTTTTCATATGCGTCGTATTTTGGCATACTGTTAGAAATTCACTAATTATGGCATTATTTTAACTTATATTGATTTATTATAACTCTTTTTGAGTTTCTGAATAATCATTTGACTCTGAAAATATATCTTATAGCACTATTCAAGTTTGCTACCTTTTCAGGTAATTTAGTGAAATAATTATCTGATTACGATTTGTATTCATATGTACCATTCACGTAAAACATTAAGAGCCGTTGCATACTTGTTGAGTATTTTAGACATTAATATTATTGTTCAATTCAAACTACTCTACATAATATACCTACGGCTCTATAAATTAAGATACAACTCCTTAACGTCGAGCCCGATACATTTAAAGCAGAATTAGTTGATATGCATGTACTCTTTGCAAAATCTGTGCTATGGAAATATTTTAGAACTGCAGTCATTTTAGTTGAGATGCAAAATCAACGCGCTTGTGCCAGAAGAAGAACATAATTTAAAATTTAAAACTCCAATTTTTCATTCGGGTAAAATGAGAGTATCAATCACTCCTAGCTAAAATGTTTTTGAATGAATGATTAATTAGACCAAAACTTATTCCGCAATCAAAAGATTATGTTGAAAGCGATTATTTAGTGTGACCAGGGAATTGACCTTAATATTGTCTATCGTTATGGCTTACAGCTGAATACAATCACGGAATGAGAAATTTGTTTCTGGGAGATGTTTAATGCTCCTACGAAGCGTAATACGCGAGTAATTAAGGGATTAAGTAGTGCTTTACGTCCTTTGCAAGGGGTGTTTATTATAACGCAAAACATACTGCATAGTTAAAGTAATATCTTCCGCAAACAATGGGCATAACTGAAAGAATAATATTTAAAAAAGACATCCACGAATAGCAAGGAGAGATCATGACACATTACTCATTTTATTCTGAAGTTCTAATGAGCAAAGATACTTGGCTAGGTACAGTAGTCATCGTTTGCCTGAAATTTAGAAGCAGGCATCATGCGTTATAACGAACATACTTTCAATGGCACGGAAACAACAAAGGCTTAAATCTTTACAATAATTCCAGAAAAAAAAATATATTTCCTATAGAAAATTTCGCTCTTCGTAGATCCAACAATGAGGACTGACAGCAGAGACCATGTGAAAAGAAAAATGCCATGATATCTAATCATCACCATTTTGTTTTTCATTAGCATGAAATATATAAGTACTTTGTCAAATGGCTTCTGAATGAAGGTGGATACGGCGGTTTAATTTTCCCAAATTTGGTATAAAATGTATTCGTCAACTAGACGCAATTTCTGTTAACGGACTCATATTAATAAAAATCTTCTTTTCCGGTTATCTGATAAAATTTTGCTTCAATATTTAATTGCATTACTTAATGTTTACAATAGTTCGCATTTCTTTTCTTATTATTTTGAATGTCTGCCAACCATTACGAATGAACTGAAATGAGCTGGTACCAGGGGAATCAGCAGCATTAATAGGGGCTGTCTTAAGTCATTTATTTAACACGGACCTATGAATCTTGAATGACGTAAATGGATAGTTTATACGTATATAGAAAGGTTCATAAAAAAATATTGTCTGGTACAACCGATTTTTACGAATATGACTCATCCTGGGGCACAAATTATTTTTTACACGCCAAGGGATACATATTATAACCATAGAAAGAGGAGGATGGGAATTGGTTCAAATCATTTCACCCGGAAGTTTAATTTAAGTAACCTGCACCAACGTTTTTTTCGCCAACTGAGCCTTAAAAAAGAGCAATCATCTTTAATCGTTAAGATTGACAAACTCCAGTCCGTATGACAAAGCTGTTGGTACTTTTTGAAAGTGATGAGCATGCGTATATGCCTATGGCGCTTTTCATTTGACTTTAAGTGAATGCCTATGTTTAGTGATGTTGTTTTTTTTAGCCTTTGCGAAAACTTCTAAATAGAAGCGATATTGTTGATGCTTTGCGGAATCAATTTGAATATGTTACAGAAAGTCGAATTTCGCATGTTGAGGATGCCAATTCAACTTGAGACTTCTTTTTTTCATCATGGTAGGGTTACCCCGCAACGCTTTTCTATTCCACACTTCATTATTTGTGTCACTCCATGTGTATTTTCATCAGCTAGATTGCATATACATGGCAGCATTATTTCCATATTATTTGGAAGTAATGAGAGAGTATTTATTTGGTGAAGTCCGTTAGGCAACAGCATTTGGAGAGATGAATTATGACATTATAATATAGGGTGCAGCGTACATTAGCGAGGGATATCACTGGTCTTTTTTATTTCCTAGAACTAATTTCTTTGTAAGTCATCGGTTAATGTAATTCAACAATAGTGTCGACGTCCATATGTTCAAACTTAAAGTACTAGTTGCTGCTTAAATAGGCGTATGCATCAAAAAAAGATTTTGTATAATTATGAACAATTGTAATTAGCTTCAGCTAATTTAGCTCCTATAAATAATGCACTAAATTATGTAATGATATTTGGCATATTTCATTGTTATTATTTATTATTAAAAATACCTTATTATATACTAAAAACTCAGTATTCATAATTCATTGTTTTTATTGCGAAATCATTCATTTATATATGCTAAACATCACCACACCTATTTTTGTTTTATCTCGCCAGTCGTCCTATGGCATCCTCATGTTTATCTGCCCATGCATACCTTCACTCCACTTTGTTCTTCCCCATCGCATTATGTCTGGTCTACGATTGGCGTCAACTTGAAGCGTTAGCCGCTAATTGGAGTAACGTTCACGACTTCGGTTTACGACCGGCAGACAAGCGGAACTTGGTGCTTGCATTCGTCGTCAATCTTTGTTAACCTTTGGCTGCACAGCATCATGTAAAACATCCACCGTTAGGAATTTAAACAAGAGGCCGTTAAACTTATTTTCATGCAATATACGTGTTTGCAGCTTACTTGAGGGTAAAACCTAATTAGGCCGCTTTGATGGATATGGATATAAAACACATATTACTCACGCACTGTCTGAGGAAGCGGGAGAAATTCGGGATGAGAAAGATGGAATATGAAAAACTATATTCAATATATTTACTGAACCTGCGCGGGTTGCAAGCATGAACGCGAAATTTGGGACCGTTTGAACGTTGAATTCAAATGTCGACTTTAACTGCTGATCCTTTCATTCGATTGTAAATGCCTCCATAAATTCCAATGCATTGAACTTGTATTTGAATTTCAGGTTAGCGTTGAAGTCCGTAAACTAAATTTTCTGCTATATATGGACCATTTTTTCTCTAAAATACTGTCTCCAAATTTCGTTTAGTATATTTCATTTTATCTCTATCCAAGGAACAAACCATCTTATATTGGTTTAATATATTCAGGTCAAATTTTATTCAGAATTCCAAAACTCTGACCCTCAAAATTCCACATGTTCATTTGTCTTCACATACTACTTCATTCTCCAACCCAAACATTGTCTTTAGAGTGTTCAGCATTATGTTGTGTTTAGTTGGAGAGCAGTTGACCAAAATCACGATCTGTGTAATCAGCACCAGGGCAAGTAGGTAAAATTTTCCAGCAGTGCACTAAATTTAAAATGTTTCTTTAAGGATTAATATTTATTGGCAAATTGAAAGACTTTTAGATGTGTAGGTGTTATAACAATGATTATTTTTCCTACTGCTTTTGGAAACACCGCATTTCCAGCCTTATGGAGTTTTTAATTTGGAAGAGAGTGTCCATAAAAGCAAATATTGCCAGCTAAATATGGAGCGCCATATTGCTCAGGTCATGTAACGTGGTGTTAATAGTTTTCTAATGATCACTCAAGAAACTGCTACTTGTAGCTGAACTTATGTTGATTCGTTTTCCCTAACCATGCATATAATTTTACTTGCGAGAACCTATCAATCCTGCGAGCCCTTTGCCGCCCTCGGTGGCGCCGTGGTAACGTCCTCGTCTGCCAACCCGAAGGTCCCGCCTGTGTGGATTTTCACCACTCTGGGCATGGGTGTAAATCCGTTGTATTTACGAGTTAATTTATAATAAAGGACTATGTAGACCTAAAATTCGCTCTCAATAAAGACGTCATATACTATGTCTTAACTTATTAATATTATTGTTACTATTATAGAAGGCGTATTCGAAGACAAAATGTAGAGAAAAGTTATTTTGGGATACCTCTTTGTTCCAGTCTAACCCCATTAACTTCAAGAAACTTACTTTAATTGAGCGCAATACTGGAAATGGTTACCCAGTTGCCCTAGGGGTCAGCACACAGAGCGTGAATTTGAGAACACTTTTCTCCATAAGGTGAAATATGTAACTTAACTCAACACGGAACACTCTAAATACAAAGGTTTGGATGTAGAATAAAGTAGCATGTGAATATTGATGGAAACGTAACATTTTAAAGGCTACTTGTAGCTGATCTTCTGTTCATTTGTTTTCCTTTCCCATGCATATCATTTTCCTTGTGAGTGCTTATCTTAAAAGGCGTATTTAAAAACAGAATTTAGAGATAAGTTATTTCGTGGTACCTCCTTGTTTCAATCTAACCCCATATATGTCTTTCAAATATTTAAGTTGGCTGGCTGGTTATTTGGGTAGGCAACCGAGAGCTTAAGTCAATTGTGCCATTAAAAAATAGGTGGTTAGGTTGGGAACTTGAGAGAGGGTGGATAGAAATTATAAATTTGGCGTCGGCATTAGTCTACTCTTTACAATGGGCATTTAGTTTAATAGCTTACTGTCCTATTTGGCGGACAGAGTAATGTATTTGGTGTTTTCTTCACCCAATTGGAGGTTTGAATCCCACTGGAAAATATCCACAACCCCCGGGATTATAAATTGGGATTTCAGGATGAAAAGCCGTTACTTTACCCACCATATCAACCCAATCCCCTTTAAAAATTACGTTTTTAACGTATTTTCAATTACGTTCTTTACGTATTTTCATTCATGAATGTATCTTTTCCTGCACCATGTTACTGTAAACATTTACAGCTCAGCGATAAAATGTTTTTCACAATTTAAGTGTTGTCCTCTTCACATCGTATGAAAGATCATGGCGTATGGAAATTTGGCCGTTCAGAGAAAACAAAAAAAATGTGTTTGGGGTAACCAGGAGAATATGTTTGCCTAGAGAGTGTCTCACAGGGTTACTAAAGAGGCAACAGTCGGTAGTGAATGATTCAAAAGAATCAAAAGGAGATGAAGGAGAAACCAAGATAAAAAATAATGCTATTTATTCCTAGAAGTTGAGTAAGAAGAGAATGAAAGTTGAAGTGAGTAGTGTGAGAGTAAGAAATGGAAAGGTAGGGCCTATAACCAAAGGGGAGAAGTTTGTGGGATATTCTGACGGCCTGAGGGTTGAATAGAAGGGTTTGATTGGCGTTTACCGAGTGGAAGGAGAAGAGGTGTGGGTTGGGAGAAGAGATTCAGAAGTTGAGGACTTTTGAGGGGTCAAGAAAAGATGAATTATGATCGCTCATTTCCATTCGTGAGAGGCGATTTCATCAATGGATTTTGCACTCTTGAAAAGCAATATCTTCGTAATTTTTCGGATTTTAGAGTCAATATGAATTTCTAGAGAAAAGAAATTTTGTGATTTTTTATATTTTTCCCTCGTTTTCATTTCTGCTCGGTCTGTTTTGTTCCTCTTTCCTAATGCGAATTTTTGCGTGAAATTAATATTGGGAAATGAAGCGCCTTATCCCATCTTCTTTGACGCTTCTTTCTACTCCCGAATGGGGTATTCATGTCATTCTCAACCTCTCAAAAAACTTTTACCTATCGTATCAACCCATTTTCAGCTACATAATATAAATCTCCGTTGTTTTTGTTCTGCATATGCTTAATTGTGAGTATTTTATCTTTCCTGTGAATTACTCTATTGGTTCTCCTGAATTGTTAATTGCGGTTAACAATACGGGTCACTCATCACATTTTCCTTGATGCAAATCTCAAGAGTGAGGCCAATGTACTTGCTCAACACCAGCTTCAAACCTGACTGAAGGTGGCTGGCGTGTTATCCAGCTGTGATCGCCTGATTAAGTTGCTTACTAAGGATAATGCTAATAAATGGTTCTCATGTATTCATTTTAGTAAATAAAAAATACCTACCGGGAAAATAAAACATTCATGTTGATGTCGGTGGAGCTATCCGAATGGAGTGGTAGAGTTATAATTTTTAATTTTCTATAGTAATACTTCCTGTTTCTTTACATTTGTCTTTGGCTATCAAATTGTGTTCACGTAATAGATTAATCATTTTACTCACTGCACCCGTTGCCATTATTATTTATTAAAACGATTTACCTAACTCCCCTCTTTCAGATAAAGTGCACATAATATGCAGCAATTTTTCCAATAATGATTAAATAATACAGGCTCCAAAGTTTAGCATTTCTTGAAGATTGAAGAACTTTTTTTTACCAGTAGAAAAGTAGATATAACAATATGTGAAGCTGTAGAAGCAATATTCTCAGGACTATCTTGGAAGATTATCAATTGCACCTCTAATATTCATGTTAAAAGCAAATGCCAAACTGTGTTTCTCGCAGTCCCCCATTCTCTTTCTCCGAGTGCATTAGGCGAGGAATGACCTACCTACTTCGGTAAAGAGGTTCAAGAAAACGGATATAACCTTATATTCCCTAGGTACACGAACACAATGGCGTGAGATGTGGGTTACTATCTTTAGTGAGTGATCTTTCCTGAGCCAATATTAAGGCAATGGAAGCAGGCAAAATCTAGTTATCGTTGTGCCAGCACTTGGCTTAAAAAGGTTTCTGCAAAATAAACGGACTCGCGTGAGGAAGGTCCCTGCAACTATTTGGAGCTTTCAAGAAATGCGGAGAAGCGTATTAAAAAAATGTCACATTCTCCCACCGTCAATTTGCAGAATTTAACAACGAAAATCGGATTTCCGGTTTTTTTCTGTGTAAACCAGCTGGAGCAGCGTTAATCTACCCATGTTTTTTGAACTTTTGCCGTGGTAAATTAGATATCGAAATG
Organism: Pyrrhosoma nymphula; assembly: GCA_963573305.1. Lineage (NCBI taxonomy): Eukaryota > Metazoa > Arthropoda > Insecta > Odonata > Coenagrionidae > Pyrrhosoma > Pyrrhosoma nymphula. The sequence continues at coordinate 60,418,587 of OY754338.1, read as the reverse complement.
TGAGATGTCATGCATATCATCAACATGAGATTAATTATCCGTTTCCATTGATTTATTTTGCTGCTGACAATTAAAATTTGTAGAGTATTTGAATTATGATTTGCATAGCTAGGATCAATGACCATAAAATTTTCGTTTCAGAAGTTGTGCTATACAACCCTCATTCTTTATTTTAGTGTAAATCCTGTTTCCGCCACCAAAAAATAATCTTTTCCTATTTTTTCACCGAAATCTAGTAAATTCATGGCTCTTTATCCGTAAAATAATGTTTAAGACTATTTTGTTTAGATAAGAAATTAGAAGTAGGAATGTTTTACAAGGGTTTCACCTCCATTAGTATCTACTCAGAATTTATAACTTTTCTAAAGTTGAACCTTATATTGTAAAATTTACATCACCTTTTGGTACCCAGTAGCACTTTGGTGGAATCACAAATATTATGGTGTGAACAATTCTCAATAATAAATTTGCATCGTGATGAAACTTGCTCCTGTGCGCTATAGTACACACCACTTTAATGTCGTCCGCGTTTTCACGTGCCATAGCATGATGCAGGCTGTCCACCTCTACCAAAAATTTGATGGCTGCCTGCTATCGCTCAATTAGTCAGAGAATTATTGTGAGATTGCCGTATCTTGAAATTGACGTGGTGTATCTAAATATCTATCTCCCTAGTGACAACGTGACCAATAAAGTAAAGAATAGACGCGCGTTACATGACAATCATGCCATAATTAGGACTGCTGCTCTCCTAGTTTTTATTGCACCATAATGAAAGAAAATTGGCTTTCAGAAACATAGATTATGTCGCATTTATTTTTCTCTTATCTCAAAGGCAATACTGGTAAGACAATGGGAAACAAATTTTTTTATAAAAACATTTTTTTTTCCATTTCCCATTAATGTACACTGCTATGTCAATTAATAGTGACAATTTACCTGAAACTCAAGCTTTTAGACTACTAACATTTCTTTTATGTGCCTATTTGAATTTTCTCAGTAGAATTTCTCGTTCTATTAAGTGCCTAAATTCATGATTTTTCAGTGGCTCCAGACTTATTTCCATAACGTATGGAGTGAAAAAGTCGACCGTAGTAAAATCGATTAATTTATCGGCACCCCTTTTGATTCAATCGGTCCCGTCAATGATTTTGCGCATTGCACATCACCCCGAGGCGTGAATTCATTTTATAGCGCACCGCAGCCTGCGAGATTTTTTTTTCTTTAGCAAGTCACGATTTTGCATAAATTGCAACTTCCGATTGAAACGTCAAGATGAATTTATCACACCACCCGTCGAATCAATACGTGTCCAGAATTAACCGCTGCCATTCAAAACGCCCCAATTACGCCGTTTCTGGAATCGGGAGGCAGTTGGGCGGGGAGGGGAGGAGGTTGAAGGAAGGCGGAATGGGAAGGTAGCGTGGGAAAAGACTGATGTGCACCTTCATACTCCTCCCCTGCACCCAAACTGTTTCAATGCGCAAATCTGTGGGAATATAGTGGCTATAATATATAATTGTGCGACGTAATTTAGCATAATGTATGTGCACTCAAGTGTAGCTTAAATTAGCCTGGATTAGCTAAGATCAGCTACCTTACGCATACTTTTTTATTTTATATTTTAGTGTAGATAGATAAAACGCATGTTAGTTTCTCTTTCTTGCGATACCACTAAAACCCATAATTCCACAATGATTCCCAAACAACATCTTCTTATTTACTTAATCGGAAATGGCATGGTTCCTGGCGCATTTTCCTTTTTACGTGTATTGCTATAATAGTATGAAAATCAAAGGAAAGTAATTAAAAAACCGATTGCATGTTGCTATACGTTTCTGATCATTCAATAACTTCTATGAGCCAAAGTGTGGATTTGATTTTTTAAAAATATTTGAAGATAGCACTGGTTCATTGATTAGATTAACAGTTTGTAACTGGTTGTACTTACCACTGAGGTTTTTAAGAATCGAATTTACTCCATTTAGAATCCTGAGAGTCAATCCTAAGTTGCGTATTAGATTAAAAGGAACAACAGATGGACATATTCGAGAAATCATTACTTAGGCAAAGACAAACACAATAGTCTGTGATGTCTGATATTAAACATGCAAATGATACATTTCTTATACTTGATCCGCTAGATATGTGAGGGGTGTTTTCCAATCCCACTGAAATAACAGAATGAGTTGTTCACTTGCCTCGAAAACGAGTCTCTTTTTGTTCCTATCATGTTTTAATCGATTTTAATCTGTAAAATCTGGCATATAAAGCCAAAGGAATGATACTTCTTAGTATCCAAAACTAGTTGAAAATTAAGATATGTTCTCAATTATCAGCGTACTTCACGATTAATAACTTTTCAATATAAATGCTTAACAAATTAGTTTATAGCGTTCACTTGCTGACTAATTTAGTCGAAACTGATAAATATTCTTAATTAATGTCCAGGATTATCATCAATGACTATCATATTGAGTGCAGTTTTAATAGTTAATGGTGGTAATTAGCTTATATGAAACTCTCTAATTAATGTGATGGAAACTAATATATCAGATGGTTCGTAATTACGATTCTCGCGCCACCTACATTTAATCTGCGGTTGTTAGCATATGCCATTTATTAATAAACTTACTGTTACTATTAATATCGTCATGTACCGTTCGCAGCTTGATTTCGTATTCTCCAATTGGCATTTGAGCATTCATACCCACTACTAGTAGTATGAACTACGTAATATACGCAACAGTGACTTTTCGATTCCCAATGGCACTTTCCAACTCTTGTTCATGTGTATGCGTATTTAACCTGAAAACATGTAAATTCACATTAATTTATTGTTTTACTTTGCCACATCAGTTATACTTATCAACTCTATTTAATAAACCAGTGAATCCTTATGGGAATAGTTTTGACTGAGAAATTTCATCGCGTAAACTAATATTTTTTTTAAGAAGTCTTTTTGTAGTGTTGTGAAATATTTGACTGTTTATAAAGCATATATAAAAGAGCTAAATTCAATTGCTTTCTATTCCATTGATAAAAAAATATTGATAGGCATTAGCTCGCGATGTTAAGAGTCACCTGGGCATTTGAAATTCTAAGTTTAACTGGAAGTAATAGATAACTCCTGAGAATACTGCAGTCGAGTCGTGTGAGTCGACGCCTGAATGTGTGCGGAATGTTACAACATTTTTCACAGAATACTGATATGATTTGATTCAGCGTTGCTGCTGCATAAAAAATAAATGAGAAAACACGACCTCATATTGAGCACGTTTTTGAGCAAAATCTTGGAAATTATTTTAAAAATGTTCATTATAAAGATTGTAGGAACTATATGATTCATCAATTGTATGTTAAGATTATACGTATGACTACACAAAGGTTGATTTGAATTCCTGGAATGTTTATTGTCATTTGCTAAAACCGTAGGCCATTGGTAGCAAAATAGAGTCAAAGAAAGACTAGTAGGTCAATTTCAGCTGCCTCAAGCAAATAGTAGAATCATGATATTCACCGTGCTAACATACTCTACACATGGGAAACAGCACTAAATTTTGGGAAATGGGATTTTTTAAGTTGCCTAACTTAAATTTTTTTCAAAGAGTTTTATATATAATTCATCTAATGATGCCATTATCCTTATAATATCCACTATCTAACGGATATTGCTAGCGTTAGCTGTCAAACCTACCTATTTCTCCCCTTTGGTAATTTTAAAAGCACATAAATTTCATATATGTCCACACATTTCTGCTATATTATTAAACAAGTACACCTGCATCTGTTATAATAGGATCGGACTTGAAGTATGTGAACGATACTTTTTTCAAATAAAAGTACATATAGAGCTTTATTGATAGCTTCATGGTCATTTTAGGAAATAAGCGCTTAACTATATCCTGCCAGCTTTAATGTATAGCTATCGAAATATCCATTTTAATAACACAACTTTGTATTACGTTCTGATCATCAATTCCACATTTCTGAAATCTAAATAGACTTTCACAACGTTACACCTAAAATCATTACGTTTATAACATCAAAAATAGGTACTGTAACAAACTTTCTGTACAAGAAATAGACTTTCAATCTATATCCATTGCAAATTATGGATAAGAAGTTGCTTTGCATGTATCTAGAACAACTCTATTTTATATAAATATAGGCCTTTCCTTCGAATGTGCATTTATCATGTACAATTAGATCTTTATGACCTCTACCGTCGATAAACAAGTAATTATATCAAAGATACGAATTCCATTTTTTTAAACAGCAGGTATTTTACATGTACATTATTCGTGGTTTTTATTCAACATCAAAGCCTCTCCATAAAAGGGAATATTTATTGCATTAAATGCCGTCAATTATTCTCCAAAACATATTCAGTTGGATGCGCCTTTTAGTCTTTTATATAATCTTTTAAATGGGATATTAATTATAATTATTCCGATAGCTGATGAGTGGGAGAATGAAATCTATTTAATCTCCAGCGGATGTAATTTTAAATAATTTTCAAAAGTTAATCTACTTGATGCGGAGAAAATTACCTTTGTAAATACATTTGTTTTTGATTGCTTGTATGCCATTTTATATTTAATCTATAGTTTGTCAAAGTCAAGAAACGACTCAGTAGCTGATTTTTTAAATTGAAATTTCATTTTGATGCACATTACATTTGGATTACCATATAGAGGATACCAGAATGCATCAATCAATTGGTGTTTTGTCACAAATTATGACATAAACATTTTCGTCGGATTGAAATTGAAATGAAGTTCTTAGGAATATTTTATGGAACATGAAGTGCAAATTCAATATTATGAATGAAATCGAAAAGTTTTAGTCTTTACATATAAATGTCATAGAAAAATAGTTTAAAAAATCAGAATAATATTGTCTAGCTGCTAGAAAGGCATTATTTTGTGTGGAAATATATAACTAGATTTAAAGCATAAGAAAACATACATTTTGATGCTCATGCTTGATAAAAATAACAAGAAAATAGACATGCATCACAAAAATCATTCCTAATGGGAAGATTGAAGGCTTTCTCCGTCATCTATCATAAATCTTCTGTAGGCCAGTCTGGAAGTCTATAGTTGTGACAACATTGAATACAAACTTGTAACTTAGATCATGGGGTGGTGCTGTACGTTTGCGAGGAAGTGAATGCTTACAGCAATCAAACCACAGCCTATTCTTACTCTCGATAGCCTAGAGTTTTTTTTTAACAATAGTCATTGAGTTTCAAATAAAAAAGTACAGTTCATTAATGTATTCAAGCAGTTAAGGTATATCACCCTCAAATAAGCGGCACATTTGTATCATTTCACGGCAATCCGCCGTTCATACTAATCTGTTAAGGAAGAAAAATTATAATCTTTGCCAATATGACACAAGATACAAGTGCTTAAATATTATTCCTTTTAATAATTGCAGTTGTAACTCGAATAAAATTAATAATATTTAACATATTGTCGAAATACTCCCAACACGAATTAGCTATAGTTGCAGTCCGATAGAGACGCTGCCATCGTAAGCTGCAAGTAAACGTTGGGAAATCAGCAACGAGTGTCGTGAATGCCTACTAATAGACCATGGTTGCACCTTATGAACGACAACTTAGTTTTATTTGATCAAAATGTCTTCCGTCTGCTATAAATGTAACGCTTTCCGAAGGCCCTCAGTTGGTCCTTTCCTTGTCCGTCTTTATGACCTTGATTTTTTGTGTTACCACGCATTCCAACTCTTTTTTGATCCACCATTGGATTCGTGTTAAAGCATAAACAAGGAAAACTAATAATTTTTATGAAATTAATGTTTTTTGCTTTTAGAAATGGAATAGAAACAAATGAAAGCCTTTCGGTATTCTTGTTTTTAGAAGAACTGGATCAAATCATACACTCATTGGAACATACCTATATTTTTGGTGGTAAATGATAATACTTTGATTTTCGTTCCAACATTTCGATTTGGTTTATTATTTCCCTTTAACCAAAGTACACACCACCTCAACATAGAAACTGTTACGGCCTATTATTTTATCTTGTTTTTTTAATTTAAGGCATTAAATGTTTTCACGTTTAGAAATATTTATTTTTACCTCTTATTACGCTTAAATTAGCCCTAATTTTACAGCCATATCTTGTTTTATTTTCGAAGATCATTAACCATTAATTCCACTGTGGATCCATAGCTACAGCTGCTAAAATTTACTTTGTTAGTATATTCATGTTTTCTTGACATTGGAAATGGAAAAGCAAAGCTTTTAGCATGTCAGTATTATAGTTTTCGGATAAATGGTACATTTTGAGTTGGTACGATTAATTCAATTTAGTTTTTATAAGTTTTATTGCTTTGCGATGCACTAATTTCACTGTCACATTTGTTGTATTTCTCGATACCTTGCCGTATTAATCCAATGCTGGAGATGTAAGTATAGTCGAAAAAACAAATCAGTTATAGAAAATGGATGCATATCATAATTGGAAAATACAAATCGTTTATAATAAGTTAATGTTTTGGGCCCATATTAATAAAATAACTAACATTTCAGCTTTTTGGTATCCTTGTATTTGTAAGATCTTGATCGAATCGAATATCGCGCTCCTGGGAACATATCGACACATCTTAGAGAGCAAAAACAAAGCTGATGTAAAAGGATTTGTGGGACCATTTCCAAGCCAAAGATGAGAAAGCATGCACTCTCGCGCAAGCACTAAGGAATTTCTAGGAGAAGCTGCGTTTGCTCTATTATTGATAATGCGTCGAGAACCATTCCTTCTTTCTCTCTATCCCCCACCCTAGTCTTAACGGATGCTTCCTCTGCCGCCATCCCATCCGTTGGTTGGTGCCCTAAGAAGAGCACCCTTCGCTTCCCGTGTTTTCTCCGTACCACCCCGCCATCCTAACACCCATCCCGGGCTTAAACTCACTTCCTCGCGGAAAGCGCCCTCTCTCTCTCTGACTCCTCGCATGACTGAGTAAATATTTGACCTTTAAGGATGGGAAAGCTTTCACAACTTATTGCATTATTCCGCTCGCGCCTCAGTTTTTGGCACGTTCGCCTTAAATCAACTTATGACCCGGAGCACGGTGTTATTCGTCTCACCTATGTGCCTCCATCGCAACATGCACTCACTCTCTTCTCCCAGTTATTCACCCTTCCATGTCTGGTTTCTTTCGCCTTTCCCGTAGTCTCTCTCTCTTGCTATTTGAGAGGGTGGTTCTTTTTTCCCTTAAGGCTATTTTCCCTCCCGTGGGCGTCAAACTTGGGTGTTTGTGTGCTCAAGAAGGAAAAACCCGTTTTATTTGTTGCCATTCTACTTACTTGTGGGTTAGAACGTTTCGATGTGCCATCCGGGACTAAAATTATCGCCCCATGATTCTGTTGCGCCCAACCGTAAAAATCTCGGGGTGAAAAATTCGAGAAAAACAAAATATTTCTGGCGGAGGGTACCGTTTTAGTCACAGTGCTATAGTTATGATCAAACTATAGAAGGTTGGATCGTAGTTGGTCAAATAGTGGCGCTTTCTTGAACACATTTTGTGACATAACAGCATTCAAAAACAAAAATGGCAGCAAAAGCAACTCAATGAGAAGATTGGGGCGGTGGTAAGTAAAATATTGGTACTTTGTCGAACATATTCTGTTAAAATGCCGCCTTATTAAACAATAATATTGGTACTTTGTCGAACATATTCTATTAAAATACAGCCTTATTAAACAATAATGATATTTGCAGCTAGTTGGACGAAATACATAGGAAGACCAAAGATGGAATCTTTAAATGGTGAAGCCCAGCGATCCAGGATTCTTTCACGGATTGTTGAAACAAAGCCGTAATGACCTTCGGATGAATAATTCGTGAAGAAACCATTTAGTTGTCATGGGTTACCGTTTTAAATACACGTCTAAACTTTTACAATTTTATTGTTCAACACAGTGGCGTAGTTGGTAAAATTATATTTCTTTGTTGGGCAAACTCTGTAGCACAACTGCATTCACAAACAAAAATGGCAGTTACGGTAACTAACTGTAGAAGATTGGGACGTATTAGCGGAAGAGTGAAGCTTCATCGGCCAAACTCTGTGACTTAAAAGCCTCCTTAAATTATAATGACAGTTGCTGATAATCAGATGACTTACATGAGAAGGCAAAGTATGGAAACAGGACCGTTTCATTAACTTTTAAAATCCTGTAATGCGAGGGCCCTGTATGGATTGATGGTCCAGAGCCATTAAGTAACGGAGTAAAGTGTTCGTGGAAAACCATCATTCTGGTAGAGGTTACCGTTTTAGTTACAGGTCTACATCTATGATCTTATTGTAGAAGATTACGCGTAGTAAGTAAAATTATAATGCTATAATGGACAATTTTGGCACAACGCCCTTCTTAGAGTGATGTGGCAGTTACGGACAGTGGGAAGAATTATAGAAAGACTAAGATGGAATCATGGCCGGATGTATAACTCGCGTAACTCTTCGATACTGATACCACTTCGGCGTCCCATAGCGTAAAAACCACGGAAATGGCGTGAGAAAACCGTCCTTTTGGCATAGGCTACTGCTACAGTTACAGATATACAGTTATGAGATCTCATTGCAGAACATTGTGGCAGAATGAGTATTTAGGTGATGTATCGCTCTTATTTTGAGGCATAACGCCATTCCTAAATGATGATGACAGCTACGGCTAGTGGGAAGAATTACTTAGGAAGATCAAGAATGGAATGAGGGCCGGGTCTTCAACTCCTGAAACCCTGTGATGCGGGGGCCATGCACAGATTGGGGTTCCAAAGAGGCTTATGACCATAGATTTTGTTAGTTGTGTGTGGGTTTACTATATTAACTTCGATCTAAAATGCACTTTGCATCATATTAGTCAGGACGGTTTGTGGTTTGATTTATCTTCAATTTTTTTTTATTTCGGAGATTTCACAGCGCAAGTTCTCGGAGAAAAGACGTTCACAAATTCTCGAAGGTGGGCCCAGAAAACATTAAACTCACAAAAATGAAGGAATAAGATTGATTAAACAGAGAAATTATAAGGTCCTTTAGAAGGAAGAAATATTGACGAATGACGTTAAATTTGATAGAACAGAGAGTGGAGTGAAGAGCGGAAGAAAACCAATCTTTCGATTAAAGACTGTTGGTGATGCCATTGAATGTTCTAAAAACCTGCTTGTCTACATGATTAATATGGCTGTGAAGTGTTTACCAGTTTAATGAAAAAATAAATAACTTTTAAAATATTTTGCTAACTATTTGGAATATTAATTGGTAATCCTTACTTTTAATTTTCATTTCGTGGATTCTAGTCAAAATTTATTATATTTTACGTAACTTAATCAGCCTTTTTAAAAATGACATGTTGAACCTATGACCATGAGGTTTCACGTAGCCTATAGGTATATATACTAGAATAAGACCTTGATTTGGTCTTCATCTCCGAGACGAGACGCATATATCGCCATAAAATCAATATGCCATTGCTTTGGAGTTCCTCATATTCAATCTACCAAGGCTAACGCATGTTAGCGGAAACATAAGCTATGAATACTGATTCTACGGAAAAGCTACTATGCAGCGTGCCGGACGATCTTCCCGAGACCTGCTCCAGGCATGGTCAATGTAAAAAACACTCGTGGTTCAAGACAGTAAAAATGTAGAAATAAGAATTTAGTCTTAGAGGAATATGAATGAGTGATAAAAAATGAAACTTAGGGGAAGGATGGATTCAATGGCTTTTCATCATTAGTCAATTAGTACTAAGTTTGACTGAATGCCATGCATCTTTGCCAACTGCATAATGTTGTTGCAGATCTTCAGTTTCATATTCCTTTTTACTTGGTTCATGTTCTTTCCTGGGTGTTCCTCGTGTGACTTTTCATTCCACTTTCCGTACTGTAATGGTTCTCAAAAAAACATTATATCACATATTGAAGCATTTCCATCTCGTCTTTGTCTTCGTGATATTGCTATATATTGTTTTATTACACTTCAATTATTTTTAAATGTATACTTTTATTATTTATATTTTGCTTCTTCTGCTTACTTTACTAATCCAATCCGTCGATATGATCCTCGGCACTTCCATTCAGCGCGAGGTTTGGAAACTCTCTCTTCTCTTCCATTCCAGGTTTTCAATGGATTCGTGTATATGATCCATGTAACCAGAAACACCACAAGAGCATTTTCACGTACTTCTATCTAACGTGCAATACATTTTTCTCTGAGTAAATGATCTGTTTTTTTGTCAGGAATGCATTCTTGGCTGCAGCTATTCCTTCTTCGATGTTTGTTGAACTATTCCATTCCACGACATGGCAGCATTCTATGTGTGTAGGACGAAGCTCTTACTGAGGTAACTCCTGGCAGAGAGTAGTGAAAATTGGTAGCATTTAAGATGTTGTAAAATTTTAATTTTACTACTCTCTTTTATTTTATTTACCTTTGCCCTAGCTGCTCATTGGGTAAATATGGAACATCCAAAAAACATTTTTTTTAAATTTCGATTTGAAATTATGGGAAAAATGGGATTCTAGCCCCAGATACTCAGGAAAATATTAATATTTAGGGGTCTCACCCCTAAATATTAATATTTTTTATAATAATTGTAGCTGAGCGAAAATCCCCGTTTTGGGGCTATTTATAGTGATTTTCTCTTGGATTTTGTTTTTTATCGCAAGATTGAATTAACAGGGAACTCAATACTGCTCCAACAGGTGTTAGTCACTATTTTCCTTGATTTTTTTAGATAACAACCATAATATTTTATGAAAATAAAGGGGATTTTGCTGAATTATATTTTTTAGGGTGAAAGCCAGTCGTTCCTATTGCACATGGAGCCGCGTGGAGACGTAGGGTGTCACGAACACATTCTGCAAGGGAAAATATTCATTACCGCATAGCTAAAGGAAATACATTGTTAATGTGAACTCTAGTTTACGATAAATACCTTAGGTTTGGTTGGAAATATATGTACTTGGAAGTCCTTATTTGACATGAAAGCTGTCACAGTACGTCATGACTCAATTCTGGCCAGGATGGATCCATGGATGGATGTAAAACTGAAGCACCCTTTGGACCAGAATAGACCGAAACTGTCGAACGTTGCCTTAGTAGCTGACGGCACCAGAGTTCCTATCCCCTCTGTTGCCCTTATTGCAAATGCTGCCCTTGCTGACTATAGTTTAGTTACCCCAGACGACAAAAAAAAGTCGTCGACCCTAACAAAGTAATAAGGGAAGTGACGCATCACAGATGAGTCATATCAGACAACTTGGACGGGGAGCTTAAGGATCACAAGCTAAAGGCTCTTTATTTTGACGGTAGGAAGGATGTTACTTGCACCTTTGATGTGGAGGGTGAAAATAAAAAGACTAAGACTACGATGACAGAAGAGCGTATAGTGCCACTCGAGGAGCCAGAGAACATAACGAAGTAGCAGCTTGTTTTGAGTGAAATGAAAGCAGCAGTGTCAGACGGCTGTGTGGGGAACACTGGCCACGTGGGAGGTGTGATACGTCTTATGGAAGTTACTCTAGGCAGACCATTGCATTGGCTTATTTGGCTACTGAACTTTAATGAAATACCCTTCCGACATCTCTCCATAGCGCTTGACGGATCAACGTAAAGTCCTACGGCTTACTCAGGTGCAATGGACCAGAAGTTAGATATCTTCCACTCCCTTCCAGTGGTGAAATTCAAGAAAGTCCCTTTCATCGCCCCAGAGGTAGATATGGAAGTGCTATCCAACGATCAACGTTATTTGCTCCGAATGACTATGGTGATTAGTTCTGGCGAGTGCCCTGCTAATCTGGCACACGCAAAGCCAAGTCCTGTAGGAACCTCAAGATGGGTAACTACAGCGCACAGTGGGCTCAAATAAAAAATCGCCGGACAAAAGTCCAAAATTGCTTTTTTCAGATAACGTCTTGAAACTTGGCAAATATACACACAAAATATTAGTGATTATGGAATGGTAAGCCATTTCTCATAGGTCTTACCCATTACTTAGATACAGAGGCTCAAACACGGCTAAATTTCCTAAAAAGCGCCCGCTCTCATTTTTCTTCGAAAATCTTAAAAGTTGAGCAGATATAGGAGTAATGGAAGGATTTATATGAGATAAAAAACATTACCATTTTTAAACAGAATACTATACCTATACTATACATAACTTTCAGACATATTTGTCCATATTTGAATGCTATTATGTCACAAAATGGCTGACCCTTTTTTTAGACAACATTGTACATCAAGTAGACAATGTAATCCTTATTTAGAAAATTGTATCTAGGATACTTCATCAGAGTATAAATTAAACATATTTCTAGATAATTCCGTAAAAATATTTGAAAATAGTTTGCAACGCCGAGAATAAGCTCGATTTTTCGATCGCGCGTCGCGGCCCGGCTCCGCGCAGTGGGACCGACAGCGGGAAATACAGTGACTCCGTTGGATTGTTCAAGTTGTGTGGACATTAACTCCTTGAATTCAACATTTTCAGGCTATGCATGATGTCACTGAATTCTAAAGATTCTTAACTGAAGATTTTGTGAGGATATTGGATCGAGAGAATGGATCAGTGCACGCGTAACTGCGGTACATTTGTTTTTCTTTGGATAATTTTCGGAATCATGCTGCAAATTATGGTCTTTCTACTCTTGAGAAATAATGTGGGTTCTCGGGGTACCATGCATTTTTTCCATAAAAAAGGCAACATTTGGGGTTCCCTTCTTTCCCTTCACCATTTCCTCCCCCACCCCGAATAACACCATCCGCCTTTACTCCCAAAGGAGGGTGGCGCGAAAAGGAACGTTTTATGACACCGGGCTGCCTTTGGCCGTATTAAGCGGATATTTCCAGTGGCGCCCTTCCTTTAAGAAATGCATATTGACAGGCAGTTGTAGTTTGTTTTTGGTGAAGTAATGTTGTGCCAGTATTCTTGTGAGTTTGGAAAACCCATAGTATCTGGTTATTTGGCTCGTGAAATACTGACATATTTCCTGCTCCAGTTCCCTTTGTTGACAGCAGTATTGTTTATTTTCTTAAAAGTATACCTCTTTCTTAAGGTAAGCAATTTTTTCAAATTTCTTCTTTCCAACCAATGACGTTTTTTACCCACATTATGCGTCGTAGTTTTCTCAATTGTGTTCATATATATTTTGCTATCTTCTCCTTGTTTTTCTTTAACCACGCGATCTTACTGCTTACTTTAATTTCAAAGTATCCTTTTTTTCTTTTATCCTTCGTATATTATACTATCTTAAATTTTTGGTCCGTTACACAGATTTTTCCTCCAACGTGAGGTGATATGTCTTCACATCAGATCACGCGTCTTGAGCTCCATAAAAAAAGAAACGGATTTGAAGGGAAAATCATTATATGACAAACAAGAGTATTTCATTTATTTTTTGTCACGAATATTAGTTTTAAGGTCACATGATGACGCTCTAAAAAGTTTTCGTGAAATCAGTTGGAAAAGTGTTTTGGTGCCCTACCTAAGGAAGTGGGAAAAGTGTTCCCGGAATAACGAGCGATTTTTACTGCATCGTAATGATTGGCTCATTGAGTCAATCATTTTGCCTGATAAGGTGCGTCATTATTTGACGATGACTCGGTGAATTAAAACCAAGGCTGCTCTGAGGGTGAAAATCATTTCGGAAAATATTTTGTTTCTTTTCAGTAACTTACAAGTAATGGCATTTCATTTATGTTATTGAATTAATAATTACCGGTACTGACAACATCAAAACGAATTTAAGCCATTCTCGTTTATTGCCATCCTATTTTCAAAATACCTTTTCTCTTTAACCATATTCCGCGAAACGTTTGGCAGGGCAAATTATATGAAAAACAACATCAGTTTGCCAGTTTTGTTTAATATATTATCGATTAATCTAATTGTGTTTTCATCTATGAATATTCCTTTACTATACGTCGAGAGCATTGAAATTTGACATAATTACAGTGTGTGCTCAGTATAGCGAAATAAAAATCCACAGCCACTGGAGACATAAGTTTAAATTAATCCATCCCTAAAACATAATGATCCAGTTTTTCACTCAATACAAAGATATGATATTGCGCATAACAGAGCTTTTTGAAAAAAAACTCGTAATATCATGCTGTTTTTAAACTCAAGCTTGAATTTCATTGTAAGAAGCAATAAATAATGATAATATGAAATTGATTCCCTTGAGGTAATTCCCTAAAATTAAATATTAATTTACATAGATTATCAGTTCCAAGTTATTTGGAGAAGAGTATTTACTATTATTATTTTTGTCGCATCAAAGAGTCAGATGACGAGGAGTGACAACAAGTTGTCATTTGCCAAGCAGGCTTGATTTTTTTAAGGTTACACTTTGTCATAAATCGTTCCTTTTCGCGCTACCCTCCTCGGGGAGTAAAGGTGGAGGGTGTTATTCGGGGAGCGGGCGCTTTTTAGGAAGTTTGGTCGTGTTTGAGCCTCTGTATCTAAGTAACGGGTAAGACCTATGAGCAATGGCTTACCATTCCATTATCACTAATCACTTGCGTGAATATGTGCCAAGTTTCAAGGCGTTATCTCAAAAAAAGATTTTGGACTTTTGTCCGGTGATTTTCGATTTGAGCCCACTGTGCAGCGGCTCAAATTCTCTGGTTCTACACGCCTGTGGCCACGCCTTCATCAGCTTTGGCGTTGCTAGTGAAATATATTTTGAATGTCTACATTCCAACGTGGTTCTCTGTGAAGACTCTTCCCACTTGCGTTGACGGTGCAAAGCATCTGTGGTTTCACATTAACCGGGCCAAATGACTGCGAAAGCATACCAAAGATGTAATTTTCTGTCATTCAGAAAAATGCATACTTTGGGCATCCAGAAAATGTACTTCTTGCAATGATTTTTGATTAAAGTAAAAGGGTTAGAACGCTGGCTTTTCACGTTAAAGAGTCACGAAATGCTGTGTCAGCTTTCATGTCAAATAAGGACTTCCAAGTACACGTCTTTTCAACCAAACCTAAAGTACTTTAGCGTAAACTAGAGTTCACATTAACAATGTACTGCCTTCAGCGATGCGGTAATGAATATTCTCCCGTGCAGAATGTGTTCGTGACCCCCCACTTCTCCACGTGTCTCCATGTGCAAGAGGAACGACTGGTTTTCATCCTAAAACACTATAATTCAGCAAAATCCCCTTTATTTACATAAAATATTGTTGTAGCTATCTGAAAAAATCAAGGAAAATAGTGACTCACAACTGTCAGAACAGTATTGTGCTCCTTGTTAATTCAATCTTACGATTTAAGAAAATCCTGAATATAATCACAGGAATTGGCCCTAAAACGGCGATTTTTGATCAGCTAAAACTTCAGGAGGGGGAGTGAGACCCCTAAATATTAATATTTTTTCCTGTGTATCTGGGGCTATAATCACACTTTTTCCCAAAATTTCAAATCGAAATCAAAATCATGTTTTTTCGATGTATTGCTATTGGTTATAGCAATTGTCATTAGACATATACTTCGTTAGCAATGAACATTTCATGTTAAGAAATTTATCAAAAGACAATTTATAACCTTTTCATATTAAAACAATTTTAACAACTTTACCGGCTTCTCCCTTATGCAATTAATATCCTTCTCAAAATTACTTATTTCAACACTCTAATTCACTTTTTACTTATATGCATTTTTAATTCTATTTGCAATAAATAAAAACTGTCCCTTAGGACCAACTTTGACAGCAGAAGTAAATATATTTACGGCAGACGTCTGATGTAGTAACTCGAGGAGGCTTCTGTCCCGATCCTGCAGTACAACTCGCTCTGCTCGCAGTCGTGTAGTCCTCAGGCTTCCCAACTATTTCTAATTGGCTGTAAGTTTCTCCGCGAATGAATCACTGGTAGCATGAATCACTGCACTTTTATAATACCGTCAGCCCAATGCTTCATACTCAGTGCCAAACGCCGTCCGATCAATCCCACTCACCTCTCAAAAATGCCTCTGTCAAACAAAAACTCCCTCCCCACCCCACTTTCTATTATTGCCGCCTGTCATTCTCCTAGTAATGGGTTAACGGTACCAACCTGATAATATCCTTTCCCTCTGGTCAACGTGATCTCATTGAGTGACCTCATTCATTTTTGAGTTGATAAAATTATGGCTAAGAATAAAAGGTTATTAAAGTAGATGGTATTTGGTTGTATAATGAATATTTTTCCTGAAAATAAATTATGTCTAAATGCCTAAGCCTTGACACTTCCATTTCACGTACATTAGTCCCACGTAAACTATAGTTAATATGGCCATCATTGTATCTCCGAGTTACTGACACTGTTTAATATTTTAGGTAATTTTAGAAAAAATATTTCTCTTGCAGATAGTTACTTTAATAGATATATTCTCTAGAATATATGAAACACGTTTTTTTTAATGTATGAGCAGTAGTAAAATATACGAAGTAGATATAGTTATATTAATGACACAATAACCTTCCTTTATGCAAGTTAACCTTTAAATAATTCAATGACAATACTTGTTCAAGACTTACACTGCACATTGAAACCACATTTACAGGTTTAATTTGCAAGAAAGAACTGCGGTGATTAATTTATTTATATGAAAAGATATTTGAGTACACACAAACTACACGCCATATAATTTCTGGCACCGCCTCAGGAACAAATAACCTTAAATATTGAAATCATATGTTAATAGGTATCACAGCCGCACCACATCCCATGGAAAATGGCTTCTCTTTTAATTCCAATATTTCGGAAAGTAGGTATTGAGGTAAAATAAATTATACTTAGATTTCATTAGAAAGATGAGATTTCTCAGTATGCCATGATGCCAACTTCATTGAATTTAGTGTGAGGTTATTTATAATTCTATCATATTTTGATAATTTAATAGAAAAAATAATTGCACATTAACTGAGCGCATTTTGAAACTAACTTACGCCCTAGTTTTCACTGAAGAAAAATTTGTGAGTCTCTCTGCCACACACAATGTTTAATATAGCTATAGTTCAATTGTCTGTTCTTCTCCTATTATGCGTCATAACTTCCTTAACTCATGACAGAAAAAGACGCTCTCACGTTCTCAATAAGCTTATTACAAGCTGGATCAAATTCTATACTAATTTTGCTGCTTAGTCTAGTGGTTGGAGCGGTTTTGCCGACCATGACAAAAATGCATTCGGGTGCCACGATAATTATTCACTAAAAATTATGTGATGTAAATGTCTCTTTTGAAGCTGCGTTCAAGCTGAAAGTTTTAAAACAATAAAGATACCAGTTTGGCTAATTGACTAGGAGATCCAGGAAAACCTTAATTAGTCTTTTGATTAGCACAGTAATATTCTCACTGATACGATACGGAATGATTGTTTACACGTGTTTATCGTGCATAGCTATCAATCGCTTCCGGTTCCTTACCACAAAGGAGCAAGGCCAGCTATATTGTAAAATATAAGATACTAGAGAAGATTCCCGTTGAATATCAACAGGAAGAATATTATCATTTACGTTGATTGTAATAAAGCATTCATATATGTATTATTTAGTGCAAAGCATCATTGCGTTAATGGATATACACGGTATCTCGACTTAAACATTAAGTATGGTCGTTATGGGGACCATGACTGAAAAAATATTCCAAAAAATCGTTACGTTTTAGCAAATAATAGTCTCCAGCATCAATTCCCCTACAGAGCGCATCTCAGCACTTGTTGACCGTTACCTCAAACCCCTAGTCATATCTCTTCCCTCCTTCATCAAAGATTCTTACCACTTCCTCGACCTTCTCCACGCCGTCTCTATCCCCCCTAATACTACTTTACTCATGGCCACTATAGACGTTACCTCCCTTTATACGTCCATTCCTCACGATGAAGGCATAAATTCATTAAAGTTTTATTTATCCCAACACCCAAAACCACACCTTCCATCCACAAACTTCACCATCCGCCTAGCCGAAATGGTTTTAACAAAAAATGCTTTCTACTTTAATAATCAAATTTTTCTTCAAACTAAAGGCGCCGCCATGGGTACTCGCATGGCACCATCTTATGCCAACCTGTTCATGGGCCATCTCGAAACCACTTTCTTAAAAAAACCAAACCCTTAAACCTCTCTTCTGGGCCCGCTACATTGACGACATATTCGTCCTCTGGCCTCACGGCCGTGATTCTTTTTCTTCTTTCATTTCCACATTGAACTCTTCATTCTCAGTTTCCTTCACATCTTCCATTTCTGACTCTTTAATTACGTTCCTGGATATTAATATCCAAATTAAAGACAGTAAATTCATCACCTCCGTCCACAAAAAACCCACTAACCACGACCAATACCTCCATTTTAACAGCTGTCATCCTTCTCACACCAAACGCTCAATCCCTTATTCCCTTTCTATCCGCGGCCACCGGATCTACAGCAATGCCCCCTCCCTAAAAGAATATATCGAAACTCTCCAACACTCCCTCAGAGAACGCGAGTACCCAGAGAAATTGCTTTTAAATAAAATCCTGTCTCCCACTGCAAAATATACCCCTCGGACCAAGACCCACCAACCTGACCAACTTAACCTTGTCACCACATTCTTCCCTGGTGCACACAGAATCAAAAATATATTGAAAGACCTGTATCCAATCATAAAAAACAATACCTCTACTTCCCTCCTCCTATCCTCATGTCCCAAAGTTTCCTATAAGCGTCCCTCAAATCTGCGAGACATTCTTAAATCCACTAAACCCTCCCTCCAACCAACCGCCCCCCCTTCGCCACTTTCCTCAACATGCGAACGCCCTAGGTGCAAATGCTGCTCTCTCCTCCGCCCCTCCTCCACCCCCTCCCTCAAAAGATCTTCCTCTACGGCCAATTGTACCACCAGCAACATCATCTACCGCCTTTCCTGCAATTTCTGCCCTGCCTTCTATGTGGGAAAATGTACCACCCCTCTCAATATCCGTATGAACAATCACCGCCATGCCACCAAAACTCCACCTTTTCTTGATCCCATCCCCAAACATACCGCCTCCCACTATCAACATTTTGACTATTGTTTCACCCTAGAAATCTTAGAAGCCCTTCCCGAATCCGCCGGTAATGTTGACGTGAAAATCCGAGAATACGCCCATATTTGGGTAACAAGGGCATTCGAAAAGCCCGGGCTAAACCTAGCCCATTGAAATTAATAGCCCAATAGCCACCTCTCTCTCCCCACCACTGCCCAACTCCCCACCACCATCCATTCGCACTTACCTCTCTGCCCCCCTCCTTCCTCTCTGCCCTTTCCTTCCCAAGGGAACAGAGCGGACTTTTCATCATTCTTCTACCGCTGAGAATGGCGGCCTGACTGCCGAAACGTTCAAGTTTTCTTTTGTGAGTGTCCTTTTTGCGTGTTTCTGTGTTTTTTTAGTGTATTACTGTTTTATTTATGCATATATATATATATATATATATATATATATATATATATATATATATATATTACTCATTTTCATCTTCCCCACCAAACCCTGTGTTCGTCCTGTTATGTGTACCTATCCATTTCCATTTTCCTATGAGTATATATATATATATATATATATATATATATATATATATATATATATATATATATATATATATATATATGCATATACATATACACACACACATCGGCGGTTATTATAGTAGATTATAGTCACTGGCGAAAAACTCCTGTTACGTTGTCTACAATGATCTCTTATCTAATGAGTTAACTTAGATAACATTCTGTACGAAATTATTCCCCGATTATTCCCATTATTTAGTAACCTAATTCGTCGAGTTTCAACCTAACACAAGACGTCATTTTGAAGAACTTAATAACCCAGTTAGTTACCACGACAATGAATTTCATTCTGAATGTATTTATTGTTGAATTCCCTAGGAATAATTTGATTCTCGGGTTGTATTGTGTAAATGTAGTTATTGAGTGATATGCCTGCGTCCAATACTACCAAGTTACCCGTTATTTCACTCTTAATTTAACTGTCTTAAAATGACCCATGTATTAAGAATTTTCAAATAGAAAATCAACTCATGCTTTTTAATGACTCGTTCATAAATTTTCTTGATTTATGCTTCATGGAAATGATTGACTTTTAATCTACTTTTTCAGTTAATTATTTAATTAATATTTTGTTTCACTCATCTTACGATGGGCTATTATTTTACGAATGATTTGTTTTTATGGTAGCGGTCCAATGAATCAGTTGCTTATTAAACAATGTTTCTCAAAGTCCATCAACAATTGCTTGTTGAGTCTACATTTAATATGCATCGAGATTCTTTTTGACATCTGTAGATTTATTTTGTATATTTTAATAGTAATTACGTGTGCATGTAAAGATCAATATATATAAACTGTAACTTCCGACGAACCTTCGTCATTCCTTGAGTATAACCGTTATCATTACGTTGGAGGTAGAGACAGAATTTTTAATATGGTGAAAGCCATATTAGTACGTAGTTCATCATTTATCTACCCCCTTAGGGGAGTTTTGTTTCTACTCCGATGATTGCCTTCTGTCTTCACCTCTTTTTACTCAGTTCATAATAAATTATACTTTCCATATTGTTAATATCGTAGTTTTATAAGAGATGGAATGCAAGGTTATCCTAATAACACAATATTAAAATCGCAAATTTTGCGTCTATATTCTCAGTCATTCGAAAACATGACACTCTAAGGCGCGAGTAAATTCATTCCAACATAGGAATTGGAAAGGGATAGGAACACATAAAAGAACGAACTCAGGGTTTGGTGTGGAAGATGAAAATTAGTCGAATTCAAACAGAAAAAATATGATGTACACACATATATGTTTCATGAATGGGTATATATGAAATTAATGTAATGTGATTATCCAATGTTGGCATACGAAAAACTAATAAACACTCTGTGCCATTCTATTCAGGAAAATACAAGTAGATAAGCGTAATAAACTTGCCAAATTATGGATTATGTGGCTATGTAAATTAAATAAAAATTTATTGATTCAGGGATTCACTTTGTAAATTACTTGCAAACTCCGTTGAAAATTGAGACCACTTTAAATACGTGCTGGTGTTTTTACACCTGTCGTAATAAAGTGGGATTAATTCCGATGAACGGGTGAATGAACTGGTTATCCCTTTGAATGAACATTTATTGCCAAGAACACATAATCACATAATTGGTGCGAAGTTAATAAGAATTTGGTATTTCATCATCTATAGTTGGTTAGTCAGCTTCCATTGTAATTTTTTCTACGATGAAAGTAAAATTAAAGGTTGTGCTCATTATTTAACCGCAAAAAAAAATTTACGGCTTCTCTTGAAATTTGTTTCCAAAGTGCTTTTTTCTTGTAAAAATCAGTTTTAGAAAGCCAAGGGTCATAGTTACATTTTGGGGGAAAAAACAATTTTTTAAAGTCTTTATAAGAACTAGTAATTGGTAATTTCAAAAGAAATCAATAAATATATCTCTCATTAAAAATATCTATTTTTTCGAATTACTTTAATTTTTCCAAAGGTGTACATGTGATATCCTTTAACCCTTGCGTGGCTTATCACGCGATTTTAAAGTTTTGGGTGATTGCCTCTTTTTCGGTATCACCAGTGATTCCCGCCGGCTAGTGGAATTCAGCATATGCATATATCCCTGCTTAGTCCACATATTCACCGTTCACTCAAATTTTGGTTAGTATTTACTTTTTTCCTCTCACAGATATCCTTGTTTATATATATTTACCTTGACAACAGATAACGAAGGAATTCAGTTTTTGTAACAAATATTGCAATTTTACTTTTGTTTTAATTTTGCATTCATAACATTAATCTATGATAGGGTTTAAGACACGCCATTCTTACCTCACCTTTCCTGGCGCCATACAAAAATACGTCTCCCAACCACGTAATCTTGTGAATCACATGTCTGAAGGATTTATACCACCTCTATCCACACCTTCGACTTACACATCGATAGGTATCATCCATTCTGTGAGCCATCCATCGGAATGGGCCAATGATAATCTCTCAACCCCAAGGGATGTCAAGATATACCGCATTGAGCTTAAAGAAAGTCGAGGGGGTTGAAGCTTTTTATAGCGCTCGGCCGCGAGACGACGGGTCGTGCAGAGACAAAATGAAGCCATCCAATCGCGCTGAAAAGAGGTGACAAGGATGGAAATAAAAACTGTATAGGTTAGAAGTAAAGTTTGTGCGAGGAGGGTGGGTAGTTAAAGTTGGAGAAGAAACCAGCAAAGGCGAAACCATGGGGCTGTAACCGCTCATGCGTGAACTGAAAGTTTCGCTGGGACATAAATTGAAAAGCTGCTCTCCTTTTTGGACCACTTTCTCGCCCAGGAACCGCCCTCCTTGCTCAATAACCTCCCCTTTCCCCGCCTGTGAATCCAACGCATCGCCATACGGTCCTTGCAAGGGCCAACTTGGAAGTGGAGTAGGAAAAGGTTTGGTCCCGAAAAGGGCCGGCGGGAAAGTGCGTGGGAGACCATCTTGAGAGGAGGGGAAATATTATGGGCGGTTTTCGGACGGGGCGAAAGCGGAGATGGGCCCTTGGGTTTTGAGTGGAAGCGGGAGGTGGGAGGGAGGTGTATTAGGCTCAGGGAAAGAGAGAGGTGGAGGAGGGAGAACATTTGCGGAGAACGGGTTTCAGTGCAGCGTTTTGTGGTATGGGAGAAGAAGAGAGGCCGGAAAACATTGGCGGAGAATAAGGGAAATTCAAAGAGAGAGGAGGGGTCCCCTATAGTGTTACCACGCCCTGAGGGGAAGATTTTGGCGCTTCGAGGAAATTGGGTGTGAGGGTAACGTGAATAAAACGGTTGAGAGAGAGGGAGGTGAATAGGTTTAGAAGGTAAACTGGGTGTGGGTAAAATAGCGCTTTCCAGTATCACAGAGAAGATAGAAGAGCGTGGTGGGAATCCTCTCTTCTCTAGATCACACAAGCTGGCGATGCTTGATGCTGTTTCTTTCGAAGGTGGTGGACGCCTTGCGGATGAATTTCGTGGAACAGTTGGTGCCATCGATTTTGGAATTCACTTAGGGAAAAAAACTAATATGAACATATAATTTTGTATGCGAGAAAATACCAGTGCTCAGACATTTGACGACAACCTCAGGGTATTGAATTTTTGAAATATTAAGTTTTACCTTTATATATATAGAAATATTAACCTTTTCTTAACCAAAAATGTTTTTTTAGAATGAATTTTTATCTTAATTATTCAATAATGAAGGTTACAATAATATATCAAAACAGTTTCAAATTATTTGTTTTTTATAAATAATTTTTACTGTACCAAATTCAGCAAATTGAGCAGTGTTAAACGAACTGAGATTTTCCAGATGTATATGAAGAATGTCATACCTCTGACAAGTTTTAAGATAATTAATGATGAGGTTTCTTCGTGATTGTGTGAGTTAAAACAAATATTAGATTCCAATTATTGAATGCATTATTTGAAAAATGCTGATTTCACTGATACCTTACCTATTAAAAAGTAAAGTAATGTACATAACATCCTGATTGTTCGAGAAACATGCTCTATCATCTACCCACACTTTTTCCTAAACTTGGAGCTCACTGCAATGACATTTCAATTGAATTAACGCATTTTGAATTTAGCTTCGGTAGTACATAATTTGGTAGTAAATAAAAGCTTGTATGCCTTGCTGCCTTAACTTTCTCACCATTACATACTTTAAGGTGAATTGACTTTCTCTAAGTAGTTCTTACTAGTTAGAGAAAGTTGCAGCTTCAGCATATTTCACCCACTCCTGAAAAGAGCATACGTCCACTATATTTCATGTTTGATTTGTGAAAGACAGCGTAGAAGGGTATCATATGGTTTTTCATACCAAACGAAGGATAAGTTTCTTCGTAAGGTTCCAGAATGCCAATCAATGACAGTTAAGCCAATTTATGCCTATTTCAACAACTAATGTGTTGGCTTGTTGTTCTTCTGCTTTAGGTATTTTACGGGTATTTTCGGGTCAAAAAAGCTCCCGATGAAATTGATGTCCCAGTGTCCCTGTAAGTTGAGTCTTGAAGAGGTTTAAGGTAGTTAAAGCGGAATATCACTTCACCAACATTTTGATGAAATTAACCTCATTGTATAGAAAAATATATCTCATATGTAAAATAAAAACCAACAGACACTTCATACTTTTCTATGTATTTGCCAAAAAATACCAGCTCTTTTTCATGGGAAATGGTAGGGATATGCACTCCAATGAGTCTTTATTTATATAATGAGGAACTTCTAACGCCTAAACCTCACCATAAATTAAACAGTTCGCGGTTTTTATGCTTAACAATAAATTTTTAAATAAATTAATTACACACTGCAGGAATATTTTACAAAATCGCGAAAATATCTTCGGATGTGAAGATGCTTCCAACGTAAGACGTGAAAAACATGAGTCAAATAAAAAATTATAGATGTATATTAAGTTAACTACTGGTAGTTTCAGTAATTGAAAACAATATTTTTGCATTATTTGTGCTACAAAATTTACTTAATTCTTCTTACATGCGCTTATATTAAAAACAAAATCTCTATTTTGGTCCACATCATCACATAATTAGTGTGAGCAAACACTGTCCTGATATAGACCTCCATTTCATTGCTCCGACTTTGTTTCGCCTGGCAAATCCTTGAAAAATTACCTTATTGATGCAACATCTTCATTGCCCTGAGATATCATATTCACGTTTTCTAGCGTTTATGTATTTCCCGTAATCTGCTCAACGTGATGCAAATAACGTACCTACTGTTGGGGAAATATTCCTAATGGGTCCTGATGAATATAATTTTCATCAAGAGACTGACCTCTTCCCTTTATGATAAACAAATATTCATAAATGTTCGGGAACGAATACATTTGCATTTAATAACCATAGTTATTTGCTTATTGCGATTTTTCTTGCTTCTGCTCTCACTGCCTTTTTAGTTAATGGCACATTACCTTTATCATATTTTGCTCAATGAACCTTGGTGAAAGTTATATTAATTGTTTAGCACACGATTTAAGCTATTTACTGTCCCAATGAAACTGATGGTTGACCCTAAGGGTTAGAACCTTAAGATAGCACGTTGAAATATTTTTAATAATCACAGAGCTTTTTATGCCCGAGAAAAAAATTCTGTAACTGAATGGTGAACAAACTGTCTCTTTCCGTTCTGACTGCACCTGAACCAATTTTCTGCCTACATCTTTGATGCGAATATGACCTTTAAAATTTTCAAACTCTTACCTCACTACAATTCCAGGATAGCCACCGCACGATATACCACGCCGTTTTGCGAGGGCGCTTGTTATTAAAAATCCCATAGAACCCACGTAAGAAATGGGTGGCAGCTTTTAAAGTGAGTTTATGGAAGTGAAAGACGTTAAATTCTGACTGAAAGGAGTTATAGTGTAGTCTGGTATCATGATGTGGTCCTTTGACAAGTGAAAGATAAGATGAATGTAAGGTAGTTTCTCGCCAACTTTATTTCCGAGTTTGCCTTGAGCGAAATGGAAGTGAAAGGCGTGGGTTAGCTCCGTGACAGACCGTTGGAACATTACTCCGTAACATGTCTCTGCTCTTGGAAACGTTTGATTCCATTGCCATCTTGAGGAAAATACACCGTATTTAATCCTTTAAGAAATGTAAGATATTAGGTGAAATCTGGATGGATGGAGACGGATGGAATATAAAAAAAAACGATTCACTTGCTATTTTATGCACCCCTTGTACTGGCTAAGGTGCTGAAATAGAACTGCAGTTTTAAATACACTCGATGAGATAATATCTTTCGCAACTGAATTCAACTTTTCTGGTCATCTCGGGTTGATGAAGTGAGAGGATAGGATGGTATTGTAAATAGTTTGAGAGAAATAATTAATCAAGGAAGCACAAATGGCTGTAGATGGAAAAGTTGATTTGAGATTCCTTGCTCCTTTAGGTATTGGGGTCAACGGTATTATTTTTCTACCTGGGAATTTAAAAGTGGTAGTTAACCTGTGTTATTGAAAAAATCATTAACAAAAATATATACACAATGTTTAGCAGTGCTATTAGCTGTTACATAATTCTTCATCATTAATTTCGCATAATCCATAAAAATAAAAATCAGGGAAGGATATTTGAGAAAGTAAAAGGTGACTTCAACATTATATTTTTATTTTAAGACAGTTCAAGAAAGAAAAATAGATGAAAAATGAAGTTTTATGGGAATAATTATTAAACTGTGGCATATTGGGACAGCGATTACTTTTATAAGTAATAGAAACTCCATTGTTTAAATTATTTTTTTTTACAAATTGGCATATGCTGGATCGGTACATTTAGATGATCCTTTGAACCTCTTCTTGTTTCACTGCACTTTTGGACGACTTTGGAGCTAGCTTTCAAGGGCACTTTTTACTTAAAACAGTATTTTTTTCGGTAAAAAGTATTGAAACGTTTTTTAGGTTGACTGTAGTTGAATTGAGAAGTTACACAAAATTAAAACACTATTTTAAGTTAAAGGAAGTTAAAGTTACACATGGATTACACTCTAAAAAGGCTCTCTCTACGTCTATATTATCATCAAATTTCTGAACATTAGTGCCTGTGATGTTTCAAAAGCATCTATCATTTGAGCTTAATGAATTGTCTATATCATTGTTTTCATTCAGCAAGAAAAAAATCACCCTCTACCATAAAATATTCTGTAGCGATAGATTTTTAGCTAATTATAAAGACGTGGATTTTATTGCGGGATTGAAAAGGGTACAACTTAATGATGACATTTCTCTTATTATTTTTGGCTGAGATGCCAGTATCCGACACAGTAAAAAATACACTGTATTTGCTTAGTATATTGTAACATCTAATCCCAAATGAATGTGTGTTTCTTTATTTCTCTCTGACATAATTTTCTACTCTTTGAATAAATCCGTGCATTTATTTCAAACTGTATTTAAGCTATACTAATCCTTCAGCTTAGAACCAGAAATATTAAAAGAAGCATAATTAAACATCAATCATTTTCTTAAAATTGTTGTAGGATTCACATTTTATCAATAGAACTAAATGGAACTGAATTTTTCTCTCACATTAATTTGCAATGGGTATACTGGAAATTATCATGGAACATTTTCCTTCACACCCAATACTCCGCGAAAGCCAATGTTCTAAAATTCCGATTCCCTACGTAGTTTACCAGTTCTCATCAGAGTGGTGGTCATCACGCATTCCGAATAAACTAGATGTCACGAGTTGAAGCAGTACCTCGGGCATGGATTTTGTATGCAGCATCTAAGTTGGACCTTAGGGAAATCAGGTGAAAGGCAAGTCCAATTCGGCATTTCCATCTGATTGAGGACAAAAAAATCAATCTGCACAAAATAAAATATATTCTAGGACATGGTTAATACATTTTATGTAAATTTCAAAGCAGTATAGCCTTAGAAAATCAATTTATATTTTGTTGTGTAATTTAGAAATTTTAAATGAGAGAATGTCTCGAAAAATAGTTTTTTATAGAGAGTGTCAAATACCGTTACTGGGTTTCTACCTACTGCTGATTAAAAGGTCGGGTAGTTACATATGTACTGAGCATAGAAGTAATTAGGGGAGGCGACCATTGCTGATTTCACTTTCACCGTCAATTATTCGGGGGTGGATTTAAATGAAAGAAGGGTGGTGAATAACCTAGTCTCAACAAAAGCCTGTCACTAACAAAAACGCCAAGAAGACATTGTTGGGTCTAAAATATAGCTAACGCCTGCATCTACATATCATACACGGAAAAATGTTTTTTCATAATTTGTTTTGAAATATATCTTTTTGAGAGGGTATAGGGGAGAGGTATCTCAGTATAGGGGAATGTCGAATTTGGACGAAATTACAAAAATACTTTTCTTTTAAAAATGGGCAAGAAGAATACGAAGAATAATGGGAGCTTCAGTACAAATAAGCGTGTATTTAGTAATGCATATATACGACAGGTGCATAGATGGTGTTTTAAAGGTAAAGAAAATCAGAATACACTACAGAATCCAGATGGGGCTATTTTCCTTGACCTTATGAAATAAATGACATCTTTTTGATTGTGACTACCCAGAAATGAAACATTGCGATAGGTGTGTGCGTGTGTTTAGTGTAATAATAATAATGCCAGCAGCTATATTTGGAGCGAAAGTAGGACTATTTACTCCTCTCTTATATTTTAGTCTCACACCACAATACCTTCCATGTCCTAAGTAGAAAAAAAACCCACGCATGCGGGACTTGAACCCGCAACCTTTTGAGTTAGCATGACCCAAAGCGTTGCGGGTTCCCTACCCCGCTGCCACCGAAGCCAACATTATGTATAATAAGTATGAAAACCCTCAGTGGGTGTTAAATCAAGTCGAGCAGCTTAAGCGTCCTAATTGTTGGCAAACGCTTACCTAAGGCGCGAGTGGAAGAACAATGGAGGATTGGCACAGTGGCACATGGGTGGTTGAGGTTGCAAGGAGGCGCTGAACTAGGGGTTAGCGAGTAACTCAGTGTTGCGTGGAGAGAAACTGCGTGGATTTTGCAGTTGCAAATCAGCGCGTTATATCCTCCCCTACCGAGCAAAACCGCGTCTGCCTGCCTCTCTTCAACCGACCTTACCACATGGTTTACCCGTTTAAGCGGATCACACCAAAAGCCACCCATCTCCACTAGTTCTTCCCACTTTCCCCCTTCGACCACCGCGGCGATTTACTCCCGTGTCACGACTAACCGACCGCATTTCTTTGGAATGAAGGGCGCGGTCAAGAGGGGTTGGCTTTACCCGCACAGCTATTCAGGAAGCGAAGGAAACCCTGAAAGCTGATGGGAGGTTTGCGAAGAGACGGTGCCCCCAGAGAAACATTCCGTAAACAGGAATAGTAATTCTAATAAAAAAATATGTTGAAGGTCACAATAGTTTGGGAGCTTATAGCGCTGGTCTGGATACCTAAAGGTCGCTTTCTTCATTTCGTATCGGATTTAGCTATTGTACTTGGCTACACAGTTCGTTTAAGCGCTCACAGTTCAATGACATTGAGCCCAAGTTTGGATTACAAACTAAGCATTTGGTAAGATAATTGAATTCTTTCTCCATTGAAAAATATATAAGAGAGGTTAATAATGGCAAAGGTCATATTTGTTAGTCGTCAATAGGAATGAAATTCTCTCCTCTGTCTAATATTGCTTGTTGATATCATGCTCGTTCATTATGTCCATATATGATAGCAACATATCAAGGTAGTTTTTCTCATAAATGAATGGTAAAGTTTTTTTTAAATTCACCATCTTCATATTATGGCTCTTTAAAGCATTTCAAATGTGTGAACAGTTAAGAAAATAGCTGTTAAAATATATACATGCGTTTCATCTGTGTTAGGAAAATTGGTTTCATTCCTCTCGCACAATGTAAATGTTTTCCAAAAATAAAATTAATAAATTTGTATCCCCTAAAGGTGATGAAGTGGAATATAATCGAGAGTTAAAGAATAGAATAAGAAAACTAAAAATAACACTCAATTACTATTTCTCATCTTATCCTTCAAGTGCTTCTGCCCCATCCTCTTTCTAAAAGATTTGTGGCTGAGCAGCTAAAATATACTGGAAAATAAGGTCGTGATTTTAAGCGTGTTTATGTTTCAACTGCATATATGTATATGACGTGCCTATAATTAATTGTTTCGTATTTATCGTATCGTAAAATCGTATTTATTTCCAACTCTCTCGGTAGCAGTGCACAAATGCAAACTAATACCTACACTTAAAAAACACAGAAAAAACGTAAAAAGGACACTCACAAATTTTATCGGTACGTATCGACGGTGAAGCCTTCTGAAATCTGAAAATTTGTGTCTTTGAACACTATATATGAACCCGTTGATGGATGCAAAAAATTAGCACAAACATTTTTTAGGACCTAGTTGGATTATAAAATATGCTCAAAAGCCCTATTTAACCAAAATTTACTTTGAGAAGAAAAGTAATGAGGTTTATTTTTTAAATTATTTGTACTCATGATATAGGTTTGCAATTATGAACATTGAATGGCATTGTTTGATTGATTGTTAATGACAATTGTTTTCAGTTCTTGCTTTTGATTTTCATCTTAGCTTTGCTATTGCCTAATAGTTGAGGTTTTGGATCCAAAATCGCAAATTTTTGCACAATTGGAGCATGAGAAAATGTTCCTTTGTTTGTTGCTGGAGCATAAGCTTAAACTGGAAAATTGTGTAAGAAAAACTTTTGCCTTAGGTTAGCACTAGAATTATGGAACTTTCTCGCACCCTAAAATGACGTTAGGTGGTCAAATATAACCCCTGATTGCATGTTGTGTTTTATAGAATGCAGTAAACTATACTATTTCTAATGGATAAACATCTATAAATACAACAAAAAACACATCTTGTTATATTTGAGCGTTTTCAATGCATTTTTTTCAGAAAAAAAAAATTATTTTACGTATGCAAAATATCCATTAAAATTTATCTAAAATTTAAACAAGACAGCATGTTTTCAGTATTATTTTTACAGTCCTTGAAAACTACCTTCCAACTTTTTTTTGCAATTAATGGCACTATTCGTGTATTTTTCTGCAATTGACACGTACCTGATACTTCTTAATATAATGTCAATTTAATTCACCTGGCATTGCATACATCGCAGGGGTTGACACTACGCTACTCTGTGTTCGCTTCAGTTAGCTCCACTAAAAGCTTCAGGAGGAAGTTAGGGAGAGATATTCTGCTGTTTGTTACATAAGTATACCATATTCATGCCTTGATTCCTCCATAATCAATATTATGGCTGAAAGTTTGTAATGGCCAACTTCGAATGGCTGGCCTTATTGAATATTTCCCGGCAATTTAGTCGGCGATATAAATTTCATATTTTGTTTCCTTGTAAAATGCTACCGTCTGGTTTCTTTTTTGCGTCCATTACTACAAATACATCAAGATGGAAAGCTCTCATGGCAATTACATTCTTGTTAACTTTCCCTTGGTATAAGGTCAAGGTGATGCTATGGTTTTTGTGTATGACGCTCTGATATAAAGGGATTCGAAGGGTCTTCAGTTTTTTGGGAACATCCCGCCTCGCTCAATTAACGGGGCCCACCAAAATTGTGCCTTGAGATTTCAAATTTTCTGCCATCTTTATAGGGATAAAAAAATTATCACAAGTGACATTTATACTCTTATTTATGAAAGAAGACATTAATTTTTCCATAACGTAGTCGGAAAGATGTTCAATATTTGGCCTCAAGTATTTCTTACCTAGGTACGGATATGCGTACTTTATACATGATTGAGTGTCCCTTTGGATAGTCATTCAGATTATCTGTCGGCATTTATTTGGATTTTATATAATGAACTGAATGAAGCGGCACCGTGCTCTGCTTGGAAACAATTGCTCGTAAATGTAAATATAAAGTCAAAGAGGAAAGAAGAATTTTAGGCCACACCTTGAATACGCCTCGAGCATTTGGTACCATGGATAGAAATAAAAGATTGGAAATGTAAATAGAAAGCAAGGGAAATATGTACGCTTCGTAAAAAAACGTCTACATGCGAACAAGGAGTGTTTCACTACTTTTAGATGGATTATGTAGGGAACCACTAGAGGCTCGGAGGCTACACGCTAGGCTTAAATTGCTTTAGAAATTCAGAACAGGTGTGTTTCAGTGTAACACAGAGAAAATCATTTTGACGCCGTACTACATCTCTAAGTCCGACAGGAAAGATAAAATAAGAGAAATACATTGCTGATCAGATAGGTAAAAAAATTTGTCCTACCCACGCACAATAAGTGACCATAATAAAAACTGAGATCCACTGAAAACTCTGCCGAAATACACTTGGCCTTTTCACCTTCCTATAACATTTTCCTTCACTCCTCTACACGGCTGGTGTCCTAACACCCCCTGCCACACGCGCATGTGGTGGCTCACAGGGTTGTTAAGGAAATGTAGGAAATATATGTAGGGAAATAGCTAAGCCGTGTTGAGTCATCATAAACTGCTGGAGGAATCAAAACAGGGGACTACCATACACCCTGATATGTTTTTCAACGAAAAGAAGAGGTCTAAAATGGACCCGTCCTTCTAGGTTGAAATTCTCATATTAGCCAAATGTTTTAGAGTACCTAATTGAAAAATATATTTGAATAAACTTGACCTTAAATAATGAAATGTCTAATCCGATTCACTCGGAAATAAAAAAAATGGCGAAATGTGAAAATCGAAAAGGGTAAAAAATGAACCCATCCGTTCTCCTTGGATTAAATCATCGACGTGTCATAATTACAGCGAGACTTAAGTCAATATATTTTCTCTCAACTTTTCTATGAATGGTTGATGAACGCAACATAAAATGATTTTTTACTTCATTTTGAGAGGATTCTATTGATCCTATGCACTGAATTCATTATTTTTCTTTCCCTTCCAAGACTTCAATCTTTTAGTGTTCCTATAGATATGACACTCATTTGTGTCGGGCCAACGCTGATGACTTGGGAAAGGTGAGTAAAGAGTGAGGTTTGGGGAGGTTTTGAGGTTTCAGATTAACACTCGCACACGGATCCGAACCGCGGTAGTGGGTCTCCTCGCGCAGATGAATGCAAGCGAGTTTATATGTGCGTTTGTGTTGGGTAGGGTAAAGGAGAGAGAGTAAAGGAAGAGGATAGCGGCCGCTCCTGTTGGCCACCACGATGATACAAAACCCCCAGGTAAAGCCCTGGAACACCATTTGACTAAATTAAATCTACCCGTGGGGATATACCTTGCGGCCGAGTGGTGTGTAGGTTGGAGAACGTGAAGAGATAAAGCGGCTTTGACTTTACTGCGTGTAAAGGGCCGTAATCAGTTAAAACCGCGCGCTCTCTACCTTCGCACACGACCATCCTCTGGCATTCCCGTGAGATGTAATGACCACTGCCGGTTTATTTCTCGGTGAATGCCACGCGAATATTCTCTTCCGCTTCAAGAAGTGTTTTTAAGGTGGCTGGAGGGATTTTTTTCTGTGCTCAGATTTGCGTTGAACTTTTCCTACGCGCTCTTATTAGAGATATCTGGTGAAAAAAGTGAAAGATTTGCATTTCACCAGTATGTTTTTTGACATACTAAATCATTTTCAACATATAGCCTTAATAGAATATAAACTCTATTTCGTAATAATTAGATTACATTTGTGAAGAAATTATGCATTTCATATTTTTAAAACAATGGTTACCTACTCATAAATATCAAAGTGCCACGACGAGTCATAGATTCGTAAAAAAGTAAAGTAAACGTCTACATGTTGTACGCTACGCCGAAATCTGTCAAAAGCTTCGTATATGGATAAAATGTAAAAATTGTATTTTTGTAATATTTACAATACCCTATGTATGGTGAATCTCTCTTGATAAAACGATGTACATAAATTAAATGAAGTCCTTGGATTTCTTGAAACATTATTTGAATGTTTATTCAATGACCCACATTTGCCGCCCCAGCCACCTTATCTTGGTTGCCCATAGTATCCGAATCCTTTGAACTTATGCAGTCATCATGAAACCCCCACCTGAAATTAGTTAAGCAGCTTTTTTTAATATAATATGATTTTTAGATGCTTTTGTATTTCCATATAATGAGATGGTTAAAGAAGTTGAATTGGGTGTATAAATGTGTGAGGGAAAATACCGCTTGCAAAACGGTTCCTAATTATTTCTCAACGAAAAGCGTTAAGATGAATACAATTCAGTTTTTATTTTGTCATTAATCGATAAAGTGAACAGGAAATAGCGTAGGGTAACTCAATTTCAATGAAACACAACGTTCAAGTGACTGAATATTCACATTTCACAAAGAGGCATTCCCATACACGGTAAATTTTATTTAATGAGTGATTTGCGTAATTGAACGCAAAAATAATCGTAGTGCAACTACTCTTCCTTTTTATGAGAGCATTGACAATATGAATGAGTATTCTATCAAATTTTAGCGTGGTTAAGGAGTAGGTGTGTAAATACTAATAATGCTCAGCATGTACCTCGGACCACCAGTAATGTTTAGGAATTTAATTTAAATTGTTTCGAGACTTTTGAGATTTTTAGAATTGCACATGCTTTTTATCTATTGATATTTTCACCTTTTGGTAGAACTCTAACAACAATGAAATATTAATGGCCACGCAGTTAACTCCCAGAATATTTTTTTTTCAATACCAACTTTTGAGATATTCGCAACGCGCCTTGTGAAACATTCTTCCCGCCCGTCGAAATCACAATAACGACCGCTTCCTTGCCCACGGCTGTAATATTCAAGCTTTTGCGGCCAGGAATTCATTCCCCGGAAGAAAAATGACGAGGTGAGATACCCAGGCGATAAACGCTCTCCTCTGAATGTGAAGGAGAGGAATGGAGACTAGTGGAGGGGAAGAGAAAAACAAAGGACAGTAGCGAGGCGCGGTGTATTTGCACTCCTGACGGTGGGAGGGCAGTTCCATTGGTCCAACAGGTCTGGGGCACGCCTCTCCTGCCACATACCATTCCAATGACTGGCTTTTCTGGGCGTCATCCTGCCTATATACCAGTCAGTCTAGTTCATCGTCTTCTTTCCGTTACTTGGGGTCCTCCTGGGTTTTGATTCCAGATTCGTATCATTATGTCACCGTCAGAACTTATTGTAATATGGCCTACCCACCTCAATCAACTACTTTTATCTTCTCTTACTATGTCAGGTTCACTGAATAAATTCCTTATTTCTCTTTGCTGTTTTATTCTACAAAAATGTTCTCCCTTGCTTTATCAAGAATGTTTTTTTCATGCACTAACGTATTTTTAACAATATAATTTTCAATACCTCCTAAGTGCATATTTTAGATTACTTTGTTTGTGTTCATACTGCTTACTTAGTTTGTCAATTACTTTCTAAGCTCATTTTAATAAACAAGGTCCAACTTTCTAAATTTTACTTTATAAAGGGAATTAGCCCAAATCTTTTTTCTGATCGATGATCCTTACGAATCGAATCCCTGTTAGCTCAATGCTCAAATATTGTTTCTTTTAATATTTATATTGTATTGATATAAAAGATTACACTTATTTTGTTTGGAGTCGAACGAAAATAAATGGGTTTATAAAAAGATGTTTATCAAATGTGTGCTGTGGACTTTATTTATTTTATGATATGCATATTATGTAACTCCAGAAGGCTACGCATATAGCCTTTGAGAAAATTTGAGGTTGCCGGGACTAGCAATGGTATTAACCTTTACGGAGTCACCCGCAAGTGCACATTTTCCTCTGTGTTATATCGCTCTAACGGCCTTTGAGTTATTTAAATAGTATGCTCGAAATTAATAATGCACTCTTTTCAAACGGCTCAGTCATGTAATCAATGATATTGACAAAATTGTTTTAAATGCTAATAATTAACAATATTTTTGTTGTAATTGAACAAAAAAGGTAGTATTGGTCATTAGTTTTTTTCATGCTGTTGCGAGTTAACCGTTTTGCGCGTAGTATTGATTATAAATGATGATGAACCACCTATGTGACTGTACCTTGTAAAGGTTTCTAGTATTTTTCCGTATTGGAGTGGATGTGATACCTTTTTCAACGGCCGGAAATTCATTTGGCACCTGGCGAGTGAGTGCAAATGAAGGCTATAGAACAGAAAAGAGAGACGGTATATAGAAACCACCGCTACGGAATTGAGCGGACAGCATGAGGGCGTAATGGTTCGGCCATGAACCGTGAGAGGGCTGCGGAAGGAGTGGACTGTGAAGGGGGAAGAGGCGCCGACACTAGCGCCCTCTCGGGGGTCACCGAACCGGCAGTAGAATCTCACTAGCGCCCACGCCCCCTTAACATCCCCTTAACGCACAACAAACCCCCGTACCACCATTACCCTCAATCTAACTTTTTTCTCCCCATCGATACCACTACTGAAGCGTCCTCAGGTGCAGCATACAGAGCCTTGGGTTATGGTCGTGAGCACAAAAAGCCTAGAAGGAGAGAGAAAGAGAGATACCCGCCGCCACCAACCCCATCTACCGCGGTTTTCCATTATTATAAATCCGATACCAGCGCCACTGTTTATTCTCTTTACTTTTGTTTTAGTTTCGCCTCCACAACGTGTGTGGGAAGTTTTTTCCGGTAATTTTATTTTCTCAATTTCTTCCTTTTTCTATCTCACTTGCCTTTTTTCATTATTACTATTTATTTCTCCGACTTCTCCTTCTCTCTTGTTTTTTGCGGCCAAAAAAAAGGGCCTTAAAAACTTTCAGGTCTGGACCCAATTGCTCCGCGGTATTCTTTCTCTATATCCCTCTTTCCTGCTCTCTTTCCGCTATAACCCTGCTTCCCCTTTTTCTTCCAGAGTTGAAGCTGTGTTCAAGGGGTGAAGGAAATCGAGTTTTGTTGCATGCGTCTCCCACAAGCGCATACATTCGGGGTTTGCGCACACAAAATCAGTTGTTCATTTTTTCGGAAAAAATTTGCGTAGGAGTATGGCAGTGGGGGGAGAAGAAGGTCTGAATTCAATTTGAATTAATTTCGAGGCCGCGCGCTTGAATTGGGGATAGAGCTTTGTGTAAAATTCTTACCTTCGTTTTTCCGTCAAACTCGGCCGCTAAAACATTTTCGCTCGCCTCGCTACTGTATGCCTCAGAGGGAATCATTCGTTTATTCAATCTAGGAACATTTAATTTTCCGCTTGACGGTCCTTTTTACAGTTTAAAAACTTTGAGATTTCAATCCAAGTGGTTGCATTTTTGCGACCAAGGAATTAACGCTACCGTGTTTCAACGGTATGAGGAAATTGGTTCAAATAACCATATATTGTTACTGTAAGTATTATAAATCTTTTGATGAAAAAAATAAATTCGACTTACAACTGATAAAATTAATATATTATTCACAGAAAACATCAGTCCAGTTT
Organism: Pyrrhosoma nymphula; assembly: GCA_963573305.1. Lineage (NCBI taxonomy): Eukaryota > Metazoa > Arthropoda > Insecta > Odonata > Coenagrionidae > Pyrrhosoma > Pyrrhosoma nymphula. The sequence continues at coordinate 60,381,631 of OY754338.1, read as the reverse complement.
GTATAAGTAAATGCTTATATGTTAATCACGTTACGATTTGTTGAATATTACGAGTTAATTATGAATTTAGTTTCCTACGCCTTGCATTTTAAACATCTCAGAAACTTAATAAAAATGTAAGCTCAACAGTTTCATTAAATTTATGATATTATAATCACGTTGAAAGACTGAATAGGAGTTGGAGTTTTTTATGCGTTGTAATAGTCAATTTTCATTTCTATAGCGTTATATATTTAGCAAAATTCATCAGGGAACACAATGTTCCGGCAAAAAGGAAATATCTGCATTCAATGAGTTTACAGGAATATAGTATTCATCGTCAGAACCGCTTAGAGTTACGGTTATGCTTACGAATTATTAATACCAAGACCTATGCAGTTACCTATGATCTAAGTTTGCAGTGGCCTATTTAGTCAATAAAGATCTCTAGCACAGAAAAATGGACTGTATGAAAGGATTTAAATAAATGTATCTGGAATGCGTTTTCCTAGCTTGTTATTATTATTATACGAATTTTGGCTGACCAAGGTACTAAAATGATACTTAATCTTTGACTTTTTATCCTATGGTTAGTTAACTGCAGCCTCCAGTTCCTTCCGATGACGGTCCTGCTAATCAACTTCAACAAAATCGCAACTTCTTTTAAAAATCGCAATTCAACTACGTTTATCATTTTTTTCTTGTGTTATTGAAATTTACTTCTCTTTTCCCACGACTAGTAAGATTCTAACGCATTAAGGTGTATGAACGAAGAGAACTTTTATCATTAACAGGTGTACATTGAGACAAAATCCAAGAACACAGACCAAAAACAGATACTATTTTAATATATTTAAAAAAAACATCACTCTATGGTATACTTGACCTCCTTAGTTGTAATATGTCCCTAGTTTACTCAACTATAAAAGAGAAACCTTATTAATCCAAAAGTAAAAATAATTGAAAAGTTGAAAAAGTTTACAGAATTAATATCAACATACTGTCTATTTTATAAATAAATTTGAATGACAAAAGCAATTAAAATCAGGAATACAATAATAATACCTGTAAAACATAGTTATCTATTTCCGTAACCTATATTTACGTATGTCCTTTCTAACAGCTGCAATAGGTAACCTCTGGAGAAAAACTCTTTCAATTTCTCCTTTTCTCTGTTGATAAGTTAGCCAGAACATTTTGCAAACACTGTCGTCACATGTAGAATTGAATGGAACTATATGTTTCTCTACCCAGATCTTGGAAATCCAGCTCCACAATGTTTTATGCGTCAACTTCCCGGAATAGTTATCTAAATCGAGGGATTACCATCGTGAAATCCCCTCACGTACAATCAGGGCCCCCGATTCCGAGAACGTTGATTGCAATCTCTTCGATAGAGGGAAAACCTTCTCGGAATGACGCAGTTCCTTCCGAGTGTGGAGTCAAGTTAAATAATCTTCTTCCGGTTAATCTCGTGGTTCCGTCTGCCATATGGATAATTACTAGTTTTTACATCGTACCTATCAATCTCTTCCCGTTCACCACCTCTCCCTTTCGTTCACCGTTCATGATCGGTGTATAAAATGTCAACGTATTTATTTCTTTCATTTCGTTCTTCTGAAATAATTGTCCTTTGTTAGGATGGACACCAAATAAATAGTTTGATGAAACGTCAATTCCGCATCGACCAAATAAGCCTGGCAATTTTAACTTCTCTCCTCCCTTGGTGAAGATCACGAATCCCGTTCTCAGAACTGCACGGCCCACCAAATCCTCCTTAAAGCCTGTGCGTGAAGTTCAGCCTCCTCACCGGTGGCATGTCGGCTCATCCTTTTCTTTTGTCTAGCCTTTCCCATTTCATTCCGTTCCGGGCTCTTGGTCGCAGGCATTCCGAGATCGTTGGCTCCCTTTAACCCCTTGCAGTCTCCACAGACGTCCTCATTCCTTCCAGGGCGTGAAATATGAGCGCAAGACGAGCTAAGGGTATAGTGGCCCGACCGCGTTGTTTAGGACGTGGAATACGCTGTCAGAGTCTGCTGCTGCAATGGAGGGCAGGGCGTAAAGGATAGTGGACCTTACGATAGACGAGTGTAGAAGGGCACGATATGTAGACTGCTGGAATAACGGCCGGAAGATATCCTAAATCAGGCGTTCATTCAGCAGACTATCTTACTCTACTTTGTCACAATAAAAATTATATTTGAACATTCTTACCATTTATTTTTTAATCTTAAATTAGTTCCATTAAAACACTTCTGTATGCTTATGGTATCACAATTTTTTGTGCCACTATTGATAATATGCCAATTATGTCTGATAGTGTATTTAAGTATAGTAAAATAATTATGGAGAGAAAATACATCCATCTTGTTGGTCCTTGTTATGCATATTATGTTTGGCTATATTGGATCATATCTTTCCCATGGACAATGCATCTTAGCCGTATAGTTCACGGTGCGACTCGACATAACTTCACTCGGATAAATGAATATAGAAGGAGCCGGAAATATTCCCGAGCAGCCCGAGCTCGATGGCTCGTTTCGAAGTTTCGACTCGACATTTTAAAGTCATTTTTCAGCACATGGAAGGCTGTGGTAAAGAGCCTTGAGCAGTAGTAGTATAGGAGTTGATCATCTCCCTACAAGTATCATTTAGGTTAAAATAAACTTATATGTGTTTTTTTTTCACAGTTGCGTCATTTTACGCTTTATTATAACGTTTTGGGATTCTCGTGGTGCAGTGACTAAGGGAAAGGGTTGTTTTATGTTGAAATTTACATTGTGCACTTCCAGTTGTATTCATCAATCAGTTTTAAAATTGATGACTCACCCATTTATGCCTGGACTAATACTTATGTAGAAAAAATGTCACTTACTACTGATTTGTGGTCTAAGCTGACCCCGAATTTGTCCCGAAGTAGTTTTGTTCCATCATACTAATATATACAAATATAATGGTGTCTGTCTGTCTCTCTGTTGATCAATCACACAAAAACTACAGAACCGATTGAACTTAAATTTGGCATTTGGTGAGAACATGTATTTGGGTGTAACATTAACTATATTAAAAAGCCCTCAGAGCCCCCAAAGGTCCCCCCTAGTGGTCCCTGGTGGTCCGTGCTAAGCATTGGGTTCGGTGCAGTGATTTCATTTTTTGCTTTTTAATAGTACTTTCACTAAAGGTAGAGGGCTGGGATTTTTTTTAGTAGATGGCTGAATAAATAAGGTTTCTAATTTTTTTCAATCGAGTTTATTTTACGCTTCGTATTTGTCTGAAAGTCATGTTTTTTGCTGAAAAATCTCACATTTTTCTCTAAAACCAACAATAGCATATTTCCTTGACAACCAGAGACTTGATTTTCAATATTCACACCTACATCACGTTTTACGGCCATGATAGCATATAGAAAGAAAATTTGTATAAGAAGGGCCCTAAGTCCCAATGGCCCCATGATAGATTGCTTCGGGAGTTTATCGATAAATTCAATATATATTTACAAGTATACTCGTCAGTGTCTATTCTCAAAGTAGCTCTCATAGGGGAACTGCATGTATATGAGAGAGCACTAAAGTAGTAAACGATTCAGATAAATGAATTAAGCGTACAAAAATGTTTATGTGTAGCGAATAGTAATGATAATAATGCCTCTGTTGCTACAACAAACACGGCGTTGTTTTATTAAAATTTAATGTAAGATGTAATACACGTAGTGGAATCGTCTGCCTGTCATTACGACTGCAAACTGTTTTAGACCAATTCAAAAATAATAAACGATACGAGTTATTTCCTTTACATATTTATATGTGTTAAAGTGGAGTAAACTTACATTCACTTAATCATCGAGTTTGCCTTTTCCAGACTTTCACTCGCCGCTGTATTTTCCTTCCTTGGACTTAAAAATATATCCATAACATACCTAATAAAACAAGATTAAACTTTTTAACCAATCCACAAAAGCAAGAGGAATGTCATCTTTGCGAGAAAATGAGCCCTTGCAATAAAAAAAGGATAGAGGTTAGAATTGGATGTTCATAGACATGCCCACCAGCGATATCATGAGAATCTCTCCTTGGTGGTTCTCAGGTTACGCTCAGAGCCGCACAAATTTCATCCTAACCCAACCTACGGACGGGTAACCAGCTATAAATCTGGTTCAAATATATACCCATCTGTTTCGAAATTTCAATCTGTTTTAAGATGACAGAAGTTGTATTGACGTCAATGTTTCTTACCCGAAAGAAGAACGGAAATTATGCGGAATGAACGACATCCGTGCATGAAAATTGACAAGTGCACTAAGAATCACTATAAATTTTTTATTTAGCAACCGAAACCAATGATTATCGCTACCCTTTATGCCAAAGGCACAGTCCGGGTGATGGAGGATTCAGGACAAATATATATTGCTGCTGCTGCAAATGTTCCTTTTAACGTTGTTAACCGATGGGTTGTACCCTACTCTCCAATCCTGATTAAGATAACGCACATATCGACGTTGAATTGTGCAACTCAATTATGCCATTGAATGCAAATATATTTATGTACACAAGGGAAGCGATCAAGCTGTTAATCACTCAGAAGACGGCTCAAGAGAACCGGTGTGACGAGGTGACCATCTATCACCCTTAGTGCTATATAAGTAGTAATGAGTCTGCGTAGCCCATTTGTGAGTTTCCCACGCATGAAAGAGAACCAACAGTCATTCATCTCTCCGTGCACCTGAAAAACGGTCAGAGTATTCACTGCAATGAGCACAACATACAAGATAGATTACGAACTCCTGAAAAACACCACGCTGACAGTTTTTCTTCAGACTTTGTGGTTTTCTTATAGAATAAGTTCAATATTTTTTTTACACCCGTTGAATTTCAACGGGTACCTTCCGCTAGTATTTTTATAAAGCTAAAGTTGACTGGCAAGGGAAGTACTCGTACAAATGATTGTTAAGAAGTATTTACGTTACATATTCATTAATCCGAATGTTACTACGTAGGAATGTTATTACGGCAGGTGGGTATGCTTATATTTTGTAGTAATATTTTTACATCTTGTAATAGATTTGATTAATCGCCATAAAGCAAAAAAAAAACATATTTCATGTTTACTCCTATAAATTAATGATTATTTATTTTTGTTTTATTAACATTTTATACTATATAATATATTACCATCTTAGTTAAATCACTATATTTATCTCATTTATATCATCAAACATATAGATACAAGTTATCAATTATTTATATTGCAGCGTAACCAATGAATTAACGAGAATGAAGATAACTCCAGTCCGTGGGTTGAAACGCAGTTGGCAGAGCATCGAGAAGTTGGACAAGCATCCTAGAACGACATGAATCTGAAAAGCCCTTTGGAGTATTACGCAGATGGAACTCGACGTAGAGGTTGAGTAAAACGGGGAATGCGGAAGAGACTAGCTGTGACAGACGTACCTTTATTACAAGGTAACTTGAACTGTTGTATGCCGGAGAGTCGGAAGCTAGGTAGGCATTGCCCTAAGGGGAGAGAAATTAGGACACATTTGAGCTTGTCAAATTACTCGGGAGCAGCTTGGGATGCAATAAGCCAAGTCCAATGGGCCTGAACCGTAAAGCAGCGTTGCTTTCCTAGTGAAATCATCATTGCGTGTCAAATTATGTTTTGCATTCCCTGGAATTAACTCCTCATGTCAATGGACTATAGATTGAAATAATTATTCTCCGATTGTTTGATTGCGAATGCCATTTTGATAAAGCATTTAATACATATGTTGTGAAAAATGAAATTACTAGAAAATTTCGAATGGTTAATTTTCTGGTATCTAGAGACTCTTTCAACATTAAAGCAAAACTAGCTGTTTTAATATCAAAACAAAAAAATATTTTTACTCAAAAATAGCTCCATATTTCTTCAATATAGTGATCTGATGAACACAAGATTATAATAAGATTTTGAAAATGCAGAGAAACCTTATCAGGAAACTAATTACATTAAAAACTTAATAAACGGGTATTCTTTAAGCATTACACTCATTACTCTTAAGAATACATTTAAGGTTTTATAAACCGTATAATATTTTTCTAAGATAGAAGGAAGTTTATATTAAATATAGAGATATGTTCTTATCGGTCCTCTGTTCTCAATTTTAGGTAATGTTGACCGTAAGCATCTCACGAAAAGGTAGTCTGATTGTATATCAGGACGGCATAACGCCCATAGGAATAACGGCTTAATCCTTCGGAGCCTGACATGAGCATAGTAATTTAACCCCATTTAATTATACTTTCAATTTTGTTATCAATTGTAAAAAAGCACAATTATAAACCAAGATCTTAATATAACCTGCCAAGACCTTAATACAATTTATCACATCTATTGATAAATATTGTGATTTTGTAAGGCAGGTAGGTGTTACACAGTTTTTATTACCGTACATTTATATTGGTATTCCAGAGATGGAATATTATCTATATAAATCATGCATCATACTATAAGCGGCTTACTTTTTCATGGTTTGCGGTAAAATATTGAAATCCGGGCTCGAGGAAGAACCTATCTACGCTATTAAAATATACTATTGTCTCTATACATTTCCCACTTTGTTGGAGGGGATTTCCAAGTGCTAACGTTAATGTATCACTTATATCAGTAAAGGAAGCCTGAATGTGCTCTTATAATAATTTGAGGGTGGAACAAAGCTTAAGTACACGTTGAGTTAATTCTACGGTTGCCATTGGTGTGAGGTAAAAATTAGGACTACTATGGCGTGATTTTGGAATACATATGATATTAGGATATGTTTTTAGATATTTATAATTTGCTTATTACAATACCAACGAAAATTCCGTGAGAAAACTTATTTAAACACTTAATAAAATATTTTAAGTTATCCTTTATTTCGAACAATATGTATCAATGTAATGAATAACTTTCACAATACCACAATATAAAATAACACTGGAACGTCCCGGATTTCAGTGCTGGAGCACCATTTTCAGATTCTGGTATTGGTATTCTGGTATTGTATAAGTTATTCATTTTATTGATAAAATGTCGTGCCACCAAGTCAATAGTGATCTTGTTTTATTTGTTTGAACACTATGCATCATATACTAGCAAGTAAGATAGGTGAACTACCTCTATCATGAAGACAATCATATTTCTCGGTGTACCATTTTTGTAATGCATTGATTTTCAACTTATAGTCATGAAGATCCCGGCAATTAAAATTTATCAGACAATACAGAATCATTACGATTCCCAAAATGCAATCAAATTTCAATAAATTCCTTTCATCAGAAATATAGAGGAGGAAATCACCACTGGTAGTTTTTCCAGACCTAAATAACAGCGGAATTCATGCAATAGTTTTGCCATCGGTACTATCCAAAAATGTGAAATATAACGATGTCAGCATTAAAAAAACTTGGCTTAGTAAGGTATTTAACTTTAAATGTTCAAACTCAGTATGCAACTTCGGAGATTTCTGATCTTAACAAAATCAGGACAATTGACGATTTTTCAAATTCAGTGAGAATGCTTTTAGTTTCCCGCACCAAAACTCAGGGAAATTGCTCTTTTTCAGAACTTTTGATGATCCTAGGTACTCTTTCATCTATAGTGATGTGATCCTGAGTGTGTTCCACTTTATTAGTGAATACATGATAGTCACTCGCCTTTTTTCAATAGGTATATTTATAGATACACTGATATTTTCGTTGAACTCCGTCGTGCCACGATGGCGAGAGTATGGTGGTCATACATCACTGCCACTATCGTCGGGTCATCGTCGTCTCCAACGATTCTTCTCTATCGGGCTCCTTGGGTGAAAGGGACCTATGAGACACCACGTTCACGTGGAGTCCCTTTGGCGATAAGGGGTCAACTCCTACAGGGTTAGGGCGGTCACCTGGAGTAAAGTGGGCTATGAAATACGCGACCGATTTCTGGGTGATGATTTCGCAGCCTCGGTCATTCTTCACTCCGTGGCCCGGTTGACTAAAAGTGTCACGGCAATATTTCGTCCGAGTGAACGTGGTCTGGCTCAAGTGTGATGGATGGTTCGGCTTTTCCATCTTTCCTACCGGGTAGTCGCGTTGAGTGTGACCATGAAGTCCGTTCTATTTTCATACTCCCTTTGCATTACACATCAAGTAACGGTGGCTAGTCATAAATTCGAGTTTCCCGAGGGATTGAATATAAAAACGTACATTTGATTTTTGCTTCCGTTGTGATTAACTCACGTTTTTCATTCGGAAATATTGAAATTCTGTTTGATGGTCGGCATTCCATCACTGAGGTTTTGAAAATAGGCATCGCTATCCTTGTTCGTAAGAGTGTTCACCCTTCTTTTATGCATTGGTTACCAACCTAAGTCAGAATGTGTCAAATTATTCCCCTTGCCTAAACTGCTGGGCATATAATTCGATCACTTAAACCAATTTTGAGGATACCGGTACTAGCCACAGTATTTACCTTTGCGAAGTCACTCGCATCGCACTTACGCATTGCACTTCATATCGCACTTACGATCACTTAATATTAGAGGATTTATGACTACATGATAATTGATCAGCATTCATCGCTCATTCTGACTTTTGCCGTATAATCATTGTAAGAGAGTTACAAATTGATATTTCAATACTAGAGCATACGAAATCATTTAATAAACAGCTGTTATGTACCATAGGTTTTTTTTGTAGCATGCATTTGTTTTTAAGGCGGGATGGACTAGTCAAGTTTTAAAGAGCAACAGCAATTTTAGCTATTTAACTTTTCAGTACATTTACCTACTTCCTAACTTATTCTATTCCCTCATACTAATATTTTTCTTAGAAATAATATTCCTCTTTTTTCGATCAAATTCCAAATATCTTAACTCTATCTTTTCTTTTTTATCAGATAATGTATTTTAATTTTTACGCATCAATAACGTCGTTAATGTTATGATGTTACAAAAATGAAAATATGGCCAACTAACTTGAGGCCCTTATTAGTTTATCATAATTTTTAACTTACGATCAATGTAAGATGTTTACTGAACTTATTTAAATTGCAGGAATAGAAGCTTAAAGTTAAGGTACCAGATCAAAGATCTCAATACCGCACTTAATTTGAGAATTATCAAGGTTCTCAAGAATTCAAATAATATTTTTATTTAAAAACGTAGTTTGAAAAGGGAGCATATTAAAGGTGCTGATGCCGAATGTTTTGGACGTGGAAAGTCTAATAATGCATGTAACCAGAACTAAACCCACGTTGACAGTACATGCTTGCTTGTATACTTTTACTGCGATATCATATTCCGTGATTACCTGTATCACAATACCTTATGATCGGAATACAAAAGTTGTGACTTGCACTTAGGGTAAACTAAATGAGATAGATATCTAATGCAGAATATTTTTAATGCAATAGATAAATAAAATTGTGTTGATTTTATTGATATCAATATAAAATATCCCAGTGTAGATAAACTATCAGATAAGGTTTTTCAGATTTCTCAAAATTTACCTACTTTCCCGTTACGAGGTCCCTAATTATTTATAATTAGCTGCAATATATAATATAATAAAACAATAGTTATTATTGCTTGTTATGAAATAATATTATAGTTTAAAATGCTAAACGTACAACTTTTAAATTTTATGACTAATTACTCATTTGGCCGAATGAATACCTTAAGTGAACCATTGTCACTAGTATGTTCAGAGACCTGTAATATACAAATTTCATATCTTCTTGAAAGTTATTCCTCGGTCTTGTTCACAATATTTTTAATCGTCTTTTTCAAGATTGAGAACACCTATGAACTGATACACGCCTGTAAATCATGATATTTTATGCTTCTCGATTTCCATGAAAAAACCACGAAAAAGATGTTTGCATTATTTCATAATGCGATAAATTCTGCAACTCCATTAAAAATTCGGAGCGGTTAAAAAAATTCATAATATTCGGTTGTAAATTTCTGTTTATCATTTTATTACCATGAAATAATTGATTTAGTGAAAAAAATAAAGACTACAGGAAAGATTGATGCATGTTACGACTCTTTTTTTATCTTGGGCATATATCAAAACTCAAGACTTCCCTTCTGCAACGTTAGGTGCCTTCTTTAAGAAATGCGATTAAAGAAACATGGGGAAATAAAACTGAGCTTTAACGACGTTAATTTTTAGAAGTTAGTGGGGAATTCGAGATATCAAGGCCTTAATGGATATTAGATATTGGTTTTTTCATGAACATAAAACTTCGGAATTTTTACTGCCGTTTGTGGCAATAATAAAAATAGATGAAACACAAAAAAAAATCACTTGAGGGCCTTGGGAATAATTAAACCAAAGAGGCCTTGGTCTGAGTAAATCTTGCATGGTATGTTTAACTTACGCATCGAAGCTCGTTTATGTTCTTTGTCCTTTTTAAGAAAAGATAAAATGTTATCTAAGGCCTTAGCTGAGTATCATTAAGCGTGTAGAAACTCAACACAATTTTCATTTTTAATTTTAGCTCTACTAAATGACTTTTGAACTTAATTTTCAACCCTACTAGGCCAGGATTTACGTTTAAGACTTTTTATTTCTTAATATGGTACTTTTTATTCAAAATTATACTCGTTTTTTAAGTACGCATAAGAATATGGAATAATTAGTAAGAAATAAAGAGCCTGATAATTTGTAATTTTATGCTCAACATTTACAGATTGCATATAATAACTACAGAAATATTTTAATCCTTTGCAAATAGATTAATACGCTTAGCAAGTTTCCTCATTTCATTTGCGAACAAGTTTTTTCACCAATCCAATCCCTGTTTTTTTTCAAGTAAATAGTCTATTTAAGTTCATTGTAGTTATATAATTAAAAAATCAAAAAACTTCAAATTTCTTCTATCCTACTTTAAATTATTGATAATTAGACGTTAGATAACTTTGAATAATTTCTCATTTGGCAAGAGAGAACTAAATTATCCTAATCAGGAATAAGAAGCACTTGTAAGAGCTTTAAGTTCATTATTTTTTTTACTCACGCGTGGTTCCATTTCGCTAAACAAAAGAGGCGGTCTCATATCTCCTTCGATATTAAGACACGCTTGTAAAGCAAACCATATTATTTTAAGAATTTAGCTCTTCCTTGTTTAACTTTATCTATAAATGACCTAGTAGCGTGGTTTCTCACCTCTTAACTGTACAGATTCTGAATTATGTACGGATGTATGTGTCAAAACCTAAGAATTAGCATGTTTGTTGTTTTTCTATAAAACATGCATCTCCGTTACTTTCACTGATAGACATTAGTTACCACGAAGAAAATCATCTCCCTCACTTTCACTGATAAATTTTAGTTATTTGCTAAGTAGATACAAGAGAGGTTCTTTTGAGAGGTTGAGACGAGATGGTTCTTTCTACCTATTTAATCCTTCATCAAAGTTACGTACGTTTAATGCAATTAAATATTCACATTAACAATGCATGGAAAAGAATAATAAAATACATATATTTTTTGACAACTGTACAAAAATGAGCTCTGAGTTAAATATGTAGTCGATGGAAAAATTTAATGATTGCAGGCTGAAGCACGCAATCAAAAACGTGACAATCCGCAGCAAAAAAACACACGTGGGGGTGGGCCAAACATTTAAAATGACTTCAATTAGGAATCTAAATGTACATTTTTTACGTGAAAAAATTTCATTTTCCGTCCCATACAATATTAATTATACATATGGCCTAGATTTCGATGTCGTGTGTAATAATTAGTTTTTACTTCTTCAAAAAACGCAAGATATTATATTTGACGGGATGAAGAAGAAAAGTAAGCAATGTATATGCACATGTTGCAGTAATTAACTATGGAACATTTAATCTGCACATATACACTTACATAGCCATCACGGCATTCCCTTTCAGGGTAGGCAAAGTTAAAGGAATACTCTCTATAGTTTTAGGCTTTACTTAGTAGAAATTATTAGTATCCATTCTAAATTATAAACTTTGTGTTTCTGTAATGAGCAATTGTTCCCGCAGTCCTCCCCTCTACTTTCCGAGAAACTAACTTTAAGGAAAATCAACTATTCAAGCCACCTATCCGCGCCCACACTTATAAGCCACGGTATAAACGCCACCTCCCTCACTCAAAACAACCCCGTAACTACGACAACTTAACAACGGTCAATACACAAAACAATCTTATATGTTGTACCTGATGATGCCATAGATTGGAGAAACGCGTCATACCGCTAATTAAAACTGTAGAAAAAATAAAAAGTGTATATTTTAGAATGGATAAGTAAAAGGACTTAATTAATGCTATTACGCCCATGGAACTTGCTGTCTTTTAATTATTTCCTCCATTATGCCCTATGTTTGCATACATCTTTCCCTCATATTGCAATTATGTATTGCTTGATTCACGCTCAAATATTCTTAGGATTCCTTATATTTTCCTCTAAAGAGCGTCTTTCCATTTACATTTACCCATGAATTTCTTGGTTTACCCCTTACTTTTACACCATTCACTCCGCTATCATAAATCTGCTTCGTTGTTTTTACTATCATTTATTCTCTCGACGTGGGAAAACCAAATAAGCACATTTATTTTATATATTTCCATTATGGAAGCATCCATCCCACATTATTTCATGACCCATTCCTTCCTTATCTTATCTATCGAAATTATGCTCAGGTAAAATGCTTTATATAATAGTTTTAAAATGCCGTATAGCTCCATGAATCTTCCATGCCGTGTTTTCTTCCTTGGTATGGAATACATAATTACTTTTATGCTGCAATCATGGTTAAAATTTAAAATTGGTGAAATTAACTGGAAAAATTTTGTTTATTATTATTTTAACTAATGATTTTGCATGTGATGCGAACTTTTTGTAAGGGTATTGGCCAGAGACTAACAATACGTATCTTCAGATATCGACCAAGTCCGTTAATTATTGGTTCATTTGATCGAATATTATTTTGTACTCAAGCCAGTCTATAGAAGTAATGTCTACTTCCATACTTCATTGCCTTTCGATAGTCATAAGTGATAAATTTATTTTGTAATTCTTTTAAAATTCTTCACATTAATGTCAGTGTTGTACATTTAATTAAATGGGATGGGTAATGGATAATTCGGGATGATAGGAGGGATATTTATGAGTGAGTCTCTTCATATGAAGTACATGCATTACTTGAAAGCCGACACAGTAGGTAATTCCAATTTATCCATTTTCTTTGAATTTTTACCAACGTGTATTCAAGGTTTGCTCATCTTACTTTTTAAGGAAGCCCGTGAACATGACTCGAAACAAAAAAAACGTACTAAATGAATTTGGTTCTGGAGACAGACTAGGGCAATTAGAACTATTTACTGCGTCTTAATTAATGCGTCTGCGTAAAATTTAGGGCGTCTCTGCCAACGTAATTGATCTCATCAGCTAGAAAAATATATTTCAAGGTATATCCTGCCATCATAGCAAATAATGAGAACGTAGACCATGTGACAACATTTTCAGTTTTTTTTATACCATTATCATCATCATAAACAGTTATAATAAGCTAAATCAACACTCGGTGTTATTTCAAAATAATTCCTAGTATTTGGATTAATTTTTTAAGCTAATTGTTAAATAATTATACCCATATTCTAATTTATTCACTATTTTCCAAACTCCGTCTTCCAAAAAATGCCAATTCTTATTCACTCTTCTTTTCTGAGATCGTCTACGCGTACTCACGCTTGGTAGAGCGCAATGCCATTAAAACGGACACTTGGTCCACGAACTCCCAATTACGGGAAAGAATTGCTATTTCCCCAAGTGTGTTAGCTAATCTCGATTAGCACTCCCGATGGGAAGGAAAGTCCCGTCTCCGGGACGGGATGAAAAAAAAAGGAAGAGGGTTTCCTTGGGAAGTATACGAGAATATAAAATCGCCGAGCGGTGAAAGACGGCTGACGCACGCGCCGGAATGCTACTTGCATTCCTGAGCGATATATCGATGCATCGGCTTTGAATCGTAATACTACGATACATTGTCCATAATTTACGATTTTGAGATACTTGGACCACGATGAGTGAGATATTCATGCAGTGCCACGTTATATTTAACCACCAGGATGTATAATATATCTCCGTGAACGGTCTTGAGGTATTGAATATGATGAATGTTCGACATCATATGCTAAAACTACTAGATATGTAACGCAACGATTTGAATGACATAATTTGTATACTATGTACACTGTGCAAATATGTGTTTAGTTAACATTTCCTTGGTCAATAATGTGGAGCTAATAGCAATTTGTCAAACTTGCAGCATACCTTCCGAATCTTACTTTGCCGTACTACGTATTTTGGATTCACAATTCTTTTCGTGCATTCGTTCAAATGTAAGATAATTGTGCTTACTAGCAATGAAAATTCAGTTGAATCATTAGATTTATATTTAATGTTTTGCACGTCACTAAGGTCAACATTAAAATCAGTGCCGGAAGCACGCGGTCTACACCCGAATATTCTCATATTTTCTCAAACATTTTTTTTTTAATGTTGGTCTTGCTATTTCAGACGATGAAACTCGTGCATAAAAAACTTGAATATTTTTCCCTCTCCGTTTGCTAATTCATCATGCAATATCATTCGGTATACAATAAATATTTCATATATACTATATGCAAGCCCGTCGCATCCCTTGAGAGTGTGACCAAGCCTTGAGTTAGGAGGGACCTCACGCAGCGTTCAGAATATAATTAATAGAACAAAACAGAGGCATTAAATTATCAACCTAAAAAATATGCTGGAACATTTCCTCGATTAGGCTCACCCCATCAATTTTGACGACGCCAAAATCCTTTTCCGCACAACCAAATATTGGGTCGTCTAGTAATGTAGTCTAGAAATCAGTTTAGAAGAGTTAAACCTGATTGCAGGCATTGGACATGCAGTCAACTAACTTTGTAGATCAATTATAGAAAAGGTAAGAGAGCGAAACCAATTAAAAAATATCGACCAATCAAGATCCTCCTGAAATAGTAAACTAAAGTGCGAAAATCTGGCCAAAACCAAACTCGGCACTCAGTTTCACCTTGAGGAAGATGAGCTAGGTGCTCGTCGAAACGGTGGCTCTGAAAAGCCTAACCTGGTGACGCACACGAGAATACTTCATCAATATATATTGCATATTTTGTGATACGATATAAAAATAGCAATGCGATGCGAGAACTTGAGCATCGCACAAGAGCAAGTGTAAGAACTAGACGGTCAAGGAAGAGAAAAGGCCGAGCTGAGGAAGTGGAGGGTGTAGCACTTAAAAAAAAGAAGAAAACATTTTCGAGAAAGTAAAGCAAAAGATAAATTGCACCTTTCTCACGTCGCGGAAAACAAAAAGGTTTTAACGGTTTTTCTTCGCCTTACGTTTTTCACGCGGAGGAAAATAAAAATACTTTTCTCCGGCGCCCTATGTAGTCGTGCTCACCTTTGCCTGGGCCGTGCCTGGTAAACGACACCGGCGCGGCGTCTGCGGCGGCGCTCTGGACGATAAATTCTTTCACTCGCCCGACCCATTCAAAACGCGCCCCCTCCAGCCCCCGCCCCAACCGTGTCGGCGTTTAAACGTCGGTGATTCCAAGTGGGTATAGCGGTGTGTCGGAACGTCGGGCGGGTGAGCCGAGTTCCCTCATAGCGTATGCACGCGGCCACTTACTTTGGAGCGGGGAAAAATAAAATAAATCTTTTGACGTTCGTATGGGGATAAGGTCGCCTGGGACGCTATTGGTTTGTTGCTGTTTCCCTCCTCCAATTGTGGCACTGGTTCCTTAAGGCTAAAACTTAGAAATATTCCACGGAGATTCAGTGGGATGTCAGTTTCGATGCACTGCTCCATCCACTGCCTGATGATGTAGCAGTTCTTCGAAACCATGACCACAATAAATTGTATCTAATGGAAAAATGCCATTTCTGTGCTTTATTAAGGGAAACATGAGTTATTGTCTTATTTGAAACGTTTTTTTGAGGGTAAAGCCGATTGTGAGAGCTCACGTGCTTTCTGCGATCGGGAAACCGGTGGGCGGTAGACGACATAAGACATCAAATCTCCGCGGGATCCAAAAATAATGCACAAAAATGATTTTATTTGGGTTCTAATTCTCATAGAAAAAGCCTAAATTTTAATTTAGCATGTTGTTGCATAAGTCATAGAAGTTAAAAAAGGAAAGTGAATATAATCGTGGTGGATTCAGAGAAGATGTCATTTTCCACTAAAAAAGCTGCTTACAATCTAGGCTTATAGTCGGATCATATTACAAACATTGCATAGAGAAGAATACGCACAGAATTAAAAAGGTTTTGGTGTGGCCTTATTCGCTATGATTGGGATAAGTCAATATAGGAACTAGAACACACTGCTTTATTGGAGGTAATTTTTCATTTTTATGATAAAATACTGCTGAATCCGTTTTCCACAATTAAAAATATAGTCTCATGAGTACAGTGAGTGGTGTTGGCCCGATAAAATTTGAAAATCCTTATGTGTGTGACTTCGAGCAATTAAGACAACTTTTCTGAAAGATACGGTGTTTTCCGATTTTAAATTTTTGATGCATTTACCAAAAGGGACATGTTCAAGTATATCTGAATTAGGGATACATCTCGTTTTTAGGCTTTTAATAATTACAAGCAAACATACGTATTTGTCAAAGTGTCACTAAAAGATGATGTTGAGTATCACTAAGCACTCTTTTTCAGAAATCTGGGAAAAAATCCATTATGTTTTACTTTGTTTTGTGGCGCTAAATTATTATTTTCTTTTTACATCCACATTGTTTCAGTCATACATGCCACATTTCTTATTCATAATAAATGCATAATTTATCCTGGTAATATTCTCATTATAGAGACCTTGTTCAGCATCTTCCACAATACTGAAATTTTAGTCTCCCCGTCTATCTCATTTTCTTATACCGTTTACTCTTTGAATTCGCGATTTTTTTTTATTCGAATTTGAATTTTTCATCACGACGATGCCAGAAATGTTCACTCCTTTCATGCTTGTCCATCAACAGAATGTCCAATACTGAATTTTCGTTCCCCAATCAGTCCTCACCTTTCTATCTCAGGCAGACTTCGAAAGCTTCACAGCCCAAGAGGGTGTACTTTTTTAAATTCCAGAAAAGCATGCACGGTGCAAAAAATTATTATAGAGGAAAGAGAACATTTTCTGGTACATTTTTTACTTCGTAAAGTTTAACGTTTATTGAAATTTACACATGGTACCTGTGTCAGTCACTTTGATAATCTTAAATTGTTATAACATTTACAAAACTATCTTTCAGTTTGTCTTGGCCTATAAGAGCCTTGCTTCATCAAAAACGGATTTACTATCCCAATGCACGAATTTTAATTATTTACGTACCAAAGTATTTAATTAGGCGAGGAAAATGATAATTTTTACTTGATGGAATTCACGCTTCAATTAAAATACGGGAAGAGTGTCATTAGTTGTTTACTCCATAGCTGAGAGGGTCGCTTTCATGGAGAGGCTTTTAGCTATGCCCTGCTTATGCGGAGTAAAACCTGTGGTAAAACGCTCTGCAGCAATATAAAGGGGAGTGGTTTCCAAATATTTCGGGCTTTCCCACTCTTATGTTGCTTCAAGTAATACATTTCTTGTTTTACATGGTCGCGGAAGTGTGGTTGTATTTTAATGACAGTGTATCGGCTATGAATGGAGAAGGAAAACATACATATGGTCTTCCGTGGTATATATTCGGTTGCTTTAGAACAATTTTACAAAGTGGCTTAAGAGCTTTGGCGACATGGATGCCCACCGAATGTAAGAGGAATAATATACTCACACTTTTACTTTACAGTTACTGTTGTTAATTTTCTGGTCATCTTTATTACTTTTTAGGAAAACCGAATGAAAAAATAGATTCTACCTCTTACTTGACTTATCAGGAAGAATTCTCCTATACCTCCTACAGTATTTATACTTCTGCTGACGAGAGTTATGAACGGTATCTCGTAGTAGAGTTAGCGAGATCTGACATGAGTTAGGAAGGTTTAAGACCTAAGACTAACTTTCACCCACCGAGGTGTGTCTTTTTTTTGTTAGGTTGGAGTCCACCCTTCCCCTAGTTCATGCATTGATCGTTTAATCCTGACATTGGTTGACTGCGGCCTTTCATCCTTTCCGATCTATTGTTAACTCTAGTAGTTCTTCTTATGCACTTTCCTCTTTATTTGGTCTATGTAAATATCCCTTGGCCTTCCTCTTGGGGCGGAGGAAAAGACAACTTTTACAAACACCACTGAATATTTGCTGCAAAAACTGCCTGATGATGATGTGAACCCACGTCGAAACCCGGGTCGAGTTTCAATAAATATTCAGTGGTATTTGTAAAAGTTGTCTTTTTCTCCGTTATAATGGAATACCACACAGTTAACCTTGAGAATGTAATTGCTCTTCCTCTTGGGACTTACACTTCGTGTTTTCCTTCAGTTATATTCCTCACAAACACATTGTGCAACAGAGTGAGTCAATTTAGCATTTACCCATAACCCTAGTAATACTTCTCGAGCAGATACTCTCTTACCCTTACTTTTATAAATCCTCCCCAAATAGAAATTCCTTACTCCAAAGCCACCAGCTAAAAGAAATTAATCCACTACCTCAGCAATGTACCTATTGATTGTAAAAAAAAAGTCTGTCTCCAGTTCGGCAGCCGATACCATGATGTTGCAGCGTATTACAGTATATCTAAATTTAATGGAGGTTTTTACAGGACAACTCAATGGCTATTCCTAGGTAGTAGATTAAAATGAGAGGGCAGTAGTGAGTGCTAGTAGGTCGGATACTTAGAAAATGGCAGTACCTTAATGTTAAGTATTTTTCTTGACTCCACCGTCGTTATTTACCTTCTAACTGATCCGAATCCACGAAAGGAAAAACTCGAGTCTAAATGAAGAGTATCAGATGAGTATCAAACAGTATCCGATACTAAGTATTGCCGTGATCTCGCTGTTGTCTCGCCGAAAGTATCCTGACAGTATCCTTGAGTATCGTGGAGTCCTATAGCCGAGACTCGTTCTGATACTCCTCGAGACTGGTCGAGACTGCAGTATCGGACGGGATGCTGGGTATCCGTTGTCGATACTACGTGGATACTGACCCATGGCGGAACTCTAAACCTGCGTGCCTCCTATTTAGTCTACTTGCATGCGAAAACGTGCATGATGCCTACCTTTCCGGGAGGGCAGACAAATTCCGGGTATGGTTTAACTTCAGGAATAGAACAGCTGGCTCCTTTTCCTCAATCTCGTTGAGCCCGCACCTGGGGTAGGTGCCCAATCACAGATGCCTATTGTTTTATATTCTTTTTACTTAACGTGGATGGATTTATCTTGAATAATTCAGTAATTAGAAAAACATATAAACAAACAGTACGTTGATATTCAACTCTTTGGTTGCCTCCGCGATACTATGTGATGCTGAGGGAGACTTGGTTGAGACTGTTGAAGTATCAGGCTGCCGGCTGATACTGGTTTGATATAAGTCTGATACTTTATGATACTTAGCGATACCGTAATTAGATCACAATTCGCTTCACCCCGGTTATTGCTGGAACAATCTGATCCACTAATCTGAAATCCTGATCAAAAGTTCTAACTATTAAATATTAACATATGTCACAGGTATTCCATGTAAGATGCTAGTCTTTCTTGAGTTGGTGGTGATGGATGATGTGGAGGCCTTAAAATATTCTTATATCAGCCACGGAAAACGGTTACAGTCGGGTTTTATCGAATTGTCAGTTTTTGTCGGATGTTCACCAAATTTAGGAATTATCACTTATTTCACATTTTAAACAACACTAGAGTTGGACGAAATAGATTCGACAACAATTTAAATGTGACAAATACGGTACTTATCATGATTCGGGATGGATTCCTCGTTTACTTCGGCGGCCATAACAGACGACAATAGACGATCGAATCAACAAGCGGCGAGGCTAGTTGCCAGCTTTTGCTACCAAAATCGTAATAATACAGAATTATCAAACTCTTTAGAATTATTGTTAGGAGTGAGGTTCACATCATGAAATTACAGCAATTGTTCTTGTTGTAGAATAATCCTGTCAAAGGTTTTAGTCGACACTTTCCTGCGATGTTTTGCTGATCTAAATGGGAAACCAAGGCCAGTGCAAAAAAAAATATATTTTTTTGTGCAAAGATGATTTCCTATAAGAATTCCCCCTTCTATTTTATATTATTTTGCTTCCTTTAGAAGGGAAGCACTTAGTTAATTTAATACCTAGTGCTTATATAGATACTTAATACTTATCAGTGATGTTTTGCTGATCTAAATGGGAAGCCAAGGCCAATGCAAGACAAATATATTTTGTTGTACAAAGATGATTTCATGGAAGAATTTCCCCTTCTATTTTACATTATGTTACTTCATTTAGATGGGAATCACTTGGTTAATTTAATACCTAGTATTGAATGGAAAATAAAGTGAAAGATACTTCCCGTTGGTTTATAGATGTGTACGAAGTACCTATATGTTATGTCGCCTAGCCGCTTGTTGATTCGATCGTTTTTTGTCATATGTTATGGCTGCAGAAGTGAACTGGAAATCCATCCCTAATCAAGTCGCATTTTAATTGTTGAATCACTTTCGACCACCCCTAGTATTGTTTAGAATGTAAAATAAGTGATAAACCCTAAATTTTGTGAGCATCCGACAAAAACTGACGATTCGATAAAACCTGACCACCACCCGGAAAACATACTTTATAAAAACACAACATATTCCTGTTAATTTTTGTCAAGTACCTTGAAAATAAGCTTACTTGCTCACACCACACGTAGTATACGTCTTAATCGTCTTTCTCTATAAAGACGAGTAAGACGTATCTTATGCTGAAAAATGAAAACATGCAAGAAAACAAGGGCCTACTGCTGTGAAAGACTGTAGAGATATTCCACCTAAACCGACCTTAGTCGATAGATCATCTCTCTCTCTCTATAATATAAATCATTTCTCTATTAACTAAGGTGTCATTTACGCTTTACGACCACTGGAGCTACCGAAATGAACTTCCTAGGAGGCAAATTGTTGCCAAACTGGTACCTAGCCATGGATTCTTTTGCGTGGGCGGTAGCCCATTTCATAGTGCAGTGCAAATCTGACATGAGATTCAGCCTTAACTCCAGGGGAAATCCCTGGATGATTCCCAAATAATTTACCACTCATCATCATCATCCTACCAACCTATTCTCAGCGACATAAATTACCTAACATATTGATTGCACCAGTCTGCATTTTGAAACTTCTTTCGTCAAATGATTTATTAAAAATAGGTGTTCTTGAATTAAGTTTTTATGTTGATTCTAAAACTGACTTCCATTTATTTCTATCACCTCAGATTTTTACACAAAATAAGAATAATGGTTTCAAGATTTTAACTACCTACTGTAAGCACAGTTATATTAAAATTACTTCATGCAAAGGTGCATAGATGCACCTTTCTTCACGCGATGACAATATTTGTAACAAAAATGAATGAAGGATGAATAATAATTCCAAGGTAACACTACAATAGCAGCAGTTGTACCAACCTAAGACTCATTAGCTTGGGCCAAACTAAGGCTCATTAGCTTTTAGTGAGATATAGTCCTCGCGCAATAATTACCCACTGGCACATATGTGCTTACCAATAAATCTTAGAAGTTAAAATGGGTCCATTCTGAAAAAACTACGTGATAGAAGAAAACTAAGAATAGTTCTTCAGCATATCAAAGTTAGCTATTATCACTTACTAGTTTTCAGTCATCTGATATCATGCAGACTGGTGTTATTTTACATAATAATTATCCACACCAATCATGCAAGCTAACACTTGTGTTTTCCACGTATAAATATCCTTTTTTCTGATAATCATTTCCAGGAATTCATTATCCTCTTACTTTAACTTTACAACTTTATTCTTACCTTCTACAAAAAAACATAATTCTGTGATTCAGTCTACACCAAAAATGAACTTGTGAAACTGTTGCTTAGTATTAGTTTTTCGTTTGATTTTATACCAAAAAGAAGCTGCAACGACTTTCTTTACTGTTTTATTATTGGTTTATTATTCACTAAAATGTCTTTGATTGTAAATTCTGATTTAGAAATGTGTTAAAAAATTATTCTTCAGTTATCCAGTTCAGATACTGTTTTTGCTTATGTTTACACTAAAAGGATTATGTCACTTTTTTCTTAACTGTATTCTTCGTTTAGGTTTATTTTATTTTATATGATGCATTTTTGATTGTATGTCTTTTCTGTGATTAGAGATATAAAACTGGCATGTAATGTATATATTTACATATGTTCAATAGCAGGTTAAGTACCTTAAGCTCACCACCATTGTAAAATTGGTGCTCTTAGGGGTATTGTACCCAGAGCAAATAAATATTATTATTATTATTATTATTATCCTCCGTTGTTATTCATGAAAATAATTAAATGAATGTAGTTTGATAGTTTGTTTCTCTTAGATCAAATAGACTCGGCTTTTCTAAACACGTCCAATACATTTCGTGTCACTGAGTGACAAGTAAATTCCGTTCCCCAAATGTAATGGATATGTATTTAAATGTCGTTAAAACGTCATAAATGACATTTATATCCTCGCTTTGACAAGATAAACAGCCTTTCTGGGAGAATAATATCAGAGCTATGTTTAGAAATACATATTATTAAACATCACTAATTATCTATTCTTGTGATATGGCCATCTGATGGCTGTCATTATTCTCGATTTGTAGAGTGGTATTATAATGTGCAACTAATTTCCTCACATTAATCATTCATTTACCATTATAACCGAGGCTGTGTTAACTATGCTTTTGATAAAGCAAACCTTGACTTTATTCTGGGAATTTGAAGGCTTCATTCTATTTATGTGACACAGCTAAAGTGTATTAATTGTCGAAGTCAATTATTTAAGTATAACTGCACATAGCACTTTTATTTGTCTCAATGGTTTATTATTTAAGTACTTCTTTAATTATTTTTAATGGACGTCAGATCCTGCCTAGTAGGTAATACGTAACTCCAAGTGACTAAATAATTCAAACAAAGGAGCAATATACTATCGGCTTGATTTTTACTGTTTTCACTTACATAATCGGTAAGACATTACATTTATATTATAAAACAAATATAAAACATTAATGTTAACCGTTAATACGTAGTAAAAAGTGTTCTTCTGCTTTACTGCGTAGTTTGCTACGTAGTAAAAAATGCAAATCTGTAAAATAATATTGTATTGTTTCATATCTATAGAATATAACTCTTATCTAACCTTTTTAAGAACATGCACGCAAAGTTTCACGCAAATCTGTAGATAAAATTGTATCGTACCATTTATCCTAAGGTTAAATTTAACTAAGTATACCACAGCTGTTATCTACAAGTTGCTTTTCTTAGGATACTTAGCATGATAATCGTCAATCGATAATTTTCCCTTCCGACTTACCTTATCTCTAGCGTACACCAACTAATTGGCACCCAAGTCTCCGACCTCTGGCTGTTATGTAACGGCTACAGGTATGCTGCAAGACAGGTGTTTATCTGGACTCCCGTCCCGTCCTTTTGACAATTGCGACACCGGAGCTTATTCCCATCAGAGAGAGCAAATGACGATCCACCGTGTCAAATCCACTCGACATTATTCACGCCGTGCGAATCCAATTGCAGGCGTCGGAATACCGTGAAAATTCCTTTGAAGATGGACACACGGAGATGAGATGAATTATTCCTGGCGTTTAATCCAGTGAGGGAAGTCGCAAGCCACCTTTTTCGGAAAAGGCGGAATATGGAAAAATCCCTTCACCATACGCAGACGGAGAGACTTCCTTCCTCGCTGGTGTACTACCCTCCGCTCCCTCCCACATCATTCCCATGGTACAGTTCCACCCTCCTGCCCCACCCAACGCCCTCAGCCTCCGTACTGCTACGCAAAACAGGAATATCCGATTACGAGGGGCCGGGGAAGGGTGAGTCCGTAGAAATTGTGTGACACTTTCATCCACCGCATAGAAATGGGTGCGACTTTGTCGTCCCTAAAAACGTACGCAGCTACCCTACATGCATTTCTACAACACCTCTGGATCGAAATCTTCGGTAGGCTCCCCTTCACATTGGCATTATTTGAGCCGGCAACCTAACTCATTTTAACATGTTAATCGAGACAAATAAAAAAAATTTCCCCAAACCCATCCTTGTTTATTGATACATTTTTTATTCATGTCCTCTCATACCGAGGCCAATTAATTTGGACAAGTACAAACAGTAAAAAAACAACGCAGTACTTATTTAAAAATTAACTGAAGTAAAAACGTAAGTAATTGACTACAAAAATGAAATTAAGCATTTTTAAATGAGCAAAATAAAACCAAATAGACAGAGCGATAGACGAGAGCAGAATCAGGACGGAAGAATGCGGCAGATTATAGATGAATGAAATGGATTAGATTAGGGCACATTTTTCAACATACAATTGTATGTAGTTGGGAATTTGGATATAGAAGACCGTTGGGAGACAGACTGACGTGAGGTATAGCAATAAAAATGTTTTTTTAGTCACGTGTTTCGTGAAGGGAGTGGTAGTGAGATAAGAGATGGAAGATCAGATGATTTATAGTTTGCATTGATTTAAGAGCCAACTAAGTTAGACCCATTCAATGAAAACTAGTGAAGAATTGTATCAAGTGATCCTTTTCGTCATGACCAACGTTGATGCGTTCTTCAAAGTAATATTAGCTTTATTCAAATGATTGACCAAACTAAATATCGGTTAATTGACCAAACTAAATATCGGTTTAATTTGAGCATAATAAGAACAGAATTTTGCTGAATGCTTTCGGTGAGGGTGTCCTTTACACTTGTTATTGACACAGTTTTGCAAGATTTATTTCAGTACGTTCGTTGTATGAAAAACTTGCAAGATCATTCATCATCATCATAGTATTACAATCCTAGGATTGGTATATTGCAGCCCTCCATTTCGCCCTATTCCATGCCAGTTCCTTTACTTCCCTATGGTTTTTCTTCCCCGTATCTTAACTTGCCCCAAGTATTTGTCTCTTGGTCTTCCTCTGGGGACTTTCCCTTCAATTTTTCTCTCCATTATGTAATTGTTATGTCTCATAATATTGTCAACCCACCATGTTCTTCTTTGGCGTATGTTGCTCCACACGGACGGACGGAGGGACAATTAAAAACATCTTCATTCATAAACTTAGGCATCCATTTTATATTGAACTGCTTTTAATCAATAAAATTCACAAAAGTAAGTTCTACTTGCTAAATAGAATTTTTTCTGAATAATATTTAACTGTTATCCACGTTAATTCTGTAGTCCGCTCCTGAAATGGCGCACTTTTCGTCTGGTGATTTTTGGTCGAGTAAAATGTCTTATCTGTTCTTCATTGTTCATCTTATATGCATTCGGTGAGATAAAGTAAAGCACTTTGTACTTTCCTAAAATATTTTATGAGTACGATGCGCTTAACCGTTTTACGGGTACGTCAGACACAGAATGTTTATTTGATTTCATTAATTGTTATTGTAGTTACGGGGGAGCTTTAGAAAAATACAAATATTCGGGCAGGGTTAAAAACAACATCGATCAATGAATGATTCACGGGGAGGGCTATTATTTAACAAGGTAATTGGGTATTTTCGAAAATTTTAATTTTAAGTCAACGGTTCTTTATATGTTACTTTAACTCGAACAAGCTTGCGGAGCGAAAATAGTTTTCAATATGATTCAATATTAATTGAGATATTTTAGATTAAAATAGTCGAAATTTCAAATTTTTTTACGCGGCTCCGAAACTAAATCTGATTGGTTTGACGTCATTTTTGCTGAGCGATAGGCAGCTGTGAGGGAGAAAGTGAAGAACTGTAGAAGAGACCGTATATTTAAAGAGTTTTCATTGAAAACAAAGACTATGGCGTACAATGGTTTTATTAAAACCACATCAGATAATTTACCCAAAGTATATATGTTTATGGAAGGGGTTTTTATGAAGGACGAGCGATTTACTGCTTCCGAAATTCGTAGAGCTTAAGTCCAAAAAATGTAAGCATAAAGTTTGCTTGTGAAATCGTCATTATTGTTGTTTATCATTTTAATGCATTTAATTATGTATTTGGTGTATGAAATTCATTAATTGTTTTTCCAATACACTCATAATCATTATGATACTTCTTCTTTCTTTCGCAAGGTCCATACTAGTCCATGCTACAGTAAACAAACAGTACCTTAGTAACATTTCAACATAACACAATACTTGCCAAATGCTTATGCTGCCAATACTTAACACATTTTAGACGCTAGTTTGTGATTTTAATTAATGATTGTTTGTAGAGGTTTCTATAAGTGGATTATCTGCTTTAGAAATTCCTATAAATAGATTCTTATCTCCTAAATGTATATTCAAAGTTTTATTTAAGTGTTGCTTTATTATAATGCTTCTCGTGAGAGTTATGGTGATAATGCTATAGGATACGTCCAAGTGAAGAGAAATGGACCATTGTGAACAGTCATTGCAAGAATATGTCCAGAACATAAAGTGTGAAGTAAAGCATACACTGCACAGGTGGACATAGAGAAATCCAAGGAAGAAATTTCAAACATTCAATGTCGTGATGCGTGAATGCATTACTTGTTCGGTGTTTTCACCGATGTATTTGTACATTGTGGCACAAAACACCATCTATATACATATGCTATTTAAAGGCACATCAAGAAACAGAAAAACGTCCAAAACTAATTTCGCCGCACTTGTTTCCGCCGTAACCATAAGAAAACTCCTAGGTCTAAATGTAAACAGCGAAAATGACGTCACAGGTCATTCGGTTGTTTTCGGAGTGTGCTCGAGATCATTCGTAACCTTCAACTTTCATTAGCTTTTAAAACTGAAATTCATAAAATTTGATGAGAAAAATGTTAACCAATGCAATAAGTTCAAGTTAAAGAATCAGAATATCGATAGTTTGAAATACGTGGAAAATACCCAATTCTATCGGAAGGTGTGGGGAGGGATGCGGAAATAATAATTCATTACCAAGGTTATTAGATGGTCTGATTTCTATTTTATCAAGAGCGTTCATTTTTAGGTCTTTGGGAAGAACGTGTATAATTTCGTGGATAAAATTGCTCGTATGAATGGAATCAAGTAGGTGTTTAGCAAAATGTGAGGCAGAATCATTTCTGTAACTTCTGGCGTGTTCTTAGATGCGTGTATTGAAATTTCTTTCAGTTTGGCCGATGCTGCCATTGCATCCGTTGATTCATATTAATTGACCAATGCTATTTTGCCGTAGTTGCAAGCTCTACCATGTATGCCTTCGCAAAACATATTTGAGGTGTCCTCTCAGGCTTTCGGTTACATATCTAGGGTCCACGGTGAGGAATACGTGAGATCGGATCCCGAAAAACCGAAGGGGAGTTAGCGAAGGTGTGGAAAGGAACTGGGGGTGGGAATTTTCGAATGTGCATTAATTTTTTGTCCATGATACTAGAGAAGAAATCTTTAAATGTTCCACCTTATTGAGACTAGCCATTCAGTACTCAATACATTTCTTAGGACCTGAAACCATTACACGAGGTAGTTCCATGTTAAAACTTTCGTCTTGTATTTTTCGATCCAGATAGTGTTAGATAGAATGTGAAAAGACTTTTGCGGCCAGTTTTGTTGGGTTTTTAAAGTTCTTAATACTAAATTTGTAAAAATATATGATTCATGTTTATCATTAAAAGTTTTAAATACTAAGCACATATTTTATAATTAAAATACAATAGATTCGAAATAATGCTTCCATGCTGCATTTTAGAGGTAGTTATAATTCATGAATCAATATTAATTTGCGTAAAAATACCGGAATAACAATGGCCCGTGACAGTCTTCGTACATTCACTATGGGCTGATAGATTAGACTTATGGCAGGCTAAAATGGTTAATAAAGTAGTGATACGCTATGAACTTCACTGCTGATTTATCTAAAACCATAGCCTTGAAAATTTTCCAACAAGTTTCGATATAGTCTCCCTCATGCATTGTTTTGAGAGTCCACTAAAACTCCAGGAAACTATGTTGATGACAACTAATTCATAATACCATTGTTTCAAGAATATTTTGAGTGCACGTGCTTGGTCTAGCACGCTGCTGCGTAATATAAACATCCATTTTCTCCCATTATATTCATCCCTCGCTGTAAGTCTTCCTCAAATCTCTCGTCCCGGAAATATTTTACTTTTATTTACCGAACGTTCTCTCTTGATAGGCCGACCTCATGCCCCGAGGAAAAAGGTCACGGAAAACAAAACTCCTATGCATGTTCGAGAAATAAAGGTCAGTTTCCGAGGAACGACCTCCTTTCGTAGAACTTTGGCGCTCATATTTATTTTTATTGAAAACACATTCGTGGGAAAACTCACGTCAGCAAGGATGTTCAACATGAAGATATATTTCCGTTACTAGGATATTCATTTTCTAACATCCGCATCGATATCAGTATTTTTGAATGACATATTTATGTAGAAAGTGTGTATTTATCCCTGAGTATATATTTTTATCATTTTTAGTATTGCAGAAGTAGTAGAATAAATAATTCAGTCAC
The DNA here is from genome assembly GCA_963573305.1 of Pyrrhosoma nymphula. NCBI lineage: Eukaryota > Metazoa > Arthropoda > Insecta > Odonata > Coenagrionidae > Pyrrhosoma > Pyrrhosoma nymphula. The sequence goes on along the minus strand of OY754338.1, from coordinate 60,352,983 downwards.
AAACTATTACGCATTGACAATGATTACCAATGCATAGATATGGACGATAGGTTACTCAACATTAATTGGACGAAAACTATCTGCACTTTATTGTGTACCCTCATTACCAGCGCATCTATTTTGACGGCATGGTTTGACATCTCAATAGGGCGATTGGTCGATTCTTATCAACTTATAGGGATAAATGCTACCGCAACCTTTTGTGAGGACAGTAATCCTCCTCCTTTCATTAAACACAAATATTTAAGCGATGAAGCACGATACCCCGTTGTTTGTCAAATTTGTCTGTTTTTATGATGTACATCGTCACTTCCATGCATCATCACGGTGAAATACCTATATAATCCTGTATTTTTGGATTGATATCTTGTATATTGATCGACGTTCAGCCTTAAAGACATGGTAACCGTAATATTTATTGATTTTTACGTTGAGCTAACTGTCATTTTCCCTGTATTTTTCAAGTGATCCTTTTTTTTACTTTTAGTAAGAAATCATTTTCTACCGAATACGAACCGTATTACCATTATACATTTTTAGGAATACGTGTGACAACCTAAAACCCCGGCACCGTTCATTTCAACCTATAACTTTTGTGTTTGTTTTATTCAGATCAAGCAAGAAAATGTAGTTTCTCTCAGGACTTTAGACAAATTGGGGGCTATCTAATGAATCAAACCTAAGTACTCTTATTAAAATATATTTGAAATATGATTCACCCAAGATTTATAATAGAAGACAATACTTGAGTATGATCGACTGTATACCAGGGTATGATCGACTGTATACCAGAGTATGATCGACTGTATACCAGAGTATGATCTGTATTCCTAAGCGATAATTGAGTTGGAAAGTGTCCATGCCTAATCAATACCGACTTTCCATTCTGCTCCCCTTCATCTGTTCTACTTCACGTCCAGAATTAGACAAGACTTCTAGCATTAATCCACAACCATCTCAGCCGCACAATGTCTTCTGACTGCTGACTATACCTATTGCTAGGCTTAGATTACTTGAAAATATCAGACGAGTTTCAGTGCAACACGGAGGAGATTATTTTGACGCCACGCATATCTCTAGAACTGATAGAAGTGACTTAATAGACTAGAGAGATACACTACTAAAATTCTTTCCCTATCTACTGTGCTACAGCTTGGAGAGAGCTTTGGCCGGCCTCACAATCTGCCTCCACGGCTGTCTGTTGTCCTTCTTCCTCTTCCAGCTTCCTCTTTCATCCTATCAATATCTTTATATACGTCTTCCAATCATGTCAGCCTGGGTCTTCCTCTCTTACACTACTGAACTGATTGTTAAAAAAATCCTTCTTTCAACGCACCATTAGTGGTTATAACAAAAATATCGTGACACTATCTTAAGACATCGTCAACAAAAAGTTCATATCTGTCCTCTCCGCCCTCCTATTCCCTTTTCCCTCCCCTTTCATTGGTTGTGTTCTATCACCCCCTGCAACATGCCCACCTGGTAATGGCTTGCGGCGGTATGTACTTTCTCAGCAAGGAGTTTTGACGAACACACTCGGAAGCTGGATTAATAAAAATTTTGTTTGAAATACCGGAAGATCAGTCTGACTTGGATTATATCCATCTTACTAAAAGCAAACTGTCAAGTAAATTGTCAATATTCCATAAACTTCAGAGTTACTCAGAAATATTCAAAATGTTAATTGTCACGACGAGGTGCGACTGGAAATTGTGAGAATTATTTTTTTTGTACTTCAAAGTTATTCAGTTCAAAGCTTTCGGGAGCTAAACATGGGTGGAGTCGTTGTTTTCAGTCTTGGTAGAATTGCTGAAAGGCTTCAATCGTAATTGCCTGTACCTACTCCGTTACAATCCTTTGGATATTTACATGATGGTGCTCCCAATAGGATTGTTTAAAATTTTCATTGATCTCACTTGCAGATTAACCAAGTTTAATACGAAATGTAATGGGAGTACCGTTTCTCCAAATTCCTTATTTCAATTTTTCGTGAAAATCACAAACAAATACTTCAACTATGAAGTAGTTTTTATATTCTATAATCGCTCAGCAATCGCGGAGGATTGATATGTTAATGCAAAGCTTTGGAGAGACTATCAAAAATGCTTATTGATTCGGAGCCCCAGAGTGTTGCCAGATCGCCCATATTGTGGTTAGTCTCATTACTTTTGTGTCACACCTCATGCACCAAGAGCTGTAGACATATATTCTCGCATAACCTTGCACACTCACTCGTACCTAAGCTGCATGGTGCACGTGGAGTCCACTTTCCAGTGAACACGCCGAAGGTGAACCTTTTAATTCCCATCTCCCCCACATGAATCCCGTCAACCTTTTGGCCTTCATCTGAAGCCCAGAGTGTCCTTCCTCCACCACTTCACTACCGTGGCCCCAGTCCGTATACCCATATTCTCCCCCTGCATACCGCTCAGGATAAAAATCTCTCTCCACTCCACCCATACATTTAGACACCCTTTTAACCCCTTCATACCTCCCAGTACCAAAAAATCCAAGTCGCGTCCACTTTCCGAGGGTGTCAGCGTGAGGGTTGGCAGGGGGGATGGAAATTACGCGGAAAAAGCTTAAACGTCCCCCAGCACGCCTCGGACGCGGATTGCCCTCCATCTTCCTTAAACCTTGCCCTCTCTCTTCTGCTTTGCAATTCAGATGTCGCCCCAAAACACCCCTACCTCTATACCGTTTCCAGCCCGTTGGTCCTGCGAGCCACCCCCCGTTGTCTCACTACACCCCATACCTCTAACAGGACCTCCACGTCTTTTGCGCATCGATACGGCTCCATCCTTGCGTCCCAAATTTCCCAATACCTTTCAAACCTTGTAAATCCCTACAGGCATGGCCGTCTCCTGCGACTGAAGACAGATGTGCGACTCTGCGAAACATTTGGATTAGGACGAAGCTCTGTTATTTGCGGTCATCAGCACGGATACCCAAAAATCGCACGAAATTCCAATCCCACAAAAATCGGCAAATATTTTGTAAATATTGTGTAGTCAGAAGCTGAGAGAGAATTTTTGTAAAAAGTAAATGAAGAGATCTTTTTGTTCACAACGAGGCCAAATTCATTGAAATACCAAGAGATAATTCACTCAAACCATTTAAGGTCATCTTCGATTTTTAGTCCTTTAACTGATCAACATTAAAAACCTAAACATCTAACTATCTCAAAAAACAAAAACCTTGAAATTATGGGCAGGTCTAAAATGATAACTAATCCTGGCAACTACATGACTCGGCCAAGTGGGCCGGGTTTTGTGCTCACCAGCGTTGGGAACAAGGCCCCTGCAGTCGTCATTCATTGCGAAGGGAGGATGTGCTTAGACTTGAGGCCTTTGAGATGTGTTTAGAGAAAGGTGGAGAAGGTGAGCTGGATGGCGAGGAAGACGAAAGAGGAGGTATTAGATATGGTTGGAGATGAGAGAAATCTTTTGGCAGAGGTGCGAAGAAGGCAGAAGAGATGGATGGAGGAGATTTTGAGAGGAGAGGGCATGTTGAAGACAGTGACATAGGAGAGACACTGGGGAAGCGTAGAAGAGGAAGGAAGAGGATAGGAATTCTTGACGAAATAAGAGGAAGTAGAAGATATGAAGAATTGAAGAAGGATCTAATGGCGGGACATCCTTAGGAATGAAAGTGAGACAATGTCTATGGAATGGGATGCAAAATGGCGACTGTCCAAGAACCTACCAATCCTCTGGCTGAATACTTGATTGAATGAACCTGATCAGACGATGCCACATACCTTCATAAATCCTTTAGCAGATTGCGATGATCTTAATATACGAATATTCGTGTGTTTGCCGTGTGTTACTTCGTGTCAGTCTGAGGATTTATGGCTCTATCTGGCCAATGTTTCAAGGGAATCTAAAATACCGATGTTGTCCATACACTACATCATTCTTAGTAATTAACTAAAGTGGAAAAGTTTGAAGGGAGGACAATAGGACTACTGGGGAAAAGGGAAGACAGGATTTATGCAAATGACTGTATTCCATGCTGATTATGATAACAGTATTTTTTTTTAAATTCTTTCTTATTCAGATGTCCTCTTGCATTAGAGGAGGGTTTCAAAATTCTGTCCTTTGCGATGAATCTAGTCTTCAAATCGTCATTCGAAGTCTTTCACATATCCGTAGGCTTCGCGTTCAGTATCTTCGATGTTTACCCAATCCGGATAGCCTATATGTGTTCTTCCTATTGGGAATATCGCGTCTGGCTCACCACGAGCAACGTGTGGCATACACTTAAGACCACATTTTATTCAATTGTGTATCATTAATTTCAATGGTTAAACGGTATAATAATACCGGCTCCCAGATCAAATTAATAGCGAGCAGCGGGGGGTGGCTGCATCTTGAGTAGGATTAAAAACCTTTTCCGCATGTTGTCTAGGCTGACATAAATGAATATTTTTACGCATTGAGAGAAATTGCTATACTTGTAAAATTAAGCGCACTTAAATTTATAAAGAGCGTTCAACATTTAATTTACAGGATGTTCCTAATGGAGAGAACTGTTGCCAAACTTGCGCTCCGCGTTATCATCTCTATGCCTAGTGGATAACCATTTCCTATACCACACTAGTTTTGAATAAATTACCTTACGAAATGATATGTGCATATTTAAAGGCATTGAGATGTCCATTATATAGCATCCTACAAAACCTACATTTAAGAAACCTTATTTTAAATATGGGGAACATACATAAAATATGTGTATCATATTTGGGTACTGTGTGCAAGGCAAAACATTTAATAAATAACTGAAGTGTCTACGTATTCTATATGTGTATGCGTCAACTTCAGATATATTTAAATATCTTTCAAACTTGTATAAATATTTACAAAAGTTACTTGCTCCAAAACTGCATCTTGGTGGTTTGACATCACTGCACGGTATCACCTCTAAGACAAAAATATATTTCAACGTGAAATATCAAATCATAGTAGTCCATAGTCCTCTTCAGAGGCAGTGAAAACGTATATTTTGTAAAACTACTGAAAGCCAACGGAACTTCACAGGTAAATACGTCGTATTTCTGTTAGCGATATCGTTCCGTGACGTCATTCCCCAGGTTCCAGATGACGTAGCGTTTCCTCACCGCCAAGCGCGCGTAATTTTTAAGAAGAAATATTTCAATGATACAAAATTGTTTGCCGATAAAATAATTCCCTGCATGTTTAAGATTACATACTTCAAATAAAACTAATATTTGAAAGTTATGTGAACAATAAATGCGAGCATGAGTAAATTAAATCTACTATAATATTACCCGTTGTGTGTATATAATGTCAGTAACTTTCACACAAGAAATACACTTGAAACTGAATCTTCATTTGTCTGCAAACCTTTTTTTATTTGCAAATTGAAATTAGAAATAGTGGTTTCTGTAATTGGGAAAGGTACCAATTGAAAGAAAATAAAATAAAAATTTTTATTCATTTAATTTAATTTTGTATACCGGTCAAAATTTCAAAACATTTGCTAAAACAATTTTTACAATATTTTAGCATTTCTGAGTCATCGTCCCCATAATAACCATACTGATGGTTTAAGTCAAGATTCCGTGTGTATCCATTAACTCAATGACTCTTTGCAATAAATAAGATACGAATAGTTAATTAGAATGCATTAGTGTTAATTATTTTCCTTCCCGTTGATGTTCAATGGGCACCTTCTCTGGTTTTATGTAACATCAATGGTCTATGTTCCCCTTTTCAAATGACCGTTGACCATGGATTTGATGGCAGAATCGTAGCCTAAATCTTGTAATAGTAAAACAGAAAAATATTATTGAATGATGAAGTTTCGTGATGTTTGAGATCTTTGTGTCTGATGAGCTTTTTTTGGGCCCAAATCGAGCAGGATGTGATTTTTAAATACTAATTTTCACTCAGCCTTCCCTAGTTACTTATCAAGTATCATAAATAAAGCTCGTATATTTATATGCTAGAGCCACATTTGAATAGACTCGTGAAGTTCTTATATTTTATCTTTAATTAATGAGATTGGTATTTCCAGCAATGAGAACTCCAAATGTAAATATGAAGCCGGACTAAAAGCGACCATCAACCTTTAACGTGAGATCACCCCTCCCACCCCACCGTGCGTATTGGAAAATATGCCAGACAGGCATTCGGGAGGGATTAAAATACGTTAACATGTTTTTTATTAATGCCCGAGTAGTAAAAGGGATTAAATTGGTTAAACTCCGTTGTCTCAGGCGTAATTTATGGAATTTGCTTAGCATATTGAATGAGAAGCAGCAACTTTGTAATTCCACATGTATTTATTGGAAACGACCTAGGTTTCGACGTAGCACGTCATCATCAGGTCCTGATGATGACGTACTACGTCGAAACCTAGGTCGTTTCCAATAAATATATGTGGAATTAAAAAGTTACCGCTTCTCATTCAATATATTAAATTGGTTGTTGAAAGCCGAAAATATGACCATCAATAATAAAATATTTGGAACGTGGATGCCTTGTTTTCTGAAGGATATCGGTAAAGTTCAATATTAATAAGTACGATATTTTATATTAATGCACACTAAATTAGTTTCCAATCGAATATCAAGGCTTTCGTGAAGTGACTTATTGAAATTCGGTGTGATATGCTAATGTTTTGTATCAAAATATGGATAGGATGTGAGGTACATGACGTAGGCTATTTACATTTCATTGATCGGTTCTTAAGTATTTAATAATTCGTAGAACCACTTTTCATCAAAACTGATTCACCATCATATCGTGGTCAACGGATGATACCTATTAATATCAAATATTGTGGCTTTAAATATATGATGGGCTGTTTACTTGATTCAATAGCATGGCATGTTATTTCATTTGATTTAAATGAATTTTTGTGTAATTAAAGAGTAGGTAACTACAAAGTCATTCAAGAAAAATGGCAAAAAATCGAAGCATATGAACAGCCCACTGTATATATTATGAACACGTTAACTTGAAGAAAGCCTTCAACTACAATGTTTGGAATACGATGTTTGGGCTGCAAGGAAAAACTCGAAACGGCTGAGGAATAATCTACCAATTGCACATGAAGCAAGTCACCAAAATGTGAATGACAGCCATAAGATAACAGAAATCTATTAATAACCTAGGTGTTTGGCAAGGATGTAACTTCTTACCAATACTGTTTAACATATACTAGTACATGGAGGAGGAAATATGAGATATTAAAGAAAGGCATTGAACGAAATAAGGGTCACTTGACCTTATCCGCTTAGCCAATGACATCGCAATCATGTCAGAAAATTGTGATAATCTTCAAAGTCCACTGATCACAAGGGTCCAAGAACTTCAATTATACGTTCAATTATATGTTTACAGTTAATTTATAGAGGGTTGGTCATGTCTTTTTTAAAAAATTCTCAACTTCCTTTTCTCGCCTTTCGTTTTGTTACAGCAAGAAAGTTGATATCACCTTTGAGCCCTGAAGATGCTTTAATTAAAAGGCGAAACGTCGGCGAAAATAGGAAGTTGAGATTTTTTAATAAAGACATGACCAACCCTCTATAAATTAACTCAAACATTATTAAAGTGGTCATTACCAATTCAACGATGTTCAATAATATGGTATGAAAAAAATGATTAGAGTACTAAATACCTATCACGACAAAGGGACAAGCTGAATTCTTAAGTCACACTAATTGTAATTGGAGATAAATTAGAGCAATGGATTGTTTCACCTACCTCGAGTGTACCATCACGTGCGGCAGAAGAAGTACAACGCATATCAAGCCTAGAATAGCTCAAGCTGAGAAAGCGAACATGATGAAAAAGGAACTACTGTGTTAGAAGGAGTTCTAAAAACGAAAAAACAAGACGTGAAAACACTGGTATGGAGCGTGGCATTGTATGGATAAAAAAATGGACATTTGGAAAAGTAGATCAGGAGAGATTAGGAGCTTTCAAGATCTGATGTTGGAGGCGCATACTGAAAATTAAATAGGCTGGTAAAATAAAAAATGGAGAGGAATGCAGAAGAGCGGAGGAGGAAATGGCCATATGGAACACTATGTAGAAAAGAAGAACTAGATGAATTAGACCCACACCCTGATGAAAAATGAGATTGTGAGGAATATAATTGAAGTAAAATTGGAAGGAATAGTTCCAAGAGAAAGGCCATGTGATGTATTCATAGATCAAATAAAGAGGGAAGTAGGCTTATAAGTAGATCTACCAGGGAGTAACGAGACTAGCATTAGATATGGAAGGAGTGCTTTAGTCAACCAGTCTTAGGATTGAATGTCCCATTTTGATAAATAAATGAGACGACTACACTATCATAACCAAGCTTTGTGAAAGAAAACGTCCGTTTCCGTCAGGACAAGAAAAGATGACCGTAATCCCACTCTAATCCAAATACGGTGTTTAACACCAGAAAAATAAAGGAATCAGCGTGGGGTAGACGTCAGAAATGTGTACGAATGGAAGACTGCATGTAAAAAGGCATAATATCGAAATGCTGATTATGACAAGTAAATAAAGCATGCCAGTTGGTAGACTGTACCATGTGATCTATTTTTTACTATTTACTTGTCTTAGGGAATGCATTAAATTCATAAGCCTTAACCCAAAAATAGAATATTCTTGCAAGTATTTCTCAACTGCCTAATTTGAATTGCCGTATAATGATAGTATCCCAGGGAGAGCAGATAAAACCTTGAATTCGGGAAATTTATCATTCTGTTACAACTCTAGTCCTTTAATTTTTTCACGTGAATTTTTTATAATATGTGTCAAACATCACCCCTAACCCTATGTCGACGCCCACTCGGGCAAGAATTTTCCGATCTCACCCACATTCCATATCTCATACCTAAATTATACTTATTTCCTCTTTCCCAGACTTCCTTGTCCCCAGCTCATGTTTCCCAAAAATATCCCTCTACCCACTTAGTACCCACATTTTCCCGACAGGTGAGATTTTTACAAAGCTGCAATGCGAGTTATTATACATGCCGAAACTTAATGCAGCAAGTCACTATTCGTAGAAGCAGTTTAGTAGTGAATAAATAAATAGTGTTCAGTATAGCATCTCAATGTAGCTGACGGAATAAGTACTATTCAATGCATACCTTGCCTACTTTTTCTCGGCACTTCCTGAGGGATAAGTACAGGCATTGCTGCAAGTGATTTTGGCATTCAGGACAGTGTAATGAAACGAGTGACATAGCGCAATGTTTCCATAAATAATACCCAACTTTAACCCTTTCTGTTCAACAAAATTTTCATTTTAAATAGATGTTTCCTCCTATTCATTAAATAATTAGGTATAAACAAACACATTACAACTTTCACCTTCAGGATAAGTACAGTTAAATAGCTCAATTCTCGGTGATAGGCCTGTAAAGATTGATCTTTTTCAATAATTTTCTCTATACTGCCCTATGCATACCGCTTTTGCTTCAGTTGCACTCACACGTTCATGCAAGCTCTCCTGTTCTCAAGACTCCTAACATGCCATCAGTCAAGAGTAAATTCCACCACATTCACTCATGGCTTTCATGGACTACCACCTCCTCTCACACCATTCACTCCTCTATCACATATTTGCTTCGTCATTCAGTTCCCATTCATTCTTTCAACATAGTGAAACCAATGAATCACGTAGGGGAGACCGGGGTTAGTTAGCATAAGGGGATAGTTGGCACTCAGCTTCTATTTTCTGCGACCGTGGAGCTAGTGTGCTGTCATCTTGCTAGTGTGTATGTCTAAGTGCACCATCCACCGTCACATCAGTCTACTTGGAAGCGTCAAGAAGGAAGTACCCCTGTTTCATCGTGTTTCTGACTGGTGAGTAAATCATTTTTTCATCGTAAATGTTTTTATTCTGGTGAACCTGAAGATCGAATTGAGGCGCTGCTGATGGCGTTTTTCGAAAGACTGGTTAATTGTGGTTGCATGCATTTATCCTAAACTTTTGATTCTGATGTTTGGGATTGCGTGGCATCTAGAATTCCGGGTAATGGAGGATTCGTAGATCAAATACACATGGCTGCTACTGCAAATACTCCTTTTGTCAACCGCTCAACCGGTCAACCGCTGGATTGTACCCTACTCTCCAATCCTGATTAAGGAAACGCACATATCAACGTTGATTGTGCAACTAAATTAAGTCATTAAATGCAAATATATTTATGTACACAAGAGAAGCGATCAAGCTGTTAATCACTCAGAAAACAGCTCAAGAGAACCGGAGGGACGAGGTGACCATCTATCAACCTGGGTGCTATTCAAGTAGTAATGAGTCCAAGTGGCCCATTTTTGGGTTTCCCGTCATAAAAAAAGGACCAACAGTCACTCATCTCTCCGTGCACATGGAAAACGGTCATCGTGTCTACTACAATGAACATAACATACAAGATAGGGTACGAACTCCTCAAATGACTACGCTGTCTGTTTTTCTTCAGGCTTTGTAGTTTTCTTATAAAATAAGTTCAATGTTTTTCACACCAGTTGAATTTAAATGGTTACCTTCCGCTAGTATATACATATATAAAAAAATAATAAACATATAAAGGTATTGTACCTAATACCTGTGAAATATGCATTGTATTTCAAGTGAAAAAATATTTGTAGGTCATTTATTCATGATAAACAAGGAATTTAACAATATATGGAGTCACTATTTCATATCAATGGAGATTTAAAATCTGAGTTTTTAACCAACGGAGTGAAAAATAAGTATTTTGAATTTTGTGCTACCCCCGTGAAATTCCCGTGAGAAAGACCATGAGACAATTACTCGGGAGAAACAGAAAAATATGAGAAACAGGAGGTTCTCTGAAGTAGTAGAAGCTGAGTAGGAAGGTTAGGACTGCCCTCAGCCAAACACAGGATTGAAGGACTAGAGTATACGTTAAATGATCAGTTATTTTATATCCGTCGTATTTTTTATTGTGACATTCTGTTAACAGGAACTATATGAAAGAAACCCTTGCCGCAACAGGCACCTAAATTTGGTTCAAATATCTGCCTCTTGAAAGAAGGCTTATGGACAAGCGCCGTAGCTTTTCTGCATAGGGCAAGCTGGATAGTGGGCTTTTATCGCTTGTCGACTAGGTCATCTCTTACGGCCCATTAGGTGTGCATCGGTGTGCGACGAGGGAAATGCCCCCCCACGTAACTCGTATAAGCTCTTGTCCCTTGGGTCCTGGTGACTCTTTTTAAACTTCGCATCGTGGAGACATAATATACCGGGAAATACTTTGGTAAGGGAAGATGAAGCACATGGACCGTAGTTTACCCAAGGCGAAGGTAGGGCAATTTGAAGCAATTGTTAGACCATGCTCATTAGTCGGAGTATATTTAGCAGCGTAAACGAAGGCAAACAAACATAAGGGGTAGCTGATTTGGTCGCATGGTCAGAGTTGAGGCTCAAAAGTGAGTGACCCAAAACCATAATAATAAATCCATGAGATGTTCCTTTTAATACCACTATCCAAAAACTCTGATTAGACAATATTTTCAGCTAATAACCTTAGTCTATATTTCTGTCTAAGGTAGAAGGAATCGATTTTATTAAAAGATATTTTTTTTGGAAACACTCTTCATGTTGTGCCTGATGGTGCCACTAAGAAAGTTATTCCCAAACATTTTCGCTAATTTTCTCAATCTCATCATAGTTCAGAATAAAATTTCCCCTATTTAATTAAAAAATTAATTGGTATAAGAATAAAAATGGTGCACCTTTTTAGGAATGGATTTTTAGCTTCGGTAAAAATTATAAACACTATTGAAGGCCATAAAATAACTTAAAGCAAACCACACCTAAACATTTTACATAAACTACAGAAAATCACATTTTGCTGAACATTGGTCCCAATTTCTGTCCAAATCTCCCATTATATCTTCCAAGGAGGAAGTCTTAACTGATTGTGAACTCCAGCACTAAGGATAAGGAGAAAACCCTCATTTGAGATTAAATATTTACATTGCGTCTCACATGAGTTCGTTAAATTTTGTTCATGGTGAAGATTTTTAATCCAATTTAGTACGCTTCAAGGCTGAAATCCAGATCCAGGTCTGCGAACAAACTTTGCAAGCAGACCTCGTAAATTTGCTTTTAGTACTACCTCTACCCACGGATGGCACTGAGATTTCTTCCTTATACTGGTGGTATTTTCATTAAAAAAATAACTTTAATGCGAAGCCGATCCCAAGATTGGACTCGTAAATCAATGCGTGCAATAAATTGTGCGATTTTTATGTCACTTGCAACAATAAGCGATGAAGGCCACTGTTTTAAAGAAACTTGCGCTGCACATGGTGTCGCCTAATCTTCGCATCTCATAATCAACTACAGCCACCGTCTCTGGCTCCTCCTGAAGTATCCTTACCTCGCCCTCCATACTAGGCTCTTCAACGTTTGTCTTCTCATCCGTCCGAAGCGCTCTCTCCGTTCTCCTCCAGACTAGGGATGGGCAAGTAAAAAAAATATATCGATAGATATCGTATCAATATTTAAAACATGTATCGAGCCAAAATTATCGATATTTTGATATATCGATAATTTTGCCAAAACAAGTGGTTCCTTAAAGTTTCACCAAAATATAAAAAAAATGTTGAAGTAAAATTTGGAAAATTATGGACATGTAGAAGGAATAAAAAATTCTTTTATTTTTTTATTTTTACAATCAATTTTAAACAATCAAACCAGTATCAATCAAACCGTTTTCCCATTCGCCTATGTTCTAAGCGAATCTCATCACTTATTTTCGTTATAGCACTAGACACCGCAGCTGGAGAAAGAACTTTACAACGGTGACGTGCTAAACAAATATATCGAATTTGATACTCGGAAAAAAAATCAATTTTTTATATATCGACATGAAAAATATTGACGATAATTATCGATAGATTTAAAAAAATATATCGAGTTTTTGATACATCGATATTTTTTTCCCAAGCCTACTCCAGACCTACATCTGAAACGCTTATATGCTAATATTGCAGACTTTTCCTCGTTTTTGGACTTAACAACGCTACCTAAGAGTACACAATAGCATTTAAAATTGATAATTAGATTGCTTAACCGAAAGTTACAGCCAACATGTGCTTCAACATGAATGAAAATGAGGCTTTCTTGTAAGTATAACTTCAATGATCATCTAAACCTAGGACGACTAATATCATACTTTATTCCGTATTAAACAATAAACCCTGTAATACTATTTGTACAGCAATTTCTTCTGTATTGGTGACTTTCGACAATTTCAAAGAAAATGGTGGGTTGACTATTTTTTGAGAAATGTTTTTTTTTATAAATTGTTTGAGGCCTTGAATTTTATTCATTCAACTATTTTATTTTCAGCTTCAATGGAGAGTATAAATGTGAAATAATTATCTCTATGTTTAAACAAAAGCATTTAGAATTTTGACCGTCATGATATTCATCCAAGTACGTCATTTTCCTTATTGTATCCAATTCTTCAACTTCTTAACACACCTCCGATCTTTTCCCTTTCCCAGTACCTACCTCACTGCCTCAACCTCCCTCCCTCGGGCTCAATTCCTCTTTTTATTCCGCGCGGTCCCTGTGGTTGCTTTGATGTCTTGATTTGCTATTTAAACATAATATATCCAAGAATTTCCATTTCGATCGCATTTTTATCTTCAAACAAGTGCCTTACTGGTCACTTTTACTTCCTTGGTCAGAAACTATATCCTTGAATCTCTTTGTATGTTGTCTTTGGCTTATCATTTACCACCTTTCTTCATAAGAACCGTCCTAACGATTCATAACCATCGGCTCAAATAAGTGATTGTTTTTAAATTAAGTAAGCCTTGAATTATCCTTCATGTTTTTATGCCTTTGAGTTTGACACAAATACTTTTATTAAATATCCGTGTTAAACCTTGTGCTAAGCTCATATTTCCAGCTTTAATCTGTTTTGTCAATGTATGTATGCAGGACATTATGCTGGCATTCGTACGTAGGAGCTACACGCTGGGTACATGAGACGTACAGTTTATCCAAAGCCTTAGCAAACGTATTGGACATAACATAATGAAGGAATCTATGGTAATGGTCAAATGGCTTAGAAGAAACAGTTGGCGATTTATGATATTAATTTTGAGATGATAATAATTCATGATTTTTCAAGTTTACTTAAATAATAGACGAGTGACGATATTCCCTTTGGTCGTTTCGTCCTGTGTCTCAGGAGAAACCTGTTGTCATCCAGGAGAAATGTTATTTTGAGAGAGGATGGTTCGTTTTCTATGCAGCAAGAGGAAAATGATAATAATGGTAGATTTATTCTTTAAGAAATTTACGCATTGTAAAAAAACATTTACAAACAAAAAGTAGAATTGAAAGCAACAAATATATTGATCTAACCAAGCAGTTAATGCATCACTTATAATGGGTCAACACAGGTTTTGATGGCAGGGAGTCCAATTGTTGGGCCTTAGTCTCGTATATTTCCCTCTTACCGTTTACAATATAACAAGTACAAGTTGAAGAAGATGCTTCCTGTAATTAGGAACTCAAAAACATATCGCGTATTCATCAGCGGATTCCTGTAAAAAATAGCAATAATTTGGAATTTAAAATATAAGTAAGTATTTTTGTGGAGTGTTACAAGGAGGCAGTTAGTTGGAACAGATAAAGAATGATAAAAAAACCCTAGGCATTTCAAAGCAAAAACCTTTGAAAGAGCATTCTATATCAGGGTGTATTTCACAAGGATGGTAATTCATGCTTTTGATTCTTTAAAGGTGAAGAGGACTTACCCTGCTTCTATGGAGTTGGGTGATTTTGCGTATAAAAGGCTCAAGCCGGAAAGGGAAAAGGGCAGTGAAGTTCCTTGGCCACTTGAGTTGAGTGTCAAGTGGAGGACCAATACCGTAGCCAACTTGGCAACTATACAGAACTCATTGCGATTTAGGTGCTTCAACTCCTTACAGCGTGTACAAATGCTAAACCCCCGCCTACAAGATATCTGCTGTCTCTTCGTATGCGGTGTTTTATATATTGGAAAAATAAATTAGCTTCCTCTCGCCGTTGGTTGTCCAAAACTCCTTTCTGTGATGATATTTTCCTGCTGTAGGTATTCTTAGCGTTTTTAGAGTTAATAAATATGTCAATTCATCTATGTTCTCCTGCAGAATGTTTAAACTCGACTTAAAGAAAAATAGCATTCTGGTTCTGCTGCGTCTTTATTCATTTCAAGCTTATGCTAACACTACCGGCAGCGTCTTCAGGAATAATAACTTGAATAACAATTCCAGGGAAATCCCTGGGTGTTCCTTCCCCGCTTTTCCTCAGACACCGTCACGGCGTGTCAATCTCCATCCACAATGTCTTCCTCCCCTTCTCCTCTATCCTAGGAATGGTATTGCTACCAGCACTTTCTCCAAGTTCTTCATTAGTTCCAAAGTTCTTTTTTACTTGTTCAATATTGCATCTGCTTCATTGTGCGATTTTCGTGGGACTACTTGTTTACATGTAAAGTCGTAATGTGAAATCCTGGTTTTTTGGATCGCTTGTGTTTCAATTAATAAAGGATAAGCTACTGTGCTCAGTTCCCAATATAGCAAAATTTAACCGACTCTTCATCTATAGTCCGCATTTTTATACAAGCTCGCTTACAAAATGAGAAAAATTAGAATTCATGGAAGATGGGGAAGTTGAGTGTCGCTCAAGTCTCACATCTATCAATCTATCTCCCAAACGCATGCCCAATTGTGTTCGAAAACTTACATGGCAATCTAACTTGCTAGAGCTGATGTTTGTTTCCTTCTCTCCTCTTTTTTTACTCAGTTACAAGAAAAGCATTTATAATTCGCTTTTTTCTGTTCAGATACTCTACTCTCTTCCATTCTCTCAACAATGTCAAATAATCGAAACACTATATTTTTACATATTGCCGCTACTGACAGCATCCAACCCACATTTTTTCATCACCCACTCATTCCTGACCCTTTCCACCCGACTTCTACCACGTACAATTTGACTTCAAACTCATATACCTACGCATAATACATGATCAAAATATCCATTTCGGTCTTATTTCTCTCTCCCCAGAGTGATTTATAACGAAGCAAGAATCACAAGTACCGCTTAGTCATCGGTGTGGGCAGTATTTTACTTTATATTTACGTTCCGCTTAGTACCATTTGAAACTCACCTCAACTTATATCGTAAGAGGAGAAAATAGCGTCATTTTGAGCCTGAGGAGGTACCCCTTGCTCGTAGATAAAGTAAAAGTCGAAGTGAACTGTGAACGCTGTCTGCAGTTTCTTTGCCGTGCCCATCAAAAACATTCACGCCAGGGGACTCCGCCTCACTTGCGCTCCAAGGAGAGTGAAAGGTCCGAACCTTTTGGAAAAAATTCCCGAAAATATTTCCCGCCACCTTCTTTCTCGGGCATCAAAAATTTGACATATTTTTCTTGACACTTCTCCGTTCTTAGCACTTCGAGGGCGTAGTGGACTCTGACCCGGGAAAGAAAAATGGAAAAATGCCATTACTTTCAACTTCCGCATGTGCATATTATGCTACAACCACCAAGAGAGTAGGTGGCTGGGAATCATTTACTTATCAAATTGACACTACGCTACATTCCTGTAAGTCACAGGCAAAACTCATTAAGAAGAAGGGGATTGGTGGCTTTTTAAAAGATTTTTGAAGATTTCAAGAAGGGTGAAGAGAAACCCGACGTCGGTGTATACATACTCTTCATGAAAGTTTATAGAAAAAAAATAAGAATTACAGGAGGTAGAAGAAAGAGATATAGATAAAAGGAAGTACCAACCGGTCCGAAACGTTCCCGTAAGAACAAATCCTTTTATCTATATCTCTTCTCCTTTTCTCTTTACCCCCACCCCTCCCTCTCTGCCCTTTCCTCCCCAGAGCAGATCTTCTACCGCCGATGATGACGGCTTGACCATCGAAACGTCCATGTTTTCTTTTGTAAGTGTCCATTTTGCATTTTTTTGTGTTTTTTTTAGTGTATCGCTGATTTATTTATGCATAAATATATAATCTTGACCTCTTAATTATGATTAAACGTTTTTTCTGGAGCTTTGGTCTATTATTTTTTTCAATTAAATATTTGTTTATGTTAAAAGTTTTGTATCTAAGATGAAAATTTTTGTTATATATCGGAAACTAACTTTGATAAACCTTTTACCCTCCTCTTTAAATGTCACCTAAAGGTATATACTGAATAGCTGTTAACAGTATTTATGTATATTCAAGCATGTTTTTTTCATGTATGACTTATGTATTGTATTTTTAGCTCTGATGAAACTTACAGAAAAAGGGGAAACGTTAGCGAATCGGTGCTTTTTTAATTGAAAAGTATAATAGACCAAAGCTCCTGAAAAAATATTCAATTGAAATTAAATGGCATTAAATGAGAGAATGGGAGAACCAGGGAAAAAGCATTATTTTTCCACAAGATATAAATGCCATTTTTGCATAAAACTGTTTGTTATGAGGGGAAACGCCTGAGAAACTGAATAAAAAATATATGAATCTTACCGCCTTACGTTTTTAGTTATTAGTGAACTACTGTCGTAATTGTCCAAATGCGGTAATTCCATAGCATTGTGGCTGCAGTAGGCTGCTATGGCTGAAAAAAATGTTCATTAAAAATATATTATAGGAAAAATTTGCACATTTTTTACCTTTATTTTGGTTTTGCATTGGTAACACATTTTTTCAGTAAAAAAATAAAAATGTGGAATTCAATATTTGTTTTGTTTCACAATTCGCGGTGGAATCTCCAATGGTTTGGTCTGAGCCGTAGTCATCAGGACGTGGAGGAACGCCCTAAAGCTGTTATTCAACTAGTCAAATGTCAAAAAAACCTCCCGATCAACATTCTTTTTTATCGTTTTAAAACTTATTCTTGTTTAGCATATTCTAATTGAGTGTATCAAGCCAATAGGAGGATACGCAAATACTAAAACAATGTCAATCTATGAAATAATCCTAAGCCTTTCTCCTACTCTCGGCCGTTTTGCGCGTTCCAAACTCAATTTGTACATCTAAAGAGTTTTTAGGGGTTTGTTGAATTGGACTGCTTCGCCAAAAATACCCTATAATAAGCACCACGATTCAGTGATGTGGGCGATTGAGTGGGTGGTAGGAAAAAATACGAGAGAAAATCGGGGCCCGCTCCAATCTGGCCTCCGAGAACAGGTATGGGAAGGAAATAATGGGAGGCTAAGGAAGCATTTTAACATTTTGAATTACAAATATGACAGCCCATAGTTCTAGAACTTCGGCTTTTAGTTTATTTTCATTCTGATGACCAAACCATGAAGAGCAGATGATAAATAAGCAAACAAATGATGGTAATATCAACAAAGAGGTACGAAAATACCACGCAACCGTATTATTCACAGAAAGCATAAACAAATACGTTAATACTCATCACGTCTTTACCTTTCGGAGTAGCTGAAGCCAGTGATGTTCATTCTCGTTTTATTCCCTGCAAAACTGGCTCAGTTTTCAATGATTCCTCCCATATTACCTTATCCTCGTATGCATAAGTTGAAATCAGGAATTTATTCATACGTGTCACTCTGTTGTAAGGAATTCATGTATTCCTCTTCTTAAGAATTTCTTCCACCACTTTCACTCATGACTTTCTTCATCCACTCTTCCTCTCACACCATTATCACACTTACCCCATTCCTCTTTCTAAATCATTTTTTTATTCTACCTAAGACAAAGCCAACATTGTATCAAATTTTTCATATAAGACCTTTACTTGAGCCTCCATTTCTCCATAACTGACTCATCCTTCCCTTTCTTTTCACGATAAAAAGCGAGGTGACAAGTAGTAAATGAGAAATAAATAAAATAGTGATTTCTATTGAAGTTGGTATCTAAATTAGTTATATCTTACTTCAATTAGATGCGTGGCAGTGGGATCCCATCCTTTTATTTGAAAGAGAAATGCATAAATACCTTTGCAGAAAGATGAAACATCCTAAAACTCTTCTCGATTCCATGCGATAAAGTATGCGGATTCTATGATAGACGATTTAATATTTCGTAAAGGTGCGTGACGAAAACTTGTGCAGTGGGACTTTGGCTATATTTAATGCAAAATTAATTAATTAATTATTAGTTTTTCGGAAGAGAATACATTTTGAGGAAAACTAAATCACTATTATTTTATCGTTAACGTTTTTCAAATGTATGTTTGCCTTTTAGGACATTAAGGATTCTTTTGGTAAAGTAAAATTATAGCAGGAACCAACCATAAAAAGTTACCTCTTATTCCGAAAAAATGCTGAATAGAAATTTAACAAAAAAATTAATGACTTTTTATTATTATTACTGAACCATTGAAATTTATCGGGATATCTTAGTTCCCTAAAGTATAACAGGATCCAATAGGAGGGCCAAAAAATATAACCTCACTCATTTAATTAAATATGTATTTATATGTATATATTTTCCGTATGCAAATTTGATAAAATATTGTTTCCAGCATGAACTACCGTTATTAATTTAAAGGTTGTGGATTTATTATAGCCTTGAAGAAACAAATAAATAATTGCGGTACATAAGAGATGGGTATTGAAAGAAGCCTGGATGTCAGGAAGCACTTCATTTTTAGCACTTTTATACGCTAGTAAAGCCTATGAAATAACAGCTGCAGAGTAAAAGAGATTGGAAGCATTGGAGACGCGGTGTTACCGATGAATGGTGAAGATGAAATGCATTGAGAGACTCACGAACGAAAAAGTCCTACGTCTAGTTAAGGAGAAAAGATGCGTAATGGAGACTACAAAAAAAACAAAGAATAACCTATTTTGCACATCATGCGACTAAACAAGCTATTGAAAACAAAATTGGAAGGAAGAATAGACAGGATAAATTGGAGAGGAGGACCAAGATTGGAGTCAACTGGAAAATAATAGAGGACGTCCAAGTGAAGAGCTAAGTAGTATTGAAATAGCTGGATAGTTGGAGAGAGGAGTGTAGAGCTGCTGCAAACGAACCCTCGGATTGATAGCTACTACAGCTATAACGGTGTTTGAATAATAAATATGTATTACTTATCACAAAAGTAATTACTTATTGCTAAAAGAATAGGCGGAAAAAGTATAACATCCGGAAAGAATCTAGGGAACTTGAGCTCCCTCCCTTGAGCGGCCTCTTAAAGTAGCAAGTTATTTTTAAAAAATTCAAATGGTTTCATTTGAAGTTTCAAATTTACTCCTAAGTGTGCTAGTAGATATAACCATTAATTCACTTAAGAGTTGTTTGGTTTCTACAAATCTCAAAGAAAAATTGATAGAAAAATACATTCCACTTAATAACTTAGTCATGAACCAGAATTTCTTTGTCTCCCAAGGTTAATTCTACGAACAAGAATTTGTCACCGCTATGGGTAACTCCCTATCCCCATTCTTGGCCGATATTTTTATCACTCATTTTGAAAATATTTTCAAGAGCAAGTTCAACTAATTCTCAACTTCTATGTCATATTTTACATTTTTTAAACTAACAAATATGATATAGAACAATTTTTTTTGCCATCTAAACAATTTATTCCCCTCCATTAAGTTCGAGCACGAGATAGAAAACAACAACCAACTCCCTTTTCAAGATCTTCTTTTAACCAGGAATGGTAGCAAAATCTTAAGACGTTACCGTATGGCTACACACACCAATAATTACATTCATCGTGATTTCATTGCACACAACAGCAATTAACTCGGTTCCTTTTATGCTCTAGTCCACGCTCTAGCACGAGATAGAAAACAACAACCAACTCCCTTTTCAAGATCTTCTTTTAACCAGGAATGGTAGCAAAATCTTAAGACGTTACCGTATGGCTACACACACCAATAATTACATTCATCGTGATTTCATTGCACACAACAGCAATTAACTCGGTTCCTTTTATGCTCTAGTCCACAGATAGTTAATATCCTTCTTGATAAAATCAATTATTCGAAAGAGTTAAATATCATGAAACGCATTGCTAAACTGAACGGTTTTAAGGAGCATGCAATTGACAACATAGTTAAGAAACACAACTTTGAGAGACTCGTAAATAATTCCACTACCCTCACTAATATCGAGTCCGTCAGCTTTATTAAACTTTCTTTCCACCCACAAATAACTAATAGTCTATAAAAGATATTTAAAACGGTAAATACAAAGATTTCATTTACTAGTAATAACAAACTTAAACACTTATTGGGGACACACGAAAGACAAGATCGACACGTCCAATAAGTCCTGTATATATCAAATATCTTGTTCCTCGTGTGATGTTTCTTACGCGGGAAAACGCGTAGAAATATCAAAAGTAGATTCAAGGAATACATGGCCCATTAAAAAAATATAACAGACCCAAAAATCCAGTATCTCTCAACACAGGACACTAAACGTCAGAAAACAACCTTCAACTCATCAAACAAACACCTAATCATTTGCTTGACGCTAATGAAAGTCTTTAAATACACATATTCAGGAGAAAAATTGTGAGTAGCGATAAAGGACCTATTTTTACTCTTCACTTTTCTCTATTTTAGAGTAAGGTGCTCCTTCCTTTTCAAATTATCAACTTTCCCTCCCCCTCTTCCCACTTGCTTCAACGGTCATGTACTCCACTTCCTTTCACTCCACACCTCCCCCATTCCCCCCCGGGCTTTACTTCCTTTCTCCCCCCCCCTCTCCACCAATACTTCTACGTCCTCTCCAACAACCGTCATTGGTTCCCCATCCCTCTCCCCCTTTTCTTCATTTTCGTGTTTATTCTTGGTTGTCCTCCTCCCGATTCACTTACAACCTGGCGTTGTAAGTGCCTTCTTCCTCCAGCTCGCTGAAGAGGGCCACCTTGTGGCCGAAATACGCACACCTTCGTATTTTCTGTCTTCGTTTCGTTTATTGACTGCACTCATTTAGAGCTAATTTCTCCCAGAAGTTGGGCCCGCTTGAGTGTTTGAGTGAGTGATTTCCTGTTTGCTTGAGAGTGTGTTTGTAGTCATAATCTAGGCGTCCTTAACAGGGTCCCTTCAGCTCTAGTGAAGGATCCCTATTCGGGTTGAGTGTGTGTCTGTGGTTGGTCACTGCCGTGGAATTGCCCCTTTTTTCCCGCAAACCAACACGGCAATTGTTGTGTACCTTTGACGAGTGGTGCCATTTTATTAATGCGATTGGAGTTTTTTTTTTAAATAACTTGTTATCCGCATAGAAGAATTTATTTTACCCTTTCTTCACGAATTCTTAAATATCGACAATGCTGTCACTGGACCCAGATGCCTTAGTAGGACTAGGAGGAGAATCTTGAGACCAGAGGCCGTGGGAGGCAGGGACAACGCAGGGAAGAAGATATGTGGAGAAGACAGTGAGGAGAGAAGGCTTGGCCGGTGGGCAATAGGGCGACGTTTTCTAGAAAAGTGAACAGGTAGACCCGACGTGGGCAGAGAAGGAGATTTGATAGGAATCGGGAGGTTGATAGGGAATGGGAAGGAGAAATAAAGTGACGATAGTGGTTTTCGAGCGCTATTTCTGGAAGAAGACCAGAAGGAAGTGTGATTGCCATGGGGTGCTGTTGTAACCTGTTGTATTAGCTGTAGAAGTGAGAATCGAATCGATCGAATCGAGAGAAAGCCGATTTGGGTTTCTTACGCAAAGACGTAAACAAGGAATTTGGAAACGGTCCTTCTGAGAAAAAGCAAGCAGTTCCTGCACTTTAATTTTATATTTACAATTTCTCTCACTATAATCTGCAAGTGAACTTTGCGGTTACAATGGAGGCAAAGAAAAGAATAGAAGTCAAGTGTACCATATAATTAAAACCCCAAACGGAGCCGAAACATAGGAAATTACAAAGAATATTAGAAATAAACTTATGCCAACCAAAAATGGACTACTTGACACGAAGTGGCAGAAGGTCTAAATTAGATAGTTATCATGAATTAAACAGTTAGAAGATATATGAAAGTGACCACCGACATAATAACGGAGATTGAGACAAAACACATCTTTATGGCTTGGGCACGTAAGCCCTCTACACAGGAACATTTATTGTGCCATAATTGGCCTGTAATCCGTGGTCAGGTGGAATTACCCCTTACATATTTACATAACAGTTTTAACCAAATGTCAAATCAAAACTGGTTTTTCTCATTCAATCTACTTACAACGTTATATATCAATAGCCAGTATTATGATCATGAGTCGCTCACCTTCATGTTTAAGGTATGTGTAGAATGAAAGGCCGCGGGCATTTTAGCTGCAAATATTAAGTTGAGCGCTAGAAAGGAAACATTCTAAGGGTCAAGCCCTGCAATCAACTCAGCTACAACCATATTCCTCCCACTTATACAAGTTTTCAATCCTGGATCGCTAAAAATTTATTTATCGTACCTCTCTTTCCATTCGCCGTTACAGAAAATGAATTATTTTATCCTCAAGTCTGTTACTTGATCTAAAAGTGGGAGGAAAAAATAAAAGGGATGTGGAGCAAGTATGAGGAAACGCTTGATGCTTGGAAAAAATTTCAAAGCTGAAAGGAAGGAAAGAGATGAGTTGAAAGAGGGATTGAAAGGGCCAAGGAAGAAGGGCGAGGAGAAGAGATAAGGAGGAATAAAGGAGAGAAGTTACGGGAGAAGAAGAAAGATGAAGGTATAGGAAAAACGTTAAGGCCCTGCAATAAAAGCGAGGGAGATAAATAAACAGTGCAGGGTCAGATGCGGGAAAGATATAGAGTGAGCCATCACCAAAGATTTGGTCTGGCGGTAGTAAAAGGTAGGCCTGGTGGAGGCGGATTTTTTCGGTTAAGGATGAAGATTGGGGGGGGTTAGGAAGTGACCAGCAGAGTTGGGGTTAAGGAAAGGTTTCCTGAATATGATTGGAAAGTGGAGGATGGGGTCCCCAAAGCAGAGAAACCCCAGGAAGAGGGAAAAGAGAAAAATATTACACATAAAAACGACGAAAAAGTTATTCCTCTTTTTTATTCACACACACTATCGTATTTTTTCTTCTTTCAGACGAAAGGAGGACCTCAAGTGTTGGGAGAAAGGTTTTTTTTTCCTTTAGGGGGGTTTGTGGCAGGGGGTGTCGAGGAGGAACTGGGTTGAGTTTGACGAGGGTGCGGTAAGAGCTCGACAGGCCATGTGGGGGTTTGGTGGCAAGGGAGGTCGGGACGAGAATGCGGGCAAGAAGAGGAGGTTGAGGAAGAGGTTGTTTTGTGTTGTCCAGTACGGAATCTCGCTCTGGTACGGCAGGCTATGCGTATGGCATGGCGATGTATTGAATGCGATGCTCGATATTCTCCTTGATTATGAAAATGTAGAAACGGTTTTACACATAGAAACTAGTTTTACAAGAGTGGGTTTTCCACTGGCAAGTCACTTCCGCAAGTTTCTTCTGCAAGAGTTTGCCGGGGATTTTACTTTTACGAAACCTTTTTCGTAAGCGTGCAGATCGAGTTTGGTTGGCATTAGCACCGGCAGCAATACACTTCTTCAAGTGACTTGAGGACTTGCAGAACCATTTATACTTGCAATTTGCGTTGAAATTCGCTTCTTGCAAGTTAGTTGCGCAAACAAATTGCCAGTATAAACCCACCTTTAGGCCCACATTAGAAGTAGCTTGCAAATGATACTTCGATGTGTATGCATGTACTTCTATGGCAGAAGGGGCCTATAGCGGTAGTAATCTACCACGGTTCACATTTACAAGAAAAATAGACGCTTCCATTTTGCCTTCAAGTAATATCTTGATTCTACGGTCGCATTGAAACACACCCGGAAAAGTTCTAGTCACACGAATGCTCGTTGGGATTTAAAATGCTAGGAACGAATAGAGTTTTCTCATTGTAACATATGTAAATAGTTATTTGACTTGTAATTTTTTGTAGTGTTAAAGAAAACTACAAGGCAACAAAGGCAAGACTTTAGACTTTCCAAGTATTGAATACCTAATAAGAATTGTTAAAACTCTGATGCTATGACAACTTTAATATGCAATATGCATTGAAATAATTAATGTTTTTCTATAAATGCATGCGGAAATTGAAAAATTCCATGCATGTACAAAGGTATTGATTGCCGAAACTATGTGATTTTCGTCATTTCCATAATCATTGTTTTATTCCATCATTCATTTGTCGGGAAAACACTGGAATTAATGTGTTAGCAGAAGAATGCCTTGCTTGTAGAGATAAAAATCGTGACATCTATACACTCGCTACTTTCATAAAAGTCAACGTTCATATGTAAAACCACTTTGACATCAGTGGCCAGTTTGAGTGACAAAAATCAAAACTTGAGTGGTAAAATGTTTATTTCGAGTATTAATGTTTTCTAG
This sequence comes from Pyrrhosoma nymphula, assembly GCA_963573305.1. Taxonomy (NCBI): domain Eukaryota; kingdom Metazoa; phylum Arthropoda; class Insecta; order Odonata; family Coenagrionidae; genus Pyrrhosoma; species Pyrrhosoma nymphula. Next base: position 60,327,636 of record OY754338.1, on the reverse strand, counting down.
AACGATAGAGAGAAAGAAAGGCCCGGGACGATGTCAAATTGTAATGTGTGGAATTTCGTGTGCGATACACATGTGATATCCATTGTTCCATGCGATATCCAAAATTCTATACACCAGTTCAATTTTACAAGTGGACCAAATCAGAAGTGAAGGTAGCAAAAGATATTCAGATTTCGGGTCATGGCAATGATGATTATACGATATACTACATAATTAGTCGTACGATTCGATGGGATCATCACCATAATCAGAACAGTCAGCAACCCCAAGATGAGTTGTATCATTCTTTAACATCCCTCAAGTGTCGCATAATGTATTATATCTTTCCTATGCTCAGAAAATTCATCACATCTACATTTTCTTCGATTACCATTCAGAAGGCATTCATGTCTTATGAAATTTCCAACTCTCCCTCGGAGATATTTCATTTACCCATGAGTACTCATCAACTCTTCTCAGGACTTCGCCGATGATTCTTCCCGTTCGTCTGGTTGCTATTATTCTTCTAGTTAGTCATGTTTATATTTTCCATTTTTCTATTTTGATGTTTTTATTTACCAATATTTGCTTCTTTAGTTCCATGATCCAAACAAATTTAGTGGTGAGTTACGAATATGAGAAAATCGCAGTTGAGCCCGGAGGTATATTTTAACACAATTCCTGAGTTCTCATCGAGTGATTTTACCAATTTTCACATTTTGAGAATGATTTTGTTGAATCGCTATCTCTTAGAAAAGTTAAAAATACTATATCGGTGGGTCACGAAATGCCTAGGTTAAAGTTTTGAGAAAGCACTCTCTCATATGCAAGCTTCTGATATTAGCTGATTATACGCGACATTTGATATCGTTTTACTTGATATTTTCCACGTTTAATTTACGAAGGGCCTCCTTCATGTCATTGGGTGTATCATTTCATAAAATGTCTGCAAAGTTTAGTGGTACCAGCATAATTTTCATCATTGTTATTACTTTTAACGGAAGATATCTGCTAATGTAAGTACTCATAATTCGAATCACATTACTTAACCCTTGAAATCGGCAAACATATTATTTAATCCCTAAAATCAATGCATAGAATGAGCTGAGACAAAACGCTTCGTTCATAGATGGTTGTCAGCACTGTCTATATAGGTACATAATACTGAAATGGTAATGTATGTTTTATTTCCTGATAGCTTCCGGTATTTCAATTGGGAAAAGGCTAAACATAGCATTGACACTCAAGACCAGTTGCCGCAATCCCATTGCTAATACTTGCCTGTCTCTCCCTAACTCAACGTTTTATGCACACCAGCCGTGAAAATAAATATATTTAGGCCTATTACACTAATAACGGCCACTCAATATGGTGGAAGCGGCTTTACCTTCACTCGCGGCCGAATATACGCAGCAGGTACCTCTTACCAGGTACTTTTTTACTCCTTGATAGCAACTGATTTTTCTCAGAGCGATACTGGAGATCGGATATCGCGCAGCCCTTGCGGCAGTTGAGGGAAGGATTTAGCGGCTCGCGAGGTGGGAGATTTGAGATATGTGGTAGTAGTGGTGGTAGTCTGTGCTAAGGGAGGAAGTGGGAGGTTTTTGTGGAGAATGGGTGGTGGGGGGCGCGTTTGTGAATGTGTCTGTGTGTGAGGAGTGGTATCAGCAAAGACTTGTGCTTGAGTGGACAATGGAGTGGTGAGTGAGTGGCATGGGCTTTGGACCAGGAGATGACCGGTCGCCGACAAAAAAATGTAGAGGGACCCAAAAATTTATCCCGGGCGCCGGACCTCACCAAAAAAAGGTGGCTAAGGGTGTGGGGAAAGGGACAGGGTGGAAGAGGTGTTTTGTTGGGTGGGGGAGGGGTTGGAGAAAGGAATAGTGAGGGTGTGTGAAAGGAAAGGAGGTAGCGGAGTGGTGTGGGGACCGACGCTCCTGAGGGAGAAGATGGCGGGGTCGAGATGGTTGAATGTAGCGCTGTTGTGATCGAACATGTGTGCGTGTGTGGGTTGAATGCGTCAAGGTTGGACGTCGAATAGGGCAAGAGGAGGAGAAAGTCAAATGGGGAAGAGGGAAAGTTGTCGACGTCCGCTGAAGGAGTTCTGATAACATTCTCGCGTCCAGGCGTCGTTCAACAGTGCGAATTGAAATATGTTTTCGGAGGAAGGGAATGCGTCAAACGGGAGTATGCCTTCTGTGACCAACGGTACGTTCACTGCGTCGTCGGATTGAGTTAACTCATGTGGCGTTCGCATCTCTTTCAATTAATACCTTCTTCAAAGACTAAAAAATTGATATTCTCCTGCGCCTCACGGAATCGTTGTCTTATTGAGAAGGATTTGCTTAATGTTTCGCGCAGCAAATATGTATGCCATGATAATTTATTTTTCACCTTTGCCCTGTGTCATGTTGCCCACGCAATTAGGGACATGAAGTACTGCACTGAAAGAAAGATTTAACAATGATTGGGTAATATTTTTGTTGTGAGGTAAAGATATGCAGTGTAGTTACAGAAAAGTCTTGAGTATTAGTCCTGATTTCCGAGTTACCGTATTATCCGAAGTACAGTTTCTTGTGTTGTGTCTGCACTAGTTTAGCTTATACATACGAAATTGAGCATTCAGCAGTTAGTTCAATCTCAAATAAAAATTAATTCACAGAAATATTTTATCTTAATCATGTCATATAATTGAATACGGAAAAGCTCAACTATATTGCCTATACTTTTATGTCACAATTTATTTTCACACCAAAGCTCTTCATACACTCCGAAGTGCTCTCATTGTCAGTCTACATTACCTATGAAAGTAAAGACTTTCCTCCAGCCAAAGCAAAAATATCCCAGCATTTACTGTATCGTTACATGTTAGGTATTTAAAATAAGGCAATGCTGCAATACGGTACAAACCATTGTTTAATTATTTCCATTTCTGAAATTTTTATTTTCTTGTCAATCCTATGGATGGTAAAAATACATTATGTAGCTAAGAACTTTTGTACTTCACGCCATTGAGACCGCCGAATCGTATTTGTGCGAGACATGATTATTACTCCGCTCTTCGTTATAGTCCTTTGCAGTGCACCAGCATTAAAGTTTGTTTTTTTTTAAACCCAAAATACTGCTTTCATAAATATTGACTTGGACTCGAACAGGAAAAACATCTGTTATAAATTCCATTACACATATGAGATCACATTTAATTCTTAGCCTACAATCACACCCCATTTTGTATCGTGCCATTCTTCATCGTGATTGAGTAATCATTTCCCAACGATTTAAATAATGCAAAATCTTTCTTCATATCATTCTCTAATCTAGATATATCCTTCTCTATCTAAATATAGCCTTATATATGAAATGGCAAAATATATTTACAGTGTTACTACGATCTTAGTTAACTCTTGACTGCGATCACCATTTTATAATACCTCCGTTGCAATGCGTCCTCTTATGCCAAATGCGTCATTCGTGGACCATAAAGACGATGTGTTTGTGAATAAATCTGAAAATCAAGATTTGTTTGAACACTCTCTCTCTCTCTCACCCGTAAAAACTGTTTCCTATTTAGCGTGAGGAAATACACTGTTGTTTTATTTATATGCCTGCCATTTTACTGCAATTCGCATTTTTCATTGATTAAAAAAAAGGGCACGCCAGCCCTCATGTTTCAGGGAAATATTTTGAATGGTTAGAAGGGATTTGCGATGGGTGTATCAATCACAAATGGAAACGTGGCTATGTATCCGGCTATCTATTACGTATCTTCCGTTCGAGGTTTTTGCATTGCCTGTACGCAACACATTTTATCTAGGTTACAGTCGTGATAAATTGAATTTTGACGTTACTCATTTTAAAAAAACCCAATATTCCCGTTCCGCTGTCATTTTCAGGACAAAAAAACTTGGAACATGTGGTGAGGGGAATAACAAAAATCGGGCCTTTTTTATTTGAGATTAAGCAAAATATAGAAAATATACGTTTGATAATTATTTGGAGCAGTTGTATGAACTGATCTAATAGTGTTTTAGCTTTATATACCTAACCTATCCACCAAGGAGATAAACTTGGTCATGACAATATCATTCGATTACACCAGAAATCGAATCTTCAAATTTCCGGTCAGGTTTGTTAGTCTGTTACACCAACAAAAATCCTAAGCGAATTAAGGTTCATGTGAACTATGGGTTCTCGTCTCAAGTCCACATATTAGCACAATAGGCGCGGTCGTGCATGCTTGGATACTGTTGTGTAGGCAAACCCAGCATTTGAACCCTTGTCAAGTCAGATGATCTTTTTTCTTGGCGAATTGTATCTTCTTTGTGTATATCTTAGCAACCGTGCGCGTGATTGTGTACGTCATCATTTGTGCATTTTCGCGGTGGAAAATTCACATTTTTTTTGACAAATTCTCAATGATAGTTTTACACTCAATTTTTTGGAGACTCAGTTTCAAATACCATCCATATAGGTGAATACTAGTCTCAATTCCCCTTCTTGCCCATATGGTAATTCTCCTTTCTCGTGTTGCAATTCCCATATCAAGTGCTCTTTCCACAATCTTTTTTAAACTTAGATCTAAATAAGAAGAATAAGTGTTCTCTGTGAATTTCCAATAAGTCACCAGTCGCCATTCTCCTGCATCGTGCTTTCTTTTTGCACAAAATAATTAAAATATAGTATAAATAAATAAATTTGGATCCAAAAACATAAACGAGGGAAAGAAAGTATAATTTGATTTAAAAACGAATTGTTTTCGGCGTTACATTTAAACTTATATAAATAACGTCATAAAATGTATTTTATAGTGTGACTCTACCAGGCCCAATGCTTAAATAGCACTATACATTCCACAGATTTTTGAAAACAAATAGGGATATTAAAATCCGGACTTAACATCCGTGACATCCAAGAGTAGGTAAATTTCACATATGTGAATTCAAACAGAAAGAAAACTGTTAATTAGCTATGCGCATGAATAGGATAAGTTAGTTTGACCAAGATACATATCTAGCTATAATACAGACCGTATTTGAACTATCTGTTTTCACTTTATGCAGGTTGATATTAAAAATGACTTTTTTACCTTAGTTACTACTAAAGTTATTGTTGGAGGAGTATTTTGAATTCATAAAATTAAGTATCAGCTATTTAAATTTGTTAAATTTAAATAGCTGATTTACTAAATTCGTGCTTGATTCCACTTTAGTGAAAATATCTGCTGGTTTTAGCTCCTACTTGTGTCAGCGTTCGACACTGTCACCTGGATCATGAAAAAAGCAGTATTGCCCGGACCTACAAGCTGTATAATAGTTATTCCGTGTTCATCATATCTATACCACGATATAATTAATTAGGTATTACTATTAGTATTAGGTATTAAGGAAGACTATTTTTAATGAAGTTAGATATAAGGAATACCTTACTTTATTAAATAATAATAGTTGGTAGAACTATAGTGGTAGGTGAAGCATTATTTTTTTATTTCAAGGAAGCGTTTAACTAGATTCATCTCATTAATTAAGGACTTCATCTTCGTGCATATGACAAAAAGTGCTGAATCGAACAGTATTTTTTTAATCCATTTGTTTAAAATTATTAAGGGTGATATCTGGCGTTAGGCAAGGAAGCACTGTCATCATCTATTCATTCCTTATTTATTTAAATAACTATAGCATCTATAAAATAATTATAGCAGATTTATTAGCAGAATTAGCTTTCTATAGTTCATCGCCGTCTCCTGAGAAATTATCACAGAAGCGGACTTAGAGACTTCTCTCAAGGAATCTACTCGACGTGAACTGGTGGTGCCTTGACTTGAGGCTAGCACATTATCTTAGTAAATTCACTGCAATATAATTCTTCAATACGAAATAAATCACATCTCTATCAAGTAACGGTGAATAATTATAAAATGTGTCACATGTAGCACGTACACATTCAATGTATCTGCGTTACTGCATTAAAGAAACTGTGACTTGCGAAGCTAAAGATCGGAAAATCCTTGGATGACAAAGTAAAAGAGAGATGCTGGCTCTCTTTGTTAGGTCACACATTGAATACTCCATTTGAGATCCCACACAGAGAAATATGAGAACTAAGCTTAAGGCAAATAAATGCCAGCCACTTCATTAAAAGGAGTGGGAGTATTGACGTTAGGCTAAGATTTATTGAAAAGTTGTGATGACGCGAGTTTTAGGTTGATACGGAGTTACTGATTTCACCTCAATATTTGTTTCGAAAATTAATTGTGTAGTACTTCAGTTTTTCATCATGCTACCACAGCTAAGGCCATTCCGCTCTTACTGTCTTCCACCTGCAGCCTTGGGCAACAGCGCTCCGAGATACATAGGCTTCATAATTTGAGCCAACACTAGCAATAATTTGATGACGTAGCGGGTATTGGTCTTTCCATCGTGGCATGCCGAAGCCCAAGTAGCACGAAATAAAGCGACTAAATAAGGGAGTTACACCGTGGAACTCATGCATACAAGGATTGCTTCCTATCTCAGGCCATTAAGACCAAAGGAAAAATAGCGTATAAAACACTCCCCTAACATTCAGTTGACTTTCATTGACTTTCCAATCATAATACTCTTATCTATTCCGTCCAAGTTTACCCAATACCCCCTGCCACACTCCCATGTACCTAATTTGAATCCTAAAGGAATTAACTGATAATATGTGAAAACTGATGCAACATAGAAGATAGGAATTATTCCTAAAAAATTGAAAGAGGTAATGAAAACTTCCGCCGACCAATAACACTTCCCAATGTTACAAATGCCGATGGGAATGGAAGTATAAAAGCCATCTGCGGTATTTATTGATTCCTTAGTAATCTGCCATCGGTAAAGTACCGCACTAATTGGCCATAAAAATAATATGACATTGAAAGAGTGCTACTCAACTTAGCATCACCGAAAATTCCATTTTAATATCTAGTTCTTAAACACTCCCCTGCCTTGTTTATTGGCGATACTAAATATGGAAGTGTTTGACGGTTGAATCTGGATGAAAAGGGAAGGTGAGATGCAACCTCGCTATGTCTGGTCACATCTTGAATGTACCTACCTTGCGATTTTGAGACCATGCATAGAAGGATAGATAAATAAGAGAGATATGATCCAACAACTAAGGTGATTTCGCGCATATTGTCTGTTAGACTGGGGCAACGGAGCTCAACACTTAACGCAGTGCTGATAATGGCACACCATCGTAATGGCCTTAAGTTCATTGCCAATGGGCCTTGAACACCGCAACCTATCCATTGAAATATGAAATTACTATATCCTGCACATGCATGTGGACTCTACGAATGGTAAGGTTAAGGAATGATAATGCCTCTTTATAAATTTGCTATGAGAGAACGGAAGTGGACACAGCTGGTGGAAAAACAGGGTTATGAGCCGCTAGAGACTCTGAGCCCATATGCTTGGCTACGATTATTCGAAAAATTGAAATCACGCGAGTTTCAGGTCCATGCGAAGGTTATAAATTTACATCCGCTCTTTATTTCACAAACTAATGGGGTATTATTTTAGTTTAACATTATACTTCAACAACTAAGGTGATGGCGACCTTACTGTTTGCTAGACAGGGGCAACGGAACTCAACACTTGACGCACCGCTGAAAAAGGCACGCCACCGTAATGACCTTAATTTTAATGCCACTGGGAACTAAATATCACAACCTATCCATTAAAATATAGAATTAGTACATACTGCACATGCATGTGGACTGTTTTTACAACTGTTTCCTTCTTACGAGTCTGCTTTTACACCTCTGTTCTCGGTAACGCTCCACTGTAACGTTCGGTAACGCTCCACCCCCCGTCATGCTTGAGGAACTCTGTTACCATGTATCTACTTTTGGAATATTATTATAATTGGCCTTCTAGCAACCACACTTCCCTTTACTTGAAACCATTGCCTAAAAAACCAGACAAATCAACTGACATTGGTGGCGTGTTCCTAGTCTGGTTGCTTTAGTAAAAAAATATTTAGACGCGACCCTGCCCTGTAAAGCCACCAGATATGGAAACGTATTTCTTCAGGCGTACCTATTTTTTAAGCTCTGCAATATTTTTACTCTTGCGATAATTTTTCACGCATTTTACATTTTGCTTAACTGAGTAAATATTGGCTAAATTTAACTGAAATCTTTAATTGCCAGAAAATTTAAAACTGGTTAAAAATGTGACAGAAACACTATCGCAACCTCGTAAAACTTCAAAATAAACGTCTTATATCTTCGCACTCAATCTTATGGTATGTAATTGCTATTTGTTTATTTGATAATAACGTTATGAACGTCACAACTGAAGAATTGTGTCTGAGTCGGTCAAGGTTTGTGGGAGAGAGTTTTGGCGAGGTCTAGTGAAGAGAGGTTGTTGAGGATTAAGGGTATGGAGATGGAGGTGTCGGACGGGCTGGTTGGCTGGGTGGAGAGTAAGCTGTGGCGAGAGTTAAGCGTAATGGAATGGAAGGCCAAAGCTTAATATGGCCCCTGTTTTTATTTCGTCAGAAGCGCCCGTAATCAAGGGCAATGTATATGCAAAATGGTACGAGGAGGCTGGTTGGAATTGGTCGATTGGGCTTGTGGCAAATGACACGGAAGAGAAGAAAATGGCTGAAAGGGCAGATAGGTAAGGATGAAATAAAATAGCTCGTTTTTCCTTTAAAAAACTGACGCTATTACGCATTTCGTATGCCTTTATTTTTACGGCCGACTTTCTCGCCACTTCCATTTTTGGTCCCATTCGCGTTCTGATTATGTGCCTCTTTTTGTTTTGTTGTTCTTTCCTTTTTTCGTTATTTTATTCGATCACCATTCCTTTACATTTTTACCTTATGGGAATAGCCGTTCAGCAGGTGGCGTCATAGCTTTTAATTTATCCGGGGGACCCACGATTGGGTCCGAAAATAAATCCTTATGTTCCCATTTCAAAATTACCCAGGGATTCGTATCCATCTGAAGGTTCCCATTTTTGGTGTGTAGCAATTTAACAGCTAACACGAAATCGTCTGTTCCCAAAAATATTCCTCACTGATATCCAATCGTCATCAATTGGGATAATTAACTTTTTTTCAACGAGTTCATACACAGGTAACAGTAGTGGACCATCCACCATTTTCTGGGAAACTTTTTTCTAAGTTTACGATTTACCGTGATTTTTTTAGCTTTTAAACTTCTTAAAAATATACACTTTCTAACACAGAGATTTGCTTTCGGTTATCCCATGCCATATTGGTTAGCATCCTGCTAAAGAAGGGAAAGGTTTTAGTGATATTAGATAGATATTTGGAAGTGTTATTTTGAAGAATTCTAACTTCAGATTCAATACTTTCAATGCTAGGGTACGGATCTCTTATTGCATATGTTCTTTTTCCATACAAACGTTTAAGGTTGTCCGGCGTTGGAATTTAGTACGCACTAATATTCCATAACTCGAGTATTTTGGAAAATAATTTACCAGACTTATATTCATACTTAAAAATCATTTTTATCAACGTTGAGAGCACTTTATTGAACATACAGTGGTCGTGGCTATTTATAAGTTGAGGAATTTAAGTGTATGTGATGCGATAGTAATACTATTAAGTGACATAGGACTCTAAGATACAGCCTGCGTTCAGTGTGGATCTATCTGAGCAGAGAACTTCGGTCATTAATGAACTACGAGTATGTAACACTTTTATGTGCCTTCCGAATGACAAATTAGAAGTTGTCACAAAAATCGATATGAATTCCTTCTTCCTTTTAGACGAGATGTGTAAAAAGAACGATAGAAAAGAAAGAAATTAAGTTATAACCAAGAAAATCACCCTAGAATCAGCAAAATAAAACTAGAAGATGATTTTGTAAACAACCCAAAATGGGAACTATATTTTAAGAGAGTGACTTGCCTTAGTAGTATAATTAGTCATAGGAAAATATGTAACTGAATTCAATTAGTGAATTTAAATGTAAATGAGTGAACTACCAAGGAAGAAATAGTACTAGTTCTTCCCCCTTGATAACTCTTTCTTCCATGTTCCTTACCACCAATTCATTGTTTGGTATGCAGATGATTTGTGAATATTAATTGTTCTTCATAACAGCAGACGCGTAGAAAATGCTTAATATATTTTATATGCCTGTAAACGTTTTGGTAACATATTTGTGGACAAATATATTACCAAATATTGCCAGTTGGAAAATCCGGTATACCGTTAAATTTCCCACAACGTGCTGGACTACTGTTTTCAAAGAGTATAACAATTCAAAGTAATAATATACGATATTGAATTGCAATAACAAATGAAAATTATAATACTTCCATTTAAAATATTAAATTTGTTCATGTAAATAATTTTAAGCACAAAAAATATTTTTATTTATTTTAATTAATTTAATATTAATGCATCTTTTTGCCGTATACGGCTCTTTTGTTCAATGAAAATATAATTAAAACTGTCTAGCGCGGATGAGGTAGTTTTTAATTTAAAGATTTTTCAGTCCCTTCATAGATAATAATAATAATCATAATTATTTATATCCGTCAAAATTATTTTATCTCTATCCATATACTTTTACATGTTTCCACTGAACTTAAAATTCATAACGGAACATGATTAAACTTATTGCACTATATAGAATAAGGTGTTGCGATAAAAAAGCCATGCATTGTTTTTTTATATTTTGATACAAGCAATGAAAACACTCAAAATATGGATATAGTACCAGTATTGCTCAGTGGTTCATGTATATAGGTTGGTGACCAAAGTCAAACGACATAGGACTCACCTAGCACCGAGATACAGAGCATTTGGCCATAAATTATCCCGGGATCGAGATAATTGTATCGCCTCATTTGGCAATTCTCAACCGGAATAACTTCATCTCGCGAAGTCATACTCCTTTAAATTTTTATCACCATATCGTCTTTAGTTATTCCTTTGCATATCCTCCTTTATTTCATTTCCCTGTTTACTTCTTCCCCATACCTTTTTTCCAGCGTGAACCTCCAACTACGCCTTTTGCTCCACTCGTCTTTGTTTTGTTATGCATTGCTTTCTGTCCCGTTTTCTTTCCATCAATCAACGTCTAAGGCCCTTCCCTTCCCAAAACATGGCCGCCCCACCCGCCAACTTCCAACAATTCCTTCCACACACATCCCCATCCCTTCCTTCTAAGAACACATCCCCTTCAACTCACCCTATACTGTCTGTCCCTTGAATTTATTTTATTCATGTCCTTTTTATTTTTTCCCATTCATAAAATTATGTCCCCATACCTTCATCGTGATTTGATCTTTCCTATTAGGCCTCTGTGACACTTTAACATTACTATCGAAGAACGGTGTAAATTTCAAAGAGACGCGAGGTAAAGTACGAAACCATTCATTCAAGTATTCTACCAGCTGATTGGTAGGTTCTTGGACAGTCCCCATTCTGTATCCCAACGTAATGGAAATTGTCTCGATTTCCCTCCTAAGGATGGCCCGTTATTAGATCCCTCTTCAATTCTTCATATCTTCTACCTCCTCTTATTTCGTCCAGAATTCCTATCCTCCTCCTTCCTCTTTCACGCTTCCCCAGTGTTCTCCCCTCTATCACTCTTTTCAACATGCCCTCTCCTCTCAAAACCTCCTCCATCCATCTCTTCTGCCTTCTCCGAGCCTCTGCTACAAGCTTCCTCTCCTCTCCGACCATATCCAATACCTCCTCGTTCGTGTTTCTTGCCATCCAGCTAACCTTCTCCATCCTTGTCCAAACCCATATCTCGAAAGTCTACGCACATCCTCCCTTCGCAATGACCAAGTTTCCGACCCATATAGCACCACGCTCCATATTTAAGTTTTCACCAGCCTCTTCTTTACGTCTCTTCTCAGACCCCCCCCTCAGCAATTCCCTTCTCGTAGAAAATGCTTCTTTAGCTAACGCAATTCTGAATCTGATGTCCTTACCACTAAACCCATTCGCCTCTAAAATACTACCCAGATACGTAAACTGCTCGACCTGCTCTATCTTCTGCCCTCCCACCCTTATATTCAGCCCCGCCTTCTTACTTCTAGAAAATCTCATTACTTTCGTTTTCTTGTGATTGATCTTCATCCCATACTTTTCGCACTGCACCTCTAATGCATTCACCATTGACTGTAACCCATTGGCCGACTGACTAACCAATGCTTGATCATCTGCAAATCTCACTGATTTTATCAGCTCCCCTCCTACCTTTATTCCTACCTCCTCCTCCCCTTATGCCTCCCTTACCATTTCTTCTGAATACACGTTAAAAAGCAACGGCAATAGTGGGCACCCTTGCCAAACTTTCCGTCCTATCGTGGCTCATCCCGATTCTCCATTGGCTACCCTAACCTACGCAGTCTGATTCATATACAAATTTCAAATCAGACGCCTGTCCTTCCAATCGAACCCTAATTTATTCAACATTCCCATTAATTTCGTCCATTCCACCCGATCAAACGCCTTTTCGAAATCTACGAAGCATGCAAAAACATCCTGCCCATACTCTAGGTTTCTTTCTACTAGCGTCCTCATCACCACTATAGCGTCTCGCGTTCCCGTCCCTCTCCTAAACCCGAACTGGTCGTCACCCAGGTATTCATTTGCCTTCTTCCTTTCTAGCCTTCTGTTTACAATTCTCAGAACTACTTTGGCTGCATGAGATATTAAGCTTATTGTCCTATAGTCTTCGCACGTTTTTGCCTTACTCTTCTTCGGTATAGGAATTAGTACAGTCTTCGCGAAGTCTTCCGGCCACACTCCATCCTCATAAATCCTACGAATAAGCGCAAAAAGTTTTCCTCTTCCATTTTTCCCCATCCTCTTTAAAAACTCTGCAGGTATGTCATCTATTCCCACCACCTTATTCCTTTTCATGTCTCGTAGAGCTCTTTCGATTTCGCTATCTAGGATACTTGGTCCGATGCTATCTCTGTCGATATCGTCTTCCCTTTCTATATCTAACCTATTGGGCCTTATTTCTTTACCATACAGCTCTTCAACATACTCCTTCCACCCCTTCTGGATCTCTTTCGGTTCTACGATCACCTTTCCCGTCTTGTCTGTTATCTTTGTGATTCCCCTTTCCTTATTACCACCCGTTAGTTCCTTTACTTTTCTATATAATGCATCTGCTTTTACCTCTTTTTGGTATTTCTCTAACGCGTCGATCTGTTCTCTCCACCACGCCTCCCTTGCTTTCTTTGTTTCTCTTCTAAGCCTGTTGTTAAATTCTCGGTATTTTCTCTGACCTAGCTCTGAGTTAACGCTCTTCTATTTCCTTCTCTTCTCCATCTCCCTGATCATCTCCTTCGTCATCCACGGTTTTCTAATTTTTGCTGCACTCACTATGCCTACCTTTGCTTTCGCCGCTTCTACAATTCCATTTTTCAAACTTCCCCATTCTTCTTCCACTGATCTAACTCCATGATCCTCACCCATTATCTCATCCACCTTCTCTCGATACTTTTTCTTCATTGCCCCAGTTAATGCCTCCGTATTCCACTTTCGTACCCTCCTTCCCATTCTTATCTTTTTCAGTTTAACCCGACATTTCATGACTAATAAGTTGTGGTCTGTGTCTACATCAGCTCCTGGATAATTATGCGAGTTTTTAACACTATTCCTTTATCTGTGACGTACCATTATGTAATCTATCTGGAACCTATCTGTGTCTCCCGGCTTCCTCCAAGTGTACCTACGTCGAGGGTGATGTCTGAACCATGTATTTGTAATTACTAGGTTATTTCTGCGGTAAAACTCCACAGCTTTCTCGCCCCGGTCGTTTCTCCTTCCTAGCCCGTAATCGCCCACCTCCCGCCCATCTCTTCCTTCACCCACCACCGCGTTCCAATCCCCCATTACTATCAGGTGCTTACTTCCTGGTATCCTACCAATTATTTCCTCTAGCTGATCTTACACCCCATCTACCTCCTCCTCTTTATGATTAGAGGTAGGCCTATAAACCTGGATTATAACTAAATTCGTTGGTTCTGCTTTTAGTTCCACGACTATTATCCTATCACTCACCTGTTCTGTATACACTATTGCTTTATATTCTCTAGCTTCCCCGCCCTCAGCATAGTCCTAACATTCCACGTGCCTATTCTGATGATTTCGTTCCTCTTCTTTATCTTCTTTTCCTCTGCTGCTGCTACGTCTGAGCAAGGTAGCCCTCCCGTATCAATACAGCTCTCGTAAAATTTAGCCTTCCCGTATCAATACAGCTCTCGCAACGCCTACAAAGAGACTAGTACACTCTAGGAGTCCGCGGTATCACCAAACTCAGCATTTAAGTGATCCCTAACGATTTGTCCATTAGGTGCGGGGGGTCCATCGAGCTGGAACTACATGGACTGCCGGAATGCAAGAGACAGTTCACCCATGATATTTTCTACAAGTACGAAACCATGCATCGCAAAATAGCATGGTATTATAAGGTCTTGACATATTCAGTGGAGGCTGAAACCCATAATAGACTATTTCTACCATCAATGTAGAGGTTGTAAACAAAATAAGATAACAAGGGTAAAGTGTAAGGTAAACAAAACTCTACATATACCTAAGCATTATAAGTCATTATGCATAAAACTTAGTAGTAGTTGTAGTTGATTTCATGATGAACTTACATAAAATTAGTTGATTTCATGATAAGGTTGAAGAGTTAAAAGCGATTTTCCACTAGAAAAAGTTTTTTTTTTAAGACTAGTACGACCTAGGTCTCGATGTTTTACACGTCATCTTCAGGTACCTAAAAAGTGGTCTCAATTGCGCGCATATATAGGGTGTTAGGTAATGACTCTGTAATATTTTAGGATGTGATTAAGCAGATCAAAATAAGAAAAAAATTCCGTTGGACATGTGTCCGGAAACGCACCGTTATTAAGATGTCTATCGGTATGCGTTTTTCACGGAAACCGCGCTGAATAAAAAACTATTTAAGATAAAGACTTGATATTTGGTATAGATGTTAATGAAAATTTTTAAAACTAGCTTAGGATGTCAAGTCGTTAAAACTTTCGTGGTCCATATTATGACTTATATATGTTTTTTGGGTTGTCCGCGTCTTGCTAGCTGGTTCGAAGGTGGCCGACGTTTCCTCTCCTTTGCCGGAGACTTCCTCAGGGCTACTGAGTGACCACTCCGGTTATGCATCTATTTATACGAAATTGGGGAGAGGGGGGGAAGGAAGAGGAGGGGGAGGGAGTTGTGGAACATTCTGGGTTCTTTTATTTCTCGCTAAAACTGGAAGCCAGGAATTGTTGCACAAGGTGGATTGCATGACCACAGCTTGCTCCTCAGATTCCACCCCTATCGATTTTTCTTGTGATGATTCATCAGATCGAGTAATATATTGTATTTTTCACCCTGGCTTATAAATATCGTCTATCACGATCTATATACCATCCTTTATACCAATACCGCTAGAAAACCGCAACCAACTATGCGTTGTGGTTCAATTGATTGCGATCGATAAATCGATATATTGGGCCACCATGTATGGGCCGGATAAGCCTGAGTTATTCTAGGGGGGTTTTTTTCTTAATTTTTCATTACTACGTATAAACATATACTCCTGGTTAGCTCGCTGTCCACCACCCTGTTACACCTACAGCCAGCCTACACCTCGCAGAGTACTTAATGTCGCCTATGTTTGTTTGTTATCGCGACTGACGAAAGCAAAGCCAAATGCAGTGGCTACTCATCCTTGGATACAGATCTGCGGCGATTCGGCGCTGGAGTTAAATGGCATATATCACTGAGAGAGCTCACATGACTCGCAAATGCTAGGAGAGGCGCCACTTGAGTACTATGAAGTGTGGACTAGAGTGATGAATTTAATTCGTGAAGTTTAGTCTGAAGACACCTCGGGTACTCGTTTCAGATCATTAATTTTAATAATTCCACGAGAGAAAAGACAATTTTACACGACACTTATATCAGCCAATAATTCAAACAAACCAGAAAGTCAGAAAATTATAAAGCTGTGACGTATTAGTATTATGCTTTCACAAGATCCAACTCTCCATTTCGATTTTTGCCTGTGCATGCGTAGAACCAATGAGCTCGTTCACATTGTACGTACTTATATAACAACCCTATTAGGTATTACTCTAAGTTTCCCTAACCTTATAATCTTCGATCGATTTTAATGTACATATCCTCCCTAGTTGCGAATGTTATTTTACAAGCACGGGTGAACTTACCACACAGCGCTTCGCGATATAAACATTGTTTAAATTTATCTAGCTCCCCCGTCGGTTTTTTCCTTGAAACTGCCAACTCACCTTTGAATGGTAGTTGGATATGAGAATTGGATGAAAATGTTCGTACTTATTCCTGTTTTCTGGACTAATAATCTTCGGCGCATTCTTTGAATAGGTTTCATTAGATTTGATATTGATTGTATTGAATTTACCACGATTTTCAGAATTGAAAGAAGAGTAAAATGAAATGTATTTTACATTATAATCATCATCAGCTAAACATAATAATTGACTTAAATTACCGCCTCGTAGTTTCTATAATATAATAGTTAAATTTTCTATCATTTTATGGAGACATTGTAGACCCGCCGCTGAAAAAGGAGCGAATTTATTCAGACAACAAATAATGTAGGAATAGGATTCGTAGGTGGCCTTTTGTCTACCCATGCATTTAATATTGAGATTACCCATTGAAGCACTTTAAACTGAACGATTTAGTTTAAAAAATGTGATTTACATTTAAATTTTTTATCTATAGTATAGTTAACTAACCCGCAGTATTGGTATTTTTGATTTAATTTATATATGCTATAATGTCCTAGATATTTATTATTAGTATATTATAATATTTTTAGGCATCGGTAGTGAACAAGAAAGTAGGATTGAAATGGGCTAATTTTCCTTTGTTTCTTAATTGTCGATCCCACTCTGAAATATGGTGCCGGGCTCAATGCCGCGGTAGACATCTCAAAGTATTTTTCTTTTATGGAATCAATTCACCATACAATGCCACAATTACTATAAATAACTTTTTTTTCTCTCTCTCTCTCTCTCTCTCCATATTTTCACAGCGTGACCGAATGAGTATTCCTAAGGGAAACATTCTGGAAATGTTCAAAATTCCGTTTTATGGAGTGATTTTCCACCATCATGGAATTCTGGCTTGCTGCCCAGGTCATCCAAACGTGGGCTATTTAACGTGAAACTATCGCGCACTCGCCGCTTTGCAAGGCTCTTGGGAACGCGAGTGGTTCCGATGCCTTAACATTTAGCTGACCGCCTGAATATCACCTGATACATAAAATGTTACGCAGCCACTCATTTTTCTTTTAAGCGTAAAATTATGTATCATATCTCGATCTTCCACCCACCCATAAAGCCAAAAATGTATGCTTATGGATTACTTAATTGATTATATATACGCAGTATAATATCTCTTGCATAACAGTATAGTAACGGCTTGACCAATTCCTATGAAATTTGGTGTGTGTGTTCAGTGGGACTGAGAATATGTTTTAAACTATATTTCATTCTTCTCCAGGGCCTATGAGGCCCTGGAATGGGCCCTGAGTCATTTCCATAAGAAATACATGTAAAGTTCGTTTTTAGTGACTGCAGACCTTTTTCCTTTTGCATATTTAAATTCGTGATAATGGTCACATTAAGTTGAGACATATACCATTGGAAAGAAAAATAAATGCAAATTCTTATTCTTGCAATAGAATTTTGTTTTCCACGTGATTTACGGTGAATTTAGAAAAACACATCCAAAAAAAGCTGAAATTCAGCGTTTTTGGCTTACTGTCCCCTTGGCGACCGTTAGAATTGTTTACGCTGATTGACATATCTTTATAACAAAGTTAAGTCACGAAATAAATCCTTTGATATAGTGGTTAAAAGGTTCAAGAAGCTTTCAACTAAAATTAATGGCCTAAATCGTTTTCGGCCATTATTAATCCTCTAACAGTGCGTGCAAAAGTTTTGGGAATCATTTTCAATTAAAATATAAATATATGAAGGTAGGTAAAATAATAAAATAACAAATACATTATCAGCATACTGTTTTCTAGCATTATGTACTTCAATTAGGTTGTGTGCTTTTTACAGTGAACAATGCCAGTAAGACGCAAAGGATCTGATTTGGACCGTCAAACGACTAAATCTACTCGGATACGAAATATAAGAGCCCAAAGAACAGACGAACAAATCCAACAGGATAATGAAGATGCGCGTATGAAATTGGCGCAATTGGGTGAATCACAATCTCAAGAGGTACGAACTGCGCGAAATCACAAGACGATTAGAACGAAGTCAAGCGCGTCAATTGGTAGTTGACACACGTAGAGCAATTAACCGACAACGCCAACAAGTACATCGTGCATTTACATGCGATTTATTCTGTCGTCTAGCATTCGAGTATGACCCCATATATTACATATTACGCTCATTCGAAAGTGGAGATTGGTGCTATGGACAAGGAATGTCCGCATTGTAGTGCGCTGAAATTCAAAAATGAGCCAGCCGGGATGTGTTGCGCGTCAGGAAAAGTGCATCGACCGGAAATTGAAACACCACCAGAACCATTGAACGGGTTACTTATCGGTATGGATACAGATTCTAACCTGTTCCTGAAGTAAATTTGAACATTCAATTCATGTTTCCAAATGACATCGTTCGGAGCAGCAGAAATAGTAAAAAATAAATCTGCAAATGGTCAACAATTTAATTCAACATTCAAAATTAAAGGCCAAGTTTATCACAAAGTGGGCTCATTGCTGCCAATGCCAAATGAACCACATAAATTTTTACAAATTTACTTTATGGGTGATGAGGACTCCGAAAGCGCACGCACCAATCGCGTGGATGCACGTTGTAGCTACAATAACCTGAACTCACCTTCCGCCAGACGCATCGTAGCCAAGCTGGACGCTTTATTGAATGAGAATAACGAATTGTTGAAATTATTCAAATCACACATGAACAAATTACAAAGTGACAATCACGCTATTGTCATCAATCCTGATAAAATTCCAGCTGGAGAGCACATTCGTAGATTCAATTCACCTGTTGTTGATGACGTTGCTGGAGTCCTGGTTGGCGACCGTACAGCTACGCGAGAAATCGTGATTCGAAGAAGAAATAATAATCTTGAGTTCATTGCTGATACACACCGTTCGTACGACGCTCTCCAATATCCCCTAATGTTCTGGAAGGGTCATAACGGATATTTCATAAATATTACACAACGGGATCCCGAAACAGGATCCGAAACAAACAAGAAGGTTAGCTCGAAGGATTATTATGCGTATCGTCTGATGATTAGACGCGGCCAGGACAACGTCATTCTACGGTGCCGTGAGCTTTGCCAACAATTCATGGTCGACAATTATATGTGGCATGTTCTCGCATGGGCAAGCCATCCAGTTTGTTTGTGTTGGCTGAAGATGGACTCACGAAAAATATCGTGCATCCCATTGCACTAGGAGAGTGACAATGTTTATTTTTTTTATTTTCATAATTTGTGATATATGCAGTTTGAAATTTATTGATAAAGATAATGAAAGTAAAATGAATTTAAAAAATGTTTGGTGTTTTATAATTTATACAGGTCGTCATCGTTCAAATCGCGCCATTCCTCTTTCAGCCGTATACCACGTCCCCACACACAATAAGTTAGTTATTTTTTATCTGACTACCAAAATATTCACTAGAAATAATTTATGTGGCAAAACAACGTTTGCCGGGTCAGCTAAATATCCCATTGAAATCGTGGACGAGGTAAATTTGTAGGAATAGTTTTTTGCATTGTTAATTAACGCCAAATTATTAATAAAGATGGCAAAGAAAGAGATTTTAAGAATGAATAACAGTTTGGCATACCTTCATCTTTTGAATCCATTTCAATTCAGTTTTTCAGGTTGATTGTTGCACTCGCAAAACAATTTAAGTCAAAGAAGACAAAAATCTTTGAAAATTTCCCCTTTAAACTGACTCGCAAAACACCCAACTTTGAACTGACACAAATCCGAAATGGTTAGAGTTGGGTTTCGGAAAATAATAGCATTTAATGCGTAATTTGTATCTTCTAAAGACTAAATTGTCACCAAAGCGATTTTTACTGCTTTGTAATTCGCATTTTGGCCATGTTTTTCGAAAAAATCCCCACTGTGCGCCGCGCAGTGGGGCCAAACCCCACTTTAGACGGACAAAAGTCCAAAAGTTTTACAATTAACTCCAAAATAGGCTTTTGAGATCGCTTAAATGAAATCTGATATCAAATTTGCAATATTTATTGTATTTTATGTTTTTTTTGTAAATTTGAATATTTTTACAATTTTTGGCAGTAAAAATATTTTTCAGTAGAATAATATGAACGAATCAAATGAAAAATGTTCACGTACATTGAGATGGTCGTCGAAAATGAATCTGCTATAAAATTTACAAAATTATTTTTGCTATCACCTTTGCAAAAGATTTTCATGTTTCATAGAAAAAATGATACGATTTGCACAGAATTTCACAGGTCTGAGATTTCAAAAATCTCAGCCCTGGTGTAACAAACATCACCACTTGTATGTATATATATTTATATATACATAAAAATATTTATGTTAACTTATTTATTTATTTATACATTTTTCAGTGACTTCCATAAGAAAAAAACGTAAAGCTTATGTTTGGTTTCGTTCAGACATTTTTTTCATTTTCAAAATATAATTACAAATAAAAGTCGTATGAAATCGGGAGCAATGCCAATAGAATTAAAATTGATTTGATATTCTTATTTTTATAACCGAATGTTGTTTTACAGTAAAAATTGTGAAAAATTAAATAAAATGTATCGATATTTAGCAGACCTTTTGCGTTTTTGAGTCATCGCCCCTATAACGACCATGCTAATTGTTGAACCTGAGATTCCGTTCATTTATTTTCACTCTGAAATAATTACGGAATAAATAATGAACAGGTACACATACTAAATACTGTTGTAGCAACCAAATGTTAACAAATTTTCAAAAATTTACTTATCTATATATTTCTCACGCATTATTTTTTAATGAAATTGTGATGACCATATGAACATAAATACACTAAACTAAATTTCCAACGACTTAAAAACAAGAAGGAGAGGAAGCACGTGATATCACAGACGAGTGAAAATTGTTATGAACATGAACAATAATTAACAGGGATTTTTTTTACACAATAACATTTACTCTGTTGAGAAAGGTTTTATTCCGTGCAAGGGTTTATTATTATGCCTATATTAAGGTGTACATTTCACCTCATCCTCTCCATGGGTGGTTAATGAATTGTTTATGGTATACTTAATGGTATTTTCAATTTGAACGTCACATCCTAGGGATTCTTTTTACCTTCTGAAGCCGTTATAATTTTTTCTTCTTCCCGTTGATTTTCAACGGGCACCCTCTACCAAGTATAAGTATAGAGTAATATTCCGGTTAAGGTGAGAAGTAAATAAAATATCCTTTTGATTTTTACAAGTGCAGGGTTTTATCTGATATAAAAATATTTCTTTATTCATCAAAGAATGTGGCCTACCTTCCTTAATCCCTTTCAAAAAACATAATCTCTTTCTCCTCCTTCCCCGCTTACCAAACATCCTCCCCTCTATCACAACCCTTCTCCTCTCATTACCTGCTCCCACCATCTAATTTTTCTCTTCAAAATCTCATCCAGAAGTTTTTTTTCCTCAGCCAACACACCAAGGAAAATGCATGTTTGTGAATTATTCATTGGATAAAAGTTCTTCGTGAAATATCTCTTCGAGTTGAGAAAGAGAAAATTTTTTTTCATTTCACCAATTTATTTCATGGTACTACTTACTTTGACGCAGCATCTTCAGGTAAAAAGAGCAAAGGCAAAATCTCGATGCATCATGATTTTTGCTTTTACTCTTTGTACCTGAAGATGACGCCGCTGTGTCAAAACAAGTAGTACCATGAAATTAACTGGTGAAATAAAAACATTTTTCCATTTCATTATTTAAAATGAACTTTCACAAAGTTGAGCCTGGGGAATTATTTTGTAAACTCACCTTTTTAGTGACTCTTAGTGAAAAGGCGGGAGATCCGTTTCCCTCTCTTAATGATCGGCTCACAATAGGTTCGTGAATTGCCGAAGCTTCAATTACCTTATATCAAATAAAAGATGCCGAGACTAGCGAATACCCAGATTGCTCAGCATCTTACGGAAGATATCTTACACTGTAAATACCACGAAAATCTAAATTCAGTCAAAACTACAAGCGACATGTAAGCGATCACTCAATATTTAAAAAATAAGTGTATCTAATTAGTGCTCAATTCACAAGCACGGGAAATACCTACCAAGAACATAGATTTTAAGGCAATATTTGTTAACATTATGAAATTATGGTATAAATAACTGAATTCCATTCTACATAACTGGCGGATAGGTACACGAAAACAAAGGTATCAGCAACATTTTTTGGGAAATATTGATACGAAAAATATATACACAGATAATTCAAGCTAATAATAACATAGGCATTTCAAAGAATACCTTCAAGTGCCTTCAATATTGGAGTTGAAAATGCTGAAGTTCTTCACGTTTAGCAAATTACAACAATACGATTTAAAATTGTTTGTATCTTTCGCGCCCTTGTTTATTTTCCAACTCAAGCTTCAAATGGAAACGATGGTGGCTCCATGTTACGTTCTTTATGACAGGTGAGATGGAACTAATGGCAGGCGGAGATAATGAAACGGATCAAGAGTCGAAAGATACGGATCAGAGCGGATGAATCGTCTAAAAGACAAGCACATGACCGGCAGTTCACCGATTGAGATCCTAAGATGGTCACGCCGCCTGGGTGAGGGAGTTGAAATACGAAAAAGTGAGATTTTTCACGTATTCTCAATAAAGTGAGATTAAAAAATAACCCCCCTGGTGGGGGATGAAATTGCAATTATTAAGTACCATTGTCTTATGATTTCCAGGAAAGTTTCGTTGGACACTTTTTGTCCTAGGGATTCATTATTTTTTACTTCATTGTTAAAATCAAATTCCAAGAGATTAACTCAATAGTTTCAGGCGGCTTTCAATCTTTTGACTCTTGATCCGTTTCATCTCCCACCTTTCCACTAAGAGTCACTAAAAAGGTGATATTACAAAATAACCCCCCAGAGGGAATCACGTTAGAGAGAAGACATTAGGCCAGCAATGCCATTGTTTTAAATATATATATTTTTAAATTAATTTTCATATTCTGTTATTCCTTTACATTATTTTACCGAGTAAATACACATTTAACGTTTCCTTATTTTATAGACAAAGTCATGGGCATGTGGTAAAATGGGAGAGGGAAATTATTTTAAATCCAAAAACGCTTGCCTAGAACTAACTCTTCCTAAGATTATTTGTGAAATATGAGGAAATCAGCGCGGCACAAACATTATCGATGAAAAATCAATACAAACTCGTATATTTCACAGATATGCCACCAAAATGGGTGTAATTTACCATGAGAAAATCACGTATGCATAAAAAATAAGTACTCTCATACGTTATACAGTGCCTAAAGTTAGGTAAGACTGGACTTTAGGATGCGGTGGCATACAGTAAGATTGCCTGAGAATGATGTCCAGAAACATGTTACTTTTCATTAGATGGTAATTACCCAGTCGGTTATTTCTCTTTCGTTTTAAGAGGTCAAAAAGTGGTCGAGTCATGCAAGCATTTAATTCTCGCTTGACGTTGTAGGCATTTTGGAATAGAAAGCAATGTATTCACTAAAATTGCAAATGTGTTTATCCCAACATAAATCAGATTGGTGCCTTCTATCGTTAGCATTTAGGATAATACGTTATTCAGTAAGGGCACGAAAACTACAAACTCGTGCTTGTCAAGGTCATGATTTCAACATAATAAAAATAATGTGCATGTATAAATCGTGAAATTTAAGGGGTGTGGCGCAAACATTTAGTCACCCTGGAGGGTAAAACGTTGTCATTGTGGATCCTCAAAAAAAGTTTCTTTTTTTCCATAAAATAAGGCAAACTTTGGGAAGCTATCGTTAAAGCCGAGGATTAGCGATATCGACATTTTGACGTCATCTCCTAAAAATATCCCGATGGGAGCAAAAAACGTTGACTATGACGTAATTTTACATCCTTCCTCTGTTAACCCCGAGAGGCAGGTGACAGTTTATATGGAAATTTATCGATATCGTACTGACGTAACTTTGGCTCTTTTAGTGATGCCATGATACACTGTCAAATAAAACCTTTTGATGAGGTAGCATTCATGCACTTTCCATTTTTTGTCATAGGAAATATAGTTATCGCACTCTACATTTATGGAACTGAGTAAAATCCTTAATTCATTGAAGGAAAAACGGTCAACGCTTTAGTTTCTCTTTCGCCGATTGTTATCCACACTTAGAGATAGTCATATTTATATAGCCATATATTTAATAAGATAATAGATGGAACCATGTCACAGGATAGCGCAGGGGAATAATATTGATAAATAAAATGCGCAGTCGACCATATGGAATGGATCAGTTCAATAGTTAGTACTCGGAAAACGCATTTCCGTGGTGCTGTAATGGTTTTTCTGTAGAAATGCTGTATGGAAAAATAAAAAAAATTACTATGTTCTTTAAATTACAACTTGCGCGCGATAAACATGTTTGATGGACTGCTAATCGCAAAAAAAACAGGATTGACTTTGATGCGCCTAGGCACCATTGACTCTTTTGTATAATCTATGGTTTAACTACTTTGATCAAAGACATTAGAATGAAATGGAGGAGGCATGGCCGTGCACGCTCTAGGGATAAGAAGAAGTAGGTACAAGAGGAAGATATTTTGTCCATTACGCGCGGCTAACCAGTCATAAAGGATCGTATAATCTGTGGATTTTAACCTAGATTTGCCAATAACCAAATTCGAATTCCGGAAGTGGAAGCAATGGTAAGGCTAAACTGTGCCCACGATAATGGCAGAATGGAGGAAGTCTTATTTAAAAAAATATATTAGTATTATAAGTACGTTTTGTTGAAAACGCAGAAAATGAGGTTTATTGGAATCCGATATTGGTTAATGGTAACATTTATTCTTAAAAATTACCCACGCTTGGTGGTGTAGAACCACTACATCATCAGGGACCCGGGGAGAACGTTACTAGATGGTATCACTAAAAGTAATACGACATATTTACCTGTAAATTTCGAGTTTCTTTACATAATTTGACGTAATCGTTTTCATTTCTTCTGCAGAAGGCAATGAACGAGTATGATTCGATCCTTCGCATTGAAATACATTTAGGTTTGAGAAGCTACACCGTGTGGTAACGTCAAGCCACGGAGGTGCTGTTTTGGAACACGTTACTTTTTATAAATTTTATCGGTTGTGAAAGGCAACAATCAATGCCAGCTTCCGATGCATATGCATTATGTATTTTAATTTTTGAGAAAAGCTTTTGTCACTTTTTCCACATAAACTTAAGAAATAAATTGCACGTTCCATTTTTTCTTGATGAAACAAGCAGAGTATCAGCGTAGTTTATTCACTAGCCTCCTTGACGATGTGCGAAACTCCGAAAACTGTTTGACTTTCGTCAAGTCAACTCCTCTAGATTATTCTATGCGTACTCTCTGACTGGGAAGCAAACTGTTTTGAGTGTTGTGTGCAATTTTAAAACACATGCGGATGAAGTCATTCGACTCCCCTTTACCGCATTTTTCTGGCCACGAGCTCTAACGACACATAAAGGTCAACGCTTCCTTCTCTCCCTCGCTTACTGCTAAGCATTTCGTTTCGCCCACCACCGCACACTTCCACTTGTACTCCTTCCACTCCCATTCAAATATACCGACTCATTTATAAACCCACACGACCCACACTTGCCCATATGAAGTCTTTAAATAGCTCTCACTTCTGCCCACCTTCTTTCTCACTTCCCTAATGTCTAAGCACTTTTTAATTTGAGGCAGCAGTTTTACTCCCTTCTTGCTTTGTACCCATATGGCAGGGACCTAAACACTCGTCTATAGGTCTTCTAAAGGTTCCTAGTATATAACTACACGGCAAATAGGGGTGGTATAAGTGGACGAGGTGAAGAGAAAGGACTGTGGGGAAGAGGGGGATGCAAGAAGAGGAAGAGTGAGGCATGGACACTTAACTACTTTCCTTAAACAGCAAAAAACACGCACACACACGGAAAGATAAACTCAC
This sequence comes from Pyrrhosoma nymphula, assembly GCA_963573305.1. Taxonomy (NCBI): domain Eukaryota; kingdom Metazoa; phylum Arthropoda; class Insecta; order Odonata; family Coenagrionidae; genus Pyrrhosoma; species Pyrrhosoma nymphula. The sequence continues at coordinate 60,301,436 of OY754338.1, read as the reverse complement.
CACTCCCCTTAACTTCACCAAGGACCTTATTCAGTAAGGATTCGACACGGTCGAACCTCAGAAAATCGGTGGAAGTGACGTCACTTCAACTTTTGAAACCCCCACAAACTTCAACTTTTGAATGACCCTATTTGAAAATTTAGAGGCTGTGACGTCAAAACTTCGTCACTGTCGAGGCTCGGAAAGTCCAAGAATTTACCAAATAGGGCACCTGGTGACCCAATCTTGAGCTCTCATTGTTAGATGAGTCGAAACGGGAAGCCATGGCAGGTAGTGGTGAATCTTCTGACTTCTCGAAGCATATGTGTTGGCAGTAATCAGAAAGGTTTTCTGACCCACCAAACTAAACAACTTTCCTCCCCAGTTTTGAATGATTTTGGAAGTTCCGTAGCCAATGCCCTAAAATCCTCCACTGTGCAGCGCCAAGAACTTTTGCGAGGTTTATACTCCCACTTATACCGATTGCTTTGAGATCAAACTCTCAGAGAAAACGCAGTTTAGTACTTAAAGCTGACGTCACACATTCAAAATTTTGTTCAAATATAAATAGCTAAATTAGCCGATTTTTTAATATGAGGATCATTTTCATCAAATACTAGAGAAGATGTTACAGCAGTAATGGAGTCTGCCACTAGGTGTCATTTTAATGCGCATTCAGTCGTTACTCATGGAATAGCAAACTTCAAGTATAAATAATGCATCGTAAAACATGTAGTTGACCATGTATCAACACTAATCAATTATTTCATTAGCGTAATTTAATATTGGTTATAATAATTTATAAACGGCAATATTTATTTAAATTAAACTAATTTAATCTTGATATTAGCATCTAGAGTTAAAATGCACTTCCAACAAAGAAAGACAATACGCAATTGGAACATTAAATGACTGCAATAACTTGGAGACTTGGCGTCTTAAATATCGTGGTGACTGTCCATGTCCACAGTTTTTATTAACACAAGTATTTGGACTTTGATTTGACCCTTGAGGAATCATTTATGAGGAGGAATCTATAACTTTTCACATAAATTGCTGAAAATGGTACAAAAACCGATTCAAACTACCTAAAGCAACATATCTACGTTTTTCTGTGTCATCGGTCTTCTGTTCTAAAGATTGGAAGCGCAACCATCCAGTTTGATATAAGTTTTTGTGATTATAAATGTCGGGTTAATATTATGAAATTTCATTTTTTTCTTCTTCTGTCTGCCACATGATACGAGTAAGCTTCCATAAGCATTTTTGTCAGGTTTTACCGGTACTTTTGCAACGTACATTTATACAAGCAGCGGTGTAACAACGTTAAGAATTTAGGGGGTGGGGAAATCATTTTTGTGCCCCCGCGGCCTTATGTTACCAAAAAAAACTCTTTCAAGCTTAAAGACAATCCTTCTAAATTCCTATAAATTTCAATTTCAATAAAAATTGAGGTTTTCTGTCAAAGTTTTCCACTTTAACTAGACACTACTTGATGTGTATTTTCAGAAATTATCACTTTTCACATGAGCACACGCCATTGGCGCCCTCCACAGAATTTCGGGGGTGGGAGACAAAGCACCCTTGACCTCCCGTTGTTCCACCACTGTGCACGAATATTGCATGCTTGGTTTGGGATCCACCCTTGCCACTCGCCCCGGCACGGTACTTCGTAGGTGTAGCTGTATCCATCCCGAATAGGCCAGTCAATAAAGGCCCAAAAGGGGGGTGTAGAGGACATGGAAGAGGACAGAGACCAAACTTCCGGGATGTGTTTGAAGTTGATAGGAGGTAAATATACTAAAAGTCCCCGAACCTGGGAGGTGTGTGGGGGGAGTGTAAAACAAAGTGAGTATACATAAGCCTACTGTATATTTTTTTCAGTACACATTTTCTTACCATATAAGTATATTAACACAACATATAGCTATATTAACAATATAAAACCCTAGAAAACGGGAAACAGCGATGTGCTGTTTTCGCACGGTATTTCGGAATTTGCCTAGATATTTCAAATTACTGTGACAATTGACCAGTTTAAGATTAAATATTAAATGATATCTTATTTTAAAGGTAGGTAATGTAACTTTCTACAACTATGCTTTCACGGACTTTGCTGTGAAATGAAAGGCTGAACCAATAGAAGGAAAAGTTTGTCAAAAATTGTGAGGAAATTAAGTATTTTGCAAATAATTACAATTTCCGCTAGCAAATATCTCGATAGCTATGAGGAATAGAAATAGATGTATAACGAACTATTTTGTAGTACATTTTGTCAGCTTCAGTTTTAGAACCAGTAATATTGTCGTTACCATGCACCATTTTCAAGATATGAGCGAAAAACTAAAAATACAGCCCCCCCCCTTCCCCCTGCACACCTAGGTCCGGGGACTTGTCGTTGTTTAACTCCAATTAACTTCAAACATGTCCTTGAAGTTTTGTCTCTGTCCTCTTCCATGTCCTCTACAACCCCTTCATTGACTGGAATAGAAATCCACTCTTCAATGGTATTTCCTTTAACCGAATCGATATTTTCACTGCTGCTTACTATGCCACGCCTCTCAGTTTTCCACTGCTCCACGAGCGTTGCCTTTGTTAATATGCAGGGAGGAGGAGACTTTGTCCTCTCCTTCCCCCACTTGCTTTCTGCCCAACTGGCCGGGATACCTCCAAAACAGTCACTTCCTACCCCGAGCCTCCACCCCTCAACCTCCCAACGCAGTGCCATACCATTCCGGCGAAATCGGCGCGAGTGCTTTTAATTTCGTCCGCTGCTAATCCTCTTATCTTTACTCTCCCTGGGGAGTGGCCTCCCAACTCCCTACCACCACCTCCTCCCACGGAATGCCAGAAATCCCGTGAGTGGAGCGGTGCGGCCATGGTTTTGACTGGGTGTGGGAGGGGGGAGGGAAGAAAAGGTTAGTACGGGCAGTTTTGTGAATATGGGGTGGATCGGGGAGTTCCCCGGGAGATAGGGATTTTGCGAGGGAGGGAGGAATAGCCGGACAATGGTCTGGAAATGGTTACGCGCCACTGCGTTGGGACTTAAAAAATATATATACCCATACATACTTGCGTGAATTTTAATTTCGTTCCTAATTTTTTTTTGTACGAAAGTGTGTGCTTCGGTGCAGGTGAAAGGCCTTTTCTTTGGCAGGTATTTCCCTCCTTTATGATTGTGTATAATATTTGTTGCGCGTGTGGGCAGAATTAATCAGGGTTTGTGCTGGCGTCAGTGATGTGGGAAGCCACGTGAAAGTCCAGAGAAATTCATTGAATATTATCCTTTTGAAAACAGCTGAAGGAGAAGTTGGTATATACCTTCACGTTGGTTGCATGCGCTAAAGTCATACATATGGCTGTTTAAAGGATCTATCCACCTAAACATTAGGGTAAAAGCCATCGTATAGAGATGGATTCAGAAATGATGAGAGCGAGTTTGACGTCCGAGCCTTCTCTTTTATCCAGGATTGTGACCGGCATCAGCATTGCTGAGATACAGTGGACTTTGTAGTGCAAATGAAATACCTATACTTTGTATGCTTCGCGTTATATTTGAGTAACATTGAGCGGTCTAAAGGCACGCACGACTTTCAATAGGACTGCAAAACAGTTTATTCATTTTAATTCACTTCCTAAATCAATTGCTCATATGGTAACTAAAATACCCTCTAACTTCCTTCAGTAACAACCCCTATCCCCTGGCTGAAAGAAAATGAAGAGTAAAAATGAGATCATTCAGCAATTTAACTGTCACCCTCATGATGATGACGCATGCAATGAACGTCGAAGTCGTTTGAGGCTATTCAAATAATGTGTAAAATGTACCAAGCATATTTCTATAATTATATTTAATATTACTCAAAGATACCATAAATCCACGAATAAACGATCATTCGCAAAATATTCTCGGGTTTGCCACCGGGTAAGGCCAACGGCCTTTTAAAGGCCAACGTTTCGATGAGTGACTCCCTCGTCGTCATCAGGGCTGAGACTGATTGCCGAGTTGGTCCATGCCAGGTTTTTATAGCTAGCCAAGTGCGGTTGAAAACCCATTGTTGACCGGCTCGTTCAACATCATGCTTAATTTTTAAAAGTATATATTTGAATGTTAACTTCATATCCTTAAATAAATAGCACAAAAAAATAAGTGACCAACGACTTTCTTTTATGAAGGTTATCAACAGCTATGCTATTATCTACGGCGTCAGACGTTTCGTCGTCGAGAATCCGACGGATGACGTCACGGAACGGCATTTCTTCCGGTAATAACACCTGTTCGTGATTAATTGAGCTGGTTTATCCTAATGAGGAAAATATTTTCTATACTTTCTTTGTGAAAGACAATGGACGAGTATGATTCGATCCTTGCCGTGGGAACACATGTAAAGAAACGACACTGCGCGGTGACGCCCTGCCGTTAGATTTCGTTAAGGATCATGCGACTTTTCAGATTTTATTGAACATTTTAACGGAAATTATTTTTGCCTGCAGTAGACGAACATGTTATATTTGAGATTGTTATCAAATTTAATGTAATGTACAAAACTCGACTAAGAAGAATAAAGTTTACGTTTTTTCCCCATTTTATCGTGATTTAGTTCCTTACTACTAATGAACTTTGTGACTGACTAAGATAGAAAGGAGATTGTTGGGTATACGTATATGAGAAGAGAACATAATCAGTATTTAAAACGTCGTCAAAGAGGATAAAAAGTGAGTTAAATTATACATAAATGAGTGAAAGTTGTATATAATGCGGATTTTCTTGCATCTATTGAAATATTTAACTGTCAGACCAGTGCGCCAGTCAACTGAAATCAACGAAAGAATAATGCGGATGTCGGTAACAAAGCTTCTCCGACCTCCTATTGGCCTCTCCTTCTTCCGCTAAACTTTCAGTATAAAATTTCTGCACCCGCTCACATCACACGTAGCCATTTCTATTCCTCAAACTCTAACCCTTCCGGGAGGGCATACATTTGCGGGACCAAAACGAGCGAAAGGAATGCTTCTTATCTAAGGTCCGCATACGGTCCAAAACGGCCGGTTTAAAAGAATCTGCCTCCTGCTTTTAAATGTTTTCTTCTGACCATCCGACCTCCAGTTTCCCTACACAATTTCGCTATTTCTTGCCATCTCCCTCGATCGTTTCTACTATCCCTCTTTGCTCACTGTTTCAATGATTTTAATATCTTTTTTATCTGTTCATTCCCTCACATTCTTCCCCGAATGTTTCAGCGTCCGCAGGACCTTCAAATGGTCGCTTCGGGTCGATTTTGAATGTGTTACGTCTCTCTGATATTACCCATTCGCCAGTTTCGGCTGACCCATTCTAACTTTCCGATAATCTCGATTGGCAAAAGTGTTGCTGTAGAGCCGACGGTGATTGTTGGGTTAAGGAGGATGAAAAGGTCTGGTGCCGTTGCGGGCGGGAATGAGAGCATTGGAGGAAGGTCGGAATACTCGATGCGTTATGCGTTTGGAGTCGTTGGATAAATTACGCATTTCAGGGAAGGGGTTCTGTAAATGAGAACTGCTAGCCCGATCGAGACTCACAGCGGTAGTTGAATCTAATTTTACTCTTTCAAGGCTGTTTTTTATGTTTGAAATAAAAGAAGTAGGTATTATTTTTGGGAATATCCATTCCTACTGCGTTCATCAATTACTTACGGCATATATATTCCCTTTGAAATGAGTGTTTATTTTGAATAGGTCAAGGCAGTATGATCAATATTTTTCCTTAGTCATAATATTGATCATAGAATGTTTTATTTTAAAATTTGAGCGTTTGTTAGGAGCATGAAGTGTCTTTAATAATATTGATAATAGATTACCGGATCTAGAGTTCTATGAAGGATAACGTTTTCGGGTAATGCTACGATTTGTTCATTTTTAAAAAACTCAACGTTTCGCTTCTCGTACTGGAAGCGTCTTCAAGAGAATGAGCTTTTATCAGCTTCAGCTCGGTCTCATATAGAATCACAAATGTCCGTTGCACCATTGTTGGGCCGATTTGAATCTTGTGCGGGAGACGTTAGCAGTTGTACTTTTGTAGGAGCCAGGAACTTTTTCTAAACCCGGCTCAGGTTATATCTATTCTCCCTATTGAAGGTTTTTTGGCCTTTTGGCTATTTATATGGCCTCACGTTTTAAGCGAGGATGGTATGTCATCCGTGCATCTGAGCTGAGTTCGAGAAGTATAGGCTGAATCGCGTAGGTAAGTAATCTGCGCAGACTATGTGCCATCCGTTTCGGATGCAGCCGTAAGAGAAAAAATATTGGTGGTACAGAAGAGGGATAAATTTCTACAAGGAATTCTTGATACGAAGCACTTAAACATGTATTTAGTTTTTCCATTGAAACCTGAATTATCTTCGGAAAGCGTTTGAAGTTTGAACTTGCTTCTGATTTTGGTGTTTATTATTTCTTCATAAGGGTGCGTTGGTGTTGAAATCCTATCACCAAGTTATCTTGAAACTCCCGCCATGATTTTATACAAATGTTGGTGTACGTAAACATGTAATACTAGAAAAACTTCTAATGATATTTTAGTCCTTTCTGAACGCTCAGCGCATTACATTTACATTTGAAATTTAAAAAATGCTGTCAATCTTAATATCCAGCAATATAATAGAAACGCCATTAATACGACGTCAATAATAGCATACTGCATGTTCAATACAATCCTGGTGGACTAGATTATCGTATAAATGCTTAATGTAACATGACAGTCACTTTTACCAAATGTGATACTTTTTAATTTTTTGGAAGAATTATTGTGTTAACAGTGACAATTACATGATTTTGTCTCTCTTGGAATATCTAAGCAGGTGTAAATTTGCCTCTAGCTGCTTTTAGTCTGTTTAAGTGCAAATGCTAAAATTTTCCAACTATAACTCATACCGAAAAAGCTACCCTTACGATTAAATAAACATCCTCAGCTTTCTGTTGCTGTGGTGCTACATTACCAACTACCTTATATATTGCTTAAAATGTCGATCAAACGTTGAAGGCATAGGTATTCGAGATATTCGATGTAAATATAAAAATATTTTTTTTCAATTCTCATTTACAGCAATGTTTTAGGGTGATGACACAACCAGATGGCGACTTCTTATGTTTCTGCACAAGCAGAACACGTAACACTGTCCACAATTCCCATGAAAAAATCACCGGATCTAGAGTTCTGTAGTGACTTCGAAAATCGATGCATTTGGTAGCATTTTCGTCCGCTTCTTGCATTCCACGTTATAAACCACATACTGCTTAAAAGAAAACTACCACTATGACGAAGGTCTATACCTTTAGCTGTCAGTAGACCTAGTACCACGATAACAACAGGTGTGAATACCTTTTAAACAGCGACCAAATCGTAATCGTAAAAGGCTGTGCTTAACACGAAATTGAATTTTTGCTTAAATATATTTTACCCTTTGTATGATGTGTAAGTACCTGTCCATTTTGCACCATATTCAGCCATCCTTCGGGCTTGTTTGAGCGCAAATATTGGGAATTGCCTCTTTGGCTTCGAAGGGGGCATGGGCGACTGTTTACAGGAGCCTTTTCCACATGGCATGAAAGTAGGGAGGGCGCCTAAGGGGGAGGTGGGGGGGAGGGAGACGGCCCGCGTCAAAAGACGCTCAGTCAAACAGGATCATTCCCGTCCATTTTCCTCCCCTCTGGCTCTCGCTGCGGCCGGCGCGTCGTCAACTGTTCAGTTGTTCAGTTGCGAGGGCAGTCGTGTTTCTTCTCCAGTCTTCCCCAGTCTCAGCTCTTCAACCGCTTCGTTCCTGTGTTTGCTCGGTGCAACGTGTCGTCGGGGCGCAAGAGAATTGGATCTGGAAAACAGTTTCGTCGCGTAGTCCTCAGCAAACGGTGAGTGGACATAAAATAGAAGAAGACAAAAATCCGTCCAAAAACGACAAAATGTGTGTTTGGGAGGAGTAAAAGGGTTGTGCACTGCTCTCCGCCTGTCCGACTACTTGTCGCTTTTTATTTATACATTCGTGTCTCGATTCTTTTCGTTCCGACTGTAGGACGAGAGCACTTCATTTCCTTCTCGACACGCTTTTGTCTGCCCATTCCATTTCGTCGTAGGCGTACTTAAGGCAAGAGGGGATGATGCGTCACGTTCGGTTCCGCAGAAAGCTAGGCCGAGAAGAGAGCAACGGTCTGCAATACTTTCAAAGTAGGCTCACATAAAAGGAGAAATGAGTAGTCATAGGGAGCTTTCTAGTAAAGTGGTTCAAGTTAGCGCAGATCGGAACACTTGATTGCACTTCAGGGCACATAAACGTCAATGTGAGCAGGTGGAAAGTTTGGTAGCCCGGGAGGAAGCATTTTTAATCACATTATGGCTGAAATTTTTTCAAGTACGTATTAAACAAATTCTTATTTTGAAAGTTTTTTTAAATTATTAACGTAAAGGGCATGCATATGCCACAAAGTAATTTATAGCTTTCTTTTATCCATGTTTGACGCCTTCAATGAAAATCGGTCGGAGAACAATCGCGAATATGATTATTATCGACGTTTCTTTCTTCTCTAGTGCGCACTAAATTATATCAACGATACACCCGATCCATGTCAAAGTACAGCTCTCGCGAAAGCTTATGGCGTTCGGATGCGCAGAAGAAGACGTCATGGAGGGGTAATGTTTGGTTGAATAGGGTAGGAAAAAGGGAAGTAGGGGAAAGCGAAGACATGGCATTTGTGCCATGCATAAGTGCATTTCAAAAACTGGAATTTGTATGACTCTGACAACACAAACGCCGCGCATCCGAACGCCATAAGTTTTCGCGAGAGCTGTACGGTGAGTAGCTCGTAGTGTCTGAAAATAAGAGAAAGTAGCGTCACTGCTGCATTTCAAAATGAACAGCGTCCTAGAGTACGAACGCAGAGCGCTCATAGAAGTGGTATCAGTAATTAGGATCCATTCAATTATTCCAGTTAATATTTATGCGTGGAGGTGGGCTTGGGCTCTTCTTATGCTGTCTTTAGGCGGGTGTGATGGGTCAAGTTCATCTCACGTAAAATTTTAGTTAAATGTTCGATTGTATTTCTTCACATTTTGGATCATCATTCGATTAATAATCTTTGTCTAGAGCACTATAAACGGTAAGTTGTTTTCCTTTTCTGCAGCATTTCCAATCGCGTGATCTTTTTGTGTTATAAGCAGAGACGGGTAAGCACACTTTGGGGCCTATATACAGTACCTAGTACATACCTACAAGCAACGGGGCCCACGTTAACCAACAAGTCACGAGAGAAGAAAGGGGAAAAAATTCTCAGGGTCCTTCCGGGACCCCCAAAGCCTCGGGGCCCATAGGCAGCTGCCTGCTTTGTCTTATTGGTAATCTGGGTCTGGTTATTAGTTCTAAAAAGACCTTATATCACCTGGGTTATATCTAATTATGATATTTACCGGATTATTTAGAAATAACCATCCTCAAGACCTAACTCTGCTTTCGTATAAAGCATGAGCCATCCGCGATTGCCCAACTACCGAATAGTTTGATGTCGACAGGCAGTAAACGTTCCATCGCCGAATGGCTCGATCAAAGACCTTGAATATCATGTGCTTAGCTCCCGCAGAAGAAGCCCAATTCATCTAAAATTCTTCCCTGCGTCCAGTAAGGTCATTGGCGGCCCCAAAACCATTTTGCACATAGTTTGTTACGAATCTCCGGGACGAGACCCGCGAAGACCCCCTTTCCTGGGGGGTATTTTATACCCCAAGAGCCGCTGGTGCCCCCCCCCTCCCCGAACCTCTGGCCTGGAGCCACCCCTGAATAAGGTAAAGCTTGTGAGGGGAGGTCGGGAAGGAGCCGGAGGTGAGAGGGCAGCACATGGTAGGAACCACCGCCAACGCAACAACATTTAATGCCCCCCTCGTTATTCAATGTCTCGATTTTGCGGTTTTCGTAAGGTACAAGCCAGAGCGCCAAGAAGTGGAAGACACAAGCCGGAAGGTCACGAAGTGGAAGAAGGGTGGGAAGAGAGGAGGGGGGAAGTGATTGCCCGCGGAAAGGTGGAAAGCGAAATTTGATACTTTTGGTTAGCAGTCGGAGCTGATAAGCGACACGCAAGGATGATGGTGAGGCAGTTCTTCCGCTTAAACAAGTGTTGGGGTGTTATCCTCATCTTAGGGCTGAGAACAGTGCTGTAAATATAAAGGTCTGCCTTGAAGATATTGATGACGTGGCGAAATATGAAAATTTCATTATAGGAAATAAATTTTTGAAATAGTGGCAAAAATGTATGGCTGCATATTCCCCAAACCCACGTCCACTGAGTTTATTTTCGATGAACCACTTTGAGGATATTCACTTTTCTTAGCTGCAGGGGTAGGCGTCATGAATTTTATGTATCCACTGCCACTCTGGCAAATAATCTAAAATATGGTATGTCTCTCAATTCAAAGGGTTCAATTAATTTGAAAGCACTGTGAAGCCTCAAACGTTAAACCGCAAATACTGCTAGCTAACCACGGCATTACCCGTAGAGCGTCAACGGCAAGATACACAGGAGCGCGAAAATTCCGCAGAGGAAAAATCATCCGCCTTGACCTAGACTCGAACCCGGATATCTTTAGATTTTAGATTGAACGTTTTAATGTAACACCTATCATGAAATTCATCATTGCATGAACTCAGGGGACTCTGAGTTAAAATACACACTGTTGACAGAGGATGAAACATATTTTAACATACGCATATACAGATACGCACTCGCGACAGAACGCTATCAATAGCAAAATTAAGTAAAGGTAAAAGAGAGTGAAGTATAACATTACAAAATCAGACAAAGAAAATTGCTGAAGGTGATTTCGTGGCGAAGTCTCTGCTTCTTATAGTTCGCCATAAAATTTTTTTTAACTGGAGGAATGGGGCTTAGAAAATTTTCGGAGATGTACTGCGTGAGAGCGTTCTTTCTTTATACTCTTTTTGCGAAGGTCACGCCTTATGTAGTAGAAGGTATCTGTTTATGTTATCTTTTTTGTATTAGCCATCATCTTAGAGATTTTTCTTCTATACCAACGAAAACTTACGTATACCGAGAATTATAACTCATTGTGAACATATCAGCTAAAAACCCAACCGCTCAATCTAGCATTAACGATTTTCGGAATGATTCTATTCACGATATGGTGAAAATACAAGGGTTTCTTCTCTAAAAGCAGTAATATTCCACTACAAATATAATTGATTGAAAGATATGTCTCGCATTTCTAATTTACAAGTTAGTTTTTAACTTCGACGGAGTGATGACATCATGCGTTAAAATGCAGGTCCTAAAATACCTCAACATGCCGAATGTAAATAAAGATAGCAAAAATATAAAAATAAAAAACAGGAACACTAGGATTGGGATCTTGAAACGCGCCCATTCTACCACAAGCACAGAAAGCTCAGGAAAAGTCTCCGTTGCTTTGGACCTAGTAAACATGTAAGTAAGATACAACACACTGCTTTGTCAACTAAAAATGCTAACGATTAACAAATTATCATCAACCCCGAGCCCCCGCATAGCGTTGAGGAAGACAATTATCCCCCCCCTTTTTACCTTGATATAATTATGACGCAAGCTGACACAGGTCCGAATGGGTGAATGTTGGGGAATAGAGTCTTTGCGTGAGGTTTATAATTAGAATTAATAAGAGATCTTGCATGTAACGACGTCTGAATGTTGCAGAGGCAAAAAATGATCAAAAACACATACAAGAATGTGACACTATGGAAGGAGTATTTATAAAAGAGTGAATACAAGGCCTAACACCGAGAACATAGACGTTTTTGACTGTTCGTGTGCCAAACTTAAAAGGGAAATGCGTGATATACGAAAATGTTTACATTTTCTATGTTACTCATTATCATTTTCCTAAAGTCATGTTCTATTAAAAAAACACCACCCACAATTTTCCCCTACAAAATAATATAGCCTAAACTGCAGACGTTTTTAAGAGTTTTACCGGTGTTTTCACGTCTTCTTCTAAGACAGGGTTTTATGTTATACAAAAGTTTACACCATTTGCCTTCCATAAACTCTTGTATTGTATATGCTTTGCTATGTGCCCCTGAAGGCGGAATTTCTGTGCTCCCGAGTGAAAAGGTGCCGAGAGTACCAAAAAAAACGTCAACATATAAATCCATATATTTTACATTCTTACACTTTCACTATTTCTTCCTCCTTTCCTTCCCAATTATCTGGGATCATTGCCTTATACTTTCCGCCATTCTCCCTTACAGCAGATTGTTCAATTATAATTTGGTGCAGATATAGTTTTACGGATACTTTTAAATGCTCGTCTCTTAACGTTAATCTGGATAATTCAAAATGTTTGCTGTCAAATTTCCGTAAATGTTTCGATTGCTCGTAAATTGTCTTTCGTATACTCTCTGACAACAGAAGTTTTCTGAATATTGTCACCAATACGTCAACAAACATGTATTTTTTCTTAAACCTTTTTCAAATAATTATTCCTATATTTTGTTTTATTTCGACTGCAAACTGATCTAGCAATTGATCACAAATAACTTTCCAGTGAATCACATTTGAATGCACTGGTGAGAATAGAGCTGAGAGATGTAATTCGTCAATCAAGCAAAATGTATGCCCAACCTCACGATCTTGTGGGAGATCTTCGGATAATATAGAAGTTGACGACGACGACGTTTTGGATAATATAGAAGTTGTAGTTTTACTAGTGCTTGTAGGTTATCAGCAGTAGTGATCGGTAAAAAAATTGGTTTTCAGTAGCTCTCCACCCCACTCTCCTCTCAGCCAACCGCTTTCAGCTTTGATGTTTCTTTTGCTTTCGTTTCGTTCTTTTGTTTTATCAGCTTTGACGATCATCATAGTATTCCTGTATAGGACCAAAGTAAAGCACTTTAAACCTCCGTAAATCTATCGTCTACTACAGCCTGGGAGTTCAATGCTATTTGCTAGAGTAAGAAAAATGCATGAGAGGATTGGGCATCGTTGGATTTGCCATATTGTGAGAATGGATAAGAGCCAAATGACGGAACAGAAACATTTGTCATAGTTGATAGTTTGAGAAGAAGTGGTGGGCCGCAAAAGTCGGGGAGGAACGTGAATTTGATGAAGAAGGCTTTTTAGGAGGTGGGGTTGTGTAAGGAGAAAAAGGGCACGCACATGTAACAATATTAATGATTTTTGTTAATTTCACTTTAATATATCTTAACCAGTAGAAACCTTAATAATGATAATTTACTTGAATAAGTTAAACCAATTAATTTGTGGCTTAAGTCCTAACACCACCTAAGTGCGATATTCCACAGAGGAAAAATCACTCGCCTTGACCGGGATTCGAACCCGGATCCCTCTATTTCGCTCCGAGTGCTTTAACCAGTTAAGCTATCGAGGCGTCCTTCTCCCCTGTGGAAAATTTCAAAATCAAAGGACGCCTCGGTAGCTTAACTGGTTAAAGCACTCGGCGCGAAATCGAGGGATCCGGGTTCGAATCCCGGTCAAGGCGAGTGATTTTTCTTCTGTGGAATATCGCACGTATGTGCTCTTGCGGGTGACTCCGTAAAGGTAACTACCGTGGCTAGTCCCGGTATCCTCAAAAAAAAACTAACATCACCTGCCACACACTATTTCGAAGAAAAAAATTGAGTAAGACGAAAAGTGTTGGCGCAAAATCTTAACTATTTATACTTTTTTGTTTTAACAAATCCTATCCAGTAGATTACCCTCATTATAAGAATAATCAATTTAAGCAATCAAACCCGATTCGTTCATGGCTCAAGACTTGACACCACCTGCCATCACGGAGTGTCGTAGGTTAATCTGCATATGTAGATGTGTTTCTACCGGTGAGATGAAAGTTTGACCCTGAAACCATCCTTAAATTCCCGGTGTACAGGAGAGGAGTGTAATGCCATTTTCCGCAGGGTACACTCGGTGACATTGTCGCACTCAACGGCGGGAGACGGAGTCTGAAGCTTGGACGGGGAGGGTGGGAGTGTCTCGTATGTTTTCTTTGTAGGGCGTAGTGCGGGAGCAGAGGGCGTAGGCTTTCCTTATCGAGTGATGAAGGTGTTTGAGAGTTTGCGGAGAGTTGGTTGCGGCAGGATGGAGGCAAAACTCCGGCGTGAAACGGCCTGAGGACTGCAGGGTGTCGAGGGATCGGGGTAAAAGAGAGGGGTCGTATTGCTGCCAAAACCCCCTTGCCATTTCAACCCCTTCATGCCGTGCCCCTCTTACCCCTTACCCGGAGCGGCATGAGAAGGCATTCCTCAGCTCTTTTTGCATTTGATGGCTGCTTCAAGTCGCTTCCTTCTCGTTTGTCGGATGCCTTGAGACGGCGCGCCGGAGAACCCTGTGAATTCTGGAGTGCTTTCCTCCTCTTCCTCGAAGAGACGTCAGTGAGCTGGCATAGGGTGGCGTAGGATGGCGCAAGTAGGAGAGATAGGGCGAGAAAGATAGATAAGGGAAGAGCGTCTCGCATCTGAGAGCTTCTTGAGTTGAAGTACGTGTGCATTTATTTTTATTGCGAATGGTCTGTTTCCATTTTTTTCTCCCTGCTGAAATGCTTTATTGTTTAGTCTGGTAGGTGTAGTGCAGGGGCATACGGACGTGTCAGGAGATTACCTCCGAAAGAATTTCGAGATTGGTCGTTATCTTTTTTCACTAGCTTAAAGTTGACGTCGGCTTGCATTTTAACCAAAAATAAGTAAAAAAAGTATTTTGACGTTGCATACTCTCTATTTGTGTCCTTTTTTCATCTGTTCTCAGTCAATCTCCGCTTTCAAATGCTCCTTCACGTGAATTAGCGTAGTTCTTGTAGTTTGAGTGCGTAACTGAGGCATTGTGTCTAACTTTGTGGATGTTTCCACCTTTTAATATCGAATGCGTTGAAAAATCTACCAGGGGAGCGTAACCGCAAAAAACAATATAAGGTATTAGTCTAATTTATTCTTGCTGCTAAAGTAATTTGGTACCACCAAAAATTATGCCTTGAATTCGGAGAAATTTGAAATCCATGCCCCAGCCCGGATTAAAACTCACCTTATAGTTGGTCTCGGCCAGCTCGTGAGTTTTTTTCATTGAGTGAGATTACGCTATTAGTTACAGAATTAAATTTCTTATTTCTAAAAAAATAATATTTACTATCACAAAAAGCTTCGGCTAGTTTAACCATCATCAGGTATCTGTCGAAAATTCCTTCTTTACAAACGTATAAATCATGTATATTTGTTCAGTAACTTGAGGCTAAGTATGCCGAAACGTGTTATGTCAGTAGTTTTTCATTTGAAATTGATACACAATTTTGTAAAATGGGAACCTTGCACTGCATCCCAGCTGAGACAACCAATTTTATTTGGAGGGGTGATCCTCCGATTCCTACGAGTACTTTTGCCCCTGTCTGCACATGGCAGACAGTATGTATGAAATGACCGTAGCCGTCGAAGCACGTTAAACAAAATTACTACTACTTCTACCTCTACCAATTTCACTCTGATTTTAGGCTAACAATTAAATTCTTAAAAAGTACGTGATTTATCGATACGTATCAGATAATTGCAACGCAATAGTAGTTTTATTTTGAATGACTGCGTTAAGAAACACCCATCCTGTATAATATTTTGCTCTCCTAACTACTATAGGATGACCATGACGACGACTTTATAGTATCTTATCCTCCAGAATGAACAATAATTGTATGAATGTGTGCATGTAAATCTTTTCTCAAAACTCCCGCTACGAATTGATAAGACATCATTCATTGAGGGTTTTGGGTGTGAAAACTCTATTGGGCTAGGACTGATTTTCGGTCAAATTCGTTAAGGAACTGATGTTGAGTCCAGAATATATATCTGGCTTAAGTATTTAAACGAATGGAAATCAATAGCCCTTTAAAAGGTTTAAAGTAAATTGCGCACGAACGATTTAATTTGGAATTGTGTTCACCAATGATTGATTTTGACCTGCTGGTCTATATATTAAATTGATTGAGGTTAAACGAAATATTTGGGTGTTTTTGTCTCAGTTTTCAAGACAAACACCATGGTTAGTCATTTTTGTCAGCTCATGTACGAAGAAGGATAGCGCATGCCGTAACTGAAGAAGTGAGCCATTGTTGAATCCGCGACATGTTTTCAACTGTAATCCAAAAATTCAGACGTTCCACAAAAATGTTTTTTCATGATTTCACTGGAAGAAAATTGGCAATGTGATCAAAGATAGACTTCCGGATATTTTCTTATAAGAAAAGCCCTTGTCACTCACTCACTGACTCAGAAACGCTGTACGATGGAGTCACAGGCAAGTTTTCAAATACCGTTATTAGAAGGAGCCGCGGTAACTAAAATTTAAAATGTCGTTATTAGATAGACCCACAGTCACTTAACTTTTAAAATGCCGTTATTCAACTATTAGATGGAGCTACATTCGCCTAAATTCAGTGATTCCGGCATAAGTATTACAATCAACAAGTCGCTGGGTCAGTCTTTTGACCACGTTGGACTTCAACTCCAAACAGCAGTATTCTCACACGGACAACTATACGTAGCTCTCTCTCGCAAATAAACGAACAACATGTAATTTTTTTATTGCTGGGAATAAACTGATGATATTTATTACTGTCATCTAATTTCATTATGTTCCTTGAATAAGTAAGTCCCTTTTTAATCCTAGTTTTTTAACCCATTTATGCCTAGTGTTCAATTTTTGGAACACCTGACACGAAAATGTACTTTAATAACTACGACTCATAATACGACAATATGTCGCAAATTGTCTTTCTATACCTCTTTATAAAGGTACATTGTATTAAGTGGTGAACAGGGTCAGTCAGTTTTGCCGACCAATCGCACCAGTGTTGAGAAATATCGGTCTTTTTTTTTCAAGGCGGTTTTTCTGGGACCATCTCTATGATTTTAATAATAACTTTTTGCCGTAAAAGTTAATTTGTTTTAATTTTTCCCATGCAAGTTCAGTAATAGTTATTCATTAGTGCAAAAAGAAAAAAATTTGAAACAGTTTTTTTGTTTTAGTTATAAATTGTTATTTTACGGTGTTCCAGTTTTGGAACACTAGGCAAATCCACTACTATAATGGGTGCATTCAGCCACCCTGATCGGTTCATTTCACTTTATGATCAAGTTAGCAATGTGACTGAGGGAAACTGCGCGACGCACAGTGGGCTGAAATGCCGATTTAGCGCGACAAAATTAAATTTTTCGAAATTCATCAAAAAAACGCAAAACTATGCCTATAAGGTAGGAAAAACTCTATTTCGTGACAAACAATACGATTTAAGGCTGTTAATATAGTATAATTCCCGAGAAATTAATTATTCGATTGTTACCATTCGCATTGGAACACAATTTGTTTCAATTTTATTAATTATATTTGTGAGGTTATTCTTTTGTTTACTCGGGAGTAACTTTGTCGTTCGGTGCTAGTTCGGCAACTACTTGGAATATGCTGACAATTGGAAATATAGACAACCCAAATGTGTGAAGCGGATTAACGAGGAATCCCAGAGTGTTGTGTTCGAGCTACGCCCTTGTCCTGCACAGAGCGGCGTGGAGAGCCCCCAGCTCTTGCCGCTGCGCCGACTAAGGGTTTTTCCTCAAGTATTGCTGAAACCTTTCCTCTCTCCTGCTCTACCAAAGGGGCCTTCCGCATTTTCTTTAAGACATTGAAATCCTCGGCACCGCCGTCGACCTAGAGTGCAGTGACCCTTTCTCCCAGTCCTCGGGCCATAGCTAGGGGGACGCCAGGGGCTCTTGGGTTTTTACAGTAGTAGTATGTCGACTGCGATAGCGTGACGTGTACGTGTATCGTTCGTCACGTCCGTTAAAAAGTTAGGTGTGATCGCTCATTTAGTTCTACCTTAGCTAAAAATTATCAGGATATCGAGATATCAGACAGTGCAAGAAATAACTGATCTATTACAGACAGAAGATTCCATAGAAGTAAGTGATATCATCATTGAACCCCCTGACCACGCAACGGAACCTGTCTCTGTCTCCGGGGATCCAGTTCTTTGCTGCGCGCTCCTCATCTCATTCATGGTTCTTCTGACAGGGACTTTGACCAAGATGGCCTTTTGCTGCTATCGGAGGGTAATACTGCTGTAAATTACGGTGCATCTGCTTCTGCTTCGCCTCAACCTCTTCCTGCTCAAAGAAAAAAGGTAACAAAAATTGTGCGCAAATGGAAGTAAGCAGATCTGAATACCTAGCTGGTAGGAGGTAGAGTTTCAGAAGAACAAATCACGAAAAGGCGAACCCCTACAGAATAATTAGAACTATTTATGGATATTGAGCTGATTAATATCATTGTCAAATGTTCCAATTTATATGCTGCAATTAAGGGTGTAAGCCTTGAACTGAGTGTTAGTGAATGTCGATGTTTTCTGAGAATAATTTCCTGAGTGGTTACGCCTCAGGTCCCCGACGGCGCGGCGTATGTTTTGGTAGCAAATACCAGATTCGCATAATGCTCTAGTTAGTGGTGCAATGAGACGTGACCAATTTGAAACAATATTTTATAATTTTCATATTGATGACAATGCTAACTTGAACCACATTGACAAGTTTTCTAAGTTACGACCTCTCATAGACCAACTAAATGAAAGATGCATGAAATTTGTACTAAATTAAATTTACTTCAGCTTTGATGAAGCCAGGATTCGCTGTTTCGGTCGACACAGGTGTAAACAGTTCATTCGGGATAAACCTATTCGGTTTGGATTCATGTGTGGTGCAATGCGTCTTGGCTACATTTTCTGGTTTCAGCCTTATCAGTGAAAAACCTCGAACACTCAAAGTCGGTTTGAATCCTTTGCAACAGGTCAGTCGTTATTCTCAAAATCAGAAAAATGAGATACAAGTTACTCAGCCAAATTTAACCAAGCTCTACAATCAGTATATGCCAGGGGTGGGCAGAGCTGATGAAAATATTTGCAAGTAACGAGCGTCAATCCGTGGAAAGAAATGATACTCAAGTAAAGATAAATGATACAAAGCTCTGCTTTGAACTGGCAATTCTGATTACATAGCCTAAACGAGGTGAAGCCCATGGATCTTCTTGAATTTCGTCGCCGTGTGGCCTGTCATTATATAGCGCAATCTTGATTTACGGCATGACGACATGAATCATAGGATCGTGAAGCAAGGAAAGCACACTCGAAGTGTCTAATGCTACAAAAATACCACTTTTCGATGTAAAAAATAATGTACCCTTGCATATTAAGTGTTCACCTGCATATCACTCTCTATACTGAGTTAACAAATGTCTGAATCAAAATATTGGCTTGTTACCATTGAGTAAGTTATGGTAGTGGATTTGCCTAGTGATCCATTTTTGGAACAACTCATAATTAATAATTGGGAAGAGATATATGCTTTTTTCTTTCGGATATTGTTTTCATATATATTTTTATCTATAATATGTAAAAATCAGGATGAATTTCGCATTTTTCAAACCTTCGGCATAAATGGGTTACATATTAGTTTCATTATGTATCGTACATGGCTAAAATGGTCCTCAACTTTTCCTTTCATTTAATATATATTACCGTGTTTATCTCCCGGGGAATTCCCTTCAAATGGACTTTAAAAAGAGAAGGCAGACTAGAGTGGAGCTCTTTCAAACCGAAAACTCCACAAGGGCCGGCAGAGGCAAACGATCCCATCGAGCTGTCTTGCAGAGGATGATGCAGTTGTCGCGGCGTACACTTCGAATATTTGCTTCCACTTCCGCGTAAGAGATGGCGAAACCGGCGTTAGAATCTCTTTGTCTGCTTATGATGCAACGGATGCCGTGGAAGTCATACCGGAGGAGGAGGTACTCCGAACCGAATAAGAGGGACCCGCTCTTGCGGAGGACATAGAGCCCTCCTCAAAATGGCCAGTTAAGCAAACTCCCACCACCCTCCCTCATATCCGCTAAGCGAAGTCTCCTTTAGTTTCCCAGCTTGCAATGTTTCATTCTGAATTCACCGCTATACATATCCATATATGACAAGAGTATTGCAGCTCTCACTAAATCTAGTGGCAGACAGTTGCGTACAACGATGCATCACAACGGTACTTTGGCCCAGCAGTTTAGAATTTTACTTTTAAATAAGTGTTATTTTTGCAATTTATGATGTTTTCCATTTTATAACCATAATGAAACAACTATGCTTAAGTAGTTTTTTAGTCTTAAGTTCTTAATACATGCTGTAAAAATAGGCTACAAACATTGTATAAAATGGGTACGAGATTAGTATTCAAAATTTAGTAACTATTATACGAACATTGAATACATTCTATATACATTTAAATTGATGGGCAACAATCAAGTTTTAGAGTACAGCGTTTTTATTCCATACAATAAGTTACAACATTTGTAATTCCCGAATACGTTTAAAAGATTTTGGCATTATGTAATGAAATTAATAATTACAAAATAAGGATGAATAGCAGTCTCTACCATACTATCAGAAAGAAGACATAATCGCAGTGATCCCTGCTTTAACATGAACTTACATGACACAATGAGTATTGGCATGAAAGACACAATGAACCTGGGAACATTTCAGTGGAGGTAGAAGAAAGTTTTAATTTAAACTTTCCCGGTAAAAATCGTGTAAGCGTGGAAAAAAAGCGTGTTCATAACGGATTAATTGATTTTTAACGAATTTATATTTCTGAATTTGCGTTTGCATGCTGAAAATTCTTTCACCAATTTTACTTTTCTCTGTAATATTCCTTTTTAACGAGATCCACTTAGATTTTAATAGAAGGGAGTGAAATGTCAAAAAAATTATTTCTTAGGTAGATCTACAAAACTTTTCGATTCAATAGCACATTGATTTCCTGTAAAATTTCGCATTACTTGAAGATTCATCCTCAGTTAATTGTATTTGGTACTTATGTATGTATTATATGCAGAACTCCCAGCCAATACTATTATCTGTAATCGAAAATCTTAATTCTCTCTGATCTTAAAGAAAGCATAATGCATAATAACATGCATAATATTCAGAACACCCTAATTTCCAGTTCCTTTAATGATAAAATTACACCGCTTAATCATCTGATTCTCTGTCTCAATTTAGCCGCCCACTCACAGTTGCTATCTACCGCTGAAAACTCTGAATCTAGGGAATTTCCTTCAGGGAAGAGGGATAAAGGTGATTTATATCAGAATCATGAATTATTGACTAATATTTTCATATACCTACTGTATTTTGCGTAAATTTTATGTTGTGAAATTTATGATTCATTTATCCTACTTAAGAGAGCCAATGCATGACAAAATAACTTGCGCAAATTTGTTTATGATTCATCATATTTAAATGGCTTAAGAGCCGTGCGGCAACCTTGGGCATCACCATATTTTGAGTACCAAGTTAAGGCCGAACCGTTTAACGTATTTTCATGTATTTCGTTGCAATAAAACCCTTATAAGAATTTTAGCGTGCAATGCAAAGTATTGAAGTTATGCGGGTATTGAAGATCAATGAAGATGCGGTATTGAAGATCAATGAAGATGCGGTATTGAAGATCAATGTTGCCCGGAGTATAAAGAAATTACATAGTAATCATATATTGTATAGGTGAGAAATTCTTTACATTAAAACATGAAATTTCTTCGTCATATGGCAATATTGTTAATGCAAATGAGCTTTTAAGGATTTACCAAATTCGAGGGAACTAATATTTAGGTAAGGTTTGGGATAGAGAAAAATTGATGAGTATTTATTCGCTAAGCAAAATCACTCAATACATTGAATTCCTTTAAAAAGTTAGAGTTTTTTAATGAAATGCCAATTTTTAATATATATTACCACACCAAGTGCCTCATTATCCGGTTGAGCAGTTCTGTTCAGTTTCCTTTGTTAAAGGGAATTTTCTTTGGGAAGGTACAAGGTGATTTTTGCAAAAAGTGAGGAATTTCATAAGATTATGCTTCCTATTTTTTATCCTAAATATAAACTATTGTCATAGAGTAAGTATATATATATATAGAGAACTCTCCGTACGCGCAAATTCGTACATATTTATTATGTAGTTCCGGAGGGATAACGTTGTTGGCGAGGAAGAAATTTTTACAAATTTATGAATTCGCTTGTTCCACAAGCCTGAAAATATATCCTGAAGCAGAAAGGGTCGCTATATTTAGTGGTGACAATAGTTATTCGCTTTTGCTCATAAGAATAGTTACAAAAAATATTTCCTTGAATTTTGGCTAGTAACTTGGCTCTTCCGAGTTTATATTCCTAATCCAGTTGCCGGCAGACTGTTCTCATTATTAAGTTTAAACTTGGAGAAAACGTTTATTGTATATGTTTTCCATACTGGTGAACTTTAATTTTTGCTCAACTCAGTTTCAGCGTTGCTATGTTTGTTTAAATATCATTTGGATGAAAAATCTGGAATTTTGCGAGGTACAAAGCGATCGCCTGCTAACTTTCGTGTCTTACTACATAGGTCCATATATGCTGCGTATGAAATTTGGTGAAAACTTAAAATGTATTTTTGGTGAAGCAATTGTAACTTTATCTCGAATACGAAAGGAGTTACGAATTTTTTATTTTCTCAAATATTTTTATCGCGCCATTATTTCAGCCACTTGCAATTTCTTGGCTGATTTCCGTGGCTAACTGGCTGATTTCTTCACTCCACTGTCGGCTAACAGTTCCCAACAGCCTAAAACTTGCAGGTATAGTTTTTAATGCCTTATTTCTCATATCGGTAAACATTTTTATGTTTTTAACTGAGTTTCGACGTTGTAATATTTAATTAAGTATCTTTGGGCCAAAACATCAGATTGTTGTAAGGTAGGAAGCAGTCGCCTACTTTCTGTCGTATCATATGATATAGGACCATATATGCTTCCTATGAAATTTGGACAAAAATATAAATTTATTTTTGGTGAAAGAATTGTAACCCTATCTCGATTACAAAGGGAGTAAAGACTACAAAGGGAATGGCCGCACCTCGTCAGGCTTTCCTTACTGGCCTGAGTTCTGCGCTGAAGACTGCCACCTCCCAAGGAGATCGTTTTGTCATTAGATAAGTTTGCGAGGTTAGGCTATTGTTTTGACGAGGAAAAGATTTTCTGTGAGGGAAGATTTTTTTCGCTTCAAGAGACGATATAAATCCGAATGACCTTCATCGCTTCGACGAACGATCAACATATCGAAAGAAATAGATTTCGCGTCATACAATTAAACTTTAGTTAGGAGTTACCTCACGTTGGTGAAGTGCAAATGTTATTTACAGCGTTAAGCTTTAATACGAAGTTGTTGACGTAGTGATAAGTTATTACTGTGCTGGAAAAATACATTAAAATAGGAATGCACGATTGGACCTTTAAACTGAAAAACAATACATTTTTTGCCTTTAGATAACGGTCATAGCCACTTTACTGCAGTTGGTTATAGAAGCTGTAAAAGTAATTGGTAATCAATTTTTAAGCGCGCCGCTGCAAACGAACACAAGAAGTAAGTATCAACAGTAGCATCATATTTCTGGGAATATGGATGGTCGGTGACCTTGATTTGTTTTCTTGATAGTGGGATGAGTAATGGCCCATTCTATTATTACGTCGAATATAAATAGGGGAGTGAGTTGGGTTCTCCTGGCTCATCTTAAATTGTCTTACGTATGGGGGTCGAGATCATCTAATGTATGATTTTTTTCTCCTCATGAGACCTTATTTTTTATCACAATTGTGATAATCGTCGTCTAGGCAATGACAACACGCATTGTCGTTTGAGGAAAGTTTTTTGTAAGCGTGAGTTGGTTTACGTTTTGTTTAGGTTCTGAAAAGTAAAACAAATAGTGGCTGCAACTGGGCCCGGGTTCACTCATTGGTTAAAACATTGCCGTCGGGAGATGAGTTCCTTCTGTCAGGGGCCAAAAAACGAAAAATCCATTGATAAATTTTTCGCGGTGAGCATATATACAACAATATCACATGGTGTATTCTTAGAATGTTCCGATTGTAAGTTGTTTCGGCACTGGAAAAATATAGCAAGAAATAACTTTTAGTAGTTTAAAACGTTTTCAAGGACCAAATTCTGCGATCGCCAGTGGCACGAGTTGATCTGCGTTCTCGTCCAGCCTGTCGGACGAATCGAACTCCGACGAGCTGTTGTAATGCAAGTGAGTGCTAGCCAGCCAGCCAGCTGTTGTAATGCAAATGAGTGCTAGCCAGCCAGCCAGCTGTTGTAATGCAAGTGAGTGCTAGCCAGCCAGCCAGCTGTTGTAATGCAAGTGAGTACGATCTGAATCTCAGGCGTTAAAAACACGCGAGGCCAATATTTCCGATGTACACTGCCTCGGCTTCCTTAGGATGACCGTAATGCGCCGCGATCATGAATGCCAATCACTTATTGCTAGGCTAAAACACAAGTAGGTGTGTACAAAAGCGACGCAAAGTGCGTCTGGGAATAAGATGACACTCGTTAGCATTATATGCGAGATAATGCTGACGAGTGGAAAAGGTCAGTTGTCGGTGTCAAAATCAGAAAAGCAGGTGCCTTCAATTAAATAACTGATGTCTAAAAATTACTGTAAGAAATTGGCTATTAAGAGATATTAATCCTTAATCCATTTCTCCATTAATGTTGAGCAGACTTTCAGATCTTCCAAATTCAAACCATTAGCGAATGAATGTACGAGGAAACATTGCATTAATTAAGATCATGTTCATTGCAATTAATTCTTTGGACTTTAAGGAAAAATTCACCATAATGGCCAACAATCGCGTATGGATTTAGCAATGTAGGCCATGAACAGCATAAATAAGACACCTAAGATAAACATAATTAATCCTTTGATTCATAGATTACCATGAACTCATCATACTTACTTATGTGCTATGGCATCCAGCAGCTGAGATTCTCTACCTTTTCCTAGCCTAGAAATTGACGTATACAGGCGAGAAATCTTCTTTTTGTACTTTACTATGTCACTTAGGAGTGTCTTTATCCTGGGTGTTTCTATTTTGGAATTTCACTTGGTCACATGCTTGAAAAGTGTTTTCAAGTGTGATATTTTCGTTTGATGCTATTGGTGAATCAGTGATGGTCCACGCTTGCTTTTAATGCTTGCAGTTATGGACGTAGAAAACGTGGGCGAATTGCTGGTAGCCCACAATGATTTTCGGGATTTGCGTATTGAATCTGGTCGCAAAGAGGGTGAATGGCTTGTTTTAGGTGTAACATAATGAATTATTGTCTGCATCCCTCGTGAATTTTGGTGTTGCAGGTTCGGTGGGCTCACTGAATGTTCTGATTGGTTGTTTCTCAATAGCAGTAGTACTTGGGGAAGCGTTAATGTACTCTGTACATGCCGTAGTGGGACTTCATTCAACTTCATCTTGCTCGGCAGTCACCATATGACCGTGATCATAAGAAAGAGGAATGACTCCTTCCACCAGCCTGCCGCTAGGTAGTACATCCGTGCTGGAGAAGTGCTCCTCACAAATATTCTTCTTTTGCAGATTCTTAGGTGATACATCAAGCAAATCTGGATTCCCTGAGGGAAAAAAAGCAGGCATTATAAGCCAAAGTTATGTTATGCAAACCTTTAATTGAAAACATTGAAACTTAGCATGATAAATGAATAAAAGATGTTTTATTCAGTCATTATGTTAGAAGTTTACGATTCTCAGTGTTGGAATAATTAAATATATATACTTTTTATTATGAATAAGGAAGGGCAAAGGCAGAAAACGCTTCAACCAAGTAAGCTTTAATCTTACTATCATCTCTTAAATTTTTCACTGTCAACTTTAAGGCATTGCTGAAAGGATATCTGTAACTGGAATGGAATTTATTTCTGAGCTGGATTGCTGTACTTTTATGAAATTCTACTATTCTAAATCGTAAACTTTGATAATTAACGACTTGCAATTATTCATTCAACAAACAAACAGGCTGTGAACTAGCCGGCTAGGATAGAAAACTTACCAGAATGCACGATCCATTTGCTTTTTCTTTCACTATCAATCATTGGAAAATAGTAGAACCGAACGCCAGGATTGTGACGACGGCTGATACTGCAGGCATTGTAATGGCACTTATTACCAGCCATTGTTGATCGCCAGAGAAAGGGAAATGTTGTGCAAGCACAAGATTGACCAGGCTGGGTATACTAAGACTTTGACTGCTACTGCTGAACTCTGAAAAGGAAAATACATTATAAAACCTTATTTCAGCCTGATTCTGAAATTTATATTGATAATATCATTAGCATTTGCAAAACATTTGTTTTGCGGCTTTTGTTGCTCCGTTACTTTGTTGTTTAGTTACGATAAATTGCAGTTTAATTGGTGAAGGGTCGCAAATTCACCGCGTGCTATTGGTCACTTAGTACTGATTTGACAGGTTACGATGCGAGCACAACGCTCCGAACACAACGTAATAACTGTGCTTAGTGATTTTCCCGAGCGGCTTCTCTTAAAAACACTTCCGTATCTGTTTAAGGCTATACCTTCCCTGTAATCGCTCTCCCATTCATCATAGTATATAGAATATAAATTGCGCCTTTCCAAATAATTCCTTCCTCCTGGAACAATAATCCTGCAAAGAAACTGCTTCGTAAAAGCAGTTTCTTTCCAGGAATATTTATTTTTTAATTGAATATAATTTTATTCTTAATATTGTTAACATGAAAAATATTACTTAATATTGTTAACATGACAAATAGTACACTCTTCAAACTTCGTTTGGGTTAGGGTAGCACAGATAGCTTATTCAAAACGAGTTATTATACATTCTGAAATTGGCATTTATTATGTACGCGTTTCTTATCCAATAACATGCTGGCGCGATCAGTCCCTCCCGATTACTTCTGAAGACGGTCTCAACGACGGGCAGTGAACTGAAATCGGAAATTGCATGCCAAAATTTGAAAAATTGTATTTTGTGCGTGGAAGTTAAAACTTCAATGATCCTGAAGGGTCATAGTTGAACACATTTCGCAAAATACTTCACCACCAATTTCCTTCAGAGTTCTCCAAAATCAAGTATTTGTTAAACTTATATAATTGAATTCGTGGAACCAAAAATAAATCTTTTGCTACAGTTCTAAAAATGGAATCATTCTGATAATTGAATTAGATACATCGAAATGAAAAAAATCATGGGACGTATGAATAATATCTCGTTATATGTACGAGACTAGGAGGCACGACGGATTTATTCGGAGGCATTAGACGATATAATGCGAAAATATCACTTTCATATTTTACTCTGCCTTTGGAGGATATGTGCGGTTATCGTGGGAAACTTATCGGACTGCCAATCTTCCTCTTGACGGACAGCGAACAGCTGGTCTAACCTGTCCGTCGTCGTCTAATCCCTCAGTGTTGTGGTCGGAGTATGGGTTTTTATGACAACGCAGAACTTTCAGTTGCTGTCATTTTTTTCGGCTGAAACACATTTCCTTGGAAGAAATGTTCATTCTGACAGATAATTTTCATCCCTTAAACCTCAAGTGGTGTAAGGGACTATAGCCGCAAAAAGAAATACCTCCCCGGGAAGAGAGCGCGACTATAGTCGCGCACCGATCGCGCGGCGTACCTGCGTGGAGGAGAATGCGACTTAAGTCACTCATCGCGTTTTTTTCTATTCCCGCTGTATGTTATGACTTTCTTGCTGCAAATTTTCTCATTTTTGAATTCATTTATTTATCAAAGATTAATAATAGTACGTGTTATATCTTTGATCCTTTTTCTTATTGAATTTTTCATGTTGAAACTTTTATTCACCGCATTCGCGTTCTGCATTTACATCCTGGTGTAAATTTCATAATAACATTTACGATCAGCGTATTATTTAAGCTACTTTTAATGTTATTTAGTTATTATAAATTTTTTTACACGTATCGGTTGCGATAAAAATTGCGAAAAAAATGTATTTCCTCACTTTTACTTTTTACACACTCGATTGCGTATTGTTCAAATCGCAATGTATTGACGGTTTTCTTCACACTAATCTTTGCTAAATTATTCATTATAACATATTTAATAATTCCAAACTGTAGTCTACAGCATGGTCACTGCAGGTTTACATGCCTCGTATTCCCACGAGACACCTTGAACCGGTACGTTATTTTTCCACGCCCTCGAACTAAATCGCGAAGTAATTTAGCTTTGCTTACAAGCTAGTAGAGAATTGTAATGAGATTTTTATGCTGTTTTCATTGCAGTTTGTGCATTACGACGTTATATTTGGACATTTCGTGATGATGTACCACGTATAAATAATATTTTAATGAAATTAAACATTGTAATTTTGGAATATCTTCATGAGACAAACATCGAAACCCAAAATCTTCCATTTTTACGACGAAGATACCAAAGCAATTCTCACTGAATGCAAAGTCAGTTCTCCCGAGTTCTGAGAATTGAGGGAAAGAGCGATGGCCTGACCGATCTCCCACCACCACTTCCCTTAGTTGGTTACACTCCCCTAGCTCAAGGAGTGAAAGCTATTTTTTGGCATCCTGCATTATAGGATATAATACAGAAGCCATAATTATAGAAGTATTTCTCTCGAAATAACTATTTTGCTACCTACTCCTAAATTATACGAAATGAAAACCGATTACTTATTTTTCTTGCTCTGAGTACTTGTATATGGTCAATTAGTGAGACCTATAGACGCAAATGACATGCAGTATCACACGCGCAGACCGAATGTGAATGCCCCAGCGAACGTTCAACCTCCAGACTCAAAAAACAATTTCCGGAATGATGGCCGGCTATTATCGTCGTAGCCTCATTTTTATTCAGAGTAGAAAATGCACCCGCAGGCTATCACCCCGTTTACAGTAGAAAAAAAAGAAAATTTGCGTCAGTATGCCCACCGCTCTTTTATCCTACAACGAAGCAAAACCATTGGATAAGAATCTGGGGTTTCTCTCCACCTAAATTCAACCTCTCTTAGGGCCATTACACTTATGGCCAGTTTGAGGTTTCTGCCCCCTATCGCCTTACACCCCTAGCCCTCCCCATTCCCACATCATCTAAGCGCGCTATGCACCCTGACTATCGAATTATTTTCATTAGTACAGTCATGGAGTACAGTAATGCATCAATTAAGGTAGGTCTCCATGGAAATGATTAAAATCCATTGTATATTTACATGGGAAGACCCTAATCTACCTCCTTCATTTCTTCCTTCATGTCAGCGTAGTCATACCTCTCTTTCTCCAATAATTCTCCATTATTTAATAAAATATAGTCTTCGACAAAGCGATACCGTGATTTAATTTTCGCAAAATTGATGCATGCATA
Source organism: Pyrrhosoma nymphula (assembly GCA_963573305.1). NCBI lineage: Eukaryota > Metazoa > Arthropoda > Insecta > Odonata > Coenagrionidae > Pyrrhosoma > Pyrrhosoma nymphula. The sequence goes on along the minus strand of OY754338.1, from coordinate 60,272,174 downwards.
TGAATGTGCCCTCTCATGTATGAGTTACTAAATTCAAGCGATATAAATTTTTTCAATCGAGTTTCTACGTGTGATTGACCATAATATTGAAGTAATATTGTTATAAATAAACATATTTGCCATTTAATGGCAAAATGTTGACGTCCTCATATGAAGACATTATGCTTGAAACAGGTCATCGTGATAAAATCCGATAAACTTATGAATTGGATCTTTTAGGTAGAAAAAATATTCAACTATACTTTTAGTATTATGATATCTTTTATTGTTTATTTAACATTCATAAAAACATATTTTTCGGGTGTTTGTTACTACATTTTGTTAATTTATTTATGATATCACATTCAATATTTTTAACATCAACCTTGCAACAAGGCAAGGAAAATAACATAAAAATTACAAGCAAACATTTATGATAACTTTACAAAAAATTGGCACTTCCAGATAAAAATTATTTTTAAATATATTAATTCTAAAACTACCATTGTTACAAAATGTTTAACATTTATTACAATATATATTTTTGCGCCCCTGAATGCACATTACGAGTTAAAACTTTCAAAACAATCTTCTTCTTCTCAACTTCAATCAATCAACTTCTCCCTGTTATCTGCTGGTATCCTAGAAGAATCTGTGAAGTGCAGATATCGCCTTATCTTTTCATATCTGTTAATAGTCATGTTTTCAGCCACCAATGAAAGTTTCAAGCCAGTGTCTGAAGACCAATAGAGTCTAACTCTGGGATATTTTACGTACGTCATGACAAGAGTAATTCCCAGAAAAACTTTCAATTCTGAATTAGTCAGTTTAAAATTTTCTTTGCCATTCTGAAATGCATATAGGCAACTTTGCTCTACTAGTAATCGACAGGAAACTCTCCATTGACGTTTACCTTCATCCGTGAATTAGTTGAAGGGGGAGATTCTAATAAATGGTTATCCTTTTCAGCAAACCATATTGCATTACGATTAGCTGGGGATGGCGATCACCCAAAACTCGCAGATATCAATGGACTTGTACTTGCACAATTGTTGGATGTTGCAATGTAACCGTTATCTTCGTCGGATGAAGAAGATATTTCTGAAGTGTTTCCTGGATCATGGAGAGAGCCATCACTATCCCAATCCATTCCATCCTCTGAATCTTCATTGAGGATTTCAACAATCTGACACTGCTCCAGTCGTTTTCTTGATCTAGTTGAGATGCATATGCGATCCTGAGGAATATATGCCATTTGTTAGCTAGTTGAAACAAGGTCATTCATGCAATATATTTTGGGAAATGATTATAAATATATATTGTTCCAGCCAACATGCTGATTGTAATACTGAAATATACTTAAAATTTTAACGAATGACAATATTATCAATTATTTCAAAGAGTGAATAAAACGGAAACTGGAGCACCAAATACTTACCATAACGTCCTTAGTTCGTTTTTTGGGTCGGTATCAGCAAGCGAACTCAGTAGGTTGTGTTATCCTATAACAAAGTCTCAGTTTTAATAAACTTACATGCCACAAGTCTTCTTCACAAAAATACTACCTCAATTAACTCTATTGATTATTACAATCTCTTGACTTATGAACGTCCTCTTATTTATTACAAATAAATATTAATATTTGGTGGAAAAATAGTATTTAAAATAAAAAATATTAATATTTGCTGCAAAAATAATAAAATTTAAAAGTTACTTAGAAGTGATAAAAATAACTTCTATGTAAGCTCATTTCCTGTGAAAGGATCAATAGCGATTTTATCGCAAAACTTGTATAGTTATTGGCAATAGAAATTATGGTACTAATTAGAACGTAGTCATTGTACTGTTTGTAAATATCATAAAACATTACTTATAATGACTAACACTCAAAGAAAGTAGCATTGATTTGCTAGACATGAAAGAATGTGAAAATCTTGGAATAAACAACACTCCACTATATGCATGCATTTGAACTTGTACACGCATAATATCCTCATTTGAGGACGCATGACATTTGCCCCATTAAAATATTTACAGATATAAAATTTGTTTAACTTATTGCCGTAAATAATAATTGAGCATCAAAAATCAAATATTTATACTCACAGGCGAAATCCACTGCTTGTAGACCCTTGAAATCACAGCAAAAAAATGAGCTTCCACGCTCCGATCACAGCGCACTACCCCCACTCCTTTGCTGACTTCCAAGAGGGACAATGTAGTACTAATACAAAGTTTCTTTGTCTCTGCTGGATCGGAACATCATGAAAAAGCTGCTAGCAGCTCAGGAAACCGATACAGTTACATTTGGTTACATTGTAGTGAGAGAGATTTGGCGTCCTCATATGAGGACACCATGCATGAGAGGGTTAAAAGTTGAGTCTCTCCCGTTACATGTAGTACAGTAATCCCCACCCGCTCTTTATTTAATAAGTTTCTAAATGAGTTCAGGTATGTATTGTGTGTCATTCAAATTCGTCAATCGAAATATCTGGTACAGAAAAACATATATAATAAAATAATATAGTTTAGGCTTCACATTAAAAGTCACTTTTAAACGGTTCAAGGCTTTCGCTTTGACGACTCCACGCATAATGAAGAAAGGATTTTCCCGCATGAATTCGGTCATATTAACGATGATGCACATGAATTACAACGACTACCGGTGGTACGATCTTTCAGCGGAATGTGATGCTATATGTACATGTGTAAGTTCGGGAACTACAGTGAGAAAAGCGAGCGAGGAAAATTTTTTTAAAAGAACATTTTTTGATTTGTTACCTAGGTACTCTATGTAGCTAACAGCCACATATACGTGTGATGTGGGGTATAATATCAAGTTAAACTCTTTAAACTCTTAGTCATCTCTAAAATTTCTTAAAATAGTACAGTAAAATAACAAGGAGAATCTCACCTTAATGTGTTTGGGTGCTCTTCAAATGTGGAGCAACGTTGAGCGGAAGCACCGGGAAGGTTGTCAAGAACTCCTTTTTCCTCTTCCTTGAGTCTCCGTCTGGAAGAGAAGACCGAGAAAACACCGTTGTCACGCATGTAGTGAGTGAATACCATGAAGACAGCAAAAGATCCTCTTCAAACCGAGGCTAAGGACATGTGAGAAGTCTGCTCAGCAGACGCATGGGCGAGAGGCGTAGTAGAGCAATAATCTCGGGGTAGGAGGGGAATCCTTATAGCCGTGGGGGTGTGAGGTCAGGGAACCAATCTTATAGCATCTCTCTTAGGATGGGGTCCTTCGGTGAAGTCGGTGCCGTTAAAATTTAGATTTTCTTGCTAACAATGGGAGTGTCCCACACCACTTACCCGATTTCGATGGAAAATCGCATAAATGTTGTCTCGAAAAATGATGAATGTAATACTCCCGGGAGTGTGCCACTTATTTTTTTAAATATTTTTCTTTTTCTCATTTTCAATGACTATCGCAAATATGAGCGATTATTAACTAGCTATTTTAAGTTGGGTTTATCGTTGTGCTATTTCCTGCAAATGAATTACATCAATGAATGCAAGTGCTAGAGTAGCAGCTACTCCCGAGAAAGGTATTCATTATTTTCTGCAGTCTTCCACGTGACTTACTACTTTACATGATGCAATCTTTACTGCACATTTCTCCATGCAGAATGACCTTAGTAATGGTGAATCAAATGGTTCAAACCATAAATAGATACACTTTTGCTCTTGCAATTTTATCACACCCTTAAGTTGTGAGTAGTAATTTTGATGAACTGAAAATGAGTTGTAATGACATATGCATATCATGATTGAGGGATAATTCTCGATTTTCAGTCTGTCCCGCACTTAAAGACGCCTAAGACCCACGCTCAAACCTATGGGTCTGATGAAGGACGGAGACAATTAGCAGCGTCGGAATTAGCCTGCTCTAAACGAAAGTCTCCACGGAAGACATAGTTGACGTACCAGACTGTACGGACGGATTACTGTATTGGAAGTACCCCGCACAAAGAACCGAAGTAGGAATGAAGTTACCAACGAAATGCACCCACTTTCACTGAGGTTCGAACCCGCACCTTTCGGGTAAGAAACCATTACTCTGATATACTTAAGTAACCCGGTCGCCGGAACTGCAACAGAGGGGGTGAGAATGAAGGTTATCATATTTCCTATTCTTAACAGTTCCATATTTTTCCTGGAAAAGCAATTACATTGTTTAGATACAAGGCTCAACCGGCTAGGGCTGTCTTGGAGGTCCACGCTGCAGTGTATGAAATCTTTATACATACCATTAGGAATCACGTGCATGGGAGCGGCCTGTTCTCTTTTCTCAGGAGGACAAACAAAAAGGCGAAAATTTCTGCCTTAATTAGCCAAAATTCTATTCACTAATCACGGGTAAAGGTTAATCCAGCAGGAAGATGAAAAAAACCGTCGCTTTTACATACAATAACCATTTACGAACCAATTTACTACTACTTTCCAGATAATTCGACAATGCCTCAAAGGTTCCCGCTATTGCCTTTCCCACCCCCACACGTACCCAACTACACCGTCGAGACGCCACCCACTAAAACCCACCCACTCCATCCTATTCCCTTCCGCCCAACTTTCCACTAGGACACAAACGACGAAAAATAAGAGGCACGCGCCGACACCCCCTACTCCTCCAAACCTAAACCCTAACCCTCACTCCTCATCCCACCCAGCACCCGTTCTCACGTGCATTAGTCCGGGTCCCCTGCTCCCCACACAACGGCGCTTGTGCCGACGAGAGGCCAGGCAAGGAGCATAATGGGGTTCCATCCTCCTCCTTCCTCCCTCTAACGGAACAAAGAGAGCGAAAGACGGACATTGAGCGATCCAACAGCTGGCCAATTGGACGCCAAAGCACCGCCGAGGCGGGATTTCCATAGGAATGTCTGAGTTCTTGTTACCACCCCTGAACCCTGTCCCTCCCTCCCTCCGCTCTCTTACCTGTCAATCCTTCCCCCCCCACTCCCAGTCCCCCGACTATCAAATTGGCTTTACCTAACTTTAATCCCTTGGGATTTCCGAAACTCTCGTTTCCCCCAACACCCTATTCGCGCCAAGATAAACCATGATTGTTCGCTCAACCTTCTGCATCCACAACTCACAGAAATATACGTGCTGGTATGAACAATGATGATTGAAAATTATTCTTTTAGCTTTGAAAACTAGTAGTTTCAAGTGCATAAATGAAAAGGTACAGAAATTGAAATTTCTTGATTATTATCATTATGGAATAGTTCCACCACATCAGCCCAGAATCGATTATATACATTCATTGATTTGTCTTTGAATCTGCAGCGGTGGATGAATATTACACCTCCTTATTGGATTATATTTTCTATATCATTAGATAGCTAACAAATGAACGTCATTGCTTCGTTGACATTTTTTTCATTTTAATTCATCGCAGCCGATAGACACTGTGCCATTCCATGAGAAGCCGTTTATGTTCAATAAAAAATGATTAACCCGTATGTTAGGTCAGTGATGTCTTTCTCATTACCCATGGCGGCGATTTCTTCATAAAGGTCTCTAGTCCAATGTTGCAGAGAGGCTTCTCACCAGGAGAACACGGGTGAGTAGCGGTGTTGGATTGTATTGAACTCGTTTTTCTATGCCAACTTATGTTTTATGTTCAAGAGTAGCTATTTCTGCAAAATATTTTAGCCATAATTTGCGTCATGATCTCTCGAATTAAAATTTTTATATATATTATTATTTATATGAACATTTTCCATTTTATGCACTGGCATATAAATAATTTTATTTACCTCAGTAATTTGCTATCCTATACCGCTTTCTTCAATAGAAATTGACGACCTCATAACTATTTGCTATGAACTTCGTATCCGAATACTTAATTGTGTTATTTTATGTGGTTAATTCTTTTGTATGAGAGGCATTTTGTAATCAGGGAGTGGGTAATATTTTCGTCAAGATAACTAAATAATGACAATCAAGTCAGGTCATTTATTCACAAGTTGCCGAATTCATTACTACGGTAAAAATTATAAAAATATATAAAATAACTTTCAACAGGTACCATGTTTTTTCTTTCGTCGTCGAATTCATTAACTGTTTAAGAATAAATGCCTCTTGCTTCGCTTTACTGTCTAATCCTTGATCTTTCTCTTCTCTGTTTACTTTGAGGAGCATACTCCGTTATATTTCTCATAATTCTGTCCAACGTGGGATGTGGTCTTTGTAGGCTACCTTGAAACGGCGAGCTGTTGTTGAAATTTCTTTGTCCACCGATAAAGGTCATGTATTACATTCTTGGACTCCCGCATTCTCTCCTTTGGAATCACAGCTTTTCTACCTCCAAGGCTCTTTCGCTTTTCTCGGTGCCCAACATTAGGAACCATACAGTAATTTGGTCAGTCCTGATGTTATTTTATTTGCGTCTCTTTACGGGGCTTCTTTACATGAATTCTTGCCATACTCTCACTCTTTCACTCACATACTCTGTCTCACATACTCTTTTAGACATTTTTGTATTGACGGTCATGTCCTTATCATTTTCATAAATCACATGACGTCCTATATACCTGAATTGTTATACTTGATATTCCGCAAGTTAGTTGATTAAAAATTTCGGTATCACGGGTTAGGTTCATTTAGTGCTTCATTTTACATTTTGTTTCATTTTACATTTTATTCACTCTTATTTTTTAATTATATGCATGAATATGGACACGTGATTTGTGTGTATAGCTCGTGATTTTCAAAGCAGATGTTTGTTTCCGTAAAATCCATTATTTAACGAAGAAGACGGAAATATCGTCTCTCTCTCTCTCTCGAGTATAAGATAGGTACATAACGAGCGAAGTCAAAATTATCACACATTATGACAAGTATTACTATGAGCGCTCAGAATTGCTCAAGCATATCACTAATATTAAAAAAGAAATTTTTTATGATAAGTATGGAATATGGAAGGTGGGCTTGCACATTTAATAAGGAAATGCGATTTTCCGCAGAAGAAAAATCATCCGCCTTGATTGGGATGATTGACCGGACTTTGCCTTGACTAGAATGATTTTTCTTCTGTGGAATATCGCACTTATGTTTACTTGCGGGTGACTCAGTAAAGGTTAATACCATGACTAGTCCCGGTATCCTCAAAATTAATAGGGAAGTCTTTAAAGTAAATTGAGTGAGAATTAACTTATCATAAAACCAAACACATTTGATTTCATTACATACAAATTGATCTTATCCCTCCAATGATGATAATAAAATGTCATCCACTTAACGCAAGAATTTTCCATATATTATTAAAAATAGGGGTCGTTTTCCATGGAATTAGGTAGGGGCTGTGCGGTCGAGACAGATATCTACTGTAAACGAGGCTACGTGTACGTACTTGTGATTCAGTTGCTAGGCGTAGTTATTCAGATTCTCGCCAATATATGGCAAACAAGCCCCCATTTACGTTCTGCCCCATGGCGCGAGCGTATACATTTTTCAAAATAAACACAAGGGAAACTGCTTAGTGAATGCTCCGCCCGCTTAACCAAAAATGATGTATGCAAAGAAATCTTTGACATTTAGATGTAATTTATTGTTCACAATAGTTAAGTATATTGGTTTAATGATAAAATAGTAAAAACACACTATTAATTGCTAAATTATTAACATTATTCATTACTATTCACCAATATCTTAGCCTAATTCAGCCGTAATTTCACATAGTAATTAAAATAAAGAGGAAGGTCTGACGCACATATTGCGATAGAAATATAACGGTAAGTAGCTCGTGTGTTTTCTTAATTACTAAAAAAAAATATTTACCATTTAGCTAAATAGTCAAATAAAAACCTTACTTTGCGAAGGCGTTTTAAAAAATATGGCGTGAAATAAATAATCCACCTAAAGGTCGGAAAAATGTATAATTAGTTAAATACGGAGAAGGTCAGTTATATGAAACACACTGTTGCACCATCAATAATACTCCTTTTACTTCATGCTTATTACAAGTGCCCGAAGTATAAAGAGAAATTAGAATATAATTCTTATTATGACTAGAGATAAATTTCGACCCGATTACATCAAGTTTTACGGTATCGTGCTCCTGTGGTTTGGTTTTCGTTCTGCCCACATCACCGTGGTTTGGATATTGAATGAACGAATGAATAGTTTATTGATGCTCTGGGAAACCCATAAGAGCAAAAAAGAATAAATACAGAAAACCATTCTGCTCAAAATACAGTAATATAGCATAGCATATCATAACATAGCATTTCAATAATATAACATAGCATAGCATAAACACAAGAGCAATTGAAAACAAAGGTTCTAACAAAAATAAAAGTAATCAACACAAAGATTCATACATTTTAAAACATTTTAAAACAACAGTACTACTGTTTTAAATATTGGTATAGTTTCCTCTTAAATGATTCCGGAGTGGAGGAGCATTTTAATGAGTGGGGTAATGAATTCCAAAACTTGGATCCTGTAATCGGGAAGGAATTTAGATATTGGTTGGTACGGGCTTGGGGTATATGGAGTATGGAGTATAAGGATATTGGGCTGTTATGAGAGGAACCTGGCTGAATTTTTTCTTGAAATCCACGAATATCGCGTCAACTTGCTCTCTCATTTTTCATGATTTTATGATACCGTCGAGAGAGTTAATGTAGGGGCATATGGAGGTAGAAGGTAAGATGCTCCAGGCTCAATGTTACACCTCCCATTTTCCCTTCAACGCACCTTTTCCCTCGCCCCACAACAACCGCCTCCGGTTGCTAGGTGATCGAATGAAGCAGAAATGTTGTCGGGAATTCTAAGAAGGGTACATATACACATTTTGGAACGGGGAAGCATTTCTGTTGGTGGAAAAGCGACAGCGCTGATAACCTTCGCCCGTTTCGGAGGAACCTTGTGGAGGAATCGAAGGAGACGTGGAATAGATTGCTATCGAATGGAGTTTTGTGAGGTCGCAAGAGGAAGAATGAAAAAGGGTGAATGTATCAAGAAGTTTCTTCGGTGGGGAGAGAATGGTTGTGCTTCTGGGTTTTTGGAGGTTTTGAGAAGCGAGATGAGGGGACACCTTTGATGGGTTACTTGTTCATTTTTTTACAAAACCTTGCGTCAGTTTGAATGTAGGTCATGAGTTATTAGTTTCTTACCCTCATATCACGCGTAGTATGATTACCTACTGACAATTGCAGAACTATCAGGATGAATAAAATAGTCTAGATTTTTTCTTAATTTATTTCGCTAAACTATCATTCAGAATTTTTTGAGATGTAAGACATTGTAAACGTAGAAATTAAAAGTCTTTACGTCCTAAAAAGTTCGTTAGCATTATATTTATTACCATCCCATGCAAAACTTGAAAGTCTACTCAACCGTCAGGAGATCAGTCCTTCAGTCTGCAGCCAAAACATGTATCAGGGATAAAAACGCCAGACGAAATATTGATAGCCAGAGAAAACTTTAATATTGAGATATATATTTGGATCAAACTGAGAAAGGATAAACATGGATTATCAAGTGCAATAGAAATGTGGCATATCTTTTTAGAGCTCCAGATTGCACTGTAGCAAAAGTAAAAAAGTAGAATGCAGAGATGAGATTAGCAGAGCGCGATAAAAAACAGCATGATGAAGCAGACCTGGAAATAAAACTCAGTTAAGAAAAGACCCATAACACGTGGAAAGACAAATTAAAGTGAGATATGGGATATATAAGAGTTACTGAGTATGATGCTGAAGGCACACTGAGGACGAGAAGTACTACCACCTTGGGTATAAAATGACCTTAAACGTTTGAAAAAGCGAGTAAGAATGAGGAAGAAGAATAACCGATGGTAAAGAAGTGTAATGGCCCAAGGAAAGGAAAGGAAACATCAATAGAGTAACATTCAGCTATATTATCTCATTAACTTTTATTTGGATACGCATTTCATTTGCGCTCCATGCGTGTCATTCCGATTAAATAATTACGAATTGATATATCCAGTGATAGAGATGACGAAAATGAGTTTCGACAGCACGTAAATAAAGCGAACAAGCTAGAAAAAAACATATATAATCAGAAAATAAATCAGAGTTCACAAAGTAACCATTACACCTGTCATCATATACATATACAGCGGGAACAAAACCGAAAACCTCCAAAACGAAGCAACTTATTGGGACAATAACGAGATGAACACTCCGTATAATTTTGGAAAATACCTTGCTACACTATGAAAGTAACATTGAAATAAGAAGAGCATTTCGGTTGAATAAAATGGTGATTGGGAGAGAAAATAAATATTTAATGGGATAACCATGTAAGCAGGATGATCATATAGCTGCAAAGATTGCTCGAAACAACTTACCAAATGGTAAACGAAGTGTAGAATTACCAGAAAGACAATGAAAGGAAAACCTAGACATTAGCAAAGTTGAGCAAGCGACCGGCGTCAAACTAAAAAGGGAGAAGAAAACGACTTAGGCGTCGTTGAACAGCATGGTCAGGTAAATATGATACAAAATGTAAAAAGGTTAAAAATATGGGGCCAGTCAGTGAGGTGGAGTGTGAAAAAAGCAAAGGGTTTTAGAGGGTAATTACAGTGTCCTATTCAGCAGACGATTATGGAAAATAAATATACTGTCTGCCACTTGCAGACAGGGGCAACAGCACTCGGACGGTAAGGAGGATCAACCTTCCATTTTCAAGCCGAGCCAAACGATGCTTAATTTCGATGACTGATCGGGAATCAGTTTTTCCATGAGGGTAGAGTCGCAGCCCTCTTATTATCAATAAGTACCTAATGCTCTGTAATGTTAAGAGAACAACTACTGAGAAAGACCAATAATGGAATGAATGAATCAGATTAATGTTAAATTACGTCAAAGTGAAGAATTTTGTAGAAATGAAGGGGTCAAGAAAGAGAAGAGAGGAGTAGAAAGCTGAAGTAAACCAAACCTCAGATAGATGACTGCTGATGATGTGATAAACTCCTCCCCAGTATTTCCAAGCAGTAAAGAGCTTAAACTTGACTTTCCGCTCAATCCAACCTTGTCCTTAACCATGCCAAGGCTTCTCCTCCACCCACTCCCATGTAACCCAAAACATCTTAAAGATATTAACGGAAGCATTGCATGTTATACTTACAATATAATCTCAATTCCCACTAAAGTCTGGTATTCATAATCTATACGTGTGCTATATACTTAAACATCTTTGTTTCTAATATATCTTTTATGATTTAAGTAGAGAAGATGTAAGCATATCAAAAGTGACATAAATATTATATCTAGAACTGTCGGAAAGCTGCCAAACAGCAACAGACTGTTTCAATTAATACCGAAGGAATGCCAAAAAATCAGAGTGTCATCTACTTAAGATTAGACAGGAATATTTAATAAATAGACTCATGAATGGAGTGCTAAAAACAATACGATAAGTGTATTTTTACCTAATAAAAGAGACGCCTCTGAAATAATTTCGGAAATATTGAATAATTTCCCTAAATATTTCCAAAATGAATGGCTGAAGTAAATAACTAAGATATGTTTTGTTACAATTACCATCACCGTTGGTCATTAATCAGCAAATTGTTTATTTTTTATTTTATGCCTTACTTTTCCAAGTTTTTGATACACAAGTAATTCACATTAACATGAAATCGAGTACATGATACCTAATTTGAACTGACGCTCGTAATAAAATACTAATTACAAGAAAAACATTAGTAAAAAATTAAAATAGCGATATTATTAAAGTGATGAACTCTTCTCGGGCTCTACACCGGGTGAGTGATTGAATTGCTGCCGACGTTTCGGGTAGTGACTCGTTACCCATCCTCAAGACAAATGTAAATGGATATTATTAAAGTACAGCAAAACTGCGCCAAATATTTTTTACATCCACCATTAATTGAATACTTTTGGGGAGGGGCTCAAAAAGTTCATAAGTTTCACTCTTTCATTCTCATGTTTAAAAATTAAAAATTGGCCGAGTTGGTCCTTAGTGACCTTTATCAAATTTTATGAGGATAATTTTTTTTGCCGAAGTAGCTCGGCTCCTCTCTCGGCATTTCTTCACTGAAATATTTCCTGCTTTTATCCTCGTTGACGATTTTAAGTTTGCATATAACTAGTTGAAAGCAGTAATTAAGTATACTATATGCTTTTAAGACACGTTGGATAATAAGTTATGCATGCGTCTAATATGTACTTCATTTTTTTCTGCTTCAAAGACTTTACTTATCCATTTTTCTCCCTAGCTTTTCGTAATACACCTTCAGTGGCGATTATTTCTGTCCGTTTTATCTTCAACATTCTTTGATAACACCAAACTTGAAATCTTATACGACTCTTAAATTATCTACGAAATAGAAGGACATGGGTGGGGGTCTTGTGGAATTATTTTTCCGTCGTGGTCGTTTATCTGTCCGGAGCGATCGAAGAAAAATAGTGGCGAATTTATTCACGCGTTACAGGTGCGAGCAGTAAATAACGGAGAGGGATTACTGTGCGGGATGATATCGGACATATATTTTCGTGTCTAAATATTGGGAGAAAACTTATTTCTTTCCTTTTATGGCCGCCTCCTATGAAATTATTTCCCGTTGGTAGAAACGGTGGGGGGTATTTATATTTTCCGTTTCATGAGGCTTGGAACGAATTTCAATTGCCCTCCACGACGCGAGAAATGGGTACATTTTTATAATCCTGGGATTAAAAGGATGTTGCCGATGAGCTGTTGCTCCGACAAGTGGTGAGCAGTAGCACTGCGAGCGGGAGGGTTTTGAAAAAGTTTCTATTTTTTTTCGTTCAAAATGAGGCCGTTATAAAAAATAAGGTTATTTTAAATTTCCTCTCAGTCGTAAAAGTGAAATAATAACACCGCTGGAAATGACTCTAAAACTCCCATTATACTTAGTCTGCAAAACATACGCCGCAGTTGAGACTCCACGTATAATAGAACGTTTACCATTCGTTAACTATTTTTATTCAATACGTTTGACTATTAATTTTTATTCATAGGAGACGAGTCTTTTGGCTTTATTTATTACCATTAGTGAAAATAATTCTCCTGTAGGATATAATTCACCATAAACTAAAATAATTTTATTTTACCGGGGAACGAACCCGGATGTTCTAGGATGCCGGTGATGTGTGCTAGGAGTTACACCACGAATAACTATTATTGTGACTTTACCGGGATTCGAACTCGGATCACCCATTTGCCAGGTGTGACTTGATAAAACACTTTACCGGCAATTGGGGAATATAAATTTTAATCCCAGTGAAGTCAATTCATTTTTCACCGTGGATTTAATCATTTTTTTATATTTTTATATAATTTAATATCATAATAGCGAGTTTAGTACTGAGAATATGGAACATACATGAATTGATCCAGACATAGTTTAAAATAAAAAACCATTGATCAAAGGGAGTTAAAGTTAAGACGGATATTTTATGAGACTAAATGTGTTTATCGCAATGAAGCATTATAAATTTATAATGCTAGAGACTTTACATTTTCTGCTGTGAATAATGGACAAGCATATATTATCAGTTTTCAGGCGGTCTTAAGACACGTTGACATACTAGGCTAAGAAGATGGAAAAAATACGTCATCCGTGTATTTATTCGAGAAAGAGGTAATAAACATTGATGGAAGATATTATAAAATGAAGGATTTCGGGTAATTTGAGGGAAATGTAGGAAAGGCAGAGGAATTTTAAACGAAATTAAAATATATGAGGTTCTACGAAAAGGTGGTGAATGAGGAACAGCTAGTTAGCAAAATGCTGCCTGAATGCAAGTGTAATAAGGTAAATCAAGAATGTACTAATATTTTTAATCTTTAACTTCAGAAAGATGTACTTACACTTATAGAGGACATTTTCACTCACTGTGTCAAAGCGAAGGATAATGTGACCAATTACCCATTTTGGTTATCACAGGTTAAATGTGTGATCAATACGATATTTGAATGGTACACTTTTTAACCATTTGTAGATATCGCTATTGATGATGTACGAGTCAAAATAATAGTGTCATCAGTTTAGGAGAACATACTTCAGGCGGTTCCGCCGTAAAAGGACATATGTATATGACATTTCATTAATATTCTGAATACTTATAGAAAAAAAAAGTCCTCTACCTGATATGAAATACAAAATGTTACCTTTCCACACCTATTTTCTCGCGAATTGGACTTGAAATTACATGGTGTTAAATGAGATAATGGGGGAAACTCAGGGAAATATATAATTTTTATTAGAAATAAGCAAAAAAATAAGCTGGTAAGGAGCTTATTTTTTTGAGTAATTAGCTAATTTCTGTGATAATTGAAGTAAGAATGGGGTGATTCCATAGAAATGGCGCTGCATGCTTCTATGGCTTTTAAATGGTTTTCATTTAAAATATATTCGTGGAATAATCTTATAATTTTGTACCTTAATTTTGGTTTCAAATAGCTAACCCAAGTAATCAGCGAGACTGGCTGTTTTTAAACCAGGTAATCAAAGAGTTGGCTTTCAGTATTTGTTTTGACTCACAAAGTCGCGGTGGAACCACTCTAACCTTGTTACCCTTCATTTTGCAGTCTGGTATAATTTTTCCTTTAAAAAAAGGTTTCTGGAAAACACCAGGGATATATCTAGAGATGGGCAACTTTGAAAATTACCTCGGTAATTTTCGTAAATTACCGTGGTATTTTTCGTAATTTACCGCGCCCCTTGAAAATTACCGTAATTTTCGGTAATTTTCAAGATATTTCACCCATGCTTGAGATAATTTTTCATACAGATAAATTCCCAAGATGTTCTTTTAAGCTAAGTCCACATTTCTGACGTGTTTAATTATAAATTTAGGAATGTTCAACTCATTTTTGGCATATTTTACTTAAATTGTAACATTATTGAGTAATTATTAGTCGAATATTCTTCTTGAAAATTTCTCATACTTTGACAAAAGAAAGCCAGATTGCGTGTTGCTGCCGTATTTCTTTTTACAATTTTGAAAATTTCTAATAGATTAATGTTGCATTAGGTATGGTTTAAACATCGTATCCTCTCCCTTTTGCTATTGGCATTCTTATTTAACCATACATTTTCTGTTTAATGCTTAAAACTGAAAATTACTGGAAAAATACGGTAATTTTAAAAAATTACCGTAATTTACCACGTTAATTTACCACATTATTAAAAATTAGGGTAATTTTCCCATCTCTAGATATATCACGACATGTCCGACATTTACCGATATCCTTTTTATATCCTTAATTTGTCTGATATGTGATCCTTGTTCTGAATTCTAACTGGTAAATCTCTGCCATATCCCACTGAACACAAATTGTGAAAATATATCGCTGATTTTTAGGTTTTCACGGCTTGCACGGTTCATTGATTTGATTTCTCCATTGTTTCTGGGTTGTCATCGCGTAAGAAGTTTGTTAATGACGACAGTTTGACAACTCGACCTGAGGACCCAGGGGGGTTATTTTGTAACCTCACCTTTTTAGTGACTCTTAGTGGAAAGGCGGGAGATCCGTTTCCCTCTCTTAATGATCGGCTCACGAGCGGTTCGCGAATTGTCAAAGCTTCAATTACCTTATATCAAATAAAAGATGCCGAGACTAGCGAATACCCAGATTGCTCAACATCTTACGGAAGATATCTTAAACTGTACATACCACCAAAATCTAAATAATACAGTCAAAACTACAAGCGACATGTAAGCGATCACTCAATATTTAAAAAAAATTAGGTGCATCTAATTAGTGTTCGATTCACAAGCACGGGAAATATCTACCAAGAACGTAGATTTTAAAGCAATATTTGTTAACATTATGAAATTATGGTATAAATAACTGAATTCCATTCTACGTACGCTGGCGGATAGGCACACGAAAACAAAGGTATCAGCAACATTGATTGGGAAATATTGATACGAAATATATACACAGATAATTCAATCTAATAATAACATAGGCATTTCAAACAAAGCATACCTTCAAGTGCCCAATATATTGGAGTTGAAAATGCTGAAGTTCTTCAAGTTTAGCAAATTACAACAATATGATTTAAAATCGTTTGTATCCTTCGCGCCCTTGTTTATTTTCCAACTTATGCTTCAAGTGGAAACGATGGTGGCTCCATGTCACGTTCTTTATGACAGGCGAGATGGTACTAATGGCAGGCGGAGATAGTGAAACGGATCAAGAGTCGAAAGATACGGATCAGAGCGGTTGAATCGTCTAAAAGACCAGCACATGACCGGCAGTTCACCGTTTGAGATCCGAAGATGGTCACGCCGCCTGGGTGGCGGAGTTGAACTACGAAAAAGTGAAATTTTATGACGTATTCTCACTAAAGTGAGATTACAAAATAACCCCCCTGGTTGGAATACCAGTGAGACTGTCGGAATGAACGAAGTTCTAACGCGGTGGCAACCCAGAAACAACGGAGACATCAACAGTGAAAACTTATATTTATTTCTATAACAGTTCACATATAGGTATATTTATAACTTCCGTTTACCTTATGGAAGGTAGAGTGAATTGATCCGTTTTACTACTTGGAATTAATGAAAATTATATTGGCCAAAAACATACATAAATTAAATGCGTTATTGTCTAACATTTAATCACGTGTCTAAATATAGAAGAATATATTAGCGGCATTATATTAATTAACCCGCTGTGTGAGAGCAATGCAGATTCTTGAATAATAAATATGGAGTGAATAATGAATTTCACAATCGTGACTACAAATCGTAAAACAATAAATGTGGCTGGCTTGCCATTTAGAGTTAACTTCTATCATAATTGCTCTTGTCTCGGGTTAACAGAAGAAATCTGCTACTGAAGTAAAGTAAATAACAGCAAATACTTTCGACTTTATGTTATTAATATTCCAATCCGTTTTGACGAAATACTAAAAACTTTCCTGCAACACTCACCAGAAAGAGAAAGCTTTAATATATAGTAGTAATTTATTACGTTTATATTAAAAAAAAATATGTATGGCGGAAAAACTGGCAGAAAGGTCTGCGGAATATTTTTATAATCCCGCAATCTTTGTCGAATCCACACTTAAAGAAGATGAAATTCAAGGTGGGATGAAAATTCCACCATCGTGTGTGGAGGAAGTCAGAGATAAGGGAAGTCGTTAATTCTGTTGTGGTAATGCGTTGCTCTAAGTGGCTGTAACTTGATGTTGGAGGAACTACAGGGGTGCAAATAACCAAGGCCCTCGTAATGCCTCGGTTATGTCCCTATAAAGGCCAACTCACGTGCGTTTAACAATAAGGACAGGGGGTTTCCCACTTATCGAATGTACAAGCTTACCATTGTTTTATTCATGGGTGATGTAATTACCATGAGGTTACTTATTTTTTTTAGGAATTGAACGTAAATTTTATGTTTAATAGCGTTTTTATCGTAATTTTCACCTGCTATCGTTAATAGGGTGTAGGCTTCGAATAGAGTGTTTGTTGTCTTCAAAAGTTAGCGGCTATAGGATGGAAGAGACTGAGGTAAGAATAGGGCATGTTTGTCCCTGTAGCTGAAATGCTGAACCAAGATCGGGCGAAGTAAAGTTTTAGGCCAAAATGTTGACATGAGACCCTAGGGTATTACAACGGTGCAAGGCTCTCCTGTATCGTTCTGAGCACATGAGCAACTTCATCCCCCTGGGCAAAGGCACCTAGCCGATGAAAATGTTGTTTCCTCATCAGTCTAAATCCAATAACCCAAGAGTTACCTCTAAACTATTACATTTTTTTTTAATCCAGCAAAAACAATTAGTCTTTTATGATTTAAATGTCCATAGAAGTACTGATCATCATTGAGTGAACTAATTTTGATTTTTAGTACTTTCATTGATTAAAAATCATAAGGAAACCGGTAAGAATGGTGTTTCCTGCTCAATTAGGGCAATGCACTAAAACAAATGTTCTAATGCACCATTTTTATGCACGTAATAGCACTTCTAAACTTCAAATTGAATTTTTTGCTCAGTATTGTTACCAGATTCATTAAGTTTCCATTTTTGGTGCACTGGGAAAAAAATGTCCTTTCTTAATGGAAATCCGTGGAAATCATGAAGAGAATTTAATGAAAACTTAATAAATTGCTACGGCTTAACGAACTGCACTGAGAAAAAATAATTGTTTTTCTTTTGAAAATATTTACAGTCTCAGCCCCTCCCACTTCCACTCAGTACTGTAAATACGTAGAATTGTAGACAAAATTGGTACAAACGTAGACTTCCAACTTAATTAACAAGCCATTTAATTAAAAGAGGTTTTTTATTGCGTACGTGAAGTACTTTGCTACCACTAACTTATCTTTCTCTATGATAAAAAATATTATCCTGCCTTATCAACTAATTTTTTCTCCAAATCAACCTAATATGTATGTGTTCATAGCGTTTCATTAAAATGATGTATACATAAACATCCACTACATGCTCACTTATATTATAAAGCCATTCATGCATTTCTTTGACCAGAGACTTGAAAAATGAGTTATTTTTTCTTTTATATCTTATATATATACACTTTATATCTTATATATATATATATATTATATAAATACACGTAACGAAAATTTCGCCAATAGGCCACAATATAATAAAAACACTTGACAGGGGGTGGGGAAAGAAAAGTAAAAAGAGAGAGAGGACTTACTGGACGTTTCGGGCATGTAGGCCCTTCTTCAGCTGTAGAAAATTGAGAATTTTAATGACTTCTCAATTTTCTACAGCTGAAGAAGGGCCTACATGCCCGAAACGTCCAGTAAGTCCTCTCTCTCTTTTTACTTTTCTTTCCCCACCCCCTGTCAAGTGTTTTTATTATATATATATATATATATATATATATATATATATATATATTTCTTTATTTTCAAGACAACGAAGCCCGTCACTTTTTCAAAAATACTTTTTAATAAACTTGTTTCATGTAAAAACAAAACACATTTTTGTCTTCGTTTTGATTTTGGAATTAATTCTTCTAATAATAGCTTACCGTATTTTGAGAGAAATTAGCAAATACTGTACGAGAAGGTCATATTTCCCTTGTTGTGTGTATCACGTTTACATCTGAAAAGATTTTTAGTAACGCATCTAGTTTTTAAATGGTAATGAAATGACTTGCTCTGTCACCAGTCTTCTTTTTCCGTGATTAGCATAAAAGCCATCACATTTGTATTATTTTATCCGAAGAATCGTAGGTGTAAAATTAATATTTATGGCATTTAAATTGCCCATGTTAGTGCTCTTTATGTAATAATAAACTTTGATTATGATTTAAAATAATTACTGTTGTGTTTTTAGTTTTCTCTGAGAAAAAGTCTTCATCTTTGAGGGCATTACAGAACGTGCGTAGAATACATGTGATTTGTACACCGCTATGAGGTCAGGAATCACGACAGTTAATCATTTGTTTTCCCAGGTACGAAGCCTTGTGAGTATAATCATTTTCTAGGACTGTAGATGGATCTCATCCGATACTGAAATTACTGAATAGTGAACAACAATACCTTTACGCTTTCAAATAATTACGTGTTTGAAATTCTGTAGAATGTATCCAGGAGGAAGGAAATTCCTTTGTATAAGTTCCTCCTCCGTCACGATGACTGCTTGGGAGAAGGTATAGAAAATATCATATTTACTGAGGCTAGGTTGTGAGTTTTATCCTAAATGCAGTCTTATTAATGCTGATACGTAATTTTATGCTAATAAAGATCTCCTAGTGCCATATTATTGTATGTGGTAGACATTTTGTTCTATATTACCCTGGTGTAGTAATTTTGATTGAGTTAGGGCTCAAGCATTTTAAAATATAATTTTGATCAATTTTTAAGGATTTGTATACCCGGGTTTGTAAAAAAGTAATGGTCAATCACAAGCTTTTTAATCTCAACTCAGGACAGATAATTGTGCTAGGTCATACTTATTTGGAAAATTAACTTACCTAAAAAAATTGTAAATATGGCAAAAACCAAAGTGGTTATTATAATTTGAATGGGTTGACATTTATTATGATTGACTTCAAGCAATTCCGCCAAGTGACCCCTCAGAAATATTTTTAAGTCTCATACTTAAGAAGTTAATTGGTCTCTGTGAGGTTTTGATAGTTTTGAGGTATCTATAAGCTCAGTATTGGTACCTCTATAAATTATATTTATTTATAGCAATTTTATCGTACAAGTTGTATAAAATGTAAGTTTGGTATGTGTTCATTTTGTGTTGGAATGATGTTCTCATCTGATTTTTCATTTTGTCTTGTGATATTTAGAAAAAAAACTAGCACACAATGTATGTTAACACAACCTCTTCAGCTATACTCCCATTATTTGAGCACTCATCTTCTCGTGAAAAAAAAGAATGCATTGCCTCGCTAATTAGTGTTTCTTTTTATAAATGAATTAATTTCCAAAACATATATCCGTAAATTGTAAATGTGTTTAGCTTCAGGTTATGGCCCTCAAAATGTAGCCCTTACCCCAGTAAATTTCTTTCAAGTGGACATTTGGTATTCTGAACTGAAAGGGCATCATTTGAGGGGTCACTGGTGGGAGTTAAATGTTTTTTTGGAAGTGGATGGAAAATAATGAGATTTGGAAGATATTTTTAAGTGCATTGATATAATTTGACATGTATCAATAAGGATTGAGGCAAACTGTCCTTTAATTATATTTTTCCCATGCTTGTGAGGATGTAATCCTAGTTATTACGGCGTATTGTCGTTTTGTAAAATGTAAACTAACACAGGAGGACAAGGAGAAGAAGTTATATTGCAATTTGAAGAACTTTTGGAAATCAGATTCTACTTATTTATTGATTGTCTTTTAAAACGTTTTGAGTACTGATGCTACCAACCTTTTATAGATTTCATAACCGTGGTAAGCCCTTTCGCTGCTGAGGGCGCGTTAACGCGCCCTGTGGATTTCGTGCCCACCGTGCGAAAGACGAGTATAAGCGCCCGCTTCGTTTCGCTGCGTTGTGTTTTGAGAGGGTTTGTTATACCGCCGATTGCTCTGACGAACTTATGTGGGTTCTAAATGATTCTTAGAAGTTCCTCTGACTGTAACAGGGCGGTTTCCCGTATTTATGGGCCTTTCTTTTGTCCGTTTTAATTGTCGTGCTGATTGCGAGCTTAGCTATTTCTCTCTCTCAGGACGGAGGCCTTGGATTCTCCCCATCTCGCCCTAAGCAAATCTTATAATTATCCCTTATCTTTGCGATTGTGCTTATGGAGAATCGTTTTACCCACAGCTGCCAGATATATTGCCTCTATGGCTTTCTTTACCGCTGTGTTTTTCTCGATGCGTCTTTCTGCTCGATGTTTCAGTCATCTACTGTCCTTACCATTGTGAGTTTGACTTTCTGCGTTTCCACTTGCTCATATTTTCACACATGGCATACTGTTTCGACTTTATCTTCGGAAGTAATTCTATTGTGCATTTTATTGATGATATATCTGGGCTCTCCTGCACTTCTCTTCCGGCATAGACCCTTGCTTTGATTTGAGCATTCATCTCTGGAACTTTTAGCAACCTCTGCTTTTGATTCGTGGTTGGGCGTTATTTGGATTACCTGAACAAGTGTTACCATCGTTTACTGTTTTGCGCATCATCTTGGACATTACTCTAGGCATTTTGAGACTTTTATTGTTTTAAAATTGGCCAATGCTTTACATTGGACTATATTTGCCGCATCCATTTAACTTAGGCTTTATTTAGCGCTTGGGTTAGCGTTATCCTTATTCTCTACCATCCATTTAGAGATCTTCATTGATTCTGCATGAAAAGATATACTAAAGATATATGTTCAAGAAGATGGTTCTACGGATGGACAATGGATGGTTTTAGAAATTCTGGAGGAAAATGAGAGTGGGGATAAATTTTTAGATAATTTTTCCGAAGATTACTCTGACGGGAAGCGAAAGGCGCTTCAAGAGCTAAATCTTCTCAACCATCTACGTCAGGCACCAAAACCTGGGCTAAAGAAAAATAATTTCTGGGCTCTCCTGGGGGATTCATAAATTCGATCCCCAAGATTCTGGATGCATGGCAAGTTAGGAAAGATTCTGCAATACTCGATTTTATCCATTTGTTTTTCAGTGAATCTTGTGAAGTTTATCTTGAACGAAACCAATAATTATGACAAAATACCATCGAGAAAGTTCCGGAGAGTGAGTGCACCAAAAGTTGGAAAGATACTGAAGATGAAGAGATTTTTTGCAGTTATTGCAGTTACGTAACTGTTTCTTTACTACTTACTGCAGTTAAATTACTGATGCCAAGGATGAAGAAATTATCCTTCAATGAGTATTGGTAGCTCAGTCAACAGAACACCATATTTTGGTGAAATGTCACGGAATGGACACTGTAATCTGCCTCGCGTGTTTTATTCCTGCGACGATGATGATGAACGTGATGAATGAATATTATCGCTTGGCAAAAATAAGGATCATAGTCGACAGTCTTTGAAAGCCCTTCAGAGATGACTTTACCCTTTTCAAAGACCTTTGCATTGACGAGAGTCTCCTGTCGTCCAAAGGAAGTTTTCAATTCGAACGCGAAGGGAAAAAAGGGAAGGCAAAAATCTCATGTGCTTTCCGCGAAAGAATTCAGCACGGTAGGGAAAAAATCACGGAACTAATTCAGCACAGCGACTCTGCCTCCGAACGCGCCGCAGCGAAAAGGTTAGATTTTTACTTTGCCATTAGCCGATTATTTTACAATCTGAAATCTTGAAAAATACTTGCATTGAGAAGAGCACGTTTAGTACTGTTGTTCCACCGTTGGAAGGAACGTTAAGCTGTGGACCCCCGGCGCAATTATTTCAGGGTAGTTTCTTAGGTAGGGCAGGTGGGCACCGACATCTGATTTATTCCTAGATTGTCGTCGTCAGATTCATCCCTTACAAAAAAACGACCGATTATTAGCACATTCTGGTCAATGCCCGTACGTGATACGGGTGCAGTTATTATCCAGGTCAAGAAAGGCCGTAGCTTAAGTGTGACGGAAAAGTCTACGTACCAGTGTATCGAGTTAGAGACGTAAAAAATATGGTTATGGCCGATTTGAAGATTGGATTTATGAGTTGCATTATTGGAAATTTCTTCAAATTGTTAAATTATATCAAAAGATAGAAAATTGAAAAAAATATGTAATCAAATAAAGTTTTCTTCGAAATAGACTAAACTTCAACATTTAACATGGATGTAAGACAAGTTGGAACAGAATTTATGAAAAATACGATTTCGGGAACGAATTTTTGACAAAGATGTAAAAAAATATTTCAATACGTAAGCATCTCTTACAATGTATTTCGGAAAACGTTTGTTGGATATTTTTTTAAGGTGATTCAGAGGCGCTAAGAGACCATCATTTGTTGAATTGAGGTGGAATGTGTATAAATCAAACATAATAGTAACTTGTTCACGTAGGTTTAAAACAATTAGCAAAATAAAATGATACATCTTTTATTGAAATAAACTAACATTATATTATAATAACTATTATTTTTTAATAAGTTATTAATGAAAAATGCCATATTTACCCAGTTTATTTCTGGTTGACCGGTCATGAGTCCGTGAATTTCGAAAGTGCTAGTCGCACAAATCTCCTCAGCTGTTAGTTGTATCGCTAAGTAGCCAAGCAAACTTAATTCCAGTGGTTAAACGAGTTTTCGGCACTGTGCTACCATTTGTTTCCCTCGTTTTGCACGAAGGGAATGTCCAAGTTTTTTTAATACTTCCCTTCCGTCCATCTTACCATGGCATTGAAATGTAGATCTCATTGTGGAGGCCATTTTGCGTCCATTCCGCCTCATCCTCACCTCATTCCCACAATTCCCGGCACGACTTCATCTTTCTCCGTGCTCATGTGCTGCCCCGTTCCGGCACAGGGGCATGCGATGGGTCCTTACCGTTTTTCATCCGTTTCAGCTGACCTAGTTACAACGCTCCACCTGATAGAATCTTCCCCCAACTCCCTTCCCTCAAAGTTACCATCCTGAAGCACAGCCACATTTCTCACTTTCTAGATCCGTCTCTGTGCTCACTCTGGGGAACATCTTCAATTCCCGTTTTCGTTTGTCCGTTACGTTGCCTTCACCTTTTAGCGAACTCACCCTCGTTACGTTCCCTTCACCTTTTGCTGAACCCATTCGTCTTCATTTTTCAGTCGTTCCCTCAGCCTTGGGTGACCCTTTTTGCATTTCCATTGCAAAAAAATAGTGGTAGTGAAACTTGGCAGAAGTCAACTGTGAGAACTTACGAGAACAACAGATATAAGACAATAAGTCCTAAGTTTTAAGTATAATGAGTCATAAGTTTTAGGTATTCCTCTTAGAGTGGATGAAACTCCTCAAACCAAAATAACCATTGTTCATTCAAATGCTACTGCCATCGCTGACATACTTGATCGGTATTATGATTTTTATCAATGATATTTTACTTAAAAAGTGAAATATTTCATACCATGCCTTACATAATATTTGTAGTTATCTGTGTTTATGAAGAAAGAGGTTATTGGATTCCTCAAGTAGGTTCCATGCGAGTATAACAGTGATAGAATGTTAAAAGCGATACATTGTGGGAGTCACCTATGTAAAGCATGACGTCAAAGAGGGAAATACTTATGTGTAAGGGCTTGGAAAAAGACCAGAAAGGGTGAGGGCAATATATGATAGGAAACGCTGCCAATGTAACCATAGAGGACGTTTAATGTCATCAGCGCGTTTCACGGCAATATTTGTGATCGAATTCGAAGCTTTACCAAATTATGGCGATGCGCAATTCATTAGAGAATCACATAAAAACAGTATGAATATGATCAATTGGGAGATAAAGAGTTTATGTGATTCCCAAGTTAAGTGTTTTAAATTGGCAATGAAGAGTTTTCATCCTTGAAACTCTGGTAGTATAGGACGGGAAATAGAATACGCCCTCTTACGGAGCTAGTTCGTAAGGGTAAGTATTCAAGTAATACGTAAGACGTTTTTGGAGGTGGGGGGTTAGGATTATTTTACATTGTCTTATCTATGGGGGTGGGTGTACCGGGGGAGGGGAGGGGGGGGCAGGGGTTGGGCAGTAAGGGGTCTGGAACCAGTTTACGTAAGATTGTTGGCCGTCTTGAAACATTGCATCGTTTCCGAATGAAATTTAGCAATGGTATGGAGTATCCGCTCGTAACTCACGTATTTTCCGGAATCTCGACGCTACACTAATGCTCGTATTCTGTTGTTTGACTGGCTAGCTAAATACTTTCATGCTCAATGAACGTGGTACTCCAACACTGCATAATTATATGATATCCAGTGCTCAAAGCTGTACGATGGCTTCTACGTAAAGATGAAACTGCGGAAAGCGAGCATTTAACGTAGAGTAGATACAAATACCTAACGTATTTCGTAAGACTGAGAGGGAGAGGGGGAAGAGTTGGGAAAATCTTACATTGTCTTACATAGGGGGGAGGGGGGGTTCAAAAATGGCATAATGTCTTACGAATAACTTGAACGGCCCCTAAGCAATGGACTTCTCCGTTGAAAAGGAACTTTTTTGCAACTTCCACCATGTTTCACTACCAATTTACATCCCTCGAGAAAGCACACTGCAGATTTAATAGATATTACTTTCGCATTGCAAGGGTCTATTTCCTAAAATTGCACAAAGCGGGTAAATGAATAGTGCCCGCTTACCTTAGTTTACTTTTGACTACCCTTCATGGAAATAGGCTAACTTCAATGCCACTCCTCAGCTTCCCCTCAATCCCTACTCATTTCTTCTCTAACTCCCCCGCTAACTCCCCCAGATTACGCACAATTGTGCACATCCATCTGTCATTATCTTTTGATAGAACCTTACCCACGTAGCTAAGCGAATTATGTCATTTAGTAACATCGTAATGCATAAGCATTGATAAAAAATACGTGTTTTTCGTTAATTTGATCTTTGTATCCATGAATTTAAAATAAAAGTGACGACTGCTTTACTTTAAAACACGTTTTTATACCTATTTTCAATAAATCTTAAATCAAGCGTTTTGTCAGTCTTGATTCAATGTTTGATTTTACAGCAAAAAATATATTTAATAGAAATTACCACTAGGTATTCGATTACCAATGCATATGTATATCTTTTAAATATACTTATTCTTATGAGATTTACGTGTTTCATCTTTTCCGGCATCTCCTCTCGACGTTAGTTCTTACTATGGCCAGCTTGCAGTATTGGAAACTAGTTGTCATGTTAGGAACTCGGATTTGCACAGGCTTCCCGTTATTACAATCTTAGGTACTTATCGATGCTCGGAATGGTGGTAATATAAAGGTGGCATGAGAGAATATTGTGAAAAATTGGCCACAGTATCCAAACAGCCATCTGGCTCAATTTGCGTCTACCGTACAAAACGTATCATGCCGAGTTTTATTCGTAAAAAGCGGATTGCTATCGAGTGGAGGTAAGTTTTCGAGGGAGTGCGGTATTTTGATTGGAGTGTTGGAGGTGTCTTTCATGGTCCCAGTTCACGGTATCTTTCCGGTTCAACCAGCTACGAGATTATAGCCTTCCATTGCTTGGAATATCGTCCCGAAATGCTTCTGACGGAAGTGCAGTCATGTTGAAGTCGAAAGTTTCCTTAGTGATCATACCCAGTGGAATTTGAACGCGCTTAAGACGATCCTGCTACTTAAATTAAATGGACGGATAGGTGATGGGTGAAGTTCCCAGCCGATCTGCATTCTAGTTCTCTTTTCTCTCTTGGTTAATAATAAAAGGTGGAATGTGAACCTCTTTCTCCATTGGATACAATCTAAGTATCTCTCAAAGCGTTAAGATCAAGGGGTAGAAAAATGATTTTGAAACAAACATGATAAATTAAAGATTACTAAAGTGTTTTGCAAAATCCTGACATATATCACGTCTTTGAGAGCATTTTGGAGATCCTTTATAGTATTCATCTTTGTGATTATGTATGCTATGATATCATCCTGCAATGTATTTGTATAAGATTATCGTAACTGTTGCTGTAACACTCAACTTGAAAACTGAGTCATATACATCTACATATATGTAGTTCCCTCAAGACACCTCCTGGCTGCATGGAAGAGGTTTAACTAACGTGCAATACACTATATCCTACAAATTCTATTGAAAGTACCAGCCTAAACTAAAACACCTGTTAATATTTCGCCATGTCATTCAATAATCGTTACACCTTATGCAAACAATATTATTGCAGCAATCAGTAATAATGTATTTTGCTACTACATATATATATATATATATATATATATATATATATATATATATATATATATATATAAGTTAAAAGAAGACTATAGAAGTTAAAAGGAAGCATTTAAGGCGTGAATATATATTCTCAGTTTTGTAAAATGTTCATAAAATAACTGAAAAACTTGATATGATCGAGCTTAGGTAAAACTTGATGCTACTCAAAAATGATTTATGTCCATTTTTTCGTTAATAATTGAAAGCCGTGCTTGAGAGAAATATTCAATATTAAAATAGGGTTTTACTCATTTACTATCCCTAGGGGATATTTTGATTTAACGATACTAGATGAGAATATATTTATGAATAAATCATTTAATTTATCAATTTATGTTATGCTAAACGTTGTTATAGCGGTAGTCCACCGACCAGCCTTAAGATTTAAATAAATTCTCCCGAAAGATAATTACACTTTTTTGGACTAAAAGATACATGGTATTCTTTTGCGAAGGTTTTAATTTCTGAAAAAGAACAGGAGTTGTATGTCACATCAAATTATCACTGAATCCCTCGGTGCACCATTGATTCTAGACCACTAAAGTTTATCCGGGATCCAACCAGAGCACACCACCAAGACTAAGTTCCGCTTTACTTCTGCGGTTTTACGGAGATTAATTGGCAACGACTCCCTTTTGGTGCCGTGGAGACTTAAACCTTAATGCAAGGAGATATTTCAATTGGAAGCTTAATCTAAAACGCCCTTTAGATCCCGCCTCAACTTCATTAATGATTTGGATTAGTTGTTACGGTTGAAACTCAGCTCTCGCATGTCGGAGTAACTTTTGGAGTGCTGGGAATCTAACGTCACTTTGTAACATGCTATGCAATGGTATCAGCATGAAAAATTGGGATAGAGTGTGGGAGAAATATGGGTTTCTTGATATCAAAATGGGTCGGGCCGAGCACCTATCCTTGTGAGATTTCATAGTTTCCTACTTGCTGTTCCACTTATTGCTTTATTACCACTACTCGGTCGGCGGAGCATTTGCTGCAGTTACTTTGACGGTAGAAATACGGAGGGACCACAGTTGAACGTCTAATCCAGCGAGCGTAGTACTAACCTTAAATGTTGTCCTCATAACACCCAGGTGAGGAACGGAATTCCTATGAAAATCACTGCCTCTCCTGGGATACAAACACGGGCCCGCGGGATTAAACGCCAGTGGCCAAGCCGCCACACCAACCCAATCTCCATGTAATTTACTATCGGTTTAAACATTGAAAAATTGTCTCAGTGCCGTGCCAAATCCATGGAATTTTTAATAAATATTTATATCATATGATGTTTTATAGATCTTTTATATTAATAGAATACATTCCAAGCTTCTTTTATGCAGCTTTAACACTAAAAATGCATTTTATTTCAAATGATGCACATAAAACATTTGTTCTAGCAATACCTGTATTAATCAAAATGAAAGTTTTTTTTTTTAATTTTGAAGTCATATTGAGGTAACTCCATCAATAGTAATTACAAATGATATACGTGCAAATGTGCTGAACGGGCCAACTTAAAATATTTTTTTAAAAACATGAAGAAATGAATAATTTAGTTGGTAGTACCAGATAACCTTTTGCATTACAATGATATGTTAATAAAATTTGTACATCTACTGAAAAGTTAGGTGGTACGAATTTTAATTGGAAAATTAACATTAACGTATAAATAATTCATTACCCAGAAATGACCAAAATAAATATTGCACGTAATGATAAGGATTTTAATCACGTAACTTGGGATGGAATAGGATTTAATCCACCAAAGGTGCTTTTTAAACTTATTCAAAGTCATTTATTTATAAGAAAAATTCACGGGGTACACAGGTCCTAAAACTTACTTCATTTATTAAAAAAATTAACGACTTTAAACAAAATTTAAACTGTGGAAGGTTTCTTCTTTTATTGATACATATATAACGATAGATTATTGAAGCCTGAGTACTCGGAGCTTAATGCTACACATTTTAGCAGCCAACTGAATGTGATTTTTAGATTAATTCAAATAGAACCATTTTATGCGCCCATCATTTTTTAAGCAATCTCTTATTGGATTTGATAGATCATCACAAAGGGAAATATTTATTATTCCATAGTAAACTTGCATGAATATTTATAAAATTATCTCTTTCAGTCCCAGTGAAAACGATGTGTGCTGCCATAAGAGCACCAATATTGACCAATGACCAAGGATTGTTAAAAATGTATCGGCTATTGTCCGATAAATTTAATAATTAATAATAATCTGATAAATTTTGAACACGTTGCGGTATAGTTCTCAAAGTCATGACTTAAGTAGTTATGAAAAACGTAATTTAGTTTTATGTAATTGTGACACTTGACTGTTTTTTCATGTTATGGCTTTTTGAGAAATTATAAAAATGT
Organism: Pyrrhosoma nymphula; assembly: GCA_963573305.1. Classification (NCBI taxonomy): domain Eukaryota; kingdom Metazoa; phylum Arthropoda; class Insecta; order Odonata; family Coenagrionidae; genus Pyrrhosoma; species Pyrrhosoma nymphula. Next base: position 60,242,544 of record OY754338.1, on the reverse strand, counting down.
CACATTACTCTCAAATTGAATACAGAATCAATTTGTAAAATTATAAATATAAAGGTTGTTCGAGTAACATATCACTTCTCCTAGAATTTGATGGATTTGACCATGTTTTTACGAAAAAAACTCCCATCTTTCCAATGATATAAAAATATTAACCCCATGCCGAACTACATTTCGAGCAATTTTCTTAAAATATGAGTGGTTTTAAATGCTATAGATTACGGCTGTGCAATAATTCACACGGAATCGAACCTTCTGTTGTGAAGGCGTTTTCGCCGTACAGCGTGAAAAAATGAGCCAAAATAGAGACGTAGGTTTATAGTTATATTTATTTAATTACTGGGAACTTTTGTCATAAATAACTATATTTTTCCACCATTAATAGTACAATATTTACTTTATAAGTCTTATGTATTCTGAAAAAAAAATGAATATGGCTCTATTATGACTAGGGAAATATATCGCTCACACTACCTAATTACAGCACCTGAACGCTTTTTTATCATTTTTTTTGTATTTGCCTTGATCAAAATTAAATATTAAAAACAGTTGAATAAAATTTCGGCTACAATGACGAAAAAGAGGCCTACCTGAAAGGTTAATCCATAGGATAAAATAGTTATAAAATCGCTCAGACGAATATTAGACATGACTTCTAAGGCATAAAATCACTTTTTACAACTACACATCGTGATACCAGTAGTCACAAGTTTTTGTAGCACACCACCGACGCTCATGGTGCTGGGAAAGGAAATCATATGCTACTCAACGGAGCGCTACCTAAGTGATGTTAATCCTTTGGAAAAGAAAAGTATTATTAAAAAAGATAAGTGGGTCTGCTGACTGATAATGAATCATTTTGTGATTTGAATGTGGAAAATGTTGGATCTCGGCATGGTGCACTAATCTAAGTTGACTTAGATTAGTGCACCATGAAAAAAAAACTTCCCCAACGGCTTTCGTCGGTAATAATTAAGCTCACCCTATTATGCATACTCGAGATAACGTCATAGAGCGATATTTCCGTAATAATGAGTGACGAGAGGGAATCGTACGTTTATGGAGTCCCATAAAAAGAAATGGGAATCGTGGTATATTCAGTAAAATTAGTGATGGTCCACTTATTGCCTGCACGGACGCTGAAAAGGGTGGAATTAGAATTTTTAAATGAGGAAGCGTGGGGAGAATTGTAAGTTTTTGAAATGGAATATGGCAAAAGAGAGCAGGAAAATTTTCAGTTATTCTTATAAAAATAAGGATCGGAAAAAGATAGCAAAGAGATTAAATCAAACCACGCACTAAAATTACATTGATAGTGGAAAACTTGCTTTTTTCGGCAGTTCCGAGAGTAATATCCATGCAGTTAATGTAGTATGCCTGCAGTATTATTTAAAGCATTTGGGAAATTTGGGTTTAGTCCCACGCATTGGAAGTAACTTCCCCTGTATTTTTCCTTAACTCTCCGGATAGTAACTCAACCGAATGGAATACACTTTTTAATGTTATCTGTCATCATGAAACAAATATTTGCATCGGCATATGAATTAATTGAACGACGAAAAATTGACCATAAATTGAACTTATAACCTTTTGTATTTTCTTAAAAATGAAAATTAAATCTAAAAAACTTAGGCTTCGATTATCATGCATTCGTATTGCGTTCTCATTTGGTCTGATTACTTTAAAAATGATGGTTAGAATCATTTATATCCTAAACCGTGGACTATCGGGCCACTTTACAAGATCAAACTTATTATTTATCATTTTCCTATCGAATTATTTTATCAATTGAATTTTAATGGTAAGTTTTCTCAAAAGGATCATGACTCACTTTTATCTCACTATGGATATAAATGTTTATTTGCTAAAATCCATGATTAAAATGCTAATATTAATTTGATGGTGATTATAGTACGTATTTCTCTTTAATTTCATTGCCTGCTGTAAGGCTACATGAACTTCTTCGAAGGTCAGTCACGTGAACCTCTGGGTAATATTTTTTATAGTTTGATCAGTTCTGCTTGATTATCTGATCATGATGGGAATTTTAAGTTCCTGCAATCTCGGTATAAAATATACTAAAAACTTTTAGTTTCCAATGACAAAATATTTTGGACAGTTGGAAAGAAGATAATTTAATTGCGAAACAAATGTTTTTGTCAGTTCCAAAATATTTTATTAATTTTATTAAAATCAATTATATTTTTGAAATAAAAACTTTTTTTGTTTCAATCTGCCATTGAATCGTAATGGGGCCTATTGATGTCTTATCTTTGTCTGTATACTCCCGAGTCTCATCCGTCCATTTGCGACACATTCATTTTCAACTTCTGAATAACGGCTATGTAATAAGTATTCCTTATATTCACCCACTTTATGAAAATGAAGATGTTGGAAAATTAAATTAAACTTAATATGAAATATTGTCACAAAAATGTCCCTGTATGGAAGTGAGGAGAATATTTGAAATTAAAAATTGGTACATTCTCATCGTCTCAAAAAAAAAGAGTATTCACAACTTTATATTACAATCTCTTTTTAAATTTAGGAAACCATCAAGATCACTAAAATATGTCGTCTACGAATGAATAATATTTTGGGTTTATATAAAACATATTTTGTTGTAAAAACAATGTGAGAAAATTGATAACAAACAGGTTCCTTTATTTCCGTGGTATGATAAACTCATTTATCTTAAATTATTGCTCGTGCAAATAAATATCTAAAACATCATGGTTAAATTTTGAAATCTGTCTGATATAGTAACGGATATGATAAAACAAAAGATAATATAAGAATCAGGTTTCTGATTGAGAAATATTTTGTTTTCCACCTTGAATTCCTCATTAAAAATGATTTAATGGTGAATTCGTCTAAACGTTGTCGTTAAACAATCAGAAGAAGGGAAATAATTTGGTACACAGTTTCAGGTTTACGTATTTTATTTTTGTATAAAAGCTCTAAGCTTATTAATAAAGTGCTTTGCTGGTCTTATATATCCACCAGAGGCTATAACAGATAATGGAACACTTAATGCTGTGGCGCGATAATGGGTCACTGCCACATCAGCTTAATTGGTACTACATCAGTCATCTGTACTGTAATGTATTCGCAGAACACAATATTATAAAAATAATTTTACTGTTTACGATCGCCATGCTTAATAAAAGAAAAGTTATAAAATTAACAAAACCTAATACCATAATAATAATAATTACCCTATAAAATTTCTTATTTTCACATTATACAAAGAACTACCCTGTTGTACCTGAGGTTTTAAAATGAGTCTTTATCTATATCTCTTGAAAGAAGAAGAAAAAAATATATAGTGGGAATTGAAAGTTTTTCCTAGCGTTGTATTGTGTAATTTTCGTATATCTGTGGAGACCTTCGTATACCTATGCAAAAAAATGCAAAGACAAAATAGGAATAAACACTAAGGCAGAATGTTTAAGTTAGATTATGAGGCATTATTATAGAGCAACTATGTCATTTTAAGACTGTAATATGCAAGTTTCTGCTGCACCCAGAAACATATAACGCTCTCATTATTAACCGTAAATTTCATCTATAAACGCTGAAACATCGATTACTAGCTGAAGGAACCCGTTGAAATTCAATGGGTGTGAAAAACATTGAACATATTTTATAAGAAAACCACAAAGCCTGAAGAATACTGCCAGCGTGATCATTTGAGGACTTCGTAACCTATCTTATATGTGGTGTTCGTTGTAGTAGACACGCTGACCGTTTTCCAGGTGCACGGAGACTCATTACTACTTAAAGACACCCAAGTTGATAGATGGCCACGTAGTCACTCCGGCTCTCTTGAGCCGTCTTCTGAGTGATTAACAGATTGATCGATTCCCTTGCGTAGATAAAATTATTTGCTTTCAATGATTTAACTGAGATGCGCAATTCAACGTTGATATGTGCGTTGAGTATCTGAATCAGGATTGGAGAGTATAGGGTACAATCCAGCGGTTGACAACGTCAAAGGGAGTATTTGCAGCAGCAGCCATTTTTATTTCACCTACGAATCCTCCATCACCCGGATTGCGCCTTCGGCAAAAAGGGTAGCCATCATCATTGGTTTCAGGTGCTAATTAAAAAATCTATGGTGATTCTTAGTGCATTTGCCGATTTTCATGCACGGGTGTCATTCATTTCGCAGAATATCCGTTCTTCTTTCGATTAGAAGCATGTAGTGACGTCATTAAAATTTCCGCCGTCTTAAACAGATTGAAGTCTCAAAATAGGTGGGTCTATATTTAAACCAGATTTATAGCTGGATACCCGTCAGTACAGTAGGTTTGGTTATGATGACATTTGTGCTGTTCTTAGCGTTCCCCGAGAAACACCACGGGGAGAAACTCAACAGACTGGTAGACATGTCTTTGAACATCCAAGTACAACATTTGTCGTTTTTTTTCAAGAACTCATTTTCTCGCAAAGAAGACATTCCCCTTTAGCTTTAGAATATTTTTTCGAAAGGTTCATCTTTTTATATTAGGTATGTTGATGGATATATTGTTTAGTACAAGGAGGGGAAACACAGCGGTTAGTGAGCCTTCAACAGGCCAATCGATGATTGAGTGAATGTAAGTTAACCGCACTTTTAAACATATATAAATATCTCATAACGTCTATGAAGTGAGAATTGGTCTAAAAACAGTTTGCAATCGTAATGAGAGGCAGATAGTTCCACTACGTGTTAAACTTCTGAGTATTAAACGATAATAAACAGCGTCGTGTATGTTGTAGCAACAGAGGCCAATACAATTCGCTGCAATTAAATATTCTAGCACATTTAATTGTGTATGTAGTCTATTTAATTTATTAATGTGCATAGTTTACTACAGAAATGTACACTCATATGCAGTGCCCCTATGAGAGCAACTTTGAGAATACACATTGAAGAGTATACCTACTTGTTGTAAATATGCATTGAATTTATCGATAACCCCCCGAAGAAATCTGTCATGGGACCCTTGGGACTATGGACCCTTCTTTTACAGATTTTCTTTCTACGAGCTATCATAAGCTTGCAGGAAAACTTAAATGCCAGAAGCGTGAATATCTTTTGAAAATCAAATCTCTGGTTGTCAAGGATATATGCTATTGTTGATTTCAGAGAAAAATGTGATATTTTTCAGAAAAAAACATGATTTTTAGACAATTACAAGGCGGAAAAAATAATCAATTGAAGGAATTGGAAACTTAATTCATTCAGCCATCCGATAAAAAATCTTGAGTCAAAGTACTTTTAAAAAGCCGAAAATGAAACCACTGCACCGAACCTAATGCTTTGCATTGACCACCAGGGAACACCAGTGGGGCTTTAGGGGGCCCTGAGGGCTTTTTAATATAGCCTTTGTTACACCCAGATACATGTTCTCACTACATGCCAAACTTCAGTTCAATCGGTGCAGTAGCTTTTGCGTGTATGTTCAACAGACAGACAGAGAGATAGACACCATTACATTTATGTATATGATACTAGCTGAAGGTACCCGTCGAAATTCAATGGGTGTGAAAAATATTGAACTTATTTTATAAGAAAACCACAAAGCCTGTTAGTAGTTAGTTAGTAAAGCAAAAAAGTACAATGTTATCATGATCATTTGAGGAGTTCGTATCTTATCTTGTTTGTTGTGATCGTTGTAATTCGTTCCTATTCCATTTCGTGCACGGAGAGTTGAGGGGTTGTATGTCCTCTTCAATACACGGGAAACCCAAATGGGCCACGAAGACTCATTACTACTTAATAAATAGCACCTAGGTTGATAGATGGTCACCCCGTCCAACCAGTTCTCATGAGCCGTCTTCTGAGTGATTAACAGCTTGATCACGTGTACATTAATATATTTGAATAACTTAATTGAGTTCCGCTATTCAACGTTGATATGTGCGTTTAGTATCTTAATCAGGGTAGGAGAGTACAGTATGATCCAGCAGTTGATACCGTCAAAAGGAGTATTTTCAGCTGCAGCCTTGTTTATTTGTCCTATGAATCCTTCACTACCCGGACTGCGCCTTCGGTATGGAGGGTAGTCATAATCATTGGTTTATAAATCATAATCATCGGTTTCTAATTTCAAAATCTATGGAGATCAATTTAAGTGCACTTGCCAATTTTCACGCACCGATGACGTCTATTGCGAAGAATATATATGAGGATTGTTAGTCCTCTTTAATGCACGGAAAACCCAAAAATGGGCCAAAAATACTCATTACTACTTAATAAATAGCACCTAGGCTTATAGATGGTCACATAGTCTCTCCGGTTCTCTTGAGCCGTCTTCTGAGTGATTAACAGCTTGATCGCTTCCCTTGTGTACATAAATATATTTGCAGATAGAATTTAGTTGCGCAATTCAACGTTCATATGTTCGTTGAGTATCTTAATCAGGATTGAGAGTAGGGTACAATCCAAAGGTAGACAACGTCGAAAGGAGAAGTTCCAGCCGCTACAATGTTTATTTGACCTATGAATCAACCGGACTGCGCCTTCGGATAAAGGGTAGCCATAATCATTGGTTTTAATTGTTAAATAAAAAAATCTATGATGATTTTTAGTGCACTTATCAATTTTCATGCACATATGTCGTTCATTTCGCAGAATTTCCGCTCTTCTTTTGGGTGAGAATCATGTAGTAATATCATTATAGTTTACTCCATCTCAAATAGGGTAAAGTTTCTGAACAGATGGATCGATATTTGAACCAGATATTAAGGTTGCTACCCGTCCGTAGGTTAGGTTAGGATGATATTTGTGCGGTTCTTAGCGTAACCTGAGAAACACCACGGGGATACTCTCATTGAATCGCTGGTGGACATGACTTTCATCATTCAAGTCTAACCTTAGTCGATTTTTATGCAAGAACTCATTTTCATGCAAAGAAGACATTCCTCTTTCTTAAGAGGATTTATTAGAAAGGTTGCTCTTTTTTCTGTTGGGGATGTTGATGACTATATTTTTAAGTCCAGGTAGGGGAAACACAGTGGCAAGTGAGAGACTCGAATAGGCAACTCGATGATTGAGTGAATGTAAGTTAACTGCATTTTAACATGTTTGAGTATATATAAATAACTAGTAAAGTTTATGTGGGAATTGGTCTAAAAAATAGTTCGCAATCGTATTGAGAGGCAGACAGTTCCACTACGTGTAATACATCTGAGTATAAAACTATAATTAACGACGTCGTGTTTGTTGTAGCAACAGAGGCATTATTAACATTATTATTCGCTGCAGGTAAATATACTTCCACGTTTAATTCCTTTGTTTGCATCGTTTATTACGTAAGTGTTCTCTATGCAGTTCCCCTATGAGAGCTACTTTGAGAATAGACATTGAAGAGTATACTTGTAAATATACATTTACTTCATCGATGGCCCCCGAACCAATCTAAAATGGGGCCCTTCGGACTCTGGGCCCTTTTTATCATCGACGTGCTATCATGGGTCGGCAGGAAAACTTAAATTCCAGATGCGTGAATATCCTTTGAAATTAAAATCTCTGGTTTTCAAGGAAATGTGATATTGTTGATTTCAGAGAAAAATGTGAGATTTTTAAGATATGAACATGATTTTCAGAGAATTACAAAGCGTAAAAGTAAATCTATTGAAAGAATTATAAACTGCATTTATTCAGCCATTCGATACAAATAATTCCAGCCCTCTTACTTGAGTGTAAGCACTTTTAAAATGCAAAAAATGAAACAACTGCACGGAACCCAATGGTTAGCATTGACCCCCAGGGACCACCAGGGGGGGCCTTTTGGGGCCCTGAGGGCTTTTTAATATAGCCTTTGTTCAACCCATATACATTTTATCTCTACATACAAAATTTCAGCTCAATCCGTTCAGTAGTTTTTGCATGATTGAGCAACAGACAGACAGACACCATTTCAATTTTTATATATTAGTATGATGATTATTTTTATATATGCATTATGATGATTTAAATTGATTATTCATATAATCCCAATAACCGAAGTGGACAGATGATATCTCATGTAAAAGACTTACGTTCACTAAAGACGTTTATTTCCACTTTTTTATTGTTTATGAAATCCAAAACTCAATGCTATGCAAAAAAATAATTTTACTTTGTCAGTATTTAAATAACAAAGGGACTAATTAAACATATATAATTATGAATTATTTCATCCATAATAAATATGTTTTCGGATATAATCCTTGAATAAATAAATTACTTCCTTACAACTTTGCTTTGCTTATGCCGCGCATGGAGAATTTCAGTGGCATACACGTGTCGAAAATGGATAAATATTACAGTAAGAAAAGATATAATTATTTTTATTGGTACAACTCACTAGGACAAATATGTATTTTATAAAATGATCATGATTCATCTTGATGTAAGTTCCCTCTAAATAACCCACATTTGTGCCCAAGCCTGTCATAAAGAGCCAATTTCGTCTGAGGAAAAGCAAACTAAATTCTCAGTCACGTATTGTCTCCCTTCTATATTTTCCTTATCATTCCATTAGTGTTACCTTTTCAATCTCTTCTGCTTTTCTCACTTACCTACTAACCGATATTTTCTCAGATCCCCTTCCAAACTAGACCGTATATACATTCCTCTTTCGCTCTTTCTTTCTCAGCGCCTCCTTTTCCTTTTTAGTTTTATTGCCCGACCACAATTCCTCCATCCCATTCGCTTCCTATCCCAATCCTTTCCTGTCACTGCTCTAACACTGACTCACTTTTTCTTTTTCTCCAGACTTTAACTTCCTCCACCCGTTCGACGTCCTACTTCAGTTCTCTCGGAATTATAGGGTCATCGTTCACATTGGCCTGTATTAGGCGCACATCACACGTGATTTAGGAATGTTATTAATAGTGAGCTGACTAGTTTGAAAATTTGATTATAGATTTAAATTCATCCTAAACATAAGTCTTCAATCTATTTGCGGTAGCACCTCCCTCTTCTACTCCATATATTTTTACCCTCACCAGTCTTCACTTTATCACGTTCTACGTCATGTGAGTTGCTTCACATATTTCACCATTGTTATCCACCATATATTAAAAATGATAGAAGACTACGCCTGGGTGTACGAGAAGTAAACTTTTATTTTTGCTGTGGGTTGTCCACATAACATGACTTTCGCGTGTAATTTGCCGAAAAAGAATGTGAATAATGCAGTTTTTCGCAAATTACATCTATTTTCTTTTCTACTAAATTAATCAATGCAAGCCGTGATTAATGCAATACCAAAACCAATATTTTCGGCGTATGAAATACACAAATAATCCATTTAATATGGTTACTTACGTTCCTTCCTGTTCTTATCGTATCGTATGGTTCCATCAATTACTTATTTTGATCTTCCTTGATAGTTATACACGTTCATTTTCTCTTTCCGTGCCCTTTTCAAAGGGTTTTATGTATCGAAATGCATCCAACAAATCTATCTCCACTACCTGAGAAGGTTTTCATAACATTTTAAAATGAAAGGTATAAACGTAATTTCCATTTATTCCCTGCACTTTTATTAACTCTCCTTGCTAATCAGGTAATCACCAGGATTGTTTTCAAAAGCTATTCCAAATCTGTAGCTGCGTTGGTCTCATATCAATCATTTTGTGGAAAACATACACCTAAAGCACAAGCTATGAACAACATAAAACTTAAAGTTTGGATGCACTTACCACATTATGTATTAATGCATTCACTTGAGGTTTATTCTGCGTTAATTTCGTTACATCTGTTTTATTCATTTTGGCGATGATTTATATTATTTTCCATAGTCAATTTATTCAGTGAATAGACTATTTTGAATTATTTCATTGAGTCACTCTTAACTCTTCTGAATTAGTCTCTAAAAAGTTGAATGTAAATAAAATACTGAATATGCCATAACTTTAAAACGAATGCCTAGCTTAACCTTTGGAGCATACGTTCTTGCAAAGCTTAAGTTTTTTATGATTTCATAGATGACAGGGAACATTGGATTATTCAAATATAAATAAATTTCATCTTTCATAATGATATCATACAAATATTTTCAATTCCTTTTTAAATGTCTAATCTATTTACTATGTTGAACTCATGCATATTTTATTTTACATGGCATTCTAGACATAAAAAGTGTGACAATATTGTAGTGACTTTTCACTCTATTTTCAATGTATAGACTGAGAGGAAGAAAATTTTAGTTTTAGAAAGCTACATTTTAAGAAAGTAAAATGAATGGGGTTTTAAGAGTAAAACTGCGTATTTTTTTATTTTTTATAAATTATTATATTTTTCCAGGGAATCCATAACCATCTTAAGTTAAATGGGAAAGATGACCGTTAGCAGTGGATGCTGGAAAAACTGCTCTTAAACATTCGACCCATGAAAGATCGTCCTGACAGAGAAATCACCACATTCATCCCAAACTCGCGAAGCCACCTTGAAGCCACAGCAAAGGCAAGTTGTTTAGCACTGTAGCAGACGCTTCCCCAGGATAAATTTGTACATGTCTTACAGGATACAACTGCATTGCGTTTACTATGGATGAATCTCGTTGCCGAAGTATTTAATATAAATACAATGGTGAACTGTTATATATTATCATTTTTATTGGTTGTTGATGCAGTACGCAGTAGTGTAAATTTTACAGCGTACCTGTGGTGCACTGCTCTGAAACTAGTTCAATTACGCCGGCCAGAAATAATCATGTCCACATCGATCTCGCAGTTGGTGAGTGCGTTGTACGCGTGCTGCTCCCTATATAATGCTTTATTCATGTTCATGATTATTAAATACGTTTTTGACATTTTTAAGGATACCACGAGCTAGCCGAGGTATTGCCATCACCGATTCACCCGTAAGTGCACTTAAGCGTGATATTTTCCCAGATGAAATTATGTGGTGGCCCAATTAGTTTAAACTAAGGTTCTCAAAAAGTGTGCTTCGGCACACTAGTGTGCCATGTATTTGCTGGACTGCGCCGCGAGAAAAAGTATTTGTTAAGTACGAACTGATAAAAAAGGCTTTTGTAATAAATATGAGATCTGTGAATGCATGCAGTGCAATCAAAGTATTTCACGAGCGTTCCAGTGAAGAAAAAAAATCAGTCACCTCAGCCTAAAGCAGTTATCATTTCTGATGCACAACAACCAGGAAATGCATATTAGAATTGCAGATGATTTAGACGCAGATTAGAATTTCACCAAATTCTCAGGCAGTTCGTTTAACGGCTCCTCGGAAAATGCAGATAGACATGACGTTGTCATGCTGAGGCTGAGGTTGAAGAAAATAAAATGCGGTCGAAATCTAAAAAAAAAATTTCTGAGCGGAAAGTAGGCGTGTGTAGAGGCGACAGTGTAGAGAAAAATGTAGATTGGTTTTCCATTACAAAAATAGATCAGTAATTCGACAGGAAATTTGAAATAGTTACTGGGTCCTTGCTGATTAACTGAATCAAAGAGAGTTCATCGCTTGAAACAAGGCTTTAATTAAAACCAAATATCGATATTCAAGCACCCAAGATTTCATAAAACTTAATTTAGCATTTGAAAACTTAGAACTGGTGTAAGTGTCTGTAAGGCATTTCTCAAATCCACTCTTGATATCAATGGGAGACCAATCTGGATTGCGCTAATGACGAAAAATTAAAAGGAATTTCTGAAGACCGATATTCTATTAAAACACAGGAAGCAACCCCTGTTGACCCAAAATTAAAATTATTGCTAGAAAGTTTATTGAAGCTCTTCCCAAATCGTTCAACATTACTTAAGAGCTAATATCACAAGAGAGTTTATAGACAGTGGCGAATATTTGGCAGACCTCTATCGTGATTACAAAGAAGATAGTTAATATGAAATCTTACCATTTGCAAATGCAGCCATGTTTAATCATATATTTCGGAGTATGTACAATATTTCCTTTTATGTACCGAAAAAGAACCAATGCGGTTTTTGCGAATTGATAAAAAAGGCCGATGAAGCAGAAAAAGTGTCATTACTACCACAATATGTAACCTACACCTATAAGAAAAAGAGCTATCACGCAAGGAGACAGATGACGAAAAAATAATGTCAACGGAGCTCAGGCTATTTACAGTATATTTACAGGTCATCATGCCTGTAACCAAAGGCCAGATGTCACAATTTTATATCAAAAGTAAAACTAACTGCATCAGTTTCACTGTAAGCGATCTAAAAGCTAAGAACGTTGGATGTTATTTTTGGAATGAAACTGAAAAAACGTTTTGCAGTAGAAATCGAAAGCTGTGTTCGGAATTTGCAAGTTATTATAAAAGACCATTATTACAGATCAAGACATTGTATTTTATTCTGACAACTGCTACGGGCATAAAAAACAAATATTTGCTCGCAACATATTCCTATGCAGTGAACAAATTTCCAAACCTTCACGACGTTACTCATCAACACCTTACGTGAGCACTTGCATAACGATAGTTTTTAATTTTCCCAAAATCGTAATTTTTGACATCTTTCATTTTAGATGTACGTGTGCGATATTTTGCTTGCTCCACCAATAGTCTAACAGCAAGGAGAGAATCTGTTGATACATTAGAGACTGGATTTTTTGTCAGTGTTCGGGGCTTGGTGATCTCCTTTTGAATTATTTTTTAGGCCTTAGACTTTTCTGTGACACATTGGTTTAACATGTAACTTGTATTTTTAACCTTATCAGTTATTTTTTAATTACGTTGCCTATTCAACTGTGGTGAACTTCTGTTAAATTATTTGTGACACTTATGTATTTTTTCCTAAATAGTATATTGTAGAAATACTAATGACATGAATGCGTATCCAATGATTTCATCTCTTGCAATAACTATTTTCTTATTATCTTCTAGCTTTTTGCTAAGAATAGAATGATGTAATAACATGGGAATTGCAAAGGCAATACATACAATATCTCTTTTAAATTACATCTTATACAATAGCATCTATTATCCCTGAAGTACTTTCATGTATTAGTCGTAAGATTATACTCCCTCTTGAGACCTTTACTTACTATATTATTATAAACTCCGGAACAACTCACCATCCTTTATTTTTCGAGAGAAGAGAAGGAAAAGACATTTAACGAGATCCTTTCACTATGTCTATGTGGTGTATAAAATTAAACTTTATCTTCAGGTAAGCGCACCTTTCAAGAAGATAGATGCGCTTGAAAAACTATCTAGCTCTCAGGGATTTCCTTTCCCTCCCATTTCTTCTCTATGCCTCGCTGCTTTTTTATTCCACCTTTTTACATTACCCTTTGCATCCAATCACTCTTTACCAAGCAAATCTTTGAAATGAAAAAATATACTCGAAGAGTTATTTTAAAACCCCTTCAAAATAGTGTAATTTACCCAGTATTAATGTATTTGGTTAAATAATAATCTAAGTAGTAAATTCTTAGATTTTGCATGCGTTGAGAGAAATGGCTGAAACAATATTATATTTTTACTGATAAGCCATATTGATATGCGCTATTGGATTTAGAGTCCATAGTTGATGAATGAAAGAAGCAGTTAAATTTAAATAAAAGGTAAGTGTGAATATTGGTTGATATTCATTTATTTTCTGCAACCCTTTGCAATAAAAATATTGATAAATATGATAACTATCCTTTCTCTTCGTTATCAGCGAAAATAAGGAATCTATTCTTTCGCACCCTTCTTTTTATAACCTTGTTCTAACTATTCACAAAACATTAAATCACTGCAATACAAGAAGGTACCATGGTATTTAAATTAATTTGTGCTTCAACGTTTTGAAAAATAAAAAAATCTAATTTTTCAACGAACAATAATATGCTAATTGGTAAGATCTGGGAATAAATGAATGTAAAGTAAGATTTGCTGAATATACTCTTTCATTTTATGGTCGTTCAATTATAAGATTTTTTTACTACAGTCCATCATCCTTTCCTAACTAATGCTTGTTTCCTTACTCAGATTTTCTTACTTTTCTGTATTATCTATTCTCCCATTATTTTCTCTTTCAAATTCTTCACTCTTTTTTGCCTAATTTGGCGTTTTAAAATCCCAATTATTGTAATGTCTTATGCTGTCAAATTTAAAATTCATAGTATCTGATACATTTAGGCACAGTTTATAATGACTTCATAATATCATTCACAAGAACACTTTGGTCAATTATGATTGACTCAAAGTTCGGGTTTTGTAAATTACATTACGCTAATTTACGTGAATATGGAATAAGTAAGAAAATTGGCTTTCACTACCTCAAAATATGAAAATAAGATCATAAGCACGACCATTGATATTTCATGTCCATATATCACTTGTCTTTATTTTGGAAAGCATAAATTGACTTAAGAATTAACGGAATTGAAATTCAGACCAGTTTTTTGACAGATCAGATGCCAACTAAGGTATATACCTAACAAATCGGTCCCTTTTTCTTCTGATTACTCGCTAAGAAAATTTACACAAAGACGAGGAACAAAGAACCAAACTGAAATAAAATCTTGACAATCTGTCCTTCTATCACATCTCCATGCCTCTTTTCCTTATTACTTTCCCTGGCGTTTCTCGGCTGAAAGTTCTTTTTGGGTTCCACGAAAATTTACCTCAGAAAACGCATTGCTGTCACAAAGTCAACGATTTAGTAGCTTTAAAGGTAAAGAGATAAGTTTCTTCAACTAAATTGTTCACAGAAATTCGGAATTGCTTTAAAAACCATGGCTACGCACAATGATTTCTTCTTCTTGTCTGGATGCTTGCGGTTTATGTATATTAATTGAGAGATCTTTTTCATTAGCTATTACTTAAATATTCAGAACCATGACTTTTAAATTTTAAGTTAAATGTTTTTTTTTACTGTTTCGCTGCAGATTTTTCCAATTTAAGCTGACCCGTCTCTTTTGTAAACAGTTCCTCATACTGGACAGTAATTCGTAGTTGGTTTATTAGAATTTAATGATATGTAAAGCTAAATCTGCGAAAGTGATTGCCCACACTATTTTTTCCTAAGCCATAAGTTATTATTTTCTTATTATTAATATGTAATTATTTAGTCATGCTTTCTACTTAATAAATTTATCAATGCCAAGGGTATGGATTTACCAACATTCATTTATATCTTTCACAAAAATATTTGCCTTCATTATTAACTATTGCGTTTAACCAACAAGTACAGAAGGGTAAAAGCTTGTTAAAAGGGTAAAGATTGTTGTATATTCTATTTCACTCGTTTTTTCACAAGTATTTCATTTTCAAAAGTTTCGTTGTCATTGAATGCCAACGAGCCATGGGAAAAAATTGAGTTGGTGTGGTGAAGAGCTTGTCTCCTTATTCGCATAATTGGCAAGATGATGGAAAATTATTACTCTTTTATAAATAAGAAGCATACGTTTACATATACTTTTATTTACAGTAACAAGGTTTTGAAGGTATTACCGTATGCAATTTAAGAATGCACCTGGAATTAATTGTTATAGCATTTCAGACTCTTTTGATGATTAATGGATAGCTCTTCTTATTCAATTGCAGTCCTTTAAATGAAGAATCTTTGTATTTAAACGCGTAGTAGTATTAAAATCCTGGAAATGTGCAAATTGTGTGTTATTTGATGTGCGATTTGATTAAAGTTGGCGTTAATATTGGCCCATGAAAGTAATTTCGTATCCAAATGAATAATATCAGTCGCCAATAAAGCTTATTAGCGAGCACTAAATGTATTATATGATTCACACATCAGATAGTGGTGAACCGAATAAAAAATTTATCAAACTTGAATAATTTAGTTTTGCTGAATCTTAAATTATGTATCTCGAATCCATGTACTGATTTCACCAAATTATGTTCCTCTTAATTACCATCATGATTCTCACAATTCGTTACTTATGAAACAACTTACTGAGTATGAGCTAAGAATTGTTTTCAGCGGGGCTACACGGGAAAAAAAAGAGCACAAATATTGAAAGATCCAGTGCGTAACAGGTGGCATCCATGCGCATATGGAATCCAAAAATATAATCCAATGGCAGCGATATTTACAGCAAACCCCTTCACCGTGTAGTGGGTGTGAAAGAGATTCCCTCTACATAAAATTCGTTAATGGTGTTGTGACACCACATTTGCGAGATTGGGCCGGATTATGATTTATCTCTCCCTTTTCCCCTTTCATGCCGCCCTATCTCCTCTCCTCTGCCATTCTATTCACCCACTCTCCATCCTCCTTTCCCTACCCATAATTTATTCGTGTTTGTTTTCCCCCCTGGCATGGGTTCTCAACGGAGGGGATGGCTCTATCTTTTTTTATGCGTATCTTTCTCGCTTGTCTTTTCTTTCTGCCTTTTGTATCATATTTTTACTCTCTCTTCCTTTGTCTTCCTGATGTTTCATCCTCTACCTCATAATTAAATATCTCCTTCACGTTTATGATTAGTGGAATGAGTTTATGTGGTAGTTTAGAGTACAGATTTCTATTGTATTTACAACTATAATAATTATAACAATCATGACGTTTATTGAACATTAATTACGTAATTAAATAACATAGAAGTTTATATGCAAAATACAATATTAAGTTATCAATAAATATAACAATATCTTCAAATATTAATTTTTACAATTCTATTAAATATTTTATTTCTACAGCTGCTTATAGTCTCAGTACCAACAGAATTTACCCTACAAAAATTGGCATAAAATCAGTTCTGTACTGACCACAACCATTAATTTTATCCAGATTTAAATGTATCCAGATTTTCAGTGTTTATGGTTCAAGGATTATTGAGTTTTATTACGTCAAACCACTTAAAAAACTGAGCACTTTGATGATGACTTCTCTATCATGAAGAGGTGGAAATATCTAGTTATCGTAGTATTATAATGTGCAATCAATGATAGTGCGAAATATCATTAGTTCGTCATTCCCAGCAGTTCGACTTTTCTTGTCTTTTTTCAGGCTTGTGTGGCTTTCTTTAGACAGTAGAATGAATTAAAATTTCCGCAATTTTAAACAGCAAACTTATAAAGACAAAACAACATTAAAAATTGGTTAACCTCTCTCCCGAATTAAGAGTTATGTTCAGATTTAACAAATGTGTCCTTACTTTTGTTGCTTTTTACTGTATTTGATGATTCAAAGCTGAAATCATTTCCAATGAAGCCTAATCTATTCAAATGCATAGCGAAAAATAATTTAACTATATTATAATGCAATGGTAGTGCTAATTTTTACTTTTTATTCCGATCGGTACAACAACATCTTCAGAGAAAAAGGGATTGGAGGCAATAAATATGGCAGTGTTATCAAAGAATGATGAAGATGAAATGGACGAAGAGAGTCACTAATTTACGTGTCATACGAAGATATGGAGAGAAGTACTATAAAAAGTCTGTGAATGATGACCAAGACACCTGGACATATTTTGCGACACAGTAGTCTATTGAAAACTATATTGAAAAACAATCTGAGTCGGAAGAATAACAGAGGAAAACTAAGAATGTATTACATCAAGAAAAATATGAACAATGCCAAAGTTAATAGGTATATAGGAACCAAGCAGTTTTCGGAGAGGAGAGTGATTAGAGAGCTGCAGCAAACCTATCTACGGATTAAGAACTTCCAAAAGTAAGCCTCAATATTATCAATCATCAATAAATCCCCCCAAATAAACAACCATTTTTAAATAATATTGCGCTTCGTGGTATCACAGAAGGATATTTTTTCTGTGGTTCGACGTCATTGTCAGTTTTCTATAGTTCTATGTCATCATCAATCCACATCCCCACCGAAAAGACAATAATGTGTTGAATTGATGATCCTGGAAACAGATTTAAAACAGGGATATTTGTATGATAGCGTATTGTATATGTTGTGGTTTAATTTTAAGGTCAGTTACATTAGCAAAGAGTTCAACTTTGGAGTTATTGCCAAAAGCAAGGTCAATGTTTCCACAAATATTTTGACTCTGAGGAGTGTACCATTATTTTTATTCTCAAATGGTAGCAAATCTTCATATTTGCCTACAAAAAATCGTCCTAAAACTACTGGGTTGTCTAACGCGTGTCAGTTTTTTATCTGACGCGCAATATTTACCCAGACGAATCGTACACCGTCTTCTGTCTCCGCTGACCGAGGATTAAAAAAGCTGTAAGGAGTAAATTCTATGGACTACACAAAAAAATTAATCCATCCCTACCGAAATGGCAAGCCAGAATCAAGCCACCGCACCAATCTGAACTCATGCTTTCTTATTTTGCGTCGAAAAATATTCAGTATAAATCTCCGTTCTAAGGTCTGTGCCATTTATTTTCCCTTGCTATCGTTTCCACCGTACGATATGGGGGTTGGTAAATATAATAATAGGATAATAATATGAAATAAATAATAAATGTCTTTCAAATATTTGTCTGCATTAGTCTTCATACTACAAATTTAGCAGGTCCCCGCTGTACTATTGTGCAATGGTTAGCAATGATGTTTGATTTGACAACACCGTGCGTAGCTAGCATTGGGCATGAGGGTGAAATGTTAGTTTAAGTCCATTAAGTGTACATTTTTCTGGCCTTGGTAGTATTGGGGCAGAACATTTTCCTGTTAATCGTGAGGTCATAGGTTTGGGTCCCGTTACCTTCCAGGTCACGGATTTTGTAAATTTAAATTAATTAATTTTCGTCCTACCTGCTCAGTTATAGATATCACATTTATAGCACGTATTTTTATTTATCAGTATCCGAGACAATCCTAATGGTCCCACACACTAGTGACATATTCTAAGTGATGTAGCTACCTCTTCTGAGTCTCCGTCCTTCCTTCCTTCTTGTAACTCGTTTCTACTCTCTCGCACTCACTTTACCTCCTGAAGTTTCTTCCTCCTCCCTTTCCCTCACGATAAAATATTTCCCTTTCGTAAATAATCCCACGCTTTTTCCTTCCATCTCCTCCTACATTATCTGCAGTCTTCAAGGCCGGGTTATCGTTTCAAGGCTGTATTGCTTTCACATCACCCCAGCTCCAACGTTTTCTTTCATTACATTTATATACGCATGCATTTTTTTTTCTTTTGCCCATCTCCGTCTTTATTTTTCTTTTTCGTATTTCATCCTCTTCTCTCCCTTTCTATCTCTCCCTCCTACCCAATGCACCCACTCAGTGTGTCTCACCCCTATCATTCCCCTCCCCCCTACCTCCTTCACTGCCTTTGATGCTTCATAATCTTCAAAAAACTTTTGTTATAACACCGCCCTTACCCTGAGGGATGTAGATATTTTCCGCTCCCTCCGCTCCATTTTCTCTTTTTCGCATCCTCAACCCTACACCCACTACCAGCCGCTTCGTTCCCTTCCTCATTTTGAGAGCTTTATAATACACAAAGGCTCCTTATACGAATTGAATGAAGAATGGAAGGAGTTAGCCAGACTCGTTTGCCTCTCCAGGTCCTCTCCTCTCCTTCCACCTATTTTCCCCGTTTCTTCTCTTCATGAGGACCCTACTCTCAGTTGTCACATTTCGGCATTCACGAAAAGATTCGTAAAATGTAGCGGTTTTATTTTTGCGATGTTTATTTTTTTTACGTGTCGCGCACGCAGAATTTGTGCTTACGGTTTATGATAACTTCCAGGATAACGACAGTACACACTTTTTGGAGTTTAGTATTCATTTTTTGTTATTCGAATCCTTTCATTGGATCATCTGATACATAATTACAGTAATATAATAATAGAACGATTCTTTGAGACAAATTATGTAGTAGTAACTGTAATGAGCTCGGGACTTAAAGGAAAAAATATAGTAGTAAGTAACCATATTCACTAGAATAGCTGGTTGCCTCTGCTATCATTCTTAAAATTCGTGCCACCTACTTTCAGTGGTACAAGCGAGAAATGCCAAGGGTATTTAAATAAACGTTAATACCTTAGCAAAAATAAATACGCTGGAGTCATTTTTTTAAATATCAAGCTGCAGTTTTTTTATTTTTACCAAAAAGGCAATAATTTCATGCTTTTGCAAATTTTTAAATCAGTTTCACGGTACTCCTAATTAATGCAATATTATAAGCATAGATAATATATTTTTGACAAAGCCAATATATCGGCCAGTGGCACTAAGAAGAATATGGCTTATAAATCATCTGCAACAGGAATTTAAAGTATGACTGTACCAATCAGTTATACTAATCAGTACTGATGAAATATGCAAGAATAACAATGTATCAAGCTGAGATTTACTTTAGTTCAACACTCCACGATTATGAAACCGAGACCTTAGTAGGTGCTTATCCATGTTCAAAGTTGACTAGCGACCATGGTTTCAGTAGCTAAACCTGTCAAACCTTTTTGGAAACATGGATATTGAAATCTTTTTCTGCTCCCCGACGATTCTGGTGATCCGTATGCCGCTGAAATCCCGATAAGCCATTGGCTTGTCTTCAGGTTTTTCAGGGGCCGAACCACCAGAACTTGACAAACAACTATGCCCTGGATAAGTGGAAAACCGACCCAGGCGGGACTCGAGCCCCCGACCCTCGGATTAGCAGACGAGGACATTACCCCGCCGCCACCAGGGCCGGCGGGAAAAGTCCTCGCATGCTCACATAAAACTCTCCTTTTTCTCTATATAGCTTCTTCCTGAAAATCTTAGCCATGGTTAACAGACATTGCGATGAACGCTAGTCTTCATTTCTAAGGTAACGATGGAGAGATGCTTCACTTGCATTCCACCTCAATGGTTGCTCCATTTACCTTGGCTTTGCACTGCTTAATTTCTCTTCTAAGAAAAGGTGCTTAAATTTTCCCTTATGATTTAGTTTTTTATCTTATCTTGTGTTGAGAAATCTTTAAATTTTCACAGGAATTTCATATACGCCGTGATATTATTTCCGTGTTTTTAGAGACCACACGCCTCGCTACCATATAGAACTACCGGAACGGCCGAACCCGAAATTAATCCATTTATTAATTTTACAACAATCTTATGCATAAAAATTCAGCCTGCGTATGTTAGTGACCGCAAAAATCGGAAAGTATTAGGTCGATTAAGTTGAAACTTTAGTGAGTCGTTGTGCGCGCGCCCAAAAGTGTTTATAAATCATAAATATTGCCAATTTTGGTGGTTTTTTAACCCCAATATTGTTAACATTTACTCCCATAAGAAAAGCATTGAATTCGGTGCAGTTGTTTCTTTATTTGCTTTATTAAATTACTTGCACTCAAGATATTAGTTGGAAAGTTGTATCTTAAAACGCATAGAAATGCAGTATTTTATTTTTTCATTCAATTTTCTTATACGCTTCTTTTTGGCCAAGTATTGCATTTTTCTCTCTAAATGCATCAATTTCTCTCCCATTTCAACAATTGAAATTTACTTGGCAAACGCGTGAATATCCATTTAATAGCGATTTAATGAATGGTTATTCACGCCTGCAACATTTAAAGGCATGGTTGAGTGACTAATTTGGTAGTTGTAGTCAAAAAACTAGATTTCCCCGTTCGACTTGCCTTCTCAAACGGACAATCGCTCCAAGTGTGTAGATTAAATCTGGAAAATCCAGGCTTTTCACATGGTTTGTATGGCTTGGATTTCACAGAATAAATATATAATGAATCGCTAACCTTCATTGAGGATCTTTGTCTTGCTATGTGCGGCAAGTTGTTGGCACAGTTGGGAATGACAGCACCAAATCGGTCCATCAATGCAACATTCGACAGAGAACTGCTCAGAGAGCAATCGTACAACAGAAATGTCCTACAGCTGTTCGTCCAGGAAAATACACCGAACTTCCTTCCAGAACAAAAAATAGCATTTGATCCCATCATACAAGTTGTGGCCAACCAATCCGGAGGGGGATTTCACTTTGTGGACGCTCAACATGGTACTGGAAAATCGTTCTTAATTTCCTTAATCCTGGTTAAATTTATTCAAACGGCCATTTTGCGTTAGCTCTTGCTTCTTTAGGCATTGCTACCTTGTTAAATGAAGGACGTAGAACAGCACATTCTGCTCTTAAACTGTCTCTAAACATGCAGTTAACAGAAAAACCAACATGTAACATTTCAAAAACATCAGGAATGACAAAGGTTTTTCAAGCGTGCAAAATTATTGTATGGATGAGTGTACAATAGGGTGCGGCTTATTTTTCGAAAATCGGTAAATCTAAAAGTTCCACCCGTCAAAACATTCATTTTGATGAGAAAACACATATGTGAAATTTTTGTTGAGTTGCGATATCGTTAACACGTGCCGCATGGGGTCTGAAATACCCCACTCAAAAAATGGAAATTTCGCATCATAATAACTGGTTTTATAGTAAATCTATGATTTTACGACCCCTCAGGACTAAAATTTCATTATTTTTTACCTAGCTTTAGCCGTTTAGGAGATACAGAAGGGCGAAGCGAGCTCGAAATGCTAATTAGGGGGCCCCGCGCCGCGCGCCGGCGCGGACGAGTTCGCCTATCCGTAAACCCCCCCTCTAAGCGGCCCACGACGACACCGCAACTGCTACGGTGTCTTGTGGTAATTACATAGTTTTGGAGCACTCATTCACTGGTTATGGCGAAGAACATGGTGTTTTAGTAATTATTTCAATTTATTATTAACTCGGTCATAAAAATTCCAAATCAGTCATCTTCATTTAAAAGAAATCTGTATAGCTAGCAAAATCAAACAGCAATCTGAAGGACAGTGAACTAATGAAAAGGAAAAATACAAGGAGTTTCAGATACCAATACTTATCTATACGTTTTTATTAAAGTTGTCTTCCTTACATCTGGCACCCTCCTTCTATGTTCTTGAACAACAAGTGACAATTCCAAGTCTTTGGTCAAAGTTCTGCAAAAATCTTTCAACAATTAAACTTCTCAATCGGCATGGTCATTAACTACTTGCAATGACTTGACTACTCTCTTACCATGGTGGTAACTTGAATTCCTCGCCCAACTGCTGACTGGTAGATCAAAAAAATCGCAGTTAATTCCAAAATTTGAAAAAAATTAGCCGTTGTTTTCGTGGCTTAATTGGCAATACTCATTTGTGGTACATCATCTAAATGGATGTGTGTCCTCCTGGACCATTCTTCTTGTGCTCCACGAGATTTGATACCTTCCACTAGACTCGCTCTTTCTTCATCGCTAAGACAAGAATCGAATACTGAGAGACCCACCAGCTCCTCACTCAGGTACCAAAGGTGTCCCGTAATTTTTTTCTAAGCAACTATGGCGACAGTGTGCTCTCATATTCAATGAGTTTCTTTAAAAAAAGTAAGTCATTTATAGGTGCTGATGTGGCTAACGGGGAAACAAACCAGGCACGGATATAAACTTTTACAATAAATATGCAAACATCAAATAGCCCCTTGGAATTAGCATCGGTAAATAGCACTTGCTCACGAAAAACCCAAATTTTAAGTGCGTCAATTGCTTTGCACATCCACTTCGCACAATGCCTTTGGCAGGTTCACCCCCAAAAAATATAATTGAGAGCTCTAAAAGCTCTAAGTAATCATTTCCATGCTGGCCGATCTGATAAAGGCAAATTGGGATATTAGCTTTGTAATATTTTAATAACTAATTCCTACGAACAAAAAATAGTAGCCGCGTACATTGATTTGCTCCTGTGTGAAGTTAATTATTATCAGTTTCGTCTCCATTTAAAAACTTTCTCCGGCGTCTGGGTAACTATCAATGGCCTCATAAGTACTTGTATCAACAGATGCCCACTGACGCTGGAAATATTTTTAATAGCAAAGTTTCTAGCCCAGCTGAACGTCCCCTTATTTGGTGATAAACTCCCTCCAAAACAATTTCAAAGATATGGTGTCGGCAAGGCAACCATTGCAATTATTTTTTTAAAAAAGTGCTCAACCTGTACTGCGGCGCCATTCTTAATCCCTTGAAAAGAATACAACATTGATATAACTTATCAGTTGCATCATTATAACTGAAAACATCAGGAAAAGAAAAATAAACCAACCCTTGTTAGCGCTGGTTGTATCAAATGCAATTGCTTTAACATTATTGGAAAAGTTCCATTGTATCACTATATTAAAAGCTGCTATTGCAATGGCTTTTCCGCTTCCATTCGGAAGCTCTGGGGCTGCAAGCATTTACTTGGTTCTGACACCTGTAACAACTATACCCAATCTCTCTTTGGTGTCATTACTACCAAGAAATGGTAGCATTTTACCATCCCAATGCAAAGTCAGTATAGGGTCCGGAGAAAAAATCTCTCACTTTCTCCGCTGAACTAGCCCTGTGCTTATCCCGTTGTCTCCGAATAGTACTTTCATTTATGTTTGTTTGGGATATATCTCCTCCAAAAATGCTCGCAAAAATGATCCTGCAAAGGTGTCGTCGAGGGCCGCTTACAGGGGGTCTACGGACAGGTGAACTTAAATTAAAGGTGAAGGTTAAATTGTTGAAAGATTTTTGCAGAACTTTGACCAAAGACTTGGAATTGTCACTTGTTGTTCAAGAACATAGAAGGAGGGTGCCAGATGTAAGGAAGACAACTTTAATAAAAACGTATAGATAAGTATTGGTATCTGAAACTCCTTGTATTTTTCCTTTTCATTAGTTCACTGTCCTTCAGATTGCTGTTTGATTTTGCTAGCTATACAGATTTCTTTTAAATGAAGATGACTGATTTGGAATTTTTATGACCGAGTTAATAATAAATTGAAATAATTACTAAAACACCATGTTCTTCGCCATAACCAGTGAATGAGTGCTCCAGAACTATGAAATTACCACAAGACACCGTAGCAGTTGCGGTGTCGTCGTGGGCCGCCTAGAGGGGGGGTTTACGGATAGGCGAACTCGTCCGCGCCGGCGCGCGGCGCGGCGCCCCCTAATTAGCATTTCGAGCTCGCTTCGCCCTTCTGTATCTCCTAAACGGCTAAAGCTAGGTAAAAAATAATGAAATTTTAGTCCTGAGGAGTCGTAAAATCATAGATTTACTATAAAACCAGTTATTATGATGCGAAATTTCCATTTTTTGAGTGGGTATTTCAGACCCCATGCGGCACGTGTTAACGATATCGCAACTCAACAAAAATTTCACATATGTGTTTTCTCATCAAAATGAATGTTTTGACGGGTGGAACTTTTAGATTTACCGATTTTCGAAAAATAAGCCGCACCCTAGTGTACAATGGCTCACAAGAAGTCATTTGAAAATTTAGACCATGTATTGAAAGGCTTAAAAATAATCAGGTTCCATTTGGTGGAGCATTGGTGTTACTATCCGGTGACTTCAGGCAAACACATCCAGTTATACTTTGCTCAACACCAGCTGATGAATTGCATTCCTGCTTGAAGTATTCATCTTTTTAGAGCTTCGGCAAAAAAATGCATTTAACTACAAATGTGAGAGGTTAGCTTCAAAACGATCCAAAATCTGACAAATTTTCAGGACAATTACTTGAGGTAGGTATCGGCACTGTTCCTACTAATTCAGAAACAGGAAAAACAACCTTCTCATCTAATTAATCCAAAAACAGAATTAGTAGGCAAGGTTTTCCAAAGCATTGAAACAAATTATCGAAATCACGCATGGTTGAGTGGAAAAACCATTCTACCGGCTAAAAATGTTGACGTATACGATATCAACATCATTCTAAACAGAATCGCAGGTGAAACAGTGACATTCAAATCCATTGACTCCTCAATGAACCAAAGTAAAGTAGT
Source organism: Pyrrhosoma nymphula (assembly GCA_963573305.1). Taxonomy (NCBI): domain Eukaryota; kingdom Metazoa; phylum Arthropoda; class Insecta; order Odonata; family Coenagrionidae; genus Pyrrhosoma; species Pyrrhosoma nymphula. Next base: position 60,216,904 of record OY754338.1, on the reverse strand, counting down.
GAATTTACCAACGGAAATTCTTAATTCCCTCGATGTTCCCAGATTATCGTCACACATTCTGAATTTTAAAATTATAGGGCCAATTAAATTACTTCGAAACATCAATCAGCCAAAGTTATGCAATGGCACACGATTAGTAGTTAAATAATTTATGAACAATCTAATTGAGTCAACAATTCTGATTGGATTTCATAAAGGTACTTTATCCATAAAGTACTTTATACATAAGTAAATTAAAGGTACTTGATCCATAGGTACTGTATCCATAAAGGTAAAGGACTGGAGATAGGGGAAGACGTACTACTTCCACGAATACCACTCGTTCCGACCGACATGGCACTCGAGTTCCATCGGCTTCCATTGCCAAAGCGCCTTGCGCTCCCTATGACTATCAATAAAGCGCAAGAGCAATCTTGGCTGCAAGTGTACGGCTTGAATTTCTAAAACAATTCTTCTATCATGGGCAATTATACATCACATGCTCCTGAGTCGGTAGACTGTCTGATCTTTATGTTTATACAGAAAACGGACAAACAAAAAATGTAGTCAATCCACTAGCTTCCCAATAAAATAAATTTGATTGTTTCAGGCTTGACTTCGTGGAAGTGATAGATATCCATTTTTAATAAAAAAACTTTTTACTTTTCCACGCACTAAAGTGTGGGAAAGTACAAAGTTTTTTTATTAAAAATTTCCAATAAAAATTATTTTCTGTAAAAACATATTTTTTCTTCCTTTTCTTTCATTCCACAGCTTAGCCACAACGTAAGGCAGGGTATTGAATTGAATAAAGTGTTTCTGGGTGTATCTATGTTCGCTAACATACTTTTATTCACTTTCCCATTCATTTCATATCAGACTGAGCCACAGCGAATCGTGGCCAGGTTTAGCTAGTACATGCATAAATGTAGACACTATCGAAGTGCATGCAAATGGTGTTGGAATTGCTATTTTCTTTTTTTGCAAGACAAGAAATTTTACTGAAAAATATGATATCGATTAGGAAAGAAAATTTCCATTTGGCATCATGCGGACATTTTCAATTTTACATTGGTGATTGCCGTTTGAGAAGGTAACTGATTACTGAGGTAACTTGTGTCATCCAATGAATGGGGGAAGACTTGAGATAAGGGAAGTATTATTTTGGGAAAGCAGGAAGGATCTGGATTCAGTAATCCACATTAAGGTACGTTTTTATAAACCCGTTAGAGGCGAGCAGTGGTGAAAGCGGGATCTGCAGCCAATCAAAAGCACGAATTCCTACTCGTATGCTCGCGTAACTTTGCATATATACGTCACCAGAGTGGAGATCTGCTGAACTTCATATGTGCCAACGCATGAAACAAATGGGGGGAACGCGAAGTTATGGAGTATTAAATTTTAAGATAAAGATGGATATATTAGCATGCGATCATAAATTGTACATTTCTGTAAGTCATTTCTACAACGATTAATATTTATAACGTGTATCGAAGGCATGATAGGTATTTGATGGAATTATTTCCGTACATGACCATCCAAAGCGGCAATGGAACACCATCATAGTATGCATTATAATTTTAGATTCCTATGCTAGTTTCCTCCCCAAACACAAAGCCATATTGAATGTGTACAGCTAATAGTAGTTTATTTTAGTGCAAAGAAGACCTCCAAGAAGAATGAAATTTATCGTAAGGTACTAAAATTCCTGGTGACGAAAATCTTCAGGCCATTTCCATAGTCCCGAAAATGATGGTTTGTATTAGTTTCTGACGTAATTTTCGCGGCGTTTATGTTCGCAGTTTGGCAGGTTTTCGGGTTTTGCTTGCGTTAGCATCAAGAATGATAGGATAGAGCACAGTAGGTGAAACGTCGCCATCAAGAATGTTACCAACGCGGTCGAAACCCGAAAACCTGCCAAACCGCGATGCTTTGTATTGATTGGTGGACACGCCTATGACGATAAGGATTGTTCGATTTTTCGCACGTGTCACACTTTTTCAATATATAACCATTAACAGGTCATTAACTCAAGACAGCAGCGATTTATTTTAAAATTGTTGAAGAATCTTGATGTTAATACTTAATGACAGATGGACGAAAATGTTTTAGCTCAATTTTCGAAATATTAATTTCTTTAATACTTGTCTCAGCGTGCAAAGTAGAGATCGTAGCCATTGTATAGTTTTGAGAGGTAAATGCCGAGTTGAGTAAAGAAATAAAAAGGTTACATTTACATCTGTCCACGGTAAATAGCGAACAGTTGCCTATTTCGCATAAGTTTGCCAATGCTGTGGCGCTTTCATGAGAACGATTCACACAAAAGAAAGATGTGTCTCGTCCCCCACGTATGCTTCTGAAAATTGTATGTAAACGTTCCTTTAGGAGACGGAAATCAATAAATTGGGACGAGAGATTCATAGTTTTACGTCGCATCCGACTCAAGGACTGCATTTCAAGCGCTCTCCGCATTGCATCCAATTAAAAATCGGTATGTTACTGAAAATCCTGATTGTCACTAAATAAATGCGTTCCCGGGACTTCCGGTTGTGGTGCCACTAAAGAGGTTCCACCACGAATACATGAAGTAAAACAATTACAGAATTTCACCCTTTTAGCTTTAACTGTTAAAAGAAATTAACTTTACTGGTGGCAAAGTTTTCTTTAGCTTTGAGTAAACTAAATTAAAATAGAAAATGCGCTGATTAGTCGACGATTATCATTTTAATAAACATATTTTCCTACCATATTAGCCGATTTTACTTTCATTTCCATAGAAATTACGAATGCTGACTCCAATTTATTAGTTTGTTATAAAATAATCAAAAAAGACAGATTGTTTCGCATAATACAGGAATATTTAATTTACCAGAAATAATTGCTTCTTATTAGGTGTTGTGTGAAAATTATATTTTTATTATTGGGACATATATTTTTCTCATGTTTCATTTACTATCGTATTGAGTACCATGATATTTTCAATGCACTTTGGGAAGAAAGCAGTGTGTAAAGGTAGAATTTTGTAATTCACGTCATAAGGTAGGGTCTTTTACCTGTAAGTAGCCAGAATATGAATCAAATTACAATGAAGTCATCTTAACCACTTTCACCACTTAATACACAACACCAACTTGATACTCCTCGCTACAATACATGTATGTGAATAGTTGCAATATTATAACACTTTCGATTATGTGATTATTTTTCAACGATTTGAGATAGCAACATAACTGTTTAAAAGTGATTGTAAATACTTTCGAGAAGTAATAAAGTAGGGAATCTTGGTTGCATCAAATTATTTTTTCTCTGTGAGTTTCCTAGCAAATGTTCTCTCACGGAAAAGTATTATTTATTTTTCTCTGCGACCATTTCATATGTATTATTGCTTGCCATGTGGGGCGTGTGCGATTCAGTTATGAGATGGAAAATATTCCTTCTTTTCTTGTTTTTCATCAGATCCCGAAATGGAACATGTTAAGGTCACGTGAAAATTGCCTTCAGACAATGTTTTTCAATTGAATGTTTTATCAAGTCACTCTCTTGCACTCCGAGATTGAATTTTGGGCACGTTTCTATCGTTTCGTTGCGGTATCATACCAAGAATACGGTATGTGATGTTTTTTTCCTCGATCGCTCGGTCATTGTGAAGGATAGCCACGTATATGAGTTCAAAGAGATAATGTATTATTGTGGCCACTTTCACGTCCCACATTGCATTATTAGTGTGTGTGTAAACTCATATATGAGGGATAAGCACCAATAAGTGATGCTCTGAAAACATCGATGTCAATTTCCATGAGTCGATTCTTTTTCACTCAAGTTACTAAAATGGCGTTTTCAAACGGTCGACGATTTAAAGCAGTGGATGTGATTTATTTATAATTTCTTAGTGATAATCAACCACAAAACTCTACTACCCAAAAATGATTTTATTTTAAAGTTGCCTGCTTCCTTAAGTTCTTTTTTTAACTGATTCATTACTTTCTTATATATCTTGTTTTATCGATCAACTCCCTGGTAACAACACAATAAAATATGAAATAATGAACTACTGGGACTCGACAGTTACTGATGTAGCCGGTCGTTTACCCTCTGTAGCCGTTGAAGCTTTTGAAGTGTATATTTTGCCGTCACGTGGTTAACCCATTGTTAATACTTGAATACTGTCATTCTTCGACTTTCATTTGAAGTAATCCTAGAACTCCCCTAAGCAACATTATTTTATTTGAAAGTGTTTTTCTTCCAACTAATTTTTTAACTGATTCAATAGTTGCACATATTTTAATCTCGGTTTAAAAAAATAAGCTCCTGGGAAACTAAACAATAAAATGAAAGGATTAGCCAGCCACCATGTATGGTTATTCTCTCGAAGCAATCAACACAACAGAATAGTTGTAGGTGACGATGAATTTACATGATACTGATAAACTACATGAATTTAGGTGTCATACCCATATTTGCTTATATTTGTCTGTTATTTTATTAACTGCTACATTTCGTGTATTGTTTTTCATTTACTAAAGGCTAACAGTCCACGGTAGCGCTCACGGTAGATGAGAATTATAAACTAAATGATTTCTGCTATTATGCTCATTTTTGGATTTATTAACCAATATTTTTAATTTGTATTTAGAATAAACTGCAAGTTTTCATGTATTATTTTTCAATTTCTTAATTCTTACCTCCATCATTAGAGTTCACGGTAGGTGATAGAGTAATGGCTTTTGGACTGGTGGGGTCTGTTTCATAATAAGAGGTTCTTGCTGGTAAATGAGTTGTTGCCATGTGCTTTAGCATACATTTGACTACTCTGCTTGTAAAATGATTCATTTCCATTACAACTATATGATAGACTTGCAGAAATGAACTTTCTCTTCCACTTCTCTCCTTTCCCTCCGTTTTGATCCCATTTCACAAGCGAACTCGTAAAGCATCCTTGGCGCAACGTATCTGTCTGTCACTAGCTATTGTGAGAGTCGTATGTTGAATGATAATTGAATTTTCATTACTTGCCGATTTATTGAAATACTAGCTATTGCAATCGAGTGAATCTCCTTCTATCCATTTTCGACTAACTGTGTTAACTATTATTGTTAATAGAGTCAACACGTGGATCGATGTGTATACCTTTACCATTTCGCAGAGCTTCTAACTTTCTCTCGCACTCCAGAACATTAGATTGGCAAAATGAGCATGTTTTTTGTAGAAAAACTGGCTATCGCCGTTATAACAGGGTGAATCAAATGCATTCACATTGATTCTTTCCATGACATCTTTCTATCCACTAAATGCTATTTGCCGTAACTATTACTTGCCGATAGCATTTATCAAATCCTTAGTAGTTTATTAACAGAAAGAAGTGGAATACTACACACCCTTCTTCAGTATTTTAATTTTCAGGCAAACAATATGGTGCTCAGATTACAAACTTTGACCCCTATCGATATTCTTGATTGACAGTGGGCTGTTTATGTCACTAGTTAAATAAGACGTACCCAGTCGTTTAGAGCCAAGGGATTTATTACTATTTTCAAAGTCGAAAAATATTATTTTTCTACAAAATTTGGTTGCTATAAGGAGCATCTTAACGCCTAAAACCGAAAGAGTGTTTTTACGTTTTAAAGTTTCACTTAAGAACACATCTGACAATTTTTTTGTATTTTTTTTCATTTATGGGTTTATCGTTACCTACGATGAAATAGTATTTTTTTAATTTATCGGACAATTCGTCGTGATTTATAGTATTTTATAGGTTTTAATACATTTTCTAGCAATAAAAACAAACATCATAGCAGATTTTCAATAAGAAAGCAGCTTTATGGAAAATGAGTGAATGGTGTTGGAGAAGGAGATAGACATGAAAGTCATGGGTTAATATAATGGAAGATACTCGGAGTAGATGGATTATTTAGAGTCTTACGAACATGAAGGCGAGCGTGAAGCAGTGTTTGAAATGTAACTGAGGCAAAAAATGGCATGAACGGATTGGCCAGTTTGCAGGAATATATAAAAGCAGGCTCAGCTTTGCAGGCCTATCATCGAGTATTGAACATTTCTCACTGTGCCTGCCCCGAAGTGTAGCCTATTCAAGTATTATATCCATTCTTTTTTTTTTGCAAAAAGAGTGATGAAGGTAATATTAGTTTTATTGACATATAATAGTAGGGGAGGAAGTTGAATGAAACGACGAGGGGGAAGAAAGAGAAAATTTTTTTATGGATGGGTAGAATAAATCCTGAGATGAAGAAATGAGTACAAAAGTTGGATATAAATCTGCGCCTGTAAAATTTTACTGCATTTTACTCCTTTTCTTTTACACTTAACTTAATTGATAGAATACCATGATGATAAATGATTAGATAGCTAGATTTTATGGGTGGGCGAGGGCCTTCTGGAGCCCTCCTGGCACTCAGACCTTTAGGTCCATTGTGCTATCCAACGTTTAACCTGCCTGCCACTTGCAGACAGGGGACAAGGGCACCACGGTAGAGGCATGAAGGAGGGGCCATCCCCTATCTTCCCGGTACAGGTATGGAGGGAGTCCTCCCTCCCACATTCCCGGTCTGGGTATATTTCCCTCCGGCCTCCCGGTATAGGTCTGGAGGGAGTATCACTCCTCCATCCACCCCGGTAGAGGCATGGAGGAAGGCCACCTATACAACCACCGTCCGGGCCCAACGCTGTTTTACTTCGTTGATCTGACGGGAACCGGTGTGTCAACGTGGCTAGACCCCTGCCCGGTAGATTACCATAGGTATAGGTGTCGCAAAACTTGGTGGCACTCACTCGTACAGAAAATGACGTCAGGGAGAGGAGATCATACAAGAGAGGAGGGATAAAGATGTTTATGTTCTCTCTGGGGGTCCCCAAACTGAGCCCTGTGGTACCTCTACATACGTCCTCAGCGACCATAAATTCTACACTGGCGAGTGCCACAAAGTTTCGCTATACCTATAATAGTAATAATAAATTTAAAACTGAGATATTTTTTTCTTGAAGATGATGCTAAAAATAATAATGAATAATGTATTTCTCAATATATTTTACAAATATCAAAGTGTACAAGAATTATCAAATATCCGTAGTAAAACATAGATAATCACGATTTTGGAAAAATCTGTTTTGGAGGTTGCAACTCGATTACATACAATAACAAAAATGACCCTGAATACAGCTGATTGCTGTTAAATAATCTACTTTTTAGCGTTATATTTATTTTGGAACGTTATTTTACAATATTAATAAATTTAATAAGCAAAAGGCAATACTGCGTTTACATTATCATGAATATTTAAAAAAATAAACACAAGAAAAACTTCACTGATATCATAAAAACAGTCCACATATAAAAAACTAAATTAAATACATCCTTATTAACGAATAAAAATTCTTTTATACTTCTACAATAATTACCTTCATTCCTAGTATTCACAATAGATTTTGGTAATGATGTTAATTGATATCGGTAATAAAATCCATCCATTATGCATAGTAATTCCTCACATTATTTTGCATGGTGAATGGATATCACTATGTAGTATTCCACTTATGTTCTTTATTCCTAATGGATTTCAACGTCAATGTATCATGATGGAGTTATAATTTTCCACCAGCACTATAAATTTAATAAATAGAGAGTTTAAGCGGAATCGTTCATAGTGACTTCTTTTCATCTTGCTAAACGTGGCGAAATTCCATAAATTGTCGCCTGCCTCCATTAACCTAATACCTTGCTCTACCTACCATAGCTTTGGATGGTCCAAGATCGATGCTTCATTAACGGCGATGATTTAGTTTTCACTGCTGTATCGATATCAGCTATCTTTGCTTTTCTTTGTATGCGCACTCCTTACTCATATCGATCAACTTCCTGCATGACATCGCACGCAACCAAGGGTATATACAGACAAGTAAAGCGGTTCTTTTCATCCAAGTCACGTCCACATTCAATTGTTCTCCTCTTGTATGCGAAAAGGCCTGACGCGGGAAGCAGACGAAGGGAAAAATCATTCGTTTGTAACGTTCTTCCTCCTCCCCCCCGGCAAAATGGATGCTTGATCTTTCCGGTATTTTCCGGCACAATTTGCGAATATATTTGATTCGGAAGGAGAAATGTTTATTCAATTTCAACTCGTTCGTGTATATAAAATGCATGCCAATTGAAACGCACATCTTTAGCCAGGGTAACCTGTGATAGAATTCACTCCTATTCTGTACAGTCAAGGATTTTATTTTTACTTAACTGAATGAAACAAGTAGCATTCCACGTACTCGTCCAAAAATGATGACGGAAAAGATGCACATATTTAGGAAAGCAAGGATCTTATAGCCAAATATGTTTTGGACATGGTACAAGTATTTGTTTGTCGATCATACAAGAGTTTTATTGCATATAGTATGAAGGTCCAGATATATGATACCTACTGAAGTGAATTGAGTAAGGGGATGGGGTTGACTTAGATGATGATAGGTGAATATGGTTGAAGATGTTCTTTAGAGGAGGAATATTGACATATGCTCTAACCAGTTAAGCTACCAACATATTAAATTGTCCTTTTCCACATTGAATTTTTCCGATTAGTGTGAACACTAGCGGGTGTCCATCATGAAGTAACTGCAATGAACAATAGTTCTTGAATTTTTAAAATTATTATTGTACAAGTTTGAAAAAGAGCTAGCCACTACTGAGGCGTGTGTCAGTGGGTGTAGGGACACGAACTATGGTAGGGGAGTGAGTAGGGAAATAGATGAGAGAGAGGAAAGAGGTAAACTGTGTGTCAACAATTTGTCTTATGTTAGTTTCCCGCTGTTTTTTATCAGAGTCACTATGGGTACGTGAATAAATGGAGCTTTTTGCCTATCACGTTAGTAGTTTATCTCTGTTATTTTTTCGTAGAGTAAAACGGTATTTATTGCTTCCTTTTATTTAGAATGTTTCAGATTTTCTAACAAAATGTAATTATTATTTTAAAATATATTTATATCATTAAATTTCTTATATTTCTATATGATAAAATGTTTATACCTGCAGTCAATAAGATCACAGGACGGAAGCATAAAACAGACAGGTGGTGAGGGTTTGAGTTGTTATTTCATCAAAACGAGGTTTGGATTCTGGAGATTTAGTGCGTGGTCAATATATTATTCTCCGTGGCGTAATGAAACTTGCTTTATATGAATTTTTTCGAGTAATCTAAGCCAAGCGCGTAGCGTCCGACTTTCTAACGCCTCCCAACCTAGTCCTTTCTTCAGCGGCGTAACACATTCCGATCACCCGTAGCAGTTAGTAACATCAGAACATATAATAAGATGCCAACAGAGTTTTTCGTTTTGATAAATGCAAAATATACAAAACTCTTTCTACACCAGGGAGGGCAGTATAGGCCCAAGTATAGACAGCATTATAATAGAAACACTTTGTAAAAATTTCCACCACGAGGTTTATTCTACCGGCCTAGGATTCGGCAAACATTTCAATTATCAAGGCAAGGAATTACCTTGATATTGGCAATGTTTACCGAAACCTAGGTCGGTAGAATAAAATTTGCAGTGCGAATTTTTACAAATGTTTTGTTTAATGCTGTCCATCACACATTTCCACAAACTATCCCCTGATACTTTAAAATCTGCCCAAGTATAGGGTCACGGACCATGGTTTGGGCATTATTAACATTTCTCATAAAGTTGCGTCATATCATTCATCTCTTCTCGTTAATTTTTGTGTACTATTTATCCATAAATTTTAGTGTAAAGATTTGATATCAAAACTTAATAAAACCTTGGGCACGGTAATGCACATACGGTAGAATTAAGTTTTTTCCGCGACACTTAGGTGGGAACCGAAATCAGTGCCGTAGACTTCGAATCGAATTTCGAAATTTTATTGAAATCTGCGTTCATGCACTGTTGTTATCTGTTTTCCGCAGTTCAGCCTGGTAATTGACTGAATTATTCCACTTAGATAAACGGAGCCATATTGAATTTGGTATATGTATGTTTTTTTAATATTCCAAAAGCCATGTGTGCCAAAGTCAAGTCTAAGTGGGATACGATTACATCCTTAAGAACACGGTATGGTTTTAAACATACTGAAATCAGTTCGATTTCAGCACCGAAAAAGAATCATTTAAATTACCCTTAAGGGATGTTTTTTTTTAATTTTAAGATGCGTTCTTCTAAATACTATGTATTTCAAAAGAGACATACGCCATTGCAGGTTTGATATTGCCGAGTCAGAAAGGCTTAACCCCTAGAGTTTTCCATGCCCGCTTATCGCCTCTCTCGCAGAGCTCACCCTTTAAGGACAACCAACAGACCCTTTTTCCCTTTCCCAGACACCGCCTCCGATTCCACCATCGCATTGAGCACCATCCAGCCTGCGGGAGGGAACACATCCCTTGTGTTATCCATTTCTATTCTGAGCGCTGAAAAAAATATATAAATCTGCGCCATACCTTTCTCCAAAGCCATCTTCCTCCCCTTATTCACCATCCCTTTTGCTCTCCCCAATCCAACTCGCTTCAAGATGCTCGGCCCTTCTCCTTTCAAAGAAAAGAACTACCCTTTACCTATCCTGCAAACACCCACTCACTGAACCAGAAACTCAACTGCCTTTCTATCCTTTATCATTTTATATAATTGGGCTCCTCGTACTCTTATTTTTTTCGTACCTCGTACTCGTAAGAGATATACAAGGTCATTTTCACTATTGAGAATAAGTGAATTGTTCGAAATTTGTCGTTTAATCCATGGCTTGGTTGACTGTAGCTCTCCGTCCTTGCCTATCTAACGATACATACTTTACTCCTAATTTTGTATCGTCTTATGTACTCCTTTTTTGGTTTTTGTATTATTCCTTTAGCCATCTTCTTGGGACATTTCCCCCTATTTTTTTCATTATGTTCATCACAATCCCATTGTTCCACAGGGTGTGCCCAATCTCGTTCTTTTATCTTTTTAATATACCATATGTTTTTTTATTTCTCTTCTATTCGTCTGTATACTTCTTCATGATTTATTCGTTCATTTTATATTCAGCGTACACTACTAACAGCAGGTTTTGAGATCTACCATCTTTTGTTGGCGGCTTTTTCAACTGTCAATATTTCCCATTCATTTAGTTCCACGCTCCATACGAATACATTCTCATATGTTTGTAGTTCTACCTTCTTTGAACACAGAGGTGTCCATTTCATCAAGAACGCGTTCTCAGCTTGGGCTATTCTGTGCTTGATATCCGTTGCACTTCTTCCGTCCCAGGTAATGGTGTTTCTGAGGTACGTGAAAGAAACCACTTCTCCACTGTAATCTCTCTTCTCTTAATGTAGCTTCTGAATTCGCGGTTAGGCCGGTGATGGAAACATATTCAAGGATGCCAAAATTTTGATTTGATGGCTGCATCCGCTATCATCTTCAGGGCTATAACTGACCTGGCGGAAGATACGAGAAGACTTCACTAACAGCTTCACTACGCTGGGAAAGAACCAAATCCGACATACATATTCACGGGCATTGAGAGAAGGATTTAGTGTACCCGGTGCCGACATTACACCTCTCATAACCCCGCATCTCCCAATGCTAGATCCAACAGAATGTTAGGATGCCTTCTTTTATACTAGCTTTTCAGTCCCGTGTAATACTGGGCAACTATGCTGGCTTACAAGCTATAATACTCGCTAGACTATCGTAGAAGGAGGACCTTCCATGTACTCTTGTGATCTGCTCATTTCTCAACTCATATCAAGCTCATAAAGGATCTGGTGCTTTCCCAGCGTACTCAATGCTGTAATTCTTCTCAGGTTAAATGACCCTCAAAATTAGGATTGAAAATAAATTCAACCATAGTCTCTTGTTATTCCTACTACTTAATGGCTAGAAACGCGTAATAAAATTCATAATGCGAATGTGAATTGAATCTGATTAATTACTTGACTATCAGAATGCCGCCTCCTGTGCAGACCGATAGCAAAGCACCTGGTTTGTCGTGAAAGATAGACTCACTTGCATTCAATTATTTTTCCGCGGAGAAGAATGATGAAATTGTTTTTTATATTTCACCATTCTCCCACGCGGGAATTTATGATTAGTATTCAAGGCTAAAAATAGGATTTTAAAATATTGTTATTGGCGATAAATGACCAATTACCACCAATAATGTTTTCACAGATGAGCTTAAAAAACATATATTATACAACGTAAGAAATCATGTATTTTAAATATGAATGTCTAAAATAATAATAATGCGTTTTTATTCGGACGAGATTGTGACTGGGAAAGTCCTTTCTTCCATCTGAACCTAACCCTATATTTTCTTGTACATTATAAAAAATATTTAATGATGCTTGCGCAAAATGGTTACTTCTTATTATTACCTAACCCTTGTTTTAAGACTTAGCATCGTAAAATGCTCTACCAGTTACAAGGATAAAAATTACCTATATACAATATGTAGCATCTCAAAGTCATATTTTTGGTATTATTTGTATTGGTAGATAAGTGAGTCAGTAGCCCAGAAATGGAAGATCCCCGAAGGAGAACATATATTCCCAACGGCTCTTTGGTAAAATAGGAGTATGTTGTCAAAGGTACATGTGATAGGGTGATAGAGGTCCTACCCCAAACAATACCAAGCAATCAAATGAAAATAAAAACTATAATAAATTGTATGGTGATAAAAAAAGTACTAATGCTACATATATTTGTTAAATATACAACCCTTATAGTGACCTTTTTGGATTAGCCTATCCTTTAAGACTACTAATAAGACAAAATTTTACCCCAGTAATGTAGTAGCGAATTTCTCCGGGAGCGCCCAGAGATGTAACACTGGAGTATGATGCAAACTTACTTCCCCGCTCGAAGATTCTGAAAGAACAAAATTAAAGTACATTAATAAAACAAATGAAATTTAAGTGGAAAGAGATTCAACTTTCTCTCTCTTTTCTTGTGCGTCTCAGGGACACGATTACGTACATTTACATAAGTTACTTGCATAAGTAAACTCTTCGAAGGTCTGTCTCGGAGGAAAGAAGAAATTTAAAAGAGCGATCTACAAGGAGGAGTAAAGGAAGGTTAAATCCCTAGAGAGGAGAGGAAGACACAAGAGCTTTAGGTACGTCCCACGCTGTTCCGTGATATAGACCTCCTCTTTCCCCCACTTTCTCTCGCCCAAACCCTTTACCCAATATCCTTCGCTGTAAGGGAAAGAAGAGAACATTGATAATAAGCTTACAAATGGCTGCTTGAAAAACTTTCCAGTAATGACGTCACCGGGGGCAATGGAAATGGTGGGGGGTTGGAGAGGGGAGGGTTTAAGTTAGTGGGAGGGGGAGGTAGGCTGGGAATAAAGGGGGTTGTCGGAGTGTGAGAAGGACTGGTTTTAAGATGTGGGTGTGGAATGGGAGGAGGATGAAACGCTATAGGCGGGGCTCTTCTTGGCTGAATTTTTGCGTGCGCCCTTGGGAAGTTGGATTGAGTCCTGAGAGAGGGATGGATACGAAGGGGGAGAAGTGTAGGAAGGTGGGTTGCAGAAAAAGAGATTTTCCGGACGGAGAAAGTTATCTACTGCCCTCTCGAGAGAGAAAGTGGATCTTCAGTGGGACGGAGTGGAGGTGGATACCTTGGAAACGAAAAAGCGTCAAAACGTTTAAACATCTAAGAGACTTACTCTGCCCAAACATCACAGACCCAATTCATGATAATAAAATATATATCCTCAGTCCGTGTAAACGCTACAATATTTTTACAACCATTCCTTCCAGAAATCGATTATTATACTAAAAGTTTACCATTAAGTTTTCTCCTTTAGAAGGGCAAGCCCGTTGCAGAAAAAATGGTTGGAACGTAAATCATATTGTGGATATCTAAACTAATTCTGTTTTATTTATTATCTAGTACATTCAGAAAATAAGCCACAGAAGTTTTTAATAATTTTTTGTTTGAACTATGAGAGGAAAGCTATGATCACATACTATTAGATACTTCTAGGTCAATAAGGAAAAAGGCAAATTGGAATCAATGTCTCTAAAAAACTTTTCGCTAGCAATGAAATTTTCAAAATATGCACCTTGGGCGCTATAAGGACCCTAATTTTAAAGAATTTGCCTTGTTTATGCACTCTCATATTAGATGGTTTACTAAGGTGAAAGTAAAATAAATTCAGCATTTTAGAAAACTCACCACTAGCCCTAAAATGACACATATCTTTTTCAAGCTTTTGATTAGCATTAAGCTTAGAAGGTTTTTCCAATTACTTTGAATTAGTAGTTTAATAGTTTCGGCCGGCGTTCACACTTCAGCTAAAGAATAGAAGTACATAGATTGAAATGGTAACCTTAACTGGATTTATTTCTCGCCAAGCTACGAGAAGCACGGAGCTGTCATATAAATAAATCATTTTGTGACAATATTAGAATATGCTCCTATTGTAAAGGTAAATTAATTACTGTTAAAGTTATAAAATACATTTTTTTTGTTTTCACCGAATGAGGCATATTGGGCATTGATAAATGAACAGAGATGACCCCAGAGGTATTTCCAAATTCAGCACACCTCATATATGAGCTTTGATTTTTAAACAAGTTCATAAGCGGTGAAAAAATATGTACTAAGTTGGAAATTTTGGCGCAAAAGGTGGTATATAAAAGGATTTTTTGTCCAATAAAATAGGCGAAACGTTAGGATGCATCTTTTGGTGAGGTATTGGCGTGTTAATTTGGAAGTGAAATTCGTCCTCAAAAAGACATTGTGAAGTGTTGGAAGTGGGACTGGGTTAATGGAGAAATATTTTTGGGCAATAAGATGAGAATGAGAATGGCTGCCCACCTGTGAGAAAAAGTGGATCTTCAGGAGATTAAACTGGAGATGAGTAACTCTAAATAAAATAGAGTGTTTTTAAAGTTTGAAGAAACATTTACATTTTCATTAGGCTTAGATAGAAAGGTGCGAAAATGTTTTAGCACTTATTTGTACTCAATTAGAAGCTTAGCCTCTTCAACATAAAAAATAAAGTAGCTTTTAAAAAAAATAAATTCGTAATCATGAGATAATAATTGAGACTGATGTCTAAGGAGCCCGTACTTGATATTAGTGTGGTTACGCAGAATCCCGTTGTAATAAAATGCCTCGGGTTGACAAACATTATGGACTGCAAATGTAAGGGGTTTATAACATACGGAATGAAGAATTTTAGGTCAAGTAATAGTCTCAGCTTCAAACATAATTATTTATTGATAATTAAAAAATAGTGATATCAGAAATGTTTTGCGTCATTAATATTGCTTTATATACAGCATTCCATGCCGTGACGGCTGCATAAATTTGAAAATAAAATACTTTTGGGTTCTATAATATGACCAGAGAAAAAATTGCTCAAAATTATTTTAAAATATGGAGAGTTGAGGAAGACAGAGGCTGTAGAAATATTTTTCTGGGCATTAAGAATATATATTATCCCACCATGCTGTTCTCCTACAGGAGAAAGTGGGTCTTCAAAAGTGCAGATATTTCAACCAAACCATTGATGATTGGCGGAATAAACAATTGAGGAAAAAATGGGAATTTGAACAAAATTGAGTTCCAGGTGTTGGAAAATAATCAATAGGTTAAAAAGTGAGTAAAAATAATGCAAGATGCTTCGAAGAGCAGCACTAACATTAATGACTGGTCTTAACTTCCAAAGCAATTACAAATAACTCCTCCTTAATTTCATCTTTTAGAACTCAAGGTGTGGTTCAGCTAAGTTATTCTCCAAGATTTCGGTGGGATTCTCATATCTTATTCTGTTCTATGTAATCGTAGTCCACTCATATGCAAGCAATCGCCAATTGGATCAACAGAAGACGTAACAAGGCTTTTCCTCCCCAAAAATACAAAGGGAATCCCCTCAAGGTACAAAATGGTGCATTATGGCGCCACTATTATTAAGAGTAGAGAATTGCCTTTGCTACCCTTACTAACCCACCAGTCCCTGATGACGTAAATGATCTCGGTTTTCCATCACCTGCATAATAGGCAACTAAACAAGTGCATGCACTTCCTTTATACCAATTCACCCATACCTGCGATATGTCAACTTATACAGCATTATATTGTGAAAATCGACGTAACCATTACCTCCTCCGAGTACCTACTGTGGATCCTACTTAACTCCTTCTCCCCTCATCCACTATACCTATAACTTCCTCATTTGTCTTCGTTTTCAAAAACAGCACCATCTACATCCTTCTCCATGTCCACATCTCGAACTTCTGCAACCATATCTCGTATTTTTTCTCATAGTCCACGTCCCTGCCCCATCTAAAAATGAATTCTGTATTGAGACACTATGCATGAAACCCGTTCAAAGGGTTCCATAAGTGTAGGCCTTTGATCAGCCTTCGAACTTTCTGCCAAATATGAATGGACCATAGTTATTATCAACGCACACTATGAAACCTTTACTAGGGGTTAATGATCCAAAACTTCAAATCTATAGCTATCTAGGAATAAAATTTTTTTTTCAGTAATTAACAAGTGTCTTTTCGTAAAATTAGGCACAATTTATGTGAAGTTTTTTTTAGCAAATTCAGGTACTACGCATAGCTATAACTCAAATAATCTATAATTTTCTATCTACCCTTTGATTATATCTGTTTTCCAATCACGGCAAACGTTTATGAAAACTTGGCCATACCTTCAGATGTTTCCTGAATCTGTGAAGAAACTGCCTTCATACCATTCTTTTCATAATTTCACATTTCTTACTCAGATGATTAAAGTAAAAGTTTAACCAGGAGATTTCAAATGCGCTGTTAGTTATTCATGAATCGGCCATGCGCTATTGAATGAAACTCCGGTCTTCCCTTTGCTACAGGTTGACCCTAAGGGGCGAAAATCATTTGAATGCTTTATGATAATGTGGCTTACCGAAATATTCGCCAGAATGATAAGGTGTCGAAAAGGCGTAAGGCTCGCGAAGAAAAGAGAGTCGTAAACTTTATGGGAAGAATGGGGTGAAATCAAAATGATTCAGACCAAAAGACTGACAGAAGAATGGAATGAAGTTTGGTTCGTAATTTATTCAGCAGGGAAGGGAGTTGAAGCTGGGTCGTGAAGGAATGCCAAAAGGGAATAATAGTATGAAAGAAAAGTAATGAGGTGATTGAGATGATAAAATGTAGATGAACGCAAAGCAAAATGATGGGAAGTAAGGCCCTGAAACTTATAGAAAAATTTCAATTTGAAAAAGGGAAAAGGCTGTCGGCCAAAATTACTTTTCGTCATGTTTTCGCCAAATTTCTAGAAGTTCCATCAATTTCATTCCCCAGGTTTCTCGGAACAATTTTTCTGTTGCATGAACTTGTTTGTAGAAGCAAATATGGTGCGCTAAGAATTTGTTGACCACTGTTTATTATGCATACCCTTGATATTCAGCGATTAGTAGAAGAGCGAATTCTGTACAGATTTGAACACATCCTTTCAATGTAAGAAATATTCATATACTATGTGACCCGTAGGAGACTAACGCAAATGAATGCACGAATACCCTCAGCTGTGGGTACGACAAAGACACAATCGACTTTAGGAAGGTACGTCACCTGACACCGAAGGTGGTCATTGACTTTCGTCTTGTGACTAGGGGGAAGAATTTAAACAATTATTTTTACTTAGTGCCTCTAAAATGATTATGAAAATTAATAAATTTTCATTAGCACAATAATAGATACCGTTCTTGAAAAATTATATTTCGATCTTGAAGGGCAAACTCTCCAAAGTATTCATTTTTGAGCAGGAAAATCAAAGAGTGAGGCAGCCTCCCTTAGGAGGTTTTTTATCTCTTTACCAAAAGCGTACTTTCATTGAGGACAATATATAAAAAATTAATTTTTATAGGTTTATTATGTATTGTAATGAAACTTTACTAATTTAGAAAGATAGCATTCATTTATTTACTCATATTTTCCTCGTTTTGGTGTAACTTATTTATAGTTATTTCTTTTCTACTCTTTTTGTACCTAATATATATTTTACTTATTTCAATTTCCATAAGTTAAATGTTAATTTAGATACTTGAATGTTAACAAACTTGATGAAATAATTTCACTTGGAGTAATATCGTGTTGCAGTATACTCGATAAACAATAAATAAAAAACAGCTGTATCGGTATTGCACCAAACGACCAGGTATAACAAATGAGTTGGAGGTAGCTGCAAGAACTAGTTAGATGAAAGGACATTCTGATCATTCGGATGACTATCCGCCCCCAATGGTTCAATCCGCTTGCAGCCTCCGGGGAAACCGCAGTCTCTTTGTCCCGAAGAAATGATTCTCCATGGACCGGCACCTGCAAAGGAACTTAACGACACAAAGGATAATCCACGTGGGCTTACGAAATGATGTTGTCGGTCATCTTCTATGAAATGATAGTAAAGTTATCCAAATAGAAAGTACGACTTGTTTGATAGTGAGTTATTTTTGCTCTGATTATCACTCATATAAAAGCAACCATCACCTCTGTTTCATTTTCTTCTTCTTTCCCGTTTATGGGGCGTCATTGGCGTCGGGGCCTCCATGAACTGATTCCACCACTTCCGATCACCTGCCATTTCCTTCATCTGCTTTTCAGTCTTTTTTCCATATTTCTCAGTCCCTTGAATCCACGTCTCCTTCGCTCGACCTCTACTACTTCTCCCATCCTGTTTTCCTTTCGATACTTTCCTGGGTATTGTATTCTCATACATTCTTCTGATATTTCCATCGATTTTAGAATACGCGTCACTAGTGTGGGACCCGTATGAAAAGGGACAAACAAAATCCATTGGGAAGGTACAAAGAAAGGCAGCAATGTATGTAATGGGGAAGCATAAAAAGACCGAGAGTGTCACTAAAATGCTGCGAGTATTGGGATGGAACTCAATAGCACGGAGAAGAAAAATAAATAGGCTTTGCGCACTCTTCCGCACACTTGAGGGGGAAAAGCATGGGGGGAACTGCGACATAAGATAGAAAACTCCAGCTATATTGGTAGGAATGATCACCAATACAAGATGAAATGTCGGTCACAAAGGAGCAACGTAAAAAAGTTTTCTTATCTTAACAGTACGATTGATGATTGGAATAGACTCCCTGCAGAACTGTTTCAGCCCTTTCCTAGCAACTAAAAGAATTTTAAGAATAGGTGTAAAAAATTTATTTTGGAAAACTAATTTCAATGTTAATTTTAAATTTTCGATTTGACTGATTTAGTTTTTACTTTGGTGATATTCTTTCATTCTTTAACTGTTACCACTAGGCAAATAGCCAACTTGTAACGATTTGTATAATAATATAAACGAAGTTTATTTCCCTCCATAATTGTTATTAAGGGTTCTTGCTGGAGTTTTTCTCGGATTTCTGGGTTCCTTTCCAAATCCCTTTTGATATTACTCCCTATTCTTTTCAAAATTTTCATTTCTGCTGCGGTAATTTTGTTTATATTTTGGTTATAATCGGGCAGATTTCAGAGCCATAAGTTAGTATATGCACATAAATAGATTTAAATAATTCTAGTTTTGTTTTTTGATCTATCTGCTTTTTCTTATGATTGCGTTATTACACCCTATTTTCTTATTTCTCCTTTTGCGTAACACTTAACTACTTAGCGATCATTTTGGGGGTCAACAGTGGTCTACGCAATATAAACTGTTGTGTATTCGTTTTGGATTCTTTCCTTTGCCCTCACTATCGCGTCTTATATTTAAATCCATTCCATAAATTAATGTACGGTGTCTATTTATCCAGCCTGAAGTACGGAAATGAGTGAAAATAGGGTATTTTTATTTGGGCTTATTCAGGGGTGAAGGTGTTGATGATATCGGAAATGATGCATGCATAAAACCAAAGTTTTCATTTATCATTCGGTTAAAAAGCACTTGAACAATTTATGAATGAACCACAACATTTTATCACATGCTTAAGCATGGCCCCCTTAAATTAGTACAGACTGGAACATGCGATTTGGCAACAGCGCTTCAGATGACGTCAGGAGTCCAACTCAACCTCCTGGGGTCCGGTTGATTTTCTGCTAGTTGTCTTCGTTGCGAGTCGGAATATGACTTACGCGACGGGCATGTTTAGTTTACGCATTACATGGAGTTGCGTCATTCGAGTAGTTCTATTAAATATATCGTATTTAAATACACGTTTGTGTGAGAATTGATAATGGCAAGTGACACGAGTGATCAACTATAGCGAGAATAATAACACAAAACTTTCCATTAACAACCCGTTCTGCAGTCCAAGAAGGAATTTTAGTTTAGTTTGATAGTTATTTATGCAATTGAATGACTATCCAGTAGTTCGCCATTGACCATTTATTATCTCATAAATATATCGCCGCGACAGATAAACGGACTGCCCGAAGAGACGTTGCTGTTAAAATATGCATCAGGTTTTAACCGTGAAGGGGAAGCTTAACTTACACGATGCTATCACTGTAACTCTATGGAACTCCTTCATTTTAAAAATAAAAAAAGACACTTGGCTGTTATTCCACACTATATTTTAAGGAAACGACGCTGGTTTCAGCATCTCATGCCATCATCAGGCCACCTTATGATAGCATGAGATGCTGAAACCCGGGTTGTTTCCTTAAAATATAGTGTGGAATAACAGCAAAGGGTTTTTTTATTTTAAAAATATTTTTGAGTTTTTTTGGTTACCTTCTGGCAGCTGTCACTAGCATTATTTCAGAAAAGAAGCAATTCAACCTTTAAAATCTTTACAATATTTATTTCAATGGACAGTGGTATAAAAACATTATTGCAACTTTAGTAAGAAAACCCACAAGTAGCAACTTCATAGCCTAAACTCAAAAAATTCACAATGCAAACTACCATCAAAAGCGTAAATTATACTTTTGAATATGGAATAAATTTAACCTGCTGTAAGCAATTCACTTGACCTCCAGCCAGAAATAGCCACTATTAATTCTTGAGAAACGAAATTCACTGATGAATGATTTCCAGAAATAGCCTTGAACGAGTTTTACAAAACACTCGAAGACATAGATATTTGTGGTGTAGTCAAAGATTTCCACGTGTAGAATTCACCATTCAACGATTTATAATCTCAATTTTTAAAAGTGCCGGTGGTAAAATTGAAAAATGGTAATATTTTGGAAAATAATAAACTGCTAAATAATGCACAACTTTTCCGTTGAGAATATGTAGCTGAGGTATAAAGAGGAAAAGGAATAGATATATGTGGTTTTGGGAAGAATAATTAAAAAGTATTATGTTTGAAATTTTAAAATGAAAGTAAAACAAATATTTAATTGATAATATTCAGGTTAATAATAACTAGGGGAATTATGGAGAAGTATTGGAATAGGTATCAGCTGTACAGCGTTCAACAGATTGAAAATAATGAATTTAATACAAAAAACCTAGAAAGCGGAATTTTTTGTGATTTTCAGGACATATGAATGAAAAAAAAACTTTCCCACCTAGCGAAATGCATAATTTTTAACTGCTGCGCTTGAAGAAGGATTCGAATCCTCCCTAGAAATATTCTTCACCCACTGTTGTCAATTGCGTCTATCTTTGGGAGAATAGAACACTGTTACGTTTCCTTCATCCTTGATGAAAAGGTAGTTTCTTTTGCAACCTGGCACACGGCCATGCCGGGGAATCTTTAATTTAAGAAAAGAAAATTTCTTAAATATAAAATCGTTTTCATAGTCACAGTGAATTTTCGGAGGACATAATTTATTCTTTCTTAAATAAGTTACTTTTGCAACCTGGCACACGGCAATGCCGGGGAATCTTTAATTTAAGAAAAGAAAATTTCTTAAAAATAAAATCGTTTTCATAGTCACAGCGAATTTTCGGAGGACATAATTTATTCTTTCTTAAATATTGACTAATAGTAAAACTCAAACATATGGCCATTATTTTAACTCCTTACATATCGTAAATGTAAACTTATTTTGCTGGACTTATGAATTATTTTTCTATTTTAAAGGAATATATCCATTATTTTGGATTCATCAAAGATATTAAAAATGTTTTTTCCTAGGTAATTTACCTTCTCACAACTCAAATTTCGGTGTCTTATAATGTGAGTATAAATATGAATATTATGTATTACATCTATATATCGGCCCTGGCACCATTCCTGCTGATCCTAATTTAAAATGATTTCTCCTGAGTCCGAATATGACCTCCGTTTTTCCCCATCACCCACCATTTTCGAGGGAGCCCCCCTTCTATTTTTATCACTTTTCGATAATTTGGAGGGATGGATTATTTTAGTATTTACATTTCTTCTAAGCGTTTAGAGGGGTTAAAAATTCTAAACATGAACATTAATGGTAAGGAGGTAGATTTGGGAGGGATTAGTCCCCGTAAATTGTATAAAAATGCATTAAAAATGATCGATTTTGCCGTTTTTTCGCAATTTTTCACGTATTTTCTAAATTTTCCAGCTTCCATTTCACCACATCCTCCCCCGAATGATGAATATGTATATCAGCAAGAAATAACAGTAATAATTAAAATATTTTGGTACATTACATAGCAACAATAATTAAAATACGTAGCAATAGTTCGGAAGATTCACTTTACCACGCTGGCGCTCGCAATGCCTCTCCCGCTCAGGCTTGGACAGCAATTCTCATGCTTTCACAGCAAAAGAAGGAAAAAAGATACTTTTTAAATCCACTATAAATATAAGATTGAGATCTTATATTCTCATTGAAGTTACAAAGTATTCTTTTCCCTTCATCATGGAGTTCCACAAAGTATCAGCCACTCAAATCAAAATATTGCAGTCGTCGTCATCTTCCCTCGGTATACCTCTAGCGATCACAGAGTCAACTTGTCTGTGTTCTAGGCAATGATTCTGTGTTTTCAAGTTGTTTAAATCGTGTGAAACAGTGGAAGTTGTTTTACTCCGGCTTTTTCCAAGTGAATTGCAGTACGTGGGTGTGAGTTGAGATTAGTGATTTAATGTGTATTTATGCCACGCGTGTGTAAAAATTATTCAGATTGCTTCTGCTATGTTAGCGGTGAATTGACTTTAAAATCGCAACGAAAACCTCTTTCTTTGTTTCTTAAAACTGCATATAAATTTTATTTTGGCTGCCAAGTTGGCGATCAGGACAAGGATTGGGCTCCAAGAGTTTGCTGCACTACTTGTTACAAGAAGTTTGACCGAATGGCTCAAGGGTGTCCATGGTTTGGCGTGAACCTCGCTGTCATCTCACGGATTGTTACTTTTGTATGGCTTTCACCGTCGGGTTCTCAAGCAAAAGTAAGCATACAATTCAGTATCCTAATATCCTAATCCCTTCAGCTATAAGACCAATTCCTCATAACGAGTCTTTGCCAATCTCTGAGCCCCCAAAAACCTATACTCTAAAGCCACAAATTGATTTGAAAAACTTTGAACAACATCCGGGACCAAGTGATACTTCCACCGATGATAAAGAGTGTTCTGATGATTCAGCTGATCTAAAACCTTACCTCGTTACTCAGTCAGACTTGAATGATGTCGTAAGGGATTTGGAGTTGCCTAAGACGAAATCTCAACTTCTTGGATCTCGACTTCAGCAGTGGAATCTCTTAGAAAAGGGCGTAAAAATCTCTTCCTATAGGACCAGACAGTCAACACTGAAATTACTTTTTACGGAAGATGAAGGCTTGGTTTTTTGCCCTAATTCAAATGCATTGATGATAGAACTGATGATGCCATGTGACCCAGAAAAATGGAGACTGTTTATAGATTCGTCAAAGACAAGTTTGAAAGTGGTCCTGTTGGCCAATGGGAATGAGTTACCTTCAGTCCCAGTTGCATACTCTGTTGATATGAAGGAGACGTACGGAAATATCAGCCGAATTCTTGAAAAAATTAATTATCATGATTATAATTGGAAAGTTTGCGCTGACCTGAATTTTGTCGCTCTACTCACGGGACTGCAATCAGGCTTCATGAAATACTGCTGCTTCCTTTGTGAATGGGACAGCCGAGCCCGAGAAAAACATTACATCGTATGGAACTGGCCTCTGCGAGAAAGCTTTACTCCTGGTTATAAAAATGTCGCTCATGATCCTCTGGTCCCGAAAGAAAATATTTACTTGCCACCATTGCACATGAAACTCGGGCTGATCAAACAGTTTCTGAAAGCCATAGAAAAAAGAGGTGATGCATTTAATTTTTTAAAAACTAGATTTCCTCGTCTTAGTGAGGCTAAAATCAATGAAGGAGTATTCTTGGGCCCCCAGATTAGAAAACCTTTCCAAGATTCGACGTTTATGAAACACCTTAATTATAAAGAAAAACGAGCTTATCTTGGATTCCGAAACGTGTTTGAGAACTTTATGAGTAACAAAAAAGTGATGATTATGTCGCTCATGTTGAGGAATTGCTGTCAGCGTATAAGGCCATGGGGGCACATGTCACTAAAAGTCCTATATTCACCCCTGGACTTTTTCCCAGAAAATTTAGGAGCAGTTTCAGATGAACACGGGGAACGGTTCCATCAAGACATTAACAAAATTGAGAGGATATTTTCAGGGAAGTGGAATGCGGGCATGTTGGCAGAGTACTGCTGGTTGTTGGCACGAGAAACTTCCACCTCAGGGTATTAAAGGAAATCTAATACCAAATGAAGGTACTTATGTTAGTCAACGTTATTTACATTTATTATTTTACTCTTTATTGATGCGCGCGAGGTATTGAGAGCGCCAGCGTGGTAGTGTATCTTCTGAACTATTGCTACATATTTTAATTATTGTGGCTATGCAATGTTCCTAAACATTTTTACCATTGCTGCTATAAGTTGATATATATTTCCATCATTCTGGGATATTGGATATTTGGGGGAGGGGAAGATGGAATAGGAGCTGAAATATGAAGAAAATAATTGTAAAAATTGCGAAAAAAAGGAAAATTTGATAAGGTTTAATGCGTTTTTTTACAATTTACGGAGACTAATCCCCCCAAATCTACCTCCTTGCCATAAATTTTCATGTTTTAGAACTTTTTACCTCTCTAAACCTGAGAAGAAATATAAATACTAAAATATTCCTTTCCATCCCTCCCAATTGTCGCAAAGTGATAAAAATGAGAGGGGGGAGCTTCCCCCGAAAATGGTGGGAGATGGAGGAAAACGGATGTCATATTCGGATTCAGGAGGTCATTTAACATAAGAATCAGCAGGAATGGTATCAGAGCTCGACAAAACATTTTTTTTTGCCGACCAGTGTTATTAAACCATCGTCGTTTCTGTTTGTGGGTTTGTCTGTCACTCAATCACGTAAATACTACAGTACCTAATGAGCTGAAATTATTCACGAACATAGGTTCCATAGTTAGCTTAACTATGGGCGTATTGCAGCTTTTATAGCAGCATAGACATTTTTTACTTTTTCAAGATTACGGTTATTTCTAACTTTTTCAGAGCGAAGAGCCTAATGTTGAAATTTACATTTTTACCACGCGGAAGATAGTTGCTGTCAATAGAGATGACTAAAAGATAAATGTTCTAATTGAGAAAAGAATTTTGAATTGTTAATGTGTTCTTTAGGAAACATTGGCATTATTGAGATTTTTACGCAAATTACTATTAAATTACTAATATTTTCGGTGCACAACGATTATTTTCAATAAAATAAAAAGTTATATTTCTCAATGATCTTCTAATGTAAGGGCAATGTCCTCTTTGCGGAAAATTGTATCTCAAGAACAACGGGAACAGCGATTACAGTTAGACGCTGTGAGACACAACTTTCAGCTTGCTTCAGAAGCCTGAAGATATGGACTCACATAGTTTTTCAGGCAATCCTTGTCTTTTTATTCACTATCTTTATATTGTTGCTCTTGTCCTAACTGCAATCATTTTCAGGAATATTTTGCTAAATATTTTCATTCATCATGCTTTTCATGATTTTGTTTTCTTGGTAAGTCGATAGTTCCCATTATATATAATTAAAGATTTGCTTTAATATGAATATCTGACCTTATAGTCTCCATTTACACTGAAAATTCTATGACCTTCCTCCTCCAGCTTATCTTACAATTGTCCTTTTTTCCAACTTCTTATCGGTGTTATTTTTCACTATAGCATTAATACACTCCTATCTTTTATTCACTCTTTGTGATGATATGGAAAGAGGACTGATGGAAAAGGAAAAGTGTAGAAATTTATCGATCCTGTATGGCTTTTTCCACAGTCTAAATCTACTTCATCTATAATTTTCACTGTTAGGTTATTTGTTTTGAGACGACCAACAGCTGAAGTCATTTCTGTAAGAAGGCCAACCCACGGAAAGGATTATTTGGGGTAGCTTTGGAAGGTGAAGAGATATCCAGAGCTTACATTATTCCACTTTCAATGAATGGTGCAAAAGCATCCACAATTCAACGTCCCATCCAACGCACGGAGTACCTACTGCACTTGTAGCTACTAACAGTAGTCTCCGCATTGTTAATCAAAATTCTTCTGGACCTTTTATCTCATGGGCTGCTTGACTTAGAACGTCATCTCTTGTGATGAGGTACCAGGAAAACATTTTGTGGACTTTCATATGGACATTTCCTGGAGTTTAACGCAAGTTTACCGAAGAAAATAGCGACACGCTTGATGTTATACAAGATGTTTGGACGAATGACTGGATATTTTTTCCTCAAGTTAGCAAGACATAAATAGTAAAATTATGGGTCATTATAACAATTTTGAGTTTTCATACGTTATAATATTCTTTTTTAATCGGAATAAACTCATTTGTTTAGTTTAGCTGGAATAAATAATGCACAAAGGTCTTCTTCTGCACTACTACAAAACTTAGAATTCGTCAAAAGTCACTGCGGCAATGACTTTATGTGATCTGCCTGCACCTTAGGATCTAGCTAAGAATATGGCGGATGCGCGGAGCCTTCACTACATAAAATAGTACAAGAAGCAACCTATTGGGCCAATCTGATCATGATAAGTCAATGCCTCCTTGATAGACGTGATTTGCCTCCGGGAAAACCGAGAATACAACTTGATTTTAACAATGGAAATACACTTCTACTCTGCCACCACATCAATAAATACATTTTTCCCCATTATCAGGACATTTTTTTCAAAACTGTTTGACACTTGAAGGTAGAATTTGCTATTTGTGCAAAATTTTATTTTCTAATTGAAGCTCTAAATATCCGTTACCAAAATCGAAAAATATATATTTGCCGTTAAACGCATATTTTGGAAAGTATATTCCATTTTTAAGATGAACTAATGAGAAATGTGGCCTGATATATAGCGCTTAATCTAGGTGGGGGGCGAAAAGATAGTGAGGCAGAAAAATGGGTGGCAGGGGGTGCTGAAGACGGAATTTTGAGGATGCACACAAAATCACTGCATGAAATTGTGCATGTAGCAACCAACTGGCAACTCTGTACGTACTACTCCGTGCATTGATTCTCAAATAGCGTACCGAAAGTGTGAGAACATGTCTGACTGACGTACAGAGCAAGGACATGGAGTTAAAAAGGGAGGGAGGGAGTCAACCACGGATGAGTCCTTCGCTTTTCTTCTCAGTGTACCACAGCCAAAGGGGAGGGGGAGAGATCATGAAATTGAGAGCGCCGTTATTGTGGCCTTTTGAACGTTTCGAGTTATTTCCAAAATAATGGAGCTGTCACTCAAGATGAGATGAGCTACGCTGTCTCGAGAGTAAGACAGATAAAATAAAAATCCTCTTTCACCAAAGGGCCAAATTCGCGTCTCTTTGTTCTGTGTTGACTGACGTCGGTCTCGGCGAGTTATCCCAATGATGTGGGCTGGACGCCCTTGAGGGTTGTGAAGGAAGGGTAAGGAAACGATTGCACTCCCCCCATTCTGCCGTAATCTCTCCAGCCAAACCGATTATTTGCCTTAGCCAAGGGGATTGAATTCAGCCTTTCCCCTTCCCCTGCCGTAATTTCATTAATATTTCGAAGTATTTCATGGGCAGGGATGATCACATTTTTTTCTGTTTCCAGCGGAGTTTCACAAATTTCCGGTGCATTGATTGGTGTACTTGGTAAAGAAATGCATGACATAAATGTACGTCTTACATTTGGATTACGTTTGGCTTAATGTGGGATTTTGCATTCTGAAGAAAACTTCAACATTAGGGCACTATGTGTTAACAGTGCTGAAAATTGCAAGATAATTCTAAGCGTAGATGAACAGGTTATTCTAAAATAGTTTATCAGGTAAAATAAAGTCAATCAAGTAGATTGTACCCGATAGTCGCCGGTTCTCACAATAATAAGAATGATGACTTGGTGAGAAAAATATTCAGAAAAGAATTTGGATCGCAATTAATGTGTTAACAAAAATTACTTCCAATTATTATGACAGCCATTTATTAACAAAGATGTTTTATTGTTTATGCATGGGCTAACGCTAGACTAGGCTATTTACTATTTTTGGAGTTAAATAGGGAGAGCTTTAGCACGATGTTATAAAACTGAATATGAAACTGAAATATGTTAATCTGAATGACTTCACAGTCGAAACTTTCCTCTCATATAATATATCAAGGCCAAGGTTTCGATATGTTCCAGATATGATTATGAGACAGTGAACCCATTCAAACTTTACACTAAATTAATGGCGATTTTAAATGCGTGTGATTCCTTCACTACAAGGATACCAGAAGTAGGTCATCCTAAGCATATATAATGTCATAGATGTGATTATAATATTTTTCGAAAGTCTGTGCTACCTCATCATTGCGGTTTCAGCTCAACGTCGATTTAAAATGTTAATCGGACATAGTTCACATATGTAGGTTTAAAAGCGATTTAAAAAAATTGTCATAGAAAATTATTTTTTACACTAGCGTAAATTTTCACCCTGAGAAGATGGATGCGTCCTTTTAATGACAAGCATTAGTTACATGTGAACTAAATATCATGGTAGTTTGTTTTCGTCGTAATGAATTGCTTTAAGAGTCCTTCAGGATAGTTCCTAGGCTTCAGGGATAATTCGCATTCGATAATTATGAGGTTTAGGTATATTTCCGGATGGAATTTATTTAACTGAAGGAATACATTAGGAATGGACTTATGGCTGGATGGATGCTGTTGACACTAGGGTGTATTTGGAGCTATAGCAGAAATGGAAACGTCATCGTATCCTCAAATGTCCTTAGAACCCCTGGGAGGGTAGTAATGTCAATAGTTCGGGCGACCCCCTATTGCTCTGCGGGACCACGCAGGATAGGCCGAATGTGTCGTCAGAAATGGCCCAGGGGGTCCCAGCGGTTACGACGGCCGCCCGCCGTGTCTGCCGCCGGTGAAAGGGTGAAAGTCCGACGTTCACTGCGTACTGCCACTCCCATGATAACTTATCTTCGTTCTTTTGGTTTCCTGTGTTCCTCCTCTCATTGGCTTGACCGTGCTACGTCAATGCCTCCGGGATGCCGGGTGATATTGCCACGAATTGGAGGGGATAAGCGTCCGTGAAAGTCCTTTCACTCGCTCCTGGATCGAGTGATCCAACATAGCACTTCAGTCAAGTTACTTCTGCATGATACCCTGCAACACACCTATAAGGTGTTTGGCAAGGACTTTTATTTGCAACTACATATATGCTAAAAGATTCAGGAGTGGTACAATATACATGCGCTCTTAAGACTAAGTAGCAACTTATGTAAAGAGCATTAAAGAGCAATTAAATGGAATTGCAACTTTACCATGGCCAAACTAATTATAAAGTCTAGCACAGCAACCAAATGATCACTATCAAATACAGATAAATACAGAGAAATTGTGCGACCTGTAGAAGCATAATTAATACGCGAAACGTTGGCAAAAAAGAATGGTCGCCATAATTCATACATAATTGGACCTACATCTCCAGAGAAAATAGTATTGAAATGGTATTAAGCATAAATACCAAGTCTTGTACATATATCGAGAAGGCTCCATTCATAGAAAAATGCTATCTCGTTTTAACATCTCTCTGTATCGTAAATTTCTCTGTGCTACAAGTTGTTTTCCATATCTTGTAATTGTTATAATATCTTCCATTATTTTTCCGTTAGTGTGTGTGTTTGGCTTCAAGTGTGCTGAATGCCTTTAAAATGTTAAACGTCTACATTAACAACTTTCGCTACAAATGCCATTAAAGAAAGAATAGATGGTATGAGCTCAAGGGTTAAAGGAAAGGGTTAATTCATTGGCCGAATAAAAATATGTGTAAGAATGAAGAAAAGCAAGGATGTGATTAATGTAGATGTAAGCCGAGGAGTATGAATGATCAAAAGAAGGTAAAGATCAAAAGGGCTTATAAAATTGCCAATGAATAAGTCTTGCGAAGGGATGGAGAGAGAATAAGTCTAATGAAAACTCTGAAAAGTTGAAGAAACAAACTATTTGGTTATCTTTTGAGACACAATAACCTCTTGTGTAATGTACTAAAACGAAAATTAAAGAATGGACATTATCGTGGGAAATCAAGGACGGATTTTCTGAAGGTAATTATGAGTGGTAATAGAAATGAAAAATTATGATTTAGCAAAGTTGTTACCTGAAATGAGTGTGGAGTAGACTACTGCAGCAAATCAATCTTCGGATTGATGAATGTTGATGATGATGAGGGAAGAATTAAGGCATGTATTTTGACGGTTGTATTAATTTATAAAATGAAAATTTTAAAAACATCCTGTGGCATTTTCTACGTATTTCATCACCGTATTTGCGGAAGGCATGAATATATTCATACCAATCATGGCGATGATGATTTCAAAATGTTTTCACATATCGTACGAAATTTTTAGGTCACCAAGTGGTAAATGATTTTGTATATTCGCTCAGTATTGGTATCAGCCATACGGTACAGGCATGGGTGGTACTAGTTCTTAGTGCTGATGGCTTGAAGATTCAGGGTTCTGGGAATATAACGGAGAAGGTTGATGGGGGGTATTAGAGGGGAGGACTCTGCTTAATCCCGCACCAATCCGGTTGCCGAAGCCGACTCAAAAGGCTCCCCGATTCGCCGAAAAGATAGGCGTAATGACGCGCCGACAAAGGTCTCCAGGGGATGGAATAACAGAGGGAACATCATATTGGGGGGAAAGGAGATAGTAGCTATGGGAACACTGGCTCTGCAGGGAGAGTGGAAGAGAAGAAATTCGGGCGGCGAGGGAGATTGAAGGGATGTGATTAAAAGCGTTTCGTCCAAGGTGGAGAGGCAGAAAAATGGATATCCTGCCTGTCAGAGCGAGGGTATACGGTTAGAGGTAGTATTAGGGTGGGCTGGCAGGGTAAACGGGGGGAATGGAATTGCCCGGACGGTCCCCTTGGCGTGGGAGAGCATTGGGAATTGGCGAAGATGATGCCATGTGTCGCCACGGTTCCTGAAGGCCCGGGAACAAATTGCCACCCCGAGACGCATCTCTGGTTTCAAGGCCACCAGGACGGGACCCAACACGAGATACGGCGCCTCTCCGGTGAAGTATGGATCGTGTTCCTCGTGTTGATGGACTTGACTGCGATGGTTGGAGACCCGTTCGTCCCCGTCATTCTTCTGTTTTGCGCTAACTAGAAATTCTGCATAAAGCGCATGCCTAATGGCCAGAATATTTTACATAAAATAAATTACCAAACGAATTTTGAGTATCATGTAACACGAATTACTGTGAAGTAAATAGTGAACTATTGCAAAACCTCCATCAGTCATTCTACCAAAATCTTGGAAACGACTAAAATTTTAGGCAATTTCCGCTTTTCACAGCCACAAGGTGCTTATGTCAGCTTCGTTACATTTTTGCCAAAGATTTCAACTATGGGACGATAGCTCTATAATAGTTTGGAACTGTCCCATCTATCAGTCAACAAGGATGGGAGTAGACTACAAGCATCAAAGTATGTCTCTGATCTTGCTTTATATTCGTAAATATTTACCTAGTTACGCATTACGTTTCCTTCATCGCTCATGAGTTGAGCCTCATTAAGAGAATGCTCTGGCCAATGTTCAGGCTTTCTGAGAATGTACAGGTAATATTCATCACTCTTCTATTATTGCGCGAACTATAAGTTAATACTAATGGACTCTAACTACTTAGGTAAATTTGAAGTTAGTCTTAGTGTAACTCAGGTTCTTATTCTTTTATTTGATATATATCTGAAATGGAAGTTTTACTTCAACTATATTTTCTCTTACAATAAATTGCAACAAATATGACATTTTAAAAAGTATTCATTCTAGTGATTAGAAAACAAAACAATATATACAATTCTATTCAGTTTTGAAGTGATTCTTGAATGTTAAACTGAATGAAAGATAATTGAAAGCTGTTATATATTCAAAGGGCACTCCCATCTTTATTATGATGCATCCGTTTTTTAAGTTTCCTCACTTCATCCTGCTAGCTTTTTTATAAGTTGGCTGTAGGAAATGTTAAATTGTACTGTTATCATGGGGAATAAACAGTAGCTTGCGAAAATTTAAAAATAATTTGTAAGTTTTAGTTTCTTCCTGAGTTATGGTCATGATTTTTTAGATTGAGATTCGAGTTCCTAAAAATCTACTTGATGGTCTATTTTTCTTTTCTATTACCTCCTCAAAAATAATGATATAAAATGGAAATTGCTAGTGTTTCATGAGACTCCGTGAAACTACTCATGAAACTATATTACGTCAGTAAGATTTTTGGGCCGCGGTATTTTTTCATGAATTTATGACACGCAGTTGTTCCTTATTTCGCTTTCTTTTATGACAATTTTTTATAGGCAGGCAGCTTTTCTCCATAATTTGGTTCCTGCTTCCATATTTGACACCTGATATGGATGAAAAATGCACATAGCGGGTCTCTTGCTAGAGCTTAGCTGTAATAAGACTTATAGTACTGATGTACATTTTTTTTAAAACTGCAATGACATGGAACATGATAAACTATGCGAGTGTTCCCTGGGTAATAGAAACGCTGGACTCTTTATGCAGTTCTGAATTCTGTGCCCTGTCGTCTTGAATGTCTAGAACTTGGGGTAAGTTGAAACCCTTAGCCTTTTTCAATATCTCATGAGGCAGTCTTCGCGTCTGCTTTATCACTCGGACCTGTGCCTTAGCCCTCGTAGACCGATGAAAGAGTCGCCGTAGATTAAAGCGTCGATGGCGAATAAACAGACTGTAGCCAGGCGCCTGATGCCGAGGTCAACCTTTCGGGGTCACTCCGGTCGGGGAGAAGGACATTTGTTTGCGACCGCTCCGAAGGTTGGAGACATCCTAAACCAGGTAACTTTGGTAGGGAGAGTATGGGGGTGAAAATCAGGGAAAGAATTTGTTTATCTCGAGGGAGCAAGTCTTGTGTACACACTCCATGATTTCCGGACCGCGATAAAATTTTCACGCTCCGGACGACCGATGTTTGCCCTGGGGAAATTTTGTGTGTGCCCCGGGCTAACATAAAAACGCTGAAGGATTTCTTTTTTTTTACTGTAGCAAGGACCCAAAGGCTATACATCCCTTAGTTGAGGGACGATTAATTTCACCTCTGGGAGAGGTGTGGAGAGAGATATTTATTGATCCATGAATGGGGTTTTGGAATTCAAAGAAGCGAGAAATATCTTATTTCATGAAAAAATACCGTCCACTCTGGGAATAATCTTTATAAACCGGTCGCGTGTTTGAACACCACTTACGACTGTATGATTAAAATGAGGACTCTTGGTGCTGAAGGTAAGTCTGATACCCAGGGATATTTACGTGCGGGAGAGCAGTGAAAATCGTGAAAGTGCCACATTTACCGAATGTCTACACATGCCTAAATGCTCATCATGACGCGTTCGTTTTTAGGGAAGGCACAATGAAAAGAGATTAACCCTTGCTGTAATGCAACAAAATCGGGCTCATTTCATACTTCTATTGCTTCTGCTTGCATTTATGAGTTGCCCAACCGACCCATCTCATCTTGAGTGCTCATTACATTACTTATCTGAAGAGTCCCTTTCATTACATTCACCCATGAGTCTCTCAATTCAACCCTTTCTATGACACCATTCATTCTTCATTACATAGATATTTCGTAATTGGACTCTCTCAAAATGGTGTAATTGACAAAGCCCAATCCTTTCATGTATAAAATCATAAAATCCGCATTCTTTCATGGCCCACTCTAACCTTATCCCGTTCCGAAAACACTTCTTGGGTAGATCTCCATTTCGACAGAAACCTCTACACTCGGCCTCCTACACTTATACCTATCCTGGCAAACTTATGTTTGACTGCCTTCAAACTAAGTGGAAAACACCCTTTCTTACATTTCTTAAAACTATACCCATAATCATCGGGGAAATGCCATAGCCAGGATGTTTCTGAGAGTTGGTAAAATAAGTAAGAAAATAGTCAAATATCAGCAAAATACCTAAAAGGTTTTTAAGACCTTCATGATAAACGGGATTTTCTTTCTGAAAATACTGAACTCTCTGATTAAAAAAAACATTAATCCAGGGACGCCCTATTAAGCGTGAAGATTAATTACTCAACCTTCAAGAATCCTTCTGCATAAATTCATTTTTTATGTCATTTACAGAGTCAACGAACAAATAAGCTGAATAAAATGGTTGATGGCTAAAAAAATTTCAGTGGTTAGTGGAATGATCGAACTTCTCTCGATTTTGGCACATCAATGCGTATATTGCAGTATCTCAGCTATAAATATTTCCATGTATCCACAGATTGTTTAAAAATGGCTTTATGCCAATCCAATTAAACCTGTGCAATCAATGTCTTCAGCAATAATTAATACAAAACAAATATTTCTCAGTACTAGGGGGCACAAAAAAGACTATTCACTTAGAAATTATGGTTAACTTTAATTAGAATTCATGGGGATATAGATTGCAAAACTAATGCTATTACAGTTTCTGGCAAATTACCTATCTGTTCTCCTAGCACTTCTCTGTTTCCAGTTACTTTGCAATAAAAACCGATTATCCGATAAACAAACTTTTGGATAGGATAAGGGTCGATGAAGATACTAGGGATGGGCAAAAAATACCGGTATTCGGTAGTACCGATGACTATTTTTTTTTATTTTGGCAGTACCGACCAGTATTTAAAATCAGTTCTACCGACGGTACCGGTACTAAATATACCGGTATTTAGACAGCGCTGACATATTGCATAAAATAACGGCACTAACTACGAAAATTTACTAGCTACACTAAGATTTCAAATATTCTCGTAACATGTCTTTTTTTCTTATTTACATAACCGTGAACTTGAGATATGTTTGTTATCATTATTGATAAAATAGGAAAGTATAAATTTTTGACGCATGACGAACACTAGATAATCGACGATTTTGAACCGTATGAATACAAATATTTATTCCTGTAAGTTAAACGTTAGTGCGACCGCAAGGATTGATCACTATAACAGGGGATTCTACCTGACTACAACATTAAAACATTACCAATCGTTCTTCATATAATCTAAAATCATTCCAACAAAAAGTGACAAGCGTGAAATAAAATGTATATACTGAATAACCGATGTGTATTCCAGATGAATGTTGGGGGTTGTTCGGGTTTCCGACCGTTTTGATGAACGAGTCGTTGGCAGAAATGGTGAGTTTGACCTCGTCGGAAACCCGAACAACCCCCAACATCGCTATGCTCCGGGAAAACCTCAGATCTTCCGTTCGGGATGATTGTTCATGAAAAATTCCGATTGATGGAAATTTCTGCGTATCTTTTTGGACTGATATTCTAATTTTCCGAAATACCGGAAAGTTAGGTTTGAAACGAATATTAATTTGTGATTAATTAAATTATTTGATGAATCATATAAATACCGGTGTTCTGGGATTTTTTCGTCCGTACTACCGTACTATGAGTAGTATTATTGCTTTTTAATACTCATCGAAAAATACCGATAGTTATTTTGGTACCACCCATCCCTAGAAGATAATGTTATTGTTTAAGGGAAGGACAGAGGAGGGCTGTGGCCAATGAAAAATGATTTGAGGTACTCTCGCTCCTCGCCCAATATTTCCAGAGCCCAAACCTGTGAATGTCACATCCGATTTGTTGCATGCGAGGACAGTGTCTCCAATAGTTTGTCTTTTCCCTTTTCAATATCTCTGACTACATTGGGTGAGGAGTCAACTGCCTCGTTGGAAAGCAACAGAAACACGTGGCATACATTGAAAATTCCATGGTACTTTTTACTATGGGGGAAAAGTTTCCCAACAAACGGAGCGACGCCCCTATCGCTCTCGGGGAAAATCACTTTCCTTTCTGATGGCATATTATTCTTAGGTCTTGGCCATGACGAAGGAAATTCAAACCCAGTAAGGTGATGGACTGATCGTCCAAATCGCTGATGGATTCCCGGCCGCTCGCCTGCCCCGAACGTGTTTCGCGCTGCCCATGGAGAACGGAGGCGCATTAAATTACCTGGTATGCGTTTGAAACGTTCCATTGAACTCTCTCCTACGGCTCAACCGAAACCAGGTAATGATAAGCATTTTTCCTGAGGCAAAACTTGGTAGGTAAAACATTTAGGCTGCCTATCGCTAAAAGACTCATGGCAGTTGATCGGTAGGTTAGGTGGGATGCGGATTTCAATGCATTTGCCTTTGCAGAAACTTTATTTCTCTGTGACGACTCTGCGGATATTCACAAAATTACCGAAGTCCAGGTCCAAGAATTAAAAGTCCAGGAGAGAGGGGATTAATCAATGGGATATTCGTGGCAGGGTCAACTGTCCCCCAGATATCGAGGGAAATGGATTGAAATAGAAAGACAGTATATTAACTAAAATGCTACAGGGAGGTGGATGAGACGATGGTAACACGACAAAGAAGCGGAGACCAAGATGCACCTCTCGAGATTATGATAGCAGCATTCGTTAGCATCCTACTGAAAATCCTATTAATATTGACGGCGGCAGTAATGAAGAGAAAATTAAACTAAAAAGAACCTTTACAGTGAGAAATCGCCTCCATTGCCGATATCAGAAATTGCAGACCGACAAGAAAGCCAGCCATAAACGAAACTAATTAAACGGCGAGGATAGATTTGCTCATTCGTACCGGGATATAGACCAATCATATTGGAATATCGTAACTTTCATCGATGATTAAACATTGGGAAGTGTTGAGTATGAACGTGTTTAGCAATAAAACACACGCAATTGTCGGTAAATATAACTTTAGCAATAGATTTTACTCTTTAGAACATTTCCCTATTAAAAAAATAATATTCTTCCTGTTTGACAGGTATTACCCAATAAAGTATAACAAGTAAACATTTATCCGGGCATATATATCTGCATTTTATGGAAGCAATTTATGCTGATATGCCGGGACCGTTATTAAGAACACCACCTCAAATGACGTATGAGGATTACGTCCGAATCCTTCGTATTTTCATCGCTCCCATGCATAAACGTAGTAGTACCACCAAAGGACGAAGTAGTAGGAAAATGTAATATCCTTCTTACTTACTGTTTTTTTTTTCTTTTTTTATTTGCGTATTTATTAATTCATTGGTATTTTCCCGTTCACAGCTTATTTATTTGCGTAAACATTGAAAATCTACCGCCACTTTTGAATGATGCATTGAACATACGTTTGTATTTAAGATTTAAAGAAGAAACTCTATTGCTTGGTGGTGTTCTGTTAAGTACCGTTAGTTATAAGGGGAGAGGTGGGTGAATCCCAGGCGAAAAACACTGGGCGAAACCCAGGACCCCCAGGACCTTGCCAGAGTGCGAGAGGAGGAGTGAAGCCCAGGAGAAAAGGAGAGGAAAGAGAAAGAATGCAGAGGAAAGTACGGTGAGAACGAGAGAGGTCAATTATGCGTTTCAAATGTATACATGGCTGTCTAATGCGCCTCAATTTGGAAGCCAGCGCGAATAACGCTCGGGAATGCAACCGGCCAGTAATCCGTCACTCGCTTCGTTCCACCACGTTACTGTGTTCGAATTTCCCTCGCCGTTGCCGAAACCGAGGAATAATATGCCGTAAGAGAGGAAGCCAATTTTTCTCCGGAGTGATAGTGGCGGCGCTCCGTTTGTTGGGTAACTTTTTTCACCCATAGTACACCGGAGTCTTAATTTTCCGAATCCCATTTTACCGATACTCTGCATTTTCCGAGTTACTGATCTTTATGATTATGTCGTAACAAGCAAGTTCAGCTCCAAATTTATATATGTGCGTAATAAAACCTGGAAATTCTCAATTTAATTCATAGTGTCTCAAGTTTAAATACGTCATAGCATATTGTTTTTCGCGTAGTTAATTCATTTTCGCTCATAAGCCTTATATTTTTTGTATTTTTCGGCACTCTTATTCGACTTGGTATTCAGCTGTGATTCAGAGCATACCGAAATCCTCAGTTACCGTGTTTAAGTAGTTGTTCATTGTCCGAAGTAAACACAGTCCACATTACCTCGATAAATGCGATGGTGGGTGGCGTAACATGGTGGAACTCCTTCATTACCTCGGTTTAGCTAGTCCGCACTGTATTCATTTGAAATCTTTATCAGTCAAGAAAGTGTTTAAAAGGTTAACATACTTGGAAGAAATGGACATGGGAACATATAGGCATACTGACGACATGGCATGATGCTGGTCAAATGTTGGCGATTTATTTGGATAGGATTGAGGACGGTTCATGAAGTAGACAAATTGTGGAAATGGGAATATGGAAAGAATTGAACTTCTGTCACGAAAATTATTCCATTTACTGCCAATTACGTGTACTAGCAAACTATTGCAGCGTCTAGAACACGTATTCACGCTCTCATTTTAATGAAGAATGTACGAGCTTTCGCATAAACGAGTAATATTATACATCTCATAGTTAATGAATATTATCCTTAGTTTCAATTTTATCCTTACCGATGTAAGGATAATATTGAAAGTAACTTGCTAATTATTGATAAATGATTTGTTATGGCAAACAATACCATATAATACCAAATTTCAACAGTGCCTTGAGAGCCAGTGAAATGATCGATGTCGACTAACGCCAGTCATGCTTAAGGAAAGGAATGAAAAAGCATTGTTAGAGAAGTGAAAGAAATTGAGGCGTGTTTTGGAAGATGAGCGTCTCGGTCTGTTTTACTTTGCATCCGTTATTTGGGCGTGGGAAAAAGAATTCCTGAAGTTATTCCTTCAAAAGTGTGTTTTGTTTCTTAGTAATCTGTTCTACTAAGCATTTATTATTGAAGTGTATTTTTACTGGTTAACTTAGGTTTAAATGGATGCGAAAAAATATTCTCTAGATTTTTACAGATGCAAGCTCCTATCTCCTTACACTACTTCTATCTTTATCTCAGTATACGTACTTACCTTATTCATCTCATCCACAGAGAATATTCCATTTTTTGCCTTCCATGCTCAACCAAAATCCTTCCTTATATCACGGTCTTCAGCATACCTTCGCCCCTCATCGCCTGTTACAGCCACCTACTCTACCTTCTAATCTCCTCCAGAAGTCTCTTCTCTTCAACCACCATACCAAGCACTTTTTCGTTGAACTTCCTTTCCATCCACCGAACTTTCTCCACTATCTTCTACACTCGCATCTTGAACTCCGGCAGCCTACTCACGTCCTCTTTTTTTCAGAGGACACTAAGTTGGGTGGATTTAATAATCTCCTTGCCAAACTAATGCACGTGAGACATTAATATCTCTTAAACCTGGCTTTTTGATATCCATAGATGATAACACCGTTGACAAGCAAATGAAAGGTCCAAGCAAGGATTCCCGGTAGTATCTGAAGCATTTATCTCGGTGATTAACAACCCATTCGCGTTTTACATTATGCCCTTTGCATTCAACCGGGTGCATTGTTCATTTACGCGTTAAGCATATACAATACATGTTTCTCTAAGAACTACTTGGAAACACCATGGTATGTGGTACAAGGTGATTTCACACCAGGTTAGCAATACTTGTCCCATTTCAAGATCGAGACTTTCAAGCTCCGTAGACTGATATGCGAGGAACAGAGACAGTAAGGAGAGAAATTCGTGGCCAAACCAGAAACAAAAGGAAATCTACATAGAAAAAAATGCTAACATGCATTACACGGGTTAAAGTACCACCACTGATTAGTATTACTAATACTATTAATTCATGGATAGTACGAGGTATTAGTTCATTCTGAAAATCAATCATGCGGGACATTTCAAGCGAAATAAGACAATAGTAGTTGTGGTAAATATTAAAACACTTGTGTGTAGGCAAAAAATATAGTCTACCAAGCTGTTAAATTAAAAAAGTATAAGTAAATGCTGCGGTTCGAAATTCACATTTTTATAATTTTGAGTGGAGTGACCAAAAGACTTACCGAGCAGTGATCGAAAAAAATACGTCATCTGCCCCACCGATTATCCATCGGCTGCACACGCCACTCAAAGTGGTTGAAATGATTTAATCAGATCAGGCAACGTGCAATAACTCCTCAGACACCGCACCGGAACCAAGAACGTACAAAAAAAGGAACGGTATTGAACGAAAAAAAAGGATGAGTCAGTACGTCTAATTGAGCTACGTTGATTGACGTTACGCTCGCTGCACGCTATAAGAGACCCAATCACTCGGAGACAACTCGGATTACCTCCTCCATTCTTCCTGCATCTCGGACGGAATGACAAGGGGAAGGTTTTCCCCTACCCCTACATATTTTTCGACCCATAACCCACACCCCTATCATTTGTACACATACCTTCTCCCTACCAACCTTCCCACTTAATGTGTTTCAACTGTTTGGACCAAGGGACCTACACTACACCTCTCAGAACCTTATGAAGGAAAAACCTTTGAGGCAGCGTGATGCGCCCCGGGAGGAAACCATGGTGATATCTCCATGGATACCCCAGGTGACGTAAAAAAAGTGTACTATAAATCCCAAAGCGATGCCTTACTTGGCTTTCTCCCCTCCCAATAAACCCTCGGAAAAATATCCCTCCCTTCCTCTCTTATTGCCATTTTTTCCCGAAGCTGGCCATGGCCTGTTCCCCCAGTACTGAATTAGGACGGCCGCTTTAAGGGTTTGACAGTCGCAGGAGGGAATTAAAAAAAAGATGATGGGAGGGATAGGGATCCCGGTTAGGGTTGGGTCTGCACCCATACTACCCCACCCTCGGCAACCATCCTAAACCCTCCCCCAACCATAGATTGGCCACCCTCCGTCTTCCAGTCCCACCAGCCCAGTGGGGTTCTTTCAGCGGGACGTCCCCCACGCCCAAATCGGTATAACGAGGGAGGGGGTTCAAAGAATATAAAAATGGGGAAACACTCTTGAGGGGATTAAAGATGAGCTGGTGGCAGGGTTGGGCGGGAGTTGGGGGGGAGACGGAGAGGCGTGGAGTTGGGAGATTTCTGGTGACAGCCCTGTCTTGTATTGTCCGAGTTATTGCGTGGCCTTCCAGGTGAGTCACTCGGACTGACGCTCCAGCGAAAAATCCGACGTGACAGTGTGGGGATAGAGAGTGGGAAGAGGATCTTTTTTTAAATTATTTTTACTGCGCAAAAATCAAGCCAAAACAATTAAGTGATAAAAGACTTCCACAAGTGAACTAACCCATCCTTTTCTATAAAAAATACACCTTCATATACAAGGTACCCTGTAAACCTCCTCAAGGGTTTGTAGCTGAGGGAGATTTTTTACCCATATACACTACATTATATCTTTACCAAGTAATAATCTGCATCTACGAAGTACCGTGCAAGCCACCACTAGAGTGTGTGGCACGGGGTGATTCCACACCAGGCGTGAAGCACTCGTCCCAGTGCAAATCGGGACCTCGCACGCTAGGCGCGGGCCAAAAAACAGTCAGGAGAACAGTGCGCAATCAAACTAGAAAGTGGAAGAGTGCTACGTAAATGAACATGCAAACATGCTAAACAATGCAAAAGGAACATCAAGTGCTCAATATTAAATAAATGTAGTGAAAATGGAGCTTCGACTTCTGTGCATAAGCAAAAACCTGAAAACGCCTTTTAATAACTGAAATTTAACCAGCTTGTACTACACTGCATACTACCGGTTTAAGGCGCGTCATAAGTGGTAATGAGCTTTGAAAGAACATGGATGTATATAGATAGGTGCAAGTTTTATTCAGAGAACGTGAGAGATGTGTTGTTAGTACATTGCATCAAATTTAGACAAAAGCATTCGAGAGCAAAAAATTAAACTATGATTACAACCTTTCAAAATACTTAAATATTTCTCTCCTTTTTTCTCCTAAATGTTTCTCCATGACAGTTAAAATTGTATATTTAATTGTGCAGGAAAAATGGCATTTTAAACCTCTCATCTATTCTGTTCTGCAGTCTATTTCCTGAGTTTTATTGTCATGATCTAATACGCCGTAGTATGAAGGTATGTTATACCCTGACTTTTAGCTCTCAGCATCCTTAGATAGCAACACATTTCAAATGCCTCCAGCCGTCTATGAGCTCGTTCAATGAGTGACCAAATTTCACGCCAGTAAAGAAACACACTTCATACAAATGATCTGACCAAGTGTTTCCTGACCACAACACAAATATTACTGTTAGAGGTGAATATCCCTTTTTTCTTGTAAAATCCCCCTTTAGCTTTGTTGACAAGGCTAATGAGCTCCTTACTGCAATACCCATCCAATGTAATAAGACTTCCTTCCAGTACTCCTCCACATTCACAGTCGTACTCTGTACAAAAAAAAAGAATTGGTGTGCTTAAGACCACACAGGAGAAGTGTAAACTTCTATGGCGATATTCTGTCAATTATAATATATATATAAAGAACTCCACCACTGGGCATAAATCCTGGGACCTTCGGTACGTGGGCCGACGACTTTAACCACTACGCCATCTTACTCTGTCTTAAGGCCGTTTTACACGATGAAAGATTTTGTACAAACAAATGTACGTGAGATTGTACATTTGTCTCAACGAAGTTAGAACA
The DNA here is from genome assembly GCA_963573305.1 of Pyrrhosoma nymphula. Classification (NCBI taxonomy): domain Eukaryota; kingdom Metazoa; phylum Arthropoda; class Insecta; order Odonata; family Coenagrionidae; genus Pyrrhosoma; species Pyrrhosoma nymphula. Next base: position 60,174,014 of record OY754338.1, on the reverse strand, counting down.
GGTTTTATTTCCCGTGCAGGTATTGAGACATTCGCACAAGCGTTCATACAATTTGCCGCTTTACACGATACATTTTGCCTCATGCAAGAGTTCACGGAAGAGTTTGTACAAACAAATGTACCGTGTAAAGCGGCCTTTAGAGAGAGCGTTCTCTTGAGTTTACATTCGGCATGCTAAGCGTGACGTGAGAAAAAGAGCGTGACGCCCAGTATCCGATTTACCGCCTGCAGACCTTTCTGTGCGTGATGCGCCAATAGAAGTTTACAATTCAAAAACACCTGTGCTTGGGTGCCTCTTTTACTCACAACCAATGTATCTATTTTGCCCTTTTCATTTTCATTTTGTAATGGTTGCTGAGTAATTCTTCCAGAATCTCAAACATTGATCTCAGATCTTCTTCCCTATCTGCCAGAAGGGCGATGTTATCCGCAAACATTACCATGTCTAACTTCTGTCCTCGAAGCTTTACCCAACCATTTTCTCCAAGCCGTCACTCTAAATATAGCCTCCTGAATGTATGCGTTGAAAATAATAGGGGAAATATAGTAGCCCTCGTACGCCCTGTCAGATTTAAGCCTCCTTCTTATTCTGTCTTCACCCCACAACAGCTCTACCATCCCAGCATAGGCTCCACAGTTAATACATCTTGTATTTAATATCTCATATCCTCAGAACAAGAAAAAGCCATCTCCAAACAAATGTTTTCAAATGTTTTCTCTAAACCTATGAATGCGGCATAAGTTCCTTGGTCCTTGCTTAATCAATTAGAAGCTAATATTCATAAGATAAGGATTTTTTTCTCTTTCTCCTCCCCTTTATAAACCCCAGTTAATCCACCTTCAGCATCGTTTCCACTTTTCCTTAAAAACTCCGGTGCAGAATTGTAATGAGTATTGTTGACGCATGAAAAAGGATACTGAGGGTTCTTTACTGTTTACATTTTGTCACTGATAATTATTATGGAAGTAGGGCGATAGTGCACTCTATGGGTAAAATTTCAGAGTCGTTAATCTTGCAAAAGAGCACCTTAGCCAGGGAAACTCTTCCATAAAGCACCTTGTAGACAGCTGCCTCGATCAGCTCTACTGGAAGTTCGTCTGTAGTGGGGGCTTTTCTGTTCTTCAGAGACTCTAACGCCTTGTAAATGTCCGCTCTCTGTATGATGTCCCTAGTCTTGTCTTCAGTAACCTCATTCATCTCCTTTAAAAGGCCATTAACATCGTCACTATAGCCGTAGTAGAGTTTCAAAAAATTATTTCTATTTCTTCGGGACATTGCATCTTGGTAGGCCCACAATCCGTATTCATTAATCAGTCCACTACATTTGACTCGCTTGATGCCGAATAATAGAAAAATAGTTTTGTAGGCAGACTCAATTTTCCTCAACAGCCTCAAGAACCTCTTTGCAACGTTATTCATAGTACTGATTTATTGCTCTTTTCATATCTCTGTTGATTTTGTTTTTAAGTTTCCTGTGTTGTTGTTGGCCTTCTACTGCTCTTCTAATTCATCAGCTGCCTTCTTTGTTCTAATTTGAGAACCAGTTTTGAAAATATATATGATTTTCTGTTGTGGCCGCCTTTTTTCCAACTGTTTATTTTGCTACCTTTAGCAATGAGGTTTTTAAATCTGCCCATTCTTCCTCTACATTTGCTCCCAACTTTGTGACTCAGTTAATTGGTTGTTTTACCATAAATCTTCGTGGTGTCTTGTTAATATATCCTTAATATATTCCATATTACGTTTAGTGATCTAAAGATTACTGTGAACACAGCTACAAGATATTTGATTATGCGGACACACCCAAGCGACCATCCTCAAGGGCTAAAACAAGGAATATTGACTCAAATTGAACATTATTTTCACCAGAGACTAAAATGCCGTGAACGAAGAGTCTTGCAAGATCCACTCTTCAGAAATCTGTGCTGATTGTTTGTCATCAATTCCTCCTTAACTGCTCCATTATCGAACTGAAAAATTAAAGCTCAAATATCTTACACGAGATCGATATGTGAGAAATAGATGGTTAATCTATTCTGGAATCTACATTATCGTCGATTTTATAAATGGATTTGATTATATTATAAATGTGGAGTTACGTTGAGTCGTCGTATTGTCGATTGATGTAATATTTTCTCAACCCAGAAAACTGATACAGTGCTCTTCAATTTTTTTGTTTGACTGCCGATGAGTTTTATATCAAACTAATGGTAGTATGAAAGCGGAGCGTTTTTCCTCCTTCTAGAGCAGTGTGAAAGAAAAAAGATGGGACTGTGATAGTGGGAGGAGAAGTGAACCCGGAGCTAGAAAATAGCGGTCATGTACATGACCCGTTAAATGAGATGAGTCCCTTGCCAGACATTGAAATGCCTGGTTATAGATAATGGCTCGTGTGGTGTTGGAGAGTTGGCCGAGAGGGAAATAGATTTTGAACGCAATGGGAGCAAGGAGAGCTAGTAGGTTGACGAGATGGTGCGGTTATGTAGTAACAATTTGCGAAGTAAAGTGGGGAATGGTGGTACCGATGAAAAAGAAAGCGAGTTTTAAGAGAAAACAAATTACTCCCCTGGGGGAAATATGGCCGGAGAATTCCGTCAAAACACGCGTAAAAGGAAATTATTGTCAGAAATACTCAATTTTAACACAGTGAGCTAGTTAATATCATGACTAGTATATAAAATTATTTTTGTTTAGAAGATTAGACCAGTTCATTATTTGGGCAGATAAATGCATTTTTGTCACAGTATAAAATCATAAGCCTTCATATAATTTCATTGATACCGCATTAATAGCCATCATATATAGGATTTGATTCAGTTTATCTTGGAACGTAGTTGAGTATCGATTTCATCATTCAATTCACTAATGTTCAGTGTCAGCCAACCCATAAGTTTTCAATGAAGTGGGAGTTGAAATAATTTAGAATAAAATTGCGCAAATAATTATCAAATTTTCAAGGTACTAATTTCTTCTTCACACCAAAGTATCAAAAATAAACATTTTTTATGCATATTTTTGTTTATTGTTATCAATCATTCGTTCAACTTAATGCTAGTAAAACTGGTAGAAGTATAAAATCAATGGTCTGCGAGTTCACTTCGTGGAATGAATACATTTTAGGCAAAAAGAAAACTTGGTTATATTCCTCACAAATTTGTCAAGAACAAGACCGGTTTCGACCTTTTCAGGTCATTCACAAGTGTTACAATATTGTAATTGTAACACTTGAGAATATTGTAACACTTGAGAATATTGTAACACTTGAGAATGTCCTGTAAAGGTCGAAACCGGTCGTGTTCTTAATTAATTTGTGTGGAATATAACCAAGTTTTCTTTTTGCCTAAAATTGCTAGAAGTAGAAACACCGTTAGTCTTCAGTAGTCGGTACCATTACGAAAATTATGTGCGCTAGTTTATTTTCCATTTCCACCATACATTTCGCAGTTTCCGCATTCATTGTAATTCATTTGTAGCTGCTCTAACGTCTCAAACAAAAGATCTCTCTCAAATGTGTCTACGTATTACATAAGTAGTACGCAAACGGACATACCCTGGTTTCACTGCCGTTTAATGACGTCGGAACCAGTACTGTGCACCGCAATTTTCGCTTACCTTGAAAAACACTTATTCCTAAACACGAGGTGTGATAAAAAAATAACGGGAATTTTCGTTTTTCTAAAAGAATATTTATTTATTAATAAATATGAAATTTGTTCCCTTCAAAGTAATCCCCCTTAGATATAATAAACATGTGCCAACGGTTTGTCCAATGTTAGAAGCACTTCTGGATCTCACTTTTCGGTACAGAGTTCAGCTCCTTTTTTATTTTAACAAAACGTAACCATGGGCTTTCAGGGTAAGACATAAAAATTACTGGGTTATTCAAGAAGGCCAAATATTTTTAATGCTATTATTTTGTTACATCATTTAGACTTGATCAAGTTTACTTGCTATTACAGAAATTAAATTTTAACTTTGAAAATTATTTTATGAAGTTTTATTCATGCAGTTTGGGTATGAACTATTGTTGTCATTCTCATTTTACGTGATTCCAATGCTTATTAAAACTGAGCATTCGATCCTTATATTATTTATTTTTTAGAGTAATTTTCTCATTCTCAAGGACAACATGTGAGATATAAGTTTAGGTGTAGACAGGAAATTGACTATGGGAAAAAATTGCAATTCTTGGGAAAGAGTTTTGAGTCAGCATTTTTTTCACCTTGAATATATGAAACTTAAAGGCGTTTTTCCACATTTTATTTCAAAGTTCAACGTATTTCAGTTGTAAAAGTCATCCAATGTATATGTTTAATATTTCCAGTAAAACTCAGAGATTTATTTTTTATCAATCAATGCTCCTCAGTATGGCTTCAATGCCAAAGCGAGTTTCACTAACAAAAATTGTGCAAATGAAAATTTCTGGATCATGATATTCTTCCACTTCGCCTCACCTGATACCAATGCCTGCTAACGCTGGTAGTCTCATCTCCAGTTTTCTTCCTTCTTCCTAAGAAGAAATTCTTTAGCCGGGAATATACAAACGTGGGCGTGTTTATGTTTCTTTTCCGTTATCAGTCACCACGAGAGGATATGGCATTTTAGAGTGTAGGATCTTTGGTACTTGGCAAAGGGTCGTGTTGCGAATCCTGGTTACCGTCTCTGACCCACATCCCATCGCTCCCGTCGTCCTTTCAGTATGCCGACGTATGGTGGCCGGCAAGGGTACGAGGGAGGGAATGATGAATACAAGGGCCGTCTCACCCAGCAGCCGCGGTCGTTCAACGAGGCGTAAGGGCCGGCCAACCCACCAGGAGTAAGGGGTCCACCCAAAACCCTGCACACACCGTCTGGCGGTGACCTAAAGGGGAGAAGGATGCGTGGGAACCTAGAGGAAGACTAGGCGTGGTGGACGAATCTGATGTTTGCGGCCGTCGCGGAGGTGTTTAAAGCGGGGATGTAGGACGGAGCCCAGTTCCCCACAATCCCTCGCAGACGTGGGACTATTCCGTGGTGCTTTGGCCTCACCTAAGTCCGTGGCTACAATGAGAGCCGGGCATTCCTACCCACAAAACCGAGGATATTTCCCCCAACCGACCCGGTTTTGGAATTGTTGCTGTACTCGGTCCTAAGCATGCATCTATTTAAGATAGTTTGAGCAAAATGTCACTGTGCACAAAATTCTGTGATTTGTCTCATATTCCTAATGATACCAAAATAGTAGACATTAAAAAACAGAGAGAACATCAAATAAAAACTTGACGGACGATTCCCCTGAAAATGATTTTATATAGTTTTAACTCGTTTTAAATAGTCACTGCGCAGTAATATTTTCAGGAAAACCCTTTTTCCTCTTGATTCTAGGGAATGGGGAAACATTTTAAATAGTATACCATTATATTTAATAGAATCACTGAATATGCATTTCCTTCGATTTTCCATGTAATTCCACAGTGCTTCGGCTGCGAACGTCACTCACATCAGCCACTACATTTGAGATGCGAAAAATAAAATAAAAAGTTTTTCAACGGAATGAGGTGCGTCTATATGCTCCAGAGGATTAAAAGAAATGAGGAAAGTGTATCGCACAGACCGCGTCCGAAATGTAGTCATGGGCAGTTCACGTGCCCCCTAAATTATTTTAAAATACAAAATTTTAGTTACTGTAATACTGTTAATAAAATTGCTCTAAAAAACCTTTGGTTTTGAAATGTGTTTTCAGCGTACAGCATGGAACGAATGTCAAGTAGAAGCCGTAAATTGACACCTAACCATTATCTGAGAAATTTAGTCAAATAAAGGAAATTTTTCATTAGAATATCTAATCCCGACTTAATAATGCAGAGATAACCCGATAATCTATCCTACAAAATAAAGCTACCGGTCTGTCAAAACGAACTCCGCTTAACGTGAAGTAGGAAAGAGCTACTATTTGAATTGCGCAGAAAACAGTCCCCTCCGCTTGGCTTATTCCATGAACATCCCACAATATCAGGGACAGATATTTCGACAAGATTAGAGTGTATCTGCCTGAGCCTATTTTTACACATGCGCAATTGCACAGCTTTGTGAAGAGTTAAAAGCAGAAATGAGCTCTCGTTACTACATATGCATAGCATTAGTCAAGAGAACATTTTAAAAATATCTATACTTCCACTTTTTTTTACTCTGAGTTATTATAAAATATTTGTTGCGGTGTAGCTCTTTAAATTAATTAAGAGCATGACTGCTAATACGTTTAGAATTTATCATTAAAAATTTAATTAAATATATTTTTAGTGATGGTTGAGCGTTAAGTATTTGGATATAATTATATTTTCAATTCAAATTTTTAATTAGAAATGAAGTTATTCAGGTATTTTATATAATGTTTTAAGCAGACAGATTATGCAAATTTCTCTAGTACTAAACACGAGGTATGCCCAGCAAGTGCATTCCGTTTTCATCTTTCTCCGCGGAAGCACTACGGTCACGATTTCACGTATGCTCATCAACTGTGCCGACTCACTGGAGATAGATTTTAGTGTATTTATACATCAATTTATATCTTTCATACATATATTACAGTATGGTTTACTCTTCATGATTAACCGTTCATATAGTTCTGGAAAATTGAAAATCCCGTCACACTTAAGGTTTTCGATTCATTTTCTGAAAGTGAGGTGTACAAAACCAATTGAAGACAAATTCGAGAAGCGTACGGAGGAAATGCGACGTGTGATTCACTGGTGAGGAGGTTGGTGCAAATCGTCAATGAAATTGAGATGATTACTTCATAGAACGGAGTGAGCCTCCATCTTTGGTTAATGATGAATTTGATCGAGTAATTTAAGAGAAAAATAGGGAGATCCGATGATTTACCATTACGACGCTTTCTTTACAAATTCCCGTCCGTTTCTCTTCATTAAATTGTGGCTCAAAGACTGATTTTTGAAAGTATCAAACAAATAGGTAAATAAAACTGCTAATTAAGACAACTTCTGTATGGTTTTCATGCAGAAGACGACTTTATTTATAAATAGTTGACAGAAATAGGTGTACTGCAACAAAAAATTCTTAGATTATATTGGGAACTAAGTGGATGAATAGCCCAAAGCTTTTATTTTACGGTGCATTAAAAGGTTTCCAAGATACAATTAAACTTCCTCTTTACTGCATATCGGAACTTAATTCTGGGATGTACCACGTATGTACCTGAGATAACACGGGTATTCCGTAAAATGGCACTAGGGCAATTCAAACTGTTTTGTGTGTTCAATAAATATCAGCATTCATAAAAAGGCGAAATATGTCAGTGGGGGGATTTCGGTCACCGAGACTAGTGCACGGTCCTTCTTGCGATGCGTCCAAGACCGACCGTGACACATTGAGGTGATTCGAGAATTTTCTCGCAAGGCGATCCTCTCCGGCGGTGTGTTGGCGACATTGGTTGGAGTGCGAGCCCCCAAATCCGCCCCCGGTGTAACCGCGGCCTAGCACAGACTGCACAGCTTCCTGGGCTCGCCCGTGGGAATTCATTATTCAGGGTTTCCCTCCGGCCTCACGAGACCCATACGCGGAATTTTGGTTGCAGGGTAAGGAATGAGTGGTTTGGTGAGTTTGTGTGCAACATGTGACGCGATCCGAGGCCGTAAGACAATGACAGGATGTGATTCGTGGAGTGCAGTAGGTATCATAAGTCAACTCATGTCATATCGCACGAAAAAGGCTCATTGTTACCGCGCGCTGCATTTTACTAACTTTGGGTAAAAATCGGCAATGAGGCAATCGGCACCTTAAGAAGGTTCGGTGATTTCACTCAACTTAAGAGAATTCGATGAAACTTGCTGGAAGCATTACTTATGTTGTCTTAAATCTACCTGATTTTTTTCAGAATTACTGCAGAATTATTTATTGCAGATTACTTAAGATATTTCATCGAAAAGTGGGCATAAATTACATGTGTTCTTATGGGAACACAAGGTGCGAGTAGCCTAATTCATCAAAAAGAACTTTTTTCTAGTTAGAATAGGAAAAACAAAAATAATAAAAATAAAGTATATTAAATGATTTTCATACATTATTATATTGATGATTTAAATTACTTTTGTTTTTCTTATTATTAACTAGAAAACGTTCTTTTCGATGAATAAAGCTAGTCGTACCTCGCGTTCCCATAAGAACCCATGTAATTTCATGCCCACTTCCACATCAAATATCCTAAGAAATCTGCGGTAAATATTTTTGAAAAAATTCAGGTAGCTTTAGAAAAACACAATTAATGCTTCCAGCAAGTTTCGTCGAATTCCCTTAAGTTAAGTGAAACCACCGAACATCCTTAACTAATATATTTCCTAAACTATATTAGTAAACATTACGATGTGTATCAGATTATTAATGACGCATGTCGACGTTACAAATTTCTGTGTGGAAAAAAATTCGTATAAACTTGTAAACTGAGAGATCGATTCGAGAGACGCCTTTTCTCAGTGTGAATCTGGGAATTGAACCGTTTTTAAATTGGATGCAATAATGCTTTAACTTTTCAGGCACTTGATTCCTTAGATTACGATGCGTGCCAGTCTTTTGTGCTTTTTAATGTTAATTTAGGAATCAATGGACTAACCACGAATGTAGTTTCCTCATTTATTTCAGAAATTTCATTGCACAATCATTTAGGATTGGATCCTATCCTTTGGTTTTTATTTTATTTTTCAGGAAAAATTACCTTAGCATATTTGTTTCAAAGTGGTAATTTAAAATTATGCCCAATATTTATTTAGAGGCATAATTTTAGATCGTAATTCTCTAGTACTATTAAACAACAGCATTTACCATTAAACAAGTAGCACGCAATGAACTATGCATATAAAACATTTAAAAGCTCTTCTTAAAATGTTTATTTAACTCAAAACTCTGCCTCTACGTGAATTATGTACACAACCAAAGAAAATGTAACAATTTCTGATAAATCATCTGCTTAGATTGCTTGATTATATTAATTTATTTCATCAGTTGTTTTTTTTAACTATTTGAATAATTAAATTATTCCAATGCTCCATTCAATGCAGCTCAAGTGAAGCTAGTACATTACCTGGATATTTACTGACATTTTCATTACCATACAGCTCCCTAACATTATTGATTTTTCTTCTGCTATGCAGATTCTCCTTAAACCTGTGAAGTCACAATAGATCTCCTGTACTGATCTTAAGTACCTGATCTAAAGTACCTGAAGCCTTCAACGTCGTTGTAAAACTGTCCTATTTTTAGCACGATATTTATCAGGATAGAGTTATCATCCTTAAGTAGTGTACAAACGGACATTAAATAGGTTGAGATAGGTCATAGGTTTTCTTCAAAAACAAAAAAGCAAAATCATTCCCTCTTTGCGTATTATTATTCTTACCGTAAAAATTTCGTTCATGCATTTTTATAACCATTTAACATTGACTTATTGTCTCAATTAAACTCTACTATCACGTAATTAGTGTTAAGTTTTTTAGCATGAAACTTATGCTCCTATTTTGGAAAAAATAAAATAGCTTTGTTAATCGCCTGAGCAATAGAGAGTTTCCTAGGCCGGGAATCAAACCACGGGCCTTCGAATTTCCGTGCCAATGGCCAGTATTCTACCGATAGATTACTTTGAACTCTCAGGTAGCGAATTGGTTTGCGCATTTTTTCTGGGAACACTGAGGGGCCTTGATCGAATTTCTGACCAAAATATATTTTCCTTTGCCTGTGCCTATCCAATTATTGCCCGTTCTTCATGACAGTTGACAATGTCTTTCATTGTGTGTTCCACCCAGGACTTCCTATGAATTCAAAATTGAGAGTAAAAACATAAATTTGAGTCTCCCTGCTCTCCCTCGGTTCGAATATTCATGAAAGCATGACGAAGTCAGGGTACATCTCTCTGGTGGGAAGAACGACATGACTCTTGTCCTCATCATTATGCACACAGAAGGGGTCCGAGGTAAGCATAGCGCCTCGAGAACATAATTACGCTCACAGATGGGAAACGAAATTCATTTACCTGCGGAATATTCATGATAGCATGTTTCTTTTAATGAATTCACGGCACACAAGTTTATGTGATTTTTTAGACCCCTCGAATTTCATTAATCATGCTGTGCAAAATACATTATTCAGTGTAAAATTACTTTTAATAATTAGAACGGTGTTTTTTGTCTGCAACTATTTTTCTTTCTGTTTTGTTAGTGTTTTCGTAATTTTTTTGCCATGGTCGTCTACTTAATACAAAGCCGGACATCTAATTAAGGTCATTAATTCTAAATTAATGTTTGCCGAGCAGCCATATCATAAGAATAGCGTGCAAAACAGTACTCTACTTAATAAAAAGTATGATTAAATTTAATGCCCTTTTTTCCTTCGAAATATGGTCCAATATATCATAGGAATGGCAATATAAATATTTGGCTAAATGTCCTTCAAAATGTTTTTTCTTCTGCCAGGCACGAGAAATATTGCAACTACATTTCAGAAGTCGCAGTTTTGAGAATTGATTTTTTTCTCTGAAATTTTATTGATCCTGTTAAAATTTTTTTTTGGATTTTTTAAGTTTAAGTGGTTAAGTTTTTTGTTTTGATAATGTTATGGATAACCATGGTGATGTATAGGAAAAACATTGTTAAGGGTTAATGGATTCCGAAATTTGAATATGTTGTGCTCTTGCATTAATTGGAAATTTAAGTTTATCGCAACCCGTGCCAACGTTTAACTGGTCTATGATGGCTATGTCGCAACCATGCATAATGTAATATAACATTTTGCTGTAATAATAAAAATACTCCTTTCGGTTCTTCGTAAATATCTGCGTATTATTTGCTATCAGATGGATAAATGCGAGTGACAATTGTCATAATTTCAGCGAATAATCCATCAAAATTAATGTGTTTCACCGGACACTCTGCTCTTATTTATTCAGAAGTACTAACTAACCCACCATGCCGATTTTACGGCTGTATTCAATTGTGGATAGTTTTCTTTAATACTTTAAAAAAATTGAACGTATATATCGGGTGGTAAACCACTATTAGCTCAAATTTTTTATGCCGCTTATATTATATAAAGGGTTTTAAGAGTGATGTTCACTAAAAACTTTTGTTCTTAGAGAAAAAAGAACCATAGAAATTTCCATTTGCAAACAATTGCAATAAACTATAGTTCATCCAACTTATTTATCACCCACCTTCAAAATTTATTTTACTATTTTAAAATATTCGGCTCTGGGTGTAAGTTATACGTGATCTTTTTTGTTAAATTATATTTCTTTTGAGTTTAAATATTTTTATTGAATTACCATTAATATTATCCCCAACACAGAGGAGTAAAAGTTGAGTAAAAATAGCGGAATTTAGATATTTAAAATTATATTAAGATATTTACAATTATATTAGGAAGATTTATAAGACGATTGAAACCCTGGGTAAAAGCTAGAAACATGTTGGGTCAAAGCAAGAGTGTGTAGTGTTTTTTTTGCTGTTATTATGTTTTCATTTGAAACAAATACCATGCAAAAATTAATCAGTATTATATTATCCTCCATTCCCAAAACATTTATTTGTCTAGGTCACCCAGTAGTCTCTCCAAGAGACGTTAGGCTCAAACAGACTTAAGTACGTTAATAATATGCATAAACAAAGCTGTATACATATTTTAGAGCAGCTTTGCTTCGATTTTGAGTGATGCTTATAATTTTATTTTTTCATAAATAAGGGAACGTAGTTGGTTATCTTTCTCCTCTCTTTTCCCCAAGTCATTTTCTACTTTCCCCTTCTAAGAACCGTGCTCCAATCTACCTGTAACTGTCCTCCAACCGCAAGAATTCCCTTGCCGACCTCCCACGCAACAGCCACTGGCATCCCGCAACTACCCACTCCATCAGCCTCCAACGGCTGCGCCAAGTCACATTGTGTTACGAGCTTCAGCAATATCGTGTGATACGCAGAGCAGTTCTACTAAGCGTTAGAATACGTAATGCGGAAAATATCAGTTAAAAGAATTTCAATTGTACTTTTTTAATCTGACTCATTGCTTCAGATATCAGATCTTCGTTATCGCTTCTCCCTTCCAAAACCACCATATCGAAAATATAAACCTGCTTGCTTACCGAGACACTTTCTTCCACTTCAGTAATACGTAATAACCGGTCTTAAAATGTATTCTAATTCCAATAGAGGGAGAATACATAAGGCAGCGTCTCTATCATTTAGAAGATACCTAATCCTAAGACTCAGGTACACATAGCGGATTAAACTGATGGAGGCAGGTGACACTTTGTGGAATATTCCTCCATTAAGCATTGTGAAAATTAATCACTTGATACTATTCCATTAATTGATTTAGGTTTTATATGCCGAGTCTCTCAATCAATGCTAGCTTCGTCAACGTCTATTCGTCATTAATAATGAAAAATATACGCTGAAATCGCGTAGAATTAAGAACCTAAGCGGAATTGTATCAAATGATTTTTTAAATCATGCTTAGGATTTATACAGCGACCAAATTAGAGTAACATCATTCAGAAGCACTGATGATCAAGAGCGAGTCGTTCTTCAAAACGTGAACGATTTAACAGAAGGTGGTGCTGTTTACTATTTTTTTATAATGACCTGCGCATTTTCATAACCTTTCGTCTTCAGGCATATTATTAGATATAGTGATGACGCACAATCATTGAATTTTGAAGGAAAATAACTTAAACCATTAAGTATAACTGTGGCGGACAGTGACTCTAGGTTTAATTTTTACCGTACGTTAACAGTGATGTAGGACCTACCTTAACTAACCTACCTACTTAAATTCCATGGTGCAAACGACCTCGAAAAAGGTTAGCATTCCCTTAAAGCTACTCCCGCTCAAAAATGAGTGATAACAGGGTAGCGTTGCCAGTTCGTGTACTGGAAAAGATACTGTTTTTCGTAAGAAAACCGCAGCAGCCTGATATCTCCGCGTAGGGAACCTGGCAACAAACCCTTTCAATTCCACTTTCCCGGGGCCCTTTGGACTCTTCTATTATCCCTTCGCGAACGAGACAGAGATGGAATGAGGGAATCAGAGGAGAAGAGGGAGGTACTCCGTTCCTTTCTTCCCTTCCAACTAGCAGCCGCAGGAAGGACCACCCCATTTCACTCAGTCAACCACTTTCGCATGGCATTCCATTACCGTTTGCGTTCTCAAACTTTGGCTCCCTCCATCTTCTCCCCGAATCATTTCTTTGGACGTTTTCCTCTGCTCTGACTCTATTTATTTTACTTCAGCCACACCCTTTAAAAACCACCCACCTATCCCCATCGACCACCCTCCCTCTGTTCACCATAGTCTCAGCTCTCGGGTCGGATTTTACTGCAATGAGTCGACATCGATATGCGATACCTAAGAATATCGCACTCCAATATTTATTCCGTACAAATTTGCGTAATACCGTGTTATTTCTTTAGCTCAGAAGAGGAAGATGAATTGGAAAAATTGGAACTTATCAGCAATGCCACGAACATCTTGTAAAGATGTAAGCCTAAAGAAAATACCACACAACATAAGGTTAAAAAAATTTAAATTGCCTGCCAAAATCAAACTTTTACTGCTTAATATGAGTAAAATATTTGGCAGTTATCTCATATTTCATCCCTGTTACAACAACAAAAAACAATTATTTCTTTTTTGACATTTATGTATAAGCTATAATCATGAGCAGATACATCACCTCTAGGAAATTAGATGGCTAACGAATTGTGGTAAAGAGGCATATTTGCGCCAAATTGTGCAATTTTATACCAATATATCTATGAGTGAAAGAGACATGCAATGGGTAAAAAACTAGTTTTTGTAATGGGTATCCAAAATCACTTACATGAATTGTAATCAAATAGAAGAGTACTATGAATGTAAAGTACTATGAATTGGCGATATACAAGGAAAAATATTTTATTCCATACTTTGCCGCTTCTACTAGTTCTAGTTATGTTGTTCGGAATTAAAATGATTAACTTCCTATCGCCGTGAAACTTGCGTGAGCTGAATTTTTCGAAATAACTTGTTTCAGCAAGTAGGGTGTGGTGTGCGTCATATTATACTATGCATCGATTACACTATGTGATTTGTACTAACTTCCTGAGCTCTAGCGCCATGCCAACAAATATAGGTACTCCTTGGAATAATTTGCATGGAACTCCATGAGAACGCCTTGTTCATTTATGGCATCTGTGAAATAAATGTATAAAGATATACATACATACTATAAGTACATGCAAACAAAACGCACTGTGGAGGAGAACGCTAGAAGTAGCGTAACTGTTTAAAGAACCTTTAATAAAATCGGTGGATCAAGGTTCGAATCCCAGCTCAGGTGAATAATTACTTCAACATAAATTTCACAAATTGAAGTTTCATATCACGACGGCAGTTCTGGTAGTACTGTACAGTAATGATACTGGCTTTCTAATAAAGAGAGACAGGTAGGACATCTCATTAGGCGAAAGGAAAATCCTAAAAGCAGGAGATGGTTGGAGGTGAAACACAAAATTGGATAAAGAAACGGTGTTACAAGAAAACTAAGCATTTTATTAAAAAACAACATTTAATATTAAGCCTATTATCTACAGTAGTTTTGGAAGAATACAATAGAAACGTGACTCCAGAATAACTTTGTGGTATAAGTCTATTGGTCATTGCATTGCTGGTCGATCAAGGCTAACAAGATTTCAGGAACAAACTATGCAGCCTAACCCATGAAGTTAGAAGGAGAAAACGAATTTCGCACAATCTTGTGATTGATGACCATGGATAATGGTGATGATCGCGTCATTTAGGATATAGTGCGATACCCGTACGCTAAGCGATGCAAGATTTCCGTCGCAATACCATATATAAATTTGAATACGTATAAAAGAGCATTACACTTGGAATATCCCTTATTTCCTGGTCCGTTTCCATTCGCCCCTTTAAAGCACATATATTTCCTTTTGTTCTCGAAGTCCCTCTCTCCCTTTGTCTCAATCTTCTCCCCAGTGTGCCCAATGCCTCACGGTGTTCGTTTATTCATCCTACGCCCATCCCATCCCGTCCAACGCTTTTCCCCTCTCCTCCTCTCCTTATGACGCTCGTCAGATCCCTACCTCTATCCCTCCAACTCCCCTGCCTTACACCCCTTAAACCAGAACCACCCGGTCTTCCTATTATTTTTCCATTTTACAAAATCCTTTCTTGCGAAAGAGGATCACATCTCCCCCTCGGTTTCGTTTCCATGGTTACGCGCCCGGTGATAAGGGGAAACTGGTATCTTCGGTGGTGGGATTGTGGACGCCGCACGTGGTCAAAGATGGCTTAAAGACATTTATAAGCCAAAGGAGTACAGAGAATTTGTAAGATCTATGGAATTGCTATTCTGCATCCCAGGTATGTTTATTGTTTGAACTATGTTTTGAAAAAAATGGAATTATTGAACCACGCTAACCCTAGCGTAAATTCTTCTCGGGAATTCAAACGGGTTAAATTGGCAAAAAGAAACCAATTGACACTATTTTAATTAGTAAAAGTATGCACAGGGAAAGCATTAAATCTCTTATTAATTTAACCCTTCTAAAATAGATTTAGAAAGTGACTTCAAATTGCCAGCAATTCTCACGTCATTTTTTTCTTTTTTGAGTGACAATTTATATTCGTAGTTTTTAGGAGATTTCCCTCCATTTGTAAAAATGAATCTATTTTAAACTTGCTGTGCTCTTTAAGTGACGCGGCCGACCTTTTTGCCTCAATTTTGACACAAGTGAAATCTAAACAAGGCTTTGATAGGAACTTTCTGATTCTTAGACCCGGAAAATTACAAATTAGCTAAAATATTTTTTTTTCATAATTTTTTCATGATATTTAAGAATACAATACCCACATTTATTAATACAATACCCACAAGTTATTTCAAAAATTTCTTCAAGTATGCAGAAAATAGTTAGTGAAATACTGGTTAGATGTTAGAATAAAAGAGTGTGATTCGATTAGAATCAAGAGTTATTCGGTGTCCAGAGTAGGGTTGTCCATCCTTTTGGAATGCTTGTGACCATTTATAAAAAAAAGAGTTATCTTGGGCCAAAATTACTTTTTTATGTACTGAATGTAGCATTAAGAACAGTAATGAATAATTTAGTAAGGTCTGTTTATAATTATTCGTTAAGCTGCCTATATGGCCGTCTTGGGCCGCATGCCTATGTTTTTGAGAACATCGGAACACTGACTCGGAAGTAGATACTGAAAGATTATGTTTAATTCCTTTTCAAATATTATTTAAAATGTGGAAAAACTTAGTTTACCTAATGCCGTGTAAATATCTCCATAAATCTGGCATACAAGTTCTATGAACCAAGAAAATATCTGAATAACTTATCTTATAAGGTATACGAAATGCCTGTACCAGACAGATTCTATACATATTATGTTAACCTTTAGCGTTTGGCTTTGCAGTCTGTAATTCCTAGTAAATACCTACAGTAAAGATGCATCATTCATACTTGGATGTATCGTAACATGGTAAAATTATTTTATCGTCACCCATGTTCCTTACGTGAGAGCTCTGTTGGCACCAGAAACTTTACATAGACACGTGCAACCGATTGAATTTCATTGTGAATAATCACCATGTGATAGAATGAATGTTCAAAACTATAAATTTTGATAGGTGTATTACCATTATTGAGAAGTCAGAGCAGTGGCAAAATTCATCGTCCAATTAATTATTAATGATACAATGCAAACAAAAAAATGCTTATTTAACACATAAAGCACCCTTTTGAAAATATTAAATGATTTATTGAACAAAACACATTGAAAATATTTTGATGCGCAAATGATGTCTTTGTCACTCCTCAAACTTCGCTATTTTATTCATTAATATTTTATAGTTTTGAAAATCTGTCAGAATGTAATGAGTTCTATAAAATACTCTAGAATTTGTGTAAAAATTTATAAATATAATGAAAAATTCAAACTATTTGAGGACTTTTTAAACAATAAAATATGCTTTGACAGTGTAAAAATTAACGAGAAAATATGTTTTGTAGGCAAAAAGATGTAGACATAGGTGTCTTGTAGGAATGTCTTCTATGTTGAAAACATATGAGTGATGTTTTGTATACTTGCATAATATGTTTAAAACTTAGTTAGATATTCTGTAGACATTCTAAAGTGTCTTATAATGTCTCATCGATGTGTTGTAGACTGTCAAATTTGTCTTCTTTCATGTGTATTATGATAAAGGTGTAGTGTCTTGTAGACATTCTGTTCGAGGAAGGGCTCTCATCGTGAGACATCTCCTTTGCCATGGAGTGGCTCGGCTAATGTGATTCTTTCCCGCTGCACGCCGCTATTGTGGCGGCGACTCGATTAAGTGGCGGTTTCTAGAGAGGAGGCTTGGGGAGACGCTAATCTCATTGCTCCCCCTCTGTGCTATGACAGTCACCTCGGTGCGTCTTGTGTCGGGGAATGCTCTTAGATGTGCCTCTAGGAATAGTTTTCGTATACATCTACGCCCTAAACTGCGAGCCGCAACAAGGACGTGTAGAGGAGGTTGTTATGGCACCAAATATATTTTAATACCCATTTTCTGTATTATTTGTGTCTCTTTTTTATCAATATGTCATTTTTTCTTCAGGAAAAAATGGGTCTTGCGAAGTAGTAGATCGTTATTAACCTAATCCCCTACGTTCCACAAATGTATATTTGCTTTTTCAGGGCTATCAAGGTTCCGCAGTATTTATAGTTATTTTTATATACTGAATCATTTGACTTCTTCGTCAATTATTGTAATCAAAGTTACAATCCCAATGCTGTGTACGTGTTATTTTATTCTCATAAAAGGAGTAATAACTTCATTAATCTGCGCATGCTAAAAGTATCTCGAAAAGAGTAAAAAGTATTTTCATTAACTCAACATATAATCATGGAGGATTAAGGCACGAGAAATTTATCTTCCATCTAATCTTCTGGAAAATTCGTTAAGGGACCAATTGTGAGTCCAAAATTATCCATGCAAATTTATGAAAACCGTGGGAATCGATATGGACTTCAAGGTGGATTAGGCTACTTAATTTTAAGATTTTATAGTATGAGAAGTCATTTATTTAAGTCGATGAAAGTTGAAAGTGTGAGGGAGAAGTCTGAAAATTGATTTTTCTTGCGCTCCATTTGGCCTCCCCGCTCTATATCTTTAGATATGATGATCAAACATAAAATGATCGCACACACTCTTTTCACTATAATCATTATTCAGGCTTCTGAGACTTTACATTAATTGAAATCATTCCGAGAATCAGAGATCACTGTGGGTACATGAAGCATTGATGAGCGGGCAAAGGTACCGAAGGACTCCCGGAGTGACATCTGGAGGAAAACGGCCACTTTATCCCACATCACTTGGATGCTTTCCTCTCCCTTGCGTCATGCTCTTTACAAGTGAGTGCCACCAAGTTTCGCTGCACCTATACCACTTTTCTCTTTCATTTTCTGTCCTCGTCCTCGCATACTATTTTCTCTTCATTTGTTTTTTGTTCAAATTTCAAATTTTCGTCACTATGGAAACATTTGGTGGACATTCCATGTCTTTTCAAACTTATTTTTAAAATCAATTTCTCTCTTCTTTAACTCATGCATATATCAATGGACTGATTATTCATTCTCATAAAATGGCTGACCGTTAGAATTATGTTTTTCCATGCTGGTTTTGTATGTGAAATTCAAATTCAAATTTTAAATCAACGTATATATATATATATATATATATATATAATTATCCACTGCACAGTAGATACTTATTGGCAACTCTGAAACAAATTTGGCCAATTCTGCCGTGTCCTGCCTTTATAAGCTCCTTCGTTAATCCGTGAGTATAGGAGAAGCACATTTTTGTATACCTACATATCACTTGCTCTAAAAATATTTGTTTCTTCACTTACTTGTCCTAATAGCCTAACTCAGATCTGTTTATTTTATATATCAGCCTCTTTGAGCCTATCATTTTTCTTAAATAAAGTCCTTGTAAAAAATTAAGTCTCATACCCTTATTCAAGTTCTGTACCTTGCTTTATTTTTCTGCCATTGAGTAAAGATTCGTAAATAATATTTTGCACGATTTATTTAACAGAAAATACATTTACTTTAGATACAACGCGTATATACTTTAGAAATATTTTAACCCTGTTCCCAAACTATTTATCCTGCAGGTTGCAAGCACATTTTCAATAATTCTAGTGCAACAGACTTATCAAGGATCAAGGAAAACGGATAATTTTCCTTTAATATTCAGTCTTGGCTGACAGTGTCTCGTCGATTAAGCTCTGAAATCGGTAGTTGAATGGATCACCATTTGCCTTCGACTAAGCATATCCTTTTGAAAAACTGTATTTGGCTGTATCCAATACAAATATACCACTCCCATTCCCATAAATCGATAAAAATGCAAAAATTAATTTCAATGGAATCAACATTTTAATCCTCGCAAGAATAATACAATTTCTACAAAATATTTTAATGGTTTACAGATGTACATAAGGAATATAATACGCGAACTAGTAAGGAATCAAAAATTCAGAGAGTCATTTGGCAGAGTGAATAACATATTAGGTGAATGCATGATTTTTAGTCTATATACAAATAGTCTTTCTCTGTGGAATGAACAATGATAACGTTACTCATCGGAAATTTTCAAAAGAGCGTCTGTGAGGATTATTAAAGAGAAGATAAGGATAGTTTCCATACTCAGGAAAGAGCTCATACTCCACATCAACTATGAAACGAATGAGTAATTTTCGTATTAATAAGCGTTTTCCATGCAAATTTAAATCATTTTGCGACGAATCCAAATATTATTCCTTCCCACAACTTTCCTACTGTTTCAGTTCTTTCTCCAGATAAAATATAATTCAATGAATAACTTGACTTTCCATTCCTTTCACTCCAGAATAATCCCCCAAGACCCTGCCATATCTCTAGTCATGATTTTTCTTTCCTTTTCTAGTATATCATATACAAAGACTCGTACAAACTGTAAAACAGCGTCTATTTTTCTCAGTTCACCCACTTATTCGTTATACAATTCCCCGAAATATTTTCAGTGTATGCTACTATTTTTACACAGTTATAAGCGTTGTAGAAAAGACTTAAACATTCCACGAGGATTGGTAGAAGGGGAATATTTTTTCTAGGAAGATAGAGAGGCAAATGTGCAAGGTAAACCAAGAGAAAAATCAAGCAAAAGTAGTTGGTGGAAAGTGAAGGGGTTTGAATGAGATTACTGAAAATGGAGGGTTGAAGTAATCCAATATTTGATTTAAAAGGCATTTTCGTGAAGCTGCATAAGTGTTTATCATTATATAATATCTAGTATGTCGATGTAGTATTATCTTCAAAATCGAGATAATACTACATCGAGATTATCTTATCGATATTGGAGAGTTTAAGGGTAAATGTCTTAACCTTCTCGGATGTTCTAACATGGAATGACCCCTCTATCATCCGGAGATTAATGGAAATGAACTGTGCAAGTCGGAAATTACAAGTGCTATAGTAGGTTTAGGTAATATGAAAGAGGAAGCTATGGTTTTACTGTGTAACAAAATGGAAATGGCTTATCAAATTACGGAAAATGTCTGTTACCAAAAGTACTTATCCAGAAATGACAAATGTAGACCCTATTACACTGTAGTAAGCCCAAAAGCTCTCTATACTGCTGAATGCCTTGTCAACGGATTAAATATGCTTAGTGATAATTATTAATTTTATAAGCTTTGAAGGTTTTGAGAAAATATTTTTTAGAACATATGAAATATAATGGAGTACTCAGGAGAAATCACAATCACTTTTGGTACCTGGAGACATAAAATCACGGTTTATATGCATAAATGAGAGTTACGTTTTACTAACAGGAGCACTTGGTGATAATGGTGGAGACGAAAGTACAGCAGGTTTAGAAATACTTTTCAGGTAAAAGGACATATAAAGTTGATTTTTGGATGTGCTATAGATGGGAATTACTCAGGAGAAAATTTAGGAATGTGACATTATTAGTAGTGACGTGGCAGGTTCCCGCACCTTAGAAGAAATGAGCGGAGGACAGGAAAAGGAAACACAGCAAAAAAAAAGTATTAAATG
The DNA here is from genome assembly GCA_963573305.1 of Pyrrhosoma nymphula. Taxonomy (NCBI): domain Eukaryota; kingdom Metazoa; phylum Arthropoda; class Insecta; order Odonata; family Coenagrionidae; genus Pyrrhosoma; species Pyrrhosoma nymphula. Next base: position 60,152,876 of record OY754338.1, on the reverse strand, counting down.
AGGAAAAATATGAAAAGCACAAAAAGAAAAAGGGGTTAACCAACATTGCTAATAACAAAGAATAATGCTGTTGCAATACAGTTGAAGGATTATCACCAGGGAGGAAACAAATATAACAGTTGAATGTAGATGCATAATGAACATGAAATTGATACGAGTGATTAGGTAATTAGTTAAAAAATATGTGTTTTCTACTGTAAGGGAGGAGAGGAAATTATTACCTTGGAATACCATTGGTAGGAAAATTATTTTGCAGTCATACTGTTAAGAGGCCTCTTGGTGTTTTGGTTATCATTTATGGGAGAGAGCTGGCTAAGATGGACAATGGAACATAGCATAACTTTATTTTAGTAAGCTATATTGGGCGCAAAAGACCATGCCGTCGAGGCGCCTTTTAAATCCTTGCTACGCTAGTAAGTATTAGAGTATAAAACTTACGATTATAAAAATGTTTTTTTCAGAGAATCAATGCTGGGTAAATAAGCGCATTGAAAGGGGGCGCACACGAAATCCAAAAATAAACTCAATATTTTTTCGAGATTGACAGTCCACAAGTATATGCTCGACGCAATGACTTGATGTTTGAGAATAGATAGCATGTAAAGCTTACCATAGATGATCAAAAACAACGTAATTTTTTCACCGATCTGCTAGTATTTATCTTGAGAATATTTTAGCTATGAAAACTTCTAAACGTGTAATGAATACATTGAGCTAATTATGGTTAATAGGCTATCAGTTTCCTATCTGTTCTTTTATACTTCGCTTGGAGAGACTTACTCAGCCCCCCGCTGATAAGACTAGCTGTTTATAGACTCCTTGTTCCAACAGCTTTTTCCACACACCCCCTCATCTAAACACACAAATTTAACTAATTTTCAACCTATTCTATTTCCTTATTTGACTGAAAGTGTATTTATTTCTACAGCTACTCATCTTGGTGAACAGACATAATCCTCCAAACCTTAAAATAGTATTTGTTTATTTTATTAGCCAAAATAAAACTAGATTATATCATACTTCAGCAGCTATCCACAACCAATAATGCAGCTTTCCATCTCAAAACGGCCAAAGATTTCCACTGCTGTGTCCACAGTTAACACAAGAATGACCGGGGACGGTCAATTGACCACGTTTTTCATTCGCGCACCACTTCGTTATTTTTCCATTTATGAGGCTGAGTTTCTTTGACTTTTAATATTTTGGAACAAATAATGCGAAAATGAAGTTTTTTTTGGGGGGGGGGATGCTTCAGGTCAAAAGCAATGCCAGCTTTTACCTACAATGACCGCGAGCGGTCAATTGACCGTTCTTGCATTTTATACCGTTATTTAGATCTCTTTGTCGATTCTTGGTGTCAATTGTGTCAAACATCATAGCGAGTACCTTATTACAAACGCACACCACTCAACTTTGACTCTCATGTCTTCAAAACAGTTTTTACATATGATTTTACCGTTTATGTGAAGGAGAGACAGATTAGCAAAACCACAGTATGTTCGTCGTAAAGAGTCGCTACTAAACATTTTATGGGCAGTGGTGATCACTTCTTTAGCTGAAATTTGCTGTTACGTTTGTGCGTAGCTGCTGGCAGCCAAGCCTGGCGCCGCCGCACCCCCGCTACCCTGCCCGCCGCGTAGCCTGCAGGGCTGCCCGTGAGAACCCGGGGAAGACCTTTCCGCGACGTGTTACAATGCGCGACGGTATGCGAAACACTCTAAGGAGAACGGCTCCCCCCTTTCTAGCTTTCAATTTTTTGTTTGTGAAAATATACTTAGGCTACAAAAATGAACAGAAAATGAGGCGCGTCGCGTATAAGGAGAATACAACAGGTCTATATCTTTGGAGGAACTTGACGCTTTTATTGCCATATTGTACGCGCGCGAGGCCTATGGTGCTCGGGGATTACATATCCATACGTTGTGGGACAAAAACTGGGGGCCCGCTTTCTTCTCCAAAACGATGGGAAGAAATAAGGTTCAAGGAAATCATGAAAATTATAAGGTTCAATGAAAAGGCAACCAGGCCTCAACGGAAGAGAACTGACAAATTTTGCCACGTATCTAAGATGTGGGGCAAGTTCATAGGGAACTGTATCGCCTGCTATAAGCCTACTGAGACTATGACCAAAGACGAACAATTGTTCCCATTTAAGTGTAGATATACCTTTACCCAATTCATGGGTAACAAGCCATAGAAGTATGGAGTAAAGTACTGGATAGCAACAGATGCAAAGGAAGGTTACGTGCTGAATGCTTTCCCATACTTGGGAAAGGACGAGTTGAGACCAACAGAGCAGAGTTCCGGAAAATGTTACCCTGCGCCTGCTCGAACCGTTCTTGGATTAGGGTATAAATGTCACAACAGATATTGTTTTCACATCTTTGTCCCTAACTAAAGAGCTTGCAAAACGCAAGACAAGTATTTTTGGTACTTTCAACAACATTCGAAGGGAAGTTCCTCTCTCTGTGAGAAAGCTAGAGATCCTTTACACACTAAAGTTATTTATGAACATGCCAGCGTTATCTTGACTTCTTACCAAGGTAAATCTTCCAAGAATGTGCTGACCCTTAATAGCATGTACTCAGAGATAACCATCAATGAGGCTTATGAATAGAAAAAAAACAGAGACAGTTAAATTCTACAACTCAACCAAGTGTAGAGTTGACACTGTTGATGGAATATGTCGCAAATACAGAGTCCGGGCCGGGGTACGCCGATGGCCTGTCCACGTGTTTTACAATATACTTGACTTAGCAATGATAAATTCAAATAATTTGTACATACTTGTATATGGCTCCAAGGTGCCCAGAAGAACTTTCATTGTGAAAGTAGTTGAGGAGCTATCCGCACTTTATATTGAGAAAAGAACTGCCGTTCAACTTTTGGGATCCATTCCTCCATTAGGCAAGGTTCGCAAGCAATGCCAGATTGGTCTCGGGGCTCAGAACAATACAAAGTATAGTTTCTCAAGGTGATAAAAATATGTGTGGACACCGTGAAAGTAATCAGTAAATTTGCAAAAAGTACTCATAAGAGTAAAGAATAACCTTGAGACCGCATTTTTAGCGCATCACTGTAACGCTGTCTTTTCTAATTCATTGTTCTCTGATATCATGTTTTTATATAATATAAATACGATAAATAACGTGTTTTGAAATGTTACTAGTGTTTAAAAACGCATGACATTTAATTTTTACCGATGCAAATGAGACACATATTTATTTTACAATAAAAACATTTATCAGAGTAATTAACATTGTTTCCAGCGTACATTTTTTTCCTAACACTACGCTTAACCGTAACACATTATCAGAACACTTCTACACTCTTAGAAAAAAATTACGAAGGGAAAACGGACGAAAGAGCCCAAGAAAAGGGGTAACGGTCAACTGACCGCTGGCGGTCATAGTAGGTATGCGGCTTACTCCGGTCATTCTAGTGTTAACAATAATGCCCTTTTTATCTCAAGACGGCCTAAGGTTCGCATGATTAAGAACTGACTGATGTCCCCAAGATCACCATCAGTGGTCATCAATCCGAAGATTTGTTTGCAGTAGCTCTCCATTCCACTCTCCTCTCTGCCATCCCCTTCATTTCTACATAATAATTTATTCTGATTTTCTTTATTATTGGTATTAATGTATTATGTTCTTCGTCTTCCTCTTTAATTCTTCCCATTTATTTCTCATCACAATATTGAATTAATTAGGCTGTTATGTCGCAAATTGGGGCCAATAAGTTTGTCTCTCCTTCGCAGAGTATTCATTATGATTCTTTTCTCTCTAGCTCTTCGTAGGCCTTTTTCGTTAGTGATTGTCTCCGTCCATTCAATCTGCATCATTCCTTGGTAGCACCACATCTCCAATGCTTCCAAATCTCCTTTGATCTACTGTTGTTAAACTCCAGGCTTCTCTGCCATATGAGATCATGCTCAAAATTTATGTTTTAATAGAGCTTCCTTAATACCAGGTTTGTGCTACTAGTTAGCCATAGACTCATTTTCTGGTAGAATGCCTTCTTTACTTTGATTGAGCTATTCTGCTCACAAGGTCTTTCTTGATTCTTCCATCGCTGGTGATCCTGCTTCCAAGATAGCAAAATTCTGCCTCTTGTGCAATTTTTTGCTGCCCAAATTTAAAAGTGATTCTATCTTCTTTATTTATTCCACTAACCATAGACTAGGTTTTATTTGCATTAATCTTCAAGTTTTATTTATTTAGTGTTTTTCCATGCAGTTTAGCATCGTTTTCAGATCTATTTTCTTCTCAGCAAGAATTGCTATGTCACCAACAAAGTGAGCATGCTGCTTTTTTCCAAACACTTGTATTCCTCTTTTTAATTTGCCCTTTGTATCGTTTATGGCCTTTTCAATGTATATGTTGAATATCATTAGTCACAACACGCATCCTTGTTGTACTGCTTTTTTCACTTCTTCTTCCTCTGCATTTCCGCCAAGTTTAATCATTGCCATCTGTTCCTCACACAGCTCTTCTATCGTTCAATGACACTCCTATGCTCTTCAGTGTAGTCAGCACTCTGTTCCAGTTGCCATTGCCAAATGCTTTCTCTAGGTCAATAAAGCGAAAATATACTGGGTGGCTTTTTTAAATCTTCTTCTCTATGATAAGTCTCAGGGCTACGATAGCTTCCCTCCTTCCCCTACTTTTCCTTAATGGAAATTAGTCTTAATCCTGGAATTCTTCCATCTTTTGTTTTATTCTCCTATGGATGATTCTGGTCAGAATTTTATTTGCATGTTGCTTTGAGGTTAATTTTTTTTAAGTGTTCTCTCTCTCAGCATCTCTCGGCTCTTTTCTTCTTTTTAATAGGAATTCTTACATTTTATTTAAAGCCCGTTGGCATTTGCCCATTTGAATAAATGTCACATGCCAATCAGTTGAAAAATATTCAGCATCCTCACTCCTGCTTACATTTAAGGGACTCAGAGGGAATTTTATCTACTTCTGGTGCAATTCGCTCCCTCAAATACTTTGCTACCACAAAAAATGCTGATATAAATATGGGTCATCCTATCCTATCTTATCTTCATCCACAGTGTCTTCATATTCTAATAATCCACCTTTCATATTTTCATCTTCCATAGCAAAAGAAATTATATACTTAGTTAGGTGAGCGTCTGTCTTTAACATCTAACAGGAAGAAATTTTCATGATAAAACATCAGCTTGGAGAGTAAAACATGCCACGGGCTTTTAGTTTGCAGAATAATTTGGTATTTTCATCTTTAATGATGGTAATGATATTTTCAACTTTTTCTCCGAGAAAATATGTTCTAATGTATTGTTCTGTTACTGTAATGACGTAATTTACGTTATTTTACAAATGTTGTTCTACTCAAATATATTTTCACTGCAAAGCAGACGTTCGTTTTGAATTTCAGAATGGAGAAAAAAATGTTTTTGGCCGTAAAAAAGAACAAAATATTCTTCCTTCTTGCTAAAAAAAGGACCATAAATGCATTTAGGGCCGAAAAACAACTTAAATGTTTATTTTACACTGTTTGGGCAACCGTTGGATTTAAGAGACCAATTTGGAGGTCTTACTCGATAATTCGGATAGAGAATATTTATCAAAGAAAGAATTATATATCAGTGGAGCGATTGCGTAGAATGCATTACATATATTTGCACCACTGTGAATGTTACAAAATGTTGTTTTATTTCGTTTGTTTTCTTTTTAATCCATGTGATTCTTGTGCATTAACCCTGCGATCAAAAAGCTAAAAATGAAAAAAATGACATGGAAAACAATTCCATATTTAAAAAAATGTTTGATCCAATTTGATAAAATGGAGTCATTTCACCAGTAACTTAACTTGGGCATATCGTATGCATGTCTTTTTTTAGTATCGCAAAATAATCTCTCAAGAATTCCCATAACTTTCTTGCAGGATTTAATTTATTGGAAAAGGTTTATTTTAGCTGAGAAAACAGGTAGAAAATAGCAGGATAATAACACCATATCTTGCACCAAAACTCTTTAAAAACCATATATAAATTTTTTCTCGGGTTTCCATCCGAGTAAGGACTTAAGCTGCAACCAATATCCTTACTCTGACGGAAATCCGAGAACAATTCATGTATAAAACTCGCCGACAAAGAACTAAATATTTCAAAACTGTTTACATTGACGTAAAGAGTTGAAATATCAGCCATTTCTGGGTACTTCAGTTACTTTTTTTAACTAGAAAAATATCTTTGGATTTTCTCTTTCCTGTAATTTGGTAAATAGTATTTACAAACGCGTGATAAGAAAGTTGTAGACATTCAATGCTCTAGTTAATTTAACACAAAATGACAATGTGTAATCACCGTCGATTTCACAAATCAGTAGTTATTATAATATATTTTCACTACATCATGTCAAAAACCTAAATATTACAGCCTAGTCATCTTTTTACGTGTTACCTAACCTCTGGTAAATGTTCATTTTAGGGTCGTAGATCTTAATTTAGTTTCCTAAAATGTCTTTGGAATTCCGCGTCCCCATTTTTTCTGTAGCTTTTACAATGTAACTATGATGTTTATTTTATTACATCCAATATTTATTTCGGTTATAAAATTAGATATAATATTTATTTATTTAATTTATATTTAATTAATATTAATTTATAATATTATTTTATATAAAAATATTTTGCGGTGCTCTAAAACCCCATCGCACCAACGCAATGTTCATTGAAGCTACTCCTCACGATGGATATGTCTCTATTTTTTATATTCTTAGGGTAGTACCCATGACCCTTTCTCCACTGTGACCTAAATGGTTCATATTTTCTTCAGTCTCTTGGGAGGTTCCATAAAGTCAGACAATTGCCACAATAATGTCATTGTGTTCGTTTCTTTTTTGAATAAAGAGGAACGGGTGCAGGTTTAAGTTGGTCACTACCTCAAAAAATGTCCATTTTTGTGATTGATTCGCACCGAAAGAGTCGTTTGTAGGAGTCGGTATTGGTGAAAATGTAGTTCACTGGAAGTTGGTTTGAGAATAACAGTCATTAGTTATTGTCTTTTTTGAAAGGATTTACGTTCAAGGTAACCGGGTCGCAAGTCATTAGATACGTAGAAAGAGTTTTCTCTGACCATATGGCCTATTTTAAAGCTTGTGAGTAGAAAATTTTCTCGTTGGCTTCTCCTGATCAGCAGGCAAAAAAGTCCAATGTAATTTTCTACGTAATTTATTTTATTTACTGATGCTGTTTCCTTAATTTTGTCGATAAAAATTTAGAATTTTAATTTTTGCGTTCTTTAGTTTACAATTGACATCATAGGATATTACACTTTGGAACTTCCTCATCTATTGAAAGGCTCCTTTTAAAGCGACGCCAGGTGTTTCTTCACTTCGTGCGGCAAATTAACCAGGGGTGTGATCATGGTTCCTTCGTTCACGTAATCGTTATATTTATCCAAAGCGCAAACCACTGTAGAAGGGCAATGCTAGAAACTAGAGAGAAACTAGAGATTTGCAGCACATGACAAAATTTTAAGAATAACTTCACGTTTTCGCTCTCATGAATACTACTTATATGAAACCTAATCCCATAACTTGAGCGCACGCGTTATGGGTAAGCGTGAGTGTTCTCAAATAATTCATGTAGCTTTCTAATTTCAGCTTAACTACGTTTACATACCGGTTTTAACTATTTTTCAATGGCCCCTTAAAATTAATTTTGAAGTTACACCTTACCTCAACATTACAAAAAAATAGACATTATGTTTATGATGAGCCTTTTAAATGATTAACCTCATTATCATCATCGTCAATAACTTTTCGGAATTAGACTATTTGGCGTTGTACGCTTCAGGTCGGAAAAAGATGTCCCCCTTCGCTTTTGTAATCGTCAGCAGTCTCTTCTTTTTCAGGTGCTCTGTAGTTAAAAAGTCTCTGGAGGTAATGTAACTCAAGAAAAGAGCAATTGATGAGTTTTTTCAAATTAAATAATAATTTAAATTTTAAATGAAATCAAAGGAATATGCACGCATTTCGGCCGTCCAGAGGAACATCGACCCTGAGCGTTAAAATCTCGTTTACATGTGCGTGTTGTTTGTCATTCGAAGTTTGAATGTTCGGAATTTGGGTTTTCCGTTGTTGGAGTTAGTAAATGAGCATAAAAGTACAGTACCTAATGAAGACTTCATACCAATAACGGTAATCCACATTCCGAACGATAGGACCTAGAGCCTCTGACAACAATCACGTGATTACGATATTTTAACTCTCCCAGTTTGTGGTCACTTGGATGACAAAAATACATGTATACGAGTTGAAATTCCTTTGTATTAATTGACGAGAACTAATTGGTAATCTGAAGTAACCTGTTGCTCAAAATTCTTAATATATGCTCATACCACTAATTACAGTACTTTCAATAACATTGGTGACAGCCGGGATGTTTAGGTCTGAGCTGATGTCTTCATTTTGTCTATTGCCATAATGAGTATATTTCCAGCCAAAGATCTTAGTAATTAAAATTTCAGCTACTTCCATTCTTATGATTTGGCTTGATGTTAAAGCCCATGTGTCAGAGCCAAAATAGATAGAGTTGGAAATGCCATTTCTCTAAAAAATATAATAAATTGTCTCTGTGAGTACCTTTTTATTTGTATTTCCTGTATTGTGCCTACCAGCTATTAAAATGTGGCTATTTTTATGTCTATATCTCTATATTTGATGTAAAAAACACTTTTGATCCGCCACAAGTGATTTTATCAACCTGTTCCGTTTCTTGAATATCAATGAAAACTGAAGACTTCGGAGAAGTATTTTTTTCCTTTGGAGGCCATAGTTTTAGTTTTATTTATGTATATTTTGAAATCCAAATCTTCTGCTTTGAAGGCAAGTTGTTGATAAAAATTACATCATTGCCATATTTTTCCTGATAGGGTGAGATATTCTGCAGAATAAGGATGGTAAAAACTTCCGCTGTGTTAACTCAACATGCAACGGATTCATACGCGGATAATGTGCCGACAGCAATGCCTCAGTCGCTTTTTTCTCCTCTGTGCATGAAATCTTGGCTGGTATTTACGCGTTTACGTGATCAAGCCATTCATTTTGTGTTTTTTCTCTCAACAATGCGACGCGTACCGGGGCAATGGCGTAGGTACGGGTTAAAAATCCGCGAGAGTAATATAAATTATGCGACGTTATAACATAGGCATCTGAAATCCCCTACCTGCTCGCGGAGATATCTCATTTACTCTTTGATGGCTAGCCTCCGTCTCGGGCGTTAAACCCTTTAAACCCAGAGCCATTTCTCACTCACGTCACGACGGCAAAGAGGAGGGGGAGTGCCGGGAAAAGATGCGCTGACAGAACAAATAACCGGGAGGTAGGGAGCCAAGGGATAGGGTATGGAGTTAGGGACGCTTGGAAAGAGGTACCGAGTCGTGAGAAAAGGGTAAATAAATAGGACTACAAGGTAATTCGATATATTGACCGCGATATTCGATATCTCGCCGGGTTCCATGACGGCGATTTAAAGTCCTCAACTCATCAATCCGGAGGTAGCGGGATCAAGTCCGGCCCGGTAAATTTTTGTATAGAAGCGTCTCATGCCTTCTTCTGCTGTTACACGTGATAACCACCTATGTAAATGCCAAGGAAGCTGTTTCTGGTGATAATTAAAAATAAATAAATATATAAATCTACTAATTAAACCTGTAATAAAATGCAGAGGTGTGTGCTAGAGCGTGTTAAAATACCATTCATAAAAAGGTTAAAGTTGGTGGTTGGTGAGCTTTAAATTTGTGGTAGTTGATCAGATTCATAGTGATTAAAACACTTTGTACTTTTCCACTCTTTTATTTCGTTCAACTGCCTACAACGGGTTTAACGTTCAACGTAAATTTCAAGTAGTACAATTTGAAATATGTTCTAATTAAAAAGTACATAGAATGTTGAAACCGGTTGTTGTGGAACAAAATGAAAGTGTGGAAAAGTACAAAATGTTTTAATTGCCATGAATAAAAAGGGATACATCATAGGAAGAAGTAATTCTTTTTATTTTAAAATTTATTTTCCAATACTACCAAAAACAGCGCCAATGACGTTTTATATCGGGGTATTTAACAGCGCACGAATACATACAACCATGCCCATCGTGGTGAAAAAAACCCGCTGGAATCGATCCCGCGACCCTTTCGTTAGAATATAAGTAAGGAGAAAGAAATTTTTGCTCCTGGCCGTTCGCCGGTGTCTCTCTCTAAATTTGTCGCTTCCGTAAGTGCAAGATAGCAGGGTCAAAATAATGGTTGCGACGTAGATTTTCGCAGGGCTTGGATGTAGGCTTATTCTGCTGTTTTTCGGGAATTCTGCCTCGTACTTCCATCTACAAGACCGGATTTCGCCGGATATTCTGCAGGCTTCCTTAGGACAAGTGGGTCTGTAAGAGCCGCCGTGTATGGAGTGGTTTTTGCACCTTTTTTCGGCAATGCGTCTCCGTAGCACTGAGGGTCTTCTTGGAAAAGTGAGTTCCGATCTATGGGTAGTGGGTAGCCGTCGTCTCTGCTGAAGTTGTTAGGTTGGATTTCAGTGGTTTATTACAATATTAGCGTTTTATATTTCTGTAATTTAGAATCTGAGGAAAGATAATGAGCTCTGACCAGGAAGTGGCTACATTGGCTTCATGAACGAGTTGATAGAAATAGCTCGAAGAGCCGGTTTTTTCAACGCCATTGTGGTGGACCCCATTGAAAACTTGCTGGAAAAAAACTGTTGTTTGTCGCTTGAGCTCGGCGACCATTCGTGGACAATACTTTATTCGGTTGCTTTCAAATGGTGGCAGTGACACGAACGTCGGGACAACAAATAGTTTTCGAATACGTGTTTATCCGTGACAGTAACGGTGAAGTAATCAAATAGTAATCCGTCGCTGCAGACGATTGGTTCGAGTCGCGAGGTGGATGTGCTATATTATACGATATGCTACCGCAAATCAAACTCCTTTAACCAGTTAACTAGTAAATTGCAATCGGTAGCCATTGTGTCTGGCTATGTGTATTACACCGAACTTAAAGACGTTAATATTAACGTATCAATGCCATGAATTCAAATGTGATTGATGGCAAATATTAAGCAAATGTATATATATATATATATATATATATATATATATTAATTTTATTTTTGTGAGGCATATATCAAACCTATGGCTATAAAATATGCTCAACTGGGTTATCTTTTGATTTAAATGATAATTATAATATGTGTGAGTCAATTAAACTTAAAGCCAGGGAAACGAAAGAGAATGTGGTTTTAGAATAATGCTATCAATGTACAGATGTGAAATATGAAGCAAGAAGTTACAAGATATACAAGTTATACAAATAGAATCAAGAAGTTATATATACTTTTCAGCAAGTTCCAATACTTCTGCGGTCCCTTGAGTTAATGAAAAAATGATATTTTCATAATTTTCAAGTGAAGGGCCACACAAAAATTTTGAGCATCTCAACAAAACCCTTGCTTGATTTTACCTTGCCTAGTTAAATATTTTTTTTCAGTTCTAAGGGTAGCGTTCAACTTTCATGTATCTAGACTTACAAATATTTTCACTAACAATTTACAATTGTATTAACAAACTCATAAAAATGCAATGTATTTATTCATAGTATATTTATTGTGTTTGTGACAATTATCTTTGAATACGAGACTTATACGTCGAGCGTTGAACGGGCTTTTAAGCAAACTGAAATCTATCTTCCGGATAAGGCATCTGGTTCTAGCCTCATCTTCATTACATTCTTTCTAAATATCCTTCACATTGCAGTATGCACCATCAGGAATGGCAGGGTAAATGTTCCAGATGATGTTATCTTTTATGAAGGTGAAAATTTGTTAGAAGCTAATAAAGATGCAGATGAACCAAAAGCCCTTCCAAGAGAAGAGATTCCAACAAAATTGCTAAACATTGCTAAAAAAAATCCTATGTGGAATTTAGGTAATTTTGAAATTCTTCTTTGAAAAACGGCATTACTTTTGTACAAAGAAAATATAATGCAACTGACTGGTGATGAATCGGCTTATGATTGGTGGCCTACGTCTATCTAATCTACGAAATAACATTCTAGCCAACTTGAGGGTGTGTAGCGCCCACTGGCGGATGAAAGTCGTGGTTTGGGGGAGGGGGGAAGAGGAAGACCTTATGACCGCCATTCTTCCTATCGCACCAGGAATTACGGGAGGCACCCCTCCAAACCCGTCCCTACTCCGCCACTGATAGTAACGAGTATTTCCACACCTGGCTCTTCACACTCGCTCGTTCAAGTTTATTACTTGAGCAGTCTACTGGCTAATATAGGATGACCAAAATCAGTGAAGGGAGTACTGGCCAAACCAAACATTAGGGAGGTCCTACTTCGACAAGCATACATACATGCACTAAATGGGTGGAGATACTAGGTACTGCTCGTTAGTATTATCATTATTCACATTCATCCTGACATATCCTGACATCCTAACATTCACATATCCTGACATTCAAAAATTATCACAAAATTAATTTTTATCCCATGAACACATTGAAAAAAAGAGCATGAAAACAGCAATATATCTCGTTCCCACAAACGTGATATCGTCATTTTGGCCTAAAAGAACACCAGGGGGCGACAAAATATAAGCAATTCAAAGCATCATCCATCTCAGAACACGCATTGAGTGAACCAGGGCACGACATAAAATTAGAAGCCAAAAAAATCGCAAAAGAAAATAGGTTCTTCCCGAGAATAATAAAATAAGCATTTGAAATCATTAAAATGCCGATGAATTTCAAGAGAGAGGACGAATACACCATGTACGGTGCATGGAAAATAATAACAAGTCTCCCGCGCAATCATAATGAAACACCAAGTTAGGGGGCAAAACTGGCGGATCTGGGTGCAAAAAATAGCCAGCAAGGCCTTATATGAGTGGCAAAAAACCATCTCTTCACTTGGGGACGCTTACAAGATAGCTGGCGAAAATTGTTCTTCTAAACAACATTCGCGAACGCAATTCAAACAATTTTCATGTTCAACGCTGCGGAAACATGCGAAAAAACATTTCCATTGACATTATTGAAGGAATTGAACAGTGCTATTGTGGTCCTTAATCGTGCGTGGAAAACATTACATTGTATACCAGTCAGTCCTGTATTCTATCTCTCTAACTTTATGCTTGTGATCAATCCTACAACAGTAATCGGTCGATGCGGGCGGTTGACTACGATGAAGACGTAATCTGTAAGCACCTACCCTTCAATGAATGCTTTAGTTCTACGAGACCATTACGTGATTCAAGTCTGCTTTCGACGTGTGTAACGGGTTCCGTGGGGAGTGTCGCGGGAGTACTCCAAAGTTTTCTTACCTCGTCTGCTCCAGCCGATTTTGATAGCGAACTTAAATTGCCTAATTAGTAGGTATTTATAATTACGCTCATCACTGACAATCCTGTAACGCAGTAAGATGGAGCCAAAGTCGCGAAAACGGATTTAAACCATGTGAAAAACTCATTGCATTAAGGATGCGGTATACCGGTGGTAAGGTGGTGGATTGTGGAAAGGAAGGTATGGAGTTCGATGCTCTGGCGTGGTAAATCATTTTATTATTTTTTTCATAGTTGTACTCGCTTATCTTTTTAGATATTGTGCTTTCTTCATGTTAACTTCCAAAAAAATATTTTTAGTGTTTGATATATTCACCATCATTCAACCGACGCCTTAGGCGCCTTAATACTAACTAGTCCACTATATTGAGAAATATGTTCCTGGAGCATGGGCAAGTAATGGGCGCCGGTAACCGTACATGGATCACAACAATACAAGATTAGTATTACTCCTTGAAATTGTTTTACCCGTTTTCCATTACTGCTTCGTATTTATAGCCGTAAATGATTTTGAATATGAAGCACTAAGAGAAAGTTTCTACTTCCAGCATCTTAAAAAACCACCAATGAAAAACTCAATGTAATTTATAAGGATGAACAAAAATGATTGAAAATTTATGATGATTGAATAACTAAAATGATTGTTTATTTTCATAATTTATTTTCTAGTTGTTGACCTGTCATTACTCAACGACAGCATAGCATATACCTGACGATGTCGCATTAGCGATGAATCCGGAATAGAATTGTACGCGGTGAAATAGGAAGTATGTAGCGCACTAGCTACTTGTGCAAAATATTTTTTCCCATCACTCAAATATTTCCATTATTCCGTCACTTTGCTTCAATCACGTCATCGTTTCTAAATTATACTGGACACAAGTGTAGTGTGTTTAATGCTTGATTTTAAAAACTATTCTACTGTGTATTTTAAAAATATTTTCCCTATAAATTAAAATTTGGTTATCAACACGTGAGTGCGTAACAATGCTCTTATCTGATGATATTAAATAGTTATTTTTACATTGATTTTCTAATCCTAAACAAATTAACCCGAAGTATTGTTAAAAGTGTCAGTTTTTATTTACAATGCATAAAATCACTGATAATAACGCTGTATAGGTAACTTGATCCATTGGTACTTAAGTGCCTACGTAATTTTACCAATGCCTAATGATAAGACTCATATAATTATATGATATTCTTGAGACAAATGTGTTCCTATAGAAACCAAATTGCATGTATAAACTGTATTTTCTCAGGCACATTTCTTGGCTAGTGAAAAATCTCGTGACGGAACTGATGCCTTCTGTTATAACAGCAGTATAAACGTAGGTCAACGTTTGTAAAGAACAATGGAGGCGAACAAGACCTGTGGAACACTTCCCAGCGATTTTTCCCCGTCACTCGGCCAATCTGCCTCGTGCACTTGCGTGGAGAGTCTGGGGAAACATTTGCGGGCTCCTGGATGGATGCAAGTTCGCTTAAGTGAATAAAAAATGCCCTCCAGCGTTTACCGTACCATACTTAACAGAGACTCATATACAACTTCACACTACTATGCGAGCCGTCAGGAGGGAATGTGGCAAGGGGTATTAGGACACCAGCCATTAGGCTATAAACGGCCACAACTTTTTTGTCGAGTTGCTTGTTTATAGTCCCATATATTTTGGCGAAGATAACTCTCATGATTTTTTATATATTTATTCGATTTTGAAAACACTTGTGGGTAGGTACTATTGCCATTTGGGTACAGGTCTTGGGAGAGACGTACTTAAATTTATTGTCGTCACATGAAATCTACGTAGGAATAATTTTAAAGTTGTTGAGCACATATGAAAAAATTGATTATATATTAAACACATATAATATAAATTAAACAGATTCAGGCGAGATATCGTGGAAGTTCTTCATGATGTAAGAGAAACATGTTATGAAAATATAATGAGAAAATATATTATGTTTATTTAAGGTTGTGCATATAGCTGTACTGTAATTTACTTGCTCTGCTACAATTAGATAGAATTAAATAGTTTAATTGCACTTTGTGACTTATTGTATACTGAAAAACAAGCATACTCCCCTTGTAGTCCTGAAGTTTTAAATTCGTCGTTTCCGCATTCAGTAGGGTAATTTGAATGCAAGGCTAGAAGAGTACCTTTTATATTTGAATGGGTTAATGATAGGAAGTAATTACGAAAAGGCATTGGTATTGAGATGAGATGCAAAGTGAGGAATAATTTGGTGGATTAGTCTCGCGATCAGCATTCTTATTGACATCAACTGTGAGTGAGAAGAAGATCTTTTTGCGATTATCTGTTTTGACAGAGAATCTTTACCTTACTTACGTTTTAGTCCGCTCTAAAGATATGGCGAGGGGCTTAAGTAATATACTTACTTTCAGTTATAAGCTTGTATGATCTAATATTCCCTACAAATTGTATTTCGTTGCATTTTTTTATTGTGAAAAATATTTAATGCCATCGGGTCTGATTTTTTGCGTTACTTTAGAGCCGATGCCGGTCACTTTTAACCCGGGTGTGGTTGCTAAGCTACTTATCACGCGAGCGGTCGCGTGTGAGACTTTTTCTCACACACAGATGTAGCATTGATTATCTATCTTAGAGCGTTTATTGGCAATATAATACACTATATTTAGATTTAATTTATTTCTTTAAATGTTCATTTAAAACAATTATTTCCACATATACACAATTACTGATACAAGTACGTAATCATTGCTAATTTTACTGGCGATGATACTATTGGGTATTAATGAAGAAAATTACCATTCTCTAGAAGAAATATTCATTTATGAGGACATACTTTCTCATGACTCATAAATTTGCATTAACGTATCTGCTCTCCACGAAATGAATCAACTTTGCCCGAATGTTGCGAAAGTGTAACGCAACTGAGTGATACAAAAACACTAACGTCAGTGGTCGCGCGACGAGGAGAAGTCTCACACCTTGTAGCCGACGGTATCAGAGATATAATTACACAGCTGCGGACGCTTCATTTATACTTTATGAGACGGTCTGTCAATAGAAAGAGATAAAATGTCAGATAGAAGGAAAGGGAACTTATTCTAACTCATGATAACAAAGTAAGCACAAGTTTAACTTTGGTGTGAGAGAAAATCTCATAGCGCGACCAATGGTGGGTTAATAACTATTAGAATGGAAAGCCGCAAATGGTTATAATAATGCCATGTTCAAGTCCCACTACGTCAGTCTTCCGACAGTGTTATTGAATTATTATAGATAACTCCTGAGGCTGAAGTCTAACTTAGAGATTCTATCAGCTGCGCTCCTTCGCATATCATCTGATTCTTAAGCGTTTCCTAGCCTATAAATTGTGTACCACTTTTTGTGCCATAATTATATTTTCTAATAAAAAAAGTGAACTTCATT
Source organism: Pyrrhosoma nymphula (assembly GCA_963573305.1). Taxonomy (NCBI): domain Eukaryota; kingdom Metazoa; phylum Arthropoda; class Insecta; order Odonata; family Coenagrionidae; genus Pyrrhosoma; species Pyrrhosoma nymphula. The sequence goes on along the minus strand of OY754338.1, from coordinate 60,136,075 downwards.
TGTTATGAGCAAATTTAGCAAGTTTTTTTGTGATTCCTGACCGTAAAATCGAGGATGACAAAGACTCAGCCTTAGGTACGTAAAAGCGCGATCGTGAGTGATGATAGTTGAACCATTTGCAGAGAAAAGAAAGGAATAGCATGCAACGGAGACTACTGGAAGGCTGCTACGGAACAATTCGAGGATTGAACACTTGTGAGTGAAGTAGAAGAGCGAAGGAATGTGGGCATGCACACCTATTCGACGAGTGATTACATTTGCCTCTATCGCGTCCCGCGAGCTTCCTTCACCGCTAGAGGTGTCACAATAGATTATTCCCCGTCGACGCTAGCTGCTGAAGTACGGGGGGAGAACCCTGGACGAGGCACGGAACAGGGGTCGAGAGAGGTAAGAGGGTGGTGGAGCGGGGACGGGAGACGGATAAGCCAAGGGGCAAAGCCGACGTGCGACCTGGGAGACGGCGAAGACTGATGATAGTCTTACGCGGATGATGCGGCATCGCCTCCCGCGTCTAGGTGAGAGGAGATCTCGCTACCCCAGAACGGCTCGGAGCTGTGTGCGGAGGCACCCCGGGGTAATTGAGACGTGCAAGACAAACCGTGCCACCCACCCATCCTCCCCTCTCTTTGCGTTCGCGCTACGTATCGTAGAATGGTGATAGGAGCAGTTTGTATTTCCGTGGGACAACAGGTTCCTTCGTGCATCCATGTTGGATATACATAAGTCTCGTACCATGTAGCAGACGGATAAGGTGTCTGGCAAAATGTGATACTAAATGGAGAAATAGATATTGTGGAAAAATCTAACATTGATTCATAAGTATAAAATGTTGACACAATACTTTTAAACCCACTTAAGACTTGTGGTAGACGGGAATGGCGTCGCAAATTTTTTCAATAATCATTTTACAATGTGGTACATTTTCTTAAAGAATGGAGAGATATAACATGAGCAGAAGCCATTACATGTGTATTAAAGATTTTTCAACTGCGAGTATCATAATTCATTTTTACTTCCTTAATTAATTCTTTCTCTTTTAATATTTCCGTAAGGCATTTTCACATGCAACCTCTCATGCATAAAATAGTTGATAAAAGACAATTGTTTATGGATAGTCACTGTTTTTCAAAATAAATACCATGAAGAATGGAAGTTCATCTAATGGTCATCATCAACCATTTAACTGGGAGAATTCGCTTCTTTATATTTGTTTTGTCGCGAATTGGCCTTACATTTGATAGAGAAATAATATTGCTATTCGTGATTCACCTATACCCATAACACACTATGCAATTTCAAGAATTAAGTAGAAATTTAAAATTGCGAAGAAATCAAGTTATACATGAAGAAATTTAGTATTCATATCAAGCAGGGAACACATTTTTCTCTAAGTGGGCTGTGTATGAATCAAGTTACAATCAAGTCATTTTACAGTGGAACCGCCATAATCATCGAAGCCAATAACGCCTTTTCTACTATTTTCATGGGGCCTCAATTTTAGAAATGTGTACCAAATTTAGCAGCCCTTTGAACGGGAAAAATCGTGGCACGAGGAATCGGTTGGTTATTTGGCCGAGTTAGTGAAATTTAACCCTTGGGAGGGAAACAAAAGGGCCGAAATTCACTCGCTGTTTGAGCGGGAAATTCATTTACCTCAGTTTAGTGCCCCGGGGCTCATTACATATTTTAAACTTTAGAACATATACTGTAATTGGAAGGATAATTGGTATTGCTTTACCCGATTGAATTTTCACTCCTCTTTTGAATCCGCATTTTCCCATCCTGTGTGATCGCGCACCCAAAATATAAAGAGAATAGAAAAAAATAAAATTGGCACCCAGTGCGCAAACAGAAGCGAGTGCTTGAAAGAGGTCCTATTACGGTCCGACATACTGGATCGTATTCCCATCTACCCTACCTATCTACCCCGTGATAGAAATTTTCTTTGGTGTATTCATCTCTCGCTCCGTAATTATCTCAGTCGATGGAGGCGACACCGTGGTAACACGCCAAGCCGTCAGGAGCGTGATACTGGCCGGTTTTTCGGTTAAAATTAAATTCGTTGAAACTGCGTATCCTTGAAATTTAACCATTAATTTTGTTTCAGACTTGCTCAAAAGTTTCACGCTTTACGCAAATGAGTGAAATTCAATGATAAGTTCCTCTCGGGTTTCCCTCCGGGGTAGGCTCCCCATGATCGCCGACGTTTCGGCAGAAGACTTTCCTGCCACTATCAAGGCTGATGAAATTCACTGTTATAAAATTAAATCACCTGGTCTAGGATTCGAGCATCTGTGAGATTACTAGCAGTTGCTTCCGTTAAAGTTACTGCGCGGGCAGTTCCTCAGTTATTTGAATCTTATATTTTTTTACCTCTCATTTCTCCCTCCTTCTCTTATGGGTGACATCTCCTCTGTTCAGTCTTCCATTTTTTCCCATACTTAAACTTTGTAATCGCCTATCGCGATCATTATACGAGTTACCCAGAAATATTCATACCAACTTTTTTCCATTTTGTTCAACCTCATTTACTAATTTAATAAAATTTCAGAATAGTCGTTAGTAATGTATCGGTCATTTCTAGATAATGGAAGAGAATTGATTAACGAAACAGATTTATGATTAAGGACTGAGCTACGTGAAGGTCCCTGAAAGCCATAGTGGAATGTGATGGAATAACTCTTAATGGAAGGGATACTAGGAGTCTTCAGAACAAGAGAGTGGATACCGAGTTTGTACGGGATTAACTGAACCAAAAAAAGGTAAGCAAGTTTAGAGCAGTGAGGAGGACTTTATTCAAGCATTCATTATGTATTTACGTATGTGATTCATATATTGATGTATCTACCCAATTACAACAGAGGGGGTCAGCGTTCGGAATTAGCTGAACTGTTAGCGGTAGATACATATTCCTGGATATAATTCGTATTTTACAGCGGTGACGTGTTCTATCTATTTATACGATTTGTCTTTCGCAAGAATACTTTTCCACCTGTTATGTGCTATTTACATTGTCAAACGGTTTTATATATCAATTTTAACCCACGAAAGCACTATTCTGAAATTGTCTCATCTATTTCTAGCTGCAAATTCTGGTGGCTAAATTTGTGATCTCTTTGGCATGAAAGTGAGTGGAAGCAGGTCGTAGAGGTGGCGATGACATTGATGGGAAGTAGGGGACTGTCAAAAAAATTGCATTTGGGAAAGGTTAAGGCGAAATACGTGCTTGGGTGTGACATAATATAGAGAGATGCAAGTAGGCGAGCATACGTGATGACTGTAACATATGGGCGATAAGAGAAAGAGACGTATCAAATCGGACCCATATGAAAATCCGTATGAACTCCAGTACATCCGTCTAGCATAAATAGGTAGAAGTACTATGCTAATCCAGCTTGAAGGAGGTAAAATTATATTATATAAAGAGTATTTGCCTCTGCTTGCCAATTATCGCATCCCAAACGCCATTTTTCCTTCGCTCTTCTATTTCATAATTGCTGCCCTCTCTTTTCATCACAATCAGTTTTTCTTCTATTTATTTCAAGGCCTTCTCTATATATTTCTTTCCACTAGAGTACGATTCCGCAATTTCAAAATTATCCTTCCATCTATCATTCACCAAATTTTTCCATTCCGTGTTAGTTGTTTTTCAATAATTGTATCCACAATCGTTTTTCTGTTGTCATATATTCCCCTGATGTTCTCATTCCTAGCATGAACGTACATATAAGGTTAAGTTACTCAGCAGTTTCACAAATAAGTGATGCCTCATGCTTCTGACACACATGTCAAGCGAGAATGGTTGTATCAGGGTTTAAAAAATAAAAAATATATATATAAATATCTTTTTAATATTTTTAGACTTGTGGAGGAGATAACTGATAAAATTTGATTGAAGGACTATACATATAAAATAATATCCAAAGATAGTACTTGGAGAAGAGTTGTTGAGCATGGAAGGAAATTGTAGCTGAGTTATACGAATGATACGGCTAGGAGTAACAGAAACCCTAACTTCCAGATTAATTCAAGGATCCAAGTTTAATGCTGGTTTCCACTAAAGTCTAAAACCTCTTCAATGAATAAGCATATTTATCCAACTTCTTGTTCACCACGGTACAATAGTACCTCTTTACCTAACACTCTCTGACACACCATTGTGACTGCCCGATTCATATTAATATCATATACATATTAACCCCTAACATGTCACTGAGGAGTGCGAAAGGTGCTTTAATGACACAAATCATGTAAAAAGGAGGTAGGAGGAAAACGAAATTGAAATAGTGAAAGGACGAAAGTGACCTACACGTTGATGAAGTTATCTATCGCATCGATCCGTTTTTACTGAAGTCAGTAATGGTGTTCAATAAATAATTTTTGTACCAATTATATCAGCCGTTTATCCGTATAATTTGCCGCTTTTACCAGTTGCAGGCATGTAGACTGTAGAGCTTTTAGGTGTGTTTATATGACACCTTCATATAGGTTGATTTCTGGAGGAAGGTGGAAGACTTCCGGAAGAGATAAGGAATGAAATGTTAAACTTATTTTCTTATGAATAGATGGCCGAAACTAATTATTTACCAAGCTATGACTAAAACTCTGATATTTTGTCATTGAGACATTTTGAATTGGCCTTTAATACGCTAAACTCTGTGGCGGGAACTAATATTTATAAAATAAAACATATCTAAGCTGCAATTACTACTTGTGTCTTCTTTTTCCAGCGGAATTCCTATTTTCTAGGTGGTGACCAATATTCGAAAAAGTTTTCTTCTTAAAATTATCTTTAATTATTTTTAATCACAGAAATATGAAAAAATGGAGTTTAATAAATTATAAAATGCAATTTTCTTTATACTTCTGGCAGAACTATTTTCCCTTCTTAATTTAAAACGGAGATATTTCATCTTGTGTGATACCATTACATGAGGTCATTGGCATAGAGCTCCAGCCCACTACACGGAACTGGCATTAATTTTACTGGAAGATAACAATTCACCAATTTAGGCTTACGCTTACCCTATTCAATTTATGTACCATATTCAATGTATAGAAAGGTATAATTAAAACCTGAAACCTGGACGAATAGTTTTTTGTTCGCTTCAGTAAGTAAGCAGTCAAGTGGCAACAAAGTATTTAGACGATGATAATCAGAATGGATTGAAATAAAGTGTTAATGTAACATCGTAGCAAATCTTGCTGGCAGACACCTGCGAAAATCATGACGTCAGGGAGAAGTTACCATGTAGGAGAGGTTGGACAAATGGGAGGAGGGTGCCACAAGGAGGTCCCGGGGGGAATTCTTCATAGAATTTGGATAACTTGATTAACTATTGACCAACCTTCATTAACCTCAGGTTCTCCAAGGTCGAGTGCCATCTAGTTCTCCTATACCAACATAAATAGGATTGTCTCGAACTTCCACTGCGGAGAAGAAGCTCGGATGAGGTGAACGGAAGAGGATTCGAAGAAAAGACATGCTAAAAGGGGTTTCGATAAAGGGATTCAGTGTGGTCAGGTGAGCGCTGGACGTTGGGGGGAAGGGTCGGTGTGTGGGGCGTCTCCGGGACGTCGCACGGACGTGGCCGGGACCTCGATGAGACGAAGTCGGGGGAAAAGGGAAAAATTCAGGGCGGAGAGAGAGAGAGTGGGGGAAAGCGGGTAGTTTAACCAGAGTCCCATGCGAGTTAGAGATTCACCCCACGAACGCTCTATTCTTCCGTGCTATGCGGCGGTCGACTGATTCTGGATTGAGTGGAGAAGGAAGTGGGTGGGGTGGGAAAAGGGGTTAGATGCAGGGGAGGGGGGGGTGGTTACTGGGGAGGAAGAAGAGAGGAGTATACATATATATATATATATATATATATATATATATATATGAGTGATGGGGCGGAGTTCGGTTTTTTGGGGGTAAAGAAGTGGTCCGGAACGTGAAAATGGACGTGAAGAATTTGAGAGCCTGTGTCAGTACAGCCGAATTTCAATTACGAATTCCGCAATCATTTCCGAAAAATTTGAATCTACCTGTCCTCACTACTGTTGCTACGTCGGCGTCATTGTGGGTACAATTGAGTTGAGACTTTCCTTTTTACTTCCTATTATTGGATTTTGTTTATTTTATAAATCATAAGTTGCGGTTGAAGCGGTGGGTAAGTTTTCAAAATTTTCAACGCTAACTTTTAAAACTCTTCCTTGAACTACGACCTTGACGTGGTGGAAGGGCTTGTGCGTTCCAATGACCCCTAGAGCTGGACTGGCAGGAGCAAGTACATTGCTCCTGGTAGGGCCACCCATGCCAGATAGGTCGAAGGGTAGGAGCCAGACGAAAGGTAGTTCCGTGATGGTGTCACGTTAAAAATACCGTTGAGTCGCGTGGGATACCTCTCAACTATCACTTCCCAGAACATGAAAGTCATTCAAAGAGATCTGATTCCTGGCAACTACGGGACGCCTCCCACTAGGGCGGGTGTCGTGCCCGGCAGCGGAGGAGGCAAGGCCTCCGCGGTCGTCATCACACGAAATCCTTGCACAGAATCAGAATCATCATCAGAAGATACAAGGGAAAGGAGGGAGAAGAAGAAGAAAAAGAGGAAGAGGAGGAGGAAAACAGTGGTAAAAATAGGAACTTGTAACGTAAGGACCATGATGAGGGCCGGGAAGCTTGAAAATATTAAGCAGGAAATGGAAAAAGGAAAAATAGATGCTTTGGGATTGTGCGAGGTTAGATGGAAGGATAGCGGGGACTATTGGAGTGATAACTACAGGGTGATCTATAGTGGGGGAGATGAGATTCAACGGGGGGTAGGCATGGTACTGAACACAAAATTGGGACTGAGGGTGGTAAACATTGAACAGGTGAACGACAGGATACTAGTGGTAGAAATAAAAGCACGGCCGACGAATTTCGTACTGGTCCAGGTATACATGCCTACGAGCAACCATAGGGAGGAAGAGGTGGAAGAGGTGTACGAGCAAGTAGAAGAAATAATTAGAGAAGTGCCGGGGAAGAAAAACCTGATAGTGATGGGTGACTGGAATGCAGTGGTGGGAGAAGGGAGGGACGGATTAGAAGTAGGAGGGTTTGGGCTAGGAAAAAGAAATGATCGCGGGGAAAAGGCAGTTGAATTTTGTAGAAGAAATAAATTAGTAGTTACAAACACTTGGTTTAAATATCACCCCAGGCGTAGGTACACATGGAAAAAGCCGGGTGACACTGGGAGATACCAAATTGATTATATAATGGTGAGGCAGAGATTTAGGAACAGTGTAAAAAACTCTCGTAGCTATCCAGGGGCGGATGCGGACTCGGATCATAACTTGGTGATGATGAAGTGTGAAGTTAGATTCAAAAGGCTTTGTAAAGGTAGGAAGATAAAGAGGTGGAACCTTGAAGCATTGAAAGGGTTGAAAAGGAGGGAATACCAAGAGCTAGTAGAAAAGAACATAGGTGAAGAGAAGCGGATGGGAACCATAGAGAAGAGATGGGAGGTTATAAAAACAGGCATCGCAAGAGCGGCAGAGAAAACAATAGGAACGGTGGAAAAGAAGAGGGTTAAGAAGCAGTGGGTTACAGAAGAAATGATAAAGAAAATGGAGGAGCGAAGGATATGGAAAAACGTGAACACCGACGTAGGGAAGAGGAAGTACAAGGAATTGAATAATAAACTCAGGCGAGTGACCAATCGGGAAAAAGAAAACTGGTGGAAGGGACAATGTGAGCAAATGGAAAAGATGCAGGAGGAGGGGGAAGTGGGCGCTTTGTACGCCAAGGTGAAAATGTTATCGGGTGGTAAGAGAGGTCAAGCGATACCAAAGGTTAAGGACAAAACAGGAAAGATATTAATCGAACAGGAAGATATCCAGGAAAGGTGGAGAGAAAACGTAGAGGAGCTATATGACAGCGAGAATAGACCCCTTAGCCTAGATCTAGAGGACGAAGGAACAATAGAGAAAGATAACCTCGGACCAGAGTTACTTGAGAGTGAAATAGAGAGGGCACTAAGAGAGATGAAGGGTAGAAAAGCCGTGGGAACCGATAACCTACCTTCGGAGCTACTGAAGAATCTAGGTAGTAGGGGGAGAAAATCGTTTTTCGAACTTATTCGCAGGATCTACGAGGAAGGAGTATGGCCAGAGGATTTCGTGAAAACAGTATTAATACCTATCCCGAAGAAGAAGAAAGCGTCAGAATGCGAGGAGTATAGAACAATCAGTTTAATTTCGCACGCAGCAAAAGTGTTGCTTAGAATACTAAATAGAAGGTTGGAGAGCAGAGCAAAGTGCTATTTAGGCGATGACCAATTTGGGTTTAGGAAGGGGAGGGGAACCAGAGATGCGATTGCGGTAATGAGGACACTTATAGATAGAAACATAGAGCATAATCAGGATGTTTTCGCTTGTTTTGTAGATTTCGAAAAGGCGTTTGACAGAGTAAACTGGGAGAAACTAATGCAGATACTGGGGAAAATAGGAATAGATTGGCGTGATAGGAGACTCATCCGAAACTTATATATGGGGCAGAGGGCTCATGTAAGGGTAGCGGACGGTGAATCAGGGTGGGCAGTTATAGGTCGCGGGGTGCGGCAAGGGTGCCCGTTGTCGCCTTTACTTTTTAACATCTATGCTGAGGAAATGGTAAGAGAGGCATGGGATGAGCTAGACGTGGGAATGAAAGTAGGAGGCCAGTGGATAAAGTCGGTTAGATTCGCAGACGACCAGGCGTTGGTGAGTCGGTCATCGAAAGGACTGCAAACTTTAGTAGATGCACTGGAAAAGCAGTGTGAGAAATACGGAATGAAGATAAATAATAGGAAAACAAAAGTAATGAGATTCTGTAGGACAAAGAAAGCGAAGCTGGTGATAAGAGTAGGAAGTCACAAACTGGAGCAAGTTGAACAATTTAATTACTTGGGTAGTACGCTAGAAGAAAGAGGACATAGTAGCAAAGACATTAGGAGGAGAATAGCGCTAGCGAAGGAAGCGTTCAATAATAGAAGGGAGCTGATGACGGGGACCTTAAGAAAGGATGTAAAAAAGAGGCTAGTAAAGAGCTTGATATGGAGTGTGGCGTTGTATGGGGCGGAAACGTGGACCTTGAGAAAGGAAGACGAAAATAGGCTGAAGGCTTTTGAGATGTGGGTGTGGAGGAGGATGGATAAGGTGCGTTGGACGGAAAGGAAGACAAATGAGGAAGTGCTTCGCATGGTGGGCGAGGAGAGGAAACTTATAGATGAGATTAGGGGAAGGCAGGGTAGGTGGCTGGAAGGGGTAATGAGGGACGACGGTTTGCTGAAGGTCGTGATAGAGGGAAGGATGTTGGGTAAGCGGGGAAGGGGAAGGAAGAGAATCGGTTTTATGGACGGGATGAAGAAAGGTAGGACTTATGCTGAGATGAAGAAAGAAATACAAGAGGTAGAAAGGGCACAGCACGTGTAAGAGTTCGTTGGATATTCTCTGACTTTCATCACAACCTACCTCTAACCGGTAGATTACTGTAATGAATGAATGAATGAACTTTTAAAATTTAATTCTTACCCGTTTGGTGAAAGATTAAATTTGCTGATTTTATTAATTTTTATTCAATAAGCATGATTTTCGCAATATGTCGGCTATATTAAATGTTTATCTAGTCCTTACAGTTTCCATTTGCTTTTCTTTGAATTTATAAATGTTATGTGACGTATGTTTTGATTGCAACGTTGACATTCACTCACGATCAGAATAACACGCCAACCAATGTCACGGCTACATTTTTCAGTATTTCTGTCCTCCAGGTCATTTTTGGCACTAGTAGCATTTATGGTAATTTATGACAAACAATGGCCAGTTATATTGTTTGAAAATAAAATTTCGGTCCACTATACATGGTTGACGAAGAGCATTTCCTGTAAAAATAAAGGTTTTTTCATGGAATTCGAGGTTTATGGCATTATTTTTGAGGGTAGAAATTGAGACAAGTATTCGAGGCAAGAATATAACCTTCGTCTTGATCTCGCACACTTAGAAAATTTTGTTTGCCGTAGTGATTGAAATAATGTGCAAACTTTTCAGGAAACCGGACACTGCAATTACCTGAGCGATAACATTCGTCGACGCGTGTCCTCGTTGATCTCGAGTCATTGCCAAAAAGTTTTAAGTCTAGAAGGCTCTTGCTGAGTTGATGCGAAGATGAACGCTTGGTTACTACACACATGCTTCTTCTGGGAAACTCACTGAAAGATTTAGATACGTGCAAAGGAATAGGGAAACGGAAAAAAAGGGAGTAAGATTCACAGCATTGATGATTTTGTATGTTTAGGTGGGTAAAGTTGTATCACGAAAGGTTAAATGGTAAAGGGGCACCAATTGTTTGAAGCTTTTCATGGTACAGCCTCATCTACGTACATCTCTCGCGAATGTTCCTGGTGCAGACCTGTGCGAAAAGGACGGGAGGTAATAGAGGATGAGGTTGACGGGAAAGGACGAAGGGGAAGAGGGAGGCAATGAGGGAGACTGAGGTAGGGAAACCAAAGCTCGCGATAAAAGGACTAGGCGCACACGCGCACGGCAAGTCGTTAAATATATTTATTTTCTATGAATTAAAAAGTACACAAATATGAAAATACTGATATACGAGTACTTGCCACATATTGCATATTTTTTTACGCTCAATCTTAAGACGCTATACTATGCTTTTTCATACGCTAATCGTTTAAAGCAAACCGGTAATTCCGTCACCCTCTTACAACCTCTGCAACTAATAACATTTTTATATCTTCTTTCAGTGAAATTTATACATTTAATATTCACAAACTATTTAAATTAACGTCTGGGGGACTAGCAATTTTACAAACTAGCCAATAAATTCAACAGATTCAGGCGAGATATCGTGGAAGTTCTTCATAAAGTAAGAGAAACAATTGAACTTTTCCACAAATTATAAAACAATTTGTGGAAAAGTGCAATTGTTTCTCTTACATTAACCTAGCCAATATTAATATAATTTTTATAACAAATACAGGAATGATAAAAAATTATAGTCTATGGCTTAAATGCGTGGAATTCTGGTACTAATAAATTATGTGCTAAGAGCGTGAAATGAATCATGATTGTATAAATGTAATGGATATGAATTTAAATCGTAATTTATTATTGTTTTATGTATGTGTATACAATCAGAAATTTCTGCTGCAAAACTACTCTATTACATGTTTCTTGCGACCAATGCGATTACATGTGGCGTCAAACTGTGAGAAGTGCTTGAGAGGAGAAGATGAAGGTGTGCATGGTTGTGTATCCGGGAGAAATTTGCCCCAAGACCCATACCAATCCCTCCGCAGTGCTTTATCGTTTCGTGTGGTGGGAGGGTATGTTTGGAACCACCTTCCCTGAGTTCTTCCTTCCTTCGTATCTCCTTCATAAGAAATGCAAGGGTCATGGGATGTAAGGGAGGAAGTATGAGCTACAAGGATGCGTTGAGGGCGGAGAAGTACAACCTAAGAAACCATCGTCTCAGAATTAGGTTACCCTCACCCCCTACTCTCTCTTTGCTTATTTTCCCGGACCGCTGTTTCCTCACTAGCTGGCGGCTTACGTCTTAAGTAAGCCTTACATACGACTCTCACCTTGCGTATCTCACTGCTTTACGTCGAGCGTGTCCACTTGGAATCAGCTTTAAGTTCCATCGTAAGCAGTGCTGTGGAAAAAGCTAAAGCCGTTCTGTCGAAGGGGTGGCTAGTCTTCGACTTTTTGATGAATGTGAATAGGGGACAATAGTGTTTAAGTAAAAGTTATAATTATACAGCATATATTTCCATACAAAATGAACTTCGTGCATCATAAAAGTAACTGAAACCCATAGCTAACTTTAGCAAATAGCACTACGAAACATACGGACTAACAATTACCTTCTTTTATTTGGTAACCAACCCGTTGAAAAGAATTGTGGCTGAGATTTCTCTTCAGTTTATGATGGAAATTACACCAGTCAAAAATAGATAGGTATGGCGTAAATTAAATAAAATCCCTGTAAACACGTTTCCTCGTGAAAGTCGAAGCTAAAAATAACCTATGGATTTAAAATTGAGTCTGTTCCGGGAAAGGAAACTATAATGTTAAGAGGATTGCTCTAAAACCCCAGAGTATTTCTAGAAATTATGCGCGGTTTAAGAAATCACAATTGATAAATAGCCTTTATTAAAGGCATCAAATAAAATTTTTCCCATAGTTGGGGTTGCCACTGATTGCAAGGAAACCTTCCGTGATAAGAGTCTACAATTTTTTCCGGCGTTTGTAGAAGTGTGATCCAGTTTGAAGTCGCAATTATTGTAACATGGTTTACGAATTCACGTGTATCACTTTACTACCCCTTAAGATACCTCAAGTGTGTGTGTCAGGAGTTGCTGTTTTACCAATTTAATTGCTCTGTGTGCTGCAAATGTTACAGAAACTGCGAGCGTTGATGAACTAGCGACATGACAACTAATTTGTCATGCAACTACATAAACTCAACTGAAGAGTCATACAGTAGATCTTAAGAGTAAAGTCAATGCTATGTGCACTCTAATAAACATTGGTAAAATTTGATATTGAATAACAATTAATAAAACTACTCTGATTTTTCTAACTCTACTAGAAATGTTGAATTCATTATGTGAAAACCTGGCGTATGACTAACACTTTGAAAAACACTCTCCATTGAAGGCAATATTGTTATCAAAAATGCTTTAATGTCACTATCCCAGCTTTGATTTTTCATATCTTTTACTTACACCCCACTCAATTTGCCAAAGAAAACAAACCTCCCTTAACTTTCCCACACTTCGCAGTCCTCTCCAATTATGTATGCTATGACATCAGTCTCTTTGCTTTTTCATCTTTCTCTCTTCCACTTCACCTTCAAAAAAAACCTCCCCCTCTCCCAGTCCTCTTTGTTGTTGTCTATAAGAACTGCATACGGTATCAACTGTACCTTGGTAATAACACTGATTATTGAAACCTTAATAGGAAGTTATTCATGCTGTGACGTGCACAAGTCACATCATTTAGTCCAGGATCCCTCGCTAAGGGATGCATATTAGGGATAGTGATTTCTCAGAAAAATGTCTGCCAGCGCAGAGAATCTAACCCGCTCCAATCAGTACTTAATAAAAAAAACAACTTGATTCCCGAGGAAAGTTGAACGTAAGGAATACCCTGGGAAAAATGTATTCCGTATGATGCCGGCTTTACCGTCTGGGTCGCCTGAGATTCCTCGCCGAGCAAGCAAGCATCAATTCGTCGGAGGAGAATGTTTTATAGCGGCAATATGAGGCAAATGTGTCCCTCGTTGGAGCATCGTCGACTCACTTGCTCGAAGATGATGAGCCCAGCTCCTTTTTTTTTTGAGCCCAAGGTTTTCCTTCTTCTGGGGGTGTTTTCCAGGGGTGAGTTTTTTGGACCAGGATGTAAGCCTAACAATTCTCACCTACACAAATTCCCACATATGCACATGTGCATAGATGCTTGTATGTATAGATGTTTTACACTTTTTGTTTGCATTGTATCGCATTTAAAATGTTGACATATACCAAGAATGTAAACACATTCCTCTGTAAAAACTATAGCATCATTGACGACTAAAATTTTTCAAATTTCGTGTTCGTCAACGAGGAGTCAAGACAAGACTATAGGGGAAGGACGTCCAAAACGGGGACGGCGGCTTAAATGGGGACAGTTGGGTTTTCCCTGATATGTGCTTCTACTTACGGCAAACCACAGTACTAATATCCACAGCAAGTATAACGGCAGTTTGAGTCTAGTTGTACCTGAGGTAGGCTGTTTCTTGCGTTGTTATGAGTCAAGTAAGTCTTTTTGACTTTTTTTTACAAGTTTGTCATGTAATGACAACTTTTATAAGTCCGTAATTGATATATAATAACATTTTATAAGTTTGCAGTTGTATTTACCAGCATTTAGGCAACATTTTAACGTTTTAGTTGGTAGAGATATCTCACACATAGTTTAAGATACGCTATTTTTATTCGTAAGCTGCACTGGCGGATAAAATGGGGACAATGAAGGTAGTCTAAAACGGGGACATCCCCGTTTTGTACACCGCAAAAGGTTTTTAAAGCTAGAATTTTTTTCACTAGTCTCAAGACATTTTGAGCTTATCCAGTGCCAAAATGGCTATGCATACTGCCTCTACCCGTTACTTGACACTTCTTTTGTAGAGAATTAGAGGTGTTTCACATATTACCATTACCGGTTTTAACGTGTGGCGATTCTCTGCGTATCGCCACTACAAATGACTACAAGGATGTATTATCATCATCATCAGACGAAGACGCTGATGCAGCCTGCATTTTTTGCAATGAACTATGTAAATTCAAAAGGAAAGGATCCAGTGTTCTGGATGCAGAGGCTGGGCTCATGAAGCTAGCTCCAATGTTGAAGAAGAAGACAACACATTTATTTGTGACTATTGTGGATTTGTAGGCTAAATGTGCTATAAGAAGCAATTAATATTTTTTCGTTCATTCATGTTTAGTCTCAATTGCTTTACTCAATTTTTTCAAATGTTAGTTCTTTGCTTTGTAATTAAAGAAAAGTTTTGAAAATACGTATGTTTTTCATGGTTTTTATATGTACCCCATTTTATACGACTAGTTGTATAAAAAGGGATAATGGTTTTTTTTTAAATTGCGCTATAAGATTAAAACTAAAACGCAAAATTTAAAAATTATACTTGGAACAGTAACTTAAGAAGTGTAAAAACATTGTGAATCACAAAGAATCTTGAAATATTTATTTTTAAAATTATTTATAGTAAAAGATAATAAGGGTCCCCGTTTTGTACAACTCTCCCCTACTGTCTTGCCCTGATTTAAACCGAACCCCATTATAACTGTATGTGTAAGGCTTTAACTTAACTTATATTTTGGAACACCGTACACTAAAGGAGCTATTACAACCGAAGGTTTTATATTAGCTATTTTGTACAATTGTATGATGAGTTATAAATTCAATTTTAAAAATAGTTTATTAAACATCTTCTTGTTTCTCCTCCCGTATTGTAGGTGGATGGTTTGTTCTTTTTTCGGTCCTTAGGCTTTAATCTAGCTCGTCAGTCAGGTTATCACACATTTTTTTGGTCTCCCTATATTTTTCCCAACGGTAACTTATCACGAGCTATTTTTACTATCATTTCTTGGCTCCTACAACTTATGTGAATATTCTAATTGTGCATTCTTTTTAAAGGCCAACTCATGAAAGTTTTCGACCAAATTTTTATCATATTTTTATTTCACTCGCTGTTCAGTAATCGGTTAATTTTGGAACTACTTTCGTCTCACCAGTCTCCAATAGCCTTCTCGTTCTTGCTGTATCTGGCGGAATCCTTGTCATATGCGTCACTGCTGGTCTTATAATATCTTTATGAACTTAAGAGTTTCCTTTTTTTTCTATACATTGATTTTTTCGTATTTTTTTCATTCGTAAGAATATCGAAGAATCGATAAAAAATAAACATAACATATATAAACCGCAATCTTTCTGAAGTTATCTATGCAACAGAACTAACTCGTTTTGTTAATAAATCTTTCTGGAGCGATTAGTACTACAGCTCCCCATGGAAATCGGCTTGTATTAATTTTACAAGCATCTCGGATCGAACGGTAATGTATAAAAATTTCTCTGACATTTTATCATCATTAAAGGGATGAGATAATTTTCATTACAATGAGACCTAATTTATCTATTTCCAGCGCTGGCGATGATGACTAAAATATGTATAATTCCTTCAACATACCCAAGTTTTTGCTGGACAAGTTTGACGATGACTCTGCCTTCTTGATTCTCAAAACTAATATAAATTCGATGACGCAACCTAAATTTCAAAGCATACATGTAGTTTTAGTTGGGTAACTATACCAGATTCATGAAAATTAGCTATTTCTTGATAAACTTGGTTGTATTCTATACTTGTATGTAACGACCATAATGAAGTAGGAAAACTCATCACTCGCGTTTCAGTTCATGTAGTGAATTTCAGTGTAGTGCGCTATTTGAATAGAGATTCCTATTTTGACGAAAGCCAGTGGGAAAGAAAATAATATTTGCTAGGCGTCCCCTGGCTCATTGAAACCCTAAATGGAGTCGCAAAACCTCTTATGAGTTTGCAAGAGGCAATGGCAATGATTTCTGGCAGGTGAAGTAATGATATCAAAATGACTGTATTCTGTGGGGATGGGTAACAAGAGGGGAAGGATGTGTGCTGACACCATGGGAATCAGATATGAAAGGAGAGCCACTGGGAGGTTTCGTCTTCTTCAAGATATGGGAGAAGTGGGAATTTGTCACCCAAGCATGGTTTAATATGGCGGTGCCACGTGAGTCCCTCAATTCACCTCTTTAAACCTCTCCACTTCTTTCCCTGCATGCAGCCTCTAGCTTCTAATGTAAAACACAATGATGACCCTGCTGAATCTTTGGTTACTCCTTACTCTAGTATACTGTACTTATCAGTGGAACTGAGTTACGACGAACCTGCAGTACTTCAAGAGGTGGTATACGAGGTGATTCCAAGCATCTTTTGTCGAACAAAATGGGTTCGAGACTCCTTTGTTACCGAGTTATGCGACGCAAATGTTTTATTAAGGGCTTCTGGATAAACCTTCAAAACGCCAGAAAAACATGACACGCACTAAAAGTAATTGTTCTTTCTTTAAAAAAAAGTGTCTTTTCAAATCCATTTGATGATTTATTTGATAGATCTCTTACTACCCAAATTAATGCTTGTTAGACCTCATATTCAGAATATTGACAGAAATTGGTCCGTAATTTCTTAAGAATTTCATTTTTACAATCAAGGACACGAAAAAATTGTAAATTTCCTATTTAAAAAAATGTAAAACCTTTCAAACCTATAATTCTCAAATCTACTGGTAAAACTAATTTCCAAAGAAGTTTAACAAAGTTTAAACAAAGTTTAAAACTAAGTTTTATTTGTAGTTAAGATATTGCATATAAGGTGACACCGTCACCCAAAGTCATAGATTGTCAGTTTTCCTTCGTGCTTAGAACAGGGTGCTTTGCTTCATTAAAGAAAACAGAATTGATTAATTGTGAATCGTGGCCCATGATAAATGCATTCATTAAACAAGATTACTTGGGTATAAGTAATCTTGTTTAATAAGGCTTAACTTTGTGGAAGTTGGTAATATCCATGATAGAAACAACTTGGTTTTAATCCACACAATTTATTTCAAACGACCCGGGTTTCAGCAACTTACATTTGTGCCATCTTCAGGAGACCTGAAGATGGCACAAATGTAAGTTGCTGAAACACAAATGTAAGTTGAATGTAAGGAGACCTGAAGATGGCACAAATGCAAGTTGCTGAAACCCGGGTCGTTTGAAATAAATTGTGTGGATTAAAACCAAGTTGTTTCTATCATGGAAGATTACTTGGATTAAGAAATCGCTGTCAGCAAGAAAATTAAATGTTAATATTAATTTAATTTGTAAAAGCCCAGAAACAGCGGAACTGCGGCAGCCATGTTGATGACGTCATACGTATGTATTTTACATTGGGAGGCATAGGTAATTTTTATCGCCTGAATTTACAAGCGATTGATTCCATAAACTCTGGTAAACATGCATTCACCTATAGACATTTTCAAAGCTCGGAAAGTGTTCTCCGTAGAACATGGTGTAAACAGTCTTTGTGTAACATCCTACATTCCCTGCCAGTAGTCTTTTTCTAACGCATCATCACAAAGTCCTTTAAAGGCTGTTCTTCGTGGTGAACGTTCGTACCATGCGTGTAACAAAAATAACGGTAACAGTGTAATTGAGTCTGTGACTTCGTGTATAACCTCGTTACAACCCGTTTGCTTTTATTTTGCTCACTCGCACTTTTACAAGGATCTCATTTATTTTATTTTTTATTCTTTTCATCTATCACATATTTCACTTCTATCGTTCATGCCATGAATATTCCATCAACTCCTTTTCATCATCATATCTGTGGACCTTTTACTGACCCTACCACTGCTTACGAGATGGGAGGTTTTTGGAAAGTAGGCTCAATGGCTTTAGAAACTACTTTTGTGAGAGGAAGTTGGGACAATCTACCAAACGTGGCAGTGATCAAGGTGGTGGACTTCTTATGAGAAAATGCGTGATTTAGCGCAAGTGAAACCAGAGGAGTAAAGCAAGCAAACAAAGTGGATACATTAAAAGATGCATTTGTAATGTGTAGTAATACTCTTCGTAAACTAAGCGGAAAACTAAGCGAAAATAATGCACATCACGATAAAAAAAGGGATTTCAAGCATGGAAAATTTTTAAATTGAATGGGGACAGAGTTTTTTATCATTTTTCATTCCATACTAACTTCACTTAAAAAATCAAAGCCATAGAGCAATTAGTTTAACATTTATGTAAATAGGGTTGCGATTTGATACCTCATAACGAAATTATAAATATGTTTCATTTGAAGAGCGTACCTCCGATACTTGTACAGGCTTTCACAGTAAGTCATCAGACGTTAAGTGGCATTCCCAGAACAACTCACCGGTAAGGAGAGGAATCGTCACAACGTCACTCATAGATTTTACTGGAATGCAATATTTTGCCGTCGCGTTTTCGCGAAAATTGAAATATTCAATTTTTAATTATTTACCAAAAATACTTAACGTCATTTTTACATTAAACGACTTCAAATAAGTACTCCAGAGCTTGTAAACTTTCGATCAAGGCAAAAAATATGAAAATTCCCTACTGATGTCAATTTACCAGAACAAACTATTAATGATTCAAACTTACGTATTTCCTTTTCAACGATCGTATACATGTGTAATAAAGAACTTCTATGGTTTACATTGCCATAGTTCTGTAACTATAGAGTTTCAACCCAATGTTTATGGTACGAAATATTCATCTACATCTACAAAATATCCTGCTAGCCACCTCAGGGGTGTGTGGCAGGGGGTGGGTAGTCACCAATAGGCATTACACTACACCCGAAAGTTAGAGTAACTACGGCAAATTAATCATTATCATAAATCGCTAATGCGTTTCACGAGGCGAAGCCTCACAAGCATGCACTATACTAAAGATATGTTACCAATGCTAGAGGGACCGTTATTATATATGTATTTTGCAACTACACAAATAGAGATTCAAGAGTTATGTTGAAAATATGCACGGCGTGCTGTTAGTACTAGGTAGCATATAAGGATACAAGTATTAAGGGTTACTACTTAGACTAAGAGCTACACTACCTATCGACAAACGTCGTTCAAAGTCTCAATGGCGGCTGTTATGATCCCTTATCGACCGTGGGAAAAATTACATTTTAAATCTTTCTGTTCTGCAGTCTAGTTCCCTAATTTTATTCTCATTATCTGATCTACTGTAAAATCTGGGATTTCGTAAAATATTTTCAACGTCATCAGAGAATAAATCGGTTTGGAACTTACATTATAAATTGAGTCTAAATTTTAATCGACGGTTTGAAAGCGTTTCCCATCCCAGTTGCTGCAAAAGGTCACTAACACTAACGAGATTATGATAACGGCCTTTAACGTATCTTGCCAATCTTCGCTGCACGCGTTCTGACTCAGTCTTCAAGCCTACCTCATAAGGATCCCAAATGCTGGCAGCTTATTCCAGTGGGGTCTAACAAGAGAGAAGTAGCTGATTTCCCTAACATTATCGTCGTCTTGGCCAAGTAATCTTTTAACAAATCCCAATTTATGATTAGCTTTACCGGTAATATTTCCCGAATATGTTTACTCCATAAAAGATCATTAGTCAGTTCAACTCCGAGCCTTTTTACCGATGCTGCAGTCTCTAATTTGCTGTTGTGTAAGCAATAGCTGTAATAAGGAGAGTTTTTTCGTTTTCAAAAATTCATAACAACGCATTTTTTCAACTTTAAGTGTAGCTACCATGCATCGCACCACTCCTGTATTGCCTCGAGGTCCTTAGTTAGCACTTCCTTATCATTAAGGTTATGGATTTATCTATACACCACTGCTTCGTCTGCAAATAACTTAAGCTTACTGTCAACTGTTTCACCGATGTCGTTTATGTACAAAAGGAATAGAAGGGGGCCTATGACACTTCCCTGTGGCACACCTGATGTGACTTTTAGTTCCTCAGAGATAGCGCCGTCTAACACAACCATTTGCACGCGATTGCTTAAGAATTCCCTAATTACGGAAATTACGTCGTCGCCTAACCCGAGGATTTTGATTTCATGAGTAGGTTACTGTGGAATACTTTATCAAATGCCTTTTCAAGTCGAGAAAAATTGCATCAACTTGAACCTTATGTTTACCTGAGATTAAAATATCGTGGGCAAAAAGTGCTATTTGAGTTTCGCAAGATCTTCCCTTTCTGAATCCGAGTTTTTGTTAACTAGTTTTGCATATCGAGTTGTCTCATAACTGAACTTACAATTATATTTTCAATGACTTTGCAAGAGATAGATGTGAGAGAAATCTGATAGTAGTTCGATGGCTGTTCCTTATCACCGCTTTTGAATTTGGGAGTGACATTTGCAATTTTCCAGCCCATGGGTACTTTGTGTTCGTTGATGGATTTACTAAATATATTCAGCAAGTAGGGTGCTATTTCGCAAGCCAATTCTCGCAGGCAGGAATTTCTTCAGGACCTGGGAATTCATTTGGACTTAAGGATTGTAACAAGTTTTTTATTCCGTGATTGCAAATATCGATAGGCGGCATCTTTTTTTGTAAGTGACCATTTACCTTTACGGATGTAATCTGTGATGACTTGGTAAACACACTTTGAAAATAGGAGTTTAATAAACTGGCTTTGTACAAACTGCTTGTTAATAATTCTCCCTTTTCGGTATGATATGAATTCGGTGAATTCCCATATGAATTTGGAATAAATTCGGTGAAGTTACCCACGAAACTGCAAATTATTGAAAACCTCATCCTTTCTCATGATCTCTCATTGATTTCTCAAGATTTTACGAAAAAAAACATAATGCTATATAAATCCCAATATTCTAAGGTTTTTTATCCGCAAGACTATTAATATCGGTTTTATTTATTTTCAGAAATGGTTTATCATTAGTTTTCTTCAAATCATTGAAGAATTCAGAAGAATAAAATCCATTTTGAGGAGAAAAGAACGCAGAGAGAAGTTGGATGCTCAGCAAAATCCCGATAAAAGGTAATGTACATACATTTTTTTCTGTAGTATAGGTAGTATTGTTGGAGCATAAATTATGCGAATTATATCTATAAATTTTAAACACTAGTTGGAACATGCATTTTACGTCACTTTCCAATACGTAATTTGCATCACGTGTTTAATCATACGTTTACGATGAAATCACAGCTTTTGGCGAGAGAGTGATTGAGTAATTAAAATGTATTCTTATTCTCGTATATCTAAATTATGAGCAGATTTCTCCATGTATTATACAGGCATGGATATATAAAGGTATTACGAATGAAGAGGAGGAGAGACATATTTTTTTGGGTTGGTAATTTTTGCAACCATTAGGCCTGGTGATATTGGATTGTTTAAAGCAAAGTAAAGGGATATAAAATTCAGTACAAAATATTTGTTTACTAAAAAAATATTACTAACATTTCATGACTCGATAAATGCAAAACAAAAAATATAATGCTGAATGTTACGGTAACAGGAGAAAAATGCAAAAGGATTATGATGACAAATTACCGCTTTGAGGAAAATGAACGCGCTAGTTCCTGGCAAAGTTAGCTGATTCTCTGATACATTTGAGATCTTAGAAAAATTATCGCTGATCCGTGACATTTGTTGAAGTGTAATTTCCTGTAGATTGATGGTAAGTAACAATCCACATCTATATCTACGGAGTACCTTGGAGGTCACCTCTAGGGCAGGACGCTAGGTGTGGGCAAAACAGCAGTTCCAAGAGCAGTGGTATATCAAACCTTAAACTATGTGAGTATCTCCTTGGCGAACATGCTAGCATGCAGGTTTATGATGAAACTAATTGTTAATATTACTAATAGTTTTACAACATGGATACTACGAGATACTAAATCATGCATAAATCAAAAATATCAAGGCGGGACATTTCAGCTGGAGTTAGGTTTTAGCATTAAAAATAATAAGTTTTCAAGCACATGTGCAAAATCTTGTCAACATAGCGATAACGTACTAAGCGAATAGCAAATAAAGTGTGATGTAGAGCATATTTAAGAAATAGAGACGTGAGTTTATTGCTATTGTGACTGCAAAATGAAAAGACAAGTTTTTTTCATCACTGCATGACTCGAAAAAATTCCGCAATACACGGCAGATTCCCCTTGGGAAGATGACATTTGACCTTTTTAAAGCGCATGACCTTACTACGCTTGGCTGGCTCCTTTTCGCGGACGCATGGATCTCAACGACGCCCAAAAGGTCCGTCGGATCCCTCCATTTTCTCTCCATTGTACGGGGAGGACGACCATCAAAGCTGCAAGGACTCAGCCTCGGGAGTTGAGAGGGCTGGTACAAGAGCAGAGGAGAAGTATTAGGAGTGGGGTTGAATGCGAGGGGTGGAGGGTCTGTTTCTCGGCAACTTCCCTAGCGGATATTTCAGTCACGATCCAACGTTCGGGAAACGCTCGTTTTCAAGATTAAATCTCGCGAATTTCTTAGCTGAAGTTTTTAAAAAGATGTTTTTATACTGACTACTGCGCCACTAAGGCGGTTCCATTAATATATTATTTTATTCATAATTTGCATATTTTCAGAAAAATATGTTCTCTTTCTAATATGAGTACAAATTTTTACCCTTTTACACCATTTTTCTCGAAAATTGAATTTGAAATTATGTACTTAGTGTCAAAGGCATGATCTGGGAGAAACACAGGGAAAATAGTATTTTTATATTTAATATAAATGCGTTTTTTACGAAAAACCTTATGAAAGGCGTAATATCGCGGGAAATTGATTAAACATAAAGTACATGCAACCTGACACCTTATCTTTTCAGTTAATAGCATATTGCTGCGAAAAGTGAAGTCAAAATGTGGTGAATTCATAGACATGGCTCTGCAGTCGGTTTTAAGGCTATGAGCAAGAGTTCGTTAAAAACAAATTCACGGAATAATCTACATATTATGTACCTTTACTTTGGTTCTCAATAACTTACGCATTTCATCAGCGAAAGCAGGATTTTTTAAAAACAATACACAAAAAGTTGGAATTAAGTATTTGTTTAGACTAACCAAGTCGCGGTGAAATCTCCTCAATAAACCATCCATCAAATTAAATAAGGAATTCATGCGAGTAGAACGCACTTATGGTTTAGTCAGTGGCAATTTTTGTTAGCTTACGAGGCGTGCTGAAAACTTGGCTATTACAGAATGACTTTAACCAATATCATGATCATATCTCCCTTAATACTAGGTTCTGCCAATCCACCTAATTCCTAACCCATAAATGTTAATTTCGAACATCTGACATTGCTTTTGCTGTTCAATCAAGAGCAATATTGTGAATAAAATGAGTGAAGAGAGGTTTTCATTTTTTACAGTCTTGGCAACTCATTACGTTCAGCCAGCGCATTCATTGTAATTGCATCTGTGATGCTAGAAGTTTAATTTTTCATTCGGAAAGACCAAAAGATTTCAAAGATCATTTGAATGGCCATGAAATTTGGTGCTCTTTTTTTACTACCGAAATATATTTTTTACTTTTTACCACTTATAGTTATTTTTAAAAATTAATGAGTAAAGTATTTAGTAAAATAATCACAAGAAACATTTTGCATTTAAGAGAACAAAACTGCGCTTATTGGTTTCAGTCCTGCAAGGGGCTGGTAATAAAAGGTGAGCCCTACGTAAAATTAATTCATAATATTCATTTATTCGTTATATTATTTTGCATTATTTATAGTCCTATAAAAGTATATTGTTATTCCATTTAAACTTAACTACGTAATGATTCTTGAATTTTATTTTACTTTTGCTATGTGATAAACAATAAAATTTTCAATCAATAGCTTATGTATTTAGTAAAATATTTCTTACGTTGATAACATTTCAAAATCATCATTATCAGTAAAAATGACGAGAAGCTCCAAGTGGCCATGTATGAGGGCGTTGAGTGAGCATCAGGTCAACAAATTTTCACGGATTTTATAATCCCTGTCGTCCCGAAGAAAAACTCTGGCCCTTTGAATGCTCTGCGGAAATCTGGAGGATTCGCACGACTACTGTGGAGTGCGCAGGATCTTGTAAACGAAACAAGAGGGTAGAGCTTGTCGCTCCGGTAAACAGTTGTCCCGTTACAACATCTCTCTCATTCTCCCTCCGTCCAAAATCCGTACGAGCAGATATTTGTCCACCGGCCCTGGCCCCTATGTGGGATTAAAACCGAAAAGGGAAGACAATCCATCAACTTACAGCCATCTTGAATTGTACGACCTCTCCCCATTCCAACATAGTATTTTCATCCCATAGCTACTACCAGTCTGGGCCCACCCCTCGTTTTCCCGCGAGTGAAAAGGCATTAGTCCGTTAAAACTGATCTGTCGGGACGCTGACCGTGAGATGTCGGAATAAGTCTGAGCCAAAGAGAGAATGCCCGACATGGCATATGGAGTACCTATATACACGGGATGTTGTCCTTGGACAAATGCCTTTGGATCCCCAGGAAGACCCTGGGCTTTGCCGAAACCTTTCCACACTCCCACTAGAGTCCCCTTTCCAAAACACACCCTATTTCCCGTACCCCTTCCATCTCTCTCCGGAATGCCAAAAAGGATCCAGGAAGACAAACCGTCAAGGTGGAACGGGGTGCCCCCTCACCCCCTCCTTTTCTCCCTCATACAACCCTAGCCGCTCTAGGGATATTCTTTCCCTTACGTGGAAAGGGTTTTCCGAGGGGCCATTGTGATCGGTTGAAGGTCTTCAGTCATTGGCCGGCAATAATTTGGAGACAAACAAAAGCGACCTTAACCCTTTGCTTTCTCTTCTCCCCTCCCCTTCTATACTCTTGCTGTATGTATTTGCATCTACATACTACCTTGCGAGCCGCCCACAAGGGCATGTGGTAGAGGGTGTTTGAATTCCAGTCATGTAAAAGAGAAAAAGGAACGGGGAGAGAACAAAAAGGACATGTCCAAGAAGTATAGAGAACATGAGAAAGATCGGAATGCTGCAGGTTTGAGACGGAATAATCAGCAAGGAACATATGCAAAATAAATCCGCAGCGTGACACCACCATGCGCTTGGGCTTCCAGTATTACCTTGGCCGTGGTAATTCCACAGCAGTATGATTGTAATTCTTACACCGAATTCGGAGTACCTGACCCGAGGAAACGAAACATTTTCATTGAAAATTCATAATGAAATTCTTCATAAGTAATCGATTGAAAATTCACAAGGAAATTCTTCATAAGTAATCGATTGAAAATTCACAAGGAAATTCTTCATAAGTAATCGATTGAAAATTCACAAGGAAATTCTTCATAAGTAATCGATTGAAAATTCACAAGGAAATTCTTCATAAGTAATCGATTGAAAATTCAAAAGGAAATTCTTCATAAGTAATCGATTGAAAATTCACAAGGAAATTCTTCATAAGTAATCGATTGAAAATTCACAAGGAAATTCTTCATAAGTAATCGATTGAAAATTCACAAGGAAATTCTTCATAAGTAATCGATTAAGAGATTAACATTAATGAATGCAGAAAAAATCAATTATCACACGGACACATTCCCAAAACAAATGCGCCACGCCCCTCGAACGAAAAGTGTTCATGGTACTAATTCGGAACACTATTTACACCCACCCACACACCCACTGAAATGAACATGAATCTGGAAATAATTTCATTGAATACGAATGAAAAGTGTGTGAGGATGTGATAGCTGTTTATCAAACTTACACATCTACCCACACCTAGCGAACATTGACACCGCCGTATCCATTTAACAACTCGAATAAACTCCGACTGGAATAATCTAAACGAAGCAACATTGAAAAACCCTTTCGGAGGCATTTGTTATGCCCTTAATGTAAAGGTGGAACTGGCTAACTACCCATGCAGAAACCCTGACTAAGAATGAAACCATTTAATTGAAGGTGACCAATAACCATCAATGTGCTGCCTTAAGTTTCCAGGAAGGATTTCATAGCCAGGGATTATATGCTACTTGTATAGAAAATAGCCGATTACTAGTGTTAAATGCTGATGAATTGGTAAAAAATAAGCCCAAATTCGAAAACTAAGTTTCAATAATATTAGGCTTACCTTGGGTGCCTTGAATATGCTTGCATTTTTCAGGCCTATTTCTCTATTGTATTTATTGTTAGATGGACAAGATCATTGTAGTACATTTGAAGTCAGGTATCGTTTACCATTTATGTATTTACACGCAGGAGACAGACGATGGCCTTAATTTATTAAGTTTTTATCTCAAGTTTGTTTCATGCACCAAAAGAATAAATGATAGTGGTTTTATAATGACTTCATTTGCAAAACCTTTTGTTTTCAAAGGTGAAGTTTACATTTTTCCTCTAAGGTAGGTTCATGTGTTTTGCCTTTAAAAACAATCTTGGATTTAAACGCTAACAGTGCTTTCTCCGTTTGGAATTCTTTTCAATAAAATCCGAATACTTAAAAAATTGAATATTTTCATCAATATTACCTACCACAGACCAGATTTATTTTAATAATCAATATGCTTACTTTAGGCCATTTCGAAGAATGCTTATTTCAGTACAAGAAACAAACTGAACTCAGTATGCTTAAAATCGCACCGTGTAAAGGGTGTGATCACATCTGATTACGGAATCAAAGTAGATTTTCAGTAATAATTAGAGAAATAATATACTTATTTTCCATCCGATTCTTGGATTAAACTGCCATCTCAGGCAAGCAGTTGAGTCAAGCCATTCGAGATAATACCGGTGGCGTCACTGGAATATACCAAAATAACAGAACCAAAATAATTTCTTTAGGAATTATTCAGAATTGTTGAAAACTGTAACAAATGCTATGATATCGCTTAAATTAGCCAAAAAATATGGCGCAGCTTACTTAGACTGTAGAGAGTTAACAGTATCAGGCGATGAAAATGAAGACCGATAACATAATCACACAAAAGAAGGATACTTTGTAGGTTTCCACTTTGAGTTTATTTCACCGACTAAGGTTCCGGCAACGTTTGACAATTGCCGAAACGTAGGCCGGTGAAATAAACTCGGAGTGGAAACCTACAAAGTACCCTTATTTGAGATAATGTTGCATCCTGTAAGTCAGAAAACTCTTGGACAGTGCCACTGCGCAATGAAATAAGCATCGTGTATACACAGGCTCCGAGGCAGATAATTCGACTATGTATAAGTCCCGACTTTAGTTCCAAGTATTCGGCGCTCATTTCAGTACTGAATTCAGTGCTGA
The DNA here is from genome assembly GCA_963573305.1 of Pyrrhosoma nymphula. Lineage (NCBI taxonomy): Eukaryota > Metazoa > Arthropoda > Insecta > Odonata > Coenagrionidae > Pyrrhosoma > Pyrrhosoma nymphula. Next base: position 60,108,670 of record OY754338.1, on the reverse strand, counting down.
CCTAAGCATTGTGTAAAGCGGCCTAGAGAAATGGCTTGTAAGGCATCATTGACTGCGTTACCTTGTCTTACGCCTGACGCTTGGGGAACAACTTTCGCCACCAACGGCATCTCTTTAATGGACGTGCTGGAAGGAGAAGGCACAAGGGTGATTAGTGAGAAAGAATGTACTAGGTCAGTGGGATAAGAGATGCATTTGTTTCCCTCATTTTGATATTCATATCTATTTAATTTCATCTTGATTTTTATGCTGGATGCTTCCCTCTGCAGCATCCTCTGGGAATATATTAGAGTCAGTTTCCAGAGGGAGGGTGGAAGGTTAGATATAAAGTTCATATTAGAGTGGGTGTTACTTTCGAAAAAAATAGGGGATGTGTCGTGAGTATACTCCAACACCTACCTTTGTTTTCTAGCGTATTACAAATCCTTGGAGTTGGGAAGTGAGGACATAGCAAATGTTTTTTTTGCTAGGCTGATGCGAGAAGAGAGATATAGGGGGAAGGTTCTGGGAAGAAATGATGCATTTCCTACTGATGTACTTGTTTCTCAGAATAGTTTTCGTAACAGTAAAGGATAAACCATTGTTTCCGTCCACATTATCCGTTTTAAATTTTCCCCTTTAAATTACTTCCCTTTTAAACTACGCTAAATATGCGTCGTGTGGTCAATATTTTTGTCTTTTTTAAACAGAAATTTTGCCGCTTTCATTGTTTTTTAAGTGACTTTGTATCATTGTCACCGATGATATTCTCCAAAACTGCCACAGGGTGGTAACCGCTGAATCTTTCCTTTTATGAAGTCAGTGGGAGAGTATGTGTTATAGTATCAAAAGCTATTTTTTTATTTAGGTAATTAAACACCGTGTTTGCTTTTAATAGAAATAACACCATGACCTGAGATTTTAATAGAGGAAATATATCACCATATCATTGATTCAATCGTATGACAGGTTGCACTCATTTCTCTCCTTTCCCCGACTAACTTTTTTACATCCTTGTAGCTTCTTTGTTTCTGATCCCGTTTTAGCAGGCCTATGCTCTCCCTTCCAGGTTTCCTTGTATTTTGTTCCGTACAAATTTGTTGTCTCACAATGTGGCCTCTCCCTCTGTGCCATATTTTCCAGAGCGTGCTCCATATGGTTTTTTTCCTCTTGAACTATTACGTTCACCACTTAGTTTCTTATCCTTTCTGTACATTTGTTCCTCAGTTTCCGCATTCAGAACCAAATTTTGAAAGAGTATTTTCTAATTATCCAGCTTTCCAATGTCCCATGTCCCTGTGCCATAGTGCGGAACTTTCCGAAAGTATTTTTTTTTGGTACTGCATCCTTATTGCTAACCCTTTTTGTCTTCATATTCGAACACAGCAACTCTTCTTTTATCATAAATACTTCCTTAGCTTGGGTTTCTTTTCACTTGATGGAGAAACAAAAATAATCAATGAAATACTGGCAATGCATTTAACTATGATCCCCGCAACGCCTAAATTACCTTCTAGAAGAACGTGATTTACCTCAGCGAAAACCTGGATTACTTATTGATTTCAAAGTAAAAGCCCAGTGGACATCCTGGATAATACAACAATTATTTATTTACCCAGATACATTGGCCCGCCACCACTAAATAAGACACATCTGCAAGAGGCAGATGTTGGATGATATGGGAGATGGAAATATTTTTAAAGGGAAAGGAATTGTCTCCGGATTTTTCTCGTAACGAATTGGATGTCTTTGCTTCAATCATAGAATTCTTTAGAAGCTCCGGATTGAAGGAGAGATTAAAATGTCAGAAGAAGGTAAGAGTGTGCGTCTTGCGGTAAGAAGAATGGGAATATAGAATAGGTTAGAATAGGTGTTGTAGACTTTATGGAAGAGATGATCAATTCTTGTTGAAAATAGGATTGAGCCATTGTGCAATATGATAGTATGATTAGGATCGCCAGTGATGGAAGAGGCTAGAAGATCAAATTAAAGAGAGAAGCACATGAAAAAAAAAATAATCGAAGTTTGAAGCGTATTGGGTATAAAATATCAACCAGTATGTACCCTGAGGATTTTATTTTCTTTCGCAAAGAGTAAATTATCTTAACTATGTTAAAAGACAGTGGTATCTAAGAACACGTCAGTAAAACATGTAATTTGATATTACTGGCTTTTAAACGTATTTAATACAATTTACTCTTGGCGAAAGAAAATAAAATCCTTTGGCATTCATTGCTGAGAATTGTTAAATATTAACTGATGTTTGGCCACGTGTCTGTCCGCAGATGCGTCCCGCAAGCGCTACCTACTGGCCACCTCGCTAACAAGGAACTGCTGAAATGCGCCACTTACAGTGTAAGACGTGCCACAAGAAGTGTACCGACCGCTGGCAATGCCAGGTTCGAAATAAGGAAACTCTATAGAAGTAAAGCTTGGTAAACAACTGAAGAAGAAAAAAAGAATGCTGATAAAAGGAGAAATGCGGTGTTGCCGGTTAGTTAAATTAAGTTACACTGGACGGAAAGAATCACGAATTAAATAAACATAGGAGAGCCTGGGAGAAAACACATTTACTGAAAATTCATGGTGGCATCTTATAGAGTTTTTTTTACTTGACTCGATCACAAAAATTATGGGATTACTAGTGTCCGATATATTATTTTAAGTACCTTACTGTGTTACTTCGACGGGACTATGATTTGTCTATCTCCTACCCTGTGTCATGGGTGGCCAATTCCCGGCAGCCCTTTTGTTAAAATGATAAAATTTATCATTGTTCCCACCAATTCACCTCTACGTATCGTAGGATTGCGTATGCCCCAGGGCGGGTAAAAGAGTGAACTTTCGAATATCAATCGTAATTTTGCGGAAAAGTTGCGTATTTTTAAGCTAATAAATGGAAAATATTGAAAACATATTCATATGTTTCATCGTCAGTTCACGCAAGGTCCTTCAAGGCACGCAAGTTCGCGCATGGGCCTTAGGTTTGTTGGAAACGACAAGAACACAAATTATTATTTTAACGCTCAAGTTCTGTGAAATTTTTTTGGACTCCTGATAGCGGGAAAGTACTTCATTTTTAGTTGCTATATAATAGAAAAAACAAATATTTAAAAACGCTTTCCCTAAATTTTGAGGTCACGCATAAGTTATACCATTTGTGAATTAGGGTAACGTAACTTACTTGTAACGTTTTACAAGCAGACGCACTGTTTTATTTATATTTAAAAGGCCATTTTTAACTTATTTGTTGCTTTAAGTTATATTTATTTATTAATATTTATAATTATATTTAACGTTGATCCTAATAAATCATCTTGCAGCTCTTCGCACATTAAAAATATTTACTTGTTTGGCTGATGTGACCCAGATTTCAACACGTGGAGATGGCTGCAATCCAAGTTTCACCCACGCCCTACCCGACAGTAAAAGCATCCTAATAGGGATGGTAAATTATGTTGTTTCAACACCATCAACGTAGTGCGTTATCTTGAAATCGGAGTTTTGTTCGGATACTTGAGTGCAAAGCTGCTTGCTCTTCTGGAGCCATCTCCGCTTTCTTATCTCATAACTTTCCCGATGTCTTCTATCCCGTTTAACATAAATAATAATAAAAACTATTTCTTTTCCTCCGTGCTAAACACGTAAAAACTCTGCTATTACTTGGATATCTGACATACTTAAAATCATTTGTAGAATTTGCTGCGTACGTGACAATTTGGAAACAGAATTTTAAAAATCCAACAAAAGGATTTTTTAAAATCTTAGTCATTTTCCTCGCATCTTCATTTTCACTAATCTGACCGGTATCACGTGGTTATTGTGCCTGCCCAAAGCTAAGGCTTGGTATGGAAAAATTTTGCCCCTGATTACAAAGCTTATACATACATCTCTATAAAGGACATAAGGTACATTTGATAATGGTGAAAGACATCGAAAGATGTTAGGTCAGCAAAGTATGTTTTATCCTAGTGATGAGTTCGTGCTACTATATTACGTCACCCATGATTTATTCTAAATTAATATAATACTCAAACTTTATTTATCGCAACACATCCGTGTTTACCTATAAACTTTACATTTTGTCACGATCTATTTTTGCCAGCGTCGACTGCCAATTGACTCATTCGTTCGTGTACCAACTTTTTGTGGTACTTACAGCCAGACTTACATAGGTTCCGATGTTGATCTAGGAAAGCTCCTTGTCTCCCTCCAGAACATTCAATACTTTCTGACCGTAACAACGAGTTATGGTTATCCTTCGCTGTTTGGGACGTAAACATTCCTGTCCATAGGAAGGGCTATTTGAGAATGGGTTACGGAAGCTAAAAGTAGGGGGTGGAGAAATGATGAAGTTCTTTGTTTATATATAAAAAAACACCTCTTTCCAAAAAAGATGGACAAGAGTCCGGAGGAAAAAGAATGAGACGCCGAGAATCTCGACTGGAGACAGAAGAAATTGTTGGGAAAAAGGGAAAGGAGATTTAGTTGGGAAAAGAGCGGATCTGAAGACACCACACCCACGAAAGAAAAGAAATCCCCTTACCCCTTCCCCTCTTCCCCACCCAACCCCCACATTCTCAACCCACCTCTTTCCCATGCCTCTCCCACCCCCCACAATTTTCAGCCTTCCCCTACTCCCCAACCGACGATGCCAATCCACCCAAAAACTCAAAAAAGAAGAGAACGCAGCCTTCCAAATTCCTGCAGCCGAGGAAAGCCTTTTCTTTCATTATTATTTCTTCTCTTTCAATCACTTACCTAGTTCCTCGATCTCTTTCGTTCCATCTTGAGTCTCCTCTTTTGGTGATCTTCCGTCCTCTTCATATATTTTTTTCTTCTTTTCCATCTCTCTTCCTATCTCAAACCTCCTGCACCTTCTCCTCACCTTTACCTCGGAATTTCATCGCGTTTTCACATCTTAATGGTATCCTTTGCCGTGATATAATCGTGACCGGGTTATTCCAGCTCCATCCAATTATTTTCCTTGCTCTTACTCCACCTATTAAAAATATTACTAGCTGAGTTGAACGCTCCAATTGCTGGCAAAATCACAGTGCCTACCATAAGATACTATGTAACAAAGTAAAGGAGGTTCAGCCAAAGTAATAGTTACCATTGGTGGATAAATCTGTTTCTCCACGCATCATAATTGCATCATAGCAAAGAAACTATAGCAAACCTTGTAATATGAGTAAAATTTCGTCTTCTACCTCTCCCACTTACTTTTTCCTGTTCCCTCCCCTTTTAATTGCCGGTGTTCAAACACCGTTTGCCTCACACCCATTCAGAGTCTCGCAAGGTGGTATGAATATATAGAAGAATTTAATGCTCTAAGAAGGGTGAATGTTAAAAAAGTATCATTGGATAAGGTACCGAGAAAAAATGTCTGTAATTTTCCTTAGCAATACGATTTTAACTCCCGCGACGGCTGAAACCTACATATATACGTGTACTACCCTGCTATCCGCCGCAGAGGCGTGTGGCAGGGGGTTTTAGGACACGAGCAATGGAAAGGAGGATAGGGCGAATGGTGGTAGATGACAGAGGTGATATGTGTATTAGCGATGTGTCTTAAGTTAGTGTCATACTTGTTGAGAAAAACCAACTTTGTAATTTCCACAAACTTTATTTTGCTGGCACGACGCGCGTTGCACCACACTGTGGCGTATTTTTTCTCAGCATGGATATCCATCATTTCCACGATGTCAGGCCGGATCTCATCAGTTTTAGTGTCACTCATTTTTTATGATCACTAATTGCGTGTGGAAATAGGGAATTTTTGTACCTGTCAGTTCGGCAGTGAGTATATTTACTTTGTCCTTTCTATTAGAGATGGTGGGTGGGGTTATAATATCTTCCGTTTTGTACTGATACTCAATAGGAATTTTTTAACCAATATAAGTCTAGCATTTAGCCTCCGAGTCTTTAACGGTTCCCAACCTAATCTTTTCCTCAGCTGTTCGACACTTTCCGACGATTTCGACGGGGTTCTCTTGAGCCGCGGTCCGGTTGCGTCCTATCTTCCGCTTGCAGGAACGAGGATACCTCGTAGTCCTCGTTAACTGTGTCCTAGTCCTGTTCAATATCTGGCCACGTGTCTGGCCAAATATCCCGTTGTTCTGTTAAAGCGAAACTACGCTTAAAAATGACAGGAAAGAGAAAATATTTTTCCTAATATTACGTAATTTAAAGCAAAAGTCATCACACTAGAGTAACCTTGTAAGTATCAAGAGCTTGCTTAAAATTCTTTAAACCATCTATCGATTAATTGAATCCCACCCACACATGCTTTCATGGCGTTGCCATAATGTCACAGAGTTTCCATCGTACCACGAAAATCTAACTATAATATAGTCACCTTTCTCAGTTTATTACTCGGAGATATCAACGAAAAATTTAATAACATTGACCCATAACACTAAGGAGACGTTAGAATCACAAAGGTACCTCAGGCATGTAGATAATGTTGACCTGTTAACTACCACATCATCCCCCATAGCTTCATAAAATCTTCTCTTGATGTAAAACCATACTACTAATAGTAATTAACGAATTTGTGGCACTGAAAATTCACTAAGGCCTTTTGAGAAAAGTGGTAATTATAAATTTTCATCTACATCTACATACTACCCCGCAAGCCGCCCCAATAGGCGTGTGGCGGGGGGTGTTAGGACACCGTTTACATATAAAAAGGAAACGCTCTAATGAAATTACGCCTTGCATTTATTAAAGTCCCTTATTGTTCGGGGGAAAAACGAATTCCCATACCTATCCGTTCGGCAAAATATCTCTCTCAATTTATCGTTTCTGTCGGACCTGGAAATATAGTGGGGTTCTAATTTGATGATCTCCGTGTCGCTCTGAAAGATATCTATTCTCAATTGCTCAAGTAATCTAAGCCTAGCGCGCAGCCTCCGAGTCTCTAGCGGCTCCCAGCCTAATACGTTTAACATCTGCGTAACGCTGTCTGTACGCCCGTAGCAGTTTTTGGACGAATCGCGCAGCTTTCCTTTGTATTTTATTAAGTTCCCGAATTAAGTCTTTCTGCACCGGATCCCATATGCTTGCTGCATATTTAAGGTGTGGCCTGTAGTCTCCCGTAGTGATTTACGTGTTACTTTACCACTGGACCTAAATTTATACATGAACTCCAATTCATCAAAAACCAAGAAGCGATCACTCTCATTTTAAACCTAGCCAGAGGCAGGTTCGGAAATCGCCGGCCTTTGAACCACGATTTAGTCCACGGTGTGGCGAAAACCTAGTTCTTGCAAGCCAAAACCGCGGTTTTCGACGTTTTCAGCAGATGTGGTTCAAGCCGAGATTTAAAATTCGTTCTTGATATCCACTCTTTTTGTTCGACTCCTATTCATCCAAATTCTGTTGCCCCTGTCTCCAACTGGCAGAGTGTGTGTGCGAAATGACCTCAGCCGTTGAAGCACGTTAAACTAAAACACTACTACTACTTTATATTCCCATGCAGTAGGTATTAACGAATAGCACGGCTGTTCTGAGTTTTATTTATCTCGCGGATAAAATATTTCTGCGCCAAAAGCTCGTGGCATATACGCGGTGTGGCCTAGCCAGATCAAGAACTTCGTTCACCTTTTCATCGAAGAATCTTCCTGTTATTCACTTGTTAAATCCTAGTTATTTTTATAGATATACCGATGTACGGAGTTAAGAGTTGATATGTAATATCAAGTTGGTGTAGAGCGGATCTTAAACTTTATGACCAAAATTATTATGTAATGTTGATAATTCTGAGCCTTCTTATTAGGCTCAAATAATTAAATAGAATATTTCTTTGCCTTTCGGACGTCTCCCATCCAGAATGATGATGTGAATTTGTCTTGCATTTAGTCGCTTTATTTCTACCGTCTGTAATGTAACCGTGCATAGTAAGCTTGGGTATAAGCGGCTCCAGCAATCTGGATTACATTACAGTTTTTCATCTAGCATCCCCATTATTTTTCTCACGCGGCCGTGCGTACCTATTTTTTTCTCATCTCTTCTTGCTCTTTGGCTTCCTAATGCATTCTTCTTCATGCTACAATTACCTGATCAAAGTTTATATTTCGATAACTTTAAAAATTAAAAAGTAAGTTATAGCCCCAAACTCAACTCCGTTCAATAGCCCTGAAGACAAGTGTCCTACGAGGTGGTCGTTGAAACGTTGGATACCCTATTTGCCAACGTTAGCACGTATTACTTTAGCGCAATCAGCATTTTAATCCGGTGGAAAATCCGAAAAGAGGGCCTAATGTTTTGCCTTCTCCTTGCAAATCTTCAGACACCTTTCTTTCAGTCCCTACAAGATAAAAGAATACACTCTTTTTCGCTCGTCTTCCCCTCCATCCAACTCTATGGGGCGGAAAAAAGGTCAGATGTGTTTAGCACGATTTGGAATTTGGAGCATCCAGGGTAAGAAAATTCGGAGGGCGCGAAGTGATTTAAAATATCCATGTGAGATGCTCAGGAAAGAGAGGGCCATGGAGGGTATCACGGAGCTTGGGACATCGTGTTGGATCGGTGTGGAACGCTGGATTCCAGCATGAAGTAGCCCATAGCGCTTGTAGTCGTTTCCAAGTATTAACATTTTTAAGGCTTAAGCACTTTGGATTGTGACCCAAATACTTGGCGGAGATTAAGTTAGGGTAACGACTTTACAAAAACAGATTACTCCACGTCCCAAGACGTTGACATTGATGAATAATAGGGATAATGTTATCTTGAACGAAAATTTAAAAAATTAATGCTCAGCCTCGTGGCGTCAATCGTGATGTTTAAGGATACGATGAGTAAGTTAAATAGCTTAACCTAGAAAAAATGTTTAAAAAAAAAGTTAACTCAAAAAATTCCTATTTTATTTCTTCAAAGATTCCCCATCCGGTAAAAGGTTCAATGTTGGCCGACGTAAAACTCTAGTATTGCCTTCGGTGCTTTGAAATGCTAGCAGCCAACATGAAGCTTTTAACCCGAAGGGAGGACCTAGATAAATATTCTAATGCGCTGAGTAAGTACAATATTTCATTTCACAATTTGACTTTTATCGCATGTTTTGTAATTAAAAAAACCATTATTTAATTCTCACCTAAGGATGAGTTTTCCCTTGGCTCTCATTCCAGATAAGTGATTAAACCCTCAAATTGAGATGTAAAACATTTCGGTAACAGTATTTGCGGTCTCAAAGAAGCATTAAACTATGCTAAAATAAACTAAACAATTTTATGTCATTCTTCACTTAAATGTATTGTAATTTATACTGCTCTGTATCACAATTGATACACTTTTAACCATATTAGAATTTCGCTGACGATGATCCAAAAAAACATTATCCTCTCCATGAAAACAGTTTTTTAGTCAGGGAATCCAGAAAAGTTTCAAAAGGGTTTCTGGAAACCACAACATTTGGCAACTTACTGGAATGTTCCCTCCAAAAAATTTGGAAGGTACTGAATGGCACACAGCTGCAGACAAAACGGAAAGAGGAATAATCGATGATTCGGGTGTAGAAATTTTTAAGACCTAAGTCACGTTTAAATGTGTCATCTAATCAGTGAGGAATTGCCTCTTTAATCACCCTATCCAAGTGGCACTCAATAAAAATGTAGTGCTATTTCATAAAAAGCTGGTTCATAGGTGATTGCAGTACTGTGGTGAATACTTTTACGTTCTTCCACTTTATTCTCCATCCGTTGTCAATCCAGTCAATAAACGCAGGAGATAACACCGTTGAATCAGGACTGGACTTATAAACGTATAGCCTCTAGGGATTATACAGATTCGCGGCCCCCTTTCTGTAATTTAACAGGCAAATGTAGGATGGATAGGCTTTGGAATAAGTGGGTTATGAACAAATGTCACTTGGATCCTCCAGTAATGGACATGTATTAAAGGAGTGTGCTTCGTTGGTTTGGCCATGTTCAGTGGCGTAGCCAGGAATTTCGTTCGAGGGGGGGTCCGGGGAAAAATTTTTTGAAAAACAGGATACTAAGTAGAGGGTTTTAAACTAATTTTAACACTTTTCATAATCGTAAAAACTTAATTTTTCAAAAAAATCTTTTGTAAATTCCATATTTTTCAATATTTTGTTTTCTTTTATGATGAAGCAAAGTAATTGTGTTTTATCCAAATAAACATAAATATAGTGTTGTAGTTTGTCCGGAGCTTCAAACTCTTTCAAATAGATGAGTAAGGCTAGAAAAACAACAGTGAATAGTATTAGTTAAAATATATTTATAACATTTAAACATTACGTAAATGAATAATTAACAAAATAATGCTGTTTTGTTCTTTTTCTTTCTTCTTCTGCGAATCCAACATCATTTTGATGTCTTCTACTCGGCCAGAATCGACCTTCATAAAGTTTTCTGCAGCTACACAAGAGAATTTGTGGTACTAAAGAGTGGCTGTGAGAGGTGAATTTTTCTATTGCGTCTTTTCACTTTCTATAAGGTATAGTTACTAAGGCTCCCAATGTTTGGTGTTGGCCTTTACCAGTGAACTCATTGGCAAATAACACACAAAACTTGCAATAATTTCCATCCTTAGCCTTAGAATAAGCCAGGCAATTGAACCTTTTTAGCCAGGTACTAAAAAACTATAATTTTTTATTGTTAATGACGGGTACTGGAAAAATAAAACTCTCATCTGGATAAAATAAATCATTCAGCACTTTACTTTTCAAATCCGTAGTTTTACAAAACTCTGTTTTGGAGTGAAATAACTGGTCAGAAACTATGCCAATAACTACAGAGGTTAGGCCAATGATGCTTACTTGAGAATCTGTAGGCCTATTAGTACTGGATTGGTCACAAGACGATGAACAACACGGAGTTGGAATAAACGTACTGCTTTCTTCTTCCATCGGGCCAACAGTGATTTCTTCTACCTCTCGCGGCAACAGTGAAACTAACACCTTTGTCACTTGATTCCGAATCCGTTTTTAAAGTTTTTGGTTTGAAAAACTGATCAATGGTTCTCATACTCATTTTTAAAAGAAGCAGTAGTGAGAAGTACAATAAAAACTTGATTCCTTAACGTTAAACAATCATCTAAAGAACAACACTCATCCCGTCACTGTTACTACAAAATATAAATTAGCTGTCGACACGAAAGAAGTCACTACCTCAACTACACACAAGCAAATATTCAGCTGTAACCGTAATGGCGGACAGCGGACTGGCGGGCCTGACAGAGTGGAACAATGGATCTGTGCTTCCACTAGCGCTGGGCCGCGGGAACGGCTGGAGTACGAACTAGACAGTAGACAGTCCACAGTCGAAACTCGGCCAGCTATCCAAACACCGCCATTACACTACCCGAGCGGCCGAGCCCAAAAGTATCGTTTGATAATTTATTATTTTTGGAAAAGGACAAAGCTTTTTAAACAACGGTATGATAATTTATTATTTGTAGACTTTCCCCTGCTCAATGCTTAATTTATATTTTTATATGTCTTAATATTTCGGGGGGGGGGGGGTTCGGACCCCCCCCCCCTTCGCTACGCCACTGGCCATGTTGAGAGAATGGGTGAGAGTCGAATAACGAAACACATATGTGGCAGTAGATTGAATGGTGTGAGAGGAAGTGGTAGACAGCGAGAGCCATGGGTGGTAGAAGAAACATGAAAGAGTAGGACCGTTAGGAGCCTTAAAAGCATGAGAGCGTTCGTGATACAATACATGAGTGTATGAGAAGCGAAAGAGGTATGCAAAGATAGGACATTATGAAGGAAATTATTAAAAGATATCAGCAATACCTAAGTTCTTTGAAGACGCCTTTCCAGAAAGGAAATGGCGAGATGGGTACATACAAACCCAGTTTTGGCAATCTTCAAATCATTAATTACGTCAATAGTTATCTATTTTGTTCCATAAAATTGGCAATATGTTCCTTGTACTGCATCCTTAATGTGTACTATCCCGTTGCGTAGGAGCCCACTCCCGAGTTGGGGGCCACTAGAAATCTACCTAGCTTGCATTGGCAGATGCTCCTCACTTGGAAGAACACAGATGTATTTCAAAATATTTTTTCAGGATTTTGCTCCTCTTTAGCGAAGGATTTTCTCTAACCGCCTGATTCGTGTGCACGAGTGGAGGAAAAAGAACGACACCCGGGAAGAGGCAAGAATATTTTTATGGGATATATACCAAGTTAGATAGAAGTAAGAAACCTGTGGGAATAAAATTACTTCTCTACTTCAAAATTGGTGTTGTTTTCTCGTCGTCCTAGTTTTTCTGGAGTCCGCGCAATTCCACGGTGGACATGTGAAGTACAAATTATGCCTCAAACAGGTGAGGAACACGCTTGGCAGTCCACTACCTACGGAAGCTATGCCACAGGCACAGTAAGGTAACAGCGTGAGAGAGGTAGAGAGGCGGATAAATAAAATACAGAGAAGAGGAAGAGTGAGGCAGCATCGCGCTGGCCTTTTCGACGCGGAAGTGGGTCCCTTGGCCGTCGTATGACAGGTGACAGGTCGAGGAAATATATTCCTAAGAAGTCTTCTACTCTCTAACTCCAACATCTCTTGAACCTCGCCGCGCAGGGAGAGCTGGGTCCGACTTCACTTGTCACCGTATAACGAATAAGAGCGCCTCCACTGTGATGTGCTCCCGGAATGAAATCCCGCCCAAGGATGAAGTATTCCATCCCTTTCCCGCCTCAATAGGGAATCAGAGTAGGACAGACACTTCCGGGAGAATTGTCACCCCGAGGGTGATGGAGGGAGGCCGAGGCCCTTTGGACCGGATCGAGAAACAATTTTCCTCTTGCGTGGATTGAGGACTTGAGTTCTTGGAGAGAGGGGTAAGGGAATGATATTACAGAGATGTTTTCAATGGAACACAGAGGAAAGGAATAATTTACAGAATTTAGCTAATGGGTTTCAGAGTGTCTATTTCACGTACGGAACTATGCGATTGTTAAGACAAACCAATTTCAAACTATTTTCATTCATATCCTTGTCAATTATTGAAAAATATTTCCTGTGTTTCATACGTGCAAATTACGGATTAAGACCAAGAATTAAAGGCATCAAACACATTATGAAGGACGATAAATAAAAAATTATGCAGGAATGAAGTGGTTGGCTCTTAGGAGAATGCAGTCGAAAGCTGCAGCTAACCAATATTAAGATTGATTTCAGCTGATGTAGATGATACAATCAACTAAATTGAATGGCTATGATTGTGCTCAACAATTTATTTGGCTATTTAACTTCCGAGACAAAGGCGTTTATGGTACATGTTGAGGAAACATGTCACGTTTAGCAGAATTTCTCATTAAATATTTTTTAATAAAATCCACTGAGAGCATCATTGTTTAGAGTACTTATGCGAATTTCTCCATAAAACTTTGTTTTAAATTCAATTATCTGATCTAAACGTCAATATTTGTAAGCTCTACTAAAGCTCAGTTGTTCAACAATGTCCAAACTTATAACTGTATTTTTTAGTTTAATATTTTTATTACTAAGGAATTTTTTGCTTTCCCAACCATGAAATGAAGCACCAATAAATTAATTAGTATAAATAATCAAATGGATGGAAAATGATATATCAATTGCATTAAAAATTCTCTGTGGACAACTGCTAAAGCTTTTTTTCCAGTTATTATAAGATCCACCAAATAATTCCTGCGAAAAATAGTTATTATAAGACAAAATTTGGTAACGAAGTCTTATTTACGATAATCAAATCAAAAATATTTTAAATGTGGCTCTTCCAACGCCAGGTTTGTCTCAAACCTTCTACCATTTCCCAAACAATCTCACCCGTGTGATTTTACCCTTCCATACCCTAGGGGGTGATGACCTCGGTTGTCGGGCACCTCCCGTAGTACCATCATTGAGAGATATCCATTCTTTCTAGAGCAATGTTCACGTCGCACACTTGCTTTCCATTAGTTTTTAACCTTGCGATCCAGGTATTGCTCTACAGAACAGATCGGGAGAACAATAGCTGTGGAATAAAGTGTTTCCGAAGCAGAACCGCTGCAGCCGCAACTGTTTCGGTCAGACAATTGTTTCAAATAACTTTTTCAAAAACACGTTAGGTTCATGATGTTGCCACAGCCGCGCCTTTGCGCTCCGTTTTGTGCAGCGGTAGCTGATTGCTGAAGCTGACTCTTCCGTCTTCTATTCTGTTTCAGTTGCACTGTACGTGTAGCTACGTTGCGGTATAAACTACACTTGGTTGGATTTGAGTCTGCTGCAGGTGGCTGCTGGTTTATTCAGCCAACACATATCCACCTATCGTTGCAGATAGAATTTGAACTGTGAAGTATCTTTCATGAATCCAAATAAAATTGTTACTTTATTTGAGTGAAAGGTTTCTTAGTAGAAAGGATGCCGAACTACCAGCCATGTTCTAACAGAGCCGATCGATTGCCTGTTGTTTGGTTTGCGTCTAGCTGTTGTCCTCATCAGGGTGATTCACTGAACTGTTTCGTTTTGAAACTGTTTCGGTTGCGGAAAAGTTGCAATGAAACTGTTGTGTTCTTTTAGTGCCGCCACTAGAGAACCGCGCACTATTCAATGAAAATAACTGATATATGCATCTACTGCTTACTCTGTATTGATTATCAGAATATGAGTCAAACTTGGGTTTCCAGGGTTTCAACAGATATGAAAAACTTGGAGAACCGAAAAAAGTCAGGGAAAATGATATATTTCCTGGAAATTTGCTCTCCCAAGTCCAAATTCTTTGTTTTCAACAAGTGAGCCGTACCATTTTAGGCCCTTTTTTTGTGTGTATGTGTGTTGGCGTCGTGCTTTTAGTACCTCACCTAAATGAGGCATAGGAGCTCTTATTTGGTCCTTATCAATTAACTATACGCACCTAAAATTAATTTTAGGTCATATTTTATGTAATCATTCTGAGGATGATGGAATATTTGTTTCTCCTCAAATAGTGTACGTACTGGTAATTCCTTGCTAGTCATTCCCAAGCCATAATGACCTCCAGCATGAGTCAGTAAATTCAAAAGGAACGAGCGACAGAATCTCTGGTCCATTGAGTGCCATTATTTCCCTCTTTGTGAGAGTATTAGGGCTCGAATGTCTGAGGAAACATTATTTTACCTTCGAAAACCATACTTCACAGAGTGATGAAATTTCTTCATTGAGATGTCAAGGTACACAGAAAAAGCAGGACTTGAATAAATGGAGGTAGTAGGAATCAAATTGTTCTTGTACATAACTCAGAATATGTATCCTTCTTTGTGAAACGTCTATCCTGAATGTACTCTTATACTTAGGCTTACTTCTTGTTAAATCACGATCGTGTCTTTGCCATCATCATCATTGCTGGTCATCAAACCTAAGGTTGGTTTGACATGGCTTTCCACTATATGCTTCTATCAGCTAGTCTCTTCACTTCTACATATTTCTTTGTTTCCTCATCATTCATTATTATACCTTATTGGAAATCACTCAAAATACTATAAAAAATTATTTTTTTGTTATAATAATAATTTTGGACATCTTTGAGAACTATACTCAAATAACTCATCGGTGACTGTTGTGAACCTTAAAAATGTTATCTACCGACAGGTTACCTTACGTTTTGCCTACACACGTTTTTGTATTAATCCTTGTTCGCATGCGTTAAAGTACGTTGATATTTTTCAATTTGAGCTAGGAAAAATATTCTCCCATTAGCTATTCCTAACAATCAATTGCGCACTAGGTATCGGCCATGATGAATCAGAATGAACTCTGTATGCGGCATGTGGGTGTTGTGAGTATAAAAGTTATAGTGACGTTACTGAAAGATCAAATTAGCAATGATGTTTTGATATTTCATCAAAAGTTATTAATAACTGATAATTTTTCAATGAAAAGAACAAATTAAAGTATTCGTTAACTTATTTAATTTTATATACTGATCACGATCCTTATCTTCGATCATCTGCAAATGTCGTTATTTCTGAGATAGACGAAGTTGTGATTAACAATTTAAATATATTTTATTACGCTGTTTTTTACGAGCCGACAGCAGTTGAGGTGTTTCCCTTGATTGGCGTCGCTGATTATTGCAGGGTACGTATTTTTAAATGATTTAACTATCAACCTATGTTTCGTCGCTGGGCGACATCATCTGGTGGTAGGAACCTGATGATGTCGCCCATCGACGAAACCAAGGTCGGCAATAAAATTATTTATGTGGAACGAACAGAGTTTTTTTCTTTTCAATTATGAAGGAGTTCCATAAATTTACGCCTAAAACCATTAACTACGTATATTTATTTAGAAATATTCCCCTCAAGGGATTCATTTTCCATTAAATGAATACAACATAAACTATGAAGCACTGAGAGAATGAATAATAATTAATCCTGAAAAGAGTTTTGCAACAGTTTTCACTGATATCGTAAAGTAATATCGCCGTGAATAAAATATTTAAAAAAATATCATTTTCAACTCAACTTCGTTCATATCAGAAATTACGCATTTTTTTATTATCGACAATACTTGTGATCGGTATATCACATTCAATAAGATGGTATATATTTTATTTAATTGGTTCTTCATATCAAAATAAGATCCATTGTTATTTTTGCGCTGTTCGCATCGCAGCCCTTAGATAAATGTCATTGAACGTTTGGATCCACAATATCCCTTGCCACATGCCCAAGACGATGCTCTCAGGGTTTGACGTCGATTCACATCTTTTACTCTCTTTCTATCTCTAGCCCTCTCAGCGGGTGGGTACTGTCATTTCCTTGAGAAATCCTGCAGTACGTGCACTGGGTAACACTGAGGAGAGATAATATCTCCAATGCATGCTTCCGTGATCTCGTTTTAATAAAACGGAGGGAATAAAATTCGGAGAAAAAATCACGCCGATGCAGCGCATGAGCATGCCGGGCCTCCCGAATTCCTCATCGCATATGCAACGCTTCAAGGGTGCGGGATATGTTTAAGAGTCGGCGGGAGATCGTCGCAAGAAAGGTGGAGCACTGCCAGTGGGGATCCCTGGTAAGATTTTTCAGATAGACGGATTGAACGAAGGAATGGTTCGGTGCATGCCTTGGTGGGTAAACGTTATTGTCTCTTCCGAGATGTAACGTCTCCGCAAATATCTCGTGAGTCTAAGAACTTCTCTATCCATCTTATTTTACACTAAAGTTATTTGTGTTCAGAAAATATCCACACAATTCAGATAAATTTTTTGAAAGACTCATTGCTTCACCTTTGAAAAATATTTTCTCTGTCATCTCTTCTTTCCTTTTTAAAAATACCTTATTTGTGTTTATAATGTAATTAGTGTATAGTTGTTGCCTAATTTTGAGTGAAATCTCCACCCTCTCCACTCCATACTCTATTCCGGAAACCGCTTTTTTCCTTCACAACTCCTTATTTTATGATCCAAATTAATGTAAGTGATATTTGTGCTAGATGTTACTCCATAAATTTTCAACTAATATCTCCGATTAATATTTTATTCCATGAAGATTTGGCGTTAAATTTCTATTAATTTGGATTTTGTGAAGGAATTTAGTTAGTTTTTTTGCTAGCAACATTGTTCTTAATTAAAAAATTTTATTTAAAAATTAGTATAAAATGCGTCTAGTGTCTGATTTCGGGCTTTCCTCCTCGCAGTGTCGTTTTATAATAACAGTTTCTCCAACCATCCAACTCACGTCTTCAGGTCAGAATTTTAGGACTGCTGACCTGAAGACGCCAGTGGGATGCAACTGAGTAACTCTTTAAGTAAGTAACTAAGTAGAGCAACTGTTTTTGTAGAAAGACACTAAGTGGAGGAACACCTTAAAGCAGACACTAGACATGCCAAACACTGCGGAAACTTTCGAATTAATTAGGCAAAATCATATTAATCGATTTTAGCTATACTTTGTGGAAATTGAAGATAGAATTCACTGTCACAAAAACACGGTACAAAATTCCACTAATTATTTTATTGTTGTCGACCGGTTTCGACAACTAAAGTGTCATTTCCAAGACAAAACAGAAGGAAAAATTGCTATTTCTAGCCTTATATAATAAAGAAGGGGGGTGGGAACATGGAGAAATAAGGGCAGGTACGGAATTGACGGTTGGTTGGAAGGAGGACGGGTCGGGGGAAGGCTTAGTCTAGCAAAATATCTGTTTAGTTTGTCGGTGGTTTCAAATTACAATCAGCTGAATCGCTAAAAATTAGGATACTAATGATGCAATTATTTTGAATTACTTCTGTTTCTACATTAATTTTATCTGGAAGGTTTTTGCACGTGAGTAAACGGTTCATGACTAAGGCCGTTGAACTCAAGTCGCGCTTTATTCGGAGACTTGATGGAAGATGGCGCAGTGCTGACCGCGAAATCCCCGCACAGAATTCCCTTCATCATCCTAACTTGACTCTTTATTTCTCACCTGCCTTCTCGCGCTCAAACGACCTCACCTATTCATCATCTCCCGAGTAATATCTTCAGGCATGAAAAACGGGCTACTATAAGTATTCGTTATGAGGTCTTCTTACGGCTCTCACGATTTATCAACTTTTTCTGGAAACCTTTACCTGCAGTTCGCCTTAAGGTTTCTTATGATGAGACTAAGCGTATTAGAAAAAAAGGAGATGACAAGACTTATCTCCCACTGAAATTTTTTAACGGACGTTGCTCACATGATACACAGCATCACTTCAATTTTACTAATGTTCGAGATTGCAGTTCCACAATAACGTGGACGTTAAACATAAAAGCGAACAGTCACTCAGAAAAACAAATAAATACTTGAAGTATCTGAGAGAATAATGATCAGAAGAATTTTTTGAACAATCCAAGAAGGAGGAGGTGACAAGAGAATCAACAAAAATGAAGAATTTAATCACCTGATAAGGAATAAAGGATATCTGGCAACATTAAATTACAAAGAATTAAATGGTTACATTTAATGGATGCTAGATAAAAGTAAGCCAAAATGGAGACCTAGTGTAAGATGGAGATACCTTGCTATAGAGGATTTACAAAGGATGAGTATCACTAAATGAAAATAGTCAACAAAAGATAACAATTTTACGTCAGAATTTATAAAGGCCTAAGCTAATGCTGGGTTGAGGTACCCAAGGTAGTAGCAATAGTTCCTAAATTAATTGTATAATAATAGGAAAATATTTACTTCCTGCTTAGCAACTAACAAGTATTAAGTTTATACAACTTATGTGTGTTTAAATTGCATGAACTGGGTTTTAAAAAATGCCTCTTAAATGTTATTAAATATTAGACTGACATATGTTTGATGGAATTAATACTGGAAATCCAACGCTATCGATATTTCAAGGCTTTTGGCCAACGATGCTTATCCCCATCTGCAAATTTTAGTGCCTAAAATTATATATTTGCATTTACCATCACGATTGAATTGTTTTTTCAAGTTCATTTTATTTGGCCGTATCTTTTGATACTCATTTTTCACTCTTTGAGGCTCATATGAGTAAAAAATTGTGTTTAAAAAACGAAAATATTCTTTAATTTACTTGCTTTCCTCCTGCTGAGAAAATATCGTCATGATAAATTTAGTTATTCTAATTTACTGTGGGGAAACATCTGATAAGCGAAAAAGTACTTGGATAGATATTTACCTGTGGATCTAGTGGGTGGACATTTTACACAGTTGTACTCGAGTTGTTTCACTCAGTTTTCCCTTCCGTTACCTAGCTGCTTTGTTGTGAGAAAGAAGATAACCCTAAGAAAAAGCACCACCCCAAAACATTCATTCCATCTTTAGATAAGACGCTTATGTTACAAAAAAATCGGACACCCAGGTGCCTGCATAAAAGTGCATGCATTTAAGAAAGGGCGGTCTTGGTTATGAGTATAGATTACGATGCGGTTAAGGTGTGGAACTTGCACCCCAACAGTCGTAAACATGTTCCTTTAGAATCACGAGAGGTTTAGTCAAGCCATTTGGACACACCTTTTTGCATCTGTAATGAATAATCGTGCTAGGAACATGAATATTTGAGAGACATATGTTATTGATGATTATCTTCACAGAAATGTGAATTTTTTTTCAGGTTCCCTTAGACTCCTATCCGCGTATATAAGCCAAATGTAAATATCCTAGCTTACAGACTGTTGCTGTTTGGTAGATTATTATTAGTAATAATTTATTTCAGACAAATAAAGTATTTTTCACCGCGATACGTTCCAGATGAAATAAAAATGTCTCTGCTTTTGCTATAAAGAAAATCTGAAGGCCTTGATGGCACTGGGAGATGTGAAAGAGGTTTTATTGGACTTATGAATGTTAAAAGAAGAGGTGGAACATATCCCAAGTTAAAAAAATATATATTCCCAGAATCTTGGTTGCTAAAAAAGTTGGTTTAAGTAATACTATCTCCATCTAATATTACCTTAATCGATCAACCTGTCTCAACCATAAGTAGATTATACTAAGAATATATCTAGTGAAGTATTTTGCCGTAGAAAAATATGTCGTTACACTCTTTCTATCTGTTATCAAACCCGTGGCCTCTAGATCAGCATGCAAAGATGTTACCTCGCCGCCCCAGGGCTGGTTAAATAAACAATGAAAAAAATATGTTTATTACTTCCACGCTTTTTATGGTTTCCTTCTAGGTCCCATCCAACAACTCCCGTAAATACACCAAAATGCCCCAAATAGATTTACACGAAATTAAGGAGAATAAAAGAAGAGGCAGGGGAAGCATTTTTGGTATTTCCCTAAGTGTATTGACAGCGGCTTACGCCTTCAATCTCCGCGCAAGAAGTCGACGGGAAATGTTTCATTGAGGATAATGGAAATGGAAACCACGCCTCGTACTCATTGTCAGATCTTACGTATTCGCTCTGCAAATATCGTCTCAAGCGGGATCTTGAGATTAATTTTCGTTTCATTGACGTGATATAATACGGTCTCAAGACTTTTTTAACAAGGAGAGCTTCAAGTTCGCCTTATTTCAAGACGAACATGTTAGAGTCGGAAAGGTCGAGTCGATAAAATGAAGAAAGAAGTAAACCATTTAGCGTAGATTAAGTATTGAACAGAAGACAGGGAAAGCGCTGATATCTCGTTCCACGTTCCAATGCGGGAAAGTATCTGCTGTGTTGATATTGCAAGTAGAGATGTATACAGGAAAAAGCATAAAATAGTCCTTTAAAATTATATTTATCCGAAGCGGATGAACAAAGCAGTTGACGATCGGGTAGGTATCCCTTCGATTGGCATAGCACATGTACCATTCGAGTTATAGAACTGCATCTATCAATTTCAACTGCTTTCACAGTTGTGTCTCGTTGGAAACACGCAAGTACTCAGGCACGTTGGGTTTCATAGTCACCTAATCTCATACTGTTCGTCAAATGAGAGATCGAATAAGCGCGCTTTCACATTTTGATCTTGACATCGTCTTCAGCAAAGGAATCAGTTGATTTTCTGCTACTAGCTATGTTTTCGATTGCTGAGTTTATTAATTATTGCATTAATATTGAAACATTAATGCACTGCATTTTTGGTAACATTTGTAATACACCTATTATATTAAATGATGAAAAATTTACATCAGAAAAATAAGGCCCTTTGAAAACAAATGAAATTATTCTAGATATTAACGAAGTATATTCAGGATTGAAATCGTTTTCAAAATTAAATTAGGGTAGCAAATCAGTGCTCCTATGTACCCTTCTTTTAATTAATTATCTTTTACAGTTTGAACCAATCTTGCAACAAGTGAATACCTTGCCGATCATCAATGAAGGCACCTTTTCACACAATTCGTCGGTAATTTCTGAGAGATTGGAGAATGCTATTTCAATTATGCCTCCATATCATCACAATTTATTACAGCGAGGAAACTTTTACAAAACACATAACAATGTAAAAGTTTCCTCGCTGTAATAAATTGTTGTGATGGAATACCACAAAGTTTCTGAAGACTACGTTTTATTCTCCATATCATCATTTTTGGATGGATGCGAGACCTTTATACAGACCTTAGCTTTGTATATTTTATAGCTAAGGGTTTTGGAACACTAGTGATGAAAGGATACGATAATTTAATGCAGAGAACGTGACAGATTTTGTGGCTATTATTATTTTCATAAAATTTGTCCAATTTAAATACTATTTTCTGGTCGTTTTTTGTCTCCATGAAACTGTACCTCGTAGTATCCAAGAATAACTAATTCGAATAGTAGCGTAGTTTGTAGCTTTTTACTCTTAACATGCTTTTGATTATCACCTAAGAACAGGGAGAGCGAGCAAGGCTTGACCTTGTACATGGGCGAGTTTGTTCATGCCTAATGTGACACACACTAAAGCTTGCATTTATTTCGTAGATTTAGGGGTTATCTTAGTCTCGGTTGAAAAATATTGAAATCTGATAACAGAAGCTGTAGCGAATCCTTGACAATTATATTCAATCTATTCGCACGGGAAGCCTAAAATGTTATCTTTGAATTCATATCCTTTTTTCTATGGATGCGCTTCATGCTAGGGCAGTCCTAACCTTTAGGAACCTTGAGCCTCCTGCTTACAACTTTCACTCATCCAACCGTCACGAATCACCCGACAAAACACCAAACTCATCTCTCATACGCCGACAATTTTACGCCCAGTGCAAAATGAGTACAGAGACATTTTTAGTTTCATCCTCCATCGTCTATACCCAATGCTCCCACCACCCCTAGAGCATTTAGAATTCTCCTCGTGGCACATCCGAAGTCTCCGAAGGGGTTGGCATTCCCATGAGGGCGTGAGGGGTTGAAGCGATGAAGAGGGTTAAAAGGGGGAATGAAAAGGTGAGAAGGAGTTTGGGGGAGATACTCGAGAGGTTCCTGTGTGCGAAGCGCTCGGAGGAACGAGGAAGGAGTTAGGGTTAAGAAGGTTCCCGAACGACATCGTCAACGCCAATGTGAGTTCTTTCTTTATCCTTATTCCATATTTCAAATACTTCTTTCTACTATTACTTCCCTGCGTTATTGAAATATTTAATTGAAGCTGTTTACAAATACCTCTAAACAAAATACAAGCCTAGTTCCAGCTACAAAAAAATGTATGTGTACACCTAGGTTTTGTTGCCTTTGGTTCTCTAATGGATTTCTAAAAAAAGTGCGCATAAAAGTGTGCATGAAAAAAACATTTGCTTAGTAAAGACTATATTTAAACAGATCCGTATTGATCCATCGATCTACGGCTTTTCCTCGAATTTCACCCCTCATAATTACAATTTAGTTCACATATGAATAGTAGATACAACTTATGAACGGGATTTTTACGAACCAGTTTACAGTTGGTTTTTACCCTCAACAACAATTTGTGACATACTGACACAATTTAAACTATGTATCGTACGGCAAGATCTATTCCTGGCATCAACCCCATGAAGACGATTACAGAATTAGTCATCGATACTCCTGACCGTAATGAAAACTCGAATAGAATTTCTTGCCTTAAAATATAATCTGAATATTTTATCAAATTTGTCACTTGTTTTTGGCATTATTTATGATGATGGTTCACTTTTGAGAAAAATTTCAGTCAGTGTCAGATGAGTCAGACCTTTATTTTCAGGCCTTAGGCTTTTACATTGTCAACATGGAATGCTTATAGATAAAAATGTATTTTTTACCATAAGACGCTTAAAAATGTATCCAGGGAATGTTCGTGTTCACATTTACTTGATTATAACCCCATTGGAGATCACAAACTATAATATGTGCCTAAAACTGATTTCAATACTCTCAGGCGTTACTTTATGAAATTCCATTTTGATAGAAACAAAACAAACTTTGTAAATTTTACAATTTATTTTATTCACTACGACCGGTTTCGACGCAAAGGCACCTGAACATGTCGCCTATGCGTCGAAACCGGTCGTAGTGAATAAAATTAATTGTAAAATTTACAAAGTTTGTTTTGTTTCTATTAAAAATGACTTTACTAGCTGGAATGGTACTCCACTGTGGGAAGCGATTCAAAAATTTACTATGAACTATGTCTAAGCTGAATCTTTGTATCCAGGATATTCTCAAGTATGCGAGCTTAATAAAATTCATGTTATCCTGTAAAGCGAGGAATATGTCCAGTGCTTTTCTCGGCGGTCCGTCGCGCAGTGCGCATGAGGGAAGACTGTCTCTATAAGTGGAAAACTTCCCGGCACTGGCGCCATGTATGTCGGAACTAGCAGGACTAGATTGATTCGCCTGGATTTTCAAAAAGTGTCAACTCCCCTTAAGAGAGCCGCTTGAACCACCGCGGAAGTACAGGGAAGCGAGTGAAGCTGTAGAGGCATGGGAGTGCGGCAGTTGGGGATGAGGGAAGGTTGATGGTTGAGAGGGAACGGCGGGGCGTGGTGGGTAATTTATTTTGCTTTGAATCTCTTCTGGGCGCGTGACGCTGTGAACTGTTTGTATGCGGCACGGCCGGTGGTTGTTTGGGGAATAAAATAAGTTGAGTTTGGAAAAAAAACCGTCCTCGTTTGTTTTAAAGCAAGGCTCTCTCTCTCTCTGTTTGCGCCACGCTATACAATCCTCATCCTACTCCCCATCCCTCCACGGCCGTCAAGAGGCTTCTCCTTCCGCCCCTTTCTTCACCTCTGCTCCCGCGCCCATCCCCACAGAGTCTTCCTAAACAACCCCCAAAGTCAGAATCCTCTCAGAAAAAGGGCCACGGTTTTGCCATCTGACCACCACCTATACTCCACCCTCTGCAAAAATGTTGATTTTTATTTCGATCCCTCTTATTGAACGTAAGTAGAAATTACCTACTTTATATGCGTAAAATGTTATTATTTCATGAAGTAAACATTTTATCTCCCAGTTAAGGCAGATTTAAATGGAAAAGAGTGAAAATCCTCTAGATATTTACATTTGCAAGATCTTGCCTACCCTTATTTCTTTCTTTATCTCAGCATTCAAGAAGCTGTTAGAAATCTAAGTGGTGGTAGGTTGTAGTGGTTACTATATGCAATTGGTTGTAGGTTGAAAATATAGGAACATTTATTCGTAACTTTAGTGATGGAGTGAAAGTTTTTTTGATATTGAGATAAGAATATTAGAAAAATCAACTAATCGGCAAACGGGATGGAGATGTAATGTAGCAGCCGAAGTGAGTGAGTCGTTGGTCGTAGCCACTGTAAAAGTAAATATTAAGTAAGGGTGCGAAGTGGTTGGCTATAATTAGGTGGCATTCTATAGTTCCTACCGTCATTGCATTCTTTAAATTCGTTTTTCTCTTTTAGCGTCCTTATTGCGAGATGTGGGATTTTGACCACATGAAATTTCCTCCGCGGTTCCAGTGTATTTTAACCTCCATATCCAAAAAATATACGCATATAGCAAGAAACTACTTTTCTGAGGGAAAGTGGAAATGGTATTTGGCCCTGACCATAACATATGGTTTTACCTAAACCATTTCGTCACCCTCCGCACTACTCCGTCGTTGTTTGGAATTTGTTAATTTATGGAGGTAAAAAGATGATACTAGTACTAGCACCGTGGTGACATCAAATATTTAGGCTGTTGATATTAATACATAAAATTACTAACACGTAATTGATATTCACATTTTCGTGAGCGTAAGTAAATGAATAATTTTCACTATAGTATTCTGGCTGTTGATGTTTTAGCGATTTAAATAAGTAGGTACTCATGAAATCAAAGCTTGTTTTAATTGCTTACTACCGTATTTTAGCGGTTGTACATCATGCTTTATGCCGTGGTTTATCTACCATTGGGTCACACTAAATTATCCATCAAAGAATGACATCTATGTTAGTCACCAATTTTGGAATTATAGATTTCTATGAAAAATGTTTTTATATGATTTTTGTAAAGCTTAAATACCACATGTGAGCACCATTTCAACCACCAGGTGGGTGGTTGCAATAATAGCCATTAGTTAAAACAGATTGTTAGGTAATTAGTGTAAATAGATTGATACACGTCTAAAGATGTGTTTGTAGGTCTTGTAAGTATAACAAGATCTTCGCACGTCTTTTTCTGTGAGTGCGCTTCTTCTATGTCTTCTAACCACCTTTAGATCTGAAAATATTTTGTTAATTCACGACAGTTCTTCATCAAACGTAATGATTTTGATCCTATTTTAAATACCACAAACACTAGTTTCGGAAAAATAGGATATAAAGTACTCTACTTATTAAAATGCATAAAATGTTAACATTCAGGAATAAAAGAAACACATTCAGTGAGGACACGGTGTACTTTCTATTGCACCGTCAATTTCCATCTCAGTGCTCTGACCCTGGTAGACAGAATCCAAGCATTTCATGTGTTTCACGTTTTTGTTGATTGTATAGGTAAATTCTTTATACTTCCCGTTTGTTGATGTTACAAGTTAGGTACATAACCTTGGTACATGTTAAGTATGTAAAACTTGCGGAGATTTAAAACCTTGTATCATTTTATAGGTATATACGCTTCAATGTACCTACCTGAGTTTGTGTTTGTGTACCCAATTATACTTAGTTATATATGTAGATACCTCCCAGAGCTCTCTCTCATCTCACCGTTAGCCCCAATTAGTCTGGGACGTCCCCGAATCAAGGTCCGGGTAAGAGTTAATTACCACCATCTTCCCTCTCTTTTCAGCCGCTGTCTCAAAATCCCTTAGTCATATCCGCCCCAATTTCTCTCGGAGCTGGCGTTCACCCTTCCTCCTTTCCATCTCTCTCCTGAAAAGCTTCCTGTTAAAGAATCCGAAAACCTCGTTCCGAGAACCAACCTTAGAGGCTAAAGCTAACGCCGAATTTTCAAGTCATATTTTCCCAATATGTTGCCTCCGCAATGTGTTTAGATTCGTCTATGCTTTCCCACTTCTGTTGCGAGGTAGGTGTTGATCGCATATACCTATTGAATCTCCATCACCTCTTCCAGGCACAACTCTAATACTTGAAATAGTATTACCTATGGGGCACCATATGAATAATTTATTTCTCGTTAAATATCCATTCCATATTATTTCATGACCTACTCATTGTTATTGTATCTCCTACGTTTACCACGAGAGAAAAATGTTTATTGGAAATTAAATTTTCTCTTTAAGTCAAAAGCATCTGCATCTTTTATACGGATCCTTTCCCATACACCGAGGTTTTACGCTCATTTTGTCAGCTTTTGATGGACAATTTCTTCTCCAGTACAGGAGGCGTTAATTGGTTTTCTAATTGATTAGGCGACAGACAGACAACTGAGGTCATTTGTGTCGTAAAGGATTACTGGGTACGTTTTCAGGAGAGTAGAGAATGATTAGGGGAAACCCAATGTCAGTATTCACCCACTCTTAGCAAAAGAATTAATAAGGCCTTCGTAAAGTCTCTTCTAAGAAAAAATCGCTATTTAATAAGTACTTTCTATATGGTACAGTCAAATACCAGATTTACCCGAAAATGGCTTCACCATTTCCTAGAATTGAACTAGAGTCATTAAGATGAGAAGCTAGTACTCAGATTACGAAGAGTGTTTAGATTTGGGTATGATTTCAGACATCTCTGGCGAGGAAATAGTTCATTTACTTATTTTGTGTGCTCATTGCACACCAATCATGTAAGCATAATACAAGGCTGGACTAATCCCTATTTGATCGTGATTTACCCACGAATCACCCACGCCACATGTTTGGTGTGTATTCTCCTTTAAAAATACAAATTGTAAAAAATGCATCCTGATAAATAAATTTATTCATTCACACATAGGGTTCACGGGGTTTCCATATTTTTAACTTTCAGACAACCGAGAATTTTCATTGCTTCTATCAGCGCGGTGGTGATAACACTTCACATTCTCCAAAAACGATAAAAGCGTGAAAACCCCACTTGTAATGATACTGAAACTCGTGAACAAAAAGTTGCAGCTTGAAGCCTATTTATATGTAACAGAATAATTTTCCGAAAGTATCAAAATGCTATTGGTATCCTTCGTCGTGATTCGACAATTTCGTACTTTTTAAAAACTTAGGAAATCATGATTGCAGTTAAGTTCGTCGATTATAGTGGTGAAGTAACATTCGCATTATGTAAGAGTAATGCTATGGAGGGAAAGCTCGTGTGCAAGAGGTCAGCTAAGGAGATGAAAGAGGACAGAATATGGAAGGAAATACTGCTTAAATATTTGCATTTTACATAAAAAGACGAGAAAGTTTCAGAAGCTTGTTTCACGGCGATGTTTCAGATCAAAACAAAGGTATATCAAAATACGCTGTTATTGTGTACAACCCATCTCAGAAACTCCATAAAATCGGATCAAGAGCTATATGGTACTATAAAGTTGTTGTGAGTAAAAAACTAAGCATATTGAAGTTGTAAGTGAAGGATGCCTATCTTTGGAATCCCGGTAGTCAAACGCGGGGACTACTTTACTCTCCCGTGTGGAGCCATTGCGAAGGGAATGGACTCTTCAACCGAAAAGGCCTTCCTGCGTTGCTGCCAGCTGGTTTTGCAACTCCTGTAATTGTGTTTTCATTTTCCTCAGTATTCCATCTCTTGATTTTCTCTACTAAAAAATCCATCAAATCTAATGGTGGCACTGAAAGAGAAACGGTTTAATTTCAACTCTTTAGCAACCGAAACAGTTTCAAAAGAAAACAGTTCCATGGACAACAGCTAAAGGTACAACCATCAACAGGCGATCGATCGGCGCTGTTAGAACATGGCTGGTAGTTCTGTATTCTATGTAATAAGAAATCTTTCACTCAAATAAAGTAACAATTTCATTTGAATTCATGGAAGATAGGTTTTATATGTGTTGGCTGAACAAGCCACCAACTGCCTGCATTGGATTCAAATCCAACAAATTGTAGCTTATAACCACAACGCAGATACACATGTAGTGCAGCTGGAACAGAATAGAGGACGATACAGTCAGCTTCAGCTATGAGTTGACGCTGCAGGGCACGAGAGCGCAATGGCGCGGCGGCGTTACGATCACGAAGCTAACCTGTTTTTTGCAACGGTTATTTGTAACAGTTGTCTGAGCGAAACATTTGTAGCTACAGACGTTTCGCTCCGAAAAGACTTTATTCCACCACTAGTTAAATCTCCATAACAGTAGAGGGTATCTGAAATAGTTAGACATGGGATATTCAAAGTTATCATCCTTCAGCTTATCCTCTGCATTCTCTTTTTCCGCTGATTTCTCTCCCTGTATCCTGTTTCTTATCCCCTTGCCCTCAGTCCCTCTCATCATTTCTCCCTTCTCTCCCTTTGCCTCTTCATTAACTTGCCGATTCATCCCCGGTGCTTTCCCCCACTGCTTGCTAATTACTGCTGCGATTTCGGCAAAAGTCAGTTTTTCCTTCCCATACACCTACTGAGGTCTCATCTCCCTCCACTATCCTTTCTGCCATTAGCTTCTTCATCTTTCCTTTTTTGAAAATCTTCACCGTGCCCACTAATCTTTAAAGGTGCTCCGTCTTTTGATGCTTGTGATGGAATATAAGTAGATTAGACGGTGAAGAGTTTGATTCGCTTTTTAGAAAATTTTCACTGGTGTGTAAAAATACTCTCCCGAGGTAATTCTGATTGTTATCCGCGATGCTTTGGCTTGTTTAACTTTGTAACTTGTGGCTTTGGCTTGCCGCGATGTTTTGGCTTGTTGATGCTTGATAATATAAGGATAAAATTCCCAAAACACGCGAATGAAAAACTCAGGTTCAGAGCTATTGATGGAATCTTAGCTATTCCATATAAAGATAATGAGTATTAATTATATTAAAATAATCTATATGTTTTTTGCCTTACTATAGGTATCACACACGACATATTGCTTTCCTTGTAGCATCGAAACCAAAATAACCATTTCATTAAAGATTGGTTGAACCTAGGACCTTAAGACCTTACATAGGAATATTACCTGTAGTTTTTCTGGATCGTTTAATTTTACAAATGTTAGTTCTTCATTAAATGCGCGATAAAAATCAAAGGATTTGAAGAATGCTAGTTACATATTTTTCAAGAATGAATTACAAAAATAAAGTGCGATATTCCACAAAGGAAAAATCATTCACCTTGACCGGGATTCGAACCCGGATCCCTCGATTTCGCGCCGAGTGCTTCAACCTGTTAAGCTTAACTGGTTAAAGCACTCGGCGCGAAATCGAGGGATCCGGATTCGAATCCCAGTCAAGGTGAATGATTTTTCCTTTGTGGAATATCGCACTTATGTGCACTTGCGGGTGACTCCGTAAAGGTAACTACCGTGGCTATTCCCGGTATCCTCAAAATTACAAAAATAAAGATTCCTTGCTCATATTCCCTGCTAAAATGTGTATTGCCGTCCGAGTTGTATGTCACTGCAACGCAAAAGTTAATTTCCATTTATAGCTATTTCCATTTCCATTCATTTAGATATCTATTTTAAAGTACTTGCTCAATTTGAATCTGTAATTAAAAATATAATATGCTATAACATTAAAGATACATGCAGAGAGGTTACAGGAATTGATATAACCTTTCGAGAGTAACCTGTAGAGATATAACGTTCAGAGTTCCTCAACGACTTCATCATTTAGATAATAAAGTGATTAAAAACTTCAGATTATTAAACTCAATAGAATAATTTTGTAAATGGATATGTCTAACGCGGAGATCTAATTCATCCAACAAATTTAAATCAATAATGCAAGGGAGAAAGTGACTACAACGCTCGAATTGAAATGTTTGGAAGCAACCAAGGACGCTAGGTCAAAAAATCCATTATGAATGCCATTTGCTGCAAGTTCCTTTGTGAGGTTCGAGTAAGGATCCTTTTTAGGAGGTGTTTACTCATTGATTACTGTATCATTCACATTTGACTATTTTTGGGAAGAAAAGTATGTAAATATATGGTACGATAATGATGAAACGACATTTTTAAGACCTGAAATTAGGATGTATTTATCTTCATGAAGTATCATAGTAATACATTATGACAGAGTACCAATTTATTTTTACCCAATACAGAAATTTGAGTCTTCCAATTCATCGTGTTCAATCTTCTTTTTCATATTTCTTTAAAGAAATAGAGATGCATTGCTTGCAGTTGACCTATGTTAACTGGTAAATTAAGTTAACCATGCACAGTTTCATCTTATCCTAACAAGAAAAATATCAATGCTAGAATTCACTATAAAAAATTCACTTTCGGCATTGGCCTACAGGCGCAGGTAGATTTCGAAGTTCATATTTTTAATAAGTACTAGCAAACAACACGCATAGCTGAATTGCACTCGGATGAAGTATGCGCGCAGGTTTCATCACAATTAACTAGATATTGGCCGAGTCTTAGCCGGATATGTATTGCCACGCACCACCTGGGCAGTTAAATTGTGTGATTCTGTAACATGATTCATTGGAGGCATATAAGCACGGTAGTACATGCATGAGCTTTATATTCCGGCGGAAATCAGCCAATGAGTATATGCCTTTTTAAATCATGATGTCAGGACGCTCTCTGCCACTGACTAGCGCTGAATCGCCGAGAAATATTCACCCTGACTGAAAGTTCCAGGGGCGGCCGCTTCCTTTCAAAACTGAAACCTCCCTCGGTGACTAGCGAGACGTTAGTTATTCGTAAAGGCTCCATTTTATCGACATTTAATATTTCTACGATATATTTTAGCTGTGTATAATTTCATTTGTATTGAAACATAAGTATATTAGCCTGCAATACGTATTGCAAGGCTGGGTAACAATGAAATAAATGCGTAGCAGCGGAAATGTCAAAAGCTCTAAAATTACATAATTTTTACGTTAAAGTTCACACTTCTCAGTTTATTGGTTAATTGAGACAATTTTTTTAAATAAATTATAAACCATGAAGATTAATCTTGATTTTAGTCCGAAAAGCAAACTCGTAGCTCAATTATTTCATATTTTAATGAGAAAAAAAAATTGATCTACTCGGAAATTTTTCGTATTGAAGGCAGTGTATTAAAATACTATTGTGAAAGAGTAAATATTTTATAAGATAGGTACATATTTTCATATACAAATAAGTAACATTGGCAACACTTGCAATTACGGTTAGTTGTACAAAAAAATGTTTGAAACAAAAGTTGTAGTTATTGTTTTGACAATTTCAGATAACTCTAAAAAGATTTAGTAATGTAAATGATACGGTAGTTATGATTTTTTTCTCCTTCAATCCCTAAAATACAAATAGGAAACCTTGCCACCCCTTGCAATAGCGGAAGGTTGTACAAAAAAAGGTTTGAAACAAAAGTTGTAGATATTGTATTGACAACTTCAGATAACTTTAAACGTATTTTCTAACGTAAATTATATGGGAGTTATGATTTATTTTGTCCTTCAACCCCTATGTTTCTACCCCTTGAGCTGAATATTGGTGTAATCAAAAACCGTTCGATACAAAAATAGTTTGCATTACACTAAGATATTATAATACATAACAAAAATTCATTATGTTTTAAACAAAAGGGAGATATGGTGGTTTTTCTGATTAAAAAAACCTCCCCATTTCTACCTCTTTGGTCCGATTTTGCTCAATAACGAACTTGACCGAAATTTAGCACCTCTCAATATTATGTACAAGTCTGGAAGTCATTACTGCAATATTATGGCTGTTAGCGTGTTTACAAAAAAGTGATATATATACACAAATATAAATATACTTTGAAAACACAGGCACACGAAAATTAAAAGGACACTCACAGAATAATTTACGGGACGTTTCGACGGGCAAGCCGTCATCGTCGGCGACAAGAAACTAACTAGTGGTCTGTTACCTCGGGGGGGTGGGGGGGGGGAAGCGGAACAGGAGAAGGGAAGGGGACTGGTGGCGAACGGGAGCAAGGGGTTGCTATTGGTCAGTGGGCCAAGTTGAGCCCGGGCGATTCAAATTCCCTAAAGAACCAGGTGAATGCCATCTCACGAGTCCTCAATTCAATATTAGTTTCTGATTCGGGGAGGGCTTCTAATATATAGAGAGAGAAACATTTATTGAAGGTCTTACGATGGGAAGCGGTATGTTTAGGAATGGGATCAATGAAGGGAGGACATGTGGTGGAGTTGCGGTGCCCATTCATTCGTATTCAAAGCGGGGTAGTACATTCGCCAACATAAAATGTTGGGCAGAAATTGCACGAGAGACAGTAAACGATATTTGTGGAAGTACAGTTGGATGCTGAGGAAAATTTATTTGAAGAGGGCGTAGCAGAAGAGCGTAGGAGGGAGCAACATTTGCATCTAGGACGGTTGCAAGTTGAGAAGAGTGGTGGAGAGGGGGCGGTCGGTTGAAGGGTGGTTTTCGTAGATTTTAAGACGCTTAAAAATACTGTGGGACATGAAGGTAATAGGAGGACAGTGGAATTATTATTATTTAAAATTGGTTATAGATCGCGGAGGATGTTTCTGATTTTATGGGAGCCAGGGAAGAATGTGGTGATGTGGCTGAGTCTGTCAGGGTGGTGGGTTTTGGCCCGAGGGATATAATTGGCAGAGGGGGGCAGGATTTGATTGGTAAGAAGCTTTTTGGGGTACTCACGTTCTCTGAGGGAGTGATATAGGTTATCGGTGTATAGTTGAAGGGAGTGGGCGTCGTTACAAATTCTGTGGCCGTGGACAGAGAGGGAATATGGAATGGAGCGTTTGGTATGTGGTGGATGGCAGCTATTGAAATGAAGGTAAAGGTTATGGTTAGTGGGTTTTTTATGGACGGAGGTGATAAATGTGTTGTTTTTTAGTAGGATATTAACATCTAGAAATGTGATGGAAGAGTGAAAGACGGAAGAGGTGAAAGAAACCGAAAAGGAAGAGTTTAGTGCAGAAATGAAGGAAGATAGAGATTCACGGCCATGAGGCCAAAGGACAAAGATATCATCAATATAGCGGGCCCAGAAGAGAGGTTTGAGGAGTTGGTTTTTGAGGAAAGTGCTTTCAAGATGGCCCATGAATAGATTTGCATAAGAAGGTTGCATGTGAGTACCCATGGCGGTCCCTCTGATCTGAAGGAAAACTTGATTGTTGAAGGAAAAGGCGTTTTTAGTTAATACTAATTCTGTTAATTTAACAATAAAGTTGGTGGAGGGAATATGTGGTTTAGAGCGTTGGGAGAGATAAAAACGGAGAGCTTCAATTCGTTCAAGATGGGGTATACTCGTATAGAGGGAAGTGACATATATTGTGGCCATAAGAAGGTCAGTGTTAGTAGGGATAGGGATGGCGTGTAGGAGGTCGAGGAAGTGGTAGGTATCTTTGATGAAGGAGGGGAGAGACATAACTAATGGTTGCAGGTAATGATCAATCAGTGCTGAGATCCGTTCAGTGGGGGAATTGATGCTAGAGACAATAGGGCGACCGGGATTGTTGGTTTTGTGAATTTTAGGAAGCATGTAGAAATGGGGCGTTTTGAAGTTAGAGGGTGAAAGGATGGCGATTTTGGAGGGAGTGAGGCCTTCGGCGAGTCCGAATTCCTCCAGGAATAAAGTTATTTCTTTCTGGAATTCAGCGTTTGGGTCTAGGGGTAGGGGTGTATAAGAATATGGAACATTTAGTTGCCGAAGCCCTTCGGATATGTAGGAAATTTTATCCAGTACGACAACCGTTGATCCTTTGTCTGCGTTAGAGATGATGATCTCATTATTGTTGGATAATTTTTTTAAAGCGAGTTTTTATAGACGGGTGAGATTACTTGGTGGAGTTAGTGATTGGAGAAATGACTTTTCAGATAATTTAGTTAGGAAGATTAATGAAGATTTCAACAGGGTGGTTAGCATGGAGTGCTTTAAGTTCCCGTTGAGACGGCGGGAGAAATTTGGAGAGGGGCTGTCGAATAGACGAGGGAGTGGACGGGATATTAGCACAGTCATATTAGGGTGGGATTTCCAGAAAGCACGCCATCTCAAGTTTCGGCAGAATTTTAGGGCGTCGGTGAGAATACTCACTGGGTTAACTCTTGGGGTGGAGGAAAAAGACAATCCCTTTTGGAGCACCGAAAGTTCGTTTGCATCGAGGGAGAAGGAGGAAAGGTTTAACTCTTCGCGGTCAGCGGTGGGGGCGGAAGGTGGGAGGGCCCCATGCGGCTGGGGGTGGCGTTTTGGGAAAACCGGAGGGCCACGTGGGGGGGGGGGGTGGAAGATTGTCGAGGGTGGAAAGGTCAGGCTTGAAAGAGTGGAGGGGGCTTGGGAGGGGGAGTCAGTTCAGTGAATGGCAAGGAAATGCAGTTATTCAAAAAAGCAACACAAATGGTGGAAAGTTTCTGTGAGTGGGTAGCACGTCTACGAGATTGGTTTCGCAGTGCAGAAGAGAATATATCATTAAGGAGTGTTACTGATCAGTATAATCATTAAAATAAGCAAATAATGAATTTAACTTTAGTAACGTTGATTTTTTTTCGCCTTTTTCGTTCACTAGTCGGTTGTGTGTAATCCATCGCGAAGTTATATATGTGACTCAGGGTGCCGCATAATATGTAACTACGGCTTGCCTTATTATATAATTTTTCACATTTTTAACATATTTTTTTCATTATAAAGAGTAGAATTCCATTTATAAATTACTAGCTTAGCCTGGTTCTTTCCAGGTTGCTTCGTAGCTGTGAAAATACATCCACAAATGTAAGTAAGACATTTCATTGATTTTGACTTATTATTCAGGCATAATATTTATTAAAAAATCTGAATAATGGATACCATTAACTGCAAATATACAAACATGTTTCCTTATAGTGTTAACAGATGTAATCTCTGGATTTAACTCTTTTATTTTATCCCCTGATTACTGAATATACATAGTATTCACTCTTCAGTACAGTTAAAAAGGTACATATAATGAACTCTAGTCATCACTATTAGCAGTCATCAA
Source organism: Pyrrhosoma nymphula (assembly GCA_963573305.1). Taxonomy (NCBI): domain Eukaryota; kingdom Metazoa; phylum Arthropoda; class Insecta; order Odonata; family Coenagrionidae; genus Pyrrhosoma; species Pyrrhosoma nymphula. The sequence continues at coordinate 60,072,902 of OY754338.1, read as the reverse complement.
TCCGTAAGTTGGAATTATGCAACACTCCTATCCACTCTCTTATCAGCTAGTCGCATTTTTCCTTCCTAAGTATTCATTTGGACGTCGATCATAATTTGCCAAATTTATTCCTTCCTACGTCTTTCTTGATAATTCTTCCAACATCTACTGGCTTCATCTTCATCAAATGGCTATAAAGTTCTATGTGATGTTTTTTTACAGTATTTATCGCTTAAATCATAGCATTCGTCTTATATTCTCAACTCTATTTAGGACTTTTCCGTTGGTGATTTCTCCCATACATTAGGTCCTCCTAATTCTACTATAAAATCAATTTACATTGTTTTCAATCTTCTTCGTTCTGCGACCGAAATTGTGCTAGTTTTATCGCCATATTATTACATTATCCATATGTGTTTTAATGAAGTGCTTTCTTACTTCAAAGCTAGTAGGATGGTTCTATGGAATGATGACCGACGTCATTTTAATCGGTAGGAAAGAAAGGGAAGGCGGGTAACAAAGATAGGTGGGGGGAAGGAGGGGAGATTAGTGAAGAATAATTGGCTTCTGCGTTATTCCGTGCCAATAAAAAGGTAACAAAGGGACTATACTATTTAACCAACATACTTAATACCACCCTTTGGTAAAAAGAACCCAAGTAAATACATGTATACCATCACACCGTTCGGATTCAAGGTTTGAACAGTCAAAAAAGTTTTAAGTGTCTTTGATAAGTCTTGTCCCTACTGATTCCGATTTAATAATTTATTTCAAACTGTCTAATACTTGCATACCTCTTTTTCTTCAGCTACCCACCCTCACTGCTTCATGCACGCCCTGCTGATTTTCAGACTCTTAGAATTAGATTACGTCTAAGCAGTCACTTTATGGAATACGTTTGCTTCAAACATGATAAATAAAGGAATTCTATTCCACGCTTTAAATCTATTAAAAAATCCGACGATGGTTTGGCATATGTGTCTTGATAATGACCACATATGTGTCAAAAAATTTGTTGGTTTAAAAAAATGATAAGAGCGGAAAAGAGCGATGTCTTTTATTTGGAATATTTGACTCCTTTTATTTCTTATATTAAAAATAACTCTCACCAAAAATGCACATCGCTTTCTTGGTCTACCCCTTCCTCTCAATCTTTATCTCCTATGTCATAAATCTTCTTCGTCATCAAAGTTTCTTTAATTATATCTATATAACACCCAAGTAGGGCTCGAAATGCCACTGGAAAATACCGGTATTCAAACCTGGGCTCTTGGGATGGGAATGTAGTTCTCAAGCCACCGGACCAACCCAATGCCTGTCGTCCTTCAGCTTTTAGACATCCCTTTCACTTAAATTCCTTCTGCGTCCGTTTCATTCTCCTACAGTTCCCCTCAACTGCCGCGAGGCCGAAAATCCAAACCCTTCACCACGCCCCCTAAATCCTCCAAACGACGTCTCAACCCTTCTCTCGATCTCGTTCCCTCCCACCCACCGGAAACCCACAGTAGCTTAAAAAGAATCAGAAAACAACCAACCTACCCTCAAAATAGAAATGATGATGTAAAGAAAACCTTTCCTTTACGTGCAACCCGGTATATCCTCCCGGGGATTTTCATCCCTCTGCCCAATCCGATCATCCCGATTCCCTTCTGTCCCTCGGGGTCTTCAGAGTCTCTCAATTTTGCGCTGATTCCTCGGTTAAACACCCACTCCCACGTCCCTAACCGGGCCCTTTATACGTGACCGAGATTGCATCTGATCCAACGTAGAGATCTTCCACCCCCAGGGAGGCTGGCGAGGTTCTGGCTCGCGGAGGTCGGTTGGAGAGGGGTCGGATTTAGACGCTCTGGTGCAGTACCTCCGCTAATCGGTGACGTGAAATGGAGTGGCTGCCGGACGCTACGCGTTGTAGTATACGTCGTGTCTGAAATTATTCTATTCATACTGTAGGTACAGATTTAGAAAAAGATACCTAGGTAAAATTATATTTTATAACTAAAAGGGTAACTAAAAGCAAGTAGAAATGTGATATAATTTTGATCGAACATATTTAATGAAGTTCATAACGAAGTCTTACCTTAGCAAAGGCTAAAAAATTAGTTATTTCTGAACTTTCGAGCTCGGAAATGCTTCCTAAATGATAGAAAAACGATTATAATATTTTTTTATTTCATAAGGCTGTAAATCGCGATATTTTAGTAAATTTTACTGCAGAAAACTGTCATAAGTTATTTGAAAAGGAATTAACTATAGTTCATCACTTTATAAACTCTGTATAAAGCGGTATGTTAGCCTAGTGTTCTTCAAAACCGTTGTAAAACGATGTGAAAACCACAAAATTCCAGTTTTCCTTATCAAGTACGTCTAAGAGTTTATTTATGCTACTCGTAATTCTCATACCCATGTAAATATTTTCATGAGTTTTTATGACATTCTTGTCCCTAGCTTCAATAGGCTGAGAATTAGATACTTCAGCTTATTACCAGCAACGATTATTGAAGGGTTCGGTGATGTTGCCACAACCCTCACTCTCACAGCACTATCCTCTAGTCGTCGGCCCAAGTTGACCATTATCTTAGAACATCTTGACTTCAGCGTTGATTCAGATCTAATATAAGACTACCCTGCTAAACATGTCCGTACAATCTGCTATGTAGAACATGAAGAATTCTACGGAAATCGACGTGCTTTCCGAAGAACGAGCTCCTTTTCTAGGGATTTATACGGAGTTCATATATGTTTCGTTGATATTTTCAGTAGAATTAGTCAACGGAAACTCTACTCTACTGCTTATAACTATAGTAACTAACTTTACAGGGATATAAAATCAGACTTTTAAACTGTCAGATTACCACTTGTTAGTATTAGTTAGTCAATTTCTTGTTTATTCTCAATAATATTGCATTTATATTCGTACAATGTGGCAATATAGGTTTAAAAAGTAATTAATGCCTGGAAACTGTTGCGGAATTGCCATATAATAATTAGTTCTCGAAGTCACTTTAACACACGGAATTGGCCATATATATACCGCTTTCTTGACGTGGGTATTTTATTTCGGGTGCGAGAAAATGTGCGTAGAACCGTAGGGTAGATGAACATTAGAGGTATGTACAAGGTCGTTAGGTAGGTACTAGGAAGGATAATTAAATATATTAAAGCATGGTATCGCGTAATAGTACATTCATAGCACTTAAATGAAAATTATATATTTTTTACTGGCCCATCGTTGGGGAATTGTTTGTTGGTGAACCGTGGGCAAGGTGGTCAATCCATTATGATAGCCAACCGTTGCGCCCCACCATCTACCAACGTAGGGCTAGCGAAAAATATTAATTAAGTTATTCGGAAATTGCCAGGGAATTTTGTAGAAGGTTCTAGGGATTTATGTAGAAGATTTTAGAGAATTCTACTGAAAGTTCTAGGGAATTCTAAAGAAATTCCTTAAAAAAAATGTTTCAATATTTTAGGAATCTCTACAGAACAGCCTAAGGAATTCTGTAACATATTTTTTAAGAAAAGTGTACAGAATTTTCTACCAGGGTATTTATGGAAAATATTAAATATTAGTGGACAAAACATACAAATTGGTCCTTTTTTCAGGTAATCAATTTTCGGTATATACCTCAGGATGTAATCCAGTTCATTTACCCAGATAGCGGAATTTGGTATTTACGATAATTTCAGATAAAGTTTATTTACTCTGGGACTATATAATCCCATGGAGCACAAGTACACGGCATTTACATTTATTTATATTTTAAGCTGCTGATTTGATTTACAAAAACAACGTAATGTAATAGCTACATAATGACATGCCAGAGTCATAATATTAGAGGTTGGTATTGTCTTTGGAAAAATTAAATAAAAAGATTAAAGGCAATAAAACTTACAATGCTTTGTATAAACTAATAATATATAATTTAAAAAAATAAAACAAAGAAATAATTAAATGTTATATTTTATAAAAAAATATTTAGAACACAAATACTGTTTCAGAGCTCTCTTGAATGCATACACAGAAGTCAACGTCTTTATCTTCTGAGGAAGAGAATTCCACAATTTACACGATGTTACATATAATGATTTATTGTATGTAGTTGTTCTATGACGTGGTATTATTAAGTACGTATTATTTCTTGTCATTCGCTTTTTTGTCCTTATTATATACGTATTGATCATATAGATACAATGCAATATTAACATTTAACAATTTAAAAATAAATACACCCATTTGCGGCAAACGTCTTTCTTCAATTTTTAACCAATTTAGCATCCCATAAACGGGCTGATATGTTCATCGCATGAGATATCATGTATATATCGTAATCTGTAATCTTTGTAGTATGGAAATTTGTTCTTTTAATATATTTGTGAACATCAGCGAGTAGTAATCTATGTGTGGTAAAACTAAAGAGGATACCAGCTTTTGGCGTAGCGGAAAAGGTATTAGGTGTCTGAATTTTCTTCAGCTGATAAAGTGTTTTCAAAAATTTATTAGAAATACTATAAACATGTGAATACCAAGTCAAGGTTCTATTTATAACAACACCGAGATCGTTTACTTCATCAACATAATCAAGTTGTAATCCTTCAACAGTTACTCTAAGGAGGCAATCAAAATTATGAGATTTTATCAATGAAAGACTTCCTATTATTATTGGTTTCGTTTTTGAAAGTTAATATTTAGGTCATTGGCCGATGCCCATGCACATATAGCGTGAATAACCATATTACGCAATGAAACTGTTTCCTCAATTCAATTATAATAACATTCTACATACACTTGTAGGTCATCCGCATAAAAATGGTACTGACAGGTGCGAATCACATTTGATCATTCCTGGACATAAATATTAAATAATAATGGCCCTAGAATAGACCCTTGAGATACTCTGCAAGGCATTGGGGATGGATCAGAACAAACGCCTTCCAAACCCTTCACCGCCTGTTGGCGATCAGAGAGGTATGATTTAAACCATGCTTGGACGCCATTAGAGCACTTCAGCTTGCGTAATCGTGCCAAGAGAATGTCATGATTTATTCAGTTATAAGGTTTATTAAAATCAAATAGAACGAGTATGACTATTTTTCTATTATCTATAGCATGACGAATATCATCAGTAATTTTGATTAATGCGGACTACGTGCTATGATCTTTGCGAAAACCTGATTGATAACTGTCAAACAAGCTATTGCGAGAAAGGTGCTCTATGGTGTGATTAAAGACAAATCTCTCGAGAGGTTTGGATAGGGCGCATAATATGGATATGGGGTGATAATGAGACATATCTGTTGGGTTAGAATGTTTCTGTATATGACTAATAAGGGCAAATTTTCATATTGCGGGAAAAGTAGAATAATTCAGGGAACAATTGTAAATATTTAATATCATAGGTAATGCAAGCGGAAGAATCATTTCAATAAATTTTACACTAATCACATAAATACCGGATGCGTTAGATCTTATCATTGATATATATCTAAGTAGCAAATTGGGGGTAAAAATGAGGAAAAAATAACATCGTTTTTTACTTCGATAGTCTCTACTATTGCCGGGAAACGAATCGGGCTACTTTGTCCCTCATGTAACAAAGGATCAATATTGTCAGTAGTATTACCAGCAGTTGGGGTAACTATGAAATTCTCATTAAGGTCGTCAAACGGAAAATTAATATTAACCTGCGCTTTACTAGTATTTTCAAATCCTAAGCGCCGAATTTCTTGCAACACTGAGCGTGAGCTGGTTTTGTCAGAAAAACACTTGACATAGTAATCTTTCTTTTCCTGAGTTTGTATCTTCTTTGCTCTATATCTTTATTCCTTATGTTTACCAACATGAGACAAGTTTTGTTCTTTGAAACGCATTACGTGTTTGATCTCGTTGAGCCATAATAGGTCTAATCTCCCCTGTAATCCAGGGAGCAGGCATTTGTTTAACCTTTACATGTTTCATTGGAGGATGAAGTTCTAACAGACTAGTAGCAAAAAAAATTGAACTGCGTTGTTTTCCTCAATATTATGGGTTGTAAAAAAATTTTGCCATGGTAAGGGATACCGGTCGTCTTCAAACCTCGAGAGATCGAATTGGCTGAAATCACGGAAACTGATCAGTGGAGGCTTACACTTAGGAAATTTAAACCTATATTTAATATACACCAAATAATGCTCGGAGAGAAAGTTTACAGAACATTGACCAAAATCAACAATATTTGACAAATCGTCAACAATAACTAGATCCAGCAATGTGTTACTTCCAGGCAGGTTGTGTGTTGGTTCTAGTGGCATAAGGTAGAGATTATTACTGTACAGAAAATTCTTTAAATAAATACTCTCATAAGTGTGTTTCGCCATATCAACATTGAAGTCACCACATAATATGACATTAACATAATTAGAGAGGTATTTTGAAATAGAGTCTTCAAATTATTTCATTACATAACTGATTGTGGGTGGTCTTTATAAGACACAATGCAAAAGTTTACCTTCTGGAGCAGTTATTTCAATGAAAATGTATTCAGGTTGATAATGAGCAGTATTTGACATTCTATAGTTTTAGAGTTAATTTTCTCCTTTATGTATACTAACACACCACCTCCAACTCTACCGACACGATCGTGAGTAGCGAGTTGATATCCTTGAAGCCCTACCACATCATTAGTAATGTAACTTGTCAACCACTATTCAAAGACACAGATCACATGACAATCCTGGTTTGAAAAATAGACACGAATTTCAGCAATATGCGTTAAAATATATTGAGCATTATCGTGGCAGATTTTTACAACATAAGACATTATTAGGCCGGGAGCTATTAGGGGTGACATTGGAGGGCACAGGATTAAAGGTCAAGTTGCGCTCACGTGCACAATTTGACCACTGTCATTTCAGGAATTGCAAGTCCGCCTCACTACGGATTATTAGTCGTTCTGCCCCATCCTTCTCCCTAGCAAACATCTTCCCATTCCAAATCCACAGGTTTTTAAGTTTACCTGTTTTTTGTATTTCCTCACCAAGGCATAGATTTTACGATTAGGAGTACTAAGGCACTCGTTTTCAAAAACAGTTAGGGCGGTGTTATCACCGAGATCTAGATCCTTAGTGTTGAGGTCTATTATGTCTATCAGAAGCTCTCTAGCCAATTTACTGCGCGTAAAACGGACCTTTATAATAGACGGCTTAACATTGGAGGTAGTCAATGACCTAGTTTTAAGCCGATAGCATTCTTCAATATCATGAACCTCCAGTTTGACTCAAAGAGCAAGCCCTGTACGGAAAACTAGCGCTTCAACTTTTTCCCCTTTTTTATAAGAAATACCATGAATTGCTATAATATTCCTCAGTGTCTCTTGCTCCACTTAATTTAACTGAGCCTCAAGAAGGGCAGTACGTGTCTTTAAAGCCGAGTTTTCATCAGTCACTACATCTAATCGACCATGTATCTTTGATATCGATTCATTCATGATGGTATATGCTTGCGAGTGTTCATACGATGACCCTAGCAGAGAATAGAGTTTCGTTTTGAACTCACTCAGATTGTCCTGTAGCGACTTCACTCGTTCTAGAAGATCTTTTGAGCATCGTTGCCATGGAATCGGAGGAGTTGGTTGACAACTGCACGTCTGCCGGGTGTCTCAACGGGGTTCCGGGTCTCTCAGAAATTGGGGTTTCATCCCCGCGTTTCGACCGAGCTTTAGAAGCACAAACGTGTCAACACCATGATTGCAGTAAATCTTCGAGCGCCCGTAGATCATTATCCGTCAAGGTGGTGCAGGAAAGATGATAATTACTGTTGCAAATATTACAAATTACTATCTTTTGCGATTGCTTAAACAATTGGTCACAGGAAATGTAACTGCTCGGCATTTTAAAGGTCTCGTAGCAGACAGAGAAAGTAAAAGGTCGTTTCGAAAGCCAGATGCCTGTAGCAGCAGACACGTCCGTTCACTACTGTGACTAGCTGGGTAGGATGTATGTAGTACTAACAAGAAACAAAAATGAATTATATATGCTTAAACAAGAGTTTCCTTAGCTTTCAGAATTTAGGGTAAAGAAGGAAACATTTTCTCTCAACATAAAAAATATGGTCCATTATGAGTAAAGGCAATTCTATAAATTAAGGTCAGCTCTCTTTGAAAATCACTCGTGAACATAAATGAAGTTAGGCTGCAATCACCCGTATCATAGACGCATCCAATGAAAATATTTATTTCTTTAAGTACCGTAAACACGGGCTACTTGAGCCCAGATTTTTAAACTTTTAACAATATTTTCAAAAATTGGCTAAACATATTGTTTTCTCTGACATACTCATCTTATATTGTTAAACTATAGTTTATTATGAATACTTTGACATATAATATGCATTGTTTTTGACATAGTAAATATTTTTATTTTTTTATTTTATTTGGGCTCAAGTTAACCTTAATATTGGGTTACTTGACCCCAGACTATAATTCCCATAGAAACTACTATTTGAAGGCAGTTTGGGTTCAAGTAGGGCGATGATTATTAAAATAAATAATTTCTTAACATCCAGTAAACTTCAAAACGTTTTTTTAAAGATAATTATTATTTTAAAGCACAATTTTAATAATGTTAATTAAAAAATGTCTACTTACTACTATTGCCTACCGGCAAAGCACTGAAATACGTCGCTATACTGATGTTGAGAGTACGCAGAGAAAAAAACTTCATTTTTCAGTTTTTGGGCTCAAGTTAGCCCCCAGGGCTCAAGTAGCCCGCGTTTACGGTATTTAAGTTGACCAATTTTATTTTTCTCATCATAATTTATGGCAATGAATGGTTCATACTCCAAGCCGTGAGTCTGATTAAATGTTTCAATCCATGAATTCTGAAATTTCGTTCGTATTCAAAATAAATTAAAATACTTCTATACAATATATAAATATTATAAAAGAGTACCAATCATTTTCCTTTTTTATGAGTACGAATATTAAGAAATTCTACGAAGTGAAGCCTGCAACGGTAAAGTTTATTTTTTTTATTCTATCCATTATGTCCTGACATTGTGGTTGCTCGCGTAACCTTAATATTTTCTCATCGCAGGCGGAACATTTTCTCCTGGAAATGAAACTTCTGATTGGTCAGCTTACGAAATCCCTCTCCTTTGCGAATGGCCGACTGAATGATAGTGCTTAAGTGATGAATGAGAGATATTTGGCGTCTTTAGTTACGCTCTCATTTTCAACGTTCACGGGTTTTAAGTCATACCGTTAAGTTCACCAATTACAAAGAAGGATAATGACCCAATTTGACCAATCCGAAGCACGTTAGTGGCTACTAATAGCCCAAAGCCAATATTTAATTATTCCTTTTTGTCTTTTCGGCTAGCCTCCTCGTTTAATTACACTGTTGTGAGCTGTACATGCCCATGGGTGAGAAGGAGCGCGCAAAAGGACTGGATGCCCTTTATTGCACACCCCGAAAGACGAAGAGACTTAAAGGATGCATTTATACACATCAAGCCGTTCTCTTTTGAGGAAGGCAAGGTTAAAAATATTTAATTCTCCGTCATAAGCCTGTAAACCTGACTCTGCTCTAATATGATTTCCTTAATACTGCCTATATATGTATATTATGCCTTGGTAACCCTAATTCTTTACTTTATTAATAACCTCAGCTTTTTAAGACACCTAATATACCTTCTATAAGTATTTGCCATCACATACACCGCACACTTTCTCAGTCTACTCCTTCCTCTCACACCATTCACTATTCTATTACAAATTTACTTTGTTATTTGCCTTCCGTCCATTCTTTTGACATGGCTGAACCAAGAAATCACGATATTTTTTATACATTTCCTATACCAGGACACTCATTGTACATATTTTCATCACTTATCTATCCCTTACCCATACTCACTTCTGAGCAATCACTTCTGAGATATCTCACACCCACTGAATTTAGCATACATTTTTGCTTATCCTGGCACACCCAAGCTTGACTACCAAAACAATTAAGCCGGAAAAGTGTCAAAGGAAGGTTAGGGATAATATTCTTGAAGGACTTTCAAATTAAGACTATTGAAGGAATAAAACGATTACTTCAAAGGAGTAAGGAATGAAGGGCTGCAGCAAATAAGCCTACGGATTGATGAGTACCAATGATCATAATTTATCCTTCCTGATACTATATCTTTCTTTAACTCAGCATACTTCCTCCCTATTTTCATTCAGTATAACATGCCTATCCATATTCCTCCCTTTTCCTGGTTTCAAAGCTAACAACTCGAAGAAATAACGGTCATTAACATCCTCTGCCCCCCCAATTACTTGTTCCAATCACATTTTCTGCCTACTCACAACCTCCTCCAGCAGCCTACTTTCCTCCCCTCTTACACCATTAACTTCTTTGTTTGTCTTCCATCAAATCTTTTTCAATCTTCTCCATTCCCACTTCTCAAACACTTGTTGTCTCTATTCCCTTCCTACTTCCCCGTCTCCATGGTTCGCGTCCACGCAACGCAAACTCTACATCCATCGCAAAAGCTTGTAGCATATTCCTAAAGGACAATATTGAGGCAGGAAGGGTGTATTTCCAAATAATCGGTCTCTATAAATACATGAGTGATATTTTTATGCTAAAGTATACTATCAACCATGATTCCTCTTCTAACTCTATAGCAAATCACACTTTCAGAGGGAAAGAATCTTTCACTACCATTTCATTTTCCTCTCCAGTCATCGCTAACACTTTCACCTGACTGATTTAGCACACAAAATTTTACAATAGGCGTACACACACAATTGACACCTACGAATCATATTCTATTCCTCGCAACTGCCACCACCTCATTTCATATTGTACTTCAATTATTAAATCACATTCATTTACTTATTACTACAGTTTTTCCTCTAAAGAAGTAAGATATCCGATATAATAGGTCGTTTTTAGATCATCACCCACGTTCTGCAATGGAAAAATTGCTTCTTCAGGGTTATAGTATATTTTTATTTGGGAATTGAATGTGACTAATTATTGAAGGTTCTTTGTAGAAGTAATCTATCTGGAATTAGTTTATATATTTCTTGGGAGTATGTAGAGAGATTTTAATGGGTTATATAAAGGAATATTCAATACTAATTATTTGAAGAACTTCGGCCACTTAGCCACACCTACTTCTCAAATAAGAAAATAGCACATAGGTCTGATGAACCAATTGTTAAAAAAAATTGAATTGGAAAAGTACCAATGCAACGCAACGACAGAGCTAATAACAATCTTTCCTATCCCGAAACCTATCATCCAACGAATAAAAAGTGCTTTTAATATAAAGAGGTCGATGATGTCTGTGAAATAAAAAATAAAATGTGCATATGTCCTAGTACGAAGTTACAAAAATCGGTGGTAAAACATCTCCTTAGCCCATCAAAATAAAAGAGAAAAAAAGCTAACTCCAGTTGGGATGGATCTCACATACTTCGGCTTCCTTGAGTGGCACGCAACCACTACACCAATTGACTTCTTGAAAAGTACGTGTTCCCTTTGGGTATTAATAATAAACATTTAAAATGACTAAACTCTTAGTCTTCGTTTGTCTGAATATAAAACGCTATTCCGCTATTTATTCGTATATATGAAAGATAAACACTGCACAAGATGATGTCATGACATGCAAGAATTGTGGATAAAATTGATTTCGAGTTCATCTTTCCCTTCATGCGATGGAATAAATGACTTTTCCTCATGATGTTCAAGTTTTGCAGACGATTTATCCTTGCTTGAGATATTTTAAGGTAAACTGAGAACCATAAATTCAATTTATATTGTATTCACGCATTTATAGACACCGAGTAACATAGCACTGACTCTTGGTTATAGAAGATGGCTGGAGAAACTCGTGAAATAGGTATATTGACAGCTTTAAATAATAGCTAAATATGGACTTGATGCACGCCATTTTCACTTGTAAAATCTTTGAGAATTCACAAGTCCTCTGTTATCGTTTGAGAAACACTTGCAAGTCACACTTGTAAGAACCGACTTGTAACTTGTAGACTTGTAACATGTGGACTTGTAGCTTTGAGAAATAAGCCCCTGGTTATTTCTTATTATTATGACATTCCCCCCACTTCCTATGGTGTCATCCTCCTGTTAATATTATTATTATGCTGCTCATTATCATCAACGTGTTATATTTATTTTAAACAGTTATTCGATTTAATTACACCCACACATGAAATGTAAAACTCTTTTATTTTCCAATCAATATTCACATTAATGTCTCAACCTTTCACTCCCCCTGGTTTTAAATAACTGATATTCAGACTAGATTTTCTGCTCTATTCGCCCTGTCTTCATACTTTGAAACTCTTCTGTGAAAAAGATTTGAGCCCATTAATTGTAGTTTAAAAAAACTGGGCAAGGAAATTGAACACAAATTCTTCTAAAATAAGAGTTTGAGAAACATTAGAGTGCATTTATTTGAAAAAATTCCTTATTATTTCAATGACAACGCCACATTACCATGAGACAACAAGGCGATAACATCAGAGTGTCAATGCGGGATGTTTTATTCGCTTTGTTGTTCTATATGCTACATAAAAAATACATTCCAAATGCAATCCATGCTTGATCAAAATATATCATTTTAATTTTGATTTGGACTTGAATTATTTTGATAGTCCTGGTAAAAAATTTCAAAATCATGAATTAAAAGAACATGGATTATAAAGAGGAAGGAATGAAATCACTGCATTGAGTGAATGGTCCCATTTCCTTTCATCCTTCTAGTTACAATACGTGATGTAAATGTTTGCGTGACAGGGTCAGAATAAGCCCTAGTACCCAGTCATCAAATCTTTGAGTAAGATAATCTAATTGGCCGTTGGATTTTTATCTCTCAGAGCCTACCTATCCTTTCACGGCCTATTCAAACGTAAAATCATTGACGTCTACGTCTTGAAAACTGTAAAGCTTCTCCTACGTTCTCCCAGTGGGAACCACGAGGTTTGAATCCTCAAGATTTGCACCTACGCATAATAATGGATTATGGTCGGAATACGTGGAACGTCTAGGTGAGCTCAAAAGGTATCGCGATCGAACATTGCATTGTAACGAGCCGTCAAATGCGGTTCATCAGGGAGCATCAACTAGAGCATTCACCGCACTCGAAGACAGCTCGAGTCGAATGGAGGGGTTTCCCGCCATTTCTCCTTTCTCCACTCCTGCCCCCCAATGCCTTGCGTTCAACCGCCGATGGGTTCCTCAAACAGGTACCTCCTAATACGTGCGAGGAGAGTTTGTTAGGGAAGTGAGGAGGATTGGGGGGGGGGCGATCTTGTAAGGCCGCGTTTAGTCTGGAGGGCTTTTCAAAGATTCCTAGAGAGAATAGAGGGGGTAGAGGGGGTTCCCTCCGCAAGCCGCCGCCTACACCCTCAGGGTCTGTAGCTGTACGTGTCCTCAGAAGCCTCGAGGGACACGTTGTGAAACAATGGTGTGGGTTTGGGGCCAATTTCGCTGAACAAACATCGCTGAGGAGGAGTTGAAGGAGGCGCCCTTAGGAGTTGTGAGCTGGTTGGTGTGTGGTGAAGATATAAGGTTTTGGTGTGCGAAGGGATGTGGTGAGGATGGCCCGTCTAACGGCGGGATGGAGTCTCGTGTTTGTTTCCACACGTGTCTGTTTGTGTGTGTTTGGAGCTGCGAGGTTCTCCGAGAGGGTGGTTTTCGGGAAGAGGATAAGAGAATCGTGAACGCCGAACAGGTTGGTACTTCCGCGGAATGGGGGTAAGATTTCCGGTGAAGAGTATAATGCGGGTGATCCGAAGCGTGTCGGCTCAAGAGATTCGAGCCGAACTTGCCCCAAGCCCGAGCATGTTGCGCTGGTGGTGAAGCACTAGAGCAAATCGTATCATTGCGATCAATTGATTAAATATTTTTTTTATTAATATAAGGTTCAAGGCTGTACATTGGGCTCAGTAAGCAAAAAGAATGAGAATTAACATTGAGATGAGTCAAGTCTTGTTTACTCACCAGACACATATTTGTCTTATCTCTTATCCTTATGGAACATATTTTGTGTCGCAGAAAAATGACTAATTTCTCTAAAACGTGTCACTTCTAATTCATAACTAGTAATTTCTTTGAGTAAATGATGCTGGAATACACCAGAGAAGTTTCAAAGATAAGCCCTTGAACGATACGGTTTTGTACGCCCTTGAAATAATAATGGAACCAATTCTTTACGTTTTAGAGACCAAATCTGGAAATTGTTTCTCAAATAAAAATTCTGAGTAACAAGTTTTTGTTCTCTTTTGTGTTTTTTAACTTAATTCGTTATTTAACCGTATCGTAGCTTTTGACTTTTCTTATCGTAAACTCCCTAATTAATGTAGCATGGAATACATTTGAGCACAGTAACCTATTCATCCTCGCGTCTGCCCATAATTGTGCAATATGTTGAAATTAATCACAGTTATGGCCGAGAATGAAGTGGCTGCTCTCAGATGTTAAAATGGGTGGAAGGTTTACAGAGTCACTGCAGCCATGAAATTGTTCCCCCCTGAGTCGTTCGTCAAAAAGTGCGGTCACTGTCATGCCTTAGAATTCTCCCATATGTGGCAACATGGGGTAGGGCTATCGTAGGGCTATGGGGTAGGGCACATTCAACTACTTAGACCATGCTTACCAGTCAAATTTTTAGAGGTGTGTATCAGAATATTGAGTGCTTTGAGTTTACATGTCTGCTCCAAAAATTTGAACGGTTTTTAGATCTTTAAAGAAAGGTGTATCACAAAACGTTTTTTTATCATACGGTATTGTATATACGAAAGCTACACATAAAGTTTCTAAATATACATTGGAGCTGCTTTGCTATTACATTTATTCAGTAAAAAGAGAAAGTTGGAGTTATTTCATTTTAAGGAAAGTTTTCTTTTCTATCTCCCGGAAGAGCGTTATTGGTACTTATCTACAGTAAAATGTTAAACTTTTCAATTTCATGACGAACAATCAAAACCATGTACTATGTTCGCGCTTTTTTCAACGAAAAAATAAATTAAATATTTTTATCGTTCATCATGATTGTTAGAAATGTTCTAAAAGTCACCTCAACAGACATCCTATTTTCACCGTTTGTTAAAAAATTATAGCCTTAAGCATCCAGTCTATTTTTCTATGTGGAAAACATTCTGATTTGATGTATATTCTTCGGACTATTATTTCCATGCGTGAAATAGGTTTAGAAGTGGTTTAAAGGCAGGGGAAAAACACGAACAAATTGCAATTGAAAACTTGGAATGAGTTCTACAATAACAATTGATGACTTGCCAATATTTTTTTTATATTAGGAATGTAATTGCGGTATTTTAGTAAAATGTATATTTTGCACAGATTAATATCTATTTGCTGATACGTAAATGTTAGGTGATGCTTAAAGTTATTCCATAATTTCAAAAACGAGTATTTTATTATTTTGTGAAAGGATTTAACTGATGCGTCGCAACTTTGATACAAATACACTCAATAATCACATCATTGCGGATATCGGTTATTTCCCAGCACTGAAGAAAACCAAGGTAATGATTTGTGGGAAAAAATCAAGAAGACTGAATCACCGTTAAACTTGGTCAGCAAAAACTCGCGTAAGTAGATGAATTTTATCTCAGAAGCAGGATCACCATAAATGAAGCAAGATATTGTAGGCAGAATCAAGGATGGCAATCGAAACAAAACGAAATTCAAAACCAGTAATTTTTCACTAGTTTTATTGTTGGGAACGAAACGTAGAAGCGAAAGTAAACCAGGAATGAAACCTGAGGATATAAACTCAGAATGAAACGAAATTGGAGTCGAAACTACTCCGGGTCGAAACTAAACAAATGCCCCGGGACGAAACCAAACACGAATTAAGTTTCACAGCGGTGGGACCATGTGCTTCATCTTCGCACGGTTTAGTTTCACATCACATATGGAATGGTGATTTTTTACTTTACTGACTCGTGTATACACTAGCCTGTGCAGTGATCGTGCTTTAGTTAAACTTCGTGCACTAGAATATGGAATCATCGTTAATGTTGGAGGATCCAACATGACAATTGTCACAATAATTTATCAATGGTTACTTTTCAAATCATACATTACATTTCAAACCAGGCTAGTATAAATGTAGAATAATATAAAGCTAGGGACGTAAGCAGTCCCGTGCATCTTTTCAACTGAATTATTTTTCGTAAGAAAGTCCGCATCAAAAAGTAACTATGAAAAGAGCGAACATACGAGACGAGATTTGAAATTTTGTAAAAGAGGAGGTGGTAAAATAAATAATTAACCCATTTCTGCTATCTTAAACAAAATATATCTTTTAAAATTGCATTTAATTTATATAAATGGACAAAGTTACTTTGATTTGACATACCTATTAGTTGGAGATACAAACGAAAACCATTTTAAAGCATAGTTAGCATCAGTAATAATAAATCCCACAACTGGTCCGAATAAAATAATAATATGAGAAAGTCACAAAATTTTTCTTTGAACATATAATTAAAATTGTGCTAGCTTTTTCTGCATTCACAAATGCAGGTGTATGACTGTTTCGGACGTTCAAAGTTCATCGGTAATTAGGTAACTTATAAAGCACTGTTTTGGGGTCTTAGGGCCACTAGGGGCCCATCATTACTTCCAAACTCTAAATCATTTTGTTCATATACACTTAGTAATTATATAATATCTACCCGTGTGAAAAATTTCTAGTATAGGTTTCGTTTACGACTACCAAAGTGCCCAATTTGGGGCTCTGAGGCCTTTTCTATATATTATACAGCACACCTTAGAATATACTAAAAATGTTGCAATATTTCAGGTCAATCGTAAAGTATTTTCAAAAAGAAGAGTTAGGAATATACAGACAGACACCACTACATTTTTACTGGATGTTTTTGCTCCAACATCAGTAACAATTGTCAAGTGACTCAACTTACAGTTTTATTGAAAACCGCAAAATGGCTTTAAATTTCCATGTAACTTATTTCTGCTCTAAGCTGTGCAATCTTTACAAGAACCAAAGTTAAAAATAATACTTTCAAGGATGAATTACACAGATTACTTCAGTTACCTACTTCAAAAATCAGTATTTTGTATCATTGTGTTTGATAAAAAGTAAATTGAATAGTGTATAGCAATTTTTAAATAACTTGATCTAAATGCAAAAGCACCTTAACCGGGATAGCGAAAGCAGAAATAATTTAATTTGAGAAAGAATTGTGATTTAAAGTAGATTTTATATGGAGTTTATACTTCCAAGCAATGAAATTAAATTATTATTCATGATGTATATCAGCAATGTTTGCTTCTTGGTGTATCCTGCTTTAAAGAGAGGGGTGTAAAAGTGTTTGCAGATAAAGCGAAAGATAAATCATGCAGCACGGTTAAAATAAGTCCATTCCATGTTTATTTCAATTTCAATACGGTGTTCTCCAAAAGCAATTGAAGGTTTCTCGTTTTTTTTCCTAAAATCCTGTACTTCTGTTTTTCTACAATGAATCATCTATCGCATTTTGGAAAATTCCTCACTGTAATCAGTCCAAGTTTGTAATCTTTTCAGTAAATTTTTAAAAGAGAGGCTATTGGGTTTTACTAGGCACTGAAACGTTTCCTATGATTTTCTTTAAATTACTTTCCAGCCATAATAAATTATTAGGTCTATTATATATAAATTAAACGTCCCTTGAAATTCAACGGAGTCTTAAAAATGATAATGTCTGTAACTTATTACCTATTTAAGAATTTAGGCTAGGTAAGCCTTATAATCAGGTTTACATTACCTAACGGTCCAACGATTATTGCTCTTTAGCTTTGTACTTAAACTATGCTAGATGATTTTACTTTATATATGATTAATAATACTTTGTATTTAAAACAAACGCCAAGACACATTGCTGCTCGTGTATATCGTGTATTTTGCAAATGTTGGCAGTACACTTAGCTAAATACTGTTTACAATATTGGTTTAGCGAGCTCCAACAATGGATCTAGCAGGACATTCCCTTGCGTTTAATAATACTACGTCGAAGTAATAATACTACGTCGTTTGCGTATTCAGTAATACTACGTCGAAGATAGATAAATGGTAACACACAATGTTTTTACCTCACCTCCTTTACTGCAATCACTTATATATGGGACGGAACTATTGCCTCTTTACCCCTCCACTTTGCTTTTGAGGTTGAAACTTAACTGCGTTCAAAGGAATTTTGAAAGGTTTCGTTTCGTTCCCGAGAGTAACGTTTCGTTCTGGCTAGAAACTAAACTCCCTAGTGCATATCATTTCGTATTGGAATGAAACGGTACGTAGAATTCCTATTTGGACAAACTCTCTGGATTTCCTAAACTTATTGGACACATTTTGCAACACAACAGCTTAATGAAAATAATATTGGGAGGAGAAATAAATGGAAAGTATTAAAGAGGAAGTGGAAAACATTATAGGTGGAAAACATTACTTCTTTCAATTTAGAAATTAAGATTCACCCTCCTGATTCATTTACTGATAGGTTAATCATAATAAATAAATTTCAATTGTATCTAATAATATCCGCTTCTGTAAATTTGACACCATTTTGATTTTGTATTAATTTTTTATTTACTGGACTATGAAGGGAAGTGAATTCATGAAAAAAAGATTATAATTTGTAAGTTTTAAATTTAATTGTAAATATTTTCCCATGCATTAATATACACATAATTTTGAATTTTATATAGATATAAGCAACACACTCTATTATCAATAGAAACAGTATTTAATAGGAAAGAGTTTCTTTTGTCGACATCATCGGTATCAATACATCATTAATGAATTACTAGTGAGAATTAATTATTGAATTCTTCCACGATTCTATAGTTTGTCAATTATAATTAGCTTCTATAAAAGTGAATGAAAAATAAAAGTTTGCGCATTTAAATGGTCAATTAAATACATTTTACAATAAACTTGACAGTGGAAAGCTTCCATTTTTTTATGCATGCATTCATGTTAAAGTAAAATAATTTGTACTTTTCTATAATATTTTATTTGTAAGACGCGTTTGAACATACAAAGGTTTGGTGCCTGACGATTACTTTTATCGGTGACACGAGTCGTTCTAATTGAATTTTTTAGAAAAGTAGAAAATATTTTACTTTATCATCAATAGCTTATACAAGTTGTAGAAGAAGAGGTGTTGTCGGGTTTCCCACCGGGTTAGGCATTCCATGATTTCCAACGTTTCGGCAGGAGAATTTCTTGCCATTTTCAAGGCTGTAGATCCACAGCCTTGAAAATGGTAGGAAAGTCTCCTGCCGAAACGTCGGCAATCATGGAAAGCCTAATCCGGTGGGAAACCCGAGAACAACTCATCAGCATCATTCGCCTGGAAAGCCTAAAATCATGCATCAAGTTTTAGAAGAGATTACGATATGGCAGCCCATGAGGGTAGTCGCATCCGAATTTGATCAGATATCTCTTTTCTTGCCTTTACTGTTTCAACATTCGTTGATTGAGGCTATAATATTTCATCCGTTAAGCATCTATAACTGATAATTATGCCCATCATCCCTAATTCCTTCATGACTGCTAGGATTGCTCCTCTTCACATCAAGACACCTGCAGGAAGAAACAATACCGATATTCCCTATGTTAAATGAAACGATTTCTAATTTATACTTTAGGGCTTCATATTACCTGCCTTTCAGTAGACCTTTTGCTCAATTTATTAGTGAAAGGGTAAAAATATGAACATAATTCTATGTCGGAACGGAAGATACTTTTCATCTATGCATATTCTTTGGTGAGAAATTTTCCCTGTTAGCCCCCAAAAGAAATTTGTTAGCAGAAGACATTCGCTTTTATCGCATTATGATAATGAATTCTATATTCTCTATGTTCATTTAAAATGCTGTTTGGATGCAACATAAACATAATTGTCAATAAGTTGCTCTTATATTTTGAAAGTAGGTGAACACAAATGCCTTTCACCGTGGTCAATTTCCTATAACTTTAGGTAACCTTGAATTATGAAATTATATTTTTAATAAGGAGAAGAACTTAATTAAATGCAAAACTACATCAAGGTATAGTTATTTACCTCAAGAATATAATTGAGAAAAATTCGCAAAATTGAAATCGCAACAGGAATCACGGAAATTTCATTTCACACCTCGCTCCCAATGCACCGGGGAATCCTCTAACAATGAGACTTGATTTTTCCGATTTTCCCTCTGGCCTACTTGCCAAGAACGCCTTTCCTCTCATCTCAATTTTGCTTGCGATACAAAACGTTTACATTCAACACAGAACTCCGGCGTGTAAGGAATATGAGTAGGGACTGGTAAAGATTGAGAGTAAAAAAAGAAGTAACATGACAGATAGGAATCTGGATTTCCAAGAAAGTATTTTTTGGGGAGAAGGGAGGAGGAATATAAATCTTTCGTGGCATCAACATATAGGTCGAAATCAATAGCGCCCCCTCATGTGCATTGGTGGAGTAGACGGAAGCATATGGGCCTGTACGTATCTCGGTTACAGCCGCACGGTTGGTTATCGCCTAAACATCTGTGGCTCCGGGGGCTGTTTCGAGATATTAGGGGGAGAGGGGGAACTTGAGATCGGAAGATGGAAGGGGGAAGGATTTAGGAAAGGAAAAACTGGCCAAGTTTTCTCACCAGTTCCTCGGGACCTCAAGAGAAATTCACCGGATTAAGGGGGATGGATAGGCGAGGATTCTCCTGAGAAACTGCCTGGTCTTTTGTTCCAGGGCAAAAGAAAGAAGTGAATTCGTCGAAAATGAGAACAGTTTTGAGCTGGGGAATCTTCGAAAAACGATTAAAGTAAGTTCTCCAGAGCAGAAAGGAGGATTCACTGCTTCTTCTTTGGGGTATTGGGTTGGGAATTAGTGTCCCTTTTAATCTCACATAATAACTTAATCTTTTAGCAGCCCCATCGAAGAAAAGAAATGTGCAAAGAAAATGGAAAAAGATAGCTTATCTTTCTTAATTAATTTTTACAGCCACACTTACGGTCCCATAAACGATCCTTCCCAGTGAAATTTTCCAACTCTAACAGCAGCACTACCTTAGATTTTCAAAAATACCTCAAAAGATTTACTTTGTAGGGAAAGTAGAGATGTTTCCCGATAAGGATACAGTTTTCAGATTGTAATACTTGAAAATCAATTTGACTAAGTTATCAAAAGCAGAGGGAATGATACAATGCGTTGTGCAAGGGAAAACATTTGTGCCTAGTTTAATCTCACTAGATATCTTTAACTTTCACTTTCACCCAATATGGAAATGAGGCTTAAAATGGTATGGATCTTGAATGTTCCTTAACAAATTGCTGTAGTCACTCTAAATGCCTCAAAAAGTGGACAACTTTTTAAATTATCGAAATATAGCACAAATTTGTTATAAGAGATTTTACAAATATCTATTACGGGAATAAAATGGGTAGTTTTCTCAAGAAGGCAAAAGGCTTTTAGAAAGGAATGTTTGATAACTATTTAAAAAAAATACCAGCATAAGAGTCTAATATAAAAGATGAGATCTCCATCCACTTATTTATACAGTCGTGGCAGGAAATAGTAGCGCGCGACACGTGAACCTTTAAGACAAAAAGAGTATTCCAAATAGACAGGGCGCAACCCAGAGAATTTTAGTTTATTTGAACATATGGATCATTTTGAATATAGCAACGTTGGTTTACGATCTTTGGAACATTGATAGTTAATCGTGGAGGCTGTGTTCTTATCCATATTGAGCTAATTTGTAATGAATCATCCAACTGAAATGAGTATTTTTGACAATTGCCATTATGTCTCGCCACCACTGTATTAGATCTTCTTTTGGTA
Source organism: Pyrrhosoma nymphula (assembly GCA_963573305.1). Taxonomy (NCBI): domain Eukaryota; kingdom Metazoa; phylum Arthropoda; class Insecta; order Odonata; family Coenagrionidae; genus Pyrrhosoma; species Pyrrhosoma nymphula. The sequence continues at coordinate 60,051,075 of OY754338.1, read as the reverse complement.
GTATCTTTGGAGTGAGAAGAGTTATTTTCAGTTTAATAAGATGTTGTTCTTTTGTTTACGGGGTACTAAAGGTTTAGTTAGGAGATCAGTTATGAGTAAGGAATCTTCGGTAAACGAATAAACTAAGTGTTCTTCGGAGTATAAAGGAAGATCCTCAATAATATTTTCTGGAAATATTTTTCTACCCTTCATCATAATAATATCATAACCGTTTACTCAAGAATCTCGTTGTAGCAAAGAACATGTTCGACGATAGTGAAAGTCTTATAATTGTGATTAATATATTCATTCTCACTCTTGTCCAAAAATGATTAAAATCATATACACAAAGGCATAATCTCTTGGAGGAAAACGCTCTCTGCGACGATGTTCTTACTGAAAAAATATACTGTTAGACTTGAAAAACACAAATCATTGAACAAGTTTAAATTTTCCTGTTTGTCCGAAAATTTTACCCTAGACTTTTTGTGTATTTCCAGAAGAACTCCGCCATAAAAAGTATTAAATATCATTTTGGCACCACCTTAAGCCTTTAGTGAAGAAAAATATAATTATTAAATTTCATTTAGAATTCTGGTATTTAAACATTAAGCAGTCCAATATTTGATATTAAAAACCAAATTACATATTTCCTCGCTCTTTTTGTGACTCAACTTTAACATTACATGAACTTCAAATGCATAAACAGGATGAAAGAAACACAAGACGAAATATTATTTTTCCCTATTATAGTAATGAATTTATCGTGAAATACTCTTAATAACAAGTGAATTCTCCTAGAAAATGGAAAGTATAGTATTAAATATTTGCGAACGCCCATATAATTTTTCCAGTTAATAGTACATTAATACTATGATTGTAATAAACAAATGCACTAGTTCAATTGAAATGGGACAGTCGGCTCCTGTGGCTAGAAAAACCATCGTCCTAAAGAGACGGCAATTTTCCACTTTTCCAACGGTGTCCTTTGAATCAAATAATTTTTTTAAAAATTCATAAATTACATTATTACTAAGTTTAAAAAGAATAGATTTAATTTCACCCAAGTAAATATACACTTATTTTGACAAATCAAAGATGGGGGTGAAATTAGGCACCCCAGAAGAAAAACGTTATTGTTTTGGGGTCGCCATTCCTTGAATGAATTGGCTGTGGTTCAGCAGCTAGCATTCGCAAAAATAATTATTAAATTAATTCTGGCTTTTATATAACATAAATAAGTTTTATTATAACAGTTTTGTGTTGGAATTAAAATACGTACAAGATTCGTACAATACAATAAAATATTTACACTTACCATCCAAGAATCAGACCATGGTTTTTACGAGATATTCCACATCATTTTTCTGCAGAAACCATATTTTCAATTTTTTGAGGAAAGTAGTTTTATTCCTAATTGATGAAATCTCGTTAGCTCGCAAATTTAAATCATCTAATACAAAATTTATTTTTTTGCATAGTTTTGATGTGTATCTGCGAATGTTTGAGATGAAAAAACATAATATAAACAAACAAAAATTAATTAAATTAATCACCTTTACTCAGGAGAAGATCATCTTTTAAAATAAATTAACGAAGGGTAAAATATATATTCGTCGTGTAATCTGTATAGCCTGTTCGTAAGCATTGCTAAGGCATATTATCATTGAAAGCTTATGCCTAAAACGTAACTAAAAAAAAGGTGGAATTTAGAATTCCTTCCCACTCAGATTTGTTCGCCATTAAAGAAGCCAGTCTGACGTTATCCTCCTACGCCCTAAACATTCCGAAGAGGTCATTCAATCCCGACTTCTCCTAAAGGAATAAACCAATGCGTGCCACTGTTTCGTCTGACCTCTCTTTTCTTTGTGTGTGTGCTTGTGCGCTACCGGGAACCCGCGTTATTATCCACCGGAGCATGCTACCACCTCACCACCGTACCTCCGGAATCAATCTGGAATTGGTCTCATACTAACTCCTTTGAGAGAAGCTACAACGGGGGACGACGTGGGGAATTGCCTTCTTCCTAGTTTCTTTGGCCGAGTGACGCATCTCCTAGCGACTGTGGTGGAAGGGATGGGATGCTTCATAGGACCATGGAAAGGAGGAGATTGCCACATGGGGAATTGCTGGTCCACAGGCATTGCTTCCTCTTTTGCATGTGGGTTTTTCTTTGGGATTGAAAAAAAGGCCTCTTGTGCCAAGGGTAACACTTTGGAGTGGTGAGACTGAATTATATGGCGCGCTGCCATCGAAATGCGCTGCACTGCAACACTTCGTGCTTTATTACGATCGAACGACAAGGTAAAAGGGAAGCGTAAGAGAAGACCAGAGTAATGGTGTTCAAAGGCAATGAGCCAGTCGGATCAAAAGTTACTTTAAATATTAAGGGATAGGAATAGTCTCACCTTTAACTTTCTTGGAAGAAAGTTATTATTTGTGTATTAGAAATGAAGACCTGTCGTAGCATATCGTTGCGTATCCTAATTCCATTCCAGTGCCAACCTTTAGTCTCTTGTTTTTGCATGGGATAAATTTGTATGAAGGACAAACACTCCAATGGAAACTCGCAGTTTAATCATATTTTGTACCTAAATTTTCCTTTATTTTGTCCCCCACGCCTATATAATCGCTTGTGCATTCTTAAATGTCATCTATAAAACAAAAACATTATTCCCAAATCTACGTATATTTTACGCTTTTTTGAATGTTGTTTCAGTTCATAAGTCTCATAAAATGTGTCCAGACTAAATGTCAACGTTTCTGCGCAATGATTTCCTTATATTTTCCAAAAAAAAAGCTGATCCATTATCACTTTCAGTAATGTCTCGATCACTTTCTTGCAGGTAATCAGTGCCATATCTAGCGTATATAATGCCAATGATTTCCTCATCTTCTTGCGTAATTTGTTAATGCTCCGATATTCATTTTTTATCCCTTTTAGTACTCCATACTGCGAACTTATATTGGCGTGTTTCATAATTTCTGTAGTAGCATACTTATAAACGTGTAGCAATAGTAAATGTGAAATTTAAAATTAAATTTGGGAATTAAACATAATTTAAAAATCAATTGATGTGATGAGTAAACATTGTACTCATATTTACATAGTTTGTCACTGGTAACGTTGCTTATACAGTAAAAGTAACTAATCTTCAGAAAAATTGTAACCTTCACACAAAAAACCAGCGCAAGGAGAAAACGCTGCAGCGTGAACAAAACCCAATGTCTGAGGAAGATTCTCAGAAAAATTATTTGGGGAGTCAATCGTAGAGGAGGAAATGGGTATGGTTAAAAACAGCCATACAATGGCGGCCATTTGGCTGGGAATTAAAACTCTTCTGAAACGTCAAAGTATTTGAACTCATTTCATTCCTTCAGAGGTTGGAATAAGAAAAATAAAAAAAAACGAGCATACTTTGTTCCCATGTGGAATAAAAATATTGGCGAAAGGTTCCAAAGGTACCTTATTGCGCAGCGACGTATGATTGCATCTGGACTATGAGTGGTCTATGAGACCACAGCTAAAATAGAAAAACAAAGTGGCTGAATTACTACGGTTGGTGGGTGCTGGACACAACACGATGCATAAAAATTTCATTTAAAAAAGGAAAGTTAATCATCATAATATTACGTTTAATCAACTGAAAATACCTATAAATGTAGAAATGAAGAAATATATGAATTATATCATGTCGGCGAATTTAAAATTATGGATTTTTTTAAATCACTACAGGAGATAAATACTGATACGACCGTATTCAAGGGTTAATGGTCGTAATATTGAGTAAGGAAAGGTAGGTTACTCTAATGGTAATTGCTAGTAAGTTAGTTGTGATATCTTGAAATGGAGTAAATCAATTTGCACTTGGTACAGTCCTCACCCAGATTTAATTCCCAACTCGAGTTTCAAATTACATAGTGATTTTCAAGGGTATAGATACATGAACCGCTTGGTATATATTATGATAATCTGAGGAGAGGATAGGGGGGATTAAATTAAGTGTATAGATTGCAAACGCGGTGGAAGGAGACGTAGATTAAGTGACTGATGCCCACGTGTTGCAGGAAGGAAGGGGGGAGGACGATTGGGATAGCTAATTGTAAGTGGAATGAGGAGCGAGATTATTAGGAAAGGTCAAAAGTCAATTGATAGTAAGGAGGATTGAATTGGGTGCACATGATCATTGACAAGGTACAAATTCTCATTTTTCCCAGCAATTATAATTTGCAGTTGTTCCAGATAGTCCAATTTACCACCTTTCACTTGGGTGTGGAGTACTTGCGGGATAAAATCACTTGTATGAACGTTTTTAACAGGGAGTTTGGTAAAGTTGGAGGAAATATCAGCCTTCAGCCATCATTTCCTATGCTCTGGCATCCGAGTATTAATGACACGACCGCTTTATCCAATGTACTGGGCCGTGAAATTGCACGAGAGTTGCACGTGAGTCAAGAAACACCATTCTTTTTACATATTTCACGTTTATCTTAAAAGGTTAAAAGGAATTTCAAAATCGTGATTGCTGTGTAAAGGAATGCCTTCAACATGAACTTGAGGAACAATTCAGCCACTTTGTGTGAGAGTTTGCCGATAAAAGGAATTTTACACCAACGTTTTGATGTTTCGTCTACGGTTTCAGATGACAAATAAGTTAAACGGACTGCATCTATAAAACTCGTTTTAAAATGTTATCAATTGGCTTAATTCTGTATCCCTTATACAGTGCAATCTTATTAATTGTGACTAGGTTAGAATCGAAGCTGTGATCTGACATAGGAACTGAGATAAGTCGGTAGATCATAGAATGAAAGGGGATGAGTTTATGAGAGTAGTGGTGACAAGAGTCACGAGATATGACGATATCTGCGAGGATGGGTTTTATAAATATTGAAAATGGTGGAAACCGTTTGTTGCGTTAATGATTTGATCTAAATAATTTATTGCGTCACCTCCAACTCCCAATGTAAAGGCTATGAATTGAGGCAAATTGTTTAAAATCGATTTGGATTTGCCAAGCTGGAAAGGGCTGCCCGTATGTAAACATGAAACAACATTGATATATCGGAACCGAAAAAGATATGATTATAAGGTAGATATTAGTTTCAATAAGGTTATCCTCCAAAGTGCTCATAAAAATGAAAGTCAATAGTGGAGGTAACGGAGGACCCTTAGCTAGTCCATTGTTTTGCTCATAGACGTTTTCGTTGAATAGAAAATAGTTGTGACAATTAAAAAAAATAAATCTAAAGCCTAGCTCTAAAGTTCCTCTTGGGTTTGTTCCGTAGTTTTTTTTACTAATTTCATAGTTAATGAAACTGCCTCCTGCTCGGGAACAGACGTGAATAAGTTTTCATTATCAAATGAAACGAACTTAGAGATTGAGGGGCTTTTAGGCTCGAAAGAATTTTTGTCAGCTCCATGGAATTCTCAATAGACCTATTTGGTTTGAACCCTGAATATTCTCGGAGATGAGAATTTAGTTTTGACGCCAATTTGTGCGATGGAGCAATAAAATAAGGGGACGATTGTCATAATTGGTGTACCGAACCTGTGCGTCTTAGGAAGGCCATAAGGTCTACGTGGTAAACAGTTCATATTTATTAGGCTGTGAACTGCAAATTACTGACAAGTATTCCATTAAAGTTTCTTCAAACGTGTTTTGGAACCGGGTTGTTTGGTAGTTTTTACTTTTTAAAACAAATTATTTTGTTGAGAGAAACGCTTCTAATTTGTCGATGTAAATAAATAATTATTTTAAAAAACACTATTGCCTTGTCTGCTTACGTCACGATAAAATGGTCACTTTTTAAGTGCTCTCCTGATGTTTTGGAGGGATTTGGTAATTGAATTGCTCCAATGCCATGAACCCTGTTACCAGGTTGCAATAACTGAAGGGATACGTTCCGCAATCAGGTTTTTGCTGCTCAAAGATTCTTGACAAGGGCTACAGCTGCTAAGTTTATCAGCGATGCTCAGTCGAGTGGTGAGGATGGGGCAAAATGGAACATTGCTGAGGATCTGCATCTCCGATGCTGAGCACTAATGCTCCGACAAAAGAGCTCCAAGACTTGGGTGAAAGAGTTACGACTCGAGCCAGGAGCACTCAATGAGTCATTATGTGGGTTGATGGCCACAATGGGGGTGCGATTTCGTCGGGATGCACGGAGACGGATGATTAGTTTTTTTGCTAATAACCGTTAACTTCCGGGCGCCCTCAGTACCAGCATGGTCAGGGTGCCCTCAGGTGATCTCCATATATACCAAGTGACTCACATATCTGTACCATTGAAAATTACTTCGTTACTTGAAAACCAAGTTGGGAATAAAATCTTAGTGTGGACTATACCAATCTATTGATTTACTCCATCAATATGAAGTTCTACGTATGTATTTACGCCAAAAACGTGATCTTTTTACCTTGAAATGTTTAGGTACCCTTGTAGCCATTCCCAATGGTCATAAAAAAATCGTCCCTAGAGTATATTTAATGCAGTAGATTAAAATAGTCCTCTTTCAGTGTGATGTTTGAGAGTTTTCACTGATCACATAAATTTGACCTCGTCCAATTCTATTTTATTAAAAAATATTTAATTCATGCACACTATTGCGAGCACGTTGATGATAGGTACGTAGAAGCATCTGGTGACTTTGTAAATTGCATGAACATTTTCCATCCTGCCACGATTAACGGCGATGAAATGTGTAGAAACTGACTCAAGAAATTAATCCACCTTTATCGGGAATCGAAACATTAACTCCTGGCTTTCCGGGCTTATGCGAAGTCCACTAAATTGCCTAAGTTTCCTTCACTGAATTAATATATCATTTTGAATCCATCAGATCTCAATGGTACCATTAACTGACATAATTTATCGCAACCAGCTAAACCTGAATACAAATGCCTTTCTATACCTTAAAATATACATTTAAAATTATGGTCTCACAGTGATTCATATTCATCCCTGGGAGATGTTAATCCTGAGCATTATCGCAGTCTTAGACACTTTGAGGCGTATTGCTAGATTCCCGGTACATACAACCCACTTTCCGCTTATATTTGTAATAATTGTTTTACTTTTAGCTCGTTTTCCATTCCTCTTAAAATTCTGATGACGACGTATTTCGATGTCTGCCATCCAACTGGACAACTTTAACCTGTGCTTCCTTCTTACCGAAGTACGAGTACTTTCACGTCTCAGATTAGAATCCTCAGGCATGGTCTTCACTTTGCCATTTCCCTTGCGGTATTGCGGGAAGTTGTTACGGATACGTCCGTATCGTTTCGTGTTGGTTCGGAAAAAAATGAACCTTCGGCAAAGGGGGGAGATGGAGAGAAAAAAAACTAAGCCGCACGAATTCTGACCTGCGGTTGTTTTTTCAACTCGACCGAAGAATTCCTTCGGTCGTGCCCACTCGGGGAACCCCTGGTCCCTTAGAATTTCATCAAACCGCGAGACTTCGTAAGGATGACGACAAACCACGGAGAAGGATAGAAAAAGGAGTGCTTGTTGATTCGGTCCTCGGAGTGACCCAATTACATGCCACCACTCGAGGGGAATGCCGAGGAAATGAGTTCCACGAGGAGGAGGTTGGTTTGAAACGGCTGAGGAGGAAAAAGGTCAGGATACGGGAGTCACATGGAGGAGATTTGGTTGAGGACTAGATAGAGGAATTTGGAAAATGGAGAGAAGAGGGTAACAATCCGATGGAAGGACTATTATTTTCCATACTAATGTAAGATGGGATAAGGTCGGTGTGGTGGCTGAAGTACTGGCTTCCCATCCAGTCGTGCCGATTCCCGATTCCGATCACTACTTGGTTCCAAGTCTGACTGCAGTGTGAAGAACGCTTCAAGTACAATACTCCATCCGTCGGATGGGACGTTAAACTGAGGTCCCCTTGTCACCTTTCTTTAAGAGAAAGCTGATGACGACGCCAGATTTCTTTCCACCCTTCTTCCCAAAGGACTTCTCCCCTCACCAACCAGGCAACCTAACCTTTTTGGCCCGACTTACTTGTGCTCTCTGGTTTCCCAAAATTAGAACTTACTTATGGTTAGATGTCTCGATATATTCAAAAAGCGCGTATTCTTGGACACAAATTTTCACTCTTTAGTCTTCTTTGCAAGCGAGCTCTTTACCCGCATAATAAAGAGGTTGCAAAACTTAGTGGCAGTGACCTGTGCGGAAAATGACATTATTTTATTATTTCTTTTCTTTATTACATCGAAGGTACAAAAGGAATAAAAAGTCCTGCGAGAGTACCATTAACAAATTCAATTAATACAAAATACAATGTCAGTTTAGTGCATCTCACAAGAGATAGAACGCGCATACATAATCAAATAACAAATGAATTGTGACAAATTAACAACCAAAAATATATAAATAGATAAACCTACAAGTGAGCAGTAATGCCATGCTGTAATTTAGTGAGGTAGTCACGTAAACGGTATTTAAAAAGGTTATAATTGTTTATCGTGCATATGGTTTTAGGTAGAGTATTCCATATTATAGGAGCAAATATCCAAAATGCCCCTCTAAACTTATCTGTACGATGTAATGGTACACGGTGCATGGAGTTACTAGCTCTTAGATTACGATTACGGATGGTATTGGAAAGGCGGAGTTTGGTAGAGAGATATTCAGGGGAGCTCATTAGAAGTATTTTTTTAGAAGTAATATAGCCGAATGTTTGCGTCTGCTGTCAATATTTAGCCAAGATAAAGCTTAAATGTATTCCGAGATGCGAGAGTCCTTACTTAGATCAAAGACAAACCTTGCACAAGCGTTCTGAATCCTTTGCATTTTGAGTGCTGAAATAGCAAGCATATTGGTGGAAACAATATTTCCATAGTCAAGAATAGGGAATACCAGAGCTTCTATAAGTCGTTTTCTAGTGGAGGGTGGAAGTAAATCTCTGTTTCCGCAGTCCATGTAGAGCAGCTAAGGCTTTCTTACACGCCAGGTTGGCGTGATCTTCCCAAGTTAGACATGAATCAATTATAACTCCTAAATTTTTCACGGTTTTTGAAAAAGGTATTGGTACGCCATTGACTGTAACAGATGGAAGGTGGACAGGAAGCTTTTTCAAAAGCTTATTATTACCTATCAAGATTACTTGAGTCTTTTTAGGGTTAATCTGTAGATTATGCCTTACAGCGTATTCACAGAGGTTAGCTGCTTCTACGCTCATAGAATTTATAGTCTCAATAATATCTTCAGGCCTACATGAAATATAATTCTGTAAATCATCGGCATACAGATGGTACTTGGAACTATTAAAAACTATATCAATATCATTTACATAAAGAGAGTACAGAAGAGGGCCTAAAACTGAACCTTGCGGATCACCATAGATTAAAGCGATCAGATTGGAGACGTCTTTTCCATTAATAACCCGCTGCCATCTAGTTGTTAGGTATTATCTAAGCCACTGTAGATCTGAATTTGAAAAGCCAAGGAGTCTAAGCTTCGAAAGCAACAGGCCGTGGTGAACGGAAGGGAACGCATTACTGAAGTCATATAAAACAAGTAATGAAACTCTCTGGTGGTCTACTCCCTCCCTTATGTCAGTAATTATTGCATTACCAATTAACAATAATTATTGCAATTACACTACAAGCAAAAAATATCAACATTAGTTCAATATAAGGTTCATACATTATTTTTACGCTGTCGTCAACCAATTTGATTAGAAGTAGAAAAAAGATTTTTGTACGTGGATTAGCTCGTATAGGACAATATATCATGCATACTGTCTTTAAACTAACAAAATCTTCAGAAAAAAAATAAAGTTTCATACTACATTTTATTTAATGACAAACAACTTTTCAATTATAAAAGTTATATATATTAGGTATCTAATTATAATTGTTTTAGTGTGATCTAAAAAATATGTAAAACTTATTCGTTATCATGGATTCCAACAATTATTTTTTTTAATAAATTAACTGATTATACATTTTTAATTATAGTACTAGCTTACTCAATCTACATAATGTAGTTTTGTGGGCAAGCTGGAAAAGGATAGGGATAGGGGTTGGATATGCTACTTATGGGATGGGCGTGAGTGGCTCGGATCGACATTATTAAAAAAAGTGGTAGCGGTTTGAAAAGAGTGACAGCGGGTACCGGAAGACTTGGGAGTGAGCGAAGTTGATTGGGACTCATTAATACCCCGTTTCCAATAGTAAAGTACTACTGTAAATTACCACATACTGGTGTGCCTACGTCAGTATGGTGAAAATCGCTGTGAAGATGCACGTATAGTTGTCGTGAAGCATGGTGGTAGCTAAGCAAAAGACTCACCTCATAGGAGGAATCATTTACCTACATACTAGCTCAGAACGGGGAAGTAAAATAGTCACAGCGTTTGACTATCACAGTTCCCAAGGTTGGTTGGTTTCTATCATTTCCAACTCAAATATGATCAATCTGGTATGAATATTTAAGCTCGCTGAGGCTCTTAATCTAAATTTTTAGATGAGCTACTGCCCTGGGTTTTAAAAATATAGCTAATCTCATTTAAACTAAATTGGTTTATCCGAGCAGGACCCTAATTGACTCTTCGACGTTTTAGAATTGAGACTCGTATCGGTGAATATCTATGCGCAAAGGGAAGAAATTCGCCATGAAAAAGTCTATTCACTGGGCTGGAATGAGGACCTGGATCTTCTAATTGCCGGTCAGATAAATTTCACAACACACCTGATTGGCAATTGTGAATCCCGATTCTATTCCCGGTCATGCCAAATATTTCTTTTAACGGCTAAGTTATCCGTTATATATATGTTCAAATGGATGTCATGTAGCTGAATAATCTGATGTGGTGTGAATTTAATTGTAAAAAGGGTATTTGCAGTGCAAGTCACTACGTGTTGTCTTTAATTTCAATTTTACTCAGTCTCATGCATTGGGAACAGACCACCGAATCTGAGCCGTTAAGGACTTACGTTTTCTTTGTTTTCTCATATATCATTTTCACCAGTATTGCGAAAAGAAAGTTAAGCGTAAACGTATTATAAATATACACATTAAGTCTGTGGTACAGGTTTCGAGAGAGAAAGATAAAGAGGATTATAATGCGTTCGTTTTAATTACATATATTTCTCATGGGATATTAACTTATTTTTCCATGCACATTGGAAGACGTAGTATGAGAGTATCTTTTTTGATACATGAAATCCCTGGAACCTCATATGGCGATATTCACTCAGAGAAGCAAGTAAAAACATCGGTGAGACGGAAGGACCTTCAAATTGATAAACATTTATTTTAAACAATATGCAGTAAATAATTTGAACAGAAAATGAATTTTCGCAGAAAATATAAATTTTCACATAAAATATAAATTTTCACATAAAATATAAATTTTCACATAAAATATAAATTTTCACAGAAAATATAAATTCGTTACATACGGGTTTCAAAACAATGGCGTCACCACCTCCGTAATAACAACATGTTCGTAAAAAGTATTAATTATGTGTATTTTTCTACGGCATACCACCATATAACAAACACAGAGTTGTAACGTCAGACGTTTATTTTCGTTTCAAAACTCTTTATTCTTTCCATTACAATGTTCCTTGATGCATCCAGCATCCTCTCCAAATCCAATTCCCCTTTTCTTTTTATCAACAATTCCCCAGCAACCCAGCATCAACAAAACACAATTCATGCCTATCATACGTTACAGTCTTCCTCCACCGTTTAAAGAATTTTGTCCTGGGATGTTTAAATACTTACATCACTGGACAAAATTTTACTGAGATTCCATTTTAGTACCCCTTTGCCAAATGGCGCCACACCAACACTATCAACTGCAGCCCGTCCACTTCTTCCGCAACTCGACTTCCAACCACCGGCAGGAAGAAACCAAGACGTCTTCGCTCGCAGCTCCAACTTCGTCACTCAATGTTGCGTCCTTCCTTGAAGCAAATACCGCCTCCAGTCAGCTTCCTCGAACCGGCAACCGTAGATCTAATTAATCCGTTCCCAAATTCCGATTCCGATTCCTCCGATTCCGATTCCGATGCCCTCCGATTCCGCTTTCACGCGTTCAATCCGGCCGCTGCGTTTTTTCACGTTCCACGGGCTTTTTTTTCCGATGCCCTCCGATTCCGATTCACGCGTTCAATCTGACCGCTGAGTTTTTCCACGTTCCACGGGCCTTTTTTTTTTAAACCCGTGACGAATATCCCATCCTCGTCTCCAGAAAAGTGGGTTCTCATCTCCGTCTGTAACGTCAGACGTTTATTTTCGTTTCAAAACTCTTTATTCTTTCCATTACAATGTTCCTTGATGCATCCAGCATCCTCTCCCAAGTCCAATTCCCCAACAATTCCCCTTTTCTTTTTATCAAAAACTTCCAAGCTACCCAGCATCAACAACACAATACATATCATACGTTACAGAGTATATATAGAATATTACATTACAATCAACAGAAAAATACAATAAATAACAATTTTACGATTGTAAAAATAATGTCGATCGATGCAATATTCTGCAGGAAGTTTTATCCAGTTCATATATCATTGTATTTGAACCAAACAGTGTTAAATATACTTTTACAGTCAAGGAGTAAACAACATCAAGTTACAATAAATTTAAACGAGAAGAAATAGTTGCGGTATAAAACTCACAATGTTTTCACAAAAATAGGTAGCTTAAATAAGTTGGACCATGTATTACGAGAAGATTAATGGTATGCATGTGTTTTGTTATTCAAATCGATCGCTTTGGCATAATCAAGCAGGTTAATGTTTAAAAATTGAAAGTTCATTGCGATGAAATTTTAATTTTTAGATCCTTTTTCCGTAAAAGTTGATGCCATTATCCTCTTCCATCTCCGAAGCCTAGTTTTGAAAGGTTTTTGGGTGGGAATCCCAGCCACAGTGTCACTTCGCGTTCAACATCCTCATCAACGGCGAAACTTCGGCCGCATATTTAAGTTTTCAGGAGTCCGCAGGGGCGTACGTCAGTTGGGGTTAAATCTAGGTTGTGAATGTGGAAGAAGGTGTCGCCGTAATTCGTTAATTATCCTTTGGGTTAATCGTGCTTATTGAACTCTGACATAGCTTTGATGGTGTACTCATCTAATCTGTAGATTTGCAAGTACAACCCAAACATCCCTTTATAATTAAGGATTTCATTTAACTTCATTTGCTTTAAATTTTTGATTGACTTCCTAAATTCAAATCATTTTTTTATCTGCAAATTTCTGGAGAATGATGACTAGCAAGTTAATTTCCTCGGAACACCATTGCGTACTAGTATGAGTATTTGTGCATAAGTATTTCTTTTAATAGAACGTATTATATATCATTTTTTTTCTTTTACTTCAAATTGAATATAATTGAGAATCCTTCAGATAAATAGCCTATGGGGACACAATCTCACTGTCAGGATTGCAATCTTTCTGGGCTAATAATTTCTCAAAGAGGGCATATTTTCAAAGTAAATCAGAATTGAAGGACTACAAATCGTAATCACTTTGTTCTTGCATATAGATAAGAAAAATTCATTCCTCTAAATTAAAGTATTCTATTAGGTTTAAATGTGTGCGAAAGACTTATGAACAGAGCCAGTGCTATAAGGTTGCCTTGACTCGGCCAATAAATCTTGAGAAAATCTCTTTTCAAGAATTTGATAAAGACCTGAATTGATACATCAAAGAATTATGCATGATAAACTAATTAATTTTCTTTTGTTCCTCGTTAAAATAGAAACATGAACTGAGAGACTGCTCATCTTTTAAATTGGAATAATAACATTAATTCTATTTTGAATACATTTTTGTTCAAGTAATTGTAAAGATTGCATTGTTTTGATCTTATGCTAGTTTTAATTTTGAAATATTAGAATGAGCCTCATCCTTACTGTAAGAGTAAATATGTAAGTTCTTAATTACTTACGTGTAAGTATATATTATATGTAGTCATAAAAAAGAGAGACTGTAATTATTGTGCCCTTTGTACCATCACATTTATTTATTTATGTAGTTTAACGTTCGCCCAACAAAATAATTACAGGGAAAACAAATTAAAATACAAAACACAGTGAAATCAATTAAATTATACAAAAATCTCGAAAGACATTAAGAAACTATAGCATTTATCAATGAACAAAAAAGGGTTCTATGTTCACATAAGTCAATTTTATCACGGTAGTTGTTCAAAGTTCGGCATATTCTGTTCAGTGGTGAGTTTTCACAGAAGTTTGTTTTTACCATGCTCAACATAAATTTTCTTTTTAACATTACACAATTACTAGGCACTACAAAATTAGTTTTGCTAATTAATTCACTAGTTTTTCCAGTATAAGTATTTTATGTAAGTATGATTGATCACATATGGTTCTTCTTGTTTGTAAACATAGATAACCCAACATTTTTACCATCGTTTAGTAACTAACATATTTATCATACATCGGATAAACGTTATTTTGCGTATAGTATAATAACGTAAAAACCTTTTTTGTACCCTCTCTAATGTTTGAACATATTTCTTACAATAAGGATTCCATACTATAGAAGCATACTCCAATTTACATCTTTCAAAGGAGTAGTTCAAAATTTTGAGTGATTTCTCTGATTTGAAATCCTTGAAATTAGGTTTACAAAACCCAATAATCTTTGAGATGAAAGACTAATGTCAAAGATATGTGGAGCAAAAGACATTGAAGAATAAAATATAACCCCAAAGTCTTTTATTTGATGTACCTGCTTTAATGGCAGGCCTTACTTTCTGTATTCATAATTGACATTATTCTACTTTAAAGAGTATGTCATTCGGTAACATTTCTCTACATTAAAATAAATTTTGCTTTTATAAGACCATTTAATCAGAATTTCCAAATCTTCATGTAAAGGTTTTGATGTATCGCTACTTAATTTGTGAGTTTTCTGGGTAATTAATCCATGCAATCACCACCCCGGAAATGTTATAATTGAAAATGAATATTTTTAATCTCATTACTAGATGCTCATTTATCACGAGAATATTGCTCATGATGAAAGCTTTTCTTGCCTAAAAGGAACGATTTAGTACGTACTAATTTCGGGCGACATCCCTCAACTTGTATGTCCGCCCACGCAATTTCATCACAAGCGTTGGCGGAAGCTATTATTGAAAACAAGTAACATTAATGGCAACTCTGAATTAATGGCATCGTCATCCAATGTGACACTCAGATGTTAAAGAATTCTTCCAACGGCTGCTCTTCTCCTACGCCACATCCACAACACATTAATTTTTATGGTATCCTTTGATAGAGTTGGTGGTTTTCAGTTTGCTTCTTCTCATCTCCGGAGAATGCGGCCAGCTAAACTCTTGTAGGAGGAACCAAAAAGCTAATTTGTTCCCCCTCAAATAGCGCGCTCAATATTCCAGCCGGAAAGTGACACCTCAAAAGTTTGCGTTGTGATGATATTTTAATTTAATTTTGAGTTTCCACGTCGGTGAGGAAGGCATCTAAAATGTTTCCTCTTTCTTCCCACTTACCCTACCCTGTGGCAGTCATGGCATCCTTGCCACTGCTTTCGACTGAGTGACCCCACCCTTTTCCAGTCTTTTCAGCCCGCCTCAAGCCTTTTCCCCATGAGAAACCATTTTCCATTCCGTCTAATTACTCTCCCCTCATATTCTCCACCTTTTCCTCCCTTCCAATTCTACGATTTAGCTCAGCGTTCCCCTTTCCTATTTTATTTCTCTCTTGGCATTTTCATTGAAATGCAATATGCGTAATTTTATGCAATGGAAAGGCGTAATGTTACGCCATTGTACGTACAGTAAAAGGACCATATTGCTGTTTAGAACTACGGGATTAGACTTGGATCGACAAAGCTTGGGGAACACAAAGGTTGGAAAAGTGAGCTGCTTCTCACCTTGATACCTGAGTTTTCCTTCTATACTTGCTCAAAAATAATTCGTTATATATTACTGTATTGCACTTTTTACACCGCAACACACCATACTAAGTTTCCTATACTAATTATTTTGGCATCGGCTTTGAATAAACATGTCTCATTTTGGAAATCCAAATGTGAATCATCACTATTTGACACTATAAATATAGGCAAAAAAAGCTACAATGGAACTAAATATTGGAATTACGTAAATGACTTGAATAACAAAAAACAACCGATAAATCAAAGAAAAACATAAAACAGCACTTATTAAAATACTGGGTGGGTGGCTATTTTACTAGGTTTTCCTCAATCCTGTATATTTGAGTGTAATTTGTAGTGAGTATTGTTGGGAGTTAAATTTTGTTAAAATCACTATGAATTTGTTTCTTAAGTTATACTTTAAGAAATAGATGAATGATTCCTGCAATACTATCGCGTTCATTTGAATATTCTTTGGTAGAGACACCAAATGAAGAAAGAAAAGCGTCTACCGAAACCTTACTAATCAAAAAGGTCAGCTTCGATTCAGCTATCCTGTTGCGTCCAGTATCGGCTCATAATATAGGAAATGAGGAAATATTATTTTCACTTACGATGTATCCTGAAAACATTCAGGGTGTTTGACTTGGGGCTTAAGGAGGTTCCACCGCGACTGTGTGAGTCAAAACAAATACTAAATTCCCCATTTTTTATATTTTGTCCAAAAAATCCTGCTTTCACTGATGCAATGCGTTACCTATAAAACCCCAAAAGTAAGGTACAAAATATGCAGATTATTCCACGAATGTATTTTAAATGAGCACTTTTTTCCAGCCATAGGAGCCGACTGTAGCGCCATTTCCTACGAATTACCGCATTTTGACTTCAATTACGGCATTAATTCTTCAATAACTAAAAAAATAAGGTGGTAAGATGCCTATATTTTATTTTTATTCAATTTCTCTGGATTATTTCTTAGAGACAGTTTTCCACGAAAATGTCATTTTTATTTTATGGAAAAATACTATTTTTCCCCGTGTTTCTCTCATTCCCCCATTGAACACAATGTAATTTCAAGTTCAATTATAGAATAAAATAGCGTGGAAAGGTATTATTTTGTTGATCATATCAGATAGAGGACAACTTTTTCTACAAGTAGACATAATACGAAAAATATGACATTTAAGTCATTTTACGGTGGAACCACCTTAACCATGCCAGACATGCCATACTGTCCTGTTTTGATTGCCAAAATCAGTAGGAAAAATAATTCAAGATCAAACTGGAAATTTGGAAAGTGACTAACTTTCTAACATGAAGATTATAACTTGACTAATATTCAAACATGAAGTGTATTAATTGGGATACTATAACTGATTATCTTTTCTGATATTATAAACTGGTAGACACTTTCGGACACTAATTCATGCTATCGGCCGAAATATATTTTTTAGGGAACTTCTGGAAACGTGCGGCAAATGAAGTGCACAATATATTTAATAAAATAATTTAGGAGATAGAGTCAATACCATGAAGGGAACAATTTTCAGTAATACTGTTTCTGAACACTCAATATTTTTGTCTTT
The DNA here is from genome assembly GCA_963573305.1 of Pyrrhosoma nymphula. Taxonomy (NCBI): domain Eukaryota; kingdom Metazoa; phylum Arthropoda; class Insecta; order Odonata; family Coenagrionidae; genus Pyrrhosoma; species Pyrrhosoma nymphula. The sequence continues at coordinate 60,033,612 of OY754338.1, read as the reverse complement.
ATTTTTGGTATAGTGAAAAGTAAAGAAAAATTTGTAATTCCACATAAATATTTAATGTACGACCTAGGTTTCGACGGAAGATGACGTGCCACGTCGAAACCTAGGTCGTACATTAAATATTTATGTGGAATTACAAAGTTTTCTTTACTTTTCATTATGTTATGTCGATTCCATGAAGTCACGCCCGAGATAACGAATTTTAGATTTGGTATTCCACAGTCTTTCCGGCATCAATATATCTCCACCACCTAAATTGGATTTCAACCATTAAATTCTCTGCCACCAAAATTGGATTATATTACTGCCACTATTATAGGAACTATCCGAAGTGAGTGGAAGGTACTTTGAAACTATGCAATGTACGGTCGTACACGTGTTGTCCCCAGTTTGATGGATTTTAAGGATATCGATTACTTATACACATCCATAAATCTAGCGTTGAAGGCATTTATAATGATTAACTATCCTTAGCGAAAGGTAGCGATTTCTAGCAGTAACTTCGTAATTTTATGTAGAGGTTATGTAAGTTATTGCTGATTTTAACATATGTTTCCCCTCTGGTTTGTTCCTATATCTATCGTACTTGCTTTGATATTATTGTAGTAAAAACACCCTTTTTGACAAAGTTATTCGTGAATATCTCGAGAGTCAATTGAATTCTATATTATGTATCAATATCTATACAGAAGGACAATTAAATTCTGACTCTCCATCACATCATGATCATCCTGATAATACAATCCTGGTTTTACATAGAAGGAAATAAGTCACTACTGACTTTAGCACGTATTTTCGTGGATGTATTTTACCTTTTTGGAATATTCGATTATATTATTAATGTGAGTTGAAACTTTAAGTGTACGTCAATGATCTATATTCTCCCGGGGCACTGTGCGGTCGTTCGCACTGGCCTAATTCACGGCTCCTGGGTGCCCAATGCAGTAGACGTGCCAAATCTGACAGCTTGATCGCCAACTTAAGAACAAGTTCAGCTGCGGGGAACGTGAAATAGGCGGGGTATGGAATTAGACCGCTTAAAGTTTGATTATCTGTCATGGATGGATGCTTGGGAGTGTCTGACCCTGAAGGCTCATCTCAGCCGCCTCCTTTCACCTGCAGCGTTTAAGTCGATTCTTTGATTAATCGACACGGTGATGTTCCTTTAAAGCCTCACTCACTTTTCCACAAGCGACTCCTCTTTTAAATTTGACCATTTCGTGTTGGATATATGAATTCAGTGCTATATACGATTAGTTACTAAATGAACAGTAGGATATATGAACTCCCTCTCTGGTCATTGTTTTCTTTCTAACGAGGAAAGTAAGAAAAAGTAAACTTAAATATCATGTATAACATTTGGGTATATGGAAAATGGTGTGACTAAACTAATTCGCATTTATGTGTGTTTATGTATTCGGCCTTTAAAATAAGCCTATGATAATTAAAAATTGATTACTCTATATTACATAAGCATTCAACTTTTTTAAGTCATGGCTATTGTATATTTCTTGTAGACTTTTCTGTATTTTTGGGTACAGAATATTTTACAACTCTTCAAATGAATGCTCATTTAAAAATCCATTTTCTATGGAAAACGCAGATAAATAGGATAATTCCAGGGATATATTTGATCTATAATAATTTTTAGTATGAAATAATGAAGCTGAAGACCGGACGATGATTTAACTTTCCTTTATTTTCGTATAGGTATTCCCGGATGTCACATTCAGCTTACTTCGGTGCACTGTTTGCCCGTGTATTGGATGGAAACGGATGATTGGACGGAAACGGATGATTGACTGAGCTTACTCACCTATTGCAGACAAGGGTAAGCGAATTCTTAGGAGCCGAGCGGTAATAGAAGGTCGTATTGCTACCAGGCGTCTTGGTAGGCAATTGCGGTGCCATACATTGACCTTTGTAGTACGTATTCCCCATCATAGGCCGTATCGGCTGATATCGGGAGACTTCACAGCAGTTAGTTTCTCGTGCATGCTCTAGTTTTAAATTAGTCGCAGCGTTTAATTTGTTGAATCGATCCTTGAAATCATACGTTTGATCTGAGTTTAACGTTTTAACCCGGTCATTCAACATGTTGAAATACTGGTAAGTATATAAGTCGTCAGATACGATAATCATAATATATATATTTTCTCAAGGGCTTTTTTTGTCGGTACGCCATAACTTCCTTAATACTTCATCAATTTTCATAAATGAGGTATCATTTTAAAGCTTTTCTTAACCGCTACACAGAAAAAATATACAAATTACTCACATTTCACTTGTTTTTCGAAAACTTACAATTGAAAAAAACGGTTTTCGAGATAAATCGAGATATATCGAAATGTAACCGATTTCGATTTCATGCATCTGTTATCTCATTCCGCATTTAATTTCGACTTAAAATATTGATTTTAGGTATTCGATCTGCTGATCTATTTATAAAATGAATTAAATTAATCAAAACTTGAATTTATATTTACTTCCCCAAAAAGCTTGATTAGAATTTCTGAACTCATTAAGCCCTTCAGGTTTGCCACCTCATAAACTCATCCTGAAAAATAACGCTATCATCATGTTGATTAGAAACCTAAACGCTAAGTAAGGCTTAATTAATGATGCCAGATTAGTTGTAACTCACTTGGGCAACTACACTATCACAGCGAAATTGATTGACTCCAGTCAAACTGTCGTCATACCACGCATTAACCTCACCCTTTCTGATCCTACCGTGCCTTTCAAACTGACTAGGAAGCAATTTCCCATAAAGTTGTGTCTGCCATGACTATAAATAAGGCACAGGGACAGACGCTGACAAAGGCAGGATTGTACTTGCCTGACCCTGTTTCTTCACATGGTCAGTTCTATGTGGCGTTTTCCAGGGTGCGCTCTTTCAGTGACATCTATGTCTGTGTAAAACAGACCCACCAACAAAAAATCACAGATGACCATATTATAACTTCAAACATAGTGTTCAAAGAGGTCCTTTAAACATGCAAATATGCTGTGAATATATAAATACCTTAATCTTATGTTTCAAAAAATATATAATCTAATATTTAAACACACATATCTTCTTTACTTCAACCCACACCTACATCAATGACGCACTAACTACACGGTACTAACTATACGGTGTGCACTTCAATTAAGTGGGATTTTAGAAGGATATAATGCGAATGCTTCGCACGGGTCGACTAGTTTTATCTATTTCACCATCCTAAAAATATTCATAGACAATATTATTCGAGAAAAAGCTGTAATTTTGAGAAGGGATGTTTTCCTCCTAGGAACTGATTAATGAAAGTTTAAAAAAAAGAATATTGACTATTTTAAAAACGTTATTTTAAATCATTGATAACATCATTTTGGCCAAATTCTGCAGGCTTCTAATTCCTAAATTAGTAGGGATATTCCCCGAGGTATAAATATGGAACTTGACCGCAGGTACTAAATATGGAACTCCTGTCCTTGAGGGTTTAAATTTAGAACATATATTCTAAATACGTTCAAAGGAGATAGTCTTCACTGGAAACGTTATAATCATTTTGTGATTGTGATTGAAAATAAATCTACGGTGAATTAGATCATTGAGAGAAAATTAGGGGATCATTACAGCCAAACGGATGGAATCAAAATTTATTTTTTCTTGACAAAAGACACAAATATAAAAGTCACCTTGAAGGTTGCACGAATATGTTGTTCAGCAGGTGGTTAAGTTGGCTTAATAAATGAATGGTAAATTCAATTTACGAAAATTAAACAGCTGATATGGGACGCAATCAAGAAAAAAATGGTTTAAAATATAATAACGAATGCTATTAATGAAATACCATTGAAAAAAATCTATGAATTGATTTGGAAGCTAGATTGACGGACCTCCACGGCTGTGGTACCCATATCATCCAATTTTCAGTCTGTTATCTTGGAACGAATAGGGATTCCAGTATTTTAAATTAAACCCCAGTCAAAGAAAAACAAAGCATTATGTCTCGTTATGCAATAATTGGCACAGAGCTTGATGTAAGAATGAATCCGCATATTCAGCCACTCCCGTTTCCCTTCCTCATATGTATGTAAGGAAGTACTCTTATACCTTAGCTTTGCTTGAAGATTATGTAATGCATCGGAACAAGCTGTTAAACTAAGTATCATGTGAGTGAATAAATACTACGTCCGGGTCAATAATCATTAAATGACATTTCATCTCTTACCATGCAGTTGGATTTCTGTACAAAGCTTTTTTAAATATCTATCGGAATAAGATAAGATGGAGAGTAAGAATCTCCAACGAAGAAGTCCTACGAAGCTTTGTTAAGGAAATATGTGTTACAATAACTTTAAGAAAGTAACAAACAATCGTGTTGGGTACATTTTGCGACAGGCTCCTGATAACAATAATGGAAGAAGAGTTGAATGGGAAGAATTACCAAGAAAAACCATAATTCAGGGAAATATAAAGAACGTCAAATGCAAGACTATAGTATCCCAATCGTTGGAATTCTGATTGTTAATAATGATGCTAGCCAATGACAATATAATGTCCCACATGCCTGATTTACATTAGAAGTCTCTTAATTGCTGTTTTGCTTATCACCAAATATAGAACTAAGGCTTTTTACATGAGAGGGAGAATCTAGTAAACATAAATATATTTACATAAAAACTACTTTGGTCGATAATAATCACACAAGCCTACATAAAATATATACACACGGCTACTGAATGACATTAAAAGAATGAGTTGAAGGAGGTTGTAGAAAAAAAATCAAAAGATTAAATCTACAAATGAGGCACGAATTCTGTAGAAAATGATCTACAAGAAAAAGGGAGGGTTACCAAAAGCGGGAACTAAGTAAATTGCCCATGGTTGATGCAACGGACATTACGAAGTACGTGGAGAGAAAGGATTAATACATGGTCAATATTTTATATATTAATTAAATATTTAATTCGATGTATACTTTTAAGTCAGATATTTGTCGGCAGTGATGTAAGCCTTGAATCCCAACGCTGGAAAGACGTTTTTGACGGAATAAATCTATTTGTGATGGATAACGATGACGGAAAATAAGGAAAAATAAATCAATTATTACATATACCCATGTGTCCAAACCAAACGCAAAGTCCCCGAAACTGGTTCACCCGATCCTGCCCCCATTTAACGCCACAGATGACTTCCAAGGTAGATACCATGTATATGTAGCTCTCCTTGTCATACTCCTCATCCTCTCCCTGTGTCCACATCTGTTTCCCTATGCTCCATTCTCCTTGCATTAACCCTTTTCACCCTCTCTGAGTTTTTCCCTGCCTTGCTGCCCTTTCTCATCATCTTTCCTCTCTCTCTTCTCCCCCTTTGCCCTTCAGGCCCTAATGGCGAGTTCCATTAAGAACCGATGATTCCTATTTGGCCTCCGTAACCTCCCTTGCTCGTCCTTTTCCTCCTTCGCATCCCTTTTGCCTTACAGTCCTCGCCCTTCGCCCAAAAACATTTCCCTCTCGAGCGGCCGCTCATCCCGCGAATGTGTAAATGACAGATGTGCAAATGAGCACGTCCCAGCATGTTCATTCGCTTTATCGTGTTGCACGGCCCTGGCCCCGGGGTGGCTGCGCGGTCTCGGGCGAGAAACGAAATACATTCATATATATATAAACACACAGACACACGCTCGCATCCGTATATACTTATTTAACAAGCGCGGGAGGCCATGAGATGGCCGCTTAACAGAGCCCCCCAAACGTCAGGCTCGTTCCCTTGAAGGGGATCCAATTTGGCTTTTAGGTTAGCTAGAGGTTAACTAAAGCTGCGAATTCCAAAAGTGTGAAGATTTGCGTCTTCAATTTAAAGCGTCATGCTCTATTTCCTTTTCCTATTAATATTTAGCGCGAATAAATACGTGTGGTGGCTAATGAAATCACATCTAGCTCTAGTTTACTAATGCTTATTTTAATTTACTCCAGATACTAATTCGTCTCCGATGTTCGCGTCTTTAAACATGATGAAACCGATTTTGTGTCTCCCTCTAGTTCAAACACAGTTGAAACCATGAGATATCTAAAGAAATGAGTATTTTTCTCGCATCGATATTTGGGATTAAGTATTACTGCTATGTCACTACTTAGAATCCCTTCTCTTTAAGAACTATACGGTACACATTTTAAATAACCCTATTAACTTGTCGGTGTATACAGATTCAGGTGTGATGTGGTGAAAGCGTTCCAATGTGACATATACGTAACACTTGTAATTTTCAACTAAAGAACGTAATTTGTGGAAAACTGAATTCTTTTCTGTAATTATGTTATGACAGTGTTTTTTCGTTGCTTCAAAATTTTTGTCTAGCGAGCGACTAAATACCATTATCAATTTTATGAAATAAACTGGCTGTAACTCTAGAGCAATGGAAGATAAATATATTCCTTATTTTTACTTAACGACCTTTCACCTTTCACCATAGAATGAACTCACATTTTTCATCTTCACGTGATGCATAGCTCTATAATTGGGCCAGTAATCTGTTATGGCAGTGAAGCTTGAGTGACTATAACGTACAGAGATAGATTACTAGAAACAACTGAAATGAAGAACCTTGGAAAAATACTAGGAAGAACACAAAAACTTCGAATGAGCATTTGTGATTTAAGAGAGAAATGCAAAATAACCACAATAAACATATGTGTAGAAGGGTATATAAACATGGGGAATAACAGCATTTACTGGAGAAAAAACAAGGGTGTTGCGAAAATATTGTGAGGGTTGTGCCTAGAAGAAACAAAAGTGCTGGACGACACAGGAAGACTTGGAAAGAGAATATATATGTGGAGATAATAAATTGGTAAATAACAGGTAGAACGCACAAGAAGATGAAGAAGGAGAAAACGTAACTTATGGAAACTTCCTCAAATTATGTCAGCAAATTTCAATGAAATGATCCACGTGTTATACATATTTTGAAATTTTCCTGCCATAAAATAAAAGTATTCTTACAAATAGTTATGCTTCTCACATAAATCAATACTGATATATTGCTTGGCAAATAGTAATTTAGGTTTAGACATTTTAATTTTTGGCTAGTGTTCATTTTACTCCGTGATGACAGCAAAATCCTATCGTCAATCAATGTTATGTTTTATAGATATCAAAGCTGAAGCAATGACGTGAAAGATACTCATTTTTAGAAGGAACATAAGAGAAAGAGAATGTATATTGAGCAACATGGGAATGTAACAGTTGCAGAAGAGATATGCAAGGCTAGCAGGGTAATACTGCGGAAATAATTAAAATAGCCAGTTACTTAGTAGCATTACAGTTATATTTTTTGCATATTGACTTCACGTATGAGCATGACCTTATAGGGAATATTAGTAAGATGAAGGGGAATAAATTATTTTTTGAATATGTGATACAATACGCGATTTTTCCAGGAGTAGTTATGTGAGCACATTAGTTTATTTAAGGAATTTTAATGTCATCATATTATTACTATTTTTCATTATTATTAGTTGATGAATCCTGAGATTGATTTACTAAAGACTTCCATGCATACGTGTCACCCTCTATTACCTTAATATATTTTATTTATCGTTGTATTTTGTCAGATAATTTATCCCTTGATGTCCTTCACAGCAAACTACTTAAAGTTAAATCCCTCTTCTTCGTCATCTAGTTTGGCCTACTGTGTGCTGTGGGATCAGTTGATTTGCTTAGTCGTCCTTCTCTTCTCCTGCAAAAATGTCTTAATTCTTTCACTGTGATTTATCCTCTTCTTTACCTCTTCTCCTTCACCTTTTTCTCTTATTTTTCTTCTTACCAGTTGCTTTTGAACTTTTACCATTGGTTCAATTGCCCTTAAATTCTTCAACATTCCTTTGATACTTTCTTTGTTTCAAAATCCTTTATTGATTTTAAAACTTCTTTCATCTGTTTTTTGTTTGCTTTACCTTATTACTTATGTTCTCAGTACTACCTTAGGCAATTCTTGAATTGAAATGCATTAGCTATGTTCTTATAGTTCAGCTCCTATTCAGAGTCTTATTCAACGGTATAAGGGGGAAATCATTCTCCATGACTCGGACTCGAACTCGGTCCTCCGATATCACGCCGAGAGGTTTAGCTAATTAAGTTACCTAGGTGTCCTTTTCCCCGGTGAATTTTAGGAAGAGGAACCATATGTTCAAGAATGCCTGATATATTATGTTACGGAAGCATTCAATAAGTGCGCTTGGCTCCACCGTTCTTGGTGTTGCCTTAGTTATATTATCGAGGGACCTGGTGTTGAGTACAAGTCAAGGTGAATGAGAAGGTTCTCCTCTGTGGAATTCCGCTATTGTGCACTTTCGTGCGTCTACGTTCATGAAGTCCGGCAGCTTGTAACAGCAATATCAAAATAATTCAAAAGTGCAGCTTCACGCGATTTCACGAAACTTTAAGCACGGATGCGGCAGTGTGAAAAGTATATGGGTCGCGCAAAGGGTTTCTATTTATTCAAGTATTCTACCAGCTGATTGGTAGGTTCTTGGACAGTCCCCATTCTGCATCCCACCTCAGAGACATTGTCTCGCTTTCCCTCCTAAGAATGGCCCGTTATTAGATCCCTCTTCAATTCTTCATATCTTCTACCTCCTCTTATTTCGTCCAGAATTCCTATCCTCTTCCTTCCTCTCCCACGCTTCCCCAGTGTTCTCCCCTCTATCACTCTCTTCAACATGCCCTCTCCTCTCAAAACCTCCTCCATCCATCTCTTCTGCCTTCTCCGAACCTCTGCCACAAGCTTCCTCTCCTCTCCGACCATATCCAATACCTCCTCGTTCGTCTTTCTCGCCATCCAGCTAACCTTCTCCATCCTTCTCCAAACCCACATCTCAAACGCCTCAAGCCTACGCACATCCTCCCTTCGCAATGACCAAGTTTCCGACCCATATAGCGCCACGCTCCATATTAAAGTTTTCACCAGCCTCTTCTTTACGTCTCTTCTCAGACCCCCCCTCATCAATTCCCTTCTCTTCGAAAATGCTTCTTTAGCGAGCGCAATTCTGCATCTGATGTCCTTACCACTAAACCCATTCGCCTCCAAAATACTACCCAGATACGTAAACTGCTCGACCTGCTCTATCTTCTGCCCTCCAACCCTTATATTCAGCCCCGCCTTCTTACTTCTAGAAAATCTCATTACTTTCGTTTTCTTGTGATTGATCTTCATCCCATACTTTTCGCACTGCACCTCTAATGCATTCACCATTGACTGTAACCCCTTGGCCGACTGACTAACCAATGCTTGATCATCTGCAAATCTCACTGATTTTATCAGCTCCCCTCCTACCTTTATTCCTACAGCCTCCTCCCCCCAAGCCTCCCTTACCATTTCTTCTGAATACACATTAAAAAGCAACGGCGATAGTGGGCACCCTTGCCGCACTCCCCGTCCTATCGTGGCCCATCCCGATTCTCCATTGGCTACCCTAACCTGCGCAGTCTGATTCATATACAAATTTCGAATCAGACGCCTGTCCCTTCAATCGACCCCTAATTTCTTCAACACTCTCATTAATTTCGTCCATTCCACCCGATCGAACGCCTTCTCGAAATCTACGAAGCATGCAAAAACATCCTGCCCATACTCTAGGTTTCTTTCTACTAGCGTCCTCATCACCGCTATAGCGTCTCGCGTTCCCGTCCCTCTCCTAAACCCGAACTGGTCGTCACCCAGGTATTCATTTGCCTTCTTCTCTAGCCTTCTGTTTAGAATCCTCAGAACTACTTTGGCCGCGTGGGATATTAAGCTTATTGTCCTATAGTCTTCGCAAGTTTTTGCCTTACTCTTCTTCGGTATAGGAATTAGTACAGTCTTCGCGAAGTCTTCCGGCCACACTCCATCCTCATAAATCTTACGAATTAGCGCAAAAAGTTTTCCTCTTCCGTTCTTCCCCATGCTCTTTAAAAACTCTGCAGGTATGTCATCTATTCCCACCGCCTTATTCCTTTTCATGTCTCGTAGAGCTCTTTCGATTTCGCTATCTAGGATACTTGGTCCGATGCCATCTCTGTCGATATCGTCTTCCCTTTCTATATCTAACCTATTGGGCCTTATTTCTTTACCATACAGCTCTTCAACATACTCCTTCCACCTCTCCTGGATCTCTCTCGGTTCTACGATTACCTTTCCCGTCTTGTCTGTTATCGTTGTAATTCCCCTTCCCTTATTACCACCCGTCAGTTCCTTTACTTTCCTATATAATGCGTCTGCTCTTCCCTCTTTTTGGTATTTCTCTAACGCGTCGATCTGTTCTCTCCACCACGCTTCTCTTGCTTTCTTTGTTTCTCTTCTAAGCCTGTTATTAAATTCTCGGTATTTTCTCTTACCTAGCTCTGAGTTTACACTCTTCCATTTCCTTCTCTCCTCCATCTCCCTGATCATCTCCTTCGTGATCCACGGTTTTCTAATTTTAGTTGCACTCACTACGCCTACCGTTGCTTTCGCCGCTTCTATAATTCCATTTTTCAAAATTCCCCATTCATCTTCCACTGATCTAACTCCATGATCCTCACCCATTATCTCATCCACCTTCTCCCGATACTTCTTCTTCATTGCCCCAGTTAATGCCTCCGTATTCCACTTACGTACCCTCCTTCCCATTCTTATCTTTTTCAGTTTTACCCGACATTTCATGACTAATAAGTTGTGGTCTGTGTCTGCATCAGCTCCTGGATAAGTATGCGAGTTTTTAACACTATTCCTGTATCTGTGACGTACCATTATATAATCTATCTGGAACCTGTCTGTGTCTCCCGGCTTCTTCCAAGTGTACCTACGTCGAGGATGATGTCTGAACCATGTATTTGTAATTACTAGGTTATTTCTGCGGCAAAACTCCACAGCTTTCTCGCCCCGGTCATTTCTTCTTCCTAGCCCGTAATCGCCCACCTCCCGCCCATCTCTTCCTTCACCCACCACCGCGTTCCAATCCCCCATTACTACCAGGTGCTTACTTCCTGGTATCCTACCAATTATTTCCTCTAGCTGATCGTACACCCCATCTACCTCCTCCTCTTTATGATTAGAGGTAGGCATATAAACCTGGATTATAACTAAATTCGTTGGTTCTGCTTTTAGTTCCACGACTATTATCCTATCACTCACTTGTTCTGCATGCACTACTTTTCTACCAAGTTTCCTATTCATTACGAATGCAACCCCGCGCTGACTTTCATTCCCTCCACTATAAATTACTCTATAGTCGCCGCTCCAGTAATCCCCGTCATCCTTCCATCTTACTTCACCCAGACCCATGATGTCTACACCCACCCTCTCCATTTCTTGCTTTATATTCTCTAGCTTCCCGGCCCTCAGTATAGTCCTAACATTCCAAGTGCCTATTCTTATAGTTTCGTTCCTCTTCTTAATCTTCTTTTCCTCTGCTGCTGCTTCGTCTGAGCAAGGATTTCGTGTGATGACGACCGCAGGGGCCTTGCTCCCACCGCTGCCGGGCACGACACCCGGCCCTCTTGGCCGAGTCCCGTAGTTGCCAGGATTCATTATCAATTGAGAACTGTCCATAATTTCAAGGTTTTTGTTTTAATTGAAATAGTATTCCTTGGCCTTACTCAATAGTGTTTTTTACGTGACACCATCACTTCAGAGGCCGCCCCACTGGGGTCAGACGCCTTTTGCAGCCGCCTCACTGAGGTACAGACGCTGCGCGGACTACCATTCGTCTGTCTCCTAACCTTCGACCAATCTGGCATGGGTGACCCTACCAGGAGCAATGCTCCCGCCAGTGCAGCTCTAGGGGTCATCGAAGCACGCAAGCCCTTCAACCACGACAAGGTTGTAGTCCAAGAGTAGCGGATATATTTGCATCGACATTTTTATCCCTACTTGGGTAATGAATGGAGAGGATTTCAAATACGGAGTGTCGTCCTATAGATGGAAATTAAAACTGTTGCTAGGCTACAGGTGACGCCGGGTTTCTCTCCTCCGATCCTCCTTTCCCCAAAAAATCCAGTCATTCCACTTTTCATGGACGACACAATAGACTTCAGTCGTCCGTCTGTTCGCCTCCAGCAAATACCATCCAATTTCCAAGATCCGATAATTTTTGGGCACAAACATGTGACCTTGTATTAATTTTAAAGACAGTTTTCAAACCAAAATGGCTTTTTATTATGTAAAGTTAATCTGTCGAAATATTAAGACTTGATACTGACTTTTCCGTGAAGCAGTACGCTACTGAAAATGTTATAATCTGTACAGTAATTCAAGATTCCATTGCGAGTGTCAAAGATGTTTCTAATAACAAATATGTTTCAACAGCTCAAAAGATTATGACCACTAAAATATTTAGAATGACCTTTTTATGTTATAATTTTGGACTGGAAATATCGCTAAAAAATGGAAGGATTGCGAAATATATATTTTAATTTTTTCTTGACTGTCTCTTAGACACTTGAATCGCTGAAACATAATCATCAAAACAAAATGTTTTTAAATTCAGATGGATGCAGTAAGTTTCCAGCATAATTTGAATTGTATCAGCAGCTTAAAAATGGAGATGCTATAGAATATCTAGTAACAGCATTACTTATCACATAATTTTCGGTAATTGCACGTTAATATTTGCGTATGGTGTTACCTGTTACTGAGTCACCCTTAAGTTTACGTAATGACGAAAAATTTCACATAGGAGAAATCATTAGCCTAGACTAGAAGTCGAACTTAGAACCGTACAAAATATAGCAAAAATTATCCCGTGGCTTTTCTCGACATCCTCAGAACTTGGCTACTATATAGCTATATGCAATTTCACGTCATTTAACGAATGGAAGTGGCAGTTTAAACGGATCAGGTTACTGCATGCGGTGAGCGAATATTTTCGCAGCAGTGAGACCAACTACGAAACAGGGAAGGGTTGGGGAGAGGCAGTATACAACGAGCACAAAATTGCCATCCACGGGACTTGAGTGGGCCATTTTTAATGAATAGTCAGGAGAGAGGAAGAGGCGGAGAAGAGAAAAGGTCTCTCTTGGATTGATGGAGAATGGAATATGATTAAAGAAGTATGCGAAGTGAAAGTTTTACCGTGGAAGACTTGTGCGGTGGACGGTTAAAAGGTGTGAAGGCCCGGCCTGAATAGACGAAGCCGGGAAAGAAAATAGGTTTTCAACGGGAGAGGAAGGAAAGGATTGGAGGACTCTATCGCATGTACTGCGGAGGCAGAGGTGGCATAAAGGAAGAGGCGTGGTAGATGTGGGTGGCTGGAATATGCTCTGGATGAAGCGTTGTAGGAAGAGGGAAGAAAGGAAGGATAATGCTTGGGGTCTAAAACTCATTTCGTCAACCATTGTTAGCGTTTAATTAGCTTTGCCTTTAAATGGAAGTGGACGAGGTACCAATTTGCACCGAGAAAGGAAAAACTCCCCCCACCCTTGCCTTTTAAAGAAAAATAATATGAAAAGATGTTTAACAACAAAAATAACCTCATCCAAGACTCTTTTCCTCTCTTCCATTCTCTCATCCCACTACAATCTTTATTCCCTTCCATCTCGCCAATTTTAAACGCAATTTATTCACCTTTTATGCTCATTTCATTATGCAAGGGAGGAATTCTATGTTTATTCGTTCGTCTCGGTATTATTTTTTCGCATAATTAAATGGTGACCATGGTTTTTTCCCCTGTTTTTGCATCCCGTCAATGACAAAAGGTTCTCGTTTCCACTTCCAGGTGGTTTTTTTTGTAGGTTATCTCTCCGACGTTAAAGTTGTAGAAATTTCCTCTCGCCAGACCATGATGCGGCATAATAGAGGAAGTCTGTTTCATGTAAATAAATTGGTTGGCGGTTATAAATTGGCCGTGCGAGCTGAATTTGTGAAAATGTGTTCTGTGCGCTGAATACTTTAGCGCGCGTAAAACTATGCATAGTCATTAATTCAGAAGACGCAGTCCCTTTGGTATTCGTACAGTTTCTCAGCTTTTAGTTTATTATTAACCTCATATTATCGTGTAATTAATTCATCCGTGAGCTCTGAAATTTTGAGAAAAGACTTGCGAAACAATTGTGAATTAAATGAAAGGAGGAGAGTTTATTAATTTCCACACTGTTTACAAAAGGCAATTCAACTGTTCAATTCTGCCCGCCAAAATTCGGATTATTTTCTCCTGATTACGATAATTTGACTTCAATTTTAACTCAAATTGGCTCCCTGAATACAAATTGATTTTGCTTATTCCGTTGAAGAAAATGTTCTTCTATTTTCTCACACATTTACTTAAATAAGTGGGGAGTTCCTTGTGTAATATATGTTTCATCAATAACAGCAATATTTGTAGACATTTTCCTATATATACCTCAGAATAAACGCAACAAAACTTTATTATTTTGCACACATTTTATCTGTCAAATTTGTAGAAAAAAAGCAGAAATCTTATTAAAATGGATATCAGCCTCTTCCACGAGTTCATGCCTCAAACCAATAAATATACGAATATAGGAACTGAAATGAATCATCTTTTTCAGTACTTGCATTATTACGGCACAGAATACTAGTGTAATTGAAGGCCTTTGTTGATGGCAAGAGACACTATGTCTCATTAGTCAATATATCATGCTCAAGTGTAGTCAAGTTAGCATTTTACACTTCCCTCTTAGTGGAGTCACTGTTTTTTTTATGTTTTCCAAAGATGCAATTAAATACCCACAGTTACTGTTGCAATTTTTGGTGAAGACTCAAACTCTATTTGAGTATGCGTCGTGCAAGGATTCCAAATGCTTTTGATCCCTTAATGGCGTTGATCTTTTTCTTTGACAAAAGGTCAAGGCTTCATTCCTCTCGAAAGCGGACCCATTTCACTTTTCCGTGTCGTGTAATTGAAAAGGATCATGACTTTCCCGCTTGAAAATTCGCACTTAACCACTCTTACCTCCCTTAATTTGCAGCTTTTGCCACCAACGGTGGGAACGGTCTTATTCTCGTTCGGTCTCTTCCCTTTTTCCAAACCCCACGCGTGTGTCCAGTGACTGTAGGTCAAAGTTTTGAATGCGGCTAAACCCCTTCTTCCATTTAAAAGAGACGTAGTGGAAAAACACCGAAACACAAGAAAACTAACTTGTATCCCCTTCATTTTAGTCCCTTGATTAAGGTCCCGCTCTACATCCTGACTAGCAAACCTACCCCACCTTTTCTCTATCTCCTTTCACCCTCGGAATTCTCATTTGCGTCTTTAACACTTCTAAATGCCAAACCACTTGCCATAAAACCAGTCTTACAGACCACAGTTACTCTGACCTTTGGTCATATCGTGATTATAATTTTTTATAGCTGATATCTAAGATTCAACAATTGGCAGTGATTATAATCTCATGATTAACATTTTAATATGACTAATTTCCCTTAATATATGATAATATTTCATTTTTTTGTGATCCATGAATCGGATGAATATGCCATTTTACCAGAGTTTGTATTCAAAGTATTATAATAAATTTCTTGTTAATGTAAAATATTTTACTTCTGCAATTTATTCTTTCTTCTGTTTTCTAAAGTTTTACACTCTGATCGGGTAGCCATCCTCAGGCGAAATTTTAATATTGAACTCATTTTTTAATGTTTAACACTCCTTTAAATATTATTTTGCCAATAATTTGACATATTATCTTCTATGTTTTAATTAGCCGTCAGATATTTGATTATTATCATTAGGATTGATGGTTTTATTTTTCAATTGGGCATATTGTTATATTTTTATTTGGGAATTGTACCTATATCATGTCTCTATTCGTCACTATTAAAATGAATTGAATTATATACCAATATTATTCTACTACGTTTCAGCTTACCACGATAGCATTTGAATGTATTTTAATCAAAATTGTTAATGCATTATATATAAAATGAATGAACAAATTAAGGTTAAGGTGTGTATTATGCATGGTTAAAACATTTTAGAAAAACGGTTAATCCGTGCAGAATTACGTGTAACTCCAAGATGTATCTAAAAAGCACTTTTCATATTTTATAGATGTTTATGAAGTAATGTGGATCCATGGACAGCTTAAGACGTGAACCCATCATTTTGGTGGAGCGGATCTTTGCTGAAAATAAAACTATAATATTGTATTACCAAAAAGTCAATAATGGGTGTGGGAGTACTTTCTTTTTACAAATATAAGCCTATCAAATTTTATGAGTTTTATGAGGTAAGATAGTATTTAGAGTTCGAAAGCAACGCAAAAGAAAAATTATTACGGCTTAGAAGACATCTCTTCAATTTGGCGTTAGTCATACTTGGGTCACTTTAGCAGAATAATCAAAACAGAGCAGATTCTTTGATTTGGATCGATGCAGTATCGTTTCATCGACATATATTAAATATGTCAGATTTAAATAGAAATTTTGTTGATAATATACTCCTAACGTTTATTGTCACACCATCTGGGTCATGGTCCGCCTTCTGCACAAATTTGTCTTTCGGAACCACACTGATGGAAAATTAAATTTATATATTTATTTGAATTTTATTTAAGTAGCCACCAAAGAGCAAAGAGACACCATATTAGGTCTGAAGATGACTAATCTACGAAACAATTCTTTCGTCTCATTAAAATATATCAGCGGAATATACTTTTTCAGTTATTAACGACTTAGTAATGCCATAATACTATTACGATTTCCTGCCTGCAGGTAAGAAGCCAGGTATTTTAGTTTTTATCAATAGCTAGCTGACTTAAGGTGCTGATATTTCAATCAACTTTTAATGTAAACAACAAAATTAAATCCATTATCATCTGCTTTTTGGCATTAACCCTCTTCCTCCCTCACAATATTGATCTATCATCCTTCGGATTTCTCATAAGTGCAGGTTGGTTTCCAGAGATAGGATAGCTACATTAATTCTTCTTCTGGATACATGATAAGAATATCACTTGCATTTGATTTTAATCGGTTGTGATATTTCTTCAGTTCTTCTTCGTAAAGTAATTAAATTTTATAAAATTCTTCTCCCTACTCATCGAGGTCTCATGGTTTATATATTGCGGTAAATTCTGGTCTTAAACTTTAAAATTAAATATATGATATGTTATAATTCATAAGTGTATAAAGTATGTTTGAAAATTGCAAAGAACATTTGCCGTTTGGGTAGATTTTCAAGACAGTGTTATGATATCTCGTATGAAAATTTCAGCGTCGTCAGATTTTTTTATGCCAAATCCTTCGTCGGTAATTTCCTATACAGGTGTGTCTCTAATATTATTTATTTTAAATACGCTCTAATACTGCGTATGAGATATCCTGCACCATAAGGATTTTTCAGAAAATAATTACAACTGCTTAAAACTATTCCCATCTTTAATCCCGACTTGTGTCCTTGCATTCTCATCCTCTCCACTTTCTTCTCTCCCGGTTTTGCCACCCTATCTATGGTCTTCGTCCTTCGCTGCCCTTTTCGTCCTCGGGTCGCCGTAACAGAATCAGGTCCCCTTAAACGCAACGCTCCCTTCAACATGGTGGAGGAAAGAGCTCCCGACCCGGTCGGCATTGAGAGCGAGGAAGAACGAAAGCCCACCATCTGACCTAATCCCTGCCAAATGCAAAGCGCCCGTGGCCCGGCATTGGACTTAATCCCCGGTCCCCGAAACAGACATAATTGCAGGTGCCCCTTGCGTTTCGTTAAATGATTTCGTAAGAACGATAGTCCGTGTTTTGTTTTTTCATTCGCATGCGTCCCCGAGCCTCGAGAGAGCGCGTTGGGCTTTGAGAACTAGTTACGTTTGGTTTAATTTTCCTGCTCTCCGGGGATTTCGCGGAGAGCTTGGAGGAATTATGAGATATTAGATATTGTTTTGGAAGAGTTCTAGGGAGAAAATGCTGGAGTTTAAATCTGTTTATTTTTCCGTTTCTAGAATTCCTAGACATAGGATTATCTGCGCTCAAAGTTCGAATATTGTGTGGATTGTGTAGGTTATCTAATATATTATTTTATTCAGTCACTGTCAGTAGGGACCAAATTTTGAACGGAATCAATATTTATCTTCCAAATTTTAACCTTATATCTTTTTCTTTAAGGAACACTAATAGTCTTGAAAACAGCAAGGCTTGGAACAGTTTGAAGGAAATTATTTAAGCTCAACCAGCTTATCACCAAAAATGAATGTTTTTGACTATTTATACCCTAAAAAGGAACGGCATGATGGGAATTTCTTCAGTTATTTACGATAAACGCGTAACTGGTTCATGATTTTGAATTGAACGTAGTAGGTATTTGTGAAGGATGCGGGGTGTAGCATTTTATTCGGCATAAAATGATTAATTGCTTGGCTGGATTAACGCTAGGTTTAGCGCCAACTCAATCAAATAAATTAATGGCTAGCGGTTTAAGCAAAACTTTGCTCTAATTTTGGTTACGCAAGGATAATTGGCTAACCACAACGAGACCATTTTTATATAACTAATTGGAATGTCTTTACAAAATGTCCACTGAAGACAAAAATTTTATGCCCAATATTAAAATAAGTATTTATTTATCCTCATCACTGCTCTGCACAACCAAACTTTCACAACCTGTGCATTTAAATAATCTAATCGTGTAATCTTTAAGTGGGCACTGAAATGGACTGCCATATGTTCATGCTATTGATCACGAATGATGCTCATGAATCATGAAATAACAGTAGTGTACCTTCCATTTGCTTACTGGATTCACCCACCAGGAGTGTTTCTGCGGCTGCCTAGGAACAATTTGAGTGCTGACATAGCAGTTAGTGAATTTTTCTCAAATTTTTAGTTTTTCATAAGTTTTGATTTTTAGACTAGTTTTTCATTTACTCTACGCCTAATTCTAATTTCAGTGAAAAAAAGAGCTTGGCAATTTCGGCGGGGTACTAAAATCGTACTAAAAATCTTTGTGGTTTTATCTTTCGAAAAATTGGTTCCGTAAGCATTTGGTAGTTAGTATAAAGTATAAGTAGATAATCTTTAATAAATTTTTGCTAAAATGGGCTACTTGTGATGTGTCACAAACAGTTTCTTACATGAGTAAAAAAGTTTCATTAATTAAGGTGGACAGTGATGAAAACGCATCTGGCTGAGCTCATTGAATAAAATTCGGTCAATCATGCGCTGATCATGTGTTGCTCACTCCCTCAGCAGCCTTACCGTAGATTTTGTAGACTATCAAATAATAGAAATTTAAATTGAGGATTGTTATAAGTCTAGAACAGTATTTTTGCTGAAATTTATGAATTTATTTAAAGTATTATATTGAATTGAATATTGAATTAACGCATTTAGGTTTCTAGACAATGTTTCTCATTGGCAACACATGCACGGAGATAATTACTGTCCGCACAACATAAAATTCATTCACCAATCAGTTTGGCAAAATTTTGTATTTAACTAGACGTCAATATAAGCATCAACGAAATGCGAAGGGAGAAAATATCCCGGAGTAGAACTCTGCATTTTTAATTCGGTCAGCCATAAATTTATTCTTTCATCTGCTACTCGCATTTATTTGACCGAGGAGATTAACCAGAGTGAGAAATTAAAATTGAGTGGTGAGAGGGGGGTTAAATGTTTTTTTTCACTTGTGAATTTCGTTTCTCAATTATCTTTGGTGGAAGAATCGGATAGTTGAAATTGATATTAATGGCTTCCGTGATTAGTTTACTGGTTTCCTGCGTTAAAGCAATAATTGGTGACCTTTTATTCTCGGAGATTATTTCCACTGCTGATCCAGAATCCCTCCCTCAAAACTCGCAATCCAAATTTTCCTTTCACTCTGTTAAATTAGAGACAGCAGCATTTCTCTCCTCCCTCCTCTGCACTCTGTGTATCTCGGAAACTTTGTCCCACTCGGCGGAAATTCCCAAAACAAATCCCTTTCACAACCCCTCGGCCAATTAGTTTTCTATCACTTAACTGCGCGTGATTTGAAATCAATCCGTCTGAAAATGTTTCCAGAAATCTTGGCAATGGACGCCCTCTTGGTCATTCTGTAATTTATGAATGGTTACGTCTAATGAAAAGGTAATCACAATTCGGTGATTGCGTTATTTAAGGTATCACACCCGAAATTGACTGTTAGAACGATACCACTTCCTTTTGTACAAAACGACAGAGCGTTGAACAAACTATCAGGGCCATCCGGATGTTTAATTGTTTCAGCTAGTATCAAAGCCAATTAGAAATAAAGTCGCATTCAATCACATTCGGAAGTCAGCAGGCCATTCCCTGTTTTAGCCACCGAGAGTTCAGTAATTTCATTTTATTTGTGTAATCATCTGACGATTTAGTTTCCACAATGGTGATATCAAATAAGAATATATTCAGTTTACTTTCATTGATTTCTATAAAAATTATTTGCACGAAATGTCTTATTTGCAGCTTTCTCTCGCGAGAAAGTTAGAGTTTTGAAATTAAAACCCGATATTGGTAATATTGGAGTTAATGCTACCGATTTAATCAAAATTAAACGGACTGAATTTCCGCAATAGTAACTATCATTTGATTAAGGTGCAGTGACTTCGAAGCCTGGATATTGGGCAAGAAGGATATGACGAGATAGCGAAGGAAAAAAGGAATTGATGCCGGCGTCGATAAAATTCCACGCACAATAGACGTTATCCCTGTGAGAAAAGTTAGTTCTCTGTTACTCACGTCTACATATTACCCTAATATTCACCCGAGGGAAGTGTCACAGGATCGGTAGGACACGAGCTAGTCCGGGGTTCGGGATAGTGCGCGGTTGACATAATATCCTCCGTGTCATACTGAAGCTCACCTGATTTGACTTTTTCAAGTAATCTCAGCCTAGTGTGTATCCTCCGAGTCACTTATACTCACAGATAGTCCTTGTATCAGCTGTGTTATGCCCCGTTGACATTACAAGCTTTCTACCCTAGTCACTCGAAAGCTTGTAAAAAGTTCCACGTGTGAACGCTGGTTAGTGCACACCCTAGTAATTTTTTTGTAGCTGTTGTTTACTACGCAAGAGTTACTAAGGTTGAATTATGATAGCATCCGAGTTACTAGCGTATAAATCTAGTAAACAAAACGAGACATTACACTCTATGCTCTCTAGCTCACTCGACAACGAATGCGGCTTTGCTGTGCATTTTGTTAATTTTGCTTTCTGATTAACCTCATGATTATCAATCACGTTTTACTTTCATATAAAGATATTAGACCATTTATGCTGGACGCATCATTCGCAATCCATTTAAAAAAGACTCGGTCGCTGAAATTGTACAGAACGATTTGGGGTCATTGGCAATGTTGCAGATAGATTTGTTGAGGGATCCGTATGCTTGAATCACATTCAATTTATCCACACTCTCTGCTGTGAACGATGACGACCAGTATGAAAAATGAGAGGTGTTCTCCTGACGGAAAAATCGTGAGTATCGTAGTTTGTAACGAGTATACAAGAAATGATATAAATGGAATGATTGCAATCAAATATAGTCATGAAAAGCTCTTATTAGGGAACATATTGGTTTAAATATCGCAAGAAAATGGAATAAATAAAGTATCTGAGTCCTCTCATGCTTCACAAATGAGAATGCTTTAGTCACCGATAATCCATGACATAACATGTATACCCCGCGAAGTACCCGCCTAGCTTGTTCAAAAACTTCTTTCATTATTTATACTTAATTTCATCATAATGATTTATGTCACTGCAAAGGTGGTTAGGTGCACATTCACTCAAAATAATTTTCTGGACTTGATATTTATTTTGAGTGACGAATTAAGTGCCACATCCAGCCCATCAGTACAGGAGTAGCTCTACTGTTTCTGCTTGTAAACAATGAGAGTGAATATTTGTTAAGTGAACGAAATTTTTGGGCATTGGAGAAGTATCACATACGGGAAAAAAGGCTCACGATATAGTCCTTCAGCAAGTTGTCCATCAGCTGAACTACACAAATGGTTTCTCTATTCAACAGTGCCCACTGATAGAAGACAAAATGGACAATGACGACACTTGCATTTTATTCCTACTAATGAGGCGTCTACAGAAAGTTATTAAAATATATACTCAAATGCCCATCACGCAGTTTACTTTCGGGGTTGGCAAAGTTAAAGAACTCAGACATTGCTGTTAGCCCTCGATAACTTCTCTTTTAATAATGTCTTTCCTCCATAATCACTGTCTCAGTGATTCAACCCGAAGGTTGGTTTGGATAGTTGAGGGTAGAGCTCACCCCGGACTTAGCCACAGGCGTGTGAATTTCACACATTCAGGGTAGGGGGGCCAGTTCCTTTCCCTGGGCCACCTCGCACTTCCGAGGATTTTTTGTTCGAGATTGTTGTTCTCAATAATTCCCTATTCCTAATCCGATTACAGTGCTCTATCCTTGTTATAATAATAATATATTTATTTCCCTAAATGATTACACTACGACATGGAGTTTTTCCGGCTGTACAAATTTCGAAAGTATTTTAATAGGTATTTATGCAAAAAAAATTGAATACCTCAGTGCACAATAATGAATAAATTTAAAAAATATAAATTCTACAAGCTGCTTCTTCAACCAGTTTTTATGGTGTAGAAATAATGATGCAAATAGTATATTTTATAATGCTTCTTGAAGCCCGCCATATTATTTTTATTAGATACTACAAGACAGTTATTTATAAATAATGATGGCAAAGTTATGTTTGCCGCATTGGTAGGTACTCAGTCCGTAATCTACGCTAAAAATACGTTTCTATGTTTCAATAGAGCATAATTACATCACTTAAAACGAATTAAGGGTGCTGTTTTAAAAACATAGCACAGTGTAATATTTATATGAATACAGGTATATTTACCAGGAGTGGTTAGTAACTGAAGACTCCTAAGCAATGGTTTCCTTCTTCTCTCCAGTTTATTCTACATGCTGCCTTGATGTATTGACTATATTGACATAACGCCCTTGTCCCAAAAAACACGACAATAATGGTTTGACACATGTGAAACGTAGAGATGTATCTTTGCAAAATATAACAGTTTTTGAGCGTCGAGTCCTAACTGTTTTCTAGCTTATGGGATGCAAACACCCCTATGATAGTTTTTAGTCAATTCTGTCAATGTGAGGTGTCAAGCTGAGTTCTTCACTTTTTAGTAGGCCCAGAAATTCTATAATAGGTACTCTTCAGATATTGGATGAATCCAATTTGATTACAGTCCAACAAATAGGATGAGATTTTTTATTTGAAACTCTGGATAGTTTGTAGAATTTTTATCGTAGAGGTGAGTTGTTTATTAGAACAGCACTATCGCATTTCATGTATATCAACATGTACTATACATATTTGTAGGTTTTGATGTATGGTCGGCTTTAATATGCGAGGAAGTACCATCTGCATACATTTTTAGAGCTTGACAAATTTGCAGAAAAGCAGGTCATTTATTAATTTTTCTTCATAGAAGTTGATTAATTAAGTCTGAAAATCGCCAGTGTCTACAGAATTTTAGAATGTCAGAGTTAAACTTTTGCTGGGATAAGCTTTTAACATATTTTTATTTTCAATACTCTACAGAAGGTCAAGGAATTGATTAACAAGAGTCCCAATTATTTTTAATCAATACCAATTTAGCTTAATCTGAGGTTTCAAGCGTGATGGAGTGGAAAAGGAACATAACTGGGTGATTCTCTGAAAACAAGGTACTTTTGAAGTTGGATATTTTTTTAAATATAAAAATTCAAATTAAAATAAGAATATATTTATCAGGTTCCATATATTAGTTATAATATGTACCAGACTGCAGCAGAGATCAAAAGTGATTATTTTCCAGTATTTTCGGAAATTTAGTTTTTGCTGTCATCGGAGTGGACCGGAGGCGACTTCAGAGTGGGCGTATTTTAATTTTTAAGAGTTTGAGCTATTTCAGTAGCTTCAATGTTGACAATCAGATATATTTATACTTTAAAAGTAATTGCACACGAAATCTGCCCACTAAAATGCATGTGTCTCTTTAATTAAAAAAAAAAATTAAATAAAAAAATTTAATTAAAAAAAGTTAATTTTGTGTAAAATTAGTTAAAAATGGGAAAATAGTAGCCCAGTAAATATATTAAAAAATTGTTCATACTTTTTCAACCCATAACAGGAAAATCAGTCATTGGAGTCCACTCCGTAGCTCTTGGCATCTACTCCGAAGCCAATTTTGGCTTCGGAGTGGACGCTTCGGAGTACACAAATCACACCTTCAGCCAGGCCAAGACAATGATTTTGAGGTTATGGGGTACATTTTATGCAATTGACTCATTTTCCCTGAATACCACCTCATATCGAAAATGCAACACATGCAGTAACATATTTTAGATTTTACAGAAGCCACGGAGTATACAACCAATAATCATATTAACCTCAATTCAGAGTTGTTGTAGGTTATTCTTTCACTGATGGTAGCTGTATCTGCATGTCACTCATTCAGTTGCAAGAGGCCTACCAGTAGGAACTTAGCAGTTATACCAACTTTTGAGATTTTTCACTATTTCTCTTTGGCTTCGGAGTGGATGCTTAATCGTGGTTGCAAACTTTGGTTCAAAATAATTCTTAAGTTAAGAATATATGTCAAAATAACAACCAGGAGCATTAATCAGGAAGGTTTTGTAAATTAATTATTCCTACATGAAGACATTTTATTTTATTTTTTCTCTTATAAATAATGCCATATATAAGTGAAAACGTGCTAGTTGCAGGCTTCGGAGTGGACTTTCGAATCCTTTGAGACATTATTTTCAGTATACTCAAATTTATTTGTTTCATTAACTGTTTGGGGCCATGTTACTTACATTTCATTAAACTTTATACAATTTTGTTTTTAATTTTTAAACTATAGTTAAGGAGATATTCCACAGTTTCATGAAAGTACCCCATTTTCAAAGAATCACCCAACTGCATTTAATGAAAATGAGCAATTTCATTTATTGCAAGACCGGTTTCGCTTTTTTCGACCTGAAGATGCTGTAAAAAGCGAAACCGGTCGTGCAATAATTGTTATACTTGTGGAAATTGCTCATTCTCATTAATTGCAGCAATGTAGCTTCTCAATTTCCAAAATACTGCACAATTAATTAAGTATATATTTTGATAAACCTGTTTCAGGATCGATTTCAGTGATCTCATTGGGAGAAACAAACAAAATTATGTATTTTTTTGTCTAGTGTTCGCTCGAGCGAGGTTTCTGTCATCAAAATCCAGTTAAGCACCTTATCATGGTTTTCTACTCATGCGTCACCTAATTATCTATCAGGATATTGGATCATAGGATTCAGGAATCAGTGAGTCTGTTGCAAAAATTTCAAACCATCCCTGGTACTTACCAGGTATAGTTCCCGTAGCTTGGGCTCTAATCTTGTTTTATGGTAACTTTACAACTGTTGCCAAGGGAAATATGGTTCAAGTTATGCTGGAAGTCGACAGGTTAAGAAGAGGAAGGAGAAAAAAACCAACTGAAAGGATAAATTCTTAGCCAAAATAATTTTTCTTCCTTTACAAGCATCGACTTTCCTTTTTTGTATCTCCTGGTACAAAAACATTCTACACAATTTTTTTTCAGTACCGATTTCCTCGGCAAAGACCGTTCAACACGTAAGAATGGTCAAGGTTAAAAGGGTGGAACTGAAAAACAAGATAGAGAAGTTATTTTGACTGTTGTTGCAGAAAGTGTTGTCCAACTCATTCAGAATAACAATAGCATACAAAGATGAAACTGAGAGACAATTTGTTTTACAGATCCTTGTCGGAAACCGTAAAAAAAATTGCCATTAAATCTTTCCTTATCTTTTTGTGATTGGTTAAATATTCTCACTCTCAATTAACTCATTGCTTATAGTTTGCTTGGTTTATCGTATCTGCATGCCCTAAGGCAGTTTCTTCATCGATGCACACTTTTTCTCAAGGTTAATTTGTAATGTTGGCATTAAAAATATATCTATTAAACGAATAAATATTTGCCATTACTATACGAGTTCAAAATCTGACCTTAAATTTGCTATTTTTCAATACAACTGATAAAAATATATTATTGAAGTTACATAGTTTTACTTAAGGCGATATAACTGACGGAAGTAGCTCTCATTAAATGTAAATCATGCACCAGATACTTTTTACCAAATCGACGCATTTGGATTCCCTATCATTCATTTTGTAGACTACCTATACTAATGAATATGTATGGTTGAGATTATATTTTAATGCTATGCGATTAAAATTCAAGTCCAAAATATTAGTCAAGAGAATGCCCGAATATATCATTAGTAGTTTTATGTATGCCCTGCTAACTGAAACGTTGCATTGAGATTCGACCATGGCATTTCTACTTAGGGCATGATATACAGAGCCATTATTTCAAGTCATGACGTCGCTTCGAGGGGGTCTAGGCCCGGATTATGGGTGGAGTGCAAGACTACCAGTCATAAAGCGTCCATTGGTCCATAAACCCTAGGTCCTTAGCGGGCATTTACTACTCCGGCGCACAGGTTCTAAGATATGCTAACTATGCATTAGGTGATGGATTAGCATTTCGGCTCGCTATGACGGCCATTACGACGCAAAAGTCCCCGAATTCGGGGCTAGTAATTTTCCAGCATCCATAAAATTGCGCTGATGTATCGTCTTAGCAGAGGGAGGGATTCTTGAAAATTATCTGCTCGTCGCAATATTCGCATAAATAACCACTCTTCTCCATAATAATTTTGATTCATTGAAATGTTACGTCTACGGGTTCCTGGGTATTCATTTCAATGCCTCTCGCATAGTGCTAGGAGACTAACGTATATTAAAATTTACTGAGTGAGCCTAGGGGAAAGCTATGGGTAAATTAGTGGATGTCCTCTCACAACAACGCAGAAATTCAATAGGTAGACAAGGGTGGAAATTCGCAATGAAACATTTTCGTCCTGGGAAACGGGTGAAGGTGATTTATATCAAGGTCCAATCAAGTTGCAAGTTTACCATTACCATATGCGTTATAAATATTCACATTCGAGCAAAATGTTTAAAATATTTAGTTCATATCATATCTTACGAGACTAGTGGGTAGAGTGCTTGGCTGCTGATCGAAGGGTCCCGGGTTCAAATCCGGGTGAAGCCTTTGGACGCCCCTGGACAAAAAGAAATCCTGGGAGTCGAGGTGGCCCAGGGAAAGGTACAACCCCCCCTACCCTGAATGTGTGAGATTCACACGCCTGTAGCTTAGTCTGGGGTGAGATCTACCCTCAACCATCTAAGCCAACCTTCGGGTTGAATCACTGAGTGAGTGAGTCATATCTTATACGATACTTTAGTGTTAACCTTCCATACGTGCAGATAATGCTGTATCATACCGTGGTATCATTGTACTTAATAAATTCCATTAGTACTTTCAATGCTGAATATGTTTACCAGAACGTAATAAATTAAAGTACCCATTAAATAGATTCCACATAAGTTGTTGAATTTCATTTGAAAGATTGAAGAGACATACATATTGCAAAGATTAAAAATATTGTGGAATATATTTTAAATCCTTATCAATGTGAGTATAATATCAGCGGCTATTTTATGAAATCATCTCTGCATCATGGAAACTGGAAAATTATCACATTATGGAAGAAATATAATCGCCATTATATGAGGGCTACACTATGACGCCGGCATTCATACTCACTCACCACGAAATAATCTAAAATGCCACTCCGTCATCCCTGGTTATGAGGGAACGTCATCAAAGTGAGAATAATTACTTATCAGTCAAAGATAGGCATACCATTGTTTAATTCAATAGTTAGGAATTTAAAAAGTTGGAACATGTTAATGAAATGTATGTACATGATTTGCCTTGGCTTTATTAGATTTTATGGGATGTAGCTTTTATTTACATGTTGGTGAACAACCAAGAAGTAAATCGTTAAGTTAAAAGAAAGTAAACTATTTATCGGTTAGTCGAAATTTCAAATATAATGTCCTAATTTCATAAGAAAATCCCATCGTCGTTAATTAATGAATTTTGAGGTTAGAATTGGATGTACATGGAATGAACTAAAAAAATTACCTATGGATTAGTAAATATAAAAACCAAATATATCAAAAAGTTTCGTACTTGAATCAAGATGTTCGATTTTTTAGTTTAATATTTTGCGTGATAATATTTACCTTTGTCTGTATGGGAAGCTTTGTCTTTTTGCTGATTAACCTGCATACTAAAAACGACATAACCACGTATCTCTCAGAATTCGCCCAACAGGTTATCTGCACTTCTGCGGTGTTCCGTGGAAATGAAAAAGAACGGTGTTTCTATGGCGAAACACCAGCCTACACTCTTTATCAGAATTCAGTTTCGTGGTTTATGCTTGCAACGGTTACCACCTTATCTTTAATCAAGATTACCTATGATGAATGTAGAATGAATATAATAATTTACTGATAATTGAAAGAAAATATTAGGTCATTTTAAACCAAGTGCACAGGAAATTTAAATACCTAGCATTCATACATCGTCTATGCTGCGAATTAACTTCAATAGAAATATTGAAAACCATTTGCTGGATCTGAATCAGTAGAAATGAATTGCAGTATTATTACCATTAAATTACTATAAATGTATCATTTCTCAAATCTCTACTTCTCTTGAGAATGTTATTTTCGATAAGGGAAATTTATTAACGTCATAAAATAAGGCTCTATTGAGAAAACATTAAAAAATTTGTCAATGATGAAAACAGTTTAAAACGCGCGTATGATACATCCTAATTGATGGAATTTTTCTAATATTAGAGTAAAAATTAAAAATATTTAAACTTTTTAAATACCTCAAGAACCTAACTACAGCCTAAATTATCCACACATAGTATTGGTCGAAGTTGAGGAAGGAAGAAATTGATGGAACCATGTTAATTTATTGAGCCACTGACGGTACAAATATATAATAGTGATGCGTAGGTAGTTAGATAGTAAAATGTATCATTTCTCTACCAAGTCCAAGCATCTGCAGAGAAAATAAAAATAAAATATCAATGAGAATTAATAGCACCCAGGAGTAATTTTTTCCTTCCTGTATTTATCAGACATTTGCCAATTTGATATGTATCTCAGTTAGAGAATAGTTTCACCAGCGGTTTTATATTAAGCCAATGACCTTCATTGACGAGTGAAAACCTTGCAGTCCAGACAGAGGATAGCTTGGTAAAACTGTGCTTAGCGCTGGAATACGGCGAAGTGAACATAGGGGCCCGGGGATTATGCTGCTTCAGCCGAATCCGGAGCGACGGTCAAAACCCCGGGTTAACGTACTTTGGGTGGGAATAATTGGTGCTGCAGTCAGCAAAACGGCCGCCTCCAAATGCATCACATTGTCGAGAGGCAGGAGCAATTTAAAGCCTTTTGGAAGGCAGGGCTCCTCATCGGATGGCTTGGGCACCCTTCCTGTAAAAAGAAATTCAAATCCTCTCCCAATTCCGGTTTTCCGGGAAAGCAAATGAAACTGGACGGCAGAAGTATTTCTCGCAATTAGGAGCTCTTTAGCAAAACGTCAGACCTTGCAATTCCCAGCGCTCTCTTCGCTATCTTTTTCATAATGAACTCATTCACCATCGCGGTGCGTATCGTGCTTGTATTGCTTAGGATTTGAATTCCTAGCTATGATTTGGATGCTGCAAGTTATATATCTGATTCTAATTAATCATGTATTTTTTCAAATAGGGAGAAAGCCTTACCTGCTTTTTAAATGCCTAAATTATTTCAATTAGATCCTCTAGTCGTATTTTCATTAATAAGCATTAAAATTTATTCCCTCCAAAATATTTTATTTTGAAGTTTTATTACTCGTCATTTACCATTGTTAGCAGCACCTAGTTTAATTTTTTAGTGTTAAATAATCAGTAAAAGGAATGACCGCTACATATGTTTGCCATCTCCACCATTTTATACACAAGATATTGGAAATAATTATTTGTATGAATAAAGATCTGGTTGGAACTTCTACTGCTTCCGTTTATGCAACGCAGGTGTTGTGTTTCCGTAGTGGTAAAATGTTTAACTACTCCCAGCATATCCTGCTACTGCTTGCTGTCTTTTGTCATGTCATATATGATCCTAATCTACAAGTGAAGTAAAAATACATCCATATTCTTAATTATTAGCACTTATTCAACCTTGCGTCATTTGCCATGCCGAAAATTATTTAAGAAATAGTATGCAGGAATCGACAGCAGGAATAATAAAGCCAGACTGTGAGAGAAACCAGAAGCCAGTGTCACATTTTGCTAGATATGTATTGGAAAACAACCACAACAGTGACTTTAAATTATAAATTTCATGTGTGGAAAATAAAGGGTATAGAATAAACTCATTGGAGCAATTAGAAATTTCAAGTGTACACTCTTTAGATAATATTCTAAACGAATTTTCGTAAACCTCCCACTCCCCTCTCATAAACCTCCCATTCCCCCATCCCAAACCTACCATTCCTCCTGATGCCCCTCTGCCCTGGTGGGACAAACCCCTTTGCTTTCCCCACCCTCTACCTAGACCTTCGAGATATGTAAACGGTCGTACAGATTAACCCGCCCCTCCCTCATACATTTCTTGACCATTCGAGAAGAGTACTCCCTATTAAGTTCCTCCTCCTTCTATCTACCCCTTCCCTCTAGTACGTAAATCCATTCACAAAATTTAACTCTGCATGGTCCATTAACGGAGTCGAATGCTTTGAGTTATTTTGCATCTTTCATGCAACTGAAAATCTGCTTACATCTACATTGCTTTCAACACTAACTAACATAGACAATTACCATTAATATCCTACCTGTCTTCTTTCTTTGGAAATTATTAGACTCCGACTATTCCATGAACGGAGATGAAAACAACGATTATTTTTTTATTATTCATGCTGTCGATTCCTGCATACTATTTCTTAAATAATTATATTCATGAATCCCACCTTCCCCTTTTTACATGTACAGGATTTCTAATCTCTCAGTCGTCCTTATCCGATTAGGTAATAATGTAAATTCATTTCAATGCCTACCGTGATTATTTCTATTATAACATAGCCTAACCTTTCAGATGGGTGCGCTCTGGCTATTAGTATTATTTTTACAGTAAAAAACCGGTTCTAAGCCTTTTATTTACGGAAAAATGTAAACTAAGCAATCAAATCGCACGAGGCTGAAAGGTGGGCATATTTTACGGCGGAAGAAATAGTTCCTCGGATATGAAATAAGCTGGTTGGATTGCTGCCGACATTTTTGCTGATGGACATGGGTTAGCGTGGTAGAGAACACGGAAAACAACCAGTAGTTAGTTTACAGCTTCATTGAACAGTAGTAGACCATTATTCACTTTTTTCGTATTTCCAAAAGCTTTAGGAAATTTTGCGTTTTAGGGTGTACACGCGGTTTTTTAATCACGCTGAATTTCAGCAAAAGAAACATTTGCCCTTCCGCGCCTGCATGCAAATTATTTTAGAAAATATTCCGAAAATCAGCAGTATTCCAAAATTATCCTCTGACAAAACTACCACCATGTCTGGTTAAAATATCTCACCAAATAGGAAATGTAGTCTTTTTAATTAATGTACTTACCTACTCTTTCATATTAATCTGCTGCAAAAAAATGCGCCCAGCCGCGAAGCGTCAGAACGTTTCACAAATTCGACTTATTCCAGCAACACGCTCGAAACTCCTGCGCTTCTATCAGGGCTGCATTAAGTTTAATTTAAGTTACGATTTAGACATTTTAAAATACCAACTATTTCGATTTTTTTCATATCAACAGGATGCCAGGACTAGCCATGGTATTTACCTTTATGGAGTCACCTTTGGTGGCTTTATAGGAACACCTTGTTCCTATAAAGCCACCAAATAATCCTCACGGAAGAAGGACGTCTCGGTAGCCTAACTGGTTAATGCACTCGGCGCGAAATCGAGGGATCCGGGTTTGAATCCCGGTCAATGCGAATGAATTTTCTTCGCACTTATCCAATGCGTACCCTTTTTCGTGGAAGTCAATAGGGGGTGTGTATTGGAGGAACAAAAAAGGGTGAAAGAAAGCACAATTCAATTCAAAGTGTTTATTTCAACATTTGCATAACAAGGTACAGAGAATAGAAGAATAACAACAAAATAACAAGACAGAAATAACAACGCAAATGTGGACTCTGGTATAGGCTTTCGCCTCTTCAGGGCAGGTTACACCTTTCACTGGAATGTTTACCACCATGTCTTGGGATTTTATGGTTCACGACAGAATTTGGTAGTTGAGAATCAAGGCAAGAGAGAGAGAGAAACAGACACAGAGTGAGAGAGCCAGCCCTTGAACTTCGCACGTGTGGAACAAGAAGGGCCGCCGCCGAACGCAACAAAATGCCGAGCGCACCCCGCATTGTTTCACACCTCCGGCTCCATTGTTGGGCTCTTTTCACCGGAATCCGCCGAGCGTTTCGACGAACGATTCAGGAGGTTTTGAAATGGTTTGTTCTTCGAGAGGAGAGTGAGAGAGAGATACAGAACAGAGAGTGGTGAGAGGGCGTAGTTGCGAGGCCGTGGAGATGTGAAGCTGGGTGTGGAATGGCACGTTAATTTTGGATTCGAGTCCGACGAGGAGGTAATGGAGGTCGCTCTATTACTTATTCCTCGGTGGTGGTGGGGGTGGGAAGGGATGGGGGAATTATTCAAGGCTCGCAGTTTAAACATTTAAAGAGAAGCCTAGATGCCGTTCATTGTTTATAGAGCGGCCATGCGAGTATTGGTGCCAACTGAGGATTCATTACGGCGAAATCTGGAATGAGCAAAGATGGCCGGCAGGAAACTATGGGTGGTCATCGACGTAATTATCTGTTGTCGGCAATTTAATTGTTTCAGTGGTGCTGTCTGGGACAAGTCATTGTAACAAGAGTACTAATGATATATAGGTATAATTTTTATGTCGTATTCGCCCTGTACTTGAAAGCATAATGTTATAATGGACTATGCAGAATTTATTTTCTCATAAGGAGGTTCTGTCATCACTGTGTTGCGGAAAATAAATATCTAATTCCATATTTTTGTTTGTTTCTTTAAAAACCAGCTGATGACTTGTCGAAAATGATTGCATAAATACCCAGGTATTATTTTTTTATTAGTAAAGATTTTATCCATGTATGTTTTGTGTAAGTTATCTCACTGTTAATAAGCACTGGTAAAGCAAGAATTAGCGAACAATTTATTACCAAGGTATTCTTTTTCAAGTAAATGCGGAGTCAATACTAAATTAATAGGAAATTATTGTTTGGAAACTAGATTGGTGCCACGACTTTACCATTCCAAATATTGAGGTCAAAGTATTGACAATTGTGCTAAATAGCAACGATTTTTACGGTAGACCCGTGGTTGCTATGTAAATTCAAAATGAGAATAATGAGTTACAGATAAAACTTGTTTAATTTCTCCGTTTACACTTGCTAGGTTATTTATAATTACGCTATTCTGTACATAAAAATGACATCACAACCAACTAATTCAGTTGAGACGTTTTCTCTATCGACCCACACTGGGCTTTGGTTTTGATTAGTATAATTATCCTATTCCATTAATGACATTACTTATCTATAAAAAAATGGGCATTGTGCTTGCAGATTATTCACGAATATATTTTTAGTGAGCACTTTTTCAAGCAATAGGAATGTCTATTGACTTACTCTCTTTTGTCATCATATTTGTAAATCGCAAATTACTAAATAGTAAGTTGGCAAGTTCTTGTCTTTTGTGTTCATTTCTCTGCGACAATCCTCTTCTCATAAACTCTTTTCCACGATATGTGAATTTATATTAGATATAAAATACTATTATCCCATAACTTACTCAGAGTTGCATTTAACATCATCTAATTTAATTTCGTGTATACGAACATTGAAAGTGGAATTTGAGCCTCGTATAGTTGATAATTCTCCTTGTTATCAGAAACTACCAAGAGGAGCCTACGCATTTAAAGCTTTGGTCGCCAACACGTATGAAGTAACAGGGTAGTTTGTCACGATACTTTATCAAGTGATTGTACAATGCTATGATGGCAAGCATTTTACCACAGATCTGTTGAATAATTTATCTATCCATTTTTAAGTCTTTCATGAAAATAAAAACACTAATTACACTCGCGGAAGGGATTAACAGAGTTCCTTCATAATTTAGCGCATATCGACTCTTTCCCCATTCTGATTTTTAGGTGCACTGCCTATTGCACGGGGTCTGAAACGAATGGAAAACAAAAGCCGTGTTAATTATGTAAAATGGTAATGCGCACTACAGAAAATGGAAAGCTCTCAACATCACTCGTATATGCTAGAATCTTTTCTTCTATTGCCTAACCCTTCCTAAATCATTTGTCACCCAATTCTCTCCCTACCCTCCTCGTTTCTGCTATCCTCTTCGATTCCGAGTATTTCAACCGTGCGCAAGGTTTTTTTTAAATAGGGATCCTGCGATAGATTTGTGTTTGTTTACGTAGCGCGTTCCAATTTCGACGTCACCTGCCCTAACCAAAAACAAAAAATAACTGACGGGCCGCGTCCTTGTTTTGTTTTGTTATTTTTTATGTTTTTGTTCGTGTTTTTTTTATTTTTTTTACTATTTTTTTCCCAGCCCACCCTTGCACTTCGTGCGCGCGTGTGTGTTCGCGAGCTTTGGAATATATTTTACGTTAGGTGGTTGTTTTCGTTTATTTTATTTCGGCCGTCCTTTTTTTCAGGGTTTTCTATTCTCTCTCATTATCTCTTCTGCTTTCTAGCCACACTCTCCTTCTCACCAAGCACGTCTTTCACGAAGAATAAAAAATACGCTGGCTGGTCGAAATTCATTTATAATTAATGTGTGATGAATATTTTTTTAAATAAAACAGGGATAAGACTGAGATGTTAAGTATATGTATGCATTTTTCTCTCTTTCAATATCGAATTTAAGATAACGAATAAGAATAATTAGCTAACAGAAATATACTTACGCAGAAGTGCATTTTCAATGCAAAGTGGCCATTGCCAATAGTTGAATACAAATATATTCAAAATACTTTTAGTCCGATGCCAATAACATACCAAATAGTTCGAGCCAAATGCCAAATAAGTTTGACGTCAATAAAAAGATATAATGGGTTGAATAAGGAATGCGGGAGAGAGAGAATTCTACATAATATTACATTAATTGAAAACATTTATTTTTCTAATGTTTTACTACATTTATTTAATAAAATTTCTCTTTCAATATTTTAGGATATTATTGCACAACATTTAATTTATCGAAATTATTGATTTAAGCAGTTTTATTTTGTATTATTACATATTGGTAGGTTTGAACATCATCAGTAAAATATTTCAATCTTCGGAGTACTATGCCAATGACGGTTTCATGGTATATTTCAGTTCTTTTTAGTTTACTTTCAATATTCAATCTTCTGTCTAGATCTAAGGTCTCCAAAATTTTCAGCTCGAGGGCCGCATTGACTAGCAAACATCAGTTCGGGGCCTGACTAAACACTTGAGGTCCTAATAAAAAATAATCAAAACATGGATGTTGTTATTAATTATTTAATCAATATTATTTTATTCCGTTATTATTTAATAACACATTGATACACTACAAATGAACACGTGTATTAGTGTGAATGGTGAGATTGTTCTCTGGATGCCAAAATAGCCGACATTTCTGGCTTTAGATTTGATGTCCCTGAAGTCAACGGTGACCTGAGATTATCATCGGAAAAGTTTGTTCTCAAATTGTTCTTCTCGTATTTCATTCTTGAAAATGTTTGTTCACTTAGGTATGTTGTTCCAAAGATGTCCTTGATGCAAAAGTTTTGACACTAGGAAAGTCTTCCTTGGGCAAAAACTGGTTAAAACCCATTAGTTTGTCTTTGAACTTGTCCCTAAGGAGGTCATTTGCTTTCCACTCAATGACCTGCAGCTGCAGTTCATCTGGGCAACTGGCCACATCTGCTTCAAATGGGTTTTGAAACAGTCTCACTTCATCTGCCTTTGAATCCAAGTCAGAAAACCGCTGCTGAAACTGCAGCTGGAGGTCTTTGGTGATCACGCAAATGACGTGGGGAACTCAGTTGATGCTTCAGCCATGAAGACATTGCATTGCTGAAAGTACGTCAAGTTTGTGGCCTGTACTTTTCCAAAAAAAGGTCAAGTTTGGATCTGAAGGTCTTTAGGTGGGTGTATAGATCGTAAACTAGATTTTCCTCTCCTTGTCGTTTTACCTTCAGAAAATTTAAATGACTAGTTATTTCTGCAGCAAAGGCCAATTTCCATACCCACTCTTCATCAGACAGTAATGGCTGTGGCTTGCCTTAACTTTCCAGGAAGTCACCTATTTCCTATCTTAACTTAAATAATCTGCTCAGAAATTGTTAGTAGTAGTATTTGGGTGATTTGGGTGTTTCGACGGCTTTGCTCAGAAATTTCTCACCACTTAGCCATCTTACGGCTGTGTAATATGGTAAATCTTACGGTTATGTATCTGTATCTTTCAACAGGTCTCTGAATTGTCTATGTTTGAGCCTATGTGACCTTATTAAATTCACCATCATCACCACAGGATTCTGTACGCTGCGAATGTCCATATAGTAAACACACAAATCTTCCTGATGAATAATAAAGTGCAGGAACGTTGGTTGTAGAGTTTATTTTTCGTTACACATCTGCCTCACTTGTCAACCAAGCCTTTCTTTATGCCACTCATGTTCTTTCCTCCATCAACAGTCAGGCAACTTGAGGTTAGTCCAGTCCAAGCTAAACTCAGCAAATGTTTTTTTCAACTCGTTGAATATATCCTTTCCGGCAAAAGTGCCATACATGCTATGTAGGGAAGCCAGCTCTTATGTTATGTTCATGTCTTCATCCACACCTCTAATGAACGCAAGCAGTTGAAAGGTGGAACAGTTGTCCAGAGATTCATCCATTGCAGTTGAAAAATGGCGATACTTGCCTGCATTTTTCGCTCTTTGAGTCGCAATGTTTTCACTCATGTCTGTAACACGACGGGCAATGGTATTTGCACCCAAAGCTACATTTTCAATATTTCAACGCCGGAGACAGTGTCTTATACTACATTTTCAAATTGTTTTGACTTTTCTGGGCAAAGTTCCTCACCCTCCTCCAACAAACATTCCTTCACTACTTCACCATGTGTAAACGGTTTGCTACTTTTAGCCAGGACGTAGGTAACTTTATAACTGGCCTTAGTTAAGGATTCATTTTCATTCAGATGAGGATTTACAGAACAATGTCCTCTGTGTTGTGAGTTGATTTTGTAATTTAGAAACTTTTTCGGCACGGTCTTCATCCTCCAACTGTGCACTTTTCTCCTGATGTTTGCTTTGATGGTGACGGCGCTGGTTGTATTCTTTCGTCACAGCCAGGGTTTCGTCGCACATCACCCACAATGCTTTCTCGCCGGATTTGATGAAAAAGTATTTCAAACTCCACTCTTCTTGAAATTGCTGACACTCATCCTCTATCCTTCTCGGCCATCGCTGGGCACTAAAATAAAGTGAATTCAACATGAATAAATAGTGAAACTGAAAGATTCTTGCACACAATATCGCTCAAAAATCCAGATTATGCGAACTAACTTCGTCGCAATTATAGCTGCAAATGACCGGAAACAATTTTTAGAAGTTCTTATGATTTTTTAAGTCAAATTTACCTGAATATAGTGTACAAAAGTATCCACTTACGGTAGAGAGATTGTTGCTTTTAATGTTGCCTCTTCAGAATATTCGAAAAATTCTTACTAAACTAACGACATTCCCAATACTTTTAACACACTGATAAGTAATTACGCGAAGGAAATTATCACTAAATAAAATAGAGTGCAAAATGATTCGCAATCAGACGCTAACTGACACCAACACCTCCTCATCGCAAAAGTCAACCGCAACTGGAAACTGAAATTAAAAGTAATCAAGTCTTGAACATACAGCAAACAATTTAAAAACTCCGCAACTAGATGGCGGTATATCATATCATTGACTGAGAACGGAAGTAGAACAAGTAAGCAGCGGATAAGGTTTTGAAATTCAGTGATTGGTTGGAAAACATAACGCACTACTGCACGCTTCTACTTTTATTCGGTAAAAACATAACGTCCACGTAAGCGGCGGCTGATCTTGGCAGATTACATGTATATTTCCGTAATTTTTTTCCGTAGACAAAAAGGTCTCCACGGGCCGGACGAGAGCGTCGTAGTTTGGAGACCTCTGGTCTGGAGTAATGAACATTATCGCTTTCTGAGGACGATATTATGTAAACGTAAGTTAGTAGTTATACATTTAAATCTATTAACTATTTTGAAAGTTTTTCCCTTTACCCCGGCCTTTGGGCATGAGAGATGTCAGTGTACAGAAAGGAATATATTTCAGAAAATCCTTGGTATAGTGGGTGAGGAGAGAAAATTTCGGTAAGAGATTAGGAAGAGTAGATGTTTGAGATGAGATATGAGGGGTGAAGATATTCTCATGGCCGTGAGAGAGGAGTGGATGTTGAGTAAGCAGGAAATGGGAAGAAAAAAAAAAGGCTTAGGATGGGATAAAAAAATAGGATGGGATGAAGAAAGATTGCTATTTTGAGATGAGAAAAGACGTTGTGTCAGAAGATAATGATCTGAATCTGTAGAATCTAGAGAACTTTTTTAATCTCTTTCATTTAAATCAATTCTGGTTCTTATATCAGCATATTACTCTGGTAATAATAGTATGGTGTGTGTAGACATAAAATTTGGGTGGTACATGTATCCACATGAAGAGAAGAAAGGAAACTTATTTCCCTAATAATATGTATTATAAATACGGTTTTTAAATTCGTTCAGGACATTTCGTTTACATTCTATCTACTCCTGCCCTCTCTCCTCTCATTTTTTGCATGCCCTCCCCTTCCCTAGTGGCTAGTGTTCTAGCCTGCCAAAAGTATCTGCACCGGCTCGCTGTCAGTATGTTGATGTAGATACTAATACTTGCTAGATAACTCATACCCAATGCATTTAGTCTGCATGTATGGATAATTGATAAGGGATTTAGCAGATAAATATATCAATTTTTTTCTGTAATTAACATATTATGAAAACCTTCCTCTTTATCTAATGTTAAGATGAGATAGTATCTGAAAAATAGATTAAGTATTTTGTAATATATATTGTAATTTTGTAAATCTGCGTACGTATACATTTAGCTCTCCACCTGATCAACGTTCACAACAACTACGTCTAACAACTGATGTACGTCCAAAATAAATCGAAAAAACCTGTTTATCAAAAGATTACGCCATCTCTGTAAACTTTTTCATCTGATTAATAACAGAAAATTAGAAAAGTGGTTGCCAAACTAAAAATTTATCCGCCCAGTTATTTTATCAATTGACGAGAATAACAGCAGACAAATATAACAGTCTTAAATAATTACCTCCCTCAATTTCTAGCCAGCGGCGTGACACCGATGCGATGGAAGCATGCATTGTTTCTTTTACCAGCACATGGTAAACGATTTGGTTTATTTAGGTCAAATCATGTTCAGTTAATCCATGAAAGCTAATAGGCTGAGAATTTTAGTAAAAATAACTCATTCTTAGTTATCAATAGAGAATTAAAACGTGTTTCTATTCCGCTAAATGTTTTTACTCACTGACCGGATTCAATTTTTATATTACATCGTTAGCAGATTAAAATTACTCAATGACTATAGCATTAATTAATTTAGAATTTTGTGAATCCACAAATTTACTACTACCATCATCACATTCATACTTCTTCTTTGGGTTGAAATGATTGAAAAAAATATTTAAGTCACCCAAGAAATTTATTTTGGCTTTTTAAATGTGACAAACACTATTTTTACATACTTAGGACTGCTTCCTCAGAATATGTATTCCGCTTATTTTATTCTTTCCTTTTAATTATACCGGTCCTTTCTATTCAAGATAACTGTTAGATAACTGACAATGAGTAGGTAAATGTGTTTTTTCATCAATTTTCTTTATGGACTTGCATTAGTCAGGACAGTTTTCGTTATTTCTCTCTAGATTGCTATTTCATGATGAAGAAACTTATGGATCAGACATTAACCGTACTTATTGGGGAAATATCGGCATGTGCCAAGGCAATGTCGAGAGTGAACATAATGCGTCAGGTTTAATTGACAAAACTCTGAATGAGGTTCACTGTTAATGACATTTCTTTGTCGTCTTACTGCTGCAAGTGCGAATAATTTTTGTTTTCCTCTCCCAAAAGGTTTGGAAAATTGGTTGTTATTTTATCTCCTCATAACCACACTCTTCAAGCTTTCTTTGCTCAGCCAAATATTTTTTTTTCTTTCCACTACACCTCAAATTCAGACTTTATTTGGTCACAAGACCTTTACGATTTGGTCTGCTTCTTCAATATGCCTTATGTGAGGACAAGAACAACAGTTTTCATAGTCATGTCACCATTGCTAACTAGCACTTTCTCTGGCAATTAGGGTTTCCTAGTCCCTGAAAATTTTCTTATACGAGATATAAGAGAAGAAATAACCTGGTATTGGTCAATTCGACATTTTCGGTCGTCGGTAGCTTAATAATGGGTATATTTTCTTCTAAGTTAATCTCTCTGAGTTTTTGATTTAAATTTTACTAAATTATTGAATCCAATATATATTACACATTTTTTGGAATATTTTAATCAAGAATTTTATTATCGTGCAAAATAATTGCTAAGAGATTGAAAAATGATGGAATGAATATAACACGAATCGATTTTTTTATCTGAGGCTATTACAACTGAAGATTCGCGTTCGACTTCATCCAACAAGTAATGCATATGACTTCATTTTGTTGCTGATTGTGACAACTTCACATCAAACTTGATTCCCATACAAACTGTCACAGAACTGGATGATGTAAGCACTAGTAGTCACTAATTTCGTGGAAAATGAAGTGTAAACTTTGTATAAAGTTTATCGGAATCACCGTGCTCTGGTTGATTGTGAGAGCATTATCTGAATATTTTGATTTTCTATGTGGTTGCTTTCATAAATTCCGTTTATCGTGGCCAAAGTGACCAAAAGAGATGCGATCTCATTTAGTGCCAAAGACTTGATGGCTGTTGCAGCTCTTATTTTGAATAATAATTTTGGTCTCAATTACTCGCTGGGTTTGAAGAACTATTTCTTATTTTTTTATTATGTCTAGTATAAAAAATATATAAGAGGCCATGTTAAAATAACAGATTGGTTTAATAGTAACCAATAATTTAATGCTTATTAGTTTTTGTTCGTTTCAGCATCAATTACTAACTACCGTGTTTGGATTTCATGCAAAGAATTCCAGGTTTGTTAAAGTCGATAAAATATTTTCTTCTCATTTTTTTTAGTTTCTTGTGAGTTTTTAGCTATTCAAAATCTTATTCCAAAAATTATTTTCCACACGCTTTAAGAAAGCATAATCCAACGCAATATGGATGCCCGACCTGTGAAAAAAAAACCATAGAGTGGTAATTGCCCATTTTGAGTTCCACATAACCGATAAAAATTCAGAATCAAAGTGAAAGCTCATTAATGTGGTCGATTGGGTGAAAACCCTATTTAAAGATAATATTGAGGGTAAAATTTGCTCCATGTGATACTTTCTTCTGTTAATACACATTGAAATGTCTATCAGGGTGCTACTCGGGAAAATATTTATCCCTGGAACGGAAAACATAACTTCCCGAAATTATATGGAGTGAGGATGCACCTGTTCTATCTTACAGCATTATGATGGATAAATTTACTTATCATCGCGCAAGAGTTTTCGAACGTGTTAGGTGAGAGTTTCATGTTTCTTAAAATACGTGCACAATATCAGATTTGATTGAAGCATTTCGCATTTGGAAGGCACGATGGCTCAAAATAACTTACATATCTGTTTTTCCGAGATTATGTCACAGGAAAATAGAGAAATCCATCATGACGCTTCCGATCTATTTTTTCATTTCATTCATTGCATAATATTATCTATGCTACATGTTTAGGAATGGTAGGTTATTAAGTGAGACCGATTGTTATTGCCTATACTTTTAGCACTTGCCTAATCTCTAGTTTAATTCAAATCAACTTGTTTTCATAGCCTGATCTTTACCGAGGTCCCTTTCAGGCCGTTTTATTTATGGCAATACAATAGTAGTTCAAATCAGGTTAGCTCGAGCAGTATCGCAATTCTGATAGAGGCGTTTTCAAGTCTCAACTTCTTTACTCATAGTCCTGAGCTTCGTCTTCCTAGTCAAGACCTTACTAAGAAGACAGATCAGGAAGCACAAATGCCAAGCAGGGTAAAAATAATTTTCACGGGTCACATGAAAATGATAGTTCATAGGCGTGATCACAATTCTCCACAGCGCGTATGCTTGCGTTATTTTTCAATGGCGGTCATGAGAGCGAAAACGAGAGTGTCGTTCTTCAAATTCCGTCAGGTGCTCACGTTCAACGCGGCATATATTTTGCAAACTCTTGCCGGTGACTGAATTTTTTTTTCGCTAATTCTTATGTAAAACACTAAGTTAATATGGGATACGTTAATATTTTTCGTTTTTTCATCCAAAATATTGTGCACAAAAGGATTTTGTGAAGGACTTCAATCGACGTCCGCCGCCATCGGATAGAACTTTAAAATTATGTTGCGGGTTGCGTTGAAGCCCCTTGAAACTGCAAGAATTTAATTTTTTTTCTCGTCAGGGTTTTATAACTATTTTCTTTAAATTTTAAGGATTAATCCTTGTTACTTCTTGGGGAATATACCTAATAAAAATCGTCTACATGCTGGCGAAATTTATCAACGTTCGCTGTTCAAGTTTCTGCATGCGAAAATTTTCTTATACACTAAATATGATTATCGTTCATCGTAGTGAAATTTCTTCTCGCATATCTTTCACATACGTATTAATATCTCAGTACACATACTCCATGTATCACGGTCATAAACAAACTTTCACATAAAAGTCATATGATGAAGTGTTTTGAATCTTAAAATCTTGACCGAAAATAACGAAAAACGGGGACAAAACGTGGAGCACTTTATTGGAGTGAGTCTAAAAAGTCTGATATATATATATATATATATTTATTACGAATTTTTGCGTTTATATTTTGTTCCTTAGAAAGTTGTGGAGGAAATCTATTTTCAGTTGAGTAGGAAATAGTATAATACAAAATGTACAACAGCCATCTCATCTCTATACTTTGTCTTTCTCCGCACATTACTATCAAGTGTTCTGTAATGTCCTTCTTTACCGACCTCAACACATACTCCCAATCTCTGTCCCTAAATCTGAAGAACTTTCTTCATTCACCCTTGCCCCGTTGATCCCATGCACGA
Source organism: Pyrrhosoma nymphula (assembly GCA_963573305.1). NCBI lineage: Eukaryota > Metazoa > Arthropoda > Insecta > Odonata > Coenagrionidae > Pyrrhosoma > Pyrrhosoma nymphula. The sequence continues at coordinate 59,990,292 of OY754338.1, read as the reverse complement.
TACTTTCTTTCTCTTTCCTACCCCACTTCCAAACCTGCGGCAACCGAAACTTACCACTGTTTCGAAGATCTAGTATTTATTGAAAAATATACTGATACCTGAAACCCTGCAACTTAAGCCATCCGTAATGAAAATATTCTTTTAATTTTCTGCATCATTGAAACTTAGCAACTGGAAATGAATATATTCTCTACCCCCCCCCTCCCCCGGTCCAAAATTACCGTGGAAGTATATCATACTTCGCTAGTCATGCTTTCTTTTCTATTACATCATATTTCAGATTCTTTTTTAAGCTAAAATAAATTGAACTCACAATGAAGCAATAAAAAAATTCAGTAATTAATGCTTACATTTTGATATTCACTAATCTAATAAATATATGAATACGATTGAGTTTTTTATATTTACTACGAGATAATATTTTTTCATAAAACGATATTTAAAGTTTTTAGATGTAATTTGACGCCTGCCAAAAAAGAGAAGGCTAGGATATGGTTATGCATAATTTCTACCAAATTGCAATTGCACTGTTTTTTTGAAAATGGTTTACTTTAAAAGAGAACATATTTATATTCTGCAGAACATATATGGTAGAATTTACAGATAAATTTCACAGATTTGAAATTTTAGACACAATAAAAGCAAGTCAAGTTACATAAATTACATTAAAATCAATTTCTATGAACAATAATGATGACAATGACAGAAGATTTAAATAAATTTCATCAAAATTAACGTACAATAAAGTTAAATAAAACATAAATTAGACCCTATTTTTTTAAATAACAAAGAACCCTCAGATTTAATTTCAAGTATTCACTCTACACTGACTAAATTATGGTAATTTATCCTTCTTCATTAGCCTAATTTAACATTCTAATACATAAAATTTCTTGATGTTTAAAAAATACAGAATGCATATACATAAACAACAAAGTATCTATTTATTTACATGATATGCTCTAAAACATTTTGATAGGCAAAGATAAGGAGTTCCTTCGCCGGCAGGGCAAAAATATGTTGTGTCCTTTCAAATTCCCTTGGAAGAGCATTCTTTACACTTTCTCTGGCTACCCCGTTTCTGTCCGGGCTGCTTTGGGATTGTATTAGGGAAGTGCTTTGAAAAATCTACGGTCCTGCGGAGTGGAGAGGGATTGGGAGGAAGTGAGGCTTTGTAAGATGGTAGAAGAAGAGATTTTATCACGGAATATCTAAAGTCATGCAAGTAATTGAAATTAAAATGATAAGAAATAATACATTTTAACTCACCTCAAATATATGCTAGCACAACGCCACACTTGTGCAGTCCAAAATCTTCGCACAGTCGCGCAGCGAATACAAAAGCCACACGCTACACGATATGAAGAGGACACTGAACTTCAAACACGGTATGAACAGAATGTGGAGTGAAAGACAACTGAGGCCAGAGAAGCAAGTGTGGGAGGTTTAGGCAAGAGTGGCACCCTACCCCTACCCTAAGGGTACCCCCTCCGATTTACAGTTACAAAGAAGGACAGGGTGTTGAAACTTCGGAGGGCAGAAAATCGGAAAATTGTGAATTTTGTAATCTCTTGTAGAAAAATGGAAATACGAGGGGGGATCCAAAAATAACCGGACGGAATTCGCTGCGTGCATCGCTCTTGTAGTTCGGGCTTCTCCCACTACATGGGTGTTAACTAACCTCTCTTGAGTCATTGTTGCAAGCGGCGTCCTATTACACGTTTGTAGCGAACCCCTGTGGCAGTTTTCGTTCGACGAGTTTATCGACTTCTTCGATTTTTGAAATGTCTGATATTCGAGAACAGCGTGCAGCGTTGAAATTTTGTTTTCTGCTCGGTAAAAGTGTGTCGGATGTGGTTGATATGTTGTCTACAGCTTAAAAAGAACACGTCTTGAAAAGAACTCAAGTTTATGAGTGGTATTCGCGATTCAAACGCGGCAACATGGCGATCGAAGACATTCAACGCCCGGACCGGCCTTCCACATCCACAACGGATGAAAACGTGGAAAAAATTCATGCGCTTGTGTACTAGGATAGAAGACGTACTATTGATGAACTTGCTGAACCATCTGGTCTTTCGTGGAGTTAAGTGCAGCGCATTTTAGCTGAAGAAATGCAAATGAGACGAATTGGAACGGCGCGATTTGTGGCGGAGTGGGGACTGGTTCTTCCACCATGACAATGCACCAGCTCGCACAGCCATTTCTGTGCGTGATGTTTTGGCGAAAAACCGCATTACACCGCTTTCTCACCCACCCTAATCACCAGATCTAGCACCTTGTGATTTGTTTTTATTCTCCCGAATGAAAAAAGAGCTGAAAAGGAAAGGTTTTGCAGACATTCCGGAGGTGAAAAGAAAATCGAAGGCGGCGCTGTAAGGCATCGGAAAAAACGAGCACCAAAGGTGTTTCGCGCAGTGGAAAAAACGTTTGAACCAATGCATTAGCGTTAATGGAGAGTACTTCGAAGGTGACTAACGTTTCTAACTCAAAATAATAAATTCTGATATTTTAAAAAAATTGAACCTTTTTCTCGACCACCGGGCGGAGATAATCTCCTCCCTTTTCTACTTGGGGTGCCCATTACGGCATGCGGTCGTGGTCAAATATTTTTTTTATGCGTCGGTTTTTCTAATAGCATTGTTGCGGCAGAATCGATATTTATTTATAGTGAAATTAATCATTTTGTTTTTACAATGCCTTTACAGCTTTTAAAAGAAATTCTACCGTTTATATTAAGCTCTCCAGCAACAAAAATCGTATAAATGGTAAGTCGAAATGGTTGTAAATAAATAATTTCGTCATTGCATTCGCACTCGGAAATGATTTTTACGAGTATTAACGTAAAAATTATAACAAATTTAAAATGTCCTTATTCAAGATATTGGCATCTTCAGTGCGAAAATTAAAGAATCGGTGCTTAGAAATTTCCACCGGGTTAATTCATGAGATGTACGGTCTACGGAACTCTTGTTTTTGGAAATTTATGCACAGATCACATTCATCAAGTACAGATATGTAAATTATGTAACAATTTCGGTATTTCCGTAGTAGTTCCTCACATTTGTAGCTATTTATAATAACTATCTACAAAAAATTAAAATAGTATAATAATTAGAAAAAATTGTTGCCGTGTCTCGAAATTTATAATTTTCCTTCGCATAATTAACAAAATATTCAACAAATAAAGACGCATAATAGGAATATATATGTTCAGAATGATATAAAGTTAATACAAAGGCATATACAATTGTAATTATTCTTAAAAGAATGTTGAATGCTCACTTCAAGAGAAAAAAAATCAGAAAAATAAAAATTTTAAAGAAAAAAATGTATAATAGTTATCTCAAAACGGCAAAAAAGACCGGGTGCTATATGATGGCTGAAAGGCAAGAGGGAGGCACTGAGAGATGGCTCAGCGAAACCCAAGGCCATTGAAAAAGAAGCGGATCAAGACTTCAATTGACGTCCTCAGTCAGTCAATAGCATGGCGTAGGACGTCAATTGACGTCCTCAGCGTTGAAAGGGTTAAATGATTAGTTTTAATTGACGAAGTGCTTTCTTAGCAACTGTGTATTATCTGCGGGCGTTGCCCTTCTAGGGTGATTTGCGTTATGGATAACGAAAACGACAGGAAGAAAGAAGAAACCGTGATCCCATCTCATGTAAGTGATGTTTTAGTAACAATCTTGATAGTTACTAGGTTCGTCAGAAAAATTGCATATTACAAGTTTTCCAAGTGAGTGCATGTATTTTTGCCAAATGAATTGAGTGCAAAACCCTTTGCGTCTTAATGGAAACATTATATGCAAATGCTTTTTATTTATCAATTTAGTTATAACTATATCGGTATAACTTTATGACTACAATTTAACAGTTTGGCAGCCCAAATATCTTCTAATTTGTATTTCTAATTCCTTATTTTTCCAACAGTAGTGTTGTATCAGCGAGAACTCAGCAATTCTGTACAAAAAAGATCACATCGTGAATAAGGGAATAATTATGACGCATTTATGAAAAGGGACACTATCTTGTGGGCACTGAGTAATGTAGACCTAAATGTATTTATCTGAATCGTGCTTGGTTATTGCCGTATGCATATGAAGACAGTTTGGATCCATAACTTTATAAAAAAATATTGAGGCTTTGCAGTAGCAGCATCATCCATTACTTAATCATGTAAATGTTTTCCTGCTAACTCCACAATCTCTATTTTATCTTGAGATTCATATACGAGATTTTTTTCTAGAAGAAAGGTTGGGAAAGGGTTTACACACTAATTTTTTTACCATGTCATTTTTATCTCAAACTATTTAAAAATTTCAGCTGATGTTACCCTGGTATTACATACGTGAATAAACGTCATTACTGTTCAATATTTTTACGTTATCCCAGAGAATTATTTTATCTTCTTCCGGTAATTTACTTATCCTTATCCACTGAAAATTGAAATATATGTCCATTCATGAATTTGCACATGTGGGATGCATACAAATAAAAGTAACTGAAAACGCTGTCAAGATATCTTTCATAATTTCACATTCACCCCAGAGTCTATTCGGTTATCTTGAATTTATATTTCGTACAGCTACATTATTTTTACGACAAGAAACTTCATAATTTACATTCTACCCGAAATTTTATTTTGCGAATAAATTTAGTCCTCTATCGAATTAAAATGTTCTTTATGATACTTTAACCTCTAATTTGATTTTTTAAATTCCTTCAGAGCAATAATGCATTCACAATTTATTCCACAGTAAAAAAATCAAAAATGAAACCTATTATTTGGTAAGATTTCTATGATGAGAGCAATTCTGATATACATTGTTCCTATATCGAATTTCCACCACTTTTATGATTATTTAAAGACGTAAATGTATTCATAGTGTATTCCTCAAAGAATAGTTGTGAAATGAAACCATTTGTTTGATACGAAGTCTTTCAAAAGCAGATGTTTTTGTTTAGTCCATATATCTCATATTTGATTATGATCTACCTAGCCATTAGATGCGGCCATGGTCATATTTTCACATTTAATTATTAGAATAGGTGTTGGATCGGATTACTATGACGAAATCATATTTTTCAATAATATAAAAAACAAATTTTTTTTGGGTTGTGCAATCCGGTGTCTGAGATAAACTTTTTAAGCATGTTTACGAACGTTTGTGGCTAAATGGCAGAATAGTCAAATAAATCATACTCTCCATAATCATGATATTCCATTAAACAAAACAAGCGAGTTCTTTCTATAACCATTAGCTACATATGTACGTTTGGCAGATCGGCTTTCACATATTTTTTTAAATTTCCATACACCTGTAGATTAAAAAGTTACCTTTTAGGATGTTAATTGATCTTACCAATTCTGACTAAAAAGAAAGTGTTCCCCACCCTGCGTACATGCGATTGAATATTGCCATTTTGACTAACATCAGGCGAAATCCAAAAATATACCTTCACCAAACTGGTGCTTGCATGAGTGAAATTATATAACCAGGTAGTAAGTATAGTGCTAACCTTTCTTATTAATATATAATAAATCTGAATAAGAGTCCTCAGAATGCTTGCCACCACGGCGGATCAGAATGTTTAAAACATTTGGCATCCCGCTCGACAGTCCAGCGCTCCAGTCGGGGCTGCATTATATTTTGTTTAAATGACAATTCAGGACTTTAATGACTCCAAACATGCCAATTCCTGTCATTCTTCTCTGAACAAGGTATAAGATTGTTCTTTGAACTTATAAAGTTTTTCTGTGGAATGTTTGTTTTTTTTCGCCGAAAATTGCAGTTTAAAAAAATTATTTTGTTGTATTGGGCTAGATTTTCCATATCAATCCTCCTTATATAAAAGAGTGTTTTTATTTTGTCGGTTATATTTTTCAACTATGCACGATTGATATTAAATTATTGACATCTGCTGGGGAATTAGCATTATCCTTTCAAGTTTATTTCATTTATAAGTAAGCTATGTTCTTTGACTGATATCACTCTGGAGACATATATTTCAATTTCGTATTCCCCAATCCCAGTTCTTTTCTCATTTCGCTCTATTTCCATGGCTATTACTCTAGCATCCCCTGCCAAAATTGACTATGGCGCCTCGTAGAGTAATAAAATGTAGATGAAATCTTAGATAATTAACTAATGAAGATATTATGCAGCTGTTTGATAACTGTTATGCTCTTTAAATTTTACATCATAGGATTTTATTTCCAGTCAGTTGATGTGGAAATACGCATCAAAGGTTATAGTAAGAAGTCAGAAGTTTCTGCTAAGATATGTGTTTCTTCGGACGAAAATTTCCTATTAGAGGTGGATTTCAACAGATAAATATATTAATCTCTTCCTACTTTAAGGAAGAATGTGTAACAACTTGAAATATTAATGAAACGTTCCTTAAATGGTTGGATAAATTGATTATACCTATATGGTTGTAACTCAAATAAAAAAAACTTCATGTGCTGACTACGAGGTTATTCTGTCGTTAAAATTATTCTTATTAGACTATTACCTGGCCAACTGCAATACCAAGCGTGGGCTTCTTGTCATTGTGCCTGGTACATCTACTCTGTCTTGGGAGGATTTTGAAGAAGACCGACTCTGTCATCATTTCTTCGTATTGCCTATTTAGAAGCATCCAATGAATAGTACTCAATAACAATCCATTTTTGTCCGTGCACTATCCTCGTTGGTACACTATGGTACACTATCCTCGTTGGGTAGTGTACCATAGTGTACCTGGGTATTCATCACTGGGTAACGCATATATGCACAGGTTTTGGCGTACGGACTATTTCAAATATTGTCCGATTCATTTGACAATTTAGACCATTTAGATGCTCTTTTTTGTTTTTCCAGAGAAATAAAACTGGAATCAATTAAACTTTTTATCATAATGTACCAGGTTCGGCAAGCTTCCACAGAAACATGAAAATTTCGCAAACTATTGCACTCATTGCCAACAGAGATATTATGCGAACACGTGCAACAAGAATTCATTAAAAGTCACAAAATATTAAAATGTATTTCTTCCGACATTATGGGAGAGGTAGATGAAATTTCCAAAATGGTCAAAATGCCCAATATAGCGCTATTAGTTTTAAACTTATTAAAATAAACATATTTGGTTAATTAAAATTAGGACACTTGCTGAACAATATTAATCAATCTAACTAACCCAACGCAGAATTTTATTCAGCAAATCGCCCTCGGGTATAACGCAGCAGCCAGCTTATGATTGGATGTAGCACTCCGAACTACAGTGTAGAGTACACCTCGAACATGTTTTTGATTCGGGATGAATTGGTAGCCATGTTTCGGTTAGGCGAATAGGCATAGGATGCGCTACAGACAGGTGAGCTGGAGGATAAAAATAAAGGTATGGTGGAGGTTGCATAGCAGGGGATACAAGTGGGACGAATGCGATAGCGCAAGAGGCCGGGGCTTCTGGTTCCACCGCATCGCTCGTAAACGGATCGGTTTTGACGTGAATTTCACGGGGATACTCATCAACACGGAAGAAGAGCTAGATGTCGAACAGCCAGGGCACGAAGAGAGATATTGGAGGGGTAACCTTGCTCTGATCGCATTTTCCCTCCATTTTACACAATATTTTTCTACGTGTAGCTACGAGAAAGGTTGACGGGTGTACATAGAGGTGAGGAGGAGGTACTACGGGAGATGGTAGACGGATCGACCCGTCGGATCGGTGGGGGGAGGTGGATCAGCCGAGGTCGGCCGTGGCGTTAAGGGCAGGGGGTGTGTTGCGCTGGAGAGTTTGGCTGTTTTATTTATTTATTTTTCGAAAGGATGAACGGGGAGGGATTTAGCGAAAATGCATGATGGGCTATTGAACGGACGGAAGGAGGAGAATGGGAAGTGAATGATTGGCTGTGAAAGCGTTCCGGAATTTTGAGCACGAGCCATGGCGATCGAGAGCTGTATGTTCCATCCCCCTTCCCCCCCTCCACCCCCCCCCCCCTGTCTGCTGAGCGAACGAGTAAAAAATGGCCAAGCTACCAGACTTGTGGTATAGAGACACCGATGGATAGAGAGTCCCTGTATTGTCGGGTGTAAAGTAGATTTTATTGCAGGTATCACCCCAACCTTGCTTCCGTGCCTACATACATCCAAGAAGATATTGTTACCCAGTTTTATGTCACTTATCCAATTTCCATCCCAACGTGTTTTGATCACGTATCTCGCGGGCTAAGGGCTCGGCGGGCCGGTATAAAATCAGGCCGGTTCCCTGATTGACTCGCTGTTGGGAGGATCGTTAAATCAAAATTCGTCATTAACAGCCAGAGTCTGGCAAGCTCCTATTCCCATTCCACAGCGCTCATCCAAATTATAAACTCTTTTCTCTCTATAAAATGACCTAAATTTTACATCAGCCGAATTTATTCACAAACCTGTTTTCAAATCACTTCAACGAGGAATCATTTATATTTCGTAATAAATATATATATTTAACATTTATATATAAAAATGTATTTATCCTTGTGCCTTTGAACTAAATTCAATGGTGACTACGTAACTATTTTAGCGAATCACTATGGTTAATTGGAAATTTTAACAATAGTTTCATTATTTGTCACCTGGTTTCTTCTCAAATCTGACATCAAAATCCTGTTTCAGCGTACCTGAAGATGTCACACATGTGATGAAACCGATCGGCAGTAGTAAATTATAAATAAATACCTATTGCAAAGTTGCTAGAGGATTATTCAGTCATCATGAATTTTCCAAGTTATATATTAACATATTGAAATCAGCATTATCAATTTTCCATTGAATTGTTTAGTTATATTTTTAAGACAAGGCCTTTGACCAGAGTGAGAGTTGATTTACTACCTTTGATTCGAAAAACTTCGTAGTAGATTTTCATATTACAAAATTTTAATGAACATTTGACCTAGTCAGAGATTTCAGATTGGCCCGGGGAACATGAGGCGGAATTGGAAAACTATTAAATTAATGAAAAGCAAAGCTGAAGATGAAAATATACGCTAAAGATTCAAAAAGATAGTTATTTTTCAGAATATGACATGATCACTTGGTCAAAGAAAATTGGTACCAAATCATTCATAGCTCTTCACAGATTAATAGAGGGGACAGAATTTTATGGTAACACTACTAACCTACATTAGGTACTAACAATTGCTCAATGTTTTCTCAATAAGTTCATTGGCCCTGTACATTACTATCTGCTATAAACTCTAACAATGACCTGCTTAAAAATATCCAGTGACTTTACATGCTATTCTGTCGACGACTGGAAATTATATGTTATTTTCAACAATTACCTGTAGAACGTGATCAATGTTTTCGCTGTAAAATATCGAAATTATATATGCTATAAATTCAATCTATGATAGACTAATAACTATTCTACTCTGTAAATCAGTAATATCTGGAGTAAAACTACTCTACCTCTACTAAAAAAATTATGCTAGGTAAGCACAAGATAATAGCCTGTTTATCCAAATTTCCATGCACCATTTCCCCCAAATATTCCCCAAGATACGGCAATCGGCAGTATTGTCACACATCAAAATTAATTGTTCGAACACTGAAAATCAGGAGAACCTCAAAACCATTTGTGATATTTTATATCGTTTCGTAAAGCAATTCCTCACTGTCATCTAAAAAGGATCGCTCGCTTTATTTACGTTTTCTCTTCTAGATCAGGCATTCAGGTACGACGTGCATGCCTACACGCATGTAATAGAACGTTGTTCATGCTTAGGTATCCTTTTTTCCCACGTGTGCGCGACATGACCGATCTTTTCTCAACAACGTGTGTTCGTTCTCACAAACTGCGAAGGATTTATGCCTTATTTCGCGTTTTTTTGCCAGAAAAAAAAGATTATTGTTACAGCAGCACAGAATTGACTGGGCCCGAATTTATGATTCGGACGGGGATGAGAGAGGGGGGTCAGGACAATCTCAACGTGCCGTGACAAACATGAAGCGATGGATCGGTGTGCGGAATGTATGTACGTCTGCTGATTCCTTCTGGGCTATACGTGTCGCCAGCACGATACGGGCCACCGCACCGCGATTGGGGGAGAAACATAGCAGGGGTTTGGGATGAAAAAAATGACAACTCAAAAGCGTGCAAAACGCCAGCGTATTTTTGGAAGAATCACGACCGAAACCGTTGGCAATTGCGTCCTTAAAAACGGCCATCACGGCTTTGGATATCGACTAAAAATTCGAAGCGATCCGGAAGCGACCTGAACGACAAGCTATAATGGAGACGTGGAGTAATTAATGGCCTTAAAGAGATTTATTTTTCATTCCGGAAAATGAATTGGAAGGGTCGAATGTGTATTTGGGGATGTGGGTTAATTTATTTTCACGGTATGGTTTACGATGAGTGCACAGAGCGTAGCACGTAGGCCCGGCCGGTCAGATTGAGAGATGAATGCACCGATGCATTTGTCAAGCATTGCCGCGTTTATGCTTATGACGTGCCAGTGGGCAGAGAGAAGACGCCAGAAGCTTGCGTTATTTCCGTAAGCTATTGATCTGTAAAGAGTTTTTCTCTTCTATTCCTTGGCTGATGAACGTTTCTTGCACGCATAGCGCTGTTTTGTATGTTACCATCAATCTCAAATCCTAGAATTCTGGCAGTTTATTTGATCCCCAACAATGCCGGTTATTTAATGTGTCAACAGGGATTTAAAAGCATTGCTTCAATCATTGACTTTCATCAACCACACATTTATCCCTATGCATTGCAATGATACAGAGGTTATATAGGTACCTAAAGTAAATTACTTTTTTGCAACATGGCGATCTGAAAGTCGACATAAGGTAAGATACCCATTAGACAAATTATTTCTATTAGGTATAAGATTTGTTGCTCTCTTCATTACTCTATCTAAATTCTTATAATTTTTCTAGCATAATTTTTCGATGAGAATTTTACCAATTTCCGGAATGAATTCGTTCATTAAGATAGTCTACCAGTTGATGTAGGTTCAAACGGAAGAAAATAAAAATCATATTGGGCCATATTATTTCTTTCTTCATCTCAGCATACGTCCTACCCTTCTTTATCTCCACATCTCAAATGCCTGCCGCCTATTTTCGTCTTATTTTCTCTAAGTGCATAATTTCACCCCGTAAAGCACTCCACTCCACATTAAACTCTTCATCATCCTCTTACTTATGTCCTTACTCATGGTCCCCGTGATCAGCTCCCTCTTATTGATGAACGCTTCTGTCGCCAGCGCTTGTCTTCTCTCAATGCCTTCAAAATTATTAACATTTTATTCGAACTTACAGCCCGAGTAACAAAATTTCTCAACTATCTCCAGCTTATGCCCTGCTTCTCGTGATAATATTTTTTAACTTCGCCAGTGCCGGTCTATTGCCCGGATCAAAAAGAAGGTTGAGGAATATTAGAATTTGTTGAATAAGGCTCAAAATCAGTGGTTGACGCGACTCCTCATCACGCAATGTACATTTAGACTAGCGTCGCTTTCTTAGTCCTGTAGAGTCTCATTATTTCCGTTTTATTATAACTTAGCTTCATTTCGTATTTTCTGACTGAATTTTTTGTGCATCAACCAAAGCTGTCAATCGCTTCGCTAATCGACTAACCAACGTCTGGCTGTCCACTAATCGCCTGTAACAACTATCCTCCGACTTATGTTCTCAAATGTATCGCTTCTCGTGCTTCTGAAACCATCTCCTTGGCAGGAATGTAAAAAATACGACAAGAGCCCTGACTAACCCGGTGGTCTTCAACTTCTGGCCCTGATTCTCTCTCAGCCACCCTCACATGTGCCCACTGGGCCATATACAAGTTTCGGATGTGTTGACTATCTCTCTAATCTATTTATATTTTTGCGAGTATCTGCATTAGTTTTTCCCTCTTTAGCATTAACCGGTAGACTACCTTAATAAAAGAATTCATTCAGTAAATTGTCTATTAGCTCTGTCAAATGTCTTTTCAAAATCCACAAAGTAAGCAAAGATAATTTGATTATAACCTGTTTCTTTTTGTAAAAGTTATCATGATCGCAATCGCATCCAGGCATTGCCCTGGCCCTCCGTAAACCAAACTGGTCATTACCCAATTAGTTATCTGCTCTACTTTTCAACATTTTATTCCGTATTCTGAGTAATACTTGTGCTACGTATAAAATTAGATGAATGGTTCTATAACCTTTGCAATGTGACGCTTTTTTCTTCTTTGGAATAGGTTTCAGAACTGTCTTAACCAAGTCCTCCGGCTCTATTCCTTCCTCAGAGTCCCTAACAATAAGTTTACAAAAAGGTCGTCTTTCCATATTACCTAAATTCTTCAGTGACTCAAAAGGGTTGTTATCTACTCCCACAGCTTTTCTTGTCTCCATCTCTCGTAATGCCTCCTCTATTTTGCTGTCATGTATCTCCAGGGTTATCTTTGTATCTGCTCTCTAATCATCTACATCTAAGTTCACAGGTCTACTTATGCTTTCATAGAGCTCTTCTACGCATGCCTTTCGCCTAACTCGAATATCTGCCTGTTCGAATAAATCTTACCTGTATTGTCCTTACCCGTTGGTATCGTTTTCCCTATCTTACCACCCAATAACATTTTCACATTAGCATATGTTGCTTCCCCCTTTTCCTTTGAGTTTTCGATTTTCTTGCATTTCCCATTTCACTAATTTTCCTTGACTTGATTGGTCAATTATCGGAGTTCATAATTTAACTCCTTTTACTTCGTTTTATCTAATCCAAAGCTGAAGTATTTCTCCCTTCTTTCTCTCATATATTTTTCAATTAATGTTATTTATGTTATTCATTGCTTCATTATTATTTTCGTATCCAATGATCCTATTGTTTTCTCTTCCACTCTTAATATGCCCATTTTTATAGTCTTCCATATTTACTCGATTTTTGCCATTTTATTTGCTTTATATATATTCCTTTTCACTACTTCCTGGTATTCCTTCCTTTTCGTCCCTTGCAATGCTTCCAAATTCCACCTCTTCCAAATATTCAAAAGATTAATACTTAAAGCCATTACCTGAAAAGGATTGCTAATAACTTTTGCCATTTCTAATTGTCCTTTTAGATATCATAAACAACGGCTAATCTCTTTTGTGTTAAAATCTCATTTAAATATTGTATGCATTGAGCCAGTCAAACAGAGGGAGCCAGCCAAACAGAGTATAAGTCGTTGAATAAATTCATTTGTAAACGTTATCAGTGTCTTCGGAATTTATATCACAGAACAGCCAGGTCAAGGGTGCTAAAAGGCGTTGGCAAGGAGAGGTGTGTGTTGAGAAAGGCCGTACCAGTAACGTACAGATTGAAGACAGTCAGATAGGCGTTCCGGGGAATCTAGAGTCCGACCCATCGTGCCACCAAATATCTTATAATACTAATATCGAATACAGAGTAAATGAGTACGTTGCAGATTGATATATCTCTCTGCCTCTTGGTATTTTGCATTAGTATCTACGCCTGAGGTGACATTTAAACAGTTTGTCTGTTACTAATAATTAGTTTCTAATAAATAATTCAACTGCCTTCTCCCCGCAACCATTTCTTGCTCCTAGTCCATATCCTCTAATTCATATTTATCCCTCTTCTCCACCACCACTTTATTCCAGTCACCAATTGCAATCAATTTCCTATTCCTCAAAACTTCTCTAGTTGCTCTTGATCCCCATCCACCTCTTCCTTCCTAGGGTTACTTGCTTGCATATACACCTGGACCAATACAAAATTCCTCGGCTATACTCATCATTACTAGTTTCTTTGCTCTACCCCACTCCACTACTTTTTCCACTTCCAGTATCATTTCCCTCACCTGTCCAATAATTACTACTCTTTTCCCCAGTTTTACATTCAATTCTATAGCTACCCCACTTTGGCTTTCGTCTCCCCCACTGTTTATTTCCCTCAAACTATCACTCCAGTATCCCTCCATGTCACCTCTCATAGCCAAAAAACATCTAGTTTTCCCTCACTATTTCCTTTTAAATATTTTCTAGCCTCTCTGTCCTCATCGTTGTCCTAACGTTCCATGTTCCTATTTCCACTGCTGCTTTCCTCCTCTTCTTTTTTTTCTTTCTCTCTCTCCTAGTCCTTGTATTAACTGATATTGATTTTGCGTAAGGGTTTTGTGATCCGTGAGAGGGGACCGTGGAGGCCTTGCCTCCCCCATAGTTGGGCACGACACTTGCCCTTACGGACCGCGGCGTCCCTTAGTTCCCAGGTTTCAATTCTCTATAATTGATTTCCATGCTCAGGGAAATGCATAGTTTGGTGGGCTTCCCTTTAACATGCCCAAAAGTTTTTTTTACCTCGACACCATCGCGTGAACTACCTATTGTCTGGCTCCTACTCTCCGACCTACCTGGCGTGGGTGGCCCTACCAGGGGCAATAGTAATGGCTCAAGTGTAAGCTGCGATTTCCTCCGCGTCATGGTTTTAGTCCATGAAAGGGGATTGAGAAAAAATATGTCATTGCGGTTGGAACAAGTGTCCATTTTAAACAAATCATAACATAATTATCTACTTGTGTTCCTGTGGCTAAGGCCACAAAATAATAGTCATATTATAACATCCGAGCTAGGTTTTTAATGCATTTATCATCTTCAGGTTAATATTCGTGGATATTTTACTCAATTTAGTCTCAAAAAATGTTAACTAGGTGAAATGACCATTTAGTTTGGAATGTTACAAAGCTTAGGGTAAGCAAGTGTGACCAATAATATCCCCTTCACCATTCTGATCAGTGAGTGTGTTATTGATTTGAGGCATAAAATGGATTTGGATACTTATAAGTTTCTTTACACAAATATATGGTCAGCGTTTAGGTAAATCATTTCGTATGTATAAGGCTGAATGGGGAACAGACAGCCTTCGCTCTTCATGAAAACGCGTTTACACGTTTGCATTTCTGGATCGTCAGAGTAGATATCACTCTCCAAGTTTTACTATTTCTCAGAAAGTGGGGTGATTGTTTTATGCTAAATAGAAAAATTACTTAGCGATGCGGAAAGGATATATGGCAGGGTCAGAAATAGAACTTTTATTAGAAGTGGATGGATACATAAAGGAAGTGAAAGAAAGACTATGCATCTAACAAAGACGGGTTAGATGTGAAATATGCACATACCATGATTTAGTTTTCATTTTCACTTATTTTCATTTTCATTAGCTTATTTCGATTCTTTTATAATCCGTAGCACAGTTCGCTTTATTATTACATGGTCCTGAGGAGTGTTACTAATTAATTTTCTATTTCTATTACAAAAATATACCCGGTTCTTATTTTTAGGGTTTTGAAAACTTTGTTAGTAAAATTAATAACAAAACATACCTATTTCACCGGTGACATCCGGAGAAGGCATTGTCAAAACATCTTCTATCGCTTTAGTATTACACGGATCTGAGGAGTATTACTATTTACTCTTCGATTTCTATTACAAATATAGACTCGGCCCTTATTCTTAGGGTTTCTAAAACATGGGCAGTAAAATAAAAAACCAAAATACCTATTTCACATCCGGATCCGGCTTCCGGTCACATCCGGAGAAGGCATTGTCAAAACATCTTAATTGTCGGCGTTAGGCTTTGAAAACTTGAATCTGAATTAAACCAATTTCTCCTACCTACCCTGTCCGTGTAAAACCCCTTTTCAACTTCCAGATTCTTCCAATGCTTTATTCTTACTCTCTCGATTTTAATACTTCTCATAAGAATCTCATCCACTAAATCCACCTATTTATTTCCCAGTTTGCCCCTTCCTCTTACATCGTTCACTTCGCTACCAACTGTCTGTTTAGTTATTCAACTCTCATCCATTCTCACAGCATGGACAAACAAGTAATGCAAGCTCTTTTGTTGCGCATCCATCACAGATCAATCCTTCCCTCACTCTTACATTACACACTATAATCTTACCGAGCCCCTCCTACTTTTACCGCACTACATCACATTAAACTCATACCAACTTCATTCAACCAAAACTTAAATGTATTCTGACACACCCAAGTTTTCCTACCAATGAACAGAGTAGTAAGGAGTAAGGAGCCGTACTTTTTTTACACTTTAATGTACACTCCCTTTAACAAACACTCATTTATCCACATGCTACCAACGACATTACTACAATCATTTACACCTCTCTACATCCTCATATATTCCTCCAAAATTCGGCTTAAGCACATAAAACAATCCACTTGTCTATGACCTCACCATTCAATCTAAATACAGTTATCTTTCCCTACTCTTCTTCCAGAAGAATCATCAAAAAATATCTAACAGTCCAACCATTAATTACGTTAATTCGGAAACTAAAGGATAGCTAACATTGATGCATTCATGTTTTTAGCTATTTCCAGCATTCTACCGGACACAGAGGGATGCATGTAGTACTATACTGATTCACACATCACAGCCGTTGGTCAACAACAGCCGTGGAATTAACATCACCCCCCATCAAAGCATTCGAAAGGGACCGCTTAAAAAAATGGACTTCCTAAAAATTGACGTCAACGGCAAAAAAGAATAAGCTTGCGGTTAACACGGATTCATTCGATGGCCACAACGATGGAGAGGCAATTCCCCAACCCTCGCCGAAAAACAGTCACTACCACTCGCGTTTGTTTATTGAAAAGTTGACTCGGATGAGGATTGCTAAACACGGGAACTTGTCAGCGTCGTGCAGCCGCAAATCTCCTTTCGGCTTTCGAAACGTTTATGGCGACCCCCGGATTGCACTTATCAAATCGAACGTGATGGGTACAAAAAACAACTCAAAGAATGGACTCTGTTCAATGCATATGCGAATCATTACTCCCTGGAGGCTGATGCTTTGGTGCGATAAAGTTCCCTCCAACCGTGAAATTCGAGGCTTGGCATTGCAGCGGAACGCAAACGCTCATGTGTAAAGACCTACCCGCGGCCTGAACATACACAATTATCTGTTTGCAACGAGCCCGCAAAATCTTTCGTGGGCTAGCTGAGCCTCATTGAACATTTTGACCATCCTACAATTTTTATTTATGATTCCCTCTTCAATTTTGTAGCCAATCGTCAACAACGCGTGGCGTAATGCCGGGGTTTGTTTGATTTTTGCATGGGAAATTTTAATTAATTCATGACTCATGCTCAACAAAACACATTCCTGCACACGATTTATTAAGTTTTAGTGGTAGTATTATACCTGTTGTTTGGTTTTTTGACAAAATCTGACTGCAAGGTCAATTTGTAAGTCTATGACACCTTAAATGTATATAAGTCATTAAATATACGGCATGTGGAAATTTTTAATGTAACCTTTGTCAATGAAAGCGTCTATCAAAGGTGTTCGTCTACCTACAATCACTTCAATATTTTCTTTATAAATAAATGTAACTGAGGATCGCGCTGGTTTTGTGGCCAGGATAGTGGAGTCCATCCAAGAGGGCATCGGTTTGAATTCCAACAGAGACGAAGAGTTTTTGAGGAATAGACTTTCTTATGTGGCCGCTCTGCGTTGAGACCTTTTCAAGACGTTGTACTTTGATCGTAGGATGGCTCGTTAAACTGAGGTTTGATAGAGACCTTTATTATAAGAAGCTTAATTCCGACGCTCGGCATCTCTCCAGCCTTTCCTCAAATCCAATACCCATCTTATCCTGATGGTACAAATGACAAAAGTTGTCATTGATCTCCCCAAGTAAACAACAAAACAATTGGAATTTCTTTGCAATAATTGATAGATATGGAGATGCATTAAAGTAATATTTAATAAACAGTATGGTGAAGTTATTGTTTAGTCTCTATAAATTGTCAGTCAGAGTTCTAAATTAATTTGCATGTTTATTTATAAGAAATGGGTATAGACATAATTGAAAATGTAGTTGATTCTACATAGACTACAGTTTTGTGGCATATAAAAAATGTTGCGTGGCATTTATAGTTAATTACATTAAAGTTCTCATGAAATTGTCACAATGAATTATTCTATAACTGGACGCCATGCAGTCATAAATGCACCTTCTTATAGAGCACTGTCACTATCATAGTTGTTATTTCCACCTAATTGATTATTAATCCATTGTTAAAATCTTAAAATCAGCTTATGAAATCTCATCATTTAAGCATAATAAGTAATAGGTGTGGTGAGTGTGAAAGGTATTGGTTTTGGGCACTGCATGACCTGTGTTAATTCATCATATTCACTGCACTTCTATCAGGTTTGGTTTGCACTCCGTAAGGTCAAAGGGTAGTGCCCTACCCGAGAGGGGGTTATGTTATGGTTACTCCCTCTCTTCAATTCAGTTATTGGACAACGGTGGCAGTACCGGATCATATGTGAATCTCAGAAATTAATTATAGTTTTAAACACAGTATGGTCGATTAGGGGTTCTATGCATCATTTTTCTAAGTATTTTATACAGAATGAGACACGAAAAATGCAAAAACCATATTCTACTTATATAATTTAATTGAATCGCTAGTAATCTATAGAGACGTAACCATCATATAATCATCAGGCATTTATCCTAAGATTGGTTGGTTCCCACACTTAACTCTACTACCTTCACAGCCAACCACTTTATTCCTACATAATTATACACTTTGGTACTCTTCATAATTTGCCAAATGCATTCAATTCATGGCCTTCCTCTGTAATCTTTCCCATTCATTTCTCCTCCAATAATTGTATTGGATATTCATAATTTGCCAAATGCATTCAATTCATGGCCTTCCTCTGTAATTTTTCCCATTCATTTCTCCTCCAATTATTGTATTGGATATGAAATGTGTAGCAAAATGTGCCCTATAAAACTCTCTTGATCTTCCCAGAGTTTGTATTTATTTCCTCTCCTACTCATCGTTAGATTTCTTCTTTGCTCTCTCCATCCGTACGATCTTCACCATTCCTCGTCAGCAACATAATTCAATTGTTCTTCAGGTGTCACTGTACAGACTTCACTGCCAAATAAGATCATGCTCCAAAAATATGTTTCAGTAAAATTTTGTTTTACTTCCAGGCTAATGTTACTAACTACTATAACACCTCTAATTTTGAAATATTGTCGTATCCATATTTTATATTGTGTATCCTCTGAAGCTCTAACTTTCCATCATATTTTAATAGTGTTTTTACTAAAGGAAGGAATGGCATGGCGCATTAAATACTATAATACCTCCATAGTTTCATTTTATGCCATTCTGTTTGTAGTTTAGTGGAGAAAATCATGTACATGGTGGTGCGTTAATCTTGACAAACAGTGTTCTGTTACACATATCAAAACGGAACATTCTTTTGCATTTAACTCCTTATTTAGCTCTCAGAGGGTATTATAAGTTTTCTTAATTTATTGCTAAGTGCCCATACACATAAAAAAACAAATTTTTAAAAACTCCCCATACACCACTCACGGCTACAGTAATACCAGATTAAAACACCAGTTCCACCGAAACTCACAATATTAATCATCCCTTCACTCTCCTTGTTGTTTATTCCAATATCCATCCATGTGATTGCTTGACACTTTGCCAATTTAATTCGGCAACTATTTGGGAAGTATGTGGTTGTCGAAGGCAATATTTATTTATCTATAAATAAAGTTGTATCAGGGCAGATTTGGTGGAATTCATTCATAGTAATAAAATTTATTAGCAGTTTTTCACTTTTTTAAACTAAATAAAGGTTTGTGTGACCAGTTTCGATGTATGGTGTAATGAGGATGATGTAATACATAGAAACTTGTTGCACAAACCTTTATTTAATTTTAAAAAGTAGAAAACTGCTAAAAAATGTCTCTACCTTCTTGGCATCTAAAATAAATAATGTGTAGTATGAATACATGTTATGTACTATACATATGAAGTTTGTCCAAATGCACACAAGCGGCTAAAAATACTGAGTGGCTAAAAATCCTCCCTGACGTGCATTTTCGAAACGTACCTACTTCCCCGTTTTTTGCACCCTTGCCATTTATATTTTACACGCAGTGTTTTCGTTTTATTTATTTTAAGACAACGCAGTCACTTACGGTGCCCTCACCACTCCAACGAACACCACAGCACACTCTTCTTTCCCTGATTTACCTCCCTCCCCCTTTAAATCTCCCTCCATGAGCTCCTCCGGACCTTCGACCTCTGTTCACTTTTGTTGCTGGCGTTATCCCCGGGGTGAGGCCGGGGCATTACCTAAACGCGGCACCGTCGAGAGGGCTGGCCGGCGACCGGGGAGGCGAAACAAGGCCCGGGAGTGGTGGTGGACACAGGAGAGGAGGGAGTGATACCGTCCAGTGGGGAGGTGGGAGGGTGGTTTCGGCAGAGTGGGGTGATTTTCCATACCCCCGGAGTTGAGTTGGCCGTAGGCGCCGGAGCAGAGGACGGCTCATTAATCTCATTTGCTAATGAGCGCTGAGCCCTGCCCTTCCTACCCGGAGCCCTTTCCGAAACTCCGGCCCTCTCCGGAAACTCCTCCAGCTCCAGCTAGGTGTCCGTCCCACCTATCTTTAGCTGACACCTCTCTTTCCTCCTCCCCCTGCTCTTCTCCAACACTCCCTCCTGTACCGGTATTTTTCCACGACATTCCCCTCAACCAGTGCTTAAAACTCCCTGCAGTTTCATCGCAGTCTGCGGAGCTTTGGGGGAACTTCTAAGTACCTGACATGTGGCCATAAGGACGAAGAAGTATGAAGGATATAACTTATTGTCCTGATGGAATTCGGAAGTCAGTAAAACGTTGGAATGTATCGAAATATTTTCATATGATAGGAATTGCTAGTGCAAAAGCTAATAGCCCCCAAATAAATTGAATAACAGCGATTGAAGTGGATTTTTGATGTTGGAGAAGGAAACTATGAAGGGAGCCAGAATCTTGTGATATCTCTAGGGACATTATTCATTTTCGCCTTAATAAGTTATCACTCCGTAAATATGGACGGGCGCAGGTTAAAAACGGGTTTCATGTCAGGGGCCATAATCCTTAACACGAATTGCTGATTGAGTTAATTATTTGTCTGTGGTCCTCGATGTCTGTTTAACCGTATCATTCTACTCCAGGATTCCAACGCGTTTTTTAGCTTCTAATTCAATGTTAAAACTCTTATCTAGGGAGTGTCATCATGTCGAAGTATCCTCGCTGCATTGAATTCGGCCCCTCTTCGCCCGAAGCATTTCTTCCGATACGTTGATGACACTTTCGTGGTGTGGCCTCATGGAACTGATACTCTCGCCCAGTTCCTGTCCCACATGAATAGCCAACATCCCAAAATCTGCTTCACGATGGAAATGGAGGTCAATGGTCAACTGCCATTTCTTGATATACTCGTACGGCGGAAGACTGACGGCACTTTAGGTCACAGCGTCTACAGGAAACCAACCCATACGGACCTGTACCTGAACGGAAGAAGTCACCATCATCCGGCGCAACGACGAGCAGTGCTGTCCACTCTTCTCCATCGAGCCATATCTATTGCGGACGAAGAAAGCTTACCGCAAGAGATTAGGCACCTTAAGAAGACGTTTCGACGAAATGGATACGGAGAACGGGACATAACGCTGGCCCTGAAAAGGACCTTTAAGCAAGTGGATTTGAAGACGCAGACAGCAAAGGAAAAACCTTCCTCAAGAGCTTACTTGCCATACGTCTCCTCGATATCTGGCAAAATATCGAGGATTTTAGCCAGACATAACATAGACACCATTCACCGACCGCCACCCAAACTGAAGGAGCTCATAGTCAGAGCAAAGGACCCTATTGGCCTGAAGACATCAGGAGTTTACCGCGTTCCGTGTGAATGCGGTGAAGTGTACGTGGGTGAGACAAGTCGGACGGTGGAGACGCGAATCAAGGAACACCAGCGTCACCTTAGATTGGGCCAACCGGAAAAATCGGCTGTTGCAGAGCACAGCATCATGATGGACCATGCCATCCATTTTGAGAAAACAAAAATAATTGCCCGCTCATCTGGCTATTGGGACCGGCTCATCAAGGAGGCCGTCGAGATCCGGAGAGAAAAACGAAACTTTAACCGTGACGCCGGTTACAACCTGAGTCACACGTGGAAACCTATCATCAAGATTATGGGAGAGTCAAGACCACCGGATGATACATAATTTTCCCGCCAAAATTTCGGACCTTACCTACCCATAGAGTATATATTGATGACCACTTCCAGTCAAGGCACTCACCTCTGCCCTGAGGACGATGCTCGACTCGAGCATCGAAACGTCGGCCGCCATGGACCTAACTACCCGGTGCAAACCCCGAAAGAACCCTGATATAAATCTTCGCCGGGAAAGCCTGAAATCATTCATCACCCACCTCTACGGGGAGGAGATGCATCGCAACATCCGCAACCTGGAATTGCTACGGAAAGAGAAAGCGAGATTACTGAGCTCCCTCGCTTTTCTTTTGAGATGCCGTGACGAAGAGGTCATCCCCACCTTTGCAATTGTCCGGTCATCGGTGAAGTCATCGGATGCCGAGCGCATCATGGAACGCGCTGGGCACGCCCTTGTGCGTGAACGCATAAGACACAAACGGAGAGCCTTAGACACCAACGCCAAGCAGCTGATGTCACTACATCTTCGCCTTGCCACTGAACTAACACCAAGTCACTGGGAGTACATTGACCGCGCCACCACCGCCTCTGGAGAAGTGCTCTTCAGGAGTGAAGGGGACAAGCAAAAGAACAAGTTTGCACGTCTACAGAAGAGTAAGGCACCCAGAGACTCTGGAAACCACGGCCGACTGGTAGTCAACCTTTCTGACTACGAGATTGACGAACGGACTAACTCCATTCTGACAAAAGGATTAAACTTTGCACCTGCTCCCAGACGTATTCCTTACTCTGACTTTGTAGGGGGTATAGAACAAGCCATACGGAGCCTTCCGGCTGAAGAAGCAGAGGATGTGAGGAGTGAAGCCTTGATGGTCCTGAAAAGGGCCGTGCCGCCGAAGCCAAACATTTCAAAGAGCGAAAGGGATGCTTTACGCACCCTGAGGAGTAATCCATCCATAATTGTTCTTCCGGCCGACAAAGGGAAGGCCACCGTGATTATGAAGAAAGAGGACTATCACACCAAGATCACGGAGATACTTCAAGACGAAACCTACGTGCCTCTAAAACGGGACCCAACCGACGCCATCGTCAGGAAGACTATCGCCCTAATCAAGGAAACAGGGATCCCGGCCGAGACAGCCCGTGGTTTGAGAACTGAAGCGCCTGCACCACCAAGGCTTTACGGTCTGCCCAAAGTGCACAAGACAGGCGTCCCACTCAGGCCGATCGTAAGCGCAATAGCGTCACCCACATACAACCTGGCAAAATATCTTACAGGACTCCTGTCACCTTTCGTTGGCTCCTGTGAACATCACGTCAAGAACTCCACAGAATTCGTGCAGACTTTGAAAAGGATCCATATTGACGACAACGACCTTTTGGTGAGCCTTGACGTCGTGTCTTTATTTACACAAGTACCATTGACCGAGACGCTTAGCCTCCTGGAGAAGAGATTCGACCCCAAGACATTGGTGCTTTTTCGCCACGTACTGACTTCCACATATTTCCAGTATGACGGACAATTCTTCGAGCAGAAGGATGGAGTGCCGATGGGATCGCCCTTGTCTCCAACCATTGCTAACTTCTTTATGGAAGACTTTGAAGAAAAAGCATTGAATTCGGCCCCTCTTCGCCCGAAGCATTTCTTCCGATACGTTGATGACACTTTCGTGGTGTGGCCTCATGGAACTGATACTCTCGCCCAGTTCCTGTCCCACATGAATAGCCAACATCCCAAAATCTGCTTCACGATGGAAATGGAGGTCAATGGTCAACTGCCATTTCTTGATATACTCGTATGGCGGAAGACTGACGGCACTTTAGGTCACAGCGTCTACAGGAAACCAACCCATACGGACCTGTACCTGAACGGAAGAAGTCACCATCATCCGGCGCAACGACGAGCAGTGCTGTCCACTCTTCTCCATCGAGCCATATCTATTGCGGACGAAGAAAGCTTACCGCAAGAGATTAGGCACCTTAAGAAGACGTTTCGACGAAATGGATACGGAGAACGGGACATAACGCTGGCCCTGAAAAGGACCTTTAAGCAAGTGGATTTGAAGACGCAGACAGCAAAGGAAAAACCTTCCTCAAGAGCTTACTTGCCATACGTCTCCTCGATATCTGGCAAAATATCGAGGATTTTAGCCAGACATAACATAGACACCATTCACCGACCGCCACCCAAACTGAAGGAGCTCATAGTCAGAGCAAAGGACCCTATTGGCCTGAAGACATCAGGAGTTTACCGCGTTCCGTGTGAATGCGGTGAAGTGTACGTGGGTGAGACAAGTCGGACGGTGGAGACGCGAATCAAGGAACACCAGCGTCACCTTAGATTGGGCCAACCGGAAAAATCGGCTGTTGCAGAGCACAGCATCATGATGGACCATGCCATCCATTTTGAGAAAACAAAAATAATTGCCCGCTCATCTGGCTATTGGGACCGGCTCATCAAGGAGGCCGTCGAGATCCGGAGAGAAAAACGAAACTTTAACCGTGACGCCGGTTACAACCTGAGTCACACGTGGAAACCTATCATCAAGATTATGGGAGAGTCAAGACCACCGGATGATACATAATTTTCCCGCCAAAATTTCGGACCTTACCTACCCATAGAGTATATATTGATGACCACTTCCAGTCAAGGCACTCACCTCTGCCCTGAGGACGATGCTCGACTCGAGCATCGAAACGTCGGCCGCCATGGACCTAACTACCCGGTGCAAACCCCGAAAGAACCCTGATATATATCCTCGCTGCAGTTGGCCCACCATCCTTAGGGAAACTGGTGGCAAAGGAGCAATTCCATCGCTTGTTGTAGTTTGAATTCACCTCCAAGTGACCAAATTGGCGAATTCATGATGCTGCGTAATTAATCTTCTCCAGGTTGAGGTGTTGGTATAACCGTCTTTCCGGTTGTATTATTCATTAATTTTCGCAGGTATCCTATGATTCTGGGAATATAACGTAGTTATATTGCCAGCATTATAATTTTGTTTAAGGGAATTTTGAGTCCTAGTCCTGTCCAAGCATGTTATGTATAGTTTCTAAAATGCAGCAAAAATATTTAGACCTATAGACGCCTACTGAATCAGAGGTGTAATATTGTCGATAATGCTACAAAAAGCGTTGAAATCTGGTTATAGAATGAGGAGTAGTCTTTTTTTCACCGGTAAATTTTGTTGTTTAATCAAATTCCTTATCCTGATAACTTTTGGAGGGAATAAAACTAAAACCCTAACTAGGGTTTTAGTTTTATTCCCTCCAAACCCTCCTGGTGTAACCCAAGGTCATATTCGTCCCAAGTACTGACACCCCTTTCATTCGCTTCCCCACTTCTTTCCCCTTTTCTTTTCCAGTACAACGATTCCCTTTGACTGGTGTTTCATAGTACTCCTACACCAGTTAACATGCATAGCCAATACACACTTTTTTCCTTAGTTTCTTTGCGGTCTGGACCGTTTTCTGATTCTATTTCGTCACTCTAATAACAAATAACATTCAGTGTTTTGATCTGATATGGAAATCTGCGTAAATATTTTCCTTGATTGACATTTTTTTAGGTAACTAAGTGATAGGTTATTTATAATTCTAGGAATATTGCATAATTGGAACGAGGATATCGGATGGTATTCCAACCTTAAATTTACTGTTGAAAGAGGAAGAATGGATACAAATATTAATAGAAAAAGTGAGAAATAAGAGTGTAAAGGGGTGGGGGTATATTAGGGGTATATTAGGGGTATATTAGGGGTATATTAGGGGTATATTAGGGGTACATTAGAGGTGATCGTCTAAAACTTTTTTTCGAATTTCAAGGGGCTTGGGGTCAGAAACGTTGTGTATGGGGCTCAATATAATGCAGGAATTTATTCAGAATTTTTGTCGAACGTCCTGAGGTTCCGCCAAGCGGTTAAAGTTTAAAAATTTTAGTTCATTTTGGTAAAAATTTGAAATTAGCGAAATCACGTGCCCCGCCTAATTTTTTTGTAATAATCACTTACATATTGTCATAAGGTAAGTGAAAAGGGGCTTGGAAATAGTTAAAACCCCTAGAAACACTATAAAAAATTATTAATAATATTGAGGATATGCAAACCGCGGGATATGCTTGTCATTAGTGTGGTAGAACAATACTGATCCATTATTTGCACGTTTTTAAGTTATTATGAATATAACGTAATTTTGATGTAATGCTCCGTTCTCTTTTAACGTGATTGACCAAATTTGTAGGGCATTTTTGACGCATAGCTTAATTAAACATTTACTCGTCAAAAATAATCTTGAAAAGAATATACTTCTAACAATAAATAGTGAGTATGACGTTGAAATATTCAAGATACGAATGTTTAGACCAAAGATTTCATACATCAGCATTATGCTAGGAGATGAAAGTGGAATTTGGATCATAGGTCCTGCTGTGACTAGAACCACTTTGCACTCCATGAATAATCCAATTTAGGTCAATTCACGAAAACGTAACTTCAATGCCAAGGGAGGGATACGAACCTGCGACCGTGGGATTAGCTAAAGACTAAACCCCAAACCCCTGGGCTCTCTCAACAGCAGCCCTTGCAATGCAAAACTTGGTGGAGGTAGTAATATCTTTTTTCACGGGATGCTTCCGAGGCACCTAATTCACCTCTATGGGAATATAGTGCCTCTTCATTCAATTATCCTGTTGGACGGTTCAATTGGCAAGATTGGAGCTCATCCCACGCTAAGTCTAACGGCGACTGTTGAATAGGTGTAAGCTGTGGTACCTTTATGTCCGTGGGTCCTATATATCTTCACATTGATCTTGTGTAGTTCCTTCGTGTGTGGTACCCTATTATCGTGAAACTTAATATATATTTATAATCTAAAAATTGCACCCTACAATATCCCAGATAAATTTTCCTTCACTATAAAAATTTGAAAGATGAAATGGATGTAGAGAATTGCCAACGAAAATTTCCTACCATGTGTTGGAGAGAAAAAGTTAATTATGAAAATCCTGAGATAAAGAAGGGACCAGCTCATTCACGAAATTCACAGCAGTGGGGAGAGCCAAGAGAGTTTTATTTATTAATTAAATAATTTCTCACTTCTCTATAAATTATTATTTAACCCCATCACTAAAAATATGAAAGATAAAATTGACTAAGAGAATCACCTAGAAAGAAGTCCTACGAAGGGTCTCGAAACTCTGAGACCAAGAAAAAACCAACTTACTACTATTGTGAAAACTATACACTTTTAAATATTAATAATTTTTAATAAATTAAACATTAATTTAAATAAACTAAATATAAATAAAATAACTTCAGTCTGCGTAATTATAGATAATTTCATCTCTACTCTACATATTTTGAAGATCGATTGAACGAAGTGGATAAAAAACAAAGAGTCTTAATAATAATGAGTACGAAAGCCGGATCACCAACCTCGCCGTGGCGTACCTGGTAACGGCGTTCGCCAGCTAATGGTTGACGTCTACGTGTGAAGCTCACCGCCCCACACGCAGTATTACTGGTTGCAAAGAGTAATACCAGGAAAGACACCCACAACCGGCCCCTCTCTGATGGGGACCCCAGTGAAATTGGGTGTGGCATGAACAATTCACCACCTATGGGAAGCTTGTATGCAGCGGACGGAAATCCTAATGGGCGAGGTCCTGGAATTCTATGCTGCCAGCGAGCCCAACCGCAGGGGGTATATGGCAATAATGCACTCTTTGTCTTTTGAGATGCATCCAGAACACGAATAGCTATCGCAGCAGGCTCTGCGCTATTATGCCTACCACCCGTGAAAATAGGAATCTCTCCATAATCCTCAAGATTAGAGAAATACATCACCGGCCAGACCAACATCCCCGAATCAGGCAGCATTTCCACCAGCTGACTTTACAGCCGCTTCCATGTCGGTATCTTCGGCAAAGTGGGAGGAAGCTGGTCAGTCTGATTCCGATCCCCAATAGCGGTTGTTGAGCGTAATAACCTATGACGTGGGACGAACTAGACATAAAGACATCTACCGCAAGATCTCTCTGCAGGGTAAAAACCTATCCATGTTGGATGGCCTTATTGATGAATGAATGAGACTTCGGACGTACGGATGGTCTTATTTCAACTATTGACGGCTCTACTTGGTGGAATAACAAATCGTGGGAAATTGTCTATGTGTTTTAAATTCTCCCATTATATGAATGGTCAGTTGTGTAGTCTATGCTGATCCCAAGGTTACGGATTACTCTCAAAAGGAGGCCTGAGGAAAAAGCAGCAGAGGCTGGAACAGTTGGAGGCCAAGATCACGCAGGGGAGACGACAGACATGGAGAATTCAGTGTGTGATGGAATACATCACATCTGGGCGAATTTTACTCCCAAAGTTCGGTTAATTGCGCGCAGTCTCAGATACAACCATCATACACTGAATGAAAACGTGCTGCTTACCACTATTCGCGGTTGATATAGTACGGGCACTAACCACGGCCCGAAAAAAAACTAAAGAAGGGTAGGGCTGTTGAGGGAAAATCCTATCATTCTCCTTTATTCATCCCGTTTCTTTCGACCATCTCCACCTATCGCCGAACCTTTGCCACCCGTACAAGAGGTTGAACGCATCTGGAAGAAAATCTATGAAACATCTAAGACATTAAATGGAGACACTCCGGCCATTGGCACCTTTAAAGAGTCCTGTGACCACCACCGACAATATGTGGATGGACCTCTTTCAATCACGGAGGGTTACGTAGAGAAGGCCTTCTCTGGCTCCAGGAATGGATGCCATAAATGACTTCGGGTGTATAATGTTTACTTACAGCCACCAACACCTAGCCAGAATCTTGATTTCCTTCCTGGAAGGCGGAGAACCAATTCCACCTTGGCTAACTTAGAGACGCATTGATCTTATGCCTAAGAAGGGAGAATTGTCCGATCCAAGAAACTACCGCCCTAACCTGCCTCAATACTACATTCCAGGCGTTCACCTCCATCATAAGCGACCTTATTTCCCACCATGACGAGCCTGTTTGGGAGGAGTTGTAAGATCAGAGGGGCTCAAAGCGGGGAATTGTGGGATGCAATGTTGACCTGCTAATTTATAGGCGTATATGCCAGGATGCCATCCAGCATAAGCGAAACCTATCAATGGCCTGGGTGGACCACAAGAAGGCATTTGACACCACTTCGCATGAACTTATGATCGTAATGCTGAAGTTGATGAAAGCCCTCTGAAATATTGTGTCCTGCATTCAACGCCTGTTATCACTCTGAAAAACGCGCTCCGTTCTGACTTTAGACTATCGGTAAGTTTCCACAGAGATGGTAACATACCACCGCGGTGTTTATCAAGGCGACAGCTTGAGCCCCTTACTGTTCTATATTTCCTCCTACCCCTGCCCCTAAGACTGCAACGAAGTAGAGGATATATCTGCTGTGTTCCAGGTAACAGGAAGCATAACGTCACCCATTTCTTTTATATGGATGACTTGAAGCTTTATGCTTCTAATGCGAATGACCTTTGCACTACCCTGGCCTCGGTACTGGAATACAGTGAGGCTATAGGGATGGAGTGCGGAATGGAAAAGTGTGCTTCCATCCACCTGGCGAGAGGAATATTTTCGGAGAACAAGGAAGACGTGCATGTTGTTGACGGGGGCGTCATTCGTCACGATGACAGCTATGAATACTTTGGCGTCCCCCAGCGCCGAATGCAGGAGGTTGCAGCAGTGAAGGAAATACCGCCAACTACAGACAGGCTCTAACATACATCTGGAGTTCTGAGCTGTCTGGTATGAACAAGGTACTTCCCACAAACATTTTCGCGGCTCCTAGACTGATTTTTACCTTCGGATGCGTGAAGTGGAACATGAGCAAGTTGCAGATTCTAGATAGGGGAGCGAGGAAGGTGATGACCATCTTTCAAAGTCTTCATACGGAATCTTCCGTCGCCAGATTGTATCACCCTCGCAATGTAGGTGGTAGAAGACTACTGAGTCTGGAGTGTCTCCACAACAGAGTTATCTTGTGTACAGTATTCCGAGTGTTTAAAAGCAGGGACTCCCTGCTCAATCTCGTGAGAGAGCACGAGAATTCGGGAGTAGGGGCGTTTCTCTTCCAGGCGTCAAAGACGGCAGCAGGCGAAACCGGTTTCGACTTCGACCCGTCGTACTACGGAGGCGACGATGACACGGCCATCTTGTCATTGAAAGCAGACGTCCTCAAGCTCGACATAAAGTGAGCCGAACAGAAGGCCTTGCTAAAGGCGCATGCCGAAAAGCCCATGGACGGATGTTTTTATCGAAACATTGAGAAGCAAGGGATATCGAAGGAGCTGACGTTTGCCTTCGTACGCTCCGCGCGCCGGTCTCAGGTCCGAGACCGAGGGTTTCATCCTCGCATGCCAGGATGGTGTCATAAGCACACCCGTGTACCGCCGCATTATATTCAAGGTGGAGGTCGTGGACGCGATATCCAGGGCGTGCCGAGTTCCACTGGAGACTTTGAGTCACCTTCTCTCCGGTTGTGGTGATTACGCCAGGTCAGCATATTGAGGTCGGCACAACAAGGACCTGCGGGTATTATACTTTCATCTACGACACCAATGTGGCATCGACGAAATACCTGTGCTACCCTATGCCCCTGGAGATATTTAGTCCGTTGTGGATTAACTCCGTCTACTGCGTACGCATAACCCCTACGCAGCGTAGCCACCTATCTGATTGGCGTCGGATGCGGCTGAGTATACTGCCCAACCTCTCCCGAGTCTCCGGCCATTATGACGGCAATGAAACCTCATGCTTCCGCGGACTCAGAGGTTATTGTTACAACAGTAGCATAACAATAATGGTGACTCTATTAGAGCGATATTAGGACTATCTACTCTTTTCTTGAATATAACTCATCAAACCAACCCATACAGCCATGTCTTGGGAGCTTATAATATTACGCAGGCGGGGGTCAAACTCGCGAGCCATAGGTTGACAGGCAAGGACTAAACCCCGCGGCCACCTGGGTCGGCAAAGTTTCAGTGAAAAGAAGCGTTATGAAAACTCTGAGAAAAAGAATATGCCAACTTATTTGACACAATTTGCGACCTAATACCCTATTTAAAACTATTACGGAATGCGAAGTGAATTGTAATAATTGCAGAGAAAGACCACTGTGAAGCGAAAAATTATATCGAAAAATACCGGTTAGCAGAGGACCTGAGTGAAGAGTTGCTACAAATTTATCTTAGACTTCATAACTAATGATAATGGTGACCACCAATTTTGATGAACGCAAGCAAAAGAATAAGAGAGATTTACTGTCCTGGGGATAGGTTCAAGAAGTCATTCTGCTGCGCACCGTTCAAGAAATCAACAAGAGTAGATCGATTCAATAATTTGGCCAAAAAATCTCAATAGTCATTGATTACTTTAAAGTGCGTTATTAACAATGACCTACGTGCATTTTATAATGGTAATATAATCTTGGTATTTCCCGAAAATATCTAGATCCTCTTTTCCTATTCGTATATTGATAATGATTATCAATAAACAATCGATTACATAGCCGAATTAATATTTGAATGTTGTGTATAATTATTGGGATAGAAAGCATTGAGGGATAATTACCCTGATATATATCATCAAAAGCAAAGAAGTGTTTATGAATGGGAACGAAAATTCATCGGTGGAAGGGAATGGTAGAACGGTTTAGGAATTGTCATGAGATAGAAAGGTGGCTGATGGTTGAATTGAACACAATAATTTGTATTAAATGTATGTGGAAAACGTTTGTCTTTTTCGTGCATCAAGATTTGAAAACTTTAAAATGTAATCAATGCCGCTCACTGATTCTGTAGGAGTTTCTTGTAAAAGCTCGAATATTGGCGGTATATCTTCTAGAGCAGCACCCTTTTTTGAATGGTTGAAAAACGAGTGTTAGATGGGATACGATTAGCAGCCACGAATGTTTTATTGAGCACTATTTAGCAAGTTAAAGGCCATCTTAGCAAGATGTATTGCTGGTTAGGTAGTACTTGTCTTCAGTTTTAAGAAAGTAGCGGGTTTGTTTAGAAGTATGGCTGAGCTTCAAGTGTTTCCGTTCATCCCAATCACCTGTTCAAGTATTTGGTCATACATTTCTGGGAGTAGGCAGTTTAGAATGATTTAAACTATTTTAATATTGTAAATACGCTGTGGATAACC
Organism: Pyrrhosoma nymphula; assembly: GCA_963573305.1. Lineage (NCBI taxonomy): Eukaryota > Metazoa > Arthropoda > Insecta > Odonata > Coenagrionidae > Pyrrhosoma > Pyrrhosoma nymphula. The sequence continues at coordinate 59,958,068 of OY754338.1, read as the reverse complement.
ATGAAGGGTAAGAATGTTTTTAATGTCTGAGGGTCACTAGCCTTATCCTTAGTAGAGAGTCCCACGTGCTTGTCCTCATCCATCAAAAAGACTAGAAATTGACTCTAACGGTATTATAAGGTAGCTAGTTTTTGTTATTGGAATAGAAACACTGCCTTGATATTCCTCTGTTCAACTCATCAACGAAAACTATATTTACTGATGAATAGGTGAGATGGGGAATAATTCATTCTTTTGTGAATAGTTTTTATATGTAAAAATATTCTAGTGTAGAATATTAGGCATTAGCTATGTATAAATATTCTAATTTAGGATATCAGGAAATAGTCTTATCTTTTCTGAAGATCATAGGCATTTTTCCATAAACTGAATCTTTTCTCAGGTCTTTGAAAAACTACTTTTTTTAATTCATAGATTTCAATTGAGAACGCTCCAGTCCGTGAGAGCATAGAGGAAGTATGTTCTCTAAGGATGGGAGTCAGTCTCTTAATACCATCATGCTGTTCAAGACAAATGGATGATGGTACTTTAGTCCACACTTCTTTTCTAGGCTATCTATTTGGGTCCTCTCTAACATTATAAATATGTGCGATGGTAAATGAGACAATTTTTATATAACTGGTGTTTGAAGCATTATAATTGTGAAATTTACAATAGGAGGGCAAAATCCCATTTACATTAGATATACGTAAGTTTTAACAACTTTCATAGGATAAAAGGCTTAAAAATTAAACAAAAAAACAATATTTCACTGCCAAAGTTTTGCCGTTATTGATTAAAGGATTCTCATGAAAACGATTTTTTCCCGCGGTCAAGGGTATCCGGTACATGCATATTTTTTTATTTTTTCCTACATTATCAATCAAATTATTTGCATAACCTCATTTCTATTGTGTTCTTTATGGTGACTTTTTCCTTTTATGTTACATAATTTTAAACTTTATTACACGTTGCATGTATTTTCATTGAGTAGGTTTTTGCGTAGGTGCCTACATATCTCGTGCACTTGTCATAGGAACTGATGTCATCATTGTATTTTTAACGTGAATTACTTCCTCACTTCATTAGCTTTTTTAAATGCATTTAGATTTTACAACCAAACTTTCAATTGCAAGTATTTTTCAGTAGAAATTAGTTCTTTTTGCCTATTGTAGGCTATAAAAAGGCCTTGAAATTCAATTAATTATTCCATTCATATCTACGTTTCTCCAATGATATTGCTAGGTGTTATCTCTTAAAAGCAATATGTTTTCCTCTTCCCGTTATTATGTTGGTTGCTTTGGTAGAATAATAATCAAATTATTAAGTAAGTGCGAACATATATTCAATATTTCGTATTTCATTATTAGTAAATTGTTGAACAATTTTATAGTACAAATTACAACTATATATCTCTGCAAACCAACTTTCCAGCAAAATTAAAAAAGTCATAGGATTTCCACTCTCACTGTTAAATCATCTACACATCTTATTATGTAAATACCAGGCATGATTAGGAAAATTTCGTTCCTCGGTCGCTCTTGACCTTTGACATCACAAACAACCCAGTGGAAAACACTCGAAAGAAATAACTGGAATTGAATTCGTCGTCCGGGGTTAATCTGAAATTATAAGCAAACCCTCATCCCACTCGTTTCCCCCGCATTCGAGAGGAATTAGATATGTATCTTTTTCGAGAACCATCACGTCCAACAAAGTTTCTGCAAGGAACGTGACAGCCCAGATCTCTTTATCCCCAACCGATTTTCCCCGCGTGGGGAAAGAGGAATGGCGAGGTCTCAGCTCCCTAATTGGTCCGTTTTTTGCGCTGACGCTCTTCCAACCCCCTCCCCAGTTTCGGGGCGGCTGCCCCATTTTACCTCTTCGTTTAGACTCTCTTCCCTTCCTCCATTCCTGTCCCATTCAATAATCCCGCAATATAGGGAAAGAGTTTAGCGCGAAAAGTCTCGAATGGGTGACGGAGGGATAGTGCTGACTATGATTTGAAGAGAAGATAGAGGAGATACCTGGGTGTAGGACTGTGCGATAAGGTGATGAATCGAAATCAATAGTGATATTTGGGTGATATGGCATCCCTTTTTATGATATTGGGGTTTGTGCTATTTTATCAATAGTCATCGGTCGTGATACGTAATTTGGTAAATTGATACGTGTTATCATCAGTAATAAAATATTATTTGCATGTAAATACCCATCTTACAATAACACTAACATTTATCAGCCAACTGTGATACAGAAATAGGTAAACCTGGTATATTCTTAATACAACTGCAAACTGCCAATGGTCAAATGGAATGAAAGTTGGACATTGCAAGATATCATTGGAAATAGATATGTTTAGCAGAATGATTGGTAACATATAAATGGTTGATGGAACCATTAACATTAAAAAAGCGTAAATTTTATCATTTGCTTCATTTTATGAATACAAATACTATTATAAAAATTTTCGCTAACTATTGCGCTAAGAATGTTTTATGTCTACTTGTCATGCAAACATTTGTCAACAGGCAGTTAAGTGAATAAAAACCGTCTTCATGATCCAAGTGGCAACGTAAGGCTCGTAATTTTGCATGATGCAGCAATGGGCAGCTGTGAAATACAAAATTTGAATGTTTTCCCTTCACTTTGTAACTCTGCCGCGGAGATATTCCCATCGTCTTGGCTGCGCAAGCAGCTGTAGTTAAAGCCGTGTCTGAGATATACTTCTTTCATGCTAATGATACCGATGCTGCAATTTAAATAGCTTCTAACACCGCACATGCGTTTTCCTCTCTTGCTCCCGACTCCTATTTAGCTGCTTTTGAAATAGACTGCTACGGCTATAAAACTTCCCATGCACCTTCCGTTCTTGCTTCTGTTCAAGTGGAGTATACGGAGCAGCAGCATTGGTCTCGTGGAACCGAAGTTCCAGCATCTGCCAGTGGGGAGAGAAGGATAGGCGAGCACATAAACAATGTATCAGCTGCAGCAGCTAGTTCTGTCAGTCGTTCGGAGCCAATGCATGATCTGAAATATGTATCAATATATGCCAAATAATAGCAAATTATGAAGGGTAGGTTGCAAATTAGCTAGACATCCCTACTATCGTTTCGGTAATTGCAAGTTTCATGTTTTTATGAGTATCACTTTGAGAGTATATCAGGTTCAAAGCAGCTACAAAGCAAACAAGTAGACATTCAGATACGTAGAGCTGTGTAGGATATGTAGTTTTTCAACATGTTGAACTAATTGTGCAGGGTAAATGCATTGAGCGGCATTGCGTAAATTTTATTCCCATACAGCTGTGAAAATTGGGCGATACCAGTGAAATTACGGAGAAGATAGAAGGCCATTGAAATGTGATGATATAGAAGAATAATTTAGGTGATAGAGACGGTAGAGTCACATATTAAGAAGTCTACGAAGGGTTATTAAGAAAATCATCTCATAAAATCTTTGCGAAAAGATACTAATTCTGAGGCATATTGCCTCGTAAAGGAAAAGCTTAAGGTGAAATGAACAGCAATGGTTGTCGAGGAAAACCAAGGTTTTAAAAGTTTAAGATAATTATAAGAGAGGTTTAATGATGATATACGAAGGTATTTGATTAGCTGACATAAAATATGCGTTGAGAGCTTCAGCAACCCTATTTTGGATTTAAGTCTGCTAATGATGGCAGAATTGCAAGTATTAGCAGAGCTCTTGACCAAAAATAGCAGAAATGGGTAAATACAGTATACTCTGATTTTGTACGGCCATAGCAACACCAATTGCTCGAGACACAATAAGCACAAGTTAAACTGAAAATTTACCAACATAACTACACTTATATCTACCTTATTTCAATTGATTAGTAAAAGAGATAATTTTGAGACCTACATAAACAAATGCTCAGATTGATGTCTGGAGGTAATGAGGATATCATTTAATTCCTTATATAATCTGATATGTTTTTATAATCTGCGCGAAAATCAAGCAAGGGTTTTACAAAGCCCCATTTTTGCGCTGGGATTAAAATGAAAAGTATACACAGAAATTGGCGCAATATACGAGGAGAAGATATTTCATATGTATAAGGTTTTTCTGCGGAGTTCGCATCCGAAATGGAATGTTGGGTAGCCTAATTGGTTAAAGTAATTTTGTATTGCATTCCAGGGAACTGCGCTTGGATCCCTATCCAGACAAAATATTTTTTTCTTTTTAAGGTTTTAGAATCTGTTTCCATCTTCTCAGCATGCCAAACACATCTAAATCATGTTGATATATTTAATTGGAGTGAAGTGCTGCACTGTAGCGATCTTCAGATCAACGAATGCTTGTCGTTGAACCCTCTTGTTGTCTTTGGGTCATTATGACCCGAAACGAAATTTAGCTCAACATAACTTTTTTATGACTGAACTCTATGACTCTGTATTTCGTGACTTTGTTACTGTTGGTATTTCACATTTCTTAAAGTATGAAAATCGGTACTATGTTAATTTTTTTATTTCTCAAAACTAAAGAGTAGCACTCATGCTACTTGGGTCAATATGATCCGATGATTTGGTTAACCAATTTTTCATTTTTTGGGGAATTTCACAGGAAATTCCCCAAATTTTCACACATTTCTGCACAGGAAAACCACCAGGTGGTTTTCCTGTGCAGACCTGTGCCAGTAGGAACAGTCACTATCGCACAAAGTCCATCTTTTGATCCTTTATTTTGCCAGTTTTCTATGGATGCATTGATTGAATTTACAAGGCCCTCTAAAACCAACAAGCTGCTTATCAACAGTAATATTAGCACCAAGATTGTGCAACTTTGGAAGTATTCCCTCCCACTGCTCCCAGACATCTCTTATGGGCGCTAACTTGTCATCTGCTCTTCTCGCTCGTTGATCAGACTTTCATCGTATCATATCACACAAGAGATACAATGAAAAGTGTTTAGTGATATTGTAGCAGATAAATGGGTCTAACTGCTTCTGAGTTCCATAAGCTCTTAGTCGATTCACCATGTGATCGATAAACACCAGCCAGAAATAGAATTCCATCGAATGTAATTGTATCCAAATCTTCCCAGTTGTCACCATATACTCTTCGACCTTCAATGTATGACATTTTCAACACAATTTTCTTCAAGTTAGTGTTCAAAATTATTTCAAAAGGAGATCTTATATCACCCACCTTGGATGTAGCATATCTCGTCGGACCAGGTCAATTTCATTACGTACGCACATGATGTTCTTTCATGCTAGGGAAAAGTTTCCACACTCCCTGGCACTCCTCATAAAAACGCCCGTACTTGAGGAATATATTGAACAGAGTTTTTAGTTCATTGTTTATTCCTTTTTATAGCTATTTATATTATGTTAACTCTCCAAAGTGATTTTTTTGACTTTTGACTGAATATTGTACCTTTCAATATCACTGTCGAAAGTATCACTGTCTGACTCCAAGGTAGGCTGAATTCTATCATCACTCATGATTTTTTCTGCTGAAAATTCCTTCCCACTGTCTGATGTGTTTAGTAAAACTACCAGTTCATCTACAGGCATAGATATAGTTCCCATACCGACCACAATAACAATATTTACGGCACCTGAACTAGTATCTTCAGAGTGGATCGCAACCTCACCGAAAGTCAATGAAACGTAACTGAGGCCAGTTGGTATATGTTCCCGTACTTATCCTCTGTACATCAGCACGCATGGTTACTCAAAGACCCTTTTCTACAAAATAGGTATGAGAACAAACGTTGCCTGGCCGCCCCTCCATTGCCTTTATCCCACCCTATTGCTAATCTCACCCCACTCACCACGAGTGGTCCCTCCGTCCAAAGCCTGCCTTCAAATGAGTTGAGCGATAAGCACTAGGCATCTTTCGTCGTGCATATTGCCTTCAAACAATCTACGACTGGCAGAAAACGCATTCCCTGAAAGAAATTCCCCAAAAAATGAAAAATTGGTTAACCAAATCATCGGATCATATTGACCCAAGTAGCATGAGTGCTACTCTTTAGTTTTGAGAAATAAAAAAATTAACATAGTACCGATTTTCATACTTTAAGAAATGTGAAATACCAACAGTAACAAAGTCACGAAATACAGAGTCATAGAGTTCAGTCATAAAAAAGTTATGTTGAGCTAAATTTCGTTTCGGGTCATAATGACCCAAAGACAACAAGAGGGTTCAACGACAAGCATTCGTTGATCTGAAGATCGCTACAGTGCAGCACTTCACTCCAATTAAATATATCAACATGATTTAGATGTGTTTGGCATGCTGAGAAGATGGAAACAGATTCTAAAACCTTAAAAAGAAAAAAATATTTTGTCTGGATAGGGATCCAAGCGCAGTTCCCTGGAATGCAATACAAAATTACTTTAACCAATTAGGCTACCCAACATTCCATTTCGGATGCGAACTCCGCAGAAAAACCTTATACATATGAAATATCTTCTCCTCGTATATTGCGCCAATTTCTGTGTATACTTTTCATTTTAATCCCAGCGCAAAAATGGGGCTTTGTAAAACCCTTGCTTGATTTTCGCGCAGATTATAAAAACATATCAGATTATATAAGGAATTAAATGATATCCTCATTACCTCCAGACATCAATCTGAGCATTTGTTTATGTAGGTCTCAAAATTATCTCTTTTACTAATCAATTGAAATAAGGTAGATATAAGTGTAGTTATGTTGGTAAATTTTCAGTTTAACTTGTGCTTATTGTGTCTCGAGCAATTGGTGTTGCTATGGCCGTACAAAATCAGAGTATACTGTATTTACCCATTTCTGCTATTTTTGGTCAAGAGCTCTGCTAATACTTGCAATTCTGCCATCATTAGCAGACTTAAATCCAAAATAGGGTTGCTGAAGCTCTCAACGCATATTTTATGTCAGCTAATCAAATACCTTCGTATATCATCATTAAACCTCTCTTATAATTATCTTAAACTTTTAAAACCTTGGTTTTCCTCGACAACCATTGCTGTTCATTTCACCTTAAGCTTTTCCTTTACGAGGCAATATGCCTCAGAATTAGTATCTTTTCGCAAAGATTTTATGAGATGATTTTCTTCATAACCCTTCGTAGACCAATGCTTATTGCGAAAAAAATGATTTGGCACGCAGTAACGAGAACGAACACACTAATGTTCATCTTTACCGGAGATTCCCAGGTGGTTTAACTGCCTAATACACCTGACCAGCGTTAGTTCCAATTTTACTCAACTCTGCTGATTTTTTCATAAAGATTTTACTTATTTTGACATTCTGTGTAACATGAGATGACATCATGCAATAGACTATATCATGTCGTTCATTCCCAAATGCGATGATATTATATATATATTATGATAGAGTGCCCCAATTTTAAATCAGAAAATGATCGTAGCCTTAAAACCTCAGATTTCTCTACGACTTAATATGTGGATATTTTACACCTTTGTGACCCTTAATCAATTGTTTAAGGTTTCATAAAATTTTAGTCTCTCAGTTGTAGACAAATATTCACCGTTGCGGTGTGGACAAAACCTCATTTTACGTTCTCTTTATTTATACGATTCAGGAGACTTATTTTACCTGCTACAGAAATAACAAAGCTGTCAATGGAAAGTACAATAACATTTCTTGATAATAATGGGCACTGACGTCGATTCCATGCAAGTTTAAATGTTAATTCGTCCTATCTGAAGAAGCTATAAATGTCATTTTTGAAAATGTTGGCAATAAAAAAACCAATCAGGACTCCAAGTAAAATACCATTTTGCCTTAGTGGAGTACACATGCGTTTACAGTGTATGAATAAATGTTATAATATAGATTTTGGCAAACTTTAAGCCATAAAATATCCCGAGAACCTTAGTAGTTTTGAAAAATAAATTTTTAAAAGTATAAAATCTTTTTAAGTTAAAATGTTTTTTTTAATGGGCTAAAAAGTTTTTTTTAAGGTAAAATCATGTGATATAAGTGTTTATAATCGTATGAGTGCTAATTAAACAAATCATTAAGATAGACTTCCAAGAAAAAATGGAATTGAGGGGGATTTAAGTATTATCTTGTGTTTTGAATAATATATGCTTGAAAAATGTAACTTATCGCTTGGCATTACTGATGCTCGTGTATCGCACCCCCTTATAGAGGGAGTTCGTTTTAGGACTTTTGCGAGTGGGGTGGACAGAAGTATGGGTGGACGTTCACGAGACGACATACAGCCGCTATTCCAGGGCCGGCATTAACGAGATAAGGAGTGGAGGAATTAGCGTCTCACCCTATCCGCCCCCTCGCTCATTTCCGCCTCAAAAACCTTTTTCTCTCCAGAGACCCTGACGTGACCCCTCACCAAAAGCTGTCTCCGGTTCGTAGAATAGAAGCGGGAATGAAAATCGTTTACGTCGGCCAGAACGCTTATACAGAGGAGGCACAAGTGAAAAGGGTAAGCGGATTGTCTGTCCAGGAGATCTGTGGAGTTGGAAGATAGAATAGAAGAAAGGAGTACGGTAGGGTGTTAGCGGTTTCAGATGCCTTTTTATAGCTTCTTGAGGGGAAAAAATAGTTTAACGTCAGAAGGTTTGTATTGTAATGATCATGGAGGTATCCTGAGTGGAGCTTTAGGTGTTCAGCTCAGGAGGGAAATTGGTCCAGGTTTGGCGAGGGAAATGAGTCCGTTGATGGGTCCGATCCCATAAGCGTCGGAAGGTTAAAAGGATTTGGGCAGTCATTGTCTCATCCCTTTCCGAGAATGTCTATGTTCGGCGCTGATGTGTTTTCTCGAAGCCTGGAGTTCCCAACTGTGTGTGAGCACCCACCTTGTGTACGTATCTCCGGACTGTTTCCAGCATCCCCCACTCGTCGCTTTTTGGCACAAATGATTACAGAGAGCCGCAAATCAAGCTTCAATCAAGGGATGAATGCCCGAAAGGGTTTTGCCTTATCTTCCTCAAATGTACTTTCCTTTCCCTTCGGTTTCCGATGCGAAGGTCTGGCCGTTATGGAATTCGCCGCACCGGACTCCCACGCTGTGTGCTCCCTTTTTCATGAAATCCAATTCCTACCCTTCCCTTTTTAATAAAACAAGTTTGGTCTAACGCTGTAATTATAGACGAGAGAAAGCTGAACGGCGTTAATTTGTAGCGAAACAACGGTATTTTATATTTCTCTTGATTGTGAACGATTCGGACGTAAGCAAGAGATCTAATTTTTGCAGGTCCTCGAAGTATCTCCCGGGTAAATATTTCTGAACACTCGCCCAAGATTACAATGCAGTTATTATTTTCAACGGCATCGCGAAACTCGTGTCTTTGTAACAGTGAGTGTGTAAAATATAAGCCTAATTGACAATGGCTGGGACAAGGTACTGTTGAGTAGTAGTTTAAACGCCGTTAGCCCTTGATATTTCTATGAGTAAAACAGCAAAAATTCTTGGAAAACATTAGACAGTTAAGTTTCGCAAATTAAAATTATAATGGTAAAATGAAATTTATCGTGTTTACGGACAACTGTTATGGTAGTGGTACACTTTTTTACCGTTCACTTATTCCAAAGGTTAGATTCAGAAAATGGAGTTTAAAATACCAAAAAATCAAATTAGATATTATTATTTTTCCTTATTTATCTGGCTACTGTGGATTTGTAAAGTTCCAGTAGCTTTTTAGTGATAATTGAAAATTTATATTGTCCATAGTTTTTCAGTGAAAGTTTCTCTTTATTATCTAATTATTATCTTTAAATTCTCGAATGATAGATCTTGGTTAACTTTTTGTTAATGCCGTTTCACAGAGTACCATTCTATAAAAATAATTGATATAAATTATGATTATAGGCTTTTTAATAATTTTAATAAATATTATTACTATACTCTGGCCCTTTTAATATTAATTAACATGATGACGTTCGGTTTATTTCTTTGCATCTGCATCTACAAAATACCCTGCAAGCCACCTCAAGGGTGTGTGGCAGGGGGTGAGTAGTCACCAACAAGCATTTCACTAAACCCTGAAGTTAGTGTAACTACGACTAATTATGCATTGGCATACATTGATAATGCTTGTCGCGAGGCGAAGCCTCACAAGCATGCACTGCACTACAAATACGCTCCCAATGGTTGAAGGACCGTTAGTGTATATGTATTTTACAACTTTTACTGTATTTTACAACACAAATGGACAGAGACTCGAGAGTTATGTTTGAAAACATGCACGGCGTGCTGTAAGTACTAGGTATCAGATAAGGATACGAGTATTAGGGAGTACTATTACTGCTAAGAGCTACACTACCTATTGACAAACCTAGTTAAAAGTCTCATTGGCAGATGTTATGGTCCCTTATTTTTCTCGGGAAAAATGACATTTTAAATCTGTCCATTTTGAAGTCTAGTTCCCTAATTTTATTATCATTATCTGATTTACCGTAGTATGTTGGATCTCTTTAAATATTATTAACGTCATCACGGAATAAATATGTTTGGATCTTTCATAATAGATCAAGTCTTAATTTTAATCGTCAGCCTGAAAGCAATTCCCATCCCAATTGCTGCAAGAGGTCAGTAATACTAACGAGATTATCATAACGGCTGTTATGGTATCTTGTCGATCTTCTCTGCACGCGTTCTAACTCGATGTTTAAGCCTACCTCAAAGATCCCAAATACTGACAGCGTATTCCAAGTGGGGTCTAACAAGGGAGAAGTAGCAATTTCCCTAACTTTATCGTCACATTTGCCAAGTACTCTTTTAACAAATCCCAATTTACGATTAGCTTCGCCGGTAATTTCCCGAAAATGTTTACACCACGAAAGATCATTATTCAGTTTAACTCCGAGGAATTAAACCGATTCTACAGTTTCTAATTTGCTGTTGTGTATGCAATAGCTGTTACAAGGAGAGATTTTTCGTTTCCAAAAGTTGATGAGAAAGCATTTTTTCAAGTTTAATTCTAGCTGTCACGCATCGCACCACTCCTGTTTGTCACATTGTCATATTGCCTCAAGGTCCTTACTTAGCGCATGCTTATCATTGAGGCAACGGATTTCCCTATAAACCACTGCGTCGTCTTCAAATAATCGAAGCTTACTTTTAACTACTTCACAGATATCGTTTATGTACAAAAGGAACAGAAGTGGGCCTATGACGCTCCCCTGTGGGGCCATTGATGTGACATTAACTTCATTAGAGATAGCGCCTTCTAATACAACCATTTGCTCGCGATTGCTTAAGAATTCTTTAATCCGGAAAATTACATCTTTGTTCAACCCGTAGGATTTTAATTTCATGTGTAACTTTCTGTGTGAAGCTTTATCCAATGCCTTTTTAAAGTCGAGAAAAATTGCGTCAACTGGAACGTTATGTTCACCCGAGACTAAAATATCGCGGGCAAAAAGTGCTTTTTGAGTTTCGCAAGATCTTCTCTTTCTGAATCAGGGCTAAGATTTCGTTAACAAGTTCTGCATATTGAGGTGGTTCATGACTGAACTTACAATTATATGCATCTTGAGACATGAACACGCGGTGGTCTTATTTCATCTTGGACGATATACTTCTCATGGCACTCCTCATAAAAACGCCCGTACTTGAGGAATATATTGAACAGAGTTTTTAGTTCATTGTTTATTCCTTTTTATAGCTATTTATATTATGTTAACTCTACAACAGCAAATGAATATAGACAGAAGGTGGAAGATACTTATTTGCGCCTGAAGTTTTCAATGATCAAGGATAATTAACACTGACATCGGCCGAACATCAGCTTTTGTAAACTCTAAAATGCGTCGTGGCCATCAAACATTTCCAGGATTAACTCTCACTCTATAAAATTCGTCAAAGCTTCACTAGCCCGTTTTACCCTTATATTGCGTACATACTTCAATATTTGGATTAGTCAAAAATGTAGCTCTCCTTCGTCCTGCTTCATATATTTTTTTGTCACTACTTGAGTGTAGTTAACCACCACTCAACACTCAATTTTCATCCCAATGTTCTTCAAATTCCAACATTTTCCACCACTAGCCATTTTTCGATAATAGATCAAATGAAATACCAGGGATAATGAATTTAATATACTGAAGATTGCGGGATTAGAATAAACATCGAAAAATCGAGTTGCTCTTGCTCATTTTCCTAGATATGTATAATCTTCTTCTTCTATCTTATATATAACAATTCAGCCTGCGTATGTTAGTGACCGCATAACTCGAAAAGTATTCAGTCGATTGACTTAAAACTTTGGTGAGTTGTTGTGCGCGCGCCCAAAAAGGTTTATAAATTATAAAAATAGCAAATTATGGGTTTTTTACCCCAATATTGTTAACATTTACTCCTATAAGAAAAGCATTGAATTTGGTGCAGGCGTTTCTTTATTTGCTTTTTTAAATTACTTGCACTCAAGATATTGGATGGATATTTTTATCACAGAACGGATAAAAGAATGCCGTATTTAAAAATCTCATTCAATTTTCGTATACGATTCGTTTTTGCCCAATTAATGCGTTTTTATATCTAAATTCATCAATTTATCTTCCTTTACAACAATAGAAATTTCCTTGGCAACCAGGTGTGAATAACCATTTAATAGTGATTTCACGAATGGTTATTCACGCCTGGAGCATATACAGGCCAGGCTCAGTGGCTAATTTTATAGTTTTAGTCAACTGACTAGAGTTCCCCTTTCACCTTGCGTTCTCTAACAAGATCAGTCGCTTCAAGTGTGTGGATTAAATATGGAAAATCCATGCTTTCATATGTTCAATTATATGTAGCATGCTCACGAGTAGGACAGCCTATAATTTTATTAGTCTTTGCAGAGGGAGGTAAGACCCAAAATATTGTATATCTCAAAGAACATGAATTAACTTTTTCAATTTTAATTTAACACGCAAAAAATAATTTTCTTTCATTTATTTCGTACATGAAAACGTTTTTGCTTTGTATAGGTATGCGTGAAAAGAAAAAGAGATATTGCCGGGCACAGCGCAAGAGTTGTTAAAAGATACAATTACTGCCAATGATGGTTACCTACTATATCAACGAAGAAGTACAGAAAACAATGCAATAGCAATATATTTAAAAGTGAGTAGAAATGGCATTGAAGTCGATAATTGTTGGTTTGTTCCATTTCAATTTCCAGAACACCTTGCGTTCGCGATGACTATCAATAAAGCGCAAGGGCAATCTTTGTAAGTGTGCGGTTTGATTTTAGAAAACGATTGCTTCTCTCATGGGAAATTATACGCCGCATGCTCCAGAGTTTCATGCAGTCAATCCACTAGCTTTACATAATTATTTTCTGTGAAAAATATATTTTTTCTTCCTTTCCTTTCATTCCACAGCATACCCACAGCAACGCAAGGCAGGGTATTGAATAGAATGATGTAATTTCTCGGTGAATCTATATTCACTGGAATACATTTATTTACTTTCCCATTCATTTCATATCAGACAGCCACAGCGAAGCCTGGTCGGGTTTTGCTAGTCTATCATGATAATATATAACAGAATGTCCTGACTGACTGACTGACTCATTCACTCATCAACGTACAGCCCAAACTACTGGTGATAGCAACGTAAAATGTTGAGAGCATATCCCCATCGTGGTGTGTAGGCGTACGAAGAAAGTATTTTTGCGTAAAACAATTTTTGGGGTTATTTTTTCCCCATTAATGCTAACTTTTACTCCCATAAGAAGAGCATTGAATTCGGTTCAGGCTTGTCTTTCTTTACTTTTTTAAGAAACTTACACTCAAGATATTGGATGGAAATTTTCACCGAACGCATAAAAAATACAGTATTTAATTATGTCATTCAATTTTCTTATACGCTTCGTTTTCGTCTCATTATTCCGTTTTTAGGTCAAAATAAATCAATTTTTCTTCCTTTTCAACAATAGAAATTTCCTTGGCAACCAGGCGTGAATGTCTGTATAATAGCGATTTCATGAATGACTTATCAGGCCTGAGGCTTTTAAAGGCCAGGTTCCGTTATTAATTTGATAGTTGTAGTTGGAAGGGGGTTCTTATTTTGCTTTTTTGTTTACTTGCACTCGAGAAATAAGGCTTAAACTTTCACGGTCGGATGGCTTAAAAAATGGGGGTTTAAATTATTGCATTTAATTTTCCTATACGCTCCAATTCTCACTCTTCCACTTTGTCAATATTCGTTTTGCCCGTGTAGGGGGGGGGGGTCATCGTATTAACTAGAGACGCTTCTGCGCGCCATGTCCTCTATGTCTTAGATTCATGGCTGTATCAGAAGACAGTTCTACAGGGTATGTATTTTCTCTAAGAAATTTAGTTTTCCTTCTTTTTGATCGGATAGTGACATCCGAAAATTGTTTATTTGGCCTACTCTTTCTTTTATTAGATGTGCTTGATAAAAAAGGCTTATTACTTAGACCATAGCACTAGGGATGTCATATCGCATTTAAAACACAGGGAAAATACGAACCTGAGGTGCTTGGAAAGTTACGATACACAACATCAGGGAAATCAACGATTTGATCCAACCAAGTCGCATACCTCTATACAAAAAAAGAGTTCGTTCGAGAGCAAACTCGCCTTTTTTTCTCGTAAAGAACAAAAAAATTTACTTTCAAAAATTTTTGAGCTTATTTTTTGCGTGCTCATCTCCGTGTAAAATGTAGGCAATCCTCAAGAAGTCCCGTCAAATTACTTTTCCGGTCGTCCTTTACTTACTTTATTTACTCTCCTTTTTTCTCCTGCATTTTACCGTGAAGTTTCTTCCACTTAACTGTGAACGACATAGCTGTGAGATTAAAATTAGAATCATTAGTTCGTTAAATACTGAACAATATCCTTTATTCTGGAAAGTTAGGAGTTTAAACGGAAGAAAAACAATGAAAAATGTAGTGTGGTACCCCGTACTAGATCAAATTCAAAAACGGAAATAAAAGACAAATAGCATATAAAACTGATGATCTCAGGCCTGAACTCGTGGAAATTATGAATATCCATGATGAGAAAACCACCTTTGTTATTTCCACAAACTTTCTTACGCTGGCACAACGCGCGTTTCACCACACTGTGACATACTCATGTGCCACAGTGTGGTGAAACGGGTGTCACATTTCTCTTTATGCGGTCCACCAAAAACACTCCTGGTTATCCTCGGGGGTAGACCCAGGTTCTTGGGGGTGGTGGTAACTTCTCTTCTTAACCTCCTCCATGCTTCAGTCGAAACATTTTGGTGCTCTTCAGTTGGTACTTTTCCATCGATGTGTACACATGCCAGTTCCTAATCATGTGTCCTAATCTTAGGGAATTGTGTCAAGGGGACCAAAGTTTAACATTCCACCCAAAGGAAGGACACCCTCAATCCATTTAATCTAAATGCGGTTTTACTCAACACTAAACTAACTAAAGACAGCTTTAAACTCAGTCCTGAAATTAGTGCCGAAAACTTGGAATAAATAGAATTTCAAGCCATAGAGCCTGTTCTTACACGATGCTT
The DNA here is from genome assembly GCA_963573305.1 of Pyrrhosoma nymphula. Taxonomy (NCBI): domain Eukaryota; kingdom Metazoa; phylum Arthropoda; class Insecta; order Odonata; family Coenagrionidae; genus Pyrrhosoma; species Pyrrhosoma nymphula. The sequence goes on along the minus strand of OY754338.1, from coordinate 59,942,644 downwards.
ATTTCAGTGAGAAGTGTAGCTGTTCAGGAAATAGCTGAACTGCCCCATATTGTTTTGTCTCACGTTCTACATTCCTCATATAACATCCTAAACGTGCTCGAGTTGACTGATTCAGATGAACTGTTAATATTAGCCATTATTACATTAGTCATTATCATTAGCTATTATGACATTGAAGATCCGATATATTTAAAATGATAGATAAGGGCTCTCCCACCGGTATTATTTTTTTAAAGACTCGTATGTCGCCAGCTTGCATGTGATAAGACGTCGCATTCACGAATCGGATGGAAAATAAGCTTCGTGTAGTTTCTGTTTACAGTGGCAATATTCGAATTTTTCCCGTACTTTGGATATGATCTCACCCTTTGTACGGTATGATTTAAAGCGTACTGAATTTTACAGTTTTATCTTCATAACTTGAGAAAACATCATGTAAAAGAGTTTTATTCTTGGACCGGGATTGAAATGAAAAGTACTCAACCTCGATTCTAACGAAGACCCTCCCAATAAATGGATATTTTTCTAGCTACCACTCCAACTCAAAAATATAACCGCTCAAACAGCATTTGACGGCATCGTCATAGTGCCATTCCTCACTGTTTTCTTCACCAAACCATACGGTTCACACTTAAAATTTACGCATTTACAGAGGGAATAATTATTCTTTTATAGCCACTAAATTGGTAGAAAGGATACGATTAGTAAATTATGCAAAGTACTTATTCTTTTTTCGTTCTGAAAAAAAATGCAACCAAAATTTACTTGGACGTCGAACATTGACACAGAATGCTAGAACCTAGAACTACGTCTCTAAAGGGGTTACCGTTTAAACATAGTTTCGGGAACGCTATCACCTCGACGGTCTGTGAGTCGTTCAGAAATTCGAGTGTGGCTGAGTGCTCCGTTCTTAATATTTGTAATCCACGCTCGCAATTTGCTCGTCCTTTTACAACCCTCTTAATCGCTTCTCCACTCCCTTTGATGTGTCATTTGAGGAAAAAAAAGAAAAATACAACTCGATCACTCATCATGCCTTTCCATCCCCGACCGACCTCGCCAATTTCGATTCTCTTTTTTTTATATTTCACCCAGGGAAATACACCCGCCAAGCCTCTCATGCACCCGCAAATGACAAGATCTCTTCCTACTTTTTCGATAGTCGTTTGTATATTTTTTTTATTTATCTTCTAGTTATTTTTTTTCTTTTTGAAACCCCCTGCGCCGCGGTGTTCATCATTTAAATTATCCTCAATTGCACGGCGTGGCTCAACTTTTATATCTCTCCCGTGCGCAATTTTTATTTTATTTCTTCATTTGTTTCTCTCTCACTCTCGTCCAATCCTCTACGACACCCCTTCTCTCCCGGCGTATCTAAATAGCGGAGACAGGGGTGCCACTCCCACAGCTTGGTGTGTGTGTATGTGTCGTCTGTGGGTGAAACTGTATAAAAAAGGCGTGGAGGAAGTAGGTGGACGGTGTCAGGGGGACATTCATCACTCGGTGTAAAATGGAGGGCTTTGAGTGTGGTGTAGGCGGGGGGTCCTCCACTCCCACGATGGACGAATGGGATGGAAAGAGGAATTGGGAAAAAGAAAGGGAATGGAAGAGAAGAGATTGACATTGGAAGACGAGGGGACAAAGTGGGAAGAGAATAAAGTTGAAAAATATCTTCCGCAGCTTTAATTAGTACCATCCCAAAAGGAAATTGGAATGTATTTGTTAGTATTTCATGCGTGATTTACACTTAGATTCTTAGAGACGCATTACTCTGCGTTTGGCATGCAATTTGTAGCCATTAGACGGTTTTGGGTGTAATAGAAAAGGTATTTTTTTAATAGATTACATATGTGAAGTTTTTTAAATTTAAATAAACTGCCTGTCAGTTGGTATTACCATTGACGGTGTTATAATATATTAGAATCAATTCTCATGCTGAGTAATTATATTACCAAAGTTTATAAATAAGTATCTTAATGTAAGCCACCCGCACTTTTATAAATTATCTTTCCATATTGTACAATTTTTAATCACCACGGTATTTAGATAAACAACGTTTCTTCCGTAATACTTCATTGATTTTTGGTGTATATATTTTAAAGTTGGACAATTTAGCTACTAGTACACGGAGGAAAAATTTGCAATTTTTTAATTTCTATAGTATAGATTTTGTTATTTAGTTGCACTTAAATCGTGGAGGAAGAGACATCACAGCGGTTCTTTCGGACGAAAGTGCAGAGTTAAATAAAATATTCCAAGATATTCATTTTAGCGTATATTGTTTCAGTTCTAATGCAGAATAACGTGGACGCCATTTTTCTAAACGATTGCTTTGTGATAAGTTTCCATTTTACTACTTAAGAGAGTATTATCGTTGAGAATTGGCTGATGCAGCTTTATCGTTTGAATTTCTTGTAAAAATGTCAACTTTCTGGGATTGTGAATAGCGGAGAATAGCACTACCCATTCCACAAGTAAGAAAATAAATTTATTTTTCTTAATGTCATCCTTTGAATTTGGTAGCGGAGTAGCAGTCATTATAAGAGCATGTTTGAGTTGAGGTCTTTATTGTTGAGATGCATGAAATCATAAGTGAATCCATAGCTTCAACTAAAAGAAAGATGATGTATTATTTTAGGTTTTCCCGGCGAATGATGCTGATGAGTTGTTCTCGGGTTTCCTACCGCGTTATGCTTTCAATGATTGTCTAAAAGAAAGATCAGAAGCAATTCATGGAGCTTTTATTTTGGTAAATTTACGGTAGGAAACATTCTGTGGAAAATATTTCTTACGGATGATATAGAGTTAAATTCATATCAGAGGATGGTTTTACTGCAGGAGGGAACGCAACTTGTTTATATAGGCATTACATCGCAAACTGAAAAACCGTGTAGAGGCGCGTTATTTGAAAGCACCAATAAGAGAGATGGAGATAATTGTTGCAAGGACAGAAAGAACGAAGGTAATTATTTATTTCCATCGAAGTGTATCAGTTTTAGAAATAGCAAAAGAAATGAATAGGCCATTATAATCGTCCACTTCTTATTTTATAATACGTAAGATGGTGTAAAATTATCCGGAACCCTTTCAGAGGACAATTAAATTTTACAAGGAAATCAGTTTTTCATAGGGAGGGGGTATATCTTGGGAATTTATAGATCATAATTACCTCATCACCAATTCGTAACCATTACATATTTGCTTCTCCTGGGCTACATAGTATTCACAGTAATTAGATTAATATTGGCAGTTAGAATTTTATGCAGTATTATGTCTTAAATGACGCTCAGAAAACAGTTATTTTTTTATCTATTTTGGAAATTGCCACTTTATAAGAATATTTTACCATACATAGTGACCAAAATAGCAACTACAATACTTTACTCATATTATATGAAGAACTAGCAAAAATATAACCATACTCACTAATAGTGCTATTCAAAGGCAAACGTTTACGATGTGTAATTTTTATTTAATACTCGATCGTAGGTGAAACACCATTTTTTTGTAATTACTGAGAGATGTTTACAGCTATATAGAAGCAAATATAAATTTGCGAAACTTTGGTGAGGAGGAATATATTAATTTTCAATACCTATCTTCTCTCTGAGAAAATATTATTCACTGAGAAAAAGTGATTCAACGAGAAAAAACTTTGTATATGTATAATATCAGGATGTTTTAAAAATATTTTTGTGAGTGTGCATTTAGTCTATCTGATTTCCGGTATTTTTTAGTACGTAAGTGGTTTAGAATTGTTGAAAGGGATGCAGAATAAATAGTGAGGAGGGTGTGATGAAGGGACAATAAAGGGAGGCACATAGTGTAAAATAAAATGTCCTCTCCCAGCACAGAGGGCAAAGTGTCCTCCTATCTTTTTGACCTGACTTTTTTCCACTGAAATTCCGTCCATACCGTTGGCGCTGCTGTCTGTCTCATCCTTCACCACACCTTTTCCGACTACAACCACGCCTCCACGTCACGACACCCCCCCTCCCCCATTGCGGAACTGGCGCCGAATCTCGTGAATTGCGAGGGGAGTGTCTCGGCAGCGACGAGTCTTCATTATAAACGTCCATTGGTCGTCCTTGATGGAGTGTCCAGGTTATTTTTTATTTATTCTCACGTCCCCTTCAGTAAAAAGCGTTCTCTTTGCAGCCTTTCCTCACCGCATTCCTTCCCCCTGTCTTTTTGTCACTGATTAACACAGATTTAAATGGAAGGGAAGCCGACGGCAGTGTTCCGTGTGTGTAGAGGCAATGCACGTACTTTTTAAACCCCCGTGTATAACAAATTCTATCTCCGTCTCTTAGCCACCGATAATTCGCCGTGAGCTCGCTGCTGATTTTTTTAATGTCTAATAAAATTTTAATAAGTTTACAGTGCTATTTGACCATTTTTTTTCCTTTATTTTAAAGCAAATTCGATGTGTCAGGATAAATCTGTGTGATTTCTGGAGGTATTAAGGTGTATTTGCAAGCTTTTTTGCCTAATGGACAAGGCGTCACAAATCCATACTTGACGGAGCTATGAAATCTTAAACGCTTCGATAAATTTCCGTTGAAGACGTTGATGCGATCTTAAATTGAAACACGTACACGCGTTAGAAAAAAAAACAGCACAGAACGATCTGCTCTTTCGAATATTTCGTCAACTTGCCGATAGGTATTCCCTGGCAAATACTGCGTAAATAGTTCACAAGTTCGTTCAAAGTGAAAAATTATTTATAATTCGATCGCTTGTTCCCGTAAGTGTCTAGAAGGTACCTAATGTTATCGACGGTTCAAAGCGTAAAAATAAATATTTTTGTAATATTTTACGCCTATTTGTGGCTTCTGTCACTTTCAGGCTGTTCATTCATTGTAGCTTGAGTGTACTACGAAATGGGTAGTGATCATAGAACAGATTTATTTTACAGAAAAGAGTTGCAATTGCAGTGATTTTATATGTAAGCGAGTTTTATTAAGCCATAGACCGTCTCTCGCATCCTCGTCTCCAAGCCTCCTTGTCTCTCCAGTCTTCATTCTGTAATTGTCTCTTTCTCATGTCTAGGAAGACATGCTTAGTCCAGTCTTCTGGTGGTCTTCCTCTCTCCCTCCTCCAATTTAATATTTTCTTTGGCCTAAGTTTCTCCTCCATTATTTTTACATGCCCATTCTATTTAAGCCGTCTTTTCTATATTTCTTGTATGATGTTTTCTTCTACCTGCATACTTTTTCTTATTTTTTAATTTCTTATTTTTTTTAGTTTAGATGTTCTGCAGCTCCTTCTTAGAAAATCCATTTCTACGACCTCTAGTCTCTGCCTATCCCTTTTGGTCATTTCCCATGTCTCTGTTCCGTAAAGGAGTATATTCTGCATATTTGTTTTATATATTTGCAACTTTTTTTCCCACTTATGTCTTTTGACCATAATATACTATTAATTTTATTTATTGCTAGTTTTGACTGATGTATTCTGTTTGTTTTCTCTTTTTTTAGTGGTTCCTTCTTGTCCAATCGTTACACCTAAGTATTTTTACTCACTGCAGACCTCGATGGCATTTCCTTCTATTTCCAGATTCATTGCCTTCTCATTTATTACCATATATTTTGTTTTCTTGAAATTTACTTTCAGGCCCGCCTTATTCTATGATTCTACACATTTCCTCATCATATATTCCGCATCATACTTATCTCCAACCATTTCCATTTGATCTTCAGCAAAAAGTGATGTACATAGTGAGTCTCCGTCTACTTTTATTCCCATTTCAGCACATTTGTTCTTCCAATCTTTCCGAGCTTCGTTAATATAGATTTTAAAAAGAGTGAGTGATAGACAACATCCTTGTCTTAGTCCTTTATTGGTTTAATATGACAGGGATAGTGTACCTTCTATTTTTACTTTTGTTTCCAGGTTTTTACACAGATTTATTATCGCTTGTGACGTCGGGATACCTCAAAATAATAGACACCTTCTTAAAAACTCAGTTGGACATTGCCCCTCGTTATTACACGTCTTTTTCTCTTCAAACTTCTTAACAATTTCCCCCTTTATCAACCATATATAGCAACGTTCTTTAAGCAAAAACAATAAACAACCTAAAACATTAACCCATCGAAACATACATTAACACACAAATTAATACTATCAAAAACAACACAACGAACGAAATTACATACATGAAGCCAAATAAATCAAATAAAAATTGAGCTTGATAAGGTACGACGTTACATGCTTATAGTGAATTTTCCGTTAGTATTACTTCCATCCAGAATGCGGTAAAGATTTTTGATAGGAACTGTGTCGTAGGCCTTTTCTAAATCTATGGATACCAGATGCGTTTCTCCGTTTGTTATTCTTATTTTTTCTGTTAGTTGTTTAAATGTAAATTTCTTATCTACACATGATCTTCCTGCTGTGAATTCACTTTGCTTTTCCCTGACAGTTATTTCATGTTATAACCTCTCTTTGATAACTCGTCCATGCAGTCTTCCACAAGTGGCCGTCACACTAATGCCCCTATAATTTTTACATTCCTTTTTTGGACCTTTTTTATGTATTGATGTCAAGTAAGCCAACTTCCACTCATTTGGTGGGTCCTCAGTGGTTTTATTTAATTTGCTTGTATTTTGAAAATATAATTTAAAGTTTCTGTTTTTTAAATAGAGAAGCCATGAGGAAAAATGTTTTATAATGATTAATAAATGCTATTTAATACATGTAAATCATATATTTGTGATTGAAATGAGCTTTGTAGACAAAACATTTTAACTCGAATAGTATTCGCTCATGTGCCAAACAAATTATACCCAGTTATATATCTGTTAGCCTATTAATTTCCTCCATTCATTATTACTTTTGTATTCATTCAGTACTCTTGTGGTCATTTTTGACGTGAGGAAGGTTCATTCTGAGGAAAGCTTCCTTAATAAGTACGTAACAATATACAAGGACCCGAAGGAAATACATTTTGGTGTCTTTTATTTTCACTTTCTTCCATAATCGGAATCATGGCTACCTCTACGATCTATTTACCCCCAGAAAAAGACTTTCCCAAATATTAACCCGATATGACCCTACCTTCCTTCACATTCCCCAAGCCCGTATCCAATATCTACTTCAATTCCATCCTCACCACTGCTTCCGAGTTTTGGAATTCGCTACCCTCCCATGTCAAATCTTCTTCATCTCTTCAATCGTTTAATGTCACACTATTTTGTTATTTAAAAACTCATAAACAAATGTGTGAAAATTTACTTTATGTCTAACTATAAACATTACTGCAATATTTAATGTAATATTAATTAACTTTTCCTTTCCTAATGTGTGTATTATGTTTTTTTAGCAGAACATGAAAATTATGTAGTTTACTTGCTCTATTGGGTTTCCCCAGAGCCTGAATAAAGTTTCATTCATTCATAACAATATACGCCTTTTGTGATCCCCTTTCATAAGGCATTAGCTAATTCTAGAACTAAGGTCAGCTCGAAAATAAATAAAAAAGATTTATTTTTAATCCGTGTGGAGGCTTCCGCGGTTTAATATATTTTAATACGTAGGTCTTCCGGGTTTCTTTCAGCGTCGGTCTATTTTGCTGGGACTACAGTTTTTCCGGCGTTTTGCCGGCATTTTCAGGTCAGTGAAGTGAAGTAGTAAAGCAGTTTGACCTTTTTATTAACATAAAAAAACGGCCACACTGCATTTCCACTCACTTCACCGACCTGAAGAAGACGAAAAAACGCAGGCGAAACTGTAGTCCCAGCAAAATGGACTTACAGCGGATAGAAACCCGGAAGACTTACATATTCAAGTAACAAGTTAATTAAAATCTAGTTCCAGTAGGACTTACATATTCAGTTTACAAGTTATAAAAATCTGAAATATTCAAGTAGATTTATTTGTGTTTAGCAAATACATGTTTTCATAGCATTCCATTTGCAGTCCTTTCTCAATAGCATGGGAAAAGCTATCGCAGTTCTAGGAACGAAAAATTTATACAACCTTAAACGCATTTTGGAGACTGGATCCATTATCCGTTCCGGTGTTAATTTTCACAGAATATCAAAAAAGTAAAAACGAACGCGTTTCCGGGAAAACCCTAGTAAACCCATTGCTTTGGATTACATGAGGTTGTTTCTGCGAACGAACCCGGGTGCAACGATAGCCAACCAAGCGTTTGAGATCTCAATGGATATCATGCTGCTGCAACGTATAAAATATTACCAAAACGTAGCAGTAGGAGACCCTGTTTACCGAAAGAGTCCATAGCCAAAAAACTAGCTCCATACGGATGAGTAAGGTCGAGTATCCATGATTGACAACCAGGGATCCTTTATCTATGTATATCTTCGTTATTCACATCAAAACGCTCAATATGTTATCCAAATAACTTTGCGGCTCTCTATTGTGGTTCTAACCGTTACAGATTCTCCTATAGGTTTCGAAAAACATTAAAATGACGAACAGCGTATGTTGATGAATCTGTGGGTTTAGGTTCATAGTTAACATAGTCAGTCGTAGTAAACATAGCCGTGAAATGCGCTGCTGAAACTTTCCAGCACCATTAACTTAAATCAAAGAGTAAGTATACTTACTTATTATATACTTACTATCTGGTTAAATGCAGTAATTTTGGCTGCGGTACATACTATTCTTCGCTAGTTTCACGGCAATTTGATGCAATTTGTTTAGTGCTTCATGACAATACTTATGTAAAATGATGCTTTCGACTTATAAGTGCTATTTTTTGCCATTAATGTTCATTTTCTCATCTAATTAGGCAAGCCGTATTCAAAGAAATTGAAAGCCCTATAACAGATTTTGCCTTAAGATAACTCTCATGAATGGCATAGTAATTTTATTCTTTAAACTGACAAACAGTCAGTAAATACTATGATATAGTGATGTTAGAGTCAGAGTCATTTTAAGCACAGTATAGTTGCAGTTCCTATCATCTTCAGCTTCAGTAAAAACTCCATGAATGATGAAGTGTGGCTATATACTTGGAATAAAAAGAGATGAAAACTACTTTTATTGTCCTCGTAAATAATTAAAAATAATGTAGTTTTCTGCATATTCAATATTTTATTTCGCGAGATATCTCCTGAATTAAGAAAAAAGTACATAATAAAAAATGAGGTCATGAAGATGAACCATATTGATATTAAAAATAATGATTCATATCGTTAAACAAATGTCTTGGTTTGATTTTATTTGTTTCAGGAAATAATAATATTACTACGTCCTCTACGTCCTGATTCAAGCAGGTGACTGCCACTAAGTTTCGCCAACACCACACAAATTAAGTGCTCTTCATATAGAAATCAACTAAGTAATAGGGTTCCCAACAAAATATCTCCTCCACTTCCGGGGTTCAAACTCAGAACCTTTGAAAGGAAATCTTATTCTCAAGCCACTACCACAATCTGACCCTTTTGCTTTTGAACGGGAGCCGTAAATATATCAGAGGTAGGTCCAATAAAAACTGTTTCAAAGGTGACACTCGAGATTATCATGGTTATGTGACGTCTGAGCACCTCGAATGAACACGATGAAGGTATCTATATGTTACCCAAATTTCTGTCTTCCATTGCCGCCCAAGTTGAATGAGGTTGTGTTCGAGGGAGCAAAAAATCACAAAGGGGAATGAGAGACTTATGACGAATCAGCCCTGGTGCCGAAAAAGCAACCGTTAGCTATTGATTGGAGAGGAATAATGGTCACCGCAGCCGTTGGAACGTCCAATAAAGAGGAATTTATGTAGGGCGAGTTGCGTATTGAGCTGGTAAGCAGCGTTACATTGATTGCCGTGACATCGAATAGCAGCTGAGCGAAGAATTTCTTGCCATTAATTCAAGCGATGTTCACCTTTTGCGGGGTCTTCCTAGGAGAGAACAGATGTGTACCTAGAGCTAAAATATGTTTTGGGCACGACGTGGCGCTACATGAAACGTGTTTCTACGAAGATATTCATGCGAATAACGCCTCCGACTAAGATAAATTCACTAAATGGTACAAGCGAAGAGGAAGATCCATCGTAAAACAGGAGATTGCAGTGGTGAGCGAGGACGTTAGATGCCGCTTGCTAACCTCAGGTTTCGTAGATAGATACGCAATTTAATTTGAAACCTAAACAATTTAAATGAAGAGTAATGCTACAAAATTATAACAAATTGGCATAAAATGATAATTGATATTCTCTTTTATTTTTTAAGATAATTGTAGGTGCCCAGATATGTTGTAAATCTATTTTATGTTAATTCCGATACCATTATTGCAAAATCCATAAACGACTTAAAATCTTTCACGAAGAAGTATCTATTCGCGTTGCAATACGTTTCTTAAATGAACATATTGCTATTCTTGGTCACAAAAGGCCATTCTCGGATTGTCAAGTTTGTATTTATCTAAAAACAAGAACTGGTATTGGTCAAAAAGTGAAATAGAAAACATTTATACGTTAAAAAAAATTCCAGGCTGTCAGTGTAGAAAACTTTGGTAATTTCTGAAGGTAAATAAGTATATGTTAAGGAGAATGTAGACTTTGTTTACTTTTAATTATTCAATGCTACTTTGTCCAATTTAGCAATTCAACCTTCACAACGGCATAAAATAGTTAACAGCTAAGGTGTTTGCCTAGCACTAAATGTAGCCAGTTTCTTCTTATTGCGGTACTTCCTAAAGAAAGGATAATTTAGCTGAACTTCACGAGACGGCACATGAGTATAGCTTTAAAAATCTCGGCTGAAATGGCCAAACAGCATTTTTAGGCAATGAACAAGTCAGATCAAAGGTAATGTTTAACAATCAATGTATGGAACAAGTTACTTTATAATTTTCTTGGAACGTTACCTAAATGCAATGAAATAGACGAACACGAGAAAATTTCCAACTTAAAGCATCAACTGCACAAAACAGTAACTTTAAAAAAATAATGAAAGAAAAAACTCCTTAGTAAAATAATCATCAACATTAAAAATTTGCTATAAAATTTCTTTTGTTTTGTAAACTTTTACTATGACAGAGAAAAGTAGACGGTAAGAAATACAGATTAACAAACATTATACGCAACAAGTAAAAAATTTAAGAAGAACTGCCGTGTATAAAGAAACGGACAGAAAAATTAATACTGTTAAAAGGCAAGTGTTCGGTGTACTAGCCATCAGCGTAATGATACAAGAATGCAGTGCTATATTGAGAGAACACGTAGGGAGAATAGATAAAGGAGGAAATTCGACTAAATTAATGTTGAAATGTGGAGCAAACGACTAGGCAGTAGATATCTGGAACATCACGCAAGGGATAAAAATACCAAGGCTAAAAGATGGTCATAACTGGCTAACTATCGAACACTTACCTAAAGGAGGAAAAGATTATAAACATGTACCTATTCAGCATGCGGCAAATGTAGATAGTGGACACATTTACCGGGAATGTCATGTTAATAGCAATAGGTGAAGGAGGATGCTCCGTGATTATGGAAAACGCAAGTGGAAATTGGGTATTTAAGGGGGTCAGATACCACTCCGGAATTATCCATTCTCAGAATTAATAAAAAAATATGTTTTCACCGTTCCACGCTTGAAATATGTGCCAAGGACGTTTTTTATTTTTACATTTGCTGGATGCTTACCACATTGGTTAATAGAATTAGAAAACACCTAAATATTAACCATGTTTGCTGGAATAGTACTCCGTTATTGGAAGAGGTGCAAAAACTAACTATAAATTAAGTCCTTGCAGCATTTACTGTATTTGAATCCAGATGTGTGCGTAATTCCCAAGTGCGTAAGTTTCATACAATTTCTGTAAACGCGTAGAGCATGATGGGTAATCATCGTTCTCCTCCTCAGACAGTCGTGCAGCACGCAGGCGGGAAGATGGCTCTACCTTCTCTTTCTGCGAGCAACCACTTCCCCTAGGATTGGCGGCGTGCGGATTTGGACTAGCGAGACTAGACCATTTCACTTGCATTTTCGAAGAGTAACCAATCCCCTTTAAGTACTTGAGACAGCGCTTAAAACGGGAAAATAGATGAGAATGCGTACACAATTTCAGAATCGCCACAAAATGTGTTAGGCTAGTAGTTAACTGAACAAAAGTTTACCAATCAAACCAAATATGGCGATTTAACCAATATCTATTGAAAAATCAAAGCTTTAATTTAATTATCTCTTCAGATTGGTTTTTGGCTCATTATGAAATCATTTTGGTTTCACGTCGGCGTTTATGTGAACAGCAAGAAAAATCACATAGGTCTACCATTCGAGTAACAGCTGTTGCAGTGAGCTTATTTTTCCAAGTACCCTCTACGCTCGGTTTGTTTACGTCGCCTGCGGCGTTCTGTGGGCAACACGCCCTCTGAGTAAGTATAGTGATGTGTTAAAGCATGCCCATTGACGTGACTAGCTTGGGAACTGGCCTACCGGGCGTGGACTCAATGGAACTACGCGGTATTTCTCCGTTTTATCACCTCAGCATCTAAAGAGCGAGATACAGAAAAGTTCCGTGATTGATTCGTAGTAGTGCCTAGCTATTCCTTGCACTATGTCAGGTGTGGAATTAGGGGTAATCTTTTATACGAATTGGATTGCTTGCGCTCAATTGTTCACTCCACCATTAATGGGAACGGGTAAAATTTTATTCCAGCTTTGAATGCGATCTTTGATTTCGAAGGCTTGGGAAAGCTAGCTGAGGAATCTATGCATTACTTTGGTAAAATTTTATATAGCAGAGCGTAATTTCAAATCTTTAATAGCCTTCTAAATAGGGTAGGCCCTCAGGATATTCAGCCGTCATAAAGACAGCCCTCACTAAATGGGTTTTTCTCCTTGAAACTAATCACTACGAAAAAGAGAAAGAGTTATTTTTACTTTTTCGTTTAGAGAACTTTCATGTAGTCCATTTTTGATATTTTTCATTTTTATTTATACTTTAGAACACGAAATCTCATCTGTTTTCAACCAATCTTCAAATGAAGTATGGAAATAGGAATTATTGATACTTTTTGCTAATGTGTAACTTGTTTTTTTAGATGTGTACTATATTTAGTATGTGTACTATAGTGTAAACTTTGTCTTCATTGAAATTCGGGACCATGCATGATCTGGATATTAAGGTTAAGGACACACCGCCTCTATATGTACTTGCAAAGAAACGCTTTAGGATCTTACTGAGTTTTCCAATCCATTTTAAATGTTATTCTAATATTTTAGTCTCTTTCTCGGTATTTTCCTTCAATTATTCTCAATAACCCAGCAAAATGTGAAAACCCAATCAAAAAATAGTCTCCATTAAGATTATACTGCTTTAAAAAACATCCTATCCATATCTAACTTTCAATCATGCAAAATCAAAGTATAATAGGTTATATTTCACACTTTATATTTGTAATTACCGACCATGGCTTCTGAACTACGTTCGATATCCAATCTTTAGCTTTTAACTCAGTGTAATTTTACTTAACACTAGCAGAAATACCCTTTGATTTTCTACACGAGAGACAAAAGTAAGAAATAATATAGTAGTTCTAATAATACATCTGACTTCTCATTTCTAATCTTAGTTTTTTTAATAAGTGAAAATATACCATATTGGCCCTTAATTATGTAAATTATTAACTTTTTTAGTGTAATTGTTTATTTTTCAAACAGTTAAAGTTAAAAAAATATTCCAGTTTCGTAATGGGGCGTGGGGTAGATCGCTTTACTTCGAATCAAACTTTTTTCCAATGCCATATAAGCCAATTTCGAATTTTTATTGAAAATAACTATCATGTACATCCCTTCGCGCAAAGTTTCATGATAAACAGCCTATTACTTTATTCAGTATCTAGTGCATATTGTGTGTGTCTACGTAGAAAGCGGTATATTACGCAGCCCGATGGGCCCTCATTATAAGAATAAATGTGGCGTACTAAATGCAGATATTATGGAAAAGCTGTGAAATGGTCATGGAGAGGTTGGGGTAAAAAAATTCACTGTTGAAATCTCACTTGCATTTGCTTATATTAATAATTCAATTTAATTTAAGTCATTAAAGGCCTGGGCAAAATTTCCCAGTCAAAGCCATTGTTCAGGTTGCTAAGGAAATATGAAATTACTGAAATCGGAGAAAAGTTGATAGTTTTGGTTAGTTAATAATGTATTTTTAAGGAAAAACGAAGAGTATAGGAAAATAAATTGCAATAATTAAACACTTCATTTTTTCTGCTATCTGAAAGTGAAATTGTGGCCTCGATTTCAAGTAATTTAAAAAAGCAAAAATGAAACCTTTGCACTGATTCCAATGCTTTTCTTATTGGAGTAAATAACAAGGGGTCGTTTTGGAGCCCCTTGGGCCCTGAGGACTTTTTATGTATTACTCATGTCCGTTCGAGTTTACTCAATAACTCAGATTTCCCAACCATTTACCCAAAATATTAAAAATAAACAGACACTACTAAATATTTAATTTATTAGTTAATTTTTTTACTCCAAATGATTCCGAGTGACGCCTGAGTTCTAATGCTCAAGCTTAGACTTAAACGTCCCAATATTCAAATCAATTTCAAATTTTTGTATCCTATTAAATCCTTTTGCTAAAACTGATGATATCAAGCATGACCTCGTGGAAATTATGGATATCCATCATGAGAAAACCACCCTTGTTATTTCCACAAAACTTTATTACACTGGCACGACGCGCGTTTCATCACACTGTGGCATACTCATGTGCACATGCGTGTGCCACAGTGTGGTGAAACGCGCGTCGTGCCAGCGTAATAAAGTTTTGTGGAAATAGCAAAGGTGGTGTTCTCATCATGGATATTCTATTGCGGCTACGAGTCAATGCATTCCTTATGCCTTATTTCTCGGTTACAAGGATTCATGTGATAGAATTTTGTTGTTCAACGTCTCTCTTACATCAATGCAATCTACTTCTGGAATAAAGAGCATCTGAACATAATGAAATTGTTGAAATATATCAAAGTTAGGAATTTTCAGTAGTGATTAACGCATTTTGAAATCCCTTATTTTAACTGAGTCAATAAAATTGTCGAATTTATTACTTTTTAAAAATTGCTATGTCGTGGTGCCAGCTTTTTAACGTATAACGTTTTGTGGAAATAACAAGAGTTGGTTTTCTCATCATGGATATCCTATTGCGGCTACGAATCAATGTATTCCTTACACCTTATTTCTCGGTTATGACTAGGAATCTAGGCTATGACTAAGAATCTAACTTTCCTTTTGAATTGTTGTTTTATAAAATGTAAGGGCTCTGTTTTTAAGTGCTATTTTTTTCGCGTATCTCGCCTTACAAAAATGAATTGAATCCCTTGGGATTTGTGCTTTCTCAAGTTGTAAGATAGCGTTATCCATCGATTCCTCAGACCCTTTATACGTAACTTTCCTGCTTCGTCCCATTCTCGAGGATAGTGTATTATTTTCATCGCCATGCATACCATTCCTGATGGACCGTAATGGCAGTCAACGGTTTATTTCAGTCTCTTTTTAAATGGGAAATTCGGAATAGCGTTGTGATATGCCCATTGATCTATGATAGCTATGATCCAACGTTAGATCCGTGCAGACGATAATTTCTCTTGCAATTATATTCTTACGGAATTTGTTTTTATTTATTTTTAACCTTTTTGTCGAGCTCAAAAATGAATTATCCCTTTGACGCTTTTGATGATGATACATAACTTCCTAAGATTGCATTGAAGGAATCACTTTGTTGCTTTATTGGCTCCTAATAAAGACTTTTTGTTAAAAACTCGTTTTATAAAAAATATAATACTGCTGTTTCTTAGAATTTTTAACGAAACAATTATAAGTATAACAATTGAAAACTCATTTCTATAATTATAGGGTTTGAAAAAAAAATAGGCTCAAATATAATATATAAAGCCATAAAATATTGGTTTATCATCCGATACTGCGGTAGATCTTGCAAGACCACGTTCAATGTGGACCAATGTGAATTGGAAACAGAACATCATGTTCTTATGAGCCCTTGCTGAAATTCACCTTGAATTTAACATGATTTTTTACGAGCTAAAACACCTGACTTACAATTGGGGAAATGTGGTTCGAATAATGATCAAGTCAAATGGGTTTTTCAAGGCTAATCTATGTGGTATTTGAAGTTAAAAGTTGAAGTATAAATAAAATTAAAAGATTTCGGAGAGTGAAAACATAAAATAATATTAGAGCCAAATGGGTAAATATTTATTTCATTCCACTGCTTTAAATATGCTTCAGCGTCCGCTTTCGTGATTTAATACACACTATTTTAACATCTCTGTATCAACTTGTATTTGATTTTTCTCAATGTGTACGGCTAGGATTAAGCCCAGCTCCTGTGCACTGAGTTGTGTTCATTGTGGTATTGAAACAGATTTTTATTTGGAATATATAAAAGAATATAGACATGAGTCCTGAATTCAACAGGAGACTCACAAAAATATTGAAATAAATACATGGAATTTTCTGAATTCTACCGCAAACTTTCTAAGAGTGACAAAAGGAAAATTCCAGAAGAGCCAAATGGATTAATTTTTCGTTTGAATCAATTGCTTAAAATGTTCCTCTTCACCTATTTTTGTGCTGTAGGTTTTCTATGAATTCTAAAACCTTATATGAATCAACTCGGAAATGTGCTTTCTCGAAGAGTAGGATAAAGTTTGAACTCCATTCCTCAGCCTCTTTATCGTCACGTCTCTTCCCGTCTTTCTCTTCCCACTTTGCCTTCTCATTCCGCTCATCCTGTTTGCTCCCATACATAACTGATGTTTTCCCCACTCTCCTCCGCCGCACTTAAGTGGTCGTGGACTTGAAGTGAGCGGCGCCTGTGTGAGTGAGTGAGTGAGTGAGCTTGGGGGGGGGGGGGTAGAGGGAAGAGCCGGCCGCTTCTGCATTAGCACCTCGTTTCATTTACCGCCTCCCACTCCCACACTCCCTCCATCCCCAACGGTCCCTCCCTCTCGCGCCGCTAACTACGTGGGGGCCCAAGACCAACCCTTGGCGTACCCCTCTCCGTCCGTCTTCCCGCCTGCATCATAGAGCCCTGGTGAGCTTCCACCAGTATTTCTCCGCCCGTTCTCTCTACAGCCGCAGTCCCAGTCTCCTCCTCGTTCCCGCCTCCCCTCCCTCGCTCACCACTTGTAGTTTTACGGTCTTCCGCCTCCGTCAAGCTCCTAAATACGCCCTCCACCCACCCTCCCACCCACAGTCCTCCCCTAGCTTTTCATCCCTTCCTCTCCTTTCCTCCACCCCAAGCCTCGACCGGGCTCTATAACCCTTCCCGCCAACACTCCCAACAATTTCGCCGGCGCTAAATCAAGCGAGTTGAAGAGCCAAGGGCTGGTGGGGAGTTTTGTGGGTGGGGGGGAGGGACTCGGTTCGGAGATGTGTGCGGTGGGGGTAAGCTTAGTGTCCTGCTTTTGGTATCCTTACCACTTGAGTAGTGAGACTGTGTGGGTATTTTTCTTCATGCCCTGTGAACATCCTCGTACCAGGAAGGTAGAATAGAATAGCCAATAATGTTCATTAATTTTTCTATATGTATCACCCGTGGAGTAATCGCAAGGGCAAAGTTCATTAGGCAAAAAATGATACAATATGATAACTTATATTTATGAAAGATACTAGTGTCTTGAATGCAATGGTATGGATGAAAATATGACGATATAGTGATAGATATTGATAAAAATTGACAGGTTGCCAAGTAGTTAGTACATACATAAACACATTTAACCCCAGCGTACTTCAAGTTGAGCATTGCATAACATTTCAAAAAATTAATTTATGAAACTTATGTATTTTAAGTTTTAGGAGAGAGAATAAAATATTAGGAATTAGTAATTATGAAATAATAAATATTATTTCGGGAAATTGGTTAGCGTAGAAAACTGGGATTAAACGAAATGCCTTGTTGGAGATATCTGACAAGACAAAAAAAATTTTTAGGCTTTGGGAATTTCCTCCCAGAAAATATAAAGAAGAAAGGATCCTAATTAGTATTTTCTTTGGTCAAAACATTTAAGCCAGCGCATACTTATTTTTAACTGTGACAATTTAGCCTCCCTTCTTATATCTCATAGTATTACAATCCTAGGATTGGTATACTGCAGCCCTCCATTTCGCCCTATCCTATGCCAGTTCCTTCACTTCCCTATGTTTCTTCTTCTCCGTATCCCTGTTGAATTACCCCAAGTACTTGTCTCTTGGTCTTTCTCTGGGGACTTTACCTTCAATTTTTCTCTTCATTATGCTTCCTATGTAATTGTTGTGTCTCATAACATGGCCAACCCACCGTGTTCTTCTTATGCGTATGGTGCTTCACAGTGCCCTTTCTTCTCCAATTCTTCTGTATACCTCCTCGTTTCTCACCATATCCGTCCATTTGATCCTTAGCATCCTCCTCCAGTACCAGGTCTTGAATGCTTCTATTCTTTTTTGGTTTGTTTTTCCAATGGTCCATGCTTCTGATCCGTAGAGTACCACAGCCCACTCGAATGTTTTCACGAATTGTTTCCAAGTCTCCAGTCTTATGCTCTTCGAGCAGAGTAGCGGCCTTTTTGCCATGAATGCCGTCTTAGCTTGTGCTATTCGACGCTTGATGTCTGTCGTGCTTAGGTAATGTCTGGTCCCAGGTAATGGTGCTCCCTAGGTAGGTGAATGATTCCACTTGCTCCTTATCTTTCTCCTTTGATGCGGACGTCGGCCACTACTTTCTCTCTTCCGCACACAAGTATCCTGGTTTTCTTCTTATTTACTTTCGTGTTGTATTCCTGGAACACTTTTTCAATTGTGTTCAGTGAGTTCTGTAGGTCTTCCTTATTTTCTTCTACGATGGCGATATCATCAGCGAAGCGTAACATGATGATTTCTTCTTCATTCACTTTGATTCCTTTTCTTCATTGTTCTCCGATTTCTTTTATTGCTTCCTCCATGTACATATTTAAAAGTGCTGGTGACAGGTTACACCCCTGTCGGACCTCTTTGTTAATTTTTGCCTCCATATTTCTTCCATCTTGCGTGCGTATTTTGGCCACCTGGTCCTTGTAGAGCTGGTAGATGATTCTTATGCCATTGTAGTCCAAGCCAAGTTTTTCCATAGTATTGAACATCTTATTCCATTCGACATTATCGAATGCCTTCTCCAAGTCCACGTAGGCTATATACAATGGCTTGGTCACGTGGATCATTTTATCTACCAGTAGGCTCTGGCATAGTATTACCTCCCTTGTCCCCCTATTCCTCCTAAATCCAAATTGGTTTTCTGACAGGTTTTCTTCAATTTTTCCTTTAATTCGTCTGCCTACTATCCGAATAAGGATTTTGGAGGCATATGACATTAGATTCAAGCTTCGGTGCTCCTCGCATTTCTCAGCCCTTGCTCTCTTCGGTATGGTCACCATTGAGCTCCTCTTGAAGTCTTCTGGCAGCTTTCCGGATTCGTAGCAATCTTGGATTATTCCATATAGTGCGTCTTGTGCTTTTGCACCAAGTGCTTTGATTACTTCTCCGTTGATTTTATCTTCTCCGGGCGCCTTTCCATTCTTCAGGTCTCTTACTGCTCTCTCAAATTCGCTTCTTAGTATCCCTGGTTCACGGTTGTCTTCCTCCATTTGGTTCTGGTCATCTGTGAATGCTTCTCCTACGGGGATGGGGCCTCGGCATAGCACTTCAATGTACGATCTCCATCTATTGTCGATTTCTCTATCTTCCATTAGCAGTTTCTCATCCGAATCTCTGATGTTTTTGAATCTTGGTTTCCTTTCTCCGAAGTGTCTCTTGATTTGGTTGTATGCCGTTTCTGAGTTCACCTTCATCATATTTTCGTTTATGTTCTTGCAGCAGCTTTCAATCCATTTCTCTTAGACCTTTTTCTATTCTCTGATAACTTGATTCCTTAACCTCTTATACAGTACTTCTTCTGTTTTATTTCTTGCATTCCTATACTTTCTTCTTTCTTCAATGAGGGCTATGATGTGCTCTGTCATCCATGGTTTCTTAATTTCGACCAGCTTGCTTGCTAGTTGTACCTCTGCTACTTCTTGTATCTACCTACTCTTATATCTATCAAATACAAAATAGTCATAAGAATTTTCTAGCCTTTGCAACCTTTGTCCCAAGAATACTACAATCGAAGGAAGGGAATATAAATGTGGAACTTAATATCATGTGAAATCAATGTGGAGATAAGTAGGTACTAGGTGATCCACGGAGCAGTAACTTTCAGATCACACGTGTCTCATGTTGACGCGGAAAGTAATATTATACCTCTACAATATATTAGTGAAGGTTTAAGATCGACATTAAAGAGAGATAAACTTTCAGATTTGGATAAGATGAGTACAAGAAAAATTAGGCTGTAATGTAACATCTCGCAGCAAAACATTTTCAGCTCGAATTCCTACCTTTATCGTTTAAGCTATTATCTATAGAATTTGGCACCAGAAAATTTAAAATAATTGCTCATGGTGTTGTTGGCTACCGTGAACTTACACATTTTGCTTATTATTGAGTACTTAAAAGGTTTTTTGTTTTGAGTAGAGACTTGATCAAAATTTCAGTAGAAAGCACGGGAGTGTACTCATTACAAAATAGGAAACATCTAAGACATGTATTTTAAGTGAATAAAAAAACCCATCCAAAATCACTGATGTGGGAATCGTATTCCGAGAAATAAGAAATTATGCGGTTTTTGATTGAATCCTTTAAATGACTTTACTTTTGAGCGGGGAGTCTTATTTTTAGTAAAAGCACAGTGTGGAAAAACTCATATCAAAATCACATACCTATTTGAAGTGAGGAAAGCTGACATTAACATGCATCTGCCTCTACTCCCAGTCAGAGGTTCTTCTCTGTCAGTCGGGTCAGCCTCTTCCTCCATTCTTTCCTATCCAGCAGTATCAGATCCCTTCGCAGAACGACTACTCTCGGCATACTGTACCTCTTCAAGTTCTCTACAACAGCTTCACTCCAGCTCTTACCAAATCTAGTACCATTTTACTTGATATGAACAAAGAAGACGAAATAAAATACATGCAAATTAAAATAATTCCTCTCTTATCCTTTTGAAATTAACATAATCGATACTTTTGCGGTACCATACGTAAGATATTGGAATTCATTTAATATAATTTCATAAATTCGTCATAAATTAATAAATAAATTAAATCTCACTTATCGCCCTTAAATTTCATAACTTTGCTGACTACTGGATTAGCAGCTAAGGATCATTCCATTATTTTTAGATTTATGAGCATTTTTTGCGTGTTTCCAGCATTTTTCAGAAGATAAAAATCAATTTAGATGCTTGAAAAGATAAGGATCATTTATAACATTAAATGATTAAAGAAGTATGCTGTTGATATCAGATTGTTTCGGATTTGGTCCACATACGTGGACGAAATCCGAAAAATTCTGATAGCATCTAACCATCGCAGCGGAAGCCGGCAAACGAAATAGTTAGTCAAATAATAAAACTTGAATGAAATTATGAACGTATAAAAATTAATGACAAAGTTTATTAGCTTTTTAATACGACGTGTTATAGACATAAATTAACTACGATCATAGGGTACATACGTTATATTACGTCAGCTGCATTCTTCGGGAGATTATAAATGACGTCAATTGACGCTTTACGCGGCAATAATAAAAAAGAAATAGTTGGAAAATCTTCGGATGAAAAATAAAAGAGCGTATAAGCCTCATTCGCGATGGACCACGCCCCAAGACCCAGAGGCGAGAGAAAAGCAACATCTGTATTTCACGTTTTCGTCCGAACTGTATAGGGAGGTTCCGAGTTTTCGGGATTGGGTTTGTGGTGCTAGGGAGGCTGTACGGTTTACTCTGAAAGCAAGGGATGGGCTGATCTCCCTTCATCGCGCGCATGTGGAGAAGCGATGGTCCACATAATGCACTCGGCTCGAAATGTGCTTTCTCCCCGCGTTTGACGAAGGTGATGTCCTCATCCGGGTCTCATACAATATTCAAGCCGCCCAGGGATGAGTGATTATGCTTCCTTTTTCCTCCAGCGCCCACGCCAATGTCCTCCGACGTCATCAGACAAGAAACGCGTACATCCCTGTGCGGTCGAAGGAGATCGACCGCAGCCCTATGAACTTCAAGTGTATCCTGGAAGTGGGAACATGCGCGAAGCTAGTGTTCTTACGCCCATGTTAGCTCATATTGGATGCCTACCGCTCTCGATCAAAGTGCTTTCGGCTCCCTTGCAATCTGAAGGATAACCGAGTTCCTAGAGATCGTAACGGGCAAAAACTTCATGATTTTGGAGTTTCGTACCTAATAAGAAAATAGATGAAAGGCCACGATTGAAATATTAACACCTAACCCAACGTAGCCTTGGATCCTATGGCTTTTTTATGTATTGTATTGAGTTCATAAGGTACTCTTCTTAACGCCAAGTGTAATACACTCACACAGTGAAGTCAATTCCTTTTCTTGTGATGACTGTGATGTACCACTAACATCTTACTTATAGGAAATTGAAATTAGATTTTTCTGAGTTTTAACCAGGTGTAGGCTATTAAATTTTCTGAAAAATGTGCCAATGTTTTCATTTTAAGGAAAATAACTTATTCAATTTATATTCTTCTCCTTAGTTTCATTCACTACCGCAATGAAGCTCGAGTAATTTTAAGTTTGTATGAAGAAAAAGTAAATTAAAGAGGAATTTTGTTTACATATTTAATAAGCGCACACACATGCTTAATAAAGTATCACTTTTAAACTCACTTAATGAAGTAACACTGCTGAACAACTCCGCAATGTATTTTAAAAGGGAAAAACATTTAAATATCCTCAGTAGATATTATTGACTGGACTATGTGCCATTGTTGAAGGACAACACTCTTTTAGAGTGATTTTATATAGTACCTAATGTTTGTGAGATGAGTTAGAGAGAATTTAAAAATGGAAAATATGAATTGGGCACCATTTGCAATCCGTTTCCCTAAATCTTATAACGGGAAATATGCTGCTGTCATGGTAGGATTTGCCATCCGAGTATTATAAAGAGATATGTCCTCACACAGACATCTAGGGCAATAGATCGTCGTTCTACTAACTGTTCTATTTACTGTACTCGTTCATTGTTCCAGTTTTTAAAGAAAATCTCGCTGGAGGATATGACAAACATCTGATATTGCATGATTAATCTAGTGTACTTCTTCTTCCTTGAATATTTTAGACGTTTATTCGTGATATACTTTGGATATTTATTTATGTGTATGAACTTTGCCTTCCATATCAACCCTTTGTTTATTTGCCCGTAACCACGTTAGTCAAAGTAAATACTAAGTACCACTTTTTCATCCGTACAGTTTACAATGTATCGCCTTCACTGATGGCTTTGCTTCAAGAGAGAAAAATTTGCATGCTTAATATTCATATGATTATTAATAATACAGTTTCCAGTCTGAGGGCTCAATTGAAACCCATTTTTTATGGAATAAAATATTTTGACTTTTGTAATTGAGGTGACTTGTTACTTATTTCCACTAATAACTTTCCTGAAAAATGTGCCAAAAAATTAAGAATAATTGTACAAAGAAAATGTTTTAGAGAAGGAATACTGTTTACGTTTTATTCATAAACATTTTCTTTGTAAATTAGCAAGGAAAAATAACTTGTCTCATTTTGCAACGAAATCAACTCAGTATAAGTGATAAACAGTTACCCATTCCTTGGGACGATTGCGGGAGTTTATGATGAATTAGATAGGGTAGGGAATTTTTACTGTCGCGCAACAAAGTATGATGCATATATTGCTTTTTCTTCACAAGTTTTAATTATGCATTAGAAATTCATTAACTTAGACACTTAACATTTACCGTGTGAAGTGCGTTTCCCTTTCCCTTTATACTTTTATATTTATAATTAACTGAGTGATATACTTCGAAAATGTTATTAACACGATACAATCAACAACATTTTACACATTATGTTGAGGCAATATCAGCAAGAAAACGAATATTTAGTTCCATATTATATCATGTTTTCCATTAATTTACGAAACCTTTTCAAGATTCAGCAGTTAGTGAGATATTAAAAAATTAAAATACACGAGGAAAAATGCAAGGAAGGAAGATTACACTGTAATAAATATAATAAATAATATAATAAATAATTAATATATTTATTACTCCAACACAGAAAGCTTACAGCTTAACACCATTGGTAATATCAGGGGAGTAACTTTAGGTAGCCATAAAGGTAAACCTGAATGATGGCTACCATAGAATACAGAATAGGTTATGCAACATTATAATGGAAATACAGGATAAAATTTACGAAGCATATATGAATAATATTATAGTTACAAGAAAAAATTATAACGGAAATACAGCATATAAATTTACAGTGCATTTTAGAATAATATTATAGTTACAAACAACTTCATCAAGACTTTCTTTAGTAAACAACGAATATCGTATATTTTCCATTATTCAATTTAGCGTCTTTGAATTTAAACATGACACGGGTAATAAATTATTCACTTTAGTTCCTATTTACAAGAAACCGTTTGAATAACGTCAAGTTTGGCTTGGGTAAGTAAATACGTGCTTTCCGTAGGGTGTAAGGAGATGGATTGTATAATAATAACCCAGTATTACCACTTCGTAAGTAAAGCCAACGTAAAACTTTCTAAATAAATTGATGCCTTAAGGGGAACAGGACTAGACAACCAAATAGGGGAAAGGAACTTTCAAAGCGACTCTTTTTTAAGATCACTATAACAATTCTTCTTTGTTGTAAAGCGGTGGATCTTATAAATTTTTTATAGGCTCCACCCCAACAGAATAAACCATAGCTTAGTCTTGAGTTAACAAGGGCGTTATATACTAATTTCAGAAAATATAATGGACATTTATTCCGGATGAAATAAAAATTAGCTATGGTTCGCCGCATACGACATTGCCATTGCGATTGCGACTTTACCATTATATTGCTGTCATTTTAACCACTCATCCAGGGTAACTCCCAGATACTTAAAACTAGACACCTGTTCTTAAGGCAAACAGCTTGAAAATTGAACCCGGGCCTCTGTGGAAGAAAGCCGTGACACTTCTCCCGCTTTCTCTCTATAGTTTCAGAAAATAATTGTCTCATTTGGATCCCAAACATAAGTCACGCAATGTCTCCTTTGAGTTGGTAAGCATACGCTGATCAAGGTCATCAGACTGCTTGGTTAAATGCGAAATTTTCTTCTTCAGAAAAAGATTTTCACTTTCTAATGACTCGATTTTGGCGTAGCACTCGTCAAATCGCTTGCATTGCGTCTCTAAAACTGCGGATATCTCACTAAATCTATCATACATTTGATCGATAGATTCTCCGAGCTTAAATTCAGTAGATATTAGATCAGCTTTTAATTCCTTAAACAAGTTAAAAATGTATCATTCGATACAGAGCTGAACGAGCTAGTACTCGGCGAACTTAGAGATTCACCACTCAGACTTCCTCTAGGAGCAACATTACACTGGCTGCATCGCCAAACTTGTCCACTAGCAGAAATACCTTCTATGTCCTGTTTAGTCAGAGGGTTGTCTAAACAGTTCCCATGGAATTTTCCATGACAAGATGTATTCTCCAACTGCAATGAATTCCGTACAGATATTTTACAGACTTTGCACGAGCTCATATTCGTAGCACTCACTCACGATTATAACATAAGTATTCTGTGAAATTCACAGAGAAAAAAATCATTCCCCTGGACTGGGAATCGAACCCAGACTCCCCGAACTCGCGCCGAGTGCTCTACCTGTTAAGCTACCCAGGCGTCATCGCCAGACGTCATCACGCATGATGACGCCTGGGTAGCATTCGACGCGACACACTGGTAGAGCATTCGACACTGGTAGAGCATTCGACGTGACTCCGGGGAGTCTGGGTTCGAATCCCAGTCCAGGCGAATGATTATTTCTCAGTGAATTTCACACAATTGTGTGACCATCAGCGGGTGACTCCGTTAAAGTTACTGCGCGGCCTGTTCCGCAGTTTTTTGAGTATTGCATAACCTTTAGTTGAGGAACGGAGCGACCGAGACAACGTCCACACTCAACGAAGGCCTGAACTGAGTAACTATCGCTGACATTATGACGAGAGGTACTATAATCGGTAAAATGTCATCATTTTGCAGCCAGTAATTTGTGTATTTTTGGAGGGTAATAACGGCATATTTTATCAATGAAAAGCAAAATAGGGAATGTTTGGGAAAAACATAGGGGCGTCAAAGCGTAAGTGGCTTATGGAACGGAATAATTATGCAACTCCAATTTGCATTCGTCGAAGGAGAATTGACTCTATTTACAGTCCAATACATGCCTGAGGAGACGCAAGTATAAATCGATTGAAATGCTATTTTATCACAGGATACATGAAAATTTCAATTTGTTGCTGAATCACTGGTTTGTACTTATTTGAACGACAGATGTCCTGTTATTTTTCATTGTCCTAATTTTTAATTATTTACGAGTTGTGATCACAACATAGCGGGAATTTTCGTTTTTCTTAAAGAATATTTATTTATCAATCAATATCAATTTTTTCCCCCTTCAAAGTAATCCCGCTTAGATATAATGCACTTGTATCAGCGGTTTTTCCAATCTTGGAAGCACTTATGGAATTCACTTTTCGGTATAGAGATCAGCTCCTTCAGCGATTCTGTTTTTATCTCATCAATGGTGCCAAAACGTCGCCCTTATACGGTTCACTTCAGCCTCGGGATTAGAAAGATGTCACAGGGGGCCATGCCCGGTGAATACGGTGGGTGAGGCAAAATACTGTTTGTATTTTTACCATCAAATCACGAATAAGCAGTGAGGTGTGAGCGGGAGCATTATCGTGGTGCAATTTCCACGAGTTGTTTTGCCAAATTTCTGGGCGTTTTCGTCGGATTGCTTGACGCAAACGGCGCATTACTCCCAGGTAGTATA
Source organism: Pyrrhosoma nymphula (assembly GCA_963573305.1). Taxonomy (NCBI): domain Eukaryota; kingdom Metazoa; phylum Arthropoda; class Insecta; order Odonata; family Coenagrionidae; genus Pyrrhosoma; species Pyrrhosoma nymphula. The sequence continues at coordinate 59,915,703 of OY754338.1, read as the reverse complement.
CCTTATTGACCGTACGACCATATGGCAGGAACTCGGAATAATATAAAATTAGAGTTCTCAAGACCACGAAATTAAAAAATTCCGTTAATTTTTTATCACACCTCGTATCATTCCAATAACTCACGTATTTCTCTAAATATATTCTTTGAAACACGTACGATTATGAATGTGAACCTCACAAAGACAAGTTTTACATTAAGATTGATATATTTACCCATTGTTTTATTTTATAGGATGTATTATTAAGATTCAGAAATGTTATCTATAAAAGGACATATTATATGGCATAATTTGCAGTTTCTGCTGTTTTCAAGTAAGCATTTCATATATATTTTGGGCTCAAAAATATTTTCCATTTAAAAGGACAACTAATAACTCCTTTTTATTTTCAGTGGTATATGCAAAGCAGAATGCATTTTGAACTTTAATTAAAGATTAAAACGATTGCCTCTCTTTATCACAAAGCATTGGGCAATGAAATTAAGGCATCAAGTTATATTTTTGTATTTACTCCTATCCCTCGCACGTTGCTGGTGAAGATGTGTCCGCGTCATTACACCTTTACTTTTACCAAAAGGACGCATGAATTCAGTCTGGAAGACGCTATTTTAGTGCATGGGGAATGATGACGTGCCAATTTTTAACAGTTAATCCTTGAAAACTGGGCTGTTTTTTATCAAAAAACCAGTGTAGCCAGCCGCCATATTTAAAGTCATATGGTCAAGACGACGTCATGAAAATAAAGGAAAAACAGCTGCGGTATTTGAACTTATTCTTTCGTTAACTCGGTTGCCTCCCATCCTTACGCATATCTTGTATACAAATTGATCGCAAAAACAATTATCATACAAATGGAACGCAAAACCAATTATCGAATTTGAAAGTTATGCTGGATTGGTATTTTCACGCCCAACACAAGTTAAAAAAGCCCGTGCCACCAGTTGAAAACAACATAATAATCATCGCCACGTCAACATTATCTCATCAAGACATTATCCAATTTCTCGCATTATACTTTATTCTATTTTACTGAAATGGCATATGTGGAATTTCAATTCAATGAGGGTCCATCGCTCTCCTGTATATACGACTTTTTCATGCAAGAAAATCGATTGTATATTGTTGAAAATACTGGTCTTTCTTTAGATAGGACGAGCGCAGGCTTCTTGGCAATAATCTGTTTTCATCTGTACCTACACCGCACGGATTTCAGTGGCAATATAATTCGATGGATATCAAAGAAAAAAGAAGACCGTATTCCCTTACCATGGTGGATTCCACAGCGTCTGTAGACCCCTCTACCGCAGCCTCTATTTTCATCTAGCTCAACCCTTCCTCACGTCCACAAAATTCATCCGAATGCTCTGGAGCAGGTGCTTGGAACGGCTTGGGCGGCGTCAGCGCCAATTCCGCCTCTAGCGGCTATGGTACGAATAATAGCTCTCATTTTCTGTACTTTATCCTACGGGCCGTTACCCTTCTGTCAATAACGACAACGAAACTTCATAACTTTCAGAGTATTATTTAAAATAATTGCATACTTTGTTTCATTTAAACTAATTTCTGTGATACAGTAATGCATTGGCTAAATAGTAGGTATAGCCTTTATCTCCTTACCATATTTACTAGGCAAGTTACCTAATCCCGTGGGTTTTAACTGATAATTTTTGCTCTCTATGCATATTATGTGCTAGTCATCGCAGTGGATTGTGGTATTGCGTCATAGATTGCTAATAAAATATTTTCCATTGGCAAAACGAAGCCTAAACAAAGTAAGTTGTTCACTAATATATATTGTCGCATTACGATTGATAGCCAATAGGGATTATGCTTATTCACTCACTTTTACGCAAATAATGACAATATGCCAAACGTTAAATGATGATAGTATCCATTTCAAAATAACAATTGAGGCAGTAGAATTTTTTTTAACGTGCTTCGACGGCTAAGGTCATTCCGCATTTACTCTCTCCCACGTGAAGACAGGGACAACAGCACTCGGACGAATCAGAGGATCATCCCTCCAAACTCGAGCCGGGCCCAATGATGCTTAACTTCAGTGACTGATCGGAAACTGGTGTTAACGTCGTGGCAGGCCGTTGCCCAAACAATTTAACTTCAGAATAAAGGATACATTACAGATTCGATTTCTCTGGTACTAATGATTTATTTGAAAATGACACTCAAGGTAATCTTGACACGCAGAAGGCATATATTTGAGTTATTGGGCAAAGGTTAACTGAAAAGACACTTTATTAACATATTTGTCAAGATACCGCAAAACATAGGATTTATTTCACTCCCTGACAAATAATAAGCCAAAGTACAATCAATCTTGTAATTTACAAAGTAAATGGCAATAAACTGGTAAGTATGTCTTCACAAACAGTTCCTTACCTAGGTATTCTTTTCTATATAAATGAAAATACTATAGTAAACATACAGGAAATTATAATTTGGAAAGTAATTGGTCGTCACGATTTTACCAGTCCATACGCAAAGAGTAAGCATGAAGAGTATTCGTAGAAACTTATATCAATATATAACTAAACAAATTTTTGCATATACAGGGTGCCTAATATATTTTACTATTTTCTCAGTTAAGTAATGTGATAATAATAAATGGTGATAGAGAAAAAAGGATTATCTTCCTTAGTTTATTATTTTCTACTTTAGTCTTGATTTCAGAGATATAGGTATTTTAAAGATAAATATTCGTCTGTTAAATGTGCTAAAATTATTTAACAAATTAATTCTGGCGTTCATCTTTTGCTTCTTTGACATTTTTCAGCTTTCATCTATTTTCTAAAAAGAGGTATGCGCTTTAAGGTAGTTTGAGCGAGATAGATCCCTAGTCATAGTAGAGACCATATTCAAATTTTATTCATTGATTTCAGCGTCTGTTAGAAGTACGAAATAAATATTGTAATATTAATGGCGCAAATATATAGCTATATATTATCAACATTCGCAGTAATTAAATAAATAAAGCTACATAAGTCTCTAACTTGACTCATTTTCTCCCGCCGAACTGCTGAAAACCCTTCAAACCGGCTGGTCTTTTTGCGATTCTGTAAAAGTTACTGTGGTGAGTAATAGATTATTTTTTATAAATAGTTGAGAAAACATACAATCTATACACCGTTAGCTTTTTTACGAAATCTAGGTGTTATAAATTCCTATTTCCTTCATTATTCACCCTCTGGAGCGCTCTGCCATAATCTATCCCATGTAAAACAGTTTATATTTACAGGCAAATTGCTCGAAAAGTAGTTCGGTAAGAGGTTGATATTTTTATATCATTGGAAAGATGAGAGTTGTTTCTTTTAAATGAGGCCAAATTCATCAAATTCTAGGTGAAGTGATTTTTCGCTCAAACTACCTTAAGGAAAAGAAGGAAGTCGAAGAAGTGTTAATCTTTATCATCAGTCATCAATCCAAAGATCACGCGTATTAATCAAAGAAAAAAATTATTCTCCTATACTTGGATTCTACTCATGGCTAGGATATTGCTACCGAGTGCGTCAACCGGGTTGCGGATGGAGTGTCAAGCTTCAGATATAGAGGTTAGCTGCGAATTAAGCAAGTTGATTTGACTGCTAAGCTGTTTTGGACAAAAAAGGCTGTTTATTGAGGATGTAGGTGAGTGAGGCTGCTAAAAAAAACACGAAAACCAGTGAAGAATCCGTGATTTGGTGAATGACTGCCGCTAACTATTAGGCATCGAGTAACCCAGATCGCGATGGGCAGCTTCTTCATTTGAGTGAAGTTGGAGACCGCGTGGATTGGTACAGTGGCACTAATTACACTATAGGCGCGGTAAGGTATTTATCTAAATGGCTGTAGTACTGCGAGTTGGAAAGCAACCGGAAAAAATTGATTATTATCCCGAGGGAATCTCTCTCTATTATTTTATACTAAAATACGTGATGGAATTCTCCCGAATAAAATATTCCGGAGGTGAACTAGTCCTGGGGGTGAGGGGACTAGTCAAAATGGTATATAAACGATAAACAGCTTTGTAGGACTGGTACCTGGAATGTAAGATCACTTAGGGGCAGTGAACGGCTTATGAACGTGAAAATGGAGCTGAGAAAAATGAGTCGGGATGCTTTAGGTATATCAGTTAAATGAAATGGCCCGGAGGGGGGTTTCGTGAAGTGGCAGCTAGAGGATTATCCACTCTGGATCTACGAATGGAATCGCGAGTTTTGGTATTATACTCACGCAGGAGCGGTTTGCGAGTTAAAAGCTTTTACATACATTATAAATCTTCAATATAGTGAAAGGATAATTATGACTGGATTAGAAACAAAATCTAAGAACACAGTGGTGGCACACGTATACATGCTCTCGTCAGATTACGAAGATAGTGACGTAGAAGATATATTCGACGGAATAGAAGAGGTGATAAGGAATTTGAATGGGAATGAAAACTTAAATATTCTTGGATACTGAAGTGCTATCATAGGGGAAGGCCAAAAAGGTTAGAAAGTAGGGAAATATGGGTTGGGAAAACGTAACGATAAGTGAGAGAGATTGATTGAGTTGAGCGTGCAAAATAGCCTTGTCGTCAGATTACCTATTTGGAAACCACCCGTGAGAACGATACGCGTGGAAAATTCCAATAGGCTGAGGAATATTTCTAATAGACTATGCATGAATTAGGAAATATATATTTCAATCAATTTGGTGTATAGACTAAATATTTGTGGAACAACTTGTGCATTAGAACAAATAGCGTTCTATCGCATCATCTTTAGTTTTGGCTGCACTTATTGTTAGTAAATATTATTATTGTTAGTACTAACTCATTATTAAAATTAAAATACTTGTGCTTTTCAAACATTTTTCATGTTTTTATACGACACGCCCAGCTGACTTGCGGAATCATCAATCCTAAAATACTTATATTTTTGGTAACTATTGGTACCGCAAGTTGGCGAAACGTGTGTGAAAATAAACGAAACATGTAGGAAATGACAGAATTTGGATTAAAATTGTGAACGCTTTATCGCTTTTGATACTATTATCCCGAGTAGCTAACAACGATATATCGTTGCATCTAAGCTCGTCCTTACCTCTGGGACGTACGCGAGATTGGGCATATTGGACAACGATAGAGTATGCCGAATCTTACGCGAAGATCAAACCGTATTGCAAGACTGGCCTCAAGCTATCTAGAAGTTGGAAAGAGTGTGCGGGGAAGCTACATAAGATATGATAATGGAGAAAAGGGGCAGAGAAAGAGAAGAATTCTCGGGGTAGCGGGTGCAAGAATTCTGGAATTCGAAGGGAGGGGAGAGAGGAGGAGAGAGTGGATGTTAGTGGGAATAGAATGAGTGGTCCGGTGTGGGAAGCGTGGAAGCGTTTTCAATTTCGGTTTGTCGTAAAAATGTGTGTTCCCATTGATTTTTTTTTAGAAAGTCAATTTCATACACACACGAGCGCCCCCGCGGCTACCCATTTAGGGGGCGGGGACCACTGTGAGAGGAGTATTTCCGCCTTGCTGGGTGGAGGGTAAGGGGGAAAGAGCATTACATTTTTCCACCCTCGATTTGTCGTCGTGAGCAGGGAATCAGTCGAGTGTATTGCCACGGGGGTTGGGGAATCGTTATAATATAGGGGAGGATGGAATTGTGTGAGTAATATCGAAGGGGAATATAGGGAGGCACCTTAATAAATACTGTCGCAAAATATTTTTCCATCAGCAGCAGTCATCAGCCCCGAGATTGATTCGTGGCAGCACTCCACATTGCAGTTTCCTTCATTCCTTTTTCCTTCATTCCCATTTTCTTCCTTCAACCTACTAATTGAAAATCGCAGTATTCCTCCATACTTTCTTTGATTTAGCATGCCATTCACACCGTTCCTTTCAAGGTAGACCAAGTCAAAACATTTTCACTCTCGGCGGTAGGCCTATATAGCTCCTATTCTATAGGCCTAAATAGTAGGACGGAAACTGTCCATTCCATCACATCGAACTAATTTGTATGAAAAGCCCTTCTTTATTTCTTCATGTGAATTATGGAACTCTTTGTCATACAGTTCATAATCCATAAATTATGTTAAGGTATTTAAACCAAAAATATCCAAAAATATTTTTAATTGATATGCACCCAACTCTGTAGTGTTTTTTTGTGATGTTATGTGTTTTCAATGCGCTGCATACACCCAATTGCATTTTTAATGTTATGGCTTATTTTGTCTTGCTTACAGTTATGTACTATGTATTTTATTGAAATCTGCGACTGATGTATTCATTGATTGTAAAATATTCTTCTGCTCCAAGGGACAGGTCTGTCCCCAAGCAAATTAAGTCATTATTATTATTATTAATATTATATAGCTAGATACTCGTAAATAGCCGTTCCATGCCTCTTTTTCTTACGTTAATGTCATGTATTATATTCTTCACGCTCACCTGTTCTTAAGACTCCTTATATTCCATCTCTTTTGAGTATCTTCATATACATTCAACCATGACTTTTTTCGTCTATCCCTTCCTCTTACACAATTCACTTCTTTATAATAAAACTGCTTTCGTCGCTATATCGCTATTCGATGTTAATTCATTCTCTCAACGTGACCAAACAAACAAAGCAGTGACTTTTTATCGTTGCATCCAATTCATATTCTTCCTCATTCGTAACCATATTCCTTCGTCTTTTACTATATACGCTTTTCAAATACCCCATCGCCACTGTATTTACCCCACTCTTTATGACTTTAATCAGCAACTGTACAACTTCCACCTTAATTTAGCCATGTACCTGATTGTGGAATGTCATTATAAAACAAAAGCATATAGGTGAAACTGCCGGCTGGCGTCACCAAATATGGCCACCCGTTTTCTTAGATGGGAAATAAAATGTTCTGCTATTGTTTTCTGACTTACTGAATAATTATACATGGAAATAAAAATTGCAGACCTTATTTTTAGTGAATAGGTAACAGTTACTCATTACATTTAGTGTCCGAAGCAATATATTTTATGATTTGTACAGTTTCGTGCAAATCTGGAATTTATGTGAATCTCTACAAAGCTTCTGCCAGAACTTAACCCAGAGAAATACCTAAACAGTATCAAGCCTTGGATGAAGTGATTATTAAATATAAGTATGGAGCAGAGCACCTGTGGAGAGAGGGACTTTTTGGAAATTTAGTGGGTAAGAGGAGGAATGATACTACGTAGCTGTAGGGAAAGATGAGAGGACTTGGAATTTCAATTCGACCGTAGAACGACATTAATAATCCTTCCCTCTTCCTCATTGATTAAAATGTTTTTTATTTGATTTATCGATATTAATTCGCATACATTCGATTGTCATATTTCAATGAACTTGCGAATTGGTGATCAGTTTACCGCTTAAAACCCACTTCTGCGTCAACGTTGGATTTTAGTTGGCGTGTACAAATCTGTTGGAAAGAACAATTTTTCATAAATCAAGAATTTTGAGTACCTATATACGTTCAAGGAATAATTACTATAAAATATATGCTAGGCAAATGGTATATTCTATGTTATGAACAAAATTACATGCATTTATATTTTTAATTATTGTAAATAATATTTGAAAGCATTAATTTTTTGGTGTATTTAATCTTGAATGAGTTGCAATACACGGAGTATTAACTTACTTAAATATATTTTTTAACTGTTTAAAGAGTGCATTATGGTTAAAAAGAAAGTTTATTTTGTCATTAAAAGAACTTTATTAGGTAATTTGTCGTTGGAGTGGTCCCGTTCTCCTCAGTGAGTCGACTGCCTGACTGTAGTTATTTGTAATTCATGCAACCTTTAGTCTAAAGTGTTTGTTTGCATTAGCAGTATAGCCAATGTTTTTGTATATTATGCCTACAAAATAAAAAGTGAGATTTTGAGAGTGAGAAGTTCTGAAATGTTTCAATAATAAAACCATACTTTATTCTATTCTCGCACATCGAGCCTCAAAAGAGACCCATGAGGTGTTCTGAGGTGGCATATATGACTGAGAGTATAGTGCATTGTCAGTCTGCGTAAAGGGTCTATGAAGCCCATGCTCCGAGAAAAACTTAATTTAACTCTTCTTCCACGTTATTTCCTTCCTCTTTTTCATATTGTCCCTTTTAATTCCAGGAAAGTAATTCAGAGTGCAAGCCGTCATTTTATATCATTCACTTGGCTACTACGAGACCTCAAGACGTAACAGGTGAGTGGCCCTGCTAAGTCCAAACTTTTCTTGTGATTGAGAATTTTATTGAGGACAGCTTAGGAATCCAGCGATAATTTTAATAAAATAACGATATTTGACATGACTAAGGCTAAACGAAGTAGGTTATAATAATTATTAGCCGCTATTATAATATGTTTCAATTTGAGAAACTGACATTGAAGACCATGTTACTTATTTATAATATTGTTTTATATCAAATGAGAGAAAAAAATGTGTAATGAGTAGATAGGGAAGAAACATTAAATTCCCTTAATATTGCTATTTTTCCTCAACTGCTCAATTCTTTAACCATATACATTACATTTTTCATCACATACCCTTGTATTTCGTTTCTTTTTAGCCTTCATAATGTGTTTAAATGTTTTCAATAGGTTTTTTGGGACAAAATAATCACTAGGTATAAAATAGTATTTTTAACTCATAGCCTTTACACTCATAGCGCTTCGCAATTGTGGGATTTCTTCTTCTGGGATTTGAGTCTTTTTTGGATAAGTGGGTGTGGTTTTATATTTTTAAAGTTATTAAAATTTGAATATTGATTACGCATTGTAGGCATATGTAATTTTTATGGAATATTGTACAAAACTCATTCAAACTCATAAAAAAAATATTCATTTTACTAATGCGAAACGTCGGTTATTAGCTCATAAAAATCTATCGCTTCCCAAATTCAAATTCTCCCGAATAAAAACTGGTTTAGATTTAAAGTGATGGAAATCGAATCTAACACTTGCATTTTAAAATGTTAACTATATATTGTGAGGCTTCAACCGGGAAAATTGGTTTGCTTACTGGAATTTGAGACGGATCAAATAAGCGATTGCAAAAAGTTAACGAATACGTCCACATCGGCAGTCGAGGTTTAAAAGTTTTGGAGAAATAATTCACTGTTGCTTAATTGAATTCCAATACATGATTGGCCGTTACTTTTTAAAATTTACATGCCTTGCTGAAAAATTAGTTTGTTACGAATATACAATAGTGACGTTTTGCATAAAGCATGGTGTGGGTTTTCATAAGATGCCGTCGTTATTTTTACCATTTAGTGTTTGAATTTTAGGTTATTATTTGTTTTTTAGCATATGAATGTCCGAAAAGATTGTTTTTTTCCAGATTTGCTTTTAGAGTATATTTGTGCCCTATTGTGAGGAGCACCACTGGAATGAATTGAAACATAAATCTAGTAAATAAATTTAGTTATCATTTGTATGAAGCTCAGCTCAATAATCTGAGATTATGTTTAGGATTTAAGGAATATAATGAAAAACTCAATAATAATAATCATCTTTCAAGCATAAGGTATTATAAACACCAATGAAACTGGTGGTTAATTATTATTTACTATCGCTATTTAAGTTTGATTCCCTAAAAATTATATGTAAGGACTCGTAATGCCATGAGTTTTTCAGAGTACATTTATTATTATATTTAATTAAATAATACGACGTCGATATTTTAGAGGATATATTGGTTGAGTATGCTTATAATATTTAATTGAATATTTCTCCGGCTGATAAATTACTTATTGGTTAAGATTTTGATTTCATGACGTAGATAGAGTATTTGCACAGGTGAGGAATTTCCTTGAAATATATTATAGTAGACGATGTTTTCAAAATGCCAATATTAAATTACCACCACAATATTTGGCGTCCTTTTTTTTATAGTTTAATTTTAATATTCATTGTTTTAGCATCGATAATTCATAGGACAAAACGCGCACCCATTGGCTCTTCCTTGCGTGACGTCATCTGTAAGACCGTCCTGACCATCTGACAGACAGAAAGAGCACGTTGCGGTAGCAGACGTTAGTATTATTCGCCCTTGTGAAGCTATGTATATTATTTGTGTTCAGATAGGGATTGTGTGCATAGTGAAAGCTGGATTCGTCAAAGCTTGTTCCAACTATCTACCAGGTGTGGACGCTATAATGATCGGTAATTGTCTTAAGTGGCAATCTCGACTTCGTTGAATGTGAATAGCGAGGTGTGAAACTGTCACGGAAAGTTATGTTTTTTGTAACTTTGTTGTGCTATTTAGTGAATTCAATCATGAAAAATGACGTCGGTGAATATGCCAATATTTTAATAAAACATTGCATAACAGCGCAAGGCCTTCATCAATAATAGCCAATTTTTCTAAGTTTCTAGGCAGTCTATTATGCTACACACAGAGAAACGGGCCACAAAGCCATTGCGGTAATGTCTGCAGTTCTAAAATCTATCTCTTCTTTATTACGGATCGGTCACAAGTAGTAGGAATATTCCTTGAATGGCATTCAAAAATATGAGAAACAATTAATTTTATTGTCCTTAAAGGGCCTCCTATCATTTTCCAGTACCTACAGGTAATTTTCTGCATCGTCTTCTAACTGGAAGGAATTTAAAAACATTGATACAAAAATACAAAAACATAGGTAGATTATTTAAATCAGAATGGAAAACCGATAGTTCTGGTGCGTGATAAGTATTACCTATTAAATACCTATTATTCCACAATATCTTCTTTATAATGTTTTTAATTTATTATTAATTATTCTTTGTGCGTCAAACAGTGAATTGGCAGCAATATATACAGTTAAATTGCATGTGGAACAGTTAATAATGGGGCCCATATCGTGTGAACTATAAAATTTCAACTTGTCACTCCTTCTGATCACATTTAGGTAAATGCCATTTCTACACATCGAATGTTTACATTAAAATATATTTCCAATTATAACGTAATATAACTCTGAAATAATTTTAGTCTTGCAAGCACCAGTTAATAATTCGTGTTATTCTAGAAAGAGTACTCATATGACCATACCACCTTCATATTCACCTACGTAGGTCATAAATTTAATGGAGGTTTACTATCGAATGGAACAAAATGTTCAATTTATTTACATTGAAATGGTCGTCACAGCAGCGTGAATGGGTGATGCAGCTAAGGACATCTTTTTCAAGTCTCTCCGAGCTCCTAAGAGCTACTTCTTTTGCAATGCAAGGTTACATGGCACGTTGACGAATACTTTATCTGGAGTTGATATCCGCGAACTTTTGCATAATGGCACGAAACAATACTCTTTACAGCTCTTCTTTTTCGCAATAATTTTACCATGGATATCATAAGGCTTCTGCATGGCGATTTTTGGTACTATTTAGCCTGTTAATATAGATATTTACCATACAAGGCAGTAAATACAACACAGAACGAATGTTAACAAACCCGACAGTGATTGTGGAGTAAGGTCGATTACGTCATAGCAGATTCAATATGGCTGCAGTCTGTTTGTGCGCAAAATTCGAAATATGATTTCAAATCACTTATTGTTAAAAAAAAAGTAGGAAAGTTATGACTGTTAAATTTTGGATTTATGGTTTTTTATGCACCAAAGCAAATTTTAACGTAGTTTCCAAAAATTGTGCAAATACTCGATTATATTTACGTTTGTATTGCATTAGTTCAGCAAACGTTTCAATTAAAATTGTTTGAAATATTAATCGAAGCATGTTTGTATATTTGCCGTCATTCTTTATTCTGAGAACGTAATGTCAAAGTGGATATATTTGACCTCTACGACTCCATATTATTAGCTTTGGTATTCATCTCCGAATCTCGTGTCCTCAACAGCATTCGTTCCATTTGCCAGAGAGCTGAACTCATGTCAATATCCCCAGCTTCAGAGAAACGCGAATTTTGCTCCGAATGTCGTCGGTTTGAATCAGATTGGCCACAAAACCGGGCAATTTGACGTAATCGTCGCAGCGTAACAGGAGTGCGGGGGGCTTATATGGATACAAAAGCCCAGATTGAGTGATAGCTACGCACAACTTCATTAAGCGAAGTAACCTGCATTTCGTGTGGATGTCTGAATCGTAAGCATGGCACTGGAAAATGAACGAAAGTCGGCGCGAAAGCCGGCAAGCAGTTTGTCACTTTTTCTGCCATTATGGAACGGAAACGCCAAAAATCCTGCTGCGGACCACGATGTACGCTGCTTCAATGCCAGAGAGTCGTAATGAGACATGCAAAGGGGGAATTTGGCCGACCGGCTGAAACGCAAGGTCTAGTGTCTGTAGCGGGAAAAGGCGCTTAATTTGTGCATTGACGGCACGAAATGCTGTTCAATGTACGGTGGGGCCGTGTTCACTTTAATTGCTCATGGCAGATGACCTGGTTCTCCTGCTGGTTGCAGAAGTGAATGCTTACCCTGGGTATTGAATTGAAAGTTATCACATTTCTGGAAATGGGGATCTGTGTATCCGTGTGTTTGACTGAAATGATTGGGATGAGTAAACAACTTTTGGGCTGCCTAACCCAACTCAGGCGATAATATCATCACCAGCTGATTCACTTTGTGCAATTAAATCGTCATACACACCTTCCCCGTAGAACTCCCGATGTAATGGTAGCTTTTTGTGTTAAGTAATTAGTAATACCTTAACTCATCAATCAGTTCATAGACTTTAGATGCACTGATTATGATTGGAAATAATTTACATTACCTCAAAGAGAATATCATACGTCTCGTAGTTTTTTACAGAAATTTTTAATTCCTTTTGGAATATTATAGTAACATTCAAGATTATTAACTACTTTTAGACGGCTAAACCTAGCTCAGCTGGGAATTTAATCTCCAGTTCATTTATTTAGAGTAATTTAATTATATTCCTGACCTTTTTTAAATACTAGCAGGTGTAATAATGGCTTTACGTGGTAATTTAATAAATCCTTAGTTTATCAATCAATTGTTGGCTATAGAGTGTCTAACGACAAAAATGTTATTTGGATGGAGCATGTTCCATCAATTTCACGTTGTTTGTAAAGGATAATTAATAACAATCTATGCCTAAAAATCATGATATGACGTGAATACGATTTATTTTTTCCATTAATGTTGCTGATAGGAAAACAATTTATATCTCCTCTCACACGGTTCCATATCACTGGAATTGACAGGAAAGGTCAGTTTTCGTAGTGAAATTAAAATCACAATGAAATCACTAAAATGAAATTCGTTTAAATTACTTCCGTTGACTATAATAATTTAAGCACAATGAATAAGATATTATAACTCTTTATTATGAGTATGAGTGACTGATTTTCTTCTATCTCTCTAACAACTATAAAGGATACTTATCGATTGATATTTATCATTATGATAATCAAAGGGTAGAAGATTAGTTGGGTGGGAGTCTAACCTGTTTATGTAATTTGGTATTGTCTTGTTAACCCTTAAGGACTGATGGCCAACTGAGAAATCCTCAACGTATTGAATTGAATTGAAAACAGTCTTTATTGTTCTGGGACTTTATGTCCCCTGGAACATTTAAATATTATTACATGCCACAACAAATGGGGCCAATGGTGAGCGCAATACATACAAATTTTATCAAGGAACACCACATATAAACCAACAATAATCAATGAATAAGAAAATAAATAACATGTGAAAATTAGGGTAACAGTGCACAGATTTAAGATCACACATTAAGGTTTGAGAAATTAAAACAGGCAACATAGATTATCAATCGCATTGTTTATACATTTTTCATTAAGAATAATGGAATATAAAGTAATAGACACAACATCAAACAGTATGACAACAAAAGATCATGACGAATCTCATTCAACATTGCATTGCACAGATATGAAATCACATTTCAAGAATTGATCATATTGGTTAGATAAATGAGATGATTAAGCTAAGTTACATGACTGATCATTCATATCTCTCTTGAACATCGAAATTGTAGAAGAGGTTCTAACATTTTCAGGTAAACAATTCCATAGCTTGCAGGAAGAAATGAGGGAGGAGTGCTAAAATATTAAAGACTGGTATTTAGGAACATAGAATATCTCAGTGATTCGAGTTGATCTCTTCCCAGTATTTGCATTATATATAATGTTTTGATACAAATAAGACGGATTTTTGGATTTCAGTACCTTAAACAAACATAAAGCCTTTTGAAGTATACGGCGTTTATCCAATTTCAGCCATTTTATTTTTAAATAATAAGGTGTAACATGTTCATCGTAACGGATGTTAAAAATAAAACGCAAGCAGGAGTTTTGAAGTCGCTGTAACTTAGTGCTGAGTTCTGAGTTAACATCTGAGAAAATAATTGAACAATAATCAAAATGTGGGAATACAAGAGTTTGAACCAACTTCTGACGATGCCACATTGAAGTGCCACGATGAAGTGCTTCAATTGGTACGTACGTGGTCTTCGTGAATAATTCTCATATTTCCTCTGCGTGTGGAATATTTCTCACTTTCACGGTACCCCCGCTAATTTCCCCGATTGTGTTATCTCACTATGTATATTTTGAATGAAAAGTAAATGGCCCTTTATTTAGTAAAAGAATTTAAGATCTATCATTTCAACACTTGTTCACTAACGTTTTGCATGATCCGATTGGTTAGCGAATTCCATTGGTATATTCAGTCATTTCACATAGTCTAATAACTATTCGTATTTATATTTGATTGACTTGATTTTAAGGTGATACGTAAGAATTCTTCATTTTTATCATCCACTTTGCATGCGATTTTTAGTTTGCTTATTGGAAAATTGAATCAATGATATTATTTATTACGAAGGTGCCAATAAATGTAAGCTGTTACAGTGAAGGAGGCTACAAGTAACCCCACTTATTACAATTTGAGTTTTTTTAAATATCTATAAAAAGGCAACAATGTATGTTTTCCCTCAACGTTATAATTAACGAACCCACTAGTAATCTTTGAATCAATAATTTATGCATAAGTATACCTTTTCTAAGCTACTTGCTCATGTATTTTGAACAATTGGCATATATTCTATAATAATGTGAGACTTCAGCGCAAGGTAAACTCCAAGCTACTTTTCAGATAGTACCTGAAAAATTAAACATTCGCCCAAGAAAGCAAAAACTTCCGAGAAAAATAAAGTAGCCAAATCTTACGCTAAGACTCATACGCTTTTTAAAGTACATATTTTCAGCGCTCGCATCACGATTAAAAGTACACTTTACCGAAGAAAATATGTAGGCGAAGAATGAGTGTATATATATTCACCCCTTCGGAGATCATTAACCGCAACTATAAACTTGAGTAGCAAAGTGGAAACTGGGAAAGATGGCCGGCAAGGAAGGAGAGAAGTTTACGCAAGGCAAAGAGAGAATTCGAAATGCAAGAGCAGCCCAAGTCACACCTGTAGCCTGTTCGGAGAAGTTGAAACAAGAGTCTTAGCAGGAGGATTGAATCCTCGGAAGCTTCTTGGGGGGTGGGAAGACAGCAGGGGTGTGTAGGATGAGTCAGGGCCTTTGATGCGGCGGACCCAGGAACCAGGAAGATGCTCCCAGGGAGTAAGTAGGTGGGTGTATGTTGTCTCGTAGTGAAAAAGAAATAAGGGAGAGTTTTGGGGAAGGACATAAATAAAAAATCACGGTGTAGTAAGAGGGAAAGGCTTTTGGGAGTTGGGAATGAAATATGGTGGAAGTTAAAAGGATATGAAGTGAGGAAAGGTGAAAAGGGGGACCGTTTCCGTGTGCCGGGGAAGACATATTTTGCATGAGTGGAAAGAAGATGTGGAATAAATGAGAGGAGAGCCTATCTCACTAGGTTGCTTGAACAAATACACCATTTTTTGGAAGTTAAAGAGCATCTATACTCCCACCACCACTTTACATTTTCACGCTATTTGCTGAATTAATATCTTTATATTCCTATATGAAAAATGTTCAAGTCATTTGAAGGATGAAGATATTCATGATTTCCGCTAAACGCGGCGAAGAAATCCTCGCGGCGTGATCGAGACAAGTCAGATAGAGCAGCATTGAGGAAGATGTTTGAAACCGATGCACGGTTTCGCGAAGAATCATGCTCGCTTGCATACCTGCCTCGAAAGAGCAGCAACATGATGGGTACGTACGTTCGTAATTGAAAAAAAAAACTTAAAAGGAAAACAGTAAATACTTATTCAAATTCACATATCTTTCAAATTAATGAATAAATTGCCACATAATAAAATTGGCCTGGACCTAGATTTGAACCACGGACCTTTGGCTTGCCGGGCCAATGACATCTAGTCCTCTTGTGTGCTCCTAATTTACTATTGGAATTAGGAAGCCTGAGTAGAGTAGTGGTCTGCACATAAGCCCGTCAACTCTTAGGTTTCTGGTTTGATTCCTGGTCCAGGCCTATTTTTTCCTGTGGCAATCTATTCACTAACATGAAGTATATAGGAATTTGAATAGGTATTTAAGGTTTTCCTTTTAAGGTTTTTTTATAGACAAACATACGTACCCATAATTTTGCTTATCTTTCAAGGCAGGTATGCAAGCGAGCTTAATTCTTGGCGAAAACTTGCTTCGGTTTCAAAAATCTTCTTCCATGCTGCTCCAGCCGACATATCTCGAATACGTCGCGATGGTTTAAGACAATGAAAAAAAACTTTATTTAATTTTGCGAAGTAAATGGAATAGAAAAGGAAGAGACATGTTTCCTTGATAAAAATTGCAACGAGCGGCCTGACTGTTGCACATCTTTTGGAAGACCTGTATTGGAGCTGGAGCTGTTTGGAACTTGAAGGCCACACGCTAGGTTTAAATTCCTTGAAAACTTCACATGAGGTTAGTTTTAGTATAAAAAGTCCGATAAATTAACATTCTTGAGAAACAACAAAATTTAAGATCTAGGGAAAATAATTACGAAATATTTGCGGTTTTGAACCGGAGAAATAAGGATGTTTTTAAGCTGAATTTGATAGATTATTTGCTTACACTGGCTCCATCACGTCACAAATCGGCCGCAAGCATTTGTGGTCCTGCACAGAAAAATTTAATTCGTGAAGTAAATAAAAATAATTAAAGCCACACATGCGAGAGAGCAACTGCGAGCGATCAGTAAGTGCGAAACAGCAGGAATTATATATTTATCCAGCATTTATTAAGTAATTAACAGTATAAAAGAAATGTCATAAATAAGGGAAAAGATCAATTCATTTTAATGAGAATGGTAAATAATTTTAGTTCCAATTTTAAAAGAAATGTTAATTTAATGGGAATAGAAAATTTGGAGGCCAGTTCAAATAATTCTGTTTAGTCTTTTGAGACACCGCGAAAAACTCCCCAAACCGATACTTTCCCGTTCAACAAAATGTGTTGTAAGTGAACTCATGAGTCGACACTAAATATAAAATATTGTATTTTATTAGCTGCAAACGTTACGGTCACTATCCACCTCATTTCATATTTAGGCAGAAATTCTTTTTTTAAGGTGCAAAGTAAGGATGCTTATTTCCTTATCCTTATTTCCCTTATCATCCTTATTTCCCTTATTGTAAGCAAAACATTTTTGGAATGCGGGGAGATTTTTTTCCGCTATGAGCCGGGAGGGTCTCGTATAAATATTGACAAGAAATGAGCGCTTGGCATTCCCACCAAATTCCTGGAAATCCTCGCATTCGAATATTTGGGGTAAATAATCGGTAAATAAATAATAGGCAGCAAACAAGCACTCATCGAGTGAATCCATAGTGGGCGTCGCGAGGTCTGAGACGGGTTGCGTAAACTTGTGGGAGTGGAGCCCGACAATGAATTCTTTGCGGAGTGTAAGTAGTAACGCACGCTCTCTCTGACTGCCTGAGTTAAATCAAATGATTTGTTTAAAATGTAGGTACCAATTTACTAGTTACATGCCCTAGGATATTGAAAGCAAAATATATGTATTCGTCATTAGTCGCTCTTTACTGAGATTGTTTGACTACAGCCCTCTTTGTTTCCCTATCTAATAATTTATAATAATGTACCCTCCGAGTGTAGGCTTCCGCGGGTTGATGAGTATGAAGATACATTTCGTCCGGGTATTACAACGCGTAGGTCCATTGTTCAGGGACGACAGTTTCGCCGGCGTTGCAGTCGGCTTCTTCAGGTCAGTGGACTGAAGAAGCCGACTGCAACGCCGGCGAAACTCTCTGAACAATGGACCTACGCGGTGTAATACCCGGAAGAAATGTATCTTCAATAATATACCCTATCTAATAATTTATAAGGGAGATAATCTCCCTTACTTATTTGTAGTTATTATGTAATCACCTCTTTATTTGGTTATGTATGTATCTCTAGGCCTTCCCCATTGGACTTTTTGACAATGGACCAAGAACTCTGAGTGCCTGAAGGGCTCGAGAAAGCCCCCCTCGCTCACCCTTACAATCTACCTATTTATCCCCAATGGATTTCTCTTTCTATTTTTCCTTTCCTTTTCCTTGTGTTACTTTCCCCTTGTATTTATTCCGTATTTTGTCTATTTATTCTCCAGCATCCTTTTCCAATACCAGGTATCAAATGGATACTATCTTTTCTGGTCTCCTTTTCCAATGGTCCATGATTCTGATCCATAGACTGTCACGCTTCATAAGAATGATTTTACATGTTTATATCCAGGCTCGAAGTCCTATCTTCTCAGATTACATTAGTTTTCTTTTCATCATGAGTGTTTTCTAAGCATGGGTTATTCTACGCTTAACGTATGTGTACGTCTCCCGTCCTTAGTAACAGAAGGTACTACCAACGTAGGTAAAGGAATCACATCCTTAAATTTCTCTCTTCTTAGTATGACCACTGAATTCAGCTTATCTGTTCCACATACTAGAATTTTAGTTTTCTTCTTATTAATTTTCATAACTTGTTCTTAAAGAAGTTGATCCATCCGTTCAGTGATTATTGAAGACCATCACGATTATTTACCATGACTACGATGTCATCTACGAAACGGATCTTGTATTATTCTTTGTCGTTAACCTAAATTCCGTACAATCCTGTTTCTAATGCTTCTTTTATTCTCTCCTCAAATGAACGTAATGGTATTCGAGTATGCAAGGAATGTATCACGGAGGATGTGGAAATAACTTTGTGAATTTTACTAATGACTTGTTTTAACACGACGTGGGTTTTGGCTCTTTACGTCATCTTAAGGTGAAAGTAAAACATTTGTTAGTGATATAGGCATAAACATAGGAATTAATAAGAAGAGGGCAGAGTTATGGGACGAGAGGAGGTTAGAAGGTCAATGGGGAAGAGTTTTAGTGGGAAAGGAAATGTCCCTAGTGACCTCCCATCTTTCTCACTTTCTCTCATTCTCCCATGTATTGAATTTGTTTATCTGTTGAAACAAAATTTTGTACTTATCACCTAAAGGTTAAGTGTGAAAACCCAGGTTGATATGATAAAATCACTGGTACAGTTTAATAAATTTCTTTCATTTTCCCCCGGTGCATAACTTCCACAAATTTAATTACGAAGCCGTTTCCTTCAAAATTCCCTATTATATTGTGAGCCCGAGGCTCACAGTATTTGACGCATTTTGATCACGATTTGAGAGCTTCTACTAGGTTTCTCATGGTCAGTCAATCTGCCGATATAGAGCCTGACTACGAAGTAAGTTGATTTACTTGAGCGAAGGCTTCCGCAGTGGCTGATCATGCTGGATCTAGGTTTTCCGGAGCAGCTGCGTGTATCAATTATCATGACGACAGATTCTTCCCCATTACAAGAGGCGTCTTCGACCTGAAGACTCCTCCTGTAACGGGAGAGAAACTGTCGTCATGTTAATGGACACACGCAGCTGCTCCGGAAAACCTAGATCCAGCAAGTTGACTTACTCTTGGAAAAAAAATTTAAATATAAAAGGTGGCTAAATCAAGAGTGTGTTAGCAAACATCCAAGGGCAATATGACCAAAAAATGCAATGAAAAACAAACGAGCGGCCGTGAACCAATTTCCATAATGAAAACTACTTTTCAACGTATTTTTACTGCAGAGTTCCGAAGCTGTTAGTGAACAATTCGAAAATTGAGATGGATTGGTTTTTTGACCTTTCAATTTTCTTGAAAAATTCGCTTTATGTATCAGTTTTTGAATTGTGTATAAGACTGAAAATAATTATTTTTTTCATGTTTTGATCACATTTCTGCCTTAAGATCCTTCTAATTTCAGGTACAATTTGAGGAAAAAATAGCATCACTAGTTTAAATGTCTTGTACATTATCAGAAGAGCAAATTGCTTTAGAAAATAATGAATAGTTGAATTGAGTAGTAGAAAAAGTAAGAATGGTTGATGGTGTACTGATATATGTGTTGGAAAGGCGAATTTGGAGATGTTGGTAGAAGGGATTGATAAATACTTATATCGGCACTTGTAGATCATAAAGAAAGTTATGGAATATGCTGGACTTAAAAGAGAGGGATGGCCCTATGAAGTAACGTAACCCTAAAGAGGGTGATGGGACTGCGGTTTTTCTATCAAAAACCTACCAACACCGATTAATAGCCACATAATATAAATACGCAGTTTAGAGCAAAATTTAAGAGTAGTATAGCATTTTTATGCAGTCGCCCCACTTTTTTATCCACATTTTCTCCTTTTTCGGCATGTTTTCCATCTGTGCGGTAGGGAAATATGTCTGTTTTCTCTCAAGACATAGCCGAAGGACATTACCTACCCCGGCACACGTGACAACGTCGCATACAATGCCTACGACCAAAAATTGCAGAGACTATTTCTTACCTGCAGCTACTTCTTGCCAACAACCTCTGCCAGCGAGCTCGGCCACGACTTTGGCCGCGACCTTTTCTTCACCATGACAGCAATTGTTTTATACATGTCGGCGTACTGAGAATTCGAGAATTGTGCCTAACCTGATGACGGCACAATAGCTCTTACCCCGTATTCAGCGGACGGAGACTGAAACCAGTTCCTCATGCTCCAATTGAAGACTTCTAACTCATATATTGACCCATCCCACTATTTCCTCCCCATTAGGCTACTAACCACTTATATCCTGTATTTCACCCAATTTACTTTGATCTTTCCGAAAAAAACCCTCCTGCGCTGATTTTCTGCTAGCAGCGCTCTCTGTTTGGGACTAGAGGGCAAGGAATTTACATCGCTTCCAGAACTACGTCAGTTATTTCTTAGAGAGCCTTAGCTCTCGTACTTGTCCAATTGACTCTGAAGTGGACGTTTGAAAATGGTTTGCAGGACCTTGAAATTTTACTTTATAATTTGGTTCATTTTTTATAATATACATGCTTTTTATTGCTATTTATTAATTGTTCATGGAGAGTTCTTTTATGAAGCTGATTAACTCATTTTTTCCATCCCGAGCTTGGAGAGAGTTGGGTTTTAGATAGGCATTTTCAGTGAGAGTATAAGCTTCTCCCGGCTTCAGTGGCACCTTAGATAAGTGGCAATCCGTCTTATCTGGAAACAAACAAAGGTTCCTGCTAGGGTTGTTGGGTTTCCATGCATGGTTTTCAATGGGAAGTGTATGATACGGGAATGGAATCTATGTCTGGATACATAAACCAGGGTTGGAGGGGATTCCATTAATGAATTCCGTAAAAAGGTTTATCTTAAGTGCCTAAAGCAAAGATTGTGTAAAAAAGAAATATTGGAGACTTTAAAACACTTGGTTGACTGAAGTTTGAGTTGAGGTAATATCAGACTCATTTAGGTTAATGGGGAATAGGACAATCAATAATTGACATACTGATTTCATTAAACATAAATTATAAAAAAAGAATGAGTAACAGCCGCATTATTTGCACATATCATTAATAAGAAAGTAGCTACATGCAAGGTATGTGACATTGCTCTTTCGTTGTTTCGTACGAATTCCTACCTATGGCCAGTGTATAAGGTTAGCAACCACGAGGGAACTCCAACCCCAACCAGGTGAAATATATGGGGTTTAGGAAAGAATTGGGATCAATGAAGATGGAACAGAATGTGTTTTTACAAGACCTGTTAAAGAATAAATCAATTGGTAATATTCCACCCTCTTTTTAACATAATTGATCGCTTTCGATGTTAAAATATCATCAACAGTTTCCAAATACATGTTCAAGAAAAGTTGGTGTCTAATTTATAGGACGGGATGTGGAGGATTGCTTGAAGGGGTAGAATCCTGTGGAGGGAGTTGATTGGCTCGGTTACTAAACGCAAGGGCATCATACCCGAGGGAAAGCATAAAAACAATAGCAAAATTAAAATGACAATGGGCTACGTTTTCCTAGGATGAAGTAATATGAATGTTCATTGATTCAAAATTTAAAAAACTGATTTTTTAACTTTCAAATAAATCAGGAATAATTCCGCGGTTAAATATAGGAAGAACTGAAAGATTAAAATTTAATGAATTCATCGAAACTAGTAAGAGGTTGGCACAATCAGACATACACTTACGATTTGCGGAACATTCAGAATGTTCAGCTATTTTTAATTTCGACCCCTTCTAGCCGGTGAAATAACAATTATAATTCTTCTGGCTGTAATCCATGATAATTTCTATTGCTATTAAATTTTCTATTATCTACATTTAAAATATGAGACTAAATGTATATTTTATGATACAGGATTTTAAAATTAATATTTTATCAGGCATATGGGTGTTATCCGAATTGTATCATGAGTCAGGCTATCTTCGTGATGGGGAATGATATTCCGAACTTTGGTTAAAGTGGATAATTCAGCCAAAAACGGTTGAGCAATAAATTTAGCTGAACACCGATTTAAAGAGAAAGAAAGCACGGTACCTCCTCAAAAGACACGACTTTGACAGGCTCTACAATGATAATTATTAGAAAAAGTGATCGTTTTTTTCTGTAAGTTACGCAAAAATTGAATAACCAGGCACTGACTTCGCTTTGCTGAGGATGGTGCTCTATGGCCAGGAGATAGAGAAGAAGGGAAAAAGGAGACAGGGTTATTATTAACCACTGACAGATGGGATGTGTCGGGAAGGGAGGGAATCCAGTATGAAACGGCATGAAGGGCCACGTACTTCGCTGGGGGGAGTGTTGGGAGGTGGTTAGGAAGGGAAGTCAGTGAGTAGACTCCCACTGATGTCCCCACGGGGTCATTCCTTTTCATTATACCGCAGGTATGTCGCAGGTGTTGTAAGCATATACGAGGACCTTAAAAAAGTGTTCGGTTCACTTCGTTTTTTTCTATCATTTCTTTTTTTTTCCTTTTTTCCCTCAACTCAAGCACAGCTCCAAACCCTCTGGACCATTCCTATCCTTCCTCATAATTCACTTTTCTTTCCTTCTTCTCCCTCTTTCTACCTTTTTCCAAACCCAAAATGCACCTTTTGTCCCTTTCCAGAGCAAGTTTGTTCATTGTACAGTAATTTTTAAAAGTACAGGGCAGCTCATAGTGCACAGTTATTTCCAATTGAACGGAACTGTATGCATTGTGAGACGATTTTCAAAAGTACAGGACTCTACGTGTTGCGCAGTCATTTTCAAAAGTAGAAGACAGTATAAATTGTAGAGTTATTTTCTAGCGTACATGACTGTACACAAGGGACATTATTTGAAATATCTTCACACGCAAATGGCGCCCCTATGAGTCATTTTGCGAGGTTTTCTATATGGGTTCAGGTGTGTTTTTTGTCACTTGGAAATTCTGAAATCAGACTGACTAAATAGGTTTCTTTTCTAAAAAGGTTGTTAAATTGAATTTTTATTCTTTCGTTCAAATCATTATAGTTCATAACAATAGACAAAAGGTTAAAATTATCAATGCCTTTGCTATGAATGTGATTTGAAAATATTCATACCATTTATAATTGCTATTGTTAGCCTGACAGTAATTTCTTCCTTTCTTTCGCGTTCCCTCGGTTGAAGCACTGCTGTTCTCTTTCCATCATTATTCTCTCTTATACTCCGGTTTCGTTCGCTCTTAAACATTCTCTTGCTTTAACGAATGACGTGTTTCAATTTGCTATTTTCTAGTGGACGTTGTGATGTCGTGACTTTTTTAAAAATTAATTAATCGCATTCCAAAATTCTAGACCCTTCTTTACTTAAGGCCAATACGTCATCGATCCTCTCACGGCCGTCTCTCGCATAACAATCCCTTCTGTCTTTCTTTAAACAACATATTAAAAACCTTTTCCAAAAAAATAAACATTCAGCAACTATCCAAACGGTATTTATTTTAATGTATCAATAGAATAAAGATTAATAACTAAAATAAACGAAACAACCATCAACTTAATGAAAAAAACTAAGAATAACGAAGTCTCGATTTTATACAGAATCAATGCGTTGATTTTTTTATTTAGGTATGGCGAGATGTTACAGTCTGAACACGATAATATTCCAAAAGAAATGTGAGTGCGTATCTAACAATAAGATAGAGCAACTAAGTGTCATCTAATACCCAAATCCAGTTCCAACTGCATCCTTGTCCATTGCCTATACCTGCGTCGTTTCGCCACTGCGCCAAGGGTACTTAAAGTTGAATGTACGTTCACTAAACCTTTTTTCAAATTAAGTGGTAACCATTGAGGTAGTTTCATTTGATATCCTCATATGTTCAGGCTTATTTCTCATTAAGTGTCTGAATCTAAACATACTGCTGCTTTGCCTGATTTCATTTACTGTTCGTGAAGATCATACGAATAACAAATGGCAGACCCTATGTTAATATTGTTTTATGCTAATGAATCACAAATGTGAAAATTGTTTGGCTTTATCCAATTCTTACTCTAGTTTTTATATTTTCACTAGACTCGAGAAAAGCTTCCAAGCCCAAATATTCCCATACTATCATCTGAATCGTTTTTTTTCTCCTTTTTACTATCCTTTATTTTAGCTAAGCCTAAAATGTGGCCTAATGAACGTGTCCTCCAAAAATGTTTAACATAAAGTCATTTTAAAAGCCCCTTGTAGTAATTTTCGAGCTCTACACTTGGTTCAGGTTTATTTATTATAATATGATCCACTAAATATATAACAGAATAATTGTTAAAAACATAGTTGATTTTCTTTGATTGAATATTTACTAAGTGCTTCCATGTGTACCATTCTAATTACACTTATATACATAAAAATGAGGCTGTTTCTTTGTGTGTCTGTTACTCAATCACTCAAAAACGACTGAATCGATCACATTAAAATTTTGCTTGAGGATATTTGAGTCTACTTTCCTCAGGACCTTAAGAGAGCCTCGAGATGATACTCTTAAAATAAAAGCATTTGAATCAGTGCGGAGGTTATTAAAAAATGTATTTCCACTCTACTGTTTATTGCATTTGTTTGGGCTGATTATTTATTCATAACCTGTCTCCAACTCTTTAATACTGCCAGAATACAAGCTAGTATAAATTTAAAGAGATATAATATCAAGTGTGCAAGGAAAAAAATGCATTATGCTCGTGCACCTTTTCTAAACGCAAAATAATACATTTCGTATTTCTATAATGTTACTAATAAATATCAAGGTGTCGTTTTGAGTCTAATATTAGAAAAAAACATCTTAAAATATAGTATTACCTAAATTTCGAATAATGTGTGGTTACCGCTTCAGCTACCTAAATTGCTGATTTTTTAAAAATAATATACTGTGGTGTTATTTGAAGGCATAATTCCTCCAGTATTTTCTTTCCTTATTTTTCATTGAAATATGAAGATGTAATTGATTAATATAGGCTATGCCTAGTATTTATGGGCAAAACCTCATCGTCATGTGTGTTAGCAAGCGTTCTTATTTCTCACCTTGTCCTTCGTTTGCACTCTCCTGTTAAGTTACCGTTCCTAAGTGAAAGCTTACGCTGCAGGCCACCCCTTCAGATTGCTTTCTCACAACCTCAACTCCCCACCCACCCTACCTCATCAATCCTATCAACCACCTTTGCATCCTGCAAGCGCTAAAATACCCGAAAGGCGACAAAGAGTACATGTCTGGGAGCCATAAGCCCTTATTACCCGCTGTAATGCAGGTCGTTATTTACTAAAGATCATTTCGCGCCGCGCGGCAATTACCCACGTCAGCCGCTCAAGTTCCTCGGAATCGGGAGCTCAATACGCGCGATACGTTTCGAGTGGTGCTTCAAAATCCCCGTGCAACAACTTGCCGATAATGTACATCCCTCCATCGAGTTCCAAAAGAGGAAGTGGAGAGTGCATGTTTGGCCCTTCGTTGCCTCCGGCCGACTCGGTCATTCCTCTCTGAAAGCTATTACCTAATTCTCTCATACTCTACCTTCAAAAACAGTGTGAACGTTCCATAATGAAGTGTGAGAATGACATCTGAATATATACTTCTGTATAAAAACTCCAGGTAATTAGGTATGTGCTGGCCAAAAGGTTTCATTGATGTGTTTCACTCTTCATCGGCAAACGTTTTCCGCACGCGCTGTTTGCTTTTATACCATTATGAATGTTAGATCGCTCAGAATGCATGTTTATATGTCCGGCTTTGTAACATTTGGTAGTTCTCAACCTTCTACTGCCCAATTCCCCTTTTTCACCATAGTTCGGGATATCATATCCCCCTCTTCATTATTAAGTAATAATTTAATTACGCAAATGAAAATAATGCGCCTGTTTATGAATCGATTGAAATCTGTTACATGACATAATCCTAACTGAGATCCACATAAATAAATGAAAACAAACCACAATTGTAGAGATTTCACCAAATCCGCAGAACATTAAATTTTACTTAATACTGTCCCAGTTGTTTCCTAAACTCTTTGAAAAACCCTACTGGTTTAGTAGCTCTGGTTTAGCCCTAGGAACAATTTTACTAGGCCGTATCAACAACCTCGACGTCTAAATTCTATTTAATCTCACACGTATTCCATTCTAAACGATGAAAAAGTGTGTTAGAAGACCGTTCACATTTACTTGTATGAATTTTAATTGCATATTTTGTATCTCAGACAAGATATACCTTTTAACCCTTTAACTGCTTACATCGTCTATAAGCGATGGACGTAGTAGACTGCTCCCATCGTCTATTGGCGATTTGAATATATATTGAAAAAAGGTGTATTTCGTCTTTCAGTAAAAAAACACCTCCTGCAATACGACATTCAGAGTAAAAGTATTAGTAATTACGTACTAAAAAATGTTTTTAACAACTTTTCCCTTAAATATCAAGTGATAAGTGATAAAATTACGCAAAAATAAGAAAAAATAAAAAAATATTTTTACGCCTGTGGAGAGCTCTTTTTCAGATTAATTGCGCAGTTAAAGGGTTAAATAGTTTGTAGTCATTGATTTTCAACCAGGTACTTAGTAGTTCTGATGTCATGATTGCAGGATAAATCTCTAATTGACTTAGCTGTCCAACCATGTCCTGAGCTACCACATGTTATTTCTCTCACCCTTAACGTTGAAAACACAATTAATGTTCTCTTAAATGAGGTATATAGTTGTCGTTTACCTATTTCTGAAGTATTTACCTTTTTAAATGCAGTCATTGTGTTCCCCTGGCGTTTTTTCCACTCCTTTGGTACGCCTTCAGAACACCGTCGTAAAGCGTTTCGGAGCGTCCTGCAAACTCCCTCGTAATGCCTGCAAAGGCGCTTCGATGGTGAAGTTGTTAACTCTAAAGGTGTTTTAGGAAGGCGTTGTAAGGCACTCTGAGAGTGCTGAAAAGCACCATCCATAGCGTTGCGCAGCGCTTCTGAAGGCGCCGCGCTGACCTTGAACGGATACCTACAGCGCTGTCGCAACACCTTGGAGCGCCGTGCACGGTTCCCTGCTCTCTTAAAATAAAAAAAAATATATAGTATAGTAACTTATTATTAATGTACTATTACGCAATACCATACCATAGTTTACTAAGATATCCTACCTAATTTCGACCTAACAACATTGTACGGCTCTACGAGCATTTTCTCTTAACCCTACATCGAAATTACAGCGTCTAGTAAGTCTTATATATACGGCCACTTCCGTGCGTTAATGTGACTTCGAGAACTAGTTATTAAATGTCTATTCCGTGATAGTTTGAGGCAATATCATCATATCGTGATAACAGTTATTTGGCATTAATTGACTGAATCCTATATTGCCACATAGTATGAATATAAATGCAATATTACTGAGAATAAACAAGATTTTTCCAATTCCCTTTCCAATTCCAAGATGATGTTTTGGACCCAAGACTTATTACATTTAAGCGCTCTGATAACTGTATTTGGCTAGGTGCAAGTCAGATTTGTGAACTAAGTCCGAATAAGAGACAGTTCCTAGAGATAAATGGCCTTCAACCATCAAGGTGTCTTTTTTATCACGGCATTTTATTCAAGGGTATAAGAATAACAACTTATCAGTATTCTACGGGCAAGATAAATGACGACTCAATTGTTTACTCTGATTTTGGAAAAAAAATGTGCAGGTATTAGCTGTATGTTTGTCTGCAGCCTATGGTGTGCAATGGCTGGTTAAAAATATTGTGTTCTCAGATAATGCCACTCTTTCAACTGAAGATGTTATCATTCAACAGATTCAAAAAGTAGAAAATATCGAGGGCTTAGAAATTATGCAGCCGGAAGTCATTGTCGGGCAGTGTATTTTGACGGACACAACTACAGGCAACATTTGTGAGTAAAATACCTCAACGATGCGATGGTGACTAGAAAGTTACCGCTTGTGTTAATTATGGTGAAAGTCTTCCGATTACTGGAATAAAAACAGTAACAAAACGCATGTCTCATCTGGTTGCAAAGAAATCTTATGGATCGACAAATTTGTTGAGTTTAGACAAATTTTTCCTTATTATCCCACCGGATGTATATAACAAGAAATTTAGGGGCTTTAGTGCCATCTCTGCGCTATAGCGCTTAGAAGTGCCCTTCTTAGAGAGCGTGTAACAACGCTTTCGAACATTGTGACAACGCCCTCTAAGGTAACCTAAAAAAACTTCGATGGCGCTTTGAATCGCTCTCTTCGTGAGGGCGATCTGAAACGCCTTTGAACTGAAGCACAACACCTCCTAAGGTGTTGTCCAAGGGCGCTGAAATAGCGCTTCGCAACCCCTCTGCTCACAGTGCACCACAACACCTTGTATGTGAAGCGAAGCGTCTTGAAAACGGTGATGTCAAGGCGCTTCGGGGGTGGTTCGGAGCGCCTCCGCCCGAAGGTGTGAATCAACACCTTGAGATCACCTTGGAAATGTCTGGCCAAGGGTGTTTAAAAGGTGCTTCGGTGGTGCTAGGGCGCGCTATCAGCCGGACAGCGTAAGAGAGCACCTTGCCAGCGCCGTGAGGACGCCTAGAAACGCCTAATGAGCACCTTTAAACGCATGTTTAACACCTTGAAAAGCGTTGAGAAAATCGCCAGGGTCAACGAAATAGATTATACAGTTGACATTCATTCATAGTTGTCAGAAATAGTTGAATTACGAGGAAACCTTTATTTCTGCATGCATCATTGGTAGATGTGTTCTTTCATTGCAATACCTGGATAATTTTACTTTCACTTGACCTAAAAACTTAATTAATTTATCTTTATTTCAAACCATACAAAACCTATGCTGCAGTTATATTCCATTCCTACACATAAGAGAAGAGATGCAGAGTGCTATGGCCAGTAATTTTTATTTGAATACTTTTTCCTTATACTGGCATGGTCCTTGGGAAAAAAGCCCTTTTATCTCTTTCGATTAAAGGAATTAGTGTACTCGTCCTTCCGATATTAGTTTAAACTTTCACTAATATAGTACTGGAAGTAAGTTAACGTTTGGTTTTATTGAAGTTAGCGTTTGCTTTTATATTCCGTTTAATATGCAAATTTTATTCTCCGGCCTTTTCTTTTTATTTTAAGGTAGCTCCTCAAAATATTGTATTCGAAAGAAAAACTTGCGCGTTAAATGGTATTAATTAAATTATATTATTGTCAGGTGTAGAACTTATACCTTAAGTAAACATTGTCGCCAATCCCTCTCCTTGGATAAAAGTTATTTGTTTTTCTAAAAACAGCGACAAATTTCTATGATAATATTTGACAGTTTATTAACGTTGTGTATTATTTTGCTCGAAGTACCCTCGCATTTTTTGCGTTTCATGTTAAACTTTTCATTTAATTTGAAAATCACATGCTATGCAAAATGACGTCGAAATCCGAGGTTGAATGATATTTCTACATGTTAGATAGCTAAAGTTTGTATAATAGGTAAGTCGGGATTTGCATTACCTGGTTAACAAGCGCCGAAAGTTGACGCCGAAGTTAAGTGGTTGTTACCTACCGATGACAAAAGTACTTTAGGCTTTCGTTCATTTAGAGAGAGTGTCAGGGTGGGCAAAGGGTATCCACGAAGGTTCTCTTGCTGTGAAAAGGTTTGACAAAACAAAATATTACAATGCTTATTGCATTCCTGCGGGCATAGGGAATAATATATTGTTTTGCTGATGTAAGGTATATCATTTCTCTGAAAATTACTTTTAAAGTTATTTTTTACAGTAATAACTTTTTTTTAAACTCAGGATGCATTAGTCCTTTGAAAGTTTATGAAATCGGAACCAAATACCTCAGAACTAATTTTTAAACTTTGAAGATTATTGCTTTTTAACTAATTGGGCCCAAAAATCTAACTGTTTTTGTTCTATTAGAAAAAGACACTCGCTAATAATAAAAAAAAGTTAGCTACCAGTGCGTAACAGCCGTAAGAACCATTTCAAGAGGAAACTTCGAGAAATATCAAGAAAGTTGAACTAAACAACAACATTGGTAGCTCATTCACGATAAAAATCAGTTCATAGTAATTCATTGGTTCAAACGAGTGTCATTCAGGATTACGAGTGTGAGAGTTAATATGCAGCCCGTGTGACAATAGGCTATGCACTAAATATTTTAAGGATAAAACTATTATTTCCCACCATAATTTAATAAATGATGACTAGGTTTTCCGAGGAAGGATGCTAGTGATGCAGTTTCAGCACCTCCACCTATACACACCCTTATGTTTTTTTTAGGGACCACATCTTCCTCGAGAACCACTTGCAGCAAAGTGAAAGGAACTGCCCTATAGGTGTGTTTATTTCACCGGTCTGGCTAACCTAAGTTGGTGGGTACACATTCCGTATTGAAGTAGGGGTCCAGTGTTTGTCTTTTAGCATTAAATTATTTTAGTATGACTTTTGAGATACATTTTCATCTGCTCTACATACTTAGATCCATTGCTCCGCGTAATGTTAATTGCAAGGTTCTCTATTTTTCTCGGTTGTAAGAAGTCTGTTTCCGGTTCTCCAAAAGCAAAAGCTGCGGCAGATATTCTCTCAATCCGTCGATTCAACTCTTCCACGGCCACGAAAAGAATTTTTCTCACTCGCATCTCCGTCACAGTTTTATATCTTAAGTTTCTTTAAATCTTAAATTCAGACGTTAAGACTTTTGTAATTGACATTTGATTCTAATTTTCATTCTTTGGCTTCTGTATTGGGAAGTCTCCTTCTCACTCCAATATTACTGTCTTGCCATAAAGATTTGTCTTGCTCTTGGTCTAAAGATTTTTTGGATCACCTCTAAAAAATTGTAAGCTTTATTAGATTCAGATTAATGGTTTGCTGGTGCTCCAGCTTTGACTACCATATAGAGTTACAGAGAGGTATGGGATTTTATTTTATTTTAACTGTAAACTCGTGACACATTTTAAGAATTAAAAATATTTTAATGCGTAAAAGCATTAGTTGTCCACTTGACGTTAATTTATTCATTTTAACGAACGGATTTTCTGAAATTTTGGCCCAAAGATATTTTGATTCTTTAAATAGGTGGTAAATAATGTTGTTAACTATTAATCCCTCGATTTAAGGCAGTAATATTCTAGTAGTGAGGAGTAGTGAGAAATGGGTGTGGAAATTTCCACGGTTTTATCAAAGCTTAACAGTCGCAGTGCCGAAGTCATTAGATAGGTACATATTAGCTATCACTTTGTAATGGCCAAGATTGCCCTCCCTGACGTAACCTTTCACGGATATGTACGTATTTAACCTCATTTCTGCCCATCATTTCATCCCCACTTAATTATTCACCATAGCATCCTTCATTATTTGTATGATGTTTCTTGCTCTTGGTATCCTTATGAAATTATTTCATTCATTTATCCCTCCAAATTTATTTTGATTGGTATATCGTGCAACAAAATTTTTCCAATAGGTTATACGCAAGATAGAGTTTTCATTACACTAATCTACACTCAAACTAATCGTGATAGGTTAATTCAATATTAACATGTGTTAAGCCTGTAAACATTGAAAGTAGAATCTCGCGAATATTCTATATATATTATAATAAGTTTGAAACAAGAGTGGCCAAGGAGGTATATTTTCTTTTAATCCGTATAACATGGAAACCCCATGGATATTCCAACTCACGGGTTCCATTCAGCCATATCGTATCGAAGAATGGAACACTCTGAGTCTCCCGCAGTGAAAGAAAACTCCCGCGCGCCGTTCTAATTGGTCATAAAGTTTCGCGCGCGCGGGAGTCCTTCTACGGGCACGCCACGTGTAAAGTGTCGATAAAACGTTCCTTTCCGCCAGGCATTTCGGAATAAGCTGGCACGTCAAGGTACAAGAGAGAGACACGTGGCATCTGCGGCGTACCAATTTCAACATATCAATTATTAGGCGGTGGGATGCAATGTGAGGAGGAGGTTGGCCCGTGGGCGTCGGGGGGAAGTGGAGGATGAAGTGGAAGGAGATAGGCAGTGAGTGTGAGAGGTAAGTGGAGGCAAAAGTAATGGCTGTGTCATCGTGTGAATGCGGTCTCGCGGAAGCATCACCGTTGGCAACGCTTAATAAAGGAGGTCTGGGGTTGGAATAGGGATAGGAGGGTGTGCGAGTGAGGAGTGATAGGGTTCTGCGTGAGCATATATGTCAAGAGATGGGGATTAATTAAGTGGATATTAGGAATAGAGTAAGGTATGGGGTAGGAGCGTTGAGGCTGATGTAGTGCGTGGACTAGGGGAGTTGAGGTTGGGAGGTGAGAGGAAGGAGAGAATGCGGCCCGCGATGCGAAGCAAGATATTGAACGAGGTGAGGCTGAGCGATGCGAGACGTTATTGAACACAAGACAAGGCAATTAGAATTTCTACAAGGTGAAATCAAAGGGGTGAGTTTTATGTTAAAGTTCTATGTCCCTAAGTGTTGTAATTTATGAATTAAGGCCATGTGGGATATCGAAGAAGCCCTTCCGAAATGGTACGTTTTTATGTCATGCAAAGTTGCAATTTATCATCAGTAGTATTACTGAGACCTTATCTTGTTCTACAGAATTATAAGTATAATACTGCTAAATTTTTCTCCACGCTCTAACTTTACCGGCAATTTTTAAAACCTCATGGAAATAATCACTATTTTGGGAGAATATCATTATGAGTTTTGATGAGGATTGGATTTTCAAATTTTGTGTTAAACGACCATGCTCAAACATTTAACTGCATCAAAGACTTATTGAAAATATGACTTTCAACTGGACATTGCAGTGCTAGGTCATGGTATTTTAACTAAATCAATGGAAGAATCAAGGATCGAATTATTTTCTGATGGCAATAGGTACACTAAGAATTTCAATTATTTATTCCTAAGGTCCGAACACGTGCGACAGTATTAGAAACTTCTCAACAGGGTAAAATAGTGTTTTAGGGTATCTTAACGGACCTTGAAGAAGAGGGTGTGTTAAATTTACAATATTCTTTTTTATCAAGGTACTTACCCTTACCTGAGAATATGCAATGTAGTGAAAGTTTCCCTAATCAATAATGGGAAAAGTGAAAACCTGAATTCTCATAATTCTTATTATTTATGTTGTCCCATGCTACTTCCTAGTTCCAGTGTTTTACATTTTTTTAATGAAAAAAAAATAAAGTTATGTATCAAACATTTACTCTAATCAAAGAAGCCTGATAATTAATTTATTTTATCTTGGAACACCATAGTTTTTAACGGATAGATATTATCTGATAGAGTGTCAGAAACACATCCCCGCTGGATAAGTATACATTAGTAAATTATTTCCTTAATGGGTCAATATTAAGTGGTAACTAATAGATATTTTGCCAATGACATTCCATCATTTAAGCAGTGCGTATATGGTCTAAAGTGTGCATTGATAAAATCCGGTAATTTGGCCTGATTTCAAAAAGTCTGGCTCAGACTAGAACTTGTGACATAAAATATTTACTGAAATACTACTGGGTGCGTAACTATTTTCGAAGTCATGTTTGAAAGTACTTTCTTGATATTTTTCCGTTTTTCCTCTTTAGAGAGCAATGTAATATTCCCTAGAGTCGAGTCGGCCAGCCGCAACTACATGAATATATCACTCGTGTTGACAGGCAATGTCCTCCTAAGGGGATTTCTCAGCACTACAAAACAAGATCTACGCAACATCTGATGGGAACTACGAATAATGTGATCCGTAAGGCATCTTGTGGCGCAGATTTTAAACGCATTTGGACGTAAATGCAGTGCTGCGTATCGTGGTCGTAGTTTGTCTTCATTTCATTTTCCTACATCCTTCAGATCATCCGGCTGAGTACTCTTTTGTATGGAATATAGCTTAAGTATTTGGTATGTGCCCGTCCTTTTCTTGTCACAGCCATCGATGGTGAGGTTAGCTAATTCAGAAAGGAAAATATCTTTCCCAAAATTCACTGAAATTTCTATGCTGTAAAGTTCAACATTTAATAAGCCATCTCCATGGTGTATCAGAAGTTTATTTAGTTTTCAGCCAAACGCGATTCAACGCTTGACTTCATTCTGGGATGAAAATTATGTAAATGAAATAAATCTCTCGGATACAAAGGACATTTTTCACATTAAAATTGTCCTCTTTAAGTAAACGTTCAACGTTTTTTAGCGTTTGATAGAAATAACACATTATTTACCGTATGGTTAGACCGGAGGAGTATTGTGCATCTCCTCCCATCTGTGACGCCTTACATAAAAACCGGTCTGCTGGGGGATAAAAATCTTCAGTATGGGAACATTTTTATCGAATATTTTAGTTACTTTTTTGTTCAATTTTTCCTTTCACAAATCATTCTCGTTCACTTAGTTAAGGATTTTTCAACCCAGTTTTGAGTTGATACACATCTGGTTTGTTCCAGCAACATTTTATTGGTTCATTTCCAGCTGTCACTCATCCGGGAATAGGTACGCTGAATCTCTCCTCACTATTATATCTTAAGCTGATCGCTGCATTCCGTCGAGTTTTTGGTAGCACATATCAATATTTGTTTAAATTATTCTTTGTTGTGCTTCCTTGTCAATTAGTTATATTAGTTTTTCTGAGGCCATTAAGCCGTATGGCATCTGTCCGTAAAATTTTGTCTCGTCTGATTTTCAGATTTTTCAGTTATCATATTTTCTCTCCAAATATTTCGTAAGACTTCTTCATTTGTGATCCTCTTAATCCATTTGTACTACATTATTTTTCGAAAACGCTCCATTTCAATTCCTATCTTCGGTTTTCTCTGTTCTGATGTATTTATCGTTCAATTTTTATCTCCGTGCGAGAGTATGCTTCCTTAATGTATTTTGATGAAGTTCTGTCCTACATCTAAGCTTGTGTTGTATACAGTTACCTGCATTTTTCTCTGCTGCAGAGTATTTTGGCAAGGGCTTCTTTATTCTTATATACCACTCTATACTTCTCCAATCATCAGTAATCCCACTTATCAGATAGTGAACGTCTACAGTTTTATTTAATCTTTTTTTAAGTGGCTATAACTATTTTATTTTCAGACGTTTTATGCCTTTTTTTATTTTTATATCAACAATTGATATGCCATATTGCTGTTATGGTGGTCTAAAAGTATCCTTGAAACTTAATAAACGAAGACCATTTTGAATGATGGTTGATGTTACAGGTAGGAAAAAGTCCCTAAAACTTAAAAACATCTGAAAATATGTAACTTTGTATGCAACAGCCAACTTGAGTTCATTTACGCCTTTAGGAATATTTGGGAAGAATTTCAAGGACAGGCTTATTTCTGAAATATTGGGACAGAGGATGAAAAGCGAAGACGGAATCAGCCTACCATTAGCGGAAGAAGCCGGATTACAAGTATTTACTTCACATATAACGAACCGAATATTTTATCTGAGTTTGTTCTCCACCTGACACTAAGCTAGATTTGAAATTTTTTTAAAATATCAACTACAAATCCGGAGCTCAATCGTTCACCCTTGAGATTTTAAGTTGGCACACAAAAATCCAATGACATCCATTTTGGCATAAGTTTATATATTATTATAATTGTGTTTTAACAAGAATACTGAAGTATTGGTCTAAAATGTAATGAAATAGTAATATAATATCTTAATTTTCTATAAAAGTGTGATGGAAAGTGGCTTCTAGTTCAATTCCTCCAATTCAGACTGCCAAGTATTTTGTGAGTTTATTTTGTGAATATTAAAAATATTGGTAGTCCATATCAGAATGTCGTTCAATTCAAGAAAATGATCGCATGGTAGGAAATTTCCCATATTTGAAGAACTCTTTAGATGAGTCTGAGTGTTTTCAAAAGTTTGGATTGGTGCAATATTCTGGAAGCTTATTGAACGTTGCCTAAGGTTTTTCGAGCTTAGTAAAAATCACATCACTTGGAGAGTATTTACATTCTAAGTTGTTTATCCTCTTCAAGAATATGTAATGTTCTATATTGTGTGCAAAATATATTATAAAGTAATATATTCTTGACAAGGTGATGGCTTGTCACCGCTATTATTTAATTTAGTAATAGAAGATTCCCTGAAAAATACCAAACAGGAACAGGGGGAATAATTATTGGCATGAAAATAAATATCTCAGCATATGCTGATGACATACTGCTGGTAGCCGAAAGTAGAGGAGAGCTAGAGAGTCTAACAAGGACCCTAATTAGAGAAGCAAAGTGTGTAGAACTTGAAGTTAATCAGGATGAAACAAAATATATGAAAGAGGCAACAAGGGCTAGAGTAAATGGGCAAGAAAGTATGAAAGTGGATTATTTGTCATTTTAAAGTGTGATAGAAGTTAAATACCTGGGAGTAGTCATTAAAAATGACAATAGAGAGGAGAATGAAATCAACTAAGGTTAACCGCAGCTTCAAGGACATACTGGTCGTGGGAAAAAGTACTCAAATTTAAATGGCTCTCTAGAAAAAAACCAAGATAAATATTTATCATTCAATAGTCATCCGAGTACTACTATATGGATTGGAAACTTGGGCATTTACCAAAGTCTCTGAGAGAAAGTTAATTTATTTTGGAAATAAAGTATTGAGGTACATGTTTGGCGCATTTGGTACATTGTGTAGCAAAAGATGGGAGGAGAAGACCAAGATGCGAAGACAAAGATGGATGGAGAAATAAGATTAACAGAGAGTTAAGGGACATCTATACATACCCATATATAATGGCAATGGCTAAGAGCCGTAGATTAAGATGGGCCGGACACGGTTGGAGGAGAGAAGAAACTGCAATAATCAAAAGTGTCTACCTAGGAAACCCTGAATAGAGAAGACCACCCGGCAGGCCAAGAATGAAGTGGAAGGACCAGGTTGAAAAGGACATCGATAGACTAGGGACTACACTCAGAGTGGCAGAGAATAGAAAAGAATGGAGAGGCGTTATTGGTGAGGCCAATAACCTGCGGAGGTTTCAATGGCCAAGAAGGTATGAATATTCTTGAATTTTCTCAAATTGTTGAGAATTTTAAGAGTTAAAGTTTCTCTACGCTTAACTTTGTTTCACGTGCATTTGTTTAATTTACTTACCACACATAAATTCGTGTTAACTCTGAAGGTTAATTTGGAGGCTATCTTTGGGTATCCATACGAAAAAGTCCTTTTTTGGTATCTTTGGTTTATCTGCAACCGTTGAGGATCACATGTGGTGTATGAATGTAGATGCAAATAAACTATTCAAGAAATAAATCAAAAGAAAAGTTATATTGTGGATACAGAAGGTAAATAATGCAACATATATCGTCCGTTAACCATCGTATCGTGACACCTCCATACTTTTTTTCTGCTTTTAGAGGTATTACTAGTGCTTATAATGTTTCCTAGTCATTCATTACTTTGAGAGGGATTAGGTTGGGAATCACCAGTGATTTCGAAGCTACACGATAGGCTTAGATTGATTGAAAAAATCAGAACAGTTGTGTTTCAGTGTAATACAGAGAATGTCATTTTGCCGCCGCACTACATCTCTAAGAGTGACAGGAAAGATAAAATTAGAGAAATACACTTCCGAACAGATAGGAGCAAAAATTCGTTCTTCCCACGCACAATATGAGACCGTAATAAAAACTGGGATCATCTGAAAACACTACCGAAATGCACTTCAACTTTTCACCTCCCCATAACATTTTTCTTCACACTTTTACACGGTTGGTGGCCTAACACCCCCTGCCACATGCCTATGAGGTGGATTGCTGGGTAGTATGCAGATGTATTGCGCGGCTAAAATATTTTCCGAGTATATATTCATAGCATCTTATTGCTAAACAGCATCGTCTAAATATTATTATTCGTCACATTATCTATAAGCACCTTCATCTGTACTTCAAAATTGTTTCCATCCCCGCGGCATAAAATTGTGGCTCTATAAACTTATTAATGGGCATAGTTAAGAATAGCTGGAATAAAAGTTGTTCAAAACTGACGAGATAGTTATTCCGTGAACGAAATGAAGTCCACTGAATAGCTACTATGCGTTGATAGGCTGGCTAATTTGGGTAGTTTTCCGATCTGGAAATCACCAACACATCCAACTGTGCATGTAAATATCGCAACCGTATCCCTTTTACATCGGAATTTTAGTGTTTCATGAGGATGCGAATGTTGTCAATGTGTTGATGTGCACTCTAGATCGCCATAGTGCAAAATTCTTCATAGTTAGCGAAGTTTCCATGGCCGAGTCTTCCATCATCTTCAGGACTAAATTTCTTTGTGATAAAGGATGTTCAAAAACATGTGTATAGGACACAGTTGCATCGCCCGTAGCAGAAATAACGTGCAATGTACAGCATCCTCAACCATGGTATCCTGATGGTACCACTGCCCGCCCGGCAAAATATTCGCCGTAAATATTCACCTCCCGCAGAACTTCCACGCACCACGTGGGGTCAAAGTAATAGAGCGCGTGGGGTAACTCTGCGAGATGGCGCGCGAAAAATCCGGCCGGTCAGGTCCGAGTCCTCCCGGTCAAAGGGCAGTCACTACACGGCGGCGGGCAGGGATGGGAACAGGTGCACGGGGTGATTGCTGAGTGCGGGAGGGCTTTGGGCAGCACGGACACACATTTCCCTCTCTCGCACATCCTTGGATCGCGTTTCATTGGTGGGTATGAGTGGTGGGGGGAGGGGCAAGGAGGAGCGTTTGACGGGTCGTTGGGGAGTGAGGCATGAAGGGGGAGTGGGTTACACGACTAATGAAGTCAATTTGGGGCGGCCCACGCCTTGTCACACGCGCCTCGCTCCGCAATTTCGGCTCCCACCCTCTTCTCTCGCTCACCTCATGTACTGCTCTAAAACTCTGCTTTTGTCCCTCATACCCGCTACCAACTGGCAACCTTCAATGATCCAACTGCAAACGTGTCACGTTTCAGCCTTCCCTATACACTCCTCCAATTATCCCCACTCTTTTTTCCTACTATCTTTATAATTCTATTTGTTTCCCACATTACCTTGTGCATTTTAAGAGAAGCTGGTTAATATTTTCTCAATACCTCAAATATTTATATTTATATCTCGTCAAATCTTTTCACTGTCGAGATTGGCTTGTGTTTTAGGCTTCCATTGAGATCTTTTTAGTGAAATAAGCTATTGAAATCTAGTTATTATTAATAAAAAACAACTAGATTGATTGCTGGATGGTGCTAAGTATGTAAAAGAGGTCCGAAGCGCTACTTAAAATAAATCTATCGCTAATCCTTTTTATCCGAAAGTTGTAAATTAACCCACCCATGGGTTTCAGACACAAATCTGTGATCGCATTTTCATTAACATTTTTTTGAATTTTTCGTAGTGCTTGTGGATGAAAACCTACCACCATCCAAACACTCTTTCACTGACTTACAGCTTAATATGTACCTATTAAGTGCGCTTCCCATGATTTATATTCCGATTGTTCGAGCAAAATGGAATAAGTACCACCATATATTTAAGTTAAAAACTATCATTTGTTCATGATAGGCATATAAAGTAAGAGGGAATATGGATTTGTGAAAATTCTGGAATATCCTTCTGTTACTGCAATGTATTTTATACTAAGGATACGTTCAAACCCAAAATAATTGAATGAGCAACTGTTTTCCCTACTGATCAGTGAGGAAAAAGTGTGAGTGCATTTTGTGGTACTGATAATATTGTACGATATGTTATTGCACTTGAAGATGAATTTTTCTACTTGGGAATTAGATTTTCCAGCAATGGAAGAAAAAAGAAAGACGTTTCAAGCAGAATATCCCTAGAAAAAAAGCCTTTCTACCGACAGAGAAGTCTGTTGACAGCTAGAAGTGAAACCTGGAAGTGAGAAACTCATTATCAAAACTGATATAAGCATAAGATATAACTCTTCTAAGGCAATGGACAATAGCAGTTGCAGAGCAAAAATGGTTGGAAACAATGGAGAAATGGTAATCAGCCATTCCATTGGTTCCGGGTTCCTTGAGAGCGTTAAATTTTGAATTTTCATATCAAATACTTACACTAAAATATACTGGAGTGCACCTTCAGCTAGCAATAACAGAAGGTAATTTTACAACTTAATATGCATTTCAAAAAAACAACTAGCATTGTTGTAAATGGAAAAAAACTGTGGTTCAGAGTGTGACTCACACAAATGACATTTAATAACATAGATTTCTTCAACTTGTAAACTCTTTTAAGTGCTTAAACATTGAATATTGAAAAAACATCAGTATGTTTAGAGATATTGTTCTTTAGTTTTAACTATTGGAGAAGAATCCAAAAGCATTAGTATTCTAGTTATAAAAATTTTAATAAGTTCCGGGTGTGACCTAATTACTCTTCCTGATCTCCATTATGAGTAAAATTCAATTTTTACTTTCAATGTGGGTAATGCCTCAGTATATTTGGTTAGTTAAGCTCTATTAAATTTGGTAAAGTTGAAATTTTAAATTGTAAAACAAAAATGCTAGCACATTCTATTATTATAACAACTTGGATTGATGAAATATCTATTGAATTGATAAAAGCACTGTACTGTAGCAAAGGAAAGGAAAATATACTCGAACTACAATGAGATACATGAAGGTGGCAAGTGACCAAAATAGTTTGGATAAATAGTGATGATACCCATAGAATAGAGGAAAAACAGCAAGAAATGCGAAGAACATCGGATGTTAGGCTTAATATCTCACACAGCAAAAGTACTACTAAGAACAATTAACTGAAGGCTATATGGGAGACCGAGTAGAGCAATCAAAGAGGAACAGAATGGTTTTAGGAGGGATCAGGGACCAGAGATACTATAGGCTTGATAATAGTAATTGGAGAGAGATATATGGAAAAATAGAGGAAAGTAAATGCAGCATTCATAGATCTGGAAAAAGCATTTGATTGAGTAAGATGGGATAAATTAATGACCATATGGAAAAAACAAGCTATTGATTGGAAATAAAAAAGATTAATTTAACAACTCTATTTAGACCAAACTGCAAGAGTGAGGATAGCAGGTGAGATGACTGCGGAAATTGGCCTGGGAAAAGGAGTAAGAAAAGGGTGCTGCATGTTCCCAATATTATTCAACACATATTTGGAATAAATAATTCAAGGGTGTTAGAACGGTAGAAAAGGGGTGTGATTTGGAGGGAAAAGATTAGACTGTTTTCGATTTGTAGATGGCATGGCAGCATTAGCGGAAACCAAAAAGAAATAATTAAAATGCTAGAGGACCTTAACACCAAATGTCTATATTACGGAATGAAGATGAACAAGAAGAAGACCAAGTATATGGTCATCGGAGGAAAAGGGGAGAAAATTAAAATCAGAGTAAAAGGGGAATGCATAGAGCAAGTGAAGAGCTTCAAATATCTGAGGAGTATTTTACTGAAGATATCTTTTGTACAGCTGACTGAGATAAAAAGACGGATAGCATTAGCAAAAGTAGGAATCCAAAGGAAAATGAAGCTACTCTGTGGTCTTTTGAACAAAGTATTGAGAAAGAAACTAGTAAAGTGGATATGGAGTATGAAAATATATGGGGCGTAAAATTGGGCAGTTAAGAACAGAGATGAAAAAAGACTGTAAGTCCTGGAGATGTGCGTACGGAGGAAGATGAAAAAAGTTAGTTGGAAGGATGAAGTGAGAAATTAGAAGGTACTGAGGAGAGTGGGCGAGGAAAGGACTAAGATGAAAACGATTAGAAGAAGAACGAGAAATTGGATTGGACATTCCGTGCCAAGGCATTGTCTGCGGACGACGGGTAAAGAAGGAATGGTGGAAGGAAAGAGGGGAAGGGGAAGGAAAAGCAAGTGAATGCTAGACAACATCAAAATAGGCGGAAGGTACGCGGACACAAAGCGTCTAGCTGAGAGAAAAGTGGAGTGGAGGAGGCCCATGAGGAGACCTACCATCTGGAGCAGAAAAACATAAATGAAAAAAATTACAAGGGGATTGTCTGCTAATACTATCTTCATTATAAAATTCATTAAAGAAGTTTTTATTTTACTCTGAAATTTTATAATGAGGTTTTGACACAAAATGAGAGGTCTACATAGAATTACTAAACTTTATATGTTTTTAAGTACAATCAGAGCAATAAATAAATACATATACATGTATATATTTTTTCTCAATGTTAAAATGTAATGAGCTGTTACTTAGAAGGTATAAAGTAAGGTTAAACCTAAATGTAATACCACCCAATAAAAAGTAACACTTGAACAACGGAAGTAATGGAGCCTCTTGAAATTTTGGTTACACTGGAAACGCAATCAAGGTCACACCCGAAACTATTGAATCACATATTGTATTCATTTATTTAATGTTTTTATAACCTAAAAAAATTAAATTCTGATCAATAATTTAACATTTTCCGTTCGCTCAACGTCCTAGAAAAAATAGAAATGTACCAATTTTTCGCAAATTTCACTGTGCAACTCTTCGTTCGTTTTGCTAGATCAAAACGACCCAGAACTGGAGGTGACTGCACGTTGAGTTCCACCCATGTCCTACCCAACTAACCATCCAATTATTGTGTGTTATATTAACATTATATTTACAACTATTAACCAAGATTTTCCATAGAGTAGAATTATTTGGCTTACTGTGTTCTTTACATTCTTCTTTATTTTTTTATCTACTACACATTTAAATACTGATTTCTTGAGAAATGAGGCATAACTTATCTAGAATTCAGTGTTTCTTGGATAAAGCCATCTCTATCTTCATGTCCACATCCTTTATTCGAGGCATCTGTCACAAATTTGACGCACCTCTCCACTATCTGGGTGTGACTGAGAAACTTTTGTCTTTCTCTGATGGGCGTAGTGTCAGAATGGATGAGTGATTTAATATCCTCTTTACTTAGGTCCCGCAGCATTGGAGGAGGATACACAACACACGAATTCCAATTAATAATTTC
This sequence comes from Pyrrhosoma nymphula, assembly GCA_963573305.1. Lineage (NCBI taxonomy): Eukaryota > Metazoa > Arthropoda > Insecta > Odonata > Coenagrionidae > Pyrrhosoma > Pyrrhosoma nymphula. The sequence continues at coordinate 59,872,112 of OY754338.1, read as the reverse complement.
AATGTAATCGGAAGCTTGAAAGTTTATCTTTGGTGGTACGAAATTTCTAACAGTCTTCTTCTTTGAGACGGTTAGTCTTGCTTTTAAGATCCTTCTGTAACCGAGCTCCCGAATTTGTTCTCTTTCATCAACAAGCATTGCCAATAAAATATTCTCTTTGTGCGTAAAGAAATCATTTAGTTGTAGAACAGTATCAACAACTTGAAGAAATTCGTCGGATAAATACCATGATGTTTCGATTGATTGAATAACATGTTTTGTTCCGTCAGTAAAATATTTGCTCTCACATATGGCAAATCACACAAGCATGTATGATTTCAAGATGAAGCCAACTATTTCTTTTAATTTTCCGGATGGATCTGTTGAATTTATATACAACCTAAGGACTCGATTGGCTACAGTCATCTGGAATGGGATAAGGGACCAGGGTCCCGTTTTTTCAGGCCTTCTGGACGATGCTCCAAGGTGATTGCATTTGAAATGTTCAAATGATACTGTTAGTCTTTGCTCAACAAATTACAGTCTATATCAGGAATCAAACCTGAGTACTCTCCTATTTTAAGGACCTTCTTTGCCACTCAGTGATCGCTGAATATTTACCCCGGCCTTCACATTTAACTTATTTGTAACTGTCTTGTAATTAAATCCGATTTTCTCCAAATTGTAATTCCTTTGAAGAAACATTAACCTCAACTCGAGGACAGGAATTTTCTTTATTTTTCACATAAGAATTTAATTATAATTGCACATCTATCTGGTGTTTTATGGCATGTACAGTTCCCGTCATGGTGCATTTACAGATAGCTACGTCAAAAACTTATCTAGCTTTAAGTTTACAATCTTCTAACCTAGCTTTAAATAATGATTTATCTTTATCATGTATATATGACTTCTTTATTTTAATATAGGAATGGTAATATACATTAATAAGCTTTACAGTTCGGCTGTCAGACAATGAAGGAATGGGTGCTTTATCATGCAAACATTTTATTTGTTTCGCTACCGTAGAGGCTACGTTAGAGAAACATGCATTTCTGTTGTTTGTCACGAGTGACAAATTGTACCTCTCTTCAAAACAGCATCTAAAAACGCAGTTATATGTTGGCAGTTTATTTTGGAGGAAACTTCGTGGTTCACCAAATACAGGGCAATAAAATTCCTGTCTAGAGTCGGCAATCACAATCCTAGTGAGTATAGTTTGTGACTCGTTCATCATTAGCTAAAGTTGTTACAATAAACATTAAACAAATATAGCACAAAAAAATGCAAAATATTGCACAATACACAGCAAAGACTTACACCACACACGTCACATACAGCACCAAAGCGTGTACACGTGTACCACTTGTAACAGACAGTGAAAGACTGAAGTGGCGGGTAGACGCCCAAGTTGGACTTAGACCACACCACGGTTCAATCCAGTTCAATCTATTTCAAATCATTTCAATCAATTTCAAGTGAGATCTGGTCCGATTTCTTCTAGCAAAACGAACGACGAGTTGCACAGCGAAATCTGCGAACAATTGATAAATTTCTGTTTTTTTCTAAGACATTGCGCGAACGGAAAATATTATATTATTGATCAGAATTTAATTAATTTAGGTTATTTAAACCATAGCACAAGCATTTTAAACTAAAGCGTGTTATTTTATAAGTTTTAGCTAACAGAAAAAACTGCAAAAATATCGTGATTTTCGCAATATTTCATAAACATTAAGTACGATGCGCGAACGGAAGATGTTTACCGATTTTAATTTTTAGTATGCCGTTGTTCTAACTAAAATAGGCAACTTTTCCGCACTCAAATGTTCCGAAAAAAAGAATTGATTTTTTTTGACCCACTCTAACCGACATGTTTATAATGCATGGCAAAATGAGGCATTCATAACTCATCTCAGTTGATCATCACCAATGCTGAGCAAGTGATAAGGAGGTTTATTCTTGATCCCCTCCCAACAGCCCCCAACCGGATATCCGATTAGGAGATTAATTTACCTCATAAATGTTTAATTTGGAGGAGCGCCATTACGCCATATATATTATATTCAAGACTGCATTTTCTGGGGATACTAATGCAATGGTTTCCCTTTGCCTTCCGCATCACAGTACTCTGACCGATTACGTGAATAACACGTATGTGATGCAGGAGGAGGCAACTCACAAGAATTTACCATACATCGGGTGCAAAAAGTAAATATTTGTCTCCTTATAAAATATCTTTCATACATCTATTGTTGAACAGTCTTGGAATTCTTCATCGCATAACTCCAGTGTAAATACTACTATATTACCCTTATTATTCCGTTCATGAAAGTTCAGGCAGTCTACAGAGGGTATCACAGGATTTTTTTCCGTCGAGATACAGTATTTATCTTTCGCACTTCATGCACTCATGAGACGCATCGCTCAAATTGTTTTAGAAGATTCAAATTCATAAATAAAATCCTATGAATAAGTTATTTTTATTCTTGCACTCATTCTTTCGGGTTATTTTTGTACAATAGATTCTAAACTACTTTTATAACCATAATCTATTATAGTTTCTTATTATTAATATGGGTTATATATATCTATCTAGATGAAACCAGTAACCTCCTTAGCAAGTTAAATTTTGGTAAAATTTGATTTCTCCTGTGAGGATGTTTCAACATCTCTCAAGAGGAAACCACGTTCAACGAGAAATTATATTTGCACTCACTTTCATGAGCAAAGTATTTTCAACAATTCAAAATTGTATGTGTAAATCAAGTTTTATGCAAACTTTATATTCAAAATTTATTGCTCAAAATGTTTGAGTATCAATCAAGCCTGTGTTTCTGCTGTCACTTCATTCACATTTTTGACTTTAGACTGTACATAAACTATTACGAACGATACGGTAACGATTTTGAAGAGATAACAAACCTTGATCTTTCTAAACCTTTTTGATGACTAATCATTCATTACTTCATTGTGGTTTCCTAATATAATTGCAATTGTATTTAAGATTGATACACACCATTGCATTGGTCAGAAAGTTTCATTTACAATTAAGTAAATACAAATGGTGCCTCTGTTTATCCTAAACAATTATTATTTGTCATAATTTATTCATTCTTTAGATACGTCTTCATTAGATGGCTGCACAATGCACATGTTCCGATCTAACTCGCTCCCCCGTTCACTTATTATCGGACAGTTACTTTATGCTCTGTTAGCTCTTTTGATTAAAGTCCAGCTAAAGCTAACGTATTTTTCCCTTGTTCTAACCTGCCGCGTATCTGTTTTTCCTCAAAATATTTTCCATGCAAGTTCATTACTAATGCATATCTGTTGGTGAAGTTGATTCTCTGCGCATGACAAAGGTAGAAGCACTATTACAGGGATTCAAAGGGGGACTAAGAGTTGGAGAAAAACAGTGCGTCATAAGATCTCGCCGAGTTCCTGAGACCTTCAAACAACAAGCTTGTTGAATCAAAACAAGATTTTTCTCGTCTTGCTAGGAGATGAGTGCATTTTCACATGAGTGCATTGGAGAATCTGCGAATTTTTTCAGGCGCTGGTGGCAAGAAATGAGTTTGCCTCCTAGAGCACGTGAGCATACAAGAAAATAGTTTTCGTGGAATTTCAATGTGAGGCGAACGACAGTTTTCAAAGTTTGGGGACTCTTATTTTTTGCTCTTATTCTTCTCTTAACCCCGTTTTTCCCCCAAACTAAACCACCCCATTATCATCAGTTGCGTTATTCCACTTCACATAATATAATATCCTGCATTTTATGGAATGGCAAACCGAAAAATTCAACGTTTAATCTGTTTTTACTTCAGCAGTCAGTTTCTTTCAAGAATCAGATTATTAGCAAGTTTTGAACTTTGCCTATTATTATATTTTGCAGCTGAATTTTAATAGTATTCCACCCATTCTAAGGGTTTAGGCTATTTTTTGCACGCCATAAGCCTCAGTCTTGACCCCAAACAATTCACTTCATAATGTACATCCAATGAATCACATCGGAAAACTTACCGCTTTTTACAACGATGTAAAGAATGTGTGAACTAGATATCCACGTTGGGCTTGCCTGCATATGAAAAACTTCTTAAATAAGAGATTCAATTTCTATTAGATAAATAAATAAAGTGTGACCAAAAATTACAGCATTATAATTGTGTGAATCATATAGATAGCGTATTATCACCTCTTATATAAAAAATCCGTCTTGGTCTTCATCGGTCATGTGCCAGCTTTTTACACTGCTTAGTTTAATGTTTTTTTACTCTCTTGTTATTAGTGAACTTGAGCCAAATATACTCAAATTAAAGTTTAAAAAGAGAACAAAGTTGAATTACTCTGGCAGAATTTCGATGTATTTCATATTTTTCGTCGCTTGTTAGCTTTTGGAAAGTCATGTTAAGAATTACCAAGAATTAACAAGCAACACAAAAAGCACTAGTTCCCTTGTATCCTCTAAATTTTCTACGTAAGATATCATAGCTATTGTGGTGGACTGCACATTGGGCCGGCAATCTAAATGTACTTAGTACCTGGTACAGACTCATTTTTTTTCTTTTGTCAACGTCTATCAAAATCTTCTAAAGATATTACGTAGTTTTTTATCAAAGATTGCTGTTATTTTCAGCTCATCTTCTACTGGTAAAAATCAACGAAATATTTCAAAATACTAGCTTAGCTTTGTTCTTCGTGGAGAAAAGTTACCACCATTGTCGAAAAATACGAAATATGTAATGCTGTTAAAGCCCTTAGTATGTATCCCTCAGCCCACCTCGCTATCTCCATAACCCCCTTCTGTAAAGCGCATCACTCCTTCATTTACTGAGGAAGTCCGCATCTTCCCACGGAGACCGCCTCTCCACCCTGGGGATCTCATCTCCGAAAGGAATGGCATCGAGACTTTTCGGAAGGATGGGACTGGACTTGTCACGTGGATTTCCTTGGGGAGATAACGGCCGAGGCGGGCCGAGGGCGTAGGACGAGGAGCGGCAGAGGATCGGCTGACGGATGGCGATGGCCGTCTATGAATCCGCTAGCATTAAGAGGAGAATGCCCTCCCAATACGGTCTCCACTCTCTGGGCTCTAAATACAGAGAGTACCGCACAAGTCGCCTCCTGTGCTTGTGGCAGGGGTGACTTTGCACCAAGCGAAGCAGACGTTATGTTCCACTCATTTTGAAACAAAACTGTAGTAAACGTATGTCATTGGGCAAAACCTAAGCGCACATGAATAGAGATTACAAAAGATATCATGAGATTATTCCATTAGATTTTTAAATCTTAATGGGTTAGGTAGGCGAGATGTTGTTATAACAGTAATATTTGTCGTATAAAGGCTGCGAAAAATGTTTAAAAGAAGAAAATTCCCCGAGGAATTTGAATGGCGATGAAATTTAGACGCCAATTATCCCTGTTTATGAGTAAATAGCAATAAAAATAAATTTTACAGGCGAGTCGAAATTCAATAGGCTGATTAAAATTTACACAGTAAAAACTTAACCTTCTTAGTAGTCTTAATTCTAAAAATAATAGAAAAGTAGTAATTTAGACCCTCGTTCCCTTTGTTTATACACCTGATTGGAATAAAATCCTTCTTTGCGTGGCAAATATTGATGAATTATGTGTTTTCGTCATTCAGCTGGAGCTATTAATGAGTAGGAAGTTACGTTGGATGCCACTCCTCTCACGATCCGAGTGACTTCAAAACCATCTCCCAATTCAGTGCCTTGGGAATCCGCCTTCCGCAGGATAAGGTGATCGATCATCTCGGATCCATCGTCTTCACCTTGCATCGTCGTGAAAATAGGGCCTACTATTTTAATGACGCATTGGATTGAGAGCCAAAATGTGATTGCTGCATAAGGAGGGTGGCAGAAACCGGACAAACGGTATAACTCTCGCAAAAGTTCCTGCCGCGCACCTGCGTGGTAAGGATGGAAGGTTGATAGATTGGAGAGAAGAGATGGAGGCGACGAGTGAGAGTGAGGTACGGAACCACACTATTTCGCGAAAAAGGAACAAGGCACACACACACGCAAGGCTAATAGGCTAGTGGTTACAATCATCCCTCCCTATGATTTAACCAGGGATCCTGTCTTGAGGTCTCACTGTGAGACAAGTCGAAATGGGTCGGCAGGTAATTGTAAGTCATTCCACTTTTATTAGCGCTGGTGTTTAAAGTAAAAACAAAATGTATATGACTGACCATCCACACAAAACAACCTTCCTTCCCCGTTTCGCGGATTTTTTAAAATTCCAAAGCTCACATTCCAAAATCGTCCTCTGCACAGCACCTGCAGCAATTTTTGCAAGAACAATACCACTTGTCCCTTTCCTTCTCTCTCCTGAAATTCTCCAGAACCCATTTGAACATGCTTATCCCCCAACTACAGCCCTTTACTATAACTAAGATTTCGTCAGTAATAAAAAAAACACCAGCTACGAGAACAGATCTCTCTCTCTTTCTCTTTCCGGATAGGTGTTTCTTACCACATATTTCTGGAAAGTCTCTCAATTTATTCCTATGTTTCCAGAATTATTTCAGTTTTTTCTCACATGATTACTGAGAATTCTGCGATGACTCTAAGTAAATAACTCTATGGAAGCTGAGATCACGCCATGAATAACTATGCGTGCAAAGTCCTTTTTTAGAGTTCATTACGGAAATATGGTATATATACTACAGTGTTAATACATAGAGTATTGAAAGAGTACAAAACATGTATTAAATTAACTGTTAACCATGATTATGGCTTCTATGCTAGAGATAGACCACACTGCAAAACTATGATAATTTAGGACGTATCTCTACTCCTTGTCAGGAGAAAAGTATTAGGAATTTTTATGTTTTGTTATGCTATGTTATGTAATGTAACGTCATGTTATATTTGTTATGTCATGCCATGTCATATCATATCATATTTTATTATATTATATGTTAGGCTTCCCTTTTGATCAGAGATGCCGACCCTCAATATCATCCAGGCTTGAGCGACGATCAACACACAACCGGCTTCGCGGGCAGAAGCAGCAATTAATTGTCTAGTCATCTCCACGACGACAAGGCGCGTTACGCAAACGAACACAGAGGTAATTACGCCGCCTTAATGAGCTATTAGAGTTATACCATGGAGTCCATTCCTGCGGAATCTAACCGCTTCCAGCAGATGGTGTAAGATGTGGCTATTGACACGGCCTCTTCTACTCGAAAATGCAAAGTAATAAATATCACATTCCTCACTTTTTTGAGCGTTTTTCTTAATGGTTCGTAGTGAGTGATGGTATTCTGATTGAATTCTTAATCAATTTGTGGATATAATGATGGCCACAGTCTGGAGTCTGACCACATATGGATGAAAAGATCATCCATTTCACAACACTCAACCTTCCCCACGCCCGATGCTATACTGTTTTCAAATATTTAAACTCATGTCTAGCGTCATCATCTAAAGTATTTCATCATAATTATTTCAGTATTATATTTTTCTCTGTTCATCGATAGTTAGATTAAACTATGAAATTTATATTTTTTTGACCTCCTAATTTATCCTGAGCACTTATCTGGTAGTTTTCTCCGGGAAAAATTTACTATTTTAACCTTTTATTTCCCCAGCCTATTTTTCGAGATAATACGTTGTCTCATTACACATCTCTAATCCACGTATTCCTTCTCTACCATACACAATTACCTTTCTTATTGTGATTTTCTGGAATCGTCTTCACTTTTCATCTACTCCCTTCATATGGTCTTCACCAAAAGTGCCCCACTACATATCTCAAAAAACTGACTAAGCTCTCATAACTGAATGCATTGAGGACATTTTTTCAGCAATTATTTCGAATTTCGCCTGTTTTAACTATCACTTTGATGTGGTCATGTAATAAAATGCTATGAATGAGTAGTACAGCTGAGTTGACAAATAATTTCGTAGTATGAGCGTGAAATTCATCATCAAATCATAACCATGCTCGACTAAGGCGTTCATTAAATGTTAGCTCATTTTTTTTCATTTTTATGGCAAGCAGTCCTATTCCACTCCCCCTTTCAGCGGCTCTTGGGGTCAATTCATGATGAAATGTTTCAATAGAAATTCCACTCCAAAAATGATCTGAATAAAATATTTGTTGGAGAAGAATGATATGATATGAAAGCTTTAAACCCAGTAGGCAAGGAGCATATGATATCTAATTGGCCATAAACAACGAACTAGATAATCAATATGGAATGATGTTAGTCAATTATTATTGATGAGAGTTTTTATCTGAAATCCAATAGCAGAAGATCAATCAAAATGCAAAATGTTAATCAAATAATATTTTTAATAGTTAGAGAAGCTGGGTTGAAAATTTTTGTTGTACGACAAAGCTCGTGAGTAGTTTGCCTATCGGGGTATTGTTTTGGAATAGAAACGGTCTACAAGGGAAGGTAATGAACAAATTGACTACATAGCCTTATGTGAAAAGAAAAGATTATATGAGGGGCGTATGTGCCCAAGCATGAGGATAAGGTTATCAAAATCTGTTATATTGAACGTTGTCATATATTGATTGGAAACTCAGTCTCAGAGAAAGAGGTAGAATGAATAACCTTTCCTTCAATTATATAATCCTTACAAAATCATTGTGCCTCATGTTGTGCCCATTTATCTGGTTCTTTATTTCTGTATGGCGCTCCAATTGGTCCTTTTCACTTATCCTCTTTTTTATACTTCTGAATTTATTCTTCTTCAATTTTTAATACATTAATATACATATGGATCCTAAACTTGCCCCCATTGGGTGTTATCAAACATTCCGCATGCCCTGGAAAATCAGAACCAAGCAGATTTTAGCGCCACCACTCTAGAAAAGGTGTTTCTAATGAGGGAAGGCCGGGATTCGATTGGTGCCACTGGAAATAGAGGTACCGGAATCGGCCTCCCAATTAAACGTGCCATTTTTGGAACACAGAAGCGGAACCATGCCAATTTCAGACCGACTCTGCGGAAGGCTAGGCAACAATGCTGCACGTATAGTGGTGCAGAAGATTTAGATTCATTTGTATATTGATGCTTTTACATTTCTTATTTATTATTTGATCTTCAACACCCTCCTCCAACACCAGGTTTCGAATGTTTTGAATATTTTATGATCTATTTTTTCAATGGCCCATGCTTGTGATTCATAGAGAGCCACGCTCCACACAAAATTCTTTACGTAATGTAATGATCCATTTTTGATACTTTCTATGACAAAAAAGTGATAATATGTGGTGCTAAGGTGCGTTTAAATGTATTCCATTTTGTATAAAACTTGAGTGTGGGGCTAAGGTTTTCTAAATATTCACCTATGAATATGCTTAACGATTGTTTGAAGAAGTGCATTGAAAACTATAAAATATTCTATCCGTAGGGCTATTGATATTTTTGCGGGCGAGGCCAAACATAGCGTCAAGAACTTCAACGTTTTTCGCATACACCTTTGGCTTTGTGCAGAATAAAGCACAGCTTGTTTTGGGCAATCGATACATATTAAGGATTTAAACTTAGGGTAACAAATGCCGTTTCTACCAACAATGTGAGTCACTAACTCATTTTCTTTTTAATATTGATGATTTTATGTAGGACTTGATTAGAATATGAATACATTGTTGGCGACAACTGTTGACATTGACAATTGAAGGTGACATACTATTCTCTGAATATTCAGCAGGGGTGAGACAATTTCAAAATTTATCTGTTTCGTAAACAACTCCGATTTTTTAATAAAATATGACGTTTTGTTTCTAATAATAGCGTGGTACTCATGTTATGGTAACTGCTCTAATCAACTAACTTTTGATGTTTCTGTATATGTGAAAACTGCCGCATTTGGGAGCTTGAGCCAATAAAATTATTATATAATTTTTAAATCCATTCTTCCTCATTTTAATTACCTACAAACATTTCTGTTCCCCTAAGTGTCACCTAACATATCTCCATATTTTCCTTCCCGAGCAGTAAACAAATTTAATTCAGTGTTGAGCTAGTCAAGTACCCATCAATTACTTATTTAATCACTCTTATTTTTATAGTCCATCAAACCCTTTTCAGTTCTTCATTTATATTCTTTCATTTGATTCATTTCAATATTTTGACGCATCAAAATGATTGCCTATCAACATGATTGCCAGTCCTTATTGTATAATGCCTTTCAAATTTCAAAAAAGGCAGAAATAGATTACATAAATCTATATTTAAAATCCATCAATGAATTTTTGTCATCGTAGAACGTATTCTGTGTTTTTGATCTCTGTTTTTATTGTATCAAACAAACCCATCTATGTAACTAGAGTTATTAAATATTTATGGTGAGTGTTTGCATTTGAGTTATCGAGAACTGAATCATTCGATAATTCCGCAAAGAGCATAATTAATGCTTCTGTCACGAAAAGGAGATATAGGCGTGCGTTGGTTGTTTATAATCTCCCTTATTTTAATTGGCCTCATAAATATACAGTAAGAATTAGGGATTGATTGATTAAAATTAAACAAACTATTACATTTAGTTTCTTTCAGATGACAGTATCTACGCTTTATAAAAATTAGAAAGTTCCCTGTGGTGATGGTGTTTAGAGAAATATTGAGAGAAAATTCGGTGCTAAATATTTTTAACATTTCTGAAAAAATAACATTTTTGCTGGTGAACATCCTAACTGTAGCCTTATATTACCTGTAAGTTTTTCTAGAAACAAACTTAGAGATAATATGCCAGTGAGTTTGCATTTAATAGAGGAAGTATGACGCAAGTGATATGAGGCCAAAATATGACTACACATGATTCTTGAGTTTCACTGTGTTGATGACTGATTTTGAAGCTTATTTCCATAAAAAAGGACTTAGATCCGCTAATATTTGTTATTTGACGGTTACAACAACGAAAATTTTTGGAGCAACGCTCTTTCTCATAACGCGTTGAGTTTTATATCTATTTAGACATATATAGAAATACGACTCTACGTAAGCAATTTCGTAACTCCGTTTACTGAACACATTAACAGATCACAAACGCCCTCGTCACGTTGTGCGTATTCTGTTCTGTCCAATCCTGTAAATATTTCAGTTATCGAAGTCGATTTTTGAAGATAAAATACATGAATGTTTAGTCTATAATGCCATTAAGTGTATTTAGTTTTTATGTATCATATGAAAATGATATGGTTGGTAAACAAACACATTTTTTGAGGTTACATTTTTAAAATAAAAAGATTGGTTAAAAGAAGATCTGGCTAAACGCTTCCAATTGTAAACAACTTAAAAATATTTGATTCAGGGTAAAACCTGGGTAATAAGTTCGATGATTATGGAGGTATTATTGACAGCATGTATTAATTTATTTAATTTCAGAATATATTTTCAACGAACACATCGCTGTTTATTTCGGTAGTTTAGAAAATCTGGCATTGGTATCTCATGGTGATTGGTGATATATGATTGAGGATACGCAGAACATATCCTAGTGAACAAAGACGTCTTTGATCGAAGAGTGACTGCCCTTGCTACATTTACCATTACGGTCCGCGGAAGCTTACTCTTAATTATATGCAATCTTGATTATCTGAGGTAGTACGGGCTGAGGTAATTTCGGATAATCAATTACTTGAATTTTACGGAGCTCTTGTACACGAACGTGAATAATGGCAAAAAAGATATAATCCCTGCTTTGACGCAATTCAGTTTCTTAAATTATAAGGAATAGTTGTGCTATGAATTCCTTTGTTAGTTCATTACCGGATTCTGACGTTTTTTGGCATGAGCTGAAATGGCCTGGTGCAGGCACACCTCGATTGCCGGTCCGGTTCCTTTGTGATATACGAGAAGTGGGTATAAAATAACAAAAATGATGCTACTATAGGAGAACTGCGCATGTGCCAAAGTCGTATGACTAACGGCTGTGTAGCGTGAAGCCTTCGCTTTAGATTTGTTGGCCCTCGAGTGGCTGTAGACGTATTAGTCTGGTCGTTTGTTTTGCCGAAAAAATGACAAGTGTTTCAATTGAGCAACGACTTTCCGTGAAATTGCATAAGAAAATTGAAAAGATTGCGCCTGAAACTTATCTTTTATTTCTAGAATTTTATGGCAATGAGTGTTTATCGCGGGTTTTTCAGTAGTTTAAGAGTTTCCAAAATGGACGAGAAGACGAAGATGATGCACGCCCGGGCCAGCTTTCCATGATGATGATTTTTTTAAAATGAAGATTGTGATTTTTTATATTCATGGGATTGTGGACCTTAACTCGGTTCCTGAAGGTAGAACCGTTAATCAGCATTACTATCTTGAGGTTCATGCTCAACTTTGTGAATAATTAAGAATAATAGGATCCGAAATGTGGAAGAAAAAGTCATGAGTTCTTCATCAAGATATCGCACCGGCTCAGATTGTACCGGCACCGCATTGGCTGTCAAGATGTTTCTTACCAAGTATAACATCCCAGTGCTGGACCATCCACCTTATTCATCTTACCTGACACCATGTGACTTTAAGCTGCATTAAAAGGAACAAGATTTTAGACCGTTGAAGCTGTGAAAGAAAAAGCGGCTCGCGTCATGAAAGAGCTCACAGAAGAAGACTTCCAGCACTGTATTGAACGATGGAAAATTCGCATGGAGAGGTGTAGGGATAGAGGAGGAGTGTGTATTGAAGGCGATTTTAATTAAATATTTATATATTTAAAATAACAATTTGTATAGCATCTGTCTTGTTAATTTTTTGCCACACCTCGTAGAGCTTCGGTAAATTGGAACTAAAAACGTTTCTTTCGATTTGAGACTCCCAGGTAGCATTGTTGTCTACGTATTTGGCGGGAAAACTGAAATTTCGTAGTTACAATCTCTGTCTAGTGAAAGCTATTTTTCATGGCCAATTGTGATATACTCGTTGATTTTTATGGTGGTAGTTATAAGAAAATATTGCGTACGGAATTGAATTTGCAAAACAGCAATTTTATGATGAGGTGAAAATAGTACTTGTAAAGTAGCTGTAAATACAGCTAATTTTATTGAAACGACGCGTTCTTATATAGATATTTTAAGTGTCTTATCTAATATTGTATTCTGAGGTAACTTCTTGAAGTTAAAACCATTCTGTCCTAAATTGGTAAAAATTAATATCTAGCTATAACGCTAAAAACTACCGTTACTTACGTGCTTTTAAAATTTTGGAAACCAGGATGACGTCATGCAATTTCCAATTAAACTCATCTCTTTCCATTTGTACTGCTTTTTAATTATTATGTTTAATGACGTTAATTGATATTAAAGTAATTATTTTGTAAGGAAAATTTAAGAGTTAATTATTTGGATAAATCATCGAATTGGAAAGTGACTGTGACACCATGTAATCAGAATAGGAAATCAAATCAAGGATGTAATTATTCGATGATTTTTTATATAGAATTTTGGCCCTATTGGTTATTAACAGCTGAGAAATTGGATGAACAAAACAGCATGACATTTCCACTTGAGATAATTATTATGAATTGACATATTCATTGCTTTTATTGGCTGTTTAACGGAAGTTTTTATCATCAGTAGCCATCAATCCGATAATCAATTTGCTGCACCTCTCCGCTCCACTCTCTTACCATTCAGAGGTGTCATTTCCACATAATTTTCGCATTGATGTCCTTCAACATTGTTCTGCTGTATTTATCTACCCTTCGTCTTCCTTTCATTATTGTTTTCAACGGGCTACTCTGTCACAAAAATTCTGTACTTGCTTCATCACGAAGTTTCCATTACGCTTCTTTTCTCTCTAAATCTACGCGGAACTTCATTGTTAATGTGAATCTTCGTCATTTTGACCTTACGATAACACCACATCTATATTGCTTCCAATGTCGATTGCAGTGAAGTTATTACGGTCCAGGTTGCAAATAATGGGCTAAAACTACGCATATAAACCATTAGTATACTACGATAAGTATACTATACATCTAAGCCGTAAGTATAACACCACGGGTGCCTTGTCAAATGAGTGTCGTAGATGTTTTGTTATTGCCTTCAGGTTAGAAGTTAGTTTTGCTGATGGTAATAATGTTGATTGGAAATTTCATTTTTTTATATATCAGATAAGAAATAATAATGAAACATGCATGAAATAAATATGCTTCTAAATCTGAGGATGAGTTGAATAATACAGTTGTTTACTCATTACTTGCAGAGAATTTGTATGGCATGAAAGGCAAATTCTCCATATTTCCAAACTCGCCTATCTTGTGAGCAGATAGTTTCTTTTAGCCCCTGTTAATTCAAAAATAGGGAGTTGTTTACTTTTATTTAACATTCTAGAAAGAAACATGCAGTATCAAATATAATAAACAATAAAATTAATGAAATCATCATACGTCAGTTCTAAGACAAAACGGCAACAGCGATGCTGTTGGAATAACACAATATTATATGGTGTAAGTACATTGTAAGATAAAAAAATAAGGCTTAAATAATTAAAGGCTTTTTATGAATGTCAAGATTAATTTTCAAACATAGTTAATTGTAAGACCTAGAAGGAGTAGATTCGCAGATTTCGAAATGAGATACGCATAATCCAGAAAAGCCTGTCATCATCTCAAGTTGGAACGTCAAAGTTTGCAGATAGGCTGTTCTGTTTGAAACTGAGAGGAATTAAATTTCGAACAAGAGAAATTAAAACATTTGAAGTATTGCGAGGGAATGGTATTTTTGGAACGAACTCGTCAACCCTCACATTAATCGCTGAAATTTCCGTGGTGGGTGAATGCATTCATCTTATAAACGCTAACGATACAAGCGTTTATGGGTAAGGAGAGCATTAGGAAGGTATGAGGTAGTCACGTTTTTGTGCAAACAGTTAAAAATCGTCCCGCGATGAAACGTCAATCAAGTACTATTCAATTCATTCTCCCTTAACCAAGCATGATTAATTGAATGCAAGTGCTTGACTACGCCTACATTCATACATGCTGACACACACACATTTTTTTAATTATATATATCATATTAATATACGTTAATGACAGCGGGAGAAATGTATTTATTGTTTAAAAAAATGCAAAAGTAATAACTTTTTTTTAGGAAATCACGGTCCTTTCCCATGTATGTACCTATAATTTTTTAGTCAGTAAACGTAGTTGTGATGAGTACTTCTTTTGTAATAATGAACGTTATTATCATTAAATTGCCAAGCAGTGAGGAGATAGGATTGTGTTTCGCTAGGCGTGGTAAGAGAGGATGAGTTTGGACGAGGGATATTGCAAAGAACGGTGTGAGACTGACTACGTTGACGGGGAAAGGGAGTCGTCCAGTCACGGACACTATCCTTTTGTTTGCACTCTTAATGGAATCCGTTCCACTTAACTGCACGTCCCTAACGATTTCCACCGCTATGCAAACGAACCACCACTGCCACCCTCATATCTCCCTCGCCTTGCATTCCTCAATTTTTTTATTATCACCCGCCGATTTACCTCCGAATGCCCTGCTATGCGGAAATGTTTTCCCATCACATTCTGGGGACTATTTGCGCACGATTCCATCAAACGATTTAAATAATAACTTTGGGATTAAGAAAATACAACAGACGGCAAGTTTGACTAATATACATCGATTTACTACCCTGCTAGCTGCAATAAACGCGTGTGGCAGGCGTTGTTCGTACACGTGAATAGGGAAAGGATTAGGGATAAGGAACAGAGTTTGAGGTGGGACTAAAGTTAATCGCCGTTAAACGGATTACCTAAGGTGTCCCATCCCATCCCATCCTTATATTGATTATAATTGTTAGTTGAAAGACGGAATATTTATACCAATCAGTTTGAAAATGTACCTGATACACCTTTTTGCTTCTGTTTTAGATATAGTGTGAGCATTTAAATTTATGCCCTCCTTATCTTCTAAAAATCACCTGATCTGAAAATATTCTATCACTTAGTTCTATTGACCTTGTAGCCTTCGAATCACATGTGGCTTCAAACCTAATTCTTGTATCATCTGTGTGGCCGGTTTTCCCTGTTTGATAGCAGCAGCTTTTATCTTTATTTTTCGCTTCTATCGCTTCTTCAGACATTTGCTTCAATAGTAGTATAGACTCCTTTGCAATATCGGCTCCGTGAATCAAAGTTTGTGTACATACCGTGGGTGGCATATGATACCACGTGTAAAATTGCACATATAATTCTGCAGTTTCCCAGCAGTACCGCCTATACTCGACCTCTTCAAGAGGCAGGCCCCTCGATATTGCCTTTAATATTACGGAGAAACTCTTAATAAAGTTTATGTCGATTCCTGTAATGTAAATAGATATTTGTTATCAGAAATCAAAGGTGGCCTGAGGCAAAGAAACTTCGATGTATCATCAGAAGGTGTTAACAAAACATTCTGAAAATTATATTTCCCTCACACATGTTATTTCTGAAGAAATGGGAAGGTGCTGAGGGTGAGTTTTTCAATGAAATATTTAGTAATGAGGAAGTAATTTATTCAGACGCCCAAAGGTGCCTAATAAGAGTTGTACTGCAAGTACAAATTTGATTTAAAAAATGATTCAAAGTACAAGGCTACTTCTTAATAATCTTAAAACTTTCGGATATACTTTAATGACAGCGTTCAAGAACCTGGTAAATTTTGCAGTAAATGTTCGGGAAAAACTGCATATACCTTTAGCCATTCACCTTTATGCACCTAGAATATCTCGTTATTCCGTGAGCTTTGTTCCCACCGCGACGAATATCCATTAAGAAAAAACCTCTTAACGTAATCACCTAAATCGTTTAAAACTTCAATATTCATTTCCAAATGCAACCTTTCGGCGAGACAATTTAACAGATAGTTTGTCTGCATACGGAACACATTTTTCACTCCGATTAGTATTTTATACATTTGTAAACGTGTGAACCAATAGAGGCATTTTTTTCATTCATAAACATCATCTCTCTAAGAGAGCCGAAACTATAAGCTTAAAAGGAAATAGGTGAGTGAAGTTTTATGCACATTCTAAAAGAAAAGATTATTCAACAACCGAATGGGCATGATATTAAGGATTCTGCAATTATAGTGGCGTATTACGATTCGAAGTAATTGAATATAAAAAACACCATAAACGTTATTACAAATGAACCATTAAAAAATAGACATTAGGTTGTCCTAATAGAGTATATACCTTGAAAAGCCGGGGATTCTTGAAGTGGTTAGCCAAGTATCCACACCACTACGAGTTTTAGACTGAATTTCTAGTTATCCAATACTGACACAAATATGAGTGAAACCCGAGCTAAAGTTTCAAAAAACTACAGCTTCACACCACTGAAAAATGAAACTGAATGCTTTAGTGCATCTCTTTTGAGACTAGAAAACGTTCTCGCAATAATATCCGCAAAAAAACGAGAAAAGGGCTCCGCGGTGCCAATAAATGACCCTTTCGCCCTACGCCCAACCGCAGTGCAGGGGGCGGGGGAGTTGCAGCCGGGCGACACCAGCTGTGGGTTGGTGGCATCGAAGAGACAATAATCCTGCGTGATATGCATGCTGTCTCCGTTAAAAGAGACTAAGATGTTCTCAATAATATTAAAGGCAATATCGAGGGGCCTGCCTCTTGAAGAGGTCGTGTTTAGGCGGTACTGCTGAGAAATTGCAGAATTATATGTGCAATTTTACCCGTGGTATCATATGCCGCCCACGGTACACAAACTTTGATTCACGGAGTTTATATCGCAAAGGAGTCTATACTAGTATTGGGGCAAATATCTGAAGAGGCAAAAGAAGCGCGAAATAAAGATATAAGAACTTTTTGTGAGCATTTCTCCTGAAAAACATCCAGAGTGGCCTCCAATCAGGATTTATTTAAGAGACTCCTCCTTACATCGGATCCTATAATTTCCAGCTGCACTCATGTTCTTCCTAAGAAATCCACAGGCTTGCCAAAGGAAGTGAAAGAGCTACTCTTATTGAGTGAAGCAGAAAAAGACCTGATTTATACCATGATGATAGTGAATATTCAGATAGTGTATAGTAGAAATGCAAGCAAAAAATGATTTTGTTGTGCATATTTTGTTACATTTTAAGAAAAAATTAACTTACGTAATCATGAGTAAAAGGGAACAGCAAATTATTTCCCTAAACGGAATTTCTCCCTAACACTGAATGAGAAAAATACATTGACATTAAAAATAGACAATATAATTAAGCATCGGAATCGTAACCCCGCAGATACCCCGAAAACGTTCCGCGGTGCCAATAAACGAACCTTTGCCTACGTCCGACCGTAGTGCATAGGGCAGGGGAGTTGCATCCATGCGACACCAGCTGTGGAATGGTGGCCTCGAAGAGACAATAATCCTGTGTGGTGTGCATGCTGACTCCATTACGTATGAAAGTTACTGAAAGTGTACGTATTCGTCAGTAGGGGATGTCATGTTGCTAAGAAGTGTAATGCCCGCGGTGCACCCGATGAAAAAGCAGTCTTTCAGTGCTTCCTAAACCTTGACCCCATGTGAAGAAATGCGTACTTTTTGGCGATTTCTTCAAAATATAATACATTGGAGGCTCTTTTCAATGTTTGTCTCTCGAAAATCTCCATAGCGGAGTAGATGCGGTTACAATCCATTCCTCGCACTTGCCTTCCCACCGTACTCGCCGTTGCAGGCGGGTTGTACCAGACTCGACCGCGCAATCGAAAAACTGATGTGGAATTCGGCGTCGCAAACGGTCGCAGCATAACTCATCGGATTCGCACTGTGGAAGCTTTTTAGATTTTCCCTATATAAGTTACTTCGCGATGCTTGGAGATGCAAATAACTATTTCTCTACGTATTTTTAAAAAATGGCCAAAAATGAGGTTCCACCATTTTGTTTAATATCTTCGGTATTTATTGACAAAAAACTAAGTTGACTACATTAAAGGTAAGATGAAAAACTGTTTCATCTAACAGCATCACTTTTTTTCCCATTCTTTACCCATTAAGGCTTAGCAAGGGCTTGAATTTGAAGATTTAGTGAGAAAATTGGTGTAGACCATTTTTGCGAAATTTGTGCAACTTTGACCTCATGCACATTGTTAATTGTAGAGTACCAAGAAAAATGCTTTGCGTCATCGCATGAAAAGTTCCATCGAAAATATTTTTTGCAAAGTTTCAGCTTCCTGGATTGAAAAAATGACTTTGTATTTTGGCCAGCTATTTTCGATTTCAGCCCACTGTGCGAAGTTAGCATTGGTTAAATTTCTTGAATATCAAGAGCAGGAAACGAAAGAGTAGCACTAGGAAACAGCGTGGAATGGACTATTTTATATTCTCTATCATCCTTACATGTCGTAGAAATCTGTGTATCATCCTCTAGCCCTGACATCTTCATTCTCTGTGACTCTCTCCATTCGTCTCCCTGGTATGCATAACGCGGCAAAACATCCCTCATGTACCACCCTCAACCCTCCCTTTTAGTGGAGGATTTCCTCCGGGCACTCGTCTCACTTGGGTAATGAACAAACTCCCCTCTCTTGCCTTGCCCTCCTCTCCTCTCTGCCGAAGCTTTTTCCCCCGAGGTAAATTACATCACCACGATGAGGGAGGGAGAAACTGGGAGGAGGTGGGTGGAAGAACCTCGCAAGCAAAAAGGAAAGGAGGGTGGTAGAATTGAGACTTTCTGAGAACGAGCTGTACAAGGGGGGGATGGTGTTGTGAAGGGAGTTGTAGGGAGGGAGGGGTGGGAACATGGCTCTGCATGCATAGCACGGGGGTGTGAGTTGACGTGAAAGGGTTGTGAAAGGGGTGAGGAAAGTGGTGGAGGGCAGAGGGTGCCAAGGGGGCGGAATGAGGGATGTTTAAGCGAAGAAATGGGGCAGCAGCATCTTTGGGAGATGGGCTGTTGGGTAGGCTGGAAAGGAGGAGGCCGGAGTTGATGGGCAGAATGACTTTTAAGGAAGCCCCTCAAAACCACTACGACGAGAAAAACCCCCTCATCTCCCACCCCGCCCCCCTCGTAAAAATGTGTGTATATAAACCTTAAAACGCAATTAAAAGCAAGGAAGGAACTTTGGTTGACGTATCGGTCATTTTCAGTGGGGAGGGAGGGAGGGCTGTGTCTCGGAGACGGAGACTCTCGGTGAGAGGGGGCGAGAGTTTCAGGCCTCGGGGAAATTGTGAGGAAAAAGTCATAGAGGGTGTTTTTCTGTTATAAAAAAAAATTCTGCTAGGCTTTTCCTCCCTCTACGCTCGGGGCTCTAAGAGGGTGAATGACGTTAAAGGGTTGGTAGGGGAAAGTGAGAACTACGAAGGAGAGTTCGGCAAGGGAGGGAGAGGAGAGAGAAGGGGTTATGGAGCTCTACTCGGGCATAAAAAGACTTTTAAAGCACCTCGGTGATTCACGTCTTATTCATTATAAACTTCCGGTTTACTTCACATGTTATGTACGGAATGCTCCCCATCAGGCGTCTTGACTTTTGGTGAATTAATTGGCCCTGCGTAGATCTTGTGATAGATATAATACCGGTCAAAAATCGGTTTGGATGTAATGTATGTTGAACTCTCTCCATCACATTTCAAGTAACTATTTCATTGAGAGGAACGGGGGCAGAATCAATTGCCTTTATAATTATTTTGAGATGCATATGTTTGCAAATTGGTATTTTAAAAACGTAATTATTAGCTGATATTTGACTAAAATGTTATCGTTAATTTTATGGAAATGTTTTTATAGAAATGCTATGCATTCCCTGCTGTGGGTAACTGTGCACCAAATAATCATTCACTATTATAATGGAGAAAATAAGGTGATGCAACAATGGCCTCAGGCACCACCATAGTTTTATTGAGTTGGACTAATGGTGTTCTTTAGTGGAACTAATCAGCATGATGGCAATGCTATTCTCCTTACATTAAATATTATCTTTCATCTGTTGAAAACTACACAGTGTTATATGATTTTATTTTCTGTCTTATAAACGTAGGAAAATGAAATTTGTTAATAATTTGATGCCTAGTGTTCCCACGAAGTACCCCAATATTACGGTAATTTTGATGTATTGAGAGACAAATGCCTTTATTTTGTCGTTTTTAGTGTTGTATCTTCTTCCACATAACTACTCATCAAAGTTCATAGGAAGTAAAAGAACCTAATCATTCCCCTGCGTTTTATAATACTGGTAATATGTGTAATCTATCCACTGACATATTCACAATTTTTGGAGTTACTGATAAAAAGTTGCATTGTTTTACGCCGATTTTGCATAACGTTTATTGGCCGTTGCTGCTCGTTAGTTAATTTACCACTGTAAATTCATTACCTCTGGGGATCTGGGGACCTCCGCAGTAGAGGGAATATTTTTTTAAGCGTCCAGGGTAAATTCGAACTCCGCAGTTAGTGATTGAAAATATTCATTTGAATACACTCGAAATTCACATCAAAAAACATTTTAATCATTTTTGAATGCATGATTTTTAAATAGCAAAGTGTGTGGTTGATAATCACATTTTCGGTTTGCCATGATTTTTTTTACAACCCATATGACTTAAATTATGAGCATGGCTTAAACATAAAATAAGAAGTAGTGAGGCGAAGATCCATCGATGATCGTGAGGGATGGCAGGTTAATTGCTAGGTGAGGTGTTGACGATGGTGGACTTTGCGAACACTGAGAGGCGGTGAGCACAGAACAGTTATATGCAGACCAGAGAGGAGTAGTGAGCAGGAACGTATAGTTCCAAGAACTATTGCCCGGCATGAAAGTACGTGTTAGAGCAATAGGAGTCTCGCAGCTTTGAGTTTAAGGAATATAGAACTCAGTCAGCTATTTCAGGAAAACGTTTGTATTTAACAAAGAATAGCATTATTGCCTATTCGTACGATACTCTTGTCAATGTGGGACAACTTCTGCTTCAGTACTTTTGCAAGATAGTCATATATACATGGACAGCCGTTAAGTAGTCCTTCACAATTAGACGTCCCAGACAGGCGTCCGTTCAACCTCACTCATTGATATCCATTCAGCTCTGAGCTTCATAGAATATTAGCGAGGCAAGAAGATTGGGAGGTTGCGCTCCACTCCGAAAGTAATGTCTTTTGATAGGAAAAGAGGGAGAAGAACTAATTACTTCTATCCAGGTCGTGAAAAGATCCCATTTTGCACCATAATTTCGTCATATTGGCTCGTTCTCAACGTATGTTCGCTCTCAGTAAGGAGCAAAATATAAACAATGTGATGTGATGTAGTGATACGTTTTGTGTGAACTCATCACAAAATACATGATTAATTTGTTTCAGGTTTACCATGGAAGGAATGGGCCACGACATCTCCACCACTATCTCGAAACCAAAAAAAGAGCTTTCATTTGTGACAGAAAGTAAAATCAAGTGTGAATACCGACTTTTATAACTACTCACATGTACACTAGCTAAAACAACTGCAGTGCTAAAAGAAAATTAAAATGTAAATAAGGAAGAAATCTAACATAATTGGTGTATTGTGCAGCGCTATACGACTCAAATAGATGGACAATGGCTAAGCTGGAAAATATGAGAATAGAGGTTTTCGAAACTTTGTGCGGGAGGCGGTTGCGTGTGAACGAATGGAAAGTTTTTGATAAAAAATGAGAAAGTACACTGAAGAACTTTTGAGAAAATATCGTAGAAAGTATGGTATCAGAGGTCAAAGCGGATATGCTGCGCATTGAGACTCAACAAATGAATATGAATATTAACCCTAGGGCGACTGCAAAAAACGGTCGTGTTGTTTCCCGACTAGGTCCAATGGACCCTTACTCGTTTTATCATTAATTTTACCTGGATTTCATGACATTGTTGTAACTGTTTTGATTTTGCAATATATACACAATGTAACTGATACTAAATCGTTAAAGTCTTTGTTGAACCAGTAAATATTTAATTGCAATAGAAGTATACTATATATAATATAAATTTTCTTCATTTTTGGTGTACCAAACTGCATTTTATTTTGGAAAGTGTTAGAAATTTTGTTATCACTATTGAAAACATGTCTATTTTTAATATATTAAAATGTTTATAATATAACATATATTTCTCTAAAATATTTCTTAAGTACAGTTAATTAATACATATTACTTCTGAATGCTCATGGTATATATTTTCGGTACATCTTGAACATGTTTCACGAGTCTTTCTGTTCTTTTTGTAATCACAAATATAACGCCTATCGCTCTTGGTATTTGTTGAACCATCATCTCTTGATGGTACGCCATTTCTTTTCCTCGATGCCATTCTTTCCAGTTGAGGATGTGGAATATGGAGGTACATTAAATCATCACTGTTGTGCCCCCTGACAGTTCAATCCGAAGAAAGAAGAGAAAATTACGTATACTATGTAACCTAATTGAATGATTTTGATAATTTAAATGATTCCTTATAACGTAAGCAGAGACAGCTCTGATAGCAATCATTCTAAAAAAAATTTCCAAAGCCATCATCGAGTCATTCCTTTGCCTCTGCAGCTGAGCACCATTTTTTTCAATTCTCTATTCCATCTGTTTTTTCTAAAATAATAAAAAAGTATTTCAGGTTTTTTTATACCCTGACGCTTCGTCTATGTTTGGCTGATCTCTATGCTAAGTAAAATAACATTTTTACCATTTTCAGAATCATGGAATCATGGAAGGGAGAGAATCATGGAATTGTTATGAAATCCAAACAATGTAGTATTAGGTTCTCTTACTTTCTTTGCTGTGAATTCAAGCAGAAGCTCTTCTATATTTTCCCTCATAGTCCCTACGATTACCAAGTTTTTAAATTGTAGAGAATAATCTAAGAAGAAATTATCACATGTGATATCATATACATTACTACCCTCTTCCCTAGATGAACGTCTAGCCTATTATTTGGATCTTCACATGCATCTTCCATGTAAAAGGAAGATGCATGTGAAGATGCATGTGAAGCATTGCTAACATTTAATGCTCAAATTTTAATACAATACTTTGCGAGTTTTGATGGAATAAATTGTCTAAATGGACAACGTACATGGAACGTCAGAAACGTTTCATCAACAATCATACATAACCCTGGTACAAATAAATCTTAATTTTTATTTCATGAATCAAAAATATCCCTGCGCACCTAAGCGGCACCTAATTCTTTTCCCTGTTCATTCTCCTTTCTGCCACATTATCAAAGCGAAGAACCCGCAATATATGTATTCTTAAATCTATCCGTAGTCATAATGCCGATAAACACTGGACGGGCGTCTAATTAACTTCAAATTCGTTAACTTTCATAGTTTTAGTTGTAGACACCGATCAGTGTCAACTAATTAAGCGACCTTTTAGTTGAACTTCCAGATCGATTTTCCTGATGAAAATTTTCAATCATTTTATTTTCGTAGCTCGACAGGGGTAAAAATAATCAATCAATAATTTCATTCTATCTTCTTCCTTTCTTCCTCCACTATAGTGAAATCCTCCTCAATTGTTTCTACTCTGTTTATGTTATTTTATTTTCCTTTTTAATTTACATATTTTCCGTGTCAAACACTCATCTTAATGGTAAGAAATGAGACCTCTAGGAAAATTATACCATTTTCATTTGGCCGAATTAAATCTGCTAAAATTTATTACGAAAACATTAAATCCAATATTTCCTCTAATTATTTCGTTTTAAGGTTCCACCTAGTAACACGCTCTCCTTTTTATGTAGTTTGATCAATATTATTTTCGAATCATAATAGACCATAGTCGAATATTAAATTTGAATTTCAGCGGTAGTGAGATTATTAATGTAAATATTTTAGCAATATCAACGCAAAAGCATTGGTTAATTAAACTAAAATTCTCTGTAATTAACTCAATGTTGAAACATCATTACATCCTGAAAAGTTATTTGGTCACCGACTGATATTATCGCATCATGAAGAGGACCAATTTATCGAGTTATTTTATCGGGAATTATGTTAAATGACATATATCTCTGACTACCACATTTGTTTAATCACCCAACGCAATCCAATCTACATATTGTTGCGTTTCCATTTGCGTCTTCGATAGAGATACATGGTTTTCAATACACAGAATTATAAACATAATGTGCGTTCGACAATTGGTATTTTCGGATGGAGGTTGGGAACTAAGACCTTGCACTATCGTAGACAGTTAGGTGGCTGGTAAAGGAGGCGTTATTTATGAGTGGACAAAGGTCGAAGGTAACCTGGCATCGAACCTTTCTCTCCTAGCCTACTCGCAATGAAAGGTGCCAAGGAGTCCAAATTTTAGCGTCGCTCTCTTCATAGCATCCAATTAAGGAGGTACTAGGTTTCCACTGATAAACCCCAAAACAGCCGGTATGTGAGGCCGAGCGGAACCTTCTTCGGGATATATCTATCATATTAGCATAATCTACATACGAAATAACCATTTCTTTCTTGTATTTAATCCCCTATTTCCTTTCTATTATTAAAATCTGTTAATTGCTCAGAGAGAATCTCTTTATAAGAACTAAACATGTCAAAGGTTTCATCAAATGAGATATCCACAGCACCACACATTATTTGATAAGCCCTTTACCCTTCGACTCCACATGGGGTCTTTTTTGACCCCAAGCTTGATAAAATGCTTGCAATCTTTGACTCAATTGAGAGAATCTTATTATGTTACATGTATGCCTTCCCACATCCTTTGTCCTTTCATTCATATCATGTAGATATTACTTTGTTCACTATTTCATGATTGCAAACATTATTTCCGTGTGTGGTCAAATTTGACCCCAGGTGGAGACTGTGTGGGCATTAAATATTTAAGCATGTATCTAAATTTTCATTAGTGATAGAAGGTGATGAATGATGTTCAAACTAGTTTCATACTCCACGCATTTGATGTATGCATTAATTTAGTGCAGAGGTCTTCAACGTTTTTGGAGCAAGGGCCGAAAATATTTTTATTTGAGTTCAGCGGGCCGCAACGCAAGGAAAACATAACCACATATTATTGCTTAATTATTACTTACATACTACTAGTCACATTCTTTCCACTGTTGTTGTTCCAAGGTAAGAATTTTCGCGACCATCTGACATCATATTGTCTCAAGAAGTGTGGCAATATAGGATTATTTCATTATAAATTAAATGTATATATATTATTAAAAAACAATAATTGCGGATAATATATATTTATAATAAGACTTAAAACATGAAATTACATTCATAAAATTCAATCAATGAGATGTTTGACATTGTTTACTCTTCACCAATTTGTCAATATCTGCTCCAATTTCTGGTCGTTGCTATTCTCAAGCTGTTTTCAAGGTGAGCATCGGTGATTCTGGTTCTTGTCTTGGATTTCACGATTTTCAATCGAGAAAATAATTACTCGTACAAATATGTAGTCACAAAGAGTGATTTCATTTTCAGTGCATGATCTCTAATTTTCTTTCAAAATAGAATTGCACTGTAATTCTATCAATTCCATCTGAAATTCTTCAGGGACATCTTTGACAGAAACACTGAATGGGTGAGCAAACAAATTCATGCACTTTTAATATAAACGGAAATCGATAAAACGGGAGTCGAACTGCATTTTTAAGTCTTGAAGTGCAGAAACATATTTGTCCATGTTTGCAATCTGGCAAGACGACGAATGACGAAAATGGGTGGTAAAATTTTTTTAAGCTGATTGATCCACTAGTCCAGTTCCATATCAAACGCTTTTAGTGCATCAAATAATTCATTAACCAAATTATCTTTCCCTTGCAGCTTCTTATTTAAATCGTTTAGGTGTGATGAAATATCGGTAAGAAAACCCAAATCACTGAACCATATTTCATTAGCGAAATGCAGGACAGCTTAATCCTTACTTTGCATGAATGTTGCAATTTCCTTCCGCAAATCAAACACACGTTTCAACACTTTGCCTCTGCCGAGCCAACGGACATCACGGAATTACGTAATGTCGCCATAGTCAGCATTTGTTTCTTTCAAAAATCCTGAAATTGTCTGTGATTTAGGCGCCGAGATTTGATAAAGTTAACAGTTTTTACCACAACACACATGACATCTTGAATGTTGCAATGAATAATGCAATGTGTACGAAGGAGACATTAGAATTGTGTTTCATTAATAAAGCCACAAATACTTCATTGTTGCCAACCATAGCCGGTGCACCGTCTGTCGAGATCCCAGCCATATTTGATAACTTGAGATTATACCTGTTTAACGCCGTATTAAATGATTGAAACAAATCACATCATCCTTTATTGCCTTTCATTGGAACTAGAGCAACCATTTCTTCAGTGACAACAAAATTACTGTCAATGCCACGAATAAACACAGCCAGCTGAGTGGTGTCAGTTAAATCTGTACTTTAATTGAGCGCAACGAAGTAGTAAACAAATTGCGATGTGTATTCAATTAATTTTCTTTCGATATCGCTTGCCAATTCTTCTATCCTCCTTGCAACTCTTACACCAGAAAGACTTATTTTGGAAAAACGTTGCTTCAGTGAGGGACATAACACTTCTGCTGCTGCCTCCATACATTCTTTTATGAATTCGCCGTCAGTAAATGGTTTTGACTTGCGGACAATTTTCTCTGATATAATATAACTCACTTTTACACTTTCTTCACTGTCTTCATTCTGTTTGTCAAAAGAATTTTGCTGTCGTTTTAGTTGTTTTTTCAGAGCCTCCACTATATCAATGCGTAATTGTCCTTGAAGATGCGCAAAGTTAGAGGAATGATTGGAATCATAATTTCGTTTGATATTATACTCTTTGAACACAGAAACTGATTCGTTGCATACGAGGCAATTGGGTTTTTCTCCAACGCAAACAAATAAATACAAGTTCGTCCATTTTTATTTGAAATTTTCTGTGCTCATCTGTGAACTTGCGTTTTCTACTTGTACTTGCTGCCATAACACAGGTTCAATGTTTACAATGTACCTGCTCAAGCTGTTACGAGTTTCCCGTTCAACTCACGGTAACGTACTGAGCGAGCGAACCCCGCTACGCGCTCATTATGAAGGACTTACATTTCATGTAAATCCTTCCTAATGAGCGGGTATTCCTAATGAACACAATTTCATGTAAATCCTTGCTCCCTCCCCTTCGTTTCAACAGCAAAAAATGACAGAATGTCGTCATCTTACTCCTTTTCAAGCATCAGATATCTGATCGCTTCACTCTTATTCATGACTTCGGTCATAACAGTCCGCGGGAGCTTATGTAAGAGTGTATCGTGGCGCGACTTATTGAGGAGTAGCGTCGCGTTTATATGAATTGTACAATCGCGTGTACCGCGCGACATTGTCGCGCGCTGGTCGCACGGCTGGTCGCACGACTCCGGCCGCGGCTTGGGAATCACACCTTAATAGCGCATATAGGTCGGCGGCGGAAACGGGCGGCGATGCCGATCGCCGCCGACTGATCATGTACTAGCCCAGGAAAATTAGGTTTTAACCCGGAAAAAAATAATAACAAAGCGGGACCTTTTTAGCTGTATTCTGGACCCCTTTGAGATGAACATATCAAAAGTCCCAAGCTCTCCCAGGTGGGATAACGAAAATATCCTGGAAAAACCTGGAAATACTGGAATTTTCCTGGAATTCGTGCTGTTCGGTAACTAGAAGAGCTAGAGAGGCGTTCTTTTTTTCTGCCACTCCTGCTTTTAATGCTGTACATTAGTAAAAGGCGTCCGGCGGCCTCCCGAGGCTCCCGTTCTGATCCTGGTCCACTATAAGGTCATCAAGTGCCACATAATGCACTAAAATCGCCTTAAACCGATATTTGCCGGACTAATAAGCTGCGATACGGCATTACTACAACTGGCATCGGTGCCTTTACACAAGTATAACTTTTCTGAGCACCAATACCTGCATCAGCACCTCGAATCTGCCCACCTACAAGGTGCGAGAAGTGCCCGATTGTCTACAAAAACAGTTTATTAAATTTTTTTTAATTATACTCATGGCACCCAGGAATGACTTAAACAGATGAAAACCATCCAACCGAATTATTGCTTTTTTCAGAGGACTTTGACTAGACGCGGCAAGCACCATTGGCAATGCCTTATAGTATACAGCTTTAGGTCAAAAGTCACCTGCAATGAGATTTTTAAAAATCTATTAGGAACAAAATTTCTAAATTCCAAAGTTTGACAAAAGCAAATCAGTGATAAATGTAGAAAATTAACTCACCATACAGTGGGATTGTCCTCGCTTCTCACATGTCTGCTGCATTCAACAAAGCTGTGTTGATGGCTGAGGGGTTGGTGGGGTTGAGGTTTATGAAGGGGAGTGGGATCTCAGATGAAACCTCATACGGTTGCTTACGATGAGCGAATTCCATAAATCCATTCCATCCCGGTTGAGGAATTGCGCCACTCCAATTGCCCGATGACCATAACATATGTAAAGGCAAAGCCGTGTGCAAGCTGTCACATATCACCAACTCATTCCTGTTCTCTGCTGTGACCTTAGAAAGCCCGTTTATATCTGGCACAAAGTGCTGGTGTAGTGTGTTTTTTTCTGAAACCATTTCCAATCATTTCTGCACGCTTTGGGCGCAGGATTTTTACATCTATATGCAATGCAGACTTTGGTGTATTGCGCTGAATCCCTCCTAAAATATGAATTGTGCCATTGCCATCGAGACTTCGCAGATTGTGATCTCCATTATCGAAAATAAATTGGATGTAAGCATCCATATCCACTTCAGCAGATGAGCATAGAGATAAGCACGCTTCATATTTTTCACACTCATGATACGAAGCTGAAATGCCTAACTTATGGAGCATATCAATAAGCCACCTCGAAGCAAACCGACTATGAAGGGCCACACTGAGTCCTACTTGGATTGGTGATAGGAACGAGCGAGGACGTATTACGGTAGCCTTTTTCCTCACAGTATCTTGATTTTTTGGCAATAGCTCTGACTTAAAAATATCAAGAAGCTCTGGCGTTAGGTTGTTACCTCCGGTAGTCTTGTCTTTCTGTGTTGTGTATACAGAAGTATCGTATGCTTGTAACTTGATTTGGTGCTTGATAAGTTGTGCAGCACATTTTACTATTCTTATTTCCTCACTTCGGCTATCCACGCACCGCTCACTGTACCGTTTCGTGCTTAATATTTTTTGCGCAACCCCTGTGAAACACATCACGCCCCTGCGTCCAGGCAGTTCAGTAAAGGTGATTGAGTCACCTTATCTTTCTTCTAGTTTACTCCTCAGCCTTTTTTCAGAGTACTTTTCTCGGTTACGCTTTGAATACTTGTCCAGTATTGTCATCAATAATTCCATGCTGTACTGGCTGTCATCTCCGCAATTTTCCTCAAGTTCCTTATATAACAATTCAAAGGAAGCACTTTTTGACTCGTCTTCATTAGGACTCTTGCCACGTTCTGATGTGATTCCCGGCTTACAGGAGCCAATTCGTTGAAAGTAAACATAGCAATCTCTGTGATACCTGCCGCGACTAGATCAGACACTACGCTTAATCTCAGGATTACTTCAGTTCCCCACTCATCCCGATCACCTCTTTCTGCATCTGCTTATGGTACGTATAGTATTGATCACTTCGACGGTCCCAACTACACTCCAAGGTTTCCTCTCAGGGTGCTTTTCGTCCACACTTTGGGCACAAAAAATACAATGTACTTTGAAATCAAATGGCGTGTCTGTGGATAATCTCCTCTTCAGATGATCTCGAAGTTCCGCGGAAGGGGATGACGGTCTGCGTGTGTACTCCCTTCTGCACTCGCTATGCAAAAGCACCGACGTCTTGTCCTTAAAAAATACCTCGGCACCATCCTTTCTCGTTTTACTTGCATTCAAAATTTTTTGTACTCCTTTTTCACCACATTTCACTGATTCTTTGCCACCTTTGCTTCCAACGAAAGCACACAGATAACAATCGTCCAACAACTCCATTGCACGTCACAAAAAATAACTTGAAAACGCAACGCTAAATGCTTATTGCATTAGAGAGCACTGACTGAGTGATTAAAGAACCGGTACGGACCACGGGAAGGGGGAAGGGGAAGCTTCGCTGAATTACAACAGTGAAAGCACGGCTGCCCCACCGTGCGCTCTCGACATCCAGTGGTACAGGCAGCGGCAGCATGACTGAGGACATTTTATTTACCGATCACTCACTTGGAGTTAACCTTTTACGGTAACATTTTAACGCAGTTAGGCTAATTATCGACTACAAAATAGAAAAGTAGGTGAAGCGTCGCAGTTCAACCACAACTTGCTCCAGGAGAATATATATACATATATACTCGAGCGAGTAGCACCCTTTAAAGGCATCAGAGGCCCGTGGATGGTCGAACACTTCTCGCACCTTGTAGGCGGGCAGATTCGAGGTGCTGATGCAGGTAATGATGCTCAGAAAAGTTATACTTGTGTCAGGCACCGAAGCCAGATGTAGTAATGCCGTTTCGCAGCTTATTAGTCCGGCAAATATCGGTTTAAGGAGATTTTAGTACATTATGTGGCACTTGATGACCTTATAGTGGACCAGGATCAGGACGCCTTTTACTAATGTACAGCATTAAAAGCAGGAGTGGCAGAAAAAAAGAACCCCTCTCTAGCTCTTCTAGTTACCGAACAGCACGAATTCCCGGAAAATTCCAGTATTTCCAGGTTTTTCCAGGATATTTTCGTTATCCCACCTGGGAGAGCTTGGGACTTTTGATATGTTCATCTCAAAGGGGTCCAGAATACAGCTAAAAAGGTCCCGCTTCGTTATTATTTTTTTCCGGGTTTGGGTCAAATTTCGCTTATTTTTCCTGGGCTATACCCCTTCACAGCTCGGAGACCAGAAAACAAATGAAAGGTGTTAGGCGTCACAATAACATTGGCCCTGCAGTACTTGCATTTCATTGGAAAATGCAAATTTATTTAACCTTTGAGTTCAATTTCCGTGACCAAATGAATGAATTGGTCATACAACGAGTCGGCATTTTTTTATTTAAGCTCATTTAATTGCAATAGTTTTGCTTTACCCATGTATATAAAGCAAACGTGCAACGTCTCCATCGTTTCTGTAAGGTAATTGAAATAAGATGAAATAAAACTCTCGAGACTGAATTCCAGCATTATAAATTGCTGAAAGTGTAATATGTGTGCGTATGAGATAATTCGGTGTGTAATAAACTAGCCAGACAAGGTTATATTAGCATTAACACATGATAAGCTCCACTTGTTGAACATGCAGTAAATAGCAACGGCATAGCCACGGCATGAAAATTTCCACAACGTAATTGTGGCATCAAGATAGGATAACTATGGTCAAAATAAATGTGTTCAATGGCCGATTGAAGCTTTTCTCATGTTAACGCTAGTAAAATATCGTTTCAATAACCTAAGGGAAGGCTTTTTTCGTTGAATACAAGAGCAGTTTTTCTCACATAATCATAAATTAAACTCTAAACAACTAAGATATATTGTAGAAATAATAAGTGTCGTCAAAAAGAACCCTTAACTGTAACAGAAGGTCTCACTAGCCACCGAAGGAGATTTCACTTTTGAAATGTAGCGCGCTTTCCCGCTTCTTGGCCTCGGCGCGCCGCTGGGGATTTCAGTCGGGATCGTCGGGATGAATATTTCGCGGCGATTCAGCGCTAGTCAGCGGCACTGAGGGGCTGGATGTCATGATTTCTAAAGGAGTGTTCTCATTGGCTGAGTTCCGCCGCTATGCCTCCGCCGCCGACCTATGAAGCTCCCCTTACGTCGTCGCGTTGCGGCGCTGTCGCGCTGTCATGAAGCTGTGGGCGTGTGAGGTATGAAGATGGTAAGGAGAGGTGCGCACGCGCATCACCCTATGCTCCCCAAGTCAGTCAAGTCATCTCACTGGCGCGCATACATCCAGTAGGTATGTGTGAAAGTAAAGCAAAACCGATTCATAGGAATGGGGTGTGTTAGTAGTTAAGCCAGTACATCTGATATATTTTTAAAATCTATGATATCTAAAGTTCACGAAATTATAATATATAGAAACGTAACTTTGGAAAACTATTGGCGGGCCATCAAAAAGCTTACGCGGGCCACAGGTTGAAGAACTTTGATTTAGTGTATACACATTGATCGAAATTTTAGTTAATTCCCTAATGCTCTATTGGAAAATATTACCGTGATTTGGTGTATTTTCATATTGGTTTTGAAATCACGCGTGAAAACTCTTAGTAAAAATGAATTAGAGTAAGGAGCTTACTCATTTTGATGGAGACCAGTTACTTACAGATACAAAACTTTAAGAATTTCAAATCATTCAATAAATTGAATATATATTTTCTATAACCTACCATATGCAATTATATTTAACCTTCCAACATTAACGATACTCCCTTAAAGGTAGGTTTACGCTGACAAGTGTATTTCGAAGGTTACTTGCAGTAAACGACTTTCAATGTAAACCGCAGGTGTGAACGACTCTGTAGTTCCACTTGCTGAGCTTTTTATACTTTTCAGCAAGTCGCTCGGAGAAGCGTATTGTTGTCTGGTTCAGCAGTAACTTGAAAAAAATATATCTACATCTACACATACATACTACCCTGCGAGCCGCCGCTTGGGTCTGTGGCAGGGGGTGTTAGGACACCAGCCGTGAAAAGGCGTAAACGAGAATGTTACAGAGAGTGAAAAAATGATTTGTATATCGGGAGTGTTTTTAGTGGGTTTCAGTTTTTAATATGGCTACTTATTGTGCGTGGAAATAATGTTCACAGTAATCTCTTCTGCAATCTCTTGCAGAAGTAACTTGCAAAATAAACTTACCAGTGTAAATCCAATTTATAACATTTGTAAGAGAAAAAAAGGTCCTTCATTTGCTCGTTTTTTTACTGGGCATTTTCGTCACAAATCATGTTTATTTCCACTTAACGAACATTTTTCTTCTAGTTTCACGCCATGATTTCCGCAGTATATCTCGTGCCATGAGAGTGCCAGCGGAAAGTTCTTTCAAACTATTCTATTATGGCCGCTCCTCCTTAAGCTCCTTAAGGAATTTTCGAGAACAGCGTAATGACTCCATGTCTTGACCTACTTTCTTTTCACTTACTCGTGAAAAATAAATCTGGACGAAATATTTCGCATTCGAGTGCTTCTCAAGTTCCCATCTCCATTTCCCTTTACAAATCGCGTTAACCATTAGCTGGGATATTTTTTGTAAAAAAAAGAAGTCAAGCAGATGTCTGCTCGTTCAATATTTAAAGCGTAAGACGCTAAACCCATTTCAAACACTTCCAGAAAAATAGTCGCATGTACCTAAGTAAATTCTACAAAAATGAAATATTATTCCTTAAATAGCCTAGAAATTCTTGAAAAATATTTAATATCCAAACTTGTAATGATACCGCTTTTCTACCAAAATGTATTTTCTTCTATATTGAAGGAAATTGTATTTGAATATTAGGTTACAGAGGATAGGTTGGACGTTTAGCGCAAATAAAATTGACTAGAACTTGAGATAAAAATACAGACTTCTCCAAGGCGTAGTGAATTGACAAAATATTAAGGTCTTATATTCTAAACATTTCCTCCAGGATATTACTCAATGAAAAGACGATAAAGTTCCTGCATTACAAGTAACCAAAATATGTGGGTACGAAAAGTAACGAAAACGAAAAGGTTACGAGAAGTAACTTTGTGGCCTCGACTTATATCCTCGTCGAATGTAATCATTTTTTCAACTATCACTCTATTTTATTAGCAATAGACTATTGATTGACCAGCTAAAGATGATTCGTATCATCTACCTTGAAGTAGACTCAAACGAATGTGGAAACGACTGTTGTTTTGTGAGTGTGAAGTTTTATAACATGATTTTTATATCCTTTATTTTTTAACTTGTTTATCTCACTTTACTACCTTATAATTTTCAAGATATGAACTCCCAAACTGATTAAGGGTACCTTTTATCCACGCACAATTAGTGATTACAATAAAATTAGAGCGTTTCCTTCAAAGAAAACACCGTCGACATGCAATTCACCTCCCTCCTCTCCCCTTTTGTTTTCCCTATTCTCTTCCCTTTCGTTGCTGGTGTTCCAACACCCCGTTTGGTGTCTCGTCGAGTAGTATGTAGGTTTAGTTGATCGACGCTACCTTTTTTTTCATTTAGCTGTTGAGGCTAGATTTATCTTCTTAGAAGCTTTAAATTAACTGGATTTATCAAACAAATAGTAGATA
This sequence comes from Pyrrhosoma nymphula, assembly GCA_963573305.1. Taxonomy (NCBI): domain Eukaryota; kingdom Metazoa; phylum Arthropoda; class Insecta; order Odonata; family Coenagrionidae; genus Pyrrhosoma; species Pyrrhosoma nymphula. Next base: position 59,837,001 of record OY754338.1, on the reverse strand, counting down.
GATTTTCCGATGAAAAAGTGAAACAGAGATTCTACTTGACTCTGGTTTGGCGTCATCTCAAATAAGCCGCAAGCATTTGGGACCCTGCACTAAAATACTGAATTCACGAAATAAATAAATTGCATAATGAAGCCGCACACTCCCTTAAAAACTACTACGAGCGAGTAGAAAGTGTTATACAGCTGACGCGAGGACTATGTAAGTACACTTTGTGCATACATGCTACGCTTAGATTACTTGAAGATATTTCAGATGAAACGAGTTTCAGCATGACACGGAGGATGTTATTTTAACACTGCGATATATCTCTAGAACTTATAAAACCGGCAAAAATAAGAGAGATACACTGCGGAACTGGTAGGTACAAAAGATTCATTCTTTCCTCGCAACATTAGTGATAAAAGCATAAAAAGCCATACACTAACATGAGACACATCAATATAAAGTTAACCTCGGTTCTCTTCCCCCTATATCCCCTATTCTCTCCCCTTTCTTGGTTGGTTGGTATAAAAAGGCCGAAACCTTGATCGGTAGCAGTAATAAGTGTGGAAGCTTTATCTAATGTTTCTCTTTCTTCAAGGTGGATATATTATATTTCCACAAAACCAGCGCCAATACTCTTGCTTACGTTCCTAATTTTATATCAGTCGCTATAATTCATCTCCAATTACAATATCTCGGATTTTTTATTTCCTTCGGAATTAGTAGCCTGATCTTCAGTCGACGTTTCCTAAAGCAATCTCCAAATCCACGGTAGGAGTCCGTTATATTTTTTTAATATGAGATTTTATTCATTAATATAACGTTATTACAGAAAATGTCATCATATTTTACATTTTGAACACCTCTAAGGTTGAACTGTGCTGGAATTCACCTTAATCATGCCATGTAATATCAATCATATTGTTTGGTTGGTGTTCTAACACCCTATACCACACACCTTTTCGGAGGTTTGCCAGGTAGTATGTAGGTGTACATAATTTTGAAGGAATCTCAGATGAAAATATTCAAATTATTCGAGATTTTGGAAAGGATTTTGTGTCCGAGAATCTTCTCGTTAAAAGCACGAGAATCAAATCAACTATGGAATGCTTTCTCGCCCCGGGAGGGCTATAAGTTCTTTTGTCGCACAGCGGGGATGATGGAGCTTTTCCGATTTCCGATAACCTCGTGAATGCGAAATGGGAAATCAGATGTCAACATCGAATCAAGTGTTCAGAAGCCGAAATCCATCGCTTTGCGTCATCTGCAACGTGAACGACGTCATATGCAATGTGTATCAACTTACAATCCGAGATTACCGAACGCAGTGTGTCGTGGGATGTTCAGAGTTGAGCCCGTGATGTTCGGAATCTATCAGGCACTGTAGCGGATTTGGTTACCACCGAAAAAGTGATAATTCCGTTGAAGTTCTCTTCGTGTAATAGGAGCGCAAGAGCTTTCAAGTGAAATTTAACTATGATTTCATTGGGAGGAGTATGACCATTAATCTGAAACCCACAAGGCAAAATTCGTCGTAATTAACGGTGTCTTTAGTCTTGGATAGTTCTCTTAAATGATCTCATCTTATGTTTTTACAGCCATTATTTTACCTTTCAAGTAACTGTAAAAGTATATTAGTTGTGTAAACCTAGACTTTCAGCTAGTATGTTAAGTATTATGGCTATTACCTTGGCTGTGAATACTCATTCCAAAAAGATATTCATGCACATTCTAGTTTTAACAATGTTGGACTTTGTTAAAAAATTCTCACGCTTAGACGAGATATGTTTTAGGAGTATAAATATATGAAAAGAGAGAATTCTTGTTATTTTAAAGTAGGTACATTCAGGGCCGTCTGAGGACATGCCGGGGCCCCAGGACAAACAAACATTAGGGGCCACGTTGGAAAGTAAGAAAAGGGAATGACAAGGAATAATATTTTTCTGTTATGATTTTATATTTATTATGCTTATAGCGCAGTTAAACAGTTTCACCAAATAGCAAATAATATGTATTTAAATTGTTAAAATGTTCACTGTTCACTCTCTGGAAAAAAATTGAAAATCTGACGGATATTTTAGTAGGTATCTACTTGAAAACCGAAAAAAAATTGAGCTCCTTTTTTTGTCTAAGCAAATATATCGGCATTTCGGGGGCCCCGTGCGGTCGGGGGCCCTGGGCTCGGGCCCCGTGTGCCCTTATGGTAAAGACGGTATTGGGTACATTTTATATCTGAGAAGCATTCAAGTTGTTTAAGATATTTTTCCTTAAGATTTTCTTTGCCGTTCCAATAAAGACGCTTAAACACCTAGTATGCTATTTTCTGAAGTGAAATGAATAGTAGTTGCATAGTGGCATCAATTACATTTACCCATTTGGGAGAGTTCCATGAAAAAATTATAATTATAAGGCTAAAACACCTTTCCTTTAAAATTATATTGCAATATTTTAGATGTTGAACAAGATAAGATAAAAGATTTTGTTCTCAGGAATTTATGTTGGCTTTCAATTGTTTTATTCTTTCCAACGATGTAGTAAACACAGGGCAAACATATTTTTTTAAAGTTACTCATCCATAGTGTTTGCTTGGAGCAATGAAGTGAAATAAGGCAGAGGGGCGTACAAATTCTGATGGTTAAATTGAATTTACATAATGACATTATTTTAAGCTATATATTAAGAAACTGTGTGATATTATCACAGCAGGGATATTTACAGCAAAGGAAACGATAGCTTTAGAAGTGAAATTTCAACCAGCTACATAGTTTGACACAAAAGTCTGCTTTTGCGGCGCATCTGGGCTAGAATCCTTCACCAAGTAATTGCGTATTAGCGGTGGCGAACGTATGACTCATTTTCTATCTATCATTTTAATCTCATGGTTTTAGTCTTCCGCACATCATTAGCGGCCTCCAACTCCGATAGCGTACTCGCATCCTTCACAAGGACACTCCAAGGAGGTCTTCTGAAACCGAAGCATATTACATTCATTAGCATTACGTTATTTTTCCTGTCCTTACGGAACCTCTCTGACTCTCCTTAAGGGAACCAACGTGGACGACGGTGGATATTTTTCTCTTGGTACATCCACCGCGCAAGAGGAATGTGGACAGGAGCCAAAGTGGGAGAAAGTGCGAGGAAAATAAAATATTTCGTTCGGTAGGTAGATGTTGAGACGTCGGTTCAAGTGTGACGTAAGGATGAGGTTGGGGGTGGTGGGGGGTGCGTGTTGTCCTTAACCAAAGAGTTCTTCCCATAGGATCCTTCTGGGGACGATGACACAAAGGAAGATTTCTTATTTTTCCTCTCAGGTGGCGTTGGTACTTCATCTTACCCATCCTGCCGGCGACCTCCATGGCCGTTGTATATAACCACTACACATCACTTCCAAACCACCGTCGCCGCGCTAACGCTCCCTTTAAACAGCCCCTCCCAACCTTCTTTGACTTGCATATTTCATTCAAAAAGAGAGAGTAGATGGCTGTGCGGTGGGAAAGAGGGGAGAGAAACGGAGGCTATCCTCTCGACTCGTTAATTAATTAAGCGTTCATTTTGAGGCGACGAAATAGTCAACTCGCTAAACCTCCTCCCCTCTCCCCATAAACCCTTGTACCCTTGTAACGCCCCGCCGAACCCTTATACCCCTTCCTCCAGCGTCCTGAGCGCCCTCTACATCAACGGCACTCTTGCAAGCATTTTGTGCTTGCACGAAAAGTGGCTAGCTGCAGTATAGTTGCCGGCAAGTTGCAGTCGCGTCGCATTCAAGTCAAGGCCGAGTTGAAGGATATTTCCCGGCAAGACGTAATTACGTTGCATTTATGGTACAGGTTTTTTGTGGAGTATTTATGGGCAAGTACCTGTCAAGTTGCAGGCAAGCAAAGAAAGCAGGTTACGATTCTATAATGTACATCTACATACTACGTTGAGAGCCGCCGCAAGAGAGGTCGGCATGGGGTTTGGGGACACAAAACACGAATACGGGAAGGAATAGGGAGAAGGAAAGAGTGAGTGAAAGGAAGAAAAGTGAAATGCTATGACTGGAAAGTGTAACGTTTTTCCATTGCAGCTATTAATGGTTCATTTGGGACATGAATTTTTTCTCCCTTAACTGTTAGACGATTTTTTATTTCGTTCATTGATTTTATCACTTAATTCCCTTCTATAGGAGAACTACATCAAGATATAACATCCTATGCAGATGCATGTGATGCTGGCGTGTTTAGGCAGTTCGCGTGGAGGAGGCGGATTTTGGAGCAGATCCATTAACGTGGTAGTTAGCAAGCCACAACAAGGGTATGCGACAGGGTATGACTCCACATCATTAATTACTACCATTTAAACACGCTATTTGACTATTATAGGCAATTTTATTTAATATACTCTTAAACAAAGTATAATCAAGGAGAAAAAAGATCTGATGCTTTCCCGGCGTATGCTGGTAGTGAAGGCTGCTCGGGTGCTCCACCGGGTAATCCCCTCCACGGTTGCCGACGTTTCGGGGTATGAGTCGTTTATCCATCCTCAAGGCTGAATGTCGTGTCTCAGAAAGTGTTCGCCGGAAACTGGGAAAGGATTACGAAGGAGGCCATAGAGTTCCGGCTAGTGGACAATAACATCAATAGAGATGGCGGTTACTCCCTCAGCAATACCTGGAAACCCGTCCTGCGAAGAATCCGAATGGCTAAAACCAAGGACCAATCAGAGGGAACTTGAGGCCTCGGCACCGCTATTTAAGGCGACCACTTTCTGAGACACGACATTCAGCCCTGAGGATGGAGTACGACTCGTACCCCGAAACTTCGGCAGCCATGGAGGAGATTACCCGGTGGAGCACCCGAGCAGCCTTCACTATAAGCAAGGAGAATTCCCATGCAATTCGGTTTCTAACTATACCTCTACTGATAAGGGGTAGGGCACTGATCTTGGTAATTATGAGGATAATTATTTAATTTTAGTCGTCCTACCTTGTAAAGATGCAGGATCATTGCAAAATTACAGACACTTTACTCATAAATAATGGCATCCATGCCAAAATGGAAAGAATATATGAAGAAAAACAACGCCACTCATTGCCACTAATTAATGTTGACGGTATTTATCACAGCTATTGTGTTCCCTAATTGTGTACGGAAAAAATATTTTCAAAACTTTATTGCTGCTAACTTTTTATCTATTTATTGCATACCACGTAGCTAACCATGGTAGGATGTTGGTTTGAATATGTACCAATCGTTTTCAAAGAACCAGTGTCAAATTTACTCAGGAGATTAAGGTGGCTGGAGTGATAATTGTGTAACATTTTGCGTATATTCAAATATTTTTTCAATTAGGTAAGTCAATAATTACTCTAGGACCATATTTCACTTGAATATGTCTGTATATGCGGTGGAAGGTACTATATATTCAGTAATGGAATTGATACAAGAATTATATTTTATATTTTGTGCCTTGATGAAATAATGTGTGCTAGGGTTCTCGGTACGGTATTCATAAGGTAGCTGACAACTCTATTTAATATGTTTTTAAGTAACTTTGAATTAGCGTGACAATGAGAAAGGAGACATTTGTTAGAAACCAACAAAATAATCGTCAATGCGTTTAGCGTTAGAAATTAAATTTGTAGATATACTTCTTATCGAGTAAACACGAAATATATCCCATTTACCATAAGCATACATGTTAAAATAGCATTTAACGGTCGAAAACATAGCCAACTTTTAAAATGCAACCTTTTTTGCTTTTATCAATAGATATTACCTACTAATCATAAAAAGGTTGCATAGTTTCACGCTAATCTGTACATAGGAAACAAAAATAATTTCACCCAAATCTGTGCATAGATAAAAATCGGCCCAATGAAGCCTATTCTGTAACCTACGCAGTGAGAGTGATTTTCATTTTAAGGACAGTGGAATGAAGGAATGTTAAAGTACGAAGGAGGTATGCAAGGGGAGAAAAGACGAAGATTCAGAGAGAGGAGAGGTGGTAAAAGTGTTGGAGCGGGGAGATGCGAGGGGCGGAGTTTTACGGGGAAACCTGGGCAAGAGAGTGTTTGAATTATTGAGATGTCCAATGAGGATGGAGAAAGGGAGGTGTGGGTTCGAGGCTTTATGCAGGGGAAGGGATGGGACGCTAAGTAGGATGAGACATAGTAGGAAGGACGCCTGAAATTTTAAAAGTATGTTCAGCGGGGGATGTGGAAGGTTATGAAGCGTAAGTAGAACGTTCATTGCCTGCGCTAAGCCTTGGGGTTATTAAATAAACTTCCCTAGATGCAGTGGTACTTAGGTTTCCAATCACCGCATTTAGTCCTTGCTAGCTTGCTAACTTTTGCCTCTATTTCTGGTGAATCTACTGATTTCTCGCCCGGTGGTACTCAGTATTAAGCATTTTGGAATGAATATAATCACGGCGTACTTCAATGTGTCTATTTGCCAGAGCCATGCAGCTGTCTACAGTTAAGAAAAATGGTTTGCTTTAAAACTCCAGCGAGGTAGGGTTTAAGGAGCAAGTATAGGGGATGTAACTTTGTGTAATCGGCACATTTTTTATCATGAGGATAGATAAGAAATTCGTTATTAAATTAATAAGTTGCGAATACAAATATTTCTTATTTTGTGAGACCATTTATTTTTTAACCTGACAGAATGTGATACGTTCACATCAACCTCAAAGATAGGTCATATCTTTGAGGTTGAAGCATTTTAACCGTTCAGGTTAAAAAATATATTCCCCGATTGCTTACGAAGATTTTGTTTGTCCTTTTGATAAAATGGGGTGCATAGTCATCAAAACTTACAATAGACGGCTTATATGTCTGCATGATATATTATTTTGAGGATTCTACGAGGCACAAGTTTTATGTGATGCAACGTAATGTGAAAATAACCTGTGAGTTATTTCTGGAATGAGTTGGAATATTAATATTTCATGTGTTCAATAATGCTCGTGGTAGGTATCTATGAAAATAGTGTCACTTATAATGGTTCACGTTATCTCGTGGGTAGTATTACCTACAAACTAATTATTTTGATCAACCAAGTGCCTTATTAAAAAACATAATTTCCTAGCTCAGATCCGAATTCGTTCTGGTGTATTTCCTGTATGTTACTACCCAAACGTTATCGTAAGTTTAAGTAGTAATACAGCACGCACATGTACGGTATGATGAACTTTCAGTACATTCCATAAAGCATTTTCGCACGTCACTCATTATGCATCTACATTAAACATTTCACTTAGAGACAGTGTTTTATTTATTTCCGATACCAGCAGTATTCCGGTAGTAGTAGTAACAGTACCCACAGTGAACAATACCTTAAGCTGCAGAAATCATTTCTCATAAGAAATAAAAATTGAAATATTATAAAAGAGTAATCCATCTTACCAGGAGACATTCGTTATGAGAATGAGACAAAAGCAAAAACTTCCTATCGAAAATTTTGTATCATAATGCTTCATAAAGGTACCAGGTATAATATGATACTTTCATTTTCCTAGTAAATATTTCTCAATGCAGTTGCCAAATAGAGCTACTACAAAAGCATTTTTAATCACCATAATTATGCACGCAGAGTATTAACTGCGTGGTAGTACATTGAATTGTTAAATTGATCTACTTAGGACAATAAGGAATTATAAGTTAAAAAAAGAAAATAATAAGTAGATTATCATTAATCTTCAGTATTGTGTTTAGTATGTTTTTGTGTTATCGCAAAGACTGCAGGTAAGATAATCTTCTTTGGGGTTATTCGAGAAATCTTAAAATTTTTTGTCGTAGATAAACTCTTGAACTAATGTGGTTGAGATATACCTGCCTGTCTTACACCGTATAAACTGCTTATTGCTGTGACATGAGAGAAGCTAAGTTTTTTTCATTTTGGCTCACTCTTGGCTCGTATTCGCTCGCAAAACACAGAGGGAGACGTTGCAGGAATGCATTTGCTCGCAGGGCGATTAATCTACAGGGTTTACGCGCCATCTATACCAATGGTGTTAGGCAGTGCTGACAAGCTTCGAGTAGGTCGGGCGTATCGTTCGGAAGCAGTCGAGTTATTGTATTTCCGTCACCCATGTATATTAATTTTCATGATATTAACGTGTGTTACAGCATCAGGCTCCAGCATTCGTCTTCAAATGCCATGATCCGATGAAGTAATTAATCCACCAACTAGAATTCGTGCTGTTATCCCGGAGCCTGTCCACCATGTAGTTTGTGCAGTGAATTCCTTCTCATTCATGGCTCCCTGAGATGAAGGCTAATTTGTTAAAATTTTGGGACTAAATCCTTTATTTATAATTTATCTTATGGGGTTTAAATTCCGCAGTCACATTATGGTGCAATGAATTCGGATTTTTTTGGCTTGCGGAACTCAAACAGCATAAGGGTAAATGGGCTTTTAATTCCTTTTACACTTCACAATTCGGTCTAAATGCTTAATTAGCGGAAACACAATCATGTTCAAAATACCCACCAAATATCTTCGATTATTCGATTTTTATGCCTGACGTCATTATACTAGTGAGTGAAGTGATACTTGTTACATGCATTGAAAGATCTCGCTCCTTAATTCACATTTATTTTGATTTACAAAAGAAGGAAGGACTATTTGTTACCTACAAGATTTATAAAATCAGGTGACCATTTGACACATAAGCGCTCATTGAGGACAGTTAGTACATTCTAATTTGGATACAGTTCTCGCAATAGCACATATTTTGGTACTGTAATCGATTTTAAGTATTAAAAATGTCACATTTAATGCTTTTCCTGGTTTTCTGTAAATTTTTTTTAATTATTTTCTATCATTTTCTTCCTCTAGGGTTTGAATATAAATACAGGGCATAATAAAAATCGATTTTATGATCCGTATTTAAAAAAATATGTTTTCAGTGAGCATAAAATAATGAAAATGATATAACAATCTGTTTGTTCAACTACGTCGGTAATTAATAGCTATGATGACGATTCATGAAATAGCAGTTAAGGGTGCCCATGAATAAGAAACCTAATCAGATTTACCAAGATTTATCACACCTATTGAAATCAGGTCACCTATGATACTGGCCTTAGGGAAGAACTAAAATTCCACAATAATATTTGTTCACACACGACCATGGTTTCCTTTATCCGCATCATGAAGGAAATCCATCAAGTTACATCTGAAACTTTTATTTTCCACCAAGTTCAATGTCAGTTTTATCAGGTCACCTAGGAAACCAAAAGGCTCATAACAAATGATTTCCCTAAGAGGTTTTAGATGAGAGGGCAAGTATTTAACCTTATAATGTGCTCCCCTAAAAAAATATAATGAAAGATATTTTGTCCTGTTTTTCCTGTGTTGATGCAGTATTTCTTTTCGAATAACTATGGCATTTGTTAGATTGCTCTTGTTGACACTCTTTGCGGTTTTTTAAATTATTCTGCAGTTAATGGCGGTGCATAAACGTGGACTTTGAGAAAAGAGGATGAGAATAGGTTGCTGGCGTTTAAAATGTCAATGTGACAGGGAATGTAGAAAGTTTGGTAGACGGAAAGGAATACATACGAGAAAGTGCTTGATCATGAAAAGAGTAAACTTCTGGAGGAGATTAGGAAGAGGCAGAGTGGGTGGTTGGAAGAGGTAATTAGGGGTGAAGATATAGTGAAGGCCATGGTAGAGGTAAGAATGCTGGGTAAGCTGGAAAGGGGAAGAAAAACTATGGGCTTTGTGGACTGGAAGTATACTTAGGTGAAGACTGATGTTATGCGATGAGATGAAGGCTAATGAATGTAGACATCTAGAGGACTTTTGTTCACTTCAATTAGGACATGCCTAAACCGGAAGATTACATTTATTGTAATTATAAATGCCAGTTTGTCACCCGGCAGGTCTCATCGGTAAAAATGGTTAGCATACGAATAGGTATATTATAAATATTTGGCGATATATGAGAGGTAAACCTTGAAAATATTTGTCTCAGCTGTTCCTATTTCGAAATTAGCAATTTATAAATTAATTGGATCCTTCAATTTTATAGCCTCATCAATGCATCCATTATTTCAGCTCGTACATTGCACGCATGGTTAAGGCGATATAAGTATTAATGGAAGACGATGGTAAAGGTAAAGTTAGCGTTTATTGATCCTTGAGTTCCACGAAATTTCAAACACTAAATATGACATTTTATCGTTTGAAATTGGTAGTTTGAGCATTTAACAGCCTTGGAGCTAGCAAATAACGCACTTTCCACGAATGGCTCGTGCAATGTTTGCAGCCTAATTAGCACAGCTTACAAGCCTTTCAGATCTATAAAAGACGGCACAGTAGGCTACGTTGAAACGAACGCGCAGAAAATATCACCCTATGTCCTCATAGTTTCCCCCAACCAGACTACATATTAGTCTGGTTGGGGGAAACGCGATCGGCCCTGCTGCGTTAAAACCTAGAGCGGAATCGTGTGTGGCAAAGCAAATATTTACAGTTAAAGGAGCACATTACCCTACTACCTCATTCACTCCACTGTAAAATGCATAGCTAATCATACAAGTGTGCTGCCGTGAAACGAAGCTCAAAAGCTCATAGACTGTCGGTTAATGCCAATGCTGAATCCTCTTACTGCAGTTGGTTTAAGTCGTGCGGAAAATTGAAAAGAGAGGATAATCGGTGTGGTGCGGTGTTTATCGCCGCTTGTTTGTCTAGCTGTTTGTCACTGAGTTTGCGCACTCAGCATTATTAGCGCATAATGAGCTCGCGGTCCCTTTGGATGGAATTCGCTCATTAAAAGCACAACCTGGAAGAAAATATTTTGAGCTGCCGATATCTCAAACATTGAACGTTGACCGATAAAATGAGACTTTTTGGACGCATGATTGGGTAAAAATCAGTAAATTTTTGAGTCCAGCCTAAGAGTCAGGTTGACTCCAAATTCATACATTTATATTCGTCACGTCATTCCATTTCCGTTTAAGTACCGTCATAGTGCTTGGAAATTTCGTTTAAGACTACGAAGATCTCATGTAGTATCTTCCTCCTTAACGCCATATCCTAACATACTTATGTTGCTGCTATAACATTCGTGAACTGCTTCATACACGCTCAAATGTACTTAAAACGCATAATATTCCTCCTCTTAAAAGTCTCTTTCTCTAAAACTTACCCACGACTTCTTCGGTCTACTGCTTCCTTTAGAATTAGTCACTACTCCATCATAAATGAAATACTTAAATGCGTAATTGCTTGACTAAGACTCCTACGGCATTCCTATTTATGCTTCAGTATGAGCCAACTTTTAAGTATATGGATAGTCAGTGCGTGTTGAAAGTTTTTATATCCCGATGTATGCTATAGCCTATTCTGAATGGCGCATTTGGCTGCGTAATGAGTTTCAGCATCCGTCTCCCTTACAAAGTGGTCTTTAGTACATACCTAACCAATCCACTTCAGCTGTTGTTCGATTCATGAACTATTCCTCCTCTTCCTCTTCTTTTAAATTAGCCGAATGGGTGCCTGAATGAGAGAAACCTTTTATCGATCTGGAATATAAGTAGGCATATTTGCTCGTTCGATTAAGATTCAACCGGTATCCATATATTCGATAGTGCCTGCCTTTAAGTTGGCTGATTGTCTATCAGCGATATATCGAGTCAGTAGGTCACAAGCTTGATGTCATTGGAGCTTTTTAAATAACTTATTACTAACTGCGCATTAATATATATCATCCATTCCCGGAAGTTGTATGTTGGACCGCGCCGAAAGAGAGTCATTGTCATCATCTGAGTAATCTATCTAAATCTACCTCAGCCTAAGTCCTCCTTCATCCCGTCCATAAAATATATTCTCTTCCTTCCCCTTCTCCGCTTTCCCAACATCCTTCCCTCTATCATGGCCTTCATCAAACCATCACCTCTCATTACCGCTTCCAGCCACCTACTCTGCCTTCCCCTAATCTCATCCTCAAGTTTCTTCTCCTCACCAACTAGGTGAAGCACTTCCTCATTTGTCTTCCTTTCCGTCCACCGCAACTTCTTCATCGTCCACACACACATCTCAAACGCCTTCAGCATATTTTCGTCTTCCTTTCTCAAGGTTCACGTTTCTGCCCCTTACAATGCCACACTCCATATCAGGCTCTTCACCAGCCTCTGTTTTACATCCTTATTTTAGGTAAGGCAAGGTACCACGTCAAGGTTATAGTTCAAGGAGGGGAAGAAGAGAGTACATGGTAATTTTAGGGTAGTCGGTCCGTCCATCGTGTAAATCGGTACATACGATTGGAATTCATTCATGTGTTATAAGCAATTTATGATATAAAGGTAGGTTGGCATGGGGAAGATTTATTGGGGAATTAAAGAAGGGTAGGGTAAACCCGGCGTCGGCAGTACCCCACTCTTAAAGACAAGCGCCAGGGGCACACGGTTACACGTCCAATCTGAAGTGAGTAATATGCATTAAAACCCTCTAAACGTAGCAACCAGTAAGGATTGGGTTTCTTGTGAAAATCTTCCACCACTATCGGTAATTCAAACGTGGACCCTCGGTATGGGATACTCCTCCAGCCACCACACCAAACCAATCTTCTCAAAGCTTTGGGCTTTGTGACGTTGATAAAAGTGTACCACTGATGTGCAGAGAGGAAATGACGAATATTAATTTTGAACATGGAAATATTGAAATGAAATATTTGAGATGATTTTGCGAAGCAATTTTAAGAGGAAATTTTAAGGGTAGGGGTGCTAGAATCTTTACTAATGCCAGGTTTCAAGGTGAATTCTCTCGGTCTAACATTTTCAGGCCGACAAAGGTCGTGAGCGCTGCCTTTTCGAAGAATTGATTTATGCACCGGATTGAAAAAGCTATCTTGGATAGGGAATTTATGGCTTTCGGCGTGAGAGCGTAGATCCGATGAATGACCCGAAATATGTTTCAATAGAAGAATAGTACGATTTTTTAAAACCAGTTATTCATTTCTCTTTTTCTCTTTTGCAAAGCCAAGAGCGATACACGAGTTATTTTCTTTTCTTTTCCAAGTTAACCTCTGACATTTGCTGCACAATTTTTTCCATGGCTCAAAAAATGCGAGATTACTCTTGCTTAACTGATTTCAAGTGTTTTTCAGTGCGCGCCAAACGGAAAAAATGCATTATTATCATGAATGTTCTTTGGAATCCTGCAAGCGGGAGAATTACTTCAACAGTAGCACCCACGTAAATTTATACGGGCGGAAATATTTTCATAAAAGAACGATGGCGACAGTTTTTTTTTCATACTGTATATATTGCTTCATGAAAAGCATTTTGATCGCAGCTGCACCAGATGTTCTCCCATTATTTTAGGAGCATACGAATAATTTCGGGTGTGAAATTTGTTACGACAGCGTTGTAGGCATCCATTCAAGATCAGCGCGGTGCCTTCAGGAGCGCTGCGCAACGCTATGGACGGTGCTTTTCAGCACTCTCAGAGCGCCTTACAACACCTCGTCAGGCACTTCCTAAAACACCTTTAGCGTTCACAAATTCACCATCGATGCGCCTTCGCAGGCGTTACGAGGGAGTTTGCGAGACCCTCCCAAACGCTTTACGTCGGTGTTCTGAAGGCGTACCAAAGGAGTGGAAAAAAAACGCCAGGGCTCCTCTACATTATTTGCAATTGTTTTCTCTCCCGTTGATGATCAAGGGGCATTTTCGCTAGTCTTCTTATGTAAAAAAAGTATGTTTGCCTATTCTTGTTTTGTGGACTCCAAACCCATTCATCCGATTGTGATGAGACTATGGTGAGTAGTTGTCAGCGTGCCCATAAAGGTTTCTGAAATATAAAAATGGCAATTTTTGGGTTTTTTTGCCCCAATATTATTAACATATACCCCCAGAAGAAAAGCACTGAATTCGGTGTAGGATTTTCTTTAATTGCTTTTTAAAATTACTTGCACTTAAGATATTGGATGGAAATGTGCATCTTAGAACGCATAAAAGAATGTTGTATTTAATTCATTCATTAAATTTTCTTATACGCTTCGTTTTTGTCCACGTATTGCGTTTTTATCTCTAAATGTATCAATTTCTCTTCCTTTTCAATAGGTAATACTACATTTCCTTGGCAACCAGAAATGAATATCCATTTAATAGCGATTTCATGAATGGCTATTCACTCCTGCAGCATTTAAAGGCCAGGTTCAGCAACTAATTTGATATTTGTAGTCAAAGGACTACAGTTCCCCGTTCGCCTTGCCTTCTCAATGACCATCAACATGACACAAGGTCAATCGCTTCAAGTGTGTGGATTTAATCTGGAAAATCCATGCGTTTCACGTGCTTACGATTGGGACAGCCGAAAAATTTTTTAATGCAAGAACCAGCTTACTATAGTAAGGTTTGTAACGAAGCAACGAAGCAGATCGTTTACAATCAAAATCACGTGCATCAGAATCGTATCAGTGAGACATAATATTGCGTGCATCAGATTCATATCAGTGAAACAGAATTTGGTTTAAATTTACTTATTTTATCTGTACGTAGTGTGAGATTTGGTGCAGCGGTCTCTTTGTTTGCTTTTTTTTAATTGCTTACATTCATGATATTGTTTTTATGTGCTTATCATAAGATAACTTCAAGAACAAGATTTTCAATTCTTGCATTCGATGTTTCGTATACGGTTTGCTTTTTCCTAAAATTGGAGTTTAGAGCTCGAAAATTTTATATCTTTTCACTACTTCCACATTCGAATATTTTACTTACTTTGAAATCGCAGCATAGGCTTGGAATAGAAACTCATGCCAGTATTTGTGCGTTAGGAATTCCTGTGTAGGTTGGAGAAATTCATTGGACTACATTTCAGATTCGTTTAGGGACCGATTTTGAACCCAGAAAAGATTTGTGTAGCCAAGCCATGGAATGTATGGGAATCAATAGGGACTTCAACATAGAAAATTTTATTTGCGAATACACAAAAAAACATTGTCCTTCATTTATTTTGCACATTTCGGCTTTGTAAATGTGTGCTTACTTAGAAATAAAAAGAGGCATTGCAACGCATTTCGGGCCGGGCTAGTTATATATATTTATGAAAATAAATGATATCAGTGTATAAAATCATCCCACCCCCTCCCTCCCTTCCGTCCCCAGAGCACCCCCCCCCATTTCCTCCCCAATCCTTGCCAAACTCTCACCCCATCCCTCTTCGTCCGATCTTTTCCACTCCCCTACCATGATTTCATATATATACCCTAACCAAAATCGTAATTTCACCTGAATATGACACCAAGTGTTGAAACCCGGGTCGTGGTATTAAATAATAATTAGTGGAATTAACGAAGTTATTAAATTCTTCAGTAATTATTTCAGCTTTCAGTACTGATAGTCAAACCAGATTCTTTCGTCGGATACAATAAAACGTTTTGCACGGTATGATATGAAGCATACCTACTAAATACAGTTTTTATAGAATACAGACTTTCAGCCCTGAAATGAGTATCGTGCTAAAGAACCATTCTCGGCGGAGGTGACATGAGCAGTAGGTCGACTCACCAAATGCAAACCTACCAAAGTTTTATCTCCTACACACTCTTTGATCAAAATTGTTTTAAGTAAGGGCTAGAGTGACGAAGTAAGAAGAAGAACAGGAAAACCCGTTTCTAATATTTAGTCCTTTGGCCAATTTAAGCAAGCTATTTTTCAATGAAATATCCTCAAATTACTTTGAAGGATGAAATTTCTTTAACGCTTTTAGTTATTAATGAATAAATATAATATCTCCGGACATAACACTGATTTTAGTAGTAAATGGAGTTTTAATCAATAGCTTGGTGTCTACAAAGTTATGGCAAGAAAAAATTTAGAATAAGGTTATATTTACCAACGAATGTAATTTTCATGTTTTTTATGTGCAAAAGCTTAAACATATTATGAACGAAATAATTCTTAACATTGCATTGAGAGTGAAAATTTTCACTAGTTTTGCCTTGATTAGTCACACCCGCGTGTACTGTAAAATAAGATAATAACATTTATTAAGATAATTTATTATTTCCAGTAGCAACCTATAACGTTTTAATCAAACTGTGCCATTACAAAGTGGAGTCCAATCTTCAAAGCATGCGTTATACATTTAGACAAAACAGGTTTTGTTCCAACGCCATACCTAGATATAAAAGGTATCGAAGTATAAAGAAATTATGTAGTTTTATTCGTCCATATAAACATCATAAGTTACTTAAAGCTGATTTAGGATTATCGTTATATATACCTGAATACTGTATACCCGCTCATAAAAATCGTCCAATATATTGTCAAAATCCCGCAGTGAAGCCTTGCATGGAAGGATTTATTAAGGGACTTTTGAAACAGATAATTTTCTATGCTATTTTGCTCACTCTCGTCCGAACCACTGGCTTAGTAAAATTTGCATGAGCCAGATGCATTTCCATAAACTGCCATGCTTAAAAAAATTCAATCAAGAAAATCCTTTCCTATATTACGCCAAATCGTACATATATTTATTACAATTTGGTATATACAATAAGAACTGAAGCTGTATGAATGAGAATTATTCAATATCTAATCATTCATTAAGGTAATGAATGCTTAACTCTTGGGTAGACATTTTTCTCAAATTTACGGAAAAATTACATTTAGAGTGATATTAAACCATTCCAGGTGCATTGTGGAGCAGAAAGACAGCACTTAGAACGTGCATAGCCCTCTCCGGCCGACCCCTGCCAAGTAGTCGAAATATCTCCTTCGGAGGACAGGAATTTTGTACTAGTAGGAAATTTAAAAATAACCGTACTTCATGTGATTGGAAGTTTTAAATATTGGAAACATTAAAAAATATTGACATTATTGAACTGTCATATTCAACACTAGAGATTCGCTCTATAGTTCAAATTTTAAAATGGAATTCATCGATGCGTAAATAACTCCTTACACAGGATGGTAGTAAAAGTTATTTATGATAATAGAACTGTTAGTTATTATACAAAATGGCATAAAACATTGAAAAAATAATAAACAATGGATTAATACACATTTAACCATATTGTATTAAAACTTTTCAACTGCGACTACGTTACAGTCAAATTTAATGGAAGTGAAATCTAGTTTAGCGTTAGAATTATCTCATTAAATTTGAGCTATGGGTAGGAAATAAAATTTAGCGTGGACTTGTTACAGCGGTTATTTTAATCTGGTAAGTTGTTTTATCGAGGAGTTCCTCAAAATTTCAAGTTTGAATGCCTGGTATATGGCCAAGTATCGCCGGATGAAGACCGGATTAATTTTTATTTTCACCACTTACACCCAAGAATCATTGCATATTTTCCCAACTTTTCGAGTTCATCTCTTTTGCATGTATATGGGCTTCAATTTTAAAGGGATTTGGATTGCGAGCTCCGAGAAGCTTTCCCAATCACTCGTCTGATCTAAAGATTAGAAAGGAGGGAAGGCTTACTTGACTAGGCCACAGCGCACTCGACCTCGTTTCCTCTTTCAGGAACATTTCAGCTTCCTAAGTGCGCAATATCCCCGAAAAAACATATAATGCCTTAAACATAATATCCTGGTCGATCCAATATTATGGCCATAGATGTAATATAATTTTGAAATTGAGAAGTAGGAAATGGTGCCATCAACGGGAGAGCAGTTCAGAAGAGATGAATCGTGTAATATATTATAAATGATATGCATTTCCATACGAGTATCTGCAAAGACGTTATCTACGTGATGCATCCAGGAAATCCAGCCCACTTTCCTAGCTCCGTTTTAATGAAGCACCAAACACGATGCATTCGCTTAGGTGCTGGGATGACTGTAATTATTGGGGTTATTTTGCAATCTCACCATTTTAATGACTCTTTGCGGGAAGGCGGGAGATCCGTTTCATTATCTTAATGATCGTCTCACGATCGGCCAAGGTCCGATGGTAGCTCCATTTCACATTCCTAACGACAGATGAGACGGAACTAATGAAATGCGAAGCCAAATGAAACAGATCAAGAGTCAAAAGATACGGACCAAGAGTCGAAAGAACGGATGAATCAAATAAATAGACCGGCAGTTCACCACTTGAGAGCCGAATATGGTCACGCCGCCTGGGTGACGGAGTTGAACTACGATAAATGACGTAATTTTCACATTTTATGACGTATTCTCACTTAAGTGAGATTACAGAATAACCCCCTAGGATGGAGACGTTGCAGTTAACCAACCGAGGGAACACGAAGATTTCTCAGGTGAGTTTGGCAACTCTTTGATTCCTATCACAAGTTGCCAATGTCTCCTTTCTCTCATAATACAAACAATCAGCAAAACGAGCCATTACCCTTGAAAAACTATGACAGTTCCTTATTAAATGGTTATTTTTTATTAAAATTGTTAATATACACAAGCACTTGAGGAAACCAAACGATCATGAAATGGGTAGCTGACACAAAGTGTCTAAAAGCATACAACTGTAAATCGAACAATAAAGAGAAATCAGCTTTCAATAATTTAACATAAAGGAAAAAGGAGATTTAAGGAAGAAATTTGTTTGATTTACTCGGCCCCACGCATACATTAGGGTAAAATACGAAATCATCCTTTGATTTTTTACTATCAAAATGTGGCAGTTACAAATATGAAATGGAAACGTAAACAATCAATCAAAACAAAGGGTACTGGGTAAAAATATTCAAGAACACAAATACAAGTTACGTGGAAAGGTAGCTAACGTAGAGAGGTTTATTTGTTCATTGGGAATGGGGCATGGTGAGGTTGATAAATGAGTTTAAAGACAGAAAAAACGGATGAATATTATCCAGCAAAGAATTCAGTGGAGAGGAAAGGCGGAGGTGGAGTAAGCGCTTGGCAATGTATAGCCATATGTAGTAAGGAGTCGAATACATTTGGATCGACTAGAGACTCTGAAATTAATGGAGGATAGCAATTCAGGACAACCAATGCGTGAGTTTAGAACATTGTAAATAAATTTTAAATCTATTTAATTCTTTGATGGCAGAGATCAGGGATTGACAGAGAAGATAGGATCGAGGTAGTAGGCATGTTGCAGGTAAAGGGAAAAGGAGGGTGGAGAGAACTGAGGTGAATTGTATGCTAACATTGTGTCTTATGTTTTTTGTCATTCTGTTTTTGTTATAATGACTAGTGGTGCATGGAAAGAAGAAATTTTGGTACGTATCACTTCAGTCATGTATCTCTCCTATTTTGTGACTTCCATCAGTTCTAGAGATATAGCTTAGCGACAGTTTTACATCTTCCTCCGTGTCGTCCTGAAACTTGCCTGTTCTGAATTTTTCAAGTAATCTAATCCTAGCATGTACCCTCAAAGTCTCTATTGGTTCCCAACCAAGTCCTTCCATCAACTCTCTCCGTTCACTTGAAGCAGTTTTTAACGAAGCATGCTACTTCCTTTGTATTTCATTTACTTTACGAATTAAATCTTTCTGTGCAGTGTTAACAGCAGAAGCTAGTAGGCAACATTTTTAGTTTGGTAGGCAATCATTCAACGACCAGTCTTCAACTTCATTGGCAAAGTAAACGCAAAAATTAAAGGTATTACATTCGATTTTAATCTGCGTTACGCTAAAATTTCCTCTCGGAAATCCTCCTCTCTGAAATTTAGTGAACATGCCCTCATGTGCTGGTATATTTTTCTATTTGCTCTGTTGTTACGCCGTATCTTCACCTCCCAAAGTTTTCTCAAATGTTTGTCCTTTAGAATCGATTGAAACGATATCTTAGGCGTAAATGCACTTCCCTTGCACCCGGGTACCACACGTTACTGCACCATCGCAAAGTAATGCACTTTATCAACCAAGAAAGAACGAGAGCGTCAATCACAAACAAACGATAAGGACACGAGTTAAGCCGGGCATGGCAAGCTTTGTGGCGTGTTTCCCACAAATCTACTGCATCGGTCACGTCATCTTCGCTGTGACGTTTATGGGCGGAGTCAAGTCCAGTCCTCCATTTTGTACTCTGATTTTGGTAAAATAGTGCAGGTATTAGCTCTATGTTTGTCTGCAGCCTATGGTGTGCAATGGCTGGTTAAAAATATTGTGTTCTCAGATAATGTCATTCTTTCAACTGAAGATGTTATCATTCAACAGATTCAAAAAGTAGAAAATATCGAGGGCTTAGAAATTATGCAGCCTGAAGTCATTGGCGGGCAGTGTATTTTGACGGAAACAACTACAGGCAACATTTGTGAGTAAAATACCTCAACGATGCTATGGTGACTAGAAAGTTACCGCTTGTGTTAATTATGGTGAAAGTCTTCCGATTACTGGAATAAAAACAGTACCAAAACGCATGTCTCATCTGGTTGCAAAGAAATCTTATGAATCGACAAATTTGTTGAATTTAGACAAATTTTTCCGTATTATCCCACCGGATGTATAAAACAAGAAATTTAGGGGCTTTAGCGCCATCTCTGCGCTATAGCGCTTTGAAGTGCTCTTCTTAGAGAGCGTGTAACAACGCTTTCGAACATTGTGACAACGCCCTCTAAGGAAACCCAAACATGCTTCGATGGCGCTTTGAATCGCTCTCTTCATGAGGGCGATCTGAAGCGCCTTTGAACTGAAGCAGAACACCTCCTAAGGTGTAGTCCACAGGCGCTGCAATAGCGTTGCGGAACGCCTCTGCTCACAGTGCACCACAGCACCTTGTATGCGAAGTGAAGCATCTTGAGAACGGTGATGCCAAGGCACTTCGGGGATGATTCGGAGCGCCTCCGCCCCAAAGTGTGAAGTATCACCTTGCGATCACTTTGGAAATGTCTGTCCAAGGGTGTTTGCAAGGTGCTTCGAGGGTGTTAGGGAGCCCTGTCCTCTAGACAGCGTAACAGAGCACTTTGCCAGTGCCGTGAATATGACTAGCACCTTCAAACGCATATGAAAACCTTCAAAAGCCTTTTTAGCAGACTGAAAAGCGTTGAAAAAACCGCCAGGGTGCTGTTTATACAAAAGGAAAATGATTTTGGGTAGAAAAAACATAAGTAAATCACTTTTTAATTTATGTCAAAAATTTAAAAAATCGAAAACAGATTTCTGGAATGCTGGTAATGTATAGATGATGGTTTATAATTAAACAGAAACGTAGTGGAAAGCGGAAGGTACCCATTGAAATTCAATGGGTGTGAAAACATTGTTTATTTTATAAGAAAACGGCAAAGCCTGAAGAATACTGTCAGCGTGGTCATTTGAGGAGTTCATAACCTATCTTGTAAGTTATGTTCGTTGTAGTAGACACGATGACCGTTTTCCAGGTGCACGGAGAGATGAGTGACTGTTGGTCCTCTTTTATGCACGGGAAACCCAAAAATGGGCCACTCAGACTAATTACTACTTAAATAGCACCCAGGTTGATACATGGTCACCTCGTCCTTCCGGTTCTCTTGAGCTGTCTTCTGAGTTATTAACAGCTTGATCGA
Organism: Pyrrhosoma nymphula; assembly: GCA_963573305.1. Lineage (NCBI taxonomy): Eukaryota > Metazoa > Arthropoda > Insecta > Odonata > Coenagrionidae > Pyrrhosoma > Pyrrhosoma nymphula. Next base: position 59,815,612 of record OY754338.1, on the reverse strand, counting down.
TTCCATTGTGTACATTAATGTATTTGTATTCAAGGAATTAATTAAGTACCGCAATTCAACTTTGTGCGTTGAGTATCTGAATCAGGATTGGAGAGTAGGGTACAATAAAGCGGTTGACAACGTCAAAGTGAGCACTTGCAGCAACAGCCATGTTTATTTGACCTATGAACCCTCCGTCACCCAGACTGCGCCTTCGGCATAAATTGTAACCATAATCTTTATTTTCGATTGCTACATAAAAAATCTATGGTGATTCTTTGTGTACTTGCCGATTTTCATGCACAATGTCGTTCATTGCGCCTAATTCCCGTTCTTCTTTGGGGTAATAAGCATATAATAATAATAATAATAATAAGGTTTATTACTCCAAATATTTTTTATATGGTGACGTCTTTATAATTTCCGCCATCTTAAAACAGATGGGATGAAGATTCGAAAAAGATGGGATTTGGACCAGAATTATAGCTGGTTACCCGTCGGTAGGTTGGGTTAGGATGAAATTTGTGCGGTTCTTAGTGTAACCCGCGTTACACGTAAATGCTCTATTGTAATTTATTTATAAAGGCGATTTTTGCAATACTCAATGGCGCATACTCCCCTACATATTAATCGTTTCGCAATTTGAAACATATGAATTCTATGAATTTTGATTTATTAAATGGATTGTAATGATTTTAAATCTCTAAAATTTACCGAAATTGTTTAACTAACCCTTTCGCGGACAGTAACTATCAAGATACCTTTCTCAGAATCACACCTAATTTTATCCGCTAATCCATTTCTCTATGTTTTTTACATCTTAGTCACATGTTAGCTTGCTTAGATGAGTGAAGTATTTGTGATTAGCACTGGAGACTGATATAGCCGTCTTATCCCTGGATATAACTTTTGTCTTTTACCGTCAATAGGTTACCATTCATAAAAGAAGACCAACGAGCCCATTTTTTTATTTTTATTTTTCATTTCTACATCAATTTTTATGTTGAGTTTCACTTATCACATTATAAAGTTGACAAAAACAACATTTTACACATATATATTCTTGTTGAAATCTTCAAAACATTTTCCAGGACAGAGTGGTGGCTTCAGGACACGTCTTACAACGGTAAGAAGTCTCTTTCTCTTTGTTTGTTTCAGTGCATTTCCTACACCTTAAATAATATAACATTCTTTCAAGATTAGCAGGAATTGGAATTAATTCCTGAAAGCGTTCACCTGAGTTATTGTCAGGTAGTTTGAGGTCAGATATCTTCTCTCGCCGTCCTCCGTGCATTAATCCTTGCCTTAGTATTTTTCTTCCATCATTAATATCTGTAACTCCCAAATATTCCTTTGCAATCAAATCTCTAAATTTTAAGAATGGCATATTAGTATTATTAATTCATTTTTACTGGAACAACACATTCCAATATGATACATCCAAAAGGTGGAATATTACTTTTTTGTACCACCTAACTGTTTTACGTGGAGAGGAGTAATAACTAATCGTTTTTGTCGATTCCACCCATGTGTATATTATACATTTTAACTTCAATACGTTTTAGTCGCATTTTTTTGTATCTATTTTCTACTTCGACAATTTTCTGATGGAATCCTGTTGTAATACATAAGATTTCCCTAGAATCTTTCCACTTGGATACGTGAATGTGACCGTTCCATTTCCATTTATGCTCTCTCCGTTTCAACTTTACATATACGATTTCTTTCGGGTTTTCTCGTCTATTTGAACGAAGGGTTCGAGTAGTGTGAGTTTTAAATTTAAGCAATGATTTACTAAGAGCAAAGCTGTTGTAAAAATTGCCCATGCATAAACTTGATATAGGGCTGCATCAACGTTAACTAAGGATTCTAAGTTACTTTTTCGTTCTCTTTGATTTTTTCCCTTGTATATATCAATGTTTAGCACATACCCATCAGAAGAGCAAAGATCATAAAATTTACCCATATTTTGCCTTTACTAACTAACTGTATTACTAACTGTCGACAAAATAGGCGCCCACGAAAAAGGAGAAACGACTCATGTTCTTTAGAGTGCTTTATCAGGAGAAAAATCGTTCTGAAAGTTTTCTAGCAGGGAATTCAATTGGCATTAATTTCCATTTTTTTAGGGGAAACATTGTTTTTGTCTTTATTGGTATAACAAAATACTATGAGAATCTGCTCAAATCGTCTTCCTGACATTTTATAAGAAAAACTAAGGGTGATAGTAAAGGGGATCGTATGTGAATGATTTTCTAATTGATGGAAATTTTATGTTTCCATGCAGGATACAAAAACCAAGAAAAAACTTTCATTTCGTCTGAAGGAATTGGCAGAATTTTCCTACTCCTGTTTAAACATATTGCTATAAAATTATTAAAAATTAATATTTTTATACGAAACCAAATTTATCATAAAATATACCTAGATTAAAATGATAAAATATCTTCTTCAAGTTATGGCCAAAAAGTTAATAGTTTATAAGTTTTTTATATTTGAAATAAGGAAATGACAATTAGAAAGCATTGAACACAGTAATGAGATTTATCTCTTGTAATTTTGGGTAATTTCTTTTATTTTTAAAATTTAAATATGACTAATCTAAATACCACTATTATAATAAATAATAACATTAAAAAACTTTTTATACAAAAATTTTGATTTTTTTAATAATATTAATTGAAAGAGATCCATATTATAGGAAAAAGAGTGTTGAGATAATAGAAAAAACAAGTACCAATTTATGAGAATCTGTCCGTCATAAACTCAACAGTGATTTAAACAATGGTATATTTATTTTATAAATAACATCTTTATAAATTATGAAAAGCATAAAAAATAGAATATATAGATTTTTTTTCAGAAAAAACTGCAAAGTTTCCAGATTTCTGAAAACAAAGGATTTTTAATAATTCACATGAGAATCTCTCCATCAATAACTGAAGAGTGTTTTAAATAATAATATTTGTATTATATAGCTTCTTTACCAATATCTCAATGACATGTGCACTTTAAGAATAGGTACAAATATTTTTGTACAAAAAGGTCAAGCATTGTGACTTAAATAATGAGTAGTATAAGCTTAAAAAATGATAATAAATAAAAATAATTTAATATTAGTTATTTAATTTTATTATTTTTCATAAATTACTAAAAAAATTATATTAATTGTTATTATAAAATCTCTGGATACTCTGATGTACTCCCTGAGTAAATAAACTGTTTTTTAGAATTTTTTACAATATTTATTGAAAAATAATTTTGAAAACAATTATACAAGTTGTTTTCTGGGGCTTTGACCTTTGACCTTTTAATAATTGCTAATTACGATGAGAGAAACATTAATATTCAAGAATATTACAATACTATCAGAAAGTACATGATTTGATCTTTTAAATGATACCAAATACATATGCCTTGATCATTACGTCAATTGTAATATTACATTTTGAAATTAACGTTCATTTCATTGCCTTCGATTTTCCAAAAATAGTTCATTTTCAATTTTCAAAATCTTGTAAACCAAATTTTTTAATTTTTCTTACTCCATGCACTGATCAAGTGAAGTATACACATGAATAAATTATGTCGTAAAGTTTATCATAAAATTAATTATTTATTTAAAAACCACATTATGTGTAAAAACAGCCGTTAAATATTTACATTTCTGTACAATTTGCAAATTTAGTAAATGTAAAAAATGTTTATAAAAATGTTATGCGGAAATATTTTATTTTTCAATTAGCATTTTGTTTGTATCAAATAATTTAATTTAAACAATGATTATCGTTATTTATTAAACTGCGCGCGACTCGCTGTAGAGTAGCCGTATCATCATCGCTGAAAAATATTGCTTTACACATTATTTATCACCGCGTGCTTATTTTTACTCATATAAATATATTTTTCAAGTAAATTTGTTAAACATTTTTCAAGCTACAAAAAAGGTATGCTAGTTAAATAACGCAGAGTACAAAAATAAGTGAGATATTAGCAATAGACAAAAAAAATAAATTTCCAATTGTTTATAAAAAAAATTCCGGATTTTTGGAATTGTGGATTTTTGAAAAATGTTTTATCATTCCATGTGAAATCACGGACAAGTAGCCATTAATGCATCAGATTTTCACGAAATTTGTTGTGTGTTATCCTTATAAGGCCATTAGTTTATATATACAATTTTTATGGAAAGTGTTGAGTTTTTGCGGAAATTTGGGGATATGAAAAATTTGGCATTTGTAAAAACAAGTCCCAGAGTTGTTGTCCTATTTTTTTCTGATCTAGAAAAATTACTGTAAGATTCATTTTGTGCAAAACATATTAGTGCATCATATTCAACAGTCAAATTTGAAAATTTAAAATTTTTTTAAAATTTTAAAAATATTTTAAATGTAAAATTTAATTTTCATAATGTACCCTACCTTCTATCATCTCACATTTTAAAATCTTCTTGTCCTTTGTATTCTCGAACAGGCTGCAAAGTTTCGTTATTGCAGTATTTCTTATAAGGGAGAAAAATTTTATTTATGGTATGCACATCACCGTGTCCACTCCTATCTGGTTGAGTAGCAGTTAGGCCTTTTGTTACTTGCCAGTGGAGTGAGAAATGCACTATAATATACTTTTGACGTAAGGCAGAAGTATTACTTCAAATCAGGGTCAGTTTACATAATGGATATTGCTTAAAACAGTTACTTCACAGTTGGGTTTATTTAACGGCAGCTGCCTAAATCTGGCGGCTGATGTGGGTAAATCTGCACAGGAGGTCGCACGTTGGCCCGGAGCTTGATGCGAATCAATTATTTTATTTTGATTAGACTAGTCTGCATGATATCAGAGGACTGAAAACTAGTGAGTGTAAATAGCTTACTTTGAGATGCTAATTTCAGAACTGTTCTTAGCTTTCTTCTATCACGTACAGTGATTTCAGAATGGTCCTAATTTAACTTTAACATTTATTGATAAGTGCATTATATGTGCCAGTGGGTAATTATTGTGCGAGGTATATTTCTCAAAACAAGCTAGGATGGCCCAAGCTAATGATTCTTTGGGAGGACCTTGGAAGTTTTATTCATACTTAATACATTTTTCTTACAATATTCGTCATTGCGTGAAGTAATGTTAACATAACTGTGCTTAGAGTGGTTTTAAATCTTTAAACCATAATTCTTATTTTGTGTAAAAACCTGACGTGATAGAAAAAAATATAAGAAATTTTTAGAATGAGCATAAAAAATTGATTCAATAAAACCTATTTTTTTTAAATATCTGACAAAATGTTTCAAAATGCAGACCGGTTTTATTCAAATGACTGTTACCAGATAGATTTTAAAAGTAGATTTGAATACAACTATATACATGACCGACTGCCAGAGCTCTCTTGCGTGTGCCTTCAGTTAAAAACATAAGCATTTTAATGCTGAATTTGCATTAAAACATTAGGCCTCGAAATCTTCGTCCTGTCACTGCGGCCTTTTACATCAGTTGTCGGGGTGTTTCAAGACTGATTGAAGGTCAAAAACCTTTTATTCATTACTCTATTGGTGTGTCAAAGTTGCTCGAAGAACCTGCACTTTTTGGGGTCATTCGCATAGCCCTTTCTTCGTTTTCGAGGACATCCTGCACCTCGATTATTTAACTGTGATGAGGGTGATAGCGACGTCGTCGTCCCGTATAGCGATGACGCTCGAAACTTATGGTGATGAGCGTGATAAGGTATCGAATATGTGCAAATACGTTGAATTCATTTAAATTACAAATTTCCATGCCCAATGAACTAACTTTTCGTTTATGAAATACCTTCGTGAAGACCTCAAATAATTATACAGAATAAGAAAGTCTTAGAATGCAATTCTGAATGACATTGCGACCGGGGAAAAAAGAAGGAAAAGCGCACTTATCCGGCTTGACATACAACTATTTCAGGAGAAATGGGTTAATTCGCATTGTGAAAAGTTTTTTTAAATTTATATGTTAGAACTATCGTCTATCTGCCATTCAGTCGCGGAATATTTCCTATAATGGAATTAACATAATATGTAATTGCTACTGGCCACAAGATAACTTAATCTTATACGATAGAATAATTTCATACTCCGTAATGCGATTTGCCAGCACAAAGGCATGTCTCCCATCGCCTATTCCTACTTATAGGGAAGACGAACACTACAAAAATGTTGGTTATAATTTTAGAAATTCCCAAGCATATGTACGAACAAGTATACTAGGGTTGAATTAAAAAGAGCACACCACTTTCGTGTATCGTAATGGCAAACTTAAGTAAACATCAACAACAATTCCAATGTCGCCCCGTGAAACATCACGTAAATGGAGTCATCTTCAGGGAAAATTAATTCATAAACTATTCATTACCCACAAAAATCTCAGGTGTTTATTTAATAGCTAATCTTCAACAATCATAAAAGCAGTAAAATTGTTGCTGCATCATTTCAACTGAGACCAATATTAACATTTGTCTACGCCCATCTCTCGCTTACATTTACTAGTCGTCATGTTGCTACGAACTTTACAACAGTCAATGAGAGCACCCAGTAATGACTAGTAATTAATTACTATGACTATTATTAACTACGACTGAGTTTGTAGTCACTACCACTTTCGCGAGGCAAAGTTTCTTTCCTTTAGTTATAAAAACTTTGCATTTGCTAACTTTGAGATGCTGATTTCAGAACTGTTCGTATTTTTATTAAATCACGTACAGTTTTTTCAGAATTTTCTATCTTGAACTGAAAGTCACTACCACTTTCGCGATGCAAAGTTTCTTTACTTTGGTCATAAAAACTTTGCATATTGAAAAAAAAATAGCTTTTATGATGAAAATTGTTTTGAGAACTATTGTTTTGACATTCTGGTGAGCAGCGGCTGATACGCTTTCGCATCATTTGGCCAGACAAGAACATGCAGCGACTGGACTGTATACGCTCAAATTAAGATTGATCATCGTCAAAGGCCTGGGGATTGCAAATACATCGACTCTCCCCCATCCTTACTGATGAAAACGGTTATAAGGAGAGGTGAGGGGCAAGGAGAGATGCATTTAGGACAGGTTTGTGACCCAGGAGGTGACGGAGTTTGTAGGAAGAATTACAGGGCATTGGACGCCGAAGACACAGAGTGGAGAAATGCGTCCGGGACATCCAGCTCCTTTGTCATTAGGCTGCCAATTCCCTTTCCCCGTGCGAACTCAACCTTCTCCCGTGAGCCGTTCTGTCCTTTGCCCCTCCGAACAACGCCCCTTAACCTTTGAGACCAATAGCCTAAGCCCCGAAGCTTTGCGCAAGCATGCGGGAATTTGACGTAGTGATGCTTCATGGGGAAGTATTTCGTTTGAATTCGTTGCAATGTCCAAAGTAGGAGGCTAAACATAGCGGAAGTGAATTCCTTCCAACCTAAAAACACCGGTGTGATGGGTATAATTATTATAGTGGTTGCGAAACATGGTGGCGTTTGCGTGGTCTAACGTTATGGAGGGGAAGAGTCGTGCGGAAAGCGTCGGATAAGGAGTGGAGGGGAGACAATGGAGCGTGTTTGGAAACGATGTCTATATAACTGCATTTAAATTAAAAGGGTGGGCAAATATCAGCTTCGCGTGTCACGACAATGCTGAGCTGATACAGAGCTGAATAAAATACGCTGCTATTGTTTGTGTGTGGGGAGCGTGGTTGCCTAGTGGGTAGAGCGCCTGGCTACTGATCGAAGGCCTCAGGTTCAAATTCGGGTGAAGCCTTCGAACGCCCCCGAACAAAAAATCCTCGGAGTGCGAGGTGGCCCACGGAAAGGAACTGGCCCCCTAACCTGAATGTGTGAAATTCACACGCCTGTGGCTTAGTCCGGGTTGAGCTCTACCCTCAACTATCCAAACCAACCTTTGGGTTGAATCACTGAGTGAGAGCTATTGTTTGTAACCCATTTAAGAGCCAAAATGCCAATAATTAAATGCCATTGATGGCTAGAAAGTTCAACTAAAAATATATTGAACATTTTGAAGTTGGCAATGCAAGTTTGCGATCTTGGGAACAATGTTGTCAAATGCAGTGAAAACTAAACCCCTCTGTAGGATCAATCCATCTCTTCTACTGAAAAATCTATCAGGTTTTGCTACCACTATACTTGTGTTCGTCTTGTCCTTCACATTCCTATACTTGGTTGTTTTTGTTAATAAGAGAATTGCTGACATTCAGCTACAGGCTAAGAATGTATTAATGGGATTAATATTTCGCAAATATTATCCCTGAGAGTATCATAGAGTAAGCTCAAATATTTTTGTTTTTTTTAGAATATCAGAGGCGAGACCGTGAGGATACCGCTAGCCAGCTCACAATGACAGTTGCTTGACTTAATGAAGTCTGATGTTACCTTTATTACTTTTTTTATAAAAGTATAACATATACGTAATACCTTTTATAAAATGGCTAAAAAAGACTACCGTCGTAAAAGTGTTATCAGCTTACGGTGTCATGTTGAACGAAGTACAAATTAAAGCCTCGATAACGCCATCTACGAGTATTCAATTCTTCGTATTCAAATATTCCTTTAAAATTACGCGCTATAGGATAGTACTCACTGGTCTTCATCTTAATCCTCCATGCATAGAGACGCTCTTCCAAGAATCTAACGCGTGCCTAAGTCCATATTGATCTGCCTCGACTTCCCCGTTCGTCCACCCCCGCCGTATAACATTTCCCCTGGGTTACTACTAGCACCCGTTCACGCACATATCCTTTCGTAGGTTCCGAGGGAGACAGTGGGCAGGGGACCGCGGCGCAGAGGTTTAGAAGTGCGGAACTGCACCTCGCATTCAACTGTTCCGCTAGCGCGGTTCCTCGGACCGTGAGGGGGAGGTGGGAGGCCTGTGGCACTGCCTGTGGGACAACTATCCGGCGGAACAGAAACTTTGCCTATGTGGACTGGTTGCAATGCGGCATTCAACCAGGACGGAGGATTCCGATGGACTTCAAGGCTAAGCGCAGGTGTCCGTTATTCTGTCGAAGAACTCAAGGCTATGGTCGCGGTTTAATCCTCGTTCGTGTAAATAATTCCGCGGGTTGTTTAATCAAAAGGGGAGAATAGGAAGGTAGCATGAAGCCTTGGGAAGTTGTTAATAAATATATGGAAAATGAATTAAATTAGGTATAAAAAGCATGTTACCACCCCTCAATTCACTCTTTCGCCGTGCTTGCAGTCGCTATTCCATATACATCTACATACTTAGGTTTACATTTAATATACCTACTATCATATTATTTATTGTGAGAAAACTCTACGACGTGTAGGACTATTGGCGATGTACTAAATCCTTGTCTTTTCTTGGGGAAAAATATTTCTACTGTCAAATTTAAAATTGATGAACTTCGTTTTCTGTAAACTTGGTACTTGGCAAAATAAAATACTGTACTTGGTACAGTATTTTCTTTTGCGCTAGCATTCAAAGCCTGTATTTTACGGTTTTATTGAATGTTTGCATCTTGATCTTCCATATCACATGATGTTATGCGGAAGCAAGGACTAATATGAGTCTCAATTTCGTCAAATTTACTAAAGGCATTATCTATTGTCCTGCAAGCCACCACTGGGACGTTAGGACGCTTACCATGCAAATGAAAGAGAAAAGCGGAAGGGAATAGGAAAAGGGTTAGAGCGAAGGGTAATTATATATTTAAGGAATGTCTTTGAGTCTCTATTTTTAATTTTTAATTGCCGTTAACAGTGCAAAGAATAAAAACATTTTTTATTTTTGTACCCATTACTTCAACAGTGTTATTCCCTTAATTTATCATTTCTTTCAGCCCTAGGTATTCAGTTTGGGGTCACATGTCTCCCGTGTCAAGCAGAAATTCGAGTGTTCTTAACTTTTCATGTAAGAGCGTGTTCTGACGCAGTCCTTTTCTTAGCTGTTTTACAATCTTTCTTCAATTATTTTCAACTTAAACGAAGTGTGCAGCTCTTCCTGGTACTTGGTTTTGTTGCGATCTTTCAAATCTTTACAATCAGGGGAGAGAGTTAAGACATCTATCATTATGTTTTTAATCTGAGGACCTTCCTACTACTTGCTTAGTAAATACGATTCTCATAAATTCAGGGCTACGAATTTTAGTATGTGCTCTCCCAGTGTAATGTTTAAAGTTATGGTGATTTCCATATGTTTTATTTATTCCACTTTATTTACATAGACTCAGTCCACTTTTTCCATACTTATTCGTAGGAAAAATTCCAGAGCAACCAATAGGCATTCTTAAGCAACTAAATTAGCTCTTTTAGCATCGATCGATCTGTTAATATTTTATGCAAACATAGATACTTTAAATCAAGATCAGGAGATTTCTTTTAACTTATTCATTGGCATGGGGTGCTACTGTAACTCTGAAGTACTGGAGCTGTAGGCTTGAAAGAGAATGAAGCGGAGAGCTAGGATAGCTCAACATTGGAATTCGTGATTGTTACAAACATATGTTGAACCATAGGCTCTTGGACAGCCCCTTCCATAATTTCCCCAGCATCAGAGTCATTTTTAAACATGCCCCTCAAACTATGTATTTTATTGCAGTTTTTTACACTAAGCATTCAGTATTCCCTATACTTATTTACTCTTCTGAACTTACCCAGCTTTGTTAGTTAAAATGAAGGCAAGAGTTCAATAAATAAAATCCTCATCAGGCGATATATTTTGTGTTAAAATCATAGAATTCATTTCCAAAGTGAAAGTGCATGTCAAACAATTTCCCATTTTTACAGGTCAGAATTTTCTTATTGATTTCAAACTTTTGTATAAATATATGTTTTTATCAGAGGAAGTAATGTATCACACTATAGAAAAATTATTTTTCTAATTAAGTTTTTATTAGATAAGTATTTGTCGGCGCTAATGAAACTCTAAAGACTTTAGCAATGCTCAGAGTTATCGATAACATAAAATACAGTAAAAACTGTGAGAGGCGGAATGTGTTCATTGCGGAAATCGTTCAAAGCCGAAAATATCGTCATTGCATTGCATAATGATCACATTTTTCTCAAGAAAGTCCCTCAATTAGTCGAAACCTGGGAGACACGGACGGGAGGCGGTATGCCTTGCACTTCCTGTTGCAACAAGTAGAAATTAAATCTGAGAAAGAAAAAGAGAAAAGTTCAAACTTAGGATGTGAACTCTTTTATTTTTTACATTTGTCCGATGTTCGTAGGGCGTGTAATTTTATTCCCTCCGTAGGGTAGGGATATTTTTACACGGTGTCAGGTTTCGATCAGTTTCGTTGAAAATGGGCAATACCTAAAAGACCACCCCGATGATACCTGATACTGTGGACCAACTGTGGATTAATTTCATCACGGAGTGGAAGCCACCTGCGTGAAATTTGACACCGTGCATCTGGCTGAGGGAACTTCAGCAGGGTTGAGCAAAACGTGGTGTGGGAATAGGAGGTGGGGCAATGGAAGGGGGAGAGAGCCCCCAACAAAGCATTGTCTTAGATTACAGTCGAATATTATAACTTGAATGAAAAAAATGTTTATTTTCAGGTTTCATAACCCGATGGTATAATACGTTTGTAAAAAATGTTACAAAGGGTGTGGATGGATATTTTATATTCTCTCGTAAGTAGTGACTTACTCAATCTAATGTGATAAGTATTACAATTACACGGGCATTACAATGACTACTTTAAGTCAAAACTTTCGCCGAAAAAAAAGCCAGTTTTTCTCATTTTGGACGACTACTGCTATATGAATGTGTATCAGTGAGGATTTGAAAATCTGGACTACGACGTTAGTGGTTTTATTTCCTTGAAGTATTTAAGTTCAAATCTTTTCGGAAGTACCTACATCATTCTACGTAGTAAATTATTTATAAGTAGCTGGAATATGTTCCACTACCTAAACTAGTGCTCTCGTGTTTTATATATGTATATTACAATGCTATTATTTGTCATCAGCCAAATGTTTATGGAGGCACACTTCACTGTACGGATGATGACTTGCTAGAAGCAAATGTTTTTATTTTATTTGCATTTTATCACAAAGTTGTGGAGTTAGGGTTTTCATTCAACTGAATGAGGAGATCGCCGAAAAAAAACAATTGAATTTGGACAGTTTCTTTAAATTACTTTTAGTAATGCTTTGCGTTTGGTAATTATTGAATTATTTAATCTAAAAGGGTATTTTTTTAGCTGCTTAGCACGAAATATAATCTATGGGCTCTGGATTTTCAAAGGTTTATGATAGAACTACAATAAATTTAGTCCTTCGGTGCTTTATTTTTATTGCTCTTTCGTAAAAGTATCATGTTTTGTGATTGTGTTGATTTTCCTTCCCATGAGATCAAAGAAAATGACAACACTCCACAAAAAATCTATTTATACGAAAAAAAATCCATGTTCATTGTTTTAACCATCTTAAGAAGGAAAACCTGCTTAAGCCAGAAATATAGCATACTGCATAGTTCCCTGCAATTCCACTTTATACAGTAGTATGACTGTAGTTTCAAGAGTATAATGGGAGGATTTTCGTAAATAGAATTTTTAGAAAGAGTTAATAGAAAGTTACACTATATCATTATGGCATAGCTTTTCTTGACGCCATGTAACTTAATTTGATTTTTCGGCTGTCACAAAAAGGCAGAAAATATTTTCGCTTCTCTATTTTTTGTCTATAATGTTCTGCGTAAATAAAAGATCAGTCATTGTCTTGGCAGTTTTTTTATTTATTACTAGCTGAAGGTATCCGTTGAAATTCAACGGGTGTGAAAAACATTGAACTTATTTTTAATAAAACCACAAAGCCTGAAGAATGCTGTCAGCGTGATCATTAGAGGTGTTCGTATCCTATCTTGTATGTAGTGTTCGTTGTAGTAGACACGCTGACCGTTTTACAGGTGCACGGAGAGTTGAGTGACTGTTTGTCCTTTTCCATGCACAGGAAACCCAAAAATGGGCCACGCAGGTTTATCACTACTTAAATAGCACTCAGGTTGATAGATGGTCACCTCGTCCCTTAGTTTTTCTTGAGCCGTCTTCTGAGTGATTAACAGCTTGATCGCTTCCCTTGTGTACATAAATATATTTGCATTCAATGACTTAATTGAGTTGCGCAATTCAACGTTGATGTATGCGTTGAGTATCTTAATCAGGATTGGATAGTAGGGTACAATCCAGGGGTTGACACCGTCAAAATGAGCATTTTCAGCAGCAGCCATGTTTGTTTGTCCTATGAATCCTTCATTACCCGTACTGCGCCTTCGGCATAAAGGGTAGCCATAATTATTGGTTTCGGTTGCTAAATAAAAAATCTATGGTGTTTCTTAGTGCACTTGCCGATTTTCATGCACGGATGTTGTTCATTGCGCAGAATTTCGGTACTTCTTTCGGGTAAGAAGCATGTAGTGACGTCATTATAATTTCCACAATCTAAATACAGATTGAAGTTTCGAAATAGATGGGTCTATATTTGAACCAGATTTATAGCTTGTTACCCGTCCGTAGGTTGGGCTAGGAAAAAAAGTGTGCGGTTCTTAGCGTAACCCCTGAAACACCACGGGGAAATGATCATGAGATCGCTGGTGGGCATGTCTTTGAGCATCCAAGTCTAATCTTTGTCGTTTTTCTTGCAAGGGCTCATTTTCTCGCAAAGAACACATTCCTCTTGCTCTAGAAGATTTATTCGAAAGTTTACTCTTTTTTTTGTTTAGGCATGTTGATGGATATATTTTTAAGTCCAAGGAATGGAAACACAGCGGCGAGTGAGAGTCTTGAATGGGCAACGCGATGATTGAGTGAATGTAAGTTTACTGCACTTTTACACTTTTAAACATATTTAAATAACTCGTAACGTTTATGAAGTGGGAATCGGTCTAAAAAACTGTTCGCAATCGTTATCAAATTCAACAGTTGTGAAAAAATTGAATGTTTTTTAGAAGAAAACCCACAAAGCCTGAAGAATACTGTCAGCGCAGTCGATTGAGGAGTTCTTAACCTAGTATGATACTCGTTGACTTTCCTTCGTTCGTTCGTATGATGTGAAAATTCGTCTAAATAACAATTCGCAATCGAAATGAGAGGCAGACGGTTCCACTACGTGTAATACATCGGAGTATTGCACGATCATAAACAACGCCGTGTTTGTTGTAGCAACAGAGGCATTATTACTATTACTTTTCGCTGCACCTAAATATTCCTGCACGTTTAATTCCTTTATGTGTATCGTTTACTACGTAAATGTTCTCTCATATTCATGCAGTGTCCCTATGAGAGCTACTTTGAGAATAAACATTGAAAAGTATACCTGTTGTAAATAATTATTGAATATATCGATTACTCCCCGAAACAATCTGTTATGGGGCCCTTGGGACTCTGGGCCCTTCTTTTACAGATTTTCTTTCTACGTGCTATCATGGGCCTGCAGAAAAACCTAAATGCCTGAGGCGTGAATATCCTTTGAAAATCAAATCTCTGGTTGTCAAGGAAATATGCTATTGTTGATTTCAGAGAAAAATGTGAGATTTTTCAGCAAAAAAGGTAATATTCAGACAATTACGAAGCGTAAAAGAAAATCGATTGAAAGAATTAGAAACTTCATTTATTCAGCCATCCGTTAAAAAAAAATTCCAGCCCTATATCTTGAGTGAAAGTAATTTTAAAAAGCAAAAAATTAAACAACTGCACCGAAGCCAATGCTTAGAATGGACCAACAGGGACCACGAGGGGGGCCTTTGGGGGCCCTGAGGACTTTTTAATATAGCCTATGTTCAACCAATATACATTTTATCTCTACATGCAAAATTTCAGCTCAATCGGTTCAGTAGTGTTTGCGTGATTGAGCAACAGACAGACAGACAGACAGACACCATTCAATTTTTATATATTAGTATGATTGTACTATTGTGGAATTACTGCCAACTATTATCTAATTTAACGTTTTTACGTTAAGTTTTTGCCTGTTCAAATACTTATGCGTAAACAGCTTATTTATAAATATAAACAAGTAAAGCAGGTCAATTTTTAAACATGCTGGGGCTATAGAGTAATTGTGATTCCAACTTGCCGGATGTGCTTTAGAAAATCGTGCGTAACCAAATAATCCTCCTTTAATGAGAAATTATTTGTATTTTCAGTGCTGAACTGAATGTTACTATTTGTTTTGGCAGATTTAACTCATATTATCCTGGAATGTAGTGAATAAATATAATTTAAAACACTCTGAAAGATTTTCAAAACAAAACAACGTTAAATTGGAGGAAATTCAACAATAATACGCGGCAAAGTCATTTCTTAGCTCCTTATATAATTCTCCTTTCACTTTTAGGTAGTGGTCATTTGTTAAATATGAATAGCACTGTGAGCTTGAAGTGTGCTTTTCGGTTCTTCTAAGGATTTGATAAAACACATTATGGCTCTTTGGCATTCTGTTGGCGACTGGAAAATAAATTTCTCCATAGGGTTGCAGCTGTTTCCACTGTTACATTTGGTCTCTCCAGCGGCGGAAATTTTCCAGTCTTCTATAGACCGCAGATGTATTTATTTAAGGGCGCGATTGGAAATGATTTGTTATTTTTGTCTTCTATCCAAAAAGAATAAATATGACCTTAATTTGAAAATGTAGCTAACCGTATTCATTTCAATGCACAAATAAATAAGTGGGGCAAGCTGCCCACTCTGAATATATTACTGAACAGCGTGTCGCTTTCTAATTCCAAGAAAATAAATGACTTACTATGAGCATTCTTTACTACAAGTGACATTACAGATTTGAAAATGACTGCCACTCTGGCGCTTAAGTTTATGCTTGAAGTATATGACACGAATTAGTCGAAATATATATGTTTGTTTACCATAATAGAGGTCATAAAATTGAGCAAGTTGATATTATGACTATTGAGCAGCTAAGAAATTAATGCAAAGCTTTCATTCATTAATACCTATTCCTAGTCCCTTTTCGTAATTCAGATTATACGTGAGGTTTTGCCGTGAAGGCTAGATATGGAAGACGTTGATCATACTTTTACATTTAGATGGATATTTTATGTAAATTTTCGCGGTAATGTTACACCCGAGGATAGCAATTAATTTTGTAGAGTCAGCATTTGAATAGTTTTACCTTCAGTAAATGGAAATATAGATATCAGATTTGCTGTCTAGTTACGATTTGAGACGCCTTCGAAGGACCAACAACAATCATCCCACCTATTGCATCGATCCTAATGGCGTCACTTCGCAAGCCTCGTCCGGTAAAGACTGATAAAGAGGCGTACCAATGTAGGGATGTAAGCTCGACCTGAGCAGTGATTTATATAAATTCCACCAAGACACCCATATCGCGCGTGGGTGAAACGTTTCACTTAAGTAGATATGTAATACAAATACCTATGCATTCTATAAAAAAAACTCGTGAGCCGGAATTTAGCACCAAAAGCATCTAAACACCATTTTACACTTATTTCAGCGTTAAAAGTAAAAATAATTGTTATATTCTCGAAATTTTTTAAAATTCTAAATTTTATTCAATGAATGCGTTGAATTAGTTTCTCATCGCTAAAAAGTGAAATTAGTGCGGTACTTATTTAATCCAAGTCTCCTAACCAACTACCCATCCTAGGTGAGTAGACCGTTTCAAGGAAATACTTTGGCAAAGCTATAAACAGCTAAACATGGATAGTTTTCATCATAAAGAGGTGTGTCTAGCAATGTGAGTCTTACAGTACTTGGAAAACCTGCTCCAGGCCCAAGGAAACTGTCAAATTCATCTTGGGAGTTATTGTGCATAACAAAAAGCGTTTATTATGATTTCATTAAGCTATATATCTTCCACGCATGAACTCGCCAGAAATTGGAAAGAAGAGTTGGATCATATGAAAGGATTTGTTTAATATTTTCAATTTCCAGTTTTCATTAGGTTCATTGAGTTCGATTTTCAGTGCTGATAAAAGTGTCGCGTGAAACGGCGTTAATTATGTATATTTTTCCATTGCTAGTACGAAGCTGCATCAATATTTTCTGCATGCCTGACAATAATCTTTACAGAATAAGTCATTAGCAGCCATATTACGCATTCACGTTCAGCGTCGGTTGTCGTACAGGTAGGCGAAATAACACCATTAACAGTTTTCAATCCTAAGGCTAGTTTATTGCAACACCAAATTATTCCCTACCTCATGCTAAATCCTTTACTTCCTTTAACTTCTTCTTTTAGTCCAACTTATAGGGGTAGAACTGCATGGTGGCAAATACGCACAAACCATATCCTCATCGTGGAATAAGGCATTCTACGCGTCTGGATACCATGATTCCTATGGTCGCAGTGCTCATTTATCAATTTCAAAATGTTCCTTTTGATATTTTTATCAACTGAAATTAAAAGTATGGTTGATGTGATGGTTTTAAATGATATTTATGATCAGCTGCGAACACTAACGGTGTATCAGCTTTGTTTGGATCGTAAACCTTGTCACATAACGCACTTCTAGCACTTTCTAACCCTCTGAAGGTAAATGGAGTCATGTTAGCAGCCTTTTCTACTATGAGCTGTCCCCTCCTATCATCTACTCACCCGATTACTTCCTACTTGGCATCACAGTTTGCGCAACAGACAGTTAAAATGTTTCCACATCACACTATTTGTTTTCTCTTGCATCAGCTAAGGGAAGTATATACATTTCGATGCTGAGGAGCAACGGTACAGTCATAGTAGTTCTGCCATCCGTTGCAACGATACGAAGGAGTTTGCGCGTTAAGATAGCTGATGTGGTAATCGTGGGAAATTGAGAGTACATTTTAATAATTTTTCAAGTAGTAAGCCAAAAAAAATTCTAAGACATCTTAATTTTAAGAAGTCTGTTTATGCGGTGCAAGCACTACAAATGAAGCAATAAAAATGATACAAGAAATACATTTTCTCCTTAGGGGCCATTCAAGTATTAGCTACGTAAGGCGTGTTGGGGGGGGGAGAGGGTTAAGTTTTTCTTACGTTGTCTTACGTAGAGGGGGTGAGGGGGTCCGAGACAGTCTAACATAAGATTTAAGTTACTTCCGAGATCGTATTTTTATCAACTTGTTAAATTTTCGTCAGACAAAAAAATTAATTTGTAAAATTACCGCTGCAGTAGTACAGCTGAATTTACGCTTAACTATAGAAAATCGTCAATAGTTACCAATCAAAGAACAATTAAAAAAGCTGGAACGCAATTAATTACTATCACACTGTAGGTATCATTATTATGTGGTCTATCAAAAGTTCTGGAGAGAAAAGTACACTATCAAGTTCCTCACTAGCTCACCAGACAAAACAAACTTGACCCTTATCAATCGGGATTTCGGAAGAACTTCAGTACGCAATCTGCACTAATCAAATACGCAGATGAAATCCGTCTAGCTATCGACCGGTCAATGATAACTGTACTCGTGAACAGTAACAATAACTTCGTAAGCTTCACAAAAAATATTTTATTTTTTACAGCTTATTAGCAAGCTATTTCAGTATTTATTGAGAGCTTGCAAAGTTATTGTTTCTGTTCATGATGCTGTAGTTCCACCGAGTAATGCCGGAAAGTATTGATTGAAACTGTACTCGTTCTCTTTGACCTAAGTAAGGACTTCGACGGTGTGCACCATTCTTGTATTCTCAGTAAGACGAAGTAGATCGGATTATCTACCACTGCTCAGATTATTTTTTCCTCTTATTTGACTGGGTGGCAACAGGCAGTCAAGGACTCACAGGGCGACCTATTCTCATGGCTACCAGTTGCAAAAGGTGTCCCTCAATGATCAGTTGTCGGTCCATTGTTATTTTCTATCTACATATTAGATCTCCCACAGGTAAAAAAAATGGAAACACACATTACATGCGGATAACTTATAAATTCATCGTCATTGCCATCTGTAAGGCCTTAATGAAGTAATCAGAAAAATAGATTTAGGAATAGATAGAATAAAGGATGTTTACGAAGTAATGATCAGAGCCAAAGACACCCTTTTTAGTTAATAGTTTCCATCGAAACTTTATGGAATAGCTTCCTTATAGAAATGAAAAATCTTTTTAAATTCCACATGAATATACTTAACAACGACCTAGGTTCCATAGCTGAGTGACATCATCAGGTAAAGTACAGTCGTTCATCACAAAATGAGTGCACCCGGTGTATACATTGTATGTACTTCTTCCTCTTCAGTTTCAACCGTAAGGATAGATCTTCGTCGTCATACAACTATGCTGAATGAGGAAAACATGGTCCTTTTCCGCA
Organism: Pyrrhosoma nymphula; assembly: GCA_963573305.1. Lineage (NCBI taxonomy): Eukaryota > Metazoa > Arthropoda > Insecta > Odonata > Coenagrionidae > Pyrrhosoma > Pyrrhosoma nymphula. The sequence continues at coordinate 59,796,396 of OY754338.1, read as the reverse complement.
TAGATTTTCAGTGGCATTTATCATTCTTGTTTGGTTAAAACTTAGATCTATATGAAATTGTTAACCTTTGGCGAAAGTCCAATCTTTTATGAGGTTGAACATTGTGTTTCAAACCGTTGAAATATTCATTTCGGGTTCTTACATTAGTTAATGAATTTCACCAATGGGTTTCCACTTTCTTAACTAATTAAACACCAATGAATATTTTCTGGGACAGCTCTTGCTAATGATATACTTGATGTTTTATTTACTGTTAAATTCATTAGGAAATGATCCCTAGCAACATCTGTGTCCTAATTAAGCTCCTGCTCTCCATTAGGCCATAGTTGCTCCAGTGCATATGACTCACTATGCAATTTGAATTTGCATTGGTATCCTTTCTAAATGGAGACATAAAAGGATCTCTTTCACAGGATGTTTCTGTTGACCAAGCGGCGTTATTTGGGGCCTAATTATGCTCATGGATGCGTCCTTTTAGTAACTGCGTCCTCCTCGAAATGAGATATCATCGGCAATTTTAAATAATAATGTTCGCTAATTAAATTATGGCCACACGCTTTCAAAGCGGAGTAAACACGTTAACAACTTTTAAGAGTAATGAACTATTGGCTTGTGAAACCACGAGGTTGTGTATTGTGGGTTTGTTAACACTAAAAATTACAATGAATTTCATTTTTTCCGAAATTCTCAGTGCCTTACGTATTTAGAAACAATTTGGGATCTAAATTTAGAAATTTCTTCTGTTACAACGGTGTCAAATCACGTAAAACTATTCAATTTCTTTATTAGTTTCTATTCTAGGGCAGGTAATACTAGATAATTGATATGTGCACTCCATTCTATGTTGAAAAATTACAAGAAGACAATGGTAAGGCAGTTTTCTAGAAAATGAACGGTGGGACTGAATGTTAAGGTCAGAGGGCATGTATCATCCACATCTACATCTACAAAATATCCTGCAAGCCACCTCCAGGGTGTTTGGCAGTAGGTGAATAGTCACCAACATGCATGACACTGTACACTAAAGTTACTGTAACTACGACTAATTATGCATTGGCATAAATTGCTAATGTTTGTCGCGAGGCGAAGCCTCACAAGCATGCACTACACTACAAATATGCTCCCAATGGTTGAAGGACCGTTAGTGTATATGTATTTTACAACTACACAAATGGACAGAGACTAGAGAGTTAAGCTGAAAACATGCATGGCGTGCTGTAAGTACTAGGTATCAGATAAAGATACAAGTATTAGGGAGTACTATTACTGCTAAGAGCTACACTACCTATCGACAAACCTAGTTAAAAGTTTCATTGGCAGCTGTTATGGTCCCTTATCGTTCGCAGGAAAAATGACATTTTAAATCTGTCTGTTCTGCAGTCTAGTTCCCTAATTTTATTCTCATGAACGTAGTATGTAGGTCATACCGTAGTATGTCGGATTTCATAAAATATTATCAACGTCGTAAATGAATAAATTGGTTTCGAACTTACATAATAGATTGAGTCTAAATTTTAATCGATTGTCTGAAAGCGTATCCCATGCCAGTTGCTGCAAAAGGTCAGAAACACTAACGAAATTATCATTTCGGACTTTAACGTGTCTTGCAGATCTTCACTGCACGCGTTCTAACTCAGTTTTCAAGCCTACCTCAAGGATCCCAAATACTGGCAGCGTACCTATTCCAAGTGCGGTCTAACATGGGAGAGGTAGCTGGTTTCCCTAACTTTATCGTCACATTTGTCAAATACTCTTTTAACCCAATTTACGATTAACTTTACCGGTAATTTCCCGAATATGCTCACTAACTGGGTAACTTTTAGAGATAATAGGTGCTGAAATGAATAAGGAGGATTAGCCTATGTCTGAGGAAGTTGAACGAGGAAGTACACTAATATGTGAAACTAAGTGAGAGGAATCTATAGTTTGAACTGGGACTCAAACCCAGATCCCCTGCATCTGCGCACTGGGGTTAAGTATTTTCAAACCTTTTAGACCTCCTCCTCTATTCTAACCTTTAAATATGGAACATGCTGAAAATAAATACTTATTTATGAGTAGTGTGCATGCCAGTCAATTTTTTAAGAAACATAAATACAGGGTGATTAAAAAATAAATCCGACGGTTTAAAATATTTGTACTTTTCAAACGTCACAAGCTACAGAGCTGCGCGACCTCTTAAAATGACCGGTACATTCTTTATTTTCGTTGTAAAAAAACATCAAAAATGTTCAATATGTCCTCCTTGAGAACCCAAACAATGTCAAGTCGATATTCAAATTCCTCCCACACTCTGAGAAGCATGTCAGCAGTTATTGTCTTCACAGCCAAAGTTATGCGTGCTTTCAATTCCTGTCATGCCAGCAGGACCTCACCCTTCATCTGTGGCCTCAGAGGTCACCTGATCTCACACCATGTGATTTTTTGTGAGGGGATATGTCAAGGGTCAAGTCTTGGTGCCGCCATTGCCTAATAACAGCGAGGAATTGAAAGGACGCATAACTTTGCCCGTAAAGACAATAACTGCTGACATGCTTCTCAGAGTGTGGGAGGAATTTGAATATTGACGTGAAATTTTTCGGGTTACTCAAGGAGGACATATTGAACATTATTCATGTTTTCCCAACAAAACTAGAGAATGTACCGGTCATTTTAAGAGGTCACGCAGCCCTGTAGCTTGTACCATTTGAAAAATACAGATCATTGAAACCGACGCATTCTTTTGTAGTCACCCTGTATTTTATCAACATGTATATAGCTTCTACATGCGTGCTATAATTCTCATTCTTTCTTTATAATAGGTTAAAATTAATCTACCTTGCAGAATTAATTTGTTCTGGTTTTCTTGGTCTATAATACGACGTAGGTATTCGAGATAGAATTCCTTTATTTTCAATAGGAGAGAACCGAATTAGGAGAATGAAACCAAATGTGTCGAATGTACTCAAAAGCTTTTTGGAATCCAAGTTTTACAATAATTTTCTTTGAAATAAATCTCAGGTTTAGCCGCATGAAAGCCAAGTAATTAATTTTTAGCACTCGGTAATCAATTACTTTTTATTCAACTACTATGCGAATTTAACGTGAGAAAGGCTTACACTTAACAGGTTTTTAATAAAAAAATAATAATTCATAACATAAATTGCACAGGTTGTGAGTAAAAGTGTAAAGCACTTGAAACGTGTGAAACAGTGTGGTACGGGAAGGTTAAGAACCCAGTAGTCATGCATTGCATTTTCATGACCCGTATGAAGTTGCAGACTCGCATGGGATTTTTATACTAGTTCATTGGTTTTATCACAAAAAACTTCCAGAGTTTACGTTCTTTTAGACCTTTATACAGTTGCAAGTATCACTTTCGATGGTATGACTATGCAGTTGCATTTAAAAGTCCTCTCAGTGCGTTTTATGGAATACTGATTGCGTTATACTACAATCATTTTTTATGTCGTTCCCATGAAGTCTACTACCCGTTCTCGCTTACATTATTTTCCGCTGTCAACAATTTACTTCATGCAAAAGTAATTTCGTGGTGTAGGAAGTTTTGGCTAAATTTGTTATATCAATGAATTTTAATTTAATTTACTTTCACCTTCTCTTGAAATAACATGAGAGAAGCAATTTTTTTTTGCTGAAATGTATGCATAGATAAGTGATTGCAAAATATTCCCGTGAATTTTACAACACTAGTGATACAGGAAAGGACCGATTAATTTGTAATCCCTGCTTTTGATCGTGAATGATCATGCGGCTGGAAAAATTACACAAGAGGTGATATTAGTCATAGCTATCTGTATAGTGAAACGATATCGTTTATAGACCATACTTACGTGTATCTATCTCGCTGGGACCTTAAGGTTTAATTTATGCTTTAAAAGATTAAACGAATGTCACTTAAGCTAAATATATATGCTTATTTTTTAACAGTAGTATGGTAGGAAACTGCATGCATCAAAAGTTATTTTAAACTACACTTGACGTTCAGAGGTTCAGGTATAGGTTTTCATGCACCACATATCTGTTCATCCGTGTGTGCTATTTCTATCTTCAAAATGATAAAATATTACCATTAAAAAATGGAGCTCTTTACTAAACCAGTATCAGTCATCAACATTTCATGTAAAATGTGCCGAAAAAGAGGTAAATCAAAAATAAAATTGATCAATGAGGGTCCAGTTTTTAATTTCACTTAACGTATTGATATTCCTTGGAATAGGCTTAAGTTCAGAACTCGGTTACAGAAATTGTACTTCATAAGTCCTAGCGGTAATTTGCTATGGCGCCTTCTGAAAGTGAAGGCCTTGAAATATCGGTGCTTTTGCTTTCTTGTTCAGGGTTTCAAATACATTACCTGAGGTTGAGTGGGGGTTTGTTTTACTTTTTGACAAGTATCTTTTTGTCCCATGCATTTTCATTTGTGCATTGCGTTTTAACAAGGATATGATGTTTTCCTCCTCGGCTTAAATAATTGTTTCTCTACGTCAATAGAACTACGTAACAATAATCATGAAATTTTAATCACTTATGGGTATTTATTTTCCTTGCACAATTGTTTTTTCTGCTCCATATAAATAAAATCCAGTAGTGTGATCATTGAAAGTTTAAATTTGCCCATCAAGGATATGATAACAATTCATTAATAGATACTTTGTTGACAGATTTAAGTAAGGTACCCTTCAACTATAAGAATCATTGCAAAATATGTATATTTCACAAATAAAATTCTTAATATAGTTAATTTGTCAAGTATAATTTTTCAATGATTGATAAAGCAGGATTGTGTACCTGCATTCTAATATGTTACCCGATTATATATCATGAAAAATAATTTTAAAACAATTTAAAGATCAAATTTTAAAATGCTTGTACAACTAATTACAGGTTTAGATCACGAGTTATAAGCAAAGGTTTAAAGTCATAAGTTTAAATTGCAGTACTTAAATCTGTAATCCATAGGACTACCACCTGCCAACAATCTTTTTGTGTTGCTGGGATAAGCTTATGGAACAGTATTCCCAGTGAAATCACAGATTCCACATAATCATTTACTTAAAAAAAAGGTATTTTCGTCATCTTTTAGCCCTGGAAGGTAAATATTTTATTTCACATGGAGTGCATTATTATTTTTCTTTTATAAAGTATGTATCTGCCCTTCTTATCCTTTTCAGCATGTACTGTTTTGAGCTCTAGTTTCAATGTATTAATTGTTGTATTCTCAGTGAACACTACAAGTCCAAGAACAATAAATTATTTTCTTTCTTTCTAAACCTAAACGTAGTGATTAAAAGCCTCAAAATATATATTTGTTATAGCTCATGTCATCGTTTTGATTTGCATATACATGTTGTCAAAGTTAAAATAGCCTTTATTTAATCGTATTAAAGGAAACATTAATCCCCTTCCCCTGCAAATGATATTCCAGAAATGCTGCTATATCGAGAAACCCCGAGTTGTTATGTTACGCATTCCAAATATAAAAGTCTCTCTGAATTTTAAACATGCTGTTCAGGAAGTTGAGTGCTCTTAGAAATATTCCGCTGATTCTGGCAACACTACAACCATCTCCAGCTATGAAGAGAAAGGATTCATGGGGTCATTATTCAGAGCAATAAATATTGCAATGAGGTGATTTCACCGCGCGCAATCAGACAGCGAAGACGAGACACGCAGGAACGAGTTTCCCCCTATCACCGAAAACATGGAGGAAAGAGATGAATTTATGCTTGCTCTCGGCCCTTTTGACCTGCTACCAAACGTTCACCTGCACACAACGCCGTAAGCCTCTCCCGCTCAATGCTTTGCGGTCACAGCTGTTGGTTACTCTGACGGAAGAAACGGGGTCAGGTAAACTACGCGTCTCAATTCTTAAGGGCGCTTTACATGGCATACATTTCAATATGTAATATCAAACTTAAATTAGCGCGTACAAAACTGAATACTGTAATAATATGAATGTTACAAGGCTTTACCATGTGTAATGGTTGCAATATTAAAGAACAACACGCAGTAGACTTTATAGAATGCAAAAAATAATTCATTTAAACAGTGTACTACCGGGTTCAACAACTGTGGGAAACCGGTGATACAGCATTTTAATGAAATATTTAATGCAACATACTAAATCTTCTGTACATTGTTCATTAATTAATGCTGATTGTCTTGTAAGAACACTTTCATACGATCCATATCTCCGTTATACTTTCTGACGGGCGTGTGCTCATAAGTTATTGTGATTGTTTGCATCGTTCATGCTCAGATAGCTGAGGATATTTATACTATATAAAAAAATACTTCCTTATTTTATACTCCTAGATAAATTTTAAGGTAGGCTCCCTATTCCGGAGCATTATTGTACTATTAAGGCACGACTCATCATAAACAATATCATACCACTTCGCGATAAAAAAACTCTTTGTTCCTTCGAGCTCCGATACCGTTTTTACTTTAATTACTCTACTCCTTTGTGGGTAGCAATCGCATGCGTGACTCAGATGATGCATAAGCTTCGTGCATATTGTTTTTATATATAAAAACGAATTCCATGCATTCATCAAATACGATTGCGTTTTTAAAAGGATAACATTTTCAGTATATTGATTTGTTTCAATATTTGATCTTGAAATGAGAGTCTTGTTTAACAGACTTTACTCACTTGTGTGTGGATCGTGAAGGTTTGAGTTGACTATTTTAGTTATTAAAAAATAGGTAGGAAACACATCCGGAAAATATTATTATCCTGGAAAAAGTTGATTTTACGCTTTCTGAAAAAGGAAAACGGATGAATTACATGCCTTTTTGTTTTTTTTCATTGATTGACGCTCTACCGAGATATTAGGTATTTATTATTAGCCCTACTACACAATCGCGTATTTCTGCCACCAACGTGACAGTAAAATTCGATCTACTTAAGAGAAAAGAATTTCCTGTTGGCCACACTACACTTCTTGATTTCGAGTGCACATTGCATGCGTAGTTGATGCTGTGTAAATGTTGCACCATGGTTTTGACTTGAACATGGACCTTCGGGATAGAAATGCGTGAGTTCAAGCCACCACACCATCCCAAACCCCCAGAGAATTCCAGACTTGAATGCCGATAGTGATAATGACCGTAATGTCAGGCCTAGCGTGGGGTAAACAAATACGAAAAGTTTGCGGTGCTGAATTAAATAAACTAGTATTTATCAAGCGAAAAGTAAGAAGATTCTCCGATTGAAAAGGAAAAAAAAGACTATTCTCCACTTTTCTCTTATTAGGCTACTTAAAAATAAATCGCTAGTAGTTTTGTCCCTGTGCAGAAATATTTAATTCGCGAAGTAATTAAATTACTGAGGAAAACTTCACGAAAAATTAAAATCATTAGAAAACTACTTCAATCCAATAGAAAGTGTTACACAGCTGATGGAAGGACTTGGCTGGGAAGCATTAGAGAGTCCGAGGCTACACGCTAGACTAACAATACTTGAGTATGAATTCCGAAGATACAGGCGATACGGCGTGGAGTTTTGGAGGTTTTGGAGGAGGCAATACGGCGTGGAGGTTGAATAAATATAAGGAAGATAATACGAAGACCAGTGGTGGAACCCTCCCTCTCTCCCCCGTCCACCAGCGGGTACGAGCCATCGACAGTGACGGAGACCAGCGGTTACCTGCTACCGCCAGCGACAAGGACCAATGACGCACGTCCTCCTGGATTTCTTAGTGTTTCACATGACCATGGGTATACATTCATGAATATTCATTCACATGTCTCACTTGCATTCTCTTTTGTAAAACTCAAGCCACACCTTTCCAACTTCTGGTCCTACCAACTCCAATTCTCGCCCCTTCCCCCCCCCCCCTAACCCTCTCCATTTACCGTCATAACTTCCTCTCCCCCCTTTTCCTTGACAAAGTCTGTATATACGCGCGCAATTGAACACACTTTTTTACCTGAAGATGATAAGTAAGACACCGAAACCTAGGTAGTAATTAAGTCTTTTTTTTTTTAACTTTTTTGTGGAAGGTTGCTTTTAGCTCTTCAACCTTATCAATACTTGATTATTTCAGTTCACGTTAGTTTTTGCGTCCAGCATGGAGGATATAATTTTAACGCCGCGGTTTATCTCTAGACCTGTTAGTAGCGGCAAAATAAGAGAGAAACACCGCAAAACTGATCGGAACATGAATTATTTCATCCCACGAATCATTAGAGATCATAAAATACAGTGTAACACTGGAATAATATAATCGTTAACGTAAAACTCCCATCTGTCTCCTCCCCCCTTCTATTCCCTACTTTTTCACACCTGGTGGCATAACACTCCACATGCCACATGCCTCTGCGGTGACTCGCAGGGTAATATGTTGATGTGGAATTATTCAATTCTGGCCTCAAGCGTAAGGCACTCATGAATGAATTCCAAAGAGCCCAAAACATGAATTGAAGGGATAGAAACACGATCGCCCCCAGGGCTTTTGACGTCTGACCAATATTCCCCGCCACACAACGCCAAAAGTCTCTCTCTCCTCACCTCCTCACGGACACGCATCTGTTAATTACTCCCGTGTGGAATTGAAGAGGGCCGGGTAAAATTGTTTGATGCCTTTCCCGCGATGGACTTAAAGGGGTTCAACCGTTGAGGGCGGTAAAATTTCGAACGGCCGGTATGACCACGAAGCTAGTCGCGCGCGAATAAAAAAAAAGACCCCACCTTGACTATGGAAGCCTTTTACGCGGTATCGGCAAAAAGGGGCAGCGCTTCTGCTTAGCCACGCGTGGTGCACTTAAAAGTTTACACCGTTATTCGGGGCTGAAAGTGTGTGGGGGATACGCGTAACCCTTTGGCCCAACATACCTCTTATACAAGAATGGTGAAAGGACGTAACGCAAACCTTACCCTCGCCATACTCTCACACCTAACTTTGGAATATCTTATAATTATGATATATATGATAATTATGAACAGGTTTTCAAACTTACAACACAAAAGATGTTATTAAATACCATATGCTAGCGCCAAGAATTAAATCTACTTGTTGAGTAGAACGGCTAGCAAAACTTTTCTATTATTGCTTATAATTTTCAACGTAAGTTGTCTTCTTTTAATATTATTACATTTTTTTCTATGTGAAACTGATAGCAGCCCTGAAACAGGTTAAGGGGCTACAAATTGCTCCATTTACGTCTATGAATGCCACATTTTGCAACAAGTTTGATGGATTTAAATTTTTTTCACATTCCTATATAGGTACCACAGAAACACCTAAGGCTTAATTAGAACCCTCCAGTTTCCCTTCACTATCTGCTCTTATCATCAATTAACCCTCTCACCCTGCGATATTGCGATAAATGTACCGCGATATGTGAAATGTTTATTGAAAGGATATATGAGTAAGTTTGGGATATAAGATATCTTGCAGGTATTTGATTTGATATTAATCCTCCCTTCGATCGTTATTAAGTATAACAAATCATATCGCATAATCGTCGATATGCTCTCCAAACGATATGGACCGCATATCGGAATCGTTGGATAATACCTACTACCTTATGTGATATGATATTACTCAATATTCAATATGAATATGTGCGATGAAGTGCATTAGCTTGTGATATGCTATGTCGGCGATCGGGTTAGTTTAGGTCTGCTATACCAAGGGACCGTGATCGGATTTTTCCGTGGCATAATTTGTGTTGTTATTTTTTTGTATTCGACCGTTTTTGTACACTCTAAATCTACCCACAAAAGATAAGAGATAATATGAAAATGCGATATTTTATAACATGCGATATCATGTTGAAGTGCTTGTCTGGTTGTAGGTGCATACCACTGGCTGAAGTCGTCCCTTGTTCATTCGTGTGCCGTAGATTAGATTCCCGATTGGATCGACATTTCACCGGTCGGATAGTGGGTATTCTCAATATGGACTCGGCTGTTTTTGGGGTGGCTTAAAAAGTAAAAATAGGCAAAACAATTTTATGGTTCATGGTACCGCCCTAATGCCTGGTATCATTTGAAATGCGATTGAGAAATATTAAGGTGTTCAATATGTGGTATAACGTGATTCCTGCTTTCTCAATTTGATCGACTTTCGTATTTCTCCACTATGCCTTACTACTTTTTCACATTTCTTTAGTAACCTAGTATACAAGGTAGCTAGTCTTTGGAGAACCCCTGCTTCTTTCCCTGCTTCCGGTTTCGTCTTTTTTTCCAATAAGTATTCACACATTTTTGCGAGTATTCCCCAAGAGAAATCAAAGCCTAGTAATACCACACTGTGGTGATAACATAGGCCCGCATTCACTGATCTCTTTAAGTCAGGATCCCTTCTGCAAGGACAACCTTGAGATCCTGCATGCTTTTGCCCATGAACTAGCATTTTTCTAGGTCTTACGACAAAAATGGTGCTCATTTTACCATGAATACTACGAAAGGGTGTAACACGATGGCAAGTATGTATGTTTTTATGCAAAACAAGGCAATATAGAGTGCAATGACAAACGATAAAACATGTTAAAAAGCCATTCGATAACAGGCTTTGTACGATGACAAGGTAGCTTAAAACATAACAAGGTAGCTTAACACATAACTTAATACAAGATACTTCTGTAGCAGCATCCATAGAACTCGCTTGAAAGTGGAACTTCGATGTGTAAGTACGTGCGTATATGGTGGTAGGGGTCATTAGCAATAGTAAGGTATCGCGGCTCGAATTAGCACGGGAAAAAGTTTGGATTCTGATTTGCCTGCAAGTAGCATTTTGAGTCTGCGATAAAATTGCATCGCATTCCGTGAAATCCTGGTCTCATGATTGCGAGTGTGAATTTAAAAATGTTAAAAGCGAATACATTTTTCATAGGATAATTTTTATACGTATGCAAATATTTGCTTGGAAATGTTTTTAACGCTTAATATTACTATTCTAGTATTGATTAATAGGAATAATAACAATTCTCTTACTAGAAATCCTTTCAAGATGCACATATAGATGTAATCTAATTTATGCAAATTTTTTTTCCACGAATGCTTGAGAGTTACGAACACTGCGATGTAACAACGTAATGACTGCCGATATTAGGTTCTTATCGAAATAACTATAAAACCGGTAGTAATGTTTTTGCAGAACGTATCCCAAGTAGCGATATAAATCGAAACATCGCAAGTAGCCATTCGCTTTGCTCGCAACTTCCATCAAAGTTAACTCTAATGAGTAAAGCCGCCCTCACGCTATAGCACGAAATGTAATGCGATATGTGACATAAGTATTCGATTGCATGCAGTGCGTCGTATGCGATTTCATGTGATGCTCGATACATCGCAGTTTTATATTGCGAAATTTTCCGTAGAAATATGATATGGAAATTTGAGTAGCCTACGGTGCTGCCCCCCCCCTTTCCACGTGGAATTATCCTGACCTCTCCACCCTTACCTCACCCCTAGCTCCCCCTATCTCCCCTCCCATCCACAGCTCCTGCCCCGCTAACCCCTGACCGCCCGCCCTTCCTTATCCTTTATCCGTAAACCTCACTTCCCCTTCTCCAACTCCCCCTCTGCCGCCGCCACCCCTTTAGGGCCCCTTCCCCTCCGGCTCCCCTCGAACCCATCTCGGTGTTGCCCGTCTCGCCCGCACCGCGGCGCTCCGCGCGCGATAAGGGGAAGGGCGAGGGGGTAGCCGCCTATTTTCAAGGGGCCCGTCCGTATGCAGTCGTCGACGGGACAGCGACCGCGTCGGGTTAAAGCGAAGAGTTTGAAGATATCGCGAATAGTCGGTTTTTTTTGCCCTATTTTTCCACACTTCACGCGCAAACATACGTTAACGTGCATTACTCACGCGACTGTGGAAACCTCATACCCTCCTCCCCCATTAAACCCTTCTCTTCACCTTTCCCCATTTAACCAACACTCCCGCCCAACCTCAGGAAGTACTCTTTTTAAGTTTTATCTCCATCTCGACACCAAAACAGTGATCTGTGACTTTTGGTGTTTCGTAGGATCGACGTGGAGTGTCTGCATCGTAGGGTTAAAGCGGTGGTAGCCTTTACCTGTAGGTGGTAGCGGAGGCTATCGTAGTTGACCTGTGCTTTTTCACCTTGGGGAACAGCATCTCTTGTTCTGTGGACAATTTTCTCTATAGTGTGTGCTTTGTGTGTGGAATGTTATTGCTATCGTCACCATCGTTCGATAAACGGCTGCCTATCGGCTCAAAGGATCTTCACAGGGTATTGTAGTCAAAATAAGCAATTGGACGCGAGGTTGCGGGAAAAATTTTGATCGGTGGATACCCCCCTGCTCCAATACCGGGTGCCGTCCGGCGTTTTCCCCCTGAAGAAACCCGGGAGTTGGCACCACGTTTGTGAGTTTTGAAATTCCTACTGACCGCCGGTTGAGTATTTCAACCTTTCGGGACGAATTGTTTTAAAGGAGTGAGACTTCTTTTGGTCGAATTTACCATCACAACACCTCTACCTCGACCGTTTTGAGTGTTCAGCTGGGCGTCCTGCGGTTTAACAACAGGAGAAGAATTTTTATCCAACATTTCCTAAGTCTTCAACGAGAAAGAGTAGAGACCGGACCGTTCACAGGAGACGAGTTTTAAGCGCACTTTTGCTTCCTCAACCGGCCTTAAGAGTGGAAAATGTTCAGTGATAGTGATTTGTCGAGATGTGGTGATCTTGGATCTTGTGGAACGTTCGTTTTAAAGTGATCTACTCCTTCTGCTCGTCATTAACCCACGTTTTGGATTCGTCAAGTGGAAGGAATTCATTTCTCTCACTCAGTGCCCTGGTTAAAATTCCCCACCATATAAAAGGATCTCCTTCGAGGCAGTAAATAGAAGAAGATTGAAAAATATTTTTTCCCACCGGCCATCCCCCCACCAGAAGTGGCTAAAAAATAGGGTTTTTCTCTGAATGGGACGAGTAAGAGGGGAACCTTAGGTGTGAAACCATTGTGAAAATCAGGAAAGTGTGAAATTAAGGAATTCGGGGAAAAAGTTTTCTCTCCCAAAGAAGGAGAAGTGAAATTTGTTATATTTGTCTGAATTATCTAAGTTTGTGATCCGTGTGTTTGTTAAAAATAGAATTTTAACTGATCTTCTGTCATAGTGAACTTAAAACCAAGTTTTGTATTTGCATAAAATCGGAAGTGAAGAGAATAATCTTAGGTATGTTTTCTCGTATTTAAAATAACGTGTTCCGCTGAAATATATCTACCCCTCCCAAGTATTAGTACACCATTCCAAATTGTCGTGAGAAAGATATTCGATATCTCTCAAACTATCGGGAAAAAAGAAGTAAAAATTATCAACATAAGTGAAATATTGTTGTGATTTTTCGTGATTTCAGCTAAAATTTTAACACGACTTAATAAGAAAGTTTTATCTGCTACAGTTTTCCAAATTATTACCAAGTTATCTATTTAAGAATTCATTATTCTGTATTGTACCAACATTAGAGAGAATCAATTATGAATCTGGATGTGTAATATATTCACCAGGAACTCGATAATAATTGCACTTTTACTTTCAAAAACATTTTTTCATAAGGGATGATGTTTTGATTTGCCCTGTTTTAACAGAGGCTGGTCGTAGCAGCATAAATTTGACCATAGTGTTTTCATATTGCGGTAACTACAAAGGATATTTATTCCGTCAGCGGCTCTTGTGGTGCCTCAGTTTCCCGGATATACAAAACTAATCCGAATCCGAGTGATCTCCACGTTGTAGTTCATCCCGCACCACTTGATTAGCTTATTGACATTATTGGATAATTTCCGCGATAGCTAAAAGTCGTGTTCTATAAATTTTGCTCACGAAACAGCTATAAGGTGTGTGTGATAGCCTATCTGATGATGGGAATGCGATCACTGCCACGATATGGGTGACTCGGAAAACACAGTGACCTCATCCGTGAACCCACTTTTGAAAGTTCACAGTTCCTCGACGACTGGAGGTCATACTGCCACTCCAACGGGAAAGGTATCTCAGCTGAAAACGGAATTCGAGCTCTGCTGAGTTTCGAATCCTCCTCCAGTTCACCCTTTCTAAACTTCCCACCCTGTGGTTTTTGGGCGTTTGACCCAGCTCCGGGAGCACATAAATATATATTTACCGGATAAGAAGATATGGTGACTACGAGTGGACCGTGTGGTCAAGTAGTGGGACGCAGGAGTGGTCTTCACCGAGGGAACTCCAGCGGGAGGTGTGGGCAAATGGCCTGGGCAAGGAAGGCGCCGGGCGCCCGGCAGAAGCGATGGAGTGCGCCGCTCGCCGTGTTGCTGCTCTTCATATCCTCCCTCTTCCCATGTTCCCGCGCTGCCAAGGACGGTGAGTGCTCCAACACATTATTTTTACTATACACAACGATCCGCGCTTCTCATTTTTTCCTTGCCCTTCCTGTGTTTTCCGAGCCTCGGGGCTATCTTGCTTAGTAGCAAGTGGAGAAAATTCTATCGATCGGCCGGAATTCTTTGTGCGGTTTTTTTTATAAGACTCTTGTTTTGGAGATTAGTTAATCAGGAATCGGTTATTTTCACTAATTATGATTCGAAGAACGGATAGTGATGGTAACTCCCTAATGATTTGAGGCCAATGCGGACTGAAGTAAGTAAAATGAGAGTTTTAGGTACTCGGCAATCAAAGGATTTAGCGTTTTACGCTATATGGCACTTCCTGAAATAACCAGAGTTTTTTTCTGGCTACATAAGTTAAATTAAAATCAAATGATCAATGGAAGAAATATTATAAGCACCCTATTACGCCGCGGCGCGCCGTCTTATTTGTGAATTTCCCTTGTCTATTCATCCTCTAAGCTGTAAGCTAATTCTCTTGTAACCTGAGTTCTCTCCGAAATAATTCATTTGCATTATTTAGATTTTCTGAAAGACTCTCGAGTAGCATTCTTGTTCAATGATAAATGTAATTTTTACTTCGCGATCGACGGCCGAGGACATTTTTCCCGCTAAGGATTAGTAGTTAGGTAGGTAAGGGTACTCATTTTAGATTTGACACAAAAGCGCAGAGATGTAGACAATTAAAAGTGGGAAGATATAGCATTTAACGGTGCATAGCATTTCCGGAAATGGCCAAAGTGATTTAAAAAATATATTTAACCCGTATAAAATATATATCCGTATGAAATCATATTATAATATCTCCGTATGAAATCTCCGGGCCTGTGTAAAATCTCATTATAATGGCATCATTATTCAAACCCTATCACGCTTACCCATTTATCAGTAGTTCCCTAGTCTAGAATTCAACGAGGCTCTTTGAAATAGGCGGCTAAAATTCAGTCAATCTGCCGAAAGAGATATCGGTGGTCCACCTAACTTCGTCACTAACGGTGTACAAACCCGAACCCTCTTTATGCAAGAAAAAGTTCTAGCAACCTGTGTGTGACAATGAGGCAAAAACGGAAAAATATGGATGTATTTTCACATATTGACTTTGTGTTAAAACGAATTATTTTAGAAATTACTCATTGCAATGACCTGAGCTACAAGTACAAGCATCAAGGAGAACTCAGGGCATTCGCAAGATGCCTTTTTGTTGAGTCTGTGTGCGACTCAAAGCGGTGGATATGTTAAAAATTGTGGATTATGTCGGGACTTATCATTGCAGAGCTAGTGCACTGTTTTTGGCAATGGCAAAGGATCTAAACTCGAGTTTTTAGGAACTGTGTAAATAATATAAGGCACGTAAAATGTTAATTGAGTTACTTACAACTGAATATTAACTGTGACGAGCAGTAGGGTTAGTGGCTCGGCCCGTCTTGTGGTTTCCGATTTCGGCGAATTCGCTCGAAGTTGAAATATGATACCAAGAAAACTTACTCTTTCTGCCTCAGAATATTTACTTATTTGTGTCATGGCGTACCTCAGTCCTGAAGTGTTGCTCTCGTGTGTATTATTCCGGACAAATGGGCATTTGCTAACATTTTTATCGTCCTGTTACTTTCCAAAAATATATATATGTTAGAAATTAATTCCTTAAGAGCTTTTTTAAGAGGCTATTCCTAATTTTTGGAACCTTGATCTGTTGTCACGGCAGAGGTGATTAATTATTAAAAGGGGTTTGCTGGTAGTTTTTTTTACAAAAGGGAAAATATGAAAATCATCGGTGAACGATAAAATTTTATACCGAGTCATTTATCTTCATCTTTAAAGGTTAAAGTGTTGGGTGGTTCAAAGGAGAGGTTAAGAATATCAATAATACCTTAGCATAACATTGTCAACCTAAAAACACATTTTCTGAAATCTTGCGTAATTTTGCCCATTTCGGCTTGTTTACGTGGTAGCTGTTATACTATAGATCAACCAGATTTTTTCCAACTAGAATAAAATTTTTTACTCAAGGTAACTTAATATTGAAAATCGGTTTGTATTTACTTACTACCAAGGTTAAAAAATACTTGACAAAATCTGTTTTGACAAGTGAGGGTCGATTTGAAACTGTACTCGGTTGCTTTCATGTTTGTTACAAACATGATCGTGAAATAATTTTTAAATATTTAACTTTTATCAAGTCACAAGTTTCACTCCCAAGAAATCTGCGAAAATTGTAATTTGAAGAATATAAATGAATTTATTTCGGCCGAGTCATAACAAATGATGACACTCATGTCGAAGTATTTTGTTTACAGTGTATTCCGTTGTGACTTGCGCTACTAATTCTAAATGTAACATTGTATTACGAAACATTTTCCCCATTTTTCGAGTTTCCGATGCATAACACTAGGTGTATCTAATTAAAAAGAAGACCTTATCTATTTTCTCTTCTCTTTACTAAAAACACTTAGTCAATTGGAATCCATGTCCCTATTTTGCACCTGACACCTTTGACTGGTGTACCCTTCCCAGTACCCTTCCCCCGCACCCGGAGATCCGATTGGGAGACTATTTTACCTTCGGAATTTATTACCGGGAAGGATGCGATCAAGTCATACATGAATGCAAGGCTGCATTTTCTAGGGAGGTTAATGCGGTGGTTTCCCGTGGCCTTCCACATCGCAGTTCTCCGACCTTTTCCGTGAACTTCACTCTCGCCCGAAGCTATGGCAGTTGATACCGGACCGATCCTCTGGATCTTCGCCATCAATGCCTTCTAGTGAAACTGCTGCCTCTCACCAGTGGAGCCGAGTAGTTGAGTTAGCTTGTCGTAAACTCCCAAAATTTCCAGAAAATAACTTGAATTTTTTTAAATTTGAAGATTTGGAGGCACCATGGAACAGGAACATTTGAACATGCGACCTTCGGTTTGGGAGTCGAGCACGCAACCACTACACCACCGCCACTTTGGATAGGTTAGAGTAGAGATCACCTCGGCCCATGCCACAGGCGTGTGAAATTCACACATTCAGGGTAGGGGGCAGTTCCTTTCCCTGGGCTACCTCGCACTCCGAGGTTTTTTTTGTTCTGGGGCGTCCAAAGGTTTCACCCGAGATTTGAACCCGGAACCCTTTGATCAGTAGCCAAGCGCTCTACCCACTAGACCAACATGCCCCCTTTGAT
The DNA here is from genome assembly GCA_963573305.1 of Pyrrhosoma nymphula. Lineage (NCBI taxonomy): Eukaryota > Metazoa > Arthropoda > Insecta > Odonata > Coenagrionidae > Pyrrhosoma > Pyrrhosoma nymphula. The sequence goes on along the minus strand of OY754338.1, from coordinate 59,778,905 downwards.
ATGCCATGAGATACAAAATAAGTATCCTTGTTGCACAAATTATCAAAACTCGGACTGAGTATTTTTGCGGTTGACCAAGTTGTATCTTCAGGATGGTCCCGGTGAGCTAAAAAAGTTCATGAGCAAATTGAGAGACGTTTTTGCAATTGTTCCTGTGCATCACTGCGGGAAAATTAGCTTAAAAAGTTGATAAGGGACATTAACGAAGAATTGGTTGCCTAAAGAGTGGTATTCTGAGGGTATTGAAGGATATTCATGCCTCCCTATAATAACATACGGTGGTTCTTGCAAAGCTGATTATTGAAGGCTGAAAGACTACATTTTTTCCTGCCCGATATTTAATAATCTTTTTATCGGTTAAAAACATTAAATGAAAAAAAATAATTGTACCGGTATAATAAGTACCATTGATTCATTTTTAGTATCAATCCTCCCTCAGCAATATAACCTTCGAATCTCATTCCAAATGGTGGTGTCTCAAGTTTTGCATATAGCACATTTCTCTGCCATGGAGTAAGCAAGATCATAGCTTGATATACTTAAATCAAAACATTAAAACATTATTTTACAATATCCAATGATGAGGTGCATCTAATTTTAATAAAACCAATGTTTAAATATATTTTGTCATTAGAAATGATACGTATTTCATGGCAAAATAGGTACTCGTGTTCGGAGGGCGTTTTTCTAAAGAATTTTAAATACTAACGTACTTTATATCTGACATAACGCTGCATTATTATGATAACCTTGAGTGAAATACTTTTGGCGTTATTTTATAAATCCGTGGTGTTTCTGGAAATCTGGAAAAAGTAACATCTTTTTTTGTCTTATTTTATATTTTGAACTTAATTTTTAATTAAGTTAATATGCTGCTAATTCAATCGGAAGTTTGCTTATTTGGATTCGAAAAAAAATTAATGTGGCTCAAATTAAAAGCCATTGATAATTTTCTGCCGCTTGGCTCACTAGCTATATTTCGATACAGATTCATAAATGTAAATTGAAGGAAAACTGCCGACTTTTTTCAAACTCCGGAACTCCGAACGATAAATAATACGTATTACGCACTTTGTAATCAATGTATTTAAGACGCAGAGAAGTACTATATATATATAGACATATGTTCTACTTTTGTATGGAACACCCTCACGTCTAAGTTATTGCTAAATATTGTATCCTAACTTACTAACGGGGATGAAATATTGTATTTTACGCCACTTCCACATTGAAGTCGCTAAGCGTAATCACTTTCCAATCTTGGGATTCCAACTTGATCAATGGGAATCCAAACTAGAGCATTTCAACCGCTTGGAAGGAAATGGTAGGTGCTTATTAGGATGGGATTAGATGGGATATTGGCATGGCCCTCTATGATACGGTCCTTGTAGGAATGTTATTGAATCTACGGTGACTTGGTCTAGTACCAATTATAGATGTTGGATCTTTGGAATTAGAAGATAAATAATTAATTGCATGCCTGTTTTGGCATAATTCTTTGGACCGAATTCAATGCCGAATACAATATCCAATGAATAGGTTGGCGCGTTGATGAATATGCAGATGGGTAGATGTAATATAATTTTGAATTTTGTTTTACTCATTTTAATGGCTCTAATTTAGGCATTTCCAGATTTAGCGAACCCAATAGAGACGTCACCTGTGTACTTAATTCAGTTATGGGAGCTGTCATCAAAAGAATTAACTTCAAATGTAGGCAGTACTTTAAAATGAATTTTCAGTATGACATCGCTTTAGGCCGTGGCAATGAACAAACATTCCCGTATATGAGTTAAGCGCGAGAAGCCATTTGTGATTTTCATGAAAGAGTAACTTTTTAATAAGTTTGACACCCTCCTTCATGACACAAGTTGTGGCAAACTTCACCTCTTGATTTCGTATCGACAACCATCCACTGGCTGCTGCTACAATGAGTGAACCTGAGCCCATCGAAAATCAGTTTGATAAGGTAAACGTTTTAGGTCTTGGAAGCTATAATGGGATTATATCGATTATTTAGATGTGCAATTACCTTGTGTTAAACGGAAACCACGTGACGCGGGATAGCAATCAATTCTCAGGCACATTAAACGTGGTTTATAGGAATTCCGGAGGATTTTTTTATGAGTAATCTTGAGCATAAATTAAAATGCAAAACAAAAATATCACAAATATTATAAGATGATAGTCTCATTAAAATAATCCATTCACTTTTGACTTTACTTAGATTTGCTTCACATTAGGGAATATTTGAACATTTAGGTAAGTATACTCATCATTAAATAAAATAATTGGTACTTTCCTACAGTTTTACGTGGTAATTAAAACAGTTTAAAAGTGTAAAAAGATTTATTTTAATATGAATACTAAAGAGAAATTAAGCTTATAAAATCAATGAACGACCAATTTGGAAGCTGGCAGCATATGGAAAAGAAAGAAAAAAGGTAACTCACAAGCTGAAATATGGACGTAGTTTTGTAAAAAATAAATATATTGTGTTTTGAAAATGAAAAACCTAAAGCACAATATGCGACATTTCTCTTTTGTTATTTTTTTAAAATGTCTATACATACGTTTTGCCTTTCAGCCCAGTAATATATATACAAATACTTGTGGATACAGCGTACCTAATATACTTTTTATGTCTTCTCTGTCACGTCGGACCATTTAGATTTTTCGCTATTGATTTCTTTAGGTTCCCAATAGATAGTGAGAGAAGTATTCATTGCACGACTACCCTTTTATGGTTAGATAGACTTTCTCTTCCATTATTAACTGCATTAAAATTATTTTGTGACATATTTATTTGTTAGTTAATTGATTGTTTTCTTGGGTAGGCAACCGAAAACTGATATAATTTTAATGGTATACGATAGATGGATATGTATTAAGGAGGTAAGGGAAGGAACATCGGGAAATTGCGGACTGGCGAAGAAAGCCGGCACCGACTTTAGTATCTATGATGTTAACAATAATCATAAATAGGGTAATTGTTTAACGACCCATCCGACGGAATGATTACTATAGTTGAAATGGTATCCACATGGGACTAATATAAGGATCGGGATTCCACTGAAATATCCTTGCCATAACCGGGATGATTTTCTTGTCACTATAAATAAACATTGAGAGCTGGTTGTTTCAACCATGACAAATGAGGTACCTAACCATTCCTACTCTCGGAATTTTGATACTACTATTAAATAGCCCCTGATAAATAATGGCTTTTAAGAAAGTAATTATGGACTTTCGATAGCTATATTTTTTAATGATTACATACTGTGATCAATTTTACCACATTTTATTTTTATTCAAAATTATAATCTGAAATGTTTCAGTATTTTCATTCTGTATAATTATTTAATGGTTCTTTTCCATACTCAAATATTCTCTGATTACCTCTTCTATAGATGGGAATTTAAAATTTAAAGTTACTGAGAAGTTAAAAATAACATGGACAAATTGTTTCCGAGGAGTTAGAAATCAATGAAACTGAAATAAAATATTTCAACATGCTTATTAATGCGCGAAGAATTTCCTTTACAGCGGAAATACCATCATTGTTAATGAATCCCGAGTCATTATTGTTTCGCATGCGATGATTGTCACAAGGCTCAAATTATCGTTAACTGACCATTGAAGAGATAAAATTGCTTGGCTTTATTTGTTTGTGGTGGTATTATCATAAGTGTTCTGCCGTTAAGTCTATCAAAAAAGCATTTATATTTTGTTAAAATAATTTAATAGTAGACATTACTAAATGAATTTATGTAATAAGGGTTGGCTGGCATTACCCTTAAAGACTTGCAATTAGAAAGCAAAGAAACTGAACCGATATCCTAGAGCATGCTTCTGATCACGCTGAGAATTCCCAAAACTAACAGAAAAATTTCATTAATACCGGCGAATATTATTCGTTGGTAACCTCATCGCACTTTCCGATGACGGTCACAAGATCCACCACCCCAACGTTAAATAACATTTGAAAAGGGCCATCTTGTTCGTGTGGGCATTGATGTTTTCCAGCATCCTTCGTTTACACCGCTATAGTGGAAGGAATGCAATTTCCTCCTTTTTTACGGCACATAAAATATCGAAACAATCTGATTTCGAAAGATATTCACTCGTTAGGTACGGATTCAACGACCGATTCAAAAAACCGAAGTTATTCTTTCATTTGGCCTCTCTCTCTCTATCTCTCTCTGCTCACAAAATCGGGGAAAGAGCTAGCAGTAGGCGTTCATATGCATTATATTTTCTTTTTTTCCTGATTCCCTACATCCGCCAGTGGATCGGAAAATGGGTTACTCTTCCGCAAGCGCGCGCGGACAATTGACTATCTAATCCGCCAATGTTTGGATTCGAAAGGCAAAATCTACTCGTGGGAGGACATCAGCATCGGAAATACTCTCGAGGAACTCCCATCCCCCGCTATCGGCCACATCATTTCCACATCCGCAGTTCCTTCCTCTTCGATCTAAAGTGTACCGCAACATTACACATTTTGTGGTCAGCCTAGCACCTGATCTCGGCTTGCGCATACTTATAAAAGAACAGAGGCATTAATTGTCCGCACAGTATTTTAATACCGTGACCGGTTTCAACGCCTAACACATCATCATAAGAGCTATGATACGTGTATACGTCTGTTAAGACGTGTTTTAACTTTGATGATGACTTGTTGAACAGCCAAACCGGGCACTGTAAAACAATATGTGAAGTTTTACTATGTTTTTCTTCTTTAGTAACACGTTGTAACTCAACGAAGTTGTTATACCAACCGTCACGTATGTGGGCCAAACTTGTCGTTGAGCGGGCCAGTTTTGGCAGCAAAGTTTTCACCGGTTTTATGGATTTCAACTTAAATTTCCGCGGGAATATATTTTCAATAAGATTCCTCCCTCGAATTTTAGGTACTCAATAGAAGATAATGCATAAATATTGAAATGAAAAAAATGCTTTCACCGTATGCATTTAATGCCCATAAACATTGACCGTGGGCCACTTGAGACGATCAAGTGGGCTTAAGAGGCAAGGGACGAAGTTTCAGAGGTTCACAGGCCTTGGGTTGCCCGTGCCTGGTTTAAAACACGGGGGCACATTCGTTCTGGTTTGCGGGTTACATTTTACGCAATATTTAATCTGCGGGTCATATACTATCCGAATTAAAACTTCTACTGCCATATATTAATTAATGAAATCGATTTAAACATCACCTATATAATCAAATATTCAGTACATATTCAGTAGAGTAAGTAGCCATTCAAAATAAGATTTTATGTACATAAATATGTATCTGTAAATATATATTTGCTTTTCTATGTATACTCATTACCTCAGTTTTCCCTTTTATAATATTATCTATCCAAAACGTAAAGAAAATTATAGGATGACATAAAAAATTGAGATGTGTTTTGAATTGATTCACGACCCGGAAAGAATTCTCAAATGGGCCGTTCAGAACCACGGTGCGGAAGTTAGTGCATCCATGGTTTATGGTGACTTGAGCGATTTTTGCCGCTGTAGAAATTTGCGTGAAACTTTGCTTCCGTGTGCCTATTGGTGATCTCTCTAGATAAGAGTAAAAACATTGCTTTAACCGATAAGATTCTTTGATGAATCATTGTTAATTTAACACTAAGAACAATGGAAGATGAGATAAACATTTAGTAAAAATTCGATTACATTTGTTCGGGTTTTCTTCGATTCGACATCGAATCGAGAATCGACAAATACGTGTTTAAATATAACTTTCGTATAAATTGTGAATACCGTACCGTAAAATATCTTTATCTCAAGCTATAACATGCTTTAATCAAGGCAAAAGGCCACCTTAAACGCTTTCCCTATCAATGGAGAAGTACAAGCTGCGAGTACACGTTATAATGACTGTTCACGGAAACCATTAGTATGCCTCGTTTTAGCCGGTCAAATCGAAATAGTCAAGTGGGCCGCTAACAGTATCTTCGAGTTCTCATGACTGAGTGAAGGTATTCTATTTGCTTTCCCAGTGCCCTCGGTAATTCACCTCTCTGCCTGGATATATTTTCCTATCGAACTCAAATTCCTCGTTACGGCATCCCCTCCCACTCTCTTTACATTGCTGTTGAAACACGGGATAATGCCTTTTTTTTAAAATAATTATTTTTAAAACTTGAGTTTAATATGTTCTAACTGCAAAGATTATTCCATGCCGTCTGGCGTAAGGCCTCTATTCTTATGCAAATACTGCTAGAACAAGCCTGTAGAAGGCCTCGCAATCCTTGGGTTCAGAGGCCAGGGCGTTACCATGCTTGATGTCATCATCCGCTCTGGCACGTTAGTCATAAGACGACGGTCTTCAGTTTGAGCTGCTGGGAAAGCTTAATTAGGGCAATATTTTGTTTTGAAGATCTTTGCAGACTATAAGAAAATTAGGTCATTGCTGGAAGGAATCCGTTAAAATGAACCATTGAATAGTTGAACGTTGACAATAACACACAAAGAGATACTTGGATAGAATGGAGGCTTTACTACAAAGTTAAAAGCAAATACTATTGCAGATAGTAAGTGGAGATTAAAAATGTGGTTAGAGGATATTTCAAGTTTTGATAGCATGAAATGCTTTGGATACCAAGGAAGGTAGGGATATTAAGCGAGTATGTTAGATAGACAGCTTATAGGCGAAGTATTGCGGTGTATTTCACGCATAAGTTTCCACGGTATGGTTGGGTCCCCATTCACTGATGACCATTGAGCAATGTCTGTCTCCGCAACCATGTGTTAACATGGTTGTGGAGACAGGAATTTGATAAACGTTATCGACATTATGAGAGGAGGTAGTAAACATGTGCATACAAAGGCGGAGGTATTCCTATCATTCCGTAAATGGCTGTACGAGATCTGATCAGTTGCTTGATTGTACAATGAGAAATACATAGAGGTGCCGAAGTAGCTTATGTTTATCTTCGGATCTTTGGTGCTATGTTGTCTGCCGCTTCTTTGAGCTTTAGGAAGAGATGAAATGTAGGAAACCATTAATTAAAAGCCTTGTAGTAATATTAACCCGAAATGTGTCAACCGCGTATTCTTCCTACAGTTTGAGGTAAAATATATTTCTTAAGTGCAGTATCGTGCATCGTGCAGATGTGTAAAGCTTTCAGTGAAATTGCTCCTTTCTTATAGCGTAATAATTCTAAACGTAGCATTGCGGGATAGAAGCATTGGAGTGAAAATTTAATCTATGAATGTTTACGAAAAATGAGTTCATGTGAAATTTTTGTGAAGCACATTTCGCCAAAATTTAACATCTCATATTTGAGAAGTAATATTCGACCTGTGAGAAAATGTTGTGTTGCAGTTTCGATCCTTGATAATAATATTAGTAGTTTTTTTCCGTTTAAGTTGTAGTATACTTAAAGTGTATCTTTCTAAATAGTTTTTGTAAATTACGTTTAAATAATTCCCAAAAATTGCCGAAGGAAACTAAAATTTTCAGTTTCAAAGTAGATACTTTCAAAGGACTGCATCACCTTGCAAGTGATGCAGTGATTTAAAATATTTCAACGATCATGCATTCGTCAGGACTGCAGTTTGCTTCATGCATTCACCGTTCCATAACTTCTGGCAGGGACATGTCGCAGGTAAGGCAACATTGACCTCGCGTGGAATGCTTACCGTGAACTTTTTTCAGTCTTGTCGGCAGAATTCCTCCTGCCTACCTACATGGCCTCGTCCGTTCCCATGCGATGGAAGCGATCGTAATGGTCTTCATTTCGCTCGATTAAATCCGTTTGTCCCTCCATCGTCGAATTCTTTACCGTTCCCCACTTCCTCTACGCTCAAATTTCCAGGGCCGTGTCCTCGAGCGCCGGCCGAGAACAGGCCTCCACCGCCCGCCTCCCCTGTCCACCGTGCAGCGATCCCCCTCGGTGGTCGTATGGGAACTTCGGCCGAACTCCGCGCCGCACATGCCGGGCGCATCTCCTGGGGGGCGACTGTCAAACCTCTTTCGGCATGCTTCCGGTTGAGTGAGCATTTAAGTGTGGTTTTACCGGAAAATGCAAATCATTGAACTCATATTACGGATACTCTTGGAAAAGCGTTTCCTCCGTTTGGTACAAGCATGTGCAGTGAGTGATCAGTGTGTATGCACAACGTACGGTGTTCAAGAAAGATAACTATTTTGTGCATATAAATACCCTATGGTACCTCGTTCCGGGAAACATAAAAAAACGTTTTTTTACTGTCATTAAACCTGTGAATTGCAATAAAAATGAAATTTAATGCAACCCAAACTAGGGCGCCGTATCGTCGTGCAGATCACCTCTATACCGGATTTGTTATGCAAGTATTTTGGCGCAGCACATTAATATCTAGGGTTATTTTTTACAAGGTTTGGGCTACATTTCCTAGCCAGTGAGATCTATCTATCTTTTACGACAGCAAATTACTAGTTTAATCAACGCACGTATTTAAGGATTCCGCAATGGCAAATGGCAAATGATCATTATTCAGTAACATTTCGACTGGGTAAGGAATGTTTCAATTTTGATATTTGGCATGGAGAATCAACATCCAAAAAAACAAATGTTTCCCTCTTAGGTGGTAGGAAATTTAAGAAATATGAAAATTGGTATACCCTGCAGGATATGACTAATCATTTGTTGAATGATACCGCTTTATATCCTCGAAATGACTTTGAAAGTTTACCAATCATTGCGATTGCACAAATGATGTTTTACGCAGTCACGAGCACGGGTGCGAAGATATACACCCAAAGAAGATGAAATTCGCTATTAATGAAGGAAATTTTTTCACAGCTAATTTCACCGCCTTTAGTGTATAAATTCGCACCCGTGCGCGTGACTTCGTACCACATCATTTGTGCAACCGCAATGATTGGAAATTTTTCAAGTTAGTCGTTCTAAAGCGACAATGTTGTGTTTATTCTCCGCGTCTGTGGCATATCATACACGATAACGTCTCCTGTGCCACAATGTAGACTGGGGACGAGAACAACTTGTTCGTATAAAACTCCCACTGAAATTCGCCTTGAATTAAGATGGCTTGGTGGTATGACTTGCTAGCACACCTGAACGCTAATTGGGAGATCCGGGTTCATACCCCGGTCAAGTCCAATGATTTCTTATTGCAAATTTCACGGTCTTTGGTGCATGAATTTGACAGATTGGCATGAACACCTTTTTATTTGAAAACAATCGTTAATTGCTTTAGCCATGAACTATTCGTAGCATTCAGGTTCGAATCTCAGTACAGATTGATTTATTAGTGTGAATGTGGCGCATTCTTGAGTCGGAAGCTGATTACTCCCGTCAACGTGACATTGCTTTTGATTTCATTAAAATTCTGACGCTGAAACGTGTCTTTTAAGTTTTTATCCCCTTAAATCTGCGCATGAAAGATTACCACACGAATATATGTATGATGCGAACTAAACGCTTGAGAGTTAATATCTCTTCATTTGGAGCTGTACTGGGACGGGTTCTAACTGGCCAGACCGACTCGGGAGCTCTTGGAGTGCTCCGGCATCCGGCGGGACCATCCCCCCCGCCTTCTCCGCATCGGCGGCGGGAAGGCCTTGGGTTAGGCTACCCCGTGGGTGGAGCTGCATGAAATTCAAGTGCACCACTTCGGGCAAGTGGTCTTCTCCGAATCGTGCAGGTCCATCGTTCACATTAATGTTCATCGTTCTGTCAATTGAATACGAGGAAGAAGTATAGATATATCTCAGTGTCTACGCCCATTTAACACTAGAAGGCCTGACATTCCGGACTACCATCGGTGCCTGGAGGGGTCATTTTGACCCCTGCAGTCTGTCGTGTTTAACATATCCTGGAAGCACTTTATCTCACACTTTTTGAATGGACGGTTTTGTGACTAGCATGACCAGACGATTCGGCTGGGATCTCATAATGACTGTTGGTTACCGTGGAAGTTGTAGGTAGACAACCAGAATTCTGTAAGTATTAATTTAGTTAGATTCTCTTCATTTTTTGTCATTTTTTCTAGTTTTGGAGGAAAATGCGAGAACTAGTAAACAGAAAGCGCTATTTCCAGTACAATTTTTATTACAAACTTAAAAGAACACCTAAAAACATTAGGATAGATGTATGCAGTAAACATACAACAGGAGAAATACAATAAGGCAAAAAGGTGTCTAAAATATCATGTAAATGTCAGTAGGTACTATTATTTCTAACATTTTTGTCGCAGGAAATCAAGTGTCAGTTGGCTTGCATGACTGTCAAAGGACACGGCAGTTGAAGAACGTTAGCCAAATTTGTAGTATGGATATGACGAATTAAAAGTGATAAATAATTGCATTAAAATACCATGGATTAGTTTTTAATACACTGGTCTGAAACTTAAGTGCCAGTTGGTGATAAAACATATTCGTTCGTAGTTTCGAGTTCTCATGCCCGACGATGCTTGGTTTTGCCATAAATTCGCCACGTGAAAGTTACTTGGGATGATATTCTTGACAATCTGTCGCAGAGAAAACACTCTAGGCACTTCCATGTGTGTTGCGCTTAAGATTGGTTGGCCGCCTACTTGATTGATTACTTTATTTTGCCCACTCGAAGACTTCTGTCTGAGTTTTAGTGGTTGTTTGTCTCTTTTGATACGTTAAAAAATAAACGTATAAGCTATGATCGATTAAGATAAAAGTATCTTTTTAGAAAAATGAATGACAGTTCTACTTATGGAAAAGAGCTGGCGGTTAATTCACTCATCTAACGCTATATTTAGAGATGCCTTCTCTAAGTTAAAAATTAAGATAGGAAAATAATTTAAACAGGTGAATAAATATGAGTACACTTGATGAATTTTTTCACATTAGTGTTTACCTCCCTGGAAGTAAAAGAGTAATACAAAAAAGTATATTTTTAAGAAGAAACGTTTTTCCAATATCAGTCACCACTTTAAATATTGTATGCTACAGGAGTAAAGGACAAGGGAAGACGAAATATGCATATCATGCTTACATTTTAGAACTGTTTTTCTTCTTTTGTATTGGTGGATGTCTCTAATTTTTGTTGTTTTGATGGTGACTACGAAACGAGTTCGATAAAATTATTCGGGTCACCATTTTGGTGAATTCTAACCCTATGCTCATCAGACCTAAACACAAAATGTCACCTCTCCCACCACCTCCTGATGTTACGCTCATTCCTCCTGAAACACTTAGTGTCTCTCAGTGGGCAGACTATGAACCTTACAAATATTTTTGAGTGAAGATTTACTAATTGAGGGTGAGATTGTTGACTCCCATCCCTCGAGTTCTCGAGTAATTAATGTTAAGCATGGGTAGTGCGTGTGCAGGGAGCCCGACTCCTTATTTTTAGTATAAGATTTGGTAAGACGATGGTGTCTCTGTGATTAACGTGGTATTCATAGCCTTTTTCATCCCGCAAATATATTTTGATCGGATAGGAAAAAATACCATTGATTCAAGATTCGGTGTTAAATAAAAATAGTTATTTATATTTGATTGGAAAAAATATTTCAAGCTTGCTCGGAAATATATCAAGGGTTATACATTTTTTCCTATTATCTGTAATAATATCCTTATCAGCGTGAAAATTGGTCCTATCGTATTTCCTGGGGAGGAAATAGGTCTCACTCCCCAAATGGTTAAATCCTACAGTGTGCTATCGCCGAAAGGAAATTACTGCGTTCTATATTGGCTGGCGTAAACAGCTGCCAGAGTCGATGAATGAGATATTTTCCCGGGCACGACGCTTTCCGAATTCCTTCCAATCTAAGGCCATAACTAAAATGATACCTACTGCTTTTACAGATAAAATCTTTGATGGTATTTTATTTGCTGGTGTTACTTTTAGGAGATCAAATTTTTAGTGTGCTGAATTATGTTATCATTTTATTACGGTAATGAGAGTTGTCTAAACTATCTTATTGCAGAGCGTGTTTTAGGAGGAATCTGCGTAACTTCTAAAGGAGGAATTAAATCATTTTTTACCTAGATCATAGTGATACCACTCATTAGTTATCGAGGTAAGCTAATGCAAGGAATTAGTCCGAGGCGTTTTTTAGTTACCATGAGTACGCCAAAAAATAGTGAAATACACTAGTTGGAAAGAAAAAAAATTTATTTTGAAATTTTTTGAAAGTTCTTCATCTTTCCTTTACCTCCAGTGTTTATCGTGATAGCTTTCAGTTTTTAGTCTAAATTTCCAAATGTTTTTCTTTTAAAAATAAACTACTTTTTATTATTTTTTTTCTTTTGGAGGGTAAGTACGATATACTTTTCTACTTTTTTAATTTAATTTCTTATCTCGGTAAAATTATTTTCTATCTTCATTTTTGGCAGGAATATGGAAATTTAAACGACACCGTTACATGTGCATATCGATCGACGGCTCTCTCCCATGCAAGGAAGTGACATTCATTTCCCGGAAAGACATAGTTGAATAAACCATACGAATTGCTTTTTGCATGCAATGTAAACCACTGAAACTGGGTTTTAGGCCTTTTCTGTGGACTAAAGAAAATAAACAATCAAGTGCAACCAAGTTTTCGTCAGAGGATAAAAATAATTGTTTGATTTTCGATTACATGCTTTAAGATCCATTGTTCAAGAAGGTAATTCAATTAATAAACCCTTTTTACCTTAATTAATGCTGAAAATCACCTCCACTGCTTCCTCCAGAAGTTACGGGAATTCCTTCTAAAACAGCCTGTATATTTCCTGTGCACACTTTTATCTCATAAATTTCAGCGAGCTAGAGACACTTAAAATCTCGGAGATGGATGAATCCATGAAATTCCTTTTCCCAGCGAAGCGATAACACCCCAGGAGCGTTTGAAATTATGATCGCATCCGTTTCTAGAATCGAAATGGAATTTCTACAAGTAGTGAGTGGGTTGTGCGTGTGAGTGGATGTGCGGGGGAAATATGAACTCGCCCTTCTCGCGGGCACGAACCGCTTGCCCTTCAATACCCACTCAAATTCCCGTCTGCCCTAGCCATCCGGATGTGAAAAAAATCTTTTTTCTTTATTTTATTATCCGTTCCGAGAATCGAAAACTATGTGCCTTTTTTTAAAAAAAGTATAGCGGATTTCACATTAGTTTTGTATCAGGCACCTTCCCCGCTCTTTACCTCATCCCCAGTCCCTATTCACTGCTCTGCTTTGTTGAGCACTTCAATACGTACGATGATTGGCGAGTGAAATGCAAATTGGTAAAAAGGTAATACTCCCTAGCTATGAACGAATGGCACGATGGACCTCGGACGAAAAAGTGAAAAAGAGATTAGGTTGATGCGGTTTGATTAAATATATATGGGAAGGCGACCAAAAACTAAGGTCCTATCCGCCGGAAATGATAGGTGGGCATAGCTGTGGCGAAACATGGTGGCAGTTGCGTATAAGGTAAGGGGAAGAGTCAATTCGCTTAGAACTTCCCCGTAAGAAGTAACATATACTCCATCCTTTACTACTACGGTTCTAAAAGTCATAACTGTTCATTGCCCAATTCATAATTCTTAATTTTCTACTTAAATAACCATAAACCACCACTGTGTTAGTCAAAACAATTACTAAATTCCACCACTTTGTTTCGGCAATATCCGGTGTTACCTATTGAAAGCCAAAATTACGGTACAATAATGAAGTGTAATAATATATTTTAAATGAGCATCTTTTTACAGCCATATAAAAAACTTCAGCGCTATTCTTATGTAGTTTTCGCATTTGACATCCAAATATTTCATTCATTGGCTATTAATTCATAAAATAAAGTGGTAAGATGCCTATAATTCATTTTATAAGATTTATCGCGATATTTTCCTTCTTATTAACAGCTATCCGTGGAAAAGGGATTTATTTTTTATGGAAAAGTGCTATTTTCCCCATGTTCTTCCCATTCTCCCATTGAACTCCATGTAATGCCAAGTCCAATTAGAAAATAAAAGTGTGGAAAGGTAGCATTTTGTTGTTCATATCTGATTCTGTAAGTAGACTGAATGTGATTTAAATGTCATAAAAGTCATTTTATGGTTGTTAACGATTGTTTGAAATGGCTTATCCGATGGGTAGCGAACTAATTTAGCTTATTTTTATCTGGTCTTATTTAGATAGTAAGCCCTGTCGTGTGACGCAATACTGACTTATTACTTCCTTTAAAAATTAGTGCAGCTATTTTGGAAACGTGTGCCACTATGTGCGGTCCTCAGCCCTCCGTTCCTTAGGCAACCCCTTCCTCGCTAGCCTTCCACTTCTTCAAATCAGTCTTTACTAAGGGTCAGCATGTTTTTCTACCACTATTATGGTGGTTAGTTAAGACATTGGAAAATGGAGGAAGTGGAATGAAACCCAGCGTCAGCATCAGCCTACTTTCAATGAAAAGCACCAAGCGAACACAGTTTGACGTTCCATCCGACGGAAGTAGCACTGAACCAGAACTGCTCACCCTTTGCGCTCTTGAAGTAGTTGGGATTCTACTGTATAATTTCCGCTGTAGGTTTGACCCAAACCAGCGCCATCGGGATGGGGAGGTAATAAAAAGTGTAGCCAAACCAACCAACTTTACTATCAAGAGAGATGGTGCTTCACCTTATCATTATCATCACCGTTACTATCGGGGGGAAAAGTATAGATAGTTGAGTTTAAATGTTATTATAACGCCTGTAGAGATACCTAAAAAACGAGCTATACCAAAATGTAGTCAGTTATTCTGCGTTCCATTATCTAAAATAAAAATATTTATTTTCCCACGGTAAAATTTTACCTGAGATTGATCAATAAAGGAGCCGGTTTTTTTTGCTATTTCCAACGGAGTGCCAAATTTGAAAACTCATTACTTTAAAACCATTGATGGGATCGTAACGAAACTTAACCACAACTTACAAAAACGTTTTTTATTTGTGTACGAATTTTTAACAAGTTGTAATAAAAATGTTATAAGCTGTTGTACATTTTGTAGAAGATCTTTTTTCAGTGCTGGGTGGTCGTAGCGGTACGACGTTTGCTTTGCTATGAAGCTCATGGAAATATTAAGCTAAACGTAAAACAACGTTCCGCCTACTTTTTTTAGTTAAAAAATTTGTATTTTATATCATAGAACGCAGAATAAAATACGCTAAATTTTGATGTAGCTCGTTTATAGGTACGTTTACGGTTAAACGTTTTATTAACATCTTAACTCGACTATCTATACTTTTTTCCCACATAGTAGTCATTGAAATCTTAAAACAGGTAGATTGCGGTTCTCCTTTCTGTCTTTTCCCTTTCTAACTCCTTCATGTCTTTGAAGCTCTCCTGTTTCGTATTCCGTAACAGTTCGGAAATGTATTTGTCCAACAGTCTTCCTCTCCCTTCTTTTTTCCTTTCTATCATGTTCCTTACCAAATCGTTGTGTCTCTAAGTTTGCTCTATCCATATGGACCTACTCCCTGTTGGTTTCCTCCCCTTCTATTCTTCTTTATTAGTCCTCGTTTCTTACCCTATCCTTCATTTGATCTTCTGCATCTACCTCCGGAACTAAGGTTCGGAAGCCTTGATTATTATGCTTACTTTTGGCCCTTACTCTGGTTAGCCCTAATTTCGAGGATGCTGCTAGTATTTAGCATAATTTAAATGCTCAAAGTAAACTAAAGTCTTGAAAAAACTGTGCAAACCATCAAAAACTGACGTAAATGAGAAGGAAGGGCGTGAGAAGTATTACAATGACTGGATAGGGAGCTGCTCGGTACTCGGAAGATCTGTGCATGGAAAATGTTGCTACTAATCTCAATATCGCACTTTTAAAGGAAAGGAAATGGACTGTTGTTTACTCATGATATGTACTGTAATATGTTCTTGCGTTTAATAAAGAATCCGACGCGGTTTGCGTCGTGGAGGTTCGTGCCTACAGCCACCAATCTCGCCGACCGTCCTTCCAGGACCGTTCTCGTGTAATATATGCCTAGTCCGGCCATCTTGCTCGGCCGACGGTATATATACACACGGGCACGGCACTGAGGCGGTTGAGTTGGAGTGCGGTGGAAGTAGGCACGAGCGCCCAGTCTCTGCGTGAAATTCACTCTGAAAAATCATTCCTCTGCACTGGGTATCAATCTCACACCTCCAGATTCTCCACATTTCAATTTAAAAAATAATTTAACTTTTACAGAAACCACTTCTTCATTAAATAAAATCATATAACAAGTTAGTTTTTTTCACATTTCACCCGCACTGGTACTTCCTGGGGTTATACGCTGGGTACTCCCAAAGAACAATATCACTCCTTAAGAGCCCAGTGAATGTTTAAGGGGAATGAGATGCTTGGGTGGCTTAATTGACTAGAGCACTCTGTCCAAGTTCAGACGAAAGATATTTTCTCTGTGAATTTTGCACAATGGTGTGATCATGAGAGGGTTATTCCGTTAAAATTTCTGCGCGGCCTGTTCCGCTGTCATGTGAAAAGATCGTGCGTTTCACTTCCCACGTTGGATATTTTACCTCAATCTACAATTGTGGAGCATAAATAAAAGACGTGATTAGAAATAGAACAACTTATGAACTGATTGAGTTAAATAATTCATCTATATCCACCAGAGGTTTAATCGAAGGAGATCGAGATACATAAGTAGCCAGCTTTTCTTTTATCCTCTCTCCTCATTAGTTGTTCGTCTCTTCTCACCTTTGATTCATGTTTTGTTAACGACTATCGTTTCTCCATAAAGGAGGCTTGCAGGGTAACAATTTTATGTTGCATTATTAGGATATTGATTATGGTAGACAGTGTAAAGAAATAAATAATTAGGCGTAATACAGGATATTAATAACGCCTGCCATTTCCCCATGAAGGAGGCTCGCAGTGTAGTGCGTTGATATTGCGTTATTAGGATATTTATTATAGTTGACAGTGTAAAGAAATGAATACGTTGTCATAATACAGGATATAAACAATGCAACATTAGTGGCCTATAAATTATAAAAAATGAAAAAAGTAATCAACCTCTAGAAAATTTATGGTCTTTATCCAAGGATATTCCAGCTTAAAGTTAATAGTTAAGCATTGGCTCATCCTGCATGGCGATTGATTATTATCACCAGTCCTCAGTCCAAAGATTGGTTTGCTGCAGTTTTCCACTCCACTCTCCGCCTTCCACTTCATTCCTACATAATTCTTCACTTTGGCATACTTAAAAATTTTTCTAGCGTATTTCATTCTAGGTCTTCCTTTTTAATTCTTCTCGTTCAATTTTCCTACCTTCATTGTTTTTATTAGGTGAGTAATATTGAGTGAAAGTAAATATATACCGAAAAATTTGGCAATTGTCCACCATACCTGTCTTTTCCCGATTCTCTTTTCCTATCCCCCTCCTTTTTCGTGCCCAATGTCCTCAAAAACCTAGCCACACAACCTTGCAGGGGTTCGAAATGTAATGTGTGGATGTAGATTTAGATCTGGTCTCGGATATTCACTGCTATCATCCTTTTACATCCGCTTAAATCATCTCCACGAGCTTAT